>CAMAPE010000046.1:2857500-5447500 GCA_945859875.1 Cuscuta europaea | reverse complement strand
ATTCTCACTTTGCATGGGAAGAGGTCTTTGTATTTGAACCATCCCCTTATCCACAAAAAAAAATCAACTAAAAACTCAATCCGGAAGGTCGTCAAATGATTTTTGGAAGTTAACTGCGTTTTTTATGTATTTTTTTGCGCAGTTAACTTCAAAAAATCATTTGACAACCTTCTGTATTGATGTTTTAGCTGAATTTTTTTGTGGATAAACTAGACTTGATGAAGAACATGCCATAAAAATTTCATAAAAAAACCACCGGGAAGAGCCCCAAAAACAGTCGGCCGGACGGCGGTTCTGGTCAGGAAGACCTGTGCTTAACGTGAGAACGTGAGAACACTCACAATTAACCCAACGTGATACACAATAGAACCCGTCTGGTGCACATTTTGACTTTGCTCCATATAAGCCTGATGGATAGTCTACCCTAGGGTATGTATCCGAAGGGTTACAGCGGGGAGTAACTAGAGAGAAGTCAGAGCAAAAGTAAGAGAAAGAGAGTGTATTGCTGAGAATGTAATGAGCGAATTTAGCTTGGATTACAAATGGGGAAAAGGGGCGCTATTTATAGTAGTAATAAATGCCAGATAGGGACACGTGTCATCATTCTGGTGGTCGAGGGGTCACATCAACGGGTGGCACTGGCATTCGCATGTGGCCACATTAAATACGGCTGTTGGATGTGACGTCGTACTCGGTACGGTGATTCAGGGGCATGTGGAGAGGATATTATGTCGAGAAAGGTGCCCTCAGCTGCAGATTATTAGCCGAGGGCTCTGAGTACCGGGGACCTCCTTAGTGCCGAGGGCTCTAGATGCCGAGGGCTATTGATTTTCGCTGTTTTCTCCCAGTAACTTTGTTTGCTTGAGTTGGCCATCCTATGAGAATTTGGAGCCTTCGGCCAGGGGGCCGAAGGCACCCCCAGTGTGCCACATGGGTTACTCAGTACTTGGGGCGCTGTGATTTGGGTCTGCTGTGCTTCCTGGGCCTATTGGGCCTCCTTTAGAATAGTAGGAGTCTATGGGCCGGGGGTTCCTGGGCCATATACTCCATCAGGAGTCCCTCACTTCTTTTGCCGAAAGGTACTTGAGGGAAAAGGAGTAATTTGTGTTTGTCCTTTGGTGTTGTTCCGTTGTAGTTTGTAAAGTTTGTGAGTAGTTTGTTGTGTACATGTTTCAGCCGAGGGCAGTCCCTCAGTTACCCACATTCCGGGACTTGAGGGATCATGTTTGTTGTTATGGGAGTTTTTGACATTTTTTGTTTTTTTGAGGTTTTTCCCGAAGGGGTTCTCCAGTCTCTCACTCCTTGAGGCACTTGCAAAGTGGTGAAAAGGAGTAGAGTAGTGCCTGCCTGCAATATGAAGCCGAGGGGTGACGCTTTTCGCTTCATTTTGGGGGGATGCCTCGTTAAAAACCTCATTGGAAAAAAACCTTTGGGAAAAAATTCCGATGAGGGAAAAAGAGTGCACCGAATTCCCCTAATGATGAGTCGAAAAGGTGAAATCCCGGTTTGAAATGAGCGGCAGTATTTTTGCCGAAGGCTATCCCTGTCTGAAGGCACGTGTATTGATTTGCCGAAGGTTCGTTGTTGTTATCCTGAGAGATGCCGAAGGGGGAGCCCTCAAATTATGAGAATGAGGGCGCGATGAATGTGGATGATATTTCCGGTGTTGTCGAGGGGCCCCTTGTTTGTTGCCAAGTTGGGGGCTGTGGTGCCCCGAGGGGTTTCCTCGTTGCGTAGCCGGGGGTAACTGTTGATGAAGGTGTGCTCCCCGGGGGCTATGTGGTCCTCAATGTGTTTGAGGGCTGAGTGTTCCCGAGGGGTGTGCCCGTTGTGAAGCCGTGGGCCTCTAAAGGAGTGAGCCCGAAAGCATTTGTGATGTAGTATGAGGGGCACAAGCTGGGAGCACCTCTGGGTAAGTGTACCCGGAAGCTCCTCTTGATGAAGTGGAGTGAAGGAGAAAGCCCGAGGGCTAGTTTTTTGGGTGATGAAGGAGTGGTCTGTCGAGGGTGCGGTCTTGGTTCCCAAAATATAGCCGTTGTAATAGAGCCGTTGGAATATGTAACATCAGAAATATAGCCGTTGGGGGGGCTTCCACTTGGCATGCGTTCGTTGGCTGCCTGTGGGCGGGCGTCACCGATTGGGCAACTCGTCGGTTTGTAATGATGACTTCGTACCGGAGGCCCGGTTTTCGGCCCAAGCCCAGATTTGCGGTGCCTATAAATACCCAAGGCCATGGACCACTTTCGATGTGCGATCATTGTTGTTAGCGGAGCTCTGTCGAATTTTCTAGAGAGAGAAACTCCAGCCTTCGGTCAAAACTAGTTCTCAGAGGTCAGTTCTCCCTCCGCTCTTGGAAATTCTTGCATACTTTGCTTCCCGACCTTAGATTAGTGTTCGTAGCTTAGAGCCTTTAGTATCTCCCTCCGAACCCTCGATTTAGTATAAAAATGTCTTCACAAAGCGATTCCCAAGACATCTCGAGGGAGCCTTCGATGGAGGAGGAAAGCTTCTCAGACGTGGAGTCCACGAGTGAGCAACCCTCGGCCGAGAATGATGCCGCAATGGCCATAGAGGTACAGAAGGACCTTGTGGCTGAAGTCAAAGCTGAGGACTTCGAGCAGGTAATCGAAGACGAGGAGATGGCCCTCGCCGTTCAAGTCGCTGAGCAAGAGGAGAAAAAGGAGATGTCGAGGGTTACTATTGTCGCCCTTCCCCCCGGAATGCGGGCCACGCCCCTCAGGGTAGCCCCCGGGGCGAAGAAGATGAAGAAAACGGGAGCTTCCAAGAAGAAAGGTGCAGCTGACCAAGGGAAACCGGTTGGGATCCCCGAGGGGTATTTCTGGTTGAATATTGTTGCCCTCGCGATAAACTCGAAGGCTGATCGGGCTGATTGCTACGTGACGCAGTTGCACGTGGGGCCCTCAGCGGACGTGGTTGAGCCGGGCATGAATGACTTACTCTCCCAGTCTCCCGAGGGGTGTTTTGCAGTCCACACCCTCTCCGTCTCAATGGGCCTCCGGTTCCCGTTGCACCCCTTCCTCCTGGAGTATCTTAGGTACGTTGGTCTAGCCCCCTGCCAACTTACCCCAAACAGTCACTCCTATGTTGCGGCCTTCCTGCGTCTCTGTGAATCCAGGGGGTGGCCCCCACTCTGGACCTCTTTTTCCAGAGCTTCAACCTGTGCAGGGGGGGGCATGCTAACTCCGAGGGCTATGCGAATCTTCAACAGATTGCCCCGTGGAGGCTCTTCGACGACGTCCCCTCGCCCCACAAGGGCTGGAGGGACCGGTTCTGTTACGTAAAGATGCCAGGTAATCCATTCCCGAGGGAGCTGCGGGATCGTTTCAGGCGTCACCCGAATGTGGGGAGTGTTGCCCTCGAGAGGGCCGGGAGGATCATCTCCGCTATCCCCGAGGGGCGCAAAAAGCACATGATGGTCAAGGAGCTGACCCTCGACGATGACTTGTATGGGCTGGGCTTCTGCCGTTTTTGTTTCTTAGGGGAGACGGGCGCTAAGTATCATGTCCTCGAACATTTTGTAGGAGGTAGGTCTCCGAGGGCTCTGCTTTTTTGTACTTAGGATTTTGGGCGTACATTAATTTTCTTTTCTTTCTTTGACCCTCCGGCCTCATTTGTTCCCCCCCCTTTTTTTTTTACTTTTGCAGGTGCTGAAATGGACTTGAAAAACTTCGCGGGCTTCATGAAAAAGTCGACGAAGGAGCCCAAGAAGAAGGACGGGGGCGTCCAGAAACCCCTCGACGCATTCCCCAAGAAGGTTGGGGAACCTTCGGCTACTGCCCCCGCTGATGCTGCTGCCAAGAGGAAGCCAGCAGGCAAAGTCCCGCGTCCTGAAGGAAAGAAACCCCGGAGAGGGGATGCTGAGAAGAAGACCCCTCTGGTTGTGGTCGTGGGGGAGGACTCTGCCTCCGGGCTTCACGTTGTGGCGGAGACCACTGCCTCTGATCCTCCTTTGGCACAGAGGGGCGAGGGGGGCCTATCCCGGGAGGACGTACCTTCTTCCCTTCTGAGGGGGACCATACATCCGATGGAGTTCCTCCGGGGACCTACCCCCTCTTTCGACAGGGCCGCCCTCGGCAAACTTGAGGACGAAGCCCTCGAGTCCAAGATCCTCCGGTCTTCCCTCACTGTGAGTTGTCTCCCTTATCTTCGCTTTTCTTTAAGGCACTTAGTATGGTATCCTGACCCCCCTGTTATCTCCGAGCTTCTATTGCCCTCGGTGAACAAGCTCGAAGGCTGGATGAGTGGTGCCTCCAGAGGGCCCAAGATGCTGAGAAGATGACGAACCTGGTTCACGACCATCATGACGCTGTGAGGCGGATGGCCCAGCTGGAGGAGGACCTTCGGGTAGCGAGGGAGGAGGCCGAGAGAGCAAGGAAGGAGAAGGCTGAAGCTGTCAAGGCTGCACAAAAAGCCGCTGATGAGGCTGAGGCTGCGAAAGCGGAAGCTGTTGCCCAAGCCCGGGGGGATGCTGTGGCCGCCTTTCATGCTGAGGGGTGGAAAGCTGAGGGTGAGGAAGGATGGGTTTCCTCGGTTGTGGCAGCCTCGGTAGATGACTAGGTTAAAGGCCCCGGGATTGAGTGGATGGCCCGAAAGGGCAAGAGTTATTACGAGGGCGGTGAGTATTTCACCCAAGCCCTCGTTTACCGGAGGCTCGTCAGGCACTTCCAGGTCGATCCGGAGAAGTTCGACCCTGCAGCATATGGCCTCCCTCCTCTGCAACCAGACATCCGTGTTCCCCTCCCCTCGGGCGCAGAGAGGCCGGACCTTGAAGACTCGGTCCTATTGGCGGAGGCAGCGAGTGACGATGATGAGGGGGATGTCTCCTCTAAGCCTATCGAGAGTGCTTCCATTGAGGTGGTTGATGATGTTGTGATTGTATAATTTGAACATCACTTTTTGTATTGTCATGTATGTAACTTTCGGCCTCGACCATGATTGCCATCGACTTTTACTCCCCGCTTGTGAATGAATGCCTGCCTTCGGGCCTTCTATATATAATTCGTTTTCCTTTGAATGTGTACCTTCGTTTTTCTTTGAATGAATGCCTTTTAATATGCCTCGTGAATGAATTCCCTCGTACCTTGATGCTTAGATTGTCAGTTGTCTGGGACTTAGAAAAAATTTCTTAGTGTTGTCCTCCCACCAGGCCTTCGGTTGTGTGGCCCCTCGGGCTGCATGGGTGCTTGACCGAGGGCGAAATATTTAGGACTTAGAAAATTTTTCCAAGTGTAGTTTCACCAAGCCTTCGACCGTGTGGCCCCTCTGGCTGCATGGAGATTTGACCGAGGGTCAAAAATATTTAGGACTTAGAAAAATTTTCCAAGTGTAGTTGTATGAGATAAGAGCCTTTGGGTGAATGTGAGTGCCTTGTCGTAGGTGTGCCTTCGGTTGACCGGTGACTCGACAGGGGGCAAAGCATTTAGGACTTAGGAAAAAATTTCTCAAAGTGTTGTTCAGTATCACGCCTTCGGTCATTTGACATCTCTGGATGTGAGAATACCTGGCCGGAGGCCAAATATGCAGAAATGCAAAATTTCTAAGTGTTGTTTCACCAAGTGGCCTTTGAGTAATGTAACCCCCCCCCCCCCCCCCCCCCCCCGATTTGCATGGGGTAGGAGCCTCCTGGTGACCTCCGTGGGGTGGCCGAGGGACGAGGACCGAGTCCCCCACTCCCTGAGCCGAGAGTACTCGAGGTGAAAGGGAGTAGTTCATAATTGTATCTGCAACGTTCTTCTGCCTTTGGTTCCTTCCTCTTCGGCCGGGGGACCACCACCCTTGTCCATGATGGGGAGGTGCCTCGTTAAAAACCTTTACTAGAAAAAAACCCGGTGGGAAAAAATCCTAATAAATATGACCTCTCAGTCCCCCCAGTCCCCCACTCCTTGAGGCGAGTGGAGACGAGGTGAAAAATGAGTAAAGTCATCTTCGTACCTACACATTTAACATGCATAAAAAAAATTTCGTGGGGTTTATGTTTCCGATCGGGAGTTCGTCACTTGAAAAAAGTGGAAATGTGAATTGTTGATGTAATGATAAAATACTTAGTAGAGTGGAGGTGTGAGCCATTCGTACGCAACGGTCGCCACTCTTGGAATGACTAAGACCGGTCTTTGTGTCTGAGAGTCAGGGCTTTGTGCCTGAGGAGTCAGGCTTTGTGCCTGAGGAGTCAAGGCTTTGTGCCTGAGAGTCAGAGCTTTGAATCCTAGTGATGAATCTCAAGCCACACTCTACTAGGCATTTGATCATAATTGCGTGATAGTGTGACATTTAACCGAAAAAAAATGATTTAAATAAACATAAATAATATGAAAATTAAAGAGTACTTATCTTTTGATGGGCTGAATTATTGGATATGTTGCTGAATTTACGGCCCATTAATGTCGGTGAGAATTCAAGTTTGGGCTTGATGAAGTCTTGGCCCAAGGATGGAGCCCCAACAGTAGCAACGTAAGTTTAGCCGACAGAGCTTTCGGAGAGAGGGGTCATTTGGCTTCTAGTGGTCAGAGCTTCCGGAGCCTCTAGCCGACGGAGCTTCCAGGGTATCAAGGTTGAGACTTGAGAGCTAGGTTGCCCGATACCTCACTGTCAGCCTCTAGCGGACAAAGCTTCTGGAGAGGGAGGTCATTTGGCCATCGCCGCCGCACGGCGGGAGGTCTAGGTCGTCGGAGTTGCTGTTGCCAAGGCTAAAAATAGTCCGCGTCACTGATGGAGAGGAAGGGAGGTCCCGGCCGGACAGGGGGAGAGGATCCCTCGATGTCCGCTGCTGCCCTGAAAAGCTCCGGGCTTTGCTTCAGGACGTAGATCTGCAGGCAGAGGAGGCTGCCATTTGAGAGAGCAGCATAGACTGCTCGCTACTACCGGAGGGTCCTCCAGCTCAGCGATTCACGGCGGGGCAAGGCGTCTGCATCAGCGTAGATTTCAACACAAAATTGGCCGGTGGGGACTGTGTAGACCTGGTCGGAAAACTGTCGGCCCGTAGGTTCTCCAAATGCGGGTTTGAGCTCTCCTTGTTTTGAGTATATGTATATCCGTCGTTGGTTCTTTAGGTCACAGATTCGCAGCTGGTGGTTTGCCTGATTCCAGATCCGGATGCTTCCTCTGATCGGCCGCAGACCAGATTCTTCTTCCCCTTTAAGATCTATAATTGCAGATCTGATTTCTTACAAATGTGACACGACTTTGTGCGTCTGAAGATCCCTTCGTTAGTCACTGGAATGAGCTAAGTCGGCTCCCAGGCATAGCAGTGCAAGCTGGAGCGGACTGACAGAGGAAAGAGCGGCGAACGGAGGCGTTGCTACGAAGCTGGAGGCCATATCGAGCTGCCGGAGGCCGTGCTTCGCCGGAGCTTCTGGTCGCCGGACCAACGTCGGATCCAGTCCTCCCTTTGACTTTTAATTGCTCCGGTTGATCGGCAAGTTTGGATCTGGCCAGGAATGCCTCGGATCTGCAAAATCCAGATTTCTTTTTTATTTTTTGGATTTTCAGAATGATTCTTGACAGATTTCTTCATTTTGGATGAATTTTTGGATTTTTGGGGAGGTTTTCTCACTTGATTGTGTTCAAACCTCTCAATGAAAGCACCATATGATGGATAGTCTACCCGGTGTATGTATCCGAAGGGTTACTGCGGGGAGTAACTAGAGAGAAGTCAGAGCAAAAGTAAGAGAGAGAGTGTATTGCTGAGAATGTAATGAGCAAATTTAGTTTGGATTACAAATGGGGAAAATGGACGCTATTTATAGTAGTAATAAATGCCAGATAGGGACACGTGTCATCATTCTGGTGGTCGAGGGGTCACCTCAACGGGGTGGCACTGGCATTCGCATGTGGCCGCATTAAATGTGGCTGGTGGATGTGACGTCGTACTCGGTACGGTGATTCAGGCGCATGTGGAGAGGATATTATGTCGAGAAAGGTGTCCTCGACTGCAGATGATTAGCCGAGGGCTCTGAGTACCGGGGACCTCCTTAGTGCCGAGGGTTCTAGGTGTCGAGGGCTATTGATTTTCGCCGTTTTCTCCCAGTAACTTTGTTTGCTTGAGTTGGTCAACCTGTGAGAATTTGGAGCCTTCGGCCAGGGGGCCGAAGGCACCCCCAGTGTGCCACGTGGGTTGCTCAGTACTTGGGGCGCTATGATTTGGGCCTGGTGTGCTTCCTGGGTCTATTGGACCTCCCTTAGAATAGTAGGAGTCTATGGTCCGGGGATTCCTGGGCCATATACTCCATCAAAGCCAATATAAATAATGCCGATGGCATTTTGGTAAATACTATGCCAAACACAAAAATGTGCATTCGACGATTATCATTGTGCATCATATTGGGATAAATGTGGTGTTCTCACGTTCTCACGTTAAGCGTTGTTCTCATTTGATCCTAAATCTATATATATATTAAACTCATCCTTTACATATTTTTAATGTCTCTAAAAGCTTCTAGTTATATGTTTGACATGACAAAATTTAAGAGCTTTTCAAAAAAAAAATCTTTTTTGAGATGCTACAGGGAATAGCATCTGAGAAAAGTTTGTGTCTTTTAGTATTAATTAGTCTTAACAGCTTGTATACCAAACAGAAATAAATGAAACAATCAGCTTTTTATCAAACAACTACCACATTTTTCTTTTAAGATCTTTTCGGTCACTAAAAGTTACTACGTATTAATTACTAAAAAACTTACAAAAATATATTTTGAGCTAGTTGTGTCAAACATACCTAAAACACGATTCGTGAGTACAGTTACGGGAGAACTAATCCAATTTGAACGGTGTTTGGATCGGAAAGGATTTTGGAGAATTTTCTGCCCTTCGTCGTGCAGATAGGAGGTTAGGGATGGTTGGTGATTTTGACTATTCTGCTATTAAGCTTGGGCCGCTTAGCGCTCGAGCGATGCTAAAATCTTTTAAAAGATTTTTTTTTTTTTAAAGTTGAAGCAAACACAAACAATCAGTTGAAGGTGGAGTGGAATCTTCTCATAAGGGAAGAAGGCATTTGTGGTTGGTTTAAGCTGGCAGTCAAGGGAGTCCGGTTGAATCCAGCTGGTCTTTTAAGGTCTTTGTAATTTCTGGTGCTGTTTCGGAAAAAATAGACAACAACTGCACCGTAAGGGGTTGCAATCATGAACAAGTTATTAGAGCAGAGCTAATAATTGAATGAGTACAATCATCATTTGTTATGAATGCATCATACGCCAATTGCCATTTGCGGAATCAAATCATTATTTTCCTCCTAATAATTTTGGATGGAGACTAAACATTGGTGAAAAGATTTTTTTTTTTGATAAATAAAATATGTTTCACAATTACATTATTATGCATCAATCCTTTGGTAACCCCTATTTTCAACTAGTAATTTATCTGTCATTTTTTAACAAATTCTTCACTTTCGTTTTTTTGTGCCGAAATGCTAATAATCAAAATAAGTAAAGTTGAGCTTAAATCAAAATAAGTAAAGTTGAGCTTAAATTTCTAATGAATTGACTGAAGCTATTTTAAAGAACCATTTTACTTATATTTTTTCTGGTTTTTTCATATTTTTTTTTTATAATTGAAATATATTTAAAATGTGTATTCTCATAATTTAGTAAATTCAGTCATTTCAGTCAGAATTTCATCAATATCAGTTGATTCAGTGCTGCAAAATAAGCTCTATATTCCCTTCGTTCCAAAAGTAATTTCATATTTTCCTTTTCAAATCAACCCAAAATAACATTCGGTTACTTTTACGGTAGAAAAGTGTGAATCATATTAACTTCTCTCTTTTGCACAACTTTTAACCACTCAATTTTTAATGCTTTTATTTGCGTTAAAAGACAAAAGGAATGTTAATATTGAAATGTCGGGAGTGAGATTAGAAAAACATACCCCCTTCGTCCATGAAAATACTTCCAACTTTCCTTTTTCATTCATCCCAAAAAGAACTTCTCTTTCCCTTTTTTCAAAGAATTTGTGGTTCACAACAATTCTTACACATTTCTCTCTCCTCTGCACAACTCTCAACCACACAAAACTCACTTTCTTAATCCGTGTGTCATTTGTACTACGGAAGTAAACTATGGGATGAAGGTAGTAATGAATAAGACCAGTTGGACCGGTGTGGAGGCCAAAATGTCAAAAATTGGTTCCCTTATGAAACAGCGTTTTGACTACTATATTCAACTATGTCAAAAGATAAAATAAGTGACACAATTCAAAATAATTAGATATCAGCTTTCGATTTGTTAAATAAATGAACTTCTAGTAAGGAAATAACTTCACATCGTTTTTTTATATATACTCAAAAAGTTACAACAGTTTGACTTTCACGTTTGCCAACGTGCAACTTTGACTGTAATTATATTTATTTACGTATTAGTAAACATTAAAAAAAATAATATATTGGAAATTTACATTAATACAAATTTATTAATATTTTATACATAATATTTTTATTATATATATTATTAGAAAATCGTAGTCAAAGTAAGGTGTGGAAATAGTGCAAAAATTCCAATGTTACAACTTTTATGAAACGGAGGAAGTAGTTGTTATTATCATGTTTTTATTTCCAAAACACAATTGGAGAATATATCATACCCTTATTTTTTAATTTTACTCAGTCATATTTAACTCCTATATTGAGCATCTTCTATTCATACAATTATATGAAATTATTTTCCGAGATTGGTAAAAAAGAAGGAACAATGAGTTTTGGGAGATACCAAATTATATTGACCATAGAAAAATAAGTTGTAAGGTGAAATTCAAATAAAAAGGTACTCCCTTCGTAGTACAAATGGCACACAGATTAACAAAAATAGAATTGTGTGATGGAGAGTTGTGCAGAGGAGAGAGAAATGTGTAATAATGTGTAAGAATTGTTGTGAACCACAAATTCTTTGCAATAAAGGCAAAAAGAATTTCTTTTTGGGACAGACGAAAAGGGAAAGTTGGAAGTAAATTATGAGACGGGGGAGTAATAAATTAAAAGGTTGAAACTGCAGCCAGCAGAAGAAGCATCAAATCCATCGCCATATATATATATAGATATATAGAGAGAGAAAAGATGAATATAAATACAAATACAATGTATATATGCACGTGAAATCCCAATAATTTCTCATGCAACAGTGGGGTCCGCCCCTAGCCTTGAGCAGGCAGGAAGCCCCTCGGCCATTTGTTCCATCTCATGCCTAAGCCACTTCCATTATTCATCCACCCCGCCCCTGGCCTTGGCCTTAGCTTTAATTTTCGATCTCTCACAACATTTTACAATTCATTCTTAATTAATAATATCAAATCAAATTTTGCTTAGCTTCTTCCATCTCTTAATACTTTCTTCTCCATATACAGTATTTATTATATATGTACAAATAAATTGTGTTGCAGATTATATTTCATCAATGCCGTCCTCATTCATTGTTCTTCTCTGCTTCCTGCTTGTGCTAACCACTTCTTATGATGCTGCTGTTGTTCACAACAGCTATGGGGACAAACAGGTTTTGTCATTGCAGAAGCTTCAAGGGAGAAAGCAGCTGTACAACAACCAGCTTAACCCTACAAGGTGTCCAGCCCAGAAATCAAGTGAGTTTTGGGGAATATAATATAAATTTTCTATTTTAAATAAAGTCTCTCTATATATATTATCATTTTTCCACTGGTGGGCATTTTCTTTTCTTGGGATCTGTTTTTTCCTAAGCTAACCAATATAATCACCTTTGCATTGCATTGTGTAAATCAACCATTACATTTGCCTGTCCAGGTATGGGGACTATATACATATATCAAGGATAATGTTTGTCTTAGCATCTATCTATCCTTATAATCATTAAAGATCTTGGTTCCCATTTGTAGTGTTATTGACTATAGTTGCTGATTCTAGTGAATTTCTGAAAGGAAAAACATTTGCTAATTAAATCTATTTTAGCTCGAGAAGGAAGTCAAAAGCTACTTATTTTGCGGCCAAACGGAGCCTTAGTCTTAATTGCAAGCTACTTAACTTTACATTGGTGGACCTTAACTTCATCACAATAATAGTAATAATATATCATATTATAATATACAACCTCCGTAACCCTAGAATCTTCTCAGTTTGATTCTTTTGGGTCAAACTTTATAAACTTTTACCATTAATTATTCAAAACTCACATTATGTTATGATTAAAAATTTATTTCGTATACCTCATTGTAAAACATATTATTTGAATGTTAATTTATTATGAATTTTATAAATATAGATATGTAGATATTTAGAGTCAAAGTTCAACTTAGAAGACCGTGAAAAGTCAAAATGGGAAGATCTTTGTGTTACATAGGTAGTACCTTACTATTATTCTTGAATTTAGGGCAAACCAGAAGTACATTTTGTACATCCAAAGTACGTACAAGCTTTTTATCTATACATTATATTTTGCTATGTTTCACTCTACTGATTTGACTACAGGGAGAGAAAATGGCGCGATAGTACTGGAAATGAGGCATACAGATCACTTCTTCATGTCTTCTGGATCATTGATAAAGAATTGGGATCAATGGCAGCAGCAACTTATAAGAGATGATGAAATTCGGGTTGGGTCAATACAATCGCGGGTCAAGAGCGCAGAAGACTCAGCCCAATCTTTTACCCAGACCCAACCAATCACATCCGGTCTCAAACTACAGACTCTAAACTACATTGTGACCATAACCATAGGCACCACGAACATGACAGTCATTGTAGACACCGGGAGTGATCTGACATGGGTTCAATGCCAGCCGTGCACCTCATGTTATACCCAACCACAACCTCTCTATAACCCCGAATCCTCGCCTTCGTTTCTTTCCGTTCCATGCAATGCCACAGCCTGTCATAATCTCTCAACCGGGAATTCAGGTCTCTGTAGGGGGGGCTCAAGCGTGTGCAACTACACGGTAAGCTATGGGGATGGGTCCTACACTAATGGGGAGCTAGGTAGGGACCGTTTAGTTCTCGGAAGCACTTCCATTGATGGATTTGTGTTTGGGTGTGGGAAGAACAATAAAGGTCTGTTTGGTTCAGCCTCAGGCCTAATGGGGCTAGGAAGGAGTGACCTGTCTTTGGTTTCTCAGACATCTGATGTTTTTGGAAGGGTTTTCTCGTACTGCTTGCCTTCTTCAACTGACTCTGAGAATTCCAAGGGCTCCTTGGTTTTCGGAGCCGATTCGCTGCTTTTCAAGAACTCTACACCCATCTCTTACACTGCAATGGTTCAGAATCCACAGCTTTATAGCTTCTACATTCTCAACCATACAAGAACAAGTATAGGTGGGGTTGTGGTTCAAGATTCCAACAGAAGCCATATGATGATTCTCGATTCAGGGACAGTTATTACCAGACTTCAACCGTCTATCTACAAGGCTTTCAAGGCTGAATTCTTGAAACAGTTCTCAGGATACACTATAGTGACAGGCTACTCAATTCTAGACACTTGCTTTGATTTCTCAGCCTATGAGGAGGTGAATATTCCAACTGTCACACTTCATTTTGAGGGTGGTTCTGAGCTCAGCGTGGACATCACTGGGATTTTCTACTTTGCTAAGAGAGATGCTTCTCAAGTGTGTTTGGCTATGGCAAGCCTCACTTATGAGGATGATATTGGGATTATCGGAAACTATCAGCAGAGGAACACCAGGGTTGTATACGACACGAATAATTCACGAGTGGGGTTTGCAAAAGAGGTTTGCAGTTTCGTGTAATATGGCCAACTTGGGAATTGACAGTGTGGCAAAGCCTGAGCACAACAAGCCTTAAGAACACTACCACAGTAATTGGTGTAATATCTGCTAGTTTTATGTGCTAGGGGTTGCAGTATGTATGTAATGCACGGAAGTTCTAAAAGCTAACAATGTATCAATGTAGCACAATCAAGAGGGATGGACTGGGCCCGGGCAGCCCGACACGGGCCCGACTCGGGATCGGAACTGTTTGTACCGGCCCGGGACTGGTTTTCCTGTACCGGTACCGACCCGGGACCCGGACCGTGGGTAGAATGTGTCGGGCTTCGGGCTTGATTTTTTGGGACCAGCCGGGGCCGGGCCGGGCCTATCCGTTACTTTTCATTTTTTTAAAAAATTAGAGGGTGAGCCAGACCCAGGACCGACCCAGGCCCGGTACTGTTTGAGCCCAGACTGGGACCGGTACCGGACTAAAACGGGTCGGTACTAGGCTTCACTTTTTCAGTACCGCGACCCGCCGGCCCGAGTCCAACCCTACAATCATGTGTCATATTCATCTAGAGGTCTATGGTGCACAGCTTTGGGATCAATCCAAGTAATAAATTGTATAATAACCTTTTCATGATTAGTCCTATTTACTCCTATAACAATTCAAAAACCAGAAAGTAGAAATTGCACAGAAATATGACAAAGGCAATAATACATGAAGAAATAGTGATGCAAATATATCTTTTAGAGTTTTAAACTGTGTGATTGACAAATATATGACTAGTTTTTTCAAACCACTGAATGACCTATATCTATTCAAATTTCTTCACCCTCCAACATCAACCCAACTGCCCCCCACCCTCACCGCCCCCTGCCACCAATCATCCCTCCAGCTGCCTGCGCCCAGAAAAAATAACAGGAAATTTTCCAAAGGTCGTTGCAAGAAAAGTCACCACAATTTGCCGCTGCCAGCACTGCTGGAAAAGTTTTCCGGGACTTTCCCACTAAATAGTTACGGGAATTTACTATGAAGGTCACAGTGAAATGCGGAGCATTGTCACTAACTGTGGTAACATGCCACGGACATGTTTAGTAACATTTTGGAATTTTTAAAAAGTAGTACATTTTTGTCTATGAGTATTATCCATGCAATAAACAATTCTCTTTTTTCAACAGGCAATAAACAAACCAAATGGTTCAGAGACATAAAAGAGACTAGTAAAAATATGTTTGCATTATTCGGAAAAAATATATGTTGCACATTCTACACATTGTAAAGGGCATTCTTGCATGAAAATCAGACTCATTGATGAATAAGTGCTCTTTATGGGCATCTCAGTCCCAAACCTTTTTAGAAAGAATGTAGAATAAAAGGGGCTTAAACTCTCCTGCTGAAAATGGTTGATTTTGCCCCTCCATATTGTACAAAGACCAGAGAAAGCCACACCCAGATTCAAGTATTCATGAGAGTAGATTTGTACAGGTGCCAGCTTTACCAGAAGATGATCCTGTGAATCTCTATAACTGTCTAAAATCTGGAGATGCTCCTCTTTTCTACGGAGTATTTGTTTACACAGCACAAGAGTGGCAGTTGGATATAATAAAATACCCTTTTTAAGAAAAAGTAGATTAATGCCCCCTTCATCCAATCATTCTGTGAAGGTCTGGTCAACAGTGTTGACAAGCGCCACCATTTCCCTACTGTTATCAGCTTCTGTAAAATCTTCACCCTTCTTAGCCTTCAACATTTCAATCGGAAGAATAGACGTGTTCGGATCACTGCTTGGAACCAAAAATAGAAGTGCTACTGGCAGGACTCTCAGTAAACTTCTAATCACAATGACTATCCAGAGGCTGTCGAACTGTGTTCGCGAAACATTGAAGATGTGAAGTAAAAACCCACCCGCCCAAGAGGCTGAGAGCATCCCAGTGTGATCAATTGACATAAGCAGAGCAAAAAATGTTCCTTCTATGCCTGAGGGACAAAGCTTTGAGCTTAGCACGAGAAGTGGCATCCATTTGAGACGTGCAATCATATGAGTTATGGCTGCATCGCTCACGGCAACAAAGTAGTCTGGAATGCCAAATTTAAGATTTATTCGTGATACCAATATTAAATCCAGTAATCCTGAAGCCCCAAACAGCAACTGAGACCAGAAAAGTACACTACGGAAAGGGTGGTGTCTGAAGGCATTATGATATAGGAGAACCCCAAGAAGTGACCCAACTGCACCTACAGAGGATATGGACCCCACAACTTCCTGCACGAAGGGAAAACATTGACTAATGAATTACATAGTTGGTAAAGTAGTTCTAAAAAAAATCAGTAAACTTTATAGACAGAAGAGTCTAGACAGCTCTAGAGATCAGTTACATGAGTTACAAAATAAATTAGAATATTTGTATTTAATATTTCAGTTACAAATCTTTGTATTTAATATTATAATTAGTAGCCTAGCTCTAAAATGTTGTATAAATAGGATATCATTTCATGGAATGAATCAAGCTTTTCAATCTCAATTCCTCCTTATTCTAAACTTTGTTATGGTATCAGAGCCTCTAGAGGCCTAAACGGCCTATTCTCTTCACTGAACTATCCCCCCGCATCACCTTTCTCTGCCCATGGCTCATGAAAATAATAGAGACAAAAGTCCAGAAGACATGAATGATAACTCAACATCATCTCTCTCAGCCAATAATCCCCTAACCCCGGATGGCCTTGTTATGCTCAGCCCTAACCAATTCCCAGAAAAACTAGATGGATCAAATTACCTTGTATGGAGAGACCAAGTAATGGACCTTCTGTTCGGGTCTCATCTAGATCAGTATATTGATGAAAAAATCAGTCCTCCTCCAGAAACTGAAGCTGCCAACTTTCTGCGATGGAAGAGACAGGACCGTCTGGTGCGGCACGCTCTTGTATCTTCTCTCAGTTCCGCCTGCAAACCGCTGGTTGGGTCTGCAAAGACCTCCGCCTCCGTCTGGAAAACACTGGAACGCCTATACGGGACCCGGTCAGCTTCCAAAATTCGAAGTCTTAAAGACCAGTTCCGCCATGCTAAACATGGGTCGCAACCTGTAGCAGAATATCTTCACCACCTTCGCACCCTCACGGATGAACTAGCCATGGCCAGCCGACCTGTTGACGATGAAGACTTTGCCATTCAAGCCCTGGAGGGTCTTCGTCCCGAGTTTGAATCCGTGGAGAACTCCATCCGCCCAGATGAAACTAACTTCGAAGAACTCCACTCCTTACTGGTCAGATTCGAAGACAAATTGCGAAGGAGGGAGCTCTTGAATTCCGCGGCTGTTGTTACTGCGAACGCAGTGACGGTAGAAAGAAAAGAGGAAGAAGACAGTTCGGTCGCAATGACCGTTCGCAGAAGTATAGACCAGAACGCGTCTATATTAGGCCCAGGTCCATCAGCCCAGTTTCAGACTCTACCCAATAGGCCCAATACTCAGAATAAATTTTTCAAAAATCAAAATCGAGGCCCACGTCCCAGCAACTTCTACAATTCAAATCGACGTGGAAATAATAATCCCGGGGGCAGGCGTACTAATTTTGGGGGAAATACCAGTCCGAGTGCCGTTATATGTCAAATTTGTAGCAAACCGAACCATCTCGCTATAAACTGTTGGCACAGGTTTGAACAACAAAATTATCCCCCCCAGGCCAATACTGCCACGACCAGGAGAACCGGATGGTTGCTGGACTCGGGAGCAACTAATCATGTCACCAATAATTTAAACAATCTTACCCTGGCGTCCGATTACACCGGCACAGACTCCCTCATTATTGGTAACGGTAAAAGTCTTGAAATTGCACAAGTTGGGAATATGACCCTTCATTCTCTCTCCTTACCTAATACTCTTTTTGTTCCTTCTATTCATACTAATTTAATTTCAGTTGCCAAATTATGTCGTGACAATGATGTACTAATCGAGTTTCACCCTTCTTTTTGTCTTGTCAAGGACCGGAAAACGGGAGCAATTTTGTTACGGGGTATGAATAAAGGTGACGTCTACAGCTTGCCTGATGTTCCTGTTCCTTCATCACCATGTGTCAATGTTACTACAAAATTTTCTCTAAATAAATGGCATTGTCGTTTAGGACATCCTGCCCTTCCCATCACTCAAAAAGTTATTTCCTCATTAGGTATTTCCTTTAAAGATGTTAATAAGGATTTGTCCTTATGCACTTCATGCGCAAGTAATAAAAGTCACAAGTTACCTTTTGCTAAATCTTCCCTTTCAAGTTCAGGTCCACTTGATTTAATTTATACAGATGTTTGGGGTCCCTCACACATTAATTCTGTGGATGGTTTTCGTTATTATGTTATTTTTATTGATCACTACACAAAATACATTTGGTTTTACACTATCACTCACAAGTCTGAGGTAACTTCAATTTTTCAACAATTTAAGAAGATCGTAGAAAACTTTTTTCAAAAATCTATTAAAATGGTTTATTCAGATAGAGGGGGTGAATCCATATCCCTAGGGAAATTTCTGGCCTCTTGTGGTATTACTCACTTACTGACCCCTCCATATACCCCTGAGCATAACGGCTTCGCTGAACGCCGACATCATCATATTGTAGAAACAGGGATCACTTTACTTCACCACTCTTCTATGCCGTTAAAATATTGGTCATACGCCTTTTTAACTGTTGTATATCTAATTAATAGGCAACCAACAGCATCTCTAGGTTTTTGTACTCCCTATGAAAAACTTTTTCAAAAACCTCCCAATTACACAAAACTTGCTATTTTCGGATGTCAATGTTTTCCATGGCTCCGTCCTTATGCAGCTCATAAGTTAGAACCACAATCCAGACCTTGTATTTTCCTTGGGTATTGCGATCAACAAAGCGCTTATCGTTGTCTTGATCCTACTACCAATCGCATCTTTTTTAGTCGGCATGTGGTGTTCAATGAGTCTGTCTTCCCTTTCTCTAATAATACAACACCCGTTACAGATCTGTCCTCTGAAATTGACAGTTGGCTTCAACCTCCTATCTCTTATCTTCCTATCTCAGGTACATCACTAGCAAAGGCGTCTCCTACTACTCGTACCCCAATAACACAAGACTCCCCTAACCCTGCTCCTCATAACACTCCACCAGCTTCTAACCCACCGGTCCTCATCACTTATCACCGCCGGCCCAAACAAAACCCAACTACTCCATCCTTACCTAATGTACCCAACACCAACCCCTCAACCATTACTCCCACTACAAATAATCCCATATCTACCTTGGGTCATCATCATGATCCAAAAGCCTCTCCACCCAAACGTACCCACCCAATGACCATTCGTTCTCCTAAACAAGCTGATGTTGTCACACACTCACCATTACCTCATCATATTATTCCTACTTGTGCTTCTCAAGCTTTACAGGTACCTGAATGGAGGAAGGCTATGTCTGTGGAATTTGATGCTTTGGTTCAACAAGGGACATGGGAACTTGTACCCGCTCATCCTGGTCAGAACATTGTTAGCTGCAAATGGGTTTATATTGTGAAATATAAGCCCGATGGTTCCTTGGATCGTTTCAAAGCTCGATTGGTGGCTAAAGGCTTTCATCAGCGCCCGGGGATTGATTACTCTGAGACCTTTACCCCAATCATCAAACCAGTTACTATTCGGGTTGTTCTGACCATTGCACTTTCTCATGGCTGGCACATAAACCAACTAGATGTCAACAATGCTTTTCTACATGGTGCTCTTCAAGAGGAGGTTTACATGAAACAACCCCCTGGTTTCAATGATGGCTCTGGAAGAGTGTGTCGTCTTAGGAAATCCATCTATGGTCTCAAACAAGCACCTCAAGTATGGTACCAATCTCTTAGTGGATTTCTATTATCCCTTGGTTTTCATCAATCAGTCTCTGATGCCAGCCTCTTCATCTTTTCTTGTCATCCCTCTTATATCTATGTGTTGGTATATGTGGATGATATTATTGTTACGGGCTCTACACCAGACTTGATTCATCGGACTATTAACTTGTTAGCACAAAAATTCTCCATTAAGGATTTGGGGTCATTACATTACTTTTTGGGCATACAGGTTACCCCTACATCAGATGGACTCTTTCTTGATCAACACAAGTACATTACAGATTTATTACAGGTGTTGAACATGCACGAGGCGAATCCAGTATCCACGCCTTTAGCTTCCTCAGCTTCCTTGACTCTGTTTGATAGCTCAGGTTCTTGTGATGCCACTCTCTATCGTCAAGTTATTGGATCACTTCAGTATTTAAGCCTCACCCGACCTGATACGGCCTTTGCCATCAACAAGCTAGCCCAGTTTATGCACAAACCCACGGTGAACCATTGGCAGCTCATGAAACGTCTCTTGCGGTATCTTCACGGAACAGCCTCTCATGGTTTATATCTCCGTCGGAGTTCTCACCTTTCATTGTGTGTTTATGCTGATGCAGACTGGGCGGGAAATCCAGATGACCGATCCTCTACCAGTGCTTATGCCATTTTTCTCGGAGAATCGCTTATTTCATGGAAGTCCTCCAAGCAACGCACAATTGCCAAATCCTCAACCGAAGCAGAGTATCGGGCCCTATCCACTGCTGCATCTGAAACTCTTTGGATTGAGTCACTTCTTCATGAGCTTCGACATTCCCCTTCTTCTCCTCCAGTTCTTCTATGTGATAATAAAGGCGCTACCACCTCTTCTGCCAATCCGGTATTCCATTCCCGAATGAAACATGTTGCCATTGATTTCCATTTTGTTCGTCAACGTGTGCAACGTGGCCTTCTTCGGGTTCTTCATATCCCCTCGCATGATCAACTAGCTGACATTCTCACCAAACCCCTTTCACGACAACGGTTTGTTTTTCTACGTGACAAGCTCAGGATTCTCAGCACTGATAGAATACCTGGCTTGCGGGGGCATATAGACAGAAGAGTCTAGACAGCTCTAGAGATCAGTTACATGAGTTACAAAATAAATTAGAATATTTGTATTTAATATTTCAGTTACAAATCTTTGTATTTAATATTATAATTAGTAGCCTAGCTCTAAAATGTTGTATAAATAGGATATCATTTCATGGAATGAATCAAGCTTTTCAGTCTCAATTCCTCCTTATTCTAAACTTTGTTAAACTTCAGACTCTTCTATGGCTATGTTATCGACTTCCTGGTATTTATAAAATAGAAATTAATAAATAAAATAAATTTCGAACAGATTTTAAAATAGGTTTATAGAGTTGATTAGTTAAATCAATGTTTAATTTTCCTCCACACTTTCTTTTCTTCCAAATACCTCCTATACTTTCCTCCCTATTTTCTTTTCTTAGGATATTCAGAGTTGTAAATGAACCCTATATGAGTGAATGTAAAATGGAATTCAAAACTCAGAAACTAAGTTAGCAGCGAGAATTGACTCCTACAAGTTCAACAATTTATTCTTCAGAGAATTGATTGAGAATATCACGTACCTGAGAGAAGGATGGACCATCCTTTGCATCCGTATACCAATAAAACATTCCCTCATGAATGTGCACACTCACTGCAAGAGAAATGTACATGTACAAGCATGGTCTCCAAACCGTCTTGCTTTTCAGTGCCATAACCATAGCCTTACCAGCATCAAAAAACTTATGGCTTACCTGTTTTTTATGAAGACTTTGAAAACTTAATTACTAAAGGTTTAAGAGTCATCTGTCTACTTTCAGAGGTTAGAAATATAATACTTACTCTTCTGTAGGTCCCGGTAGGCATATACTTTTCTCGTATCATGATTCCAACCAAAACAACTAGACAAGGTGGCACACTCAGAATTCCGAACACTCCCTGCCAGAGGTTAATAAAAAACACTTGTCATGACTAGATAATTTTAACTAAAAAACTATGAGACATAGATTTTAAGCAAAAACATCCGGATTTGTTTAATTAAAAAAGGGAAAAAGGTCAGATAGGCCCTTGAACTTACATAAAAAGGTCAAATAAAGCCTAGGAGGCTCTGTCCGACCGTCACCGTTTGGGGCGGTTCCCGGTGGAATTTGTTGATGAAATTTTTCGAGAATCGTATTCATTAAGTCTAGTTTACTCATACCAAATTCCAGCTAAAACTTCAATCGGGAAGGCATTCAAATGAATTCTTGAAGATAACTGCGCAGTTAAAAGCGCAGTTATCTTCAAGAATTCTTTTGAATGTCTTTCCGATTGAATTGTTAGCTGAAATTTGGTATGAGTAAACTAGACTTAATGAATATGATGCTAAAAAATTCCACTAGGAACTGCCCCAAATGGAGACGATCGGACAGAGCCTCCTATACAAGGGCTTATTTGACTTTTTTATGTAAGTTCGAGGGCCTATTTGACTCTTTTCCCATTAAAAAAATCAATTAAAAATAATCATAGCATAACCAACAAGAGACATAGTTTTATGTTCAACTAAACCTTCATGAGCAATAAGTTAGGTGGCTTATTGTTAGCACTACGGATATGCCATGTGCAGATTAATTCCAGAAAAGCAACTTACGGGATTGAACCCATCAATAGAGAAAATCAAGGCTGATTGATTGAAATTTTCAAGTATCATTACTTGGCTCCCAATTGCCATTACAGAGTTCATATTTAAATTTGGATTATCTTTCAAAGATTTATTAGTTTCATAGTTTGGTAATAATTACTTAGGATCTCTTTGTATGGCAAGACTCTTAGTTTCCTTTTGAATTACATTCTTGGAAGTTTCCTGTTATCCATCTCTTCTCCCTCCTCTCTGCTATATGGGTCTCTGACTAGCCACCATAGGCAGGAGGAAAGCTCTTCCCTCCTCTTCTGCGATCTGCCATAGGCCCACACGCATAGCATAACAATTAACAAGTCATGGTATGCTTGTGAATGAAACTTTAGAGAGGAAAGGATAGTAGTGTTGAAAACATGGGGAGTGTTGAATGTTAGTGGAAACTGGAGATGGAAGGTTAGTGTTAGTTGGTCTTAGTTGCATAGCCCCAAGTCCATTTAGGTCAGTCTATTATCTGGCACACTACAACTATTGGTGCCATTTAAAGACTGCATCCTTCATTATAAGCGTTAGAATGAAGATGTGCACTTGTAGGCTACTATTCTGTTAGCTCTTTCAACAGGCAGGGCCTGAGGGCAGTCTTTCTAGTTTTTAGAATTACATATTTCAATGGCAATAAAAAAATGGTTTGGACTGGGAGTTTATCCTAATTTTTAATCTAACTTACTCTGGCCCACTAAACTTTGCAAACTTTCCTGATTTAGCTGCCCAAAAAAACTTTGTCGTCTCCTTTTCAAGTGACACATTTGTGATTAATGTTATTTATCTCTGATCTGCACAAAACTTAACTACAAAACTTTTACTTTCTTATTCCACGTGCCAGTCATCCTTGGTCACATTTTATGGGACGGAGCGAATATATCTTTTGTTTTAAATGATCAAGTTAAACCATCTTTTCTTAAAACAAAACACCCCCAAACATCTCCTCCCAAATTTACCATAGAGATTCTATCTGGAGATATAAAAAAATACACAAACAATAGCATAAACCACGACTTGCATAGCCCTACATGCATTACATATATTTTCTAATGACACTTCAATTAGGACTTTATTAGTTTATATCTCAAAAGGAGAGAGATTAAACTATTCCACTTCTGGAACCCTTCCTGACTAAAAAGTCTTTGGTCGATCAGTAAGCAACAGCCTATAGATAGGATTAGCAAAAGAGCTTAGTTCACATAACCTTTGATCCAATTAGGTGAACTAAGAATCCACTTATCATATACCCAATCAGTTGTCCTACAGAAGAGCTCCCTCCGCATAAGCTCTGCATGTCACCAGCCAGAGAGGGATGGCTTATACTGTTCTCTGTAACACAAGCATCAATTATCACATCCGCTATTGCAACCCCAGCACTGCCAGTCATTAAGCATAACAAAGCAAATTCGATCCTTAAGTTCTTGTTCATCGACAGAGTAAGCATACCAATGATGCCGAGCGAACCTAAGGATCAAAAGGAGGTTAGTGAACAGGACAATATTTTACTCGTTATTTTGACAAGTTGCACTTTTGCCCCAATTCAGAGGATGAATAATGTTAATGATGGTGTTAGCATGTGTACTCCCCAAAGGGTGAATTGGTGATGTCATTAGCAGTGACAGTTATAGTAAGTTGATGTTCCATTGACATGTAGGAATTTGGAAAACATGGAAACTTGTTCTCAAGTTGTTAACAGATGAGGAAAATTCCATATGTGAAGTGCAAAAAGTGATCAAACAAGCATGCACGCACACTTATGTCATATGTGTATATATACATACACACCTACATATGTGTACCTATTTACAATCGCACAGTAAGCTCATCAGTGACCACTCGAGTCAAAAGTTTGAACTTTATGAAGATTATATATATATATATATAGGGGTGAGATCACATACAAACCATGCTTAATTTACTAACCTACAAACTCAATAATATGCAACACTTTGAACTTCAATATGCAGTACAAATAATGTAAAGATGTACTTTTTGAACTTCAATATGCAATACAAATAATGTAAATATGAAACTACTATTTCATGGCTTGAATAATATGAAACACTTTGAACTTCAATGTGCAATACAAATAATGTAAAGATGATTTGAATGGGAGGACTAGTTTGTATATGATCTCACCCATGCATCTTTACATTATTTTTACTGCATATTGAAGTTCAAAGTGATGCATATTATTGAGTTTGTAGGTTAGTATTTTAAGCATGGTTTGTATTTGATCTTTTATCTATATATATATAAATAGATATATATATATATATATATTACCCGCGGGGGGTCAGGGGAAAGGGAGGATAGGGGGAGCCTGGGGTAAATAGAGCTGAAACTCCCTCCATGGAGTTTCGAACCCGAGAACTCCCGTATGGGAGAGTGAGTCCGCGACCAGCTGTGTGTGTATGTGTGTGTGTGATTGTGTGTGTATGTGTGTGTGTATGTGTGTGTGTATATATATATATATATATACACACACATACACACACACACATACACACACAATCAAATGAGAATCATGCTTAACGTGAGAACCGTGAGAACTCCACTTTTAACTCAATGTGATACACTATAACGTTTGTACGTTACACTTTTTCAAAACATGAAAACATCAAATAAATAGGTGGCGAATTTGTAAATATTTCATCAATACTTTAAGCATGGTTCTCATTAGAAGCGCTCCCTATATATATGTATATTTATATATATGTATAAGGGATCAAATACAAAATCCTCCTAATTTGCAAACTACAAACTCATCTTGGCCGTCCGTTGAATTGATCTAAAGGCTGAAAATGCATGGTGCATTTTGGTAATAAAATCGAACTTTTTCCGGATGCAACACTTTGAGCGTTAATATGCGACTGTTATTTCATCACATAATAATATGCAACACTTTGAACCTCAATATGCAATACAAATAGTGTAAAGATGTGTCGTACAAACTTTTGCACAATAAGCACAGTTTGTACCAGATCTGCCATATATATATATATATATGGTATATATAAAGTTGTACACTCGTTAAAAGATTAACACTTCAGTTTAGTTGGAACCCGTATTTAACAGTGTCTAATAGTTAAGTCACCTATTTTGTCTTTCAACAACTTGGATCAATAAATTTGTACTTCACCTTGATAACCAGAGTAAGTGGGATCATAATGCTATAACTATGCACAAAACCTCAGAAAAGGAATGAGCAAACTCAGGAAGCTGGAATAATTAGTTACAGTCAATTTCTTGATGGCCTACATATTATTGGCTTTCTTAATTTCTTCAGTAAAAATGACACTAAAAGCAGCTAAGCGATCATTTTAGATTCCAACAGTGAACTCATATTTACTCAAATTTACACATAATCATTGCAACATTTTATGAAAAGATGATTCCTATAAGCATAACACACTTAATGCAAATGGGTGAAAAATAAGAACAGTACTAAATAGTAACAACAACCATAAAAACAACGACAACAACAACAACAACAATAACAACAGTAAGAATAAATTTGACTTTACAACTCACTAGTTCATTCAAATTTGAGTTTACACCTCAAGAATAGTACTAAGTAAGTAAGTAGTAACAACAACAAGAAAAACAACAACAATAAGAATAAATTCGACTTTACAACTCACACAATTAACAAATCTAACTTTTTACATTCGGTGAAAAGGTGAGGTGCAAACTTCAACCCCTAATCTGATACCAACAACCATGATGGGTATAATAAATAAATTACCCGCAAGAATGAAGTAAGGCCTTCTTCTATAGCCAGCAATGGGAAGAACATCAGTGAGCAGACCCCATAGAGGTTTAACGATCCAAGGCAGTGATATAATTCCAGAAAAAATCTGAGCTTCAGAGGGCTGTAGCTTTTGCTCATCCTTCATGTAGTATTGTATACTAATGCGACATAAACCCAAAGTCAACCCTTGATTGATTCCATACACAATCACCACTGACAGAACAAAGCTCCAGTGCAGGTCATCACTAAGCTTCCTAAACCAATCGAGTGGCCTCCAAATCAAGTTGCCTGTTGCAGCACTGTTTGGCCTTCTTTCCCTCTGCGGTTGACCGTCGAGTAGAAAGGTCTCGTTTTGGCTCATATTCAGCCGTTGCAGTTCAAGATTTACCTCGCGATGAAGTAACCCGTGATAGAAAATGGGGATTGATTGTTGATGAAGGAAACTAGAAATCCAGAACCACTGATGGAAAACGAGGAATGCGAGGGCCACCTAGCAAACAAGTTCAGTGCCGTTGGCACTTGCCAGGTGACTAACGCAACGCTATTGACTTCCGCTCATTGAAGAGCTGAGTAACAAAATTGGGCCTGACAACATTTTCGTGGGCTTTTCCGACCATAATCTCTCTTAAATGTATCAATCGTGGCCGATCCAACGGATACCCGCACCCCTCGGTCAAAAACAAAGAAAACCGCATTAACCGGGTAATGGAACAATTACGATTTTATACATGTTCTCCCCATTATCTGCCCTATACCCGCCACGTTTATTTTTGACTATATTTTTATTACATTGTTATCTATTATTTGTTCCACAGCTATCAAAAGATTATATTTTTCTATTTTCATTATGTATATATGGATAATAGATGTACTAACTATAATGTTTGAATGAAAGTTCATAATATATCTTAATAGTCTTGTTTGATTATCATCATATTTTTTCGTGATTAATTATTTTTCATATTAAGTATTTTTATGTTCAAATTAATTTAGGTTGTCTTCTTTCTTGTTTTGTATATATACGAAACTTTAAAGTGGCTTATAAGTCTAAAATCCTCTAGGTGATGCCATTTTTTCCTTTTAAAATATAATTTTTCTATTAAAATATCAATGACTCATTTAATAAAGCGATTACCCGCGGTTATACTCGATACCCATTGGGGCAGTTATGGTTTGGGTAATGGGGCAGTTACGAGGCGGGAAAATTACCCAACAGGGCAGGTACAGTTATTGGCAAAATCGTCCCTGATACGCCCCGTTGTCATCCCTATCTTGAACTCATGGGCCCCCACTTGCCTGCTATAAAATCTCGGTGGAATTGCTAAATTACATTACCAATTTATTTTTTAAAAAATGATTAATGTATTCTTTAATTGATGTTAAAGAAACAAATGAATGAATGAATAGGCTAAAGTTACAATGGGATGAGACATATAATAGAAGAGATCTCATGAATCTTTCTATATTGCTAATCTCTCTATAGTATAGTTTAGTATAACAGTCCTGATGTTCTTGTTATTTCGAATAAAAAATAAATAAATAAAATATCTGTTTTCACCAGCCACTGAAAATGGAGAATTGATTTGACCAACAGCCAACAAAGGAAAACAATCGAGTAGGATTTGGCTTTTATCACCGGTTTGACCTGTCACCAAAAAGAAGACTAAGTTGAGCGGTAACTTTCTATGAGAGTGAGGTGGTGGTTCAGAAGGAAGATGAGTAGTTGAAGTTTTAGAATGACTAGGTTGAACTCAGCTTGTCAACTATGAACAATGAAAATTCATCACTGGATTCGTTACACCGACGAGGACACACACCCTCTCGGCATTTATATGAGAATAACAAATCTCACCCTCACCAGGAGCGGACATAACTCTCGACCAAAGAAGAAGCCAAACCAAAACAAGAACCCTAGAAACTAGAAATAAAAATATAGTAGCAGCACAGAAAAACCTTTGATTCGTTACTGCCCAAAGAATGTTGTTGTCATCGAAAACTCTTGTCAATCGAGAGGAGAGAGCTAGGAGGTTAAATCGTCCAGGATTTCCCTAGAGCCAACTGCATTCTGCTTTCTCTAGCGTGTGGACATTAATCTTCGTAGTAGTCAAAGTTTACGTTGAAATGCAAAAGATACACCTTTACAATTTTACACTTGGTAATAGTGAATTAAGTAGGACTTTTTTCATACTACCTACCTCCCAAAAAGGTTTGACATATTGATTTTTCTTGGTCAACGATGACAAATTTGGAGCAACAATTTTAGTTATTATATTATATATAATTTATAAATTTTCTACTTTAATGACATTGTTATTTTTATTAATGAACATTTCAATATAACTTTCGTATTCAAATGATTTCGTATTAAAATCTCATTGGTCAAAGCTGATCATTATTGACCAAGAAAATTCAATTTGACAAATCTTTTTTTGACGGAGGGAGTATGTAAAATGTATTGAGAAAATTCAATTGTAGAAAGAAGAGAAAATTATCTATCGTGTGACTAAAACATCTTATCTTTCCCAACATATGATTTTGTTAGTTATTATTCCCAATATATGTTATTGAATGGATGCATGGTCATCCATCGTCTTTTTATTCCACAACTACCCTTAATTAGCTTAAATATAGGAAGTCATTTACTCTTCCTATTTATTTGCATGTGATGATGCACGATCAGAGAATGCGTAATCTTTAGTATTCCTAAAAACTAGGAATCAGTTAATTCATATAAGCTAATTAACCGTTTCATCACTTCCAATTATTTATTTTCTGAATCCACATTAGTTCACATTAAATAGCACTCCTTATAATTACGAGATTACTACTAATGACTTCATCAAATTTTTTGCGTGCATAATTCTCAGCGTTCTAACAAAGTGGGCATGTAGGCCATAATATCATTTACTGCCCAAACTCATTTAATTGATTGCCCAAACTCATTCAAATTATTGCTCAAACTCATTAATTTACTGCTCAAACTCATTCAAATTACTGCCCAAACTCATTCAAATTCTACATATTTTCCACACACGTTCAATTTATTGTTCCAAAGATATGCATTTAACTTTGACACGCAATTTACTGTCACGCTCCGGACCTACCCGGACACGTCAACAACCCGCCGTACAATACGAATAGTCAATCGCAGCTCAACACATCCATACTATACAAAGCGTCTGGAATATCATTCACACATAGTACATCCATAAACAAACATAATGTAAAAACATTCATTAAAACAGCGGAAACAATAATACAAGTGTTCAAGCCACACTTGGCAAACTTAGACATACAAGCCCCCAAATAGTTATTCAGAAAATATTATCCATGAGCATTATTTATATTGTTTTCAAAACAGAAATGGAAGAAGCGCAAACCAAGTCTTCTTCCTTCAATCTCACCGAAGCAACGGGCGGTGGTAGCAACCTTCAAGTTCTACCTGAAACTGTGATGTGGCCTCCCCCGTGAAGGGGGTCAGTACTTTGAAGCATTTGAAAAGTACAATGACAACTACACTGTATATAATCAATGTTTCAATTTCTAAGACTCTCAATCTAGGATGATACTATATTATAGGCCGTAACCCTCAGTTACCCTATTTAAAGATATACTTACCTTATATATCTAAAGTCAAGTAGTCGGCCTGTGGGCCCATGCTTACCTTAATGTGTCATTTCACTATAGTAGAGTCACACTTATCTATATCATTCCGTCGTGCTAGAGGCTCGCTCTAGTCACTCCATTTCATGCTAGAGGCTTCCTCTAGTCACTCTCCATTATGCTAGATGTGACACCGTCCCCAAGCATGTTTACTTTGAGTAAATTATGTTGTAAACCTTGAAGGATGATTTATGAATTTACGTAATTATTAAATTTTATTATTTCTTTTACGTGAATAGTAAATTGCATGTGGAGCTCACAGCGGGAACGGGGACCGCCCGATAATTCCCGAACCACATATTATATTCATCTTGGTCTAGATGACATCTATTTGGTTGTGGATATTTTATTTGGGCCATAGGAAAGGCACGGAGTTGACCGGTGGTCAAACGAGGCCCAATTACCGGTATTGGTAATTTAGCGGATAACACCCCGAAATGAGTTTCGAAGACTCCCGAATTAATGTTGGGGAATGTACCTCTATTCTAAAGGCCCATAATTATTAGGAACGCATGATGTATTTTATTTGGCCCGATAAAATAAAATATAATTAAAACGGACCGAGAAATACAACTTCCGGGGCCGATTGTACACACCGGGACATAACGGGATGACCTCCCACCTAAGTGGGGGCCACCCCACGTTTTTGGGTGTGTTAGCTGACTAAATGGGAGCTGGAAGGACATCAAAACATGGGAGGGGCGGACTATTGAGTGAGGTGATGTGCAAGACAAACACCCACACCCTTTGGCCCATACTCCACATTATTTTGCTCCTTGATTGAGAGGGGATACTTCCTCTTTCCATCCTCACCATTCGGACAAGCCAAAGAGGAGAGAGCTCAAGAAGAAAGTCTCCAACAAAGTCCAGAGTAGGAGGAAGCAAGAGGAAAGAAAACCCAACACAAAAAGGCTAAGATTTGTTGTAAGAACTTAGCTAGTATACATTAACTAGTATTTTATTCATATGATTTTTAAGAAATCATATGGTGGATTAAACATGATGTTCTAAACGTTTAAAGGTGTAGAATATTGATATAGAATTGTGGTATTTAACTTAGAAGAGTTGTGAAATCGATAGGAGTCGAAACCGCCGGGAAACCGCCATTGTTGGGGACTGTTTTCGAGCTGCAGGCCCGAAAGCCGCCCACCTTTCACGAAAGCCGCTCGGCTTTCACTTGATTTCCAGATTTTTCACTCTTGAACGGCCTAGAATGAGGACGAATCGAGGGGGTTCCGCTAGGGCAGCTAGTTGAGCACATCACAAGGTGAGGATGGCTAACTATATTGCTTATAATTAGTGAGTTAATTTCATGGGATTACCTAAGGTAATTAAATGTGTTTTTATGGATTATTAATAATGCCTAAAAATGAGGAGACAAATTTCTATAAGGAAAAGGAGCATGATATACAAATTTAGGAGTAAATTGTGTATGATCATGCGTTACGTGTATGTTGACTTGAAAGTGGAATTAATTATGAAATATATGTTGAAATATACTTTTTACTTCATATTAGAATATATGAGTGCTTAAAAGTGATATTTTGAATATTGGGATAAATGATATTTTCAATGGAAAATCAGTTGGAATGGTCTATATGACTATGAGTTGAGAACTTGGTTTGTTGGAATTAATTTGACTAGTATTAAGGTACTAGTTGGACATTAAACGAAATGTTGTTAAGATTGATCCTAAGATTGGATTGTGAAATGTTATGCCTTAAGTAGTCTTAAGAGATGCTTTAAGGTAGGAAAGTATGAACTTTAAGTTATACTAGGGGTAGGCCTTAAGGGATACCCAAGAAAAGGTAAATAATAAATTGATCCTAGATATAGGATTGGCCTACGGGTGTGTTCGGTAGTCCTTGAGGATAACCGGTTGAATTATGGAAATAAGTAAGGACCATGGCCCTTCCCGACTCTAGAGAGCGGGCTTGGATAGCATGGACTTGCATCGTGATCACAGGTTAGGGTGGAATCTGAATCGGAGACCTAACTAGGTTCCGGTAGCGGTAACACATAAGATAGGACCCTGAAGGGCCTTACCTTCCTACGGGATGATGGGTATGAGTCCAGGGGCGGGATGTTGGAGTCCGAACCGAGAGCCTCATGAGGTCTCGGACAGCGGTAGCAAGTCCCGTAGAAATAATAAGACCCAAGGGTTGGGTTGTGCAAATGATAAATGAAAATGAATACATAAGAAGGGCCGTGTGCCGACAACTAAATGAATTTACTTATTATAAGGATAATAAGTGGGAAATATAAATTATGATTTATATTATGATATCACCCTATTTTGAGGGTCTTGGAAATTAAAACGTTGATTATACTTAGTAAAGTTGTCATTATACTTGTCAAATGCTTCCAAGTACTGACCTCCCCTTCACAGGGGAGGCCACCTCACAGTTTCAGGTAGGACTTGAAGGTTGCTACCGGCGCCCGTTGCTCGGGATATTCAGGGGAGAAGACGTGGTTCGTGCTTCTTCTGTTTTCTGATTTCAAAACAATTATAATAATGCTCATGGATATTATTTTTGAATAACTATTTGGGGGGCTTGCATGCCCATGTTTGCCAAAGTGTGGCTAAGACACTTTTATTAAATGCTTCCGCTGTTTTAAATAAATGTTTTACATTATGTTTGTTTATGGATGTACTATGTGTGAATGGTATTCAAGACGCCTGTATAGTATGGATGAGTTGGACTGCGGTTGACTATTCGTACTGTACGGCGGGTTGTTGACGTGTCCGGGTAGGTCCAGGGCGTGACACTAGAGGCTTCATCTAGTCATCTTACGTTATGCTAGAGGTTTCCTCTAGTCAGCATCCAATATGCTAGAGGCTCCCTCTAGTCATATTATCAAATTCCAACTAAAATATCCACCACCATATACATATTATCTAGACCAAGATGAATATAATATGTGGTTCTAGAACTATCGTGTGGTCCCCATTCCCGGTGTGGGCCCCATGTACAATCTACTATTCACACAAAAGAAATAACAAACATTCACAACTTCGCAAATTCTTAATTAATTCTTCAAGGTTTATTACATGATTTACTAAAAAGTAAATATGTTTGGGGACGATGTTACAACTTCACCCCCCCCCCCCCTATTGGGAATTTCATCCCCGAAATTCACAACACTTATTCAAACAGAAATGCATACTCTTCTTTCATCAAGGCTTCTGTTTCCCATGTTTCCTCTTCAACTCGGTCACTATTCCACAAGATTTTAACCATTGGTACTTTCTTGCTTCTCAACTTCTTTACTTGTCTATCAAGTATCTTCACTGGTTGCACGACATAGTTCAAGTCTTCACGGATCTCCACGGGTGGTTTCTCTAGTACGTGAGACGGATCCGGTACATACTTCTTAAGCATAGACACGTGGAACACATTATGTATCTTCTCCAATTCCGGTGTCAACTGTAATCGGTATGCTACGGCCCCAATTCTCTCAAGAATCACAAATGGCCCTATGTATCGTGGGTTAATTTCCCTCGGCTCTGGAATCGGATGATTCCTTTCCAAGGTGAAACTTTAAAGAACATCTCATCTCCCACCTTAAACTCTAAGGCTTTTTTACGCTTATCAGAATAGCTTTTCTGTCTATCCTGGTCCGTCTTAATCCTCTCACGAATCATCTTCACCTTTGACTTGGTGATCTCCACCAATTCTGTGCTCTTAAGTTTGGCCATGCCAACCTCATCCCAGCACAAAGGTGTACGGCATCTCCTCCCATACAATGCCTCGTATGGTGGCATGCTTATACTCGCTTGATAAATGTTGTTATAGGCAAACTCCACAAGTGCTAAGTGGTTGTCCCAACTTCCTTGGAACTCCAATGCACACGCTCTCAACATATCCTCCAATATCTGTATAACTTGCTCAGATTGTCCATCCCTCTGCGGATGAAGGGCAGTGCTGAACTTCAACTTTGTTCCCATCGACTCTTAGAACTTCGGCCAAAACCGTGATGTGAATCGTGGATCTCTGTCGGATACAATGGTTGTTTGAACCCCGTGTAGCCTCACAATATCATCCACATACAATTTGGCTAGCCTCTCCGGTGCATATGTGGTGTTGATAGGTAGAAAATGTGCACTCTTCATGAGTCTATCAACCACAACCCATACGGCATCATAGTTATTGACCGTCCGTGGTAATCCTACCAAAAATCTATAGTCACGTGCTCCCATTTCCATTCAGGAATGAAAAGTGGCTGTAATAATCCAGTTGGATGCTGATGTTCTGCCTTAACTTGTTGACAAGTAAGACATCTACTGATGTACTCGACTATTTCCCTCTTCATACCACACCACCAGTAACTTTCTTTTAAATCACGATACATTTTAGTACCTCTCGGGTGCATAGCATACGCCGATGAATGAGCCTCCTCTAAGATGGACTTTCAGAGCTCATCATCTGATGGTACACACACTCGGTCACAAAATAATAAGAGATCGTCGTCTCTCTCCCTGAAATCCTCAACCGGTCCCGCTAGCATGCGTTCTCGAACCTTCATGAGTTCTTCGTCAGCTTCTTGACCTTTCTTGATTTCATCAAGTAATGTAGGCCTCACCTTGTATCTTGCGAACAAGGCACCATCGCCAGATACCTCCAATTGGGCTCTCAATGCTCTCAAACTAGTCAGCAATGCTCCGGACGAACTCTTTCGGCTCAAGGCATCCGCTACCACGTTGGCTTTCCAGGGTGGTACTCAATAACTAGATGGTAGTCCTTTATCAACTTCATCAATCGTCTCTGTCTCATGTTCAACTCTTTCTGAGTGAATACATACTTCAAACTCTTGTGGTCAGTGTATATGTGGCACGTCTCTCCGTAGAGGTAATGTGTCCATATTTTCAGTGCAAACACCACTGCCCCCAATTCTAGATCATGAGTAGGATAATTTACCTCATGCTTCTTCAACTGCCGTGAAGCATAGGCAATCACTCTTCCCTTATGCATCAGAATGCATCCAAGCCCTTGGATGCTCGCATCACTATAGACATCGTACCCCATACCCTGTTAGGGTAATGCAAGTATCGGTGTCTCGATCAGTCTCTTCTTCAGTTCTAGGAATCCCTGCTCGCATCGGTCATCCCATACAAACTTAACTCCTTTTTGAGTGAGCTTCGTCAATGGCGACGCCAAAACAGAGAACTTTTCCATGATCTTTCTATAGTAACCAGCCAATCCAAGAAAACTACGAATTTCCTTCACGTTCTTTGGCCTTTCCCGTTCGGTGATTACCTCAATCTTCTTATTATCATCTGCAATTCCCGTTCCCGAAACAACATGCCCGAGAAAGCCAATTTCCCTTAGCCAAAATTCACACTTAGAAAATTTAGCATAGAGTTGCTTTTCTCGTAGTGTCTCAAGAACAAGTATTAAGTGTTCCTCGTGCTCCTCTTCACTCTTCAAGTAAATCAAGATGTCATCTATGAACATAATCACGAACTTGTCTAAGTATTTATGAAATACCCGGTTCATCAAGTCCATGAATGTCGCTGGGGCGTTTGTTAGCCCAAACGACATGACTAAGAACTCGAAGTGACCATACCTTGTGCGGAAAGAACTCTTTGGTATGTCATATTCCTTTATCTTCAATTGATGGTACCCCAACCTCAAATCGATCTTTGAAAATATTGTTTCCCCTCGGAGCTGATCAAACAAGTCATCAATCCTAGCCAAAGGATACCTATTCTTGATTGTGACCTTGTTTAGTTGATGATAGTCAATGCACATTCGAAGCGTTCCATCTTTCTTTTTCACGAATAGAACCGGTGCTCCCCACGGGGAGTAGCTCGGTCTAATGAAACCGTTATCCAAAAGCTCTTGCAATTGGGTTTTCAACTCGTTAAGTTCTACGGGTGCCATTCGGTATGGCGGTATGAAGATTGGTTTGGTGTCGGGCTCAACCTCGATCACGAACTCAATCTCTATATCGGGTGGAAGTCCCGGTAAGTCTTTTGGGAAGACGTCCAGATACTTTCACACCATTCTCACATCATTCGTGTTTATTTCTTCTTTGGTTTTGTCTACCACGTAAGCTAGATACGCGTGACATCCCTTTCTCATCATATTTCTTGCTCTCACGGAGGATATGATACAACTGTTTGATTTGCTTCGATCACCCTCAAAGCGTAGGATATTCTTATCATTGCCTTCGAGATCTAGAACCTTCGTGTAGCAATCTACCCTAGCATGATGCTTTTCTAGCCAATCCATCCCTAGGATCGCATCAAAATCAATCATGCTCAGCGGTACGAAATCACACGTCAAGGTTTGGCCATCGACTTCCACCTCACAAGATGGATAGTAACAATTTCTCTCAACGTCATCTCCTAGTGGTGTTGATACCACTAGGGTTTGTGTCATCGGTATCGATTGTATCTCTAAGTCCTCGGCGAACGCCTCACTCACGAATGAACGTTGTGCCCCAGTATCGATAAGGATTCTCACATCTCTCCCATTAATAATTAGCGTTCCTACATTTATAATCCATGTAAGATACCTCTCTAACATAACAGATCATATTTTTGTTATTATAAGCAAAGAATGGCAAAGAAGGTGGAAGGGATCGCTTTTAAGGCTACTTTTGCTATGTTTTTGGAACTTCGTACAACCCGTATTCGTATTGTTATCATTTCTTTGTGTACGATGGTCCAATAATACTCATGAGAGTTCCATTATATCTAATCATAACATACCAACAACTATTATGAAGAATATAATTCGAAATTACGTCCTTAGAATGGACATATTGCTCAATGATGGTAGAAGTTCGCAGTTGAGATATAAATTGGCAATGTCTCACCGTTTGGATCATATCTCTTCACATACGTAACCAAATCATTCTATTCAAATTTCATCATTTAGAAAATGAAAAGATCTACAACTTTCATGAAGAAAACTTTTTCATTTTACGAACACATCGAGGTGTACTTGGTCGGGTATTATGGCTATACCCGACCGGGTCATCTTGGCAGTCTGCCCTAAATTGTGACACTGAGAAATACCCGGTCGGGTATCACCCATACCCGATCGGGTTTTTTAGACAGTGTGATAAAAATCTTTTTTTTGACATACCCATTCGGGTGCAACCCATATCCGATCGGGTTTGTAAGGCAGTGTCTCAAAAAACTCATTTTTAAAGACACCCGAGCGGGTAACATGTATACCCGATCAGATTTCTTCCTTAGTAGCCATTTTTAAGCCCGATTTTGACCCTACGGTGACCGGGAATCAACCCCTAGAACATATACACATTAAGTAAAGCTAGAATACCACATTCGCATGAGATGTTACCTGCAACGGAATCTGGGTTCGCTCGAGCATCCGCCTCTGTCATCGCATAAACTCTAGCTTGAGTTCTTCCTTGGTTCACGGAGGGTGCGTTGCTTGTACTTGCTCCGCCATGACCCATGCTTGCATTCGGTGCTCCACTCTGGTTCCTACTCCTCGTGGTTGCACTGCTTGGCCCTGATGCCCGGTTCCCACCATGTTGAGGGCAGTTCGGCCTTGTGCCTCGTATCTCCGCATTGGTAGCACCGTGGGGGACCACGACACTTGCCCTCGAGATTCCTGTTAGGAATATTTTATGGTGTCCAATCTAATTAAATATCTTTGTATTTGTGTAGTTATCATTTAAACGTGTAATACGGGCCACAAATGTGTATCAACCCGTTAGCTTCTTTGTAACCCTTAAGTTAGCCAACTTCTCCTATAAAAGGAGGCTAACTTACGAGAACCCTAACGTTCGAGGCTTTAGAGAATAGAGGTGCAGATATAGAGAGATTAGGGTTTGCCACTGCTCTCCTTCTCCAGTGAGAGCAGCGGCCAGTTTACACGGTATACCATATTCGTTTGATTGTCTCCATATCTTTCTATCTGCTTCTTCTTCACTGCTTATGTTTGTTGTTTGTTAAGTTGTGGGATACTTCTCTCCATATCTTTCTATCTGTTTCAAGTCAAAATCATTTCTGCAGCTATGTAAAAGCATAAACTCTACATTTCATGTAGAGTTCTTCAAAGTTGAAAATTTGCAGAAATCGAAAAAGAGGATATGCTGTAGAATCGGTTTTGAAAGGTGATTCCAATAGTATAATTTTTTACAGATTTTCGTTCACAAACAAAATTACAGGAGCAAAACTCTATATTGAAGAAAAAGAGAAGAAAAGCAGAGCAGTTCTTCGTTAGATCCAAAAAAACGCAGATAGATTCAACCTGTTTCACGCCTCAGCTCTGATACCAACTGATAGTCCCAAAACTTAACAATCAAACAATCATAACAGGTATAAAGAAGCAGACAGAAAGATATCAAGATTAAAAACACCTTTGGTATACAGTGTAAACTGGCCGCTGCTCTCCCTGGAGAAGGAGAGCAGCGGCAAACCCTAATCTCTCTATCTCTGCGCCTCTATTCTCTAAAGCCTTGAACGTAAGGGTTCCCGTAAGTTAGCCTCCTTTTATAGGAGAAGTTGGCTAACTTACGGGTTACAAAGAAGCTAATGGGCTGATACACATTTGTGGCCCGTATTACACGTTTAATTAATAACTACACAAATACAAAGATATTTAATTAGATTGGACACCATAAAATATTCCTAACAATCTCCCCCTTGGTGTTCAATCGTGTTGAATCAGCATTGCAGCGCAGATATCTTTGTCTTTGTTGTTATTCAGCTTCCTTTGTCTTTGAACTCGACTTCTGAGGAAGGCTTTCTGAAGAAGTCCTTGTAATCTCAGTATGTAGAACTCAATTTGTTCTTTGATGCCGGGGGTTGAGGGATCTTTAGTATCTTGCATGTAGTCCTTGCTTTCCAAAAGTTGCTCTTGATCAACTTGAATGAAGTCCGGTGACGCCTCTAGAATGAATATTCTTTGGAGAATAGGAGATGCCCATGGAATTCATCTTCAGGACACGAGTATTTGAGAGTTTTTAAAACTCGAGAGTTTTAAAAATCGAGAATTTTAAACTCGAGAGTTTTACACTCGAGAGTTTTAAAACTCGAGAGTTTTAAACTCGAGAGTTTTAAAACTCGAGAGTTTTAAACTCGAGAGTTTTAAACTCGAGAGTTTTAAAACTCGAGAGTTTTAAACTCGAGAGTTTTAAAACTCGAGAGTTTTAAAACTCGAGAGTTTTAAACTCGAGAGTTTTAAAATTTGAGTTTTAAAATTTCGAGTTTTGACTCGGTGACCCGATTTTAGCAAACTTTTTTTTGTTGGAAAGCTAACGAAAAGATCTACATTAATTCTGGGGCTGTGCCCCAGAACCCTTTCTCACGCGCCCTCACTCACAGTCCTTGAGGGTCAAAACGTTAGTTTTTCGACAAACTTTGTAAATCACCGATGTCCACGTCAAAACTTAGGCAAATCTGATCAAATTCTTTCAAAGTCAAACCTAAGGTCTAAGCTCCACTGTAGAGGTCCGAAAATCGTAGATAATTCAATCAACCTCGCGTCAACAGTCATCTTACAACAATCAACAATCAACTACTGAAGCCTCCCCTAACTCATCAACATTGTGTGATCCTCGAACATGCTGAAATTCCAAATGATGAGCTTAGGGAAACCGTCATGTGTGGTACTTGTTCAGATTGCTCCACACACATGGTGGGTATGACGAGCTGTGAGCAATCAATCCTTGCACATTCTGATGGGGAGTTTCAGTTTTCTCCTCCTGGCGCCTTACACCGACAAAGCAAGGAATCTCTCAACGGATGCAACATTCTAGGTGGAGTGTTCAATGTTATCCTCCCCGGTGCCTAACAATGACAAAACATACTGAGTGCTCCAGTTGAGGGGGAGTACAGAGAGAAAATCACTGAGAGAACATGTTCTTATGTCTTAGTAAACCCAACTAAGCCTACCTAAGGGACAAAGCCGAGAGTAAGTGAGTGAGTGAGTAATCATTATGAGAGTTAGGAAGCAGAAGGCTCAAGTGAGAAGGAAAAACAATAATAAATGATGAGTCTGCTACCTCAACTGTCTACTATGTATTGAACATTTACTCCTAGCCACTCAAATACTCTGGACAATTCCCAAATAGGTTCAGGACTGATTTAATCAGATCCCGGGTAGAAGTCAATGCATCTTGTCCAACAGTGCATGTTTAACCATACCCAAGACCACTCACTTGTCTCCCAACAGACAGGTGTTTAATCATATTTCACGGGGAACCACATCTCTCGTTACTGTCTCCTTCTGAGGCAAGTGATAATGACTACAGTGGCCTCAGCCCCATGCCACTGAACTTTGATTGATCACATCGTGTCTAGTTACCTCACTCCCAAATGTTTTGAAATTTTCTAGGACACAGACGCACTTTTAGAGTCAGTTGCAGGTCTACATGACCCGCGAGAACTTCCATAGGGCTCATCCATTACAGATGTAGATCAATGATTGGAAGGAAGTCATGCTGTTGCAACATAAGAATCACCAACATTTTTAGGCCATCGCTTCAGAGTTTATCTCTATAGTGATGATAACGGGCGTCTTCATGACCCCGGGGGGCTATGTTATCTTCTTTACATTCTGCTTATTTTTCATGTTTTTATTTCCGCGGAATAAAAGAATAAAGGCATGACGCCCCGAGTTATCGAATCGTAATGAGGGGGAGAGTGGTCCACATGCTGTTAACTGTCAAAAAAATCATTCTGGGACACTTCTGTCCTCCAACACTCTCTCTACTATCTCCGCAACTCAAATGGTCAGCTACGTTCACAAGTCAACCATCATTATGTTCCGCTGTACCACGGACAAGTTCACCTCAAATGCATTCATTTCAAATAGTCAAAAAGACTACATTGTGGAGGAGACAGGGGTCAAATACTCGTGTCCTGAAGATGAATTCCATGGGCGTCTCCTATTCTCCAAAGAATATTCATTCTAGAGGCATCACCGAACTTCATTCAAGCTGATCAAGAGCAACATCTGGAAGGCAAGGACTACATGCAAGATACTGAAGATCCCTCAACCCTCGGCGTCAAAGAAAAAATTGCCAAGAAGACATCAAAGGGGAGATTGCAAGGACTTCTTCAGAAAGCCTTCCTCAGAAGTCGAGTTCAAAGACAAAGGAAGCTGAATAACAACAAAGACAAAGATATATGCGCTGCAATGCTGATTCAACACGATTGAACACCAAGGGAGAGATTGTTAGGAATATTTTATGGTGTCCAATCTAATTAAATATCTTTGTATTTGTGTAGTTATCAATTAAACGTGTAATACGGGCCACACATGTGTATCACCTCGTTAGCTTCTTTGTAACCCTTAAGTTAGCCAACTTCTCCTATAAAAGGAGGCTAACTTACGGGAACCCTAACGTTCGATGCTTTAGTGAATAGAGGCGCAGAGATAGAGAGATTATGGTTTGCCGCTGCTCTCCTTCTCCAGGGTGAGCAGCGGCCAGTTTACACGGTATACCAGATTCGTTTGATTATCTCCATATCTTTCTATCTGCTTCTTCATCACTGCTTATGTTTTTTGTTTGATAAGTTGTGGGACTATCAATTCCTCTTGCAATTCTTGCACTTAGGTTTCGCCGAGGCTTGTGACCCTAAGTTTTGCCCACCCATGTTGGGATTCCCCCTTGATGGTGGTGCGGGTGCCCTGAAACTTCGTCCTCCCCCGTGGTTCCCCTTCTTGCTAAAACCTTGGGGGCCATGACCTTCCCACTTCCTCTTTTTCCCCTCCTCACCGTTTTTCATCTTTCTTTCCTCTCATTCTTTCTCTCTCTTCATGCCATGCTCAACCACTTGACTAAACGTCATGTTAGGCAATTGTGTTGCCCTCTCACGTATGTCAAGGTCCAAGGCATTCAAGAAATGGTTCACCATCCAATTCTCATCGCAAATATACTCCGGAATAAACTGAGCAAGTTTCCTGAACTTGTGCTCAAGTTCTTTCACAGTGCATTGTCCTCCTTGGATCAAGTTCGTGTACTCCCTCCTCTTCATGTTTACTTCGAAGTCAGAGTAGTATTGGTTAAAGAACTCTTGTCGGAAGTTCTCCCAAGTGACGGCCTCACTGTACTTTCCTTTAATTCCGTCCCACCACATGGATGTCATGCCTTCTAGCAACGTCGTTGCTACTCTCATTTTCATGTTTGGCGGCAGCTGCATGTCAAGGGCCGCCTCGTTGATTCTTTTGATCCATTCAGCCGCAATGGAGATGTCTCACGTTCCATCGAACGGTTTGCATCCAAATCCCTCGCTTCTTTTAGGTATTTCGAGATCCTTATTATTGGGACCTCGACACCTCTTCCTCCTCGGGGTTCCTCATGTCCCCTAGGGCTAACACAGCTTCCTTTTGTCGAAGCCCCTCCCGAAGCACGCCTTGTCCGGTGCCTTTGGCGATCTTGTTGGTATTGCCGAAGCAATTCCTAAATCCTCTCGAGAGCATCATTATCATTGCTCTCTTCACTAACGTCATCATCTTCCCCATCATATGGGGTTTCAACCGGCTCAGTTCCCGGATGGTAGGTTGAATCCTCCTCGGACTCGTATGACTCATTTATGGTTTCAACATGACCCTCACTCACGGTCTAAGACCGACCTTCGCGGCCTTGTACCCTGGACACTCTAGAAGCCCCTCTACTACCGTGCTCGGACCCTCCCGGTGCCCGGCTAGTCGGGTTCCTCCTAATCACTTTCCAGGTACGTTCCATTTCTAAAAGAAATTGAGAATGAGTCATTAGAATCATATCAAGTGTCAATTGACAGATAGGTACTTAAAGACATTTTTTGGCTCAAATCACCGTCATACCAATTGTTAAGGGTGTCATCTTAACAATTAGAGACTTTGCAACTCAAGTACCAAAAGTTCCATAAGTACAAAACTTCTTATGCTCAGGGTTTTCAAATTCATTTTCGAAAAGAATTTTAAAGCTTCATTATGATGTTTATGGACTAAGGGCTCTAATATCAATTAAATTGTCACGCCTCGGACCTACCCGAACACGTCAAAAACCCGCCGTACAGTACGAATGGTCAACCGCAGTTCAACACATCTATACTATACAAAGCGTCTGGAATATCATTCACACATAATACATCCATAAACAAACATAATGTAAAAACATTCATTAAAGCAGGGGAAACATTAATACAATTGTTCAAGCCACACTTGGCAAACTTAGGCATACAAGCCCCCAAGTAGTTATTCAGAAAATAATATCCATGAGCATTATTTATATTGTTTTCAAAACAGAAACGGAAGAAGCATGAACCAAGTTACTTCCTTTAATCTCCCTGAAGCAACGAGCAGTGGTAGCAACCTTCAAGTTCTACCTGAAACTGTGAGGTGGCCTCCCCCGTGAAGGGGGTCAGTACTTTGAAGCATTTGAAAAGTACAATGACAACTACACTGTATATAATCAATGTTTCAATTTCTAAGACCCTCAATCTAGGGTGATACTATATTATAGCCTGTAACCCTCGGTTACCCTATTTAAAGATATAATTACCTTATATATATATATATATAATCAAGTAGTCGGCCTATGGGCTCATGCTTACCTTAATGCGTCATTTCACTATAGTAGAGTCACGCTTATCTATATTATTCTATCGTGCTAGAGGCTGACTCCAGTCACTCCATTTCATGCTAGAGGCTTCCTCTAGTCAAACTGCATTATGCTAGAGGCTTTCTCTAGTCATTTCCCATCGAGATCGCACCAACTAACTTAGCATTATGCTAGAGGCTTCCTCTAGTCATTTCCCATCGTGCTAGAGGCTCCCTCTAGTCACTCTCCATTATGCTAGAGACTTCCTCTAGTCATCTTATGTTATGCTATAAGCTTCCTCTAGTCACCATTCAATATGCTAGAGGCTCTCTCTAGTCATATTATCAAATTCCTAAGCAACTTCTATGCCTAGAATCACTTTGTATTGAGTTGCCTTTAAGGCCTACTCCTAGTTTAACTTAGCATTTACACATTCCTACCTTAAAGTATCTCATAAGACTACTTAAGGTACATCTTTCATAATCCAAGGCCTTGGAATTTATTCTATCAATTTTCATGCTAACATTTTGGCTAGTATTTCAATACTAAACAATTAACCTCAGAACAACCAAGTTCAAATTCATAATCTTATTGTTCATCTCAATCGATCTTCCAATTCAAATATGATTAAATCTTAATATCAAAAATATCACTTTTATCCATTCATGAATTCTCTACATGAAGTAAAAGCATATTTTATCACAATCTTTCACAATTTATTACATTATCATGCTATCATATTCATAATACACAATCATACACAATTTTTTCTAAATTTGTATATCAAGCTTCATTTACTCATATGCAATGGTATTTTCATTTAGGCATTATTAATCATTAATAATCCATGAAAATCACATTTAATATTTTAGGTAATCTTATGAAATTAAATCACTATTTATAATCAATATAGTCGGTCATCCTCACCTCGAATGAGCTTTAAGAAGTTCTAACCTTCTCGATTGAACTCCGGCGAAACTCCGGCGAAACTTCGGCGAAACTGCGGCGAACTCCGGTGAAACTCTGGTGAAACTCCGGAGACAACTAGGAACACCTTAGTCAAGCTCCTAACAAGGTTTTATCATCACAAAACCCATATCAACACAAATAACCTCTAAAAGATTATTTTTCGGCGAACCTGTCACTTTGGCTTCTAAATCCGTTCTTGGATTTAGAAGTACCTTCCAACCCATCATTCTACACTTCTAAACATGTAGAACAAACCTAGGGGTCCTCCATATTATATATATGTCATGAGATAGATAAAAAGTAAATGAAAAGTTATTATAAGGTCATTACCTTAATCCTTCACACTTTTTCTCACTTTTTCCTTCTTTAATCTTCTTCCTTGGACATCTATTGGTTGACCTCGAATTTGCATCTATGGAGGATGATATTTTGAGCTTCTATCTCACTTCTTGGTTGGGTGAGTTGGGTCGATATAGATCATTGTAGGGGAGAGAAGATGCTCACTTTTGTCTCATCAAATGACAAATGAGTGAGGGTGGGGTCCTCCATGGTACTTTTGATGCCAAATGCATTTCCTCCACATTTCCTTTGTCAACTCCAGCCCCCCTCACATTAATTTGAGCACACAAAAACGTGGGGTGGCCCCCACTTATGTGGGAGGTGATCCCTTTGTATCCCAATCTGTACAATCGGTCTCGAAAGTTGTATTTATCGGATTGTTTTAATTATATTTTATTTTATCGGGCCAAATAAAATATATATCACGTTGCTAATCATTATAGGCCTTTAGATGTACATTCCCCAACTTTAATTAGAAGTCTCCGATATTCGTTTCGGGCTGTTACCCGATAAATTACCAATACCGGTAATTGGGCCTCATTTGACCAACGGGTCAACTCTATGCCTTCTCTATGGCCCAACTAAAATATTCACCACCATATACATATTATCTAGACCAAGATGAATATAATATGTGGTTCTGGAATTATCGGGTGGTCCACGTTCCCGATGTGGGCCCCATGTACAATCTACTATTCACGCAAAACAAATAACAAGCATTCACAACTTCGCAAATTCATAATTCATTCTTCAATATTTATTACATGATTCACTAAAAAGTAAATATGTTAGGGTACGGTGTTACGTTTACTGTCTAAATCCTTCAAATTAATGTCCTAATCGTATTATTTCCTAGACTACACACACAACAAACATTTTTTGTTTATTGCCTAAAATTTAATGTCCTAAACGACTCAACTTTCAAGCCTAATACACTTATTGTCCTTTATATATTATATGTATATTTAAGTTACGGGAAACCCATATATTAATCCAGTAGCCCTTATTTGACCAGTATAACATTTATTGCTTTATCCCCTACAAATTCGCATGTGCATGTTTTCATTTTTTAAAAATTCAGTTTTCCTCTCTGGCTCTCTCTACTCAAACGATTTATTTGGGGCATTAAAGTAAAGGGAGAAGGGGAAAATAAGCCCTCGAACTAACCGAAATGTGCAAATCACCCCTTTTATAGGAGGCTGTGTCCGGCCGTCGCCATTTGAGGCGGTTCACGGTGGAATTTTTTGATGAAATTTTTTTAGCATCTTCTTCATTAAGTCTAGTTTAACCATACCAAATTTTTTTATGAAATCTTTTGAGCATCTTCTTCATGAAATCGTGAAGGCAGTCAAATAAATGTTTGAAGATAACTGCGCAGTTAAACGACACAGTATATTTTACAAAATTATTTGATTGCCTTACCGGTTGAATTTTTACCTCAAATTTGGTATGGATAAACTGGACTTAATGAAGAAGATGATCAAGAAATTCATCAAAAAATTCCACCGGTAACCGCCCCAAATGCCGACGGCCAAACAGAGCCTCATATAAAAAGGGTGATTTGCACTTTTTCGGTTAGTTCGACGGCTTATTTGCCCCTTTTCCCTAAAGTAAATTTACTCTCCATTTGAAATCCACGTATGTATTTATATTCATATGACACATCAGTAAGTTATTAAGTCATATCTTGAGAACTTCTCTCTCTTTTAGTCATAGATGTGTATTTTTCCCTAGAAAGAATGCAGAGTTGAGTGGTAGAGAAAGAAAGTGATGTGTACTAAAAGATGTTCAAATTCTCTACAAAAACCCGCATGACGGTATTTATAATAGTAAAAAATTATATGTGCATTTAATACTAAGTGTTTATTTGTTCTTCCAGAGAGAGGTGTTTGTGGCAGTGTTGTGATTAATCTTTAATTTAAAATAAGTCAGAAATTGCCTCTATAAACGACTGCTCTAATTACCCTTCTTCAAAAGTGCTATTGAATCTTTTGGGAGATTTAACATCTTGTCACCGGGACAAGATGTATAAAGCAATAACAGAAAGCTTCTATGAATTGGCAATAACCTAGTCAACAGAGTGCTTCGACAAACTGGTCAACAAGCTATTGTGAAGTGTTTTAGATGGAGACGAAATCGGATATATACATATGAACATCTTAAGCTACTTTGGTTTGTATTGACTCTTTATAGAGTGGAGTATTTTAGTTGTGCATGATGAAGCTTTAATGGTGGAGCGGTATTAACAAGACGTTATATTCAATAGACTAGGTATATAAAAAAGTTCTATATTAATGCAATTTGTTGATTAGTTATCAAACTGTTTGATCGTTGTTTTGTATAAGATAAATTTTGACTTAATTATATTACCAATATACTTAGTGTCTAGCCTAGCCTTGATCATGATTCGGCCTAGAGTAGAGGGGTGGTTTTCATGAGTTGCAAACACCACTTCAATCTGCTCAATCCAATAGGTGTTTCACTGTGAGCATTGACTTGCTCAAAACTACTCAATCACATTTTCTAACTACTCAAGATTAGATGGTGAAACCATCTTGAGTGTTACAACAAGTTTAGATCAAGGAGATACTAAACATCCACATAACTAAAAACTAAAGATATTTAAGTGAGTGTTAGGAGTCTAGAGATGTGCAGGTGAACCAAGAAGACGAGTGATTCATTAGCACTTTATTATGACTAGATATCTTCTTTTTTGCTCGTTTTGATCTCTTAGATGCACACCTTTTGAGTCCAGGTAATTAGTTTGGCTTTCCCTATTCATTAATGAACATAGCCCTACCCCTATGGCTTGAAAGTGAAATGCCTTATCTTGCAAACAAAATGAGAAAACAGGGTCCGGTCAATAACATAGCTCTTTCTTTCCCCGGGGGTAGGAGGCACTTTGAAAAGTAGCAGTCGTAATAGCTATAGCAGTAGCAGGGGAAGTAGAGGAAGCATCCATTTTGACATTAGAAGGGGCTTTGGAAGGACTCAAAGAGAATAAGCTCTTTGAGTCCATACTTCCTTTGTATATATAGACTTTTCAATTGAGTCTTGAATACTTTCACGCATTTAATAAAGATAATTTCTATTGAAGAAGTTCACAATAATAATCTCAACTAGTTAATTGTTTCATAAAAATAAATCTGGAGCTAACAATGTTAATTTTTCTGTTATTTTTTTATTCATTTTAAATATAATGAAGGAAAAATATATTTAAGCAATAAAAATATATATTTGTCCTTATACTTATTTGAGTTATTTCAACTATGTTTGTCCCTGTTTATGTGATTACAGCAATATATGTAGATATAATCAAAGATAGAGTAGCAGAAAGATGATTACACAAAGATACTTTAAACCCTTCTTTGATATACCGTGAACTTTACAACACAAAAATATCGCTAAGGCTGAGAATATCGAAATGCAAAGTTAACGCAAACCTAACCCTTAAGCGCCTTTTTATATGCGCAGGTTGGTTTGCGTACAGGCTTTACGCCTGGTATATGGGCCATACATTTGGGCCCCATACCCTTTATTACTCTAATAAATACAACAATAAATACATAAAGGAGTAATAAAGGCTATACTAATATAAGACTCTTGACAAACTCGATACACAATAAAATATTCTTTAACAATCTCCCCCTTTGTGATCAAGTGTCGTCTTGCTTTTATTTCTGAGCTTTGAAGTAGTGTTTTCTTATGTTCACTGCATGCTCATACTGTCTCAATGCTCTTCCCTTATCAAGCTGTTTGATGATGGGCTACAGGATTGTTTCCAGTCTGTCAAACTTTTCCAACTCTTCATCAGTAGCATCAGCAAGTCTTCGCTCAAGATCTTCTTTGAGAGGCAGCAGCTTCTGTTATATGACTTTTAAAGTCCCATCACAATATTTGTGAATGTGCTCTAACCACATCAGACGTTTTTTCTCTTTATGGTTGAGATATAAGATTGAGAGCGGATCCTTAAAAATGTGGTAAGGTTGATATTCCTCAAGCTCTGCTCCATATAGAATCGGCCTTGTGAGATTTGCCTTCCGAACATGGTTCTCGAGCGCCATTTGTAGATCATGAGTGGAGTGGAATCTGACTTGTCTTAGCATAAATCTTTTGATTGCATCAAATCCTTCCTTGTAGATTCTGTTGCGATTTATTGGAAGATATCTGCAGGCCATGAACATGTGATAGATATCATCAATTTTCATCATGATGAAGTCATTCTCTTGGTAGATGAATTTGCTTGAATCTGTGCGCTACACCTTGTAGCTGTAGAATTTTATCCCGTGGTGATCTTTTTCATGCATATTGAGAATACTGCAAATCAGATGTAAGCTGCTTTTTAAGTCCTTTTCAAGGATCTCTCTTTATTTTCCAGAAGATCTATGGTGCAGCATATGCAGATGTCCACCCACAAATTTTCCTTTCAAGTGGGTAAGCCCACGGATCTTTAGCTCATCAAGGACCTTGAGTTTCCCTGGTTGTCTCCAGATTCCCTTTCTGATTTCCTCTTGGAAGGGGGCATTGATTCGTACGTTCTCCTAGGGCTTCTCCTTTAGTGGCATTTGACCCGCTGATTGTCTGATAATCGATTCAAGCTCCTTGGGAGTTTTCTTATAATCTTCCCCTTCTTTGAGTTCCTCTTCATCAAGGCGTATTATATCTTCAGCACACCTGGTCAGTAGTTTGCGAAGCCACCAGTTCCGTTGCATATCATCCGTTTCGGCTTCGCATCTGAGATCATCCCACTCTGTCCATTTGCATGGCCACTTGTCATGTATCACCGCATCCTCTAGCGCATCATGGATGTCCTTGGACGGAGGAATGTATGGAACTCGTTGTTGCTGTTGGAGCGGTGATCTTTCTTGGGAAGCACAACCGGGTTCACTCGGGTTGCCCGTTGTCATCAGCTTTGAACTAGGTTCTGGCTGATGGCCTGACATAATAGGTGTATCTGTAGTAGCACTGTCAGGACTTCCACCCCCTCCTCGAACAGTGTCTCTTGGAGACAAGCCTCAGGATGTTGTCATCAGTTTCGAACTGAGTTCTGATTGATGGCCTGATTCTAATGATGTACCGGAGGTAACAATGTCAGGACTTCCATCCCCTCCTCGGACAGTATCTCTTGGAGATAAGCCTCGGGATGTTTCAACTAGCTCGACCGTGCTAGTGAGTTTGGTTTGGTTTTGGCTAGAGGTGGGTGATTGTTGGTTGGTTGATGATGAAGGTTGGGTTGGCTGCGGGACGTGGTTAGTAGAGACACCTTGCTCAAGTGTCTGTGGCCACTTGTTCTCCCCCTCATGAGGTTCCGAATCGTCGGGGTCCTCATGCGAACGTTTGTGGCCACGAGGACTTTCACGGAAAGGGCTCGGTTGTGGGCGGTTATGTTTCTTGAAGACCGCTATTAGATCTATTTCATAAGGTGTTAGGTCACGGTCATCAGTGGAAAAGATGCGGATGAAAAGGATGTCAACTAACTGAGTGGTAGGTATTTCATAGGGATTTGGATAGGGTGTGGTCGACGTAGGGGTGAATACTAGCTCTGTATCCTGGGTTCCCCGAGATGGTCAAGATATGGGAAGTTGGTTGGAAGTTGTTGGGGTAGGTAATGGTTGGGTGTGAGAGGATGAGGGCTCAGGTGGAGGTTTGAAAAGGGGTTGCTCAAACTGAACCGTTGGGGTGCTCTTGGATTCCTGTGCATGAGCGGTTATTGCTTCAAGCACCCATGGTTTAATGGTGGAAGCCATGAAACGATTCAGAAAAGCGACTACATCTTCAAAAGTGGGGTTGCCAGTTACTGGGGTTGTAATTGTTGTCACAACATCAGTGAAGATAGCTGATGTGTGGCCTGCGTTGAATGGTGATACCATTGTGTGCGCAGCAGGGCTTCCGACCGTCATCGTTTGCACTCGGGTCGTTGCGTTCAGGGTGCGTGAACCTGTTTTTGATGTGAACAGTGTAGGTGTGGTAGAAAAATCGGAAAATGTAGGGAGCGTGACACCTAGACTCGATGTGTGGGAAAGAGGGGTTGTGGCCTCGGGCTGGTGGCCACTAGTTCTCTCAACAGATTCAGAAGGAATCAGTGAGGGTGATTGGTCCCGTGATTTTGAAACGTTAGCCTATTGGGAGGCTAACGAGTGGCTAAGAGGGGGTGGTGCATGCGCAGTTAAGCCTGATGCTGCGACTTCTACTCGGGAACTGATAAGGTCGGCTCCTGTGCTTAAGGATTCAGCTCGGCTTATACTGATGAAAGGTTCACAGTCTGCAAATATGGCCATGTCAGCTTCATCAATCAGGCCTCTTGTAACCAGCCGCTTTTCCACTGGCTTGGATGATGGAGGGGCATCGTTTCTGATTTTGGCACGTTTCTCCCTGATGACGACATCTTCATTATTTTTATTTTCATGCGCATCCTCAACATAATCAGGCTTGGAACTGTTGATCTCGTCATGCACGCTTTTGGACTGTCGAATGTCCTTGATAGTGAAGGTTTTTGAGCGAGCGGCTATGACGGCTTGTGCATCTTCAGCAGTGATTTTTCGGGGAGGTGAGGCGATCATTTTTCCTTTTCTGATCAGTGCATAAGTAGCCTCCACTCCATCAATGTCATCATCATCATCATCATTATCATCATCATCCTCACTTCGGGTAGCCACACTATCGGATGCCTCATCGTCAGTCTTATTGGGGGCCGGACTTGACGATTCATCGACAGATTCCTCAGCGTCCGTCGATGTGCCCTCAGCCGTCCGAGTCCTCTTGGAAGAGTCGTCATACTTTCCTTCATGGGGCCGACGGGCCACTGGTTTCTGTGGCTTAGGTGCTCTCTCGGGACCCTTACTTTCACTCGGCTTAGTCCCCGGGGTAGGTCCAGTTGGGTTTTGCTGAACCATAGGGACTGTTCTCTTAGTGTCTTCCTTGTATTTGACCACTGTAGGGTTCTGGGCATTGTCCAAGTCTAGCAGGAAATCAAGAATCCGCAGTCCAGGAGGAGCAATTTTGTCGGTCTTGAAGTACTGCAGCTTAGGGGCAGCAAAATGTGGCTCTTCGTGGCGCCTTGGTATTGACTGGTGCGCTTGCATGGATTCAGAGATGATGAGGCCCAGCCACCTTGCATAGGGAATCGTGCCCCTCTTGTTGTTCTTTTTTTCTTTGACCAGATCTATCAGCTCTGTGAAGAAAAGAGCAACCATGTCGTAGTTCCTGTTGAAAGCGATCCCATGGAAGATCTGGAGGATCTGTTTGTTGCACATGTCAAAGCCGACATGTTTAGGAGAGAGGCATTTGTTGACCAGCCCGAAGAGAGTCTTCCACGGGTGCCTGAGATGAGCTCCATTGAAGTTTGATAATTGAGGAAGTAGCGACTCGTATCCCAGACCTTCAATGTCTTTAAGCATGTCCTTGATGGGCGGAAGAGGATCGTAGGAGTCGTGGACAGGGAGCTCAAGGGTGGATCGCAGCGTTGATGGCGTCAGGATGACCCTCATATGGTTCAGCTTGGTCAAAATTTTGGACATGTCCTTCTTGGACTCAGTGTGCACGTGCCCCAGAATTGCTGCAAGTATATCTCTGGCACTGGTGTGGCGTTGTGGAGTGTGGGCCAGAGATAGTGACTCCTCGTGATTGCTGGGATGACGAGATCCTGACATTTGAACGTAGTCAGGTCCAGTTGGTAGTTGTTGTCCAACACTTTGATCCATTTCTCCATTGGGTAGATGGTATCGTCAATCAGTGCCTGATTTGTGCTTGACATAGTGAACTGTAGAGAAAAGGGGTCAGCACATAAGTTCTTTTATTTTTGGTTGAGTTCACAATTTGATGATGTTTTTGGATTTTTCAAAGATGATGGGGTGCAAGTGGAATTTGTCGAAGATTTCCTAAAGAAAAAACTCGAGATCACAATTTCGAGTTTTAAATCTCGAGATCACGATCTCGAGTTTTAAATCTCGAGATCACGATCTTGAGTTTTAAAACCGAGATCTAGATCTGGAAGACGAAACGACGAGATCGAGATTGCCTCAGAGATTAACGACGATTCCACCTACAAAAACATTCAAAACATATACAAAGCAAATCATAAACCCTAAAACCATGAAAGATCGTTCATTCTTCCAGATTTCGAGAAAAAGGTTTTCGATTCAAAAAAATGAGATTCTGACAGATGAAAAGGTTTGAAAGATCGCGTTTTTAGATGGTTGAACTGATCGAAACCTGAGAGCTACCTTTTGATTTGATTCAGAGAGAGAGAAGAAGAGTTTTGAGAGAGAAAGAGTTTGAGGGAAGAAGCTTGGGATTTCGAGAGCTCTGGACTTCAAAGTGCAAGGGCGAGAATATGAAGATGAAGAAGTCCAGGGATTTCGATAACCCCCTTTTTATATGCGAGAATCCACTGGGCCGAAAAACGGAACCGGGCCAAGATGCAAGTGTTGGGTCTAAGTCAGATGTAAAAAGAGTTGAGGCCCGGTATTAAGATAGAATTACTCCCCCTCGAACAGTGCACGAGGTAAAGGAAAAAAACGCACACACTATTTTTGTTACTTTCCTAATTTTCTCCCCCTTGACATATGCAACACATGCAACACACTCGATGTACAGATGCAACGCACACACTATTTTTGTTAGTTTTTTTATTTTCTCCCCCTTGACATATGCAACACACACTATATACAAATGCAACTCGCACACACTCTTTTTGATATTTTTCTCATTTACTCTCCCTTGACATATGCAACGCACACTATGTACAGATGAAACTCACGCACACTGTTTTTGTTCTTTTCGAGATTTTCTCTCCCTCAACACATGCAACTCACGCACACTTTTAACAAGACCCACACACACACACTATTTACAAGTCCCACACACACACTTGTACATACCAGTGGAGATAAAATTACACATGCTCGAGGTTCAACATGCCTAACTTGGAGACTAGGAACTGGAATCTCTTTTCATCCAACGCCTTAGTAAACAAGTCAGCCAGTTGAAGCTCAGAGCTTACAAAGTACATATCAATATCTCCTTTCTCCACATGGTCCTTGATGAAATGACAGCGCAAGTCGACGTGTTTGGTGCGGGAGTGGTGAACAGGGTAGCTGGTGATGGTGATGGCGCTCTGTGAGTCACTGTAGATCGGGATATGGCGGAATGTGTAACCGTAGTCTTTTAGCTGAGTCTTCATCCATAATATTTGTGAACAACAGCTAGCAGTCGCGACGTATTCTGCCTCAGCTGTAGATGTTGACACACAATTCTGCTTCTTGGAAGACCAGCAGACTAACTTCTCACCCAAGAATTGGGCGCCTCCCGATGTACTTTTCCTATCCATTCGGCAACCTACAAAGTCAGCGTCCGAATATCCGACTAGGTCAAAACATGAATGCTTGGGGTACCAAAGGCCTAAGTTCACAGTGCCTTTGAGGTATCTCAAGATTCTTCTTACAACGGTCAGATGTGATTCCTTCGGATTCGCTTGGAAGCGAGCACCTAAGCATGTGGAGAATACTATATCAGGCCTGCTAGACGTGAGATACAGCAAAGATCCGATGATGGCCCTATAATTTGTAGCATCAACTGGTTTCCCTTAGGGATGTGAGTCCAGTTTATTATTGGGGGACATAGGGATCGTCATGGAAGATTTGCCGTCAATGTTTAACCGTTTAAGCATTTCCAGAATATAGTTTGCCTGATTCATAAAAATGCCATCTCGTAGCTATCGTACCTGTAGGCCTAGGAAGAAATTCAGTTCTCCCATCATGCTCATCTCAAACTTGGTTTTCATGAGTTCTTCGAACTTTTTGCACTGGCGGGGATTTGAAGAGGCAAAGATAATGTCATCGACATAGATCTGAATCAGGATGATGTCAGTCTTATGTCGCTTGATGAAGAGCGTCGTATCTATCTTTCCTTTTGAGAAGCCTGAATCAAGCAGAAATTCAGTTAGGGCATCATACCAGGCCCTTGGTGCCTGCTTCAATCCATAAAGTGCCTTCTTGAGCTTGTACACATGGTCGGGGTATCGTGGATCTACAAATCCTTCTGGCCGAGCGACATAGACTTCTTCTTCTAATACACCGTTTAGAAAGGCAATTTTCACGTCCATTTGAAAAACGGTGAAGTTTTTGTGGGCCGCGTACGCAAGAAAGAGACGAATTGCTTCAATTCTTGTCACGGGCGCAAAAGTTTCATCATAATCTAGGCCCTCTTGCTGGTTGTACCCCTTTCCAACCAACCGTGCTTTGTTGCGCACAACTATCCTTTCTTCATCTCTCTTGTTTTTGAATACCCACTTCGTGCCAATGATTGTTTTCTTCTGTGGCTTAGGCACGAATGTCCATACATCCAGTCTTTCAAACTGATTAAGTTCATCTTGCATTGAAATCACCCAATTAGGATCAAGTAGCGCTTCAGAAACCTTTGAAGGTTCAGACAGGCTTAGGAAACAAGCAAAGTGGCATTCGTTCATTGTAGCAGATCTTGTGCGGACACCTTGACTCGGATCACCGATTATCTATTCAACAGGATGAGCCTTCGTCCATTTCCTTTCATGAGCCATAGGAATTGGGGTTATGATTGGTTGATCCGAGTCCTCATATGGAATAGTGTGCTCTTGAGCAGTAGTGTTGTGTAGAGGAGATGATTCTGGAGTGGTATCAAACCCTTGATCCTCAACTTCTTTTGGATTAGATTGAGGGGTGGACGGCGTAGATGGTACGTCTTATGGACTGGGTAGAAGTGGGATCAGTGGGGTAGGACTAGGTTGTGGTGGAGGTGTTGGTGTTGCGGGACGTGGATTCTCATAAAATTGTTTAAACAGTGAATCGAGAATCACACTGTCAAGTGAAGTTTGTGGAATGGCTTCATCAAAGGCTTGTTGCAGTTGAGAAGAGGAATGGTCTGTCAAGAAGTGCTCAGAAGCGAAGTCTTCCATTTCATAGAATGTCACATTCACACTCTCTATGACAGTTCGTCGATCTCTCAAATTGATTCTGTATGCCTTTGACTGTGTGGAGTAGCCAATAAACACCCCTTCGCAGGCTTTTGGATCGAGTTTGCTCCTTTCGTTTCTATCATTCAGGACAAAGCACTTGCAGCCAAACACTTTAAAGAAGGAGATATCTGGGGTTCTGTTGAAGAAGATCTCATAGGGGGTCTTGTCGAAGCGTTTATGGATGGACGTTCTGTTTTGTGTGAAGCACGTTGTATTGATGGCTTCAACCCACATGAAGTGAGAGAGCTTTGACTGGATCAGCATGGTGCGTGCTGCTTCAACAAGTGTTCTATTTTTCCTCTCAACCACCCCATTTTGACTGGTTGTGTGATACCCTGAGATTCATAGAACTCAGTGAGAACTTGATTCTTGAATTCATTGCCATTGTCTGTTCGGGTTATCCTCACATTCTTCTGAAGTAGGTTCTGAATAGTTCTGATGAAGGTCATAATGATTCCTGCAGTTTCGTCTTTGGTACGAAGAAATTTTGTCCATGTGTACCTTGAGAAGTTGTCAATGATTACAAGTGTGTACTTGCGACCATTGATGCTTTGGACTCTCATAGGTCCACGCAGATCCATGTGAAGAAGTTGCAGCGGATGAGTGGATGATGGTACGAGCTTTGACTTGTGGGAGCTTCTTGTCATCTTGCCTAGTTTACAGGCACTACAATGATTGTCAGTGGAAGACTTTAGCAGAGGAACCCCCTTCACAAGTTTCTTGGAAGATAAAATGGAGATGTTCTTGAAGTTTAGGTGGGAAAGGCATCAGTGCCATAAACTGTTCTGTTCTGTTGAGGCTCTAGACAGCAGACAGATGGAAGTGGTGGATAGTACACTTTTCAGATCAATCGTGTACAAGTTTGATGTCCTGTTACACGTTAATAATGAGTTCCCGAAGTTGTCCAACACACAGCATTGTTTGGCAAAGAACCTCACTTTCATCCCACTGTCACAAAATTGTCCTATGCTCAGTAAGTTATGTTTGAGCCCTTTGACATAAGAGGCAGTCTTTATGGTAACGCTGGCACATATGACGTCCCCATACCCAAGGATTGGAGATGAGGCGTCATTGCCGAATCTGACATTTCCTCCAAAGCAGTTGGTGAAGTTGCCCAACAGGTGTTTGATTCCGGTCATGTGGGTTGAGCATCCAGAATCTAAGTGCCACACATGACCGCCCTGCAAAACAGTTAAGCAAATTTAGGTCCCCATCTTGGAATGGGTCCTTCCTTATCAACAACAAACACCTTTTTGAATTTTGCTTTTAGCTGAGATCCAAAGTCAGTAGCTTTCTCACCAAAAGATTTTTCTTTTGTGGGCTCTGTAATAGCCAGTTCTGATTTTGCAGAGGGTTTGGCCTTGAGAACCCACTTTGCAGTTTCAGTTTTAGTGAGTCCGTTTTTGGGGACCCACCTAGCAGTTTTAGGTTTAGTAGGTCCGTTCTTGGGGACCCATCTTGCAGTTTCAGTTTTAGTGGGTCCGTTTTTGGGGACCCACTTAGCATCTTCAGTTTTTGTAGGTCCATTTTTGGGGACCCACTTTTGCTTGGTGTTAAGAGAAGTGTAGATTTTGGCCTTGTGGTTGAATGGTTGTTTGGTGAGTTTTTTTTTTCATTTACCCCAGTGTTGCAAAGGCTCCCACCTACTGTGGGGTAAAGGGGGGTCGGATGTACGCAATCTTACCCCTGTACTAAAGCACAGAGAGATTGTTTCTGGATGACCCATAGTGAAAATCGCATCCAAAATTGCATGGATTGACCGCTGCTCCATAACAAAGAAGCGCAGACAGTTTAGTGAGCCATTTTGCTTTATTCCATCATAATCTCAAGCCAAAAAATAACGAATCTTTGGCTCCATTGTTTGGTGAGTTGAGACTTAAAAAATTTCTGTTTCGAGGGCCTATTTAAATGCTTCTTAGAGTGAAACCTTGAGGGGATACTTTATATTTAGAAGACGAAAAACTCCCTCAAAGGTTCTACTCTCGTTCTCTTTTCTTTGTTTGACCTCTCTCCAAGGTTGCACCTTAACAACATTCAACTCACATTCATAATTATGGGGGTCTGAAGCAGAATATCCATAAGCAGTAGTTGAATTATAAGAAGGAGATTGTTCTAAAGATAACACGGAATTTTTCAGCTTGGGACTCAAGGCTGAATTACTGACAGAATGTTTGATTGATGTAGAGCTACAGTTTTTCTTAAAATAAAAAATGGAACTTGAGCAAAAATTAGTCTTCTTTTCTTCAAAAACTTTCTTCTTTCCTTCTGTAATTTCTTTCCTTTTCAGCCTCCACCCTTCCTTCTTCTTCCATCTCTTGTTCACTTTTTGTCTTGTGGACAAAAGAGAAGAGGGATGAGTGGACGTTTCTTTTTTGAAAAAATATTTGGTTAGGAGAGATGTGAGTTTCCTTTTGCGCTGTACTAGAAGTGGATTGGGGAGTTATTTTAGAGTGGTACTTAACGCTCAGTTGGTTAAATTCATTTAAGAGCGTTTCCCAGTTACTCTCAAAACCTTTCTTTTCTGATTCAAACCTTTCTCTCTCATTTTCTAAGGTTTTCTGAAGATCTTTGAGCTTTTGGACCATTGGAAAGATACAAGGTTCCTTTCCAAATTTAGAAATCCCGATTGTTGGAGGGGGGTCTAAGGGATATCCAAGGTGTGGAACATCCTTCACAGTAGCATGAGGATTCACACACTCATTAATATCAAAATTTTGCCCTTTGTCTGTAAGGCTTTCTTCATTTAGAGCAGAATAATTGAAAGAAGTTTCAGCTTTTGGGTTCTTTCTCTTTTCTTCTTCTTCTTCAGCATTTTCCTTTTCACCGGTATAATACATTTTCTGACCATATCCCAGTCTTCCACATCTGATATTCCCCATTTCTCAGTACTGGGGGATTGCTGCTGTTACCAAGTGCCGATGAATCGGTTGCCATTGTTGTTATAAACTGACCGTTCGAGATTTGATCAGAAAAATTTCAAAGTGTAGAAAGTCAAGATCTTGACTGTTGAAATGCTGATCTCGAGATCTTACATTTCGATATTGAGATGTCGAGATCTAGAATATCGAGATTTGAATATCGGGAGTTCAAATGTCGAGTTTATGAATATCGAGATTTCAAATATCGAAAAATTAATTTCGAGATTTGAAATATCGAGATTTGAAACTTCGAGATTTGGGTTTCGAGTTTTCAATGTCGAAATTTGGATGCCGAAATCCTGTATCGAAATCTCAATGTCGAGATTTGAACTTCGAGGCCTGAATCTCGAGATCCTGCAAAATGAAAAATTCGAGTTTTCAAGATCTGAAAGCTAATTCTTGTACTTTTGGATGTCGAGAAAAGCTCAACAAAACGTGTAGAAAAGCTAATCTCGAGATCTATATGTCGAGATCTTTGAGAGTGAAAAATAGCGTAAATAAAGACCTAAGGTATACTGCTCGATCGTTATGAAAATGTGATTCTAGCAGTATAACTTTTTCAACTTTTCGACAAGAAACAAGATTACAGATGTCAAAGTCGAAAAAATACAGATAAACGAAAAAACACCAGAGTCTTTCGTCTTTCTTGTCTGATCAGTTCTCGATCGGCTCTGATACCAATTGTTTGTCCCTGTTTATGTGATTACAACAATATATGTAGATATAATCAAAGATAGAGTAGCAGAAAGATGATTACACAGAGATACTTTAAACCCTTCTTTGATATACCGTGAACTTTACAACACAAGAATAGCGCTAAGGCTGAGAATATCGAAATGCAAAGTTAACGCAAATCTAACCATTAAGCGCCTTTTTATATGCGCGGGTTGGTTTGCGTACAGGCTTTACGCCTGGTATATGGGCCAGACATTTGGGCCCCATACCCTTTACTACTCTAATAAATACAGCAATAAATACATAAAGGAGTAATAAAGGCTATACTAATACAAGACTCTTGACAAACTTGATACACAATAAAATATTCTTCAACAAACTATAAATTTAAGTTAATATTTAATAATCTCTTATACTTAATCCATTATACTTAATAGCGATACAAATCCATCTGGGCCATTGATTTTAGAACAGATCAGAATCGTTTATACTTTTTTCTTTCTCGCTCACTTACGCATTATTGTTTTCTCTCACCATTACGTTCTCAATATTTGTCATCTACTTCTCAGCTTCTTCTTTCAGAGCGTTCTTGACTTCTCTATTCTCCTCACCGATTTCCACCTTTAATTTCATTGTTGCAAGGGGCGCAACAGATGAAGGAGATGAAGCTCGATTCTGCAGACATCGGCGATTTCTCTCCTTAGCGTCACTGTAAGTGGGTCAACGAGATGAAGGTATTTTATCCAACTTCCTTCCTTCCGTCACTGCAAGTAGCTTCTTTCCTTCAATTGTTGCAAGGGGCGCAACAGATGAAGCAGATGAAGCTCGATAGATTTGTCGTCCCTCATAACCATGCATTATTGCTCAAGTATGGGGCTCACATTAATGTTGAGTGATGTAACCAAACTCGAGCAGTGAAATACCTCTTCAAGTACATCAATAAGGGCAATGATCGAATCACTGTAGCATTCTCTGAGGCGTCCGACAAGCGTAGGCCAAAAAAGATCGATGAGATTAAAATGTATTACAATTGTCGGTATCTCTGCATGCGAAGCAGCTTGGAGAATATTTGGGTTCTATAATCATGAACAATCTGTCATTTCAGTGCTTTGATGTCCTACTATCCACGCTACTAAGTTTCTAGCTTGGTTGCATGCAACCAATGTGTATCCTCAAGCTAGGAGCTTAACTTATGCTGAATTTCCTACAAAGTTCACCTGGAAAAACAATACAAGAGAGTGGGTACCTCGGCAAAGTGGAACCACAATTGGAAGACTATATTTCATGCGTCCAGGAGCAGGGGAGAATTATTTGAGGATGCTCCTTGGTGTCGTGAAGGGGGCAAGGAGTTATGAAGAACTCAAGACAATTGATGGAGTCATACACTCGACGTTCAGAGAAGCATGTTGTGCCTGTATTATGTTAAATGATGATAAGGAGTATATAGATGGACTTATAGAACAAAGCCAATGGGCAACAACGCATGAACTTTGCATCACATTTGTTCATCTTTTACTACAACAGTCATTATCTATGCCCAGTATAGTTTGGGAGAAGTGTTGGTCATATCTATATGATGATATACTTTACACTATTAGGAATAATCTCAATGATCAAGGTATGTTTATTAGTTAATGACATTCCTTAAATTTAGATAAATTTAATAAATGAAATTATTAAGAGTGATGTAGATGTACAATTGATGTGCACTTTGTCGTGGTGTGCACTCAAAATAAATATTCAATACAACAATTATACATAGTATAGTGTAGTAAAGTTCGTATCCACAGGGAAAGGAATACTTCTCTTTTATGTTACTAGTAACAAGGGGGTTTTAAGTTTGATTTGATTTGATTTAATTAACACTAAGATGAATAACTTATATGAGTTTAATTAATAGAGACGAGGACTTGGGTTTTGCTTTATCCACTTAATGAAATGTTCGTCGATCCCGGTTATATCTTTAACTATCTTCCTCTCGAATACTCAATCGAGGAGTATCTCCATTTCATCTAGAGTAGTTATTAATAACGAGATGCGTTCATTAAAAAACTTACTACCGAATCAATATAGAACACGCGCCGTATGTTAACTCGAAAGTAGCAATAAACTTAAGATGAAAACGATTGAGATTGATAACCTCAACACAGGCGGTTTATTGGTTTAATCAATATAGGCTTTTGGGAGCTGCAGGGTCTGATACCCGACCGGGTATATAGGATACCCGATCGGGTATCTTAGGAAATTTCCCATAAAGTCACTTTTCTAGGCATACCCGATCGGGTATGTCGGCATACCCGATCGGGTATGTGACAAATCTTTTACGAAATCTTGCTCCCACGATCATTTGTTCTCGGATTTGATTTGGACAATCGAATCAAGCAAATACCCGATCGGGTATTGCCTATACCCAACCGGGTACATGAACAATTTTCCCAAATCGAAATCTTTCTTGCCTCCTTGCACTTTCCTCGATCCTTTAAGGTCCAATCTTGATCCCTTGGGTGATCTTTGACTTGTTTAGCTCAGAATAGTCCTAATCTAAACAAATTATAAATAATTATGAAAATAAAGTATTACACCAAAAGTGTTTAATTTCCACAACTAGAACTACTAAAAACTATTTAAAATTACAAACATAAACAATAACAATTCTATACTATCAAACTCCCCCTTACTTAGTCCATTACTCGTCCTCGAGTAAATGCCAACATAACAGTTCACAATCCACAAAACAGATAAATTCAAAGGAATAACATGTTCAGTTTTTCATTCATCCTCAATTTACAAAGAAAGAGGGTTTTCATGATCTTCACGAACAATTATTCTTTTCATTGCTTGCGTCCCCAAAAACTCCCAAGTGACATGAGTTCGTGTATAAACTCGGATAAAATTTCCTCTCATTCTCTCATTCTGCCTAGGAGCCTTTTTAGGTTTTCATCCTAGCCTCTCTTTTTATTTTTCTTCTTCTCCCAACTCACTCATTTTAGCTACTTTTGCTTAGATTGCCCAATTTTGAGTTTTCAACCTAACTAGCATTTTTCTTTTATTATTATTTTTATACATTTTTTTTGTTTTTTTAAGAATATAATGCAAGTTCAAGTTGGAAAGAATGAGTACATACAAAATGAGTGACTCCCCCTACTTAGTCCGAGCACTGTCCCTAGTGCTCTCATGTCGTCATTGTTTGGATGTTATTATTATTATTTTGTTTTAAGAGGGTGGGGAGATGAAAATATTGGGGTTGCCTGATAAATACGTCTCAAAGGGAGAGTGAATTTTGAGGTCGTTTGGGATTTAGAGTTTGGGTTTTTTGACTATGGAAGTTGTGAGGGAGAGGTTCGAATTTGGATGAGAAGTGGGGAGGGAGAGGGGGTAATTTGAGAAAGAAAATTCGATTATGGTGGTTTGGGGGAGGGTTTGTGTTAGTACCCAATTTTGATAGATTTTGATGATGCTACTATACTTTGCACTAGTACATTGTGTCTTATTTATTTACGTGTTAGCATTCAAAAGTGACAAAATAAATGTACAATTTTTGAGACTAATATAATTATGTTGGGAAGTTAAAATGCAATAAGGTAAAAAATTTTACCTTAAAAAGGATATTTAAATCCTACCAGTATAAATTTGACACAAAAATTAATCTAGTTCGAAAATCAGATACAATGAGTAAATGATTGAAGACAAAGATATGACCGACATTGAATGCACACAGACCTACACAACATGGGACGCTTTTGGAGTCAAGCTGCAGCGGACGCACCCATGCCTGGACACACCCATGACGCGGCCTAATCTCTCAAGACAAGGTGACCACCCCAATAAAAGCTCTTGCACAAGAAGACGAAAGTACAAGCTCATCATTGAAGACCTTCAACGAACAAGATTAATTCATCCTAACCAACGGATGAGATTAATCAATCGAGAAGCCTATAAATATAGGCTGAAACCAAAGTTTATAACCAAGCTTTGAACATCCAAAGTAGAGAAAATTTCCATTGAGCATTCACGAGATATCTAGCAAAAGAGAAAGTGTGAAACTATACTTTACTCTCTGCTTGGACTCATGCTTCACTAAACTTCGAAGTTACAAGTATTCATTGATAAATCCTAGAAGTTTAGTTCCTGGTTGGAGGTTAGAACTTTCTTGTAAACAAACCACAAATTGTTGTAAACACTTAGGAGAACAGTTGTTCGGATCCTAAAGTGTGGTTAGATAGATAGAGTACCTTTTGATCCCCACTGGATCATTTGAGAAAAGTCTAAGGACTGAGTAACTTTGAGTGGTGTTATACTCATTGTGAAAAACCTTCAATCTAGGCCTAAGTGTTGTAAAGGCCAGATTGGCACTAAGTGTATTGGACTAAATACTTTAGTGGAAATCCATCTGAAAGAGGGTGGGACTGGACGTAGGAGGATTACACCACCTCTGAACCAGGATATACTGTGTGTTGATTTATTTTCAGTCAACAAAGCACACACCAAACACTTCTCACAAAAGATTGTAGTTTGCCAGCAACATCCTAAGCAGTAGTCTTAATTGACCCTATTGCTTATCCTACTGCTTAATAACTCACTTTCTTTGAGACAATCTTTTCACAAGAGTCTTGCATTATCACCACTAAAAGGGCTGTTCCATCAAATCTCAGGAAATCATCTTAAAACATATCAGTTGCCTCAGCAGTCCCCTGGTGACTACCCAACTGTTGAGCTCACTGCTCATACAAAAGTATTTCCTTTGAACATCTCAACTTTACCAGACCTTCACAACACTATCACCAAGGAGTCTGTTCAACGTAATCTCTGAAACTCAAGCTGTAACCCAGCAGGTGCCTCAGCAGTTTCCTCATTGCCACCCAACTGCCGAGACCACTGCTCCAGTAAAACTCCCAGTTACTTGTACTAAAGCACATCTTCAGAAAGCCCTCATCACCCTGAGCAATATTATATAATCAATCTTTCCATACCTTCATTTTCACTTAAGCAGGTACCTCAACAGTTCCCTGGTAACTGCCCAACTGCTAAGACTAGGGGTGAGCATTCGATCGGTCGGTCAAATAACCGACCGATAACCAAATAACCGACCAATATTTTTTACTCAAATAACTGACCAAAAACCGACCGACAACATTACAAAAACCGACCGAAAAATGTCATTCGGATTCGGTCGGTAACCGAATAACCGACCATAACCGACCATAATCGCCCGGTGGAATTTTTTGATGAAATTTTTATGTCATGTTATTCATCAAGTCTAGTTCATCCATACCAAATTTGAGCAAACAATTCCATCGGGAAGCTCGTCAAATAATTTTTAGAAGTTAACTGCGTTTTATATGTATTTTTTAGCGCAGTTAAATTCCAAAAATCATTGACGACCTTCCAGATGGAATATTTAGCTGAAATATTTTGTGGATAAACTAGACTTAATGAAGAACATTTCATAAAAATTTCATCAAAAAACTTCATCGGGAAGAGCCCCAAAATCCGTCGGCTGGACGGCGGTTCCTGTCCGGAATTCCGGACAGGAAGACTACTCTACTATGGAGTATATATACTTATATATTTTGGACGGTTATCGGTGACCGACCGATAACCGATAAATCTAACCGAATAAAAACCGAATAACCGAATAACCGATTCTTTTTATTTTGTTATAATCGAAAACCGACCGAAAACCGATTTTTTCGGTCAGTTCGGTCATCGGTTTTCGGTCAGGTCGGTTAAACCGGTTATTTGCTCACCCCTAGCTGAGACCACTGCTCTCATTAAGATTGATTATCAATTCATCTCATTACATCATTAGAAAGCCCTTTTCATCCTGAGAAAGATTCTGCTTGCACTTTCACCATACACTCAGCATTTCACTGGCAGTTGCCTCAGCAGTTCCCTGTCTTCCAGTAAACCGCCAAGCCAACTGCTGACTATATAAAGTCCAAATATCACCCAAGTCAGAAAAGTATCATACATTAAATATCTAGAAGTTAAAGACTTCCGCTGTGCATCTATAAATCTCCCAAAAGATTTTAGATCAACTCATCTAGAAAAGAAAAGTTTTTAAAGTTGAAAAAGCTTTAAAAGTCTATTCACCCCCAGACTTTTACCTCTATCCGAGACCATCAGTTTGTCGATTGGGGGTTTGAATTGGGGAAGAAGATGGAGATTGGGGTGTTCATTTGGGTTAAAAATTCGGATTACCCAATCGGGTACCCCAACATACCCGATCGGGTATGGCCCTTTTTTTCTTGTACCTGGTCGAGTATGTGGTGTACTCGATCGGGCCTTTTGCACCGTAGTCTCCAGATCCGTTTCCAAATGCATACCCGACTGGGTAGGTGGGTACACCCGACCGGGTATGCTCCCCAGGTCCTGAAAACCTGCATTTTTTATCTTTTTTTTGAAAAAGATTTTCTCTCTCTCACACTCAACTGGTAAGAGATGAGAAAATAATTACATACCTTGCATGGGTTGCCTCCCAAGAAACACTTTATTTAACGTCGTGGCACGACACCATCTTTTCTAGTTCAATCTTTAAAATTTGGATCATGATGATCCATCTCTTTCACAATTTCTCCGGGGTTACTCTTATAGAAAGGCTCAATTTGTCGACCCTTTATTTTGACACTCTTTCCAGGATCAAATATCCAGATTTCTATCGCTTCATATTATGAGAGTGAGGGTCCATGATTTTCACTTAGCATGATCAATGGAAGGGATTTTGATCCGGGTGGTGTAAGAGGGGGTATGACATGTTTGCGTAACTCCACTATTATTCCTAGAATATTTGTGAACGAAGAGAAATCTAAATGATACTCACAATTGCTGAAGATTTTGTAAATGCATGTCTTTGTCCTTCTCCACCCTTTGTGTTTCCCTTAGAGCCTCAGGAAATGGTGGCATGATCTCAGGAATGGTCGGTAGTGGAGTTGAGTTTTGAGGCTCCTCCTTCTCCGGTTGAGCTTTCTCCATGAGCTCCTCTTCTTCCTCCTCATCACCAATTTGGTTCACAGTGCTTGGCAATTTTTTCAATTGATTCTCCAAGTTCTGTTCGTTAGAAGTTTTTGAGTATGGGTTATATGTGTTGGAGAATGAATCATACATCTCTTGGAAACCAACATCATTACTTTGTTCAAAGTATTCTTCTTGAAGCTTTGAGCAAAAATCCGTAAGATGTCTGCGTGACATGCAAATGTTGCAGGCCTTAGTATCTTGAACTTTTGAGCATAAGAGAAACCCCTTTACTAAAAAAGTCAAGCTAGAAATTTGACTTTCTAGCGATGATGTGTTGATATCCATTTACTCATGTAAGCTCAGAAAATAGGAAAGTAATTTTTTTTATCATATATTTTATTTTATTTTTCTTGAAAGAAATAAAAAGAAAAATGATTGCCTTTCCCCGACAACGGCGCCAAATTTGATGTGCACTTTGTCGTGGTGTGCACTCAAAATAAATATTCAATACAATACTTATGCGTAGTATAGTGTAGTAAGGTTCGTATCCACATAGAAATTAATATTTCTCTTTCATGGAACTAGTAACAAGGGGAGTTTTAAGTTTGATTTGATTTAATTTAATTAACACTAAGATGAACGACTTATATGCGTTTAATTAATAGAGATGAGGACTTGGTTTTTGCTTTTATCCACTTAATGAAATGTTCATCGATCCCGATTATATCTTTAACTATCTTCCTCTCGAATACTCAATCTAGGAGTATCTCCATTTCATAGAAGGTAGTTATTAATAACGAGACGCGTTCATTAATAAAACTTACTACCGAATCAATATAGAACACGCGCCGTATATTAACTCGATAGTAGCAGTAAACTTAAGATGAAAACGATTGAGATTGATAACCTCAACACAAGCGGTTTATTGGTTTAATCAATATAATTAATTCCCCTTAGATTATTAACCATGAGATGCATGCATTAATAATCCAAGTTTACTATCGTTGAAAGAACCGAATTAATAACAAGCGTATTAATCGATTGATTCTAGTAATAATTAATATATGAAACAAAACTAGTTGATCCTTTAAGTAATGATCAAAATATTAATATGGAATGTGAATAGGAATTAATTAATATTCAAGGAAGAAGATTAAAGAAAACAACTCACAACTTACAATTTATTAAGCTTCAAAGTAGCAAAATCAAGATGGAAGAGTTTAGCTCCTCATTGGGAGACTAAACATGATGCAAATATAAAGAAAGAACTTGTCTAAACTAAGCTTAGAAGTATATGTGAATTGGTGATTTTATTATGATGGAAAAAGGTGTATTTATAGGCTTTTGGAAGCTGCAGGGTCTAATACCCGACCGGGTATATAGGATACCCGATCGGGTATCTTAGGAAATTTCCCAGAAAGTCACTTTTATGGGCATACCCGATCGGGTATATCGGCATACCCAATCGGGTATGTGACAAATCTTTTACGAAATCTTGCTCCCACGATCATTTGTTCTCGAATTTGATTTGGACAATCGAATCAAGCAAATACCCGATCGGGTATTACCTATACCCGACCGGGTACATGAGCAATTTTCCCAAATCGAAGTCTTTCTTGCCTCCTTGCACTTTCCTTGATCTTTTAAGGTCCAATCTTGATCCCTTGGGTGATCTTTGACCTGTTTAGCTCAGAATAGTCCTAATCTAAACAAATTACAAATACTTATGAAAATAAAGTATTACACCAAAAGTGTGTAATTTCCACAACTAGAACTAATAAAAACTAGTTAAAATTACAAAAATAAACAATAACAATTCTATACTATCAACAATAAGCAAGATATTTTGAAATTAATAATTACCTTTTCATTTATATTATATTTAAAGATCATTGGTCAGTAATATCAAATATTTGAGACCTTTTGTTGTAATAAATTGCATATCTCTGGGTAAAATTTACTCTTGTGTTATAGATAATTTTTAAATATGAAGGGCTTTTCTTAAAAAGTGTTCATAAATAGTTCTATATATATATATATATATATATATATATATATATATATATATATATATATATGTATAAATTAATTATCTATATTTTTAGATAGTGGTTTGTTTGATAATTTGTTTCTACAACATCACATTTACAGATGTGTTGATTGTTTATAATACAAACAAATTCAATTATTTAACATAATACGGAGTAGAACTTTAAAAAATATTCTAATTACTTCTTGAATTTATTAATATTAAAATTGCACTAACCATTTTTTTTACAGAACTGCAGCTAGGTGAAAAGCAAATAAAGAATTATTGTTTGTTGGAAGTTGAAAAACTTCTACAACATCGTGGAAAGTCTCTACTCTACTATGATGGAATGCCTCAAGTAACAAATCTTGACATTCCCTCTCTTGATGATGTTTTGATACACGAGGAATTGAGATATGACAAACATGCTTTGGCGGAAGAACATGCTTAATTAATTTCCGCCTTGACGGAGGATCATAAGCGTGTTTACGAGACAATAATGAGTTCTGTAGAAGCCAACCGTGGCGGTGTGTTCTTCTTAAATGGGCATGGTGGTACAGGAGAAACATATGTGTGGAAGACCTTATCAGCATATATAAGGCATCAAGGAAATATTGTGTTGAACGTAGCTTCAAGTGCGATCGCATCATTGCTACTTCCAGGTGGAAGAACGGCACATCCCAGGTCCGTTTTTTTTAATTTTTAAAACTTGTAATTCCAAATAAATACTAACACAATGAATGGTAACTTCCAGGTTTAAAATCCCACTCACAACAGGCAGTAGCGGCAGATTTAACTTGCAACATAAAATCAGGAAGTGCACTTGAGAAGCTAATTCGATTGACGAAATTTTCTTAATCTTTAATTTCTTATCAATATTTTATTTGTATTCATTTTTTAGTTATTATAGAGTTTTCAAAGTAGTTCTAAAATACTACATTAAATATTAATAAAAGTACATGACAATGACTTTTTAATGAGTAAATAGTGAAATTAGTGTCATCAACGTTTTTAGGATTTTTTGTTGTTGAATGCATAGAAATAGAAAAATTATTGTTGGTGAAAAGTAAGAAATAGAAAATTAGTCATATCAATTTCGCCTTAAAACTATGGAGTATAATAATGCAATACTGAATTACTGATATGGTGATAACTTTAAAACTAGAATCTTTTGTAACCTTTAAAATTTATTGAACAGATTCAGGAGAATCTTTCTCCGTGCTCTGTAGACTGTAGTGTGTATTGCCGATGTATTTTGGAGTGGCGGGAGTCATGCACACAAACGCCTTCCCTCTTCCGGCGCCGCTCAGATCGTAACGCTCTCTCCTTTGCCGGAAAGCTTCAGATACCGGCCTCGTCCGTATCACCACCGCCGCCACAAACTTTTCCTTTTCCGTTGCTTTCTTTTTATATCTATTTATTTAAGACGACTCTATTCATTAAAAAAAGATGTTTTTAATATTCTATTGTATCCTTTTTCATTCCCGAAAATTATAAGCTTTTTTCTGGTGACCAAATTTCGCTTCCCGGGACATTTTTTTAAATTCGTTTAATTGATCTGATCTTATTCCCGGTGATTTTCACCAACCGCCGAAGAGAGCTCTGTTTTCCCTGCAATTTCGGAGATCTCAGTTTGACATATCCTTTCAGTCCTTTTCTCGTGATTGGAGAGGTTTGGGTGGGGTTTGGAGTCGTGAATCTCCAGCGAGCTGCATTGGTGTTTGGTGTTTCACAGAGGCATTGAAAAAAGTTGTTCTCAATCATAATGGATAAGAAGAAGTACCCGATAGGACCGGAGCATTATACTCTGTATGAGGAGGTCGGCAATGGAGGCAGCGCATCTGTTAGTCGGGCTCTTTGTGAACCCTTAAACGAGATTGTAGCTATCAAAATCCTCGATTTTGAACGTGACAACTGCGATCTGGTAATTCAATTCCTTGTATAATGTATAGTTACTCCGCTTTCTCAAAATTCTAAACCTTTCTTGCACTGTATGTGCGTTGGTGATCTAGTTGTATCTGATCATCCGAAGCGCATGTGCTTGCACAGTAAGTCAAACACACACTACTTACTTACTACTTGGATAAACCCTTGTGTTTGATTCCTTCTTAATAGGAGAAAGATCTATCATTTATGATACTCCGTATTTAAAAAAAAATTATCCGTGAGCACTCTTAAAAATCAAAGGATCCCGAATTAGGCCAGGTGAGGAACATGTTGAGAAGTACTCTGTATGTACTTTCTTACTTCGTATAATTCCATCACTAATAGAGATTCTTGTTTGTCCTCTACTCAAAATGTTTTTGCTGGCCTGGTGTTCAGTTTGCATGCCCCTGAATTTCCATGTTTACAGAAAATCTTATGCCTCGAAACACCTTTTTCTTGTTCATACAGTTTGAATCATGTAACAATTTATTAGTTGCTGTACTCAATCTTTTGACACTACATGAAATGATGTTTTTTTTCTTATTCCTCTTTTGCATGTTGACTCCAGAGTAATGTCTTCAGGGAGGCACAGACAATGATCTTAGTAGACCATCCCAATGTTCTGAAATCTCATTGCTCTTTTGTCAGTGATCACAATTTGTGGGTTGTCATGCCATATATGGCTGGGGGTTCCTGCCTTCACATATTGAAGGCCGCTCATCCAGATGGTTTTGAAGAAGTTGTCATTGCCACTATATTGCGAGAAGTGTTAAAGGGCTTAGATTATCTTCATGATCATGGTCATATTCATCGTGACGTGAAAGTTAGTATTTAAATTTGAATTAACCCGTATTTTGAGACTTCAAGTAGCTTCTTTCTCGAGCTGGTTTATCAATAAATTTGAAACTAAAGTTGCAAATAACTTTCTGAATGTCATATCTTTTTGTCACCGAATTTTCTAGCAATTGTCATTGTTATGTGACCTGGAGTTAGCGGTTGCATGTATATATGCGCTTTTCTTATAATAACAATCACACTTATGCAGTGTTATTCATCATCTACCCATCTGAACTAATTTGTCAATGAATATTCCCTGAATCTAATGACTCTTAAGTCTTAATAATGCTAAAAAGGTTTACATCTTATGCTCCATAATTTTTTTTTGAAACCCTCAGGCTGGAAACATTCTAATAGATGCACAGAGTGGAATTAAGCTTGGAGATTTTGGTGTCTCTGCTTGCTTATTTGATTCTGGTGACAGAACGCTTATGAGAAACACATTTGTTGGTACTCCTTGTTGGTAAGCTTCATATCCATTATATACATGTACATTTAATAAGTATCTTTGTTCAAGCTAGTCAATAAGTTCATGACTTGAAAACTATGGCACACCAGTATGCTATTTTGAATTTCATGCTCACCATTTTATCTTTCAAATGATCTTGATGTTCTTGATCAAGTCGTGTGCCTTGTGGCTGACAGTGTAAATCAGTGAAGGGTTCCATCCATGACTTGTTCTTTGGGTTGGTACTTGGTAATTAATTCAAATCGTAGTTCTCCTTTTCTTATAAGCACCAATGGATCTATTTTCAGGATGGCACCCGAGGTTATGGAGCAATTGCATGGCTACAATTTCAAGTAAATGAAATTGGAATTGTCTTTTTTTCGCTGCATTCTTTTTTATACCTACATATATATTTTTCTTTTCCCTTTTGATATATTTACAGGGCAGATATTTGGTCTTTTGGTATAACTGCTTTGGAGCTTGCCCATGGCCATGCACCTTTTTCAAAGTATCCTCCAATGAAGGTGCATTATCACAACAACATGAATTAACCTTCATCATGCCTATGGTTCGTTTTTAATATTTTAGGTTAATATGAATTATTCATCAGGTACTGTTGATGACATTGCAAAATGCACCTCCTGGTCTTGATTATGAAAGAGACAAGAAGTTCTCCAAGGTATTTTTTTCAACAAACATATTGTTTAAGGTTTCTTGGAATAACATGATTGGTTGACATTTTCATTTGTATCGTTCATTTATAGTCATTTAAGCAGATGATTGCTAGTTGCTTGGTAAAAGATCCTTCAAAAAGGCCCACGGCTAAAAAGTTGCTAAAACATGCTTTCTTCAAGCAAGCTCGATCAAATGATTATATAGCAAGAACATTACTGGAGGGCTTGCCAGCTCTGGGTGATCGACTTGCAGCTTTGAAGGTTACTTGTGATGCTTAAATTCATTTTTACTTTCTTCATAAAGGCATTTAAATCGAATCGAAAAAGCTAATATTTTCTTATTAATTGTAGAGGAAAGAAGAAGACATGATGGCACAACAGAAGATACCAGATGGGCAGAAAGAAGAAATGTCTCAGGTTTGATTTCTTACCAGTTACCATCATTATCCAGACTAAAATGTAAAACAATGGAAGATCCCTAGCATTTAAATAATGCTTCAGCACCTAGAGTTCTATTTGTAACAATTATAAATATATGGTTATGGTTCTTATTTTCATGTGTATTTTAGTTCTATTTAGGAAAACTAAATGATACCCTCAATGTACCCTACCTCGCACATGTGGACCAATTAGAATATTACAATTGACTGATTTAAACATAAACAAATAATGAGTTAATGACTTGGGCCAATCAAATGCATTCTATGTATGGTACCCTCATGTATTTGTGAGGTACCATACCATTCACCATAAAGTGGTTTAGTGTATGCGCTCGGCTATTATGAAAAATGGCTCAAAGGGAAAACTTATGACAATATATGATGGTAACGTGCAAAGACATATAAAATGATATGTTATTATGAATCGACATACTAAAATGTTGCAATGTCAGGAATATCACGAATTTCATTAAAACAATTTTGAACTGCTTAACAGTAAATGGTAAGGTGAAGTATCTGTGATTTAATAAAACATTTTTTAATTTTTTCTTAATACATTCCACTTTTCCTTGATTTATTCAGGTTGATATGAGCATATGTTGAATTTGATACTCTGTATATAACAAAAATGATTTAATTTTTAGGTCAAAGTTGCTGCATCACACATAAACACTGTTGGCAGATAGATGATTTTGATGCACTTCTCTTTCTCTGTAGCTTCTCATATGATTCTAAATATGTGCAGAATGAGTATAAGCGGGGTATAAGCAGCTGGAACTTCAACCTAGATGATCTAAAGGCTCAGGCTTCTTTGGTATAAACAATTCATAATGCCTTTTCAAATCCTATTTATTAATGACAAAGGGGGAAGAAGAGATCCTATTTGTGTACTTCAGTTGTCTACTTGTTGACAATTGATTCCTTTTTATATGATTTACAATTCTGTACTGCTTTCCGCTCTTTTGTCTTTCAGATTCCAGAAGAGGAGGTTATTGCTGAAAAGGATCCTGGTGGGGACTCAAATTTACAGGTGGGGCCTGGCATTCCTGGAAAAAAACTTCATAGTCAGCTCTCTCCGGCTAACCGAACTCCAAAACTTCTACATCAGTTTTCATTTTTAAGTCAAAATTCAGATACCGAAATTGTATGTGAATTCCTTCTTTCTTGGTCTGATGTTATGCTGTTTTAGGGCTTCCCGCCTAATATGATACATATATCTTTCCAGGACGGTAACAATCAATCTGCTCCTCTTTCACCCGCTAACACTATGTCAGCCCCTTGTAACATGTATGTTCCCCTCTTCTCACTATTCTTAACAATTATTCTCGTGAATTTTTCAGCAACAGATTTACTGTCATTTATAACTACATAACGATATTGCTGCCTAGGAATCAGCCATTCCCTACATCGTTTTTCGGGCATTTTGTTGTGCAGTGTGCTACATGGACTTTCACGCTTTTTATTAATTTCTAACTGGTGGAATCACACATACCTTGCAGGGATAAATGTGAAATATCAGATGATAATGATATTAACACTACCAGTGAAATTTATGACCGCCAAACTTCACGAGGTTGTTCTGCTTCCCGCACTCACATTGAAAAACATTTACTTGGAAAAGCTGAATTTGAAATTGATGCGAAGTTCTCAAATGGCTCACCTGGAAGTTCAAGGCAAAGGTATTTTTCTGATTATTTTTGAGATATTTGATTATATATATAGAATATATGTGGTGTGTTTCCCCCTTTTAACTGGTGGCCTCCTATTGATATTGACAATCTAAATTCTCTAGATTTGTATATATGTGTAGTGACAGACCTTCACTAATACTTTCAGGGATAAAATTCCACCTCAAAACATGTCAGCTTCAAATGGAGTTTCTCCTCCTCAAATAGTTGATGATATGCCAGCTGAAGCCAGTAATAAGCCTTTGATAACATCTGGTACATTATAATACGGAGTAGTATAGTTTCACCTTTTGGTTATAAAAGTCTTTGATTTATCTCAAGTACATTGAATCTTTTCATATATTTTGATGAACATTTATCACTAAACCATAAAGTAATTATTGAAGGAAAGAATGAAGATTTAAATGAGAAGACAAAAGGCCACATTGTTCAACAAAAAGGACGTTTCAAAGTCATGTCTGACAACACTGACTTGGAGATGGTGAAATAAACAACCCAAGCCTCTTTCATCTAAAACTGAAAATTTTCAAAATTGCCTTTTAAACTTTTTTTCGCCTTCATCTAGGCTGCTCCAGCTCCAGTACTACAGAAAAGCCACAGCATGGCGGTTAGTCATCTTTCCATCCACGTTTTCTCCCTCTCATCCTAATTGATTACATCATCCCCTTTTTTCCTAAATTAAATTGTGGTATGAAAAGAAATTATAAGAGTACCTTAGTGGTGTGGGTGTGTGGTCATCAGGGTGGTCATATTTCGACTTTTGTGCTTGATAAGTGGTTTGAATGCATGCAGGTGATCCCTCAACATCCACCCATGTCTCACTCACCGTCGACAGATGCAATATTACCAAATCATCATTCACATGCATTTCTCCCGCTATTGCAAAATATGTTGCAAGCTAATATTGTTGAAAGGGTATGAAATTGCCTGAAGTTGATGACACTTAAACACTGCCTTTAATTTCTTGGAGATTCTGAACTGTTTTCTTTTGACAGGAAAATATTCTTAACCTAATGAGGCAATCCTCTGCTGGAGGCACAACAGGTATAAGCAATTGAAAGTTATTTTTGGGTTTATAATTTATATCCAAGCGTGCATGCATGCATGTATGTATGTATATGTATGTACATATGCATGTATTTTTGAATTGTGTCAATCTTGCAGTGGCTGGCACAGGCGTTTCATTGGACGTGTTATCAGCAGAGAAATCATTGGTATGTCATTTTCATTATTGTTCTTGCTTCTGTATTTCATTAGTATAAGCACCGCAAGAGTAAACTTTTCCATTAAATGCAATTGAGTGGATATTTGATTGTTTGTAGTTTTTCCCAGTCTCTTACGACTGCTAAATACGTAACGGTCATCAAACCAATAATGTGTTAAAGTGTCCATTTTGGTTGTGTTTTTGCTCCCTCACTAAGAATATAAAGATAGGTAAGAGAGTTACAAATTGCTGTTCAGATGGTGAATTATATTTTCTTTTGCAGATCATGATGTTGTGTTGATTGATAAGTTCATAGCAGCTAAGTAGCATGCACGAAAATGTGAAACGGACAACAGTATTTTTGAAAAATTTAAGATACGAAGGGTTGGAGAAATGTGTTATTATGTTTAAATATGCAAAAAAACATAAGGATATATTTAGAAATATTTTTTCAAACATGTGTATACAAATTAGTTCTAGATGATCAGAATATAGAAATAATTACATATTAGTTCTTAATAAAATGTAAAGTGCAATAAATTTCATACCATGTATCAGTGCGTTGTGATATATCACAAACACGAGGCTGTGTGATGAAGTCTATTAAAAACCTGCTGTAAAATTCCATAAACAAACTCTAATTCCCATAGGAATAAATCACACCAAAAAGTAAACTCTTGAAAACCAGATGTTTCCGAAGCGCTAATTAATTATACAATCAGGTTTCCTAATTGTTTTTAATGAAGGAAATGGCTAGAAATGAGAATTTGAAGTTTTCGAGTTTCTGACACACTTCTAAGCTTTCGAAACAGCAAAACGTGAGTCGTGAGAAGTTTATCACTGCCAAGTTGGAATGGCATAGACAAGGGCTAGAGTTGTGACTCATGAGGTATTAGACCTAGTCAAAGAAAAATAGAGTATATAAACTCCAAATTTAACACCATTAAATAATACAGAAGAAAGAGGGAAAAATCAGAATGGGTAGATAGATATATCAGTAAACGATGATTTCAACTTTCAAGTATTTGTGATCTAGGATGGTCATGGTCATATTGATTAAGATCCAACATAGTATGTCAGGTTATCAATGCTGGGTTGGTTAATATGATCCTAAAGTTCATTTAAGCTGGAAGGAAAACTATTATACTGTCATCAGATCAGCTAGATTAGGAAGTTGGTCTATTAAGAAATATCTAATGAAGCCGAACAAGATGACATCACTGTTATCTTATAAAGCGGAGGTTTTAGGTTCGAATCTCATCCAAATCAAGATAGGCATAACTGCTGAACATAAACTATATAATATACGTAGTAATTGTTAGAGTGATTACAGAAAGAAAAGAAAAGAAATACCTGATGAATAAAATGTAGTGTAGTAGGGATCCATTTTTAACAGAAATTAATTATTTGATGTCTAGAATCTAAATCATGTAGTTTGTTAAAGAAGAATGATTGCTGGTACTCCATATTCTTGGTTAAGCTCCTCTTGCTGTCATACTAGCATATACATTTTCTATGTTCGTAGTTGGAGTCAGCTCATGACAGGGAGAAGGAATTGTTACATGAGATATGTGATTTGCAACAGAGGTAACCGTGATGCACATAGCTATATGATAAACATGTGCCAAAACTAACTCTATCATTTTTCCTTAAAAATTCGACTTTCTTGATCCACAGGCTTGGACGAGCACAAGAGGAGCTTCAGAAGTACAAAACCAAAATTACATAACATTAATTAACTCAACTCTAGTTCAAGGAAGTATACTATGCCAAGCAGTGTTTCATTTTCAAAAAAATATATTCCTTTGGGGCGTGGCGGGAGCTGCTTTTATTTTCTTTCTTTTTCTTTGCACTTCATTTTTATCTCCAACTGGTGATGAGATGGCTTTTTACATCATCTCAGCCCATTTTTTGCTAGAATTATTAGATTGCATGCTATTCCTATATTCTTCAAAGCAAATTCTACTGAGTATGTGATTATTATACATTATTAAGCTTTTAAATTAATTAACATCATCGGTCGCTGATTTCCATTTCATATATAGGATTGATTAACATTTTTGGATGAATTTTAGGATTTGTCAAGTCCAATGTTTAAGTGCCCCTTTGATTTACTTTTGACAATCAACAATATAGGAGTCTTTCGCGACTAAGGAGTTCTTTAGCGGCAACGACACTAGAGAATATTATTGCAACAATTTTCGTACGGAAGAAGATCCTAACTTTTTTCGCGTACGCAGCAGTAGCTATGGACCCTCAAGCTTTCGCCGCAACAACGACCTTCTCTGCTACATCTTCTTCCGCATAGGAGGCTTCCTCCTCAACCGTGCACACCATTGCTCTTGACTCTCAGTTTTCTGCCCCTGCAAAACCTTCAGTCTCTCTCCGCATACCGGCGCCACTACTTTGGGTGTGTCGTTGCCGGTGACGTTGCCTGGAATAACTACCATCCACGACCCTCCACTGTCGTGTGCAGTAGCTTAGTAGCTTTCCGCTCCTATTCTCCGTTTGAGAGCCTTCCGTCTCACTTTCTGTGGCAGCAGCAAATTGGGTCTCCTTCCCCGATAGTTACTTTCCCATCGCCGCACAACGTCGGCTTCTATGGTAGCACCTTCACCGGATCACCAGGTATTGCACGCCCGTACAACTCTCTGTTTGAGTCTCCTATGGCAACTTTGTCTCAATCCTTATCTCATGTTTATGCTAATGTTGCCCAAATTGTGACTACCAAACTAAAAGCTGTGGAAGACTATATCACCTGGCGCACTCAGTTCGACATTTTGCTATTGAAACAATTTCACGACAATCAACAATATTATTGAAACAATTTCACCCTAATTTTTTTCGTACGTTCCTCTCTCTAACGCGTACGCAGCAGCAGCTATGGACCCTCAAGCCTTCGCCGCAACAGTGACCTTCTTTGCTACATCTTCTTCCGCATAGGAGTCTTCCTCCTCAACCGTGCACACCATTGCTCTTAACTCTCAGTTTTCCGCCGTTGTAGAACCTTCAGTCTCTCTCCTCATACCGGCACCACTACTTTGGGTGTGTCACTGCCGGTGACGTTACCTGGAATGACTACCATCCATGACCCTCCACTGTCGTGTGCAGTAGCTTTCGGCTCCTATTCTCTGTTCGAGAGCCTTCCGTTTCACTTTCTGTGGCAGCAGCAAGTTGGGTCTCCTTCCCCGATAGTTACTTTCCCATCGCCGCACATCGTCGACTTCTATGGCAACTTTGTCTCAATCCTTATCTCACGTTTCTGCTAATGTTGCCCAAATTGTGACTACCAAACTCAAAGCTGTAGAAGACTATATCACCTGGCGCACTCAGTTCGAGTCATTCTTGGTTTCCCAGGCTCTCTTCGGAATGGTTGATGGATCTATTCAGAAATTCCTCCTCTGTTACCACCTCTTTTATTAATTTAATTGCCGAAATTTTGCTATGAATGATTGGTGATCTTCACTATTTTATAGGCGTTCATGCTCTCCGCACTTCCAAAGATCTTTTTTGTCCCAACATAAATATGTTTCTGATCTTCTGTCTCGTTTTCTCTTAACACACTATCAAGTTTGTTCGTACACCTCTTACCACTCGCATTACCCTCTCACTGATGGTGAACTTTTGCCAGATGTCACTGAGTATAGTATGGTTGGTGCATTACAGTATTTAATTTTGACACGGTCTGATATTACCTATGTTGTGCATTTTGTGTCTCAATTTATGCATGCCCCCCACACTACTCACCTCTTTGCAGTTGAGACGATTTTAAGATATGTGAAGGGAATGCTTGATCATGATTTATGGCTCGCCCCTCTACACAAGGCCACGAGCCACTTGTGTAATTGCTTATTCAGATGTTGATTGGACTGGGTGTCCAAATACTTCGTGCTCCACCACTGGGACTTGGAAGTCTAAAGAGCATCATATTGTCTCTAAATCCTCCACAGAAGCAGAATATAGAGCTATTGCCTACACTGTCCAAGACACGTTGCACATACGTTCTATTCTCTATGAGCTCGGCTTCCCGGTTTGAGTACCTGTTCAGCTTTTTGTGATAATATTTTTGCCTGTTATTTGACTGCTAATCCTGTTCAACATGCACGGAGCAAGCATATTCAGATCGATTACTATTTTGTTCGAGAACATGTGACTCATGGGGATCTGGTTGTGAAGTATATTCCTACCCGCCCACACCTGGATGATATTTTTACTAAAATTTTATGTAGTCAGCAATTTCATTTTTTAAAGGACAACATGTGTGTTGTATCTTTCACATAGTTTGAGGAGGTGTAATAATTTATCTATGTTAGGAATCCTATGTATTTTGGAAACTCAAATTTTATTATAAATATATCTGTGAGGTCCTTCATTAGGGTAACCTTTCCCATTATTTCAAAACTGTAAGTATTAATTGTATTGGGTTAAGGTTTTGGGCAGTAGCAAGACCCAACCCAGTTTCTTAATTTATCCAAACAAACCTAATGATCTGAATTGGGCTTTAATGGTTACACATATTCTCTCAAACCAAAGTTTATTACATTTGATGTTTTATCTGTTTTATTTTTAATTGAAAAATACTTAATTGTTCCATTCTAACTCTTTATTACTAATGACACTAAGTAGAGTGTATGTGTTCTTTCCATGATAGTCTTCACATATCTTTTTGGTGGCCCTCCCCACTATTTTGAAAGGGGAAAGTGTAAATACATTCTTAAAGTATAAGCGGAGATGCACATATGTCCCTAAATTTCTAAACGTGCAAATATACCCCTTATATTCCTCCGATCCAAAGGAGCAAATTAGCCCTTATTGTCTTTAAACATATAAAAAACAAATCAATTAAAATAACCCAAAACAAATTAACGAATATATTGAATTTGAAAATTAAAAAAAAAATTGTGTCCAATGCTTCCTTTATATTATTTTTATGTAAAGATTTAATATTGTTAACATCAGAGAAGTATTTTAGAACTTTAAGTATATTTATGTTTTCCTTCTACAACGTGTTAAATATGCGTTGAAATGTAACACAAAATTGGTAGTGTTTACACTATTTTTTATACTTAAAATAGCTTATATGATGTTGAGTTTAATCAAACACGATATAATAAATATAAATATAAATATGTATAAACTCTCTGTTTTTACGTGGAAAATCGGAAAGGGAGAAAACCACGGGACTTTCTAGGTTAATATCTTAACCCGCTCATTTTATTAATGCTCTACTCACCATTACAAGTTCCCATTAATGGAGTATTCAAGCTAACTAAAGAGAGAGAGGAGGAAGAGAAGGATCCTTTATTAGGAGGGAAATCCTCCTATTTATAGAGGAAAGGGGGAGGGGTACTCCACCCTAATGGGCCACGATGGATCGAATGGGCCGGTACAGGCCTGATAGGCCTAAACGGGCCTCACCGATTGGGCTCCATGCTAAGTAATTTCTTAGTCTCCTGAACAGTGGTAGGTCGGGGTTATATATCTCAACACAAGTCCCCCAGTTTCTTGAGTAATGAGCATGTGAATCTGCTCGAGAAAGTATACTCTTGTCCGCGCTCTTCCTTTGTCTTCCTTGGACCTGTGTCTTCAAGCAATCCTACTACATGAGTGGGTGTCTGCCCCTCTGAACGTAATCTGCCGGTAAGGTGCTCCCCTTCCCGACTGGATCAGGCAAGGGACGCTCTTCCCCGGACACTCTTCCCCTGAATGTATCACGCGGGAGTAAAGGACTCTAACTCGGCTTTCCAACCGAGAAGCTTAGAAGCCCCCGCATATATAAAGGCGACGGCCCGGAGATACGATGTGCATAAGACGGTGGTCCCCATCCAGGAAGGAATGGGAGAACCCGACCGTGAACTAGACATGATGACGCTAAGGGGCCGATCGTGCTGCATAAGATGGTCTTATTTTTTTTTGTTGAATGCCTTCTCGCTGGATCAACGATACTCTTGGTCTTACTTTCTTTTTTGTTGAATGCCTTCTTGCTGGATAGGCAGTACTCTTGATCTTATTTTTTTGTTGAATGCCTTCTCCCCGGATCAGCGGTACTCTTGGTCTTACTTTTGTTGTTGAATGCCTTCTCACCGGATCGGCGGTACTCTTGATCTTACTTTCTTTTTTTGTTGAATGCCTTCTCGCCGGATCGGCGGTACTCTTGGTATTACTTTCTTTTTTTGTTGAATGCCTTCTCGCTGGATCGGCGTTACTCTTGGTCTTACTTTCTTTTTTGTGTTGAATGCCTTCTCGCCGGATCGGTGGTACTCTTGGTCTTACTTTCTTTTTTTGTTGAAGGCTTTCTCACCGGATCGGCGGTACTCTTGATCTTACATTCTTTTTTTGTTGAATGCCTTCTCGCGGGATCGACGGTACTCTTAGTCTTACTTTATTTTTTGTTGAATGCCTTCTCGCCGGATCAGCGGTACTCTTGGTCTTACTTTCTTTTTTTGTTAAATGCCTTCTTGCCGGATCGGCGGTACTCTTGGTCTTACTTTCTTTTTTTGTTGAATGCCTTCTTGCCGGATCGGCGGTACTCTTGGTCTTACTTTATTTTTTTGTTGAATGCCTTCTCGCCGGATCGGCGGTACTCTTGGTCTTACTTTCTTTTTTGTTGAATGCCTTCTCGCCGGATCGGCGGTACCCTTGGTCTTATTTTTTGTTGTTGAATGCCTTCTCGCCGGATCGACGGTACTCTTGATCTTACTTTTTTTTTGTTAAATGCCTTCTCACTGGATCGACGGTACTCTTGGTCTTACTTTCTTTTTTTGTTGAATGCCTTCTCGCCGGATCGGCGGTACTCTTGGTCTTACTTTTTTTTTAATGCCTTCTCGCCGGATCAGCGCTATTCTTGCTCTTACTTTCTTTTTTTGTTGAATGCCTTCTCGTCGGATCAGAGGTACTCTTGGTCTCACTTTTTTTTTTGATGCCTTCTCGCCGGATCGGCGGTACTCTTGGTCTTACTTTCTTTTTTTGTTGAATGCCTTCTCGCCGGATCGGCCGTACTCTTGGTCTTACTTTTTTTTTGTTGAATGCCTTCTCGCCGGATCGGCGGTACTCTTGATCTTACTTTCTTTCTTTTTTGTTGAATGCCTTCTCGCCGGATCGGCGGTACTCTTAGTCTTACTTTCTTTTTTTGTTGAATGCCTTCTCGCCGGATCAGCGGTACTCTTGGTCATACTTTCTTTTTTTTGTTGAATGCCTTCTCGCGGGATCGGCGGTACTCTTGGTCTTACTTTCTTTTTTGTTGAACGCCTTCTCGAGGGATCGACGGTACTCTTGGTCTTGCTTTCTTTTTTTGTTGAATGCCTTCTCACCGGATCGACGGTACTCTTGGTCTTACTTTCTTTTTTTGTTGAATGCCTTCTCGCCGGATCGGCGGTACTCTTGGTCTTACTTCCTTTTTTTTGTTGAATGCCTTCTCGCCGGATCAGCGGTACTCTTGGTCTTACTTTCTTTTTTTGTTGAATGCCTTCTCGCCGAATCGGCGGTACTCTTGGTCTTGCTTTCTTTTTTGTTGAATGCCTTCTCGCCGGATCGGCGGTACTCTTGGTCTTTTTTTTGTTGAATGCCTTCTCGCCGGATCGACGGTACTCTTGGTCTTACTTTTTTTTTGAATGGGGCGTTTGTCGGTTCCCTAAATGAATACAAGTAGTTCCAAATCTGATGGTGTTGGGATACCGATCCAAAATGTGATGATGAGGAGGTGCAGAACCGGTCGTCGTGCGAAGGCGATGGTCACCATCTGGGAGAGGAGTAGTGAGCTCGATCGCTAACTCCAGAAATTCAGCATTGGGAACCAATATTGATATAGATAACCACTGTCACTGAGCAGGATTGTCACTGGGCAGTCGATCCTGATAAGTAGAGGACAACAGTTCCGAGTCAGGCCGAAACATCCGAGCAACGGCTCTTTTCCGCGCAGCGCGGGGATGAGATCGGTCTTCAAATATGATGATGGCACCGTACCAACCAGGGGGTCGGTGACCATGTAAAGATGCCGGCACTGGGGGTCGATCTGAAAGAATCAACCAACGGTTCTCATCCGCGAGGAGCGGGGACAAGGCCGGTCTTCAAATATAATAATGGCATCGTACCAAGGGGTCGTGGCCATGTAAAGATGTCGGCACTGGGGCCGATCTGAAAGAATCAATCAATGGTCCTTATCCACGGGGAGCGGGGACAAGGCCGGTCGTCGAGTAAGTGAGCACGCCGTGCCGAATGGCTGGTCATGATATAAGGATGTCAGCATTGAAAGGCCGATCCACAAATGTCCGTTCAACAGCCCTCATCCGCGCGGGGCAGGGATGAGACCGGTCTTCAAAACATGTGACGATGTCGGGTCGAGGGGCCGATCGTCACATGATATCATGACATACCCGTTGTCGCGATTCCTTCCGTTTAGCCGGCTTTGAACGTCCTCACGACTCATGTCCAGCATTCTATAATTTCTCTGCTCAAGCACATCGAGCTGCCTTGGCTGTATAATAAGCATGGTAACAGGGCCGCATAGCCCGACAATATATATACTCATATAAATAACCATATGTATGCCTTTCTTTTTTCCACTCTTACGATTACCGGCCTACGGGTTACCATGACCCTTAGCCCAGCTCGTCGTGTGTGGTTCTTGGATGTAGCTGTCACGCCCCAGACCGAAATCTGAGCGCGTGTACAACCGCCGTATAATCGAGTGACGTCACCCGCATGTCAACCTCACTAAATCATACAAGGCGTTCGAGAATAACAATCCATCCATACTCAGTAGTAAACATACATAACAAATATCACAATTAAACCATCGAATAGCGGAAATATTCAGCGGTAATTCATAGGCCAAATTCGGCCAATAACATGGGCATGCTAGCCCAAAAATAGTTTATAACAAATAAAAATATCCATGAGCAATGTTAGGTAATTTGAAAGAAAACGAGGAAGCACGAACCACGTCTTCCTTGATTTGATGTCACCTGTAGAAAGATGCAGGTAGCAAGCCCTAGCTTCAACCTGAAAATGGTGGGCCCCCCCGAAGGGGTCAGTACAAGTACCGAGCGAGTAGCAGACTAAATATAGAATAACTAGCGTTTCAAGTATGAGACCCAAACATAGGGTGATACGTATATAAATAGTCTTTTCCCCCAAGTTAAGAAATACTTAATAGTACATATACACTTGGAAAATATCCGATCCGTAGATCACCGTTTTATTTGGGAAAATATTAATAGTCAATATTCTTGACTAAAAATCCAACCCACCCATATGTCTATGAGTGTATAGGACTCTTCATTGTCCATATTTATATACCATAACCTATGAGTTTTGAGGATCATAATCCTTGGGTACTCCACCAATTTATAATCTGAGTGTTTAGGACTTTTCGTCCTAGGGTCCTCCACCAATATATAATCCGAGTGTTAAGAACGTTAAGTTCTAGGGTCCTCCACCAATATATAATCCGAGTGTTAAGAACTTTAAGTTCTAGGGTCCTCCACCAATATATAATCCGAGTGTTAAGAACTTTAAGTTCTAGGGTCCTCCACCAATATATAATTTGAGTGTTAAGGACTTTAAGTCCTAGGGTCCTCAACCAATATATAATCCGATTGTTAAGAACTTTAAGTTCTAGGGTCCTCCACCAATATATAATCCTATGATCAAGCTCCTATCAACCTAGATAGAGTCTATATCATATTTAATCATTCATAGTTAAATCAATCCATAAAGCTTATGTATCTCAACTCATGCAAGCCATGTGTTTATATAAGTTTGAAATTAACTAATACCAACCGGTATTAATTAATCCATTATCCATCGGTCAACGTTTTCGTTGACCGCACTTTCAACCTTATACATATCAACTCAATCATCATGTATATTAAGTCAATAATATTCATTCTAGGCTTCCTTTATCCTTTAATCCATACCATGTAATTTCTAAAAAATTCTCACATCATACTCCATGTATATTCAAGTAATTCATTTCATACAAGTCTAATCATTTTGGTTAATCACATGTTTAAACATCCTTTAAACATCATTATGAATACATATAACATTTATTTAGGTAATCTCATAATTAACTCAAAAGTTATAAGATATTAAGCCGTCCACTCACCTTAAATGAGCTTAAGCGCGTTCTACGCTCCTCGGTTGAACTCCGGCGAAACTCCGGCGAACTCCGGCGAAATTCTGGTGAACTCTAGAAACCCTTTAGTCAAGTTCCTAACAAGGTTTTATCATCATAAAACTCATATCAAAACAAATAACCTCTAAAAGGTTATTTTCCGGTGAACCGATCGTTTTGGCTTCTAAGTCCATTCTTGGACTTAGAACTACCTTCCAACCCATTATTCCACACTCATACCATGTAGAAAATTCCTAAGGGTACTCCATATGATATTTATCTCATATGATAGAAGAAAATATAAGGGAAAAGTTATGATAAGGTTATTACCTTAAATTTCACACTTCTTCCTAGCTTTTTTCCTCCTATAATCTTCTTCCTTGGGCCACCTTTGTTTGAGCTCGAGTTGCAGCAATGGAGGATGACTTGAGAGCTTCCTTTCCCCCCTCTTTTGGTAGCTTGGCCGAAAATAATGGTGTGGGTGAGTGAGGAGATAGCCTCTTTGGCTTTTCTCCCAAAATAATGTGGGGATGGGTCCCCTATTGTACCTTTGATGCCATTTCCCTCCTTTCACACTCCCCTCCCATGCACTCCCATCACCCCATCCGGCCAACCCTCTTAATTGAGTGGCTAATTTCGTGGGTTGGCCCCCACCCATGTGGGAGGCCCTTTGTGTCCCGATGTGTGCAATCGGTTCCGAATTTTGTATTTTTCGGACTATTTTAATTATATTTTATTTTATCGGGTCAAATAAAATATATTATGTGTTTCCCAACATTATGGACTCTTAGAATGAATATACATTCCTCATCTGTAATTTAGGAGTCTCCGAAATCCGTTTCGGGCTGTTATCTGATAAATTACCAATACCGGTAATTGGGCCTCTTTTGACCAATCGGTCAACTCTGGACCTTCCCATGGCCCAAATGAAATATCCACCATTATATATTTATTATCTAGACCAAGATGAATAAAATGTATGGTTTCGGGAATGTCGGGCGACCCCCGCTCCCGATGTGGGCCCCACGGGCAATATACTATTAACGCGAAAGAAAATATAATTTGGGGACGGTGTTACAGTAGCTGTCCACGGCAAGGCCACCTAGTGGTTTGCCGGACGTCACAAAGGAACAGATAATCATCGGTCTGTGAGCTGAAAAAGTTGACCCTACACTAGGCACGTTGCCCTCAGAAGAATGAGATTGAGCACCTCGGTGCCCTCAGGCCCCACGGTCGTGATCAACAAACAATCACCTAGCGCCTAGTGGCGTAAATGGTACTAGGGTACGATCGTCGACCGATCACTTGGTGTCGCACGAGATCGTGTGTACCCTAAAATAAAACGCGTCATTGGGGCAATGCCCCTCGGAGACCCTCCAATTGCTAATTAAAGCCGATCGGGAATGGGCCAACGGCCCCACCAAAATAGTCATTACATTGCATTAATGATGGGATAGACTATCCCTGGAGTTATTTAATTTCGGGATATTTTAATCCATAACTAATAATAGTGATATAATAGGTAATAGTAATATACTACATGCCATTCAGATATGCTCCGATTGCTTATTAAAGCCGAATGGGTGGGCTCACAAGCCCACCAACACAGTCATTTATCACTAGAGCTTCGCTCAACACAATTTAATTTCGAGATATTTTAATCCCTATCAAATAATGGTGATAAAAATACTAGCAATAATACTATTTAAAAGCTATCACGGAGTAGCAATTAATCGTATAATTTAAAAGTTGGGACTTAGCTCTTGCAGTCATGAGTGGATGGCACCGCCCAAAATCATGGAGAGGCCTGCATATTCGAGCTCCCGTCTGCTGTCCTTACCTCCACGGACGTGGACCGCTGGCGACCAAGGGAAGTAGATACGCAGTATCCTTTTTGGAAGGCAGATGAACACCCGTTGACTGACTCAAGGCCGGACTACATGCCCCGGCAACCTACCGATGGCGGTACGCGCGGGCGGTTGCTGCGGAACAACAGCTAGCCACAGGGTCTGGCTTCGTGGAAGATCTGCTGAGCTTAGTATGTAACCTTCCTGAGCTCCAAGCCACCATTAATGGCGGAAACCAAGGATTCTCAGCTGAAAAATCCTTCAAGTCACTTTGGCAGGGGTTGAGATCCGAGCAGTGGCTGGCCAGGCGGAAGAGCGACCAATGGCTGGCTGCCGGAGACGAGCGATAGCGCTGCGTTTCAGGCCGATGGACCCTCTGATGTCGCTGCTGCTTGCGTCGTGGCTAAACTCTGGAACAGCCATTAATGGAGGAAGCTTACTGTTGGGCCACTGATTTTGCTTACAGATGGGCCGATCACAGAGGCTGACCAAACACAGATAATAGGCCAGGAATAATATTAAGTCTCATAGCCCATAGGTGGAAGAAAATAGTCCGTTCGAGATAAAGGGATAAGACTAAGGAGCCGTTAGCAGCATACAAAGTCAAAGAGAGTGAGGATAGAAACCGGTTGTTAGACGTGGAGCAAAAAGAGGGAGCAAGTGCTAATCTTGGGGAAGAAGTAGAAATTAGACTAATAAATAGCTGTAAAAATAGCCATGTATACATACGATCATTCTTGATCAAATCTTTCATTCTTATCTTCAATACACTCTTGTAATCAAGCTCTCACTGACTTACTAATTATCACTAGATATTATTCATAATTTTTATTGCTCAATTATTCAAGATGGCCTAACGGCCGTCTTATTGAGGCGCACCTTTCGATATATTTTTTCTAATTTTTCGGGCATTTTTGAATTCAAGTTACTTTTAACGGTCTTTTTCAGACATTTTTAACGGTGTGACCCTCTTGTGATAACAAAATTCAAACACATGAACCACTTTAATAAAGAATGAAACACATGACCCTATCTGAAAACGAGTCCAACCACAAGTACCTTTTCCATACTTTTTCCTAGTTTATTTTAGCATAAACACTTACTAGGCTCTTGGTCGGGCGGCGACAGGAGCAGAGAAAGGGCCTACTAACCGGCGAGGTGGATGGGTCCACTGCCACGACTGGAGGAAGGAGCTGCGACTCGGGTGACAAAAATCGAGGCTGGAGCTCTCACTGCACCTCCGGCTTGGTGCAGTGTCGCCGCCAGGCTGGGTCGGCTATGGTTACTTCCGATTCTTCCTAGATCTCGGTGCTTCCAGCATCATTTTTCTTGTTTTTTCTGGTTTTTCGTTGAAGTCAGTAGCCTTTTCGTATCAAATTTTGGTAGAGAATCAAGAACACATGAATCTTTTTGAACTGGTTCCCACAGACGGCGTTCTGAGTTTAATCAAACACGATATAATAAAGGGAAAATCACATTTTTAGTCGTTGAAATAGTCACCATATTGAAATGTTAGACCCGTATTTCGGAAATTGTAAATGTCACCCCTCAATTGTCCAAATTGATGTAAATGTGATCCTTTGAGGGGTGAAATGTAGTCCACGCCCATATTGTACATTTCACCCCTCAAAGGACTAGATTTACAGCAATTTCGATAATTGAGGGGTGACATTTACAAACTCGGGAACACGGGTCTGACATTTCAATATTTGAGGGACTAAAAGTGCGATTTTCTCTATAATAAATATGGATATAAATATGTATAAACTCTTTGTTTTTACGTGGAAAACTGGAAAGGGAGAAAACCATAGGACTTTTTAGGCTAATATCCAAACCCGCTCATTCCATTAATGCTCTACTCACCATTACAAGCTCCCATTAATAGAGTATTCAAGCTAACTATAGAGAGAGAGAGGAGGGAGAGAAGGATCCTTTATTAGGCAGTTGCTAAACCGTAGGAGCGGTGCATGGTGAGCATCTTGCTCCCAAGGTTATATCAAATGTAAACCGTGTGAATCCATATGTAACTTAAGGTTTATCAAAATGTAAATTATACTCATTCAGATGTAACTCGTTGAAATGTAAATTCCTGTAACTGAAATGTAACTCGGAAGCAAGTCAGATGTAACCTGGGAGATTTAACTCCAGCCCTTTGAAATGTAAAATGCATTTACGGACATGTAACTTCCGGCCAAAAATACACACTAGTATATAGCTACACCTTCTTGTCTCCAAACCCAATCGAGTAAAAACAAATCGAGTCTCCTGCGACAAAGATGACAACCAGCCCCTGCGACGAAGATGGAAGCCAGTACCTTGCGACGAAAATCGTGACCAGACCCTGCGACGAAGATGGAGATCAGCCTTCATCCTTCTTCTGCATCGATTTGGCGTAAATTGTGTTCGACGACTTGGGTTGTGCGGTGGGGCACAACGGTTGGGGTGGTTGGAGGGGTGTCTAGAGCTTGGAAGGGTCTGGACCGCAGGCGGATGATGGAGTTTTGGGACCGGGCACACCATCCTCAAGGTGCGCCGGTCGTAGGGTATAATTTGCGTTTATTAGGAGGGAATCCTCCTATTTATAAAAGAAAGGGGGAGAGGTATTCCACCCTAATGGGCCACGATGGGCTGAATGGGTCGATACGGGCCCGATAGGCCTAAACGGGCCTCACTGATTGGGCTCCGTGTTAAGTAATGTCTTGAGCTCCAGAGCAATGATAGGCGGGGTACGTAATATATCTCAACAGATGTTAAATAGTATAGGATTACAAAATATTGAATTTAATTTCATTAGATTAAAAAAATACCAAAGAATGTAACGGAGTACTTTTTTAAAAATTGTATCAATTTATTCAAAATGTTGCAACAAGACTAAAATTATTATTTATAAGTTTTGAAATGCTTCTTATATGGGAAAAATAATACGGAGTAATTTTGTGATGTTAAAGCCACATTATAGCTTGGTATTCAAGACATTATAGCTAGCAGTCTAGCACGACAAAATGAAAAGTGAAACTAAAAATAAGTACTCACGTTTTTTTACAATTATGTGTATGCAAATGCAAACTCAATCAGTTTATCTCATTTATAATTAGTACTATTATTTGGAGTTTTTTTTCGAATTAATGCTAATTAATTAATTAATTACGAAAATAATGTTGGGTTAAAAGTATTTACGGATCTACTGTTGGGTTTAACCGTGGTCAGGAAAAGTCGTCCAACGGTTGGGCGACTTATAAGTCGCCAAACCGTTTGGCGACTTATAAGTCGTCCAACTGTTGGACGACTTATAAGTCGCCAAACGGTTTGGCGACTTATAAGTCGCCCAACTGTTGGACGACTTTCTCCTTCCATATAAACGCAGAACAACAACTACTGCTAGCCACGCACGATCGTGCCCGGACGGGTAGGCACGATCGTGCCTAATTCTGAAAACAGAATTTCATCAGTGTTTTTGCCCCATTTCAACCCAGACTCATCTTTTTGCTATAAATAAGGTCTCCCTTCTCCTGTTTAAGTGTTACGAGCGAGATGCAACACATTATAAAACATACAACACACATGTTCACAAACACATACATAAACACATACAACTCACCGGTAAAACACAGTACAATCATCAAACATTAATAACAATTAATCATCTAATATTCATACTCGAACACATAAATACAACATTCAAGAGAAAATACGTAACATTTTGTAAATTGTTCCTACAACATCTAAAATGTTGTAAATTATCTAAAATGTTGTACAAGAAAAACTGCAATACAAAAGACAAAGTAGAAGTTGTCATGATCATCTTGATCACTCGACCTAGGATCCGCTGTCACTTGCATGCTTACAAACAAACAAAATCGTATTAGTTAATTTTTACTATTATACTAATTCTTTTTTTTTAATCATCAATTTTATTAATGTGAATTACTATAATTAACACCTTACCCACTGGACCCCCCCATCGTGTCTTGATGATCTCTTCGCACATGTGGCCCTATTATGGCCGGTTTGGTGGCATTTTCCACATATAACCGTTCCTCGGGGACCTTCATCCATCTCATTCTTAATACGTGTGGACTTAGGTCTTCCCTTAGCCCGAAGCATGGATGAATCGTGCACGATTTCAGGTCCATTGTAAGTAGGCCAATAATCACGATCAGGAATGGGTTTGAAGACTCTATGATATGTGGCCGCGTATTGGTCAGATGAGAAAAACTTATCCACAAATGGAGCATAAGACAAGTTACGTTGTCTGCACACGGCTAACACATGGGAGCATGGAATCTTATATATCTCCATCTTTTTACAAGTGCAAGTTTTCCGTTTCAGATGGACAATTTGTTTTCTCCCACCCTTCCTCAACGTTCGGCCACCACAACCGGTTTCCACTTGAAATAACCCTCGGCCTAAATCAAATGGAGTAACTATGTGATGCTTGGTCTTCTCTCTATTCTTATCAATTAAATCTGTGATGTATGGGGAGTACTCGTGGCCTTCTGTCACTCTCATTTTACTGGTTTCACGCCTATTAACAAAATAAGCATTAACCCGGTAAAAGGAAACCTGGACCAAAGCGGTGATGGGCAAATATCTAGCATTTTTCATCACGCTATTGAAAACCTCTGCCAGATTAGAAGTGATGGTACCGTATCTATACCCGCCATCATGGTGCAATGACCACATTTCCGGGGGAATGTTCCCCAGAAATTGTCGTGCCTCAAAACTCATTTCACCTATCTTCTTGAACCCACCATCAAACTTCTTTTTCTGATGTTGCCGTGCGGTCCAGACAAAAAGATTTTTTGGATGAATGTCTTTGAAATGAGTGTGCACATTCGATGCAAGATGGCGGATACATAGCCTATGATGCGCATAAGGCTCCTCCCATGTACTGCCCACCTCATTCATTGCCCTGACAATACCTCCATGCCGATCAGAAATGACACACAACTCCCGATTAGTGACAAACTGCCTAATACATGCCATAAACCATGGCCAACTATCCCCATTCTCAGATTCAACAACTGCAAAGGCCACTGGAAATATTTGGTTGTTCGCATCAAAACCCATGGCCACGAGCATTGTACCCTTGTACTTTCCATACATGTGTGTGCAATCAATAGTAAGTACGGGTCGACAATGCTTAAAACCATGTATTGATGGCTTGAATGCCCAAAAAACTCTTTGAAACTGCATATAACCTGTGGGAGTATCAGGGGGTGGGTACCACTGCACAATAGTTCCAGGATTTGAATGTTGGAGCGCTGTCATGAAACGGGGCAATTCAGAATGTGACTTCTCCCAACCGCCAAATATTTCTGCTATGGCCTTTTGCTTCCCCATCCATGTTCTCCGGTATGATACTGTATACCCATACTTTTCCTTCAGCATCTCAATGATAGTATGCACTTTAAGGGAAGGATCAGTGCGAACAATGTTAATCACATCTTTACAGATGAAATCTGAAGTCAATTGTGAAGGTGTCAAGGTTGCCTTTGTTCTTTGTGGCGCGTATTCTCCAGGGGTGATGTGAGTTTTCTCGCACTTAAAATAGATTGTAGAATAGTGGTGTAAGTACGAGTATCGTCTCCACAGGGACAGACAAAAGGGAATTAAGAATTAAATAAATTCAGCGATTAAAAAATAAATAAAATAAATGCGTCGTGCGAGATTTGATTGATTGGGAAAATTAACTAATGCAAATGAACGATTAAAATAAAAGAAATTAAACTAATGGGTTCTTTCTAATTAATGACAGTAGGGAACAGGGATTGATTCCGGGGTAATCAGATTTTTGGCAAATCAGACTTAATTACATGAAATTAATTTAATTGAGCCTAGCTAATCAATACTAAGTTCCTACCGTTCTCGCGGCGTAGAGTACAATAATTTAGGGGACCAGGCTGATCTCTCATGCGACAGGATCCTAAATTATTGCCAAAACGAGCGAGCTTACGGCCCCTTAATCGCCACTAATCTCTTAGCGAGCGATTAAGTATGTGTGAATGTGTCTCAGAATAAATTAGATCTCTCTTAATTTGTTCTACAAGCAATTGTAAATCTAGCCGCAGTTCCAGGTTACAAAAGATAGCAATTAAATTGTTCAAACACAAATTAAACAACATTCATGCAATTAATCCATCAAGAAACTAGCCATACATCATGATTAACCCCTTCATCAATCCCAACTCCCTAACTAAAACTACTCACAACTCATAATTGAAGAATCAATAGAATTGGGAAGAATAGAATTAATTGTCATTAATTAAAAAGATGGAACTTACAAATAATCCAAGGGAATTGAAGAACAAGATGGAAAAGTAGAAGAAATTTCGTCCCTAGGCCTCTCTCTAAGCCCCCCCTCAAAACAGGGGTTTACAGGCTGTTTAAATAGTAAAAACAGAGCAATTCGGGCGAAATTAGGATTCCAGGGTGGCATGCACGGCGCCCACGCACGCGTGCGTGACGTCCGTGCGTCCGACAGACTTGCGCGTAAAAAACGTTGGACGCACGCGTGCGTCCACCACACACACGCGTGCGTAGCTTCCAGTGAATTTTCCGGTTTGTCTAGTTCGAATTTGATAAAACTTCCTTGATGAAAGTTGTAGATAATGAAGTCCTCTATCCACCACAACTTTTCGAAGTGTATTTAAATCATCCAATCAAGAGATAAGATCAAAACGGTGGAAGGTATCATTCTGAAATTGCAGCAGAAATCATCTGACTTCATCGTCTGTTTTCACCTTCTATCTCTCAGATTCTAGCAAATGTGTCTTCATATGATTTGTAGCCCTTGAAGTTAGATTTAAATGGACTTTGAATCGTGTACAGGGAATGTTTCTACAAATAGATATGCTTGAACGATTGACAGAAGGTCATCCTGATCACTGATTTCAAACTCCATTCATCTTCTTTTGATCCCGGTGAACCTCCCGGTGACCTCCAAAGCTCTCAAATCTTCCTCGAATGCTTCCAAAATCTTCCCGATTGCCTCTTTAAGCACCGATGCCGGACTCTAAATTCCTGATTTTGACTCCAAATAACACAAAACTCGAACCGACGCCTGGTACACATAACTTGAGCTAAAATTGAGATTTGTGACACCTAAAAGTTAGGGAAAACATAAAAAACCGATCCCAACATGCATCAAATGCGTGTTGTAATACGGACTTATCAACGGGCAATTACATTCTTTCTTCCTTTTGCATTGTGCCACCCATTTGTGTTTATCGGACTCTGATAGAGTATATAGACTCGGACCCCCGGGTCTCACGACTATTGGACCCGGACAGCGGCCCACATACGCTTAATAGATAGCATTTATTTCGTTGTACACTCCATTTTATTCATGTATACCCGTTAGAATAAATTAAATACCATTTGTTAGCCATTTATTGGCCTTTTATTGTAAATGGGCCTTCCAGGCCCAAGCCTGGAAGCCCAGCCCGCTTTTCTCCTATAAATACTCCCTAAGGGAGTCATGTAAAGGGTTGGAAATTCATTATATATATCACTTTATCTCTCTAGCTCTCCCTTCTCTCTAGGAGTTAATACTCCATCAATGGTGCTTTCATTGAGAGATTAGAGCAAAATCAAGTTAGATTCCTCCCAAAAAAATCTCCAAAAATTCATCCAAAATACCAGAAACATTTCTGCCTAAACTGTTCTGGAAAAATTCCAGAAAAATCAGCCTGAAAATAAGAAAAAAAAACAACAAAAAAGCGTCTCGGATCTCTCGCCGGAGACGTCCTCGCCGGAAAGATCTGAACCGCCGAGCACTGCCGACCCCATCTGCCCTCTGCCGGTGCATCTGCTGAGGTTTGGGACGTCGTACCCGGCCTCGTCGCCGTCGTTCCGAACCCAGCACTGTCGTCGCTCAAGTCCTGCTGGTTCCCGTCTAGATCTGCGCCCACCTATTTGTCCGCAGCGTGGTGGAGGTTGATGCTCAACAAATCACCCCCGGTATCCTGTTGGTTGCCTTCGCCACTAGAGGATCGGACCTGGGCCACTCCGTAGTCATCTGACTCGGTCACTCGAGCTTAAGCTTAAACATCTGCCATTAATGGCGGCCAAAAGCTTCGGGATTGACAGGACGCGAACAGGTGCGCCCAGATGGATACGGAACTCTCACGCCGGCCAGAAGCATCGTCGTCCCTCATCGACACCTGAGCGAGCATAGCCGGCGCTGACGGAGTTCTGACGACATCGCTTTCGATCGGTGCACTCTGCCGCTGGGTCCGTCGCCGTCATCTTCCCCACCCCAGTAGCTGTGGACAGCTCCCTTGGACGATCCACAGTAGGAGTGTTTTACTTGGGTCTCAGCCGCATGATTACCAATGCGCTCCCTTGGACGATATACCGTGGACGGCTCCCTGGGAAAGCTTTTGCAGGTCAAAATTCTGGGGGCTAGGTCAAAATTGGTCAAAATGTGTGGTGGGCCTCCTCAACTACAAGCCATGGATCCAATTCTAAATGGATCTGTTATTTCAGCCCAATATTCTGGCCCAAATATGAGCTAAGTATCCAAGCAACCCAATACTCCTATTTATGCACTTAAAATATTTATTAAATGATAGTAGTATAATTATTACTATTACTAATTATATTATTTCCACCACCATTATGGCGGGTTAAAAACCCCCCTAGGTGGTGAAGACCATTATGAGGCATTAAAATTTCCCGAGGTCGCTAATGAAAATTTATTATTGGCGTTATTATTTTTATCACTGCCATTAGACTGGGTCAAAAAAAACCCCAAAGTGGTGGACCCGTGCTCTAGTATACCGAACATCTTTATTTGATGATTTGAATTATATTTGGGTCCCTCGACCTACCCTAGCCACCTTTATTTGGTGACTCGGGGATCTAAAAATGAGAGCCGCTACCGGCCGCACACGGCATTATGCCTAAAAGCGGTAAACGGTACACCTCGTTCTCCGAGACGTTAATCGCGTCGCCCAAAAGCCGTTGCCATGAACAACGCACTTATTGTATTCCACTTATTTTTTGGAAATGTAAATAAAAGATACCACGTGTCGTATCAGCAGCCTACGAGCGACAAGCTCGGGCATACTCCATTGTATTTTGTATCAGCGAAGGGCTCAGGCCTAGCTGAGAGAGCACATCGTCCTGGCCCCGTAAGCCTAGAGTGAAACGCTCAGGTATGGCCGACGATGTCCCCAGGACGAGGGGCCTGCAAACGGCCCGCGTCTTGAAATGGGAAGTTCACCGCGTCGTCCACGCGCCAGATCGTAGGACGACAGGCCTGAAATCATGGCCGAGGTGGCAGAATCCCCCCACTCAGGGTTGGGCAACGGCAGCCGTTGGAAACCAACCAAAAGTCTAGCCCGCGTCATAAATAGGCGACGGGACCCCCCTGAGATCACGGACGTTATAAACGAAGTCCGAACCGGCCGAAGGACGAGCACACCCTTCGGCCGAAGCCTGAAAGAAGGATACTCCCCGAAATAGGGAACAGAAACGGAAATAAAAAAAAAGAAAAGGAAAAAGAAAAAATAAAAGAGGGAAGCCGAGGACCGCGCGCACTCGCCGTCCTCGAGCAACAAAAAATGAAATCCCCACAACAATACTAAGTACATATCAGGCAAATACTACACATTATGGACGAAGCAAGACCATACATGCGGATTAGACGAGCGCCCAGCGCCGTCCCTCATCTTAGACGAGCGCCCAACGCCGTCCTCCATTTGTAGACGAGCGCCCAGCGCCGTCCCTCATTTTCAGACGAGCGCCCAGCGCCGACCTCCATCTTAGACGAGCGCCCAGCGCCGTCCTCCATTTGTAGACGAGCGCCCAGCGCCGTCCCTCATTTTCAGACGAGCGCCCAGCGCCGTCCCTCATCTTAGACGACCGCCCAGCGCCGTCCCTCATCTTAGACGACCGCCCAGCGCCGTCCTCCATTTGTAGACGAGCGCCCAGCGCCGTCCCTCATTTTCAGACGAGCGCCCAGCGCCGTCCCTCATCTTAGACGAGCGCCCAGCGCCGTCCTCCATTTGTAGACGAGCGCCCAGCGTCGTCCCTCATTTTCAGACGAGCGCCCAGCGCCGTCCCTCATCTTAGACGAGCGCCCAGCGCCGTCCTCCATTTGTAGACGAGCGCCCGGCGTCGTCCCTCATTTTCAGACGAGCGCCCAGCGCCGTCCCTCATCTTAGACGAGCGCCCAGCGCCATCCTCCATTTGTAGACGAGCGCCCAGCGCCGTCCCTCATTTTCAGACGAGCGCCCAGCGCCGTCCCTCATCTTAGACGAGCGCCCAGCGCCGTCCTCCATTTGTAGACGAGCGCCCAGCGCCGTCCCTCATTTTCAGACGAGCGCCCAGCGCCGTCCTTGATCCTTAGACGAGCGCCCAACGCCGTCCATCATCTTCAGACGAGCGCCTAGCGCCGTCCCTCATCTTAGACGAGCGCCCAGCGCCGTCCTCCATTTGTAGACGAGCGCCCAGCGCCGTCCCTCATTTTTAGACGAGCGCCCAGCGCCGTCCATCATTCTCAGACGAGCGCCCAGCGTCGTCCATCATCTCAGACGAGCGCCCAGCGCCGTCCCTCATTATAGGACCGGCTCCTCATCGCCGTTGTCCTCACATCACGACCGGCCCCTCAGCCTCGGCGTGATCATCTATCTCAAGACCGGTTTCCTCAGCGCCGAGAGTCTTGAGCTGGCGATCGGGCTCATCATCCCTTCCCGGATGGTGACCATCGCCTATATATGACGATCGGCTTCACCATCGCCTCGTCATCATTGTTTGGACCGACTCCTCATCATCGTCGTCCTCATATCACGATCGACCCCCTCGGCCTCGACGTGATTATCTATCTCAAGACCGGTCTTAGTCATCCCTTCCCGGATGGCGACCGTTGCATGGATCTTCGGACCGGCCCCTCAGTGCCTTCGTCCTCATATCACGATCGACCCCCTCGGCCTCGACGTGATTATCTATCTCAAGACCGGCTTCCTCAGCGCTGCGAGTCTTGAGCTAGCGATCGGGCTCACTATCCCTTCCTGGATGGTGACCATCGCCTATATATGACGATCGGCTTCACCATCGCCTCGTCATCATTGTTTGGACCGACTCCTCATCGTCGTCGTCCTCATATCACGATCGACCCCCTCGGCCTCGACGTGATTATCTATCTCAAGACCGGCTTCCTCAGCGCTGCGAGTCTTGAGCTAGCGATCGGGCTCACTATCCCTTCCTGGACGGTGACCATCGCCTATATATGATGATCAGCTTCACCATCGCCTCGTCATCATTGTTTGGACCGACTCCTCATCGTCGTCGTCCTCATATCACGACCGGCCCCTCGGCCTCGACGTGATTATCTATCTCAAGACCGGCTTCCTCAGCGCCGCGAGTCTTGAGCTAGCGATCGGGCTCGCCATCCCTTCCCGGATGGTGACCATCGCCTTTATATGACGATCGGCTTCACCATCGCCTCGTCATCATTATTTGGACCGACTCCTCATCGTCGTCGCCCTCATATCACGATCGACCCCCTCGGCCTCGACGTGATTATTTACCCCAAGACCGGTCTCAGTCATTCCTTCATCGGATGGAGACCGCTGCTTGGACTTTTGGATCAGCCTCATAGTGCTGACGACCTCGCATCACGATCGGCCCCTCGGCCACGACGTCACACCCTACCCCAACACCGGCTTCATCAGCGCCGAGTGTGTTGGGCTAGCGATCAGGCTCGCCATCCCCTCCTGGATGGTGACTATCGCCTCTATATGACGATCGGCTCCATCATCGCCTCGTCATCATATTTCGGACTGGCTCCTCATCATTGTCATCCGCACATCGCGATCAGCCTCTCGGCCGCGACGTGATTATTTATCTCAAGACCGGCTCCCAGCGCCGAAGTCTTGTTATAGCGATTGGGCTCGCCATCCCTTCCCGGACGGCGACCGTCGCCCCTATATGACGCACGGCTCATCATCGCCTCGTCCTCACATTTAGACCGGCCCCAGCGCCGAAGTCCTTATCTAGCGACCAGGCTCGCCATTCTTGATCGGGCTAAACTTGCAAGTGTACAAGTGCCGATATAGTAATAAATTCCGGTAAAATACCGGGTCGAATCCACAAGGAAACGTTGTTTAATTCAAGTCCGAGAGTAGATAACTTTAAATGAAGAATTGAATAAAGTGCAGGGATTTTGATTTGTGTTTTATATTTTTGGTTTTTTCACTTTTTTTTCAACAAGATAATTGTAACTAACTTTGAGTTCAAGATAAATGATAACAACAACTAAGGCTTCGAGAATCACTTAAATGCTTAAATAGGGTTGAATATTAGTTCTTTGCCAATAATTATGAATACGATGTCGCTAATATATTCTCAACTCCGGTTAAGGCAGCGAGAGCGTGGTTTTCGTTACGTGTAAGTCCCGTTACGGCTTACATTCATCTACCGAAAACCCCGTTGAATATCAAGACATCACACCCGTATCATATAAGACCGGATATATTTCTATTCTCGGTACTATATATGTTTATCCTTTAGTGTTCATAGTTTAGACTTCAACGTTAATTGCAAGTATAAACTAAATTTAACATACTTCTATGTTGTACACCATAGTCATAAACAATCAATATATAAAGGATAAATCACAATTTATTGGTTTAGAACTTTTATCAAACACCTAGTGGGCATAGAAGTTCATCCCTAGCCTTAGCTAAGAAATTAGCCTCTCATGCTCATATTAATCACAATACAATAATAAATGTAATGGAACATGAAATTGCAAAGGAAATAATACCTAAACACCAATGATTTCGGGGGATGAACTTCCCTCCTCAAGAACTTGAAGAAAATACCAAGAACAAAAATATAAAAGCTAAGAATTAATCTATGGAATGGAATGTGTTTGTATGATGAATTGAGGGCTTTATATAGGCTAAAGAATGACATCTTTTAGTCTATTCAAACCCAACAATCAGGTGTGGAGCAATATTTGATCAAGAAATGAGGAAGATGACCTTTTCCCATCAAAAATCCTCTTGCACGTTGGCCTGTTTTGTGCAGAAATCGCCCCAACCGGCCCCAGTTGTGTCCCGACCGGCGCCGGTTCAAAACAGGCTCAATTATGGTCAAAAAATAACACCTGACCGGCGCCGGTTGTGGATGACCGGCGCCGGTTGCTGCGCCAAAAAGTGTACTCCTTTCTCTTTCCCTTTTATGGATCAAAAAGTGTTGGTTTTTGTACCGGGAGTTTGGGGATTTTCCGTTACGAATTTGGACATCATTCCTTCACCAAAGTTGTAGATAATGAAGTCTTCTATCCAATAAAACTTGAATGACGTGATTGTATTCATCCAATCAACAGATATGGATAAAACACTGAGAGGTATGCATCCTGAAATCCCACCAGCAACATCTGAATTTATCGGTTGATTGAGTCTTGTTCCTTTCATATTCTGGCCATGACGTATTCATAACATTTGTACCTTATTGAGTTAACATTCACATGAAATTCGAATCGAGTGATTTCGAGTTCTATACAATAAGTTATACTCGAATTATGGGCAGAACATCATCCTCTTGGTCCAAAAAGCTCTTCATCGCAATGGTTTATGCTCTAACTCTCAATCTCAAGATATTTTCCCAATTTCTCTTCTTTTCTTCAACAAATGCTTATAAATACTTATTCTAAACACAAGTAAATATATCTGCTATCAAACCCCCCCACACTTGAGCATTGCTTGTCCTCAAGCAATTTCTTTGTAATGATGCACAATTAGAAAAGAAACTAAACCATGCAAATTAAAAGTTTAATAAGATGATAAAAATTAGATATAAACTCTTTAATATTTCTAGAGGCCAAAAACATTTTTCTATTACTCACAATAAATGTATTTAAGATTAAGAAAAATATTTAAGCACTTGATGGGTTTATTTTGTGACAATTTAGGCAATGTGTGGGTATGTCGGTGTTTTTTTTCTTGTGGACTGACAACTTGATTTTGTAGAGAAGGCTATTCTAGGAGAACATGAGTTTTGTTTTTGCTTTTGTATATAAACTCCTTTTTTTTGTTCTCCGTAATTATATATCTAGATTGTCAGAAATGAGGAGAATCCGACAATAGAGTGATTTGGAGTTGGGATGAAACTTTTATTTTGAATTTGCACTCTATGCACATTTGTATGGATTTGGAACATTGTCACAAATTTGAGTGAAAGTGGTGGTTTCAAGATTAATAAATATTTTAATTAATCTAAAAATACATTTTTGTGAGTAAAAGAAAATCTTTCTCAACCAAAACCCTTAAAAGAGAGAATATCAAAAATTTTAACCTTCCTAGAAAAAATTTAATTTGCAAAGAAAAGTTTCTCAACTAATTATTCACCCCCCACACTTGATTTACATTGTCCTCAATGTAGATTGGAGAAGGTAATGCAAGATGAAATCTTCAATAGTGGAATGAGATGTCTTTGAGAGAAGAAAATGCATGATACTTGAGCTGAGATCAATGATTTTTTTTGTTTATTTGTTTTTCTTTTTTTTCTTTTTTTTTTGTTTTTTTTTTTATTTTTTTTTGATTTTTTTTTTTGGGTTGCCTCCCAATTAGCGCTTAGTTTAACGTCATAGGCCGGCCGAATGTACCTCTTTTAAGGCGGTGGATGTGATGCTTTTCTCCAGTAGAATTTGATCATTGTGCCTCCTTTCATCGGGTAGAGTTTCGGGAGAATTTCGTTGTTCGTTGGTGTGATCTCGAGTACGCCTTCGGGGTGTGTTGGAGGATCCTCGGGCCCAAATATTTGTGCCTTCTTGATGTCCATGATGTTTATGGCCTTGGGAGGTGTGAAACGGTTTGTGTTGTCCTTCATGTTTTGAGTTGGAGTGGATTGTGTCTTCCATACATGGAATGTTTCATCATCTCCTCCCACTCTTAGCTTTACCGTGCCCGCTTGTACATCAATGACGGCTGCGGAAGTGATCAAAAATGATCTCCCAAGGATGACGGGGATCTCCATCTCTTCCATGTCCAAAACAAGAAAATCTACCGGGAAATAGAATTTTCCAACTTTGACAAGAACATCCTCCATGATGCCTACTGGATAGCGGATTGTTCTATCCGCTAATTGTAGGGCGACCGTTGTTGGTTGGAGTTCCCCCACACCAAGCTTTTTAAACAGAGAATGAGGCATAAGATTTATACTAGCTCCGAGATCACAAAGAGATTTTACCTCTCCAATTTTGCCGATAGAACACGGTACCGTGAAGCTTCCGGAGTCCTTCAATTTAGGAGGGAGTTTGTTTTGTAGGATAGCACTACACTCCTCCGTGAGGGCAATGGTAGCAAATTCCGCCAATTTTTTCTTATTTGAGAGAATGCCCTTCAAGAATTTGGCATAAGATGGAATTTCCGCTATAGCTTCGGCAAATGGAATGTTGATGCTCAATTTAGTAAAAATATCAAGAAATTTTCTATATTGAGCACCATCATTCTTTTTCTTTAACCTTTGAGGATATGGAATGGGAGGAACATAATTAGCCATGTTCGATGGTGGCATCATATGCTCCTCACTTTCACCTTCTTTTTGTTTTTCCGGGATCTCCTCCTCTTCCGGCATCTTTGGATCCTCCGTTGTCTTACCACTCCTTGTGGTAATGGCCATTACGTTTTCCCTCGGGTTCATCTCCGTGGTTGTAGGAAATTTGCCTTGCTCCCTAGAACTTACTTTTTGGGCAAGTTGTCCCATTTGAACTTCAAGATTCCGAATGGATGCCTTGGTGTATTGCTCAATGGTGTCGATGCGTTGATTAAGCTTTATATTTTGATCTTCAAAGCGAAGATCCAACTTGGTGAATTGAGAGTGAAGATTCTCAATGGATGCCTCCACTCTATGGTGATTCTCCTCATTTTGGGCCTTCATGCTTGCCATGCTTTTGGACATGAATTGCATCATATCCTCCATGGTGGTCTCCTTGGTTTGCCCAAAATTAGGTGCTCCGGATTGGGGTTGTGAGGAACTAGCTTGTGGCTTCCACCTTTGTTGATTTGAATAGTTATTGTTCCCCCGATTCCCGTAAGAGTTCATATAATTTACCTCTTCAAGATGTTGGGATAAATCACTTTCCGGGCTTGGTATGCTCTCTACGTTGGCTATTTGCTTGACTCCTCCCAATACGGCTTGTAGAGCCGTTTGGAACTTGTGTTCAATCTTTGATTCCATTTCTTCAAGCCTTTTGTTTATCTCCGTCGTGATGGAGATTTCATTAATCCCGACCACTTTGTAATCTCCTCCTTGGAGTTGAGGATTCGAAGCAATGGATTCAATGATTCGGAGTGCTTCGGTTTCATTCTTGTTGCCAATATAGCCCTCGGCTCGGTTGTCCACAATGGCTTGGCAATATGCATTCAAACCATTGTAGAACGTATCAATTTGAAGGTCTAGGGGAATGCGGTGATGTGGGCATTCCCTTAGCAATGATTTGAAACGCCGCCATGCATCTTGAAAGAGCTCACCATTTTGTTGTTTGAAATTGAAAATGCGTTGCCTAAGCTCTTGAGTCATGATGGGTGTGTAGTATTTAGACATGAAGGCATTATAAATACCTTCCCACGTTGTGTAGCTCGCTGGAGTTTGCTCTAGAAACCATCCTCTTGCCGCCCCTTTGAGAGTGTAGGGGAAGCATTTGAGTTTGAGATCGTCTTCGGCAAGCTTATTCCTTGGAATCCCTTGAATAAATCCATAGAACTCCGTGATAAAGTTCAGTGGATTTTCCCCCGAATGCCCATGAAACTGAGGCATAGCGTTGAAGTAGCTATGCTTTAGTTCATAGTCTCTTGCCTCCTCGCTTAGTACAATGCAAGACGGGGAAGTTGCAACAACGGGTCTCTTCCTCTCGTTTAGTGTGGGCATCATATTTGTGGCTTTTTGCTCCTTCCTAATGTGTTTGCAAGTTCTTTTTTTGAATCTTGACTTCTCAAGTGCATGCAAACATAAAGGAATATCTACACACACAAAAATAAACCTTTCCAAGATCAAGTGAAGAAGAGTAAAATAAATTCAGGATTTTTAAGTGATTGTTTTTTTTCCTTTGGACTTTATTAAACAAGACCGTTTCCCCGGCAACGGCACCAAAAACTTGATCGGGCTAAACTTGCAAGTGTACAAGTGCCGATATAGTAATAAATTCCGGTAAAATACCGGGTCGAATCCACAAGGAAACGTTGTTTAATTCAAGTCCGAGAGTAGATAACTTTAAATGAAGAATTGAATAAAGTGCAGGGATTTTGATTTGTGTTTTATATTTTTGGTTTTTTCACTTTTTTTTCAACAAGATAATTGTAACTAACTTTGAGTTCAAGATAAATGATAACAACAACTAAGGCTTCGGGAATCACTTAAATGCTTAAATAGGGTTGAATATTAGTTCTTTGCCAATAATTATGAATACGATGTCGCTAATATATTCTCAACTCCGGTTAAGGCAGCGAGAGCGTGGTTTTCGTTACGTGTAAGTCCCGTTACGGCTTACATTCATCTACCGAAAACCCCGTTGAATATCAAGACATCACACCCGTATCATATAAGACCGGATATATTTCTATTCTCGGTACTATATATGTTTATCCTTTAGTGTTCATAGTTTAGACTTCAACGTTAATTGCAAGTATAAACTAAATTGAACATACTTCTATGTTGTACACCATAGTCATAAACAATCAATATATAAAGGATAAATCACAATTTATTGGTTTAGAACTTTTATCAAACACCTAGTGGGCATAGAAGTTCATCCCTAGCCTTAGCTAAGAAATTAGCCTCTCATGCTCATATTAATCACAATACAATAATAAATGTAATGGAACATGAAATTGCAAAGGAAATAATACCTAAACACCAATGATTTCGGGGGATGAACTTCCCTCCTCAAGAACTTGAAGAAAATACCAAGAACAAAAATATAAAAGCTAAGAATTAATCTATGGAATGGAATGTGTTTGTATGATGAATTGAGGGCTTTATATAGGCTAAAGAATGACATATTTTAGTCTATTCAAACCCAACAATCATGTGTGGAGCAATATTTGATCAAGAAATGAGGAAGATGACATTTTCCCATCAAAAATCCTCTTGCACGTTGGCCTGTTTTGTGCAGAAATCGCCCCAACCGGCCCCGGTTGTGTCCCGACCGGCGCCGGTTCAAAACAGGCTCAATTATGGTCGAAAAATAACACCTGACCGGCGCCGGTTGTGGATGACCGGCGCCGGTTGCTGCGCCAAAAAGTGTACTCCTTTCTCTTTCCCTTTTATGGATCAAAAAGTGTTGGTTTTTGTACCGGGATTTTGGGGATTTGCCGCTACGAATTTGGACATCATTCCTTCACAAAAGTTGTAGATAATGAAGTCTTCTATCGAATAAAACTTGAATGACGTGATTTTATTCATCCAATCAACAGATATGGATAAAACACTGAGAGGTATGCATCCTGAAATCCCACCAGAAACATCTGAATTTATCGGTTGATTGAGTCTTGTTCCTTTCATATCCTGGCCATGACGTATTCATAACATTTGTACCTTATTGAGTTAACATTCACATGAAATTCGAATCGAGTGATTTCGAGTTCTATACAATAAGTTATACTCGAATTATGGGCAGAACATCATCCTCTTGGTCCAAAAAGCTCTTCATCGCAATGGTTTATGCTCTAACTCTCAATCTCAAGATATTTTCCCAATTTCTCTTCTTTTCTTCAACAAATGCTTATAAATACTTATGCTAAACACAAGTAAATATATCTGCTATCAATTCCCTTCCTGGATGGTGACCGTCGCCTTCATACGACGCATGGCTTATCGTCGCCTCGTCCCCATATTCGGACCGGCTCACCAGCGCCATCGTCCCCATATTCGGACCGGTTTGTCAGCGCTGTCGTCCTCATATTCGGACCGACTCATCAGCGTTGTCGCCCTCATATTCAGACAGGCATCCACCGCCTCGTCCCCCTATTCAGATATAGCGAACATCTCGCGGTCTCCGGCCGAAAGGCTAAAGAAGCCCAGAGTTCAGCCATATATCGCTCCGTCATCTTTATTTGATGACGCGAAGCTCATTTGCAGGCCCATCGGCCATATATCACTCTGTCATCTTTATTTGATGATGAAGAGCTCATTTGTAGGCCCATCGGCCATATATCGCTCTGTCATCTTTATTTGATGACGTGAAGCTCATTTGCAGGCCCATCGGCCATATATCGCTCTGTCATCTTTATTTGATGATGAAGAACTCATTTGTAGGCCCATCGGCCATATATCGCTCTGTCATCTTTATTTAATGACGAAGAGCTCATCTACAGGACCATCGGCCATATATCGTTCTGTCATCTTTATTTGATGACGAGGAACTCATTTGTAGGCCTCTGAGCCACATCTTGCTCCGTCATCTTTATTTGATGACGTGAAACTCAGTCGTAGGCCCATCGGGCATATATCGCCTCGTCATCTTTATTTGATGACGCGAAGCTCATTTACAGGCCCATCGGCCATATCTCGCCCCGTCATCTTCATTTGATGACATGGCGCTCGCATATAGGCCTCTGAGCCATACATCACCCCGTCATCTTTATTTGATGATGTGGAGCTCTTATGCAGACCCCTCGGTCGCACCATCGCCCCGTCGTCTTTATTTGACGACGTGGAGCTCTTATGCAGGCCCCTCAGCCCCACCATCGCCCCGTCGTCTTTATTTGACGACGTGGAGCTCTTATGCAGGCCCCTCGGCCACACCATCGCCCCGTCGTCTTTATTTGACGACGTGGAGCTCTTATGCAGGCCCCTCGGCCGCACACATCGCCCAATCGTCTTTATTTGACGACATGGAGCTCTATGCAGGTCCCTCGGCCATACATCGCCTCGTCGTCCTTATTCGACAACGTGGAGCTCTCGTACAGGCCTCTCGGCCCATCGGCCTCACGTTCTGGTCATCTTTATTTGATGAACCAGACATCATATTGTGGACGGTCGCTCGACCCATCCCTTAGTCATCGTTATTTGATGACTAGGACTACTGATCATGATGAGCTACCCACATCTAGAGATCGGCCTCGACCATCCAGCAGACGGGCACCGCTGCAGCTCCATCTCCAGGCCGAAGGGCTCGCACCTTTTGTTTCATTTTGGGGGCATCCGGTGTACTCTTTTTCCCTCATTAGGATTTTTTCCCACAGGGTTTTTCCTAATGAGGTTTTTAACGAGGCATCTCCCCATCGTGGATCAAAAGGTGTCAACCCTCGGCCCCCTGTTGAAGACATCATCCGACACGCATTACTCTACTCCTCTTCACCTCATTACACTCGCCTCAAGGAGTGGGGGACTGGAAGAGCGGGGGACTTAGCCCCCCCGTTAACCAAAGAAGCAGAAATTCAAATTTTTGATGACGAAGTTTACTCACCAGACGACGACAGATCAGCACACAGTTCTACTCTCTTTCGCCTCGAATACTCTCGACTCAGAGAGTGGGGGACTCCTGATAGAGTATATAGACTCGGACCCCCGGGTCTCACGACTATTGGACCCGGACATCGGCCCACATACGCTCAATAGATAGCATTTATTTCGTTGTACACTCCATTTTATTCATGTATACCCGTTAGAATAGATTAAATACCATTTGTTAGCCATTTATTGGCATTTTATTGTAAATGGGCCTTCCAGGCCCAAGCCTGGAAGCCCAGCCCGCTTTTCTCCTATAAATACTCCCTAAGGGAGTCATGTAAAGGGTTGGAAATTCATTATATATATCACTTTATCTCTCTAGCTCTCCCTTCTCTCTGGGAGTTAATACTCCATCAGACTCTATCACCCGAAAAAATTGGTTCCGTTTGATAGAATACAAGCTCACCATATTGATGACTTGTTCATTGTTGTCAAAGTGTTGACCGACCTCAAACTCACCTTCGGGGGTAAACCTTTTCTCACCTGATCCACTCAGCCACGTATCAGTAAAGCCTTTAGGGAGATCATACATTCTAGTAAAGTGGGTAGACGGGGCAGTTGCCGTGACCGTATCACCATCACCTTCATCAGATTCTGTCATATCTTCACCATTGATGTTGTCGTCAGCATCATCATCACTTCCCTACCCATCCACAAATGATGCACCGTTGTGCAAATACCTACCATCTTCCTGTATAACCATGTCCATTACAGGAGCATTTGAGGAGTTCCCAGCATTCACACCTTCATTGATATAATGCCTAGATACGAAAGCATTTGATGTTGATGGAGTACGATAAGCGTCACATATGGATTCCTCAATGTATATCTCAAACATTGACATGTCCTCCATCTGAACTATGGCCCACATATTTGTTATAGCTAGTTCATCAGTGAGGGGCATAAGCATGTACTTTCCCCCGTTCATGGGAAATTTCATTTTCAAACGCAAAGAACGGCTAGGATGAATCATTGTGGTTGTATGTATTTTTTGAAGGATCTCGAGCATGCAAGCACCACGACAAATCATGACAAATGTGGTTGTACCACCTTCATGGCATATTTGACCAGCATCCTCATAATAGTTCCCTCCCCAATGACACACAATTGGGAAGCTTGAGAAATCCATATTCTAATAACAATTCAAATATATCCAAAAGTCAAGATTCACAAACAACTCACATTTCAATATGAAAATACCCAAATTTTGATTCTACATTCAAGTCTACATTTGAATACCCAAATTTAGCTACATTCAAATCCACCCAAATGCCCAAATGTCAAAATATATACATGTCAAAATCAATTTCAAATCAAATTTGAACATTTCATAATCTAAAAATTCCAAAAATTTAACATTCAAAACCCTAAGTTAAAAATGAGATGAAATGGAGTTTGATTTACCTACAAGAAAGAAGAAAGAGTGTTGAAGATGGAGGTTTGCCGGAGTGGGGTCGCCGGATATGGAAGTTCACCGGAGATGGAAATGGCTCGGTCGTCCTTCGTCCTTCGTCTTTCGTAGCTGCTGCTTGGGGGATTTGGGGGTTGGGTTTCATTCGCAGTGTTCTGTTTTGTGGTTGGGCGCTATTTTTACTTAATGGAAAGTCGCCCAACCGTTGGGCGACTTTCCCTGACCACGGTTAAACCTAGCAGTAGATCCGTAAATACTTTTAATCCAACATTATTTTCGTAATTAATTAATTAATTAGCATTAATTCGGAAAAAAACTCTAGTATTTGTTATTCTACTATTCCAATATTAATTATACAATTCTAATTTTCTCAATATGCATGTCACTTTCGCATTTCCCAAAGTTAATAGCAGGGCCGATCCTAAGAAAATATGGACCCTGTGCAAAAAACAAATGTGGCATTTTCCTAAAATAACTCTTATTTAAAATTTAATAATGCTTATAATATTAAATTAAAAATTAATGTATCACTATCTAAAATAGAATTCATAAATGTAAGATGTGTTTGGAATTGAATGGATAATTTGTCAAAGTAATATTTATATAAAAAATTATAAATATAGTTGATAAATCTAATGAATATTTCATAAATATCTAATTGGTTATTAATTTAATAATGGCATAGAATACAAAAAATAGTCATTGCTTTGATTACATATTAATTTCAATAATTGTAGTTGATGGTATTGGGCTTAAAATCTTATGAGTTATATCAATAATTCTTTGGTACAAAAACAAAAATTGAAAGAGTGTTAACATCAACCAATTTGGTTGAGCTGGTTCGCCGCCGGCGTGTGTGAGAAGGTTGGCAAGGGTTCGATTCCCCTGGCTCAAAACTTTTTATTTAAATAGTGAGATTTTACTCATTGGGCTCTAATTAGTTAGAAGGACTACAAAAAAATTGAGCCTTCAAGATTTTCGGGCCCTGTGCGATCGCACAGGTGGCACTTGGCCTGGGCCGGGCCTGGTTAATAGACACAATAAAAAAACATGAGATTGACAGGAATTTTGGCAGAGATTTTGGCAGGGATATGCCAAATCCGTGCCAAAAACACTTTGACAAGAGCTATTTGGCACGAAAAATCGGTAAATCCGTACCAAATTCCGTGTTTATCCCGTGTTTTTTTTGTCCTGATATCACCGTCAACACACATTTTGTAGTGACGGAATTGATTAAATTAAAAAAATGTTCTAAAAAAATAAAAATGTCTGCAATTTCAAAATTAATATGACTACTATATACTACTGTTATACTATAAAGCACGGAAATTCTCGGGAAAGTGTACGTTTAGGTTTCATAAACTCTACGGAAACTCGGCTCTTTGAAAATTCTCCAAACAAGCATTTTTTGAACAAAAGTTGACATTTTTCGTTTCACGTTTCTTCGGATTTTTATGTTCCCGTGCAACATAGTTGTTATATTTTGACATCGTCAGATTTCAAACATGACAGTATTTTCTAAGTTTGACAGTAATGACTCCTATTTATTGAACAAAAATATAGTATTTCTATTTTGAAATTTCAAATTTCTTCTTGTTTTTATTTCGAAAATTTTCTCTAAAACATTTTGTGATGGTGGGATGTCAACATAAACATAGCCTATATGACACATAAGGCATCTCTTTAACCTTTTTATTATGTTCCTCTTCTTGATTTTTCATTCACATGTAAATGAATTATAAAAATGAGAAAATTTCGCTAGTTTACTCCCAAAAAGTGGTGGACAACAATAATGTAACCTAATAATTATTAGTGACTTTAATTGTGTTCGAGTTTACATCATGGTAATTGCATGGAAGTCACCACGATGTAAACTTTGAATACAATTCAAGTATAATCAGTAAGAGTTACTAAGTCACAATATAAGGAAAACTTCCTTTTAATTGCCATTAAAAAGTATGATTTAAATTTAAAAAATTCCACGGCATATTCTATTGTCGTCATTATCCTTTTGTGATGGCAGCAATGTTTGTGTTAGGTGTTGTTGTTATTGTTGTTGTTGGTGGTGTTGGTGTTATTATTATTATTATTATTATTTCTTGCACACAAAAAATAATACTAGTATACTCTAAGACAAAAAATACTTCATAATACAAATACTCCATATAAAAATTTGTTAAGCGGAAAAACTAGCTAATGGTAGCGTGTTAGAATTGTTGGACCATAATTTGGCAAAACGAGTTGAATCCGGAATCTATTGTCTGATTTAGAGAGCATCGAACTAGATAGAAGTTGGTGAAACTTAAATGCCAATTAAATGAACTAGATTTGTTTGTCAACACAACACAAATAAAAACTTAAAAATGTGAAATAGTGATAAAATATATTTTTTTAATATAAACAAAGGTAAAATTTAAATAACGGGTAAAAGTCGACATAAGATGACAGTAAATTATTAATGTCTCAAATCAATTGATTAAATATATTTAGGTCCAATATAATCAATGTTACGTCTTCATCCAAAGGAGGCTATACGTCAATTAATCATCTACAATTATCATATTCGAGCTCATTTTGAGTTGAATTAGTCATCCAAACATAACCATTGCGTCCCTTCACGTCGTATAGTATAGTAGTAAAAAAAAAATCAAACTTACCCACGACCCTAAGCTAATGTGTTAAGTTTTGTTTCTTCAAGCATTATAATCTCTCCCCTGACGACACATAAAGTTTCTCCCCCAAATTACGACAGGTCATTTTGTTGGTTAGCTGTGGAGCTGCATTCGTAGGTGGCTATTGTCCTTCAGCCATGAAGGTGTGTGTGAAAGCCGACAGTGGAATCATGGGCCGCATGTGAACATAGATAGGTACATTGACCATAGTATATGATCACGTTTGCTAACATATATTTGGATATAATTTTTTTGGAAATATTCGGATATAATTAAAATGATATAGAGTTTAAACTGTTTGATTTAATTATGTAATGTACTTTTTTATTGTTATAAGGTACTTTTTTATTGTTAGGAAATAGCATTTATATAAATCTTGTACTCCTATATATGGAAGCATTCATATTCTGTATTCTTTCCTTCCTTTTGTTTTTATGACAAGGTCCATATTTGTGTAGCACTCTTGTATAAATTAATCAAAAACTTATAAAAAAATTGTATTCGCGGGTGATATTATTCACACTTATAAAATAGTGTACACCAAATACGACTCATAAATTATACTCCTCTATCCCTATAAAAACTCCTCATTTGAATTTGACTGGCCACACAAATTAAGATAGTGAGAATTGTGTAGTGGAAAGTTCTGCACAGGAAAGAGAAATATGCAAGAATTGTTGTGGACCACAATTTTTTTGCCAAAAAGAGAAAAATGGGAAAAATTTGAAACAGACGAAAGAAGAAAGTTTGAAGATAATATAGGGATGAAAGGAGTACATCCAACCACATATTCTATTTATATTTTAGATGTAGATTGATGAATTTCCCAAGAGAGAATTCCCCAAATAGGAGCAAAACATAAGCAAAATGCAAAAATAAGAGTACCATGTTTTGAATACGAGTAACTTTAGTGTTTGGACAAGTATACTCCTACCCAAACCCAAACAATTTTTAATTAAATGTTTAATTCATAATAAATTCGAACAAAATTCAAAGAATCGTAGAAAAATAATTAAAACATTTATAAAATATTAATAAAATAAAAAAAATTTAAAAAATATTTTTTAATTTTTTTATTTTTTTAAAAAATTAATAAAAAATAGTAAAACTCCATAACAAAAATTAAAAAAATATGGATGCCTTTCCCACCGCTTGTACTACCTCCCTGCACCACCACCTCCGGGCGGTGAAAAAATTCCATTTTTCCTAAAAACTGGCTTTTTTTGAAAATGCCAAAAATATGACATGTTTCTCATTGCGAATGCCAGCATTTTCATTGTTTTCTGCCATAAATATGACATTCGTAATGAATTTGGCATTTTTTTCTCCCGGTGACTGGAGGTGGTGGTGATGAGGCGGCGGTGAATTTTATTTTATTTTTTTGAGTTTTTTATTTTTTTAAAAAAAATTATATATTTTTTATTTTTTGAAAAATAAATAAATAAATAAATTATTATTATCAAATAAGTCATAAATTAACAAGGTTAGGATTAAATAAGTCATATTTTAGAATTAACTGGGTTAGGGATATTAAGGGTACAAAATTAATGTTTACTCCTATTGAAAGAAGTTTTAAATTTTACTCATATTTACTATGGGCAATTTCTAATTTCCCAAACTTGGGTGTAATCATTTGGTCACGTGCAAATTTTTTATGTGCAAATTGCGAAAGACAGCCGACTTTTCCATTGATATTACGTACAGTTATTATATTTTTTGTAGAAGTATGACTTGTATACAATTCAATGTGGACATAAAAACAATCAAACTTATAAGAAAGTACTCTTGATACCATTATTAACAATAATTGCAATTATTATTTTACAATAGTAGAATATCGAAGTGTAAGGAAAAAACTCAAAAGGCTCCCATCCAGTGGCATGGATGTAGATCGGAGCTAGAATTAATTGGGCACTCCGGCTTCTAGTCTTGCCCTCAGGTTCTTTCTTAGAATTTTCCCCGAGGGAGACTTGGGAACAGCATCCACAAAAAATACTCTCTTTATTCTTTTGTAAAATATAACCTGCACACAAAAATAAACATTAGGGTAGGGAAGGGAAGGGTACCTAGCTTAGCTTAGCTCTTTATAATTAATTTGGAGAGGAAGTCTTTAAGAAATTATTTTGCACGTGTACGGAGACGATTCGTTTTAAAAAATCAATTAAAACGGACCTGTTTGGAGACGAAGTCTTTAACTTCATCCTCCGTGATGGTGCATCCATTGGACTTAACAACAAAAGCAACTGGGACTTCTCCTGCCTCTTCATCTTTCATGCTGCGTAGCGTAAATATATATATACCATTCACGTACGCTTACACACTTTTGGAGTACGTACGTATGTATATTTCATTGAAAAAGCTAAGGGAGACTTACGGAATGACTGCAGCATCAGAGAGTAGGGGATGGTTAAGGAGTAAGGCTTCAAGTTCAGCCGGGGCAACCTGGAAGCCCTTGTATTTGATCAGCTCCTTCAGTCGGTCCACAATGAACAACTCGTCGTCCTCATCGATGTACCCTATATCTCCCGTATGCAGCCATCCTTCACCGTCAATCGTGCTTTTAGTGGCCTCTGGTTGATTCAAATAACCTGCCAGCGCCAGTTCATAAATATAAATATAAATAGGTGACAACTCCGGTACCTTTTAAAAATTGAGGTACCGTACCTACCATGCTTTTGATTGGTCCAAATCATTCTATTCCTTTTAATTTAGATTTAATTAATTCAACTGCATGATTCCTATTCGTCCATTTGGACAAAGGTATGATACCTTAAGGGTACCATAGAATCTACCATATAAATACTCCCTCTGTCCAAAAATTATTGTCCCATTTGGTTTTTCACACAGATTAAGAAAATGGCACTGTAGCGACACTGTTTGGCACTGTAGCGACACTGTTTTGCGCTGTTTTGTACTGTTTGACACTGTTTGGCATAAATTTGTTTACCAAATAAGGATGTTTTAGAAACGGGACAATTATTTCGGGATGGACCGAAAAGGAAAGCGGAACAATAATTTTGGGACGGAGGGAGTATAAATCAATTGAGGACCGGTATACAACTTCAAAACACAAAAAAAACGAATTTATATATGAGAGAAAATCTTTTCGCGATCACAACGGGTCACTTAAGCATATATGGCATGCCATCACAATATACACATATATAATTGATTCAATTATTCACTACAATCACTACAAAAAAACCACGAGGATTTACAGGGATTTTGGCAGAGATTTTGGCATGGATTTGGAAGGGATTTTAGCAAGGAAATGTCAAATCCGTGCGAAAAACACTTTGTCACGAGCTATTTGGCACGAAAAATACGTAAGTCCGTGTCAATCCCGTAATTTTTTTGTAGTGAATATAATGTCCTCCGATCCGTATTAGGAAATAGGACGCTTGCATAATCTAGCTAGCTTTTTAATTATTTGAGAAACACTTGCAAATCTAGAAAAATACTACGTATTCGTTATAAATTTTTAAGTACGATTAATTAATTAGTACGTAGGAGTCCTTTTCTTATTATAATTTTGATACATACATATCCATACATACATGAATGGCCGGGCTGGTACGTACATATGAATAAACATATAGAATGTTTACGTTTGATAAGTATGATGGATATATAACGTGACGGCAAATTAACTTCCAAAAAATACTTGACGTTACAAACACATTCCGTACCAAAAGAACACATGTTATACGCAGTCAATAAAGTCAACTAAATTATCAGAGTTTTTGTGAATTGGGTATCCTTTGGTGTTGACGTGGTATATATAAATGCTGCCATGTCAATTCAATTAAAGATAAAGCCAGGAGAGACGGATCAAGTTGTAGGGTCAGCATCATATTCTAGTGGACTACTCTCTATATCGATCAAGTTGTTGGTATTAGAGGCCGGTGTTTGTGGATTCGGTTGTTGGAACATTAGTCTTCTAACATCGGTTTGGTCGATTTTCGGTTTCGTCGGTTCGATTTGGTCGGTTTCAGTTCAATGACATTGTAAATCACGATGACTTAATGGTGGTAGACCTTTTACCCGTGCGCGACAGAAGCCCAACTCAGATTAGAGGTTCGTGAGACTATCATATAAAACACGTACTCCTACTAGCTCTTGAGTCATTTTAGTATGTACAAATAAAAGATTAGTCATAATATAATGTGTCGTTGCAGCGCGCAGTAGGAGTTATTCTGGTCATTGTGAAGAATTAAATTCAAATATGGAAAGTGGTTAGAACGACACACTCCGCCAACCACATACCTATTGCGCGCGATCTCTAGTGTTTATTGATTTTTGTACGGAGCACACCCATGTTGAAATGGTTGTGTGCTAGCTAGCTTTCCACGTTTTGTCAATGCTTAAGCACCAATAATTTATCCATTCATCGTTATCATTTCTTGCACTTGTAATCACTTTGTGAGGTTTAACAATACGAGTCCACTACTTTCCTTTTACTTCGCCCACCTACTTTTATCATTCCATATTTTTAAATTAAAATATCACAACTGTTTTTCTCCATTTCTAAAGGGAGAATGCGAGAGTCGTACCGTACCTTTCATGATTTGGTCACCCCTGATACAGATCTCTCCGGGTTGATTCCGGGGCAAAGAGGATCCCATCTCCGGATCCACAATCTTCAACTCGGCGTTCCGAACCACAGTTCCAACCGACCCCGATTTGATCTGGAAAGGCTCTTTTGCGAAGGCTAAGCTCATCGCCAGTACTGACCCTCCTTCTGTCATTCCATATCCCTACCATCCACATATCACCATGCTTACTAATATTTCGATCAAAATAAAATAAACACTAATTTAATCTTCAGCAAATTCTAGTAAAACGTAAAAAATTGCACCAAAGTTGACTGAATAAATGGTTAGAAAGACTGCAAATTCTCGACAAAAAAAAAATCATTAGGAAAAAGAAGAAATATGGAATATTTATCATGTTGTTTGGTGACATGTAATTTTTTATTTCGTCCATTGAATTATGTAATAATAAGAAAAAGTAAAGTTGAAGTTACTTCTCTGATTTATTGACCGAAGTTATCGTAGAGGAGCATTTTAGCTATTTTCCGTGTAATTTTTATTTTATTTTATTGGTAAAATATATTTCAAATATTTTTTTTCATAAATCAACAGAATCGGTCAATTCATAAATTTTCAATTAATATTAGTTAATATAAGGAAAAATTGACAAAAATAATCCCACCTTTCGTTGGTCTTCTCATAATAATCTCACCTTTAGGTAATCCCACAATAATCCCACCTTTGCACCCTATCTTCTTTCATTGGACCCTGACCATGTTTTTTACTCTTTTTTTGAAAATCATATAAATAATCTTACCTTTCACTTTTCTATTATATCTTTATAAATGTGAGATTATTTATATAAGATTTTCAAAGAAAGGTAAAAAACTTGGTCAGGGTCCAATGAAAGAAGATAGGGTGCAAAGGTGGGATTATTGTGGGATTACCTAAAGGTGAGATTATTATGAGAAGACTAACGAAAGATGGGATTATTTTTGTCAATTTTTCCTTATATTAACTAATATTAATTGAAAATTTAATATTTATATACTATTTTCTCCGTCTCATTGGACTTTGTCAACTTACTTTTTATATTTGTCCCAAAAAACTTTATTACTTTACTATTAGAACAACTAATTCGTGGTCGGGAAGAAGGTAGTACCTAACAAGGAACAAAACAGTATTGGGTATGTCCGGAATGACTACCCCGCACACCGATATTTCTGTTTGCCCATCAGCGCCCCATTGATAAGAGCGCGTTAGGTTCACTTATTGACAAACATCTAACCGGACATTACGCTTATCGCACTATTATAACTTGTACTCCTGTTTGTGACGGAATGAATATACGCCCACTTACCTATTTATTCATTTATTGAGAAGATATATACCCAATCTCATCAATGTAGATAGACCCGCACATTAATTGTTCCAAAAAATGTGATTGAAAAGTAGGAGCCTTATTTTTTTTTTTTGCCTCAAATATAGTTGATTAATTGTTACTACCTTGATTAAAAAGAATATAATCATTAATTATAGTGAATATTGTCATGTTGAATGTTTAGTAATGTAACTATTTGACATTAAGGACTAGAAGATGACAATAAAACTAACATGTTACTTAAGAAAAACATATCACTCACATTTTAGAATTCCAAAATTTAGGTACCCCAATTTGGTAAATCTCCCTAAGATTTAGGAGTATTTCTGATCTATAATATAGAAATTAATTCAAATAGGATTAAAACTATGACAAAAAACCTAAAATAGGACTTGCTGTGTTTTTATTCCAAAATAGGATCATATGAGTCCTTTTGGAAACATACCTATTTTTGCATTCCATTCTTACCCTTTCATTAAATATGAATTAAAAATAGTCAAAAACCGTAATTAAATGTTTAATTCATAATAAATTCGAAAAAATTTCAAAAATTCGTAGAAATATAATTAAAAAATTTATAAAATTTTTATAAAATAAAAAATTCAAAAACTTTTTTTTTTAAATAATTTTATTTTTTAAAAAATTAATAAAAAATAGCAAAACTCCGTAAAAAAATTTAAAAAAATATGGATGCCTTTCCCACCGCCTGTACTACCTCCCAGCACCACCACCTTCGGCCGATGAAAAAATGCCATTTTCCCAGAAAAATGTCATTTTTTTCTGAAAATGCCAAAAAAATGGCATATTTCTCTTTTCGAATGCCAACATTTTCATTTTTTTCTGCCATAAATATGGCATTCGTAATGAACTTGGCATTTTTTCCCCTGGTGACTGGAGGTGGTGGTGCTGAGGCGGCAGAGGCGGCGGCGATTCTTTTTTTGAGTTTTTATTATTTTTTATTATTTTATTAGGAATTAAAACATTTTAATAGCTATAAGGGTATAATTGTCCAAGGTACACATAATTAGTCCTATGTAAACATAGTTTATTTTTTGGTCATATTTGTGAGAAGTGAATGACTTTTAGTCCTATTTTGATAATTAATTCTCTATAATAGTATAAAATAAAAGTGAAATCGATTAGTTGATGACTTGATGTCGTAGAGAGAGTATTATACACGTTAATTGGTAGGTAAGACGTAATAAGAGCGAGCGTAAGACAGAAATATGGTACGGGGTATGAGAGAAAATTTACCTGCGCAAAGGTAGCGTTAGGGAATTTGTCTCTAACGGTGTCTTGGAGCTCCTTACCTAACGGGGCCGCCCCGGACATGACAATCCGAACCGACGAAAGGTCGTAATTGTCCACCGCCGGGCTCTTCGCAATGGCCAATACGATCGGCGGTACGAAGGGGCAAATCGTCACTTTATACTTCTGTATCAGCTCCAGGAACGGCACGATATCGAACCTCTGCATTATCAAGATGCGGGCCCCGACCCGCAACCCGCAGAGAAATATGGACATCGAGTAGATGTGGAAGAAGGGCAAAACGCAGAGCAGCACGTCTTCGCCGCGCAGGTAAAAGTGAGGATTCTGCCCTTCCACGTGCTGCGCCAGGCTGGTCACCAGGCCCTTGTGGGTCAGCATCACCCCTTTCGGGAGCCCCGTCGTCCCGGAGGAATACGGCAGCGCCACCACGTCGTCCGGCTTCACGCCCGCCTCCGGCATCCCATCTTCCTCCGCATCCGCCAGCTCCGAGAAGTGCAGGCAGCCGTCCGCCGCCGTGTCGGTGCACACCACCTTGATGCCATTCTCCCCCGCGTAATCTTTTACCTGGCGGATATTTTTGTAAATACCACAAAATGTTCCAATTAAATTAATAAAGCTGGCCCACAATATGAAAACTAATAATGAGTGGTTGCTGCAGTCTCGTTTATTCATAGTTGTGTTCCTTTACCTTTACTAAAAAGAGGATGACACTTGGAGTAGGTAAAGTGGACTATAATCTCAATCTGTCAGATTGAGAGTGATACTCTATCTCCGATACTTGCAGAGGTCCTATGCATTTTTAGCATACTAGGACCTCATCGCAGTTGCCGGGATTCGAATCTGGGTCCTAACCCATGTGGCACTCTCTTGCTACCAGTTGAGTTAAGTCACCGGTTCCTTTACCTTTACTGAAAAATGATACTCCGTATTTAGTGCGTATTTCATAAAACCAAAGAATTATAAAAACCTCCTTTACAAAGATTCAATAATACGGAGTAATTTTTAAGAGTTTTTGCATTTTCATATATAAACCAGGAGAACTATCAAATGAGCTCTCGAACTTATATAAAAGTACAAATAAGTCCTTTTATAGAAAGCTTTGTCCGGCCATCGCTATTTAGGGTGGCTCTCGATGGATTTTTTTGATGAAATTTTTTGAACATCTTATTCATTAAGTCTAGTTTAGTCATACAAAATTTCAGCTAAACATTCAATCGGAAAGCCACTCAAATGATTTTTTGAAGATAACTGCGCCGTTAAACATCTCAGTATATTTCAGAAAATCATTTGACTGTCTTCTCGGTTGAAGTTTTAGCTGAAATTTGGTATGGGTAAACTAGACTTAATTAATAAGATGTTCAAAAAATTTCATTAAAAAAATTCATCGAAAAATCTTCAAATGAGGAAGACCGTACAGAACCTCATATAAAAAGACTTATTTACACTTTTTATGTAAGTTCGACAGTTTATTTGATAATTCTTCGTGAACCCCATCACATTCTAGGCCGGGACACATCTATATATGTAACACACACATTCAATGCTACGTTAATAATTGTAAGTGTTTATTTTGGATCTATAAAAGGTAATAATAATATCTGACTATCTGAGTGATCTAAAAACGGCCTTTATAAAGATTCAATAATACGGAGTAATTTGCAAGTGTTTCATTACAATATAAGTAGAAAGTATTTCATCAGTTCCAAATTGTTTTGCAAAGTCAATATTTTTTTGGCAATCAATAATAAAAGTCAATTCTTTCTATCGATAATCAATTTAATTTTTAATAATTAAAATTTACATATTTAAAAAAAAATCAAAGTTGCAAACTCCAAATTAGAATATTATTAAAAATTGACATCCTAATTAAGCGAATAAAATTAAACTGTTTGATAACAAAAATCAAATTTGCAAATCAATTTAGAATTGAGGTTCTATCTACTCCGTATATTACTATGAAATGTACCTAATATTTGCACCTACATTTTACACGCAATTTCAACATTCCTAATGATTAGAAATTTCAATCGAAGCCAAAAGAAATTAAAGAACATTTTAACAGATATTAGAGCCCGTTTGGTAACCATGATTTTTGACTTTTCAAACTTATCAACCAACTTTTTCACCAAACACGTAATTTTTTGTTACACGCGCTAAATTGTGTAATAATAAGAAAAAGTACGACTAGAGTTACTTTTCTGGCTATATTACTTAAGCAGAAAACCATTTTAGCTATTTTTCATATAATTTTTTCTTTATATTATTAATACAATATATTTTAAATATTTTTTTCACAAATTAGCAGAATCAACCCATACAATCACTTAAGGCAGAACTTCATAAATTTCAGCAGAATCACCGGATACAGCCGATTTAGATGTTACCAAACATGCCTTAAATGTATAAAAGCATCAACATTGTTGACTTCGAGTTCAATATCTTGACCTTGAATCTCTCATTGTAGTTTTGTACATTATATCTAATGACTACAAATTTCATGTCAACTAGTATTTCTTCCATTCATATATCTTCTAAAAGTTGAACTCCATCATACTCTCTTCGTCCCATAAAATTTTGTCAATGTTGACTTAAATGTATATTAATAAAGTAAAAACTGTGTGATTTATATTTTTGACACATATTTGTTAATTTAAATTGAAATAATAAAATTTTTCTGGATGACAACAAAGGAAAGTTGGCCAGTTTTTCCCTATTGGATAAAACAATGATGCATTTAATTTGCATTAAAAGTGTGTCGTTGAAATCATTAAAATGAAGGGAAAAATGATTATTTTATATTTAATCTTATCCCTCTCTCTCATTTTTTGTTTTGAAGTCAAACTTGACAGGAGGAAGTATTTTTTGTTTACTACGGAGTAGTAAAAATATTTATGTTGGAATTGATCAACTTTAGTAGTGTTTGACGAGGTATCCGTATGGTCGGTCATGTATAGTGAATGACATGACATACGAAGAATTTGCTTAATTAATTACCTTAACGACGCTACAGGCTTGTGTTACGATGAGCCTGGCATTGGATGCCTTAATCTGCTTCACCACCTCCGCCGGCGTGAACAGCGGGTTGGCCATCGTCGCGACGGCACCGCGGCAAGACGCGCCCAGGAACGCGAACACAAACTCCGGCGTGTTGGGGAGCAGGATCATGATGGTGTCTCCCCGCTGGATCCCCTGTTTGTGGAGCCCCGCCGCGACTCTCCGGCAGGTGAGCTCCACTTCGCCGTAAGTGTATGTCCGGCCATCGGCGCCGTTGACGAGGCAGGGGCGGTCCGGGTAGAGGCAGGAGTTCTGGAAGCAATAGGAGTGGAGGGGGAGGTGATTCGGGATGGGGATGTCGGGGAGCTTTGAACGGAAAATGAAATCTCCGGCAGCGGCGGGGGCTTGCTCCGGTTGCGCTTCCGCGGTGGTCATTTGTCAATGTAGTAGTTGTTGAGGTAGAGAGAAAGTTGACGAAACGGAAAGGATTGGATTCGTGGGGGGTTGAATTGGTTGCGTGTGTCCTCAAAGGCTATGAAATGTTGAACCTATAAATAAATGTGGTGCTCCAGCTCTGGTTGGTGAGGGACTTTATGGGCATTATGGCTGCTTTCAGGGTATGTTCTGGGAATTTAGAGAATGCATACATACTTTTCCTACTCTTTTCATTTCAAACCACGATTATTACATTTCCAAATCATTACTTCCATTTCATTTCACATTGCTCAAATTTTTTTCTAAAATAATGCTAGACAAAAAACTACTCCCTCTTCCGTTCTTGCGTTTACTTAGATCGGAGTTTAAAAAAGTGAGAATAAAATAGAAATGTATGATTGTGTTTGAGTAAGAAAAAAGTAAATAAATGTGAGCCACACAAAACTTTCGTAAAAGAAAAATGAGAACTATTTTTTGAGACGACCCAAAAAGAAAACCGGAAACTATTTTGCGGGACGAAAGACATATTTACCAAATTAAGGTTGGGTAAAACATTTTACCAAAATATTGATGGTTGGAAGTAGAGTTAAACAAGGCAGCCAACGGCCAATTGAAAAGGAGTTGGTGGGACCCATTTAAATAAAAAAAACTCTTTATTCCTAAATTGATTATAACTTTTTTGTTTTTGTTCCTATTTTTACAAAAAGTATATCACAATTTGTAATTTTTTATTATCTTTCAAATGACACTGATAATGCATATATAATTTAAAAAAAAATTGAAGGCCATATGATACCTAATTAAAAATTCAAAACATTATATTTTCTAAAATAGGTATGAAGCGAAAGTTATATGTTAAACTTTAATTGGAGACATGCTTTTGAGTTTTGATATTTCAATTGGACATTATATGGTCTTCAAGTTATAGGGTTCTATGAGAACGTCTGCTAGCGATGGTTCCGAAGTGCATGGACGCACATCGGTCCTGCTAGTGGACATGTCTAAATGAGACATGCCGAGGTGTGTCACTCCTAGGTGAGAATGCCGAGGGGCCAGTACGGACAGGAAAGTCCGCCTCTTCATTCTGGTCTGGGCTATTTAGATGGGCCTCATGTCCCTGGTGTCGGGTTGGGCCATTCGTAAGTGCAAGAGTATGTGGGCCATGGTTCCAGGCCAATATACTCTATCAAGGAGAATAAGAGAGTAGAAAAGTTTCTAAAACAAGATTAAAAAAGAACGAGACTGATTAAATAAAAAAAATAGTAAGCGGAGAGTTCATAAACAAAGAGTCGTTATTTGTACTGAATTTAAGTAAAAATCTCAAATGAGTATATTGTGGTTAAGGGAAATACGTAAGGAAAGTACTTTTAAAAGTTACATAGTTTAGCCAATTTCATTGTTACTAAACAGGCTTTTAATTTTAGAACTTAAATACACTTGAGAAAAAATTTAAACTTAAAACCCTCCACCAACTGTATCTTTAGATTTATTTTTATATTTTTATATGAAATATTGGTGTCATATGAAAGATGATATATATATATATATATATATTGCGCAAATGATTTTTTCATTTATAAATTATATCATTAGAGAAATTTTTAAACAAGAGAGTTTTTTGATTTGGGTAAAAAAAATTGTTGATTTGCTAGCGTTTAGTTGCTAGCTTCATAACCTTCATTCCCTGTTTCGCCGATTAGGAGAAAATAAGCAAATGATTTGGCGGCTTTGTTAATCAGAGTTCATTCCAGCAGTATGTTGAGAACTACTTTTAACTTGATCCTAATTTCACAAATAATTTTTATTTAACATTATTTTAGGAAAAAACTCTTGAAATCCCATATTGATTATTTACGTAAAAGTATTTCACTTAAAAAAATTTGATATTATTTTTAAGTTGTTTTTAAGACCTAAATAAGGGATTTACACTGGATTGTTAATCAACATCCAATTTATTATATGAGTAGTTATACACCACAATCAAATTACTAAAAATCTCAAGTTTGAATAATAGTGATTATCAATCATGCAGTTGTAACGGTTGTATAGAAGAAGTGTAAATTGTAGATATCAATCACACATAGAAAGAATATTTTTTGTAAACAAAAAAGTTTCATCCACAAATTATATGATAATATATGCGCTGTAATGTGAAATAATTGTTTATGATAATAAACTCTTCCGCAATTTGCAAATTTTATTCTTCCGTGCATCGCATTACGGTTTATATTACATATGCAAGTTTACTTATCTCACACTACATTAAGGTTTGGGGTATTTAAATTATTTTCCCCAATATATTTTCATGATCATTGCGGTATACAAAATTGAACGTATTTGCATTTACTTAAAGTTACTAAGCCATTTATTTCATCCACCATGATTATAATTTATAATCATATATTTGAAATTATTTATAATTTAGATTCGTATACAATAACAGCAACAACACCATTCGGTCGGGGTTTTATATATTTAGGCCGGTTAGAAAAAACGCAGATCAGAAATCTCATATGGGACAGGTCGAGGTCAGTTCGATTTTTCCACCCCTAAATTGATAAGTGCAAAACGGGTGCAACCCCTCTCCATTTCTTTCTCTCAATTTTCTCTCCATTTCCTTTTACTTCATATCTATCTCTACCTTTTTCTCTATGCTATTCACCAATATATCTCACTCTTAATTTTCTCCTCTCTATCTCTCATAATGGAACTCTCCAAGTTAATGGAGAGGATCCAAATTCGTGGAAAAACATGGTGAAGAGATAGGCTTTTTGCATCCCAAAGCTGAGCTTAGTCCATCATGAGCTTTTCTTTTACTCCCTCTGGTCCCAAATGAAATTCACACTTTCCTTTTTGGGTAGATCCAAAATAAACTTCACACTTCTTCTTCCTTTCTTATTTGGCAAATTATCTACATCAAAACAGTGCAAAACAGTGCAAAAAAGTGTCAAACAGTGCCAAACAGGGTCAAACAGAGTCACAACAATGTACTATACAGTAAAACAGTGTCACAACAGTGTACTCTACAGTAAAGTTAAATTTATTTCATTAATTTGTGTGAAGTCAAAGTGTGAATTTCATTTGTAACCGGAAGGAGTATTCGTTTTGTCAAATCAAGGAATTAATAGCTTTGACGTTCATTGAGGGACAACTAAACTAAACTATTTTATGTATTGTTGTCGTGAAACTCTACAACACGTATCAATCACTTCGTATTAGGGGTGTTTGGATCTGATTATTAAAATTGTTTCTGCTTCTTCAGGGAGCAGAAACAGAAGTTGGAGTGTTTGGATGAAAGTGTAGAAGTGATTCTGGTGCTCTAATTTACTCTTAGAATCAGTTTTTTAAAAACTTAGAAATACCAGCTTCTGAAAACTAATTCTGATTCTGCTTCAATCCAAATAGCTTTATAGAGAGCATGAAACTGTAAAAGTGGTGATTGAAAAGTAAATTTGAAGCTAAGAGGGCAAATATGTAAATATCTAATAAAAGTGTGGTTGGTGAAAAGATTAGAATTGGTAATTGGTGAAGATAGGCCGGCCATCGTTTAGGTGGAGAGCTGCAAATGTCATGGATTGACTTTGATTTTAAAGGGAATTGAAAGCTGCATATTTTTCCACTTAGCTTCTCTCGCACCTTTTTTGTCTTTTCATAAAAATAAAAAGAACGGTACACGAAGATAAGTAAAAGAAAGAAAATATAGAAAGAAAAGAGAAAGCTAAAAATAAAATAAAACTAGACTCAAGGGAAATCTCTGGACTGTGATCTAGTTCTCATGTTATGACGTCTTTTATTCTGCTGAGATTTCCTGTAAAGTTTGAGTTGCATGTTAAGGTTTTCTGTTGGCAAATAATTTTCGTAGGTGACGAATTTTGCTTTGCGGCAAATCGTTCTGTTGAACTTGGACTTCCGAATCATTGGTGCTGCGGTTTCCAAAGGATCACCGCCTGGCCTCGTAACTTCATTCATTCAACGGCTATGTTTGGCGGACATAAGTTCGTGCCTTCTAGCTTTTGTACTATTTAAAAAGTCTTTAAAAGCTTTTGATTGTATGTCTGACATGCCAATTTTTAAGAGCTTTTATAAAAATAAAAGATCTTTTTTGAGATGCTACCGTGAGTAGCATCTCATATACGTCCGTAGCTTCTAGCATTAATTAGTCCTAACAACTTGTATACCAAACAAAACTAAATCAAATAGTCGGTTTTTTACCAAACAACTACTACCTTTTTTTTAAAGATCTTTTCAGTCACTAAAAGCTAACAGTTACTAAAAAGCTCATAAAAGTATCTTTTCAGCTAGGTGTGCCAAACATACCCGTAATCATAAGTGTAACCTAAGTTAGTTAACCGGTCTTCCCTAAAAAAATCGAATCCGTTGGTGTCTCCACCGAGGTGGACAATTCAGTTTACAGTTCAATTTTCTTCACTTTCGGTTCGATTTCGGTTTATTCTGTTTGAGAGTAATTGTACCAAGCTAAAATCATTTGTGTTTTGGTTTGATTTCAGTTCTGTTTCGGTTCGGTTTGGTTTAACAAAGTGAAAATTATTAGGTTCAATTTAGTTCGATTTGACTCGGTTTCTTATGTTTATTATTTTATTTGATCAAGTTCTATATTTTAGAATTAGAAAATGAAAATAGTCCTCCATCTCATATTTTAGTTCTGTAAGAGAAAATAAAAGATAGAAAAAGAGATAATAAAATATTATAATTTTACACATGATTTATCTTAGTAAGACTGATGACATTGAAACTTGTAACATCTTTTCGATCACTCGAAAAAAGATTCATTTCTCACAAAAAAAATAAATTTATAGTTAATTAACATTTAGAATATCACATAAAATATTCAAAGACAACTAAATGAGTCAATGGTACAAATGTTGCGATATTAAAAATTTTATTCAAATGAATCATGTAAAAAATATGCAATTTACTATTGTTATCATCAAACATCTTTTAAACATGTATTTTTCATGTATAAATTATTTATTTATATCCTATAGATGAAGAGTGAAGATAAATACAAAGTGTGTGTGTGTGTGTTACAATGAAGTTGTTCGATGAAGGGATCAGTTTACGGTTTTTCGGTTTTTTTACCAAATCAAACCATTCGATTTGAACAAACTGTTAACAATCGATTTACTTAAGTAAAACCCAAAGCAAACAAAATTACCAATTTTCGGTTTGATTCGGTTCGATTCCATTAAACCTAATCATTTTGCCGAGCCCTAGTCTCCACCATTTTCAACATCCTCACCAGCATATTTTTACTTTTTAATAGCCTAGTCAACTATGCCTAACTTCTTTTTTAGTTTTCTTCAGTTGTATCTTCCACGAAATTTGCTTTCAACCAATACTGAAGAGTGTGATCTTTTTTTTTATTTATCGAAAATATTGGAAATTGGTGGTGAGATGCTATATTTAACAAAAGTTTTAGGGCTCTGTATGTTGATATTTATAATAAATTGTATATTTACAATCTACATTCAGGGTATACGACCTAGGAAAAGATGTCAAAAATACTTCCTTTACACTTTTGGAGGACAAAAATATGACTAATTTTTAATTTTTCAGAAATGTACAATTTGTTCTACATTTATTTCCTACCTAATTGCCATCCAGCCCCATTACCGTATATACAAATACTCCTTCCCTTGAAAAGTATGTTAAAAATGCATTAAAGTGGCTGAAAAATGTGGTGACATTTTTGTAAATAAATCACGTTTTTCTTCTTTACAAAAAGCGGACTTCCGGCGTGTAATAGTGTACCACAAATGGATGGTGGAAGATTTTTCAATGCAATAGTGCAACTCAGATGCTCAAAAGTGGATGCGTTCGCATTTTATTTCTAAAAGTGGATGGAGGAAAAATAAGAAAAACTAAGAGAATCATTCTGCTTCTTAGGAAATAGAAAAGTGGATGCATGCTAAGGTAAATGATAAGGGTAAAGACAACTATTCTGGCCTTTGAGGGAAAATACAGCGAGGGTGATGCATGTTAAGGTAGTAAGGTAAATGATGGAAAATGTGATCTCACTTTTGATAAGGAAAATTATAATCAAGTTTCTCTAAAAGTTGGAGTTCATGGTGAAGTAGAGAATGAGGAGGGGGATTTTCAGTACAAATATCCTTACTTCTTTACATCTTTCAATAATAAAAACTATCCAAAGAGTGATCAGGAGACATTAGATGTGTTGAAGGAAATTAAATGTGATTCTTCTAATTGACAGTTCCAAATCACCGAGCTTGAGGAGAAATGGACCAAGTTGTGGGTACAAAAGGTTGAATCGTGCGGAAAGTTGGGAGAAATGTTAGATTTAGGCTAGATTTATGCTTGATGCTATGAAGAGGTAGTTGTGCACATGTGAGATCTGGCTGGCTGATGTATGATATGAAGCATAATGTTTTGCACTCTTGAAAACTAAACTTGGGATATTGGTGCTCTTAGGCTCCTAATCTTGATGTTACTATTAAGTTGAATTAACCTTTATTTTTGTGAGGCTGTTTGATAATACCAAAATCGGCTGAATCGTCTGATTCTGAAATTTATGAAACTCTGGTTGAAGTGGTTGAATTGACTGATTCTGCTGATTTGTTAAAAAATTATATTCAAAATATAGTTTATTAATAAAATAAAGAAAAAAATGTAAAAATAGCTAAAATGATCGTCTATAGTAACTTCAGCCAATACAGTCATAAAAGTAACTCCAACCTTATTTTTTCTTATTATTACGCAATTCAGCGCACAAAACAAAAATTACATGTTTGGTGAAAAAGTTGTCTGATAAGCTTGATAAGCTGAAACACTATGCTACCAAACGGGCTTCGTATTTAGCGAAAATTTTAAGAAGCACGTAACATTCTCCTTACCGAGCACGTAATCAATCTTGCACCACGATGCGTTCAAAATTAATTAGGTTTTGAGACCCAATTATTATTATGCCGATGCTATAGTTTATTTGGTGTTTAATCTCTTGTAAAATATACTACGTATCGGAAGAAATGTCAAAAAAAGAATATTTTTGTAAGATTAAAATTAATCAGATTAATTCTTTAATTTTAGAAACAAATAGATGAATAAAATATTTCTAAATTATACTTCCTACATCTCATAGATTGATAAAATTTAATCGGGTTAATTCTTTAATTTTACGGGGGGACGTAGCTCACTTGGTAGGAAGAGGGTTGATAGGATATTGAGGTCCGGCCCAATATGGCGGCCCAAAATATCCCTAAAAGCCTAGGCACCAGGGAAAGCCCAAAGGTCATAGATCCTGAACGGGAGTTCGGCACATTCTTAAGGCCCAAAATACAAAGGATAGTCCAGAAGAGATCGTTGGGCCCAAACGGTCTGCTTAAGGGCAAGGCCCGTTCAGCACCACCCGAACGGGATGTGACCGACTGCAATTAATGCTGGATCATGGGGGTCTCAAGTGGCATGGAAAGCAACCAATCGTATTAGGGCGTCCCATGCCTCCATTTAGTATAAATAGCAGTTGTTAAATCATTGTAAGGGTTGGATTTTATAAACTCACAAACTTATATTGCATCCTAGCTTTCATATTAGTCTTTGAACCATAATCACCGCTCGGTCATTTCTGTGTAATCGTTATTACTGTGTTAATACAAGCTGGGTTGTTTAAATAGTTAAGTCAGATTTTATATTTCCTTTTATACACATTATTATAAAAGTTTAACCCAAGATCCAAGGTTAGTGTTGGGCCTTCGGGTCATTCGGGACTAAACTACAACATTGGCGCTGTCTGTGGGACTAACTAAAAGTTTCAAAAGCAAAACACTGATATAAGCAAATTGCATACACCAATATGGTCATCATCACGTCCGAGCATGCACATGATACTACCAGAGGGCAAGAAGACAGCCGGCCCTCCACAACCTGGAGAACGGAGAGCCGCACCAGCGACAGCCAGAATCAGGGGTACGATGGGGATTTCACCCATCTAATCCCTGAAGCCGCTACAAGAGATCCTTGAGTGATGAGGATAATGGCGGAGACTATGCGCCGGATGGCTGAACACCACGACGAGGGTTACTCTGCGTACACTGGGGACTGCGAATACTCATCTCCTTCACCAAGCCACACCATGCGGTCATTCAATTCGAATACCGGGGGGCGGAGACAACAAAGGCTTCAGCTTATTCACGATTGGGGGAAGAAGGAAACTGGAGGGCCCATACTTCCGGGTACCAACGGTACTCATCCTCGGATCATACCCCGTTCGTTACTAGGCAAGGGGTCAGTATAGGGAACGGACCCCGATGGGAGGAACATCAGGACATCATTACCAACACATCGAAAGAAACGGAGAACGTTCTACCAGAGGACGTCAGGAGGCAACTGCACACCAAACGGAGAGGACCCCCGAAAGGGTTAACCTGAGGACACCTCCCCGAACAGCCTTGGAAGCAGCACTGGCCGCCTTGCAAAGGCAAATTGACGGGCTCACTCGTCAATAGAATCAGACGCCCCCGCCACCCTGTGCGGGGATCACATCTCCCTTTACAAGGGAAATAATGGAAGTGGAGATCCAGAGGGATTGAAGACCCTCGGTCGGATGTGTTTATAATGGGTGATGGATAGTCTACCCAGTGGTATGTATCCGAAGGGTTACTGCGGGGAGTAACTAGAGAGAAGTCAGAGCAAAAGTAAGAGAGAGAGAGGGTATATTGCTGTGAATGTAGCGAGCGAATTTAGCTTGGATTACAAACGGGGAAAAGGGGAGCTATTTATAGTAGTAATAAATGCCAGATAGGGACACGTGTCAAGCATCCAATGGCCGAGGGGTCACACCAACTGGTTGGCACTGGCAGTCGCATGTGGCCGCATTTAATGCGGCTGTTGGATGTGACGTTGTACTTGGCATGGTGATTCAGGCGCATGTGGAGTAGATATTCTGTCGAGAAAGGTGCTCTCGGCGGCAGATGATTAGCCGAGGGCTCTAAGTATCGGGGACCTCCTTAGTGCCGAGGGCTCTAGGTGCCGAGGGCTACTGATTTTCGTCGTTTTCTCCCAGTAACTTTGTTTGCTTGAGTTGACCATCCTGTGAGAGTTTGGAGCTTTCGGCCAGGGGGTCGAAGGCACCCCCAGAGTGCCACGTGGGTTGCTAAGTACTCGGGGTGCTGTGATTTGGGCCTGCTGTACTTCCTGGGCCTATTGGGCCTCCCTTAGAATAGTAGGAGTCTATGGGCCGGGGGTTCCTGGGCCATATACTCCATCAATGGGGTAGGAGACCCCAATACCCATCTCATTAGCTACCAGGGAGCGCTCATGCTCTTGGGAGCCTCAGAGGAGGCTATCTACAGATTATTTTTTAGCACTCTCGGAGGACCTGCCCAGGAATGGTTCAGCCAATTACAACCCGGGTCAATCGGAAGCTTTGCCGCCTTATCAACCCTGTTCCTGGCTCACTTCGCCTCGAGTGCTACCCTAAAGCGGCACTTCAGTTATCTCACCAGTGTCCGCCAGGGGCCAAAGGAGTCCATCACCAAGTTCTTGACTAGATGGAGGGATGAGACGTTAAAAGTAGAAAAATTAATGGATTGCACAGCGGTCACGCTATTTACCGACGCTCTTCAGACGGGGGAGTTATACCGGGATTTAAAGAAAAACCCGGGAACCAATTATGCGGGGGTCCTGGAATGGGCACGGAGGCATGCTATCCTGGAAGAAGAAATCATGATCAGAGATCGTAGAGCACCACAGGCATCTATAAAGTTGGTCGATCGGCTGGGTCCTAACCCAGTGACCATGAATGCTCCAAAACCAGGTCATTTCACACCGCTCGTCAAGTCCGTTGCTACTATCCTTCAGAATGAATACGATGTGATCCCCCCTCCAACGGACACAAAAGCTTATATGGGACGTGATGACACATATTGTCAATACCACAAGAGGAAGGGGCATTCTACCAGGGCCTGCCGAGCGCTCCAGATTGTTATAGAGGAGCTGATCCATCAAGGTCACCTGGGTAAGTATGTAAACAAAGACCCGAGTGCGGTAGGCCCCCTCGAGGACCAAAACAAAAGGTCAAATAGTTGGAAGAGGGATGATCAAAGAGATGCCCAACCACTATCAAGCGTTTGACTCCATATTTCCAGTGTAACACCGACCCCGAGCATATTTACTTTTAGTAAATTATGTAATAAACCTTGAGAGTTGATTTATGAATTTGCGTAATTGTAAATTTTTATTATTTCTTTTACGTGAATAGTAAATTGCATGTGGGGCCCACAGCGGGAACGGGGACCGCCCGATGATTCCCGAACCACATATTATATTCATCTTGGCCTAGATAATATGTATATGGTGGTGGATATTTTATTTGGGCCATAAGAAAGGCATGGAGTTGACCGGTTGGTCAAACGGGGCCCAATTTCCTGTATTGGTAATTTAGCGGATAACAGCCCGAAAGGAGTTTCGGAGGCTACTAAATTAATGTTGGGGAATGCACATCTATTCTAAAGGCCCATGAGTATTGGGAACGCGTGATATATTTTATTTGGCTTGATAAAGTAAATTATGACTAAAGTAGTCCGAAAAATATAACTTTCGGGGCCGATTGTACACACCGGGACACAACGGGATGACCTCCCACCTAAGTGGGGGCCATCCCACGTTTTTGTGATCTGATTACCAAGGAAAGAGCTGGGAAGAAGCTCCTAGGGACAAAACCCATACCCACCATGATACCCTACCCCTTGTTTTATTGGTTGACTTAGAGGAGTAGGGATGATCTCTTATCCTCACACTCACTCTACACCATACGCACAAGAAGGGAGGGAGAGGGTCTTGGGATAGCTCTGCCAACAGGAAACTTTGAGGAAGCAAAAAGGAAGTGAAATCCAGGAGGAAAAGCTAGAAGAAGAGGTAAGAACACAATTTCTACTCTTTTAACTAGTTTTATGGTGTATGATTTGTAAGAAATCATATGATGGATTAAACATGATGTTCTACACGTTTAAAAGTGTAGAATATTGATATAAAGTGGTGATATTTAACTTAGAAGAGTTGGTGAATCGATAGGAGTCGAAATCGCCGGAAACCGCCACTTTAAGGGAGCTGCTCGTTTCTGCAGAACACGAAAGCCGCCCGGCTTTCGTGAAAGCCGCCCGGCTTTCGTGAAAGCCGCCCGGCTTTTGCCCAGGCAGTCCAGTTTTGCCTTTCAATCGGCCTAGAACGGGGATTGATCGAGGGGCGTAACAAAGGCAACTATTGTAGCACATCACGAGGTGAGGATGGCTGACTATATTGCTTATAATTAGTGAGTTAATTTCATAAGAATGCCTAAAGTAATTAGATGGGATTTTCATGGACTATTAAAGATTAATAATGTCTAAATGAAAATAATATGAATATGAGTAAGTGAAGCATGACATACAAATTTAGAATAATTGTGTATGATTATGTGAAATGAATGGAATGGCATGTTAATGGAATTACTAAGATGACATTGTGATAAAATATCCTTTACTTCATGTATGAACTTCATGAATGGATTAAAGTGATATTTTTGATATTGAGATTAAACTATACTTGGGTTGAGAAACCAATGGAAATGAAATGCAATATGGGGAATAGGAACTTGGCATGTTCTATGGTTATCCTATTAGTATCAAAATACTAGTCGGGGAATTAATATAAATAAATGATGAAATAAATCCTAAGAGGTAGGATTGTGGATAGATATGCCTTAAGTAGTCTCAAGAGATACTTAAGGATGAATGACATGAACACTAAGGAGTGATTAGGGGTAGGCCTAAAGGCCACCTCCGGAAATTGATTCTAGGCATAGGACTTGCTTGAGAATTTGATTATGAAAATAAATAGAGTTGGACTCTAGGATGACATGGAGATGTAGTTGGGCCGAGTCCATGCCATGTAATATGATTAGCATGGAAACGTAGTTGGGCCGAGCCCTTGCCATGTATATGTGACCTCCGTGGAAACGTAGTTGGGCCGAGCCCTTGCCACGAAGTTATGGTTGGTATGGAAACGTAGTTGGGCCGAGCCCTTGCCATACAAATGTTGATATGATACATCGAGTTAGAGGATTGTATAGAGATGTAGTTGGGCCGAGCCCATGCTATACAATTGGGGCTCGATGGGACCCCACGGGGTTATCGTGACTCGCGGTCACGGGGGAATGGGAACGGTGAATTCTAAATGAATATGGGCCTACGGGCCGTCTACTTGACTTTATGTAAAGTAAGTACAGTTAAAGGTAAAAAGGGGTAACCGAGGGTTATGGCCTATAATATAATAGTACCCTAAGACGGGGGTCTTGGAGATTAAAACGTTGATTATACTTAGTATAGTTGCTATTGTACTTGTCAAATATTTCCAAATACTGACCTCCCCTTCACGGGGGAGACCACCTCACAGTTTCAGGTAGGACTTGAAGGTTGCTACCGACGCCCGTTGCTTCAGGGATTTCCAAGGGGGAAGACGTGGTTCGTGCTTGTTCTGCTTCCTGTTTTCAAAACAATTATAACAATGCTCATGGATACTATTTTTGAATAACTATTTGGGGGCTTGTATGCCCATGTTTGCCAAAGTGTGGCTAAGACATCTTTATTAAATGCTTCCGCTGTTTTAAATGAATGATTTACATTATGCTTGTTTATGGATGTACTATGTGTGAATGGTATTCAAGACGCCTTGTATAGTATGGATGAGTTGGACTGCGGTTGACTATTCGTACTGTACGGCGGGTTGTTGACGTGTCCGGGTAGGTCCGGGGCGTGACATCCAGGCCCATCCGGTAACGGTTTTTACTACTCAGCCGCTCGCCACCATCCTGAGGAACCCAATGGCCAGCAGACGCATTACCAAGTGGTCACTCGTGATAGGACAATATGAAGTAGACTTCAGACCACGACCTACCATTAAAGGCCAGGCCTTGGCAGATTTTATTGCGGAATGCACTACTAGACCAACGTCGGATAGCTCGAATGGGGCCTCCACGGATAACTGGTGGGAAATGTACGTCGATGGAGCATCTAGCGCCAAAGGCTGTGGGGGAGGAGCAATCATCACATCTCCAGAAGGGTTCAAGGCATACCACTCAATCCACTTTGACTTTAAGGTAACTAATAACGAGGTTGAATATGAGGCCCTTATTGCAGGTTTAAAGTATGTCAAGGCTCTGAGTGCCGATCGGCTAAAAGTTCGTTTGGATAGCCAGCTGGTAGTTGGCCAGGTAAACGGAACTATTGAAACCAAGGAGGAAAGGATGAAGGCATATAAAGAGCTGGTCGAGGAGCAAACCAATACATTCGAACAGATGGTGCTTGACCAGGTATGTCCAGGATAGAAAATGCCGAAGAAGATATTCTATCAAAACTGGAAAATGCTGCTCTTGATGATCGGGCACAGATGATTCCAGCCCATATCCAGCGATTTGCCCGATGGCGTTTGGCCGCACAAGACCCGCCGTCCGTCCGACGGCGTTTGGCCGCCTTCCCGGTGGTATTTTTTGATTAAATGTTTATGTAATGTTCTTCATGAAGTCTAGTTTATCCACACAAAAATTCAGCTAAAAACTCAATCCGGAAGGTCGTCAAATGATTTTTGAAGTTCACTGAGCTAAAAAATACGCAGTGAACTTCAAAAAAATCATTTGACGACCTTCCGGATTGAGTTTTTAGCTTATTTTTTGTGTGTGGATAAACTAGACTTGATGAAGAACATGACATAAAAATTGCATAAAAAAAATCCACCAGGAAGGCGGCCAAACGCCGTCGGCCAGACGACGAGTCTGGTGCGACCGTCCGCACATGAAGTCCCTCTCATACTAATTAATACATGAGAAATATGTATGTTAAAATAATTATTACTCGTGTTCATAAATGTTTTAATTTTTTAAATCATAAAATTTAAAATGTTTTAAGTAGTACTAAATCCATTTAAGTACTCAATTACCAGGCTCCCCCTCACCCTTCCCTGACTTTCGGAGTAAAAAAAGTTACTAAATTATTAGAGTCACATTTTTATTCATCACTTTTACTCTTTCGTTATATATTTGAAATTATTTCTTAATTTAAAATTGTCAAACTCTGATTCTTCAAATATACATTTGGACATTGTGAGCCTGTTTAATAACATTGAAATTGGCTGATTCTGATGAAATTTATGAAGTTATGGTTGAAGTGACTATTTTGGCTGATTCTATTTATTTACGAAAAAATTATATTTGAAATATATTTTATGAATAAAACAATGAAAAATTATATGAAAAATAGTTAAATTTCAACTTATAGATTAAAGTCGTTCAATTTTTCTTTTCGCGGAACATACGTCTTCCGAGCTCGGGCTTTGAAAAACCCTTATCAGGCAGGCTGTGTAACAGGTTTGTTCAATCGCCTCTTCTATTGAGAAGACAGAGAAGAAGAAAGAAATGGTCAGGTTGACGGCGGACTTGATCTGGAAAAGCCCTCATTTTTTCAATGCCATTCGCGAGCGCGAGCTAGATCTACGAGGTTCCTATCTCTATCTCTATCTTAAACCCTATTCTCCCAGGTTCTTTTCTTTTCTGTATGCATGTATGTTTTTTACCTGTATTTACCTTCCATTCTTCCTTTTCTCTGTGTAAATTTCTTCTCGCGTGTAGGCAATAAGATTCCGGTTATAGAGAACTTGGGTGCTACTGAGGTATACTCTTTTGGCATAAAAAGTGAAGACATTTTCGCGATTCTTTACTAATACCGGCATATTGAAGTTCAATTTTCGTACATGTGTTTGAGTGCAGGATCAATTTGACACTATTGATTTGTCGGACAATGAAATAGTTAAGCTCGAGAATTTCCCCTATCTTAATAGGCTCGGGACACTATTGCTGAACAGCAATAGAATTACACGTATTAATCCAAAGATTGGAGGTGAGGCTGGTTTTCTATTTTTGCTCATAATTTGGTATTGTATATCAAAAGCTTTTATAACTCGGTATGGTTTTATTGCAGAGTTTTTGCCGAAACTGCATACCTTGGTTCTTACTAATAACAGGCTCACTAATTTGTCTGAAATTGATCCACTAGCGTCTCTCCCAAAGCTGCAATTCCTTAGTCTACTTGATAATAACATCACAAAGAAACCCAAATATCGCTTGTATGTCATCCACAAGTTAAAGTTTTTGAGGTTGCTGGATTTTCGGAAAGTGAAACAACAGGTTAGTTCCTCCAATTTCTTCTTCTTTTCTTGTGATATTGATTCTTCAAATGAGTGAGATACTTCTGTTCAGTTGTTCTTTTCAGTTATTATGATCAGGGATCCATGCCAGCTTAACTTTTTTAACAACTCCACTAATGACGCTATCCCATTACGTGATGTGTATTATTTCATTTGGCTTTAAATTTTATGATACAGTGCTTATATCCTTTGCAATTTGCCCTGATATGAAATCACATAGATGTTTTTTTAATTTAATACATTTCAATTTTTTCTTGGGATATCCGATACCTGTCAACTGGTGATGTAGGAGCGGTTGGAGGCAAATAATCTATTTGCATTGCCAGAAGATGAAGAAAAAGCCAAGGAGCAGTCCGTGAAGACAATTGTACCTGGTGAGGTTACCGCCACTCCTGATTTGCCAAAAGAGCAGCAAGCGTCAAAACCAGCTGCACCAACACCACAGCAAATTATAGCAATTAAGGTACACTTAACACTTATACAGCTTCCTGTTTTCTGATTTTGACTGCAAGTCCATGCAAAACATTCTGTAAGTAATGGATGTTTACTGTTCTTTACTATGCTTGGTTGTGTGGGATGTATGTTCTTAAGGTTGTTTCAGCATATCATGTACGTAGTATAAAACTGCCTTACATTTTCCTGAAAAGGAATGAAAGGACGAACAAGTGTCAATATGTGTTTTATATCTTTTTCCTTATTTTTTTTGCATTCTGTCCTGTCCATATTCTATGAATTTATATTTCAACCACTTCAATAAGTATTCAAGTACTTTATTTCAGGCTGCCATTGTGAGTTCGCAAACTCTTGAAGAGGTTTCAAGGCTTGAACAGGTTTACACGCATTTTTTACTTTCCCGTATTTAAATATTATCCTTTTTTATACAGTTCACAGAATATACTAATAATCATTTAAAATCGTGTAGGCTTTAAAGTCTGGCCAAATTCCTGCTGATCTACTCATTGGAGATGATAATATTGGCCCTAAAAAAGATGAGGCTAAAGAAGACAAAATGGTTACAGATGGTGATAAGCGATCTAACTATGAGCAGGGAGATGGCATAGGTGATAGTGGCTCTGAACAAGAAGATGATGACCCTACAGAAATGGAGCAGGTACCTAATAATAAGTAATGTATTAGTCATTTAGTTGGTTGTTGGCATATTGCATGTTATTTTGGTTCTGTTTCCTTTATATGGAGAATCTCTTTTGCATTAGCTTGCTTAAGAGTTAGCACTTCACAAATGGTACATATAAGAGGTAACACCCAACGTAGTCCACCCGACTATACACTTACTCAATTTCATCCTGGGATATGAAATGTTGACCCAATTTAAATTTTATACATACAACATCCAAGTCTTAGTTCCAAATGAGTTTGGGGTCAGCTGACATTAACTGGCATATGAAATTGGATAAAATTTTATACATATTTGGTTGTAAATGAAAAGTGTACTTTTGTCCGTTAACAAGATGTGGACTAGATTCTAGACTCAATTGGCCATCAACTATGTAATTTGGTTGGAATATACTTCTCAGCGTACTGAAAATACCCTTATTAATTAGAGTCAAATGTACATGAGGACTAAGTTGAGTCTATGTTCAACACCTGAGGACTAAATTTAGTGCAAAAGGAAACCAATGAGCAAATTGAGTGATAGTGTGTGGTAAAGAGGCCAAATCGAGTATTAACTCTAAATTTGACTCAAGTCATGTGCTGTATCCGGAACTTTTAAGACTGCTTCAAATCCAGTTTTCTTATTACTTATAAATTTTCAGGAATAGGTGGTCTACTTCTTGGTTGCTATTTATGAGTTCTGCTTCACAAATCGTGTCTTTTCGACAAGGTTGTTTGGAAGATGATGTGTTGTGTAGCTTTTCTGACACATGTGGCATAGCTGAAGCTACTTCGGTCTGTGGTGTAGTGTTAAGTCTTAAGACACAACTTTTTATTTTATAACAACTACATAGGTGGGAAGAGTTTAATCAATCCATTGCTCATTTTATCATCTGATGGTGGCTTAGCACAGTTGTATCTTTAGTTTTATACATTTGTCAGCAGAAAGGATTATGAACCCATCTTTCTTGATGTTGGATAGAACATAGCATCAATTTTTGTGTTGTTAGGGATATCTACATGTATGAATTCTATAGATGGAAGATTGACCGGGCCACTGGGGCCTGTTTACAAAAAATGTCACCTGCATAACTCTACTAGTAACTTTTAGGGCCTGTTTTTAATACTGAAATTGATTGAATCGGCTGGATCTATTGAATTTATGAAATTCAAACTGAACTGGTTGAGTTGACCTCATGTGCTGAACTATGTCATTTTTTAAAATATATTTTATTAATAAAATTAAGAAAAAATACATGAAAATGGCTAAAAATTTTATGTACAGTAACTTTAGCTACTTCAATCAGAAAACTCTAATTTTATTTATTTTGATTATTACTCAATTCAGTGTGTGAGGTAAAAAATTGTGCAGTAAAAAATTATGTATTTATTAAAAAAGTTGATTGATAAGTCGAATAGATGTTACTAAATGGACTTTTTGTAAATGGGGTGTTGCTTAGGAGTTGCACGATACTTGTAAGTTGTAACCCCTTTTGAAGGCGTTATTCCTCGATTTGGTAATAAGCTTCATTTACAACTTGTAATTCAGATTGAGCAATGATGACAGTATCGATTTGCACGATACTATGTTTGTCAATTACTGACAAACATAGTTGTTATGATCAATGGCCTGAAAAGTAAAAACGCACTATAAATAGCAATATAAGTATTAAAAAAAAAGAATGACTCTTCCTATTATATCATTTCCATATTTTAATAAGTAAACGGTTATTAGCCCTAAAGCGGACTACAAATAGCCTTAAGTTCCAGTGTTCCACAATAGGACTCTAATCTAATGCTTCGAATAGGACTAATAGCAAAGTTAATTGCCCATTTAGGACTATAAACGAACCATATGTTTCATAGGACCATTTTCAGAGTAGTAGACTAAAATACCCTTCTTCTAATATTTTAAATTTTAAAAATGTAAAATTAAAAACTATTGAAACCCTAGCAGTGACACTGCCACCGCCAGAGCCAAACCGCCCGCCGCCGGATCCTGCCTCCGCCCTCATCGGAGACGACGTCGTCTGTCGCCGCCCTCGCCGGTGAATGTGCCGCCCGTCGCCGCCCTCGTCGGTGAATGTGCCGCCCGTTGCCGCCCTCGCCGCCTGCTGTCGCATCCTTGACGGCCCATCATTTCCACTCATCGCCGCCCCCTGATCGCCGCCGCTTCCCACACTGGCGACACCGTCCATGGCATAACACAAGAGTTTCAGATCTGTCAAAGAGTTGGCAGATTCATGTTGAAATATTAACACAAAAATGCCATAAATTTGACAAAAAGTGAAAAAACATGAAATAAATAACCAAATATTCAAACAACTAAATTGATCGGCGTCGCCATCCACCACCACCGCCATCCTCTGAACACGACAACTCAGGTGGAATAAATTTGCCTTTATGTTGGCAGATTTAGAGTTGTGGATTAGATCTACATCTTCCATAACACAAGAGTTTCAGATCTGCCAAAAAGTTGGCAGATTCATGTTGAAATATTAACACAAAAATGCTATAAATTTGACAAAAAATGAAAAAACATGAAATAAATAACCAAATATTCAAACAACTAAATTTTTTAGTGGAATAATTTTCTTAGCACAATAGCAAATTAGAAAAACGAAGCTATTGACAAAAAAAAACACTTTATACAAAAGCATTTCTGCCATAATATGATGTTAATGGACACATTTCTGCCATAAACTTGGCCAAATCCGAAACAATCATCCAAAATGTTGAAAATCTGAATTTGTTTTAAAACTCAGAAACTAGATATCAAAAAATCAAAACAGAAGCCCGAAAATTGGAAAATTCAATTCAAAATCCAAAACAACAGAGGAAAATCGAAGAGGAAGAGGAAGAAGAAGAAAATTCAAAATCCAAAAAAACAGAGGAAAATCGAAGAGGAAGAGGAAGAAGGAGAAGAGGAAGAAGGAGAAGAAGAACCTTAATGGCAGCGGCTAAATCGATGGCGTGAGAGGAAAGCGGTCGATCTTGTGCACAGGGCGAAGTCGACGGAGGCGGCGACGATGGCTTGGATGAAGCCGATGATGATGCGCAAGGACCCAAGAAAGAGAGAGAGGGATGTGCGCAGGAGAGAAGGGGAAGCGGTTGGGGAGATGTGCGTAAAGGGATAGAGGGTAATAATGGAATGAAATATGCGGATGTTTTAAAATAGGAGTAAATCGATCCTATTTGGGGAAAAAACATACATGGTCTTATTTGAGAATTTCTCTTCTTTTTTAGTCCTATATAGGACAATTACTTATCTTTTTACTCCCAAAATATAAGTAATATATGTCTCTTCTTTCTATTCTACCTCTTCCTATAATTTCTAATATATTCATTTATTTATTTATAAAAAAACATAGTCTTATATATAATAAAAACATAAATATCGTAAAACTATGTATAAATCAATAATAAATTCCGGAGAAAATAAAATAAAGTAATAATAATAATAAAAATATTTAAAAAATCTAATAAAATAAATTAAAATACCTAAAATATATGTTGTATTAAAAAATATGCAAACCCGATAGTCGAAAAATCTTGTGTAAAAAATGTCATATTTCTCTCGAAAATGCTATGAAGATAACATTTTTAATCTTTAAAAATATTCAGCTTTCTTTTCAAAATTTCCGTCATGATGTCATTTTTTCAACTTGACATTCTTTTCCGACGACTGAAGGCGGTGGCGGGGCAAGAAGGTGGTTGAGGTAGTGGTTGAAGCATGTATATTTTTTTATTTATTTCTTATGTTTTTTTTTGTTTTTTATTCCCTCCATTCTTGATTACTTGTCTCCTTAGCTTTGGCACGAGTTTTAAGAGAAAATAGTAGAGGTAATGTAGAGGGTGTAGGATAAATGAAAAAGGTAAGAAAGAGAATATAGATAGGATTAAGAAGAATAAAGTGATGATAAAGTAAGAAAGAGAAAGTAGTACGTCAACGCAAATTATACCGTAGTACCGGTATACGGATACCATGCGCATGGTTAACCGATACAAAAAACGATGTCGTTTCCTTCTTTTTCAAATGTGCATGCACTACGAATCTTTTCTCCCTTTCTACTCAACTCCTCCAGGTTTCCTTCTTTTATTTTGTTTTTTTATTTTCTTCAATTCTTTTCTCATCTCCATCAAAATAATTAAAGTTTAATTGTGATTTTACTTAATCTTTACTTTTGACTAATTTATTACAAAACATTATCAATCCATATAAAATAAGTATATTGCGTTAATAATCATACAATATTCTTTTACTTTTTTAATTTCAACAAAAATTACTACCGATTTTATATTTTGTGTAATATATTCTTACATTTATATACCTTTTTTGTAAAATGTTTTTAATATTCATACACTTTTTTCTATAATGTGTTTCTTATCTCTTTGCAAAATATAATAATATATTTCTTATCTCTTTTAAAATGTATTTAGTGTTTTTTAAGACATTAAATTTGTTTATTTTGATTTAAATTTGATAAAACATGAGATTACATTATATTTTTCATATGTGTGAGTTATGTACGTTTATAGACAACTTATGCAATTACAGTTTATAGTATATAGAGTTACATCTTCTTATGAGCGAGTTACATCTTCTTGTGGATGAGTTACATATTCCTATGTGTGAGTTACATTTACACTTGCCTCAACAAGTTACATTTTACATGAACCTAAGTTAGATTTTCATCAATGTGACTTACATTTTTTCTTAACACGAGTTACATCAAAAAATAAATTCCCGCTATTGAAACAAAAAAAATCAATTTTTTTGCAAAAATTCTTTTTTTTAAACGACTTTTTGAAAAAAAAAATGATTTTATTGGCATCATTTTTATGGCCTTAATACTAAAAACAAAACATATTAACTATTTACATAAAATAATTTGAGCAAATAGACTCTTTTTTGTCATTGTTTACATTTGATAGTATATGAAGTTACATCTTTTGATTCGCGAGTTACATCGTTTTTATACATAGGTTATATCTTCAGAAACGCGAGTTACATTTAGATTTGCTTTAACGAGTTACATTTTTTATACATCTCAGTTAGATTTTTCATCAACGCAAATTACACTTTGCATAACACGAGTTACATCACAACATAAAGTCATGCTATTGAAACAAAAGAATAATTTTTTTTTGCAAAAAAAAAAATTGGCAAAGAAATGATTTATTTGGAAAAAAAGTGATTTAAAAAAAACATTTTTATGACCATAATATTAAGAATAGAACACATTCACTATTTAAGGAAGCCGCTGCTAGTGAAACAAAAAAATCACTTTTTGCAAAAAAAAAAATGTTTTTTTTGCAAAAAACGATTTTAAGAAAAATAACATTATTTATGGCCTTAATATAAAAAACATATTCACTATTTATGTAAAGTAATTGAGCAATTAAACTCCTTGTTTTCATTGAAATCAATGTTTTATTTCTTATACTACGTAATACTTATTAGATAAGTTACATTTCCACTTGTCTGTAGTTACATTTGTTATCAACGTGAGTTACATTTTTTTACACGCGAGTTACATCATTCATGCTACTGGGACAAACAGGGAAAAAAAGTTACTGTACTCGCGTCTACTGTTCACGCGTCTACTGTTCACGCGAATTTAAAAAAAATAGTGCAAAGCTATGTCATTTTGGGAGTGGAGCATGATGCTCACCGTGGGATCATCCCACGGCATACGAACTGGTACGTAAAAGGTACAAAAAGATAAAGGCAATAAAAGTGGGGGTATATATGTATATTTATTGAAAAAAATTCCAAATATGGAAAGGACAACTAATAAAAAATGTCCCAAAATGAAATATGAGACAATTATTAAAGAACAAAGGGAGTATTTTAATTAATTAATTTATTATTAGGAAAATTTTACCGTGCCTTCGTTAATTTGGAAGGTACCGGTACCCAGGTTTTTTAAGCCAATCACAATTCATTATGATGCCACGTCACCAATCTATGAAATTATAAGCCACTTCACGTCTTCATCCAAACAAATACATTATGACGCCTACATGAATTTGCAAGGCACTGAAATCTGTATTATGTTGTTGCATACGTTTTGTTTTAGTTCTAAATTTAGGAATTTAATTAAAGACACAAACAAAACAGTTTTTATTAAAGATATATCAATACAATGATTTGAGGAGAACGAACACAGGCACACATGCCTGGAGTTTCACGCCTGGAGTTCGACAATATTCTACTCCGTTGATCCTAGTGATAAAGATATAGAGAACTCAGATCTCAAACGATTTGAAAATGAGATACAAATAAACACAAGATTAGGCACATCCAATAAATTTCTTAAATCTTACAAATCCAAACCCTAAAACTTCTTACACTTCTAAACTATGGATACCAGAGCCCGGAGGACGGACGGAGGTGTGTAAAATTGGCAGGCGGGCGGCAAGAGGGTTCTTGCTATTTTTCTTTTCTTTTTCTGCATCAGTTTTTCTCCTACCATTTTTAGGGATTAAATCAATGAAAATATAGAAATTTATATGTCTATATGATGTGGCATAATGCTATAATGTGATTGGTTAAAAAAAAGAATGTACCGAAACACACATTATTTAGGTGTGCACCATAGACAAACCCTTATTAGTATTCTTTAAAAAATCTTATTAAGAATGACAAAGGAAAGAGTATACTAGAAAGAGTTAGTCCTATTTTGGAAATTTAAACGTTAAGCTCCTATTGTTGCAATTTTACATTTATTTAGTCCTATTTAGGGAAATCATAAAACTAGTTAATATTTTTATTTATAATAATGTAAAAATATATAAAATAAAAAAAAGAAAATAAAAGTTTAAAAAAACAAGGAAAAACAAAAAGAAAATTACACAGGATCCTACCTCAGCCTTAGCCACCTACCGGCACCGTTAGTTCTTAGCACTACATAAACGTCATCTTTATGGTTTTAAAGAGTAATGATGTCATTTTTTACATTTTCGGAGAAAAAAAGACATCTTTACACAAGATGTCATTTCTATGGCGATCTGAGGTGGCAGAGATTGTGGGAGAGCCCTCCATGTTTTTTATATTTTATGTGCTTTATTTTTTAAAGTTTTTTATTTCATTTTTATTTCATTTTTTTATTGTTTTACGATTCTATATTAAATTTAAATGTTTTTATGTTTTTATTATAAATTAAAAATGTTTAGCCTATTAAGTTATGGTAGAATTAGATTAAGAGAAGAGTACAAATAACTCCTACTTCCTACTTTGGGAATGTAAACATTGTAGTCATATTTTTATATTTTGGAATTAATTTACTTCTATTTAGGGCAATTTTCTTTAATTTGTTTGTTCGTGATTAAGTGTTGTATATTATACTTAATTATATGAGTTTAATTAGGCCCAGCCTGGCCAACACATGGTAAAACTCTTGGATCCGCCCTGTAATAATTGTAAGATGTTAAAGGAAATTATTGTAGTGTGCTGTCATTATAGATAGAATATGTATTAGTATATTATGTGTACTGAGCTAATGGGCCCATGAGTCCCAGTCCTTGTAAAACCCTAACTCTTCTCTATTTAAAGAGGGTTTGCATATTGGAATAAACACACATTCGCCACAACACGTTATCAGCACGTAGCCTAGGTCTATTTTTTTTCCCTACGCATCAACCCTTCTCCAGCTCTCCGCAGCAAGGCTGGGCCAACACTCACCGCCGCATCAAGGCTGCGCCAGCCTTCTCCAGCCGCAACACAGTAGCAATATTTGAGGTGTTTTTTTAACTCAAAATCTTTGCGGAATCTTATGTATATGATTTATTGCATTATGTTTGCCATTGTGTTGAACATCGTTGATTTTTTTAGAGTAAGTTATCATTTTATTTATATCTATTTGTTGCACACCAAGTGTTTGATGTTACGCCTCATTCATTTTTTGGAGATAGATGCATTTTTTTTATAATTCCGTAATGCTATATGTTATAATCATGTAGTTGGAATCAATATCACATTATGCATCTTTCTTCCTTTTTTTATACATCCATGTGATCATACTTTTCCGTAAAACTATATGCCGTATACATATAGTTGGAACCAAATATCACACAAATTAATCTTATTTTCATGCATTTTATATGATTATACTTTCCGTAAAGCTATATGTTAAATACACACAGTTAGAATTAAAATCATATTATGCATTTTTTTAAATTATTTTATACATATTATGTGATTATATTTTTTCGTAATGCTATATGTCACTTACATATTGTTGGAACCATAATCATGTAATATTACTATATTTTATGCTCATTAATTATCTCTAGTGCAAAATACATGTCTAATTTTCTGTAAATCTATATGTCATACACATATAGTTGGAATTCATATACTCCTATTTTTAAACATTTTTTTAGAATACACTGACATGTTTATATTTCTGTAATTCTATATGTCATACATATAGTTGGAATAACAATCATACAATCACATTCTTACTTGTCATGTAAATAACCTAAATTAGAAATCTACTTTCTAATAAAAAATCCATTTATTGTCATACAAATAGTTCTAGATATATTTGGCAATGTTTTTAGGTAGTTTATGTTTCTTGTCATATGCATGCATTACTAATTACAATGACACTTTTTCTACATTTGCTTTACAAAGCTACTATGTGTTCACACCAATATTATATACTCCCTCCGTTCTTTATTATCTGTCCTCTTAGGCTTTGGCATGCGTTTTAAGAGGAAAATAATAGGGGTAGTGTAAAAGGTGTAGTGGGTTGTGGGTAAATGAAAAAGTAGCAAAGAGAAAGGGGCAATGGTAATAAAAGTGGAGGTATAAAGGTATTTTGATTGAAAAAACTTACCAAAAAGGGAAAGAGAGACAAATAATTAAAAACGTCCCAAAAAGGAATACGAGATAGTTAATAAAGAACGGAGGGAGTATTTGTTTACGATGACACCTTTTTATATATTTGTAAATTTTAGAAAATTCAATCTCATTTCCGAAATTAATAAAAAAACGAAAGAAAACATATTTTTTTTCCGGTAATCAACATATACCACGCAATATTTTTAAAATATATGCATATTAGATTACTAGTATATTATTAAATTCGTTTTTACAAAAAAAACATCTCGAAATATAACTCCATTTATTAGTATTTTTTTTAAAAATGCGATAATGAAATTCGTTTTTAGCTACATTCTTGGTAATTAAAATATATGGCAATTTTTTTTCGAGATGAACAACGAAATATTCTTCAACATACAATTTGTTATTACTCTAGACTTGTGCAAGATTGTTATGTACTAAGTTGTTACTTGAACTTGTTTAACATTTGTGGAAGAATTGAAAAATAGCTTGTGTTATTGTTTTAGATGGATCAAGTGAACAGGTGAAAAATTATGCTATAGTAGTTGATGATATTGTTAATGATGTGATTATTATAGTATAAATGGGGGTCATATTGCAATTTTTTTCTGAAAAATACCGAAAAAATTGAAGCTTTTCACATCTGTTGTAAAATAACCGATGTGATTGCTTTTCTACATGGGCTATAACCGATGTGAAACACATATGTTCCGGAAAAAAAAAGCTTTTCACATCGGTTGATAAAATGATCGATGTGAAAATTTTTCTACATGGGTTATAACCTATGTGAAAAACCTATGCTCCGGGAAAAATTGAAGCTTTTCTACATCAGTTCTAAAATAACCGATGTTATTGCTTTTCTACATGGGTTATAACCGATGTGAAATATCATTAAAACGTTGTTTCGGACTATCTTCTAGATCGGGCACTAAACGACAGATGTAGAAAGAATTTCCACATCAGCTGTTTGATCGATGTGAAAAGTCAATACTTTTCACATGGGCTGGAACCACATCGGCTGTTTGACTGATGTGAAATGCCTTTTTTGACCGATGTGAAAAGCCTTTTTTGACCGATGTGGGACGTGAATGGCTCAGGTCGGGTGCATCAGTGGTCCATGTACGGATCTAGGGGAGGGCCAATGTAGGCCCTGGCTCACGCAAAATTTAAAAAATGTTTTTTAATTTTTAAGGTGAACACTTCCGTGTAAAAGTTTGTTCACCGGTCTCCACTCCGATGGATCCTAGCTGGAAATTAGTTCCAAATTATGGGAATGTTGTATCACAGCTGGAATATGCTAGGGTAATTGGGTGTCTAATGTATGCAATGACTAGCACTCGACCAAATAATGCATTTATGGTAGGCAAGCTAAGTAGATATACTAGTAACCCTAGTATATTTCATTGGCAAGCCTTGAGGCGAGTGCTGAAATATCTAAAGAAAACAATGAGCTTCGACTTATGTTACAAGAGTGAACCCTCTATATTAGAAGACTATACGGATGCAAGTTGGATAACTAATCAAGAGGATTATTCATCCACAAGTGGATGGTTATTTCTTCTTGGAGGAGGTGCGATATCATGGGCATCTAAGAAACAAACTTGTATCACGGAGTCTACCATGGCTTCGGAGTTTATAGCTTTAACATCAGCTTGTAAAGAAGTGGAATGGCTAAAGGATTTAGTGTCAGAAGTCCCAATATGGCCTAAACCTATGGCTCCGATAACAATCCATTGTGATAGTGCATCAACTCTATCGAAAGCTTATAACCATTTGTACAATGGTAAGTCAAGGCACATAGGAGTGAGACACAGCTATGTGCTGGAACTTATTAGTTCTTGAGTTGTTGTGATTGATTTTTTATGAACACATGTGAATTTGGCTGATCCTTTTACAATAGTGATGCCAAGGGACATGGTGTACAAAACGGCAAAAGGGATGGAGTTAAAGCCCTCGGAAAATAATCACAAGTGAAAGAAAGTCCAACTCAACTTCTAGTACAATGCTAGATCTTGAGTTCAATGACGATGAGTAAGTCACTCCGTGATTGAAGCACTTTTGAATAAAAGCATCCTGAGGTAAGTGTTTGAGTCTGCAATGTCTAATGAGGTTGAGTATGTCTTAATACATCTTTTGATAAAGTATTTAATTGCAGAACACATTTTGAAAAGACCTACCTATGTGAGCTAGAATAGCGGCCGATTCACCAAGTTTAAGGCTTTACTTGTTGGAGCTCATGTATGATATGGGCACAAGACCGTTCATTGTGTCAAGTTTCTAAGTGAAATTGTATAGAGATTTATGTGTATAATATCTTCAGTATTTTAAAGAGGTTATATAGTTCAAAGCTTAGTCTACTATTATGATCCGAAATATTGTAAAGAATGTTGCACTAAATGAAAGTTCAATCTTTATGACACTTTCAATTATGCATAAATCTTGATAAGTGGTCTATTTGGCAAGGATTGAGCATGTTTAGTTTTCAATAAATGGAGGAGGATTGTTGGAGATTTATTGAAAAACACTAACTCAAGTATTAATTTGTATGATCCTAAACATTTATAAAGAAATGTTTTTAGCATAATGGATATTATTTCTTATTATTATGGACACCATACTTGTGCACGTATGATTATGGTCTCATAATAATAATATTACTTTATTATGTAAATGCTCTCTTCATTTTCAGTTTCAAATAAATGGAGGTTGCCGATTTTCAGTTACACGGTATGTAAAGTTTACATACAAGTATATTAAAAGAGTTTTTTCCCGGAATAATCTAAATATATAAATAATTCTCAAAATACTTCCGGGTTAATAATAATTCCCAAAATACTGCTGGGGTTAATCAGGGTTAAGCAAAGCTGCCACTTGAAGTGGCGGCTCTTGTATTACTTCACAAAAGCCGCCAATTCAAGTGGCAGCTCTTCTCCTGTTTCACAAAAACCGCCACTTCGAGTGGCGACTCATTAATTCGCAGAAAACCCCCCTTCTTCCCCAACCGACGAACAGAGACGCAAAAAACCCTCCTCCCTCTGCAACGACGAACCAGGTGCGAGTGAAGAAGAATCCCGGCCGGAACGCCTCCAAACGAAGCTCAAATCAAACGCAAAAGAGACACGGTGTACCTGAGGTCGTTTGTGCTCCATTCTACCGGCTTTTAAACGTTTGAATTGAGGTATTTCACCACATTTGCTAAATCTAGGTTTTTTTTAATTTAATGTTCGAAATTAGTGTTTTTTTAATTTTTTTTCTTTGTATTTGATTATATGAAATATATAAGTTCTTAATGTTGTTATTATGATTGAATTTATAGAATTTGTATAATTTGAATTATTTTTTGTGTTGGTTGGATTGATTTTGAATCAAAGGGAAAAGAGACACGGTGTACCCGAGGTCGTTTGTGCTCCATTCTATCGACTTTCAACCGTTTCAATCGAGGTAATTCATCTATTTTGCTAAACCTAGGGTTTTTAAAATTTTGGTTCGAAAATCGCTCTGTTTTTGTATTATTTTTTTTGTATTTGATGTTATGAAATATATAAGTTGGTAATTTAGTTATTATGCTTGATTTTATATAATTTGTAGAATTTGAATTTTTTATTGTGTTGGTTGGATTGAGTTTGATATACGGGTAGTTTGGAAAAGAGTATGTAGCACATCATTAATATGTATCTATCAGATTTTGTAATTGAATAAAATCATAAAAATGATACATATGATTTAATACAGTTTGTTTGAATTAGTAGTTGAATTTTCAATGTGCGACATATATCATTTTTTTTGGAATGATTTTTGATATAATATGTCTCCAAACTTCCCCATTGTGTGTCATTGGGGAGGAAATATAATCGAGGAGTCGAACGGAATTCGTTATGAAGGGGGGAGTAGGAAGATAATAGTTGTTTCCTGTGAAGTGGGTGTGGCTGAGCTAATGAATAAAATTTATACCGCCACATCCATCAATCGTATGAACAAGTTGGATTTGAAAGTTAAATATCTCGTTCATGGTAGGTCATACATGTTGATGCCTCTTGCTGACGACGAAGCCGTTACGGGGATGTGGATCTTGATCACGAATCTTGCTATGCATATCATGGAGATATATGTTGATTCCCCCACACTTAAGCCTTTGCTTGTCCTCAAGCAAACTGAACAACGGGACTTACGATAATCACCACACGGAATTAAAAATAATTAGCATGCACAGGTAGCTAAAGGGATATTCACAGAACAGACAATCTAAACCAAGAAAATTCTTCCCTAAACTACATCTTTGTACTCAAGCTAAACTAGTTGACAAAATTATTCACAACATCCTTAAAGTAATGACAGCATACACAAATAAACTAGCTATTGATCAGAAGGACTTGTGAAGGTGATGGTGAATGCTGAATGGTAATGAACAGTCCCTTTCTGTTGAGAGATTGGAATATTCTAACAAAGACTCAATGCATTCAGAAATTTCAGGGCTATTCTTAGGATCAAGGAACTCAGTAGGCCAAAATTTAGGAACAATCATCTAAACCTATGCAACGAGTAGACATGGTTGTACAACTAAGCTAAACCGCCGTGGCACATTGGTGCTTTGACGTATACTTGAAGTACGTGAAGGACTAAAGCTAATTTTTGCAATAACCTCCAAGTTCATTAATTAAGTTTAGTTTGTCCTTGTCATGTTGGCACGAGAACGCCATTTCTTTCGAAAGATCCTCAAGTCTCATCTTATTGTGCAGAACACTTACGCTTTTTGACCGGGTCTCCCATTCTCTTTTTCGCAAGATAAGAGGTCTAGTTATATTAATTTTTCACCTTTCGGATTCTCACTAGACATTACCCCATTCTAATCTCGGCCTCATCAAGGAAAAGTAGCAATTAAAGTTCATTTATTTTAGAAGTGAAACCATGCCTACAATGCAATCCTCGAAAATATCAAGTTCCTAAAAAGTGACTGCTCTTACCCCGTTTGGGGCATAGGAACACTGCCAAAATTGGCTCCTATCAAAATTCCCTAAACTTAGCAAATTCATCCCTTAGTTCCCTAAACATCAAGACTACGTATGTTTTTACTTGGACTGTAATTTGCTGGTCTGGTCTGGTCTGGTCTGATCTGGTCTGGTCTGGTCTGGTCTGGTCTGGTCTGGTTTCTTTGTATTTTTATAACTATCCAAGTCTGGTCTGGTCTGGTCTGGTCTGGTCTGATCTGGTCTGGTCTGGTCTGGTCTGGAAGGAATTACAGTCCAAGTAAAAACATCCTACGTCAGAAATATTCACGGGTAAGAAATCAAAGGTCATTTGGCTATGGAGCTCAATTAATTGTGTAAACAAAGAACAGTCAGGCTCAAAATGGCTTCTCCTAAAGGAACTTATTCAGGTCAATGGAGAAAATTGTTAATTATTACGTGGGTGACTAATGCCTTCATCCTTTCAACAACTAGATTATAGTGCAAGAAATTTAAGCCTAAACACTTCAAGGACATTTTAAAAGCATAGTCAAACGCTAACTAGCTCACAAAGACACAGTTTAAAGAAAAAAAAAATTCAAAATTTTGACATGACTTTCCTATGAATATACAACTAACACCTGCACATGCTAACTCTAAAAATCACATGTAACAACTACTGCCCGGATGACCAATTCACTCCCCCACACTTGAACTTTGGCATCGCCCTCGATGACCAAATATGCACTATGCACAAGGGGTAAAGGGAAAGGGTCACGCGTGCTCAAAATCATCTCAAGTCATTTTACTAAAACAGGCGAGTAAGAGTCTTAGGAACTTCCCAAAGGCGTTGGTCGGTGCATAAGTAAACTGAGTAAAGTGATCCTCGGCACATCATCTCTACAACAAGATCCTGAGCTGCAAAAACAAAACACACAAAACACACAAAACAACAACAAATGCAGAAGTAAGCTCGGGTTGCCTCCCGAGAAGCGCTATTTTTAACGTCGTTTGCCCGACGCAAACACCTCATCAAAAACTTAGTCAAAGACACTCCCGCTCAAAAAATTAGTCTTCCACAAATCAAACCTCCTATCAACAAATACCCTGAGATGACGTAAAACCTTAAATTCATGAAAACAATTGCGCATCTCAGGGCCACTCGTAGAGCACAAGAATGAGTCTAGGCCTTTATCAGGTCCTTTATCAAAGAATGGGTCAAAATCAGTCTCTCTAAGAGGTGGGGGTTTCCCTTCCTCCTTTCCAGGTGGATCAATGACATCAAACAAAAAGCACTCATTAACATCTTGACCGGACTGTTTTGCCAGTTTGGCCATGCAAAAAGTGACTCTCTCCTCCCCAACTCTCAAAATCAATTCCCCTTCCCCAACATCTATGAGGGCCCGAGCAGTGGCCAGAAAAGGCCTTCCAAGAATTAAGGGCACATCAAGATCTTGGGGCATATCTAGGACAACAAAATCGACATGAATCATAAATTTGTCCACTTTAACCAACACGTCTTCAGCAACCCCCTGGGGGTATTTGACCGATCGGTCAGCCAGCTGTATGCACATGCGTGTTGATTTAAGTGGACCGAGTGCAAGCTTCTCATACAAAGCAGAAGGCATTAGATTGATGCTTGCACCCAAATCAGCTAAAGCATTATAAAAAATCTCATTTCCTATAGAGCAAGGGATAGTGAACTTACCTGGATCCTTGAGCTTTTTAGGCATCTCCTTTAGCACCACTGCCGAGCACTCTTCATTCAGCACCACCGATTTCGGTTCTCCCCACTTTCTTTTGTTAGAGAGGAGTTCTTTCATAAACTTTGCGTACCTCGGCATTTGTTGCAGTGCCTCCATGAATGGTACGTTTACTTGAACCTGTTTGAAGAGTTTCAAAAACTTGTTGAAGTCCTCAGTGTCACCCTTCCCCTTTAATCGTTGCGGGAATGGGAGGGGTGGGTTGTAAGATTTGACTGGAATGGATTGCTTTGGGACTTCCTCCACCTCTTCCTTCCTCTCTTCTTCCTTCTCCTTCTCATGGCCAATTTCAGCAGGTACAACCTCCGCAGACTCCTTCTCTATGGCAGCAGGTTCAAGGTCCCTTCCACTTCTTAACGTGATGGCATGCACTTTCTCTCTTGGGTTTGGCTCGGTATTACTAGGGAGGGATCCTTGAGGCCTCTCATATATGGCTTTTGCAAGCTGCCCCAATTGATTTTCAATATTTTGCATCCTTGAGTCCGCTTGCTGTTGAAATTGCAGTTGTTGCTGTTGAAATTGCAGTTGTTGCTGCTGAAATTGCAATAATTTCTTGAGTGTTTCTTCCATGCTAGAAAATCTTTGTTCAGTCTCTCTCATGAAGCTCCCTTGCACTGACTGAGATGCTTGTTGCTGGCCTTGAGGCGCCTGGGGCTGAGTATAATTTGTAGACTGCTGCTGCTGATTTCCTTGCCCGTAATTTCCTTGTTGCTGCTGTCCGTAGGGCTGATTGTAGTAGCCATGTCGCTGATAATACATTGCATCCACTTGCTCTACTCCAGAGACTGTCGAGTGAGCCATCATAGTACATTCATGTGGCGAATGGAGTCCCCCACACATAGTACAAGAAGGACTAAAAGGGCCAGGGGCTACCATATTAACACTGGGCACCGAGAGAGCAAGATCCATCTTTTTCCCCATATCAGACACACTGGTTGTGAGCTTCTGCGTCATGCTTGCTAATGTATCTACTCGTGCAGAGAGAGCAGAATTATCACTGATTTCGTATAAGCCCGGAGCCTTTTGTTGAGGAGCACTCCTGTCGCTGTACCAAGATGCATTATTTGAAACAATCTTCTCCACTAGTTCTTCCCCCACCTCGGATGGTAGATCAGGAAAGGCTCCACCACCTGAAGCATCAAGCATCATCTTCCCTTCATTGCCGAGTCCGTTATAGAAGTAAAAAAGAACCTCACAATCAGTCAAATTGCCCTGAGGGCAAGCTCTCCTCAGCACCTTGAATCTCTTCCATGCTTCAGCTAAAGTCTTCAGAGATCCCTGTTTGAACTCTTGTAGCTGCTTCTTCAATTTCAGAGCTTTTGATGTAGGGAAGTATTCTTTAATAAAGGCACTATGCAGCTGGTCGCAAGTCTGGAGGTGGTGGTGAGGATTGCTGTCCAACCACCTCTTTGCATCATCCCTCAGTGAGAACGGGAAAAGCATCATTCTCACTTGATCATCAGTTAACCCAGGTATCTTGAAAGTCTGGCACATCCTCAGGAAACGGGTAATATGCGCCACTGGGTCTTCAGTAGGGCCTCCTCCAAATTGATTATTGGACACCATGCTTATCACCGCCGGCTTGATTTCGTAACGGTTGGCAGTAATTCTCTGCACCTGAATGCTATCATACTCTGAAATGTTTGGTGTAAGGAATTCTGCAATGGTCTGGCGCTGATAGAGTGGGTTATTGTGCGGTATATATGGATTGGGTGGAGGCTCCTGATGTCTAGGTTGAGGGGCTGGTTGTGGCTGAGTAGGTGGGACTTGGGTTTGGTTTTGAAACTGATTGGGGTATGGGTTTTGGTACTGGTTCTGATTTTGGAATGTAGGTTGATTGATTGGAGGTGGGTTCTGTCTCGGTTGGAAAACGGGAATACTCTGCCCTGCTCCTTGCATCCCATAAACTTGATTTTGAAAATTGGTTTCAGGAGTAGTAGGGGTATTTTGAAAGAGATGAAATAATGGAGGGAGATTAAATTGTGGTGAAGGCTGATTTTGGGAAAAAATCGGAGTGCGATAATTTTGAAAACCTGGAGGGTTTCTAGGTGAAATTGGTGGTGAAGATTGGGGTGACGTGTTCACATAGAAATCTTGCTGAGATGTGGAGTTAGGGTTACCCGACATCCCTGCGGTTCCAGATGAAGACTGGTGGTCCATGTTATTCTTTTCCTTTTGAGCCTTGCGGTTTTGTCTGGCGAGCTTTTCAATCTCAAGGTTAAGAGGGATTAGCGGTTCTCCCCTCTTAGAACGTGTATGCATAAACAGAGCTGACCTGCAAGGTTAGCTGACAAAAATCCTACGAAAAACTAAAAACGAATCGCTGAGTAAAATTAACCCTTAAGACCGACACCGTCCCCGGCAACGGCGCCAAAAACTGATGTGAGTTTTCTCGCACTTAAAAAGATTGTAATATAGCGGTGAAGGTACGAGTATCGTCTCCACAGGGACGGTAAAAGGGAATTAAGAATTAACTAAAATCAGCGATAAAAATAAATAAAACAAATGCGTCGTGTGAGATTTGATTGATTGGGAAAACTAAAATTGCAAATAAACGACTAAAAGTAAAATTTTGGGTTCTTCTTAATTAACGACGAAGGGAACAGAGATTGATTCCGGGGTAATCAGATTTCTGAAAGATTAGGCTTAATTACATGAATTTAATTTAATTGAGCCTAGCTAATCAATACTAAGTTCTTACCGCTCTCGCGGCGTAGAGTACAATAATTTAGGGAACCAGGCTGATCTCTCATGCGACAGGATCCTAAATTATTGCCAAGACGAATGAGCTTACGGCCCCTTAATCGCTACTAATCTCTTAGCGAACAATTAAGTGTGTGTGAATGTGTCCTAGAACAAATTAGATCTCTCTTAATTTATTCTATAAGCAATTGTAATTCTAGTGACCATTCTAGGTTACAAAAGATATCAATTAAAATATTCAAACACAAATTAAACGACATTCATGCAATTTACACCATCAAGAACCTAACCATACATCATGATTAACCCCTTCATCAACCCCAAATCCCTAATTAAAACTACTCCCTATTCATAATTGAAGAATCGATAGAATTGGGATAAATAGAATTAATTGTCATTAATCAAAAAGTAGGAATTTACAAAGAATGTTAAGGAATTGAAAAACATGGCTGAAAAATCTCTATAATCTCGTCCTTAATCTCTCTCTAAAGTTCCATCCCCCCTTATTAGGGTTATGGAGGTGATATTTATAAGAAACAAGGCAATTTGGACTGAATTAGGACAAAACGGGGTCAGGCACGGTGCCAGGCACGACCGTGCCTGGCACCGTGCCTACGGAACAAAAACGCGCATTTTGGGCAAGCACGGCGTGCCTAACTACCAGGCATGACCGTGCCTGGCCTCCAGTAGCTCGTTCCTCGTTTTTTTTCTTCAGGCACGGCGTGCCTGCCTGCCAGGCACGACCGTGCCTGGGTTCCAGTAGCTTCTCATATTTCTTCTTCAGGCACGATCGTGACTAACTTTGAGGGCACGACCGTGTCTACTTAAGTTCCGAATTTGGAAATGCTTCTTTCATAAAAGTTGTAGATAATGAAGTCTTCTATCCACCACAACTTTCGGAATTGGATTTGAATCACCTAATCAAGAGATATGATCAAAATGGTGGAAGGTCTCATTCTGAAATCGCAACAGGGATCATCTGACTTCATCGTCTTTTTTCACCTTCTTGCTTTCAGATTCTCGGAATGATGTCTTCATATGATTTGTAGTCCTTGAAGTTGCTTTCAGATGCAACTTGAATCGTGTCCTTTGAACGCTTCTACAAAGATATATGCTTGAACAATTGACAGAAGGTCATCCTGAACACCCTTTTCAAGCTCTTTTTGTCTTCTTTTGATCCCATAGCTAATCCTAGAATTTTTTTTCCTTCAAATCTTCATCGTGAACCTCCCGGTGACCTCCAATGATCTCAATTCACTCTTGAATGCTTCTCAAATCATCCCGTTTGCTCCTCAAGCACCGGTGTTGGGTTCAAATTCCCTGATTTTGACTCCAAACAACACAAAACTCGAACCAACGTCCGGTAAACAAAACTTGAGATAAAATTGAGACTTGTAACACCTTAAATCTAGGAAAACCATCAAAATCCGACCCCAACACGCATTAAATGCGTGTCTAAATACGGACTTATCAGCCATACAACCTGACAACCTGTCATTATCTTACCCAACCACAAGTGTTCCAGTTGTGATGAATATGGTTGCACAGGAGAATGGAAGATACGTGAACAGTGATTCAACGTTTCTGGATTCACAGCACATCGACGACGATGCAGATGAAAATGTGAATCATGACACACTAATAGATTCAGATGAAGATGGTGGTGATCGTAAGTGGCAATGCTCCATCCAGCCACTACACTAAAGTTTATGAGCTCCCTGCGGGATTTGATGAATCATGGAGGGGTTGTACAACTTCCAATCGCTTCTCTGCAGATGGTGAATTCGAGGTTGGGCAAGAGTTTGATGATAAGAAACAACTGATTAACATGGTTAGAATGTACTCAGTAAAGAGGAATCAGTTTTTCTCAGTTGTAGAGTCTGACAAACACAAATGGGTGGCAGAGTGTAAGCGCAAAAAAGAATGTGGTTGTACTTGGCGGATGCGGGCTACAAAGAAACATGCGGGGTTAGATATGTTCAAAATTCTTCGTAATGTAGGTCCTCATATACCTACTTGTCTAGGTAACGTTGATAACAATGATAATGGTGGTGTCACATCTTAGTTCATAGCACGTGAAATTATTGATCTTCTTCGTATTGATCCATCACTAAAAGTCCGCACTATTAGTGAGCTTATGAAAGAAAAGTACGGGTATGTACCTTCGTACAAGAGAAGTTGGTTGGCTAAGCAAAAAGCTATCAGTGAAATATTTGGAGATTGGGAGGCTTCGTATTCTGCTTTGCCCCATTTCATGTTGGCATTACAGCATTCCAATCCAGGGACAGTCGTACATTGGTACCCACCTCTTTCAGGTACCAATGAGTTATTAATATCTTTTATCGTATCATATTGCATTCCATTTTCAATTCGTTCCTCTAATTTTCTTCGTCTTTCAGGTACCACTGACTTTGTGCAGTTTCAAAGAGTTTTTTGAGCTTTTAAGCCATCCATTAAAGGCTTTAAGCATTGTCGTCCCTTACTAACCATTGATGGAACACACTTATATGGGAAGTATAAAGGTACGTTGTTGGTGGAAATGGGTAGTGATGCTAATAATCAACTTTTCCCTTTGGCATTCGCTGTTTGTGAATCGGAGAATGGAGAGAGTTGGCCGTGGTTTATGGGGTGCATACGTCATTTTATCACACGCAGAGAATTGTGTGTTATTTCAGATCGACATGCTAGAATTCTGAAGGCACTTAATGAGGTAGGTAGTGGATGGGAGGAGCCAGATTCACGACATAGGCTTTGCATACGTCCTGTTGCTTCTAATCTGCAACAGGGTGAGAGTCTCTTTTCTTGAACCAAGTATTCATCACAGCTAACTCATATGTCAAGGCAAAATCCAAAATTCCCCGCTTCATTTCTAGTGTCAAAACTATGTCCACCATGGATACTCTCAAAACCATCACGACTTGAGCCCACATGCTCGTTGAGGTCACCTCCTATGACCAGCTTCTCTCCCATTGGCACTCATCGCACCACTTCCTCAAGATCCTCTCAAAATTGTTGAGTGATAGATGCTTCTAATCCCACTTATGGTGCATATGCACTTACCATGGACACGATCTAATCTCATATTATCAACTTAATGCTCATGATGCGATCATTCTTCCTAAAGACTTCAACCACACCCTCAACATAATCATGTCACCATAATGCCTACTCCATTTCTGTTCCTCTCTCTCCTCGAATACCACAGCTTAAAACCTCTGGGATTAATCTCGCATGCCTTTTCTCCAATCCACTTTGTTGTTTGCATGCACATTATGTTGATATTTCTCTCCTCTTCATAACCTCGGCTATCTGAGATGATCTTCCCATAAGAAAGCCAACATTCCATATCCCAAAATGCAATCTAGCACCCTACTTTCTCTTCTTCACACCACATCGACCCCAGCCATGCCCTTGCATATTTGACACCTCCCCAGGGATTGGATTGATGTGTCGCTTCCGTGCGACGACCTAGCAGCCTTAGCATTCTTATCACCACACCCAGACCTATGAAGTGTAGCGCGCCTTGCTCGTTTGACACCACCCCCAGGCAGAGGGATGACACATCACTTACGGGCGACAATCCAACTGTAGCGATATTCATATTTCAATTCATGTATGTGATGTGACTAAGTGATGCCATTGACCATCACGTGCCTACAGCCTACCACAACACCTTCCTCCTTTATCCTGACTTGGGGATATCATGTAGTCGTAGAGTTTCATGGAATGCCGTCAATAAATTATAGATTTCATTTTCATCTCATCTTTCTTCAACCTGTTTAACTCTACAACTACATTTTCTGTTAAACTCTCCAGCTACACCAATTTGACAACGCTTAATTTAATTTACTCAACTGGGAGATCTTTCAAGAATCTCAAAGGAATTTAAATTGTTTAAAGCTCAAATTAACAACTTATTCATGTTGATTTAAAACTCAAATTGTTTGTTGTTTAATTATCACTCAAACCATTCTTTCAGACATTCGCCGTAGGTTTGATCACCAACGCATTCAATTTTTGAAATTATTATAGGGATAAAATAGGGATCACAAATACTAATATTTAATCGGAGGCTGCAAATAGTAATTTGGAGGCTCTATTTAGAATTAGCCTAATTGTATTCATTTTACAGCAAACACAAATATCTCAATCGTCATCAGTGCTGTACAAGGGGATTTATAGCTGTTCACTTCATATGTACATAAACGAATCAGCTACATACACTATGGAATATACCCAGATATGCACACACATCTAATAGTTACAAATATATGCTCTCTGACCACTTAACTTGGTGTATCTGAAAAATTGATAGTCCGGCTTGATCGATAGGTGACAACTGGACTCCCAGAACCATCCAAGTGGATCATAGCAACGTCTCCAGGCTTGGCATCCCCAGATAGCAATGATTCACTCACCCGATCTTCAATTATGTTAGTGACTGCCCTCCTAAGCGGGCGGGCTCCATAATGTTTGTCGAATCCTTGTTGGCAGATCAGCTCGGCTATTGCTTCTGAAACTTCCAACTCTATCCCCATGGAGGCAAGAAGCCTGGATTTCAACTCTCTCAGCATAATATTCAATATCTCAAGCATCTGAAAATAGAAGGTAACGGAGTATAATATGCAAGTGATATAATCCTCACATTTAGATAATCCTTTTACATGATATAAAAACCCATGTAATATGATATCAAAATCTGGTATGATGATACTCTGCTTTGTGTTCAGGGCGGCGCGATTAAGATTAGCTTGACTCATTTATTCACCCTAGAGACATTTTAAGGCAATGTTTCATATTGCTTTTCAGGACTTTTGTGCTTTTCATTTATTAAAGAAGCTACAAATAATGTTTTCAAGTTGCTACTTTTGCTTTACGGTTAGCATTTTAAAGCAAAATCCTGAAACTTGTAAATAGGACGGAGAGTGCTTAAACTGTTACCCACTTTTTCTAAAACATATGACTAATTATATATATAAAATATATCAAATTTTGTTTAGGGAAAAGTATAGAAAAGGTACATGTAATTGAGCGCATTTTCAAATAGAGGCATCTGCTTCATTTAGTTCCCGTGTTTTGATTTCGTTATCACTAATGCCGTTAGAAATGGAGGGACACGATGAACAACAACTCCGATTTTCAAAAGTGTCCACAACTTGTCAAGGCAACCTCCAAATCACTTTTAAAAAATCGGCAAAACCACTTTTTTCGCTGGACTTTCTAGCGGCAAGGGTGGCTAGAAACAAAAAAGTAAGATGGTCTAGAGGTCGTCTTAATGAGGTGCACCTACCAGTATTTCATTTTAATTTTCTTGACACTTTTGAAGATCGAAGTTATTGTTCATCGTCTTCCTCTTGCAATCTCTAACGGTATTAGGTGCCGGACCCCTCCGGTGATGACAGAATCAGAACATGGGGTCTACTTCAATATGAAATGAAACACAGACTTCTATGTGAAAACGCGTCCAACCATTGGTACTTTTTATGTACTTTTACCTTTTAACGGACACTTTAACTTTAACATTTTAACACCAACACAAGAACACAACAACATTCAATATAAGATGAATCCTCCATGCATATCCTCTCCCTCCATTTTGTCCTCTTCAATGACACACTCATTCACCCGAAGTAGTAACAATACTAATTGTTACAATTAGACACTACTACACTAGGGGTGGACAAAAGTTTCAGTTCCCCTGTTCTGTTCAGAAATATCCAGAAGCGTTCCAATATTGTCGATTTCTATTTAGGATGCATATTTTTGTTCGGTAACGGTTCAAAACAAAACATGACCAGGACAGTAGAAAATTGTCCCGTCCCGTTTGTAAAACTGTAGCCTTGGCCAATTAGTAGTTCAATCCCAAAAAATAACTACGTTCTTTAAGTAATATGAGATCCTCAGTTTCAAGTCTCAGTATACTTCAAGATGACTATGGATAGAGATATATCCTGAAATGCATATATTTTCTCATTTGATTAAACAATAGTGCAAGAAGAATTACGAGTCCAAGAAGTTTTTGTCATCAAAATTATGCAGGACATTTTGAACCTTCACAACAAATTGTCCTGGTCCGAAATTGAATGAGCAGAAAAAAGAGAATAGATTGTCCTCGGCCGTTTTTATAAGTCTGGATTGGAACTGGAACAGCCCCAATCCTGAACCGTCCCAGACTGTGCCACTCCCGTTACATAAGTGTGAGGTAAATCTTAACTATCCAAAATCCTCTTAGAATACGGTAAGCCCAAATATAACACATTTACTCACCATGACAGGAAGGTTAAGATGATGCCTCATAACATACCTGAGGCTTTTCAAGAGCACGGAACACAACCACTTCATCTAATCTGTTTAATAATTCTGGTCGGAAGTATGCTTTCAGCTCTTCCATCACCATTGCTTTCATTCCAGAATACGAGGCTGATGCTGACTCATCATAATCTGCGATCAAGAAACCAATTGTGTTCTTTCTCCCCTTAATAATGGCGGTTGAACCAATATTAGAAGTCATGACTATCAGCGAATTCTTAAATGACACTCGTCGACCCTGTTGAAAAATTACTTTCGAAGATTACATATAATAATTCACAGAATTGAGCATTAAAATATGCTGAAAAGGGTATATAATTATAAAAGAACCTGAGAATCTGTGAGGTGACCATCTTCAAATAGCTGAAGGAGAAGATTGAATATATCAGGATGTGCCTTCTCTATTTCATCTAGAAGCACAACTGTGAAAGGTTTTCTTCTGATGGCTTCTGTCAAAGTGCCTCCTTCTCCATAGCCAATATAACCAGGGGGTGACCCAATTAACTTGCTTATGGAATGACGCTCCATGTATTCGCTCATGTCCAATCTTAGCATGGCTGACTCCTACCACAAACACAATGAAAAGAATACTTGCAAATCAAATTCAATACAGATATTCTAGCATAATCATAGGTTTAGGCCATTATATTCCCATAGAAACATTTGCAGTTCTCTAAGAATGGAAGTATTAAATTTATTATTAATGAGATCATTATATTTCATCCGATCACTTTTACTCGTTTGATTAGTTTCACGTAAATAGTATAAGAAAGTTGAAAAAAATAGGATAAGTTGGGGAAAAAAGTTGAAAAATGGGAAAAGTAACAAAAAACAGAAAGTGGAGCAAGTAAAAGTGACAAAATAAGTATCATTTTCTTTTTTCCCAGAATATTTGCTTCCGCCTAACTAAAAAGTACTCCCTCCGGCCTAAATAAACTTCACACTTTCCTTTTTGGGTAGGTCCAAAATAAACTTCACACTTCTTCTCTCTTCCTTATTTGGCAAATTATCTACATCAAAACAGTGCAAAACAGTGCCAAACAGTGTCACAACAGTGTAGTCAAATTTATTTCCTTAATTTGTGTGAAGTCAAAGTGTGAAGTTTATTTAGGACCGGAGGGAGTAATAACTAATGTAAAAAACGTACTAAGCAGGCCCCAGAGAGTGTTATGTAATTATGTAAAAAGCATATTGTATGCGCCATACCGATCCAAAATAAGTTGCCGCCAATGCTTTAGCAAGTTCACTTTTACCAACTCCAGTAGGACCACAGAACAGCATAGCAGCAATGGGCCTCTTTGGGTCCTTCAAGCCAACTCGGGACCGCTTAACAGCCCGATAAATGGCACTAATAGCTTCCTCCTGACCAACAACCCTCTTTCTGAGTTGTTCATCAAGACTCATTAGAAGTATTCTCTCATCAACCCTCAGCTGTTGAAGGGGAATGCCGGACCAAAGTGAAGCTACAGAAGCTATTTCCTCAGGTCCAACCACACAAGATCTGATGGGAATCAAAGAAAAAATTATACATGACTTCAATAAAACAGGGTGATTATTGATTCATGCTAACAGCTCTCTTACTCGTCATCTTTAGCTGCTGAATTTATAGAATGTTCAGTTTTGAATTTATCATCCCCTTCCAAGTGAGATTCATAGTCATTTCCGCTGAGTTTATTTATCAGAATCTGTGGAAAACAAAAGGTAAACATGCTTTAAAAAGAAGAAGATTAAGTATACCACCAATTAATTGTCAAACCACATGATTGTTCTACCATTTCATGCATTGCCCGAACAGATCTTATTTCTTGCCAGTATTCACTTGGTGATTTTGTAAGTATGGAAGTAAGTTGTTGCTTTTTCCTTTTATGAGCTTCCATTCGGGATCTGCTCCCAGCCTCGTCAATAAGATCAATGGCTTTGTCTGGAAGATACCTATCAGGAATGTATCTAGCAGAAAGTTGCACAGCTGCTGTTATGGCCTCATATGTATATTTACATTTATGATAAGACTCATATTTCTCACGCAGCCCTAGCAGTATCTGGACAGCATCCTCCTGTGAAAAATCGAAATGTCATATTCAGTGTCCAAACCATACATATCAATTTATTGGCTTAAATATTTTTTAGTCACTGCAGACACTGCATAGCACCTGTTGGTTTAGTTCCCTGCCAAGTATCTTTTTGTTTAAATCACTGGAATATATGCTACTACATATTTTCTTTTTAGTCACCCATATTATTCCTCATTAAACTTTCTGTGTCAACTTCTTATAACTTTTTGGAGGATATAAGTGGAGTTAAGGCTAAGCGGAATTAATCATTCACATGTTTAATATAGATTGGTAAATAAAGTTTAATTACTTTTAAGAAATGAATTGACGTGAAAAACAAGACAAAAATCATGTTAGTCATGTTCTTTTATTGTTAAATGGATGTTACTAGAGAGTCAGGGCAGGACAAAATACAAGCGCGCAAACTAGAGGAATGAAAAGTAAAAATAATTTTGCAGTGACCTAAAACAAAAAATACCATATTCTCTGGGACCTAAAACAGCAGACGCTAAATTTGGAGGGACTAAATATATATTGAAGACAAACCTTATGTAATGAGTAATATATTCACCTGGCTCGGTTCATGAATCATTACAGGCTGAAACCTGCGAGCAAGTGCTTTGTCCTTTTCAAAGTGTAATGTGTATTCATCCATAGTTGTGCATGCAATACACTGAAAGGAAAAACTTATGAACTTCCAGCAGAGCTAATCAATATTACAACTTTAACCATCCCGGCATCAATAAAATGTTACTGCTATTATATATACTAACTCCGTCCGAAAAAAGAGTCATGTTTGAATCATGTACAACCTATGAATTTTGGTATGATATAACTTTCATAAAAAAGGAGCCACATTTATTTATATAATTTTTTTCTAAAAGTATGCAACTTGTATGTGACTGTTTTTTTGGCAAGTTTTGACATATTAAAAGAAATATCAGCTATGTTTGATTCAAACAAGGCTTTCTTTTGGGATGAAGGGAGCATGACTCAAGAGCAAGCAACATATAACAGTGCATGATCACCTGTAATTCACCACGCCCAAGCGGTGGCTTTAACAGATTAGCAATGTCAAGTCCAGAACCTTTACTTCCTCTCCCAACCGTGCCAGAACCAATTAGCGTATGGACCTCATCAATAAAAAGAATGATATTTCCTGAAATGCAGTCATATTAATGATAAGGCATCATCAATTTCTTCAACCCCAAAAATCAGTCAAAACCTTACCTGACTTCTTAACCTCCTTAATTAATGTAGTCACACGAGCCTCCAATTCACCCCTCTCCTTCGCACCAGCTATCAATAAACCAATGTCCAAAGACATAACACACTTTTTCTGTGCATTAAAAACAATTATTTCAAATCAAGTTAGAGTCAAGCAACTACTGAAAACAAAATGAATATAGATACGCAACCAAGGCTCCAAATTTCTTCAGAAAATATGCAGGATGAATGAAGACTTGATCAATGAAAATCCCACCAACAAGAACGGAGGAACGTTCCCTTCTGCGATATTTATTGCCAATCCTTCAGCAATTGCTGTTTTCCCAACCCCAGCCTGGCCAAGAAGAATTGGATTGTTTTTTGTTCTTCGGCAGAGTATTTGGACAACTCTATGGATTTCAGTGCCTCGGCCAATTACAGGATCGATGAGTCCTTGGCTAGCACGAACAGATAGATTCACACAGAATTGTTCCAGAGCATGTTTCTCTGCATGGAAGGCTTGGAGTTATTTCCATAACATCACCAAACAGTAAGGCAGTTTCAAATGAGAGAAATGTTGACCCATACCTCTTGTTTTCTCACCAGATCTGTCAATAGTCAATTTCCCAGATAGTGGTTTGTCAAGTGATCTTTTGAGTGAAGCAATTGGCTCTCTACCATCCTTGGCAAGCTCCCCTTGAAGCCGGGAGACTGCAACAGCTGCCAAATGATTTGCATTTGCACCTAATCTGAAATCATGTCAGTCCAGACACCATAGTAGAAACATACTCAATTGTGATGTAAAATAAGATGGCCAGAGAGGTTCACAGCACCTAAATGCGGGAGAAAAAAAAGGATATCTATAATCTATTTTGAACTTCTTTATATTAGTAGACTGGAAATGGAAAGTAAGAAACTGAAAGTAAAGCATAAAAATGTTGCATAGAGTACCTGTTGAGTCTTATGTCTTTTGACATCCCCAAGATTTATTGATTATTGTCTAGTCCTCCTATTATTGACATCCCCAAGTTTTTTTATCCTTATATATATATATATATATATATATATATATATATATATGCATTATTTGCAGCCTTTTTATTTTATCATTTATATATATATTCATCTTTTTTATATTATCTTTTCATAATAGCTTATCTTTTTATCTTTATTCCTTCTTTTCCTTTTGGTTGTGATATCATGTATCGACTCATGTTAGCCGACCCCAATATCTTTTGGGACTAAGGCTTGGATGTTGTTGTTGTTGTCTAGTCCTCCTATTCTTATGCCTAGGTTCATTAAGCATAGTCTTGCATTTATTCACAGGTTTTTACTACTGTTAGATGTTGTACCTGTATAGTGTATATTCACGAGGTTTTTGTACTCAGTATCAAGTTTAATCATTGCAAATTTGCTATTTCAACATAGGATTAGAGCCTGTTAATTGAGGCCTGATATCATTCATCATGAATGAACAGCACACATGGTTCATTAATCTGCCTTCTCTCACCAAGCTCATACAATAAATCATCGAAGGGAACTCCAGAGGCTTTAACTATCTTACCACTACCCACCCCCTCACACGCCACCTCAAGGCTAGCGTTACAAATGCGACACACATCCATGCAATTCTCTGGTGGCTTTTCCGGCAAAAAAATCCAGTATTACTTATCCCTCTTCAGTGACATTCCTGTTAAATTTAACTTTTTTCAAGCAAGTAGCAACTATAACAGAAAGTGAGATATCAAATAGTACTCCAAGTTTATGTTTTAAACCTGTCAGGCGACCAAGTTATCACCAATGGAAAAAAAGTTAGGTCCCAAAATTATCAGATTGGGCCACTGCTGTGGAACTATGGTTTATTGGATAAGAGGTTTTTGATCATCTAACCAGAAGATACTGAAATAGTGAAATTCAACATGAAAGGAGTGTTTGGGAAAGGGTTCAGGTTACTGTGGTAGTCCTTTTCATTTGTCCAAATAGTTGAATCCCCACCCCAAGCCCCCCCCCCCCCAAGCCCCGACCCGACAGAGCACATGGGAGATTGTAAATCACGGTGACTCAACCAATCATAATGGTGGTAGACCTTATACGCGTGCGCACCAAAGGCCTAGCCCAACACATAGGAGTTGTGACCTCCACACAGTCGATGCGGGTTTCGATCCTTGGTCATTTGTCCAACTTTCCCACCGCTTTACCAGTTGAGCTACCCGTGCGGGTAAAAGAATGGTAAAGTGCCAAAGGTGGGTGTCGAACTCCCAACCTCAAGGTCATCACTCACGCACTGTGGTAGTCCTTTTCATGTGATTTAGTTCCAATGTTTCGGCCTTTTAGAACTTGCTTTTTGGTACGGAAACAGGCACAATCACTTTATAGTTTATACAATGATACCTTTGTTTCTACTCTAATGTAAGTAAGATGTTAAGTTCCGAAAGTAAGATATGTTTTTGGAAGGGAAGATTCAAAGACTTTTACCAGAATTCAATTCATTAACGCTTGTTGGAGGAACACCTGAGGAGCAACCCTCCAAGGAGACAAATTATTTGTTATTCTCTCACTAGTGAAACTAGAGGTAAATTTTAAACAGGCCCGCAAAGGAATATGGGATCTGCGCCAGCGCCCAATAAATGTTTAAGAGACTTCTTAAAGTCAGTTGTGTACTTGTGTCTGCAAGGAGACTATCCAAATGTCAAACTTCTTATAGGATGTAGGAGCATCTATTTGATCCAGGAAGATATTGATGGTTAACTGGCAAGATCTGTCACCTCATAAGATATTTTCTTTCTAACTGTGGTAAGTCAATTTCTACAAGAACCTGTCAGATTTATTCATGCATCCATCAGAATTCTAAGATACATAGAGATCTCCAAGTACAGGCTTGTTGTACAAAAATATTGGACATACAGAAACTGTTGGTTATAGATATGTGGATTGAGCTGGATGTCCTTGAATTGAAGATCAATAATAGGATATTCTATTCAATATGAAAGGAATCCTATATCTTCTGAAAGTAAGAAACAAGTGTTATGGTTGCAGTTGCACTATCAAGTGTAGAGTCAAAATATCGAGCAGTGGCATTTGGAACACGTGAACTGATTCGGGTTAAGCACCTTTCTGGCACCTTCCGACATTGTATCTAATTCTGTCTTTCATGAATGGACTAAACATCATGAATTTTATTGTCACTTTACATGGCAAAAGTTGCATCTGGAGCCCTAAGTTTATTGATTCTTTAAGAGGGGTGCGAAATACCCTAAGTTTTTTCCCTTTCCTAAGGGCTATTGATCCCATACTCCTTTATTGTTCCTATGCCTAAGTTCAATAAGCATAGCCTTACATTATTCCCAAATGTTTATTGCTATTAGATATTATAACTATATATAGGGGAGCTTTTGTAATTTGTACTCAACGAGTAAAGTTTTAATATCACTCATTCTCTTTTTAACATTACCCAACCCCATTTGTTTGTGTCGTTAAACACAGTGCCTGCATCTCTACTGTGAGTCTTCTGTATACCACATGGGCTTTGGCTCAATGCAATTGTGTACTTGTGTTGGTCTACCCGCAGCCAATCAGTTCTAACCTCAAGTATCTTAAAACATCTAAGAACTTCTACCAGAGTACCAGTAACAGCATACCTATAAAAAGCACTAGATTTAGCTCAAGAATTATTTCATTCCAAAGTCCCATTCATAGGCTCCATATAGATTCACTGTGTAAACTTCAAAAAATACTTGTGTATAAACTTCATATAGATTGACTGTATAAACTTCAACAGATCCCCCAAAAAAAAAAAATTTGAAAGTTAACTATCATCCGCAAAACATTCATTAAATCAGCTCAGTAGGGAGTACCTCATGGTTGATAGTGTAACCATGGTTTTAAATTGCGGTTGTAGTCATGGTCGCAGCAGTTGCGGCTATTGCGACTGATGCGCTGCGTAGTGCAGCCAATGCGGCGTGAAGTAATTTTCCATTCCCACGAAATAAAAAAATAAACAAATTGGTGTTGCGGTCGTGATGCGGCTTGATGTGGCCCAGATGCAGTTACATTGCGGTTGTGTTGCGATTTTTTCCGTAAATTCAAAAAACACTGCTATTGCGGTGTGATGTAGTTGTGCTAGGGGCCGCAACCGCAATATTGCGGCCGCAACACGTCTTGCAGTCCCCAATTTAAAACCATGAGTGTAACTATGGGAAATCCTAAAAATTTCCCAAACAATTAAATTTCACTAGTTCATGAACACATAAAATGTCGCATACCACCTATTAAATATTCACAAGGACAGGTCAAATATAAACAAAATATTTATCGTACATGAACTTCTTTCCAAACTACTACCTTTATCCTGCCACATGTTTGATCAAGTTACAATTTTTTATATTCCAGTAAGGTAAAGTAAAAACCGTAAAACTATTGAAATTCATCAATTCTACCTAAAAATTTAATTTAATTTTTGGTTTAACTAAACTTAACATATTTCACTTGTTTGGGACACTTGTACTTGAAAAAGATCATCATCATCACCCCAGTGCCGCAAAGGCGGTCCCATCTTCGGTGGGGTAAGGGGGGTCGGACGTTCACAGACTTACCCTTATACTAAAGCACTTGACACTTGTACTTGAAAAAGATACATTAAATAAAATGAAAAATAGCTTCTACTTGTGACATACTCTGTATGATTTTTTGAGGACAAACGTGTTATCAAACTCAGCTCTTTATTGGGTTGTAAGGAGCATTAAATAAGTCACTATATTTGCAAATATGATATACCTCTTGAGAACACGACCAGCATTGCCATCATCAACCATGAATAGGCCGATTGCAATATGCTCTGGAGCTATAAAATTATACCCCAGGGTCCTTGAATACTCGACAGCAGCCTCAAACACACGCTTGGAAATGGTAGAAAATGCCACATCTGTGGCCGAAGTAACTGAACCAGAATCCTCATACCCAATCTTCACATTCTCACCATCTTTACCATGACTCCAAATGCTCAGAACAGCTTCGCGGGCCTTGTGGATGTTGATGCCTGAACCAAGAAACCCTCCGGGCCCACGATCCTCGGCAATAAGTCCTAACAAAATATGCTCAGCGAAGACCATGCCCTTTCCCAAAGCCTTCGCTTCCCTCTGAGAGAAAACCACTGCTTTGATTGCCCTCTCGGTAAATTTATCGAACACCCCGGAGATGATAATCAGAGATCGCTTTACTTTACGTGGAACCGAGCTGCAGGGAAGCTGCAAAGCCGAGGTTCCAAAGAGGGACGAGGAAGAGACGCTAGCGCTGAATGAGGCTGTTGGGGTAGCTTGGGATGGAGAAGAAGGGAAATTTGATAAAAGAGTGCCCGCATACTTTGTTTTTCGACGACAGTAAAATGAATCACGACAACTAGACGGAGGGTACGAGCTGGAGAGAGATGACTTAACTGAAAATGGCGAAGAACATGATAACTCCATTGAATAATTCCTGAAAGGAGCTTAAGACAAGACACAAACTTGAATGGATAGAAAGATGGAAATCAAGAAACATAAAATTCAAAGCTGATTGGTGGAACAATTTTTACCTCTTTTTTACTCTTGCAGTCTTGCTGCCAGAGTCCGTTTATCCCTCTCCTCTCCCTCTCCCTCTCCCTCTCCCTCTCCCTCTCCCTCTCCCCTCCTTTACAGAGCCCTCTCCTTGTAAGTTGTGAAGCTTATGAGTGTATGTGTATAAATGAAAGAAAATGTGATTATTTGCTGGGGATGGCAAGGGAAGAGAACTGGAGAAGGAATGTATATGCGAAGACAATACGTCAAAGGCACATAACCCGGTGAAAGGGTAAAGAAAAGAACAAATCAAAGTAGACACCCTCTATCAACTACCCTCCAAAACTAGAGCCCGTTTGGTAACATTAAAATTGGCTGAATTGGTTGTTTCTGCTGAAATTTATGATGTTCTGGCTGAAGTGGCTGTATTGGCTGATTTTGCTGATTTATGAAAAAATTATGTTTAAAATATTTGTTATTAATAAATTAAACAAAAAGTTATATGAAAAAATAGCAAAAATGATCCTCTACAGTAACTTCAGCCAATACAGCTATAAACGTAACTCTAACCTTACTTTTTCAGCTTATTACAAAATTCAACGCGCGAAATCAAAAATTAAGTGTTTGGTGAAAAAACTGGCTGATAAGCCTGATAAGCCGAAAAAAGGGGTCACCAAACGGGCTCTAGATATTAAATCCGGATGTGATCACGATCACGATCATCAGTACTGACTCCAAAGAACAAATCCAGCAGGACTTACATCACATTTTAAACTTTTCCTCCCATCACACGAACCCGCTAGCTTCATTATCCTCTCCCTTCTCAACCGCTGAGCAACTCCGTGAATGTAGGAAGAATCATTGGGAGAGAGACCTCTCTCATCTCTCCTTGGTGAGAATTGAACTCAAGACCTCCCACAATTGAGAGAGTTGGGGATGGATGGTCATACCGTGGACTACACACACCAAACCAAGTCGACACTATCCTTATATACGGCGGCATATGCAAAAACTGTATGTTGTAAAAACCGGATCGGAAAGCGATTCGGACGAACAATCGAATCACGGGTCAACCCGGACCCGGCGGGTCAACTCGGTCAACGTTGGAAAACCCGGTCTACTCTTATACTCCCTCCGTTCCTATTAAAATTTCCAACTTTCCTTTTTCGTCTGTTCCATTTAAAACTTCTACTTTCCCTTTTTAGTAAATAATTTGTGGTTCACATCATTTCTTACACATTTCTCTCTCTTCTGCATAATTCTCCACCACACAATATCCACTATCTTAAATTGTGTGCTAAACCTATTTGGAAGATAAAATAGGAACGGAGGGAGTATAAAATTTTAGGGGAGATTTCCCAAAATAGGAGTAAATGGAGTTTGAAATTCCAAAATATGACTACTTTTTTTTTATTCCCGAAATGGGACTAACATGACAGTATTTAGTACTATTTATTGTCATCTTGTAGCCGTGACTGCCAAATAGTTGCAGTACAGTGCATTTAACATGACAGTATTTATTATAATTAATGAAAGTGTTTTTCAATCATGGCAGTATTTTTCATACATGACAGTAATAACTCCTATTTCGGGAAGAAAAATATACTAGTCCTATTTTTGGAATTCCAAGTGTCATTTGCTCCTATTTTGGGTAATTTCCCAAAATTTTATAGTAACAAACATATATTAATATACTTAAAAAAAGTCTTGAATACGATAAAATAATAATAATACTTGGTTAGCAATTTTTTGTCCAAAAAAGTTTTTGGACATTTGTTATAGTTCTAAAATATTTGAATATTTCAATATAGTGTTGAATAAGAATCCTTATGCGTTTTTTAATATTTAATATTCAATATATTCACATGTTCATCATATTCTATCATATTCTAGAATATAGTTTTAGACCTATTTGAACCAATAATACTGTTTTATATTTATGTTGTAGCTCTATAAAATATTTACATATGATTTTCTTTCAATAGTAAATATTTAAATATATAACATACTATGTTAAAAAAATGAAAATTTACACTTATTATAAAATATTAAAAGTACTTTTTAAGTATTTTAACTTATATTTGAATTTATATACAGAGTAAATATTATAGGATGGTAAAGCTCTAAATTACTTCTTAATCTCTGAATATTGTCTTGGTTTTATGTCTTTTGATCCAAGTGGCATGCCACACCTTTTGCGTATAGAAGAATCATTTGCAAGAGATTTTTCAAAAATCTCTGTTGGGATTTCTATTCTGGCAGGGGCATTCATAGCAGGAATATGTGACTTTGTCACTTTCTTTGTATCTGTGAATGCATCAGGCAACTGATTTGCAACATTTTGTAAATGGATTATCTTATGCACATCTTGCTCACATATATTTGATCTTGAGTCAATATGTGACAATCCTATTGCATTCCATGTAATCTCTTTCGTACTTGGATCTAATTTAGTATTTTCTCCCCCTAAGGTTGGGAATACTGTCTCATTGAAATGACAGTCAGCGAACCGTGCGGTGAATAAGTCACCAGTCATCGGTTCAAGATATTTGATTATTGAGGGAGATTCAAATCCAACATAAATTCTCAACCTTCTTTGAGGACTCATTTTTGTACGATAAGGTGAAGCAATTGGAACATAAATAGCACAACCAAATATTTTAATGTGATGTAATATTGGCTCGTGTCCAGTAACTAATTGCATTGGGGAATATTCATGATATGCACTCGGTCTAAGCCAAATTAAATTTGCTGCATGTAAAATAGCATGTCCCCAAGCTGATGAAGGTAAATTACACTTCATTAATAATGGTTTGGCGATTAATTGTAATCGTTTAATCAAAGATTCAGCAAGACCATTTTGTGTATGAACATGAGCAACAGGATACTCCACATCAATCCCAATTGACATACAATAATCGTTAAATGTTTGGGATGTAAATTCTCCTGCATTGTCAAGTCGGATTCTCTTTATAGAATGATCCGGAAAATGAGCTCTTAATCGTATAATTTGAGCGAGGAGTTTAGCAAATGCTAAATTTCTAGTCGATAAAAGACTAACATGTGACCAACGTGTTGAAGCATCAATCAACACCATAAAATATCGAAATGGTCCACATGGTGGGGCTATCGGCCCACAAATATCTCCTTGAATCCTTTCTAAAAATGCAGGTGATTCAGTTGCAATTTTATTCATAGAAGGCCTGATGATCATTTTGCCAAGAGAACAGGCCATACAAGGAAAATCATTTGATAATGGAACCCTGATATTCTTTAATGGGTGTCCAAGTGAAGTCTTAATGATTTTATGCATCATTACTTGGCCTGGGTGACCTAAACGGTCATGCCACAACATGAATGTTTTCTGATCACCTAACTTTGTGTTAGAAACCAAATTTATTTCGAATGGACTAATATATGTGAAATATAGTCCTGAGGAATATGCTGGCATTTTTTCACAAATATATTTAGTGCCAGATTTAGTTGTCGTAAGACAAAGATATTCCTTTTGATTTTCATTCATGGTTTCTATGTGATAAACATTTTGACGCATATCTTTAAAGCTTAATAGATTTCTCCGCGATTTGCTGGAGTATAAAGCGTCATTTATAATTATTTTTGTCCCGTTAGGGAGCATCACATATGCTTTCCCAGAGCCTTCAATGAGCTTCGCAACACCTGATATTGTATTGACTTTAGCTTCAACTAAAGTCATTTGAGAAAAAAATATTTTATTTTTCAAAATGGTGTGCGTTGTGGCGTTGTCTATCAGACATAGCTCTTTATCATTTGAATGATCCATATCTTCAATATATATAAATAAACATTAGCTTGATCACAAATTATTCATTTTATTTAACATAAGAGTATATACATTACACATATTTATTTAAAAACAAAATAAAAAGGGGAAGAAAGAAAAAGTACATAAAACTAGTATTGTAGTATTGTACAACATGAGGAGTCTACTATTTTATTTAGTAACATTTTGGTTTAAAGCAAAAGCATCATCCATAATGGCATCATCCGCGAAAAAATCAGACACGTCAAATTTTGGCAGAGATGGAGTTGTGTCATTGACATAATTAGCTTCCATATTATTGCCTTTGTTCAAATTCATGGAAGATTGAAATAACTCCACCAGATGTTTCGCAGTACGACATTTGTTAGCCCAATGCCCCATCATGCCACATTTATAACAAGTCGTCTTTACCGAGGTTTTTGTAGGCCGATTTATTTGATGGGCCTTTTGTTTGCCCTTGCCCTTGTAATTCGGTCTTTCGACCTGTTTATATCCTCTGTGAGACTTGTTATTATGACCACTATAATGCCCACGTTTAAAATGCCTTCGAAGGCCACTGTGTGTTGCATTTGATTCAGTGGGTAAATTATGACCAGATGGACCATAAATCGAAGGACTAGAACCGGTGGGTCTCAAATTGTGGTTTTTCATCAAAAGGTCATTATTTTGCTCAACTACTAATAATACTGATATTAAGTCGGAGTATTTTTTAAAACCCTTTTCTCTGTATTGTTGTTGTAGTAGCATATTAGAGATATGCATAGTAGAAAAGGTTTTCTCCAACATATCAGCATCAGTGACTTTTTGTCCACATAACTTTAATTTGGATGTTATTTGGAACATAGCAGAATTATAGTCACTGATAGATTTAAAGTCTTGGAATCTTAAATTGATCCAGTCGTACTGAGCTTTTGGTAAAAGTACCTTTTGTTGGTGGTCATACCTCTCCTGTAAATTGTCCCATAATTCTTTTGGATCATCGACCAAGAGATATTCAGATTTGAGACTTTCATGGAGATGGTGACGGAGAAATATAATAGCTTTCGCTTTGTTCTGGGAGGATGATTGATTATCAGCCTCAATGGTGTCTTCTAGACCATTAGCCTTCAAATGTGCTAAAACATCAACTTTCCATTCCAGGTATTTTTGACCGGACATGTCAAGAACGTCGAATTCTCTTTTGCTTATGTTGGCCATTATATAACTACAAAATTATTAAGTTAAATTAATAAATATATATACTCGTTTATATATACAATATTTGTTATCTATATATATATATATATATATATAGAATTAGGTTCAAGTGAGAAAATGATCTTAGGAGAGAAATGAGAATGAATCTCGACCGTTAGATTGTATTCTGTTAAATTTAATGTGCATCAAGCGAAACTGAAACGTGCATTAGATGAAATCGAAATGTGCAGCACAAAAGGTCAGACAAAGTCGGATTATGTGTAGTTGAATTGTGCATTGGGCAAAACTGAAATGTGCACTAGGTGAATCTGAAATGTGCAAAATAAAAACTATGATGTAGTGGTATTTTTGTGCCTTTTACTCTGCACATTTTAATTTCACATAATGCACATTTGAGTTTTATTTTTCATTCCTCATATTTCAATGTCACTTAATGCATGTTTCAGTTTTACCAAATGCACAATTCAATTTCACATAATACAATCCAACGGTCCAGATTCATTCTCATTTCTCTCCTAGGAGACCATTCTCACTGGAACCATCCCCTATATATATATATATATATATATATATATATATATATATATATATATATATATATATATAAAACAATATTGAAGTATATTTTTCCTTCTTAAAATTTCATGGCCGAATCAAGCAAATAATATTTGACTCATGAATTACTAGTGATATCATAACACATGTACATGCCTATATTAATGAAACATATTCCTTTATTTACAAGATTGAAAATTTTAAACTAAAGTAATACTCCTTAATCTGTATGTCAAATTCTCTTATACTCCGTATTGTATACTAGGTATTATGTCGATTAACTTTTTGTGTTTCCTGTTAATATATATACTCTGTATTTAAATAATGTATATGCTTTTAAACTTGCATAAAAAATGGACTTTGTTCTGGTGCTAATAAACCGACAACTTAATATTTAAATTAAAAAATAATAAGCTCATAAAGTATGAAACCTGTGCACTACACATCTATCCTTATCTACGAGTTGCCCTATGCTTCTCTCGTGACTAGCTAGTATTATCTATTGCTATTTAATTTTCTTTGTTTGTTTATGAAGACACACACATGTGAACTGCATGCATGCAAACTTGTGCAGACTACCCGTGACTTGAGTTTATTATTGTTAGTCTATCTTACGGAGTAATATATATATCTACGAGTTTAGACTTCTAACATGTTTTACATATCTATTTTTAATTTATTCATTGTTTACTTCAGCTATCATCTTCCTCACTCGGTATTATTACGTACTCACTATGTATGTATTACTAATTAATACTACTTATTAGAGAGTATGTATTATAAATTTCTTCAACGACATCAATCAGATAATGATACACTTTTAAAGGTACGTATGTGAGTTATGTCTAACAAATATAAATCTAATTTTGGACAATCACATAGTATAGTTTTTCAATTTTCATTATAATTTTTCTTTTTGCTTTTCAGAAATTTGATGAAAATAAAAGTAATGTGTATGTAGTAGTAAATAATTATGTTTATACCTGCAGGAGGATGATTTTCTTGAAGATTTAGGAGCAAATTCGTGCTGATAACGTATTGTGAAATGAAGAAGATGAAGATCAAATTTGGGAGATAGATATATAGATAAAAAGCTCTAAACTACTTCTTCTTAATCTCTGAATATTTTCTGAATTTCTGAGTTACTTTACAAGGCATCACCAAACCCCTATTTATACTGATTGAGCTTGGTGATGAATCATCAAAGAGTAATTCTACATTATTTTTCTGGCAACATTAAAACTAGCTATCTGTCTATCTATGATTACAAGGATGGAAACTAGATTAGTGTCCTGATGACAAGGATGAACAATTCACACTTGTCATTCTCAGGAATTTACAACAGTTAGCAATTTTTTGTCCAAAAAAGTTTTTGGACATTTGTTATAGTTCTAAAATATTTGAATATTTCAATATAGTGTTGAATAAGAATCCTTATGCGTTTTTTAATATTTAATATTCAATATATTCACATGTTCATCATATTCTATCATATTCTAGAATATAGTTTTAAACCTATGTTAGTCCCTGTTTTCTACTACAGCAAAGATTAATAGTATAACAAGTAGAAGATTAACGATAAAGATGAACACAAGATGATCGATGATAACCTTCCTTGATATACCGTGAACTCGTACAGAGAAGAATATTGCGCTAAGGCTATTTGGAACGAGTACGAAAGTTAAGCAGACCTGAGTCCTCGGCTTCCTTTTATAGGCGAGGCTCAGGTATGCGTATAAGGCTTTTAGCCTTTGTATGGGCCTAACACTTGGCCCATATTAAATACTATTCTCAGAGATACAGTATATCAGTACAGAACGGAAATAGTAAACTAGACTATTACAGACAAAACTGACAGACTTGATTCACAATAAAATTATCTTCAACAATATCCCCCTTTGTGATCAAGTGATGTCTTCTCTTCCTTCTGAGCTTGGTAGTAGTCTTTTCTTATGTTCAGAGCATGCTCGTATTGCCTAAGAATGTTCCTCTTGTCAAGACGATCGTCAATTGCCTTTAGAATGGTTGTCAATGTTGCGTGCTCCTTCTGAGTGTATGACGATGCGTCTGCAAGCTTTTTGTCCAGTTTTTCTTTTAGTTTCAGCAGCTGCTCTCTGATGATCTTCAGAGTCCCATCACAGTACTTTGCAATTTCGTTGACCATCATCAGGCGTTTTTCATTTTTGTGATTCAGATAAGTGATTGCTGGGGGACTGAAGAATATGTGATAAGCTGGGAAGTCATTGATCTCTGGACCTTGCCGTCGTGGCCGTGCAAGATTTGTCTTTGGCAAGTTGTTTTCTATAGCCATCTGCAGGTCGTGGGTGGAATGAACTCGGACTTGTCGGAGCATGAATCGTTTGATGGCTTCAAATCCTTCGTTGTATGTTCTACTCTTCCTGATTGGAAGGTATCTATATGCCATGAACATTTGATATATGTCATCTGGTATCTATATGCTTCCGTCTGTGCGCCTCAGCTTATAGGAGTAGAACCTGATTGTGTTATGATCTTCAGCTTTGACTTCGAGGATATCATGAACTCGATGTACGCTGGATCTCATATCTTTTTCAAGGACATCCCTTTGAGGTCTGGATGATCGATGCATCAGCATATGTAGACGGCCTCCTGCTTGTTTCCCTTTTAGATGTGTGAGACTTCGAAGCTTTAGCTCATTCAGGGGCTTGATTTTGTCCGGTCTACACCAGATGCGCTCTCTGATTTCCTCTTGGAAAGGGGCTCTTATCCCGACATTCTTCCAGGGTTTTTCGGCCTTGGGAAGTCGTCCCGCCGTTTGTCTTACTACAGATTCAAGCGCCCTCTGGGTTTCTTTGTAGTTCTCCCCTTCCTTGATTTCATCTTCCTCGAGCCTGACTATATCTTCAGCGCATTTGGCCAGTAGTTCTCGAAGCCACCAGTTTCTCTGCATGCCATCTATCTCAACCTCACTACGGAGATCATCACATTCTGTCCATTTTCTTGGCCATTTATCATGTATCACCGCATCCTCCAGTGCGTCGTGGATGTCCTTGCCTGGGGGAATGTATGGAACTCTTTGCTGCTGTTGGAGCAGTGATTGTTCTTGGGTAGCACAACCGGGTTCACTCGGATTGCCCGTTGACATCAGCTTAGAACTGGGTTCTGACTGATGGCCTGATTTTAAGGATGTACTCGCAGTAGCATCACCAGGACTTCCATCCCCTCCTCGAACAATATCTCTAGGAGATAAGTCTCAGGATGTTTCATCTAGCTCGACCACGCTAGAGAGATGGGTTTGGTTTTGGCTAGAGGTAGGTGGTGGTTGGTTAGTGGAAGTCTCGGGTTGTTCGGTTTGGGGGGGTGTGGCTAGTAGAGGCACCTTTCTCGAGTATCCGTGGCCTCTTGTTCTCCCCCTCATGAGGTTCCGGATCGTCGGGATCCTCATGTGAACGTTTGCGACCACAGGGACTTTCACGGCAGGTGCCCTTGGTGTCCGGATCAGAGAGAAGGGCAATAAGGATGCCTTGCTGGTAGGGAGTGAGATCGGTGTGGGGAATGTTAAGGAGATGATCCAGCAAGGCCAATGCCAGGACCTCGAAGGGTTGGGAAAGTACTTCAATGGGAGGTGTGGTCGGGTGTGGGGATGATACTTGGTCTGTATCATGGGTTCCCCGAGAAGAGGTAGGGCTATGGGCTTTGGTGGAGGTGGCGGAGATGACTGGAGAGGGCTGAGATTGGGAGTGAGAAGGTGATGGGTGTGGTTCAGGCTGGTTTTGTTCACTATGCACCGCCGGGGTGGTCTTGGATTCTTGTGCCCAAGCGGTAAATGCTTGTTGCACTCATGGCTTAATGGTGGAATCCATGAAATGATGCATAAGAACGGTAACGTCTTCGGTAGTGAGGTGTTCAGTTACTGGGGTTGTAACTGTTGTCACAGCATCAGTGAAGAGGGCTGATGTAACACCCGAGATTAATTTAAAAATATTAATAGTACTACTCATACCAACAGAGGTGCATCTCCTTTTAAGGGAGCTCATCACCCAAGAACTCCAAAGTTAAGCATGCTTGCACGAGAGTAGTCTTGGGATGGGTGACCCCCTGGGAAGTTTCTCAGGGCGCGCATGAGTGAGGACAAAGTGCGCGGTAAAGGCTCGTGGTGGTTTGTGAGGACAGTACTATTGGTCTAGAGTAGCTACCTCGGGTCCTGCGAGGCCGGGGTGTTACAAATGGTATCAGAGTAACCCTGCGACGGTGTGCTGATCCGTTGGATATCAGGCGGGAACTTAGTAGGGGAAAAGATTCTGGGATATGATTGAGATTGGTGTTTGGGCGCAACGAGGACGTTGCGTTCCTAAGTGGAGGTGATTGTAATACTTGAGATTTAATTTAAATGGACTAATAGTACTACTCATACCAACAGAGGTGCATCTCCTTTTAAGGGAGCTCATTAGCCAAGAACTCCAAAGTTAAGCGTGCTTGAACAGGAGTAGTCTTGGGATGGGTGACCCCCTGGGAAGTTTCTCAAGGCGCGCACGAGTGAGGACAAAGTGCACGGAAAAGGCTAGTGGCGGTTTGTGAGGACAGTACTCGAGGTCTGGAGGGTGTGTTAGAGTAATTACCTCGGGTCCTACGGGTCGGGGTGTTACAGCTGATGTGTGGCCTGCATTCAATGATGGAATCATTGTGGGCGTAGCAGGGCTTCCGACCGTCATCGTTTGCACTCTGGTCGTTGCTTCCAGGGTGCGTGCACCTGTATGTGCGGTGAATAGTGTAGGTGTCCTAGAAAATTAGAAAATGTAGGGAGTGTGACACCTAGACTCGATGTGCTCAAGGAAAGGGTGGTGGCCTCAGGCTGTTGGCCACTAATTCGCTCAACTGGTTCGGAGGGAACCAGAGAGGTGGGTGAGTCCCGCGGTTTTGAAACGTTAGCCTGTTGGGAGGCTAACGAGTGGCTAGGTGAAGGTGGTGTATGCGCAGTTGAGCCAGATGTTGCGGCTTCTACTTGGAAACCGAAAAGATCGGCTCCTGTACTTAAGGATTCAGCTCGGCTTATATTGATGAAGGATTGACAGTCGGCGAAGATATACATGTCGTCCTCGTCAATTAGGTTTCTTTTGACGAGGCGCCGCTTCTTGGGGTTGAGCGACTGGGGAGCATCATTTTTAGCTTTGATGCGTTGCTCCCTGGCGATGCCGGTAGCACTTGCTATAGTATGACCGGCCTCCACGGTCTTGATGACGAGCTCTTTGGGGCGTGTAGCAATGATGGGGGCTGCATCCTCAGCGGTGATTTTCTTTGGAGGAGATTCAATAGGCAGCTTCCCCTTTTTTATGAGAGCAAAGGTGTGCTCAACATCGTCGATATCATCGTCATCATCATCATCGTCGTCATTGTCACTTCTGGCCACGCTATCGGAAGCCTCGTCGTCAGCCTCTTTGTGGGCCGGGCTGAGCGAGTCATCAGCTGGTTCCTCTGCATTCGTCGGTTTGCCCTCAGTCGTCCGAGTCCTCTCGGAAGATTCATCGGACTCTCCTTCATCGGGCTGACGTGCCACTGGCTTCTGTGGCTTTGGGGCTCTCTTGGGACCCTTACTTGCACTCGGCTTAGTCCCCGAGGTAGGTCCAGCTAGGTTTTGCTGAACCATAGGGACTGTCCTCTCAAGGTTCTCCTTGTATTTCACAATAGTTGGATTGGACTGATTTGCCAAATTGAGCAGAGCGTCTGGAATCCGCAGTCCCTGAGCCGCTTTCTTGTCAGCTTTGAAATATTGGAGCTTTGGGGCTGTGAAGTGTGGATCGTCACTGCGTCTAGGAATGGAGGTGTGCTCTGCCATGCAGTCATGGATAATCAGCCCCAGCCACCTGGCGTATGGGATGGTGCCTGACCTGTTCTTCTCCTTTGCTTTTACCAGGTCCATGAGCTCTGAGAAGAAGAGTTGAGCCATGTCGTAGTTCTTGTTGTATGCAATGCCGTGGAAGACGCAGAGGATCTGCTTGTTGCATTTGTCAAGCCCGGCATGCTTTGGTGACAGACACTTGTTGACTAGCCCGAACAGGCTCTTCCAAGGACGATGTAGGTAGGCTCCATTGAAGTTTGACAGTTTGGGGAGTAAAGAGGCATAACCCAGAGCCGCGACATCTTTGAGAAGGTCCGGAATAGGTGGCAGAGGATCGTAGTTGTCAAGTACCGGGAGCGCCAGTGTAGAGCGTAGAGTTGCTGGTGTCAAGACCATCCTCATGTTGTTGAGCTTTGTGAGGATTTTGGAGCGGTCTTTTGTTGACTCTGTGCGCATGTGTCCCCATAGTTGTTGGAGGTAGATTTCTGGCACAGGCTTAGATTTGTGGAGGGCGGTCCAGAGATAGTGGCGCTTCATGATCCCGGGGATGACCGGATCCTGACATTTGAAAACTGTCAGGTCCAGCTGGAAGTTGTTGTCCAGCATCTTGATCCACATATCCTGTGGATAGATGGCGTCATCAATGTTATGTCTCTTTTGGGTGCCTGCCATAATGAGTTGTGGAAAACATGGGTCAGTGCAAAAGTCCTTTATTATTTTTGTGGTTTCCTGAAATTTTATGAACTGTTTTTGGTTTTTCAGAAAGTGGAGTGCAGGTGAAGTGGTGGTCAAAATCGACTAAGGCCAAAGCTCGAAAACCGGATCTCGAGAGGTAATTCTCGAGATCTCAATCTCGAGGTTTAAATCTCGAGATCACAATCTCGAAGTTTAAATCTCGAGATCTCAATCTCGAGGTTTAAATCTCGAGATCTCAATATCGAGGTTTAAATCTCGAGATCTCAATCTCGAGGTTCAAATCTCGAGATCTCAATCTCGAGGTTCAAATCTCGAGATCTCAATCTCGAGGTTCAAATATCGAGATCTCAATCTCGAGGTTCAAATCTCGAGATCTCAATCTCGAGGTTCAAATCTCGAGATCTCAATCTCGAGGTTCAAATCTCGAGATCTCAATCTCGAGGTTCAAATCTCGAGATCTCAATCTCGAGTTTTAAATCTCGAGATCTAGATCCCGAGGTTTAAATCTCGAGATCTCAATCTCGAGTTTTAAATCTCGAGATCTAGATCCCGAGATTTAAACCTCGAGATCTAGATCCTGAGGTTTAAACCTCGAGATCTCGTCACGAAGTTCAAACGACGAGAGCGAGATCCTGAGTTTTAAACATGGAGATTTCGAGTCTCGATTTTTCCTTCGAAGACATATGACGAAACCACCTGCAAAAACACAAACACAAAAATATGACAAACAAAAGCAAAGTAAACAGTTCCGAGTTCATCGTTCTTGTGCGAGATTTCGCGAAACAGAAACATGAGTTTTCCTTTTTGTTTTTGATTTGAGAAGAGGTTCGAAACCCATGCAATGGAGTACGATGAAGTTTGAAAAAGTGTTGGACTACCTTTTGCTTTGATGGCGAGAAGAGGGAGATAGATTTGAGAGAGAAAGATTTTGAGAGCTCTGAAAGGTTGGGACGGAAATGTGAGAACGATAAGGACTCAGGGTTCTCGAGAACCTTTTATATGCGAGAAGAATGGGCTTTGCGATAATTGGTGGTTTGGGCCGAAAACAGAGAGCTGGGCTCAATTGTCGTTTGAAAAGAGTTGGGTCCAAAAGACTATATAAATTCTCCCCCTCATTTTGTGCACGAGTTAAAGTAAAAAAGAAACACACACATGCAACTCACGCACACCAATTTTTTTGCTCCTTTTAGGTTTTCTCCCCCTAGACACATGCAACGCACACTATGTACAGAATGCGACGCACACACACTATTTTTTGTTCTTTTTCTGATTTTCTCCCCCTCAACACATGCAACGCACACTATGTACAAGTCACACCCACACACGCTTTTTACAAGTCCCACACACACACACACTCTTTTCGGACCAGTGGAGATAAAATTAAACAGTCTCGAGGTTCAACATGCCCAACTTGGAGACAAGGAACTGAAATCTTTTTTTCATCCAATGCCTTAGTAAACAAGTCAGCCAATTGAAGCTCTGAGCTTACAAAATACATATCAATATCTCCTTTTTCCACGCGGTCCTTGATGAAGTGATAGCGCAGATCGATGTGTTTGGTGCGGGAGTGGTGAACTGGGTTGCTGGTGATGGTGATGGCGCTCTGTGAATCACTGTAGATCGGGATATGGCGGAATGTGTAACCGTAGTCTTTGAGCTGAGTCTTCATTCATAATATTTGTGAACAACAACTAGCAGCCGCGACGTATTCGGCCTCAGCTGTAGATGTTGACACACAATTCTGCTTCTTGGAAGATTAGCAGACTAACTTCTCGCCCAAGAACTGGACGGCTCCTGATGTACTTTTGTAGTCCATCCTGCAACCCGCAAAATCAACGTCCGAATATCCGACTAGGTCAAAGCCTGAATGCTTGGGATACCAAAGGCCTAGATTCACAGTGCCTTTAAGGTATCGTAAGATTCGACGTACATCAGTCAGATGGGATTCCTTCGGATTAGCTTGAAATCGAGCACATAGGCATGTGGAGAAGACAACGTTAGGCCTGCTAGACGTGAGATACAGCAAAGATCCAATGATGGCCCTGTAGTTTGTAGCATCAACTGGCTTCCCGGAGGGGTCTCAGTCCAGTTTATTATTCAGGGACATAGGGGTCGTCATGGAAGATTTGCCGTCAATGTTGAATCTCTTGAGCATTTCCAGAATATATTTTGACTGGTTGATGAAAATGCCATCAGAGAGTTGTCGTACTTGCAGGCCTAGGAAGAACTTCAGTTCACCCATCATGCTCATCTCGAACTTTGTTTTCATCAATTTCTCGAAATGTTTGCATAGGCGCGGATTGGATGAGGCAAAGATGATGTCATCGACATAGATCTGAATCAGAATAATATCAGATTTCTGTCGCTTGATGAACAGTGTAGTATCAATCTTACCTTTGGAGAAACCCGAATCAACTAGAAATTCGGTCAAGGCATCGTACCAAGCTCTGGGTGCCTTTTTCAGCCCATAGAGAGCTTTCTTGAGCTTGTGTACATGATCTGGGAATTTTGGATCTACAAATCTTTCAGGTTGAGCAACATAGACTTCTTCTTCTAAAATTCCATTTAGGAAGGCTGTCTTCACGTCCATCTGAAAGACGGTGAAGTTCTTGTGCGCCGCGTACGCAAGAAAGAGGCGGATTGCTTCAATTCTTCCTACGGGCGCGAAAGTTTCATCATAGTCTATGCCTTCATGCTGATTGTATCCCTTTGCGACCAGCCTTGCCTTGTTTCGTACAACTGTCCCTTCTTCATCTCTCTTGTTTTTGAAAATCCACTTCGTGCCAATGATGGTCTTTTGTTGTGGCTTAGGTACGAGTGTCCATACATCCAGTCTGTCAAATTGATTGAGTTCATCTTGCATTGCAAACACCCAATCTGGATCAAGTAGTGCTTCAGAAACCTTTGACGGTTCAGACTGGCTTAGGAAACAGGCGAAGTGGCATTCATTTGCTTTGGCGGATCTTGTGCGCACACCTTGTCTCGGATCACCTATTATTTGATCAACGGGATGTGCTTTCGTCCATTTCCTCTAATGAGCCAGAGGAGTTGGAGTGATGATTGGTTGATCCGAGTCCTGATAGGTGTTTGAGGTCTCTTGAGCAGCTGTGGTGTGTATTGGAGATGTTCCTGGAGTTGTAGCAAAGCCATGATCACCCACTCCTTTATGATTGGATTGAGGAGTCGAAGGCGTGGATGGTACATCACCTGGACCTGTAAGGAGTGGAATCTCAGCTATGGGAGTATGTTGTTGTGGAGCTGTTGATGTTGAAGCTGGTGTGCATGGAGGAGATGAAGGTTGTGAATTCTCGTAGAAGTTTCTGAAAAGTGAATTAAGAATCACATCTTCATGTTCTGAGTTCGAATCAGCTTTATCAGAAGCCACTGGTACAACATGTGATGGATCAACCTGTAAATGTTCAAGCGCGAAATCCGCCATTTCATAGAATGTAACATTTACACTCTCGATGACAGTTCGCTTGTCTCTTAGATAGACCATGTAAGCTTTGGACTGCAGAGAGTAGCTCATAAACACGCCTTCTCTGGCTTTGGGGTCCAGCTTACTTCTTTCTGTTCGATCATTCAGTATGAAACACTTGCAGCCAAATATCTTGAAGAAAGAGATGTCGGGAGTTCTGTTGAAGAGAATTTCATAAGGAGTCTTTTCGAAGCATTTATGAATGGATGTTCTGTTCTGGGTGTAGCACGCAGTATTGATTGTCTCTGCCCACATGAAATGAGGTAGTCTGGATTGGATTAACATGGTGCGTGCTGCTTCAACAAGAGTCCTGTTCTTTCTCTCAACAACTCCGTTCTGTTGGGGTGTTTTGGCTGCTGCAAATTGCTGAGTGATACCGAGAGATTCATAGAAATCAGTGAGAGATTGATTTTTGAACTCGGTACCATTGTCAGTTCTTACTATTCGAACACTCTGCTGTAGCAGTTTCTGGATGGTTCTGATGAAGGTCACAATGTTTTCTGCTGCCTCGTCCTTTGAACGAAGAAATTTTGTCCATGTGTACCTTGATAAGTCATCAACGATCACACAGATCCATGTGAATTAACTGCAGCTGATGAGTAGATGATGGAACTGTTTTTGGCTTGTGGGAGCTTCGCGTCATTTTGCCCATTTTGCAGGCACTACAATGATTTTCAGTGGAAGACTTTAACAGAGGAAGCCCCTTTACAAGTTTCTTGGAGGACAAGATTGACAAATGCTTGAAGTTCAGATGGGAAAGACGTCTGTGCCAAAGGTTGTTCTGTTCTGTGGAAGCTTTGGATAGCAGACAGATGGAAGTGGTGGATTGTACGCTTTTCAGATCAATCGTGTACATATTTGATGTTCTGTATCACGTTAATAATGTGTTCCCCATGCTGTCTAGCACACAACATTGTCTGGAAAAGAACCTCACTTCCATCCCGCTGTCACAGAATTGCCCTATGCTCAGTAAATTGTGTTTGAGCCCTTTGACAAAAGAGACATCCTTGATGGTGACACTGACACAGATGACATCCCCATATCCAAGAATAGGAGATGAGGCGTCATTCCCAAATCTGACATTGCCTCCGTAACAGTTGATGTAGTTGCTCAACAGGTGTTTTATTCCGGTCATGTGGGTTGAGCATCCAGAATCCAAGTGCCACACATGACCGTCCTGCAAAACAATTAAACAGGTTTAGGTACCCATCTTGGGATGGGTCCTTCCTTATCAACATAAAACACCTTTTTGAATCTTGCTTTCAGCTGTGATCCAAGGTCAGCAGCTTTCTCAACAAATGATTTTTCTCTCGCGAGCTCTCTAACAGCCAGATCTGCCTTTGCAGTGGGTCTGGTTTTTGGAGCCCACTTAGCAGTTTCCGGTTTGGTGGGTCTGTTTTTGGGAACCCACCTGTCCGTTGTAGTCTTGGTGGGTCTGTTTTTGGAAGCCCACCTTTCAGTTTCAGTCTTGGTGGGTCTGATTTTGGGGACCCACCTTTCAGTTTCAATCTTGGTGGGTCTGATTTTAGGGACCCACCTTTTAGTTTCAGTCTTGGTGGGTTTGATTTTGGGGACCCACCTGTGATTTGTTGTGGGAGGAGAGTAGACACGTGCTTTGTGATTGAATGGTTGTCTCTTAAGGTGAGTTTTAAAGATTTCCTCCTTAGAAAGCCGATTAAGATGTTTCCTAGATTGAACTCGGAGGGGATATTTCATATATGGTATACAAAATATTCCCTTAGAAGTTCTGTTCTCGGTTTCCTGTCTCGGTTTGAGCTTTCTTTGAGGCTTGGCTTTAACAACATTCATATCACATTCCTAATTATGAGGATCTGGAACAGAATAACCATAAGCAATACTAGAATTATGAATAGAACGATGTCCAAAAGATGTCTCAGAAATTTTCAGCTTGGGACTCAAGACTGAACAACTAGGGGTTTGTTTGACAGAGACAGAATTACATTTCACTTTAGAATACAAAATGGAACTGGATCTAGTGCTGGTCTTATTTTCAAAAACTTTATTTTTCCCTTCAGCGATTTTCTTTGTTTTCTTCGTCTACTCGTCCTTCTCTTCTCCTTCCTTCTTCACTTCTTGTCCTGTGTGCAAAGGAGAAGAGTGATGAGTGGACGAACCTTTTGAAAGCTTAGTTTTATCAGGTGAGGGGTGCGAATTGCTTAACTTATTATTGGAAGAAGGTTGAGAGGTTGTTTTGGAATGATATTGCTCACTTAATTCATTGCACTTGTTAAGAAGTTCCTCCCAGTTACTCTCAAAGCCTCTCCTTTCAGTTTCAAATCTCTCTCTCTCTCGTTGTCTAGAGTTTTCTGAAGGTTTTTGAGTTTTTGTGCCATTGGAAAAATACAGGGTTCCTCTCCAGTTTTTGAGATACCTACTCTTGGAGGTGGGTTTAATGGATGTCCTATGTGTGGCACATCCTTTGCACCGGCATAAGGGTCAAGAAACTCATTTGTGCAAGAACTAGGTTCTTCGTGTGTGAGCTGTTTTTCATTTACAGAAGGATAATCACAAGAAATTGCAGCCTTAGGGTTCTTTCTCTTTTCTTCTTGTTCTTCTTTTGCGTTTTCTTCATCACTTCTAAAATACATTTTCTCACCAAATCCTAGTCCCATGTAATCTTTGTTATAAATCTGAAGACAGTCAACTTTCTTTAGATTACATGGGTTGCTTATGCCCAGTCCTATTCTAGGATTGTAGAACCGGCCATCCTTTATTTGATTTAGAAAAATTGTCTGTTCAGATTGACCTCTCCTGGCAGCTAGATCCGCTAGTTCTTTTACTTTGTTTAAAAGTGTTCTTCTTTTATTTTGCAAAAATTCGCATTCAGCCTTTGTTGTGCTTTTCTCTCGTTCACTGTTCTCAAATTTCTTAGTCAATTCAGCTATCTTAAGTTCAAAACTTTCGAAATCTGAGGACACCTTTTTGACCTGTTCTTTTGCAATTTCAAGTTGAACACTTAGAGAAGACTTTTGGTCAAGATTCTGTTTCAGTACCCTGTGATTATTGTCTAATCTCTCCTTTAGTTCTTTAATGAGATTGTCCTTATCGAGTAAGGACTGATTTTGATTATTGCATGGGAGATAAGAGGTACTTACAGAGCTTGTAGAACATTCACTTCCGAGGATCGCAGCATCACCCTTTCTTTCATCTTCTTCCTCCAGTCGAGCCATCAAGGCATAGTTGTCTTCCTCCTCCTCATCAGAAGTGTCTTCTGCCCAATGATCATTTTCGGCAAGCACTGCAGTATTTTCTTCTTCCTTCTGCACCATAAGCATCTTTTGCTTATTCCACAACATCTTCTGTTTGTAGAAGTTTGCATCCCTCTTCTTTGGCAGGCGACAATCTTTGATCACATGTCCAGCCTTTCCACAGTTATAGCATTTGGGGGCATCTTCAGCTGCTGGTGCCTTCCTAGAAGATCCTTGATCATGGTTCTTCTGTTTGTAATTTGAGGAGGAGGTTCTCAACTTGCTGGAGGAGCTGTTCTTCTTAGCAAATCTCTTGGCTAGCAGTGCCATTTTCTTCTGTAGGTCTGCAAGTTCAGCCTCCAGGTCAGATTTGTCATCATCACTCTCATCTTCATCTGATTCAACCACCACTTTCTTCTTCTTCTTTTTCAGTGGTGTGGTTGTCCTTCGGGACTGAGCTTCCATCACCAGAGCCAGTGGATTTGTGTTGTGTTGATCCTCGGCACAAACAACCTCATTGACAAATTGCTTTAAGTGTTCATAAAGAGTGCATAGATCAATTTCATCCAAGTCTATGCGTTGTCTGACATCCTTTACAGTCTTTTCCCATGCCGGATGTAAGCTGGATAGAAATCTTATATTCAGTTCCAAGTTTGTCCTGAATACTTTGATCTTCCTTAGTTCATTGACCAGTTGGACGAGTCTGTTGTATGTCTCGTTCAATGGTTCTCCAGGTGCAGCTTTGAAGGAGTCATAGGCAATTAGGATAGTTGTTTTCTTGGTTTTCAGGCTGACGCTTGTGCCTTGGAGCAGTTTTTCAATCTCATCCCACATCTCCTTTGCAGTTTGCATGTTGTCAATTAGTACATATACTTCGTTTGGGATGGCTTGAAGGAGGTATGTCTTTGCCATGAGATCACCTCTAAGTCTGAGCTTGTCAGCTTCAGTGTATTCTGATGCCACTTTTTGTCTCCTTTCTGGAGGGATAAGTGGGTTGTTGTCTGGATCTCCTCCAACTGAGATCATCAGCTCAGCTGGTCCTTCAAGCAGTGATTCAAGCATTGCAGCGGAATTTTCTGTGTTCGAGGAAATTTAGGAATCGATTCCTCCACATCTGATATTCTCCTTTCCTTAGACTTGGAGGAGTACTGATGTTCCCTTGGGCATTGTATTCAGAAGCCATTGCTGTAGAAAACTGACCGTTCGAGAAATTTGATCAAAAGATTTTCAAAGGCAGAATATTGAAATTTCAGATGTCGAGATCTGAATATCAAGATTCAAGATTTCGATAAATGAGGCCAGATATCGAGATTTGATATCGAGATATCAAATGTCGAGTTTTGGTCTCGAGATTTCAAATGTCGAAAAACAAATGTCGAGATTTGAAAAATCGAGATTTGAAACTCGAGATGTGTTTTCGAGATATCAAAAGTCGAGGACCTGAAGTCGAGACCTTAAAAATCGAAACCTCAAACTCGAGATTTGGATGTCGAGATCCTCAGTGTCGAAATCCTGCAAAGTGAAAAACTCAGGTTAGCAAAATCTGAGGGTAGTTTCTGGTAGAGTTTGATGTCGAGATCCTCAGGTGAAGTTTTCAGAATAAAGGTATAACTTTTACAACTTTTCGAGTAAAAGTTATACACCTTTTCAGGTCTACACCTGTTCAAATAGAGATCTCGAGTTCTTGATCTCGAGATATCTCAAGTAAAAATTTTACAGAATAAAAAATCTGAAGTATACACCTTGATCATTTCGAACGACGATTCTAAAGGTATAACTTTTACAACTTTTCGACAAGAGACAAGATTACAGAGTAAGAACTCGAGAGAAACACATGCGTAAAGAAAGGCAGAGTTTTTCTGCAGACGTTCTTCTGATCAGCTCTCGATCGGCTCTGATACCATTTGTTAGTCCCTGTTTTCTACTACAGCAAAGATTAATCGTATAACAAGTAGAAGATTAACGATAAAGATGAACACAAGATGATCGATGATAACCTTCCTTGATATACCGTGAACTCGTACAGAGAAGAATATTGCGCTAAGGCTATTTGGAACGAGTACGAAAGTTAACGCAGACCTGAGTCCTCGGCTTCCTTTTATAGGCGAGGCTCAGGTATGCGTATAAGGCTTTTAGCCTTTGTATGGGCCTAACACTTGGCCCATATTAAATACTATTCTCAGAGATACAATATATCAATACAGAACGGAAATAGTAAACTAGACTATTACAGACAAAACTAACAGACTTGATTCACAATAAAATTATCTTCAACAACCTATTTGAATCAATAATACAGTTTTATATTTATGTTGTAGCTCTATAAAATATTTACATATGATTTTCTTTCAATAGTAAATATTTAAATATATAACATACTATGTTAAAAAATGAAAATTTACACTTATCATAAAATATTAAAAGTACTTTTTAAGTATTTTAACTTATATTTGAATTTATATACGGAGTAAATATTATAGGATGGTAAAACAGTACGGACTAGAAACAACATGAACCACTTGCTATGCATTTAACATTTTAACTTATTTGCAAAAAAACATTTTAACTTTTAAAATATGTGTAATAATTGTTAAAGAACAAGGGGTCGGCTAACATGAATCGATCCATGATATCAATGCTAAAAAGAGAAGATGGAAAAGAAAAATTAACATAAAATGAATAAGATAAAGATAAATAAATATAAGATAGCAATAACATAAGAATAGACCCGCCCGGTCCGGTCCGGTTCGGTTTATGAAACAAAGCAAAAACTACGAGAGAAGTAAAGTGTGAAAAACAAAACAACAACATCCAAGCCTTAATCCCAAAATTTTTCGGGATCGGCTAACATGAATCGATCCATGATATCCATCCTAAAAAGAGAAGACGAAAAAAATAGCATATAATGGATAAGATAAATATATATAAATATAAGATAGAAATAACATAAGAATATAAGAAAGATAAAAAGGTAAAAAACATTAAAAAAACTAAAAGATAAAAATAACATAAGAACATAAGAGATAAGAAGATAAACGATAAAGGAAACAGTGAGAGGAAAGATAGAAATGAGATCAATCATCCACACAAATGTGCGTCCTCCACTTTGCTCTCTCCAAAGCCATACTCTCATCCCATCCAAGAAGATGCATATCAGTTCTGATTCCTCTAATCAAAGTCTGTTTTGGTCTCCCTCTCCCTCTCCTTCAAGTCGTCTGACAGAAACATCACTCGGTCTTCTACGCACATGCTCAAACCACCGCAAACGAGACTCATGCATCTTATCTTCTATAGGTGCTACTCTCACCTTTTGTCTGATTAACTCATTCCTCAAGCGATCTTTTCTGGTATGTCCACACATCCATCGCAACATACGCATCTCTGCCACACGCATCTTTTGAATGTGACATTGCTTCACCGCCCAACACTCTACGTCATACATTAATGTAGGCCTAATTGTTGTTCGATAAAATTTACATTTTATTCTAGTCGGCATACCTCGATCGCAAAGAAATCTGGATGCACTCTTCCATTTCATCCACCTAGCTCTGATTCTATGGGATACATCTCCATCTAATTCACCATCTTCTGGATTATGGAGCCCATGTAACGGAACATATCACACACTGGCCATGGTATCTCCTTACTGATGGATGAGTGTACCCGGGGGGTATCTATCTGAGGGGTTATTACGGGGAATAACTAGAGAGAAGTCAGAGCAAGTAAGAGAGAGAAAGTGTATTGAATATGTAAGTTAAGTCTTTTTTGTGTGGTTTACAACGGGGAAATGAGGTGCTATTTATAGTAGTAATAAATGCTAGACAGGGACACGTGTCAAGCATCCATTGGCCGAGGGGTCACCTCAACTGGTTGGCGCTGGCAATCGCATGTGGCCGCATTTAATGCGACTGTTGGATGTGACGTCGTACTTGGCACGGTGATCCATGCGCATGTGGAGCGGATATTATGTCGGAAAAGGTGCCCTCGGCTGTAGATGATTGGCCGAGGGCTCTGAGTACCGGGGACCTCCTTAGTGCCGAGGGCTCTAGGCGCCGAGGGCTACTGATTTTCGCCGTTTTCTCCCAGTAACTTTGTTTTCCTGATTTGGCCCTCCTGTGAGAATTGGAGCCTTCGGCCAGGGGGCCGAAGGCACCCCTAGTGCGTACTGTGGGCCGCTTGGTACTCTGGGCGCTGAGATTTGGGCCTGTTGTGCTTCCTGGGCCTATTGGGCCTTTATTGGAGTAGTAGGAGTCTGTGGACCGGGGGTTCCCGGGCCATATACTCCATCAGGAGTCCCTCACTCCTTTTGCCGAAAGGTACTTGAGGGAAAAGGAGTAATCGTGTTTGTCCTCTGCCGTTGTTCCGTTGTAGTTTGTAGAGTTGTGGGTAGTTTGCTGTTTGTTTATTCTGCCGAGGGCAGTCCCTCAGTTACCCACATGTCGGGACTTGAGGGGTCATGTTTGCTGTTTGCGGGAGTTTTTAGTATTTTGCACTTTTTGTGATTTTTCCCGAGGGGGTTCTCCAGTCCCCCACTCCTTGAGGCACTTGCAAAGTGGTGAAAAGGAGTAGAGTAATCATGTTGCTGTATTGGGCCGAAGGCTGACGCTTTTCATTTCATTTTGGGGGGATGCCTCGTTAAAAACCTCATTGGGAAAAACCCTGTGGGAAAAAATCCTAATGAGGGAAAAAGAGTGCACCGAATTCCCCCAACGATGAATCGAAAATGTGAAGCCCTGGTTTTGAAGTGGAGTACAATGCTGAAACTGAAGGCTATCCTTGTTCTGAGGGCGCATGTGTTGATTAGCCGGAGGCTTGCTGTTGATGTCCTTGGAGGTGCCGAAGGGGAGTCCCTAAATCTGGGGATCGAGGGCGTGATGAATGTGAGTAGTAGTTGAAGTGTTACCGGGGGGTCCCCTGTTTGTTGATCAGTTGGTGAGGTGGATATCTGAGGGCTCCCGTTACCTGTGTGTCGTAGGCTATCCGTCAATGAGGTGTACTCCCCGGGGGCTGCCTGGTCCTCAAAGTGCTGAGTGGGGAATCCCCGAGGGGTGTGCCTGTTATGAAGCCATGGGGCTCTGAAGGAGTGAGCCCGAAGGCATTTGTTATGTAGTTGGCATACCGGGGGGTCGGAGTCCATATACTCCATAACTTACCATCAAGAGTAATCCCACTGTTGTTGCTACTTCTACCTCCACCAAACTTGAACTCCAAATACTCGGTCTTGCTTCGACTCAGTCTGAAACCATTGACCTCCACAGTTTTTCGACATACTTCCAACTTTGTTTTAACATCCGATTATGTCTCATCAATCAATACAATATCATCGGCAAACATCATGCACCAATGTATACAATCTTGAATTGACTTCGTAAGTTAATCCATGACTATAGCACAATGAGTGTGCGAGGGAGATCCACCAATAAATTACAAGTACTAGCCCTCAGGTCCCGCTTGGTCATCTGACCCACTCTACCTTGTTACTATGGCCCACCACAGATTTCTATCATCTAATAAATATTATCTAGACCAAGATTAATATAATATGTGGTCCCGAGATATCTCGGGTGGTCCTCGCCCCTGATATGGGCCCCACATGTAAATTACTATTCAAGTAAAAGTAAAAACGAAAACTTACAACCACGTAAGTTCATTAAATATTTTTTAATGTTCAATACATATTTTGATAAAAGTAAATACTCTTGGGGATGGTGTTACTCTGTAACCTCTAGATGATATTCGTATATGATACACGAGGTGTGTAACCTCTAGATGATATTAGTATATGAGATGCAAGGTGTGTAAACCTCTAGATGATATTCATATACGAGACACGAGGTGTGTAACCGTTAGATCATATTCGTAGATGAGAGTCAAGGTTTGTAACCTCTAGATGATATTTGTATATGAGACGCGAGGCGTATAACCTCTAGACTATATTCACATGTGAGACACAAGGTGTGTAGCCTCTAGATAATATTCGTATATTAGACATAAGGTGTGTAACCTCAACATGATATTGGTATATGAGACGCGAGGCGCGTAACCTCTAGATGATAAGGGTACATATATGAGACGCGGGGTGTGTAACCTCTGTATGATATTGGTATATGAGACACGAAGTGTGTAACCACTAGATGATATTCGTATATGAGACACGAGGTGTGTAACCTCTAGATGATAATTGTGATATGTGAGGTGTATAACTTCTAGTATATGTGTAACTCTCTCAACAAAATCAATTATATTCTAGGAGGCGTGATAACCTTTCCAATGGATGTGATATGTAAGTATGAGCCAATGGGCTATTTGATGGGGATTGTTTTAGATACGAATGGATCTACGGGTCAAGTATTTGACTATACACACACACACACACACACACACACACACACACACACACACACACACATATATATATATATATATATATATATATATATATATATATATATATATATATATATATATATAGGGAAGAGTTCAAATGAAAAGTGGTCTTCCCGTGCAAAGTGCAAAGTTTTCACTTTTTCATGTTTCGCTTGCACTTTTTGTTGTTTGCGTTGCACTTTTTGGTCATTTTGATTTTGGCCAAATTCGACCAAAATGACGGTGGCAGTTTTGTAAAAAAACAAATTTTTTTGAGCTATCGCGAAAACGTGCAACGAAATCAAGAAAAAGTGCAAGCGAAACATGAAAAAGTGTAAACTTTTCACTTTGCACGTTAAGACCTCTTTTTATTTGAACCATCCCCTATATATATATATATATATATATATATATGATTTGAAATGGTGTAGCTATAGGTTACGCCCATAGTATATTATCACCCTGTGTGGAGGATTTATAGTTGGCATTGTACTTTTCAAATGTATTAAAGTATAGATGGTATAGAACCTAGAGCAGAAGCATAAGAGACTCTACTCATTCGATCTCGCTCGTCTTGTGTTTGTGGACACTGAGTCTTGTTGAAATGTGTGCCATGTGACATAAGCAACAATCCTCTCTTGGAATCTTGCATATTGAACCTACGCAGGACCCTATCAATGTAGTTACTTTGACTTAGTCCTATTAGTTTTGTAAATCTATCTCTATAGATCTTGATCCTTAACACATAGGCTGCATCACCCAAGCTTTTCATTGAGAAACACTTTCCAAACCAAGCCTTTACAAACGAAAGCATTGGAACATCATTCCCAATGAGAAGTATGTCATCTACATATGGGACGAGGAAACCAATTGCACCCCCACTCAATTTCTTGTAAACACAATGTTCCTTTTCGTTTTGGTTGAAACCAAACTCTTTGATTGTAGCACCAAAACGGAGATTCCAACTCCGAGATGCTTGCTTTAGACCATATATTGATCTCTTAAGCTTTCATACCTTCGCTTTTACATCTGAATGTATGAGGTCCAATAAACCGTGAGCTCTTTCGCCTTTACCAGTAAATGGTGTTTTGTCCATTTTACCCAATAAGCAAGATTTACACTCCTCGATTGAATGCGCTCATTTATATGACCTAGCCTACAGTGCCAAAGGTATGTTGGGTTCAAACCATTAGATTTAAACCTCTTTGTATTTATGTGATAAATGGGCATTTCAAGGTTGATGTGAGTTTTCTCACACTTAAATTATGTAGCAGTATAGGGCTAAAGTACGAGTATCGTCTCCACAGGGACGAAAAAAGGGAATAAGGAATTAACTAAATTCAGCGATTACAATAAATAAAAATAAATGCAATTGTGCGAGATTAAGATTTTTGGAAATTAAACTAATGCAATAAAGCAGATAAAATAATAGGTTCTTTCTAATTAATGATAATAAGGAACAAGGATTGATTCCGGGGTCATCAAATTTCGGGGTTGATCAGGCTTAATCACATGAAAATTATTTTAATTGAGCAATGGTGATCCATACTAAGTTCTTACCGCTCTTGTGGCGTAAAGTACAATAATTTAGGGGACCAGACTGATCTATCATGTGACAAATATCTAAATTATTGCCAAAACGAGTGAGCGTACGGCCCCTTAACCGTTACTAATCTCTTAGCGGACGATTAAGTGTGTGTGTGAAAGTCCTAGAATAAATTAGGTCTCTCTTAATTTATTCTACGTGCAATTATAATCCTAGTTGCAGTTCTAAGTTACAAGAGATATCAATTAAATCATTGAAACATAAATTAAATAAAGATCGTGCAATTAATCCCTCAAGAAAATAACCCTAGATCATGATTAACCCCTTCATTAATCCCAAATCCCTAATTAAAACTGCTCACAATTCATAATCGAGCAATCAACAGAATTGAGATGAAAATAATTAATTGTCATTGATTAAAAAGATGAGACTTACAAATAATCCCAAAGTCTTGAATAATAAAGCGGAAAAGTAATGGAAATTTCGTCCTAGACCTCTCTCTAAGCTTTGTACCCCGAAAACAGCGGTTTACAGGCTGTATGTATATAAAACAATCGAATCCGGGCCAAATCGGGATTGCAGGGGGCACGCACGAGGCACGACGTGCCTGGAGTTCATACGTCCGGAGCATAAGTCACGAAATATTGTCGCACACGGCGTGCCTCCCTGGCACGCACGGCGTTCGTGGCCTCCGGTGAGGTTCTTCATCCTTTCGTCTTCCAGGCACGACGTGCTTCCCGACGCGCACGTCGTGCCTAACTTCGTTCTTCGCCTAGAGCCTTCTGCCACATACGCACGGCGTGCCTCCCGGGCACGCACGGCGTGTGTGACCCTTCTTTCTCATTTTCGTTCGATTTCTTCCTCTTTAAGCTTTCTTTCGATCCCATGGCCAATCCTAGAGCTATTTTGACTTCAAATCTTCATCTTTTATGTCTCGTTGATCTCCAATGCTCTCAATCCACTCTCGATTGCATCTCGATTCACCCCGAATACTTCTCATACGCTGGTGTCGGGCTTAAATTTCCTGATTTTGACTCTAAAAATACCAAACACGAACCAAGACCCGGTAAAATATGACTTTGAGCTAATTGTGAACCTTATCACACATTTAAGCTAGGAAGACCATCAAAAGCCGATCTCAACACACATCAAACGCGTGTTAAAATATGGATTGATCAAAGTTTTAGAACATAACCATTTATAAGACTAACACTACCATAAAAGATCTCATTGAAATTAATAGAACAAATGTTGTTCTTTATTATAAAATGAAATCATTTCTTGTTCAAACAAGAAACAAAAATAATATTTCTGCTGATGGTGTAATACTTGAGATTAAATTGAAAAGGATCAATAGTACTACTCATACCAACAAGATGTATCTCCTTTTAAGGGAGCTCATCGGCTAAGAACTCAGAGTTAAGCGTGCTTGCACGTGAGTAGTCTTGGGGTGGGTGACCTCCTGGGAAGTTTCTCAGTACGCGCACAGGTGAGGACAAAGTGCGCGGAGAAGGTAAGTGGTGGTTTGTGAAGACAGTACTAGAGGTCAGAAGTAACAAAAGAAAAACATGAACCAACAAGTTGGAAAGACAGTATCAAGTTAATGATATCAAGTTAATGAACCTCTACACCATCTTACAATTAGTACATGATAACAATTATCAAATTATAAAACCACGCATGTGGGCAAATTTAAAGTAAATGTCACTATTACTAATGGTGCAACTTTTGCACCATTGCCTACTTGTAAGTCAACTTCACCTTTAGCCAGCCTTCTACTCCTTGTCAGTCACTGCACATTGAACAATTGTGTGAACCACAACCGGTATCTAATATCCAATGAAGTAGTAGTATTAACATTTACTTCTATCACACAGAAACCTGAATTGGAAGCATCACCATGACCCTTTTTTTAGTTCCTCCAAATATGCCTTGCAACTTCCGCTTCTGATGACCGGTTTTGTTGCAGTTGAAACATTTTTGCTTTTTTAGAAGTAGAGCTGACAACAGATTTGCCTTTACCCGAGTTCTTAACCAGACCGTTGAATTTCTTGTTTCCACCAACCTTGCGTTTCATGCTTTTTGAATCTGTTCCCCCTTTTGACCATCAAAACGTCACCCCCGATTTTTCTTGATGTTTTGCTCAGCAGGGTTGAGCATTCCATGCAATTCGGTTAAGGTCTTCTCAAGACCATGCATATTATAGTTCAGGATGAACCAGTCATATGTCGGGGTAAGTGACACGAGAATGACATCAGTAGTCAACTCTTGACTAATTGGGGATTCAAGTCTCTTCAAGTGGTCCCTATACTCAATCATCTTGAGTATGTGAGGTCTAATTGGACTCCCATCAGTGAGCTATGTGTGAAACAAAGTCTTGGTTATCTCGAACCTTTCGATTTGTGCTTGTTTTTGAAACAAGTTCTTGAGTTCACTAGAGATGTCATGTGCACAACGATTCAAAATCTATTTATGAAAATTAGCTTATGTGATGGTTAACATCAGACAAGTGACATCAACTTCATCACAAACATGTCTTTCAAAAGCATCTCTAGTGGCTCTAGCAGCATTGATCGTTGGTTCAGCAGGAATTGGTTGGTCAAGGACATATTCCTTATGCTCTTAATTGCCTGAGAACAATTCTTAGATTCCTATACCAGTCCATGTAGTTTTTTCATTAAGTTTTCCCTTCTCAATGATTGATCACAATGAAAAAGTTGTGTTGGTGGTCATATTAACTACAACAAATAATGCAAAGAATTTAAATAATGTTTAAAATAACTCCCACTATATTAAATAGAAATTCCAAAATATAGCGGGGGTCCAAGACACGTAGTTCACTAAATTTAAGTAAACTTTGACTTATCACTTAAATATTAGTTATTTAGGCAAACAAGTCTTGTTAATCATATCCTTCAAGACTCATGGTTTGTCTGGTCAACATCACATGATTATCCAAACATCCTTTGCTTCAAGACCCAAAATCATTTTGATGGCCTTGTAAATCCAAACCAATATTAAGACCCGATAATGATGATATGATCATTCGAACCATCTTCCTAAGATAATGTGAAATGTTAGCTTTGGCAGACACATATCACAACTAACATTGTTTAAATGGTGGTGATATTGGGAAAGCAATTTTGACTTATAAGTAATAGAGACTAATAATTGTTACACATGCAACAATCATAAATTAAATAAAAAAAATTAAAACTAGTGCAGTGCTATAACATGATCCCAAAATCTTCATATCGCCTTGGCATCTTCAACCTGTCCAGTAGTCTACTAAATATCTATGAGATTGAAAACATTAAAGGGGATAGTGGGAAAGCGACACACGGATCGTAAAACAACATAATTTAAAAACATACATCCGGATCATGATATACCACAATTTCTTATCGTTCCTTTCTTGTGAAAAAGTATGATTGAGCATGCACGGATTGAAAATTAAAATTTTAAATCCGCTAGTAATATGTATTTAATTCGAATCTCATCCGAAATATAAATACACATATTAATGAATTCCAAAATAATTCAGATTATATATACATATACATATCTTATCCGTAATATAGATAAGTATACACATGTATAAGAATGAATAAAATATAATGAACTAAAAATTCGAAATTGGCAGAAAATTGTTCAAGCCATTCGAATTATAATCTGGAAGAATTTGTCACGATAAGAAAAGTATGGTTCATATTCCTGTTTCAGAAAAGTACATATGGGCCGGAAACGGATTCACGAGCCAAAAGTTACAGCCAAAACAAAATTGTCCGATACACAAAAACAGCTCATCAACCAACGAATGCCAAAATAATTCGGATCTTATCCGAAAAATTAGAAACTAAATCTCCCGAAATTCTAAAAAATATTCTGAATATAAATCGGATCTAATTCAAAATTTTCAAATTTTTATTCCATTTAGATCTTATCCGAATAATTAGGCAGTAGGATTTAATCCAATTCCTAATTCCATTCAGATCTCATCTGGAAAAGCAAAATAATATCACAAAATATTTTTAACATAATTTATGAGTATAAATTTGGATCTAATTCAAACTTTTGAATTTTCATGTCCATTCACACCTCATCCAAATAATTTGGGAGGAGGATTTCATCCTATTCCTAATTCCATTCAGATCTGATTCGAAAAAATGTACAATTTCAAAAAATGTTTTTACCATAAGTTATGAGTATAAATTCGGATCTAATTATTTTTTTTTAATTTTCATGTCCATTCATATCTCATCCGAATAATTAGGCAGTATGATTTTATCCAATTCCTAATTCCATTCAGATGTTATCCGAAAAATAATAACAAAAATCAGAAAATATTCAAAATATTATCATGAATATATATCAGATCAAATTCAAAATATTTGAATATCATATCCTTACAAAATTCAGAATCAAATATACACATATAAATTCTGAAATTAATAAATAATTCCAAAAATTAATAAAAAATTAATTCCAAAAATAAATCCCCAAAAAATCAAATTACAGATTTATATGTCAAATAAGGTAACCCGAATATAATAAAGAACCGATGGCTCTGGTACCACTCCTGGGTTTTGGGCAGCAAAATGCAGTGGAAAAACAAAAAAAAATCTCTGCCCAAAAGTAAGCAACCGGATCTGAAGTTCTTACTATAAACGAAATTACAAGAATATGAGGGACTTACATTGCAAACTCAAAAGCAAGGATGTCAGACTGTCCGAGAAAATGATCTTAAGCTCTACCGGTATCCACATGAATGTGATAGGATTGCCCGCATGGAACGTGCCATCGTTCTCTTCTTGTTAACACATTTTAATTCCCATGTAAGTAAGCATGATTATCTCAAGTATAAGAATAAAACACCTTATCATTATTGAGGACCACACCGATGACATATAACCCAGCAGTGTCCTCAAGTTGAGCCTGTCTAATGAACTTGTTCACTAACAAGCATCTATGTTATTATCTCAGTATCTCTATACTCATGGCTAGTGAAATATAGTCATCAATTAATCTACATACCGGTCTATTAATTATTAATGTCCCAAATTAATAATATTAGACCAGAGACAATTAGAATATTATGCTTATTAGAAAATGTAACATTCCACAATTAAGTCACATTTAATTAGCTACTAAACATAACATTCAAGGACTAAATATTAATAAAGAAAACTCATAATAATAGAAAACATAAAATGAGTTTGTGATTTTATTATTTAATGAGCATCAAATATCCATTAATAAATCATAAATTATGATTGTCCTAGAGCATATTCTCAACACACGATAAAATGAGTTTTAGACTCATTTAATACACACACACACACACACACACACACACACACACACACACACATATATATATATATATACACACACATACACATACACATACACATACATACATATAGGGAGTGGATCAGATGAGAAGTGCTCTTAGACTGAGAACTGCGAAGTTTAACTAATAGACTAAAAACACGAACTTTTAATCAATAAATCATAACTTATAGTCCCCGTCGAAAACAATTACGAAAATGTCACTGCAAAAAAATAAGCGTGGAAACCTTGAAATTTTTTGGACGCGGTGGCATTTTCGTAATTATGATGGAGAGCTTTATAAATTATGATTTATTAGTTATACGTTCGTATATTCAGTCTATAAGTTTGCTGCGTTGTAAGATTAGATCCACATCCAAAGGCTGAGATTGCTTCTCACTTCTCATTTTAAGGGGGATTTCTCACCTGATTTTTTCTCCAGACACACACACACACACATATATTTATAATATTCCTTAAAATTAATGTGATACTTTATATGATAGGTTGATAATTATTTGGGAAAGTACATAAAATGTACTTATGGTTTGGGCCGTTTTCACATAGGGGCATGTGTTTCGTTTTTTAACAAAGTGGGACATGTGTTTCAATTTCGTTATCACACATGGGACATGACGTTTGACGCCGTTGGAAAAATTAATTCCGATTTTCGAAAGTTTCCGTAAAATTAAAAGAAAAATACAAGGAGGTGCGCCTCTCCAGATCATCTTTCTTTTTTGTTTCCAGTCACTCTGTCGCCAGAAAGTCCATAAAAAAGTGATATTAGCGAATTCGTTTTTAAAAAATAATCCAAATAGAGCTGAAAAATCCAAAGATAACTATAGTTTGTTGGTCTCCTTGACGAGACGCACCTCCCAATTTTTTTTTTAATTTTTTAGAGACGTTTGAAAATCGTTAAACGTCATACCTCAGCTGTGATAACAGAATTGAAAAATCCAAAGATAACTACAGTTAGTTTTTCTAACGACGTTAAACGTCATGCATCAGCTGTGATAAGAGAATTGAAACACGTGCCACTATCTCAAAACCACAGTTACCTTTTTTGTATTTTCCCTAACAATTATTGTAAGGAAATAAATCAATTACAAGAGTCAATGGGCCATTAGGAAAATGTGTTACCGTGGAGGAAAACCGTGGTCTTGAATTGTGCATGCCCCCGACCGAATAATTGACGGGTAGGAACCGGATTAAATTAAACAATCCACAAAAAGAAGAAAGAGTCAAAGCGCCAGTTATTCTATTTGCAGATTCTCCCGCAATTCGCGTCTTCTTCCATCTATCTATACACATACATGAAGAAAACAAGATTATGGTAAAACACAAATTTGAAGCAATAAAAATTTATATATGTTCAATATTAATTTCATTTTTCGCTAACCTCATTGATCTACCTATTGTAATATATATCTGTTGTTACCTAATCAATTATTCATGAACTGAAATGAGATTCAACTACGGGGCATCATCTTCAAGATTTTCACTCTACTAAATCACAAAACACTTGATTATTTGGCAGTGTAATTTCTAACCATTGATTTCACTGTAACCATTTTTTGACAAGAATTTGAATGCAACCATAAAAATCCAATTTTTATACGTTTTGACCTAACTAAACAATGGGTGAAATAATCTAAATTCTAACAGAAAATGGGAGTGTACCTAATTATATTATATCCAAGAGTAGTGTAGTATATTACTCTTTCTCTCTCTAGTATATTACAAACTCCGACGAGTAGTAAATGAGAGGACTGTGAGCCCTCATTCCAGAACAAGTTGAACAAAAGGACTAAAGGGAAGGACAGAAGAAGAAAGAAAAAGGGGAGTTGGAAATGTCAAACTCCGATCACCAGAGCTACCCATACCCATACCACCACCACTCCGACACGGAAGTCATCGGAGCTGATAGGAAGCTGTACAGCGGCCCACTGAATCAGAGGGCCGGGAAAAGGAGCGCCCGGCTCAACCTCGCCGGAGACTCTAGCTCGTCGGAGTTAGGGATCCCGCCGGCCAAACCCTCAAATGAGGACTCCTACGTAGAGATCACCCTCGACGTCCGAGAGGACTCTGTTGCCGTCCACAGCGTGAAGACAGCCGCCGGCGCTGACGTGGAGGACCCGGAGCTTGCTCTGCTGGCAAGGGGTTTGGAGAAGAAGACCAACTTGGGATCCTCCGTGGTTAGAAACGCTTCTTCCCGAATACGGCAGGTGTCGCAAGAGCTGAAGCGTTTAGCTTCACTGACGACGCGGACCCATCACGGCGCCGGCAGGATTGACCGGAATAAGTCCGCCGCTGCTCAGGCTCTGAAAGGGCTCAAGTTCATCAGCAAGACGGACGGAGCCTCTGGCTGGGCCCCAGTCGAGAAGCGGTTCGACCAGCTAACTGCCTCCACCAGTGGGTTGCTCCCGCGGGCAAAGTTTGGTGAATGCATAGGTAATTACTTTTCTGGAGAATTGTTCATATTTTCTTGAGATCATGGTATGGCTGACAACTAGACGAATGGTTTGTGGAACTTGGTGATAATTAATTAGGTATGAACAAGGAGTCAAAGGAATTTGCTGACGAGCTATTCGATGCACTAGCTAGGAGGAGAAACATAACCTTTGATTCCATCAACAAGATACAGCTCCAAGAATTTTGGGACCAAATCTCTGATCAGAGTTTCGACACCCGCCTTCAAACCTTCTTTGATATGTAAGATCATAGTTAGGATTAATGTTAGGATGATGATCATAGAGCATTCCTAACTAATGGGCATGTAATTGTAGGGTTGACAAAGATGCAGACGGGGCAATCACTGAAGAAGAAGTCAGAGAGGTAGAGTCTGTCTATATTACTTGCTGTTAGCCTGTTACTAGTATTTTAGTTATTCATTTTAGTTTTGGGAATTGGGATTTATCTCTAAATTATTAGATTTTAGATTTGTATGAATGATCTGGCCATTTTTTATTGTGCAGATCATAAGCCTAAGTGCTTCTGCAAACAAGCTGTCAAATATCCAAAAACAAGCAGATGAATATGCGGCCATGATTATGGAGGAACTAGATCCTAGCAACCTAGGATACATCAAGGTACATTTTAGCTACAAGTTTGTGTCACAATATTTCTATAAACTCATATTTGAGTCTTCAATTAGTGAACAATTAATATGTGCGTTAGAGTCCCTAACAAATATTAACGGAACTTATTATGTTAGTTGTCCCACATGGCCACATCAGATGTCAACTGGATCCATATTGTATGTGGGCTCCCATTAAAAAGTGTGTGGTCCCTACGTGGTGTCAGATGTTGAACCTAAAGATATGTGCCACTTTAAAAAATTGCACAATCCAGATGGTATATCGGGATGAGGGGTGTGTACTTCTATGTGACGAGAAGAGAAATGCGTTGCACGATTAGATTAAGTGTGTAGTCGCGAGGAGTGGTAAAGAGTTTGTCCCATGGTTGGCTTAATATTAAATAGCAAGCTAAGTTGTAAGATCTTTAGCTATTCAAGTCTTAATAGTATATAAGTTCTTGGATTGAACTAACTAATAGATTATATTCAATCCTCAAGTGTAATTTAGCCAAGTGTATTATGACCAAATTGAATGACCTAATCTGATCAGAGTTCTATTAATCTGATTACATGTGCGACAGATTGAGAATTTGGAGATGCTGTTATTGCAAGCTCCAAGCCAGACAGTAAGGGGGCATGAGAGCCGCAATTTGAGCCAAATGCTGAGCCAAAAACTGAAGCCGACGGTGGAGCTGAACCCTCTGATCCGATGGTACAGAGATTTCAAGTACTTCATGTTGGACAATTGGCAGAGAGGTTGGGTGCTTCTACTGTGGATCGGAGCCATGGGTGGGCTGTTTGCTTGGAAATACATTCAGTATAAGAACAAAGCTGCTTATGATGTTATGGGTGCCTGTGTTTGTATGGCTAAAGGTGCTGCCGAAACACTTAAGCTGAACATGGCTATCATTCTCTTACCTGTCTGTAGAAACACCATTACATGGCTCAGAAACAAGACCAAGTTAGGCATTGCGGTCCCTTTTGATGACAACCTCAACTTTCATAAAGTAAGCGATCCAAGTTCCGATACTTGTTGCTCTGATTGCCAAGTCATTCGACTTCAAAACAAATTTGACATATAAGTCATTTGATTAATGTCTCAGCCCTCAGGTTTTAAGTTTTAACTAAAATTTAATGTCTTAATGTATCATGGATCAATTCATGTTAGCCTACCTCAAAATCTTTTGGGATTAAGGCTTGGATGTTGTTGTTGTTGTAATGTACCATGGGAGCCCAAGTTGTCCGATGTTGAGACCACCATTTACATTTGTTTTCTAGTGATTTTGGGCTTCTTGGAGCCATGTTTGAGTCGCACTTTAGAACCTTGCTGACTTTCTTTTTTGGGGATTTCACGGGTTGGGACTTGGGGGGATGGGGGAGATAATATTTGTTTTTTAAATCATTTTACATTTATATGGTTTGAAATAAACAACAACATCCAAGCCTTAGTTCCAAAAGAGTTCGGAGTCGGGTAACATGAATCGGAATATGATATCGGAGTTAAAAATAATAACTAGAGAAAAAGGGAGACAAACAGAACAGATCCATATGCTTTGAAATAAAGTAAAGAAAAAAACAATATATAAATACATGATCTAATTAATCATATGATTATTTCTAATCTTAACCTAATAAATAGAGATAACTTAGTAAATAAAAATTAACCCTTCTTTCTTATATGTTTTATCTTGACTGCAAGGTTATTTCAGATTAACAGATGATTATTCATATAATAATGTGTAGACGTTCTCGAGTTGTGATTGTAAACTCTTGTAATGGTGTCTCGCAGTGACAATACGTTACATTTCTTTAGGTGATAGCAGTGGCTGTTGCGATTGGGGTAGGAATACACGCAATAGCTCACTTGACGTGTGACTTCCCTAGGCTTCTGCACGCTAGCCGGGAAAAGTACGCTCCGATGGAGCAGTTTTTTGGGCATCAGCCACAAAACTACTGGTGGTTTGTGAAGGGAGTTGAAGGGGTGACAGGGATTATTATAGTGGTGTTGATGGCTATAGCTTTCACCCTGACTACTCCATGGTTTAGAAGGAATAGAGTGACATTGCCAAAACCCTTTAACAAGATTACTGGTTTCAATGCCTTTTGGTATTCCCACCATCTCTTTGTGATTGTATACGCTCTCCTCATTGTCCATGGTATCAAGCTCTATTTGACACATAAGTGGTACATGAAAACGGTTAGTATCCAATACATTTTCTTGGTGCTGTAAATATAAATTTGACATGGGATATTTTCATTGAAGATTTAGTGAATTGGTAAATTGCAGACATGGATGTACTTGACTATTCCTGTGATAGTTTATGCTTGTGAAAGATTGCTTAGGGCATTGAGGTCTAGTGTTAAGCCTGTCAAGATTCTCAAGGTAATAATTGCGTTAATTTTATCATCTTTATTTATTTGTTCTTCATCCATTCCACAAAGATAGGTCACATTTGACTTTTTGGTCAATGATGTTTAACTTTGACACATGATTGCCTCAAAATGAATTCTAACATGAAGGTAATTTAAAAATGTTACGAGTGCTATCATAAAAGTACAAATTTTATAGTTTTCACTAAAATATATCGAATAGATATATTGGTTAAATAGAAGCCTTTAACAAAAAAGGAAAATGCGACCAATCTTTGTTATTAATTGTGGGATGGAAGAAGTAATTAATTCTCGAATGTTATTAATTGTTTTCCATGTTTGATTGATCCTGCAAAATGTGAAGGTGGCTGTCTATCCTGGAAATGTTTTAGCACTTCATATGTCAAAGCCTCAGGGCTTCAGATACAAAAGTGGTCAATACATGTTTGTCAACTGCTCTGCAGTTTCTCCTTTTGAATGGTGAGGGCTGCCCCTGTAAAACATCAGTTTTGTACTCATTAATTCTCTTTTTTTTTCTTTCCATAAATTAATGTTTCCCATTAGTTTGAATTTTTCTTAATGTTTTGGTGATCCGTGTTCACATTACAGGCACCCCTTTTCAATTACATCTGCCCCAGGAGATGACTATGTTAGTGTCCACATTAGAACGCTTGGTGATTGGACAAGACAGCTCAAAACTGTATTCTCAGAGGTAAATATTGTATCATTTACCTCTTTAAAACACACAAATATTTACTCCGTAATAAATATAAAATTTTACATTAACCACCATCGAACACAATCAGCAAAGCTATCTTGATGATGTCTTCAATTATCGTGTTGCATTTGTTTGTCTAGGTATGCCAGCCACCACCTAATGGGAAAAGTGGACTCCTAAGAGCAGATTTTCTGCAAGGGAATGATATTCCCAAGTAAGGGTCATTTTATCATTCTTGAAAGCAAACTTCTATGTGGTTTAATGCTATTTCCCATACAAGTGGGATAATGCCTCTGATTATTACTGTTTTGGAATTTCTTCTCATTATTCCTTGATAATCTCTTTACCTATGTTCGACAATTAGTTGGCACTATAATGTTAGACAATTACTTCACACTAAATCTCTTGTCACCTGATGCTAATTATTGGGATTAAGGTGGTAATGATGAGCAAACCATACCTTCGGACATATGTACACCGCTTTTTTCCACTAGCCCTATGACTATTGTGTTATTTAACACTGTGGCACCTTTTTTTTAATTCTTTACACTTTTAGCCATCTTACTATTGTAACAAGGACTAAATGTAGAAATGACTATCAAACACGTGATCAATATCTAGTTCAAAAAAGAATCACTTGAAAGTTGAGGATATTATATTAATGGGTATTGATGGACCATATGGAGCACCAGCACAAGACTACAAGAAATATGATGTGGTTCTGCTAGTAGGCCTTGGAATAGGAGCAACCCCAATGATCAGCATAGTGAAGGACATTGTGAACAACATGCAGGCAATGGAGGAAGAAGACAGTGGGGTGGAGAATGGGCATGGAGTTGGCAGCAACAATGGAGGAAGAAACTTTAAGACAAGAAAGGCATACTTCTATTGGGTAACGAGGGAGCAAGGGTCATTTGACTGGTTCAAAGGGATCATGAATGAAGTGGCTGAGATGGACCATAAGGGAGTCATAGAGATGCACAACTATTGCACCAGTGTCTATGAAGAAGGCGATGCACGTTCCGCCCTCATCACTATGCTTCAGTCCCTCCACCATGCCAAGAGTGGTGTAGACATCGTTTCTGGAACTCGCGTTAAGTCTCATTTTGCCAAGCCTAACTGGCGCAACGTATACAAACGTATTACCCTCAATCACACCAATGGCAAAGTTGGTGAGTTATAATTTTTCTCATCTTTCTATGCTTTCATAAGACCTCCCACCAAGATTTGCCATTTCTGCTTTCTTGATAAAAAGTTAAAGTTTCGACCAATAGTTTCATTTTTTTTCATTTACCCCAGTGCCGCAAAGCACAGAGAGACTGTTTCCGGATGACCCATAATGAAAATCGCGTCCAAAATTGCATGGACTTACTGCTGCTTCATAACAAAGAAGCGCAAACAGTTTAGTGAGCCATTTTGCTTTATTCCATCATAACCTCAAGCCAAAAAATAATGAATCTTTGACTCCATTGAAAATGATGGAAATTTTCGACCAATAGTATGTTTTTATAAAAATTATTTATGATATGAGAGTAATACAAAAAGTTCTTTATAAAAAATCACTCTTACAAAAGTATAAAATTAATAATTTTTCACTTAGAAGTCGTAGTCAAGGTTATGTTATAATTTTTACATCCAATAATTATAACTTTGGTTTGCGAACTTTGGCATATCTGTTTTTGCAGGGGTTTTCTATTGTGGGGCACCAGCATTGACAAAAGAGCTAAGACAACTAGCCTTGGATTTTTCTCGGAAGACATCCACCAAGTTTGATTTCCACAAAGAAAATTTTTGACCTAGTAATTACTAAAATTAAGAATAGATCGCACAACTACTACCAATGTCTAGTGTACAGAGGCTCTTGATTGTTGAATTAATATTGTATCAGTTTTGCATAATGTTTGTATCGACTGGAATATTTAAAAAATGTCGTGCCATATGTTGACAGTTACACGGGTAGTGGAATTTCTGTAGATATAAATGTCTAATCATATACTTCCTGTGTTTCTGTTTGTTTTTGTTTGACACACTTTCCTTTTTTGGATGTTTCAAAATGAATGACACGCTTCCTTATTCCCCAGGGATGGACTCGGGCCGGGTGGCCCGACCCGGAACCGGCCCGGGACCGGTACTGTTCCGGCCCGGCCCGACCCGGTGACCCGGTCAGTGACCGGTCCGGGTAGGCCCGGCCCGTGGGTTTTCCGGTCCAGGCTCGGGTCACCCAAAACAAGACCCGGCCGGGCCCGGTTCGGGCCAAAAACTATTTTTTTTCTTTTTTTTCAATTTTTTTTAAGTTTTCGGGTTGGGCTGGGTATTTTGGGCCATTTGGGGTGGTTTGGGGGGTTGGGGGTGGGAGGGGGTTAATTAGGAAGAGGAAAAAAAAAAAAAAAATATAATGGGCCCGGCCCGGCCCGGACCGGACCGGACCCGGACCGGACCCGGTGGTTACCCGGGCCGGTCCCGGGTCCACCATTTCTGACCCGCCGGCCCGGACCCGAGTCCATCCCTATTATTCCCTTATTTGTTAAACAAATTTATACCAAAATAGTGACAAACAGTAAAATTTACCCCTCAGTAACATTTTTTCCTTAATTCTTGACGACTCAAACTACTCCCTCTGTCCCCTTTTAAATGTCACATTTTACCATATTGGGATGTCCCTATTTAATTGTCACATACCTTATTTGGTAAAGTTTGTGTGGCTCAAAATCATTCTTACTTTATTCTTACTTTATCTATTAATATCAACCACACAAACTTACTTTTCTTAAAACTCGTGCCACCCTCTTCCGGGACATTTAAAAGAGGATGGAGGGAGTATGTCAAACAAATAGAAAAGGAGATAGTACTTCATGTAGTGGACTACTTTACCATTTTCAAAAAAGTGATTTTTTTTTTTTTAATTTTACTTTCCCTTTATACCCGCAAAAAAAATCTGCCACCTGTAGTAAACAATCTGCCACCTTTCCATTCATAAAGCAAAAAGTGACTGCCAGTTTGCCATTACAAGAGGAGAGAGGGAATTTTCGTACAAAAGGGATCAAAGATTTCAGTTTTGTCTTCCTCCAAATTTCTATTTTTAGGGCGGGTTTGTTTTAAGGAATGTCAGATTATCATGAGAATGTTAGATTGCTAGGTATGTTAGAATGATATGAATGTATTCAGTTTGTATGGTTAAGATTAAATGAATGTGATATTAAATGCGGTGGTTGGACGTTGGACAGATGAGCTTCTGTTGAGATCGAGGGCCTTCGGTATTGAGGTCGAGGGCTGTGTGACCAATGGCTGGTACGATGTGGCAAAATTTCCAGTCGTGTGGTTGGGCCAAAACGGGGCGATGTCCCTAAGTTTGAGGCCTTCGGCTCTGATGCCGAAGGCGGTCCCATGTGGGATGTGGTCACGTGGGTTACATTGTGCTTGGACTGTTGTATTTGGGGCGCCTATGTCCGTTGGGCCCATTTGAAGTAGCAGGAGTATGTGGGCCGGGTCCTCGAGCTATATACTCCATCAGGAACCCCCACTCCCTTTGCCGAGAGCTTCTCAAGGGAAAGAGGAATAGTTCTCTGAATTTACCGAAGGCTGTCTTGTTGTTGTTGATTTTCGTGATATGTCGGCGTTTTTTTACTTTTTACCGAGGGGAGTCTCCCAGTCCCCCACTCCTTTAGGCCGAAGGTGATAAACCCAGTATACTAACAATCATACAACCAAAGCAGTTAAGAAGAAACAGATATAAGATATCGACAAGATTAAAACCAAATCTGGTATACCGTATGAAACCCCGCTGCTCTCCCTGGAGAAGGAGAGCAGCGGAAACCCTTCTCTCTCTATCTCGCCCCTGCGTCTCTAAGCCTCTATCCGTAGTTAGGGTTCCCGTAAGTTAGCCTCCTTTTATAGGAGAAGTTGGCTAACTTACGGGTTACAAGGAAGCCCCCCGGGCTGATACACATTTGTGGCCCGTATTGCACGTTTAATTAATAACTACACAAATACAAAGATATTTAATTAGATTGGACACCATAAAATATTCCTAACAATCTCCCCCTTGGTGTTCAATCATGTTCAATCAGCATTGCAGCGCGAATATCTTTGTCTTTGTTGTTATTCAGCTTCCTTTTACTTTGAATTGACTTCAGAGGAAGGCTATCTGAAGAAATCCTTGCAATCTCCCCTTTGATGTCTTCTTGACAATTTGATCTTTGATGCTGGGGGTTGAGGGACCTTCTGTATCTTGCATGTAGTCCTTGCCTTCCAGAAGTTGCTCTTGATCAACTTGGATGAAGTCCGGTGACGCCTCTAGAATGAATATTCTTTGGAGAATAGGAGACGCCCATGGAATTCGTCTTCAGGACACGAGTATTTGACATCTGTCTCCTCCACAATGTAGTCTTTTTGACTATTTGGAATGAATGCATTTGAGGAGAACTTGTCGGTGGCACAGCGGAACATAATGATTGTTGATTTGTGAGTGTAGCTGACCATTTGATTTGAGTTGTAGAGATAGAAGAGAAGGTGTTGATTTTTGTGATGGAGGAGTGAAGTGTCCCAGAATGATTTGTTCAGTGTTAACAACATGTGGACCACTCTCCCCCTCATGACGATCCGATGAATCGGGACGTCATGCTTTTATTCTTTTATTCTGGAAAAAAGGAAACAAACAGAAAGAGTAAATGATAAAAGCCCCCCGGGGTCGTGTAGACCCCCGTTTTCATCACTATAGAGATAAACTCTAAAGCAATGGCCTGCAAATGTTGGTGATTCTTATGTTGCAACAGCAGGACTTCCTTCCAATTATTGGTCTACATCTGTAATAGATGAGCCCTATGGAAGTTCTCGCAAGTCTTGAAGACTAGCAACTGACTCTAAAATGTGTTTGTGTCCTAGAAAATTTCAAAACATTTGGGAGTGAGTAACTAGACACGACGTGATCAATGAGAGTTCAGTGGCATGGGGCTGAGGCCACTGTAGTCAGTATTACTTGTCTCGTAAGGAGGTAGTAATGAGAGATGCGGTTCCCCATGAAATATGATTAAACACCTGTCTGTTGGGAGACAAGTGAGTGGTCTTGGATAGGGTTCAACATGCATTGTTGGTTCTACCCGGGATCTGATTAAATCAGTCCTGAACCTATTTGGGAATTGTCCAGAGTATTTGAGTGGCTAGGAGTAAATGTTCAATGGATAATAGGCAGTTGAGGTAGCAGACTCATCATTGATTATTGTTTTTCTTCTCACTTGAGCCTTCTGCTTCCTAACGCTCATAATGTTCACTCACTCACTCGCTCACTCACTCACTTACGCTCGGCTTTGTCCCTTGGGTTGGCTTAGTTGGGTTTACTAAGCCATAGGGACATGTTCTCTCATTACTTTCTTCATTTTCTCTCTGTACTTCCCCTCAACTGGAGCACTCGGTATGCTTTGTCATTGTTAGGCACCGGGAAGGATAACATTGAACACTCCCCCTAAAATGTTGCATCCTTTGAGAGTTTCCTTGCTTTGTCGGTGTAAGGCGCTAGGAGGAGAAAACTGAGACTCCCCCTCAGAATGTGCAAGGTTTGATTGCTCACAGTTTGTCATACCCGCCATGTGCGTGGAGCAATCTGAACAAGTACCACACATGACGGTTTCCCTGAACTCATCATGTAGAATTTCAGCATATTGATGATCACATAATGTTGATGAGTCAGGGGAGGCTTCGGTGGTTGATTGTTGATTGTTGTAGAATGACCGTTGACGCGAGGTTGATTGAATTATCTACGATTTTCGGACCTCTACCGTGAAGTTAGAAAAGCTTTGACCTCAGGGTTGACAATGAAAGAATTTGAACAGATTCGCCTAAGTTTTGACCTGGACATCGGTGATTTACAATGTTTGTCAGAAAACTAACGTTTTGACCCTCAAGGACTGCGAGTGAGGGCGTGTGAGAGAGGGTTCTGGGGCATATCCCAAGAATTAATGTAGATCTTTTCGTTAGCTTTCCAACAAAAAAAGTTTGCTCAAGTCGGATCACCGAGTCAAAGGTTATGGCCAAAACAGTGCGGTGTCGCAGAAAATCTCGAATTTTTGAGTTTTTGAGGAATTTCTTCGAAGTTGAGGTTCTCGATGATGAATATCGAGAGCAGGTGGATTTTAAACAAAATTCTAAGGCAATACCTCGAAATCTGAATCTCGGGGTTTACATCTCGAGATTACAATCTCGAGGTTTAAATCTCGAGATTACAATCTCGAGGTTTAAATCTCGAGATTACAATCTCGAGGTTTAAATCTCGAGATTACAATCTCGAGGTTTAAATCTCGAGTTTTAAATCCCGAGATTACAATCTCGAGGTTTAAATCTCGAGATTACAATCTCGAGTTTTAAATCTCGAGATTACAATCTCGAGGTTTAAAACTCGAGATCTTAATCTCGAGTTTGCCTCAAAGAATAATGGCGAAATCCACCTGCAAAACAAACATCAAAATATCGAAATCTGCAGAATTTCAAAATGTTTGGAACATCGAAAACTTTGGAGTTTCGAAAACATTAGAAAATCGAAAACTTGCTGTTTGAAAAACATCAGAACATCAAAAACTTCTAAAAACTTTGATAGGCAGAGATTCATTCAGATATCTAAAAATGTAAAGCTTCGAAGTGTTCTGAACAGGAAAAATATCAAGTTTAGAAGAAATCAGTGATTCAAGAAACTCCAAACTTTGAAAAATTCAAAACATCGAGAAATTTTGAAAATCTCGAAATCTTTAAAAAGTAGATATTAAGTATATAAGTAGATAATAAGTATATAAATAGATATAATAATTGTATAACTAATTTAAATAGATATAATATATATTAATAGGTGTAGAGAAAATTGGATATAATGAAGATGAAGATGATTAAAGAGTATTAGAGAGTATAGAGAATTGGAGAATAGGTATAGGAAAATGTTTAAAAAAAGGTGTATTCTTTTAGCCCCACCCACCCCAACCCCCAAACCCCCAACCTGCACAGACCCACCCCCAACGGATCTATAGCCGTTGCCAACAGCTAGGAGGCAACCCCATGGCCCCAAACCAATCCAAACATTTTCTTTTGAATTTATGGCCGTTGGGCCCCGCCCCAGCCGGGTCATTCCACCTAACATCGATCCCGTAGCCCATTGTTTATTGCCTCGGTTTGGGCCCCGAGCTTGGTCCCGGTTCACCGGACCAGGTCAAGGCTGCGCAGTATCGGGGCAGGCCGGGTACCGGGTTGGGCCGTCCCGTCCTGTCCTAGTCCACCCCTAACTATGATGATTCTTAATTGGATTTCCCACCATAACCACAAGGTGCTTTGACTGCTTTCCAGTAGTTACAAAGCTACAATAAGGTATCTATCAAGGGAGCTATCATAATCAGGTGCAAACAAATCACCCCGCCTCCACCCCCCTATTTTGGGAGTTTATACGCAAAAAATGGTTTGATATACCCGACTAGGGGTGGACTTAGGGGTGGACTCGGGCCGGGCCAACCGGCCCGGAACCGGACCGGCCCGCCACTGTGCGGGCCCGGACCGGCCCGGGAACCGGTTCGTTGGGCGGTTCGGGCCACCCGGCCCGGTGGATTCTCGGTTCGGGCTCGGGCCCTTCAAAAGGTGAACCGGCCCGGCCGGTTCGGGCCCGGGCCGGGCCAATTTTAATTTTTTTTTTGAATTTTTTTTGAGTTTTTGGATTGGGCTGGTTATTTTGGGCCATTTGAGGTGGTTAGGGTTGGTTTGGGGGTGAGGGGGAGGGGTGGGGGTTAACTAGGAAAAGCCCCCAAACAAAAAAAAAATACCCGAGGCCCGGCCCGGCCCGGCCCGGACCCGGGGTTTACCCGGGCCGGTTCCGGGCCTCCCCTTCTTGAACCGAGGCCCGGCCAGGCCCAGGCCCGAATCGGGCCTGAACCGGCCCGAGTCCACTCCTAGGTGGACTGGGCCCAGGACGGGGCTAGAGCGGGCTCCGGGTCAAGCTCCGAGTCCTGAATATTCAGGCCCGGTACGGGCCTGAGTTTGTACAGGGACCGGGCCAGGTCCAGGTCAGGTCGGGTCGGGCCTCAATTTTTTTTAGTGTTTTTGGTCTTTTCGAATTAATTCCAACCTCCCCACCCTTCCCCCCAAACCGCCCAGCCCTACCCACCTACAGGCCAACCCAACAACCCAATGAGAAAAATTAAAAAAAAAAGTAATTGGGCCCGGAACCCAGCCCAGCCAGGCCGGTTCTCATTTGTCGAAGCCCATAGCCCACCCATTGAAGATCCCAGGTCGGACCCCAGTCCCAATCCCGATTTACCGGGCCGGATCTGGCCTGCACAGTGCGAGATGGGCCATGCCCAGGGTCAGGCCTGCACAATGCTAGGCCAAGCCCAGGGTCAGGCTGACTCGTCCCAGTCCACCCCTACCCCCGACCCACTCACTTGCTTATCGTATAGGCTGTAAGCTTGTCAGCAAACGGTGCCCCACTAAAAGTATACTACTGTTTCATTACATAATACTCCCTCCGGTCCTAAATAAACTTCACACTTTGAATTCACATAAATTAAGGAAATAAATTTGACTTTACTGTAGAGTACACTGTTGTGACACTGTTTGGCACTGTTTTGATGTAGATAATTTGCCAAATAAGGAAGAGAGAAGAAGTGTGAAGTTTATTTTGAACCTACCCAAAAAGTAAAGTGTGAAATTTATTTAGGAACGGAGGGAGAACTACGTATGTAGTAATAATATTTGGGCCATGACACATTCAAACAAGGCTTAGACAAATGTATGCAACAATTTCATACTTTTATTTAGCCATGTTTTGCCACTATTAGTTAAACTTATTACATGCAAAATACATAAAAAATATTAGTTTTACTTAATATATTTCTAAAAACAACATAAAATAGCAATTCTAATTTGTAAATCCACGACTGGCGCACGGATACAGCCAGCTGTCGCACCTCCATGTTCACTGCCGCTACCAGTGTTTGCTTGGAACAGAGTCTAAGGAATAATGACCAAGCCTTCCTGTCCGGTATAAATTGAGTAATTTAGAAGCAACCCTGGGTAAATCATCTACTGCTTCTGAGGACAGATGGAAAGCTTCCGCCAGATTTGCATACTCAACTTTGATGAGATGTAACAAGCTGTTTTCTTCATCCAGGTTTCCACTGAATGACGAAATGCAATGATAAAGCGTTTTCCTAACATTGTTCACAATAAAATCCTGCAGCAATGGTCGTCATATATCATTTCAAGCTGTTGGGGCAAGGCAAGTAATATACAGGAAGAAAGGGTGATTTAGAAAGCTTGATGAAGAATTTAGTAAGGCACTCAGTGGAATTAAAAATCCATTTTGTGTTCTATGTTTCCTTATTAAGATTTAGGAAAATGGATAAGAATAATCTCAACTATTAGTGATCTGATTGAAATAATACAAAGTATCAATTATCTCAAAATAATCCCAACTATTGAAAAAACTTCTCAAAGTAATCCGGTGACTTATATTATCCATAAATAACTTATAATATTTATGAGTAAGTGGAGTATTTTGAGAAGATTTTTCAATAGTTGGGATTATTTTGAAATAATTGATACATTGGATCATTTCAAACAGACCACTAATAGTTGAGATTATTCTTGTCCATTATTCCTAAGATTTATATCAAAATTTAATATTATTAAGATAAAAGAAAGCATTTAACACAAAAATGTTTTCTAAATTTTAAATTTTTCAACGCATTTTTTAATACTTCAATTCAAAAACCATAATTATATGTTGGAGAAAATAAATAAAATACCCCCAACTAAATATAAGTATGAGGCTCCCACACTATACTTGTCAATGTTAAAGTAATAATGTGAAAGAACCGTACCCTGTGTGAACATAAACAAGCAAGAAAACATGTAGCTGTCATTTTTAAGCCACTTGAGCCATGAAACTTCTATTTGGAGAAAACATTAAAATCCATGCTTCTAATTAGGGAAAGCATGAACCGAAATTTCAAAAACTACAATTAGAATATGCTTGCTGAAAATCAATTTGATGGATTTGAACCATTTTATGATGGTGATAATTTTGAAAATTATTTGCTCACCCCAACTGGAAGTGAGAACGAAGGTGAGAGTGGTGCGAAGGAGTGTTACATACAAAATCGATAATGATGCTACACTCAAAATGTTAGTATGCAAAGTGGGCATGCAGTTTGGTTCAACTGAAATTTTCAAAAACAGGTTGTGAGATATGCTGTAATTGCAGGGTATAACACTAGGTTTAGTAAAAGTGAAAAGCTGAAGTTGCAGCCAAATGTAAAGAGGGTTGTGTTTGGAGAATATATGCTTCTTGGGACGCACTTAAAGAGTCATTTGTTGTGAAGTCCTTGAATCCTAACCATACGTGCAATAGACAAGATTATGAGAATATACAGGCTAAACCTAGTTGGTTAGCTGAAGAGTACAGAAAAAATCCTAATCGGTCTAGGAAATCTCTACAACAATCTGTGATGGAGAGAATTGGTGTGCGTATTCAGAGGCCTGCTTGCTATAGTGTAAGAAAACAAGCTCACGAGATGTTACATGGGACTTTACAAGGATACTATAGTAAACTTGATCCATACTTGGGGGAGGTGATGAGAGTTGATCCTAATTTGACTTCATTGATAAGTCCAATATTCCTAGAGAATCAGATATATTTAAGAAACTTTATGTCAGCTTTCCGGGATTGAGAGATGAGTTCGTGATAGAGAGCAGGAAGAGCATGGGACAGGACCGGGCTTGCGCCCACTTCTGTGGGCCGGGTTAGGGCTGTCATTAGAGTATCTATTATTATTAAATTAATGTTATGTTTTAGTTTGGGCCTATTATTAGTAGAGTACTTAGTAGAGTTAGTATGGGCTTAATTAGGATTTGTTAGAAACCTCACCAGTCCAGAACAATTACAGTAGATTATCAAGATAACAAACTGAGTTCTTATTTGATGAAGAAGTTCGGTTACACAGAGAAGCAGTAACAAAGGCCGAAGCCTCCCAAAAGAGAAGAGAATAACTCTCTAATCTTTCCCAGTCCCAGTCCAAAAGTCACAAAAAGCCCCCTTACTCCCTTCCCTCTACATCTATTTATACTATAATACTGCCTAAGCCCCTATTACAACTATTATTATTATTATTATTATTCTTTCTATTACTAATCTAATAGGTAGGTCTCTATCAATACTCCCTCCCTAAACATCCACCTTGCCCTCAAGGTGGGCGGTAGGAGACAGTCAAGATCTTTTGCTCCTTCTTCTTCCTTGCACTCCTACCTTCCCAATATCTCACTGGTTTCCGAGCAAAGAGCTTCAGTATTAGATCTTCACAACTCTGAGATGTTTCTGCAGCATAGAATGTTTCTGGTGAAGTATCTTTCTCTTTCTTAGTCTTAAGGCCTTCAATAGCCACCCATATTTTCATTCTTTCCTGAGGTATACCCATTACAACAGCAGCAGAAATTATATTCATGTCCTGAACATCAGGATTCTCATCCCTTTTAACCTGCTCAACTTCATTTGACTTTTCTACCTTTGGGTTAGGATTAACATCCAATTTATGTGGTTCTATCATGCTTTTCAGTAAAACAATGTCATCCACTGCTGCACTTCGAATACACCCAACATCATGCCACCCCACCACTTCCATAGAATTCCCCCACCAAAAACTCTCTGCCACTGCACATTTTTTAAAAGAAGAGTCCATTTTCAAAATGGTACAATCTTTGCTACTATGAAGAAACACATAAACCAAGCAACACTTTGAGGCTGAGAATACAAAGTCAGCTCCTACATCACCAAGTACATCAGCCCTACTTATTTGGTTCCTTCCTTTCTTGTCAGATGAAGGAAGTTTGTTTTTTCTAAAAGAACTCAAATCTTTGCTGCCATTCTTCAGGCTGGAGGAATCATGAAGCATAGAATCCAAATTGATGTAGCAGTATCCTTTGTGAGTTTTCCCCAAAAAAACTACTATGACAGGAAAAGAATAACCCTCCATTTCCCTCTGCAATCCTCTGTCCAGAGTTGTAAGGAAAGGGATAATACCTTCCTTATTGTCTGATGAAAATCTCCTAGATTGATTAACCTCCTCTTCAGAGTCTAGTTCCGTAACTGAAGGGACCACCAGGTTTAATTTTGTGTTCATTCTTGTTGGTGGGGTCCCCTGAAATTCTTTTTCTGATGCGCCTATGTCAAAAGTTCTTGAAGCTGATGAGCGGTGAAAGTCCGCAAGGGAAGAAGCATGTAAACTGATAGAATAACTCAGCGACGAAGATGAAGATTCTTCTCTCACCCGCGTTTTTCTTGGACACGAACAATAAGCCGTCGAAGAAATCTTTCTCGATCGGAAATTAGAAGTAACACTTCGCGACTGAGAACTAGGAGAAATAGTGCGCGACTTTGTTTGCGAGCTTTTGAGCGATGGCGACCTACCTCTTTTCCGCGATTCAGTCTGCGAACTTCCGCGCTCCCTCTTTTCCGCGATATTCCCAATTTTTCCGCGCGAAGCCTTCTGTGAGTGCGAAACAGAAGAAACAGTTCGCGACTCCATATGCGAACTGGTGAGCAACTGCGATGAACCATTTCTAGGGTTCCCTGCTCGACGTGCTATGTTACCACTCTCTCCCTGATCGCAATTTCTTGCGTGTCCATGGTGCGCAGTACTTGATCTATGCGAATGACTCCTCGAGATTCTGACTTTCAATTCTGCGATGCTAGCTTGCATCGCCGCTTGCATCACGGCCATATTAGCCGCTATATTCGCCATCCTAGCTTGCATTTCACGCTGATTCCTCTCCACTTCAGTGAGTCGTCCCTCCATTTTCAGGCGTGGGTATCTCAGCGATCGACGGCTCTGATACCAATGTTAGAAACCTCACCAGTCCAGAACAATTACAGTAGATTATCAAGATAACAAACTGAGTTCTTATTTGATGAAGAAGTTCGGTTACACAGAGAAGCAGTAACAAAGGCCGAAGCCTCCCAAAAGAGAAGAGAATAACTCTCTAATCTTTCCCAGTCCCAGTCCAAAAGTCACAAAAAGCCCCCTTACTCCCTTCCCTCTACATCTATTTATACTATAATACTGCCTAAGCCCCTATTACAACTATTATTATTATTATTATTCTTTCTATTACTAATCTAATAGGTAGGTCTCTATCAGGATTTAATTAATTTGGGCTTGATTAGGGTTTCTCTTAGAAGGCTATTTATACCCCTCGCCAAGGTTCATTCTAGCTTATCTTGAAATAAAATTGGTTTTAGCCTTTTGGCTCTGGGCAACGGTATTTTTATCGTTGATTATCTGGGCAACGGTTTACCTCGTTGATTTATATTTTTCTGCTACACAACAATTTGTAAGTGCATGCATATTTGTGCTATGTTTAGATGGATGCTTACTAAAAACATTTCTGGGTGGGATGTTGCTATGTGCTGTAGGAAAAGCATTGAAATATTTAAGCTATGTTCCAAATTCAATATATTTATCATTACTCCCTCCGTCCCATAAAATTCTTCCCACTTTCCTTTTTGGTCCGTCCCAAAAAATTCTTCCCACTTATCATTTTTGGAAAATTTGTGTAGTTCACATTCATTTCACCTTTTTCTTACACAACTACAACCACACATTTCCACTTTATTCCACTTTCTTAATCCCTGTGCCAAATCAAAGTGGAAAGAATTTTATGGGACGGAGGAAGTATTTTTTAGCATTTTTAAATATTTTTTTATTTATTTAAAATTCACAAGGGTGAATTTGCTCCTAAACATGAACTTTATGGACATTTTTGTACCTTTCAAAAGATTAGGGACATATATACACATGGAGCTAAATGTCAAAGATATATTTGCATCTTTCCCTTTTACAAAACAAGTGCAAGATAAATTATTAGGAGACAGGGGATCGGTTCAAAAAAAGGAGACAGGGGATTGGACAAAACAGCCCTCACATAGTATTCCATTCATCACAAAATAAATATTCCACTTTGAATGTTAGAGTACCCCTTATATCATATAACCTAGTTATATGATATGTCATATATCCTTGTTGGGTTCAAGACTTGGGAGCGGTCTATTGACATAACGACAAGAGAAGGTTTGTTCCTCTGTTGAGAACAGAAAAAAAAAAAATCAACAGGGTAAATCGTTGCCCAGATAATCAACAATAAAAACCGTTGCCCAGATCCAAGAGAAACCCCAATCGAACCCAAATTAATTAAATCCTAATTAAGCTCATACTAACTCTACTAAATACTCTACTAATAATAGGGCCAAACTAAAAACATAACATAAACTTTATAATAATAAATAAAACTATAATCCCAGCCCATAACCGGCCCACGGAAGTGGGCCCAAGCCCGTTCCCGCTCCATGCTCTTTCTGCTCTCTATCAATCCATCCTCCTTCAAAATAACCTTGTCCTCAAAGTTGAAATCTCGCAGATCGAGGGCTGAAATTTCCAGCCATAGAATAGACCGAAAAATATCCTTCATCTCCTTCCGAACCCCCCGACCTTTCTGAACCTTTTCCTGGCCGGTTATTTTACAATACTCATGTTGTTGAAGGTCCAACTCCTCATCCTCCTCAGCTATCATTACCTGCAACTGCTTAAAGGGGCAGTTGTGCCCTGGTGTAAATGGTTTCTTACACCTAAAGCATAATCCTTTCGCCCGCACATCTGCTAACTCTTTCGGCGGAAGTCGAGTGAATTGAGAGCGTGAAGTAGACTGCCCGGACAGTCCTGAATTTGTCTGCGGGGGCTGCCCCTTATATTTCGGGAAGCTACCATTCGATCCTGTATGCTGCCACAACTGGCAGTCATTGGAGGACCCGTGTTTGGCAGTGAAAAGCTGCTGGAACGTGTCCTAGGATTATAATTTGGACTCTGAATCGACAGATTATACTCCACATCGCGAGCTAATTCCATGACCTCTTCCAAGTTATTCAGTTTAAATAAGCGCAACGAGCTTCAGATTGATTCTTTGAGTCCATTCATGTAGTATCCCAAATAATGTTCATCAAACAATTCCGGAACTTGGTTGGCCAACTGAACAAACAGGGTATTCTATTCCACCACTGATCCAATCTGTTTGACGTCGGACATCCGTTCAAACCTGTACCCTTTAAATAGGGAGTCGAATCTAGTCACAAAAGCTTGCTTGAATCCTTCCCAGGTCATTCGGGTTTGCACGATCTCAACCAGGTTAGCCGATAGAGAGCCCCCCTTCGGATGGCAACCACAACGACTGCCACTTTTTTCTCCAGTAGGGCTCCATTTAATTCAAATTGTTGTTCAGCCCGAGCTATCCTGATAGAACTATCTAGGTATTTGAGAAGATTTACAGATTCATATTTTACCCAAAGTTGGTATTTTCTTGGGGCTGCTGAGTTATCCTCCTTTGCTCAATAGCATACCACTGAATGCAGATTGTTTTAAAAATGATTTTGTATTCTATGTTATGGTCTTTTCAAAAATACATCTTTACTAAAAAATTCTATATGCTGGGGTGTTGGACTTAATTAGGAAGAACCTGCCCTTAATAAAAGATTGTTGGTCTGATTTAGTTTTATAATTTATTTATTGGGCTGAGTTATTATTAATATTATCAAAACACTATTATTATATGTAATATCTATAATGTATGTAATTGAAATTATGTTATAATATTCTTGTTATACCACTGAAATCATAAATGCATATTTAACTAATTTTCCATTACAAATTTAAAAAACTATTTTTAAAATATAGAACTACCTTTGTTAGTCAGGTCTTTAACGCTTCTTTTACGATTGATTATTGTGCTTTTGGTGGTGATCCTCTTCATCGAAGAACTATTTTTAAACCAAAACGACATGGTGTTAATTCAGCTGCGGGAAGACTGGAATACTTTTTTGTTTATTCTTAGACATTTATTTCATATTGTCAGTTTCATAAACAAATTTCCTGAATGGTTCAATTTGGTATTTCTGATTTTCATGGCCCATCCCATAGGACCGTTAGATGCCCTGCCAGCCACCAAAGTGGCATTCAGAACTGTGTGACCTGGCAGTCCGTTGGCATCTCAACTAATGAGTAATTTCTTATGATATGCATGTGCATCGAAATTGGTTTTCTGAACTTTTCTATACACTACAACATACACTAAAACATATGTCAAATGCATAAATTAAAACATTCTTCAGCTATTGTACAACTGAAACACTGAAACTGCATACGCATACAACATTGGATTTCATAAAGCATGCCATGCATAAAGCATCATGGTCTGCATAAAACATATCATGGATTACATAGACACATCAGACCAGTTTTAGGAATATAACATGGCATGAACATACTATCCAATCAATTGGCAAAAATCTAATCTGTTTTGCCCTTTTAGATATCCAGCAAAAACATATGCATATTTCATTTATATAAATGCATTACTAAGGTCATTCCAATTGGCTTTTACATATCCAACAAATACATATGCATATTTTATTTATATAAATGCATTACTAAGGTCATCCCTAGTTAAGCTAACCAAAATTCGTCCCCACACTAAGTTTTCATTGAAGTACTTCTGATTCAGTGTTACTGTCCGCACTGATCTTCTAGGTATCATTGGTCCTGCTTCTAACCATTCTTGACAATCTTTGCATAAGTATTTGTCAGTACGGCTATTTTTGTTTACTGGCCTCAAGCAGTAAAAGTGACTTAAATTGCCATTACACAAAGAGCATGGTTCCAACCAAGAGAGCCCAGGATAGTGTCCACATGTATGACATTTTGGCCAAGAACATTTGTTGCATAAACAGCTTCTCATCTTTAATTGCAAAGGAAAAAAATACAATTATTTTTTACAAATAAAAGGATTTTAACTGTTGTAATCAGTTTAAATACATTTGGTATCAGTGTTCATTGCATAGTTTCATTTAGCATTGTCAATAATTAGTTATGAAACATACCTTTTCTTCACAGTCAACTGCACTGGTCGTAGATATTCTTGAGCCTTTCTCACACTTTCAGTTGTTAGAATTTTTGGTTGAGCTCATAAATGAGCTTCTGAGCATGGAGTAAATGCATTGGGAGTTATATATCCATTGACTTTACAATTTTGGCTATTGACCATTAGTAAGTTACCTTTCTGGAATATTTTATAATATTTGCTGTACATCTTCATTTAATTCCAGCAGACCTACATTCCATCCTAGAATTAATACACTGTGGTGTATTAATATTTTTGAGTAGTGCTACTCAAGTGCTTTACAATAAATGTCTGCCCCTTGACTGTTTCAAACCCTACTAACCATTGTACTTAATGAACAGTTTTGTTCATATGTGATGATTACCTTTAAGCACAGACCCAATTTTTAAAAACATGCAGATTTAATTCTTTTGTTATGTATGAATATTTTTTAATAGATTTTTGGTGTTCGCGTTTAATTTATTTTTCAAATTTTTTTTTGAAAATTTTAAGAATACACTTCCAAAAATAATTGGCACGTATTTAAAATTATTTTAAAATAAATTCAATAATTGGTACGTACACTTCCAATAATTGGTACGTATTCTTAAAAATTTCAAAATAAATTTTGAAAAATAAATTAAATGTGAACACCAAAAAAACTATTAAAAAATATTCATACATAACAAAAGAATTAAATCTGTACGTTTTTAAAAATTGGGCATGTGCTTAAAGGTAATCATGACATATGAACAAAACTGTTCATTAGGTACAATGGTTAGTAGGGTTCGAAACAGTCAAGGGGCAGACATTTATTGTAAAGCACTTGAGTATGACTACTCAAAAATATTAATACACCACAGTGTATTAATTCTAGGATGGAATGTAGGTTTGCTAGAATTAAATGAAGATGTACAGCAAATATTATAAAATATTCCAGAAAGGTAACTTACTAAAGGTCAAGAGCCAAAATTGTAAAGTGAGTGGATATATAACTCCCAATGCATTTACTCCATTCTCAGAAGCTCATTTATGTGAAGAAAAGGTATGTGAGAAAGGCTCAAGAATATCTACGACCAGTGCAGTTGACTGTGAAGAAAAGGTATGTTTCATAACTCATTATTGACAAATGCTATATGAAACTATGCAATGAACACTGATACCAAATGTATTTAAACTGATTACAACAGTTAAAATTCTTTTATTTGTAAAAAATAATTGTAATTTTTCCTTTGCAATTAAAGATGAGAAGCTGTTCATGCAACAAATTTCTCGACCAAAATGTCGTACATGTGGACACTATCCTGGACTCTCTTGGTTGGAACCATGCTCTTTGTGTAATGGTAATTTAAGTCACTTTTACTGCATGAGGCTAATAAACAAAAATAGGCATACCGTCAAATACTTATGCAAAGATTGTCAAGAATGGTTAGAAACAGGACCAATGATACCTAGAAGATCAGTGCGAACAGTAACACTGAATCAGAGAAGTACTTCAATGAAAAACTTTGTGTGAGGATGAATTTTGGTTGGCTTAATTAGGGATGACCTTAGTAATGCATTTATATAAATAAAATATGCATATGTTTTTGTTTGATATGTAAAAGCCAATTGGAATGACCTTAGTAATGCATTTATATGAATGAAATATGCATATGTTTTTGCTGGATATGTAAAAGGGCAAAACAGATTAGATTTTTGCCAATTGGGTGGATAGTATGTTCATACCATGTTATATTCCTAAAACTGGTGTGATGTGTCTATGTAATCCATGGTATGCTTTATGCAGACCATGTCATGCTTTATGAAATCCAATGTTCAATGTTGTATGCATATGCAGTTTTGAAGTTTCAGTGTTTCAGTTGTACAACAGCTGAAGAATGTTTTAATTTATGCATTTGACAGATGTTTTAGTGTATGATGTAATGTAAAGTGTATAGAAAAGTTCAGAAAACCAATTTCGATGCACATGCATATCATAAGAAATTACTCATTAGTTGAGATGCAGACTATTAAGGATCAATGGTTATTTGGTGTTTCAACTTATCAGGCCAACGGACTGCCAGACCACGCAGTTCCGAAGGCCACTTTGGTGGCTGGCAGGACATGTGACGGTCCTATGGGATGGGCCATGAAAACCCGAAATACCAAATTGAACCAGTCTGGAAATTTGTTTATGAAACTGACAATATGAAATAAACGTCTTAGTATAAACAAAAAGTATTCCAGTCTTCCAGCAGCTGAATTAACACCATGTCGTTTTGATTTAAAAATAGTTCTTCGATGAAGAGGATCACCAAAAGCACAATAATCAACCATAAAAGAAGCGTTGAAGACCTGACTAACAAAGGTAGTTCAATATTTTAAAAATAGTTTTTTAAATTTGTAATGGAAAATTAGTTAAATATGCATTTATGATTTCAATGGTATAACAAGAATATAATAACATAATTTTAATTACATACATTACAGATATTACATATAATAATAGTGTTTTGATAATATTAATAATAACCTAGCCCAAATAACTCAGCCCAATAAATAAATTATAAAACTAAATCAGACCAACAATCTTTTATTAAGGGCAGGTTCTTCCTAATTAAGTCCAACACCCCAGCATATAGAAATTTTTAGTAAAGATGTATTTTTGAAAAGACCATAACACAGAATACAAAATCATTTTAAAACAATCTACATTCAGTGGTATGCTATTGTGCAAAGGAGGATAACTCAGGAGCCTCGAAAAATACCAATTTTGGGTAAAATATGAATCTGTAAAACCAGATTCTATCTATAAGTCCAAAACAACAACCTTTCATAGATGTAAAACAGGCTTTCAAAGGCCATTAACAAAACAGACCGGTCACATTTACGCCAAAAAAATAAGCTTAGTAGATAATCCATGCAGAATAAAACTAAAATTTTAAATGTTTTTAAAATATCAATAAGCCGAAGAAGAAAACAGATCAAAGATCCTTTAGAATCACTCAGGGATTAAGCCATGTATGAGACCAATCCAAAACATGAAAAAGTTAGATGTAAGATTCAGGAGTATTCGAGAATAATAGAGTCTGAGATTAGTATGTTTCACTCGGACTTTGTATTGAATCTTTACAAAAAAAATGTGTGTAAATATGAGTGTGATGAATTTAAACAACAAATCTGAGATGAACTATTCCACAGACCGTCAAGGTTGAAATAACTCATATACAAACGCAAAAAAAATAGACAACTCTGAGATCATAGAGTATCACTCAGGCTTAGTTGATAATCTAAAGAGAACAAAATTAACGTTTAAAATACAGATCCGCCAAAAAGGAAAAATAAATCTGAGATCATAGGTTATCACTCAGCGATTGAAAAAAAAATGGATTCGTCACGAAAAAATCTGAGCATCCAAATCACATGCAAGTGCAAACCAGTACAAAGAATCAGACCGAGATCATTGAATATCACTCAACCTTCATACAAAATCAATACGACAAAAAAATGAAGGAGGTTTGAGATTTGTACCCCAAGAATGTAATCGCAGGCCTGAGTTCCTTTGGTATCCCTCAGCCTTGCTATAAACTTCATCCCCGGTGAAAAGCACTGATTTTGAGCAACGAATGACCACATCAACATTTTATAGATTGTCAAGGTCTAAAAAATGGCTGAGGATGAAAAGTGTAACAAGGATGGAATCAGATCTATAATAGGAGTTAGAGATATTCATTGAATGGTATCTGTACCATTAAAGCTAATTTCTGGGATGAACCGATGGATAGAGAAGGGATCCGCTGGCTAAAGTGTCGGACTGGTGGATAATTAGGGTTTGGGAGTTGGGTAGAGGGTATATATAGTGAGGAGGGCGGGCTGGTCATATTGGGCTGAGCTGTTGGGCTGGGGTGTTGGACTTAATTAGGAATAACCTGTCCTTAATAGAAGATTGTTAGCCTGATTTAGTTTTTTAATTTTTTTTAGGCCGAGTTATTTGGGTTGGGTTACTATTATCATCATATGATTATTATATGTAATATGTGTAATGTATGTCATTATAAATTATGTTATAATATTCTTTATTATCATATTTCATTTTTGCAAATATGAAATAACACAAATATTATAAAGTGTTATGAAATAATATTTCAAAAAGATTCCAACAAAAAATATGATAAATTATTATAATATTATTACTAATATTGTTATTGTGATATGCTATAATATTTTTTTAGTCATTTATATTTTTTAGTCATTTATATTATACGTTGTTATGTACATAGTACATGATAAATGATACATGATTATAATGAAATCGTTCTGAAAGTTCACATTTAACAAAGCAAGAGTTTTTTAAAAAAATTTGGTATAAAGAAATTTAATTTTTACAATTCTTTTCTTATTAAGGAATTTTATTTAATATGGTATAATGAAAAACATATAAATAATAATGTTCATTAATATATCATGAATTTGAATATGTTGTGTATGTGTTTTATCTTGGCCAGAAAATAGTGACCCAAATCACACGAAACATGTACCGCAGCGTGCCAAAAAAGGCAGTAAATGTTATTACGTTATTTAATTATTTTATAGTGGCTATAGATGATTTTATTAGTTTGAATTTATGGTCCTATGACATTATACGTAATTTTGAAATGTAGTTCGTTCTTTGTCATACAATGGCTTTCCAAATGAGGGATCATCAGTTGTAAATCATATATCTGAATCTTGGGTTGTTCATCATGAGCATCAAGAAGCATCAAGACAAGAAGATGATGTTTTGACCCACCAAGAGGAAGAGGTTGAAGGTCTGATCATGTTTTTATCCCAAATGAAACCATATTCTAACTTGCATAAGGTCGCGTTTATATTGGATTGTTACGATGTCAAAGCTTATGCATTTTAAATTCGTCACAGACCCGATCAATGCGGAATATTGGAGCATAGGTGACCCGTCACACAATTGTGCATCTTGTGGGGCATTGTTTTGGTATGAAGAAAGAATTGTTAGTACTTCTTCAAAAAAAGATCCCAAGTATTCTTTGTGTTGCGGTCAAGGGAGAATTAAACTACCAAAATTAAAGGAGCCACCTTTGGAACTACACCAGTTCATTCATGGGACGGATGCACTTTCTAGGCATTTCCAAGAAAACATTCGTTCGTACAACAACATGTTTTCGTTCACTTCCATGGGAGGAAGGGTAGATAGAACACTGAACAAAGGTGGATCACCGCCTATCTTTAAGCTGAGTGGACAAAACTATCACCTCATTGGGAGTTTGCTGCCCAAGGAAGGAAGTGTGCCAAAATTTGCACAACTGTATATATATGACACCCAACATGAAGATATTAATCGTTTGAGCTCAGTGAGGTAAATGCATTTACCTTGAAACTCATAAATATATGTAATCATGCACACATGTTGTCCGCTATGAATATATGGTATTTTTTATGTTATGTGGTATTTTTGATGTTATTTGGTTATATCGTTTTAGGGATGATGAAAAGAAGATCAATTTGCATGCGCATATTGTGACTACATTAAGGAAAATGTTAGACCAACATAATGTTTTAGTTAAGTCCTTTAGGATGGTCAGAGATAAAGTAGCTGAGGGTGGGGAAAAAAAGTTTCTCTGAAGTTAATAGGGAGGAGAACCAAGGATGCCAGAACTTATAATTTACCCACAGTTTATGAGGTCGCAGCGTTGGTGGTGGTTGATTTTGATGAATCACTTGGGCAAAGAGATATCATGGTTGAAACTCAAGGAGGGTATTTGAAAAGAATAAACGAGCTAAATCCAGCGTATTGGGATTGCAATAGCCACTTTTGTTTCCATATGGCGAGGATGGGTACAGGGAGGATATAGCCTTTTCTGATGAGAAATCGTCAAACACGTGTGGTCGACGGAGTGTTAGCATTAGAGAGTTTCTTGCTTACAAATTGCATGAACGAGCAAGCGAGGACTCTTTCATCTTTAAGAGTAGGAGACTATTCCAACAATTCACAGTTGATGGATAAACAATGGTTGAGTCGTCAAGGCTAATGTATATTAAAACCCATAAAAAAGAACTGCAGTGTGAAATGTACAAAGGCCTATCAGATGCTTTGTTAAGCGGTGAGAGGGATGCGTCAACACAGGGTAAGCGAGTTGTCCTTCCACCGACATTCGTTGGGGGCACTCGATACATGGTTCAAAATTATCAGGACGCCATGACTATATGTCGGTGGGTAGGGTACCCAGATCTGTTTTTGACTTTCACGTGTAACCCAAGATGGCCTGAAATTAATACATTCCTTTCTTCAAGGAATTTGAATCCCGAAGATCGTCCAGGTATAATTTGTCGAGTGTTTAAGATGAAGTTGAATGACTTGATCAAATACGTAAGACAAAGTAAAGTATTTGGACAAATTTGAGCAGGTATATTCAGTTCATCACATGTGTAGCTTCTTATAAATACACAAATATATATGTTTGTTTGTATGTGTAATATAATAATAATTGTTATGTTGACTCTTCGCAGTGATTTACACGATCGAATTCCAAAAGCGTGAGCTACCGCATGCTCATATTCTATTGTTCATGGGGAATGCAGACAAATTCTCCACCCCAATAGACATTGACCGCATAATTTCAGCTGAAATACCTGATGAGGGGGCTGATCCTGATTATTTTAAAGCTGTGTGCACACATATGATGCACGGACCATGTGGCAGTGATGCAAGGAACGCCCCTTGCATGGTTCAGTCCAAACGTTCAAAGCACTTCCCAAAGAACTTCAACGAGCAAACTAACGTTGATGAAGAGGGTTATCCTAAATATAGGAGGCAGAATGGGCAGAACAATTGTCAAAGGAAAAACACCACTTGACAATAGATATGTTGTGGCCCACAACAGAACATTGTTGATGAGGTATGGTGCTCATCTTAATGTGGAGTGGTGCAATCAATCGAGATCAATAAAATATTTGTTCAAATACGTGAACAAAGGAAATGATCGTGTCACAACAGGATTTTATGAAACAACAGATAAAGATGACACTGAGAAACCCGTTGATGAAATAAAAATGTACTATGATTGTCAGTATATTTCTCCATGAGAGGCAATGTGGAGAATTTTTGGATTCGGAATTCAGTATAAGAATCCAAGTGTTGAACGTTTGAGCTTTCACTTCCGTAATGAGCAGTATGTTTATTTTGAAGATGGTGCAACGGTAAGTGAAGTCGTGTTGCGAGAATCTGTCAAGGAGAGTATGTTTCTTGCATGGATGAGAGCAAATGTCGAGTACCCCGAGGTAAGGGATTTAACTTATGCTGAATTCCCTCAAAAGTTTGTCTGGAAAGCCAAAACAAGAGAATGGTAACCTCGGAAGCAGGGGTTTGCCATAGGCCGTCTAATGTATGTGCCTCCGGGATCAGGAGAAGCTTATTATTTGCGATGTGTCCTTAATTTGAGGCGTGAGGCTACAAGCTATGATTATCTTAAAACTGTGGATGGAATTACTCATAATACATAGCACGATGTGTGTTTCGCGTTAGGGTTGTTGGATGATGACAAGGAGTACGTTGAAGGATTCTCAGAAGGTAGTTATTGGGCTATTGCATGGTTACTCAGAAAGTTGTTTGTCATTTTATTAGCAGCTGATACAATGAGTAGACCAGAATATGTGTGGGACAAATGTTGGACATTTATGTCAGATGACATTCTACACAGGCAAAGAAGAGCCTTAATGCATCCAGGTACTAAATAGTTCATATATTACACATACATATATCTTTACAAACAAATATGTATATATACATATATGTATTCATATTCAAAACCTTACATAATATATTACACATGTTATTTGATATTACTGTTTTGATGCATGTAATATCAGATTTGAAGTTGACCGAGGCTGAGATTAAGAATTATGCATTGACTGAAATAGAAATGATGTTAAGGAGAATTGGTAGGACTTTAAAGGACTATCCATCGATGCCATTTCCAACGATAAGTGATGCTACCATGTATCAAAACAGGCTTATTTTTTACGAGTTACAGTACGATCGTGCTGCCCTGCGTGAAGAGCACGACAGATGCATGCAGAGTCTCAATGATGAACAACGTCAAGTGTACACAACCATTATGCAATCTGTTGAACAAAATAATGGTGGGGTGTTCTTTGTATATGGTTATGGAGGTACAGGGAAAACATTTGTGTGGAAGACGTTGTCGGCTACTTTGAGGTCCAAAGGAGAAATTGTTTTAAATGTTGCTTCGAGCGGCATAGCAGCTTTGTTGTTACCAGGTGGTAGGACGGCAAATTCACGCTTTGCAATACCAATCAACCCGAACGAAAACTCCACATGCAACATCAAACAAGGTAGTCCATTGGCTCAATTGATAATTAGATGCAAGCTGATCATATGGGATGAGGCGCCGATGATGCACAAGTATTGCTTCGAAGCCTTAGATAGAAGTTTGTGGGACATCTTGAGATTCACTAATTCAAATAGTGCTGAAAACCCCTTTGGAGGGAAAACAGTGGTCTTCGGGGGAGACTTCAGACAAATTTTACCTGTCGTTACTAAAGGTACTAGACAAGACATTGTGAATGCCACGATTAATTCTTCGTATATTTGGCATGAGTGCTTGGTATTACGTTTGACAAAGAACATGAGGTTGCAATCATTGACTGATGATCGTGAGTACGAAGATTTGCTTGAGTTTGCTAAGTGGATTGCGAGTTTAGGGGACGGGATTGCTGGGGAAGATAATGATGGTTTTGCAAATGTTCAGATTCCAAACGAGTTTTTGCTAGAGTGTGGAAGCGACCCCATTGCCACTATTGTCCAAAGCACCTACCCAAACTTTGAGAATATTGTGAATGACCCGACTTACTTGCAAGAGCGTGCAATTCTAGCTCCAACCCTTGATGTTGTCGATGCAATTAATGAATACATGACTTCTATGAATGTTAATGAAGAGTCAAAGACATATCTAAGTTCAGATAGCATTTGCAAGTCAGACTCGAATGCCAATTTTCTGGCTGATTTGCATACTCCAGAGTTTCTAAACAAAATACGTGCATCCGGAGTTCCAAACCATGAGTTAACCCTAAAGGTTGGTACTCCAATAATGCTTTTAAGGAATATTGATCCTTCCATGGGGCTTTGCAATGGAACAAGGTTAATTGTTACAAGACTTGGAAATCATATCTTAGGGGCAAAAATTATGGGCGGAAAATATGTCGGGCATGAAGTTGTCATTCCGAGGTTAAGCTTAACTCCTTCAGATTCAAGAATACCATTCAAGTTTCAGAGAAGACAATTTCCGGTCATGACCTCTTATGCGATGACTATAAATAAAAGTCAGGGACAATCTTTGTCTCATGTTGGACTTTGACTGAAAAAGTCGATCTTCACGCATGGTCAGTTGTATGTTGCAGTGTCTAGGGTAACAAATTCTAAGGGTCTGAAGATATTAATCTGCAATGAAGAAGGTCAATCAACTAACCATACCACCAATGTAGTTTATAAGGAAGTTTTTCGTAATGTGTAGTTTGTGAAATCCTGTTAACGTTTACTTTTTCCTGCTTATTCCAAAACATACTTACTACCTATCTCTGAGTCTTCGTTATCCGATCTTAAATCATAATTTAGTATACGTGTTAAGTGTGATAGGGTTATGGGACTAGGCCCAGAGCCTAATCGGCCCAGGACCCGAACTTGGACCAGCGGGCCCAAGCCCAGCAACCCAGAGCTCGAGTCAGCCCAACCAACCAGGGCAATCAAGGAGCGGAAGCCCAAGAGAGCCTGTCGACCAGCCCAACGGGGAGCCTGCGGTCCAGCCTACCCGGGAGCCTGCCTTCCAGCCTACCCGGGAGCCTGCGGTCCAGCCAGACTGGGAGCCTGCGGTCCAGCCTACCCGGGAGCCTGCCTTCCAACCCAGTGGGGAGCCTGCCTTCCAGCCTAGCCAGGAGCCTGCCGACCACCAGCCCAGCTGGGAGCCTGCGGTCCAGCCCAGGTGGGAGCCTGCCTCCAGCTCAACGGGGAGCCTGCCTTCCAGCCTACCCGGGAGCCTGCCTTCCAGCCTACCCGGGAGCCTGCCTCCAGCCCGGTCAGAAGCCTTCCTCCAGCCTAGCGGGAAGCCCACCGTCCAGTCCAGCAGGAGGGAGCTCAAGCGTCCAGCCTGCCAGCCAGGCTGACCTGCCAGCCAGGAAGAGTAACGACCAACAATCAATGCGCTACTTAATTATGTGTTTAATTCCGTATTAATGTTGTAATTAATTTAGTCATTATTATGTTCGGCAGTTACCATTTGTAATCGCCTATAAAAGGCAATTCGAATTTCAAATACAGATATGCTATTTCTGGCTAACTTTCCATATTCGTACTTTCCTAATTCTTGCTTGAGTGTCGTACGTAGCTTTCCTAAAAGCCTACGAGCGTCCTATTTTGGACCAACATTGGTGCTTTCATTGAGAGCCTCTATTGTCTCTCACATAACTTGAGTAGGAATCACGCAGGAAGATGGCTGGAATCTCGTCTCGACATGACCATGTCTCAGTCCACACCGAGGAGTCCGCCCGGTCTGGCCGCCAGCGTGCCCTCGACAACCATGCACAGGGCAGGAGGGCGGCGCGCCAAGGCGACCTTCGGAACCAATTATCAGGCCACGGCGACCTAAGGGCGACGCTCAACCACACTCAAGGTGAGCGCTCGGTCCGCAGCCGGCGGGGGGGAGGCCGACGTCATGCTCCGCGCATGGACCCGGCTCGACTCAATGCCGGGGTGGAAGCCCTGCAGGAGGCAACTCGGGTTCTGGGGACCTTGGCTCAAAATTTCCAACAGATGGTGTCTGGCGGAAATGTGGATGAGCCTGCCCGTCAACAGACGCCAGCGGATGTGGAGGTGTCCTCCAGGCGGCGTGATGAGCGACGCTCTGGATCCAACCAAAACAGGGGGGAAGAAGTCTCCCATCGGCGGGGGGAAGAAGTCTCTCGGCAGCCTAGCCGACCCCATCGGCAGACGGGGAGGGGCGCCCAGCAGGGGCGCCCAACGCAGATGGAAGGAGGCGAGCCCTCTCGCCACTCTCACCGGGCGAGCAGTCGGACTGGCTCCACGGAGAGGCAAAACGTGGGGCCCCGACCTCACGCGCACGGGCGACTTGGAGGTGCCGCCGGACATGCCCAGCCCCGCGCTGGAGCTGTCCGGGGGAACCCACCGCCGGCCGAGGTGGAAGATCTACGACAGCGCCTTGACGAGTTGAGAAGGAGGGTTGTCGGGGGGGAGCCTTACACGGCCGACCTCCGGATACCCGAACCCTTCACCCGGGCGGTCATGGATGCGCCGTTGCCGAGGGGCTACAAGCCCTGCGCCATTGAAGCATACAAGGGCGCTTCGGACCCCCAGCATCATGTATCTCGGTACCTTTCCTACATGGTCATGATGGGGTACGAGGACGCAATCCGATGCCGCGGTTTCTCCGCCACTTTGGATGGCCCGGCTCGTGAATGGTATGACTCTCTACCCGACGGGAGTATCACGAATTTCCGTGAGTTGGCTCAGCGCTTTCTCTTGAGGTTCGCGAGCTCCCGAGACGTCAAGAAAAACTTCAGCCACCTGTTCGGCCTAAAACAGGGGAAGAAGGAATCATTGTCGACCTTCCTAGCGAGGTGGAGGGCCGAGTCAGTCAAGGTTCAGGGCCTTGATGACAGGACCGGGGTGGCCATGCTCACAAACTCTATCCGATCGGGTGAGCTTTACAAAGATTTCGTCAGAAGTCCCCCTACCTCGTACGAGGAGGCGCTCGGCCGTGCCGACTGGCAAGCCGAGGCGGAGGACGCCTTGCAGAGGAAAAGAGATGAGGAAGAAGGTGCAAAAGAAGAAAAGAAGAAGGATGCCGGTTCGGGTGCTGAGAAAGATGACGGCAAAGCTAACAACAAAAACAACAAGTACAGAGGTAACAAAAGTAGAGGCAAGGGCAAGGCGGACGTCCCGAGCGGACCGCTACAGCCCGTCAAGCAATTGACTCCACTTGCTCAGCCGGTCGGGGCCATCCTCGACTACGCGGAGGAGCAAGGTTTAGTCGACTTTCCGGAGGAGTGTGATGTGGTGACTGCCAAGCGCAACCACGACCAATATTGTCGATTCCATCGGAGAGCAGGGCATGATACAGATGATTGCGTCATTCTCCGGCGGCAAATTGAAGAACTCATCCAGAAAGGGTACCTGGGCCAATTCGTTGGCAAACAAGGAGGCATCCCGCAGAAGAGGAGCCTGACGTGGCAGCGGTCCGACCAAGCTACCACGTCAAAGGAGACACCGTCTGCCAAGAAGCGGGAGCTCGGCACCTTTTCCGAGGAAGACGATGCCGACTTAGGGAACGGCCCCCGGAAGTACCATCGATGTTCATTCATATTCGGGGGACCCCAGGGAGGCGACACCTCTGGAGAGCGGAAGCAGTGGGCCCGAGCCCTATACGTGGGGGAGATAACCAGGGCTCCCGCCGACAAGAGGGTGAAGAGGGACCCCATCTTCTTCACCGACGCAGATTTGCCGCCGATGCCTCCGCCACACAGGGATGCCTTGGTCATCAAGGTCGAAATCAACGACACGATCGTCCACCGAGTCCTGGTGGACAATGGGAGCTCCGTTAACATCATGTACTATGACACCTTCCAAGGTCTCGGGTTGGACCGAAAAGACTTGATCCCGATGAGAACCCCACTCTCGGGCTTCACCGGGGACTCCATTGAGTCAGAGGGCAGCATAGTCCTCCCCGTGATGGTGGGCTCCGAGCTCTGCGTATCCAAGTTAGACGTCGAGTTTATCATCGTATGCCTAACTTGTGCGCATAAGATCATCATGGGAAGGCCGGTCCTGGAAGACCTCAGATGTGTGATATCCCAGGAGCACCTATGCATGAAGTTTCCCACTCCGAATGGCGTCGGAGTTGCCAGGGGAGATCAGCGAATGGCGAGGAGGTGCTATCTGAAAGCTTGCAAACAAATCGGTCAAAAAGACTTGAGGGTCCACACTATCAACAGCAAAGCCATGAAGTATGAGGAGGGTCAGCTCCGCGCTGAACCCACCTCAGAAGTGGAGGAGATCCAGATTGACCCCGAGAGGCCGGAGCGGAAGGTCAAGATCGGGACCGGGCTCCCAGCCGGCTTGAGGGAGAGGATTATCCAGGTACTTGTCCTTTTTAGCGTTGTCTTCGCGTGGGGACCGGAGGACATGCCTGGCCTTGACCGAAGCATCGTTGTCCATCGGCTGGCGGTCAATCCAATGGCGAAGCCCATCCAACAGAAGAGAAGACACCTCTCAACCGAGAGGAGGGAATTCGTGAAGAAGGAGGTCAATATGCTCCTGAGTATCAAGCATATCCGGGAGGTCTTGTACCCGGTCTGGCTGGCAAACGTGGTCCTGACCCCGAAGCCGCCAACCTGGAGGATGTGTGTTGATTACACCGATCTCAACAAGGCATGCCCGATGGATCCATTCCCATTGCCTAACATCGACCAAATAGTCGATGGGACGGCCGGATGTGAGCTCCTTAGCTTCATGGACGCTTTTCGAGGATACCATCAGATTTTCATGCATGAAGAAGATGCGGAGAAGACCTCATTCGTCACCCCAGAGGGGATTTTTTGTTATCTTGTCATGGCCTTCGGGCTGAAGAACTCTGGGGCGACGTACACGAGAATGGTGGCCAAGGTATTCCAGAAGGTGCTCGGAAGGAACATGGAGGCGTATGTTGACGACATGATCGTCAAGAGCACTCGGGCATCCGATCATGCAGATGATTTGGCAGAGATCTTCGGGATCATGAAGGCAGTCCGTCTGCGCCTGAACCCGAAGAAATGTACCTTTGCCGTCCAAGGAGGCAAGTTCCTGGGGTACATGGTCACACGGAGGGGGATTGAGCCAAATCCTGAGAAGGTAAGGGCAATACTTGACATGGAACCCCCGAGGTCGGTGAAAGAAGTCCAGATTCTCACCGGCCGGCTAGCAGCCCTTGGACGTTTCATGTCCAAGTCCGCCGAGAAGTCCCTACCCTTCTTCCAAGTCCTAAAGAAACAAAATGGTTTCGTCTGGAATGATGAGTGTCAGCGAGCCTTCGACGACCTGAAGAAGTACCTCCTCTCTGAGCCTTTACTCAGCAAGCCGGAGAGGGGGGAGACGTTAATCCTTTATCTTGGGGTTTCCCAAGGTGCAATCAGTTCCGTGCTGGTTCGCGAGGAGGAAGGCGTTCAGCATCCCGTCTACTATGTGAGTAAGACCTTCCAGAATGCTGAGCTCCGGTACACCCCACTCGAGAAGACAATATATGCCGCCTACATCACCGCCAAGAAGTTGACACACTACTTCCAAGCGCACCCGATCAGAATCTTGTCGGACCAACCCCTAGGTGCCGCTCTGAGGGCGCCCGGCACAACCCGGGTAGTGAAGTGGTCGATGCTCCTCAACCAATACGAGGTTGACTTCCAGCCTCGGACGTCCATCAAAGGCCAGGCTCTGGCTGATTTCATTGTGGAATGCACGGCTCGAGAAGTGGCAGATAGGCAACAGGAGAGCAATGAACAATGGTGGACTCTAGCAACTGATGGGTCGGCAGGAGCCAAGGGATGCGGGGCGGAATTGTCCTCATCTCACCCGAGGGATTCCGAGCCTACTATGCCTACCGCTATCTTTTCAAAGTCTCCAACAATGAGGTGGAGTACGAGGCCCTACTGTCTGGGCTACGATTGGCGGCTGCCATGGGAGCAGAGTGGGTAACGGTGAAATGTGACTCCCGCCTGGTGGTTTCACAGGTCAAAGGTGAGTTCGAAGCGAAGGAAGAAAGAATGATGAAGTATCGAGATGTTGTTCGGGAGTTGCTCGGGTTGTTCAAGCAAGCAGAGTTGATCTGCATCCCGAGAAATCAAAACTCCGATGAAGACCTCCTCTCAAAGCTATCCCAAGGGTTACCTGAACATATATCGAGAATTGCACGCATTGAGGAGATGACGACCTCAAGCATATCAGCCTCACCGTCCATTGACGTCCTTCCCCTTCCACCAGTCGCCTGGTGTTGGGTGGATGACCTCCTGCGCTACATAGCCGATGGGACGCTCCCCGAGAAAGAAGAGGAGGCAAGGTTAGTCCGGCGACGAGCTCCGGGCTACGTCGTCTTGGATAGGAAGCTGTACAAGAGGTTCTACAATGGGACCTTGCTAAAGTGTTTACGCCCACATGAGGCGGAAATGATCGTCTCTGAACTACATGGGGGTGTATGCTCCGCCCATCAGGGGGCAGGCACGTTAGCTAGGAAGGTCGTCCTCCAGGGGTACTTTTGGCCAACAATAATGAAGGATTGCGCTGACTATGCAAGGAAATGCGAGACATGCCAGAAGTTCCAGAAGAGCCCCGGCCGACCAGCAACGATGTACACACCGATCAGCACCGCCCTTCCATTCACAAGATGGGGTGTCGACCTGGTCGGTCCCTTACCAACCGGGTCGGGAAACCGGAAGTTTGTCATCGTCGCAGTGGACTACTTTACGAAGTGGGTTGAGGCCGAGCTGCTTGCCAGCATCACACATCTCCAATGTAGGAAGTTCATATGGAAGAATATTTTCTGTCGGTTTGGGGTTCCCCTCCAAATAATCTCCGACAACGGAAGGCAGTTTGACTGCGAAGCCTTCCGGCAATTCTGTGCAGAGTGGGGAGTAGAATCCAGCCGAGTTACGGTCTGCTACCCCCAGGCAAATGGACAGGTGGAGAACACCAACCGGACGATCGTCGATGGACTGCAAAAGAAGTTGGAGGCCCTCGGGACTGCCTGGGTGGAGGAGTTGAACAATATACTCTGGACCTTCAGGACAACCCCAAGGAAGGCAACAGGAGAGACCCCCTTTGCCTTGTGTTATGGCTTTGAGGCGAGGGCACCATTCGAGGCCGTGGTTCCCAGCCGGCGAGTAGAAGAGTTCGAACCAGCCAGCAATGAGGAGAGGCTCCGAGCCGAGCTCCACCTCATTGAGGAAAGAAGAGACCGTGCCTTTATCAAAGCGGAAAACTATCGACGACAAGTCAAGGCGTACCAAGATAGCCGAGCCCGACCCCGGAGTTTCGACGTCGGTGATTATGTCCTAAGACGTAGGAAGGCCAGCAGGCCGACAGAGGGAGGAAAGCTCTCCGTCAAGTGGGAAGGCCCTTACGTGGTTGACGCAGTGATCGGCCTTGGGACATACAAGTTGAAGACAACAACAGGCCGGTTGGTAGACCGCGTCTGGAATGCCGAGCACCTGATGAAGTTTTACCAGTAGAAAATCGAAGTTTCACTTTTCTTTGTAAACTCCTGTGCTCCGAGCACGGGATTACAATTTGTAATTCTTCATGTGGTCCGCCCACATAATGAATTCAATATACTTTGCTAGCGATATTTTGTCATCAAAAGAGGTCCGACCTCACTTAGCAATAAAGGGCGGCGGCAAAAAAAAAAAAAAAAAAAAAAAAAAAAAAAAGGGTACTATGCCCCCCCTCGGTGTTTGGCCGACCTCGGCTAGGCTCTTTAACCGAAAATAGCCAAGCGATTTTCAGGAATCTGGGCAATTTTCTAAAGTAAAGAGCTAGCCGCGACAGTCGAGGCGACGGTAGGGCCGGCCTCCGGGTCGAGGGTACTCAGGATGCTGACCTCCGGGTCCTTTCGAGTGCTCGCCGCCTAACATCGCTGGCCAAGCAGCTCGCACTCTCGTCATCCCTGAGTTGGCGGTGCGGGTTCGTTCTGGTGGATCATGCAGGGTCCGCCCCTGTTGTTTGGCTATCCATGCGGGAGTAACCAGATTATTCCCCAAGTCCGGGCAAACTGGACGGGTTAAAGTGACAGTAGGACTGACCCCCGGGTCATGAACGTTCAGGATACCGACCTAAGGGTCTTCCTCGTCGGTTCAATGTCCGACCTTGCTGGCCAAACAAGTCGCTTACTTGTTGATTCCATATCAATAGCGAACAGATCACTTCTACCCAACTAGGAGGGGCACGGATAGGCTCGGCCACGCCAGCCTAACCGCCCCCCGGGAGGTTAGAGAAGCCAGATCCCCGAATAAATTGCTAAGTATACGTAATGCAAAGTGTAGAAAAGGAGGCGTGTGAAATAAAAATCAAACATCCACAAAGTATTCAAGTGGGAAACAAAGGAAATACAAAATACAAGGTCACGGCTGGACAGACCCATCGCCATCAACCTCGGGAATGTCATCTAACACACCAACCAAGTCCTGGCCAGGGGCCACAGGGGTCATGTTCCCCGGAGCTGGCGGAAAGAACCAGGCCCATTCGTTAGAACTACCAAGCTCCTCCTCCTGACGGACGGCCTCTGGGGGAAGAAGGGCTATCGCCTCCACGGGTTTCTTCATGCGGCCGGGAAGGCCGAGTGTGGATGGATGAAAGTCAGGGTCTAGATCCTTCAACCGGCCATACACCTTCTGCTGCATCAAATACTTGCCACTCTGAAAAGCATAGAGGACTTCGCGAGCGCGCCAATACTCTCCGTCGGGGGTCGTCAGCCACCTCTGCACCAGTTCAGACTCTTCCGCTTGCACCCTCGCAGAGATGAGCTTCTGGAACTGCTCGGAGGCCTGGAACTCGGAGAGCGCTTTCTTGGCTCCTTGTTTGGCCGCTTCTTCACATTCTTGTGCACGCGAGGACTGCAGCTCGGAGAAGGCTTTCTGGCTGGCCCACAGGGCAGCCCTAGCCTCGTCAGCCTCACGCTGAAGCCTGGCCTGAGAATGATTGGCTGCGTGAAGTGCCCTGATGGTCTTGGCGAGCCCCTGCAAGATAGACAAATGAAAATGTGAGGGGGTTCAGGGATAAACACATTCCACACCAAAACGTGATCAACCTACCTCGATATGTGCCCAGATAGAACCCTCCAAGAGGGGATGAAACTCTTGGGAAGTCGTACAGGTGAGGTCGCCTGGTGGGAGGATTGATGAAGCATAATCCATGACCGGGAAGCCTTCATGCATAATTGAGGCACTCGAAGATGGGAAGGCGTAAGTAACTGTATGATGGGTGTCATGGCTGCTCCGTTCGGCCATCCTCTCATCTGCACCCTCATGTACCTGCTCAGCGGAAGGAAACTTGGGGGCGACCTTGGCCTTCTTCGAGACTCGTTCCCCTCGGCCCGGGGAGGAGGCTCCGCGCTCTTTCCCCGCAACCGTCTTGGGGGCCACATCAGCAACGGCGGGGCAGGGCCCCTCCTCCTCCTCCTCATCGGACCCATCCAATTGGACTAGCAGATCGACGAGTCCGCCCTTGTGCTTCTCCTGCACTGGCGTAGTTGGCCGAGGCCCGAAGGTAACTCTCACCCTTCTTGGAGGGGGGGCTCCGTGCCCTTTCCCCTTTGCAGCCGTTGCTGCCACAGGAACGATGACTGGTTGAGGCTCCTCCTCTTCATCAGATTCCGCCTCAACAACAAGCTTCTCAAGCACAGCTGCGGAAGAAAAATGTGAGGATAAGCAGGATAAAATACAAAGTAGCAAACATAGACCAGACAGATGACAGTCACCTAAATATGAGCTGATGGAGTGGGGACCGCCTGCGGACAATATCTCGATGGAGGACTTGAGACCAGGGGAGAGAGCGACCCGGTCACACTTCCGAACCCGTTCACCCCACCGAGGCAGAGGCGACAGGAGGTTGGGGTCGGATACCCATATCCATCTCTTCTTCCACCCTTTCCCTGAACGGGGGTAACCCGATCGAAACAGTTTGCTCACCGGCCTCTGGGAGAGTAAGGCGAAAAAGCTAGAAGCACGCCACTGGAAGCAGCTGAAAAACAGATCAATCGTGGGTGTGAGGCCCACATCCTCACACCGCGCCACAAAAGCGGCAACGAACATATGAGCCGCCGGAGCCAATTGACCCGGGGCCACACCCAAAAAGTGAAGGAACCGAACCAGGAAGGGGTGCAGTGGCACGGCCATCCCTAACTCCAGTGAGCGGATATGGACCCCGAAATAGGGGGCTGGTGGATCGCTGAATACGTCGGTGGCCACCGGAGGTTCCAACAAACAATTATCACCAATCAGACTATATGCTACGGCGAGGTCCCCTTCTGTGACGCGAGAAGGGAGGTCCGGTATTCCACTGCTATCAAGGTCCCACCAGGAATCCAAGTCCACCCGAGTATCAGAATCATCGTCAGAGTCTGGTACGTTCACAGGTTGGATGCACGCTCTGTCTGGAACATCGAGGGGTCGTCCCTCAGAAGTAGCAACCCGTCTAGCTGGAGCCAACTCGGTGAGAACATCAGCTGACTGCCCAGTAGTAACACCCGCATGCATACGTGGCCGAGGGCCGTGGCTGACCCGCATGGGTCTCGCGGCCGCCTCACGCTCTGCTTCAATAATAGCCGACAGTCCTGAATCCGTATGATCATTGTTCTCATGGGGAGAGCATTTGCCGCCCTGCATGACCAAACTAAAAGGAGCGCGCCTGCACACACAAAAAAACAGGAGCTACAAGAATTAATATGAAGTATCGCGCTTAATGGGGGGCTCAGCCGGGCAGCAGAAAGATGGTCGCCATCAATAGGAGACCGTCGCATCCGCCGCGCGACGGGCAACAACAGGGTTCCGGCCTGCCGCCAGCCCTATGGTGTGGATGTTCGATCTAGGTAGAGTTCAATATCCAATTGCTAGGCGAGGGACGTCGGGTAGCACGCTACCGCCCCAGGGAGCCGCTGACCAGCACGGGACGCCCCGACCAACTCAAGCTCCGGTCTGTGCCGACCGTTGGGGAGGACGGCCTGGGGGACGCACGACGGAACTGCACGGCCGCAGGCGGCCTGGCCGCCTAAGAGAAGACTGCCGCCCGGGTGCCCGACTCGGGGGACCGCCGGGCCACCAGCCCCTGGCGACGCTGACCAAGAGCGGAACGGCCACCGGCTGAGTAGGTGGTCGGCCAAGACAGGGGATCCAGGCCCACCGGCCAGAACCGCCGGATTGCGGGGGCGACGCCGTCCGCCGGCGGGTGGTGTAGCAGCGGCTTGGCGCAGCGTGGACCGACCCGACAGAGATGCCGGATCACGGAGGCGGCCAACTGGTTTGCAGCGGCCCCTGGTTGACGGCGGCGGCGCTGGGGCAACGCGAGGAAGACGGACGCAGATCGTGGGAGAGAGAGGAAAGAGAAGAAAGGAAAGGAAAAAAGAAAGGAAAGAAAAAAAGAAAGGAAAGAAAAAAGAAAGGAAAGAAAAGAAAAGGAAAGGAAAAAAGAAGGAGAGAAAAGAAAAGGAAAGAAAAGAAAAGGGAGGAAAAATAAAATAAAGTCCAAAAATAATTTATGAAGTAATAAAAATGAATTTCAGGGATTTTCTGAAGCTGACCTGGATCCTGAAGTCTGGGAGAAAGCTTGCTGCTGGAATGCTAGTACGCTAAGGGAATTTATTTGGAGCCTTTTTTGGGAGCCTGATTTAATTTGTGAATTTCCATAAACTCTGGGATTCCCATAATCCACAATTATGGCTCCCTGATATGTGAATATTTTTAAATCGGCAGCTGACTTAAACTACTCCCTCTTAGCTGAGTCTACTACTCGACTAAGGGAGTGGGGGACTCGTGATAGGGTTATGGGACTAGGCCCAGAGCCTAATCGGCCCAGGACCCGAACTTGGACCAGCGGGCCCAAGCCCAGCAACCCAGAGCTCGAGTCAGCCCAACCAACCAGGGCAATCAAGGAGCGGAAGCCCAAGAGAGCCTGTCGACCAGCCCAACGGGGAGCCTGCGGTCCAGCCTACCCGGGAGCCTGCCTTCCAGTCTACCCGGGAGCCTGCGGTCCAGCCAGACTGGGAGCCTGCGGTCCAGCCTACCCGGGAGCCTGCCTTCCAGCCCAGTGGGGAGCCTGCCTTCCAGCCTAGCCAGGAGCCTGCCGACCACCAGCCCAGCTGGGAGCCTGCGGTCCAGCCCAGGTGGGAGCCTGCCTCCAGCCCAACGGGGAGCCTGCCTTCCAGCCTACCCGGGAGCCTGCCTCCAGCCCGGTCAGAAGCCTTCCTCCAGCCTAGCGGGAAGCCCACCGTCCAGTCCAGCAGGAGGGAGCTCAAGCGTCCAGCCTGCCAGCCAGGCTGACCTGCCAGCCAGGAAGAGTAACGACCAACAATCAATGCGCTACTTAATTATGTGTTTAATTCCGTATTAATGTTGTAATTAATTTAGTCATTATTATGTTCGGCAGTTACCATTTGTAATCGCCTATAAAAGGCAATTCGAATTTCAAATACAGATATGCTATTTCTGGCTAACTTTCCATATTCGTACTTTCCTAATTCTTGCTTGAGTGTCGTACGTAGCTTTCCTAAAAGCCTACGAGCGTCCTATTTTGGACCAACAAAGTGTATGACAATTTGCTTTCATTTCACTCAACCAAATAATATTTACAAATAATATCGTATCGCTATTACATTACATTTTAATATCCCGCGCATCGCGCGGGTGAGAATCTAGTTAGTCTAATAGGTCGATCCCTATCAATACTCCCCCCCTAAACATCCACCTTGCCCTCAAGGTGGGTGATAGGGAACAACCAAGATCTTCTGCTTCCTTTTTCATTCTGGCGCTTCTACCTTCCCAATATTTCACTGGTTTCTGAGCAAAGAGCTTCAGTATTAGATCTTTACAACTCACTGATGTTTCTGCAGCATAGAATGTTTTTGGTGAAGTATCTTTTTCTTCCTTAGTCTTCAAGCCCTCGATAGCCACCAATATTTTCATGCTTTCCTGAGGTATATCCCTTATAAACGCGGCAGAATTTATATTCATGTCCTGAACATCAGGATTCTCATCCCTTTTAACCTGGCTCATCAGAAATTTTTGAATTACAAATTTCTTCAACTCCATTTGACTCTTCTCCCTTTGAATTATGCTTTACTATCATGATGCTTTTCAGTAAAACACTCTCATCCACTGCTGCACTTTGAGTACACCCAACATCATTCCACCAATCAACTCCAACAGAAATACTCCACCAAAATGTCTCTGCCACTGCATGTTCCACAAAAGGAGAATCCATTTTTACCTGATTTTTTGAAACAGAGAGTGGAAGAACCCAAGCTATCTTCAAAATGGCCCAATCTTTGCTATTATGAAGCAACATAGAAACCCAGCAACACTTTGTGGACGAGAATACAAATTCAGCTCCTTCATTACCAAGTATATCAGCCATAATTCTGTGGTTCCATCGTTGCCTGTCCAATGAAGGATGTCCGCTTTGTCTAAAAGAAATACAATCCTTGCTGTTGTTATACACGTTGGAGAAATCATGAAGCCTAGAATCCAAATTGAGGTAGCAGCATTCTTTACGAGTTTTCCAAACAAAAACTTCTATAAAGAGAAAAGAATAACCGTTCATTTTCCTTGGTATTCTTCTGACCATAGCTGAAAGGAACAGGACAATACTCTTATACTTTTTGCAAGGCTTTAGCTTCTGCTCCTCTAGCTTATCACAACATCCTTCATCAAGGGAAATCACTTCCTGTAATTTACTGGCTTCTTCATGAAATCTTGGTTGAACCTTCACTGACCACTCAATGGCAGGGTTACAAGTATCAATCCTTCCCAGGTAAATACCTCGAGATATATGGATTGACTTCCCAGTTTGTTTTAACTTGACTTGAAGATATTCATCAATTTGATGGTCACGTTTAATCGACCACATCATCTTGGTTTCCCATTCTGAATTAATTGTTGTTGGTGGAGTCCCTGGGAATCCCTCTTCTAATGTGACTACGTCAAAGTTTCTGGAAGCAGATAAATCTGGCGCAGGTTGATAGACGACAAGCGAGGGTGAGCTGTGAGATCCGGCGGTTGAAGAAACCTGCGAACTAGGGACTTCTGCTCGCGTGTAAGCCAGAAGACCAAAAGACGTTGGTGACTGCAACGAACCTTTGCTTTTCGAATTCCTGCAGCGACGCACAGTCCTCGATCGTCCTCGCCGGTGACTTTGCCGCAGCTTGGTGCGCACTTCGTCCAACCCTATCCTCGTTTCCTTGCTCTTCGCACGCTTCTCCTTCTCCAGGTGTGAGCGCTTTTCCGTTTCTAGGGTTGAGTGCTTCTCTTTCTCCACTTTTCCGCGCTCAACCTTTTCTGCGAGCTTCCCCAATTTTCCGCGCGAATCCTCTCACGAGTGCGAAACAGTTTGCGACTCCTTCTGCGACTTGGTGAGCGACTGCGATGGACTCTGTTTATCAGAAAGACGATGATGCTTGGTGTTGCTCGATCGCTGAAATCTACGATTTAGACGCTCACAGTCGTGCAAGATACTTTTCATCCTAGCGTTCGTCTCCTTCATCTGTTGGTTCGTCTCCTTCATCTGTTCATTCAGATTGTCAAATCTTTCTTCCAATTGCGGTGTCATATAGAATTCCACCATCGTTCTGATGATTCAGATTTTCCGTCTCCAGGAAGTAACGTGCTCTGATACCACTGATAGAACTATCTAGGTATTTGAGAAGATTTACAGAAAATTTATCAAGAAATATCAAGAACAAGAACTGTAAACTTTATTGATGAAGAAAAGCAGTAACAATGGCCGAAGCCCCCAAGAGAGAGATAATTCTCAATCTTCCCAGAAAAGATTAAACAGTCTAAAACAGCCTACTCCTTTCTCTCATCTTTATTCTATTTATAGTATTACAGACTAACGGAAGGTAGTTATTAGCTCAAACAGAAATATAACTACAACTAACTCTTCTATTTATTAGTCTAATAGGTCGATCCCTATCATATCCAGCCGATCGGGTCTTCACCATCGAAGGTGGGCAGCAAGGTTGGAGGGTGCTGCGTGGAAGTTCCTCACTGTTGTGCGCTGTGACGGCGATACTGCCAACCGATGATGCCTCTGTCGTGACAGACGGCATAAAGGCCTTGGATAGCGCCGCTAGGGATGCATCGATTTCAGCCAGCCGCATACCGTGTTCTTCCGGGGTTTGATTCATCCTTGTTTGCTCGGCCGCCATCCTTGTTTGCTCGGCCGCCATCCTTGTTTGCTCGGCCTCCATCTCTGTCAAGCGATTGTTCTGAGATCTCGTCATTCCGGCGGGACGAGATCTGGCAGGTCGGACCAATTGATGAGAATAGAAAAATAAAAATCTACGGGGTAAACCGTTGCCCAAATAATCAACGATAAAAACCGTTGCCCAGAGCCAGAAGGTTGAAATCCAACTTTATTCCAAGATAAGCAAGAATGAACCCGGGTATAAACAGCTTTCTAGTAAGAGACTCAAGAGAAACCCTAATTGAGCCCAAATTAATTAAATCCTAATTAGGCCAATACTAACTCTACTAAATACTCTTCTAATAATAGGCCCAAACTAAAAACATAACATAAACTTTATAATAACAAATAAAACTATAATCCCAGCCCATAACCGGCCCATGCTCTTTCTGCTTTCTATCATCCTCACATGGCTCTGCCCATTCACAAGTACCCGATTCTAGCGGTGAGACCCTTCATCAGGCCCTTGCCCCTTGCGGGGACACCAAGGTGCACCGAGCTGTATTAATTCTATAGTACTTTAAAAACTTCTAATTTAATTATATGTGAGTATAAAATAAATATAAATAAATGCACAAAAATTTCAGTAGTTAAATAAATAACTGAATTGTGTGTGTCTGTATCTGTGTTGTATATTCTTAATATTCTTAATAGTATATAATTAAAATTTAACTAACACACTCGAAGGCATAACCTTCAACATAAACCATTGGGCAATCTTACATTCACATTCTTTTATTTTTAAATTAAATTACCTTCCAAGATGTTAAGGTTATCTCGAAAACCTGACCAAACACCTCCTAAGGAGTAGTAGCTAAAATGATACCATACCTGCGTGTGATCTGTCACACAATGCTTCATTTTATGTGTTTTCTCCAAGTCAAATTCGCCATCAGTAGCAGTTACAACTAACATGTCTTTCTCAATGCCACCCAATTTTGCCCATTTCTTGAATTCATCACTCGTGGTAAGGATTGCTAAAAAATACTGAGCAAGCTCTACTTCACCATCTAAACATTCTTGGATTGCACCTGAAAGAGAACCCCCAATCTGAGAAATTGATTGAGAACGGGTCACTACCATGGAGAGACTAGTTACTGCAATGGAAAGAATAGTCACTGCCTTCATCAATTTCACTAGGATGCCCCCTGCTAACTGCTAAGTACACACATATTTTGTAACTTATGTTTTTCCCTTCTCTTTCACGTTAATGGAAACAGCACAATATTTATGCTATCATAGTAGTTGAAGTAAAAAAAACATTTTCAAAAAATAAAAAAATGGGCACCTGTAAGAGCTAGTTTGCAGCATAGCTCAGCATCCAGGATATGAGGTGGCAAAATACCCGGCGTGTCCAGCACATAAATATTAGGATGGCTAGCAATCTCATTTAACACATCAACATGAACTTGTTTGTCAAGGAGTGATCAAAGAAAGAAATGACTAGTTAAAATTAAGTACGTAACTAATTAAAAGAAGTTGGGACCCAAGGTTGTTTTAGCAACTTCACAATTCACATAATTGGAAGCTAAATGAGTAGAAACTATGAAACTCCATCCACTTCCAATTGGTTCAATAGATATCTAGGAATATGAAATTGATGAATGAATCTTATAAATAATTAAATAAATAAATAAATAAATCATTCATTTAGACAAAAGAATGGTAAAATTCAAGCACCTTAAAACTGCTAATGTTTTTAGTCTCCCCAGGCTGAGGAGTTACCACAGCATGTTTTAGTCTTCCCTTCTCTTCCAATCGACGTAATATATGTGTTAGAAAGTCAGAAGGGGTTATTTTTTAGCAAGATATCTCAAAAAAGAGGTGTACCTGCGGCACTAATTCGCCCAATCAGATGCAATGAGTTTGCAAGTGCAGATTTCCCAACATTAGGAATACCAACAAGCATTAGTGTTATAGTATGTCGAGAATAACCGGTATTTATTAGTTCTCTTACTCTAGCTTGCAGAAAAGTCAAGAACTGTCATAATGTAGGCAATACAATAATATTAGTGTCCATTAGTTTATAGTGTGTCAGGAAATGGCTTCTCTGGTCAGTGGTAACTTATCACTATGCACCTCCTTTATACTATCTCTATTATGAGAATTGACTCGAAATGCTATATCATCCTGTCCTTCAAAATAATCCATCCATTGCTGCATATAAGCGATGAGAGAAGTCAGCAGAAAACTGTACATCAGCTCAAAATGAAAAGAAATGAAATGTCTGAAACAGAAAATAAATAAATAAATAAATAAATAATAATAAACAGTTTGATGCAAAAGATCCTTTAGGATACAATTAAAATATGCCTGCCTGGTTTAAACAAACAATATATTCTGAAACTATATTTGTAGCACAAAATCATTAAGAGCCTGTTTGGTAACAATGAAATTGATTGAATCGGCTGAATCTGCTGAAATTGATACAATTCTAGCTGAAACAGCTTAGTTGATGGGCAATCTACTGAATTACGGAAATATTATATTTAAAATATATTTTATAAATAAAATGAAGGAAAAGATTATATGAAAAATGGCTAAAATGGTCATCACAATAACTTCAGTCAATTCAGTCAAAAAACTTATTTAAATTTTTCCACAATTCACCTTGTAAAATCAAAAGTCAAAATGTTGAGCAATGAAGCTGATAAAATGAGAATATGGGTTACCGAACTGGCTCTAGAACACCTGTGTAATATATAATTATTAAGATTACCTTCACCTGTGAGCGACTTGCAAGATCTGTTTTGTTCAAAACTATAATTCGCCTGGTGGAAGTTGCATGCTTTTTCAGCAGTTTGAATTTTGATGACAAAGGGATCTGAGCAGTAGGAGAAAATGCACTAAAATATCAGAATTGTAAAAAACTTGTCCTTATATAACCTGAATTCAATGCATGAATTAGTTGATATAAATGAACTTTATAACTGGAACTGTCAGCATCTAACCATGTCAGTTCATACAAACATTTCATCGAACACTTGACAGTAACCCTGAAAAACAAACGGAAGCTCGAAGCTTACAATACATACCCTAGCATCCCGGACTTCAAGAATGAAATCGACTAGCGGTATCCTCTCTGAAATGGCATGGGCGGCGGCGGCGGCGTGAGGGGTGTACCACCAGCTCGAGCTTTTGTTCTCTGCTATATTCTTGATTGCAGTCCCTATCTTGTGAGCTACACTTGGCAGTAGGGACTTCATGACTCCTACTAAACAATGCAACGCGTGTTCACTTGTATCTATAGATATCCATCCATGCGATTCGATCCAAATATATGAACGCAATCTCGAAAAAATCTTTATATATATATATATAGGAAAATTCTCAGGTCCAGCGCCTTCCGGTCCGAACGCCTTCCGAACACCGTCGTTTGGAGCGGTTCCCGGTGGAATTTTTTGTTGAAATTTTTTGAGCATGTTCCTCATCAAGTCTAGTTTATCCATACCAAATTTCAGCTTAAAAATCGATCGGGAAGGCAGTCAAATAATTTGTTGAAGTTAACTGCGCAAAATTGTACATAGAAAAACGCAGTCAACTTCAAAAAATGATTTGAATGCCTTTCCGAAAGAATTTTGAGCTGAAATTTTTTGTGGATAAACTAGACTTGATGAACAACATACCATAAAAATTTCATCAAAAAATTCAACCGGGAACTGCCCCAAACGGTGGTGTTCGGACGGCTTTCGGACCGGGGGCTGCTGGACCTGAGAATCTATATATATATATATATATATATATATATATATATATATATATATATATATATATATATATATATATATATATATATATATATATATATATATACTAGTAAAGTAAGCACTACGTGTGATTGTTGCCCAATGTAGTAGTATTGAACCATTCTAGATTAAGTAATTACAGTTAAATAATTTGAGTAAAAGATTGTAATGAATTACCATGTAAGAAGGTTAAATAGAACTCTCACTTTTACGGGAATATTAGATTGATTATAAAATGTATAATTGAACATTAGATGTTGTGTGTGCATTTTCAGATATGTATTAAAAGTAAATATAATGAAACATCCAATTATGTACTTAAAAACATTGTATACTTAAAAAAACACAAGACATGATTGAGTAGTTCATTTACTCCAAAAAAGGAAAAAAAAATTAATAGTTTTAAATATGAAAGAAGAAAATTTAAGCGAAACTCTAAATTTGATGATGAAAAAAAGGGTAGTTTGGTGATCACGGCTTGCATATAACAGCTGTTTGAAGTTGACTTTTGAAATAACTTTTTTGTGAAAATAAAAATGATGCAAAATTTTCCTTCTTTAAGGTACACAAAGCATTGAGATATAAATCATTAATATTAAATAAAAATCAATATTAGTTGTTTCTTGTCATTCAAACAATATATTTTCTTTTATATGCTGGTCGAATATTTTTAGGCCACAAAAGTCAAATTACTTTTGAAAAACCCAAGATCTTATCGTTTTTGTCCGTCTTATAAGCTAAACCCAATACGTTAGAAGCTAAACCAAAGACCATATTGTTCTTGTAGTCTTATACATTACATTGATAGAAAACTACATTGAAATAATCTTAGGAAGAAAGAATTTATTTATAAGGTATCTATAAATATGTTAATTTGAAATAGTCTTACCGTCAAGGCTATCAAGGTAAGCCTTTCTTTTTTATTAGTATGAAATATCATAAAGTAGAAAAATAGTTTTGTACTTAAACAACACAACCTCTTTACTAAGAATTTTAGATAAGCTCATACTTGTGCTGTTGTCACACAATTATCTTTAAGATCCTGAATTGAGTTAACCTCGTGGTGTTTCTTTCCTTTTTTTGCTAGATGTTGACGACACTTCTTGGAACTTTCCTTTGTTTTTGCTCGATGTTGCCGACACTTCTTGGAAGGTGTCTATTTGGCTGTTGTATCATCTATTACCAAGCTTTCATCTACTACAAGCTTCCTCTTTCCCTTTATGGCAGCTTTTTGGTTTGGGACAACCTGTAAAATACAAATTAGACATGCTGTTGAGTACAATGAGTTAAGATTTTATTGAATTGCAGTAGCCAAATATTTCAAAGAAATTTTTAAATCATCAGATGTCATAGATAACAATCATAAGCAAGTAAGTTGACTTTCAAAAACTTAAATGAAAGTGGGTAAAGAATATTGTTCTATGGTAAATTTAAGTTTCAGATTAATGAACAATATTTTTTATTTGTGGTTATAACTTTTTATAGAATGATCTCTCTTGAGCTTTAGAAAATGTAAAGTTGTATTGTGATGTACAAAATGTAAGCTCAGTTAGAGGGGCATTAAGAATGTAAGGTTGATTAAAAAGATGTTGCTTGTCTTATTGCTATGCAAAGGTAAAAATTCATTCGACGTTTTTCACCCTACAGTCATTGAAATGGTAACAAAACATAAGTTTAATGTTATTTAGATAATAATAATTAAAAAGGAAGCATTCAAAGCATAAATCAAATGTATTGTCTGCTTTAGTAAAGAATGGAACTTAAAAGTAGTGGTGGAAGAAGTTTGAAAGAACTTCAAACTCACAATTGAGATCACCTGAAATTCTGATCTGTTAAATCTTATTTTTAAAGTAGTAGTGAATTTATTGAGGTTTAACCAGTTTCTCATTGAAACCAAATGCACAATTCTACGCCTTATTGTTACCTACGGTTTTGATGAAGAGAGGATTACTTCCAATGCTTACCTTTAATCAGAGCAAACTTATATAAATCTATTTACATTTGCTGCAGTCCTCCTAGTGAAAATGAAAAGAATACAAAACCAACAAAGGTTTACAATCAGCCTTTCTGAATTTTGATGGCAGAATTTAATCCCCCAAAGTTGAAATATGAGGTTCACATGAGATTTGATATTATCATCCCCATGGATTGCATAACAGATTCAGCAAGTAAACTTAAGTTTTAAACTCCAAACTTAGTACAACACATATTATCTCTAATTTGAAAGAACACCAAAGTAGGTTTACAAGTTTCAAACGAGCTACATTTTATTTATTACTACAATTTAACTACAAATCAGGTCTTGAAAATAAAGATGTGAATTACAAAAACTAAAAGTGTTGGAACTGATACCAAAAGATAGCTAGAATGCCTTACGTCATACATTACTCAGTGGAAGAATAGGTTGTTGTTTAGTACTCTCATGTGTAATGTTGACTTTCTAAATAAATTGTGGTGTTTAAGAATAGCAATGTTTAGTGACTCAAATTCAAAAGTACAAATAACAATCTGTCAGTGACTAAGCTTGACTGTACTTTTGAAGAATTAATTGTCTAGTGGGTATACTAAAATCTTAGGACTAAGATTTCCTTTGTGCTTTGTTTAACAAAAAAAATCCAAAACTGGATTTGCTCAATCTAACTAAATTGTAACGTTTTGTCTATGATAATTAAAATAGTTCGTACTGATTAACATAAGTGAAAACTTTCTTTGTTAACTCTTGCCAGACGGACCGAATGAGAAAATTTGAATCACAAAGCTTATGAAAATCTATTACGGAGTATTTTATAGGGGGCCTGCTGCAGGGTCACAAATTGTGCAGAATTACAAAAACTAAAGGTGTTGGAGCTGATTTCAAAAGAAAGCTAGAATCCCTTAAGTGTAGTTGTTTGGTAGCTGTTTGGCAAAAAGCTGACTATTTGATTTAGTAACATCACGTTGTGGAAGAATAGGTTGTTGTTTAAAAAAATTAATAAACTAATGATTAAGGTTGCACAAATCTTATAAAAATGTTTATTTTCAAAAATAATTAATCATTTTTTTTGTATTTATAAGTGTATAGAAAAAATTATAAACTTATAGAGTAGTAAAAGTACCAGAACAGATAAAATTCAAAAGTATCTCCCTGTAGGAGTTGAATAAAAAACTAATCAAAATGTTGAATATAATTTTAAAAAAAAAAATTACAAGAAGTATAATCCTGCCAGCTTAATTATTAGGAGTATGGTATGTCAGGCTTTTGGTTGATCACATGTCCTCAGATAATGATTGCTTGTGTCAGTGCCACTCCAAACCTTTCTTGTGATAAAAGAAAAGAGGAAAAAGTATTCTTTCTAAGAGTAGGTGTGGAGTGCTTTTTGCGGGGAAAGTTGCAAGTACAGTTTGGGGTACCCGAATCTAGTCAAGGCGATGCAGCAGGCTCAAGGCACATGTTCTTAGCTTAGTTCTATCATTTCTAGTGAAGAATGTACCAACTTAACGAATCATTGAAAAAGGCATAAACCCAATACCATCACACATTAGCACCGTCTATATTTGGAAGTACAGATTGTAAAACAACCAACCTCTTTGCATCATTGCAGATATTCTCTAAAACTACATTACAAATTTAATAAAAAACCAGCCTTAGGAAGTGCTTGGCAATTTTAAGTGAATGAAACAATTTAAAACCATTACACACAGTAGGAGAATTTAATAGTTAAAAAATATTATCTCATAAACCCTTTTTATTACGGGTAAAAAAAAAAGCAGACGGTATAAACTACAGTTCTTAGTATTCCTTATTGTAGTGTTTTTAATTCTATACTCCTTTTTTACTAATGTGTGGATAGTATATACGTGAAGAAAGATAGACGCACTGAAACTAATGAAAAAAAGATTTTTATCACTAAAATTTTTCAAACTTTTATAATGATTTCATTCATGCAATCTGCGGATATGCCTATCTGCTCAAGTTGAATCGCTCTTTGTCAAGAAGTATGTTCTTTCATTAAAACTAAGCAATACCAAATACAAAGTGCTTCGTGATTTAATTAATAGGTGGACTTTATAAATAGTCATATAGCCCATGAAGTGAATTTACCGTATTGCAGACCTGCAGTCTAATATCCCGGATCATTTCGATCAGCAGGACCAATCCTTTATAGCAATGTAAAGGGTATCGAAACAAAAGAAAATAATTACATACCCTTTATATTTGTGCATGACTTCATGACCTGATAGCAATTTTTATTGAATTCTACCCGAAACCAAGGCTACGTGTCATGTATAGTTTAAACCTGGAAGCATTCTTCCTGGTATTCATTTAGGGAATGATCTAAACAAACTGCAGGCTTGTGAAAACTCCATTGTTGCTTACCCGAGCATGCCCGGTTTACGATTAATTCAACTTTTTGTATTTTTAACTATTTATAAATATTTATAAACTTTTTAGAGTAGTAAAAGTAATCAGAACAAATAAATATCATATCAAAAAGTTTTTCCCCTAAAAGTGGAATAAAAAACTATTTCAAGTAATCACAACAAAAAAGATCATATCAAAAAGTTTCTGGGACAGTCTTATAACTTCTCGCATTATGCAGATACTTAGATTACTTGTTTTACATAGACTTTGAAGTATGTATGGCTGAACTATGTGCACACAATGCTTTGGGACCTTTACATGCCACTTTTTTCTATTTGATTGCAGTGTTGAATAATATTGTTGGCATGTACTTTTGCTAAATCCTTTCCAGTTAAAGTAGTGGTGATTTATTTAGATTCAAAGCAGTATTTTCATAGAAATCAATTGCATATCTTCCTACCTTATTGTTCATGTATAACGATGAAGCGATACTTTTGTTCGTGTATAAGGATGAAGCGGTACTTTTGTTTGTAAATTGAATGTGGCTTTTTGACAAACACTTTGCTGGCATAAAATACATATAGTGTGCAGGGAATTTGATGAATGAAGTGTGTGATTCGAAATTGAATTAGATGACTAAGAAAGTTATGAACAAGTGCAGTGCGTAGTAACCAGAACGAACAATTGCAGCCCATAGTAACTGTAATGACAAAAGTAATTAGTATGTAAAGATGTACCTTGTTTGTAGAGTACCAGAAGGCCAAAGAATATGACTGTAGCCGATGTGCGCAACACTGCAGCAGTATGAGAATGAATTGGTTGAGGTTAGGAGGTGTCCAGAAGAAGGATTTTAAAACATTTTAAATATGTTTTTATTTGGACTATAATTTGTTGGTTTGGTTTGATCTGATCTGATCTGATCTGTTTTTAATAATAATAATAATAATAATAATAATAATAACAATAACAATAACAATAACAATAACAACAACAACAACAATAACAATAACAATAACAATAACAATAACAATAACAATAACAATAACAATAACAATAACAATAACAATAAACATAACAATAACAATAACAATAACAATAACAATAACAATAACAATAACAATAACAATAACAATAACAATAACAGTAAACATAATAATAATAGTAGTAGTAGTAATAATAATAATAATAATAATAATAATAACGTTAAAAACATATAATAAAAAACAACATCTACTATGATATAACGAGATTCTCAAAAAAAAAACGTATTGTAAATGATACTAATATATAAATAATTTACACTACAAAAAAGCCAGGCGTTTTCCCTTCAAAACTATAATTCACAAGCAAAAAGTAACACATCTGACATAGGACTAAAACCTTTCTACACATAAACCCAGTCGAGCAAAAAAACAAAAAATTCAACAGACCTACAATTTGTCCAGTTCAATCCCAACAAAAACACAATTTGCATTTGTGTGTACCACATTTTGTTCCTTCCTTTATGATATATATCACTTGTTTACCGGCTCCATAGCATGGTTGGGGTTCAATGGATCACCTGTAAAGATTAACTACTTTTGTCAAAAAAAAATACGGTTTTGAAATTAATATAAGAATAATAAAAAGAACATCCAAAGTAAAAAGAAATATTCTTTTTCTTGATATTGGTCTTCGTTTTATTGGATCTCGCAAATGACAATTGGTCTGGAGGTTTGGTTTTGATTGTTCACCAACCATGACTGAGTTCAGATTGTTTTCATCTATGTTAGTACCCGGATATTCATCAATGCTTGTCCCAACTTTGCTCAAACTCTTCAACAGTTTCTGGATCATAAATGCATGATTTGAGTTGTTGTGAAAATGTTTTGTATCCGTTACAACTCAAATTTTTTGCCGCATTTTGACATAAATGTCACAAACATAATCCATGATGGGATTGAGGTAATAGCTCATCAACTACTGAAGATATAGCAGCGGACTGATCGGTGAATATGCTCCTTGGTTTCTTTCCTCCCATTGCCTCGAAAAAGGTAGTGAACAACCAAGTAATTGCATCATATGTTTCACCATCTAGTAGGCCACATCCAAACAATGATGTTTGTCCATGATGGTTTATGCCTACAATTGGTGCGCACAACATGTCATATTTATTTGTCCGGAAAGTCATATCAAAACATATAGATCACCGAACAACCCATAATCTCGTCTACATTTTGCATCACAAAAATATACTCCACACATTTCACCATCTTCATGTGACCTAAATGAATAGAAGAAATGTTTGTTCTCATTTTTCTTCTGCTTGAAGTATTCTAGAAGACATTCTGCATCACCTTTCTTGAAAAACTCAGATCGCTTTCTTTGGAGGAAGTTATTGCAATCTGATCTTGTAAAATTAAGGTTCTGAGTTCCACCTGCTTCTTCACACATATATGAGAAAATCTGTCCTTGCTTCAAGCCGGATGCATGCATTGTGGTCATCATTTCAGCTTGCGTAAATTCAATTTTCCGTTGAGATCTCAAGTAACCAGCATGTTCAAAGGGTGCAAGGTCGTGATAATGTACTGATTCAAAACCAATCACTTGATACTTCTCATTTGGAAGACGTTTAAATGCAAAGGATGCTTTGCAATCACAACGTGTCTCATCTCGTTTCTTCTGTGGTGTCTTGATTTTTTTGTAAAATCCCTCACATGAACACACTAAAACTTGAGGTTGAATTAGTTTACTATCAACTCTACTTTTGTTAGTTCGGAAAATACGCACACTAAAACCAATCCTCCTTGCATATGAGTTGTAAAAATTGTAAGCATTTTCTGCACTATCAAACTCCATCCCAATTTCAGGTTCTATTTCAATATTTCCTTCTTCCAGAAGCTGATTTTTTGAACCTCTGTACTCTTCATTAACAATAGGAGTCTCTTCATTCACACAAAAATTCAAGTCTGGAATACTACTCATGACAACTGATCAAGACTACAAATCTAAAAATAATGAGTAAAAATTAAACATACAAAATCTACTGAATAGAAAAATTCGTATGAGAAAATTAAAAATCTGTATAATATGAATAAAGTTCAATTTTTTATATATCAAGTACAAAGTATGTAATATTTCAAGAAAAAAAATAAACTTATTCAAATCACCAACTTTGACAGATAAATTGTTAGAAGATCTTTTCTAAGAATGGAAATCGGTGTACCCTACTATCGTATGAGTTAAATTTTTATTTTACAAGTGCAAAATCAAATATTCAAATACTAAAGGAACTAAAAGCATCCTTAACTATGATAGAAGTAATGAAAAATACCTTATGGACGTCCGCAGGTGTCTGAAATCTTCTCTACTGGCGATTTAGGAAACAACGATCGAAGCACACTGAATATGGAGGTCTGAAACGTTGAAGCGGAGAAGATGGGCGGTGGAGAAATAATACTCCGTATGGTTTAACAAAATACGGAGAAAGAAATTAAAAGGGTATGGCTATAAATTAAAATGACCCCACATCCTAGATGTCATTTCTAAAACAAAACTACACTGTCGGTATATATTGAAGAATATGGGCATAGTGGGAGAAAGGGACAATGTGGTGTACTTTTAATAATAAAATACTTGAGGGTTATGTTCACCCTCCAAATGGGGAGGTGAACAAAATTATACTCCCTAACAAGGCCTACTTTTCCTTCCTGACTCTTTATGATGGGGGAAAGGTCATGTTAGGAGACAATACTGCCCTAGATATCAAAGGTGTGGGTAATGTTCCGCTGAGGATGTTTGATGGGGTTGTAAGGGTTATCCAAAATGTTAGATGGGTTCCCTTCTTAAGAAGGAATCTTCTATCTGAATCTGTTTTTGATGATCTGGGTTGCACTATTAATACACATGATGGATATAAGGTTGTTTCCAGAAATGGAAATGACCTTATTAAAGCTAATAAAAGTGAGGGACTTTACTTAGTTAATTGCTCCCTTAAACTTAACTTAGCTGCTTCTGTTGATAATAGCACAACTCAAAAGCAAACTGAAATATGGCATAACAGATTGGGTCATATTGGGAATGTGGGTTTGAATAAACTGTTTAAAACTGGTTTTTTAGACTTTAAACCTGAAAACCTTATTTTTTGTGAAAACTGTATTTTTGGTAAGAAAAATAGGCATCCTTTTGAACAATCATCTTATGTTGCTTCTGCTCCCTTAGAATTGGTTCATTCTAATTTATGGGGATCCTCTAAAGTGAGCACAACTGGAGGTAGGAAATACTTTCTATCTCTAGCTGATCACTTTTCCAAGAAGGTGTGGGTTTTCTTATTAAAAACTAAGGATGAAACCTTTGAGAATTTTAAAAACTGGAAAATATTGGTTGAGTCTCAATCCAATTTTAAACTGAAAGCTTTGAAAACTGATAATGGCCTTGAGTTCTGTAACAATGAATTCAATGTTTGTTGCAAAAATGAAGGGGTTAAAAGGTTACTTACTGTCCTTGGTACTCCTCAGCAGAATGACACTGCTGAAAGGATGAACAGAACCCTGCTTGAAAAGGCAAGGTGTATGCTCATCAGTTCAGGCCTTGGTAATTCCCTGTGGGGTGAAGCAATGGTTACTGCTTCATACCTAATTAACAGATCCCCACCTTCTGTGATCAGTTTTAAAACTCCACAGGAAATGTGGTCTGAAGTTAAACCAAACATTTCTCATTTATGGCCTTTTGGGTGTGCAGCCTATGCCCATGTTTCCCAAGGTAAATTACAACCTAGAGCCTTAAAATGTGTAATGTTAGGTTATCCTGAGGGAGTTAAAGGTTATAAGCTACTGGTTTTACAATCAGGGGCTTATAAGTGTATTGTATCCAGAGATGTTACTTTCAATGAATGTGATTTTCCTTTAAAAAGAACTGATACAGCCTTGAGTAAGACTGTAGGTGTTTCTGATGGAAATTTCTTTGAATCTTTGGATGATGATGACTCTTTGTACAAAGAGGACCATAGTGGAATATTCCACAATGCAGCAAATGATTATTCAGAGTCTGAAACAGACCAACAAGATGACCTAAATGGAGGTGAACAGGTAGTAGTGAGCTCAGAGTCACAAGGTAGTCTTTCTGGTTCTCATACTCCTTGTGTGCATGATCTGACTGACACTACTGTTACAAATAATGTGCCTGATAATAATGATGACACTGATAATCATAATGCACCTAATTTAGCTGATTATCAACTGGTTAGAGACAGAGAACCTAGAACTGACTTTCCCTCAAGTCAGACTATTATAAAATTCCGGAAAGGTGTGCTGAATAAAATCAACCCACTCCCATGTTTCACTTTCCGGTTCCTGGCCTTCCCACTGAATCAACCACTTCACTTTTGCCTCATCTCCATGTTTGCACACCTGTCTTCCCAAAACTTCCATAGGTTGTACCCTGTCTTTTGAAGACACTCCTTGCAGCCACTGAGGAATGTGTGGCTTAGAAGGTAAAGCTCCCCTGAATTCATTGAGCAATGAGACATGAAAAGTATGATGTATCTTAGCTCCCACTGGCAACTTTAGTTTATAAGCAACCATTCCCACCTTCTTCTCAACTTGAAAGGGACCATAATACTTGGGTGCAAGCTTCTCATTTCCCCCTATACTCCGCAGTATGTTGCCTATATGCCTGAAGCTTCAACCACACCCAATCTCATACCTCAAAACTCCTTTCAGACCTGTGCTTATCAGCCTAAACTTTCATTCCATTTTGAACCTTCTGCAAATTAGCTTTCAACTTTTTGATCATAGCTTCTCTCTGCTGCAATGACCTGTCCACAGCTTCCACATTCGTTTCTCCTGCTAAGTATGGTAGATGCAAAGGGGACGTTGATTATAAACGACCTCATATGGTGACATTTGAATAGCAGAACGAAAAGTGGTATTATACCACCACTCAACCAAGGGTAGCCATTTACACCAATCTTTGGGATTGTCCATACACATGCATCTTAAGTAGTTCTCCAAACATCTATTGACTACCTCAGTTTGCCCATCAGTCTGGGGATGAAATGAGGTATACAATAACAAATCAACTCCCTGCACACTGAACAATGCAGTCCAAAAATGGCTCAAAAAAGTTGCTCCTATATCACTCACAATTGTCCTTAGCCAACTATGTAGTTTAAAGACATGATCAAGGTAAGTCTGAGCCACTTCCATAGCTGTGTAGGGGTGCCTGATAGCCATGAAGTGAGCATACTTACTCAGTCTGTCTACCACAACAAGAATCACCTCCATCCCACATGACATAGGTAGGCCTTCCACAAAATCCATGGAAACATCCATCCAAACATCTGCAGGTATTGGTAAAGGCTGTAGTTTCCTAGGATAAGCAGCATTGTCATACTTACAAGCTTGGCAAACTGCACAAGCTCTAATATATGCTTGCACAACCTTATTCATACCCTTCTAATAGAAGAAATGATGTATCCTTTGTAGAGTAGGTTCTCTACCGGAGTGTCCTCCCATAGAAGATCCATGTGCCCACTGCATTATGGTACTCCAGACTTCCTTATCATTCCTCACCACAATCTTATTTTTTCTTCTGATGATTCCCTCCCCCAACATGTAATGATGCACTTCCTGAGAAGGAACCCCTGTTGTTACCTTCTCCATTATCTCCTTAACATTATCATCTCTTTCATATCTATGTTTAATCAATTCTAGAATGTTAGAATCAACTGTAGATAAAGCTAAACATAACAACTCAGCTCCATTAACTCTGGATAAAGCATCTGCCACTTTATTCTCACTTCCACTCTTATACTGTATTTCATAAGTGAACCCCATCAATTTTTGAAAGCCAAAACTGTTAGAAAGGAGTAGAAATTTTCTGTTCTAGAAGCCATTTGAGACTCTTCTGATCAGTCTTGATGATAAAGGCTTGACCCACCAGATACTGCTCCCACTTTTGGACAACAAAAACTAGTGCCAAAAGATCTTTCTCATAGATTGAAAGTTGTTGCCATTTTGGTCCCAAAGCCCTGCTTATATAAGCTAGTGGATGCCCCTCCTGCATCAGGACTGCACCAATTCCTTTTTGTGAAGCATCTATTTCTACCACAAAAATCTTATTAAAGTTAGGCAAAGCCAACACTGGAGCAGAAGATAATGCCTCCTTCACCTTTTGAAAAGCCTCAGTAGCCCCTATATCCCACTTGAAAGCATCCTTCTTCAACAAATTGGTTAAGGGCTTAGTTAGCTCAGCATACCCTCTTATAAACCTCCTGTAATACCCTGTCATTCCAAGGAAACTCCTCAGCTGCTTAACTGTTTGTGGAACTAGCCAGGTCTGCACTACCTCCACCTTCTTAGGATCAATTTCAATGCCTTGCCCGGATATGAAATGTCCTAAGTACTCCACTTTCTTATGAAATGTCCTAAGTACTCCACTTTCTTCATACCAAATGCGCATTTGCTCCTCTTAGCAAATAATTGATGTTGTCTCAATACATCAAAAACTTGTTTAAGATGCTCCCTATGTTCATCCCAGCTAGCACTGTATAGTAATATATCATCAAAAAATATGAGTACAAACTTTCTGAGGAAAGGTTTAAAATGTGGTTTATAAAACCCTGAAAAGTAACTGGAGCATTAGTTAACCCAAAGGGCATAACTAGGAATTCAAAGTGGCCATAATGTGTTTTAAAAGCTGTTTTGTAAATATATTCCTCATGCACTCTTATCTGGTGGTACCCAGCCCTCAGATCAATCTTAGAAAATATCCTTGCTCCTGCCAGCTCATCAATCAGCTCCTCCACTATAGGTATAGGAAATTTATCTTTCACTATTTGCTTGTTTAAGGCCCTATAATCAGTGCATAGGCGTTAATCCCCATCCTTTCTTCCCACTAAAACCACATGTGAAGCATATGGAGAAGTGCTAGATTGAATGGTCCCCTGCTCCAACAGCTCATTGATTTTATTCTCAACAAAATCCTTCTGTTGAAGGGAATACCTATAGGGTCTCACATTAATCAGTTGTGATACTTCCTTGAGTGGTATCCTATGATCAAAGGAACCCCTACTAAGTGGTAACCCTTTTGGTTCCCTAAAGATGTCTTCATATTGTATGAGTAATGTATCAAGTTCCCTCTGAGAATCCTTATCCATTTCCTCATGCAACCCAAGATCTGTATGTCTCTCTTGTTCAATAGCCTGCACCATGTAAAGCTCAGTAGCTTGTTGTGCTTGTTTAGGATTCCCCTTGACTTCTTTTATTTTCTCAACCTTCTGTCCCCTCAGTACAACTTTATCTTCATTATACTTGAACTTCATATACATTTCCTGAAAATCCCAAGATATTTGACCCAAAGTACTGAGCCATTGCACCCCCAACACCATATCATACCCTTTCAGAGGTAACAACAACATCTCACTTAGGAATTGAGTATTCTTCATCCTCCATTTAACTCCTTTACAAATGTATTTGCATTTAGTGTGAGCCCCATCTGCCACAGTTACTGATAATGGATCTATCCTCTCCAACCTGCATCCCAACTTCTTGGCCATGTTGTAACTCAAAAAATTGTGAGTATTACCTAAATCCACCGATATCAGTATCTTCTTTTTATCCACATAATCATTAATTCTCATAGTATTATAGTTAGTGAAACCATGCCATGCATGCAATGAAATAAGGGGTTCCTCCTCCTATCCCTTATCACATTCCTTTTCTAACTTGCCACTGCTAGCCTCCATGTCTTCACTTCCTTCGGTCCCTAGAATTTCCACCAAGAAAAGTTGAGATCCTTTGTGATTACAAACATGTTCCCTACTGTAAGGCTGCTCATAATAATAGCATAATCCTTTAGCCCTCTTCTCAGCTCTCTTAGCCGCTGAAACAAACTTCCTAGGTGCGGAGCTAGTCATATTAATAGGAAGTTTTTGAGTATTGAAAAAGGTCTTATTCCCTGCACCTATTGGCATAGGCAACAAAGGTTTGTTGGTAGTTATCTTAGGAACCGCCATTTTATTATGAGCATTTAAAGCATCAACTGTATCTTCCTGCAACCTAGCCAATTGAATTGCTTCAATGATAGACCTAGGATGAAATGCTTGTACAAATGACTTCAAAGTAGGTTTCAGTGCAGCTAAGAAGCAATCCAAAAAGTAATCCTCAAGTAGTTTGGCATTTCTCTACATCATTTGTGCTTTAAGCGTCTCAAATTCATCAATGGAGTTTTCAATAAATCCGGTATGTTTCAATCCATTAAACTTCTCTACTACTTTATTACTAGTTTGATCATTGAATCTAGCCTGAATATCATCACAAAATCTGCTCCATTTCAATTTCTTCTTAGTCACGACATAGTTACCAAACCAGCTAGCTGCTCGTCCCTCCAAATATAATGATGTCAGATTAACTTTCTGAGAATCAGATATTTTGCATAACATAAAATACCTCTCACATTTCTGAATCCAAACTTTTACACTCTGGCCTTCGAATGATGGAAACTCCACTCTCGGAAGAAATTTGAACGCTTGATTACCTGGATTTGAGCCAGATACATCATCTTCATCATCTTCCGTAGAGTAGGCTCTTTCTTATTCATCTCCATCAGGATCCTTATGTACGTATATGAATCTCCGGTTGTTTATTTGTCTTCCATTCTAGCATCTTCTTCATTAGCTTGCCAACGATGTCCATTAGCGACTTGTTTTGATTCTCCAGTTTCAAATCAAACTCCATCTGCATTGCCTTCAACATCTCCTCCATCTCAGTAGCTAAACTACGTGTGTGTACCATGTGTTCCTTCAACTGCGTATTGCTCCAATGGATCAAATCTATGATACCACTGTTACGATCTAGGTTACTTTACGTGAAGAATGGACAAAGAGTAACGAGAATACGTAATGCATGCAAAGCTAGAATATAGGAAGAGAAGGGAAATGTGTTTATTCATCACCAAAACATAAGGAGTATACATCCATCACATGCCTTATCTAGCCGTAACTAACATGCTAACTGTTCACTAACATGCTGACGTGCACTTGTCGTGAGGTGCACTCAAAATATTTTATCAATACAACACTAATACGTAGTATAGCGAAGTAAGGTTCGTATCCACAGGGAAAGGAATACTTTTCTTCTATATAAATAGTAACAAGGTGGGTTTTAAGTTTGATTTGATTTAATTCAATTAACACTAAGATAAACAACCTATATGAGTTTGATTAATAGATGTGGTGGCTTGGTTTTGCTTTTATCCGCTTAATGAAATGTTCGTCGATCCCGGTTATATCTTTAACTATCTTCCTCTCGAATACTCAATCGAGGAGTATATCCAGTTCATCGAGGGTAGTTATTAATAACGAGATGCGTTCATTAATAAAACTTACTATCGAGTCAATAGAGAACAAGCGCCGTATATTAACTTGATAGTAGCAATAAACTTAAGATGAAAAACGATTGAGATTGATAACTTCAACACAAGCGGTTTATTGGTTTAATCAATATAATTAACTCCCCTTGGCATATTAACCATGAGATGCATGCATTAATAATCCAAGTTTACTACCGTTGAAAGAACCGGATTAATAACAAGCGTATTAACCGATTGATTCTAGTAATAATTAATATGAGAAACAAAACTAGTTGATACTTTAAGTAATGTTTAAAATATTAACATGAAATGTGAATAGGAATTAATTAATACTCAAGGAAGAATATTAAAGAATATGAATCCTACTATGATTAATATCAAGATGTTAACTAATTGTCATCTTAGTAACACTCCCCAATATTATCATAGAGGAAGAAATAACTATTACTATAAACAATGTCAAGATGTTAACTAATTGTCATCTTTGTAACACTCCCCAACTTTGATATAGAAATAGTATTTTAAAGGAAGAATTAATATTCAAGGAAGAAGATTAAAGAAAATAACTCACAACTTACAAATTCATTAAGCTTCAAAGTAGCAAAACCAAGATGGAAGAGTTTAGCTCCTCATTTGGAGACTAAACATGATGAAAAATATAAAGAAAGAACTATTCTATATTGAGCTTAGATGTACAAAGGAATTGAATGATTAAAAGTGAAGGAAAATGGGGTTATTTATAGGTGTTTTCAAGACCTATAGCCGGATACCCGGCCGGGTATTTTGACATACCCGACCGGGTATTTACCAAATCAAATATTTTCCCATGTTTTTGTGTCTTCTGCACGTTCTTTGGTCCGAAATCACTTCATACCCGATCGGGTATATGGAATACCCGACCGGGTATTTGCTAGTTTTGCAGCAGTTTCCTTTGTCATTTCATACCCGGCCGGGTAAAGTCCATACCCGACCGGGTTTTGCATAAAACTCAGGTTTTTCCATCCTTCTTGCTTCCAAACATATCCTAAACTTATAGCTCAACTAACTACAACTTACAACAAACAATAAAATGCTAAAAATACGATTACAATCAAATGCAAACTAACAACTACAAACTTGCATAATACTAGTGAATAAATATTACAAATGATAATAAAAATGTACACTTTAGGAACTAACAACTAGTGCCTATCAAACACCCCCACACTCGAACCTTTACTCGTCTCGAGTAAATTAAAACCTGTCCATGAAATTTTCAAAACCACAAGAGTAGCAGAACAACCATCCAACATTTTCTTTTGATTATCTTCTTGCATAAATAGATATTTTTTCTCTCATTCTCTCATTTTGCCTAGGAGCCTTTTCAGGTTTTCATCCTAGCCTCTCTTTTTATTTTTCGTTTCTCACAACTCACTCATTTTAGCCACTTTTGCCTAGATTGCCCATTTTTTGGGTTTTCAACCTAACTAGCATTTTTTTTTTCTTTTATTGTTTGTTTTTTTTTGTTTTTTTTAGAAGAAAAATAATGCAAGGTACAAGGTTAAAAAAATGAGTACATACCAAATGAGTGCCTCCCCTACACTTTTTTCGAAACACTGTCCCTAGTGTTCGACACCATGATCGTCGTCGTACCCTCCATAACCGCCATCGCCACCAAGACTATGTTCACCGGAGCTAGAAACTCCCAATCGCCCTAATATGAGGGATAATACCACGTCGGGTGTTGTACTAGGTGGGTATGTTGGAGAAGTACCATTGGTGGTCGAAGATATGTGTTCTTTTTGGTGCTTTTTTCGTTTTTTTTAGTGAATTCCAAAGTTGAGCTTGGGGGTTAAGGAATTCGGTTTGTAGGGTATTTGAGGGATTTGGTGGGTTTTGTGTGTGTGGGTTTGGAAAGTAGGGTGAGGAGAAAAAGAGATGACATTTTGTTTTGGAGGTTTTGGGGTTGGAGAGGTGGATGTGGATAAGAAGAATGTGGGGTTAATTTGGATGTTTTGGTTGAGATTGGAGCGGTTTGAAGTTTGGATGATTGTCAATGGAGGTTGAGGGTTTGAGTTTGGGAGATTAGGGAAGAGAATGGGTGTTTTGTGGGCTGATTTGGGATCAAATCGGACTGAATTCCCGATTACCCGGCCGGGTTTTAGTAATACTCGAATGGGTATGTTGTGTTTCGCTTGGCAGTAGCTGTTTTGGCCAGAAACCCGGACGGGTTTTCGTGATACCCGGTCGGGTATTAGGCCATTTTATATATTTTTTTCGTTTTTTCGTCACCCAGCCGGTTTTAATATAAAAACCCGAATGGGTATTACTTCCAGAGACTCCCAGAGGCATAAATAAGTGAAAACCCGGCCTGGTTTCAAGCATACCCGGTCGAGTTTTAGCTATTTTTTGGTTTTATAAAAATTTCACCCGCCTGGGGTGTTGCCCGGGTATTCCTTCATTGTTTTGTTACCTGACCGGGTGTGGTATATACCCGGTCGGGTTTGTTCCTAATTTTACTTCAAAAACTTTTTTTTAAATGCAAAGAAGAAAAAAAAATGAAGAAATAAACGTATCTTGCATGGGTTGCCTCCCAAGAAGCGCTTTAGTTAACGTCGCGGCACGACGTTTTTTCTCTCTACTTCAATCTTTCATGTTCGGGTCATGATGACCCATCCTCTGCACATTTCTACCCCGGTGACTCTTATAGAAGAGCTCAATTCACCGACCACCCATTTTGACAATCGTTCCAGGATCAAATATCCAGATTCCCATTGCTTTATGTTGTGAGAGCGAGGGAAAATTTGTACCGATTAGCATGGTCAATTGAAAGGGTTTTGATCTTGGCATTTCCAAAATGTTTACTTAACTCCACTGTCATTTCCCGTATATTTGTGAATGAAAAGAAATCCAAATGATACTCTCTCGGTTTATTCGCAACCGCGACAAGTACATTTGAATTACGCTCACATTCGCTGAGGATTTCGTCTTTGTCCTTCTCTACCCTTTGTGTTTCCCTTAGTGCCTCAGGAAATGGTGGCATGATCTCAAGAATGGCCGATGATAGAGTTGAGTTTTGAGGTTCTTCCTCCTCCGGTTGAGCTTTTTCTGCAGGCTCCTCTTCTTCCTCCTCCTCGCGGATGTAGTTCACAACGCTTGGCATTTGTTTTATTTGATTCTCCAAGTTCGATTCGTTGGACACTGTTTCTTGCGGGCATTGTGACATAGCTCTTTGCATACTCGTCACGTTGATAGTGAGGGCTCGGACCATGTCTTCAGTGGACATGCTAGAATAAGAATTCGCGTACATGTGATCTCCCCTCGGTAAATTATATGTGTCGGAGAACATATCATATTTCTTTTGGGAACCAACATCATCAGCTTGTTGAAAGTATTCTTCCTGGAGCTTCGGACAAAAATTCGCAATATGCCTGTGAGACGTGCAAATATTGCATGTCTTGGCATCTTGAGTTTCTGAGCTTAAGATAAACTCCTTTATGAGAGAAGCCAAGACGGAAATTTGACTTTCTAAGGATGATGTGTTGGTATCCATATACTTATGTAAGCTCAAAATATAGAAAAGTTTTTTTCTTAAATTAAAACAAAAGAAAAATTATTGCCTTTCCCCAGCAACGGCGCCAAATTTGACGTGCCCTTGTCGTGAGGTGCACTCAAAATAATTTATCAATACAACACTAATACGTAGTATAGCGAAGTAAGGTTCGTATCTACAGGGAAATGAATATTTTTCTTCTATATAAATAGTAACAAGGGGGTTTTTAAGTTTGATTTGATTTAATTCAACTAACACTAAGATAAACAACCTATATGAGTTTGATTAATAGATGTGGTGGCTTGGTTTTGCTTTTATCCACTTAATGAAATGTTCGTCGATCCCGGTTATATCTTTAACTATCTTCCTCTTGAATACTCAATCGAGGAGTATATCCAGTTCATCGAGGGTAGTTATTAATAACGAGATGCGTTCATTAATAAAACTTACTATCGAGTCAATAGAGAACAAGCGCCGTATATTAACTTGATAGTAGCAATAAACTTAAGATGAAAAACGATTGAGATTGATAACCTCAACACAAGCGGTTTATTGGTTTAATCAATATAATTAATTCCCCTTGGCATATTAACCATGAGATGCATGCATTAATAATCCAAGTTTACTACCGTTGAAAGAATCGGATTAATAACAAGCGTATTAACCGATTGATTCTAGTAATAATTAATATGAGAAACAAAACTAGTTGATACTTTAAGTAATGTTTAAAATATTAACATGAAATGTGAATATGAATTAATTAATACTCAAGGAAGAATATTAAAGAATATGAATCCTACTATGATTAATATCAAGATGTTAACTAATTGTCATCTTAGTAACACTCCCCAATATTATCATAGAGGAAGAAATAACTATTACTATAACCAATGTCAAGATGTTAACTAATTGTCATCTTTGTAACACTCCCCAACTTTGATATAGAAATAGTATTTTAAAGGAAGAATTAATATTCAAGGAAGAAGATTAAAGAAAATAACTCACAACTTACAAATTCATTAAGCTTCAAAGTAGCAAAACCAAGATGGAAGAGTTTAGCTCCTCATTTGGAGACTAAACATGATGAAAAATATAAAGAAAGAACTATTCTATACTGAGCTTAGATGTACAAAGGAATTGGATGATTAAAAGTGAAGGAAAATGGGGTTATTTATAGGTGTTTTCAAGACCTATAGCCGGATACCCGGCCGGGTATTTTGACATACCCGACCGGGTATTTACCAAATCAAATATTTTCCCATGTTTTTGTGTCTTCTGCACGTTCTTTGGTCCGAAATCACTTCATACCCGACCGGGTATATGGAATACCCGACCGGGTATTTGCTAGTTTTGCAGAAGTTTCCTTTGTCACTTCATACCCGGCCGGGTAAAGTCCATACCCGACCGGGTTTTGCATAAAACTCAGGTTTTTCCATCCTTCTTGCTTTCAAACCTATCCTAAACTTATAGCTCAACTAAATACAACTTACAACAAACAATAAAATGCAAACTAACAACTACAAACTTGCATAATACTAGTGAATAAATATTACAAATGATAATAAAAATGTACACTTTAGGCACTAACAACTAGTGCCTATCACATGCCACGTCAGCTAACTAACTAACTCCCATATCAGATTGCATCTCCATAGCGGCTGGTTTGGAGTCCGAAAATTGGGAAAAGCACAAGCTTGGTCACGAGTTTGAAACCTACTCTGAGGCCTGCGAAAATGGAGTTTGAAACCTGCGCTAATGGAGGAGTGCCTCCTGTGGTCGTTGTGCTGGTCGCCGGAGATAGCCCTGCAGCTCTGTTGAGTATGATTGTTTTGTTGATGACTAACCATGCAGGGGGAACAGCGGATAGAACCGCTCACAGTTCCTTGTGGAACAAAGGACAGAACTATCCTCCAGAACAAATGAATATTATTAATGTGTTAATTAACTAACCATGCAGGAGGAACTAATGCAGCTCCACTGATAATTCCGTAATATGATATGGATTGTACCTACTTGATTGTCAATTAATATGCTTTCCTTATATAAGTGATTATACTTTGTCAAAAATATAATTTCAAGCAAAAATATCTCCCTTGACATAATATACGTAACTTGCTTGTATGAGTGCTTATTTGAGTGATTATTCCCCTTCCATACTTGATATAGTTTATTACTTTATGGAAAGTATCCTCACTTGATTACATTTGGTGGTTGACCATAGCACTTACGTATTGCATACTTTGCTAAATATCTCCTTGCCATAAAAGTTATCCTTGATCAACTTAGTAAAGTGAATAATTTAAGTATGGATATTTTCTGGCATGAACCGTCACATGATTATTATGGTAGGTAAAATGTTCCCTTGCTATACGGATTTGAAAAAGTAAAAGTTGTTTGAAATATATTCCATATCTTAATCAGTTGCTTGTTTATAATATTCCTACCTTTTTGAAATTGACCGAAGCCTGTCTTATTTGGTAATTAATTGATCACACAAAATTTGGATGAGCTGTCTGTACTTATTCTCTTAGTCCGGGACCGATATGCTACCTTGAATATATGATTAAGATATTCTAATTCGGCTACCTTATATATTGAGCTCGGATATGGGAAATATTATAAAAAGGAAAGCAATTCAAAATATTGAGGCAAGTCCCAAGATTAGAAGATCAACTATACAAGGAAGGATGCTCAAACGGCCTGCCCAAGACAGCCTATATAAACAAAGCAGCCGAAGAGAAACAAAGTGTGCTTGACCGAACAATAAAAGAGAGAAACACTTATAAGAGAGTATCAAGACCAAGGCAACTGGACCTGCTTACAGAGTTCTAGATATAGTTTCTTTTCTCTTACTTGTTGTGTAATTGAAGTTTGAGGAAAAGCTTAAGTATAGCTTCCTCTGGTTGGGGCCGTGTGTGTGAGAGCTTTGTTGTAAAGGTGAGTGGCTCTCTACCCGCAAGGTAGAGATGCATAAATCTTCCTAGAGGGGATAGAGTTTGGGTGGCTCAAGGGTAGATTAGGAGAATTTACCTTGTAACCACAAAAGGCTTATTAGTGAAGTTGTTGAAAATTCCTACGAGGGAGGTCGAGGTTTTTTAATCCCTTTGAGCCAAGGGATTTTCCTCGTTAAATCCTTGTGCACTTTACTATTTAGTAATTCCCTGGACCCCACACTAGAACTGTGCGAGAAACTGCCACGGTTCCACACACACACACAATTCACCCCCACCCCTCTTGTGTTGCTAACTGATTCATCAATTGGTATCAGAGCCGGTCTTCGCCACATAAAGATTAATACCTTGGGAAGAGATCCGGCAGCATGAATACGGTTGAACGATTGGAGGAAGGATACTCGACTCAACGACCACCGTTGTTCAACGGCAATTTTTACCAATTCTGGAAGAGTCAAATGGAGAACTTCATCAAAGCTGAGAACTATCGGGTATGGAATGTAATTGAGGCAGGTGATAACGTCATTACTAAGGTGGACTCCGAAGGTAAAGTTGTTCCTAAACTCAAATCTGAATTCACTACTCATGATTATCGTAAACTCGAGCATAATGCCCAAGCATTGAAATATTTGATCTGTGGACTTGGTCCAGCTGAGCACAACCGTGTTCTTGGATGCAAATCCGCAAAACAAATGTGGGATTTACTCGAGGTTACACATGAAGGTACCTCGTGTGTAAAAAGATCCAAAATTGACATATTTATGCGTAATTACGAATTGTTCGTGATGAAACCTAAAGAGTCAATTAGGGATATGATTACACGCTTTACTAATATTATCAATGAGCTTTCAGCACTTGGAAAGGATATTACTATGGAAGATCAAGTGAGAAAAGTTATGAGAAGTTTGCCCTCCGCATGGAAGCCCAAAATTACGACTATAGAAGAAGCCAAAGATCTCTCCACCATGACGTTAGAAGACCTAACCGGTTCGCTCATGACATATGAGTTAGGCCTACAAGAAAAACAAGATGCCGAAAGTGTGAGGAAGGAGCGAGGAATTGCTCTCAAGGCTCGAGAGGAAGAAGAAAATTCTGAAAGTGAATCGGAAGACGAAATGAGCATGTTTGCCAAGCAATTCAGAAAGATGTACCGAAAGTTCAAAGGCAACCGGAACAAGCAAGGTAAGAAAGGGTTTCAATCTTTTAATAACCAAGGTTGTTTTGTTTGTGGGTCCTTTGAGCACAGGACAAAAGATTGTCCTCAAAAGAAAAATGATAGAACCTACGACAAGAACAAGACCAGTTCTCACCGACGGTCCAGTGAAGATAAAGGGTTCAACAGAGACCTCAAGAAGGCAATGATGGCAGCTTGGGGAGATTCATCCGATGATGAAGAAGAAGAAGAAAAAGGCCTAAATCATGCAGGATTGTGCCTCATGGCTAATTCCGATGAAGAATCCGACCAAGATAATTTCGAGGTAAACTTGGAAAGCTTTCTTTCTAAATTTGATTCCTTTCTAAAGGCAAGGTTCGGAAAATTTTTAAAAGATTAACTATCGAGCTAAATCAAAGTCTTTTTGAAAACGATCATCTTAAATCACAAATCACCGAACTTGAGTCTAAACTCGAGGAAGCCACTAGAGCCAAGATAAGGCTGGAAACAAAAGTGGCAGAGTTAATAGATGAAAGGATCAAGTATAGTGAAGTGGTTTTAGAACAAGATAATCTCATTTGCTCACTCAAGCTCGATAATACGAATAAACAAGTTAATGATGAAGAAAAACTTCTAAGAAAAATTCCGGACATTGCCTTGCTCATTAATCATCTCAATCGCCTTGAGGACGAGAGACAGGATTTCAAAAACAAACCGGAATACCAACCATATAGTACCAAGGTGAGAACCAGGTCTAGACAGCATTCTAGAACTGGACCCTCTCGGTACAAAAGAAAGGAAAACGAGACTGCTGGTCTCGGATATATTCCAAGAGACACTCAAATGAATCAAAAACGGAGTTTTCAGAACCAACCCTTTTATGGTAATAGAACTAGAGGACAAACCAGTTCTAGGCCGTACCAAAGACAATCTAGAACTGGACCAACCTGATTCGATAAGATGGTTCAAAGACACAAAACGGGTTATGGACAAACACCTAACCAAGAATTTTATAAAAGGGGCAAAGACTTTTTCAGAAATTGGAAAATCAAATATGTTGATACATATGATAGCCGAATTTGCGGGCATTGTGGCAAAACGGTCATCTTAGGTATCAATGTCACTCTCGGCAACAGGCCTTAGAGAGAAGCTTTAATTTTAGTAAATATTCCTCAAACAAATACAAAATGGAAGCCAAGCAAGTCTGGGTTCCACGCACTAAACCTTAATCCTGGAACAACGCCGAGTGAGGGGGAACAATCACTGGTTCCTTGACAGTGGTTGTTCTAAGCACATGACAGGAGATAAATCTTTATTCCTCTCACTACGGCCATTTAGTGGTGGAAAGGTGACGTTTGGAGACAACATCAAAGGAGAAATCATTGCTGTGGGAAAATTGGAAAGTCACCTGACCATGCAATAGACAATGTTTTCCTAGTCAAGGGTCTAAAGTTTAATTTGCTTAGCATTTCTCAGTTTTGCGATCGAGGTAACAGTGTAGTTTTTGATCATAATGTATGCTGCATTGTCAATAACGATGATGGATTATAGGTATCCAAGTATATATAAAATGGGAGAGATTTGAGCATAGAGAGAGGAAGATGAATGAATAGTGGTATTGAGAGTTATGTTCTAGGGTTACAAATGGCTCCAAGAGGAGTATAAATAGGGAAATAATGGGTCGGGCCGCTAATATGGGCCCGGTAGCTCAACTACATAAAAGACTAATCTAGTACATAGTTACATACAAATGACATATAACCAGTACAATAATACAAATGATATAAATGACGTCCGATAAACGTGAGTGGGCCGCTGTCCGGGCCCAATAGTCGTGAGACCCGGGGGTCCGAGTCTATATACTCTATCAGGAGTCCCCCACTCTCTGATTCGAGAGTATTCGAGGCGAAAGAGAGTAGAACTGTGTGCTGATCTGTCGTCGTATGGTGAGTAAACTTCGTGAACAAAAATTTGAATTTCTGCTTCTTTGGTTAACGGAGGCGCTAAGTCCCCCGCTCTTCCAGTCCCCCACTCCTTGAGGCGAGTGTAATGAGGTGAAGAGGAGTAGAGTAATGTGTGTCGGATGATGTCTTCAACAGGGGGCCGAGGGTTGACACCTTTTGATCCATGATGGGGAGATGCCTCGTAAAAAACCTCATTAGGAAAAAACCCAGTGGGAAAAAATCCTAATGAGGGAAAAAGAGTACACCGGATGCCCCCAAAATGAAGCAAAAGGGGTGAGCCCTTCGACCTAGGTTTGGAGCTGCAACGGTGTCCGTCTGCTGAGGGGATGGCCGAGACCAGTCTCTAGATGTGAGTAGCTCGGCATGATAAGTAGTTCTAGTCATCAAATAAAGATGACTAGGAGATAGGTCGAGTGACCGTCCATAATGTGATGTCCGAGTCATCAAATAAAGTGACCGAGACTTGTGACTGAGAGGCCTATAAGAAGTCCAAGCCATCAAATAAAGATGACCAGGAGAGGCGGCTAAGTGACCGGTGTGATGAGCTCCACGTCATCAAATAAAGATGACAGGGCGATGCATGGTCGAGGTGCCCGGATGAGAGCTCCACGTCATCAAATAAAGATGGCGGAGCGAGATATGGCCGATGGGTCTGTAAATGAGCTTCGCGTCATCAAATAAAGATGACGAAGCGATATATGGCCGATGGGCCTGCGGATGAGCTCTTCGTCAACAAATAAAGATGACAGGGCGATGTATGGCCGATGGGCCTGTAGATGAGCTCTTCATCATCAAATAAAGATGACAGAGCGAGATATGGCCGAGGGGCCTGTAAATGAGCTTCGCGTCATCAAATAAAGATGACGAAGCGATATATGGCCGATGGGTCTGCATAAGAGCTTCACGTCGTCAAATAAAGACGACAGGGCGATGGTGCGGCCGAGGGGCCTGCATAAGAGCTCCACGTCGTCAAATAAAGACGACGGGGCGATGATGCGGCCGAGGGGCCTACATAAGAGCTCCACGTCGTCAAATAAAGACGACGGGGCGATGGTGCGGCCGAGGGTCCTGCATAAGAGCTCCACGTCGTCAAATAAAGATGACGGGGCGATGGTGCGGTCGGGGGGCCTGCATAAGAGCTCCACGTCGTCAAATAAAGACGACGGGGCGATGGTGCGGCCGAGGGGCCTGCATAAGAGCTCCACGTCGTCAAATAAAGACGACGGGGTGATGGTGCGGCCGAAGGGCCTGCATAAGAGCTCCACGTCGTCAAATAAAGACGACGGGGCGATGTATGGCCGAGAGAGGCCTATATGAGAGCTCCACGTCATCAAATAAAGATGACGGGGCGACGTATGGCTGAGAGGCCTACATGAGAGCCCCACATTATCAAATAAAGATGACGGAGCAAGATGTGGCTCAGAGGCCTACAAATGAGTTCCTCGTCATCAAATAAAGATGACAGAACGATATATGGCCGATGGGCCTGTAGATGAGCTCTTCGTCATTAAATAAAGATGACAGAGCGATATATGGCCGATGGGCCTGCAAATGAGCTCTTCATCATCAAATAAAGATGACAGAGCGATATATGGCTGAACTCTGGGCTCCTTTAGCCTTTCAGCCGGAGACCGCAAGATGTTCGCTATATCTGAATAGGGGGACGAGGCGGTGGACGCCTGTCTGAATATGAGGGCGACGACGCTGATGAGTTGGTCCGAATATGAGGACGACAATGCTGACGAGCCGGTATGAATATGAGGATGAGGCAATGATAAGCCGCGTGTCATATGAAGGCGACGGTCACCATCCAGGAAGGGATGGCGAGCCCAATCGCTATAACAAGACTTCGGCGCTGGGAGCCGGTCTTGAGATAAATACTCACGTCGCGGCCGAGAGGCTGATCGCGATGTGTGGATGACAATGATGAGGAGCCAGTCTGAAATATGATGACGAGGCGATGATGGAGCCGATCGTCATATAGAGGCGATAGTCACCATCCAGGAGGGGATGGCGAGCCCGATCGCTAGCCAAACACACTTGACACTGATGAAGCCGGTGTTGGGATAGGGTGTGACGTCGTGGCCGAGGGGCCGATCGTGATGCGAGGTCGTCAGCAGTATGAGGCTGATCCAAAAGTCCAAGCAGCGGTCGCCATCCGATGAAGGAATGACTGAGACTGGTCTTAGGGATAGATAATCACGCCGAGGCCGAGGGGCCGATCGTGATGTGCGGACGGAGATGATGAGCCGATCCGATAATATGATGACGAGGCAAGAATGGAGCCGATCGTCATATAAGGGCGATGGTCACCATCCAGGAAGGGATGGCGAGCTCGATCGCTAGCTCAAGACTCTCGGCGCTGAGGAAGCCGGTCTTGAGATAGATAATTACGCCGAGGCCGAGGGGCCGGGCATGATGTGAGGACGACGGCGATGAGGGGCCGGTCCAAAATTCCATGCAACGGTCGTCATCCGGTAAAGGAATGACTAAGACCGGTCTCGAGATAAATAATCACGTCGAGGCCGAGGGGGTCGATCGTGATATGAGGACGACGACGATGAGGAGTCGGTCCAAATAATGATGACGAGGCGATGGTGAAGCCGATCGTCATATAGAGGCGATGGTCACCATCCGGGAAGGGATGGCGAGCCCGATCGCTGGCTCAAGACTCGCGGCGCTGAGGAAGCCGGTCTTGAGATAGATGATCACGCCGAGGCCGAGGGGCCGGTCGTGATGTGAGGACAACGGCGATGAGGAGCCGGTCCTATAATATGATGACGAGGCGCTGATGAAGCTGATCGTCATATAAAGGCGATGGTCACCATCCAGGAAGGGATGGTGAGCCCGATCGCTGGCTCAAGACTCGCGGCGCTGAGGAAGCCGGTCTTGAGATAAATAATCACGTCGGGGCCGAAGAGCCGAACGTGATGTGAGGACGACGACGATGAGGAGTCGGTCCAAATAATGATGACGAGGCGATGGTGAAGCCGATCGTCATATAGAGGCGATGGTCACCATCCGGGAAGGGATGGCGAGCCCGATCGCTGGCTCAAGACTCGCGGCGCTGAGGAAGCCGGTCTTGACATAGATGATCACGCTGAGGCCGAGGGGCCGGTCGTGATGTGAGGACAACGGCGATGAGGAGCCGGTCCTATAATATGATGACGAGGCGCTGATGAAGCTGATCGTCATATAAAGGCGATGGTCACCATCCAGGAAGGGATGGTGAGCCCGATCGCTGGCTCAAGACTCGCGGCGCTGAGGAAGCCGGTCTTGAGATAGATGATCACGCCGAGGCCGAGGGGCCGGTCGTGATGTGAGGACAACAACGATGAGGAGTCGGTCCAAATAATGATCACGAGGCGATGGTGAAGCCGATCGTCATATAGAGGCAATGGTCACCATCCGGGAAGGGATGGCGAGCCCAATCGCTAGCTCAAGACTCTCGGCGCTGAGGAAGCCGGTCTTGAGATAGATGATCACGCCGAGGCCGAGGGGCCGGTCGTGATGTGAGGACAACGACGATGAGGAGTCGGTCCAAATAATGATGACGAGGCGATGGTGAAGTCGATCGTCATATAGAGGCGATGGTCACCATCCGGGAAGGGATGGCGAGCCCGATCGCTGGCTCAAGACTCGCGGCGCTGAGGAAGCCGGTCTTGAGATAGATGATCACGCCGAGGCTGAGGGGCCGGTCGTGATGTGAGGACAACGGTGATGAGGAGCCGGTCCTATAATGAGGGACGGCGCTGGGCGCTCGTCTGAGATGAGGGACGGCGCTGGGCGCTCGTCTGAAAATGAGGGACGGCGTTGGGCACTCATCTGATATGATGGACGGCGCTGGGCGCTCGTCTGAAAATGAGGGACGGCGCTGGGCGCTCGTCTAACAAATGAGGGACGGCGCTGGGCGCTCGTTTAAGATGATGGACGGCACTGGGCGCTCATCTGATATGATGGACGGCGCTGGGCGCTCGTCTGAAAATGAGGGACGGCGCTGGGCGCTCATCTAAAAAATGAGGGACGGCGCTGGGCGCTCGTCTAAGAATGAAGGACGGCGCAGGGTGCTCGTCTGAAAATGAGGGACGACGATGGGCGCTCGTCTAACAAATGAGGGACGGCGCTGGGCGCTCGTCTAAGATGATGGACGGCGCTGGGCGCTCGTCTGAGATGATGGACGGCGCTGGGCGCTCGTCTGAAAATGAGGGACGGCGCTGGGCGCTCGTCTAAAAAATGAGGGACGGCGCTGGACGTTCGTCTAAGAATGAAGGACGACGCAGGGCGCTCGTCTAAGATGAGGGACGGCGCTGGGCGCTCGTCTAAGATGAGGGACGGCGCTGGGCGCTCGTCTAAAAATGAAGGACGGCGCTGGGCGCTCGTCTAAGGATGAAGAACGGCGCTGGGCGCTCGTCTGAAAATGAGGGACGGCGTTGGGCGCTCGTCTACAAATGGAGGACGGCGCTGGGCGCTCGTCTAATCCGCATGTATGGTCTTGCTTCGTCCATAATGTGTAGTATTCGCCTAATATGTACTTAGTATTGTTGTGGGGATTTCATTTTTTGTTGCTCGAGGCCGGCGAGTGCGCGCGGTCCTCGGCTTCCCTCTTTTATTTTTTATTTTTCCTTTTTTTTATTCCGTTCCCCATTTCAGGGAGTGTCCTTCTTTCAGGCTTCGGCCGAGGGGGTCGCTAGTCCTTCGGCCGGTTCGGACTTCGTTTATAACGTCCGTGATCTCAGGGGGGGGTCCGTGATCGGGCTAGAATTTTGGTTGGTTTCCAACGACTGCCGTTGCCCGACCCTGAGTTTGGGGATTTTGTCACCTCGGCCATGATTTCAGGCCTGTCGTCCTGCGATCGGGCGCGTGGACGACGCGGTGAACTTCCCATTTCAAGACGTGGGCCGTTTGCGGGCCCGTCGTCCTGGGGACATCGTCGGCCCTGCCTGAGCGTTTCGCTCTAAGGGGCCGATACGACGTGCTCTCTCAGCTGGGCCTGAGCCTTTCACTGATACAAAATACAAAGTGGAGCAGACCTGAGCCTTTCGCTCGAAGGCTGCTGATACGACATGTGGTATCTTCTATTTACATTTCCAAAAAATAAGCGGAATACAATAGGTGCGTTGTTCATGGCAACGGCTTTTGGGCGACGCGATTAGCGTCTCGGAGAACGAGGTGTACCGTTTAACGCTCTCGGGCATAATGCCATGTGCGGTCGGTAGCGGCTCTCATTTTTAGATGTCCGAGCCACCAAATAAAGGTGACTAGGGTAGGTCGATGGATCTAAATATAATCTGAATCATCAAATAAAGATGTTCGGTAGACTAGAGCTCGGGTCCACCACTTTGGGGTTTTTTTGACCCGGTCTAATGGCATTGATAAAAATAATAACGCCAATAATAAATTTTCATTAGCGACCTCGGGAAATTTTAATCCCTCATAAAGGTCTTCACCACCTCGGGGGTTTTTAACCCACCATAATGGTGGTGGAAATAATATAATTAATAATAGTAATAATTATACTACTATCATTTAATAAATATTTAGTGTATAAATAGGAGTATTAGGTTGCTTGGGTACTTAGCTCATATTTGGGCCAGAATAATGGGCTGAAATAACAGATCCATTTAGAATTGGATCCATGGCTTGTAGTTGAGGAGGCCCACCACCTTTTTTGACCAATTTTGACCTAGCACACAAATAATCAAAAACTTCCCCCCTACGTGCGGCAAGTGGACATCCCCATCCAGCTTCGTATGCGGCCAAGGCAAGCAGGAGCAGTGAAGGCAGAGTTCTATCAAGCAATACCGGCGACGATTGATACTCCCTTCAAGTTGGGTCAGCAGGGCAGTTCCAATTTTGTTGTTCCAGGAGCTCCTTGCGGCCATTAATGGCGGAGCTTTGAGGTCAAGCTCGAGCAACTGGCTCAGACCTGGGATGGCAGCTTCCGGCGTTGGCGTGTGGCGGCGACCAGGGCGGCGGTGACATTTCCGGCAAATATCTGCGGCCTCCGTCCCAGAAATCCCAGATGCTGTTCTTTCATTTTTTTAATTTTCAGTCTGGTTTTTCTTCATTTTTTTTATTTTCCAGAACACTTTTTGGTTGATTTTTTGTGATTTGGATGAGTTTTTGGATGTTTGTGGAGAGGAATCTCACTTGATTTTGCTCAAACTCTCAACGAGAGCACAATTGATAGATTATAGGTATCCAAGTATATATAAAATGGGAGAGATTTGAGCATAGAGAGAGGAAGATGAATGAATAGTGGTATTGAGAGTTATGTTCTAGGGTTACAAATGGCTCCAAGAGGAGTATAAATAGGGAAATAATGGGTCGGGCCGCTAATATGGGCTCGGTAGCTCAACTACATAAAAGACTAATCTAGTACATAGTTACATACAAATGACATATAACCAGTACAATAATACAAATGATATAAATGACGTCCGATAAGCGTGAGTGGGCCGCTGTCCGGGCCCAATAGTCGTGAGACCCGGGGGTCCGAGTCTATATACTCTATCAAACGAATCTCAGCAAGTCATACTAGAAGGCAAGAGACTTGAAAATACATATAAAGTTGATCTAGACTTATTGCCAAGCATAAGTTTAACTTGCCTAAGCGTTATTGATAATGATCGCCTACTCTGGCATAAAAGACTGGGCCACGCTAGTTTTTCATTAATAAATAAACTCAAAAATAATGAATTGGTAGTCGGGCTACCTAAAATCAAATATTCCCTTGATCATATTTGCTCCGCCTGTGCCACCGGAAAACAATCTCGATCATCTTTTTAAACAAAGAATTTTGTGAGCACAAGCAAACCCATTGAACTAATTCATATGGATTTGTGTGGTCCAATGTCAGTCCGAAGTCGGGGAAAAAAAGAATATGTTTTAGTTATTGTTGATGACTTTTCACGATATACTTGGACTATCTTTCTTGCAAGTAAGAAAGATACGTTTAATGAGTTTGTTGTTTTTGTAAGGAAAGTTGAGCATCAAACAGGGCTGCACCTAATGTTGGTCCCGGTTATACTGGATACAGTCTAGAGGGGGGGGTGAATAGACTGTATTAGTTTTTAACTTTTTAAGCTAAGTAACAGATTTACAGAATAGCCTGTTCTGTTGAAAGAACAGACTGGCAGCGGATGGGATTCTGGTAGGGAGTTCTGTTAGCCTCAGAGAAACAATAGGCAGTAGGCCTTCTGTTAACTCGTAGAACAAGTTCTGCTGAACACAGATACCAAGTCCAAGGAGTTATACAGTTCTAACTAAGTGCAAGTATTAAACGCAGTAAGTAAACGACACCAGGGATTTTTATAGTGGTTCAAGGAACAACTCGTTCCTCTAATCCACTGTTCCACTAAGCTGTAAAAACTGCCGTTTACAAAGCCTTAGTCCTAGCACTTAAGAAGCACTCCACGTCTTCTTCAAGCCTAGATGTGTCCTGGGATGCACTGCCTGGCTTCCTTTAACACTGGTCCTTTCACTGAGTTTCCTTGAAGTATCACCACTTCACTACTCCAGTTATTTGGACGTCCTTCTTGTAGCAAGAAGAGTTTCTGTTGAAACAGGGGTTCCTCCAACTAGCTTCGTTACAAAAGATTTGTATGTGATGATCTTGAAGAGTTGAAGAACACTTGGAACTTTGCTTGAGTTGGAAAGAGTATTTTTCCAACTTCTGCCTTCTCTTGTAGAAGATAATGAGTTTGAATCTCAAAGAGGCTTTTTGCTTTTCAAAGTTTGAATATCTTGCTTGTAGCAATGTGATCTTGGCAAAGTTATAGCTAAGTTTTTTTTGTTCTTCGTAGTGTATCTTTTTATACTGAGGTTGTCTTCCCGTTGGAGGAGTAGGAGGACAACTGCATTTAATGCGCGAGCAGTTGACTTGACCAGTAGGACCCGGTAAAGATGGCGGGTTACTATTTTGGGATAAAGTAATCCTGACATTGCGGCCAATCATCTGCAATTACTCCACGGAGCATGGGGAGCATTAAATGAGCATTTAATGCGAGCACTGTAGCTTTTCCGTTTCATACTCCTAGCCGTTGAAGGAATCTTTAAGTTGACTTCCCGGCTTTGTGGATTTCTTCCAAGTGTAAGACCTTCTGGTGTCATTGGCAGAGAACTGATTCAGAGAAGATCTTGAGCACTTCTGTTGAAAGTAGCTTACAGAGGACCAATAGGGTTTCTGTCAAGCTAAAGGGTAACAGAGACCCTGAGGTTTTCTGTTTCTAGACAGACAACCAAAATCTTCTGTCTGGAGGACTTCTGGTAGAGAGGCCTTCTGGTAGTCGATTATGCTAAGAACTTTACAAGGGAAAATTCTAATACATAATTTCTAAAAGGGGTACTCTAAAGTCTTAATTAATATAGCATCATCAAAATCTAAATACAATTATTCCTTACAATTTCCCCCTTTTTGATGATGCCAAAACCCTTTAACTATTTCCAGAGAAGTGCCTTCACCATAAAAAAAAATTTAAAGTTTAAAACTTTTCATTAAAATCTTGGTGGGCAACTTGGCATAGGAAAATAGTAAGAGTACGATACATTCAGATAGCAGTTCAAAAAGAAACAAGTACAGAATGAAATAGTAAGTAACAAAGAGTAAAGAAGCAAAGAGACTTTAGAAGGAGCAGAGATAAGCTTTTATTAGATCAAGAATATTAAGAGAAGTTTTAAGGAATTACAGATTTTCCCTTTCAGCTTCAGCTCTGGTTCTGCGATCTTGTTCCTTCAGATTCTTCAGTTCAGCATTCACTTCGTCTCTTATGCCAGCCAGATTTCCTGGTGCTTGACATGAGGCCCAAATGGGAGATAGCTTGCAATTCAGATAATGAAGTACTCCTTCATGTACATCCTTGCCTGGGAGTACTCTCTTGTGGAACCAGTATTCAGCCTCTTCCAAGGAACCACCATGTCTGACCCTTATATGACCATCTCTGTCAAGATAGAGATTCTGTCTTTGAGTTGGGGTCATCTTCTGTTGAATTTCTTCGAACTGTGCTCTATCAATCTTTTGGGAGCCTCCAAGTCTCCACTCAGTTAGGCTCAAGGGTTTCTTCTTCTTGGTAGAACCTCTGCGAGGAGAAGAAGGTCTTGAAGTACCAGCTTCTCTCTTCTTCTGTTGGGAGGCCTGGAATTAAGGGGTTGGATCAATACCAGATGAGGGCCCAGCAGTTGGCCTAGGGGGCAATTTCTTCTGTTGGGGGTCCTTTTCCTTTTCCCCCTTTTTGGCATCATCTAGGTCAGAGATCATCATGGCAATTTTCTGGAACTCTGTTGCCTGGGAGATGGCTATCTGCTCAAGAGTTTCTGGCAAGGTCTGCGTGACAGAGGTCAGACCTTCTATTAAGTTCTGTTGACGATCAAGAGCAGACTTGATGTCCTGAGAGCCAGCTTCAAGTAGTATCAGCTTCTGATACCTTTCTTGATCCTTCTTGATCAGGGTGGCCACTTGATCTTTGTGATCATTATTCAAGAGTTGTAGCTGCATAAACTTCTCAGCAGATTGGTCTTCATACCATTGTACAATGTCAAGGGATTCTGTTATATCCTTGAGTTGTTTATTCTGCTTATTGAGAATCTGAGACTGGGAGTAGAGAACAGAGTGGACACCATCCACTTCTCTGGCAACAGCATTAAGCTTTGCAGATGATGATTCCATGAAGGTGACCAGTGTCTGGGTCAGAGCTTCAACCTTCTCTGAGATATGCTGAAGTCCAGCCTCAAGATGATTGTGAACAAAGGTGAGATGTTCATGGTGCTTGGTGTTGATTTCAGCCAATTGATCCATTCCATCAAGCATTTTACCACCAAAATCCTCAGCTACAGTGACAAGCTGATTGAAGGAGATTTGGGTCTTATCTTCTTTGGATTCTGTGTTCCCAGGCATACCTAGACCTCTTGATTTAGGCATAGGAGGCCTTCTGGGTTGTTCTTCATGCTGAGGAGGGGTCTTCCTCCTTTTGGAAGTTTCATCAGCAGCAATGGAGGATGTAAGAAATCCATCATTGTCACTGGAAGAGGAAGGCACCCTGAAGATAGGTTTCCTGATGGGGGTAGAAGCCACAGAGTGTTGAGGGGAGATAGGAGTGGCTGCATCTTGTGGTGCAGGCTGTGGAGAAGCAGTTCTGGATTTCTTGATGGAGGGGTTTTCTTGTTGATGTGAGGGAGCATTCTGTTGTTGTGGAGGAGAGGGTGGAGGTGATGGTGATCTGGATCTGATTGAGGGTTGGGATTTGCAGGGAGATGTATTTTTGGTTTTGGGTGAAGAGGTATTCTGTTGGGGTGAAGGTGTAGGGGAGATGACTTGTTGGTGTTGGTATGGGATAATTTGTCCTTGAGGGGATGGTGATTTGTTCTTGGGAGGAGAGAACGGTTTGCAGGGTGAAGGAGATGAAGATTTAGGGGTGGAGGGTTTTTGGTGTGAAGGGGTTTTCTGTGCAGAGACGGTTTTCTGTGGGGGTGAGGGGGATTTCTGTTGGGGTTGGGGAGAAGAGTTTTTAGGAGAGGGAAGGGGAGAAGGAATGATTGGGGGAATTACCTCTAGTATTGTTTCTGTGAACAGAGAGTCTCTCCATTCTTTGACAAGTCTTTCCATGACCAGAGGTAGATCATTGGCAGTAGAGGGTTCACCTTCTCCATGTGCACTGTGGCGAAATTTGATCATTGACTCCTTCCTCTTCTTCTCGACTAACCAAGCATCAAAGTCATTCATCTCATGCTCTTGAAGAGCCTTCACATGGTCTTCTGGTGAGTTTCTGACCAGAGGTGCTTTTCCTTTAAGTTTCTCCTTCTTCTTTTGTAGGACAGAAAGAAGAAAATCCTTGTTTAGGCAGGACTCCACATCTTCTGTGTCAGCCCATCTGAGTACTTCTTCTTCAGAGATAAAGTAGGACAAGTTCTTGAGGAGCTCAGTGAGAGGTCCCACTCTCCACTTTCTCCATGCCAGAACCCTGATGAATTTCCTATCAGGGCTTGAAGTACTGCTTCCTTCTTGGTGTTCTGGTGAAGGAACCACCATAGGTTGATCATTTGCAGAGGCAGGAGGAGAAGAATGTAGTTCCCCCTGAGAAGTGGCATTCTGCACCATTACTTCTTCTTCTGAGTCACTTGACTCAAAGATGATCCTCTTGCCGTGCCAAGCATTTCTGTTGGCTGGAGCAGAGGTGACCGAGTCCTCCAGCTTCTCCTATGCTGCAGGTGTCAAAATTTTGGTCTTCTTTTGAATGTGGGAGGCAGAAGGGGTGCTTGCTGAAGAGATAGGTGAAGGTGCCTTTCTCGTAAGGGCAGATTTCTTTGCCACCATCTTGTGGACTTTGACAGGTGTGGTCTTCTTCTTGGGAACCTTCTTGACCACCTTCTTCACCAAAGGCATTTCTTCTTCAGAGTCAGAAGGGGTAGGAGGTTTATGTTGCTTCTTTGAAACTTTCTTTGGTTGAAAAACCTTCTGTTGTTGCCTTTCTCTGTTGAACTCAAGGGTTCTGAGTCTCTTCTGCTCTGCCTTGAGAGCAACCTTCCTATCACTTGAAGTGTTGAGGAAGAGCAACTTGGTGTAGTCGGCCTCAATGGGGTTTCTCAGCCCTATTCTTGCCTTGAGCAGGATTTCAGAGATTAGGAGACCATAACCCATGGGGGTCCTGAACAGACCGGTCTCCTTGTCTTTCTTCTTGATGAATTCAACAAGGGATTTGATAATTACCTGTCCCCAGTTGATGTTCATCCCATGATGAACTGCAAAGATAGCCTTTGCATTCAGTGCATTCATTTCATCTGTGGAGGTGCTCTTGCTTCAGACACACCTATGCAGGATGTTGACCAATTTCTCATAGTCGCTCAGAAGAAGATTTTTCTTCATGTAAAGCTTTGGAACTCTACCCACTTCAGGTCGGCAGTAGAGTTGGACAAAGTTGTCCACAGTGACGTTGACACTGTCCAGAGTGAGGAAACCTTCAGTTTCTTCTTCTTGTGGGTCCTCTACCACGCCAAAGAGAGCGTTGAGGTCTGCAGGAGTGAGGGTAATGTCTTCACCATTGACATTAGACCGAATGGTCTCCCCTTCGTATGTAGCGTTGAGATAGAACTCTGCTACGTCCCTTGTACTGTAGGATTCAAAGTGATAACCTACCACTTTGTTCAGTTGGGAGTCCTCCATTCCCTTGATGATCTTCATCATCGTTTCGTGGTTTGAAGCGAGTTCAGGGAGTGCGGAGAGGTCGCAGTTCATCCCTGTGTAAATGTTTGAAACGAGGGTGTTGATTTCCTCCTTGGTGAGGTCGTTGATGTTGATGAAAGCCATTTGATCAGAGAAGAATTGCAGAAGGCTTGAGAGCTATGGAGGTTTGAAAGTTTGAAAGTAATGAGAGCAGTAGCGGTTTAGGTTTGCGAAAGGGGGAATTTATGGGTTTGGGTTAGTGGACGTTTGGAATTAATTTATGGTTCCAAGAAACCAATAAATGTAAAAAGGGGCGGAGTAAATAAACGGGGGTGCAGTAAATATTATACGGCTTGATACCGTTTTAAGGGTAAAAGGGTAAAAGACCTGTAATAATTTACTAGGACACCCGGTTTTCAGAAAATTTCTAATTCCACAACCTTCTGAGGGTTTTTCTGTAGAAGGGGGGTTTTCTGTTGCTGAGGTGTTCTACCATGGTAGGGACCAGAAGAGGTTGACAGAGGGGGGGTTAACATAAGGGGTTCTGCCACAGGTAATCTGTCAACAACAAAAGAGAAACAGAGGGCCTTCCTTTTCAACTTTCCCTTGGAATCTCATCCATCATTCCCAATTCCTCTCTCAGTTTGTTGAACCTAGCCTCAGGAAGAGGCTTTGTCAGGATATCTGCAAGTTGGGCTTCTGTTGGCACATGTTCCATGCAGATGTGCTTTGTCAGGATCTCTCAATGTGCTTTGTTCTGGAATGAAGAACTGGATTCTGAGTGATAGCAATGGCACTGGTGTTGTCACACAACAGCTTGATCTCCTTTGCTTGAATTCCATAGTCCTTCAGTTGTTGCATCATCCAGAGTAGCTGAGCACAGCAACTCCCAGCTGCTATGTACTCTGCCTCAGCTGTACTTGTTGAGATGGAGTTCTGCTTCTTGCTAAACCAGGAAACAAGCCTTCCTCCTAGCAATTGGCAGTGACCAGAAGTGCTCTTTCTGTCTAGTCTGCAACCTGCAAAATCTGAGTCAGAATAACCAATTAGTTCAAAGTTACCTCTCTTTGGATACCATAGGCCTGCATTTGGATTTCCTTTGATGTATCTGATGATTCTCTTTGCAGCACTTAGATGGCTTTCCTTGGGCTTTGATTGGTATCTGGCACAGATTCCAACAGAGAATGAGATGTCTGGTCTGCGTGCAGTTAGATACAACAGAGATCCTATGATTCCTCTATATGTTGTTGCATCTACATCCTTCCCTTCATCATCTGGACCAATTCCTTGTGAAGTGTTCATGGGAATCTTCACTGATGATTTGCCTTCCACTCCAAACTTCTTGATTAGATCTCTGGTGTACTTCCCTTGATTGATAAAGATCCCTTCTGGAACTTGTTTGACTTGAAGTCCTAGGAAGTAACTGAGTTCTCCCATCATACTCATTTCAAATTGACTCTGCATCACTTTGAGAAAATTTCTTGCATAGTTCTGGATTAGTACTTCCAAATATAATGTCATCAACATATATTTGTACTAACAGAATATGATTAGCGACAGAGATTTGAAATAAAGTTTTGTCAACCTTTCCTTTAGTAAACCCATGGTTCACCAGGAAAAGGGACAATGTGTCATACCAGGCTCTGGGAGCTTGCTTAAGACCATAAAGGGCCTTTTTAAGCTTGTAGACACAAGAAGATTGAGTAGGAATGACAAAACCTGGAGGTTGTTCCACATAAACTTCCTCTTCAAGATCTCCATTCAAAAATGCACTCTTGACATCCATCTGGTAGACCTTGATGTTGTTGTAGGCAGCATAGACTAGAAAGATTCTGATGGCTTCAAGTCTGACAACTGGTGCAAAGGTCTCATCAAAATCTATTCCTTCTTCTTGACAATATCCTTTAGCTACTAGCCTTGCTTTATTCCTTACAATGTTGCCCTCTTCATCTGCTTTGTTCTTGAATATCCATTTGGTTCCGATGACATTCTGGTGCTTTGGCCTAGGAACAAGTTCCCATACTTTGTTCCTTTCAAACTGAGTGAGCTCTTCTTGCATAGCATTGATCCAATCTGAGTCTGCAAGAGCTTCTTCAATTGTCAAAGGTTCCATCTGAGATATGTAGCAGGCAAGCATTGCTTCTCTTCTTGATGTGGATCTGGTTTGAACTCCACTTCTGATTTGACCAATGACTTGGTTAGGAGGATGGTCTCTTAACCATGTTAGGTCTGGTTCTGTCAGCTGCTGTCTTGGTCTCTGTGGTTCCTCATCTTCAGAGTTTTCATCTTCATTCAACAGAAGGGGGTTTGGAGCAGGTGTTGGAAATGCAGGGTTGTCTGCCACCTCTTCTGTTAGTTCTGGTGTTCTGTCTTCTATGCTTATTTCCTTGAGAATCTCTGTTACCTCTTTAACAGAGATGCTTTCATCAAACTTCACATGTATGGATTCTTCAACATGTAGGGTCCTTCTGTTGAGTACTCTATAGGCTTTACTGGTGTTTGAATAGCCTATGAAGATTCCTTCATCAGCCTTTTCTTGAAATACTTTCTGATGCTCCTTTCCATTGTTGAGAATGTAGCACTTGCATCCAAATACATGAAAGTAGATGATGTTAGGTTTTCTTCCCTTCCAGAGTTCATAAGGGGTCTTCTGGTGATTCTTGTTGATCATGCTTCTGTTCTGAGTATAGCATGCATTGTTGATTGCTTCAGCCCAATATCTCATAGGCAATCCAGATTCTGCAATCATCGTTCTTGCAGCTTCTTTTAACGTTCTGTTCCTTCTTTCTGCTACGCCATTCTGTTGAGGGGTTCTAGCGGCAGAAAGTTGATGAAAAGTTCCATTCCGATCACAGAAATCCTTTATGACTTGGTTGACAAATTCAGTTCCTCTGTCTGATCTGATTGTCTTCACTTTCAAGTTCTTCTCAGTATGACGTTGCTTTAACAGAGATGGCAACTTCTGAAGAGTTTCATTTTTCTTTGACAGAAAAACAGTCCATGTGTATCTGGAGTAGTCATCAACCATGACTAAGGTATATTTCTTGCCACCAACGTTTGGAGTCTCAACAGGTCCAAATAAATCCATGTGAATCAGATTTAGAGGACTTGTAGAAAGATTTCCAGCAATGGGTTTGAAGGAATTCTTCACTTGTTTGCCTTTCTGACATGCACTGCAGAGGGTCTCCTTCTTGTACACAATGTCTGGTAGCCCTTCTACAATGTGTTCTCTGGCCAGTTTGTTGATTGTTTTGAAATTCAAATGGTTGAGCTTTTTGTGCCAGTCCCAGCTCAGTTTTGAATCTTCTTTGGCTATCAGGCAAACTCCATCTTTTGCAGTGTTCCAATCGACTACATAGATGTTCTTCTTCCTTGATGCTGTAAGAACCACTTCCTTTGTTGTCTCATGCTTCACATAGCAGAAGTCCTTTGTGAATTCAACAGTGTAGCTTTTGTCACAGAATTGGCTAGCACTTAGCAAGTTGAACTTCAGTCCTTTGACATATGAGACATCATCAATGATTATCTGGTTCCTGATCAGCTTTCCTCTTCCTTTTGTTTGACCTTCTTTGTCATTACCTCCAAAGGTAACTCTAGGTCCTTTGCATTTCTGGAACTCTGTTAGGCAACTTCTGTCACCTGTCATGTGCCTGGAGCATCCACTATCAATAAACCATTCTTGTTCAGAGATGGCTCCAGCACACAGTTCCTGCAAGATCAAAAGAAAGATTTAGGTACCCAAAAAATGCTGGGTCCTGGGGGGTCATGGAGTCTGGGTAGTTGGTACCATTTTGGTCTCATCAAGTGAAACCTTGGTGGGTGGTACCCATTGTCCACCTGGTAGTTATAGTAAACTGAAGTGTGATTCACTTTGGGCAGATGCTTGTGAGGGTCATGCTTCCTGTTTACATACTTTTGCATAGCTTTCTTTGTTGGAAAAAAGTCCCATATACTATCAAGAGCAGAGGGACGGTTAACCTTGGGCTTCTGAAGTTGACCAGCCAACCTCTTCTGCCTGAAGTTAATTCTCTCTTGATATTTGCCCTTCTGGTGATCATTTCCGGCACGATTGACATGAGGTTGTCTGTCAATGAATGGTCTTTTATTTTTGTTATTTTGAAAACCTCTTATGCACTTGGCCACAAAGTTCGGGTATACGGATGACTCTCCTATACCCGACTACTGTTTAATGAACATATCTTGGCTGGGCCACTCGGGCTGTACATCTTTTTCACACACCGTTTATGGTGAAGAAAGGCCCAAAAATATGTACAACTGGCACATCCACCCCAAACCCCTCAAATACTTCCTCTTGCCCAACCCAGAACTCCCCCAACTCCATTTCAAAACAGGCAGACCGGATCAACATTACCTCTTCCCAAACGCCCTCCCACCACATCTTCAAGAACCGGAACAGGAACACCCCCAAAACCAACCCGATGACGAGCCCTACGAGCAACTCCATAGCCATCCAACCATGAGCCATGATTTCCCAGAACAAAGCCAAAACCCTCCACCACCCGACTTCTTTCAACAACTTCTGGAGGGTCAACAACAACTTCTTACGGGAATAGCCCAAATGGACAACCGGCTCAACCGATTAGAGGAAGAGCAAAGAGCCGGTTTTCAAAGATTGGAGGATGAGCAAAGGGCCGGCTTTCAACGTTTGGAGGAGCTCCGGGAGGCCGATAGACACCGGTATGAGGAAGACCAACATAGGTTCTACGGGCCTATGTACTCGTTTATGGCACAGCAGGGATCCTTCCATACCATGGCGAACCCTCCTCCACCACCCTCATGGTATGACCCCACTCATTGGGGTAACTTTGGAGGATCTGGCTCCGGTGGTGGAGGGTACGACGGCGGAGATGGCGGGGACACTTACATGGGAGATGGAGGCCAAGGGAGTGGCTTTGGAGGGAGCTACTACGGAGGAGAAGGCGGGCACTAGGGACAATGCTTGATTCAAGTGCGGGGGAGACACTCATGATGGTATGTAATTTTCATTTCTACCTAGCACTATGCATGTAATTCTTTTGAACTTTTACACCAAAAAAAAATAAAGAAAAAAAATAAACAAAAGAAAATAAATGCTAGTTAGGTTGAAAACCCAACAAAATGGGCAATCTAAGCAAAAAAAAAGGCTTATAAAAAAATGAGTGAGTTGGAGAGAATGGAAAATGAAAAGAGGTGCTAGGATGAAAACCTGAAAAAGGCTCCTAGGCAAAATGAGAGATATGAGAGAAACCTTGGTGCCAGATACACCAGCTTGACAGATGGGGCTAGAAATCAGTGGCTCTATGACCTTATCTGCCTTAGCAACTCTGGTGCTAGGCATTACAGAAGGCTCACCTGATTCTGTTGAGCCATAACCAAGACCAAAACCAGTGCCAATCTGTTGATCAAGCACAATCTTTTCCATGGAAGACTGGCCTTCTGGTAAGCTTTGTACTTAATCTCGAGAGGCTCTATTTCTCTTATTCTCTTAAGAAGAGAAACATTTTCAGTCTCCAGTTGATCTCTTTCCTCAATTAGAAGATTGATTTTGATCTCAACCTCCTTCTTTAAGTCAAGAATTTCAGCTTTTAACTTACTGTTTTCTTCTGTTACAGAGGAATAAGTGGCTTGTATGGCCTTAAACTCTTCCCCAAATTCTGACATTGAATCAGAATCAAAAGCTAAGCCTACCGAAGAAAAACTAGATTCAGAAGTAGAGGTTACCTCATCATATGAATGAGCCATCACGCAAAGGTCTTCTGTCTCAGTATCCAGGCAACAGAAGGCCTCGTCAGAGTCTGAGTCAGAACTGGATTCTGTTTCTGACAGAGGGTCTTTCTCCAGCTGTTCTGTCACAAGTGCCTTTCTTCTTCTGGAGTTGTCCTCGTACTTCTTCTTTTCTCCATCCTGTCCTTGCTTCTTGGACACTCTAGGATGGGGACAATCAGCCTTGAAGTGACCAGGTTGTCTGCAATTGTAACAGAGAAGCTCTCCACTGCTTTCTGTTGATTTGACCTTCTGGTATGGCTTTCTGTTGAAAGATGGACTCCTTCCATCTTTGGGATTCTTCATAAACTTTTTGAATCTCCTGGCAAAGGCAGCCATATATTCATCAGATAAAAGTACTGAAGGGTCAAAATCATTTACTGATACGTTCGTAATTTCCATTTCTATGTTTATGTTTTTAATTAGTTTTGCTTGACTTTTACTTTGGAAATTACACACTTTTGGTGTAATAGATTAGATTGTTAAATTCTTGTAAATAGGTTAGATTAGATATATTCTGAGCTTAAGCAGGTTTTGGTCACCCAAAGTACAGTTGGTGAACCCAAAAAGTGAAGAGAAGGTGCAAAAGTTCAAAGACAAAGGAAGATCCTGAATTTTGGTCTATACTCGGTCGAGTATTAGCTATACTCGATCGGGTATTAGGTTGGAACTTCAAATCGGATCAGATCCGAAGACAAAGGAACATGCAAGGAAGATTTTGACCACGATTCTATGTCTATACCCGATCGGGTAGACCGACATACCCGATCGGGTATGCCTTTAAATTGCAAACGAAGATCGGTCGAGTATAGCCCGAATACCACTTTCTAAGCATACTCGACCGGGTATTCATATATACTCGATCGGGTATACACTTAGAAAATAGCCTGAAACCGGTCGAGTATAGCCCGAATACCACTTTCTAAGCATACTCGACCGGGTATTCATATATACTCGATCGGGTATACACTTAGAAAATAGCCTGAAACCGGTCGAGTATGCCTCGGATCGGGTGTTACACACATACTCGATCGGGTACCATGTATATACCCGATCGAGTACCCGAATCCCATCCCAAAAACCTATAAATACACCTCCTTTCCTTCACAAAAAAAGATATCCAATCCCTTTGTACATCTAAGCTCAGTATAGAATAGCTCTTTCTTTATATTTTTCATCATGTTTAGTCTCCAAATGAGGAGCTAAACTCTTCCATCTTGGTTTTGCTACTTTGAAGCTTAATGAATTTGTAAGTTGTGAGTTATTTTTCTTTAATCTTCTTCCTTGAATATTAATTCTTTCTTTCAAAATACTATCTCTATATCAAAGTTGGGGAGTGTTACTAAGATGACAATTAGTTAACATCTTGACATTGGTTATAGTAATAGCTATTTCTTCCTCTATGATAATATCGGGGAGTGTTACTAAGATGACAATTAGTTAACATCTTGATATTAATCATAGTAGGATTCATATATTTTAATATTCTTCCTTGAGTATTAATTAATTCCTATTCATATTTCATGTTAATATCTTAAATATTACTTAAAGTATCAACTAGTATTGTTTCTCATATTAATTATTACTAGAATCAATCGGTTAATACGCTTGTTATTAATCTGGTTCTTTCAACGGTAGTAAACTTGGAATATTAATGCATGCATCTCATGGTTAATATGCCAAGGGGAATTAATTATATTGATTAAACCAATAAACCGCTTGTGTTGAGGTTATCAATCTCAATCGTTTTCATCTTAAGTTTATTGCTACTATCAAGTTAATATACGACGCTTGTTCTATATTGACTCGATAGTAAGTTTTATTAATGAACGCATCTCGTTATTAATAACTACCCTCGATGAACTGGATATACTTCTCGATTGAGTATTCGAGAGGAAGATAGTTAAAGATATAACCGGGATCGACGAACATTTCATTAAGTGGATAAAAGCAAGACCAAGTCTTCATATCATTGCATTAAACTCATATAGGTTGTTTATCTTAGTGTTGTTAAAACAAACAAATCTAAACCCCCCTTTTTGTTACTACTTTTATAAAAGAAAAGTATTCCTTTCCCTGTGGATACGAACCTTACTGCACTATACTACGTATTTGTGTTGTATTGATTATTTATTTTGAGTGCACCTAACGACGAGTGCACGTCATTTACCTTAGATGTGCTGGCAGTGAGGGCTGTAGTGGTCCTCTCTTCTGGTACTTCTTCCTTTTCTTCAATCATTTCAAACTCATGAGCTTTGAGATCTGAAATGAGCTTATCAGTGGGATAAGTCTTTACATCCTTGCTGGCTTGGACAGCAACTACCTTCATCTTCCATGCTGAGGGCAGTCCCCTCAACACCTTCAGGTTGATCTCCTTGGTTGTGAGATCCTTGCCAAGCTCAGAGATCTCTCCAGTGAGAGTGAGGAGCCTGTCATACATCTTGGAGATGCTTTCACCAGGGAGAAGTTTGAAGTCATCAAACTTCTTGTTGGCTATGGTTAGTTTGTTGTCCTTCTCTTGCTCATCACCAGCTCCAATGAGCTCAAGAGTATCCCAGATTTCCTTAGCAGTCTTGCACTTCTTGATTCTGTTGAAGTACCTATCATCAATGGACTTGTAGAGGATGTCCTTGGCAATATTGTCTAGGTTGTACTTTCTCCTTTCTTCAGTGGTCCATTCTGACTTGGCTTTACTGATCATCTGGGGTCTGGTGTTGTCTATGGCATGCTCAGGATTGACCTTCTGGAAGCTTGTGAAGGGGCCAATATCTAGAACTTCCCACATCTCATCATGCAGGGCACAGAGATGTGCTTTCATCCGGATCCTCCAGTCATCAAACTTAAGATCTGAAAACATAAGATTCTTGGACAAGGAGTGATCCATTATATCAGATAGAAATGAGGTAAAACAGAAAAACAAGTGGATCTTTGTTCAACAAATAACCTAAGAGATTATTAGAACAAGGAGGCTCTGATACCACTTGTTGGTCGCGGTTATACTGGATACAGTCTAGAGGGGGGGGGGTGAATAGACTGTATTGGTTTTTAACTTTTTAAGCTAAGTAACAGATTTACAGAATAGCCTGTTCTGTTGAAAGAACAGACTGGCAGCGGATGGGATTCTGGTAGGGAGTTCTGTTAGCCTCAGAGAAACAATAGGCAGTAGGCCTTCTGTTAACTCGTAGAACAAGTTCTGCTGAACACAGATACCAAGTCCAAGGAGTTATACAGTTCTAACTAAGTGCAAGTATTAAACGCAGTAAGTAAACGACACCAGGGATTTTTATAGTGGTTCAAGGAACAACTCGTTCCTCTAATCCACTGTTCCACTAAGCTGTAAAAACTACCGTTTACAAAGCCTTAGTCCTAGCACTTAAGAAGCACTCCACGTCTTCTTCAAGCCTAGATGTGTCCTGGGATGCACTGCCTGGCTTCCTTTAACACTGGTCCTTTCACTGAGTTTCCTTGAAGTATCACCACTTCACTACTCCAGTTATTTGGACGTCCTTCTTGTAGCAAGAAGAGTTTCTGTTGAAACAGGGGTTCCTCCAACTAGCTTCGTTACAAAAGATTTGTATGTGATGAGCTTGAAGAGTTGAAGAACACTTGGAACTTTGCTTGAGTTGGAAAGAGTATTTTTACAACTTCTGCCTTCTCTTGTAGAAGATAATGAGTTTGAATCTCAAGGAGGCTTTTTGCTTTTCAAAGTTTGAATATCTTGCTTGTAGCAATGTGATCTTGGCAAAGTTATAGCTAAGTTTTTTTTTGTTCTTCGTAGTGTATCTTTTTATACTGAGGTTGTCTTCCCGTTGGAGGAGTAGGAGGACAACTGCATTTAATGCGCGAGCAGTTGACTTGACCAGTAGGACCCGGTAAAGATGGCGGGTTACTATTTTGGGATAAAGTAATCCTGACATTGCGGCCAATCATCTGCAATTACTCCACGGAGCATGGGGAGCATTAAATGAGCATTTAATGCGAGCACTGTAGCTTTTCCGTTTCATACTCCTAGCCGTTGAAGGAATCTTTAAGTTGACTTCCCGGCTTTGTGGATTTCTTCCAAGTGTAAGACCTTCTGGTGTCATTGGCAGAGAACTGATTCAGAGAAGATCTTGAGCACTTCTGTTGAAAGTAGCTTACAGAGGACCAATAGGGTTTCTGTCAAGCTAAAGGGTAACAGAGACCCTGAGGTTTTCTGTTTCTAGACAGACAACCAAAATCTTCTGTCTGGAGGACTTCTGGTAGAGAGGCCTTCTGGTAGTCGATTATGCTAAGAACTTTACAAGGGAAAATTCTAATACATAATTTCTAAAAGGGGTACTCTAAAGTCTTAATTAATATAGCATCATCAAAATCTAAATACAATTATTCCTTACACCTAATTAAGATCCGATCTGATCATGGAACTGAGTTTGACAACTCACTATTTGATGCATTTTGCAAGGAACGAGGCATAGACCACAACTTCTCTGCCCCTAGAACTCCTCAACAAAATGGGGTAGTACAACGGAAGAATAGAACTCTGGAGGACATGACTAGAACAATGTTGATTTCTAGTAGCCTAGCAAGAAACTTTTGGGCAGAAGCACTTAACACGGCATGCTATATAATTAACCGTGCTATGATCCGTCCTCTCCTAGGGAAGACACCCTACGAACTACTCAAAGGGAGAAAACCAAACATTAGTCATCTAAGAACATTTGGATGCAAATGCTTTGTCCATAATAATGGGAAGGACAATATTGGCAAATTCGATGCAAAAAGTGACGAGGCAATCTTCCTCGGATATTCTACTCATAGCAAGGCCTACAAAGTTCTAAATAAACGAATTCAATGTGTGGAAGAAAGCATCCATGTAATTTTTTATGAAGCCCTCTCATTAAAGCCAAGGCAAGATGATGAAGGAGATATGAGAATTTTCCGCAAAGAAAATCAGCCTCATGAAAACATTGAAACAAACCTTGATCAAACTGAGGAACCACTGGACAATGAGCAAAGCGAGTCTAGAACTGAAGAAGGACCCGGAAAGACCACAAATAGTCAGATTGTAGAACAAGCAAGTCTAGGTCCAGATACCCTATACGAGCTGGTGGATCAACCCAACGCTCCAAGAGGGTGGAAGCATCATCGATCGCATCCCCTGGATAACCTCCTAACAGATCTAAATCAGGGAGTAACAACTAGATCTAAACTCAAAAATTTTTGTGCCTTCTTTGCTTATTTATCAATTATAGAACCGGAGAACCATGAAGTGGCTCTCTCCGACACTGACTGGGTTCTAGCTATGCAGGAAGAACTAAATCAATTTGAGAGGAACAAGGTGTGGCATCTAGAACCAAGACCCAAGAATAAAACAGTGATAGGTCTCAAATGGGTATTTAAAAACAAGCTTGATGAGCATGGACAGATCACAAGGAACAAAGCGAGGTTAGTCGTCAAGGGCTATAACCAACAAGAAGGGATAGATTTCAATGAAACATTTGCATCGGTGGCAAGGCTAGAAGCAATCCGAATGCTCATAGCATTTGTGGCTCATATGGGTTTTACCCTCCACCAAATGGATGTCAAGACGGCCTTTTTGAATGGCTATCTTAAGGAAGAGGTATACGTTGAACAACCACCGGGGTTTGAAAATCCAGATTTTCCTAATCATGTTTTGAAATTAGATAAAGCAGTTTATGAGCTCAAACAAGCACCTCGTGCTTGGTATGAACGTCTATCAAAATTTCTTTTGGAAAATGGTTTTGAAAGAGGAAAAATAGATAAAACTCTTTTTCTAAAAATAAAAGATCAATCCCTCTTGGTTGTTCAAATTTATGTAGATGATATTATTTTTGGTGCTACTAACGATTCACTTTGTGATGAATTTTCCTCTCTTAAGAACTATTCTATACTGAGCTTAGATGTACAAAGGAATTGGATGATTAAAAGTGAAGGAAAATGGGGTTATTTATAGGTGTTTTCAAGACCTATAGCCGGATACCCGACCGGGTATTTTGACATACCCGACCGGGTATTTACCAAATCAAATATTTTCCCATGTTTTTGTGTCTTCTGCACGTTCTTTGGTCCGAAATCACTTCATACCCGACCGGGTATATGGAATACCCGACCGGGTATTTGCTAGTTTTGCAGCAGTTTCCTTTGTCACTTCATACCCGGCCGGGTAAAGTCCATACCCGACCGGGTTTTGCATAAAACTCAGGTTTTTCCATCCTTCTTGCTTCCAAACCTATCCTAAACTTATAGCTCAACTAACTACAACTTACAACAAACAATAAAATGCTAAAAATACGATTACAATCAAATGCAAACTAACAACTACAAACTTGCATAATACTAGTGAATAAATATTACAAATGATAATAAAAATGTACACTTTAGGCACTAACAACTAGTGCCTATCACATGCCACGTCAGCTAACTAACTAACTCCCATATCAGATTGCATCTCCATAGCGGCTGGTTTGGAGTCCGAAAATGGGGAAAAGCACAAGCTTGGTCACGAGTTTGAAACCTACTCTGAGGCCTGCGAAAATGGAGTTTGAAACCTGCGCTAATGGAGGAGTGCCTCATGTGGTCGCTGTGCTGGTCGCCGGAGATAGCCCTGCAGCTCTGTTGAGTATGATTGTTTTGTTGATGACTAACCATGCAGGGGGAACGGCGGATAGAACCGCTCACAGTTCCTTGTGGAACAAAGGACAGAACTATCCTCCAGAACAAATGAATATTATTAATGTGTTGATTAACTAACCATGCAGGAGGAACTAATGCAGCTCCACTGATAATTCCGTAATATGATATGGATTGTACCTACTTGATTGTCAATTAATATGTTTTCCTTATATAAGTGATTATACTTTGTCAAAAATATAATTTCAAGCAAAAATATCCCCCTTGACATAATATACGTAACTTGCTTGTATGAGTGCTTATTTGAGTGATTATTCCCCTTCCATACTTGATATAGTTTATTACTTTATGGAAAGTATCCTCACTTGATTACATTTGGTGGTTGACCATAGCACTTACGTATTGCATACTTTGCTAAATATCTCCTTGCCATAAAAGTTATCCTTGATCAACTTAGTAAAGTGAATAATTTAAGTATGGATATTTTCTGGCATGAACCGTCACATGATTATTATGGTAGGTAAAATGTTCCCTTGCTATACGGATTTGAAAAAGTAAAAGTTGTTTGAAATATATTCCATATCTTAATCCGTTGCTTGTTTATAATATTCCTACCTTTTTGAAATTGACCGAAGCCTATCTTATTTGGTAATTAAAAACTTGGATGAGTTGTCTGTACTTTTTCTCTTAGTCCGGGACCGATATGCTACCTTGAATATATGATTAAGATATTCTAATTCGGCTACCTTATATATTGAGCTCGGATATGGGAAATATTATAAAAAGGAAAGCAATTCAAAATATTGAGGCAAGTCCCAAGATTAGAAGATCAACTATACAAGGAAGGATGCTCAAACGGCGTGCCCAAGACAGCCTATATAAACAAAGCAACCGAAGAGAAACAAAGTGTGCTTGACCGAACAATAAAAGAGAGAAACACTTATAAGAGAGTATCAAGACCAAGGCAACTGGACCTGCTTACAGAGTTCTAGATATAGTTTCTTTTCTCGTACTTGTTGTGTAATTGAAGTTTGAGGAAAAGCTTAAGTATAGCTTCCTTTGGTTGGGGCCGTGTGTGTGAGAGCTTTGTTGTAAAGCTGAGTGGCTCTCTACCCGCAAGGTAGAGATGCATAAATCTTCCTAGACGGGATAGAGTTGGGGTGGCTCAAGGGTAGATTAGGAGAATTTACCTTGTAACCACAAAAGGCTTATTAGTGAAGTTGTTGAAAATTCCTCCGAGGGAGGTCGAGGTTATTTAATCCCTTTGAGCCAAGGGATTTTTCCTCGTTAAATCCTTGTGCACTTTACTATTTAGTAATTCCCTGGACCCCACACTAGAACTGTGCGAAAAACTGCCACGGTTCCACACACACACAATTCACCCCCCTCTTGTGGTTCTAACCGTTTCATCAAGCTCTATCTTGGGGTCCACTGAGGCTGATTCTAGTCGCTCGACCTCTGATGACAGCAACCATTGAATTTCCGTTCATAGATTTTCGGCATCCTCTGCACATAACCCCACCGGCGGAACCTTCCAGAAGCCCTCCCATAGTCCTCATAGTCATTGAATCTGCCTTAATCTCGCTATTCTCGCCAAGGCCTCCATCCGGCGTGTAGCTGAGGAAAACCCTCGCTCGCGATTCCCCTCATCCCCCAAGCACCTCACGATTAAATATATGTTATTTGACATAAATTTCAGTTAACATAAAGTTTCATAGGACTAAATAGATGTTAATACTTTCAATTGAACTTGTTATTCAAAATTACAGCCAACATACTCTATTGACTTTACATTCTTTGTATTAATATGTAATTTCACCAGTTAATGTTGTTAGCGAATCCAGACCCGTCATCGTCATTTCAAAGGCAAAGATGCTCATCTAGAAGGCGCTAACACCGAGCTACTTGATGAAGAGTCAAAACCGAATCACCATTCCGTTTTCACAATTGAGGTGCCGGGGTAGGTTTTTGACGGATGAGGAAGAGAGATGGCTCGCAAATCAGGATGGTACCAAAGTGGGATCGCTCGACAATGTGACCTTCATTGATCCTTCACCATCCTATAAAAAATGTGAGGTTAGTCTCCGGAGGTGGAAAGTGAGCAACAATAATGCCCCTCCTATGTGATTACTAAGACATGGAATGGAATTTGGCAACGTCTTAACTTGGAGGTTGGCAACTTTGTTCAAGTTTGGGCCATTCGTGTTGGTGGAGAGTTGTTGTTGGGTCTTGTATTGCTCCCCAAATAATGACCACCTAATACTACGTAATTGAGTATTCTGCATAATGGTTCTCACACCATTCTTTGGTTTTTATACGTTGTAAATCATATATGTATACTTAATGCTTTTGATTTTGAAGCATATGTTAAAATGTGGGTACATATATTTAATCCCCAAGTAGATCTGTCTACTCTACAACAAGTGGTTCAAACCTTAAGTGATTAGTTATAACATATCATTAAATTTGAGATTCTATCATTGATGCATGTTAAATTGTTAATGTGTGTATAGACACGCAAACAAAATATTACTTATCATATTTATGCAAATACATTGATAAAAATATAACTTCTATATTTCCGATTAGTCCCCGCATGGACACTGATCTAACGCCCTACTAGCGTGGTAGCGCCTAATGCCTCTTAACACATTGGAAATATGTCATTCATACATAATAAGTATAGAGTTTAAACAAAAACATGTTGGTCATTTTCATAATGGTTAAATCAATTTAGGAATGGAGAATGGAAAATATTTAAAAGATGATTAAATAGAAATAATTTTGCTCATAGTAGTAACCATGGCAGATAACATCCTCTAGAACTAGATCAAGCATATTTTGGCAGCCGCCATGGGAAATGAGAATCAATCACGTGCATTCAATTTTTTATCTTTTTATCTAATAACTCAAAATAAACTAATAATATATGCACTGGGTTCAATAAAAAATGTGGTATCAACTTCGTAAATAAATTAAAGTTTTTTGTTATCGCAAAAAATGAAATTGGAACATGTAATAGAGCATCATATTGAGCAAAGAGTGCATCAGTTCGCACTTTTCACAAGATCGAAGCACCTTTTTTTATTGTAACTAGACTTTATGTATATATAGGGGGTTTCTAGAAAACTTATTTTTAAATGAGAATTTCTTATAACGATAACTTTTAATCACAATCATTTATGTTATTCAATTATTGATTGGGATGCATATGGGGTCCTTGTTTAATTATTTGAAATTCAAATGGATTCTTTTTGTAATTAACATAAATTTACTACAAAAATGTCACCTTGTTGACACCTTTGAATCCATCATATCTCAAATCCAATGCATGGGAAATTTTCTCAATTTTTACATTAAAACTTCTTTTTGTTTGATCTATAATATACACACACACATGTATATATAATCTGAATTACCTAGATCTATTACATTTGCTTTGTGTGTTGATGCTTTCCGTTATTAACTCCTTTAGACCTTTTTAATTCTAATGTCTCGAATAGGTTTCTCCTCCGAAATAATGACATAAATAATAAAATAATTACAAATATATGATTAAAATAAATGTTGTTTACAAAAATATGTCCTCCTAAGTGTAGAGAGTACAACAATAACTTTGGTCAAGTAACTTATGTTCAATTTTTATACTTCAGGGTCAATGGGACAATAATTAACATGGTAACTATAAGTCATATTTTTGTAAATGAGTTTTATTTCAGTAATATTTTTGGAAAAAATCTCATAATAGAACGATAAAATTATCAATGGACAAAAAACAACACTAATTTTATATTTGAACAAAAAAGAGAACGATTGATTAGTAAATGACTGTAAATGCCCTTAATACTACCCTCTTCCTTCCTCATCATCCTTCTCAAAGTTCCAGCACACCAGCACCACTAACACATCGTTCAACCGCCGCAACCACCGATCAGACTTCTCTTTCTTCTAGTGCTCAATCATGAGATGCGACCACTGATATTTCTTCATGTATATTTTATTTTTAGTGCTTAGATTCTTTGTTGACAAATAATTTTCATGGCTTTCCTTTCATTAGTAAATCTCAATCCAGTCTCGGTCACCCAAAGTAGAGGTAATTTTTCTTTCGAATTCATTAACCAGATATCGAGCAAGTGAGTATTCCCCATTCATCATAGTAGCCTAAAAGAAATCCCTAAGAGATCTGGGGATTTGCTCAGAACCTTTACTAATAAAAATAACTTTAGAGGACTTTCCATAAGAATAGAATACTCAATATAAAAAATAGGAAGTAATCCTAAGAGCCTGAAAAGAAGTTGAGAGGGTCTCTCTCTAGCCTCAAGCTATTCTTCTTCGTCGGGTCGGCATCACGACCCGCGGTGGCCGCCGACGCCAGGGCTCTCCGGGCTCCAGCGGGCCTCTTGAGCTATGGTGAATTTCTGGAAACCACTCTGGTGGTCTTGTGGGGGAAAGTTTGTGGGTTCTATGGAGCTCCATTTCAGTTTTTTGGCTGTAACCCTCTGTGGCCTGGTTCTGTCTGCGGAAATCACGCCGGAAGCTGCACACTCTCTCAAGAACGACCGCTAGTAACTTCGGGCGTCAGTTGGGGGGCTGGGACGGAGAAGAACGGGTTGCAATTGACAGACTGGGTGGATGATGGCTGGAATACAATGATTGACATGGGCTTGGTGGTCTCGGCTGAAGGTGTAAGGAGCTCTGGTTTTGCTTGCGTTCTCTCAGTCCCCTGGATTGGAGGTCCTTGACCGTAGAACAGGGATGAAACTGATCCTTAGCTATTGGCAGACTCATCTTGATGGGGTCCAGTGGTCCTCTGCTGGTTTGTGCTTCAGATGCTGACCGACGTGCTCCGCCTTCTTTCTTCCCCTTCTTATTCACCACCCTGGTGAAAACTCTCCAGTGGGTGCAGGTTTGTCGTCCTTGGACACGACGCCAGAAAGGTTGGGGTATCTATTTGCTTGTGTGACGGGTGGTGTGGGATACCAGTCAACAGCCTTATAGACTCCCAGGATAACTAGGGCCTGCTTGCTCTCTTTCCTGCACTTCAGAGCTTGCAGATGGTTATCTTCAGGGGTGGTGGTGTCTTTTGTGGCAGCGCCGGGTGAGGGGGTCCTGGTGCAGTCCGTCATGCAGCCACCACCTCCTACCTGCTTCATTACGGTTCCTTGGCTGGGCCAAGGCCTTGGTTCTGGAGTTTGCAGTCACCGGCGGTCTTCATCTGAAAACAGGATAAACTCCGGTAAGTACTCCGTTCGTTAACTCGTCTAGATTAGGATGCTTTTTCTTTGGGCTTTGCTCTACTCTCTTGGTGCTTCGTGTCTGGGTTTCCTTTGGCCTTGAGGGGTAGGACTTGTGACTCGTTCTTAACTGCTTGGTATTTGTTATATTTGTAATCCTAATTCTAGTTATATTATACATCATGTTTCAATTGGACCATTAAAATAGGTCTGGCCCGTTTCAGTCTTATCCTCCTTGATTTGGGCCTGATGTTTTCCTTGGTCAGTTCGGTTCTCCTTATTTGACCCAGCTCTTTCTCTCGCATATAAAGTGTCTCCTTCCTTCCTTCTAGAGACATCTTTTGCGTCATTCTTCTAAACCCCAATATAGAGAGAGAGCTTGTGAAGTTTTAACATCTGGTTTTCTTCTTCGTGATCTGGGATACACTTGAGTCCAGAATAAGCTGAGAAAGGCAAGAAGTAAACCGTGTGGTGAAGCGTAGATCCAGAGTAGTTGATTCGAGTCCAAGAATCTGATAACTCCTGGGTTTTGATAGTTTCGTCCGGTTATTTCTGTTCCTTTTCTTATTTTATTCGTATGCTTGTTTTTGGCTGATTCTTGTGTGTTAGATCTGTTATTTTCGTTCCTTTCTTTGCAACCATCTGTGTATTCAAACTATTCTGAGCTAGTGGATTCTTGGGACCGGGTTTCCCCTGTTGAAACCCCGCAGAGTAGGATTTATCTGAACTACGTCAACATATCGTGTGTTCATTTCTATAATTTCTGTTTTGGTTAAACTTGATATTTGAATCCGGTATTTTGACTGTGACTATCGATATAGTCTGTGAACGATTGGTATCAGAGCCTTTACATTAGATTCTTGAAACCCTAATCTAAATTTCTGATTTGATTGAGTTTTCAAGAAATCCTAATTTTTGGTTTACTGTTTTTCGATCCTAAAACCCTAGCTCAAAACTGTTCGAATCTTGATTGTTTTTCTTTTGGTTCTTGTCTGAGTGCCTTATGTTGCTCTTATTGGTTTGTATCTTGATCTTAACCTGCAAATATGTCTGACACTGGTATCAAGATTCGTATCTTTGATGGTACCAGTGACTTTCCCATGTGGCAGCTTAAGATGAAAGCTCTCCTGATGAAGCAGAAATACTTTGGAGTTGTCTCTTCTGATACTGTTCCCAATGTGTCTACTTCTGATCTAACTGAACTAAAAAATGCTGCATATTGTGAATTGATTATTCATCTGTCTGACAATGTGGCTAGAAAATTTTCCACAATCACTGACCCTAAAGTGTTATGGGATACCCTTGAGTCCACTTATATGAAAAAATCTATGTCTAGAAAGATCTCTCTGCTCTGTAGGCTGTTTACCTTCAAAATGAATGTTTTTGTGTCTTTGTCTGAGAATTTGGATAATTTTCTGAAATTGACTCAAGAAATTGAAAAGGTAGATGAAATGATAAAAGACACCCATCAAGATGTTATTCTATTAAATTCTTTACCTTCACAGTTTGATAACTTTAAGGATGTCATCCAGTATTCTAATGAGGATCTCACCCCTGGTAAGATCACTGATGCTATACTTGAGAAGAATGAATCCCTTAAAGTTTCTAAGTCTAAATCTGATCCCTCTAATACTGAGAAAACTGAGCCCAAAAATGAAGCTCTTGTAATTAAAGGGAAACCAAAGAATAAAAAGAACGGTTCTAAGAAGAACAATAAAATTGATAAAGATAATTCTGAAAAGAAAACCTTCAAATGTCAATACTGTGGCATAGAAGGACATTTTGCAAGAGACTGTAGGAAAAAGAAAAGGGATAAACAAGGTGATAACAAGAATAATCCTAACCGTACTCCTAACACAGAATCTGCAAATGTTTTTCAACATGAATTGCTTGATTGTTCTGGATCTTCTTTGAATGATGAATGGATTTTAGACTCTAGGTGTACATTACATGCCACTCCTGACAAGGCCTACTTTTCCTCCCTGACTCTTTATGATGGGGGAAAGGTCATGTTAGGAGACAATACTGCCCTAGATATCAAAGGTGTGGGTAATGTTCCGCTGAGGATGTTTGATGGGGTTGTAAGGGTTATCCAAAATGTTAGATGGGTTCCCTTCTTAAGAAGGAATCTTCTATCTGAATCTGTTTTTGATGATCTGGGTTGCACTATTAATACACAGGATGGATATAAGGTTGTTTCCAGAAATGGAAATGACTTTATTAAAGCTAATAAAAGTGGGGGACTTTACTTAGTTAATTGCTCCCTTGAACTTAACTTAGCTGCTTCTGTTGATAATAGCACAACTCAAAAGCAAACTGAAATTTGGCATAACAAATTGGGTCATATTGGGAATGTGGGTTTGAATGAGCTGTTTAAAACTGGATTTTTAGACTTTAAACCTGAAAACCTTATTTTTTGTGAAAACTGTGTTTTTGGTAAGAAAACTAGGCATCCTTTTGAACAATCATCTTATGTTGCTTCTGCTCCCTTAGAATTGGTTCATTCTGATTTATGGGGATCCTCTAAAGTGAGCACAACTGGAGGTAGGAAATACTTTCTATCTCTAGCTGATCACTTTTCCAGGAAGGTGTGTGTTTTCTTATTAAAAACTAAGGATGAAACCTTTGAGAATTTTAAAAACTGGAAAATATTGGTTGAGTCTCAATCCAATTTTAAACTGAAAGCTTTGAAAACTGATAATGGCCTTGAGTTCTGTAACAATGAATTCAATGTTTTTTTTGCAAAAATGAAGGGGTTAAAAGGTTACTTACTGTCCCTGGTACTCCTCAGCAGAATGGCACTGCTGAAAGGATGAACAGAACCCTGCTTGAAAAGGCAAGGTGTATGCTCATCAGTTCAGGCCTTGGTAATTCCCTGTGGGGGTGAAGCAATGGTTACTGCTTCATACCTAATTAACAGATCCCCATCTTCTGTGATCAGTTTTAAAACTCCACAGGAAATGTGGTCTGGAGTTAAACCAAACATTTCTCATTTAAGGCCTTTTGGGTGTGCAGCCTATGCCCATGTTTCCCAAGGTAAATTACAACCTAGAGCCTTAAAATGTGTAATGTTAGGTTATCCTGAGGGAGTTAAAGGTTATAAGCTACTGGTTTTACAATCAGGGGCTTATAAGTGTATTGTATCCAGAGATGTTACTTTCAATGAATGTGATTTTCCTTTAAAAAGAACTGATACAGTCTTGAGTAAGACTGCAGGTGTATCTGATGGAAATTTCTTTGAATCTTTGGATGATGATGACTCTTTGTACAAAGAGGACCATAGTGGAATATTCCACAATGCAGCAAATGATTATTCAGACTCTGAAACAGACCAACAAGATGACCTCAATGGAGGTGAACAGGTAGTAGTGAGCTCAGACTCACAAGGTAGTCTTTCTGGTTCTCATACTCCTTGTGTGCATGATCTGACTGACACTACTGTTACAAATAATGTGCCTGATAATAATGATGACACTGATGATCATAATGCACCTAATTTAGATGATTATCAACTGGTTAGAGACACAGAACCTAGAACTGACTTTCCCTCAAGTCAGACTATTATAAAATTCCGGAAAGGTGTGCTGAATAAAATCAACCCACTCCCGTGTTTCACTTTCCGGTTCCTGGCCTTCCCACTGAATCAACCACTTCACTCTTGCCTCATCTCCACTTCAAAAATAATTGACTGTTCGTGGATTTTTAGGTTAAAAGATAGTCTTGACCCTACTGAACCTCCTAAGTTTAAAGCCAGGCTTGTAGCCAAAGGTTTTAGACAGAAGGAAGGAATTGATTATCAAGATATTTTTGCACCTGTTATAAAATTCAAAACTCTGAGATTAATGTTGGCTATAACCACTGTTTTTGACTGGGAGTTGGAGCAAATGGATGTTAAAACTGCTTTTTTGCATGGAGACTTAAAATAAACTATTTTTATGTCTCAACCTCGTGGCTTTATTAATAAAGAGTTTCCTGAGCATGTTTGTCTTCTTAAAAAATCTATCTATGGACTTAAATAGTCTCCCAGACAATGGAATTTGAAGTTTGATTCCTGCATGAGTGAACTTGGTTTTTTAAGGAGTAAATATGATACTTGTCTGTATTATAAACATGTTGGAACTGAAAATGCTGTTTATATCCTGTGGTATGTTGATGATATTCTCTTAATTGGTCCTTGTAAAATGCTGATTGTTAGTGTTAAGGATGATCTGAAATTGCATTTTGACATGAAGGATATTGGCTCTGCTAAGAGAATTTTGGGTATTGACATTACTAGGGATAGATCCAATAGGAGCATGTTTTGGTCACAGGGTGATTATTTGACTAAAATCTTGGATAGGTTTAATATGAATGACTCTAAATCAACCCCCTTACCCTTAGGAGGGCATTTAGAACTTTCTAGAGATCCCTATCCTATGACTTTAGAAAAATCTGAGAAAATGGCTAAGATCCCCTATGATGTTGCTTCTGGTTCTCTCATGTATGCCATGCTTTGTACTAGGCCTGATCTTGCTTTTGCTGTTAGCATACTTAGCAGATTTATGTCTGATCCTAGGACCAAACATTGGACTGCTATGAAATATACTCTAAGATATTTGTCTGGTACTAAGAACCTAGGTCTGAAATACTCTAATGCTGATTTGTATGATCTGAAAGGTTTTGTTGATTCTGATTATGCTAGATGTAAAGACTCAAGAAAGTCTACTACTTCTTGTTCTTTACTTCGGCTGGTAACTGTATATCTTGGAAATCTCAATTGCAATATGTAGTGGCTTTGTCTACTACAGAGGTTGAGTATATTGCAGCCACTGAGACTTGATGGAGTATATGGCCCGGGAACCCCCGGCCCACAAACTCCTACTACTCCAATGAAGGCCCAATAGGCCCAGGAAGCACAACAGGCCCAAATCACGGCGCTCAAGGCACTAAGCAACCCCCGTCCTCTAATTCTCACAGGACGGCCAAGACAGGAAAACAAAGTTACTGGGAAAAACGGCGAAAATCAGTAGCCCTCGGCAACTGGAGCCCTCGGCACTAAGGGGGTCATCGATACTCAGAGCCCTCGGCTAGTCATCTACTACCAAGGGTGCCTTTTCCGACATAATATCCGCTCCACATGCGTATGGATCACCGTACCCTGTACAACGTCCCATCCAACAGCCGCATTAAATGCGGCCACATGCGGTTGCCAGCGCCAACCAGTTGAGGTGACCTCTCGGCCAATGGACGCTTGACACGTGTCCCTGTCTGGCATTTATTGCTACTATAAATAGCACCTCATTTCCTCGTTATAAACCACGCTGAAAACACTGAACACTTTCTAATATACTTTCTCTCTCTATACTTACTTGCTCTGACTTCTCTCTAGTTATTCTCCGTAATAACCCCTCGGATAAGCTACCCCCGGGTACACTATCCATCATTTGGTGCTCTCATTGAGAGGTCGAACAATCAAGTAAGAAACCCTCCCCCTCGACCAAACACAAAAACACCCATCTAAAATGGTGAGAACAACTCGTGCCAACTCCAAGAATGTAGAGGACAGGAACCTGGCCCTCGGCGAGGTCGACGTCCCCGAAGCCTCCAACAGGGCTCCCGGGGGCGGCGTCATCGCCGGGTTGGACCAGACGGCTGTCGACCTACGCCAGCAGATTCAACAAAATGCCCCAGATGCCCGCCTCGGCATCGAGGCCAAGAAAAAGGACCGGAGCGAGAATCAGATTAGCCCTCCGGTCATCACAATTGACGTGCAATCGGCGCTCTCCGCCTTCATCCAGACGCTCACCCAGAACCCGGGTGCCTTCGGCACTTTGGTTCCCCTCCAACCTCAGGTGGGGGAGAATATTATGCCTCCCCCTCATCCACGACCCCTCGGTAACCCGGTCCTCCGGATGGGGAACTTCGAGGGGGTCGTGGCCCAAGACACGGCCTCCCAGGAAGTCCAGTCCCGGGACCGCCACAACGTGAACAAGGAACAGCTCCGGACCTTCGCCCTCGAGAGACTCGGAGGGGCGCAAGACCGCCGAGGGGTCCAAGACCGCCTCGGGGGGAAGGCGTTCCAAAGGCCTCAGAAAAGTGGTGGGTCCGTCTCCAGGGCCAATGAAAGGCGTCCCCCTCAGGACAAGGGCAAGGCACCTCTCCATGCCGACGACGCATGCCACCAAATCAATCAGGCCCACTCGGCCCGGGTCCATTCGCAGGGGGCGGAGGCCCTCCCGAAGGACCCCCGGGACGAAATCATTGCGGCCCTCCAGCGCCGGCTTGACGAGATGGAGGCCACCAAAGCCCACGCCGCCGCTTCTGCCCCTCATACAGACCTCAAGTATGAGGCGATGATGGCCAAGATGGAAGAAATGCAGAAGAAGATAGCCGAGGGCTCCGGGGAACCCACCATACAGCTCCGGACCCGGACGCCATTTACCCCAAGGGTATTGGCGGCCCAGATCCCGGAAAAATACCGAGGGCAGCTCATCAAGCCCTATGACGGAAAGACTGACCCCCAAGAGCACTACAGCAGGTATCAAAACAGCATGATGATGGTGGGGGCATCAGATGAATATTTGTGCCGCTGGTTCCTCTCCACCCTAGAGGGGCCAGCTTACGAATGGTTCAATCGATTGCCCGAGGGCTGCATTGACTCATGGGAAAAACTCGCCCAGCGATTCTTGATGCAATTTGCGGGGAGGCGCCGCACAAGAAAACACTTCTCCCACTTATTAACAGTAAGGCAGAAGAAGGAGGAGACCCTTCGGGACTTCCTGGAGCGCTGGAGGACGGAGGCTGATAAAGTTGATGGCGCTGACGACAGGACCCTCCTGGCCCTCCTACAAACAGTACTCCGCCCCGGGAACTTCTCAATGAGCCTCATCATCGAACCCCCCCCCCCCCCCCCCCCGCGATTATATAAGGGCCCTACAGCGGGGGGACCGGTACGCCGAGGCCGAGGAGGTGGAGAAATGCCACCATGTCCCAGATCAGCAACGCCCTCGGCCAGACGACAAAGGTAACCGGGGGCCGGGGGCTCCCCGCAATCATCCCAAGGATTCTGCCCCCTCCGGTGATCGCCCCCGGCATGGCCAAGCCAAGCCCGGGGGAGGCTACAAGGGGAACCCGAGGGCTTGGGCACAGCCTGTCCTCCTGGAGCACCCTCGGACACCATTGACGCACCCCGTCAGCGTTATTCTTGATTTTGCTGAGGAGAGGGGCCTGGTGGAGCGAGATTCACGCGCACCCCCGAAGGTATTCGCCATCAATCCCAACTACCCCTACTGTCGTTTCCACCGGCACCAGGGGCACAGGACCGATGACTGTCATCAGCTGAAGACGGCCATCGAAAAGTTGATACAAGTGGGCCATCTGTCCCAGTTTATCTAGGGCCCTCAGCAACAGGGCCCCCCACAGCAGGGGCCACCCCGAAGGCAGACTGCGAGAGCAAACTCATGGGTCAACCCCAACACCATCCCCCTCAGCAAAAAGAGGGAGATTGGGAACTTGGAAGAAGAGGAGGAGGAGTACCCCCGGTATCAAGAAAAGAAACGTCACATCCTCATGATCAGAGGGGGAAATACCGGGGGTGATTCTACGAGTCAACGAAAGAAGTGGGCTCAATCACTTTACGTGGGGGAAGTCACTCACATGCCCCCAGTAAAGCGGCTGAGGGAGGAACCCATTATCTTCACTAACGCTGATCTCCCTCCAGTATCCTCCCCACACAGGGATGCCCTCGTCATCCGCACAGAGATCAACGACACTATTATTCACAGAACTTACATTGACACGGGCAGCTCCGTCAATGTAATGTACCTCAGCACCTTCAGAGAGCTGCATCTGGAGAGGGGGTCCCTTCGGCCCATCAAGACCCCTCTTGCCGGCTTCACCGGCGACACCATTGATTCCGAGGGCGTCATAACCCTCCGGGTAATCTTCGGCGACGGCCTCCATAGAGTCAAGCTCGAAGTGGAGTTCATCGTCGTCAACATCGACTGCGCCCACAACATCATCCTCGGCCGGCCAGCCCTCGAGGACCTCGAAGCCGTCATCTCCATGAGGCACCTCTGCCTCAAGTTCCCAGACGAGGGGGGAATCGGTTACTCAAGGGGGAACCAAAAGCTTGCCTGCGCTTGCTACCTTCAAGTTACAAAGAAGGTTAGCAAGACGGAGTTCCGCGTTGACACCATCACCGGAACTGTGGAAGCGGAAGAAAGGAGGCCGAGGGCTGAACCAGCTGAGGAGGTAGAAGACTTCGCGCTCGATCCGGCCAAGCCGAAGAGAGTCGTGAAGATTGGAGCCAAGCTCCCCGAAGATTTGAAGACCGGCATCATCAGCGCCCTCCGCGCCTACTCCATTGTTTTTGCATGGGGGCCGGAGGACATGCCGGGGATCAGCCGAAGGGTCATCACCCACCGACTCTCGGTGGACCCTTCGGCCAAACCAGTACAGCAGTGGAGGAGACCCCTCTCGGCCGAGAGGAGGGAATTTGTGAAGAAGGAGGTTGCCATGCTCCTCTCTATCAAGCACATCAAGGAGGTGAAGTACCCCTCATGGCTGGCAAACGTAGTCCTCGCACAGAAACCGCCCTCATTCCGCATGTGCGTGGACTACACGGATCTCAACAAGGCGTGTCCCATGGACCCCTTTCCTTTGCCAAATATTGATCAACTTGTGGATGAAACCGCGGGGTGTGAAATCATGTCATTCCTCGATGCATTCCGCGGATATCACCAAATATACATGCATGAGGAAGACGCTGAAAAAACAGCCTTCATGACTCCCGAGGGCATCTTCTGCTACCTCGTCATGGCCTTCGGCCTAAAGAACTCAGGTGCCACCTACACTCGGATGGTGGCCAGGGTATTCCAAGCTGTCCTAGGGCGTACCATGGAGGCGTATGTTGACGACATGATCGTCAAAAGCAAGCAATCAGCAAGCCATGCTGATGACCTGAGGGAGATCTTCGCCATCATGCAGAAGTTTAGCCTTCGGCTGAACCCAAAGAAGTGTACCTTCAGCGTTCAGGGGGGCAAATTCTTGGGCTACATGGTGAGCCGAAGGGGTATCGAGGCCAACCCCGAGAAAATCCAGGCCATCATCAACATGGAGCCCCCACGCAACGTAAAGGAGGTCCAACGATTGACGGGCCGCCTGGCAGCCCTCAATCGCTTCTTATCAAAATCGGCGGAGAAGTCCTTACCCTTCTTCCAGATCATGAGGAAAACCGCCGGTTTCCAATGGACTTCAGAATGTCAGGGGGCATTCGAGGAGCTGAAACGGTACTTATCTTCACCCCCTGTGCTCTCTAAACCCAAGGTGAGGGAAATCATGTACCTTTACTTGGGTGTCAGCCCGGCTGCCATCAGCTCTGTACTCATCCGGGAAGAGGATGGCATCCAACATGCCATCTTCTATGTTAGCAAGACCCTCAGGGAAGCGGAGCTCCGGTACTCCCCCGTGGAAAAAACGGTGTTGGCTATCGTATGGACCGTCAAGAAGTTGGGCCATTACTTCCAGGCTCACCCGGTCGAGGTCCTCACTCACCAACCCCTCGGCGCCTTGATGAGGAGCCCCACTAGCTCCTCCCGAATGGTAAAATGGGCTGTCTTCTTGAGCCAATACAACATCGACATCCGTCCTAGGCCCGCCATTAAGGGCCAAGCCCTAGCGGACTTCGTGACGGAGTGTACGGCAAGGGCGGCCACGGACGAGGAGCCCTCGGCCCCTTCGGATGATTGGTGGACCCTCTACACCGACGGCTCCTCCGCCGTCAAGGCATGTGGAGGAGGGGTGGTTCTCATCTCACCCGAGGGCTTCCGGGCCTATTATGCAGTCCGTTTCTCCTTCAAAGTCTCCAACAATGAAGCCGAATACGAGGCCCTCCTCTGTGGCCTTCGGCTGGCAGCTAACATGAAGGCCCAACAAATCCACGTCAAGTGCGACTCCAAGTTAGTCGTCGGCCAAATCTCCGGAGAGTACGAAGCCAAGGAAGGGAGAATGAAGCAATACAAGGAGGCGGCCAAGGAGTTGCTTAAGGTATTTGAGGCACACTCTCTTACTCAAATACCGAGGGCTCAAAACTCCGAGGCTGACATTTTATCAAAGCTCTCGGCAGAATCCCCTGAGCATATCTCGAAGATTGCCAAAGTGGAAGAACTCAGCCTCTCTAGCATACATGCTAGCCCCGTCATGAATATACAATAAAGACAAGAGGACTGGATCTCGGACATTGTTGCCTTCATCACCGCAGGGCAGCTGCCCGAGGATGAGGCCCGCGCCAAACTGGCAAAGCTGAGGGCCCCCAGCTACATTATCGAAGACGGGAGGCTTTACAAAAGGTCCTACAACGGGACACTACTTCGGTGCCTTCATCAGGATGAAGCCGAAGTGGCGATGGAGGAAGTACACAGTGGCACTTGCTCAGCTCACCAGGGACCCTTCTCCATGTCCCGAAGGCTAATAATCCGGGGCTACTTCTGGCCTACGATGGCCCGGGATTGTGCAAACCTTGCCCGGAGATGTCCCGCATGCCAACACTTCCAGAAAGCCCCCGGCAGGCCAGCGGTCAACTATGCCCCCATCAGCACATCCATACCCTTCGCTCGATGGGGCATAGACCTTGTGGGCCCTCTGCCGAGGGGTACCTCCAACTACATGTACATCATTGTCGCCATCGACTACTTCACCAAATGGGTGGAAGCAGAGCCCCTCGCCAGCATCACTGAGGCCAGGTGCCGTCACTTTGTTCTCAAAAACATCCTCACCGGATTTGGCGTCCCCCAGCAAATCATCTCCGACAACGGGACTCAATTCGAGGCAGCCCCCTTCTGTGCCCTCCTAGAGGCATGGGGCATTAAACACACCTTCTCATCCGTTGCTTACCCTCGGGGCAACGGACAGGTGGAAAATGCCAACAGGACCTTGCTCGAGGGCCTAAAGAAGAAGCTGGAGGCCGAAGGGGGTGGTTGGGTAGAAGAGCTCCACAACATCTTATGGGCCTACCGTACCACCCCTCGGCGGGCGACTGGCGAGACACCTTTCTCCCTTTGTTACGGATTTGAAGCTAAGACCCCCACTGAGGTAACGCTTCCCACCCGAAGGGTCACACAGTATGATCCAGAGGCCAACGACTCCAACATGACCCTCGACCTCCACCTTATTTCAGAACGCCGAGAGCAAGCCTTAATACGCGCAGAAAACTACCGAAGGCAAGTGAAGAGTTACATTGACGCCAAAGTCCGCTCCCGAGAATTCCAAGTGGGGGACTATGTCCTCCGAAGGAGGGAAGCTAGCCAACCAACCGAGGGCGGAAAGATGGCACCAAAGTTCGAAGGCCCCTACATCGTGGCAGCCATCATCAAACCGGGAACTTACAAACTAAAACGCCCTAACGGGACTGAAGTCCCTAGGCACTGGAATGTACATCACTTAGTTAAATTTTATCAATAACATCAGAGCGGCCAAGCCCTCATAACTAGTGAATGTATTATTTTACGGTCCAAGGCCTAAAAATTCTGAAGAATGAAGACATTTCGAAGAAACCGAGAACATGGAACATGATTATTACAAGGGCCAAGCCCTCATATCACCCCAGGCCCAAGGCCTTACCACAATGGAAGAACCCTCGGCACCAAGTGCCGAGGGCAGACAATACTATCACCTACAACAAGTACCACCTGTCCTCAAAAGAAGACCCCTCGGCACCCGGTGCCGGGGGGACACACCACTATCAACTTTCAACAGATGGGAAGAAACACCAAGTGTTCCCACAGAAGACCCCTCAGTACCAAGTACTGAGGGTAAACAACACAATCACCTTCAACAAATGGGAAGAAACACCAAGTGTTTCCACAGAAGACCCCTCGGTACCAAGTACCGAGGGTAGACACCACAATCCCCTACGACAAGTGAAGGAAAAACACCAAGTGTTTTTACAGAAGACTCCTCGGTACCAAGTCCCGGGGGCCGTACATCGGAACAAACACCAAGTGTTGTTTCTTAAGTCGTACCCCTCGAGGACGCCTATACCGAAGGCGCCACCTCTCGGTGCCGGCAGCACGTAGTGCACCCGACCATTTGCAACCAGTGTGCCAATGAAAACCCTTCCTTGAAACGCTTTCCGCGTCATCACCCCAAGGGTATGACAGGCACGAGAAATGCCCAGGATTCGACTTTCAAAAACAGAACGCTTTCTGCGTCATCACCCCAAGGGTATGACAGGCACGATAAATGCCCAGGATTCGACTTCCAAACCGAAACGCTCCCCGTGCCACCACCCCACGGGTGTGGCAGGCCACGGACTATGTCTAGCGCCGAGGGGACGACTTTCAAAACTGAGGCGCTTTCCGCGCCATCCCCCAAGGGGAGGCAGGCTACAGACCACCATATCTTGTACCCAGGAATCGACCCTCGATCCCCTCGGAACTCGGAAGGTTAACCCGAGGGGGGAGCTAATGGTGTATTCTGTTACCTCCCGATAGGTCAAGCCTTACCAAGAAACCAAGTTTCTTGAAGCCTTCCCTTCACTACTCAAAAAAAAAATGGGGTGGTGAAGGGGAGTAGACTCGGAGAGAAATCAATGAGTACATCACTCCAACAATTCACAGAAACATACCGAGGGCTCCCCAAGGGAACGCCTCCGGTACCTGGACGCTTATGAGTACCAAGGATACCATTCAACACAGACATCATCAGCAAATGGCTAAGTCCACTCAAGGATTACCTCCGGCTATACCTAAAACCGAAGGCTCAAACAACTCAAAACGTCCCCGAAGGGCACTATATGACAAAGCTATCAGATGTGGCCAAACCAAATCAAGAATCACCTCCGGCACCTCACTATATGCCGAGGGGATATAACAAACAACCGAAAGCTTTTATTACCACATGCCATCATTGCAAGGCAAAGGGAATTATCCTAAACCCATAACGTATACAGCCGAAGGGTCCCCCCGAAGGCCAGCAACAGGAAATTCTTAAAAAAAATCTAAGTCCTAAATGCTTTGCCCCTTGTGGAGCCGCCAGTCAACCGAAGGCATATCTGAGACAAGGCCCTCACAGTCACCCGAGGGATCCTACTTCACACATACTACACTTAGAAAAAGTTTCTAAGTCCTACATATTTTGGCCCTCGGTCAAATCTCCATGTTGCCCGAGGGGCCATACGGTTGAAGACTTGGTGAAGCTACACTCAGAAAAAATTTCTAAGTCCTACATATTTTGACCCTCGGTCAAATCTCCATGCTGTCCAAGGGCTCCTACTTCATACATGCTACACTCAGAAAAATTTCTAAGCCCCAAAAGTTTTTACCCTCGGTCAAATCTCCATACAGCCCGAGGGCCATACGGATGAGGACTTGGCAAAAGTATACTTAGAAAAATATTCTAAGTCCTAACTATTTCTGGGCCCTCAGTCATGCATCCAATCAGCGAGGGGTATCCACGTACCGAAGGCTACACAATATCCAAACACTTATAGATTTTCTAAGTCCTAAACACCTCGCCTCCAGTCATCTCATGAAGGCTACACAGAACCAGGGGGAAGGAATTAGCCGGGGGCCAACAGATGAACAAACACTTAGAAATATTTCTAAGTCCTGAACATTGCGCCCTCGGTGAAAGGTTCAACTGACTAAAGATTACTAGTAGCCGAGGGCTACGAGAAGCACTACACTTGGAAGAATATATTCTAAGTCCTAAATATACATTCAGAAAAATGAAAGCATACATTTAGAAAAGCGAAGGCATACATTCAGAAAAGTCGAAGGCATACATTCAAAGAGAAACAATGAAAGGGAACAAATTAGATACAAGAAGCCCGAAGGCAAGCATTCATTCATTAAGGGAAGAGTTAAAGTATATATTACAATATGGCCGAGGCCGAGAGTACACAGATATCCATTACATACAAAAAAAGACGTTCAAGACACTACTAAATACAGATCAGATATTTTCAGCTCCGGGGGCAGCCTCTTCCGCGGGCTTTGAGATGACCTCCATGCCAACCTCTACTTCATCCCCCTCGGCCTCTTTCAGGAGCTCAGAATCATCCAATTCTGGCCTTTCAACGCCCTCGGGAAGGGGGACTCTGATATCAGGCTGGAGGGGTGGGAGGCCATATGCCGCCGGATCGAAGGTCGCCGGCTCGATCTTCAAGTGCCGCGCAAGCCTTCTGTAGATCAAGGCCTGAGTGAAGAATTCCCCCCAGCATAGTAATCTTCACCCTTTCGGGCTAGCCACATCGCCTCGGGGCCCTTCACCCACCCGTCGGCGGAGCCCTCCACTACCGAGGCCACCCAATCCTTATGGCCTTCGGCCTTCCAACCCTCGGTCATGAAGGCAGCAACTGCACCAGCGACGACCTCTGCTTTTGCGGCCTCTGCGTCTTCGGAGGCCTTTTTTGCAGCCTCGGCAGCAGCCTTCTCCACCTCCGTCTTCTCCTTGGCCGCCTTCTCAGCTTCCGCCCTCGCCTGCTGGAGGTCCCTCTCCAACTGAGTCATCTGCCTCATGGCCTCGGCATTGTCATGAATAAGCTTCTTGAAGGACTCCTCCTGTTGCGCCTTCTGGAGGCGCCACTCATCGAACCTCCTGGCGTGTTCTCCGAGGGCTATGCAGGCCTGTTAAAACAAACAACAAAGTAAGGGGTTAAGCTATGATCACGCAACAGATAGAATCATAAGCCACTATGCAAAAAAAAAAAGAAAGAAGAAGAAAAGAAGGAGAAGAACTTACAGTAAGGGAGGACCATAGGATTTTGGATTCGAGGGCTTCATCGTCGAGCTTCCCGAGGGCCCTCCTATCCAGAGCGGGGGTAGCCCTGCCCAAAAATTCCCGGGGGTCTACTGTGCCATGTGTGATGGCTGCCCCCTTCGGCAGGGAGAACTGTATGTCCTCCCGGGGCAAGCTTGCCTCACCCCCTTTACCCGAGGGCGGGCGAGGAGCAGTTGTTGTCATTTGAGCACTAGGCTCGGAGGCGGAGTGCTCGTCCACCACCACCACCAGGGGAGCCTTCTTCCCGGCATCCCCCTTCTTCTGCCTCTTCCCCTCGGGGATTGGCGCCTTGCCGGCGGCTTTCCGCTTGGCGGCCTCCCCCGAGGGCTCACTGCCCTTCTTCAACTCCTCGAGGGGCTTCTGCTTGGGGGGCTCCTTCTGGCCCGGGGCCTTGACCTTTTGTTTTTAAGGTTGGTGAAGGCATTGAGATCCATGTTGATACCTGGAAAAAAATAATAACGGTTAAAGCCGAAGGAGAAAAGATACAACAAAAAGCATATCTACACCTAAATATACATAAGTCTAAAGGACCGAATGCTCTCAGCCAATACCTCCGGAGGCTCTCTCAAATGCCGGGAACCTTTCATCCGTTTCCCCCAGGAAGCGATACCGCCGGAACCCGAGGGTGTAGAGGTCCTCCTCTTGGGTGCACTCCTTGATAGTTATGTTCTTGTCTCGGCCCTCCGGGATCTTTGCCAGGATCCTGCCATCTTTCTCGAGGGCGGCGCTCCTCCTCTTCTCATGCCTTCTGAACCGGTCACGCAATTCCCTCGGGAAGGGGCTCTCGGCTAACTGCACGTAGCACCACCGGTCTTTCCACCCTTTGTTCGAGGAGGGTGCCTCAGTAAAAAGCTTGAACAGGGCCACCTGCTGCAAGTTTGTGAAGCCCTCGGCATTCGCATGTCCCCCCCGGCACAGATTGAAGCTTTGAAAGAAGAGGTCCAGGCTAGGCGTTACCCCCCGGGATTTGCAGAGATGGAGGAAGCCCGCGATATAGGAGTGGCTGTTCGGGATCAGTTGGCAGGGGACCAAACCCACGAACCGGAGGTACTCCCGAAGGAAGGGGTGTAGGGGGAACCGGAGCCCCATCGATACGGAGAGGATGTGCACCGCAATGCAGCCCTCGGGAGCCCGGGAGAGGACGTCATCGGGACCCGGTGCCACCACGATGGCCGAAGGGCCCACATGTAACTGAGTAACATAGAGATCCGCCGCATCAGCTTTCGACCTTATCTCTAAGGCGGCGGTATTCAAATAGGAATACCCCTCGGGCATATCGAGGGGCTTCCCTTGGTCTGCGACGCTACCCTTCTTCTTGGAAGCAACAACCTTCGCCTTCTTTTTTCCGGGGGCCACCCGGATGGGAACCGCGTTCAGCGGCCGAGAGGTGCTGGCCTCACCAGTGCCCTGAGGGGGGAGAACAGCAACAGTGACCCTCGCACCCTCTTTCTGTGCCTCTTCCTCAGCTACTTGCCAGGCGAGGGCCAGCTCTTCGTCTTCACACTCTTGTTCGAAGCCCTCGGCTTCCGCCTCAGCAACGAGGGCTTTCTGCAACTCCATTGCGACGACAGCGTCTTGTCCTGCTGAGGGCTGTTCGCTTGTGGACTCCACGTCCGAAATGATCTCCTCCTCCATCGAGGGCGCCCCCGAGATGTCTTGAGAGTCGCTTTGTGAAGAAGACATCGTCTGTGCTAGTTCGAGGGCTCAAGATTGCTAAGTACTCTAAGCTAAAATTTCTAAGTGCAGATCATAAGGCCGCTAAGCACAGCTAGGTAACAAGGATGGAGGACAAGAGAGGAACTGACCTTGTAACGGGAGTTAGATCGAGGGCGGCTGTTTCTCTCTCTCTAGAAATTTTAGCAGAGCTTCGCTACAATGATATCGCACAAGGGGAAGTGAAGCCGGCCATGGGGTATTTATAGGCGCTGGGATCCGGGCTTGGGCCTGGAAACCGGGCCTCCGGTTGGACTGCCATCATTACAAACCGTGGATTCGCCCAATCGGTGACGCCCACCCACGGGCAGTTAACGAGCACACACCACGTGGCAACCCCCCCCCCCCCCCCCAACGGCTATATTCTGACGTTAGATATTCCAACGGCTATATTTCCAACGGCTATATTCTGAGAGCTCTCGGCTACACTTGACAGATCACTCCTTCATCAACCAAGAAACACTGGCCCCCGGGCTTTTTACTTCACTCTACTTCATCAAGAAGAGCCCCCGGGTACACTTACCCGGAGACACTCCCGGTTTGTGCCCCACACACTACATAATAGATGCCTTCGGGATCACTCCTTCAGAAGCCCAAGGCTTCATATCAGGCCACCCCTCGGGGATCCCCCCTCAGCACTTTGAGGGTCGGGTAGCCCTCGGGGAGTATGCCTCATTGACGGATAGCCTACGGCACACAGGTAATGGGAGCCCTCGGATACCCTCCTCACCAACTAATCAACAAACGGGGGACGCCCGGTAACACTTCAACTGCTACTCACATTCATGACGCCCTCGATCCCCAGATTGAGGGACTCCCCTTCGGCACCTCCCAAGAAATCAACAGCACGCCTCCGGCTAATCAACACATGAGCCCTCAGAACAAGGAAAGCCTTCGGCATCAGCATTATTCTCCATTACGAACCAGGGCTTCACATTTTCGATTCATCGTTGGGGGAATTCGGTGCACTCTTTTTCCCTCATTAGGATTTTTTCCCACAGGGTTTTTCCTAATGAGTTTTTTAACCAGGCATCCCCCCAAAATGAAACGAAAAGCATCAGCCTTCGGCCCAAAACAGCAACGCAACTACTCTACTCCTTTTCACCACTTTGCAAGTGCCTCAAGGAGTGGGGGACTGGAGGACCCCCTCGGGAAAAATCACAAAAATCACAAACATGACCCCCCTCAAGTCCCGACATGTGGGTAACTGAGGGACTGCCCTCGGCAGGATAAAAAAACAGCAAACTACCCACAACTCTACAAACTACAACGGAACAACGGCAGAGGACAAACACAATTATTCCTTTTCCCTCAAGTACCTTTCGGCAAAAGGAGTGAGGGACTCCTGATGGAGTATATGGCCCGGGAATCCCCGGCCCACAGACTCCTACTACTCCAATAAAGGCCCAATAGGCCCAGGAAGCACAACAGGCCCAAATCACGGCGCCCAAGGCACCAAGCAGCCCACCACACGCACCAGGGGTGCCTTCGCCCCCCTGGCCGAAGGCTCTAATTCTCACAGGAGGGCCAAGACAGGAAAACAAAGTTACTGGGAAAAACGGCGAAAATCAGTAGCCCTCGGCAACTGGAGCCCTCGGCACTAAGGGGGTCCCCGATACTCAGAGCCCTCGGCTAGTCATCTACTACCGAGGGCGCCTTTTCTGACATAATATCCGCTCCACATGCGTATGGATCACCGTACCTTGTACAACGTCCCATCCAACAGCCGCATTAAATGCGGCCACATGCGGTTGCCAGCACCAACCAGTTGAGGTGACCTCTCGGCCAATGGACGCTTGACACGTGTTCCTGTCTGGCATTTATTGCTACTATAAATAGCACCCCATTTCCTCGTTGTAAACCACGCTGAAAACACTGAACACTTTCTAATATACTTTCTCTCTCTATACTTACTTGCTCTGACTTCTCTCTAGTTATTCTCCGTAATAACCCCTCGGATAAGCTACCCCCCGGGTACACTATCCATCAAAACTATCAAAGAGGCAAAATGGTTAAAAGGTATAGTGGGTGAGGTTTTGGGGACAAATATTGTTCCTATTGTCTTCTCTGATAGCCAAAGTGTCATATACCCTATGTATCATGAAAAAACTAAACACATAGATGTTAGATTTCATTACATTAGGGATGAGATTTCTAAAGGTAATATTAAAATTGATAAGATTACTCGAGATGTTAATCCTACTGATTTTGGTACTAAAATTGTTCCTACTGCTATGTTTTTGTTTTGCAGGCAGTTCTTCAAAATCTTTGAAGTACCTTGATCTTGAGGGTACTTGTTTGGGTTGATGATGAAAGGGTGTTATCTGGTTTCATGAATCCTAACACTAGCAATGATGATATCTGCTCTTATGAGCTGTGTTGCACCCGAATTAGTCTTAGGAGGGCAAATTTTGATATATTTGTAATCCTAATTCTAGTTATATTATACATGATGTTTTAATACTTAGATATGAAGGTAAAGCAAGGTTAGAAAGTAATTATATTTAATGGACTCTAATTGATTTATTCAATTGGACCATTAAAATAGGTCTGGCCCGTTTCAGTCTTATCCTCCTTGGTTTGGGCATGATGTTTTCCTTGGTCAATTCGGTTCTCCTTATTTGACCCAGCTCTTTCTCTCGCATATAAAGTGTCTCCTTCCTTGCTTCCTTCTAGAGACATCTTTTGCATCATTCTTCTAAACCCTAATACAGAGAGGCGATAGAGAGAGCTTGTGAAGTTTTAACATCTGGTTTTCTTCTTCGTGATCTGGGATACACTTGAGTCCAGAATAAGCTGAGAAAGGCAAGAAGTAAACCGTGTGGTAAAGCGTAGATCCAGAGCAGTTGATTCGAGTCCAAGAATCTGATAACTCCTGGGTTTTGATAGTTTCGTTCGGTTATTTCTGTTCATTTTCTTATTTTATTAGTATGCTTGTTTTTGGCTGATTCTTTTGTGTTAGATCTGTTATTTTCGTTCCTTGCTTTGCAACCATCTGTGTATTCAAACTATTCTGAGCTAGTGGATTCTTGGGACCGGATTTCCCCTGTTGAAACTCCGCAGAGTAGGATTTATCCGATCTGCGTCAACATATCGTGTCTTCATTTCTTTAATTTCTGTTTTGGTTAAACTTGATATTTGAATCCGGTATCTTGACTGTGACTATCAATATAGTCTGTGAACAGTATTTGTCCGGCTACTGTCTGACCGCCGTCCGTCGCCGTCTGTCGGGGCTGTTGGGGGTCGCCGGGGTCCAACGGGGGTGGGGTGATGGGGGGAGCTCCGGTTGGGCTTGGTTACTACTCCGGCTGGGATTCGTGACACGCCGTTGCCGCAGGGATGATGCCGGGACCGGTGGGGGTGGGGTCTGCGACAGGGATGACATGGTTGACTGTTTGACAGTTGTCGCTGTCAAATTCGAATTTCGGTTGCCGCGCTTGTGCTGCGGCGCTGGGGAGAAAGAGATGTTGAGCTGGCATTGTTAGGCTTACTGCTAAGTGCTAACCCTAGCCCGCTAGGAGTATGCTGGACAGCTGGAGGCTGGCATTGTGGGCTGGTATTGGTTTGGGTGCTGATGGGCTTCGCTGGACTACTGTGATGCGGGAATCTGGCTGCTGCTTGGGCCGGATCTGATGCTGGAAGGGAACAACTAGTATGCTGACTGCTGGCTGGCTTTTATTAGCTGGGCTTAGGTTAGTGGTTTGGGTTATTGTGACATTTCAGCTGGTTTGATGATTTTATTTGACACTGCTGGGCAGTTACTGGGCCGCTGGAGCAAATACACTTTGGAGGATGGGGCTTCATTGCTTCGGATTCCTTGGACTTTGTGGATAGCGGGCAGATTTTTATTTGATGTTTTTGATACGAGCCGGAGCATGTCCTGTGTCGTTTTGAATTCTTCTGAAAAACTCTCCCCCCGCCTACCTCCCACAAGGGAGTGGGCGAGGGGTATGAATGGTAGATACTATTTTTAGTTAGATTAGCTAGCTAGATAGTTTTGATACATTGTATTATGTTATTTTGGGTGTCTAATAAAATTACCTTTCATCCAAAAAAGAATACTCAATATCAACTTGTAGCCTATGTTATTAAAACCGGACCGGGAGTCGACCCGGACAAATTACCGGGTCAAGGGTCAACCCGGACCCGGGAGGGTCAGCCCGATCAATGCAACAACCTGGTCGATGGTGGTTAAAAATAAAAAATAAATTATGTATAATTATATACGAGATTAAGTTATATGGTAAAAATTACTCTCGTTCAAGATTTAATAAGCACAAGGATAATAATGATAAGAATAGAAAATAAAGTTCCAAAATACTGTATATAATATATTTCACGAAGTTGAGAATGTGTTTGAAATTAGATGAACGAATATAATGTACTAAAAGTAATATATATGTTTGAAATATATAAGTTTCACAAGTACAAAAGTAAAAGATGTTATATGAATATATTTGATAGATATTTGTATGTTGCACAAGATTAAGTCGATAGAAGTTAAATGGATGGTACACAAAATATACTGTAATTAAAAGTAATTATGACTATTATTAATACCACTGCAGTCTGCATAGTGACTAGTAAAGTGATAAAGTAATAAATACAACCGAAGAACAAATAGTTCACATAAGCACAAGCAGATTAGTCGGCAGTGGCGGATCTTGCGTTCAAAAGTTGGGTGTCCAAAATTAATTTGTCGTCAAAATGTTGAACAAATAATATTTTTTGATCCAACAAATGAATATATATTACTTTTTCAACAACAACAAAATGGAAAATAAGATTAAATGCAAGATATATTATCAAAAAATACACCATATAAATTATTACATCAATTCTATATGTATATTTTAACATTTTATTTTTAATTTTTTGGGTGTTCACATGAACACCTTTACACAAAAGGGATCCGCCACTGTTAGTCGGTCGTGCACATGCAGTGGTAGGACGGACACCGGAGCTCAATTTCCAGCAGCAGTGCATATTTTAATCTTAAACAACCTGTTTTTATAGTCTTAAAACACAACTTGACCGGCCTGGTTCGGTCCGGTTCTTGAAACACAACTTGTAGCAAGGCTTTCAAAATGGTATGTTACGAATATCCTCATTTGAACAACCATACATGTAGCTTGTTATGGTGGGGTATGTTGGTATCCATTTCTTTCACTATATACTAAATGCTCTAGTAATCCCTATCAGAAAATTGTTAGTTCCTATTCCATTTTTGTCATTTAAGAATAAACCCTCCTAAAAAATTAATTAACAACATAAAGTATGAAATTGGCAAAGAGAGTATGTTGCATCTAGGGATGGACCCGGGCGAGCTTTTTTTGCAAATCCTTGGGCCCGGAACTGACCCAGGTTGATACCGGGTCCGGGCATAACCGAGCCAAGCTCGATTAAATGTCTATTTTTTTTTTGCTTTCTTGTTATCCCCCGACCCCGACCCCCTCACCCCCACCCCCACCCCCCAAACCTCTCCAAAACAACACCCAGCCCTACCATAGGAAAAGAAAAAAATTGAAAAAACAAAAACAAAAAATTGACCCGGGCCCGGCCCGAACCGCCCGGGCCGGTTCGTCCAAACCTGGGCCCGAGCCCGGGCCGCCCGACCCACCCAAACGGGCTAAAAGCCCAGAACCGGCCAACCGGTCCCGGTCCGGGCCCGCACAGTAGCGGGCCGGGTCGGTTCCGGGCCGTGCTGGTTCAATCCATCACTAGTTGCATCTAATTTGGAATGGAGGATAGTATATCGCATGAAAAATAATTTGGAATATTTTCTAACTTTCTAAATTCAAGGTATCCAAATATATACAATTACCGTTTAGATAATTCTTGTTGTCTCCTAGAATAATAGATTTGGGTGACAAATATGCCCTCAGAATATGAAGCTAACACCACCGTTTTAGGTGAAGACAAAAATGTGTGTGAACGATGTATATTGATGCGGATTTTCAGCAGGAAAGTAAAGATGATGGCATTGAAACATTAACCGGCGAGCATATAAGCAGCTGAGAATAGGGCATCACGAGGAATATTGAAAATGCAGTCAAGGTCTTTCTACTATGCGGATGAAAATTCTTCAGCTTAGATAAAGGGATTAAACAGTTACGCTAACCTTTTTGGGATCTCCATCGTACTCCGAACTTATTATAACTTATTATGTTATGATGATAACGTTCTCTATAAGTTCAAAAAATAAAAAATGAAAGAAAAACAAAATTTCTCTCAACACACACCCAAGTCACAATAAATTACACACAGCGAGTCATTTGAAAGAAGCTACTTGACTCTTGTACTCCCTTGGCTCTCTAGACGAGTAATGACGTCTTTTCAACGTTTGCCAGCGGCTTTCCTGAAGGACGGAAAAGAATCCTCATCGTCGGACTCGACATCTCCATACTCCCACATACCACGCCTCTTTTGGCGTGCTTCACTTTGAGATTTTTCCAGCTCATCCAGAATAGGCTTCGGAATCCTCCGTTTCTCCATCCTAGCAAGACCCTCCTGCATAATTACCCCAATCCCATTAGCCGATTTCAACCTATGTTACTTAATTATAAGGTAGTGTTTGTGTTTGCTTGTCCATGAAACATGTGATTTACTTAATACTCCGTATATTACAGATAAAGTTTTAAAGGTTGTAGTGCTTGATATAAAAATTGAATTTTTTGGAGTATTATTTAGGCAAAATAACATGAGTATAGTGAAAAGCAATTTTACACACACCCTTCCCTCTACTTTCAGCTTTTGGTTGAAAGTTCTTAAAGCTGAGCAGAACATCACTATGTTTAGTTTTCTATCAACTATTTGAAAACCAATTCTACTCCAATGTTCGATTTGATAATATCACTTTTTTTAGTTTAAAAAAAAAACAGAAATGTTTTTTAAGCAACGGAAAACATTCTTTAGAGCATGCATGGTAAAACGACCCAAACCTTTAGCATAATGGAATTGATGCTGATCCCATCAGCTTCTGACTCGATTAGCGTGACCATAAGGACCGTCCCTGTTCCTTGCCCCTTGGATTTTCCTCCAGAAGTATCCTTCTCCTCGATCACGGCCCTAAATTCTTTATTGGAACTAAGAAGAAGCTCACTAAGTCGAAATGCAGCCTCTTGTCCATAATCATCCTCCAACCCTGGTACCTTGAGAAAGGCAAGATTACAAAGCTGAGCAGCACCTGGAGTAGATGACACTGACCCATCAATAGGGCGCATATTGCTATACGGAACGAATTCTTGATTCCCGTAATCAATGTAAAACACTTCAAACTCATCTTTTGGAGACTCAACGACACCTCGCGGAGCATTCACAATCTTAAGTCAAAAGATCAAGGAAAGATTAGAAGGGCATGATCAAAAGTGAGTTCAATAAAATGTCCCAAGTAAATGAATTATTATTACACATTCAAGGCATACTTTATTTAAGAGATAGGAACACACAACACATAGGGCCGCCCATCTGCGGTTTCCGATGAAACCGGAACAGCCATATTATGAAACGGAACAGGAACCAAAACCGCAAAGTGCCTTCGGTTCTCCCAGTCCGGTTCAGAACCATTTTTGTAATTAATTAATTATTCTTATTACTATTATAAATAAATACTAGTGTTAGTAGTTGTTGGTGTTGTTGTACTAATAATAAAAATAACAATTATAGTAATTCTTGGATATTACATATTAGTTATTACCAAGTATAATATTTTTTAATTCCAATTATTGGTAATAAGTATAAAGAATTTACTACTAAATTATTTTTAAATAATACAGTAACTTATAGATTTGAACAACCTAATTTATTACTCCGTACTACCTGGCTATATTAGCTATCTAAATATTTTACTTAGTTATAAAAATAATAACAATTATTTATACTAATAATTAATTAGGGACTCTTTTATTTAAATAATCTTATTAGTTTTACTCCATTTATTTTTTAAAGATTAACTAAACTTTTAATCTAAAAAACCCAAAGTTTGAACCGGACAGGAATCGGAACCGCCGGTCATTGAACCAGTACTATGTGGTTCCAGTTCCCCAGAACGGCAGTTAAGTTCCTGTCCCAGTTCAGAACTTTGGAGACCCCTAAACACATATATATACACATAATACATCCACGGTCCACCTACCCACATACTGATACTTACATGCATACAAATGCACATACATATGAATATATATGTATATGTATATCTACAACAACAACAACAACAACAACAACATCCAAGCCTTAGTCCCAAAAGATATTGGGGTCGGCTAACATGAATCGATACATGATATCACAACCAAAAGGAAAAGAAGGAATAAAGATAAAAAGATAAGCTATTATGAAAAGATAATATAAAAATGATAAAATAAAAAGGCTGCAAATAATGCATATATATATACAAGGATAAAAAAACAAAAAAAAACAAAAAAAAACAAAAAAAAAACCACTATTTGACACCTTGCCCACAGCAAAATTTTGCCTTGCCTTTTTTGTCAAAACAATTTTCTAACCGGACAGTTAACTTTTTTCTTAGTGTTAAGACAAACTTTTTCACCTTTGGGTGTCATGTTTTCTATATTTACAAAGTCATAGAAAAAGTTAAAAAACATGTCTAGATTTTTTATGACTTTGATTTCTTCTAAAACCTTTTGTAACCTTCACCATCAAGGTCTTGATGGAAACAGTCTCTCTCTACTCTTGGCTAACTTATATGTGGGATGTGCCGGGTATGTTTTGTTTGGTCAACAAACACAGCACAATCAGAACAAGATGTCAGAATATATTCTGGAACATATAGACAGTACAAATTAAAATTCTAGATGAAACACAGTCGAGAAGCTCTTGGTTTCAATGTCCCGATGATATCCAACTAGATATAGGATTGAATAGGAGGAATAATGGTATTGCAAGCATGCATACCATAGCACGGTTCCATGAATTATCAGCACTGAACTGTGCAAGCACTATGTCACCCCTCTTCGGATTAAAAGAGCCAATTACTGGTGCCTCTTGAAGATTTAAAGATGCAAGCTGCTTCTGGATAGATGTCACTTTCTGATCTACAGACTGTATATAGAATTTACCACCTCCCAGAACCTCGGTAACAACCACCTGAGATCATTAAATGCATGAAAAACTGACTAAACACTGTATATAAAAGATTCACAGTTTAAAATCGCCCGACTAAAATATACCTTCAACTCTTCTTTTTGTTTTCTCTCGGAAACAGGACCACTGGGAACCTCTTCTCCTTCGACATAGTTCGCCCATATCTGCATTAGTTGAAAACAGAGTAGATAAAATCTTTTTACCAAGTCCATGAGAAAGGAACATCAGCCAAAAGAAAGAGAAGAAAATATAACGCAGAACCAGTAACATACCTTCAGTTTCTGCGTTTTAGCAGACAGCTCAGCCTGAGCAAGAAGGTGAGCTTCTGGGATAGAGCCAAAAGTAGATAGTCTGGCCAAGCCAGCTTCAAGAAGCGCTACTGCACAATTTGTTCTCGACTCCCATAATGTGCCCAAGAAAGTTCCAGTTCTATCGACATTTTCTATTTCTATCTGCACGCGGAAGAATGAGCTGAAGCATTTGGGCAAACAGCAGAAATAAGCAAAGAGCTGAATCTCATTTTTCTTTTTCATTTACCCCAGTGCCGCAAAGGCTCCCACCTACGGTGGGGTAAGGGGGGTCGGATGTACGCAGTCTTACCCCTGTACTAAAGCACAGAGAGACTGTTTCCGGATGACCCATAGTGAAAATCCCGTCCAAAATTGCATGGACTGACTGCTGCTTCATAACAAAGAAGCGAAGACAGTTTAGTGAGTCATTTTGCTTTATTCCATCATAATCTCAAACCAAAAAATAATGAATCTTTGGCTCCATTGCAAATGATGGAAAGTAAGCAAAGAGCTGAATCTAATAAAGAGAAATTAAAGACTTACCTCAACGTCCCTCTGCATTATCTTCCGCCTCATAAGGGCAATGGCTTCATCGGAATAAGGTTCTCCACGACCGGGGCATCTAACACCGGATAAGGATAAAGCAATGCTGCATGTTTCCTTCGGAATGAACAGTTTAAATCGATGACCACTAAGAACATATTCAACGACAGCGGGCATCCTTCTATTCCTTTGCAGGAAAGGTAAGAAATCCCGGGCTTTCTTTACAGAAGCCTGAAATTTTTTAAATAAGAGTGGTTACTTATCTTTAAACAATCAACCCTGGAATAAAACCCCACATTTGAGCAAACTGGAATACTAACAGTTGTTAAGTCTGTTATGTGTACAGCTGGAGGTTGCTTGGTAGAGTGTATGCCCTTCTTTCCAGCAATAGCCCGTGATTCAGCAGAGAGAAGAGAATCATAACAGTATGATCTTTCCTCAAAATCACGATGCCTGATAACAGTTGCCAAGCCACGAACGACCAAGAGCTCAGCTAGATTCAACCCCATTTGGGGATTAGAAGCAGCAGCAGCAGCAGATGGAACAGGCGTAGCATCCTCTCCATCCTTGGACACTAAGAACACAGATCCAAAATCCATGACCCTTGAATCTGAACCATTAGCAGCAGGAGGAGCAGTACCATCTACCAGGTTGACCTTTCTGGAATACTCCATTGAAACATTCACCTGAAAAGAGCCAAGGATTAGCACTCACTAAAATCAGTTAATGCACGAAAAATATCAAGATGAGCAACCATACTTGTTTCCCAATCAAGCGTGTTCTCAAAAATTCCTTTGCTTCCCTAGCATAAGGGGCAGGTTTTTCATTTTTACGAGGATTCCCGATTTTGGGAGCCCTAATACTTGAGAGATTAACTCTTCTCTCAGCAGATGGATCTCCAAATGGCAACGCATCATCAGCTACAACAATGCAATCTCCACTTACAACCTCAATCACCTGGATGGAAGCAAAATCAAATGCAATGAAAATACTCATACATCATAAAACTGGAAGTTGAGAAAAGAACCACCAGACCACTGACATACCTTTCCTGTGAAATTCTGATCATGGATAGCCTTTGAATTTGTAGCAGGAGGTACGTAATTTGTCCAAATTCTTAAGCGACTTTTCTTAGCTTCAAGTTCTGCAGTTTTCAACTGTCTCTTAGCATCTTCTTCTAGCATGCTTGCACTCCATTCAACATATTTGGCCAAACCCTGGAGAGGGGAAATGCATCTCATTAGCGCCAAGTCACTCGCCAAAGGGAGTCTTCCAATGGTAAATCCGAAAAGGAAATTAAAACAGATAACAGCACTTAAGACATGATATTAGTTCCTTATAGCAAACAAGATTTAAATCCATATCTGAACACCAATGTTCATATGAATCCAATTCAAATTCAAGTTTAACTTGAATATGAATCCACCCTGAATCATATTCCCATAATGAATAGATACAGTTCATGAAATACTGATTTGTTCATTCACCTTTTAAGTCAGTAGTTTGAGATGAGATCAGAATATGGTCAAATGGTGTTAGTGTATTTAACTTTCAATGTTTAAAACAATAAAGGTTAGTACATACATGTTCCACGAGCTGCAAGCCGAGGTCCTTCAGTGATCCATCTTCATAATAGTGGACTGAGCCAATCAGATTGCTAAATTTATCAACACCCTCCAGAACAATTCTTACCTGTATAGTTAGCGGAATTTAGACAATTTTCAAATAGCAGCTCATCAAAATAATCCCAAATATTTATGACCTACATCTCTATTTAAAACACGAAGTTCCGTAAAATGCTTGGCTTCTCTTCCATACAGATCAGGTGCACCTTCAGTTATAGATGCCGTTGAAGCAGCAAGTCTCTGTGCTGATGTTAATTGTCCACTGGGCTCAGTAGATGAATCTCCATTTGCTTCACTTGAAGTAATCTCAGTTTCAATAGGAGTCTCAGCTGTTGCTCTTCTTCCCGTGGAAGGAGCCTGGTTAGTAGATGTTAAATTAAAACCAAAATGAAGGAGCATATATCAACATAAGAATAATAGGCCTTCAAAATATTAGCACAGCCATCCATACTACCTGAATTCCAGCAACATAAACTTGGACAAATTGGAAATCTGGAAGTAAATATACACGGAGTGTGCTTCCATCACGAATCTGCTCAACCACAGCTTTCATTGTCTTCCCTTTGTTTGCATCCAAGAGTCCCATTGCATCAAAGGTACTAGAATCACCAATGGCAGATGGAGGTAAATTCCTTATGGATGTCTCAGAAGCACCAGGCTCCTGAAACCAGTGGCACACCAATTAGACAGGACTCTGTAATATAATACCACTATTATGAAAATCAAGTAACCACACATTATATTATACCCAAAAAACAAGGTAAAAGCAACATGCAACATAAACCGAAGAAAAATTATCTTAGTTCGCCCTTCTTCGTAGAGGGGAAGGGGGCAGTAGAGAGGATATAAGGAAAAAGTTAATACTGGGACAAGATTTTTTTCTCAACCAATAAACCCAACCATGAAAATCCAACAACTGAACAACATGCCATGTGAGTCTATGCTAGTAGAAGGGTTAGGTTTAGAAAACTAAATTCTGACATGTTGCTCATTGTGTCATGTAGAAAAACAGAGAAAGTGCTGAGGGAAACTTGGAGGGGCCTTCATTTCTCGCCCCCCCCCCCCTATGGAGTACCACAAGCAACCACCTCACCTTGTCCTTGACTAATCCTGCTTTCCTGCTTACCCCTGCCCATTCCCGCTTCTGTATCCATGTTTACTGTTAGATTTGGGGCCATCCTCTTTAGTCCTTTACCTTACTTATAAACCTTTATGCTGCTAGATCTATCTTTTTCACTTCCTTCCACCATTTACGTTCTCCCATCTCTATAATGCTCCCCAGAAAAAACCTGCCCAGTTCTTTGTTTATTTGCATTCCTCCCTCCCGCAAGTGCATCACTAATTCTATATCCTACCATAGTTATTTCCTTATAAAAATTGGTGGCTGAAGGGGAGCCTTGTGGTGAGACCCTTCCCCGGACCGTCGGGCCTTGTGGGGATGCCAATGTGCACCGGGTTGCCTTTTTTTACAAAAGTTGGAGGTTGATCATTGTCATAGGTTCGTAGATTACATTAAGCTTGACTTTTTATGGTTTAAGAAAAAATACTCTGTGATAAAGTAAACATGAAAAGACATTGTAAGGTGAGTGCTAGAAAGGACTCAGTGATCACCCATAGGCCATAGGGGTGAAAAAATGAATTCAAAGATGCATTTTTTTTAAAAAATTTATAGAAAGAACTGTGTAGGCTTTAGAATCTTTCTACACAGAGTTGAAGGTATTTGTAGATACATTCACATGGCTCAAAGAACGATCCTGACCACTTACTATATCACTTCAAAAACCTGAAACTCACCCTAGTCCAGCGACCGAGACCTTGTTGTTTAGCCTGCTCTTCGAGGCGTAGTAATTCTTGTAAGAAGGGGCTAGCTTCTCCCTTCTGCTGACCCTGATCTCTTACCTGCATCCAACAGAATCAGGTCACGTGAGAAGAAAATGAATGAAAACAGATTCCAGGTCCAAAAACATGTAGTGTCATTTACCTTTGCCCAGCCTTCAGCAACAACCAACAACGCGACATTCTTATCTCCAAGGAAAACAGAGCCAAACTCTCGCCCTATGGATGGTACAGTGTAATCAACTTTGAACGTGACCTCCTAAACACCAGTTAGGACAGCATAAAAATTAAGATTTATGGAAGCAAAAAGATGATGCTAGAGCAGTAGATTCATATGCACCTTTCCAATGCAAAGATTCCTTAAAAACTCCCTGCTATCCCATGCAAATGGCTCATCCAAACCACCACGTCGTGCCTAGATGGAAATTACATTAGCAAAGAATATAAGAGGGGACCTATATAAATATATGTGTACAATATATTGTCTCTCCCCTCTGCCAATACAAGATTGTAAAAAGCATAGGGTTTTGTCAGACAAACTAACCTGCTTCATTTGTTAAAATGCAATCAACTAAAACTATGCATAACTGACGGAGACATTAGATACTCCATCCTAAAACACCCACTCAAAACAATATAATGTGCTTCATTTATTTAATGTTACATGGATCAATTTGACAACACCACTAATGATAAATCCTGTAATAATTTTATTCAGTACCATTTGCTTAAATCAAAGTCTGAAAATTTTCAAAATGATGAGAACAGAGTCTCACATTTATGTAAATTTTTTGTCAGGTTACCATCACAAGAACAGACAGCAAATCAAGAGTACACAAGAGTGATTACACACTTTTCTTAAATTATTTCTCATCTCTAGAGCGAGGGAGGCCAACGTAAAACAATAAAAAAACTACAGAACCCATAAAACTAGCTGAGATAGACTAATTCTAGCAAGACAATGCCATAGTTGAAGCAAATTGAAGTGTTGAAACAGTTTGCTTGAGATACAGTCACCATAGCTTAATAATTATAACATCAAAGAGAAGTGAATTGTTGAGAGCGTGAAAGTACCAATCTTGGTGCCATTAAAGAAGACAAAGTTATCGTCTTTTCCGGGGGTATTTCAGCCTTTGTACTTCCCATTATTACTAAACTGTCACCAGATGGAACAGCTTTCACTTTCCCCCTCAACCATCCTGTGGCTCCAGCTGTTGATGCCATTCCAACAGCCAAGGGTCTGCAGAAATAAGTTCACGCCAAAAACCAAGTAAGGCACCAAAAAGATTACTCGTAGAGAGATCATGATTTTATGCAAATCCAAAATGTAGATCACATGGCACATGCTAGGACACAAATTTCTGCACCGCAATAAAGAAATTATCAAATCATATTGTCAAAATAATGAGACGCTGGTGTTGCTGACTAACCACTTAGAAAAGAGGGCTAAAAGGCATTCTATATTATAACACTGAATGGCATCGAATTTGCAATAAAGAAATTATCAAATCATATTGTCAAAATAATGAGACGCTGGTGTTGCTGACTAACCACTTAGAAAAGAGGGCTAAAAGGCATTCTATATTATAACACTGAATGGCATCGAATTTGCAAAAAAGTACTACCTCCATCCCAAAAAACTTTGCCATTTTCAAAACTTTGACCGATTATATGTTTTTATTGAAAATTATTTGTAATATACAAATTATATGAAAATGTTCTTTGTTAAAAGTACTTTCATAAAAGTAAAAATTTTATAATTTCCATAATATTATACTAATCAAAATAAATGTTCAAATATTTTGAAATGGCAAAGTTTTTTGGGGCGGAGGTAGTAACATTTAAAGCAAACACACTCATAGAACTGCAAACCCCGTGATGAGACTGGCATGCATGCCTGCCTAATTTAATAGCAAGCGTTAAGCAGGTAAAACACAAATTTTGCGAAGCCTTTATAGCCAATAGAGATGAAGAAATACGTATATACATACATACATACATACATACATACATATATATATATATATATATATATATATATATATATATATATATATATATATATATTGGATAAAGCATTCTCTTTCAGATCCCAAAAGCAGAACTTTGAAATGCAGTCAGCAGATCCAAACAAAGAAAGCGAAAGAAATCCCAACAAATTTGAAACTTGATCTCGAAACTATCACTAGCTTCCTAAGTAACGAACAGCAGATCAGAACCTTCGTCACTCTAGGACCCCATAACCGCAGCTAAAAGATCGCAAAATCCGCAGCCATATATGGCCGATCAGACCAGGCCATCCAAACAGAGCAGCATCCACATTACCACGCAGCTCCAAACACCCGATGACGAGGAACAAGAAAAACTAAGTGGATAACGATGCATGCAGAGAAAACGCAGAAACCCACACAGACACAGAGATCTACAACGCGCGCATTGACGATCGGTCTAAAATCAAGCACAAACAACGGCAAAACACGAATCCAAAACTGAGCTCAATTGAGCCGAAAAAGACAGGTAAATGCTATAAAGACGTTTTGAATGGGGATCAGGGGAGAGTTACCTATACGAGCAGAGAGTTGCGGGTTAGATGGAGAGAGTTAGGAGCGAGGCGAAGGAGAAGGATGTGAGAGAGGCGACGAGCGTGTATTTATATGTATATATTTATAGGTAGAGAGAGAAAGAGAAAGAGGTTGGAGGGTAGGGGCGGAACAGAGACCCTTTTGCGGAAATTACCGGAAAGGCCATCGGTGTTTGTGTACTGTTACAATTGCGACTTTGAGATTTAATCCAACCCCATCTACCCGACGCCATTTAAATTAAATCTGTTTATCCTTTCTCCCTTGTTTTTACTGTTTTTAGGTTTTCATTTAATTTTCATTTAATTTGGTTACTTGCTTTCCTTCTTTGAGTCGTGTTCCGGTAAGACTTTTTTGCAAGTAAAAAACTCTATCTATTTTTGGGAGCGACAAGGACGGCGTGTTGCCACGACATTGATGTGCCACGTGGATGCTCTAGCCAATGAATTTAGACCATTTAGGATGCTTTAGCCATGTAAGATCATTATATCATATACTCCGGGCAATTTAGATATTTCAACCCAACTTTAACGGGGCTATTCTTTATCATTACGTAGTACTAGTATATTTTTATTTTTTATTTTTTTGATGGAATATATTATATATCTATCTGATGGAGTATATGGTTCAGGGATCCCCGATCCAGGTACTCCTTTTTCTCCTACACGGGCCCATCAACCCCAATGAGCCCAAATGTAGCGGCCCATGCATGAAGAAGCCCACGATGCACATTTGGATATCTTCGGCTCTGTGGCTGAAGGCTCCAAATTCTACAAAGACAACTTGATATTGGACCTACAAAGCTTCTGGGAATTTCTGGCTAGAATATTAGCCTTCGGCTATTCTGTGCCCTCGACAGTATGTAGCCCTCAGTTGTATGACACCTTCGGTTATATAATGCATTCGGCTATATGATGCCCTCGGCATATAGCAGACTCGACGAAGATTCCTTTTAGAGACAGGCAACCACCGCATTAAATGCGGCGTCACGTCCAACCACCGCATTTAATGCGGTGCATGTGCGATTGTCGGTGCCACCCCGATTGAGGTGATCCTCGGCCGTCAGATGTTTGACACGTGTTCCCGCCTAGCATTTATGGCTACTATAAATAGCGGCCGTTTTTTCTTGTAAACATATAACTTTCTATATTGAATACATATTCACTCTCTCTCTTACTTGCTCTGACCTCTCTCTAGGTTATTCCCCGCAATAACCCCTCGGATAAGCTACCCCGGGTACATTATTCATCATTTGGTGCTCTCGTTGAGAGACTCCGAACAATCAAGTAAGAAACCCTCCCCCTCACCGAACACAAAAATACATATCGAAATGGGAAGAGCCACTCGTGCCCAGTCCAAGACCCTTGAAGAAAAGAATCTGGGCCTCGGTGAAATCAACATCGCTGAAGCCTCAAACATAGCTCCCGAAGGCGGGGCCCTTGCTGAAATGGAGCAGGTCGCTGCTGACCTGCGCCTTCAGCTCCAGAAGAACGCTCCTGATGCCCGCCTCGATATCGAGACTCGGTGGAAGGACAGGAGCGAAAACCAAGTGAGCCCACTCGTCCTCACTATTGATGTGCAGTCGGCTTTTTCAGCCTTCATCCACACTCTCACTCATAATCCTGGCGCCTTTGGGGCACTTGTGCCGCCCTAGGCACAAGTTGGGGGAAACACCACCACTTTTCCACCACCCCCCCCCCCCCTCGTACGCCTGGTTCCAAGAACCGGAAACAATGAGGGGGTCGTGGCTCAGGACACGGCCTCCCAGGAAGTCCAGTCCTGGGACCAGCGCGGTGCGAACAAAGATAGGCCCCGGACATCCGCCCTCGAGAGGCTCGGAGGAGTGCAAGATCGCCGAGGGGTCCAAGACCCCCTCGGTGGTAAGGCATTCCAAAGACCTCAAGAGAGCGGAGGATCCGTCTCGAGGGCAGACGAGAGGCGTCTCCCCCCCCCCCCCCCCCGGACAAGGGCAAAGGGCTGCTCCATGCTGATGACGTCAGAAACCAAATCAACCAAGCTCACTCCGCTCCCGCACAATCGCAGGGGGCGGAGGCCCTCCCGAAGGACCCCAGGGATGAGATTATTGAGGCCCTCCAGCGCCGCCTCGACGAGATGGAGGCCCGTCAAGCCCAAACGACGGCTTCCGCTTCACATGCGGACCCCAAATACGCCACCATGCTGGCCAAGGTGGACGAGATGCAGAGGAAACTAGCCGAGGGCTTCGGGGAACCTGTCATCTAACTTCGCACGAAGACGCCTTTCACCCCGAGGGTATTGGCAGCTCAGATCCCTAGTAAGTATCAGGGACAACCCATAAAGCCTTATGAGGGGAAGACGGATCCCCAGGAACACTATAGCAGGTACCAAAACAACATGATGATGATGCGGGCGTCGGACGAATATTTGTGTCGTTGGTTCCTTTCCACCTTGGAAGGACCGACGTACGAATGGTTCAACCGACTGCCCGAGGGAAGCATTGACTCATGGCAAGAACTCGTCCAATGTTTCTTGACACAATTTGCGGGAAGGCATCGGTCAAGGAAACACTTCTCCCACTTACTGACGGTAAGGCAACGGAAGGAGGAAACCCTCTGGGATTTCTTGGAACGCTGGAGGCTGGAGACGGATAAGGTCGACAACGCCGACGACGGTACCCTTATTGTGACACTCCACCCAGTCTGACCCCGCCGACCCGGGCGGCGCGTCAATTGGAGGAAAAAAAATAGAAATTGTTTTTAAAACTATTGTTAGTAATTCAAGAAAGTCAGCCATTTTTTTTCACTTGACACATTTAATTATAATAAGAGAATTTAGTACTTAAAATAAAGCATATTAATTCCAAAATAACTTCATTATTTAATACCCGAAAATGTCAAACTCACCATGGAGTAGAATGTTATTAAAATAGACATAACATAGTGATAAGTCCGTATTTAGACACGCATTTGATGCGTGTTCAGGTTGGATTTTGATGGTTTTCCTAGCTTTAAGGTGTTGCAAGTCTCAATTTTAGCTCAAGTTGTGATTACCAGGTATTGAGTCAAGTTTTGTTGCATTTGGAGTCAAATTGAAGAAGTTAGAGTCCGGCAATCGGCGCTTGAGAGACAATCGGGAGGAGCTAGAGAGCAATCAAGAAAGATTTGAGATATTTGGATGAAGTTTTGATGAAGTAAAAGCATTTGGATTGACCCCGTTTGCATGCGGGAGCGTTGGGGCAAGAAAACAAGAAAAAGGAGAAAAAAAGTGGACGCACGGTCGTGCGTCTGGTACGCACGATCGTGCGTCGGATACGAAAACACAAAGAACTCTCTGCCTGCTACGCACGATCGTGCGTAGTCAGGTACGCACGATCGTGCGTAGCCCCGAGTCACGCGCGGTCGTTTCCCACATCGACCAGAATTCTGATTTTTCTTCTCTTTTCTATAAATAAGGCCTCTCTAACCCTTTTTAGGGGTGATGAACATTACGGAGAGGCCTAGGGACGAAATTAACACCGTTTTTATGCTATTTTCTTCCAAGATCCTGGGATTATTTGTAAGATCATCTTTTTAATTAATGACAATTTATTCTATTCTTCCCAATTCTGTTGATTCTTCAATTATGAATTGTGAGTAGTTTAATTAGGGATTTGGGATTGATGAAGGGGTTAATCACGATGTATGATTAGGTTCTTGATGGTGTAAATTGCATGAATGCCGTTTAATTTGTGTTTGAATAATTTAATTGATATCTTTTGTAACCTAGATGGCCACTAGAATTACAATCGCATGTAGAATGAATTAAGAGAGATCTAATTTGTTCTAGGACACATTCACACACACTTAATCGTTCGCTAAGAGATTAGTAGCGATTAAGGGGCCGTAAGCTCGTCCGTCTTGGCAATAATTTAGGATCCTGTCGCATGAGAGATCAGCCTGGTCCCCTAAATTATTGTACTCTACGCCGTGAGAGCGGTAAGAACTTAGTATTGATTAGCTAGGCTCAATTAAATTAAATTAATGTAATTAAGCCTGATCTGCCAGAAATCTGATTACCCCGGAATCAATCCCTGTTCCCTTCGTCGTTAATTAAGAAGAACCCAATTATTTACTTTTAGTCATTTATTTGCAATTTTAGTTTTCTCAAGCAACCAAATCTCGCATGACCGCATTTGTTTTGTTTATTCTTTATCGCTAATTTTTAGTTAATTCTTAATTCCCTTTTACCGTCCCTGTGGAGACGATACTCGTACTTTCACCGCTATATTACGATCTTTTTAAGTGCGAGAAAACTCACATCAATTTTTGGCGCTGTTGCCGGGGACGGTGTCGGTCTTAAGGGTTAATTTTACTCAGCGATTCGTTTTTAGTTTTCGTAGGATTTTTTTCTGCTGACCTTGCAGGTCAGATCTGTTTATGCATACACGCTCCAAGAGGGGAGAACCATTAATCCCTCTTAATCTAGAGATTGAAAAGCTCGCCAGACAGAACCGCAAGGCTCAAAAAGAGAAATTTACCATGGACCATCAATATTCATCTGGAAACATAGGGTCATCTAGTAACCCTAACCCTACTACTCAGCCAGATTTCTATCATAACACATCACCCCAATCTTCACCACCAATTTCACCTAGAAACCCTCCAGGTTTTCAAAATTACCGCACTCCGATTTTTTCCCAAAATCAGCCTTCACCACAATTTAATATCCCTCCATTATTTCACCTCTTTCAAAATACCCCTACTGCTCCTGAAACCAATTTTCAAAATCAAGTTTATGGAATGCAAGGAGCAGGGCAGAGTATTCCCGTTTTCCAACCGAGACAGAACCCACCTCCAATCAATCAACCTACATTCCAAAATCAGACCCAGTACCAAAACCCATACCCCAATCAATTTCAAAACCACACTCAAGTCCCACCTACTTAGCCACAACCAGTCCCTCAACCTAGACATCAGGAGCCTCCACCCAATCCCTATATACCGCACAATAATCCACTCTATCAGCGCCAAACCATTGCAGAGTTCCTTACACCAAACGTTTCGGAGTACGATAGTATTCAAGTACCGGGAATTACTGCCAACCGTTACGAGATCAAGCCGGCGGTGATAAGCATGGTATCTAATAATCAATTTGGAGGAGGCCCTACTGAAGACCCAGTGGCGCATATTACCCTTTTCTTGAGGATGTGCCAGACTTTCAAGATACCTGGGTTAACTGATGATCAGGTGAGAATGATGCTTTTCCCGTTCTCACTGAGGGATGATGCACACAGGTGGTTGGACAGCAATCCTCACCACCACCACCAGACTTGGGACCAGCTGCATAGTGCCTTTATTAAAGAATACTTCCCTACATCAAAAGCTCTGAAATTGAAGAAGCGGCTACAAGAGTTCAAACAGGGATCGATGGAGACTTTAGCTGAAGCGTGGAAAAGATTCAAGGTGCTGAGGAGAGCTTGCCCTCAGGGCAATTTGACTGATTGTGAGGTTCTTTTCTATTTCTATAGCGGGCTCAGCAATGAAGGGAAGATGATGCTTGATGCTTCGGGTGGTGGAGCCTTTCCTGATTTACCATCCGAGGTGGGGGAAGAACTAGTGGAGAAAATTGTTTCGAACAATGCATCCTGGTACAACGATAGGAGTACACCTCACCAGAAGGCCCCGGGTTTGTATGAGATCAGTGATAATTCTGCCCTTTCTGCAAGGGTAGATACTTTGACTAGTATGATTCAGAAGCTAGCTGCCACTGTGGAAAATAATCAGAAGAAGATGGAACTTGCTCACTCGGTGCCGAGTGTAAACATGGTAGCCCCCGGCCCTTTTAGTCTCTCTTGTACTATGTGTGGGGGACTCCATTCGCCATATGAATGTACTATGATGGCACACTCGGCAGCCCCTGGAGTAGAGCAAGTGGATGCGATGTATTATCAGCGACAGGGCTACTACAATCAGCCCTATGGACAACAGCAGCAAGGAAATTACGGGCAAGGAAATCAGCAGCAGCAGTCTAGAAACTATAATCAACCCCAAGCACCTCAAGGCCAGCAACAAGCTTCTCAACCAGTGCAAGGGAGCTTTAGGAGAGAGACTGAACAATGATTTTCTAGCATAGAAGAAACACTCAAGAAATTGTTGCAAATTCAGCAGCAACAAATGCAAAGTCAACAGCAAGCGGACACAAGGATGCAAAACATGGAAAAAACAATTGGGCAGCTCGCTAAAGCCATGTCTGAAAGACCGCATGGATCTCTCCCTAGTAATACCGAGCCAAACCCAAGAGAACATGTTCAGGCAATCACCTTGAGGAATGGAAAAGAGCTAGAGCCTGCTGCAACGAAAAAGAAGCTCGATGAAGTTGAAAGTGAACCAGCTGTCCGTGAAAAAGAAACAGAGAAAGATGAGGGAAGAGAGGTGGCGGTTGCATCAAAACAGCCCGTTCCTGTCAAGAATTACACCCCACCACTCCCATATCCGGCGCGATTGACTAGAAAGAATGACAATGACCAGTTTGGTAAGTTTTTGCATCTCATGAAACAAGTGCAAATTAACTTACCATTCGTGGATACACTAGCAAAAATGCCCAAGTACGCGAAATTCATGAAGGATCTACTGACGAACAAGAGGAGGATGGAAGAAGCGTCAACTGTGACGCTTAATGAAGAGTGTTTGGCCGTGATACGGACAGATTTGCTGAAGAAGCTTAAGGATCCAGGTTCGTGTACTATCCCTTGCTTTATAGGAGATCTTACTTTTGATAGGGCCTTGGCTGATTTGGGTGCAAGCATTAATTTGATGCCTCTTGCTTTATATGAAAAGCTTGCACTTGGTCCACTTAAACCTACACGTATGTGCATTCAGTTGGCTGATCGATCCGTAAAATATCCCCAAGGGATTATTGAAGACGTGTTGGTTAAAGTGGACAAATTTATTTTTCCGGTAGACTTTGTTATTTTGGACATGGATCACGATCGGGAGGTACCATTGATTTTGGGCAGACCATTTTTGGCAACTGCCCGAGCGCTTATTGATGTTGGAGACGGTAAGTGATCGGTATTTTTCTTGCAAGTGCACAAGATCGATGTAGTAATAAAAATAACCCAGAGTAAACCGGGGTCGATCCACAGAGACACGTGAATTTTCAGCACTAAAAATAAAAATGATTGGTTTGGAACTAAATCTATGATTTAATAAATAAATTGATTGCTAGATTTTTTTCCCAATAAATAGGCGCAAATATAATTAACAGAGACACAAAAATTATGAATTCAGAAACAAATAATAGCTAGGGGATTGGTTTCACCATCATGATTATGCAACCGTTATCTTATCATTCAAGCCTGAATTTATGAACACGGTACCACTAAAGTATTCCTAATTTCAGTTACGACAATTAGGAATAGGCTTAATCTACTACGATCCCAATTACGGCTCACGTTAAAATAGACTAAACCCCCCTTCACCGCAAAAGCACCTAAACTATGTCATATAACACCATACATGCTTCCATTCCGGTGATTATATGTTTATTCTCAAAATACATGAATCATGCTTCAACTTTCATTCCTTCACACAATTCTGAAAAATCTATTTATATGTTGGCCACACATAAAAATAGTCAAATAAATCCAAAGGAATAAATCACACAATTCAAACTGAAATCAAAGGTTAAAGTATCACAATCATGTGGCTAATCCCCTACCCCTAGCTTGAGAGTTTAGCCTCTAATAAACATAATCACGGAAAAGTAATTGATTGAATTCATGTTCAAACTGATAAAGAGAATTGATTAGAACCCTAAATTGGAGAACTTTGAACTTCTTCCTCCGGAGTTGTGCAGCGTCCCAACGTTCTTCTTCTTCTTTTTCTCTCCTGCGCAGCCTGCCTCTGTCTATTCCCCTGCTGCCCTTTGTTCTTTTCTTTTCTTCATCCGCCTTTTTTCCCTCGTTTCCTCTACTGGTGCAGCCAACGTTTCCAAGCCCTCACATCTCAGGCCCAATTTCTTTTTCCTTTGTTTTCACATGTACGTAAGTGGAGCCCCCTTAGCAAACTGAAATTACCAATTCTAATTGTAAATTATAGCTAAAAGTATATTAGCTAAAAATGCTCCACTAGCTCTTTTGTGTGTCCAGTGAAAAAATAGGACTAGCTGGTCTAACTAATCAGCCCGGTTGAGTAGGGTCCCACTTTACTTCAGCAATTGCATTGTTTGGCTTCGGGATTTTTACATCAACGCTTTGACCTTTCATTTGAGTCGGGAGTATTCCATTTTCCACCTAAAATAATAATAAATCATTCAAAGTACTCATTAATAAATATAATCAAAGAATTGCGCATAATAAAACATAAAACTCCCAAAAATGCTCTAAATGATAAAGAAATCAAATACTATTATGGGGTATAAAATGAGACTATCAAACTCCCCCACACTTAGCACTTGCTTGTCCCCAAGTAAGAATCATGACTTCGTCTAAATACATAGCCTGTCAACCTAACTCTAAATAAAACTTAACAAGCACATACATGCAAATAAGCATATTCACAACCATCTTTCCGTAACTGACTATAAGCAATTCATTAAAAAAAATCATCATTCAAGTCGCTCAGGAATCAAGCAAACTCCCTAGAAGTTTCAGCAACCTTTTTCACCTTCACCAAGAAACTGCACATGGTCAAAGGCCTGAAATTCTAGTCATTGTGAGGAATACAAAACGGACCCATTGTGCTAAAAAACAGTTCACGGACACTTTAAAGAGATGTATGCATGGCACTTACATGACCGAGATTATCATTTATTTCTATGCAATGAGCGAACACGGTGTACAACTAAGCTCAACCGTTTTCAACACAAATGTGTATCAACGTATACTTGAAGTACGAGGAGGGACAGGTGTATAAATTCCACAAGTCTCCGGGTTCAATTGTTAAAAATGCAGCTCTTTGTCATGTTGACACGGGAACACCATTTTTTTCGGAAGATCCCCAGTCTCATCTTATTGTGCTTTCACACTTACGCTTTTTGACTGGTTCACCCATGCACTTTTTCGAAAGCTAAGAGGTCTCATTGTTTTTTTTTTTGGACATTATCCCATTCTAATCCCGGTTTCACCAAAGAGTGCGCCAATTAAAAGCGTGAGTCCATGCTCGCAATGCAATCATTAAAACATCAAAAACTCGGAAAAGAGACTGCTCATACTCCGATTTCAAGGCAGCGGAACAATGCCCAAGATGGGCTACCAAAACAACATAAATTAAAGATTTTAATGAACACTTCTTTTTAACACAAAAACTCCCAATTAATACTCCTCACAGAGATAAAAAGTAGGCCATTGTACCTCATTATCTTAATCAGCCCTTGTCTTAAGCATCAAGATCTGCCTCTGGTTGCTCATCCAAAACAGTTTGAAATCCTCCAGAACGACTATTAATGAAAACTAGTTAATGAAAAGATTATAACTAGTTACACACTCAGATGGATGAAACTGTGCCTAATTACATGTATGCAAGAGTTAAGTTACTGTCAAGAATTAATGAGACAAGTTGGGCATTTCTGGAAAAAAAAAATCACAGATCCAAGGGGAACAACGCTAGGAGGGGAAATCACGATTTTACAATTCAAGTTAAGTCCCTCCCTCACACTTAAAGTCACATTGTCCTCGATGTGAGAGAATGAAAAAAAAACACTGGAAAAAATAACGAACTTCCCTGAACAGATACATTGCAACTATGTTGCTCCAGCGAACTCATCGGGAAACCTACAACTAAATGCCACCTTTTTTTTAGAGACCTGCACTTCAGAAAATGAGAGAAAATGTTCCACAAGGCTGATCAGAGTCAAACCTTGATAAACCTGTGCATATCATCAAAACTTATTCACTGAAGCTCCCCCACACTTAGGGGTGGTTAGAATGAGAATATAATCTAAAAGGTGGAGAAGAACCTGCAGCAGGAAAATTACTTTTTTTTTTCATTTTCAGTTTTTTTTTTTTGGTTTTTTTTTTGAAAGAATACTAATAAATATAAGGAAATAAAATGAAGTAAACAAAACCTTGGGTTGCCTCCCAATCAGCGCTTCTTTAATGTCATGAGCCGGACATTTGAACTTCTTCAGTCAATGAGCATGGAGGAACAGGCCACTTGCATATTTTCAGCATCGTAGTATGGTTTTAACCTCTGGCCATTAGAGAGAAAAGGTGGGTTGTCACCCTTTTTAATCTCAATGCCGCCATGTGAATGTACTTTAGTCACAGTAAAGGGCCCGGACCATCGAGATTTCAGTTTTCCCGGGAAAAGCCGCAATCTGGAATTGAATAGCAACACCTTCTGGCCTTCATGAAACTCCTTTCTGTTGATGTGCTTATCGTGCCAAGCTTTTTCCCGCTCCTTATATATGCGCGCGTTCTCGTAAGAGTCCCGTCTGAGTTCCTCAAGCTCAACTATATCTAGCAGCCTTTTTTCTCCAGCAAGTTTGGCATCCATATTCAGCGCCTTGACTGCCCAGAAAGCTTTGTGTTCGATTTCAACCGGGAGATGACAGGACTTCCCGTAGACTAATCTGTACGGAGACATCCCTAAGGGTGTCTTATAGGTTGTGCGATACGCCCAAAGTGCGTCGTCTAGTCGTAGAGACCAATCTTTCCTAGAAGAATTAACTGTTTTCTCTAGGATAGATTTAATCTCTCTGTTAGAAACCTCAGCTTGTCCATTGGTCTGCGGGTGATAAGTGGCTCCTGTCTTGAAACGACACCCGTATTTGCTGAGCAAAGCTTTGAAACTTCCACTTGTAAAATGAGAGCCATTGTCGCTTATGATTGCTTTAGAAACACCGAAACGGGAGAAAATATTCTTTTGCACGAACTTGATAACAGATTTGGTAGTATTATTGGGAAGAGCAGCAGCCTCTACCCATTTAGACACATAGTCTACCGCTACCAATATGTAGATATTCCCCATAGAATTAGGGAATGGTCCCATAAAGTCCAGCCCCCATACATCAAAAATTTCAACTACAAGAGTCATGTTCTGGGGCATTTCATCTCTCTTACTGATATTCCCAGTTCGTTGGCACCTATCACATACGCTAACAAAGCTCCTGGCATCTCGGAATAATGTTGACCAATAGAACCCGCACTGAAGAACCTTAGCTGCAGTCCTCTATGGTCCATGATGTCCACCACAAGGTAAAGCATGACAATGACTAAGAACAGAGTGCATCTCACTCTCTGGAATGCAGCGACGTATAATTCTATCAGCACAACACCTTAATAGATATGGATCCTCCCAGTAATAATACTTTGCCTCTGAGAAAAACTTCTTCTTCTGGTGACTATTAAGCCCGAGAGGTACGATTCCACCTGCCAAGTAATTAACCAAATCAGCGTACCATGGAGTTAAAGCCTCTTGTAATGCCCATAGGTGTTCATCAGGGATTTCATCTTGAATGGGTTCTTCACAACCATTGGGAATTTTCTCTAATCGTGATAGGTGATCTGCAACCGCATTTTCACACCCTTTTTTATCCCTTATTTCCATATCGAACTCCTGAAGCAATAAAATCCAGCGTATTAATCGTGGTTTGGCGTCTTTCTTTGAGAATAAGAATCGGATGGCTGAGTGGTCTGTAAAAACAATAACTTTCTGCCCAACTAAGTATGACCGGAATTTATCAAATGCATATACCACAGCCAAGAACTCTTTCTCTGTAGTGGTATAGTTCACTTCAGCCTCATTTAACAACCTGCTCACATAGTAGATGACATGCAACTTGCTGTCCTTCCTTTGCCCCAAAACAGCCCCAATAGCGAAGTCACTTGCGTCACACATCAATTCGAAAGGCAATGACCAGTCAGGTGAGGTAATGATTGGTGCAGAGATTAAGGCTTCTTTCAGCTTCTCAAAAGCCTTCATACATGAGATGTCAAACTTGAAAGGAACATCTTTTGACAAAAGCTCACAGAGAGGTTTGGCTATCTTTGAAAAATCTTTTATAAATCTTCTGTAAAAGCCTGCATGCCCAAGAAAACTGCGGATTGCTTTAACTGAAGTAGGTGGAGGTAATTTTTCAATTACTTCAACCTTTGATCTGTCAACTTCTAAGCCACTTGCAGAAATTTTATGGCCTAAAACGATCCCTTCAGTCACCATAAAGTGACACTTTTCCCAATTCAGAGCCAAATTAGTTTCTTCACATCTTTCCAAAACGCGATTCAGATTCTGAAGGCATATGTCAAAGGAATCACCGTACACAGAAAAATCATCCATGAAGACTTCGATGATGTCGCCGATCATATCTGAAAATATGGCCATTACACAGCGCTGAAAAGTCCCTGGTGCGTTGCATAGGCCAAACGGCATTCGCCTATAAGCAAAAGTTCCAAAAGGACAGGTAAATGTAGTTTTCTCCTGGTCCTCCGGTGCTATGGCAATCTGAAAAAATCCAGAGAACCCATCAAGGAAGCAGTAGTATGCATGTCCAGCCACCCTCTCGAGCATCTCATCTATGAATGGTAATGGAAAGTGATCTTTTCGGGTTCCAGAATTCAACTTTCTATAGTCGATGCACATTCTCCAACCTGTGATGGTGCGGGTGGGTATGAACTCGTTCTTCTCGTTCAGCACAGTAGTGATACCACCCTTTTTAGGAACAACCTGAACTGGACTAACATATTTGCTGTCTGATATAGCAAAAATAATCCCATAATCCAGTAGCTTAAGGACCTCTGCGCGTACTACTTCCTTCATGTTAGGATTGAGTCGCCGTTGGTGTTCAACTGTGGGCTTATGATCTTCTTCCATAAGAATCCGGTGCATACATATGGAAGGGCTTATCCCCTTGATATCAGCAAGAGACCAGGCAAGTGAAGCTTTATGATGTCTCAAAGTTCTCATCAACTTATCTTCTTGCTCCCTGGAAAGTGTAGATGAAATGATTACTGGAAAAGTTGAGTCCTCCCCTAGGAACACGTACTTGAGATTTGGTGGGAGAGGCTTCAAACTTGGCTTAGTTGGACAACTTGTGGAAGCATTTACTTCTGATTTTTCTCTTTCTAGTGCTTCAAATCTATGTAAGAAAGTGCGGTGGGATCTGCCTTCCTCCAGAAACATCACTTCTTCAGCTAGTTTCAGATTCTCTTCTCTTTCAGTTGATCCTCTTGTCAAGCAAGCCAACAAAGGGTCTTCATAGAACTCCGTTTCAAAAACATCCTGCACTAATGTTTCAATCATATCAACCTGAAAGCATTCAGGTTCTGACGGATGCTTCTTCAATGATTTCCATACATGGAACTCTTGTTCCTCATCCCCCACTCTAAGTTTGACTGTTCCGGCTTGCACATCGATAACCGCAGCTGCAGTAGCTAGGAATGAGCGCCCGAGGATAACTGGTATCTCCATCTCTTCCATATCTAAGACAAGGAAATCTACTGGGAAGTAGAATTTCCCTATCTTAACGAGAACATCTTCTAACACCCCAATAGGATGCCGAATAGAGCGATCGGCCAGCTGCAGAGATACTGTGGTGGCTTTCAACTCACCAACATCAAGTTTCCTGAAAAGAGAATATGGCATTAAGTTAATACTAGCCCCTAAATCGCAAAGAGATTTTACCTCACCAATGTTTCCCATAGAACATGGTACTGTAAAGCTTCCAGGATCTTTAAGCTTGGGAGGCAACTTGTTTTGAAGAACTGCACTGCACTCTTCTGTTAGAGCAACAGTGGCATAGTCAGCTAGCCTCCTCTTGTTGGTTAATATCTCCTTCAGAAACTTTGCATAGGTAGGGATTTGAGAAATGGCCTCTGCAAAAGGAATGTTTATATGAATTTTGGTAAAAACTTCCATAAACTTCTTGAATTTATTATCATTATCTCTCTTTTTCAGTCGTTGAGGAAACGGTATAGGTGGAGTGTAAGACTGGATCTTTGGATGGGAAGGTAATGATTGATCAATGTCTTTCCCAGCTTCTTCCTCGGGGGATTTTAATTGCGTCTCAATTATGGGCTGAAGTTTCTCAACAGGACCCGCCAATTCTTTTCTACTCCGCAATGTTACCGCCATAGCGTTCTCCCTGGGATTAACTTCAGTACTGCTGGGCAGTTTCCCTTGCTCCCTCACATCGTTTTCTTTCGCTAGTTGACCAATCTGGCGCTCAAGAGCCTGAACCGATGTCCTGGTGTATTGCTCAACATTATCAATTCGTGTCATCATTTTCCTATTCTGATCTTCAACACGAAAGTCGAGCTTGCTGAACTTGTTATTGAGATTCTCCACAGAAGTTTCAAGTTGAGTGAATCTAGAATCAAATTTTTGATCAATATTGTTCACGCTCAACATGACCTTCTTCATCATCATGGTCAGATCATCATTTACATCATGGGAGCTGTTGCTTTGAGGTTGAAATCCCGGGGCTGCATTCTGTCCAGTAGGTACACCAGAAGGCTTCCAGGATTGATTTTGTTGATTTCCCCAGCTTTGATTTTGGTTGTTCTGAAACTGGTTACTTCTTTGCATTCTCCCTCCGTAGGAATTCAAGTAATTTGCATCCTCCAAATGTGCTGATTGGCCTGTGTCTGAAAAGTTCAACCCGGTTTCAACTTGTGCTACTTGTGCATGGGGATTCAAGACTGCTCCCAATCCAACTTGAATGGATGTTTTGATATCGTTCTGGAGAGTTTGGTGAAACTCACTGAATCTTCTGTCAAGCTCATGGGATATGTTTATCCCATTCACCTCCACCGTTGAGTTTCCAGTCCCCTAAAGTTGTGGGTTTCCAGCTATTGATTCAAAAATCTGAAGTGCTTCACCTTCTGTCTTGTTTCCTATATAGCCGTTGGCTCGATTGTCCACGATCCCACGACAATACGGATTCAGAGCATTATAAAAAATGTCCACTTGAAGATCTCTGGGGATTCGATGATGTGGGCACTGACGAAGCATGCTAGAGAATCGCTCCCATGCCTCTTGAAACTGCTCTCCTCCTTTCTGGGAAAAATTGTATATCTCTTGCCTCAACTTCTGAGTCATATCGGGGGTGAAGAACTTGCCAATAAATGCATTGTATACCAAGGGCCAGGTGTTGTAAGCTCCCGGCCGTTGATCAAGGAACCATTTTTTTGCTTTCCCCTGGAGTGTATAAGGGAAACATCTCAATTTCAGCTCATCTTCTGCTAGTCCCCGTCTTGGAATTAACTGGAGAGCTCCAAAGAATTCGTTAATAAAATTCAATGGATTTTCCCCCGCATTTCCATGAAAGGTAGGCAAATTATTGAAGTGGGCAGCTTTCAACTCATAATCTCGTGCACCATCTGAAAGAACAATGCATGATGGGGTATCCGCAACCTCTGGCCTCTTCCTCTCGTTCAACGTTGGTTCTGCCATCTTAGTTTTCTGAGATCTTCTATTAGCTTTGCCGGCTTTGCAGGTTCTCTCGATCTCTAGATCAAGTGGTGCTAGATTTTCAGGACCGTGTCTTCTCAAGATCATACACCGAGAGAATCTGTGAAAAGCACACTAAAGCAAAACGAAACACGGAAATAATAATAATAATATTAAAAGTAAATAAAGTGCAGAAAATTCAAACCATGCTCCCCGGCAACGGCGCCAAAAACTTGATCGGTATTTTTCTTGCAAGTGCACAAGATCGATGTAGTAATAAAAATAACCCAGAGTAAACCGGGGTCGATCCACAGAGACACGTGAATTTTCAGCACTAAAAATAAAAATGATTGGTTTGGAACTAAATCTATGATTTAATAAATAAATTGATTGCTTGATTTTTTTTCAATAAATAGGCGCAAATATAATTAACAGAGACACAAAAATTATGAATTCAGAAACAAATAATAGCTAGGGGATTGGTTTCACCATCATGATTATTCAACCGTTATCTTATCATTCAAGCCTGAATTTATGAACACGGTACCACTAAAGTATTCCTAATTTCAGTTACGACAATTAGGAATAGGCTTAATCTACTACGATCCCAATTACGGCTCACGTTAAAATAGACTAAACCCCTCTTCACCGCAAAAGCACCTAAACTATGTCATATAACACCATACATGCTTCCATTCCGGTGATTATATGTTTATTCTCAAAATACATGAATCATGCTTCAACTTTCATTCCTTCACACAATTCTGAAAAATCTATTTATATGTTGGCCACACATAAAAATAGTCAAATAAATCCAAAGGAATAAATCACACAATTCAAACTGAAATCAAAGGTTAAAGTATCACAATCATGTGGCTAATCCCCTACCCCTAGCTTGAGAGTTTAGCCTCTAATAAACATAATCACGGAAAAGTAATTGATTGAATTCATGTTCAAACTGATAAAGAGAATTGATTAGAACCCTAAATTGGAGAACTTTGAACTTCTTCCTCCGGAGTTGTGCAGCGTCCCAACGTTCTTCTTCTTTTTTTTCTCTCCTGCGCAGCCTGCCTCTGTCTATTCCCCTGCTGCCCTTTGTTCTTTTCTTTTCTTCATCCGCCTTTTTTCCCTTGTTTCCTCTACTGGTGCAGCCAACGTTTCCAAGCCCTCACATCTCAGGCCCAATTTCTTTTTCCTTTGTTTTCACATGTACGTAAGTGGAGCCCCCTTAGCAAACTGAAATTACCAATTCTAATTGTAAATTATAGCTAAAAGTATATTAGCTAAAAATGCTCCACTAGCTCTTTTGTGTGTCCAGTGAAAAAATAGGACTAGCTGGTCTAACTAATCAGCCCGGTTGAGTAGGGTCCCACTTTACTTCAGCAATTGCATTGTTTGGCTTCGGGATTTTTACATCAACGCTTTGACCTTTCATTTGAGTCGGGAGTATTCCATTTTCCACCTAAAATAATAATAAATCATTCAAAGTACTCATTAATAAATATAATCAAAGAATTGCGCATAATAAAACATAAAACTCCCAAAAATGCTCTAAATGATAAAGAAATCAAATACTATTATGGGGTATAAAATGAGACTATCAGTAAGCTTGTCCTCCGCGTTGGGGATGAGTCTGCCACCTTTGACATGTCCAAAATAATAAAGAGGCCCTGTCAAGATAGTGGAGAGTGTTTTTACATGGATGTGATGGATTCTTTGGTGGAGGATTGCATTCCTAACATGCTTTCTGATGAAGCCTTCTTTGATCTTCTTTTGGATGAGAGTCTTTCAACAGAGGATCTTGAGCTCCTCCCTAGTTTTGATTGTCTCATGATAGGTGGAGAGGAGGACTCAAGTGATGCTAGTGATGTGAAGGGGAAGGAAGAAGATTTAGATGAGGTGGAGAAGGAAAATTTTCAAACTGATTCTTCCATTATAACACCCTCTCCATTAAATCTAAAACCTCTTCCCTCCCACCTTGAGTATGCTTTTCTTGATAATAGTCCTGACCTCCCTGTTATTCTTGCATCCGGGCTTGAGCCATCCCAAAAATTTGCATGTCTTGATCTACTTAGTTAACAAAGGGAAGCTCTAGCCCGGAAACTTTAATTGATTACCGAAAATTAAATGCCGCCACCCGGAAGGACCACTTCCCCCCTCCCCTTCATTGATCAGATTTTAGAGAGGTTAGCTGGGCATAAGTTCTACTGTTTCCTTGACGGGATGTCGGGATACTTCCAGATCCCCATAGCCCCAGAGGACCAGGATAAGACCACGTTCACATGTCCATTCGGTACCTTTGCATATCGGAGGATGGCGTTTGGATTATGTAATGCCCCTGCTACCTTTATGAGATGTATGTTTGCTATTTTCGGGGATTTTATTTTGAAGTTTATGGAGGTTTTCATGGATGACTTTTCTGTGTATGGTGACACTTTTGATGAGTGCTTAGAGAATTTGAAGAAAGTCCTAGTTAGGTGTCGAGAGGTGAATTTGGTGCTTAACTGGGAGAAGTGCCACTTCATGGTTAGTGAGGGAGTGGTCCTAGGGCATAAGATATCGAGTAGGGGAATTGAGGTTGATCCGGCTAAGGTTGATGTTATTTCTAAATTACCTCCCCCTACCTCAGTCCGTGCCATTAGGAGTTTTCTAGGACACACAGGTTTCTACCGTAGGTTCATCCAGGACTTTTCTAAGATAGCCCGACCCATGACTAAGCTCCTTGAGAAGGACGCACCGTTTGACTTCTCAAAGGAGTGTTTAGAGGCTTTTGAGTGTTTGAAGGAGAAACTGGTCAAGGCACCGGTGGTAGTAGCTCCTGACTGGTCTTTGCCCTTTGAGATTATGTGTGATGCTAGTGATTTTGCAAAAGGAGCCGTTCTTGGGCAGCGTCGAGAGAAACATTTTCAGCCTATTTCTTATGCTTCTAAGACTCTCGATAGTGCCCAGGAAAATTACACTACCACCGAGAAAGAACTGCTTGTTGTTGTGTTTGCTCGTGACAAGTTTCGTCCTTATTTGATTTTGTCTAAGGTAGTGATATTCACCGATCATTCTGCTCTTAAATATTTGATGCAAAAAGTGGATGCTAAGCCTAGATTGATTCGGTGGATATTACTACTCCAGGAGTTTGATATTGAGATAAGGGATAAGAAAGGGGCTGAGAATTTAGAAGCTGATCACTTGAGTAGGTTAGAGAACCCCTTTCTTGATTCCTTGAGTGAGAGATATATTGAGGGTACTTTTCCTGATGAGAGACTCTTGCGTATCGTTGATGAGGTGCCCTGGTTTTCAGACATCGCCAACTATCTGGTTGGGGTGTTGTTCCTTCTGATTATACACCTCATCAACGAAGGAAATTTTTTGCTGATCTGAAATATTATTTATGGGAGGAACCATATCTATTTCGTATTTGTGCTGATCAGGTTGTTAAAAGATGTGTCCCTCTTTGTGAATGAGCTGAAATTCTTAAACATTGTCACTCAGGACCAACCGGGGGACACTACTCTTTCAACCGGACAGCCCGTAAGGTCTTGGAATGTGGTTTCTTCTGGCCCACTTTGTTTAAAGATGCTCTAACGTTTGTGCAGGAATGTGACAGGTGTCAACGCACCGGGGCGGTTACCAAGAGGGATGAGATGCCCCAGAATTTTATATTGGCTTGTGAGGTATTTGATGTTTGGGGCATTGACTTCATGGGACCGTTTCCGGGTTCTAAGGGTAATAAATTCATTCTCGTTGCTGTGGATTATGTTTCTAAGTGGGTTGAGGCCGAAGCTCTGCCCACGAATGACGCTAGAGTTGTAATTCGTTTTCTGAAGAAATTGTTTTCTAGATTTGGAGTGCCACGAGTTTTGATAAGTGATAGGGGCACCCACTTTAGGAATGATCCCATGACACGCCTTCTGGCAAAGTACGGGGTCACTCATAAAGGGGCGTCCCATATCACCCTCAAACTAGTGGCCAACTTGAGAATTCAAATAGAGACATTAAGACCATCCTTGAGAAGACCGTTGAGACCCATAGGAAGGATTGGTCCGATAAGTTAGATGATGCGCTGTGGGCATTGCGTACAGCGTATAAGACACCCATTGGCACTACTCCGTTTCACCTGGTTTATGGGAAGGCGTGCCACCTTCCGGTAGAGATTGAACATAAGGCCTACTGGGCCTTGAAAACGCTGAATAAAGATCTTTCATTGGCGGGTCGGGAGCGGCTTTGGAAGCTCAACGAATTGGATGAGTGGAGGCTCATGGCCTATGAAAACTCTAAGATTAGTAAGGAGCGTACCAAAGCCTATCATGATCGGCATATCAAACAGGGAAAAGAATTTAGTAAAGGGGATCAAGTTCTGTTGTTCAATCCCCGAATGAAAATTTTTAAAGGAAAGTTGAAGTCTAGATGGTCCGGTCCTTTCATAGTAAGCGAAGTTTTTCCATACGGTACAATTGAGATAGACCATCATGAGAAAGGCCGTTTTAAAGTCAACGGCCACCACCTGAAGAAGTACTACGGAGGACCGTTAGACCGCGAACGTGAGGTGACCTTTGTCACGAATTTTGAGAGATGAGTGCGTAGTTGCGTCGGGCAAACGGCGTTAAAAATAGCGCTTCTCGGGAGGCAACCCGAGCTTAATTTTTGCTTCTTTAGTGTAGTTTACTGCTTTCAAAAAAACCCAAAAAAAAATCTGTTTGTACGGACGCACGGTCATGCGTCCCGGTACGCACGGTCGTGCGTCATTGAAAGTAACGCGAGGGAGGCTACTGCCACTGACGCACGATCGTGCGACCCCGCTTACGCACGATCGTGCGTAACCACATAGCTGAAAGAGGCTTCTGCCACTGACGCATGATCGTGCGTCTCCCCATACGCACGATCGTGCGTAGAAAATTTTTACGCGTTTTTTAAAGGTTCCCAGCACCGCCCACTTCTCCCTTACGCGACCAGAGCAAAACAAAACTCGACCGGACGTCCCCCCCTTCTCCACCTGCGACCGACAGAACGCCGCCCTCGCCGACCACCGCCCTCGCCGACCATCGCACCTCCCCCTTCTCTCTCCTCTTTTCATTCAAGGTAACCTCCTTCTTCTCTTCTCCATTAATGGAGGTTTCTCCAAGCTTTTCTAAAAAAAATCCGAAAATTTATGCTCGGAAATAAGGGATTTGTTTAGTTATGTTTAATATGAGGCGTGTGTTGATGATTTGAATGCTCTTGGTGAATGAATTTTGCCTCTATAATCCCTAGTTTTGAGTTGATTTTGCCAATTTAGGGTAAATTTTATCAATGTGAAAATAATTTGGGGGGTTTTTGATTTCTTTGCTTCCTATGATGCCTAATATATGCTTATGATGGTCTATCAATTTTTTTAACTCCATTTGAGCATAAAACCCCCATTTTTGAAGCTAAACTTTGTCTAATTTGAGAATTTTGGATTTTCCCCCAATTTTGATCTTGTTGTCAATTATTTTTGTACAGAACTCTATTCTCAAACACTGTTTTAATGAATGATTCTTGCTTGTGACCTTGTTTATACCGTGTGTCGTTGAAATTTTGATTTTTATTCAAAATTTTCAACTATTCTGGTTAAACTTGGTTTTGTGCTAGTTATGTTGATGCTCTTGATAGACTAATCGCTGACGGGGTCATTAATTTTTGACTTGTGAGTCTTATTCTAATACTTGGAAGCCCCGTTAGCATTGTTGTTGTTGAATTGTTTTGACAGATGCCACCAAAGAAGCGAACTAAGAATGTTGGAACCAGCTCTAGTCGGGCAACGAGGGCCCGCTACCAGCCTCAGTTCCCGGAAGACAAACAGTGGATCACATACCTTGACTTACTGACGAAGGAGGTGGGCACTTTTCATTATCCTGATGAGCCCACATTGACAGCTGCTGAGCTACGTGACGAGGTGATGACGCTGCTGCGAAGGGGATGGTGGCAACACCTTTTCTTTGGCATCCGAGAGCCGACATACAAGGAATTGACTTGCGAGGTTTTGGCCACAATTAAGGTGCCTCGATCCATCCGTTCTTCAGATATCCACCGACCCATGATCACATTTCGGGCATTCAGTGAAGACCATACCATCTCCATTTACGACATCAAGCGATATTTAGGTTTTACCCGGATAGAGGACAGAGCAGATAACGAGACAGACTTGACTGATTTTCCACCAGATGTTGACCGCCAGAGATTTTGGGAGAGCATTTCTAGAAATGGCGGCGAGTACAACCCCCGAGACACCCCTAGCACCTTGTTGTACCCACGAGCATACCGAGTCATCCATTCCCTCCTTTCATCCACCATCACTGGGAGGGCCGAGGTAGCAGGTAAGGTCTCCACCACATACCTTCTGTGCCTTTATTGCATGATCAACAACAAGCTGCCACACATGGGTGCTCTCATTGCTGGCCTCTTCCACCGCCAGTCCACATACCAGATCAAGGCCATCTTTTCTGGACCATACATCACCCGCCTTCTACGGGGAATGGGTTACGGCGACCACTTTGAAAACATGGAGGAGATTTCTTACTATGAGCCGTTGACCAAGCTTCCAGAGTTGAACACCGGAGTGGCCAGAAGGAGGCGCCTAGCAGAGCAACCAACTAATGGAGAGGAAGGGGTACCACATCAGGCAGGTATCCACATTCAGGAGAGAGGTGGAGCAGCAGCTGAGGATGCTGGACACATTGATGGGGGTGGGGCAGCCATGGACCATGACGCTGCCCATGTTATTCCCGGCATGCCTCCTGCTTTTGAGGATGCTTTTCACAGATGGCACGAGGAGCAGCAGGAGTACCATGAGGAGTGGCGAGAGCGACAACAGCGCTATTACTCTACGATGCACGTGAGTCAGAGTCTATTCTTCCAGGATATGCGTGAGGCACACCAGCGTCAGCAGGAGTTCTTTCGTGAAATGAGGGCGGACCAGCAGACGTTCCTTCGGGAGGTCCGGTAGGAGAGGCAGACATACCGTAGAGAGCTCCAGCAGACCATTCACGATGAAATTTCGACCGGGTTCTCCAACCTGCGCATCCAGTACGCCGAGTTGGACACTCGTGTCACGTCTTTGGAGACTAGCCGGAGTTCATTCTTTGATGCACGTCGACCACCGTCACCTCCGGAGCAGTAGTTGATTGCGTAGACTGTCTTCCAATAGCCTCTGTGTTCTGATTTTATTTGATGACTGTACCTCTATTTTCACTCTCACACTCACCCACATTAACTCTTTACTCTTTCTCTTTATTGCTTGGATGTTGTGTTTGGATTGATGATTGCAGCTACAAGTTCATTGGATGAATTGCCGAGTTCATTTGACCCAGTTGAGTTCTACACCGACCAGCAGCATTGGGAAGTTTCTTTGACTCTTGTACTCGTGATTATGACTTGAGTTGATTTTGAGCACGCGTGACCCTTTCCCTTTACCCCCTTGTGCATAGTGCATTTTTGGTCATCGAGGGCGGTTCCAAAGTTTAAGTGTGGGGGAGTGAATTGGGCAGTCGGGCAGTAGTCGTTACATGTGATTATTAGAGTTAGCATGCGCAAGTGTTAGTTGTATATTCATAAGAAATACATGTCAAAATTTTTGAAAATGTTTCTTTAAACTGTGTCTTTGTGAGCTAGTTAGCGTTTGACTATGCTTTTAAAATGTCCTTAAAGTGTTTAGGCTTAAATTGCTTGCACTATAATCTAGTTGTTGAAAGGATGAATGCATTAGTCACCCACGTAATAATTAACAATTTTCTCCATTGACCTGAATAAGTTCCTTTAGGAGAAGCCATTTTGAGCCTGACTGTTCTTTGTTTACCCATTTAATTGAGCTCCATAGCCAAATGACCTCTGTTTTCTTACCCGTGAATATTTCTGACGTAGTGTTGATGTTTAGGGAACTAGGGGATGAATTTGCTAAGTTTAGGGAATTTTGATAGGAGCCAATTTTGGCACTGTTCCTATGCCCCAAACGGGGTAAGAGCAGTCACTTTTTAGGAATTTGATACTTTCGAGGATTGCATTGTAGACATGGATTCACATTAATAAATAAACTTTAATCGCTATTTTTTCCTTGGTGAGGCCGAGATTAGAATGGGGTAATGTCTAGTAAGATTCCGAAAGGTGAAAAATTAATATAGCTAGACCTCTTACCTTGCGAAAAAGAGAATGGGAGCCCGGGTCAACAAGCGTAAGTGTTTTGCACAATAAGATGAGACTTGGGTATCTTTCGAAAGAAATGGCGTTCTCGTACCAACATGACAAGGAAAACTAAACATACTTAATGAACTTGGAGGCTATTGCAAATTAGCTTTAGTTCTCCGCGTACTTCAAGTATACGTCAGAGCACTAATGTACCACAGCGGTTTAGCTTAGTTGTACACCATGCCTGCTCTTTGCATAGGTTTAAATGATTGTTCCTAAATTATGGCCTACTAAGTTCCTTGATCCTAAGATTAGCCCTAAAGTTCTTAAATGCATTGAGTCTTTGTTAGAATATTCCAATCTCTCAAAAGAAAAGGACTGTTTTTTTTACCATTCACCGTCACTTTCACAAGTCCTTCTGATCAATAGCTAGTTTTTTTTGTGTATGCTGCCATTACTTCAATGATGTTGTGAATAATTTTGTCATTTAAGTTAGCTAAAATACAAAGATGCAGTTTAGGGAAGAATTTTCTGGATTAAGATTGTATGTTCTGTGAATATCCCTTTAACTACGTGCGCATGCTAACTGTTTTAAATTCCGTGTGGTGATTATCGTAAGTCCCGTTGTTTGATTCGCTTGAGGACAAGCAAAAGCTTAAGTGTGGGGGAGTCTGATAAGTCCGTATTTAGACACGCATTTGATGCGTGTTCAGGTTGGATTTTGATGGTTTTCCTAGCTTTAAGGTGTTGCAAGTCTCAATTTTAGCTCAAGTTGTGATTACCAGGCATTGAGTCGAGTTTTGTTGCATTTGGAGTCAAATTGAAGAAGTTAGAGTCCAGCAATCGGCGCTTGAGAGACAATCGGGGGGAGCTACAGAGCAATCAAGAAAGATTTGAGAGATTTGGATGAAGTTTTGATGAAGTAAGAGCATTTGGATTGACCCCATTTGCATGCGGGAGCGTTGGGGCAAGAAAACAAGAAAAAGGAGAAAAAAAGTGGACGCACAGTCGTGCGTCTGGTACGCACGATCGTGCGTCGGATACGAAATCACGAAGAACTCTCTGCCTGCTACGCACGATCGTGCATAGCCCTGAGTTACGCGCGGTCGTTTCCCACATCGACCAGAATTCTGATTTTTCTCCTCTTTTCTATAAATAAGGCCTCTCTAACCCTTTTTAGGGGTGATGAACATTACAGAGAGGCCTAGGGACGAAATTAACACCGTTTTTATGCTATTTTCTTCCAAGATCCTGGGATTATTTGTAAGTTCATCTTTTTAATTAATGACAATTTATTCTATTCTTCCCAATTCTGTTGATTCTTCAATTATGAATTGTGAGTAGTTTAATTAGGGATTTGGGATTGATGAAGGGGTTAATCATGATGTATGGTTAGGTTCTTGATGGTGTAAATTGCATGAATGCCGTTTAATTTGTGTTTGAATAATTTAATTGATATCTTTTGTAACCTAGATGGCCACTAGAATTACAATCGCATGTAGAATGAATTAAGAGAGATCTAATTTGTTCTAGGACACATTCACACACACTTAATCGTTCGCTAAGAGATTAGTAGCGATTAAGGATCCGTAAGCTCGTTCGTCTTGCATATAATTTAGGATCCTGTCGCATGAGAGATCAGCCTGGTCCCCTAAATTATTGTACTCTACGCCGCGAGAGCGGTAAGAACTTAGTATTGATTAGCTAGGCTCAATTAAATTAAATTCATGTAATTAAGCCTGATCTGCCAGAAATCTGATTACCCCGGAATCAATCCCTGTTCCCTTCGTCGTTAATTAAGAAGAACCCAATTATTTACTTTTAGTCATTTATTTGCAATTTTAGTTTTCTCAAGCAACCAAATCTCGCACGACCGCATTTGTTTTGTTTATTCTTTATCGCTGATTTTTAGTTAATTCTTAATTCCCTTTTACCGTCCCTGTGGAGACGATACTCGTACTTTCACCGCTATATTACGATCTTTTTAAGTGCGAGAAAACTCACATCACATAGTCATCCCAAAAATACTTTTAAAACTGTAGCGGAAGTTCTTAGAAACTGAAGGTGACATTTTAAAGTCCTTATTAAAAACATCAAACACAATGACATGCATTAGTCCTACGCCTCCTTCCATCCCAGTGCTCCTAGCGGGTTCCGAGCTTAACCTACGGGTAGGAAAAACAAACAAACAACTACCCGCTCAGCAATGTGCTGAGTGGTACGGTAATAACATCACAATAATTTTAGCATATCAAAGCACATATCATAATTCACATCTGATCAGACAAACATATAACATACCTGGGTGATCCAACAGCTGATATAAGAATACCGATATTTATTTACAGAACAGAACATATTCAGATATCATAATTATCAGAAAATTCTTATTCTGATATTATTATTATTATTATTGTACTAAACAGAAACATATTCAGATATCATAATTATTAGAAAATTCTTATTCTGAGACTTATCATAATAAAAACATATTCATTTAGCCTTGAACTCAAGAATCTGGACCTAGACCGAAGAATACTAATGGTAATGAATACGGTCTTGAAGTCCGTACCCACATTACCCAAGAAGAATATGGAAACGTAATCGCCGGAGCTACACGTACCAATCCTAACAGAAGCTAGCTGAGCAGAAAGGACGAGATCACCGAAAAGACCCGAACCTTAACAAGAGAGTAATAGTGCTCTAAAAAAATATTTCAGGAGTGTACGGGGTACACTAAACAGGAGAGCACTAGTTCCTCTAAACAGAATTTCAGGAGTGTACATAGTACACTAAACAGAACAGGAGTATTCACGTCAGAGTGCCTGACCAAGAGCAAGGCGGTTTCCCCCCATAATAATACTCATCTTTTATTTTGCTTACAAATAACTATTCAAGTACATATATAAATGATTTTCAAATATAAAATTTATCTAAGAAAAAGCGACTTGTTGAATATACACTAAAAATAACAATTAGAACACATATTTTCAATTTCTATGCTATCTGGCCGATTTATACATATAAAGAGCAATTACTTAAACCACCAAGTCCAATTTATCTTAATATTTTATTATTATTATTATTATTATTATTATTATTAACTAAAGTGTACATTCTGGTCCAATCTTTTATTAACTAAAGTGTACGTTCTGGCCGATTATACATATGAAGAACAATTACTTAAACCATCAAATTCAATTTATCTTAATATTTTATTATTATTATTAACTAAAGTGTACATTATGTTATTTTGGTCCAACCTTTTTAATCCATCCTAATCCATCCGTAAGTGAATGTAATCGGTTAATACATGAATTATGTATATGATGATTATATCTATTTTAAATATTACATTTGCATATTATAATAGTATTATCTAGTAAAAAGAAAGAAAAATAATCATTACCTGTGTAAATATATAAGTTCGCCTAAAACATACGTATAACACAATGACCATGCATGCATGTCATATCACTCAAGTCTAATGATGGTTTTCTTCTACATATTCACCGTACTTAAGTCATCTATGGAGTTAATTAGTACATGGATATAAAATATTATTGTTTTACCTCAATGGTGAGGCCGAATGTAATATTATAAGCATGTATGAGAAATGATACTTACGCATATCCATATTTTTTTGTATAATTCTTATCGTGAAGTGGGTACTTGCCTTCCTTTATATTCTCATGTAAATAAACAGCTCATATATAAATATATGCTAAATAATTAATAATGGATACACGGTTAAATATTTATAACTTATTTTGAAGCTGTCCTACATATAAATTGATATAACAAGCAATGCATGCATGTTAATCCTGCATACTTATTTTAATGTTATACATGCACTTTAATTGATATTATGTAATTGAACTAATATTCTCACATGTAAAGTAATTCGATCGTATTTACTTAATTTTTTCTAAAAGTATAGGGCACATCCTCACATGCATGTTATCATAGTTCTATATCAATCGTAAGGCTAGGTTATTTGTTTAAATACGCCGTCAATTAAACCTTATTTCTAGTTGACACTCAGATTGAATAATAATGTAATTACTATAAATCAATCATTCTTATGAACTTGAAGAACACATTTTTAGGGCACACAAAACATCTATAAGGCTAAATTGTGTTCATCATCTCCATAACATAACGGAAACAAGGACGGAAATTATACTAAAATGGGGCGGAAACGTACTGACCTTATTGAAGAGGAATTATAAGAAATCTGACTAGACAGGGAAGTCCTCCTTACGACACTGATTTATTCATCACTCTAGCTAGCAATTACTTCTTCTCTTAAATTTATTTATTTGTTTTTGCTCAACCACTTACGAGAAACCATTGAAAAGTATATGATTGTATGACCACATGCATATAAATATATATATATATGCAAGGTCACTTTCCCCCATGCCTGAACTTATTGTGGAGATGGAGCCAAATTGCATTATATTAACCCTTCTATTCTAGCAGTACGCATGGCATAAATGTTTAATGAGGCTTCCAAGTGTGACTCTTCATGCATGCTGGAACAATTTAGTCATACACATGCTAGTGCATAGACTTCCAAGTGGACTATACCATGCATTCTAGGACAAACAATGCTACTACGGTGACCTTTATTTTGGAGTTGAGGGAAATATGTGTTTCAAATTATAATTAATGGATCATGTATTTTTTTTACATACAACTTTCATAGCTAAATTCATGAGTTTACAAAGACACACTACATGTTTGTCAACATTTAGTTTCAAATGTCATTAATTTATTTTTAAAACAGTTGGTTTCGTATATACTAATTATTGTAATTTTATGCTATTTTATTTTATTATCAATATTTGTTGTCTTTCTGATAATTATTTAACCGTTAGGATTAACGATAATGAATATTATTTCAAAACACTACAAGAAAAAACGTTTTTTGCGTCGACAAAAAGTCTACACAAAAAGTCGAAAGTCAACGCAAATACTTTTTTAGCGTCAACATGTCGACGCAAATGTGTCGACGCTAATGCCGCGATGCAAAAGGTTTTTTTGCGTCGACTTTTGTTGACGCAAATAAGATTTACCTTTTGCGTCCACTTTGTCAACGCAAATAAGATTTACCTTTTGCGTACACTTTGTCAACGCAAAATGGTCCCCGGGGCTAAAAATAAAAGTAACCTTTAGCGTCGACATGTCGATGCCAAAAGTGCTAAATTTTCTAAAAAAATTAAAATAAATTTAGAATATATCTTAATTGTTGTTTTTCACTGAAATACCAACCTACATATCAAGAATCAGAAAATATAAATTTCCATACAAATGCACTTACAAAAAAGAGTATTTATTTATCACCTATTACATATTCTTGCAAAAGCAAACTATCATATGCTTTTACTTCTCCGTATGGAATCTAAGAGTGTTTATCATCTATTTAATATTCTTCCAAAAGGCAATTTGCTGCATATGGCCTCTGATTACTTCTGATTTTGAGCATTTCTCCTGAAACAAAATAATACTCTGTATTAATTACGTAATAATAACAACAAATCTAAACACAAAATATATCACCAAAGTTAATGATATTAAACTATGCATGTGAGGAGAGCTATATAATTGTTGTTAGTAAAGCAATTTACCAGCTACAGATTTAAAAGAAAGTACTAACTCCTTCAAATTTATTACCACATCAAGTCTTTGAGTAACAAATCAAGTACATATTTTGTTAGTATAGTAGTAAGGTAAATTGTAAAGTTGAATGATTTCTTTATTGAACTTACCGCAATGCAAGGAGCAAACACATAGGGAATCCCTAAGGGAGGCAGCTTCAATTCCCCAATTCTCTTCAGAAGTTCAGGATTCCTAAATGTATCAATTAAAAAATTAATTAAATTACATACCTCCTTATTATTGAAAGTTACTTAAATAGCGTGGGCACCACAAAGCCAAGCGAACAAAAGTTTAATTAACACATACTGGGGAAAGTACACAGAAGTGAAGAAGGAAACATGAATGTAACACGAGTAAAAATTAACAAAAATACAAGAGGCCCAACCAACAACTCTAACCTATTTCAACTCAATCCTCTTCACTTGCACCAGAAGATAGAGAAAGGATGTTTGCAGGTGTTGACGTGCTGGTTTACAAAGTTCTTGTTCCGGGTGCTGCAATCAACAAAATGAACCAAATGGTCACTCTTAACATCATTTTATTCTGAAACTTGAAAACTCTTCCTTAAATCTCAAATCAAACAAATAAAAGTAAACAAACTTTAAACACATTAACCAAGTTATATGCACTGGAGCACAACTAAGAGTGGGCCCATGTTAGGCCTGGCGATGCCACTGAACTATACATGCACAAAAAAATACAAGTAAAAGGGCACCCATCTCTTTGATTAGATCATACCATGTTATGAAGTATTTGTTTATTTGTTGTTAAGATTAACTAAAGAATTGAAGATAAACACATATAAACACTCACACAGTCACACTACAGAGAGCTTATGACATTTCTCCATCAGGTCAACTTGTCGATATGATGCATTCATATGAAAACAACAAAATGCATACTGTCACCCATTGGGTGCATATATAAGCAGCTGGCTAGACCAACAAACGATGCATGGCCTCAAACAGAATAATACACTTACATTTTGAATACTTGTAGATTTCTGCATAGGGGTACTATTTTGATTTTGATGGACACTTAACAACTCCTTTGTCCAACTGCATGGACCACACTGAATCAAAAAACGAAAGAGATATTGAGTTAGGTTTACTTTTTGTTTTGATACATCGGAAAAGATGAGTTAGGTTTACTATTACCACTCCGATGTGTAAAGGATGTGACATTAACCACACGTGAAGGGGTGAGACTACTTTCCAGTAAATGGAGTAGGACTTTGGTCATACAAAATGCACCGATATAGTTTTTGTGAACATCCTGAAATACGTATAAATAGTGAAATGCATCATTAAATCTATACACTGAATGTGCCATAGAACTCATCTAATAACACTGGAGTGATACAATGCTTTATATGCATCTTATTTTCCCTGTAAACAAAAGTAATGCGAGTCCAACCAAACTTACAACTAATAAAATGTACCATGTTGGAATTAAAATAGGGACAAATAACAACCCGAAATCCTCAAATAACAAATACTCTGTATCTTTTTGATTGAGAGAAAATGCAAGAAAACTCAAAGATGCAAATTCACAAACACCTAGAATGCTTCAACTTTTGTAGATGGTAAGGGAGAGCAGACCTACTTGAACTAAATCCTAGAACAAACCTATTCGAAATTACTTTGAAAAGTAAGGTTTCAAAAATTGGTAATATGTAGTTGTGCATGAGCTACTAACATTCAAGAATCAGTTTAATTGGGGTCTAACATTGAAGATTTAGTTTAGGAATTAGTAATTTTAGTTATAATCAAAACGCAAGCACTGAAAATCGGGATTTGAGAACTGCCTCTACGAATTTCAGATTAGGTTTACATGTTTTAAATTAGGTTGTAGTATGTGAATGAGGAGGCTAATCACTAACCAGAAGTACGTGGAGGCATGGAGCCGTATAAGCTGAAGGCGGTGCGTTGGTGCCGCGATGAAGCTGCGAGTTTGACGTGGTGTACGAGTGCTATCGAGTGCCGATGGAAGTTAGGAGCGCTGCGTTGGGAGCCACAGATTGTCGGTGTCCAATGGGTCGGCGGCGGTGCGGTGACTAGAAGTTAGGAGGTGGATGGGAGTTTGGAAGAGAAGCGAGCGGCGAAGAAGGGAAACGCAGGCGACCGCGGAGAGGGAGAAACACAGGTGACAGAGGAGAAGTACCGCATAGTTTTTTTATAAATTGAGCTGCACCCTAATTGTAAATATACCCTACATATTACTCCTTAGTACTCCGTATAGTTTTAGCGTCCCCAAGATGCAGACTAATATTATTGGCGTATATAATTTCTTTTGCGTCAACTCGTGGACACAAAAGTCGTATTATTAGCATTCACTTGTGTCGACACAAAAGTTTTCGACGCAAATAATACCTTTTGTTGTAGTGAAATTTTACGTTACCGGCTAGACCGGATTTTGAGGGTGTTACATTTCTCTCCCCCTTAAGAGAATTTCGTCCTCGAAATTACCTTAGTTGACGTTGTTGAACAAATGTGGATATTGCTCCAGCATTGCCTCTTCTGTTTCCCAAGTTGCTTCCTCCGTAGTGTGGTTTCTCCAGAGGACTTTGACTAAGGGAACATTTTTGTTCCTTAACACCTTTGTATCCTGAGCGAGTATCTGTACGGGTTCTTCTTCATATGTCAAATCCTTATTGACCTCGACAGACCCAGGTGCTAGCATGTGTGAAGGATCTGATCCGTATCTTCTTAACATGGGTACATGGAACACATCGTGTATTTGGCTCAACTCCGATGGTAGAGCTAGTCGATAGGCTACTGGACCAATACGTTCAGTGATCTCGTAAGGCCCAATGAACCTTGGACTTGGCTTTCCCTTTTTACCAAAACATAGAACCTTTTTCCAAAGAGACACTTTCAGAAAAACATTTTCTCCGATAGCATACTCAATATCACGACGCTTCAGATCAGCATATGATTTTTGTCTATCCGATGCTATCTTGAGTCGCTCTTGAATCAGTTTGATCTTCTCCTCTGTCTCTTGAATCAAATTGAGCCCAACGACCTTTCTTTCACTTAGCTCTGTCCAACAGACTGGAGTTCTACACTTCCGACCATACAAAGCTTCATATGGTGCCATTTGAATGGTAGCTTGGTAGCTATTATTGTATGCGAACTCCATAGGAGGTAGGTACTTCTCCCAACTTCCCTTGAACTCAATTGCACAACCACGCATCATATCCTCAAGAATTTGAATAACTCTTTCAGATTGGCCATCTGTCTGTGGATGAAAGGTTGTGCTAAAGTTCAATTTTGTACCAAGTGACTTTTGTAAGCTTCCCCAGAACTGAGAAGTGAACCTTGGATCTCTATCAGATATGATGGACAGGGGTATCCCATGTAGTCGAACTATTTCTTGAATATACAGTTCGACCAACTTATTTAAGGAGAAATCCCTTCGAACGGGTATGAAATGAGCAGATTTAGTAAGTCGGTCCACTATTACCCAAACTGAGTCATTCTTCTTTGGGGTCAATGGTAATCGTACCACGAAATCCATGGTTACCCGATCCCATTTCCATTCCGGTATTGTAATAGGTTGTAATAATCCAGATGGAAATTGGTGTTCGGCTTTTACCTGTTGACAAATGAGACACTTAGAAGTAAAGTTAGTGATATCACGTTTCATACCAGACCACCAATAAAGATTCTTCAAGTCACTGAACATTTTGTTACTGCCCGGATGCATTGAGTATTTTGTTTCATGTGCCTCACGGAGAATTATTTGTTGATTTCCCCATTGGGAACAACTAAACGGCCTCGAAAGTATAATCCACCATTACTCTGTTCGGAGAAATCCGGTCTCTCCCCCTTAGAAATGGTTTCCGCTATCTTAATACATTGATCATCACACTTCTGAGCTACTAGGATTTCCTCTTGAAGTGAAGGTTTGAGATGTAATTCAGCTAGAGTTTTTCGGCTCAAAGCATCTGCTACAACATTAGCTTTCCCCGGGTGATAATCGATTACACAATCGTAATCCTTGATTAACTCTAGCCAGCGCCTTTGCCTCAAATTTAGCTCTTTCTGGGTCGGAAGATATCTCAGACTTTTATGGTTGGTAAAGATATAACATCTTTCCCCATAAAGATAATGTCGCCATATCTTTAAAGCAAAGACAATGGCTGCTAGCTCCAGATCGTGTGTGGGGTAGTTCTTCTCATGCTCTTTGAGTTGTCTCGAGGCATAAGCAACCACCTTTCCTTCTTGCATAAGAACACATTCTAGGCCATTTAGAGAAGCATCACTAAACACGGTAAAGTCTTTACCTGATACAGGTTGGACTAACACCGGAGCTTCAGTGAGAACCTTCTTTAGTTTATCAAAATTCTCTTGGCAAGATTGTGTCCATTCAAAACGTTTATTCTTCTTCAAGAGTTTATGGAGAGGTGAAGCTATCAAGGAAAAACCTTTAACAAAGCGACGATAGTAACCGGCTAATCCCAGAAAACTTCGGACCTCCGTCACATTCTGAGGTGGTTTCCAATTTGTGATGGCTTGTATTTTTGTGGGGTCCACTCTTATTCCATCTGCTGAAATGATGTGTCCCAGAAAAGTTAATTTATCAAGCCAAAATTCACACTTTGAAAATTTGGCATAAAGTTTGTGCTTTCGCAGTGTTTCTAGCACAATTTTGAGATGCTCCTTGTGCTCCTCCTCAGACTTTGAATAGACCAAGACTCATCAATAAAGACAACCACAAACTGATCTAGAAAAGGCTTAAATACTCTGTTCATTAGGTCCATTAATGTAGCAGGAGCATTGGTTAAACCAAAAGGCATGACCAGAAACTCATAGTGTCCGTATCTTGTTCTGAATGCAGTTTTTGGTACGTCTTCCTTCTTTACGGGCAGCTAGTGATATCCCGATCGAAGATCCATTTTTGAGAACACTTTAGCTCCCTTGAGTTGGTCAAAGAGATCATCGATCCTTGGCAATGGGTAACGGTTTTCACCGTAACTTTGTTTAGCTGTCAATAATTGATGCAAAGTCTTATGGAACCATCCTTTTTCTTTACAAATAAAACTGGTGCGCCCCATGGAGACACACTGGGTTGGATAAATCCCTTATCTAAGAGATCTTAGAGTTGTGCCTTTAATTCTTTCATTTCAGCAGGAGCCATTCGGTAAGGAGTTGCTGAAATGGGAGTAGTACTAGGAACTAGTTCAATATTAAATTCCACTTCTCGAGATGGTGGTAAACCTGGTAACTCATCAGGAAAGACATCTGGAAAGTTTTGTACAATAGGAATGTCATTTAATACTGGAGCTTCCTTCTGAGTATCACGAACGTAAGCTAGGTATGCTTGACATTTCTTACGCATAAGCCTTAGAGCATGCATCATAGAAATAAGTTGAGGTGGCTTTGGAAATAATTCTCCAGGAACAAGAACAGTTTCAACTTGCTCAGTTCGAAGCAACAATGTTTTTCCTTGGCAATTTACTATAGCTTTATGCTTGGAGAGCCAATCCATACCAAGAATGATATCAAATTCTCAATACGGTAATTCAATGAGATCTGCATTGAATTGTTTTCCCTGCACCTCTAAAGGACAATGTCGGTATACTTGATTGACAATAATACTTCGCCCTAAAGGTGTAGATACCTCCATCTGGACATCTAAGCTTTCTTTCGGGCATGCAAGTAAACACGCAGTGCAGACACATATATAGGAATGTGTAGAACCAGGGTCAATTAAGGCACACATATTAGTGTTAAAAAGAGTAAACATACCAATGATGACGTCGTTCTCCGGTTGCTCCTCCCGAGCTTGCATAGCATAGGTCCTTTCCTGGGGACGACCTTGTGGTGGTCGGTTTACAGTTTCAGAGTTGCCAGTGGTATTGCCTTGATTATGAGTTTGTCCTCTCTTCTGTGGAGGTTGCATAGGGCGGGCTGTAGCCGATGAAGCATTACCTGTGACAAGTGATGGGCATTCTCTAAGCATGTGACCCATCTGGCCACATCGGAAACAAGCGCCTGACGCTCTTCTACACTCCCCCACATGGTGTTTTCCGCAAAAGGAGCATAACGGGGCATTTTTGACTTGGGAAGTTGGCGGTCGAGGTTTGTTGCTAGCAGACATGGACGTGGCACGAAATTTACTCCTTCCGCTTTCTGGTTTCTTCCCCATTGGATTCTTCATCGGTTCTGAGTAGGAAAATGTCCCTCTGTTGGTCTTTCTTCTGCGCCACCCTTCAAAGTTTTGAGCGGCCTTCACAAGTTGCGTGAAGCTAACGTGGCGTAAAGTAACTACTTGCCCAGCGATTTCTTCATTAAGACCATACTCGAATTTTCGGCACTTATCAGCTTCAACTCTTACCATATCCAGAGCATACTTGCTCAAGCGGAGGAATTCATATGCATACTCCGCTACTGTCATGGATCCTTGTGTCAGAACCATGAATTGCCGTTTTCGTTCTTCTTGGTACCAAGTCGGGACAAATTGATCTATGAAGCGTGCTTGGAAGTAGTCCCACGTCACGGGGCTCGGTAGATCAGGTCTGAAAAGTACAGATTTCCACCAATCATACGCTCCATGTTGCAGCAAGCTAATAGCATATCGTGGGCGATCGGCTACCGGCACCTGTAAGTCTTCTAAGACTCGAGCAGTTTGCTCAAGCCAAAATTCAGCAATTTCCGGAGTATCTTCCCTTTTTCCAAAGAAAATAGAGACGCCGTTCCTTTTTAACTTCTCGAATGTGATGGATTCCCGTGCATCTCCGTTATTAGTTGGGATCATATTTTGAACTATTTGTTGGAACAATCCAGTCATCTGCTGTACGGACGGATTTGGCATGTGGTATTCCTCATGGTGAGTGCTGACATGTTCAGATCCATGCACAAAATGCTCACTTGGATCTTCAGATGACATTGTAGGCCTAAATTGAAAAAGGTTCATAATAACTTAATTATCTATGATATAACTAAATATAAGGATGGGAGGCGGACTTCTAAAATGCAATGCAAAACACACGATGTATAAATAAAACCCATTTACCCAAGGTATAAAAGAATCATTTAAAACCATTGTCTCTGATACCAAAACTGTAACACTCCACCCGGTCTGACCTCGCCGACCCGGGCGACGCGTCACTTGGAGGGAAAAAAAATAGAAATTGTTTTTAAAACTACTGTTAGTAATTCAAGAAAGTCACCCATTTTTTTCACTTGACACATTTAATTATAATAAGAGAGTTTAGTACTTAAAATAAAGCGTATTAATTCCAAAATAACTTCATTATTTATTACCCGGAAATGTCAAACTCACCATGGAGTAGAATGTTATTAAAATAGACATAACATAGTCATCACAAAAATACTTTTAAAAATGCAGCGGAAGTACTTAGAAACTGAAGGTGACATTTTAAAGTCCTTATTAAAAACATCAAACACAATGACATGCATTAGTCCTACGCCTCCTTCCATCCCAGTGCTCCTAGCGGGTTCCGAGCTTAACATACGGGTAGGAAAAACAAACAAACAACTACCCGCTCAGCAATGTGCTGAGTGGTACGGTAATAACATCACAATAATTTTAGCATTGATGGAGTATATGGCCCAGGGACCCCCGGCCCACATACTTCCTCTACTACAATCAGGCCCAATAGGCCCAAACGGGCCAAGCCCAGCAAAATGGAGCTCTAAGCAGCCCACAATACGCAGAGGGGTGCCTTCGGCCCCATGGCCGAAGACTACCAGTGACGGAATCGAGCTCAGAAACATCACAGGAGAACAAGGCTTAAAAACCAAGCCTTCGGCAACTGCAGCCCTCGGCAGGTAGGAGCCCTCGATTAGAAGAGGCATCACAGGAGAACAAGGCTTGAAAACCAAGCCTTCGGCACCTGCAGCCCTCGGCAGGTAGGAGCCCTCGGTTAGAAGAGCCTTCGGCCCAGCACCCTTCAGCCGAAGGCATCCACCTCGACAGAATATCCTCTTCACATGCGCCTAGATCACCGTACCAAGTACAAACGTCACATCCAACCACCGCATTTAATGCGGCCACATGCGAGTGCCAGTGCCACCCTGGTCGAGGTGACCCCTCAACCACCAGAAAACTGACACGTGTTCTTATCTAGCATTTATTACTACTATAAATAGCACCCCATTTCCCCATTTTAACCCAGAAGCAAATACGCTGAATACATTTCTAATATACTCTCTCTCTCTACTTACTTGCTCTGACTTCTCTCTAGTTATTCCCCGTAATAACCCCTCGGATAAGCTACCCCCCGGGTAGACTATCCATCATTTAGTGCTTTCATTGAGAGTTTGAACAATCAAGTAAGAAACCCTCCCCTTCAGCTAAAAACACCTATCAAAATGGGAAGTGATGGATAGTCTACCCCGGGGGTATATATCCGAGGGGTTATTGCTGAGAATAACTTAGAGAGAAGTCAGAGCATAAGTAAGTAAGAGAGAGAGTGTATTCAGTATGAATGTCCTGGTCTACAAATGGGGAAATGGGGTGCTATTTATAGTAGCAATAAATGCCGGACAGGGACACGTGTCAAGCGCCCATTGGCCGAGAGGTCACCTCAATTGGTTGGCGCTGGCAGCCGCATGTGGCCGCATTTAATGCGGCTGTTGGATGGGATGTCTGTACAGGGTACGGTGATCTGTACGCATGTGATGCGGAGATCATGTCGGGAGAGGTGCCCCCGGCCACAGAGGACTAGCCGAGGGCTCTTAGTGCCGAGGACCCCTGAGTGCCGAGGGCTGCTATTTTCGCCGTTTTCTCCCAGTTCCTCTGTTTGTTCGAAATATCCACGCTGTGATAGTTTGGAGCCTTCGGCCAGGGGGCCGAAGGCACCCCTGGTGCGTATTGGGCCTCTGGGCGCTGTGATTTGGGCCTGTTGAGCTTCCTGGGCCGGTTGGGCCTCCATTGGTGTAGTAGGAGTCTGTGGGCCGGGTGTTCCCGGGCCATATACTCCATCAGGAGTCCCTCACTCCTTTTGCCGAAAGGTACTTGAGGGAAAAGGAGTAAACTGTGTCTGCCATTTGATGTTGCTCCGTTGTAGTTTGGTGAGGAGTTGTTGTTTGCGTGTCCCTGCCGAAGGCAGTCCCTCAGTTACCCACATGTCGGGACTTGAGGGCTTGCTTTGTCGTTTGTTGGAATTTCACTAATTTTGTAATTTAATGATTTTCCCGAGGGGGTTCCCCAGTCCCCCACTCCTTGAGGCACTTGTAAAGTGGTGAAAAGGAGTAGAGTAGTTGCGTTGCTGTTGTGGGCCGAAGGCTGACGCTTTTCGTTTCATTTTGGGGGGATGCCTCGTTAAAAACCTCATTGGGAAAAACCCTGGGGGAAAAAATCCTAATGAGGGAAAAAGAGTGCACCGAATTCCCCCAACGATGAATCGAAAATGTGAAACCTTGGTCAAAAATGGAGAATAATCGGTAATGCCGAAGGCTCTCCTTTTTCTGAGGGCTCATGTGTTGATTAGCCGGAGGCTTTGTTGTTGACGTCATGGGGGCGCCGAAGGGGAGTCCCTCAATCTGGGGATCGAGGGTGTAATGAATGTGGGTAGCAGTGGAGTTGTTACCGGGGGGTCCACTGTTTGTTGATTAGTTGGTGATGAAGATACCCGAGGGCTCCCATTACCTGTGTGCTGTAGACTATCCGTCAATGAGGTATACTCCCCGGGGGCTAACCGGCCCTTACAGTGCTGAGGGGGAATCTCCGAGGGGGTGGCCTGATGTGAAGCCTTGGGCTTCTAAAGGAGTGATCCCGAGGGCGACTGTTATGTACCGTGTGGGGCATAAACCGGGGGCGTCTCTGGGTAAGTGTACCCGGATGCTCTCCTTGGTGAAGTGGAGTGAAGTAAAAAAAAGTCCGGGGGCTCCCAGAATATAGCCGTTGGAAATATAGCCGTTGGAATATGTACCGTCAGGATATAGCCGTGGGGGGGGGGGGGGGTACACGTGGAGTGTAGCCGTTGGCTGCTCGTGGGCGGGCGTCACTGGTTGGGTGAAATGACGGTGTGTAATGATCACTCTTGGCCGGAGGCCCAGTTTTCGGGCCCAAGCCCGGATTCTGGAGTCTATAAATACCCCATGGCCAGACCATTCTCCTTGTGCGTCCGATATCGTTAGCGAAGCCCTGCCAAATTTTCTAGAGAGAGAAAGCTCAAGCCCCCGGTCAAAACTCAGCTTTCAAGGTCAGTGTCCTGCTTTCCTCCCAAAACTTTTAGTAAGTTCCGCCCTCTGGCCTTAGATTAGGGTTAGAGTCCTGTAGAAAGCCTTCGAAACCTCAGGTGCGTACTTTGTCAAAAATGTCGTCTGCGAGCGATTCCCAGGACATCTCGAGGACCCCCTCGGTTCAGGACGAAAGCATCTCCGGCGTGGAGTCCAGTAGCAGTCAGCCCTCGAATGGTGGTGATGCAGCTCTCGCCACCGAGGTGCAGAAGGATCTGGTGGCCGAGGCCGAGGCGGAGGAGTTCGAGCGAACCGCCGAAGATGAGGAATTGGTCCTCGCCGTCCAAGTTACTGAGGAGGAAGAGGAAAAGGAGAGGGCGAAGGTTACTGTCGTTGTTCTTCCCCCCCGGGGTGCTGGTGAAGGAAGTAGCTCGAGGCCACTGGACCCGACGCCGTTAAGTGTAGCCCCCGGGAAGAAGAGGAGGAAGACGAAGGCTGGCCCCCAGAAGAAGATTGTTGCTGCCGATATGGGGAAACCCATAGATATGCCGGAGGGGTATTCCTGGCTCAATACTGCTGCCTTGGAGATAAAATCGAAGGCGGACAGGGCAGATCTCTACGTCACGCAGCTACACGTAGGGCCCTCGGTCGTGGTGGTCGAGCCGGGAGCTGACGATGTGTTGTCTCGGGCGCCCGAGGGGTGTATTGCAGTACACGTACTGTCGGTCTCCATGGGCCTTCGGTTCCCTCTGCACCCCTTCCTCCGGGAGTACCTTAGGTTCGTCAGCTTGGTCCCCTGCCAGCTGACACCTAACAGCCACTCCTACGTGGCGAGTTTTTTGAGCCTCTGCAGGGTCCGAGGGGTGACCCCCAGCCTGGACTTGTTCTTCCAGAGCTTCAACCTCTGCCGAGGGGGTCACGCGAATGCCGAGGGCTTCGCCAACCTGCAGCAGATAGCCAGGTGGAAGCTATTTACGGAGGCGCCTTCGTCCAATAAGGGCTGGAAAGAGCGTTGGTGCTACGTCAGAGTTGCCGAGAACCCATTTCCGGCGGAACTTCGGGATCGCTTCCGTCGACATCCGAAGGTTGGAAGCGCCGCTCTCGAGAAGGATGGCCTAATAATAGCCAAAATCCCGGAGGGTCGCACGAAGCAAATGTCTATTAAAGATCACACTGCCGACAAGGAACTCTACGCCCTCGGCTTTCGGAGATACCGCTTCATTGGGGAAGCGGACGAGAAGTATCCCGTTTTTGCTGAGGCCTTCGGGGGAGCAGGAGGTAGTCTACGAGGGCTACGACTTTTATACTTAGAAAAATTCTTTGTCATGTTTGTCGTTGTGTCTCTGACCCCTCGGTTCTAATCTTTTAACTTGTTGTTGTCATTCTTTGCAGGTAGCAAGATGAATGCCAATGCTCTGTTTGCAAAGAGGAAGGGCAAAACCCAGGCAAAGAAGAAGGGGCCCTCGGGCCAGAAGCCAGCCGATGCATTTTTCCCGAAGGACGTAGAGCCTTCTGCTGAGGATGTCAATGCTGCTGAGGGGACCGGGGGGGGCGAAGGCCGAGGCGGCCGTGAAGAAGAAGAGGAGTGGTGAGGGGGTGGAGCCCCCTACCAAGAAGCAGAAAGCCGCCGGGGGCACTGTTGAGGGGGCGGCCCCCCTCATAATTGTTGATGACATGCCCTCCACTGATGGGCCTCTAGCCTCGGCCACCCCGAAGGCTCCGGTGAATCTCCCCCCGAGGGAATCACCCCGGGAGATCCTTCAACTCTCCCTTGTCCCCGGTGCTTCACTGATGCACGGTACTGCCGAGCCGAGGGCCTTCCTGCGGGGCATCACCTCGAAGATGGATAGAGAAGTCTTCGAGACATACGATGATGATGCCCTCGAGAACAGGATCCTCCGGTCCTCTCTCACTGTAAGTATCTGCTTCCTGTTTCCTTCTCTTATCAATTTAGTATTTTTTTCTGGGGAATAATCTAACTCCTTTGATCATTGTTTGCAGGCCTGCATAGCCCTCGGGGAACAGGCCCGGAGGCGTGAGGAACGGTGCCTTCACGAGGCCGAGCAAGATAAGAAGATGGAGGGGCTGATTCACAAGAACTCTGAAGCGATGAAGCATGCTGCGCAGCTGGAGGAGGCCCTCCGGGAGGCGAAGGCGGCGGCGGAGAAGGCCAAGGCCGATGGCATAGAGGAGGGCAAGGCAGAGGCCGAGAGGGATGCTGCCGAGGCGGCGAAGAAAGCTGCCGATGAGGCCAAAACCGCCAAGGAGGGAGCTGTGGCCAAGGCCCGAGGGGAGGCAGTTGTTGAGTTCCTTGCCGAAGGCTGGAGGGCCGAGGGCCATAAGGAGTGGGTGGCCTCCGTGGTGGCGGCCTCGGTGGATGCTTGGGTAGAAGGCCCCAGGGTTGACAGGCTGACGGATAGGGGCGACACCTACTACCAGGGGGGTGAATTCTTTACCCAGCATCTGATTTACCGGAGGCTCGCCAGGCACTTTGGCGTATCCCTCGACCAATTTTGACCCCTCAGCATACGGCCTCCCTCCATTGCAACCAGATGTGAGAGTTCCCCTCCCCCCGGGCGAAGAGCGGCCGACGATATACGACTCTGTGATGATGGGGGGTGATGGGGGCGGAGCCGTCGGAGGTGATGCTGCTGGGGAAGAAGTCTCCTCCAAAGCCGCCGTAGAAGATGCCCTCGGAGATAATGATGCCGAAGTCACAGAGAAGATTTGTACTTAGTAAATATTTGAAACTTCTGTTGTAATGAACACCATTGATCCTTCGGCTTCGGCCTGTTTGTAACAATTACATTTACTCCTTTTTGCGGTGATTGATGGATGAGTGTTGGCCTTCGGGCATTGTATATATATATGTCTTGTTTGATTTAATTCATTCCTTCTTGAATGTATGCCGTCGTTTTTTCTTGAGTGTATGCCTTCGCCCTTTTTGAATGTATGTCTAGGACTTAGAATATTTTCCAAGTGTTTGAACACGGTTGTAGCCTTCGGTAGTTGAACCCCCGAGGGCTCAACAATAATTAGGACTTAGAAAAATTTTCTAAGTGTTTGAATACAGTTGTAGCCTCCGGTAGTTGGGCACCCTTTGCTGGATATACAACCGAGGGCTCAGCAATAGTTAGGACTTGGAAAATTTTTCTAAGTGTTGATTCCTTGTGTACTGTAGCCTTTGATTGATAGGTAGCCTTCGGCTATTAGGTCCCTTGAGATGAGGGTGAAATATGTAGGACTTAGAAAGATTTCTAAGTGTAGATTTCCCTTTGGGAGCCTTCGGGAGATGGCATCCCTTCTTGATGTATGAGTAGTTGACCGGGGGAACAATATGTAGGTCTTAGAAAATTTTCTAAGTGCTATTGTATCGCATAGCCTTCGGCTATCATATTCCCTTAGCTGTAATATTGATTGGGCCGGAGGCCCAATCTTTAGGACTCGGAATTTTTTTTCTCTTTACTCTAAGTGCTGCCTCCTTGTGTTGCCTTCGGGGTGATGGGTGCCCTCTGACTCTGCGTCACTTTTGCAAGATGCCCGGGGGCTACTCATCTAGGACTTAGAATATTTTCCAAGCGTAGATTGATGTTGAGCTTCCGGATGTAGATCCCTCCGGGTATATGAATAGGACCCTTCGGGTGATCGTGAGGCCCTTGTGTTGTATGAGTTTTTGGCCGAGGGCCAAATATGTGGGACTTAGAAAAATCTCAAAGTGTGCCGTGGATGCTGAATCTTCGGCAAGTGAGGAGTCTGTCCGAGGGGCAACTGTTTTGGAATAAGCCCCCTCGGTCTGGCCTTTGATGATTTGTAATAGATGCCTTCGGTTGTTGTCATTTTCCAAAAGTGTGGACTTAGGAAAAGTGTGGACTCCTGTTGTTGTAAAGAGAGCCGATGAGGAGTATGTGCCCTCGGCAATTACTTGGAAAGTTGTAGTTTGACTTAGCCAGTTGTGTCCCTTGTCATGGGGTAAGGGCCCTCGGTATTGGTGTATAACAGATGCCTTCGGTATTTGTTTGAAGTACCGTTTAGTGGACTTTGGATAGTCCAGTCCCTTCGTATTGTTGAAGCCTTCGGTGTTTGTGTGACCGGAGGTGACCAAGCAGTGGGCTTAGCCGTTTTCTTGACGATATTTGTTTGGGTAGTATCCTTCGGGAAATAGGAGCCTTCAATTACCGGAGGTGTTCCCGTGGGGAGCCCTCGGCATGTTGTGATCTGTTGGAGTGTACTCTTTGATTTCTCGCTCAGTCTACTCCCCTTCACCCCCCTTTTTTTTGGTGGTGAAGGGAAGACATCAAGAAACTTGGTTTCTTGGTAAGGCTGGGCCTATTAGGAGACCATCAGAATACACCAATGGCTCTCCTCCCTCGGGTTAACCTTCTGAGTTCCGAGGGGATCGAGGGTCGTTTCCTGGGCACAAGATATGATGGTCTGTAACCTGCCTCCCCTTGGGGGATGGCGCGGAAAGCGCCTCATTTTTGAAAGTCGTCCCCTCGGCGCTAGACATAGTCCGTGGCCTGCCACACCCTTGGGGGGTGGCGCGGGGAGCGTTTCGGTTTGGAAGTCGAATCCTGGGCATTTCTCGTGCCTGTCATACCCTTGGGGTGATGACGCGGATAGCGTTCCGTTTTTGAAAGTCGAATCCTGGGCATTTCTCATGCCTGTCATACCCTGGGGGTAGTGACGCGGAAAGCGTTTCAAGGAAGGGTTTTCATTTGCACACTAGTTGCAAATGGCCGGGGGCACTACGTGCCGCCGGCACCGATGGTGGCGCCTTCGGTATATGCGTCCTCGTGGGGTACGGCTTTTAGAAACAACACTTGGTGTTAGTTTCGATGTGTAGCCCCCGGTACTTGGTACCGAGGGGTCTTCTGTAGGAACACTTGGTGTTCTCTTTTGTTGTAGTTGATGGAGGTGTCTACCCTCGGTACTTGGTACCGAAGGGTCTTCAAATGAAACACTTGGTGTTTTGATTGGAGTGTTCGCCCTCGGCGTTTGGTGCCGGAGGGCCCTCGGAGGAAACACTTGGTGTTTCCCAACAGATGTTTGGAAGTTGATAGGAGAGCATATCCCTGGCACTGGGTGCCGAGGGGTCTTCTTTGAAACATTTGGCGTTTTTCTTCGTTTTGATGTTGATGATGGAGGTGTACCCTTGGCACTGGGTGCCGAGGGGGAATGAAACACTTGGTGTTTCTTGTCGTCGATGATGGGAGTTCCCACCCTCGGTACTTGGTACCGAGGGGTCTTGTTCGAAAACACATGGTGTTTTCCTGTTGTTGTAGGTGTTGATGGTGTCCGCCCTCGGCACTTGGTGCCGGATGAGGTTCTTCTCGTGGTGAGGCTTGGGGCCTATAGTCAGTATGAGGGCGTGGTGTCTTGAATGTGTCTTCATTCCTCAAAAGTGGAGGCCTTGGGCCATAGGATAGTACATTCATTAGTTATGAGGGCTTGGCCGCTCTTACATTATTGGTAAAATTTAACTAGATGGTGTACATTCCAGTGCCTAGGGACCTCTTTCCCGTTGGGGCGTTTGAGCTTGTAAGTCCCAGGTTTGATGATGGCTGCTATGATGTAGGGGCCTTCGAATTTTGGTGCCATTTTTCCTCCCTCGGTTGGTTGGCTGGCTTCCCTCCTCCGGAGGACATAGTCCCCCACTTGAAATTCTCGGGTGCGAACTTTGGCGTCGATGTAGCCTTTGACTTGCCTTCGGTAGTTTTCTGCCCGGATGAAGGCTTGCTCCCGGCGTTCTGAAAGGAGGTGGAGGTCGAGGGACATGTTGCTGTCGTTGACCTCGGGGTCATATTGGATCACCCTCCGGGTGGGAAGGGTGACTTCCGTAGGAGCTTTGGCTTCAAAACCGTAGCAGAGGGAGAAGGGTGTTTCACCTGTTTCTCGCCGAGGGGTGGTGCGGTAGGCCCAAAGGATGTTGTGGAGTTTTTCCACCCAGCCACCGCCCTCGGCCTCCAGCTTCTTTTTGAGGCCCTCGAGCAAGGTCCGGTTGGCATTCTCTACTTGCCTATTGCCTTGAGGGTAGGCAACGGAGGAGAAGGTGTGTTTGATGCCCCATGCCTCCAGAAGGGCGCAGAAGGGGGCTGCCTCAAATTGTGTTCCGTTGTCGGAGATGATCTGCTGGGGGACGCCAAACCTTGTGAGGATGTTCTTGAGGACGAAGTGACGACACTTCGCCTCTGTGATACTGACGAGGGGCTCAGCCTCCACCCACTTGGTAAAGTAGTCGATGGCCACAATGATGTATCTGTTGTTGGAGGTACCCCTCGGCAGAGGGCCCACAAGGTCTATCCCCCATCGAGAAAAGGGGACGGATGTGCTGATGGGGGCATAGTTGACCGCTGGCCTGCCGGGGGCTTTCTGGAAATGTTGACATGCGGTGCACCTTCGGGCAAGGTCAGCACAATCTCTAGCCATGGTTGGCCAAAAATTGCCCTGGAGAATGAGCCTTCGGGACATGGAGAAGGGTCCCTGGTGAGCTGAGCAAGTGCCACTGTGCACCTCCTCCATTGCGACCTCGGCTTCATCCTGATGAAGGCACCGAAGTAGCGTGTCGTTGTAAGACCGTTTGTAGAGCCTTCTGTCTTCGATGGTATAGCTAGGAGCCCTCAGTCTTGCTAGTTTAGCGCGGATCTCGTTCTCGGGTAGCTGCCCTGTGGAGATGAAGGTGATGATATCCGAGATCCAGTCCTCTTGGCGTTGTTGGATGCTCATAACGGGGCTTGCATGGTTACTTGAGAGACTGAGTTCCTCAATTTTGGCAATCTTGGAGATGTGCTCGGGGGAGTCGGCCGATAGCTTAGATAGAATGTCGGCCTCGGAGTTCTAAGCCCTCGGTATTTGAGTGAGAGAGTGTGCCTCAAATACCTTAAGCAACTCCTTGGCTGCCTCTTTGTACTGTTTCATTCTTCCTTCCTTGGCCTCATATTCCTCGGAGATCTGGCCAACGACCAACTTGGAGTCGCATTTGATGTGGATCTGCCGAGCCTTCATGTTGGCAGCCAGCCGAAGGCCACATAGGAGGGCCTCATATTCGGCCTCGTTGTTGGAGACTTTGAAGGAGAAGCGGATTGCATAGTAGGCTCTGAAGCCCTCGGGAGTAATGAGGACTACCCCTCCCCCGCATGCTTTGGTCGCGGAGGAGCCGTCGGTGTAGAGGGTCCACCAGTCGTCCGAGGTAGCCGAGGGTTCCCCGTCCGTGGCTGCCCTTGCGGTACATTCCGTCACAAAGTCCGCCAGGGCTTGGCCCTTGATGGCAGGCCTCAGGCGGACGTCAATGTTGTATTGGCTCAAGAAGATATCCCATTTCACCATGCGGGAGGAGCTGGTGGGGCTCCTCATGAGGGCGCCGAGGGGTTGATGAGTGAGGACCTGAACCGGGTGAGCCTGAAAGTAGTGGCTCAACTTCTTGACGGTCCAAACGATGGCTAACACCGTTTTCTCCACAGGAGAGTACCTGAGTTCGGCCTCCCTTAGGGTCTTGCTTACATAGAAGATGGCATGTTGGATGCCGTCTTCCTCCCGGATGAGCACGGAGCTGATGGCTGCCGGGCTGACCCCAAGGTAGAAATAGAGGGTCTCCCCTACCTTTGGTTTGGATAGCACAGGGGGTGAAGATAGATATCGTTTGAGCTCGTCGAAAGCCCCCTGGCATTCTGGAGTCCATAGAAAGCCAGCCGTCTTCCTCATGATCTGGAAGAAGGGTAGAGACTTCTCTGCTGATTTAGATAGAAAGCGGTTGAGGGCTGCTAGGCGGCCCGTCAACCGTTGAACTTCCTTCACGTTGCGTGGGGGCTTCATGTTGATGATGGCCTGGATCTTCTCGGGATTGGCCTCAATACCCCTTCGGCTCACCATGTAGCCTAAGAATTTGCCCCCTTGGACGCCGAAGGTGCACTTCTTCGGGTTCAGCCGAAGGTTGAACTTCTGCATGATGGAGAAGATTTCCCGGAGGTCGTTAGCATGGCTGGAAGATTGCTTGCTCTTGACGATCATGTCGTCAACATAGGCTTCCATGGTGCGCCCTAGGACGGCTTGAAAGACTCGGGCCACCATCCGGGTGTAAGTGGCCCCTGAGTTCTTTAGGCCGAAGGCCATTACTAGGTAGCAGAAGATGCCCTCGGGAGTCATGAAGGCTGTCTTTTCGGCGTCTTCCTCATGCATAAAGATTTGATGATACCCGCGGAATGCGTCGAAGAATGACATGATTTCACACCCCGCGGTTTCATCCACAAGTTGATCGATATTGGGCAAAGGAAAAGGGTCCATAGGGCACGCCTTATTGAGATCCGTGTAGTCCACGCACATGCGGAAGGTAGGAGGCTTTTGTGCGAGGACTACATTCGCAAGCCATGAGGGGTATTTTACCTCCTTGATGTGCTTAATAGAGAGGAGCATGGCGACCTCCTTCTTCACAAATTCCCTCCTCTCGGCGGAGAGGGGTCTTCTTCGTTGTTGTACTGCTTTTGCCGAAGGGTCCACTGAGAGGCGGTGGGTGATGACCCTTCGGCTTATTCCCGGCATGTCCTCCGGCCCCCATGCAAAGACAGTGGAGTAGGCGCGGAGGGCTTCGGTGATACCGGTCTTCAGATCTTCAGGGAGCTGGGCTCCAATCTTCACGACTCTCTCCGGTTGGGCCGGATCGAGTGCAAAGTCTTCTACGTCCTCGGCTGGTTCAGCCCTCGGCCTTTTTTCTTCTTAGTCGATGGTTCCGGTGATGGTGTCAACACGGAATTCCGTCTTACTTACCTTCTTAGTGACTTGAAGATAGCAGGCGCGGGCGATTTTCTGGTTCCCCCGGGAGTAGCCAATGCCCCCTTCGGCGGGAAACTTGAGGCAGAGGTGCCTCATGGAGATGATGGCCTCGAGGTCCTCAAGGGCTGGCCGGCCGAGGATGATGTTGTGGGCGCAGTCGATGTTGACGACGACGAACTCCACTTCGAGCTGGGCTCTATGGAGCCCGTCGTCGAAGATCACCGGGAGGGTTATTACCCCCTCGGAATCAATAGTATCGCCGGTGAAGCCGGCAAGAGGGGTCTTAATGGGCCGAAGGGACCCCCTCTCCAGATGCAGCTCTCTGAAGGTGCTGAGGTACATTACATTGACGGAGCTGCCCGTGTCAATGTAAGTTCGGTGAATGATCGTGTCGTTTATTTCAGTCCGAATCACCAAGGCATCCCTGTGAGGAGAAGAAGTAGGAGGGAGATCTGCGTTGGTGAAGGTGATGGGTTCCTCCCTCAGTCGCTTTACCGGGGGCATATGAGTGACCTCCCCCACGTAAAGCGATTGAGCCCACTTCTTCCGCTGGCTGGTGGAATCGCCCCCTGTATTGCCGCCGGTGATCATGAGGATGTGGCGTTTTTTCTCCTGGTAGTGGGGGTACTCCTCCTCTTCCTCCTCCAAGTTTCCGATCTCCCTCTTCTTGCCGAGGGGATGGTATTCGCGTTCACCCAAGCGTTCACCTTCGTGTGGTGCCCTCGGGGAGGCCCCTGATGAGAAGGTCCCTCCTGCCGAGGGCTCTGAACAAATTGGGACAGGTGTCCCGCTTGTATTAATCTCTCGATGGCCGTCTTTAGCTGATGGCAGTCATCGGTTCTGTGCCCCTGGTGCCGATGGAAGCGACAGTATGGGAACTGAGGGTTGATAGCATGTACCTCCGGGGGTGCGCGAGAATCGCGCTCAACGAGGCCCCTAACCTCGGCAAAATCAAGGATGATGCTGACGGGGTGCGTCAATGGTGTCCGGGGGCGGTCCAGGAGAATGGGCTGTGCCTAAGTCTTGGGGCTGCTTTTGTAACCTCCCCCGAGCTTGGCTTGGCCTTGCCGAGGGTGGTCATCAGAGGGTCCTGAGGACTTGGGGTGATTCGGAGGAGCCCCCGGCCCCCGGTTGTTCTTATTGTCAGCACTCGGGGGGTGCTGATCTGGGTGCTGATGGTATTTCTCCACCTCCTCGGCCTCAGCATATCGGTCCCCCCGCTGCAAAGCCCTTATTTAGTCGCGGGGGGGGGGGGGGGGTTCAATGATGAGGCTCCTTGAAAAGTTGCCGGTGCGGAGGACGGTCTGTAGGAGGGCCAGGAGGGTCCCGTCATCAGCACCGTCGACTTTGTCGGCCTCCGTCCTCCAGCGCTCCAGGAAGTCCCGAAGGGTCTCATCCCTCTTCTGGCGTATGGTTAGGAGGTGGGAGAAGTGCTTCCTCGTGCGACGTCTCCCGGCAAATTGCGTCAAGAATCGCTGGGCGAGTTCTTGCCACGAATCAATGCAGCCCTCGGGCAACCGTTGAACCATTCGTATGCCGGCCCCTCCAAGGTGGAGAGGAACCAACGACACAAATATTCGTCCGACGCCCCTACCATCATCATGCTGTTCTGATATTTGCTGTAGTGTTCCTGGGGGTCCGTCTTCCCGTTGTAGGGCTGTATGTGTTGCCCTCGGTATTTTTCCGGGATCCGGGCCGCCAGTACCCTTGGGGTAAATGGCGTCCGGGTCCGGAGCTGGATGACGGGTTCCCCGGAGCCCTCGGCCACCTTCTTCTGTAATTCCTCCATTTTAGCCATCATGGCCTCGTATTTGAGATCTGAATGAGGGGTGGAGGTGGTGGCGTGAGCTTTGTTGGACTCCATTTCGTCAAGCCGGCGTTGGAGGGCCGCAATAATCTCGTCCCGGGGATCCTTCGGGAGGGTCTCCGCCCCCTGCGAACGAACCCGGGCCGAGTGGGCCTGGTTGATCTGGTTGCGAGCATCATCGGCATGAAGGGGTGTCTTGCCTTTGTCCCGAGGGGGACGCTCCTCGTCTGCCCTCGAGACAGACCCTCCGCTTTCCTGGGGCCTTTGGAGTGCTTTCCCTCCGAGGCGGTCTTGGACCCCCTGGCGGTCTGGCCCTCCTCCGAGCCGGTTGAGGGCGGAAGTGCGGGGCCTTTCTCTGTTGTCATTGTAGGAATCCCGGGACTGAACTTCCTGGGAGGACGTATCTTGGGCCACTACCCCTTCGTCATTCCTAACCCGAGGGATGGGGTTTCCGAAGGGGTGTGGCAGAGGGGGAAGTATGATGTTCTCCCCAACCTGGGGTTGAGCCGGAGCCAGGGTGCCGAAGGCACCTGGGTTCTGAGTGAGCGTTTGGATGAAGGCGGAGAGCGCCGATTGCACGTCGATGGTGAGAACCGGGGGGCTGACTTGGTCATCGCTCTGGTTTTTCTTCTTGGCCTCGATGCCGAGGCGGGCATCGGGGGCATTCTGTTGGATCTGAAGGCGTAGGTCGACAGCCGCCTGTTCTAGCCCAACGATGATACCGCCCTCGGGAGCCCTGTGAGAGGCTTCGGGGGCGTTGACGTCGTCGAGGGCCAGGTTCTTGTCTTCTACGTTTTTGGAGTTGGCACGTGTTGTTCTCACCATTTTGGTAGAGGGCTAGTGTTTGGCGAAGGGGGAGGGTTTCTTACTCGATTGTTCGACCTCTCAACGAGAGCACCAAATGATGGATAGTCTACCCGGGGGGTATATATCCGAGGGGTTATTGCTGAGAATAACTTAGAGAGAAGTCAGAGCATAAGTAAGTAAGAGAGAGAGTGTATTCAGTATGAATGTCGTGGTCTACAAATGGGGAAATGGGGTGTTATTTATAGTAGCAATAAATGCCGGACAGGGACACGTGTCAAGCGCCCATTGGCCGAGAGGTCACCTCAACTGGTTGGCGCTGGCAGCCGCATGTGGCCGCATTTAATGCGGCTGTTGGATGGGATGTCTGTACATGGTACGGTGATCTGTACGCATGTGATGCGGAGATCATGTCGGGAGAGGTGCCCCCGGCCACAGAGGACTAGCCGAGGGCTCTTAGTGCCGAGGACCCCTGAGTGCCGAGGGCTGCTATTTTCGCCGTTTTCTCCCAGTTCCTCTGTTTGTTCGAAATATCCACGCTGTGATAGTTTGGAGCCTTCGGCCAGGGGGCCGAAGGCACCCCTGGTGCGTATTGGGCCTCTGGGCGCCGTGATTTGGGCCTGTTGAGCTTCCTGGGCCGGTTGGGCCTCCATTGGTGTAGTAGGAGTCTGTGGGCCGGGTGTTCCCGGGCCATATACTCCATCAGGAAGAAACACCCGTGCCCAATCCAAGACTCATGAGGACAGGAACCTGGCCCTCGGCGACATCGACGCCCTCGAAGCCTCTAACATGGTTCCCGAGGGCGGCGCCCTCGCTGGGTTGGAACAGACGGCTGTCGACCTGCGCCTTCAGCTCCAACATAATGCCCCCGATGCCCGCCTTGGCATCTAGGCCAAAAAGAAGGACCGAAGCGAAAACCAAATGAGCCCTCCGGTTCTCACCATTGACGTACAATCAGCGTTCTCCGCCTTCATCCAAACTCTCACTCAAAACCCAGGTGCCTTCGGCACGCTGGTACCCCTTCAGCCGCAGGTCGGGGAGAACGCCATTCTCCCCCTCCTCCGCTCCCCTTCGTGAACCCTATCCTTCGGTTAGGGAACAACGAGAGGGTTGTGGCCCAGGACACCGCCTCTCAGGAAGTCCAATCCCGGGACCGCCACAGCGCAAACAAAGAAAGGCCCCGGACCTCCGCCCTCGAGAGACTCGGAGGGGCGCTAGACCACCGAGGGGTCCAAGACCGCCTCGATGGAAAGGTGCTCCAAAGACCTCAAGAAAGTGGCGGATCCGTCTCCAGGGCAGATGAGAAGCTTCCCCCCGGGATAAATGCAAAGCACCCCTCCATGCCGACGACACCCGACATCGAATCAACCAGGCCCGCTCGGCCCATGGCCACTCGCAGGGGGCGAAGGCCCTCCCGAAGGACACCAGGGACGAAATTATTGCGGCCCTCCAGCACCGGCTTGATGAAATGGAGGCCCGTAAAGCACATACCGCCGTTGCCGCCCCTCATGTAGATTCTAAATATGAGGCCATGCTGGCCAAAATGGAGGAGATGCAAAGGAAATTTGCCGAAGGCTCCGAGGAACCCGTCATCCAACTCCGAACTAGGACGCCATTTACCCCAAGGGTACTGGCGGCCCAAATCCCGGGAAAGTACCGAGGGCAACTCATCAAGCCCTATGAAGGAAAAACTGACCCCCAGGAGCACTACAACAGGTATCAAAACAACATGATGATGATGGGGGCATCAGATGAATACTTATGTCGTTGGTTCCTTTCCACCTTGGAGGGACCAGCATATGAATGGTTCAACCGATTGCCCGAGGGCATCATTGACTCTTGGCAAGATCTTGCCCAATGCTTCCTCACCCATTTCGCCGGAAGGAAGCGCGCGAGAAAGCACTTCTCCCACCTCCTCTCCGTCAAGCAAAAGCCTGATGAAACACTTCGGTCCTTCATTGACCGGTGGATGAAGGAGACAGACGAGGTCGAGGGCGCCGACGAGTGTACCCTCCTCGTCCTCTTGCAGGGGGTTCTCCGCAGCAGCCCCTACGCACGGAGCCTCATCACCGACCCCCCAAGATCATACCTCAGAGCACTCCAGCGGGGGAGCCTATACGCCGACGCCGACGACCTCCACTCCTTCAAGAAGAACGAGGGCCAGCCCTCGAAGAAGACAAATAACACACCGGCCCCAAATGTGCCCTCGGCCGGAGGCCGAGACCATGGAAGCCACACCCAGCAGGGCCGTAACGAACGTCAATGCCGAGGACTCCCCTCACGCACCCGGTGAGCACTATCCTCAACTATGCGGAAGAGCAGGACCTATTCCCCAAGGACCCTCGGTCGGCGAGGGAGATCTACGCCATCCACCAAGGCGGCACTTATTGCCGTTACCACAAAAGCACCTCCCACAATACAGACGATTGTGTCTCGTTAAAGAAGGCTATTGAACTCTTAATTCAACGGGGTGAGATCCACCAATTCATCAAAAATGCCCCAAGGAAAAACACCGGGGAGAACACTAATAAAGAAGAAGGGAACATCGTAATGAAGAAACGTGAAATCGGGAGGCTCAGCGACGGCGAGGAGTTCGAGGAGCCCCAGCCGAAGAAGCGCCACCTCCGCTAATCATGTTCCACGCCTTCGGCGTTAGTCTCAGTCTTGGGCCCTCGACCTCGAGGCACATTATCATCCCCTCGGCCTAGAGCCCTCGGCCTTGAGCGGTGAATCTTAACAAAGCCGTTGTCAAACAACGCACCCATTGTATTCCGTTTATTTCTATGAATTTAAGTAAACTACAACACAATCCATACATCTTATCGGCCCATTCGAGGCCAAATGCCCAGGTATGGCCGATGGTGTCTAAAGACGAGGGGCCTGCAAAAGGCCCGCGTTTTTGGAGTGGGACGCTCGCCGCGTCGCCGGCGCGCAACGCACGGCGTCAGGCCTGAAAGAATGGCTGAGGTGACGAAATCCCCAAACTTGGGGGTGAAACGGCAGTCGTCGGAAACCGACCAAGCCTAGCCCGCGCCGTAAATAGATGACGGGACCCCCCAAGGTCAAGGGATGGTTCAGCGCCGGGGGACTAACAGACGAACCCCGGACGGATCACTTGGACCCCCTTCCGGCCGAGACGGGGAAGCAACCCCCTCGGCCGAAGCCTGGAAGAAGGAACACGCATTAGGAGGACTAACATACGACCTCTTGGCACAATCAAGGGACGGTTCAGTGCCGGGGGACTAACAGACGAACCCCCGGACAGATCACTTGGACCCCTTTCCGGCCGAGGCGGGGAAGCAACCCCCTAGGCCGAAGCCTGGAAGAAGGAACACACATCAGGAGGACTAACATACGACCTCCTGGCACAATCAAGGGACGGCCCAGCGCTGAGGGACTAACAGACGAACCCCCGGACGGATCACTTGGACCCGCTTTCAACCGAGGCGGGGAATCAACCCCTCGGTCGATGCCTGAAAGAAGGAACATACACCCAGAGGACTCTTGGAACTATCAAGGAAAGGCCCTCGGCCTCAATTCGATTCTACATCACCAATGGCCCTCGGCCTTGGCATGATTCCACGTCACCAACGGCCCTCGGCCTCAACATCAGAATGGCCCTCAGCCTTAGCGTGACTCTACGCCACAACGGTTTTGGCCTTAGCGTGATCTCACATCACCAACGGCCCTCGACCTTAGCATTAGAACGGCCCTCGGCCTCAACATCAACAACGGCCCTCGGCCTCAGCGTGAGGACATCACAATGGCCCTCGGCCTCAACATCAACAACGGTCCTCGGCCTCAGCGTGAGGACATCACAATGGCCCTCGGCCTCAACATCAGACGGCCCTCGGCCTCAACATGACTCTATGTCATAACGGTGTTTGCCTTACATGATTTCACATCACCAAAGACCCTCGGCCTCAACGTGATTCAACATCAACAACGGCCCTCGGCCTCAGCGTGATTCCACATCACAACGGCCCTCAGCCTCAACATCAGAACGGCCCTCGGCCTCAGCATCAACAACAACCCTCGACCTCAGCATCAGAACGGCCCTCGGCCTCAACATCAACAACACCCTCGGCCTCAACGTGAGGACATCACATTGGCCCTCGGCCTCAACATCAGATGGTCCTCGGCCTCAACATGACTCTATGTCATAACGGTTTTTGCCTTACATGATTTCACATCACCAAAGGCCCTCGGCCTCAAGGTGATTCTACATCAACAACGGCTCTCGGCTTCAGCGTGATTCTACATCACAACGGCCCTCGGCCTCAACATCACAACGGCCCTCGGCCTCAGCGTGATTCCACATCGCAGCAACCCTCGACCTTCATCCCTCCGGCATTTTATTTGATGTTGGGGGCTATCATACAGGCCCATCGGCCTTCATCCCTCCGACATCTTTATTTGATGTCGGGGACCATCACACAGGCCATCAGCCTTCAGCCCTCCGACATCTTTATTTGATGCTGGGAGCTATCATACAGGCCCCTCGGCCTTCATCCCTCCGACATCTTTATTTGATGTCGGGGGCTATCATACAAGCCCATCGGCCTTCATCCCTCCGGCATCTTTATTTGATGTCGGGGGCAATCACACAGGTCCCTCGGCCTTCATCCCTCCGGCATCTTTATTTGATGCCAGGGGCTATCATACAGGCCCATCGCCCTTCATCCCTCCGACATCTTTATTTGATGTCGAGGGCCATCACACAGGCCCATCGGCCTTCATCCCTCCGACATCTTTATTTGATGTTGGGGGCTATCATACAGGCCCATCGGCCTTCATCCCTCCGACATCTTTATTTGATGTCGGGGGCAATCACACAGGTCCCTCGGCCTTCATCCCTCTGACATCTTTATTTGATGCCAGGGGCTATCATACAGGCCCATCGGCCTTCATCCCTCCGACATCTTTATTTGATGTTGAGGGCCATCACACAGGCCATCGGCCTTCAGCCCTCCGGCATCTTTATTTGATGTCGGGAGCTATCATACAGGCCCCTCGGCCTTCATCCCTCCGACATCTTTATTTGATGTCGGGAGCCATCGCGAAGACCCCTCGGTCTCCATCCCTCCGGCATCTGTATTTGATGCCAGGGGCTCTCACATAAGCCCACCTGGCCTTGCACCCCTCCGTCACCTTTATTTGATAACGGGGGGGGGGGGGGGGGGGGGGTCCTTACAATCTCCTTAGCTTTTTCATGCACGATCTAAGGCTGATCTTGGATATCCCCTCAGCAGACGGACACAACCGCCGCTCAACAATCAAGGCCGAAGGGTGCACTCCTTTTGCTTCATTCTGAGGGCATCCGGTGTACTCTTTTTCCCTCATTAGGATTTTTTCCCACAGGGTTTTTCCTAATGAGGTTTTTAACGAGGCATCTCCCCATTGTGGAACAAAAGGCGTCACCCCACGACGGCCCCTGCTGAAGGCATGCATCACTCTACTCCTGTTTCCCTCGAGAAACTCTCGGCAAAAGGAGTGGGGGACTGGGGGACTCCCCTCGGCAAAACACGCAAATGTTAAAAAATTTCTATTTCTCAGCTACAGCAAGCTGAGGCAAGATCACAACGACAATCTACTCCCCTCGACATGATGCCTTCGGCTTACAAAATGCCTCCGGCCACACAATGCCTTCGGCCACATGATGCCTCCGGCCACACAATGCCTTCGGCCACATGATGCCTCCGGCCACATGATGCCTTCAGCCACACAAAGCCTTCAGTCAACAAATGCCCTTGGCAAAGCACACAAATGCAGATCTCTCATTACTTTACAAACTACAACAAAGAAACACATACGAGCAACACACTTACACTCCCTTCAGGAAGCTCTCAGCCCTCGACATATGGGGGAATTGAGAAAATGAGGCACCCAACAGAACAGGGAAGCCTTCGGGGAAATCACCACAGCTACTCCTTTTCCCTCAAGTACCTTTCGGCAAAAGGAGTGGGGGACTCCTGATGGAGTATATGGCCCAGGGACCCCCGGCCCACATACTTCCTCTACTACAATCAGGCCCAATAGGCCCAAATGGGCCAAGCCCAGCAAAATGGAGCTCTAAGCAGCCCACAATACGCAAAGGGGTGCCTTCGGCCCCATGGCCGAAGGCTACCAGTGACGGAATCGAGATCAGAAACATCACAGGAGAACAAGGCTTGAAAACCAAGCCTTCGGCAACTGCATCCCTCGGCAGGTAGGAGCCCTCGGTTAGAAGACACATCACAGGAGAACAAGGCTTGAAAACCAATCCTTCGGCACCTGCAGCCCTCGGCAGGTAGGAGCCCTCGGTTAGAAGAGCCTTCGGCCCAGCACCCTTCAGCCGAAGGCATCCACCTCGACAGAATATCCTCTTCACATGCGCCTGGATCACCGTACCAAGTACAAACGTCACATCCAACCACCGCATTTAATGCGGCCACATGCGAGTGCCAGTGCCACCCTGGTCGAGGTGACCCCTCGACCACCAGAAAACTGACACGTGTCCTTATCTAGCATTTATTACTACTATAAATAGCACCCCATTTCCCCATTTGTAACCCAGAAGCAAATACGCTGAATACATTTCTAATATACTCTCTCTCTCTCTCTACTTACTTGCTCTGACTTCTCTCTAGTTATTCCCCGTAATAACCCCTCGGATAAGCTACCCCCCGAGTAGACTATCCATCAAGCATATTAAAGCACATATCATAATTCACATCTGATCAGACAAACATATAACATACCTCGGTGATCCGACAGCTGATATAGGAATACAAATATTTATTTACAGAACAGAACATATTCAGACATCATAATTATCAGAAGATTCTTATTCTGATATTATTATTATTATTATTATTATTATTATTTTTTTTTTGTACTAAACAGAAACATATTCAGATATCATAATTATTAGAAAATTCTTATTCTGAGACTTATCATAATAAAAACATATTCATTTAGCCTTGAACTTAAGAATCTGGACCTAGACTGAAGAATACTAATGGTAAGGAATACAGTCACGAAGTCCGTACCCACATTACGCAAGAAGGATATGGAAACGTAATCGCCAGAGCTACACGTACCAATCCCTAACAGAAGCTAGCTGAGCAGAAAGGACGAGATCACCGAAGAGACCCGAACCTTAACAAGAGAGTAATAGTGCTCTAAAAATATATTTCAGGAGTGTACGGAGTACACTAAACAGGAGAGCACTAGTTCCTCTAAACAGAATTTCGGGAGTGTACATAGTACACTAAACAGAACAGGAGTATTCACGTCAGAGTGTCGGACCAAGAGCAAGGCTGTTTTCCCCCATAATAATGCTCATCTTTTATTTTGCTTACAAATAACTATTCAAGTACATATATAAATGATTTTCAAATATAAAATTTATCTAACAAAAAGCGACTTGTTGAATATACACTAAAAATAACAATTAGAACACATATTTTCAATTTCTATGCTATCTGGCCGATTTATACGTATAAAGAGCAATTACTTAAACCACCAAGTCCAATTTATCTTAATATTTTATTATTATTATTATTATTATTATTATTATTATTATTAACTAAAGTGTACATTCTGGTCCAATCTTTTATTAACTAAAGTGTACGTTCTGGCCGATTATACATATGAAGAACAATTACTTAAACCACCAAATTCAATTTATCTTAATATTTTATTATTATTATTATTATTAACTAAATTGTACATTCTGTTATTCTGGTCCAACCTTTTTAATCAATCCTAATCCATCCGTAAGTGAATGTAATCGGTTAATACATGAATTATGTATATGATGATTATATCTATTTTAAATATTACATTTGCAAGTAAAAAAAGAAAAATAATCATTATCTATGTGAATATATATGTTCACCTAAAACATACGTATAACACAATGACCATGCATGCATGTCATATCACTTAAGTCTAATGATGATATTCTTCTACATATTCACCGTACGTCAGTCATCTATGGAGTTAATTAGTACATGGATATAAAATATTATTGTTTTACCTCAATGGTGAGGCCGAATGTAATATTATAAGCATGTATGAGAAATGATACTTACTCATATCCATATTTTTTTGTATAATTCTTATCGTGAAGTGGGTACTTGCCTTCCTTTATATTCTCATGTAAATAAACGGCTCATATATAAATATATGCTAAATAATTAATAATGGGTACACGGTTAAATATTTATAATTTATTTTGAAGCTGTCCTACATATAAATTGATATAACAAGCAATGCATGCATGTTAATCCTGCATACTTATTTTAATGTTATACATGCACTTTAATTGATATTATGTAATTGAACTAATATTCTCACATGTAAAGTAATTCGATCGTATTTACTTAATTTGACTAATACTCCTATTTTTCTAAAAGTATAGGGCACATCCTCACATGCATGTTATCATAGTTCTATATCAATCGTAAGGCTAGGTTATTTGTTTAAATACGCCGTCAATTAAACCTTATTTCTAGTTGACACTAAGATTGAATAATAATGTAATTACTATAAATCAATAATTCTTATGAACTTGAAGAACACATTTTTAGGGCACACAAAACATCTATAAGGCTAAATTGTGTTCATCATCCCCATAACATAACGGAAACGGGGACGGAAATTATACTAAAATGGGGCGGAAATGTACTGACCTTATTGAAGCTAGAGGAATTATAAGAAATCTGACTAGACAGGGAAGTCCTCCTTACGGCACTGATTTATTCATCACTCTAGCTAGCAATTACTTCTTCTCTTAAATTTATTTATTTGTTTTTTGCTTAACCACTTACGAGAAACCATTGAAAAGTATATGGTTGTATGACCACATGCATATAAACATATATGCAAGGTCACTTTCCCCATGCCTGGACTTATTATGGAGATGGAGCCAAATTGCATTATATTAACCCTTCTATTCTAGCAGTACGCATGACATAAATGTTTAATGAGACTTCCAAATGTGACTCTTCATGCATGCTGGAACAATTTAGTCATACACATGCTAGTGCATAGACTTTCAAGTGGACTATACCGTGCATTCTAGGACAACCAATGCTACTACGGTGACCTTTATTTTGGAGTTAAGGGAAATATGTGTTTCAAATTATAATTAATGGATCATGTTTTTTTTACATACAACTTTCATAGCTAAATTCATGAGTTTACAAAGACACACTACATGTTTGTCAACATTTAGTTTCAAATGTCATTAATTTATTTTTAAAACAGTTGGTTTCGTATATACTAATTATTGTAATTTTATGCTATTTTATTTTATTATCAATATTTGTTGTCTATCTAATAATTATTTAACCGTTAGGATTAACGATAATGAATATTATTTCAAAATTTTACGTTACCGGCTAGACCGGATTTTGAGGGTGTCACACTTATGGCTCTCCTAGAGACGGTTCTCTGCACCGGGAACTTCTCAAGGAGCCTCCAGCGGGGAGACCGACACGCAGAGGCCGAGGAGGTGGAAAAGTGCCACCAAAACCCAGAGCAACAATGTCCTAGGGCAGATGACAAGAACCACTGGGGGCCGGGAGGTTACAGTCAAAGGTCCAGCCCCCTCGGGTGATCGTTCCGGCATGGCCAAGCCAAGTCTGGGGGAGGTTACAAGAACAACCCGAAGGCCTGGGCACAACCCGTCCTTCTGGAACACTCTTGGACACCTCCAAGCTATTGAGTAGCTTGGAGTGGTGTTGTACTCCTCGTGAAACACCTTCAATCTAAGCGAGAGTTGTCAAAGCTAGATTGTCACTAAGTGTATTGGGCTTAATACTTTAGTGAAATCCATCTGAAATAGGGTGGGACTAGATGTAGGAGGATTACACCACCTCTGAACCAGGATATACTGTGTGTTGATTTACTTTCAGTCAACAAAGCACACACCAAACACTTCTCACAACAGATTGTAGTTTGCCAGCAGCATCCTAAGCAGCAGTCTTAATTGACCCTACTGCTTATCCTACTGCTTAGGATATGTTTGGTACAACGAGCTGGAACTGGAGGCTAATGTCTGAAATATGGGCTATAGTCTGAATTGAAGACTATTGTCTGGAGATGAACTTTGAAGTGCAGAATCTGAATGGCTAGCTGAATGGAATAGACCCGTTTGGCAAAAAGAACGGAAGAAGTGCAGGGATAATGTAAAATTACATTAATGGACATATGGTTTAATTTATTAATAGAATAAAATATTAGTTAAAATGATTTTTATATTTTCAGCCAGTTTTAAAACTTAAGTATATATACGACGTATTTAATATATTATATTTGTATATGCCTGTGTGTATATAATATTTGTTATAATAAATTAACTTTATGAATGTATACGAATCATGAATAACTCATCGTTGAAGAATTAGATTTTTGACATGTAGCATTATAGAAGTTGCTCCTATTAGTTGCTCCTATTACCCGAGGAAGGGACAAACCAGAAAAGAACAACGATGTGAAGGGGTAGGATAATTCTCGAAAGAGAGTGTAGTAAACAAATTGACTAAACCCAAACGCTAACTTCACGTTTTATTTCAGCCCTTTTTTTCCTACTGCATCTCCAGGTAGCCTTTCATCCAAACACTACTGGCTATGTAATTATTGGCTGAAATAGAAAAAATTCAGCCCATTATCAGCTGAAATGGCTTGACAAACATAGACTAAAAAAATTCAGCCCATTAATAGCTCACTTTTTTTGAGACAATCTTTCCACAAGAGCTTTGCAATATTATCACTTAAAGGCCTGTTCTATCAAATCTCACGAAATCATTTTAAAGCATAGCAGTTGCCTCAGCAGTCTCCTGGTGACTACCCAACTGCTAAGCTCACTGCTCATACAAAAGTATTTCCTTTGAACATCTCAACTTCACCAGACCTTCACAATTCTATCCCCAAGGAGTCTGTTCAAACTGATCTCTGAAACTCAAGCTGTAACCTAGCAGGTGCCTCAGCAGTTCCCTCATTGCCACCAAACTGCCAAGATCATTGCTCATTGTTTAAAGTCCAAACATCATTCAAACTAGAAAGTTGTCACACACTAATCATCAAGAGGCTAAAGACTTCCGCTGTACATCTATAAATCTCTCAGAAGATTTTAGATCAACTCATCTAGAAGGGAAAAGTTTTCAAAGTCGAAAAAGCTTTGAAAGTCTATTCACCCTCCCCCTCTAGACTTTTACCTCTATCCGGGACCATCAAAAATTATAAAAAAGATGTAAAATTAGATAAACATATTTTGACACTACTGAAAACTGATTATAAGTTTGTATGAAAAGTAGTTTTTTTAAAACCAGAATAAAATCCAAAGTAATATATAATTAAAATATTAAAAGAATCCAATTTTTTATAAAGTTCAATAAAAATAGAAAACCTAATTCATAAATTTGAAAAAAATAATAAAATATTAAAAATTCGATAATTAAAAATTGTGAAGGACCTTGTAAAAATTTGAAAACTCGAAAAAAATGAAAAATGGAATTCTGTCATGTGACGTTGCTAAAATAGTAAAATAAATAAAATAAATAATTATTATTATTATCTTTTTCATCATCATCTTATTGTTACTTATTGTTGCATATTGTTTTTTTGTGTTTCTTTTTGTTGATAACTTTGATTTCTTTTATTTTTTGTTCATGGTTCTTGTTGCTCATATTCATAAATCCAAATTATCATTTTAGGTGTTTATATATGTATTTATGTATCACTTTTTATTCCAAAGAAGTATGAAAGAAATATAATAATTCAAAATCAATAATAAATACAAATAAACAATGTGATGCAACAAAAAATAACACGATGCAACAAAAAATAACATGGTGCAACAAAAAGCAACATGGTGCAACAAAAAGCAACACATACTATACAACAAAAAGAAACAAAAGGCAATACAATGGAACAAAAAACAACATGTAAGATACAACATAAACAAAAATTAACATGTTTCAGAATTAATATATAGTTCAATCTATCAACTCAAATTATTACAGTTATCAACATATTATTTGATTTTGCATCTTCACATCCTTCTTCTTCATTGATTTTCCAAGTCTTATTATAATTTCTATGTGCTTCTTTTATACGCCTGCAATGAGAATGCAATCAATATGACACAGATTTAGAATCAATTATAATAAGGAAACAATACACGTAGAATTGGATCACCAGAATATATCTACAACTAGCTGACAAGAAAATAAGAAAACAAAAAAACAAAAAAAATGATACTCCTATAAGATTCATTATGAAAAATATATTAAACCTTCTGGAAATCAGATCAGTTATTCATAATCATTATCATACTTGAGGACTAATCGACTAATGATGTTTTTACTTGGACTGTAATTTGCTGGTCTGGTCTGGTCTGGTATGGTCTGGTCTGAACTGGTCTGGTCTGGTTTCTTTGTATTTTTATAACTATCCAAGTCTGGTCTGGTCTGGTCTGGTCTGGTTTCTTTGTATTTTTATAACTATCCAAGTCTGGTCTGGTCTGGTCTGGTCTGGTCTGAACTGGTCTGGTCTGGTCTGGTCTGGTTTGATCTGGTCTGGTCTGGTCTGGGACGAATTACAGTCCAAAGTAAAAACATCCTAAGGAGAGGGTAGACATACTTTTCATACAATCAAGCCTTACATACTTTTCATACCGTGCAACGGGTGCATGGTGAACACCATGCACCCATTGGATATTATTTTCTCTTTTTTTAAAAATGGTAATAACTTTTTTATTTTTGATCCGATTTTTATAAAATTTATATCAACATTTTTTATTTTTCATGATCTTTCAAATGAGACCAATATTGCCTATGTAATTTTAACATATTAACATTTACGTGTAAAATATGTAACTTTACGTGTTAAAATATGTAACTCACGTTCAGTCAGGCCAAATGCAACTCGTGTGTATAAATATGTATCTCTACGTGTAACAATATACTACCTCCGTTCTTAAATAAATGCAACACTTTGACTTTTACACTATTCATATGTTCTACTTTGACTACGTTTTATTTATTAATGTAATAATATTATTTTATGAAAAAAATATTGTCAAACTTGTCTCATTGTAAATTTTCATAATCTAATTTTTTTTAATTTTTTTACTAATACAAAATCATTTATATTAATGGTCAAAGTTGTGTCTCGGCAAGTGTGAAATGTTGACTATTGCATTTATTTAAGAACGGAGGAAGTATAATTTTACGTAAAAAAATATGTAACTCGCGTTCAGACAGGTCAAATGCAACTCGTGTGTATAAATATGTAACTCGCGTGTATAAATATGTAACTTTACGTGTAAAAATATGTAACTTTACGTGTAAATATATGTAAGTCGCGTTCAGGCATGTCAAATGCAACTCGTGTGTATATATATGTAACTCGCTTATAAAAAGATGTAACTTGCTTATAAAAAGATGTAACTTGCTTATAAAAAGATGTAACTCGCTTATAAAAAGATGTAACTTGCTTATAAAAAGATGTAACTCGCTCATAAAAAGATGTAACTCAATGTATTATCAAATGTAACTGAGGCCACTGATCCACTCCCAAACAGATTCGATCTTCTATTTCACAAACCTAATCTCCCAAACAGATTCGATTTTCCTTATAATCCAATACTCATTAATATAATAGTTCGATAATTTCTTAAAATTACATAAGCAATATTGGTCTCATTCGAAAGATCATGAAAAATAAAAAATGTTGATATAAATTTTATAAAAATCGAATCAAAAATAGAAAAGTTATTATCATTTTTTAACAAAAAAAAAAAATAGCAGCATGCTGCGTCATTTTGCAACCGGGCGCACCATCCTCATGATGCGCCGGTTGCACGTATAATTTGCCGTTGTAATAATATAAATCTACAACTAGCTGAGAAGAAAATAAGAAAACAAAAAAAACAAAAAATGATACTCCTATAAGATTCATTATGAAAAATATATTAAGAGTAGGACTTGGGGTACACATTTTTTGTGTACACACTTTTTACACATGTCTGTGTAAGGTTTTTTTTATGTCTGTACAGACATAACGTGTTTTTTAACACGTTATGTCTGTACAGACATAAAAAAAACCTTACACAGACATGTGTAAAAAGTGTGTACACAAAAAAGTGTGTACCTTTAGAATTTTTCATATATTAAACCTTCTGTTATTCATAATCATTATCATACTTGAGGACTAATCGACTAAAGATGTTTTTACTTGGACTGTAATTTGCTGGTCTGGTCTGGTCTGGTCTGATCTGGTCTGGTCTGACTGGTCTTGTCTGGTTTCTTTGTATTTTTATAACTATCCAAGTCTGGTTTTATCTGGTCTGGTCTGGTCTGATATGATCTGATCTGATCTGGTCTGGTCTGGTCTGGTCTGGTCTGGTCTGGTCTGGTAGACATACTTTTCATACAATCAAGCCTTCCAGCTAAGGGTTAAGAAAGGGTGGTTGGTATGATCGAAAAGATGTAGAATATGCGTTGTAATAATATAAATGCAGATGGAAAATCAATTTGGGTTTATTTGGGCCCATCAAGCACGTCTTCCCGAATTTCTCCTATCAGACATTTTCATACCAGCATTGCTCTATTATGGAGAGCTCAGGCGAACCCGACAGCGACCTCTATACCATCCCCAGTTACACCAGTAAGAACCATTATCACAGCCTCTCTCTCTATACGTATGAGTATCTCCATCGGTTTTATTGATCCGTAAAACCTAATTTAATTCAATATTCTTTTATGCAAACTCAGGCTGGTTTTCGTGGAATAGCATTCACGAAGTAGAGAGGCTGTCGCTGAGAGAGTTCTTCGATGGGAGCTCGATCACACGGTCTCCCAGAATATACAAGGAGTACAGGGACTTCATCATCTTCAAGTACCGGGAGGATTCGGGCAGGAAGCTCACATTCACGGAGGTGCGGAAATCTCTGGTAGGAGACATCTGTGTGCTCCAAAAGGTCTTCACGTTTCTCGAGAAGTGGGGGCTAATCAATTTCGATCCAAGTAAACCAGAGCCAGTTCAAGCTGGGGCGGAAGAGGAGGTGGAAGAGGATGAAAAGTGGAGGGTTAGGGTTGAGGAAGGGGCTCCTTATGGGGTGAGGATTATTGCCACTCCGAATTCGAGTAAGCCCCTTGCTCCTCTGCCGCCAGCATTGGTTGTTGCTGCTTTTGGGGCCCAGAATGTGGTCAAAATGCCGCCCTTGGCATCGTACTCTGATGTTTATGGTGAGTTACTGGAGCAGCAGAAAGAATGTATGGAGTGTGTCCACTGCAAAGAGCACTGTGCATCCGGGCATTACAAATGTATCAAGGTGCATTCTGGATCTCTTTGCTTTAGCTCATATATGATGATGATCATGATTACAATTTACCACTCTCTCCGTCCCGAAATTATCTTCATTCTTTCCTTTTCGATCCGTCCCAAATTTATCTGCTCTTTCTCTCTTTGGTAAACAATATGTGGTTCACAACCATTCTTACACATTTATCTTTCCTCTGCACAACTCTACACCACACAAATCTCACTATCTTAATCCACGTGCCCAGTCAAAACCGAATTTAATTATGGGACGGAGGGAGTACTTTTTATGTACTGTATATTTTTGTTATAGAGGTCTGCATTTGTTTAATATGTATTTCAAGGATTAAACATCCAAGCCTTATTCAGAAAAAGAGAAGAAAGATAAGAAAAATAAAAATATAAGATAAAATAAAATGGATAAGATAAATATAAATATATAAGATAAAAATTTCATAAGAGCATAAGAAAGATACTCTCTCCGTCCCGTTAAAATGGGTTGTTAATCATTCTCACTACATTCTTACTTTATAAATTCAATATCAACCACACAAACCCATTATTCTTAATAAACGTGTCACCTTCTCATGTCTCAATGTTAGTGGGACGGAGGTAGTAAAAGATAAAAGGATAAAAAAAATATAAGAAAGATAAAAGATAAAAATAACATAAGAGAACATAGGAAGATAAAAAGATAAATGATAAAAAAACAAGAGAGAGAAAAGATATTAATCATCCATACGAATATGCGACCTCCACTTTGCTCTCTCAAAGTTATACTCTCATCCAACCCAAGAAGAAGAATATCTGTTCTAATTTCTCTAATACAAGTCTGTTTGGATCTTCCTCTCCTCCCCACCTCTTCACTTGTCTAAGAGGTGCATCACTCGGCCTTTTACGTATATGACCAAGGATTAAAGTGAGAGTAACACACTAACACCTATAGAAGATAAGATGTAGGAGTCTCGATTGCGGTGATTTGGTCATGTGTGTAGAAGATCGAGTGATGACCTGTTAGATTGTTAGATGAGTTGAGAGCTGGGGAGAAGAGGCAGAGAGGAGAGGGAAAAGAAAACCCTAACAGACTTGGATTAGAAGAATCAAACTGATATGCTTCCTCTTGGATTGGATGAGAGCATGACTTTGGAGAGAGTAAAGTGGAGCACACATATTCTCTTTTATCTTCTTTACCTTTCTATGTTCTTATGTTATTTCTATTTTTTATCTTTCTTTATCTCATATTTATCTTTATCTTATCCATTTTATATATCTTACCTTATCTTTATATTTTTCTTATGTTTCTTTTCTTTTTGACTTTGATATCATGGATCGATTCATGTTAGTTGGCTCCAAAATCTTTTGGGAATAAGGCTTGGATGTTGTTGTTATGGTAGTAAAATAAAAATGATAACAAAATTGTTGCTTTGTTTAACCATCTATATAGGAATTCATGCAAATATAATGTCTTTTACTTGCTTTAATGCGTTCATGTATTATCGTCTTGAAATGGGACGAGGGAAGGGGGAGTTTTTCCATCTTTGCAATGGAGCCAAAGACTCACTATTTTTGGGCTTGAGAATATGATAGAATAAAGCAAAATTGCTTACTAAACTGTTTGCGCTTCTTTGTTATGAAGCAACAGTCAGTCCATGCAATTTTTGACGCCATTTTCACTATGGTCATACAGAAACAATCTCTCAGTGCATTAGTACAGGGGTAAGACTGCGTAAATCTGACCCCCTACCCCACCGAACAGTGGCGTATCCAGATAATTCGGCCAGTGGGGGCAAATTTACACTAACATTATCACACATTTTTTAGGAAAGAAATATTAATTAAATAATCCACAGTTTATTAAAAATAAAATAAATTTTTATAAGAACCAGATGAAATATTTATTTATAAGTTTATAACTAATTTAAGTTACAAATAAACAAGTGTGTTTTAATGCTAAGTGAGAATGATGTGATTGAAATTACAAAATAATAAATTATTTTAAACTAATTTGTTTATTAAGTACAAAACCAAATATATAAAAGAATTGGAAAAATATATAACTATAAGTGCTTTAAGTTACAATTAAATAAGTTTTAATATTAAGTGTGAAAAGATGTTATTAAAATTACATACTTGGTATCATTTAGTAGCTACATTAAAAAAATTAATTGAAATCTTAAATTTAGACAAATTTTGAACAGTTGTAATAGGGCAAAAAAATAAATTAAACAGGGTTGGAGCTTGGAAGATTCGAACCCTTGAGAGAAGAGCAGACCGTGCAGCACTCCAACCAGTTGGCTAGTACGCTAGCTTTGTCATTTCTAGACTTTAAGCATTATTATACTGTATATAAGACAATAATATATATATATACACACAAATAAATTTTGATATATATATAAGGAAAAATTGATTGTAATAATCCCAACTATTGGCGGCCCACTTATAATAATCCCAACTATCGATTCTCTCTGAATAATCCCTACTTTAGTGACCTTCCGCCAATAATGGTCCATGACCAGATATGACCTGCTATAACAAGCGAATTTTGAATAGAAATAAAGCGTAAAAATTAAAAAGTTGAATTATTTATAGGGATTACTTGTTATATCTCTTCTCATCCGGTTCAGAAATTATAGGAATTTACTTATAGCCGGTCATGTCGGACCATTATTGGCGGAATGTCACTAAAGTTGGGATTATTCTGAGATAATCGATAGTTGGGATTATTATAAGTGGACCGCCAATAGTTGGGATTATTACAATCAATTTTTCCTATATATAATGGGGTAAGGTGGGGGTTGAGTGGGGGCAGCTGCCCCCCTGTCCCCACGCTAGATACTCCCCTGACACCGAAGGTGTGAGAGCCTTTGTGGCACTGGGTAATGATGATGATGATGAATGGGAAGGGGGGAGTATTATTTAATCTTCTACCTAACTAATGATAGTTTGTAAACATATTTGGCAAAGTTTGATTTTTTTAAACTATAGGTCGGGGTGTTATCTGCTCACCAGAGGATATAAATCAAAGTGTGAGCTATTTGATTTTAATTTTCTAAAGGAAAAAGGGGCAAATAAGCCCACGTACTAACCAAAAAAGGTCAAATAAGCCCTTATATAGGAGACTATGTTCGGTCGTCATCATTTGGGGGGTTCTCAGTGGAATTTTTTTATTCATTTTTTTGAGCATATTATTCATTAAGTCTAGTTGACTCATACCAAATTTCAGCTAAAACTTCAATCGGGAAGACATTCAAATGAATTCTTGAAGATAACTGCGCAGTTAAAAGCGCAGTTATCTTCAAGAATTTATTTGAATACCTTCCCAATTGAATTTTTAGTTGAAATTTGGTATGAGTGAACTAGACTTAATGAATAAGATTCTCAAAAAAATTCATCAAAAAATTCCACTGGAAACTGCCCCAAATGACGACGGCCAGACAGAACCTCATATATAAGGGCTTATTTGACCTTTTTTGGTTAGTACGTGGGCTTATTTGCCCCTTTTTCCTTTTCTAAAACACAGTACATAACTATTCATATCAAACAGGAGTTGCATATTTTGTTTTAACCGAAATCTCATAGTGAACTCTTATATTCCTCACCATCACTGAAATCATGATGAATTGGACAAAGTGGGTGTAAAAGCATTTCTATTTCATTTGAAAAGGCAATTCTATTTTTCGTATTTTATTCCTTTTCTCGGTTCAGGAAGGGGGCTTCATGTTATGTGAGAATTGCTTCAAAGACGGTAAGTTTGATAAGGATAAATCTGGGGATGATTTCAAGTTTGTTGAAAGTGGGAATCCTCAGGTTGTCTGGACTGAACCAGAAACTTTACTCCTATTTGAGTCCATTCTCAAGCATGGAGATGACTGGGATCTTGTTGCTGAAAACGTGAAAACAAAGACCAAACTTGAATGCATCTCAAAGCTTATAGAACTGCCGCTTGGTGATCATATGCTGGTTTCTGACAACAAGAAGAATAAACTTATGGATTCAAATGGCGATGTGAATGGTTTTGAACTGGCACTTCTAGCTTCAAGTGAGCCCCAAGTAACTATGAGAACCGAGCTTCAACCCAATGACAGTAAGGTGTTGTCTTCTTCAACTTATTTTCGGAACTAATTACCTATCCTATTTTTATTCAGACAAAACTAAATCTGAAACATTGAGATGAGATGATATGTTTTATTTTTAACAAGAAAAGTAGACAAGATGAGAAACGTTTATATCAGACCAGACTAGACACATTCAGACCTCGAGTAAACTTAAAATATTTAAATTATACCACACTTTTTCAGGTGAAGAGAACAGAACCTCAGAATGGGCCACATAATGGGGATGATGAAAACCAAGGACAACCTATGAAGAAAAGATGCAGCCTGCCAACAATTTCAGGACCTAGCTGTTCATTAATGGAGCAGGTAAACTAGCTCCACTGTTATGTTTTGCTATCTTTGTATGTCAAGTTCAAAATTGTGAAATCATTTTTTTCTATATTATATCTTTTGTTTTGGTCTATCACATGGTCCGTTGTCTCCTAATAAAACAACTAAAACACTTAAAATTATCTAAAGGAAATAAAAGTGAGATTCCACCCTCATGATCTAGTAGGAATTTTATAGGGAAAGCTTATGATACATTTACACAAGTCTCTCATGAACACACACAAGCATAGAGTAAAGAGCATGCTTTTTTCTTGAAGGGGGTTAAGAGCCTGTTTGGTAAGTATTATTTGGCTAGTTTTGCTGGACCAACTGATTTTCTGCAAGGGTCATTTGGTAAAATCAATTTCAGCCAAATAAGCATGTCAAAAGCCTACTTATTCTGCTTAGTAAGCAGATAAAGGCACGTTTTGATGCCAAACTGGCTCTTAGTGTATAGACTATGATGAGGTGCATATCTGGATTACATGTTGGTTATAAAATGCTAGTTTGAATGCTTATATGCCACCATCAGAATTCTTCTATACCTGTTTGCTGCTCTTGATTGATGAAAATTACTCTTAGGTAGCCGACATCTCAACTGTTGTTGGTCCATGGGTTGCCTCATCTGCAACAGAGGCCGCTATTACCACACTTTGCTATGAAAACCAGTGTTCCAGGGAGATATTCAATGATATTGAAAGTCTTGATGATAAATTGAGATCTGACCTTTTAAATAATGAAAAGGAAAGGTGATTTATCCAATTTTCTACTCGTAATGATGCTCTTAACTTGAACATGAATTATACTTGTGTGATGATATCGGGCTTTACTTGTATAGTCTTTTATTTCTTAATTTTGTGATTTTTAATTTTAATTGGGAGGCATAAGACTTCTAAGTTTGGATCATCATTGAATTTGCCCTTTAATCATCAAGTGCGCCTATTATTATCTATTGAAGTCTGTCAGACATTGGGGATGCTTTGAAAATAAAAAAGATATATCTCAGTTAAGTTGAATAAATTGCTGTGCAGTTTTTGATAAGTTAATATTTTCATCAAAGTTGAGATCCACTGCCCTCTTCTTCCTCATTATGGTGAGCAGTGTGAGCTTGCTGTGGCATGTCTACTCTTTTCTCTAGGTTATAGGCCATGTTTGGCAATCAGCTGTCTGTTAAGTGGTTCTAATAGTTGTTTAACAATAGCTGATTGTGTCAGCTATTTCAGCTAGCTAGTTATTTTAGCTTATTGTCCACGGATGTTTGGTAAAATTAGCTGTTTAAGAATAGCTGAGAATAACTGCTAGTGTGTAAAAATACATACGAGGACATTAGTACAAAAATAATACATCTATGAATTCCAATAACAACAAGAACAACAACAACAATATTAATAAACAACAACAATAATATTAATAACAATTATAATAATAATTATTGTAATTATATTTATAATAGACTTTAATTAGATGGAAAACATAATTAGTAATGTTGTGCAATTTATGAACTAGTTTTGATTGATGTAAGTGTGCATGCTAAATAAAGATCAATTTACGAACAAAGATAAATCCAAGAGGATAGCCATATTTACAATTGAAATTAAAAAGCTAAATATTAGATTTTAGTAAACAGAGAAACGATATTCCAAAAAAATAAATAAAGAGAAAAACGAATAAAAGACTAAATATACATATTCTGGAAGACTTTGCACGCACCTGCAATTTGCGGAAGAATTTTATATCACCAAGCCACACACTCATATTAAAAACTAAAAAGAGACGAACCATGTGCATAGAAGATTTAACAGATGCATGAAACTTGAAGCGGTGAAGGGCATAAAAGAGAGAGATGGAACAGCCGATGCAAAACTCTACACCCTGCAGCGCTACACCCTGCAGCGTTTCAATATTTGATTCAAATGTTTTTCTTTTACAAGCTGAATAATATGGGTTTTAATGTTTTCAGTTCTAAGGATGTTTTTACTTGGACTGTAATTTGCTGGTCTGGTCTGTTCTGGTTTCTTTGTATTTTTATAACTATCCAAGTCTGGTCTGAATTGGGCTGGTCTGGTCTGGGAGGAATTACGGTCCAAGTAAAAACATCCTAATGCAGGAGTTGTATAGCTCTAGGCATTACTTGTATTGTGTTCTTTATTTTTATCCGTCTTCTTGCTCTTTTAGAGAAAACTGGGCGCCAGGCGCGTGTCGTGTGTCATTGTTATAACATTTCTAGGGACTGGCCTGTGGTAGTTAACTAGTGGTGGTGCTACTTTATTTGGACATTTGTACTGAGACATATACTTATATCTTAGGTATCATCAAGCAGAAGGGGATGAGATTGGCGAAACAAGTTCAGGTATTTATTTATTTATGGTCAAGAAAATGGTTGTTCCAATTTCTATATAAATTTTTCATGTAGAGTCACATAAGTTAATGTCACCTTGCTAATTTTTCAAGCTGCAATGCAACGGAGAGAACTCAAACTTGGGCATTTGATTTTATTATGCATGTACATAAGAAAATGCTACAAGCATAAACAAATTTACAAACAAATAATGTGGCTCATAAAATCACCATTAATTTGAAGGTGATATGATGGTTAAAAAGTATGATGCTACAACATGTCCATCTTGTTACACTTTTTATAAGTGTGTTTGATCTTGTAGCATAACTCATATATAGGTTGCAATTCCGGTGACAATGACACTTCATGCGTGAACGTGCAGATTTAGTTCATCATGGAACACTTTTATCTTTTGAGTAGTGCAGTTCTCTAAGCAATTAAATCTTTTCAATTTATTTACATAGTGCGACCATGTTTTTTTACTAGTTTTTATTGACTTTTTACTATTGTTAGAGCCTTTAGTTATCGAATACCATGCACCATATTATTCTCATTTCTTTTTCAAGACATCATCTTTGTTTCTAGATATAGACAAGGATAAAAGATGCTCCCAGAAGAAGAGTACTACTATACCTCTGATGCTACAGATGAGGGCTGCAACCGCTACTGCACTTGGTGGTGTTGCCGCCCACTCAAAGTTATTAGCTGACCAGGAAGAGAGAGAAATGGGATATTTGGTATCAACTTTAATTAATACCCAGGTTAGCAGTCTCGCTCATAATGGGGTGGTGGTTGGCAGTTTCCATTATGTCCTTGCGGTTTTGTGTAGGTCAGTTTGGCAGCTGGGATTTGGAGGGTCTAGGGTGTGGCGGATTTGGGTGTCATAGTTATATATTGATGAATAGAAATTTTCTAAAAATAAATAAAAGATTATTGAAATGTTAGTCATATATATTATGCTAATCATTCAACTTTTATATCATCTAAAAAAATATATCAAGATGTAGACCAAGTAGTTAAATTGTTACTTTCCTAAGGCTTGGCAAAAAATCAGTTACGCGCTTAATGTTTCAGAACAGTTACCTCCTTGTCCCTTTGAGATTTACAGACCACTAGATCAAGTTTTTGTTACCCTTATTATTTCCTTTAGTTTGATTTATACAAAAAGTTGTAGCACATATCCTCGTATAGACATGCCCATTAAAAACCATTCTAGTCAAATTCTTTAAAGCTAGCTAATCAACTATTTGAGCTAAAATTTACTCTCACCAAAAGGATTTTAATAATGATCTGCAAAAAATCTCACAGCAGTTTTTATTCGTTATTCCAATTTCTCATTATTTTACCAGTTTGTGTTTTGATGGTTATTATTGTTGTTGTTGTTATTATTATTATTATTATTATTATTATTATTATTATTATTATTTTAGCTTAAGAAGTTGCAATGCAAAATTAACCATATGGAAGAGCTTAAGATGATAATGGGAAATGAGCGAACGGAGATGAAGGAAGTGGAGTCAGACCTAATCAATGAACGAATTGAGGCCTTGCAAAGAATGTTTAGTAATGGGACTGCGCCGGCCAAACCCAGAGTTGAGTCTACTACAAATATGGGGCTGAATTCCCAGCAGTCAGTATAGAGCAACGCTGCTGTACTGCTTGGTGTTTATTTTCCTTTTATGCGAAGCAGATGCAAAGTCATTCATTACTAGGTGTTTTTGAAAAACAAATTGAGTTATTTAATAAAATATTCCTGATAGAAAACTGTGTTATTTAAAAGTTTACCACAACAATAACCTTTTAAAAAAGCTCAATTACAAAGGCGCCAAGTTTTTTATTGTCTGCTGAAATTAATACACTGCGGCAGAAATTGCCGAATTGTGAAATATATGCATTTAACATATACTACGTATTTTACTAAGAAAATAAAGTGAGAAGTTATAGTTAAAACTTTCCTATTCAGCATATTTATTTAAGAAGTATTTTCAACTACTTATATTACGTAGTATTATCTAACAATTTAGTGCACCGGATGGCGGGTTTGCATTGATTACCAGAAATTGAATGAGGTCACTCGGAAGGACCACTTCCCCTTCTCTTTAGGGTGTGTTTGGGAGTTGGCTTTTGGAGGGGAGGAGAAGGTTAATGAAGATTTATGGTCCTCCTTTTCATGTTTCGGAGTTTAAAAAATTGGAGGGGTGGTTTTGGAGGGTTTTTGTAGTCCTTCAAAACCCATCAAATGCTTAATTTTTAAGTTTCCTCAATTTGGAGAATTTTGGAGAATAATTAACGAGATGATATTTTAAGCTAAATTAGAAAGAATATCAACTCAATGATTTGAATTTGTCATATCTCAAAGTGATTTTAATTATAATTCCTTCAAAAATTCTCTCCTTTCAATTTTATTACTCCCAAATACAAAGAAGGGCTTCCTCACCCTCCCCTTCCCCTCCAACAACATACCTCCAAAGCCTTTCCCTCCTCTTCCCTCCAAACTCCCAAACATACCCTTATTGATAAGATTTTAGAGAGATTAGAAGGGCATAAGTTTTACTGTTTTCTTGACGGAATGTCGGGTTACTTCTAGATCCCCACAGCCCTCGAGGATCAGGATAAGATCACTTTCACATGTCTTTCAGTATCTTTGCTTATCGTAGTAGGATTACATTTGGACTTTGTAATGCCCCCTGCTGCCTTTTACTTGGATGGGGAATATGATGAATGGGTTAAGTCCTCAAAGAAGGGACAAGGTTTTAATCTCAAATGAATTTTCTCAACTAAACGGGAACCTCTCCCTTAACAAGCTCAATAGATGCGGTCTCTGATCATAACCCTCTCCTTTTTTGAAAATCCACCCACTCCCTCTTGCCCAAAATGTTTTTTTTGGATAAAGGCCCAAAATGTTTTTAAATTTCAGCACATGTTGACAAACCGTAAATCTTTTCTTTAAAAAAAAAAAAACAAACCATAAATCTTTTCTAAACACTTTCAAAGCCACCTGAGACTAGGGATGGACTCGGGTCTGGGCCGGGCCTAGGCCCGGGTAGGCCGGTGGTTCAAGAATGGTGGACCCGGGACCAGCCCGGGTAGCCACCGGGTCCGGTCCGGGCCGGGCCAAGCCTCCGGTTTGGATTTTTTTTTGCTTTCCTAACCCCCCCCTCACCCCCATCCTCCCAAACCCCCCCAAACCCATCCTACCCATCAAGCCCAACCCAGGTGGAACCCCAAAAATGAAAAAAAAATAAAAAAAAATCAATTTGGCCCGGGCCCCGGCCTGACCGGTTCACCAAATTTGAGACCCGAGCTCGGACCCGCTCTACCCACGGGCCTAGGCCCGACCCGGACCCGGACCCGAGAACCGGGCCGGTCCCGGTCCCGCACAGTAGCGGGCCGGGCCGGTCCACGGGCCGGGTGGCCCGACCCGTGTCCAACCATACTTGAGACCTTCCCTTTGATGGCTAAGGCATGTGGAGATTTTCAACCAAACTCAAGCGCCTTAAAACTACTCTTAGAGATTGGAACAAAAAAAATCTTTGGTAATATTTTTGATAAACATTCTGAATATGAAAAGAAATTCACTATTCTGGAAATAATGTTTCTGATTCCCTTAGTAAAGGAGACCTTATTCTACAGTAGTGGAACGGCCGCCATCCTTATGTAGTTAATAATATTAATAATAATATTGCAATTGCAGCTTTGAATGTAGAAAACAAGAATTGTTAATTAAGGGTTTGTAGGTTGGGTGTTTGTCTATTAGGTTTCATCCATTAATAATATTAATAATATTTTTTGGTGACTTTTCTGTCGTTGGTTATTGACAGAGGTTCATCAAAATATTGTTTTGTGTACTTTTTCAATTTCATTCTTAATTAATGATTTATATTTAAAATCTATTCAAATCCATTAGATCCACATGATTCTATGAAATAGAATTCCATATAAATCACATGGAATGTATAGAGTTCTATTAAAATCCTTAGAATCTACCATCCTTTAAAATAATGTAAAATATGTGTTGGGGACACCCCGTTAAATGTATTTGTGTGCATTTGTAAGAACATAGAAATAAGATAGACCATTCATTTCAGAGTCCTAGAAGCGAAGGAGTGATGGAACCCTATTCATTGACGGCAGCGTTGCCGCCACTGTAGCCTCCTACTAATGTTTGTCCGGCAAACCATTTGAAGAAGTGGTTTCAAATCATGAATTTATCGGTTTCAAAGGTGCTTTCCAATTAGGGATATTGGATAAAAAACATATTCTTATTCGATTTTGATTTGAAGGAGGATTTGATAGTATAGAATAGTTACTGTTTATTTTTGTAACTTTAACTAGTTTTATTTATTGTTGTTTGGAAAATTACACACTTTTGGTGTAACACTTTATTTTTCCTAGTTTATTGTAATTTATTAGTTTTAGAAGATCTTGAGCTTGAATAAATTAGTGTACAACAAAGGAGCATGGAAGAAATCTTACAAGATCAAAGAAAGGTGCAAAGGGAGGAAGAAATCATGCAAAAAATGTGATTTGGTGACTTACTCGGTCGGGTATGAAGAGATAACAGAAGCTTCAAGGAAATTGGACACATACCCGATCGGGTATGGTACTTTACCCGGTCGGGTATGAAGTGACCAAGACAAAAAGACGTGCTGAAACACAAGAACGTGGAAGATCGATTTGATTTTGATCGATACCCCGTCGGGTATGTACCTATACGGCTATACCCGGTCGGGTATCTGGCCAAAGGTGCTGAAAACACCTATAAATAGCACATTTTTCATTCACTTGTAATCAACCCTTCTTCCATATAATTAAGCTCAACTTAGAATAATATTTTATTTATATTTTTCTAGCATGTTTAGTCTCCAAATGAGGAGCTAAACTCTCATTTCTTGGTTTTGCTCTTGAAGCTTGTTGAATGTTGAAGTTGTGAGTTATTTTTTTACTTCTTCCTTTGAATATTAATTCTTCCCTTATTCTATCTCTATATTAATGTTGGGGAGTGTTGCTAAGATGACAATTAGTTAACATCTTGACATTGATTACTACTAGAAACGATCAATGAACCGATGGTTAATCATTGATGGTTTCACAAGTAAGTAACTTTGAGTTATTAACGTCCGGTCATGGTTAATAATCTTAAGAGGGATTAATTGTGTTGGTTAAACCGAAACTGTTGTGTTGAGGTTATCAATCTCAATTGATTTCATCAAGGAGTTAAGAGATTAAGTGCTACTATCAAGTATCAAGTCGGTATATGGCGGTGTTCTATACTTGGCTAATAGTAAGAGTTATTAATGAACGGTCGTTATTAATAACCACCCTCGATGAATTGGAGATACTCCTCGATTGAGTATTCGAGAGAGGATAAGTTATAGATATAACCGAGATCAACAAACATATCAACAAGTGGAAAGTAGCAAAGCCAAATCTTTTATCTCATTAATTAATTAAAATCATATAACTCGATCATCTTAGTACTTAATTAATTAAAACCAAATAATCCCAAAATCCCCTTTTTATTACTAGTTTCGTAAAAGAAAAGTAGGATACGAACTCTACTTCACTATACTACATAGTAGTGTTAGTATTGATTTTATTTTGAGGCACATAACGACTTTTGTGCCGTCAAATTTGGCGCCGTTGCCGAGGAAAGGCAAATATTTTTCTTTTTATTTTATTTAATAAAAATAAAAAAATTAATAAAGAAATTAAAAAAAATCTTACTTTTCTATTTCTGAGCTTTATGATAGTACGTAGTATATGGTAAAAACTCATGAGAAATGAATTTCGAGAAATCATAAGTGAGTCTATTTCCAACAACTTTGAAAAAGTTGTTAACATGGATGCCCACACATCATCCCTAGAGAGTCAAATTTATGACTTGACTTCTTTAATTAAGGAATTTCTTTTATGTTCAAAAGTTCAAGATGTCAAGGCCTCCAACATTTGCATGTCTCATAGGCATCTTACAAATTTTTGCCCGAAGCTCGAAGAAAAATACTTTGAACAAATTGATGATGTTGGTTTCCAAAGGAAAGTACCTCACATGAGGTATGATCCATTCTCCAACTCTAACATGTCCACGGAGGACATGGTTCGGGCTATTGCTACAAACGTGACCACCATGCAAAAAAACATGGTGCAATTCCAAAATGAGACCAAGTCTAACATTTTAAACTTGGAAACTCAAGTGAGTCAAATAGCCGGAGCCATGAGCAAGCTTGAAGCAAAGGATTCAGGAAAACTTCCCTCTCAAATAGAACATGATCCTAAACAGCAAACTTTTGCAATCATATTGACGAATGGGAAGGAATTGCAAAAGGAGACCCCAAATCTAGAAGAAGAACAAAAAGACACAGAGCTTCAGCCAGTAGAAGAAGAGGAAGATTCGATTCCTAAAATCAAATTGCTATCATTTTCATCCTATGAGGAACCCTCACCGTCTCTCCATGCTTTGAGGGAAACCCGAAAGATTGAAAAGAGCAATGAAATTTGTGAAATCTTAAGCAAATGTGAGTACCATTTCTCAACAGCAGCCTTTTTCTTAGGTAGAGTTGTAGGCTTGGTTTGCTTCTTCAAAGGCCTCACATCCTCACTCTTCGTGTTCTTTAGCTTCTGCTCCCTCTTGAGCTCAGCTTTGCTATCTCTTCAACTCAGCCTTAATGGCAACTTTTCTGTTTGAAGATGCAGTTAAGAAAAGTAACTTCTTATGGTCAATCACAACAGTTCTTCTGAGATCCACACCACAAATCAACAAGAACTCTGAGAGGAATAGAGCATCACCCATTTTGGTTGAGTAGAGGCCTTTCTTTGGGTCCTTCTTCTTGATGAACTCAATAATTGATTTCACAATTACTTGTCCCCAATCAATGTTCATACCATGGTGGGGGAAAAGATAGCTTGAGCGTTCTGAATGGTAACATCGGAGCCTGTCTTGCACCATAAGCACATGTGCATAATGTTGACAAACTTTTCATAGTCCTTCTTCAACATATACTTCTTGACACTTAGTTTGTCAATACTTTCTACGTCTATTCTGTAGTATATTTAAGCAAATGCAGATACTGTTACAACGACATCATCGAGATCGATGAGTGTGGTTGTTTCTTCTTCTTGAGCATCAAGGTGTTAGGAAATTGATGTAACGTACCTCGAAAGTACGGCAGCGGAAGTTTAAAATTTTCCCAAACAGATCTTCCCTGATTATGACAAAATAACGAATATGATAATAATAACAAATCTGAGTTAGAACTTACAGATCTTCTAGCCTAGCGGTGATAATCCTTGACCTTTGGTATCCACGTGATTTCTCCTTTCCGAAAGAACGGTTAGATCTCTCTAAGAGAAAGGCTAGGAAATCTCTTCGCAGGGAAATAAACTGGTAATACTGAATCTGAAAACTGGTCTATCAATTATGAAAGATGATGATGTATTTATACTAGTTCTAAACTAGTTTCCTAATCACAATGAAAGTCTTTCTCATTAATGAGTTCTAGTCCTAACAAGACTAATGCTTATTAATGATTTAATCAATTAAATAAAACAAATAATAAACTATAATAATATTAAGGAAGGAGAGGGGCTGCACACGCCACCTCCCTTCTCTTATTATTATTATTTATTATTCATTTCTTTTAATTCAAAATCAAAAGAAAAAGCCATCTTTATTTAATTAAAAATACATCTTAATTAAGTATAATAAATCTAATTTATTTTACTTAATTAATTCTATCAAATAGAACTCTCCTTCAACTTCATGAATTAAATATGTTTAATCTAATTAATATTTAATCTATTTCTAGTATTATGAATTAAATATTATTTAATCCAATTAATATTTAATTCCTTCTAACAATTCAATCAGAAGGTATAATCACTTGTTGTGTGACCCATAGGGCCTTATATATTAAGGACTAATCAAATTAAGGTCTCAGCGAACCCCTAGACGATTCTCCAGACAAACTTAATATATAAGGACGTTTGCGAGGACTATTCAAACTCCCTGTAATATAGAGCTCATAGCGATACGGTCCTTTCATTCAGCGAACATTCAACTAAGTCTAGAATATTATATTGTGTCTATCCCAATAACTCAGTCTATGTCTCTCAATCTTTCTAGATGATCCATAACGATCATATTCGATATCCAAAATGAATATATCTTTGCATTGGCCAATGACTTTATGATCCATCTAGATATGAGAAGTAGAATATTCTTTCTTAATCTATTATGAGGAATGAATCCTTTCTTGACTCAACTACTACTCCATGTGCTTCGTGATGCACCCAACACATGTCGTATCTACCCCGATTGGAGTGCAAGCATTGATCATGGTCAAAGTACATCACTCCGCACATGTAGTACGTATTGACCTCAAGTCGGAGGACTATTACACTACTCTATACGCCGATAATCCCATAGACACATGAATAGAACTTATCAAATGGTTTCTCGGTGGGTATGCCAATATTCTCTAAAATATCTATGTGACCATCATGAATTATAGGAACTCATACTCGTGAGATCAGCTATACTTTCTAAAAATATGATGCAGTCCACATACCAATCTTATCGCATATCATCAATATCCCATTCTTGATGATCATTGATTGGGGCTATTTTAGGACCTTATGTTATACTCCCTCCGTCCCGCTAACAATGGGACAAATTGGAGTGGCACGCAAATTAATAAAAAGTTGTTTATGTGGTTGATATTGAATTGATAAAGTAAGAATAAAGTAAGAATGATTTAGAGCCACACAAACTTTACCAAATTTGGTATGGGACAATCTTATTGGGACGGACCGATAAGGTAAAATGGGACAATCATAGCGGGACGGAGGTAGTATCATATAAGCTCCCACTTACCTATTGACAACATAAATCCAAGGGAACACAATTATGAATAAAACATTGACAATCGAAAACAATCATTCATAAAATGTAATACCGTGTATATATCAAATATAAAAACTAAATGTGATCAAGTACATATGTCTTTTAAAAAAATGATTGTCGCTAGGACATATATACTAACAATCTCTCACTTGGCCTAGTGCCAATCACCAATGCATCTAACACCTAGATTCTCAAAATGTCTAGTATGTTTCTCGCAGCTCAAAGGTTTGGTGAAGGGATCAGCCAAATTGTCCTCAGTGGAAACACGTCCTATTGCAACCTCTCCTCTTGCTATCTGCTCTCGAATCACATGATAGCGCCTCGACACATGTCCATTCCTCTTGTCGCATCTTGGTTCCTTTGCTTGTGCAACAACACCAATATTGTCACAATAAACGGTTATTGGACGACTGTCATTTGGAACAACCCCTAATTCTTTGAGGAATTCACGTATCCATACGACCACTTTAGGTGCTTCTGATGCATCAATGTACTCGGCTTCTGTTGTCGAATCAGCTGTAGTGTCTTGCTTGGAACTCTTCCAGTCTACTGCTGCTCCATTGAGATTAAAAACATATCCTGATTGTGACTTATAGTCATCCTTATCTGTCATGAAGCTAGCGTCAGAGTAACCAGATGCTATTAGTTTCTCTTGTCCACCATAAACCAAGAAATATTCTTTAGTTCGTCTAAGATACTTAAGAATAGTCTTAACAACACTCCAATGCCGTTCTCCTGGATTATTTTGATATCGACCAACAATACTAAGAGCATAAGCCACATTTGGCCTAGTACAGATCATAGCATACATGATTGAACCAATTGCAGAAGCATATGGAATCCCTCTCATGCGTTTGATCTCATCATAAGTTGAAGGACTATCCTTCTTTGATAACGATATCCCATGACCCATCGGGAGGAATCCTTTCTTAAATTCTTCCATTTTAAATCGATGTAGTATTTTGTCAATATACGTGGATTGTGAAAGACCCAACATCCTGTTAACTCTGTCTCTATAGATCTTAATCCCAAGGATATAACATGCTTCACCTAGATCTTTCATCATGAAGATATTGGATAACCATTCTTTCACGGACTTCAATAAAGGGATATCATTCCCTATGATCAGAATGTCATCAACATATATGACCATAAAGACCACGTTATCCTTTCTGCGTTTTGTATACACACACGCATCCTCATTGCTTCTGATGAAGCCAAACGATTTGACCGCTTCATTAAAACGCATATTCCAACTCCTTGAGGCTTGCTTTAGCCCATATATGGATTTCTCCAATTTACATACTGATTTGGGATTTGACTTGGATATAAAACCTTCAGGTTGTACCATGTACACCTCCTCCTTGAGGTTTCCATTAAGGAAAGCAGTTTTGACATCCATTTGCCAAATCTCATAATCATATTATGCTGCTATTGCAAGCAAAATTCGAATGGACTTGAGTTTTGCAACTGGCAAAGAGGTGTCACTATAGTCAATTCCCTCTCTTTGACTATAACCTTTAGCCACTAGCCTAGCTTTGTATGTTTGCACCTTGCCTTCGGCATCAATTTTCTTCTTGAAAACCCATTTGCATCCAATGGGTCTAACCCTAACAGGCAAGTCAACCAAGTTCCATACTTGATTGACATACATCGAGTCCATTTCAGATTTCATGGCCTCTCGCCACCTCTCTGAATCAATATCTAATATTGCTTAAGTGTAAGTCTTAGGTTCATCCTTGTCAGGAATTTCAACATCATCATGATCCTCCATGAGGAAGCCAAACCTAGTTGGTTCATGACGAATCCTAGTAGACCTATGGAGTTGAATATTTTGGGATTGTTCAGGCTGCTCATTCTGATTGTGAAGAGGTTCTCTTTCATTGGACTGTCCAATGCTCAGAGAATTTTCTGGTGCTACACTTTTAAGTGTTTCCAGAGAAGGAGAAGTAGGTGCAGAAGGAATGACAACCATGCCATTTCTTTCATGCCTAATAGGAACCACTTGCTGGTGCGAGGTGCTTCCTATATTACTCCCACTAGCTGAAGGATATCCTCCTAGAGACATACTTCCGCTTAATCCTCCCACCGAATCCTTGTTTTGACCATCTAACAAGTCTTCATCCTCTATGTTATTTTGTGATTCTTGAATCTCTTCTAGTACTATCTTCTCACGATTGAATTCCTTGAAGACCAAGTCTTCTTCTAGGAATCATGCCTGTCTGGAAATAATGATTTTATGTTCCCCAGAATGATAGAAATAGTATCCTCTAGTTTCATTAGGATACCCCACAAAATAACATCTCTCACTTCTAGCTCCTAACTTATCAGTGTGCAATTTCTTTACATAAGCAGGGCAACCCCACACTTTAATATGTGAAAGAACAGGCTTCTTATTACACCATAACTCATATGGTGTCTTTTGCACTGATTTAGATGGAACTCTATTCAGAATGTATATCAAAGTTTGCAATGCATACCCCCAAAGAGATGTTGGAAGAGACGTGGAATTCATCATGGACCTAACCATGTCTAACAAGGTTCTATTTCTCCTTTCAGAAACACCATTCGATTGAGGTGTTCTTGGAGGAGTCCATTGTGACTGAATTCCCTGACCTTTTAAGTAATCAAGAAACTCCTTACTCAAGTATTCTCCTCCACGATCAGATCATAGAGTCTTGATACTCTTGTCAAGTTGCTTCTCTATTTCAGCCTTATACTCCATGAATTTCTCAAAAGCTTCTGATTTATGTTTCATAAGATACACAAATCCAAACCTAGAGAAATCGTCAGTAAACATGATGAAGTAAGAAAAACCTCCTCTAGCTTGAGTTGGGAATGGTCCACACACATCTGTGTGAACCAATTCAAGCACTTCTTTGGCCCGTAGTCCTTTTCCTAGAAAAGGTTTACTCGTCATTTTAGCTGAGAGACACGAATCGCAATTACCACATGATTCAAAATCAAATGGTGTTAAGTAATTTAAATTACTTAACCTTGCTATTCTGGCTTCATTAATATGACCAAGTCTACAATGCCAAAGATATGTGGTATTTTTCAGATTACTTAACCTTGATCTTTTATTTTGTACATTTAATATGTCATGTCTACAATTAAGAACATATAAACCATTCATAAGAGGAGCATTTCCATACACAATACCATTTTGTGAAAAACAACAAGTGTTATTAGAAAAATGAAAGGAAAAACCCTCAATGTCTAACTTAGGAATGGAAATTATGTTCTTTGTTATAGAAGGAACAAAATAACAAGTATTTAGTTCTAATCTATAAACACTGGGTAAATCTAATATACAAGTCCCTACACGTTCAGCAGCAACTTTTGTTCCATTTCCTACACGTAGGTCAATCTCACCCAGCCTAACTGCTCTACTGTCATTTAGACCTCGCACACTATTGCAAATGTGTGAGCCACAAGCCGTATCTAATACCCAACAATGAGAGTTAATTGTAGACATATTAATATCAATGACAAAAATGCCTAAGCTAGAAGCAGTCAGTGCTTTGGCTAGATTAGTCCTGTATATCTCACAATTTCTCTTCCAATGTCCTATCTCTTTGCAGTAGAGACATACATCCTCTGGTACCTCAGCAATGTGATTCTTCTGGATGTCCTTGTCAAACATGGCTAATTCAGAAGAGCTAACATCGAGGATCTCGGGTACACATGTATCAAATGCATGTTCAATATTTTCTTGCCTAAGAACGATACACATATTTTGTTCCAAGTCTAGAAAGTTTGGTTGAGTCAGATTATTTGTATCCAAGATACTTCTCAATGATAATTTCGACATTCCTAAAAGCCTAGAGAAGTTCAAATAGAACGAGAATTAAAATTCATATAATAATTCCTATGATCACATTTAGTTAACTAAATAATATGGACTTTTAATTATTTAGTTCTCACTATTTTTACATGCTCTTTGACCCCAATAAAAAGAGCATAGATTGTTTTCACAATCATAGTGACCAAGATCCACATTCATATTATTAGAGTCCCAGCTTGGGCTGATCACTACAATAATATAATGGGTAGATCAAAACAGTGATATCAGAGCAAGACTGATTTTAATGACATTATACGAATTGTGTGGATCAAAATACACGATTTTCAGATTATGGGTTTGCCCAATTCTTGATTTTCGAAGTCATCCCAATTTTGATTCATGAAATCAATTCTAATCGTGTATAAAGATTAGATTAAAGTGAACTGGACGATTGATTTTAAAATCATGTAGTTGTTCGGCAATTTACTATTAGGTAATTTTTGATTTTGGAAATCAATCTTTGGGATCTTTTTTTTTTAAATTAAGATTCAGATTTAAAACAATCTCTGTTTTCTTCAATAATGTATTCGTTTATCATCATCACTATTCATCATCTGGATGATCTCGCCGCTATGAACGATTGAACTGGAAGATCTATCTATCGGTGACCAGCAAAGATGATGATCTATTTGCACCAGAGCGACAACCATGAACAATTTCGGACCTTCACTCGGGCAGCTGGTTCACAAACGAGACATCCCGATGAGACAATTTCAAGGCAATTTTGTTCGACGAGTTTCATGCCTATTTGATCGGCGAGCGTAGCTGTTGTATAGGTACATTGGGTGTCTTGGTCCTTGGACTCTTGGTTTATGTTTTAGAAATTAAATTTATCTTGAGACCTGCTACGTTCGGATTTCAGAATCCAGAGTACTCCTTGGCTGCTTAGTCATGGGTTTTTGCACAATTTTTTTAATTAATATTAAAAATGGAATATTTTAAATATTAGTTAAATACTCCGTATTAAAATTAACCTTATTTTAATTAGATTAAATAATCTCAGAGATTAAATAAGTTTAATTTTGATAAAATTATATTAATTGTTAATATTAAGCATGCTTTTACTTTCATTGTTGATTATTGTATCTATTTATAAATTGGATTTATACTGCATGCTTTAATTTATCTGTCTGAGTTAGATCTCATCGACATATTATTTGATAATATCTTTTAGCATCTTGATTAAGTAGTTTAATACCCCGCTAAACGTTCCCCATAAATTATAATTTAAGTCTTATCTAGGATAACAACATCACCCATCATAATTAAATTAGTAGAAATATTTTTTCGATGAAGAAGATTTCACCCAAGTGTTTATTCCATTCAAAATATGAAGTTGGCGGTTTCGAGGTCCTAACTCATGAACGGGCGCATTAATTATTGTGCGGCTATAATAACTCCAAGGGTATAAGAGTAAAACAACCTACTTAAGTAATTAGGTCAGCCTCTTCCTTGAAATTTTTTTAGTCCATAAGTGAATAGACCATAGGAGTTTTGGTTCAAGGATCTCTGGGAAGATCATCCATCATACCCAATTCTTCTCTTAGCTTGTTGAACCTTGTTTTACTTAGAGGTTTGGTCAGGATATCTGCAAGTTGATCTTCTGTAGGTACATGCTCCATACATATATGCTTCTTCTCCACATGATCTCTGATGAAATGATGTCTGATGTCAATGTGCTTGGTTCTGAGTGAAGCACTGGTTTTTGGGTGATTGCAATGACACTGGTGTTATCACAGAGAAGCTTGATTTCCTTTGCATGAATTTCCTAATCCTTGAGTTGTTGCTTCATCAGAGAAGTTGTGCACAACTGCTTCTAGCAGCAATGTATTCTGCTTCAGCTGTACTTGTTGAGATGGAGTTCTGCTTCTTGCTGAACCAAGAAACAAGTCTCCCTCCTAACAATTGACAGTGACCAGAGGTGCCTTTTCTATCTAACCTGCAACCTACACAATCTGAATCAGAGTAACCAATTAGTTCAAAGTTACCTCCCTTGGGGTACCATAGGCCCGCATTTTGATATAGCTGAGTTGAAGAAAAAAGAATTGGGTAGGCCTAGGAAGAATAGAATTAAAGAGATTGATGAGATTCCTATGAGTGACAAGTTAACCAAGAGAGGAACTACCATCACATGTCAACTACGCTTCAGAAAAGGCCATAACAAGAAAGGTTGTCCTGCAAAAGAGAAAATTTTGCAAGGCACAACAACATTCCTTACTGATTTTCAAGGTGGTAATTCTAATCAACCCAAAAAAGGATCTCAACAATCAACCCAAAATGCTGATCAAGCAATTGTGATAAAACATGTAATATCTTTGGTATTACTTTTCTGAAGGTCTCAAAATGAGAACAATGTGGAAGCTAGTAGACTGCAGTCTTACTTAACTGAAAACACAGATATGGAAGAGAGAAATAGGGATAATGTGTTTCAGTTTAGGGGCAAAAATGCAATAACTGCAGGTGGTTTGGAGGTAATTTTTGTATTACATGTTGTTCCTACGTTTCAATTTATTCATAAAATATAATAAACTTATATTTAATATTGTTCATACAGAGGTTGAGGCAAAGAAAGGGCAAGGAGATAAGTGAAATGGTCAGTAAGGGAAGAAAAAGAAATTGTGAAGAAAGGGAACTTACCGGGGTCTCAACTACTGCAAGAGACAGATTTAATACCTTGTTTGACTATGTGGAGGATCAATGTGAAGATTAGTGTTGTTGTGGCAGCTGTGGAGATTAATGTGAAGATTAGTGTAGTACTGGCTTTGTAAAAAAGAAGTTTGATGTTTCGCATGTATTTTGTTAAATTTAGAACATATGCAATCCCTATTTTGCTTGTACAATTGTATTATGTGGGAGTAGAAACATGCACTGAGTTTTTGCTTGATATGCAATAACATGCACTGTTTGCTTGATATGCAACGGGGTTTTTGTTTTTTTGATGCTTTGAAACACGATAAGGTTATATGCTGTGGGTTTTTTGGAAGGATAACATGGTTATTCGTGTATTGTATACCTAGCATTTGTCAAACAGAAATGAGTGGAAGATTAGCAGGGTTTTTGTTGACTTCAAACCTGCATTTACTTGTATACCTGAATCCCATCTCTATGTTCTTGTTTGATTTCAAATAATCCAGATTAAGTGGCTCAAATGAATGGAAACAGAAAGGCAAATTATGTTTGTTATTAGCAGGGTTCAAAGTGTATTCTGTTAGGTGCACCATTCATGTTTACATGACTTTGGGCTATGGAATTGGAAGATTAGGTGGCTGAAATTACAAGGCTTTGTTTGTGACGGTAAGATATTCAAACATGAAACAATAGGACCCTTAGAAACACTACATAATTCATTAGTAAACAAACATTACATAATCTGCAAAAGTATGTGGCTGAAATCACGCTAAATAAGAGCACTTCATAACAATAATCTTCACCACACAACATGAAGTTTACAAAGCATCTTATAACATATGAAATACACATGCCGCCAGAAAAGCCATACATTGATCTAAAACAGATTACAGTAACAAGTTCATAGCTTAGTAACACACACTACATAGCAAGACTCCACACGTACAACATTACAAATGCTGATAAACCCTATTACATTACATAATGGGAGCCTCACAAGTCTTCAATTCTAAGCTCTTCTTTTCATTGCCAAAACAAAGAAGCATCAGGAGTAGTAGCACAACTGCTCCTATGATAAACCATACGAAAGTCCACAGCTTATGTCTTGTGTGCACCAGCTTTGCCTCATCAACCAAGCCTTGTAATTTGTTTATTTTCCTCAAAAGATATGGTATAATCACCTTTGTATAAAAAGTAAGGGAAAGAAGAAGTTTGTACAACACTGAAGGAGAAGAACTCTCTCCAAAGAAGCAACAAACATAAAATTTTTTAAGCAACTTACCAAAGCAGAAGAACAACTCCTCGGATGATAGCTCCGGAAGAAATCATCGGACAATGGATCTTCAACTTAGAGTTACGTTACAAATAAAAGAGGAAGGATGTTGAGTAAGCCTACACCGTGTAAGAAGTAAATGTCTCTTAATTGCCACATTGGCGTGTTTCAACGGGCCGTTGGTTTTTGTACTACAGGTGTAATGGTTAATATATGTGATGGAGTATATGGCCCGGGAACCCCCGGTCCACAGACTCCTACTACTCCAATAAAGGCCCAATAGGCCCAGGAAGCACAACAGGCCCTAATCACAGCGCCCAGAGTACCAAGCGGCCTACAGTGCACACTAGAGGTGCCTTCGCCCCCCTGGCCGAAGGCTCTGATTCTCACAGGAGGGTCAAAACAGGAAAACAAAGTTACTGGGAGAAAACGGCGAAAATCAGTAGCCCTCGGCACCTAGAGCCCTCGGCACTAAGGGGGTCCCCGGTACTCAGAGCTCTCGGCTAGTCATCTACGCCAACAGATTCAACAGAATGCCCCCGATGCCCGCCTCGACATCGAGGCCAAGAAAAAGGACTGAAGCGAGAACCAAATTAGCCCTCCGGTCATCACAATCGATGTACAATCGGCGCTCTCCGCCTTCATCCAGACGCTCACCTAGAACCCGGGCGCCTTCGGCACTTTGGTTCCCCTCCAACCGCAGGTCGGGGAGAATATTATGCCACCCCCTCATCCACACCCCCTCGGGAACCCGGTCCTCCGGATTGGGAACTGTGAAGGGGTCGTGGCCCAAGATACGGCCTCCCAGGAAGTCCAGTCCCGGGACCGACACAACGTGAACAAAGAACAACTCCGGACCTCCGCCCTCGAGAGACTCGGAGGGGCGCAAGACCGCCGAGGGGTCCAAGACCGCCTCGGGGGGAAGGCGTTCTAGAGGCCTCAGGAAAGTGGCGGATCCGTCTCCAAGGCCAATGAAAGGCGTCCCCCTCAGGTCAAAGGCAAGGCACCTCTCCATGCCAACGACGCCCGCCACCAAATCAACCAGGCCCACTCGGCCCGCGTCCATTCGCAGGGGGCGGAGGCCCTCCCGAAGGACCCCTGGGACGAAATCATTGCGGCCCTCCAGCGCCGGCTTGACGAGATGGAGGCCACCAAAGCACACGCCACCACTTCTGCCCCTCATACGGACCTCAAGTATGAGGCAATGTTGGCCAAGATGGAGGAAATGCAGAAGAAGATAGTCGAGAGCTCCGGGGAACCCACCATACAGCTCCGGACCCGGACGCCATTTACTCCAAGAGTATTGGCAGCCCGGATCCCGGAAAAATACCGAGGGCAGCTCATCAAGCCCTACGACGGAAAGACTTACCCCCAAGAGCACTACAACAGGTATCAAAACAGCATGATGATGGTGGGGGCATCGGATAAATATTTGTGCCGCTGGTTCCTCTCCACCTTAGAGGGGCCGGCTTACGAATGGTTCAATCGATTGATCGAGGGCTGCATTGATTCATGGCAAGAAATCGCCCAACGATTCTTGACACAATTTGCGGGAAGGCGCCGCACAAGAAAACACTTCTCCCACTTGCTCACAGTGAGGCAGAGGAAGGAGGAGACCCTTCGGGACTTCCTGGAACGCTGGAGAACGGAGGCTGATAAAGTTGATGGCGCTGACGACGGGACCCTCCTAGCTCTCGTACAAACAGTACTCCGCCCCGGGAACTTCTCAAGGAGCCTCATCATCGAGCCTCCCCGCGATTACATAAGGGCCCTATAGCGGGGGGACCGGTACGCTGAAGCCGAGGAGGTGGAGAAATAACACCACGTCCCGGATCAGCAGCGCCCTCGGCCAGACGACATAGGTAACCGGGGGCCGGGGGCTCCCCGCAATCATCCTAAGGATTCTGCCCCCTCCGGTGATCGCCCCCGGCATGGCCAAGCCAAGCCCGGGGGAGGCTACAAGGGGAACCCGAGGGCTTGGGCACAGCCTGTCCTCCTGGAGCACCCTCGGACACCTTTGACGCACCCTGTCAGCGTCATTCTTGATTTTGCTGAGGAGAGGGGCCTAGTGGAGCGAGATTCACGCGCACCCCCGGAAGTATTTGCCATCAATCCAAACTACCCCTACTGTTGTTTCCACCGACACCAGGGGCACAGGACCGGTGACTGCCATCAGCTGAAGACGGCCATCGAAAGATTGATACAAGCGGGCCATCTGTCCCAGTTTATCCAGGGCCCTCAGCAACAGGGCCCCCTCACCAAGGGCCAATCCGAGGGCCGACGGCGAGAGCAAACGCATGGGTCAATCCCAACACCACCCCCCTCGGCAAAAAGAGGGAGATTGGGAACCTGGAAGAAGAGGAGGAGGAGTACCCCCGGTACCAAGAGAAGAAGCGCCACATCCTCATGATCACGGGGGGCAATAACGGGGGTGATTCTACGAGTCAACGAAAGAAGTGGGCTCAATCACTTTACGTGGGGTAAGTCACTCATATGCCCCCAGTAAAGCGGCTGAGGGAGGAACCCATTATCTTCACCAACGCTGATCTCCCCCCAGGATCCTCCCCATACAGGGATGCCCTCGTCATCCGGACGGAAATAAATGACACTATTATTCACAGAACTTACATTGACACGGGCAGCTCCGTCAATGTGATGTACCTCAGCACCTTCAGAGAGCTGCATCTGGAGAGGGGGTCCCTTCGGCCCATCAAGACCCCTCTTGCCGGCTTCACCGGCGACACCATTGATTCTGAGGGGGTTATAACCCTCCCGGTACTCTTCGGCGACGGGCTCCATAGAGCCAAGCTCGAAGTGGAGTTCGTCGTCGTCAACATCGACTGCGCCCACAACATCATCCTCGGCCGGCTAGCCCTCGAGGATCTTGAAGCCGTCATCTCCATGAGGCACCTCTGCCTCAAGTTCCCAGCCGAGGGGGGAATCGGTTACTCAAAGGGGAACCAAAAGCTTGCCCGCGCTTGTTACCTTCAAGTAACAAAGAAGGTTAGCAAGACAGAGTTCCGTGTTGACACCATCACCGGAACTGTGGAAGCGGAGGAAAGGAGGCCGAGGGCTGAACCAGTCGAGGAGGTAGAAAACTTCGCGCTCGATCCGGCCAAGCCGGAGAGAGTAGTGAAGATTGGAGCCAAGCTCCCCGAAGACTTGAAGACCGGCATCATCAGGGCCCTCCGCGCCTACTCCATTGTTTTTGCATGGGGGCCGGAGGACATGCCGGGGATCAGCCGAAGGGTCATCACCCACCGCCTCTCGGTGGACCCTTCGGCCAAACCAGTACAACAGCGGAGGAGACCCCTCTCGGCCGAGAGGAGGGAATTTGTGAAGAAGGAGGTCGCCATGCTCCTCTCTATCAAGCACATCAAGGAGGTAAAGTACCCCTCATGGCTGGCAAACGTAGTCCTCGCACAAAAACCGCCCTCATTCCGCATGTGCGTTGACTACACGGATCTCAACAAGGCGTGTCCCATGGACCCCTTTCCTTTGCCAAATATTGACCAACTTGTGGATGAAATCGCGGGGTGTGAAATCATGTCATTCCTCGACGCATTCCGCGGATATCATCATATATACATGCATGAGGAGGACGCTGAAAAAACAGCCTTCATGACTCCCGAGGGCATCTTCTGCTACCTTGTCATGGCCTTCAGCCTAAAGAACTCAGGTGCCACCTACACTCGGATGGTGGCCAGGGTATTTCAAGCTGTCCTAGGGCGCACCATGGAGGCGTATGTTGACGACATGATCGTCAAGAGCAAGCAATCAGCAAGCCATGATGATGACCTGAGGGAGATCTTCGCCATCATGCAGAAGTTTAGCCTTCGGCTGAACCCAAAGAAGTGTACCTTCGGCGTTCAGGGGGGCAAATTCTTGGGCTACATGGTGAGCCGAAGGGGTATCGAGGCCAACCCCGAGAAAATCCAGGCCATCATCAACATGGAGCCCCCACGCAACGTAAAGGAGGTCCAACGATTGACGGGTCGCCTGGCAGCCCTCAATTGCTTCTTATCAAAATCGGCAGAGAAGTCCTTACCCTTCTTCCAGATCATGAGGAAAACCGCCGGTTTCCAATGGACTTCAGAATGTTAGGGGGCCTTCGAGGAGCTGAAACGGTACTTATCTTCACCCCCTGTGCTCTCTAAACCCAAGGTGGGGGAGATCCTGTACCTTTACTTGGGTGTTAGCCCGGCGGCCATCAGCTCAGTACTCATCCGGGAAGAGGATGGCATCCAACATGCCATCTTCTATGTTAGCAAGACCCTCAGGGAAGCGGAGCTCCGGTACTCCCCCGTGGAAAAAACGGTGTTGGCTATCGTGTGGACCGTCAATAAATTGGGCCATTACTTCCAAGCTCACCCGGTCCAGGTCCTCACTCACCAACCCCTCGGCGCCTTGATGAGGAGCCCCACCAGCTCCTCCCGAATGGTGAAATGGGATGTCTTCTTGAGCCAATACAACATCGACATCCGTCCTAGGCCCGCCATCAAGGCCCAAGCCCTAGCGGACTTCGTGAGGGAATGTACGACAAGATCAGCCGCGGACGAGGAGCCCTCGGTCCCTTCGGATGATTGGTGGACCCTCTACACCGACGGCTCCTCCGCCGTCAAGGCATGTGGAGGAGGGGTGGTTCTCATCTCACCCGAAGGCTTCCGGGCCTATTACGCAGTCCGCTTCTCCTTCAAAGTCTCTAACAATGAAGCCGAATACGAGGCCCTCCTCTGTGGGCTTCGGCTGACAGCTAACATGAAGGCCCGACAAATTCACGTCAAGTGCGACTCTAAGTTAGTCGTCGGCCAAATCTCCGGGGAGTACGAAGCCAAGGAAGGGAGAATGAAGCAATACACGGAGGCGGCCAAGGAGTTGCTTAAGGTATTTGAGGCACACTCTCTTACTCAAATACCGAGGGCTCAGAACTCCGAGGCCGACATTTTATCAAAGTTCTCGGCAGAATCCCCTGAGCATATCTCGAAGATTGCCAAAGTATAAGAGCTCAGCCTTTCTAGCATACATGCTAGCCCCATCATGCACATACGACAAAGGCAAGGTGACTGGATCTCAGACATTGTCGCCTTCATCACCACAGGGCAACTGCCCGAGGATGAGGCCCGCGCCAAGCTGGCAAAGCTGAGGGCTCCCAGCTACACTATCGAAGACGAAAGGCTTTACAAAAGGTCCTACAACGGCACATTACTTCGGTGCCTTCATCAAGATGAAGCCGAAGTGGCGATGGAGGTAGTGCACAGTGGCACTTGCTCAGCTCACCAAGGACCCTTCTCCATGTCCCGAAGGCTAATAATCCAGGGCTACTTTTGGCCCACGATGGCCCGGGATTGTGCAGATCTTGCTCGGAGGTGTCCCGCATGCCAACACTTCCAGAAAGCCCCCGTCAGGCCAGCGGTCAACTATGCCCCCATCAGCACATCCATACCCTTCGCTCGATGGGGCATAGACCTTGTGGGCCCTCTGCCGAGGGGTACCTCCAACAACAGGTACATCATCGTCGCCATCGATTACTTCACCAAATGGGTGGAAGCTGAGCCCCTCTCTAGCATTACCGAGGCCAGATGCCGTCATTTTGTTCTCAAAAATATCCTCACAAGGTTTGGCGTCCCCCAGCAAATCATCTCCGACAACGGGACTCAGTTCGAGGCAGCCCCCTTCTGTGCCCTCCTAGAGGCATGGGGCATCAAACACACCTTCTCATCCGTTGCCTACCCCCAGGGCAACGGACAGGTGGAGAACGCCAACAGGACCTTGCTCGAGGGCCTACAGAAGAAACTAGAGGCCGAAGGGGGTGGTTGGGTAGAAGAGCTCCACAACATCTTATGGGCCTACCGTACCACCCCTCGGCGGGCAACTGGCGAGACACCCTTCTCCCTTTGCTATGGATTTGAAGCTAAGGCCCCCACTGAGGTAACTCTTCCAACCCGAAGGGTCACACAGTATGATCTAGAGGCCAACGACGCCAATATGGCCCTCGACCTCCACCTTATTTCAGAACGCCGAGAGCAAGCCTTCATACGCGCAGAAAACTACTGAAGGCAAGTGAAGAGTTACATTGACGCCAAGGTCCACTCCCGGGAATTCCAAGTGGGGGACTATGTCCTCCGAAGAAGGGAAGCTAGCCAACCAACTGAGGGCGGAAAGATGGCACCAAAGTTGGAGGGCCCCTACATCGTGGCAGCCATCATCAAACCAGGAACTTACAAGCTAAAACGCCCTAATGGGACTGAAGTCCCTAGGCACTGGAATGTACATCACTTAGTTAAATTTTATCAATAACATCAGAGCGGCCAAGCCCTAATAACTAGTGAATGTATTATTTTACGGCCCAAGGCCTAAAAATTCTGAAGAACGAAGGCATTTTGAAGACACCAAGAACATGGAACAGGATTCTTACGAAGGGCCAAGCCCTCATATCACCCCCTGGCCCAAGACCTTACCACAAGGAAGAACCCTCGGCACCAAGTGTCGAGGGTAGACAATACTATCACCTACAACAACAAGAAAGTACCAATTGTCTTCAAATGGAGACCCCTCGGCACCCGGTGCCGGGGGGACACACCACTGACAACTTTCGACAAATGGGAAGAAACACCAAGTGTTTCCACAGAAGACCCCTCGGTACCAAGTACCGAGGGTAGACAACACGATCACCTGCGATAAATAAAAGAAGAAACACCAAGTGTTTCCATAGAAGACCCTTCGGTACCAGGTACCGTGGGCAGATAACACAATCACCTGTGACAAATAAAGAAAAAACACCAAATGTTTTCACAGAAGACCCCTCGGTACCATGTACCGGGGGCCATACACCGAAACAAACACCAAGTGTTGTTTCTGAAGCCGTACTCCTCGAGGACGCTTATACCGAAGGCGCCACCTCTCGGTGCCGGCAGCACGTAGTGCCCTCGGCCATTTGCAACCAGTGTGCAAATGAAAACCCTTCCCTGAAACGCTTTCCACGTCATTACCCTAAGGGTATGACAGGCACGAAATATGCCCAGGATTCGACTTTCAAAAACGGAACGCTTTCCGCACCATTTCCCCAAGGGATTGGCAGGCATCTAAAAATGCCCAGGATTCGACTTCCAAATCGAAACGCTCCCCGCACCACTACCCCAAGGGTGTGGCAGGCCACGGACTATGTCTAGCGCCGAGGGGACGACTTTCAAAACTGAGGCGCTTTCCGTGCCATCCCCTAAGGGGAGGCAGGCTACAGACCACCATATCTTGTACCCAGGAAACGACCCTCGATCCCCTCGGAACTCGGAAGGTTAACCCGAGGGGGGAGCTAATGGTGTATTCTGTTACCTCTCGATAGGCCAAGCTTTACCAAGAAACCAAGTTTCTTGAAGCCTTCCCTTCACTGCTTAAAAAAAATGGGTTGGTGAAGGGGAGCAGACTCAGCGAGAAATCAATGAGTACATCAATCCAACAATTCACGGAAACATACCGAAGGCTCCCCACGGGAACACCTTCGGTACCTGGAAGCTCACAAGTACCAAAGATACCATTCACAACAGACATCATCAACAAATGGCTAAGTCCACTCCATGATCACCTCCGGCTATATCTAAACCGAAGGCTCAAATCCTACAAAACATGACAGGCTCAGCCAACAACAACTCAAAATGTCCCCGAAGGCTACTATATAACAAAGCTATCAGATGGTGGCCAAATCCAAGCAAGAATCACCCCCGACGCCTCACTACATGCCGAGGGGATACATCCAGACAATTCCTGAGGGAGTCTGCCTTTTTACATTAGACTTCGATTACAAACTCTCCTAGATCAACATTGGGGGACATAATAAACACCCGAAGGCTTTTTATTACCACGAGCCAACATTACAAGGCAAAGGAAACTATCCTACACCTACAACGCATACAGCCGAAGGGTTCCCTCCCGAAGGCCAGCATCAGGAAATACTTAGAGAAAGTAATCTAAGTCCTGAATACTTGCCCCCTGTGGAGTCACCATTCAACCGAGGGTACACCTACGACAAGGCTATCACATTTCACCCGAAGGCTCCTAACTCATACAACTACACTTAGAAATATTTTCTAAGCCCTACACATTTTGACCCTCGGTCAAAATCTCCATACAGTCAGAGGGGCCATACATTTGAAGACTTGTTGAAGCTACACTTAGAAAAATTTTCTAAGTCCTAAACATTTTGAGCCCTCGGTTATATACCCACACAGCGAAGGGTACCCATGCACCGAAGGCTAGACAATATCCAACCACTTAGAGATATTTTCTAAGTCCTAAGCACCTTGCCTCCGGTTATCTCATGAAGGCTACACAGAACCAGAGGGAAGGAACCAGCCGGGAGCCAACAGATGAACAAACACTTAGAAATATTTCTATGTCCTGAACATTGTGCCCTCGGTGAAATGTCCAGATGACTAAATAGGCCTAGTGGGCGAGGGCTACAAAAGGCACTATGCTTAGAGGAATATATTCTAAGTCCTAACATACATTCGAAGAAAGACAAGGGCATACATTCAGGAAAGGCGAAGGCACACATTTAGAAAAAGACAAGGGCATACATTCAAAGAGAAACAATCAAACGAGTTATATGCAAAAGCCCGAAGGCAGGTATTCATTCATCAAAAAGAAGGAGAAATTAAAGTATATATTACAAAGGGGCCGAGGCCAAGGGCATACAAATATTCATTACAACACGATTGATCAAAATGTGCTAAATACAAATCAACTACTATCAGCCCCGGGGGCAGTCTCTTCCGCAGGCTTTGAGGAGACCTCTATGCCGGCCTCTGCATCGCCCCCCTCGGCCTCCTTCATCAGCTCAGTATCTTCCAGGTCGGGCCTTTCGACATCTGAGGGGAGAGGAACACGGACATCTGGCTGCAGGGGAGGAAGGCCGTATGCCGCCGGGTCAAAGTCTTTCTGATCGATCTTCAAATGACGGGCCATCCTCCGGTAGATGAGGGCTTGAGTAAAAAACTCACCCCCATCGTAGTACTGTTTGCCCTTTCGGGAAACCCACTCCACACCGGGCCCGTCGCACCATTCATCGACGGAGGACTCCACGACCGAGGACATCCACTGTTTGTGCTCCTCGGCTCTCCACCCCCTGCCAAAAATCCGGAGACGGCGTCCTCTCGGGCCTTTGCGACGGCATCCGCCTTGGCGGCCTCGGCCTCCTTGGCGGCTCTCTCGAGGGCTTCAGCTGCGGACCTCTCAGCATCGGCCTTGCCCCGGTCTGCAGCCTCCACCCGCAGCGTCATCTGCCGAAGGCTCTCCTCCAGTACAGCCATTTGCCTGATGGCATCAGAGTTCTGGCAGATGAGCTCCCGCATCTTCGCGTCCTGCTCAGCCTTGTGCAGGCGCCACTCCTCCAGCCTCCGGGCCTGTTCACCGAGGGCAATGCAAGTCTGCAAGTTATAAAGAAGTTAGGAAAGCCGTACATTATATCCTAGCACGAAGTAAAACGGTAATCAGGGAAAAACTTACTGTGAGGGAATACAGAAGGATCTTGTCCTCGAGGGCCAGGTCATCATCAGCTCCGAGGGCGGCTCTGTCAATCTCGGGGGTCATGCCCGTCAGAAGTACCCTCGGGTCAACCGTGCAGTTCATCACGGTTGTTCCTATCGGGAGAGAAACCATCAGAACCTCGGAGGATGGCTCCCGGACACCCCTCGGCACTTCCGCCACCGGCATCTCCGCAGGCATCCCGGAGGCGGGGCAATCATCTACGATGACCACGGGGGGATCCTTCTTCCCGACATCTCCCGTTTTTGGCCTTTTGCCCTCGGGAGCCTTTCCCGCAGCCTTTCTCTTCGCAGCGGCGGCAGCGTCAGCACTTGGGACCGTCGACGGCCCCTCGGGCTTCTTAAAGAAGTCACCGACGGATTTAGGGACGCCAACATCCGTCCCCTTCGGGACCTTGGAGGACTTCTTCTTCTTCAGGTCAGCGAGCCCTCTGACGTTCATCTTGGAGACCGGGATACCTGCAACACAATATGGGGTTAGGCCGACGGGTCATTAACAGATGGCATGAAAGTACAAAAAAAAGACAAACTATGTGCTAAATACGAAAATAAAGGTGCTCTCAGCTGCTACCTCCTAAACCCCCGGAGGCTCCATCAAATGCCGGGTACTTTTCATCCGTTTCCCCCAGGAAGCGATACCGCCGGAACCCGAGGGTGTAGAGGTCCTCCTCTTGAGTGCACTCCTTGATGGCTATGTTCTTATATCGGCCCTCTGGGATCTTGGCCAGGATTCTCCCATCCTTCTCGAGGGCGGTGCTTCTCACTTTCTCGTGCCTTCTGAACCGGTCACGCAGTTCCCTCGGGAAGGGGCTCTCGACTAACTTTATGAAGCACCACCGGTCTTTCCACCCTTTGTTTGAGGAGGGCGCCTCAGTAAACAGCTTGAACAAGGCCACCTGCTGCAAGTTCGCGAAGCCCTCGGCATTTGCATGCCCCCCGGCACAAATTGAAACTTTGAAAGAACAGGTCCAGGCTAGGCGTTACCCCCCAAGATTTGCAGAGATGGAGGAAGCCCGCGATGTATGAGTGGTTGTTCGGCGTCAGTTGGCAGGGGACCAAACCCACGAACCGAAGGTATTCCCGAAGGAATGGGTGTAGGGGGAACCGGAGCCCCATCGATACGGACATGATGTGCACTGCAATGCAGCCCTCGGGAGCCCGGGAGAGGATGTCATCGGGACCCGGCGCCACCACTACGGCCGAGGGACCCACATGTAACTGGGTGACATAGAGATCCGCCTCATCAGCTTTCGACCTTATCTCTAAGGCGGCGGTATTCAAGTAGGAATACCCCTCGGGCATATCGAGGGGCTTCCCTTGGTCTGCGACGCTGCCTTTCTTCTTGGAAGCATCACCCTTCGTCTTCTTTTTCCCGAGGGCCACCCGGATGGGAACCGCGTTCAACGGCCGAGAGGTGCTGGCCTCACCAGTGCCCTGAGGGGGGAGAACAGCGACGATGACCCTCACGCCCTCTCTCTGCGCCTCTTCCTCAGCTACTTGCCAGGAGAGGGCCAGCTCTTCGTCCTCGCATTCTTGTTCGAAGCCCTCGGCTTCCACCTCGACGACGAGGGCTCTCTGCAGCTCCATCGCTACAACGACATCTTGTCCCACTGAGGGCTGTTCGCTTGTGGACTCCACGTCCGAGATGATTTCCTCCTGCATCGAGGGCGCCCCAGAGATATCTTGAGAGTCGCTTTGTGAAGACATCGTCTGTGCTAGCTCGAGGGCTCGGATATACTAAGTGCTCTAAGCTAAAAATCCTAAGTATGAATCCTAGGCCGCTAAGCACAGCTAGTTAAAAAGGGTGGAGGACAAGTGAGGAACTGACCTTGGAACGGGAATTAGATCGAGGGCAGGTGTTTCTCTCTCTAGAAAAAATCCGGCATAGCTTCGCTAACAAATGATCGCACAAGAAAAGTGATGCCCGGCCATGGGGTATTTATAGGCGCCCAAATCCGGGCTTGGGCCTGAATACCGGGCCTCCGGTACAAAATCATCATTACCAACCGACGTGTTGCTTAATCGGTGACACCCGCCCACGGGCAGCCAACGAGCACGCACCACGTGGAAGCCCCCCCCAACGGCTATATTTCGACGTTAGGTATTCCAACGACTATATTCACAACGGCTATATTCTGGGAGCCTCCGGCTATATTTAGCAGCCCACTCCTTCATCAACCAAGGAATTAGCCCCCGGGCTTTTTACTTCACTCCACTTCATCAAGAAGAGCCCCCGGGTACACTTACCCAGAGACGGTTTGTGCTCACTTCATCAAGAAGAGCCCCCGGGTACACTTCATCAAGACGCTCCCGGTTTGTGCTCACTCCTTCAGAATCCCACGGCTTCATAACAGGCACACCCCTCGGGGATCCCCCCTCAGCACTTTGAGGGCCGGGTAGCCCCCGGGGAGTACGCCTCATTGACGGATAGCCTACGGCACACAGGTAACGGGAGCCCTCGGATACCCTCCGCACCAACTAATCAACAAACAGGGGACACCCCGGTAACACTTCAACTACTACTCACATTCAACACGCCCTCGATCCCCAGATTGAGGGACTCCCCTTCGGCACCTCCCAGGATATCAACAGCACGCCTCCGGCTAATCAACACATGCGCCCTCAGAACAAGGATAGCCTTCGGCATCAGCATTGTACTCCATTTCGAACTAGGGCTTCACATTTTCGATTCATCGTTGGGGGAATTCGGTGCACTCTTTTTCCCTCGCTAGGATTTTTTTCCCACAGTGTTTTTCCTAACGAGGTTTTTAACGAGGCATCCCCCCAAAATGAAACGAAAAGCGTCACCCCTCGGTTTCATATTGCAGACAAGCACTACTCTACTCCTTTTCACCACTTTGCAAGTGCCTCAAGGAGTGGGGGACTGGAGACCCCCCTCGGGAAAAATCACAAAAAGTGCAAAATGCTAAAAAACTCCCGCAAATAGCAAACATGGCCCCTCAAGTCCCGACATGTGGGTAACTGAGGGACTGCCCTCGGCAGAATAAATAAACAGCAAACTGCCCACAACTCTACAAACTACAACGGAACAACGACAAAGGACACACAATTACTCCTTTTCCCTCCAGTACCTTTCGGCAAAAGGAGTGAGGGACTCCTGATGGAGTATATGGCCCGGGAACCCCCGGTCCACAGACTCCTACTACTCTAATAAAGGCCCAATAGGCCCAGGAAGCACAACAGGCCCTAATCACATCGCCCAGAGTACCAAGCAGCCTACAGTGCGCGCTAGAGGTGCCTTCGCCCCCCTGGCCGAAGGCTATGATTCTCACAGGAGGGTCAAAACAGGAAAACAAAGTTACTGGGAGAAAACGACGAAAATCAGTAGCCCTCGGCACCTAGAGCCCTCGACACTAAGGGGGTCCCCGGTACTCAGAGCCCTCAGCTAGTCATCTACAGCCGAGGGCACCTTTTCCGACATGATATCCGCTCCACATGCGTATGGATCACCGTAACAAGTACGACGTCACATCCAACAGCCGCATTAAATGCGGCCACATGCGATTGCCAGCGCCAACCAGTTGAGGTGACCCCTCGGCCAATGGAAGCTTGACACGTGTCTCTGTTTGGCATTTATTGCTACTATAAATAGCACCACATTTCCCCATTTGTAACCAAGAGGCAAATACGCTGAAAACACTGAATACATTTCTAATATACTCTCTCTCTACTTACTTGCTCTGACTTCTCTCTAGTTGTTCCCCGTAATAACCCCTAGGATAAGCTACCCCGGGTACACTATCCATCAATATGTACTCCTTTAGCTGAATTTCAAAATCAGGTACTCTCTACTCCATGTAGTGATCTCACCATTATCTCATTAATCAAGCATGGGTTGGAACTTGGAACTTGGAAACCAAAACAAACAAGAAGCGGAAAATTTTCTCCCTCGCATCCTGTTCGAATTTAAAAAATATTCCATTTCCCGATCTCTCTCTGTCCTCTCTAAATTCTCTTCTAGCCAAATCTGCAAATAAAAAGTTTAGCGAGGGTTTCTATTGCTCCCGTACATCCGAATTCGCTTGCTATGGTCTGGTTTTGGCCTGTTACCGGAGGACGAGATAACTGCCTACCTCTCCTAACGGCTATCAGGATACTCATTGCCGCGGCGCTCTCGGCAACGATGAACTGTTTCTTCAGCTGCTTTCGGATTGCCCGTGGAGACGATTCTCCTACGTCTGATAGATCCCACTATCAATCCGTCTCCAATCATGCAAGTTCATTTCATTTTCTCTGTTTCTGAATATTGTTTTTCTCTGCCTTCTTCAAGAAAATCCGGATCAATTACAGTAGTCAAACAAATGATCCAGTTTTCAACTGATACTACTCTCGATGAGGAGTGCAAACCATGCGGGTATTAGAGTATCTTTTTTATTTTCCTTGTTCTTGCTCGTTCGATCAGGAAGCTGCGGTGCCATGCAATTGGAGTCAGTTTTCTTCATTATTCACCTTTGATGGTAACCCTCTCTGCCTTTTTCAATGTCTGAGTGATCGGAGTAAAATAGTGCACTTAGGAAATCAAGTTGGTTTTTAAAATTTAACGATTTGATAGCGTGTACCTTTGAATGCCAACTTAGAGAAAGAAAATCAGCATGGGGTGGAGGCCATGGAAAAGGTGAAACATGACAAAGTGATTCCTGCGCATGACCTGGATATTACAGAGCTCAAGGACCAGGTTCTTACCCCGAAAATGCGTAGCTACTTTTGATGATGCAGTTTAGTTAATTATCACGATTTGCTTCTGTTGGTAACTTCAAAAAGCTTCTCTGTGGGATTGAGTTACAAATTTTCTTCCTAATTGAACATTGTTTTATCTTCATTATGATTATATATATCTTCATTCCCATGTCTTCTCATGATACTATGTCTTGAACATGTCTATGTTGAGGTTCTTTAGAGCCAGTTTGGGAGTTGGGTTTTGGTATGGAACTCTGGAGGACTAAGTGCTTATTATGATATACATATGAGATTCTATAAGAATTTAAGGAATAACATAAATATATAATACAGAGTATGTAATAATACAATATGTGATCATCCTCCATTCGGTTTGAAAAACATTCTATACAACAATAAAATCCAAGTCTTCTTCCGAAAAACAATTCGGATCAACTAAAATGAATCAATTCATGATATCAAAATTCTTGGTGCACTCTGATAGTAATAGGGAATTCTGCAGTCCTCCCTACACTAGTAGGGACACTTGTAGTACAAGCCTCATACATATCCATGATGATACTGATATATTTTTGCGATATGCCTTTTCTAGCTAAGGTCCACCAATGAACTTCTCGAACTACCTTATCAAATGTCTTTTCTAAGTCAATGAACAACAAATGCAGATTCTTTTTAGTGTCACTATACTTTTCCACAACTTGTCTAAGGAGGTGAATGACCTCAGTTGTCGAGCGTTCAAGTATATAATTGAATTGATTCTCTGAATATTTTTCACTTCTTCAGAGTCTATGGTCAATCGCTCGCTCCCAAAGTTTCTTGGTATGACTCATAAGCTTAATTCCTCGATAGTTAACGCATTCTTGTACATCACCCTTTTTCTTAAATAGGGGAATAAGAGTACTCTTCCGCTAATTCATTGGCATTTTGTTGTTTCTCTAAATCATGTTCAAGAAATGTGTTAACCACTCGATGCCTCTCTCTCCCCAACTTCTCCAGGCCTTCATCGGTATACCATCTAGCCCTAGTGCTTTCTTCCGTCCCATCTTTCTCAGAGTCTCCTTAACTTCTGTCGTTTGGATCTTTCTCACAAAATACCGATTTATCATATAATCTTGTATAGTAAAATTATCAATACCTTGCACCGTATTCCTGTTTGTACTTTATAGTTGAAAAACATTCTATATTTCAAGATATTCGCTGAACACCTTTTTCTGTAAAACCCCCCCATCCCCCCTCCCAAAGCCCTCCCAAAATCCTCCATGAGTATACTCAGTTAACAAAAGTATCACAAAGTTTCAAGTTACGAATCCAAAAAAAATAAAAATAACTAGTAACCTATGATGATGCATTGAATGCTCATGATTTTCCTAAAACTTTTGTGGTTCAATCAGAGAAAAGTTGCATTTGTTGACTTCACCGATCCTTTTAATGATAACCAATTGTGCATGATATGGTTCCTTCTCTGGGAAGCCGGTTGATGTAATTCACATGTTCTAATGTAATGATTTCATTACTCGTTTGCTGTGTGGCTCTTAGTAATTTAAATATGCAGCACAAAGCAGGTAACATGACAGTAAACACACATACATGAGCAAATCTCTTCAATTTACTTGAGTGAAAATTATAGTAACTGAATACATATATTTCCTTGGTACATATCTTCCAAATTGCTACTCCAAGTACAATGCTACCTCTACCATAATTACTACTCTTTCGTTGCTCAGCTTACCATTAATTAATTGGTCTTCAACTTTTTCTTGCCTAGCTACTTATTTAGCTTACTGGAGTGATCTTATTAAAAAGCTCCTTTACAATACTGAAATAAGCTTCCGAGTATCCTAATACAAGACTTTATGTGATAAATGGACACTAAGATAGTAAGATTCCTAATTGCTATGCCTTTTTGCCATCTTCTCTTTATTAACTCTGACTGATTCTGAAGGCAAAATTTTTCAAAGCTTGTGGGGCATTACAGGACATCCCTTTTGAAATTAAAATATTTTCAAAGGAGTGTGATGATTCATCATCATCTGACGCACCTTTTGGTAATCATAACCTGGTTTTACAGCCTCATCAACCCGTGACTCCTTCCAAAATTCATGATGAATTTGCAGAGGGATCAGTTTCTGCTACTGCCCTCACTCCTATTAGGTAGCATCCTGATCTCAGTAAGTTAGTAGTCTTTACTAGCTCCATAGTGATCAACACTTTCACATATAGTCTTATTGCATTTGAAGTACACAAATATTTCATGTGAGTATGTGGCCCATAACTAAATGGATGGTTTATACTCATGATTTGCAGAAGCAGTGGGACATACCAATCCTTGTTCACCATTTATATTTCAAAACTGAGTCTTTATGTTTGCTATTAGACACTGCAAAACGAATCTGAATATGTATTTTTATGTTACTGCAGTAGCTGTATGAATGATGGAGAGAAGAGCATAGAGATTAATGCCAATCAAACTGATGGTAATATAAATCCATTAGTTTCACCTGCAACTCTTCCTAGTTCAGCACGCATCAATAAATCTGTTCGCTTCGAGGCTGACTCGTATCCTTCATTTACGGAAAAGACATTTTCATCCAAATTTGGCCGCCTGAAATCCCATTTTTCACCCTTCCCTACCCCCTTGAAACTGACAGATGACATGCAAACTCCTGGCACTATTTTCCCAGCACAGGCTAAAGGTGTGGCAAATGGAAAAGTTTCTAATGTCAGGTACCAATATGTGGTTTCTACCATAAACCTGGCAGATAAAGAATCTCAAATGAAGGAATTGGTGGATAATGGGTCTACTTCCATTCAAGGCTCTACTTCAATGGAAAAAACCTTAAACTCAGGGATTGACAGAGAAATCACCACATCAAAGAAGGAATTGAAGTTGGAAACAAGTCAGCCTTCTTGGTGGAAACCACCTTTTAACCAAGAGGATAATAACCATTTACATTCAGGTGGAATTGTTGGTGTTAGCGGAACTCCAGGCGATGGCAGGCCTATACTTGGGATGGTTTCTGCTCACTGGTATGATAATGACGCTTCAAACGTCTCACCTGAATGGCGGGGCAGAAATGGAATTCCAAATACGACTACCAAGTACAACGAGGTTTGACTTGCTTCTTTGTTTTGGATTAGTATTACCTATCTAAAAAATTAATATCTGGAATCGGCTGATGTTGCAGGATCAGAAAATTACTTGGCATTCAACGCCTTTTGAGGAGAGATTAGAGAAGGCACTATATGATGAAACGCTTGTGTTACGGAGGTATGTTGCATTCGCATCTGATATCATTTGTTTTTGTGATACTTAGCCGCCATTTAGGTCTGTTCGGATGCAGGGTATCAACCACCATGAATGAATCTAATAATGTACGGACTGCTGAGTATTTAAAAGGTGATTGAAATTATACGATCACATATTAAGTTAATATTTTAATTTTAATAGAATTTGAAATGCATACTAATACATAGACTAAGATCTCCAAAGTTGTCGCCTCCATCCAGACCAGCAGTTATCTAGTGAGTGACATAAGATAGGTAGTGCATGCACGCTGAATGAATGAAGAAGCTAAACATTTGGTCATTTTCCATGACCTTACTGTACTGGTTTTGCGATGGAACATGACCATATGAACTAGCTGTAATACGTAATGGTCTCGTGAAAATTTTTGTGTCAGTGGAAAAACAATTAACTTCCTTGCCAACATAAGATAAACTAAATACGGAGTACAAGTATTGGCTACTTGGGTGTGTAGGTGACGAGTGTTCGAAAGAAATTCGGCATTTCATATTCTAACTTTATACCCGTATCGATAATGAGTTAGAATCACTCAAATGTTACCAAATATGATATGAAGTATGAGACAATAATAGAGGGACATCACAAAATGTAAAAATGGGACAATTATGGAGCCTAAAAAAGGGAATCAGCGATATCTCAACTGTTTGTAGCTCCTTGATCAGTTTGTGACTTTCTTTGTTACTACTGAAATAAGAAAGAGTACTATGGACCTGTTTATTGCAGGAAGCAATTAAGTGGTGGTGGACAGCCAATCAGTTTTTTAAGCGAGAACGAAGGTTCATGACCGAAAGCTGGCTTCAACTCAGGTTGGGGTTTTCCCTCCCTTAAATAGCTAGGACTAGGAAGGAAGGAGGCTTCGAATTTCGTTTGGAATACAACAAGAGAAAATGCATTTTTCTTTTCGTAGTAGCTCTTTGATACGCCCGCCTTCCTCAGTGGCAGAGCCCAACCATGAACAGTCCAGATTATAACAATTTCTATTAATCCCTGTATCACGAAAGAACAATAAATTGTTATCATGGTTGAAGACTTGAAGATGTTCACTTTTATCTCGATCAATAATCAGACTCCCTCGAGTCCCTGCTTTTAATACTCCTTTCTCCCTAAAAACTTTATCAAATTTGACCGGCACGAGGATTAATAAAACAAAAACTATGTGGTTAAGGTTTGTGCGGAGGAAAGATAATTAACTAGAACCACAAATTCTTTATTTAAATGAGAAAGTGACAAAGTCATTGGGACATCAAAAAGAGAAAAGTTGACGAAGTTTTAAGAGACGGATGTAGTAAATAATAATAATAATAATAATTACCATAATAATAATAAGGAAAAATTGAAAATAATAATCTCAATTATTGTCGATCCGCCGTTAATAATTTGAACTGTCGATTATTCTTGGGTGTTCCCAACTATAGAGACTATATTCCATAAACAATCTCAAATTAGTTACAACTTGATCTAGCAAGTTAATTTTAAAGGTGAACTATGTGTACGGTTTAAATAATCTCAAATATAGGTGACTATTTTTTATTAATTCGAACTATCAACTCTCAATTTTCTGAATATATAGAAATATTTTTATAAGTTTTCAAATTAAATATTTTTAAACATGTGTAAACAACTACGAAAATTATTCAAATGTACCAAAGTTAAATAAAATATTCTTAGTCATTTTTCAATTTGTTTTCACTAAAATTTTTCCTAGTTGTGTTACAATTTATGATTTTGTATTAGTTTCCTTTATTCAAATTTATATTTCTTGTTTTCAAAAAGTAAAAATGATTAAAATTTTATTTATTTTTTTATGCTATCTTAATTCTAAAAATCTAAATTTTCTATTTTTTCCATTTTAGTATTTATATTTTCTTTCTGTTTTCTTTATTTTATATTATTATATTCTATACACTATAATAATAGTTTAATGAAAATTTTAGTGAAGTATTGTTATCGTTAGTAGTTTATCGTTTAATTTTAGTGATTTGGGGTAGAGGTTTTGGAGGTTTTGAACTATTTTTAATGAAAATGTTTTAATATTATAATTTTAAGTGATATAATGAAATTTGTAAAAAAATGTCGAAAAAATGTACTCCCTCCGTCCCAATTTGTATGATACTTTACGGTTTACGATGTTTGACCGACGATAAAGCAAATTGATCTCTGTCAACACTCAAATTAGTTTTAGAAAATAAAATTTACATATTTAGAAACTACATTCAAACCGCTACAAAACCTGCAAAAAGTAATTCAAATTTTATAAACTTTTGATATATAAAGTAAAAGATTAAGAGTGATTTATGTTGACCAAGTGAATAGTAAATGTATCTTACAATTTGGGACTGAGGGAGTATAACAATGGTTGTAATAATCCCAACTATTTTGGTAGAAAAAATGTGGACTTCTGGTAAACATTTTTCTATCGTCATTTCAAGCTATTCACATGTTTACATTGGTAGAAATTAAAAACACTAAAATGGAATAAATAAAAAATTTAGATTTTTAGGTTAAGCTAGAACAAAGATCTAATTTATAAAATTTTTAACAAAAATGCTTTGTGTACATGACTTGTACACAAAGTGTACATGGTATAAAAGCCTGTGCAGTGCCATAGACAAAAGTACAGTGATAGTCGTCTGACACTGACATCAACTTGCAAATCAATCTATACCTATGCAGTGCCTGTGTGTACAAACAATATATTTCGGTTGCACATACAATTATTTGTCTGTGTGCACAGACAATATTTATCATACATACAGCTCTTGTGTGTTCTCACAGGCAACTATGTACCAATTTTTTGTGACCGACATTTTGTGTACAAGTTGTGTACAACTTGTGCACCCTCGCATTTCTGAAATTTTAATCACAATTTATTGTTTGAAAATAGAAAATGTAAATTTGAATAAAGAAAAATAATACAAAACCATAAATTGGTAACACAACTATGAAAAACAAATTGGAAAAGGGATAGTATGGAATTTTAGTGAAAATAAATAAAAAATGACTAAAACAATTATTTATTTTTGAGTTTTTTCCCGAATTAATGCGATTTAATTAAGTATTTACCGAAATAATGTTGAGTTAAAAGTATTTACCAATATACTCCTGGGCTTGAAATATGTTCTATAATTGTGAGAAAATTAATCGAATGGTGCCTAACTAGTTCACACAACCTCGGACATGAAGAAGCGAGACCACATACACTCCATGTGAGGAGCTTCATGAGGAAACATCAAAGGGTAAATTCTTTGTGTTCCTCTTAGGTAGGCCTGTCAATGGGTCGGGTCTAGACTTGGACCCGACCCGGACTCGGTTGTTTTTAATGGGTATGGGTCTATATTTTATTTCGTTTACACGGACTCGGATCCGGACCCGTTAGTATTTTAAATAAATGGGTCGAGTATGGTACATATGATTCTGACCCGTTAAGGACACGGACCCGTTTAGAATTTCTTATTTGTATATACAGACACTAATACCTAAAGTGATTAGTTATAACACTTTAAATTAAATAGAAACTAATATACATATATACAAATAATACATAAAGTTATTAGTTGTGATTCTTCAATAAAAATATACACATTAATACATAACTACAATATAAGTGATACTGATCGAGATAGTAAGATACCCTAAAACTAATGCAAATTTTGGCCGTAAATACATACTAATAAAGTGTGTATTGGGCTCGGTAGGAAAAACACAATATTTATTACTATTTTTATTAATATTATTATATCATTATCATATATAATACTGCATATGATTTTATACTCTTAGTAGTCCAAGAGACCTTTTTATGACTTAATTTCTAGTTTATTATACGAGCTTTTTGTGCGAAAGAAAGCGACGCAGAGTGTGAAGCTATATGCATGTACAAGAACCAATACTTTATTAGATAAAAATACTAATTTTCTATGAGAGACCTTGATTGTTTTTGAAAAGTGAAGATATATTTTGGTTTTAAATTTGTACACTTTGCTTTATATTTCACAAACATGTCGTGTTATTTTCACAAAGTTTTTAATGGTGTGCGTATCATACTTGGCGGACGGGTTTACCCGACCCGATTCCGAGACCCGCTGGGTCTGGGTCCGGGTCCAAATTTTCAGACCTACCGGGTAAACGGGTCGGGTCTGGATCCATTATTAACTTAGCGTGTCCGGATCTGGAACACTACGTTCCGACCCGGACCCGACCCATTGACAGGCCTACTCTTAGGCCTCCAACCTAATAGTGACTAAGAGAAGAGTATGAAATTTTTTGACTTTCTTTCGTGACACCACCCCTAAAACTTCCATTTTTTATTCTCAATTAACTCGACCTATTTTTGCAATTCCCCACACACTGCCTACCATGACTCCGGTTGGTGGTACCATGGATCACAACCATGACCCAAAATTGAATTAAAGCAAAGCCCATCAACAGGATCAGCCCATTAATTGGGATTAATGACAAATAATAGCCGTTGTGCCTAATTAGGAATCCAACCCACGAAAGGAACCCACAATCAGGTCGGGCTGGACAACAGACCTCGAGCTTGGGCAGAGTTCTAGCGAGGTCGGACTCTTCCTAGGACTTATGTGGCAGACTATCATTCATGCATAGCTATCTGGCAGCGGAAGAAAGTAACGGAAGGAATGTGTGGACCTCAAGGAAACCATGATTGCACATCATTTGAGATGTTACATGACTCTATTGTAATTAATTGCAGTAAATGTATCTGTTTCCTCCTAGAATACTAGAATTTAAGGTCTATAAATACTTCTTGTACATATCCTACCAAGGATCCAAATTCCGGAATAATAATACTGCCTTACGTTGCCTAAATATCATCTGATGCCCTCGTAGATTAGCTCTCATAGTTGGATTACACTCCATCACCTATGTAGTCTCCTCAATGGTTATAGGGTCACCCTCGTGTATTCTTTGTATAAAATACGTATCAATACGTACGTATCGTATGGTACATGTATTATACATTTTTTTAAAATGTGTGATTTTTAATAATTTTTTTGAAAAATTGGTAAACGAAAATATTATGGATACATTTGCATGAATTACACATAAATTATGCGCGGATAAACTAAGAAATGTTACATAATAATTACTTACATGTTGAAATTAAACTCTTTTGGGAGAAATGCCCGTAATTTCATCCTTTGACGCTAGAAATACTTCAACAAATATATAAAACGAACCACACATATTCTGAGATGCGAAACTTTCAAAAAGTTCAAAAAAAGTCTAAAAACTTTGATTTTTTAAAAAGACTTTACAATACTCCGTATTATAAAACTTCAAAATATTCAAAATTCCACCTAAGCGACAAATAACCTAAAATCTATGAGTACGTGTTATTAAGAATCTTATTATATAATCTTAAAATTTCAAACATTTAGTAAATACTTACTAATTAAATTGAAAGCTCTGTTTTTTAAAGTCAATAATTATATAAATTCTACTTTTTTACAATTATATCATTACTTAGATTATTTCAGGTCGATTTTCAAACTTTTAAAAAGTTTTTATCGAAATTTCTTATTTTGGCGTTTATGAATTATCAGTTCAACGTTTTTTACTGTAGCTCAAAGTTAGCTAATACTTTTTTCCTATAGTCATATTCTTTGTTTTCAATTCGTAGTGAGTTTTAGATAAACATTATATTGAAAAAATATATACTACGTAAGTATGTATAACATATACTGTTGTTTTCCAAAACACTATATATAACCTTTTTGGATTGTTTGGGATACTTTCGAATTTCTTTTTTTATCATTTTTGACAATATCTTTACATTTTTGAAAAAAATTCACTTAATTTGTATTTATTTAAAAATTATTCTGAACATTTAAATTATATACTTCACAAAATAACATATAGTATATAGTAAATAGAAAGAGTTTTTGTCATTTTTGGTCACTCGACTATTATGTCAATGACACTTTTGGTACTCGACTTCTAATTTTTCCATTTTTAGTCCTCGACTATTGTACTAGAGACACTTTTAGTCTCTGACTTCAAAGTTTCCCACATTTAGTCCCTGAGTATTGTCAAATTGACACTTTTAGTCCTCCCATTATGATTTTAACACAATAAGTGGAGGACTAAAAATGTCACTATTATAATAGTTGGAGGACCAAAAGTGTCACTTTTATAAAGTTGAAGGACTAAATATGGAAATTTTTAAAAACGGGTACCAAAAGTGTCTCCAGCGCAATAGTCAAAGACTAAAAATGGAAAAAATAAAAATCGAGTACCAAAAATATCAGTGACATAATAGTCGAAGGACTAAAAATGGAAAAAACTCTAAATAGAAATAAGTTATACACATGTTCAAGTAGCAAATCTCATTATTACTACATAAAATAATAATTCGTAATTGCAGTAATCACATAAGTCAATGAAAAAAAACTAAAAATAGCAATTAAGTCAAAGACACATAATGAGACTAAAATAAAATCATTATCTTTATATAATCATCAAATAACACTCAATTTAAACTCATCATTTTCATCAAGATGACGGATGACATATGAGCAAAGTTGTGCGACTGCTACGCTCATTATTTTTTATGTGTAAAAGTTTATACTAAAAAAATGCTAGGTTTAGAAAAACCTTAATTTTGATATGCTTGTTTGGAAAACATCAGAAATCTAGTGTCTCAAAATAAGTGTCTTCTTTCCTTTTTTGAAAAGAAATATGTGGCCTACATCATTTCAGACACATAACACGGGATGGAGGTTGTTGAGAAGTCTGACCATCCTGTGTTAAAGAGTGAGAAGTCTGACCAATATGTGATTTAGTAATTCAGGACCAGGTGGCGTCCTTATAATATCTGATTGGACAGGAGGAGTCCTATACATTCATAGGTGATGGTGGGTTCGGATTTTAAGTCAAGGACATTGACTACTAATATTTTCCCAAATAAACAATGACCTACGGGTCCAGTATTTCCAAGTGTATATATGTGCATGTATCATATTCAGCCTACTGCTCGCTCGGTTTTTCACGTACTGACCCCTTGGGGGGGGGACCATTTCAGGTTGAAGCTAAAGCTTGCTATCTGCACCTTTGCTCGGTGGTGTGATCCAAAGTAAGACGTGGTTCGTGCTTCCTTTACTGTTTTAAACTACAAACTATGCTCATGGATATTTATGTAATGAATACATTATTTTGGGCCTGCGAGCCACGTTTTGGCCATGTGTGGCCCATGATTGACTATTGAATATTTCCACTATTCATTCAATCCAAATTGTGATGTTGTTATGTATGTTTACTTACTGGGTATGGTATGGACTATGTTCATGGACGCCTTGTATGATTATGTCACGCTAACTTGCGAGTGACGTCACTTGGTCATACGGCGGGTTGTACACGCGCCTAGATGCGGTCTGAGGCGTGACAATTAAGTGGTATCGGAGCCATCCAAGTTTCTAAACTATGTAATCAACCTCTCACAAGAGTTTTACAAAAGCGTTTTACCGAAAACCATAAGCATTGTATTTTGGTGCTTATAGAGCTATTGTTACCTAAGTTGCAAGGTCTCTGGTTGTTAAGATGGCACCCTTAACAATTGGTATGACAGTGATTTGGGCCAATGTGTGTCTATAGTACTATTCCGTCGATTGACATTGATAGGAGTCTAACGACTCGTCCAAACTTTATTTCAGAAATGGAGGGTAGACGAATGCCAACCAGGAACAACCCGAGAGGGCAAGCGCCAGTAGCCTCCATCGGGGCTAGCCGAGATGCATCTCGAGTCTCTAGAGGTAGAAGAGGAGGCCGTGGAGGTCGTGGGGACCATCGAGCCCAAAATGTGAGTGATGGTCATATTAGCTTGGTGTATGAAACCAACACCGGGGATTATGACTCGACCTACGTTCCCGAAACGGGACACGAGGAGACCCCATATGATGGGGGTGATTTCCATACGGATGAGGATAATGATGAGAGTGATGCCCGTTTCGCTCAAATGGGAGAATTGCTTGAATGGTATCAAAAAGATAAACAGAGGAGAGATGTTAGACGCCAAGCGAGGCGTGCCTCTAAAGGAGGCTCGGGTCAAGGAAGCCGAGGAGCTTCAAGGGCCATGTCAGGGACGTCCCAAGGTGGCCGTGGGGAAGATTTCTGCGTGAGAATCTCCAGATACCTTATGGAGGCTTTGGCCTTGGGGTGTAGGTCCTTTGACGACACCGACAATTTTACCATTGCTGCCGATTAGATCAAATAACTGAAGGATGCATTGAGAGATATGCAAGTCACACCGGACGTGAAGTTGACTGTTGCTTCACGTTTGCGTGAGAGGATAGCTTCTACATGGTGGGAAAGTGTAGAAGGAAAATATTGTGGTACTATCTTGTGGGAGAACTTCGAACAGGAGTTCTATGCTCAATACTACTCCGACTACGAGGTTAATGTGAAGCGGAAGGAGTACACTAACCTCAAGCAAAAAGAAGGTGTCAATGTTAAGCAGTTGGAACAAGAATTTAGAACCTTGGCTAGATTTTTGCCCGAGTACGCGGCCGATGAGGACTGCATGACGGAGCACTTTTGGGATGCCTTACTTTTGGATATCCGTGATCAGGCCACATACTCACGCCACATGACTTTTAGTGAGGTGGTGGAAAAAGGTATGCTTGGGGAGACCCAATGGAATGAGAGGAAGGCAAGAGACGCCGAGGAGGCGAAGAAAAGGAAATGGAATAGTTCGAGGCCACCCGATCATTCCCGGAGGAACAAACACAGAGGCGGTGGTTCATTCAAGGCACCGACACCACTAACGAAGAAGAACAGGGACTCTAACTGGCACACATTCGGGTCTCACAATTCAAGACCACCTAAGTGTGCAAACTGTTGGAAGAACCATTTTGGGAAGTGCAATGCACCCCCAAGGTGATACCAATGCGGGAATACGGGCCACATGAAGGCCAATTGCCCACAGTAGGGGAAGGAGGGAGCCCCGGGAGCCGGAGGAGGAACCATGACGGGGAGGAACCATGCGGGACGGTCACACGGCGGCACGGAGAGAGGCGGCGCATCGGCAAGCAATGCCACGTCTGTCAACCAAGACGGGGCCCAAAAGAGGGTCTACACTATGCCCGAGGCCGATGCTCGGGCTAACTCGGACTCCGTTGCAGGTAATCCCTTGTTAACAAGTGATAAATTACATGTCTTTAAGTGTTAAAAGTGACATCGGGCTAGTAACGGCCGGGCGAGGTTGTTACCGACCGGTTTTTAGCAAAAAGTTGTAAGAAAATAGTTGCCCAAGGGAAATCGGGGCCGGTCAAGGATATAACCGACACCGTTTCTAATTAAAAATGATTTATTTGGCAGGCCGTAGGTAACCTGGCGCCGGTCTGGCCCAAAACCGGTGTCGGTTGGGTTGGAAAAATGCTGTATAGAATTAAAATAGGATCTTTTGGGGGATGCCGTAGGCAAACCGACCCCATTTTGGCCCATAACTGGCACCGGTCCGGTTGGAAAGAGGCCGAGATGAATCACCTTGCTCGGAATCGGGGCCAGTTTGATTAAAAATTTAATATTTTGTGAATGCCGAAGGTAAACCGGCGTCGGTCTAGGACCTAACCGGTGCCAGTCCGGTTCATTTCAGGTATAATTTAGCGACCCCAGGGGTGAACCGGCGCCAGTTAGGCCCAGAACCGGCGCCGCTCCAATGCATTTTTGACGGAGAATTTTCGATTAGCCTGTTTTCGACCCGGTACTTCGAGTGATGTGTCTTACATGATCTGTAAAAGTAGGAACACTATTGATCAATGGAAGAAACACAAGAATTCTCATTGATACCGGGGCACAACGTTCATTTGTGAGTGAAGCGTTCACCGAAGCTCTTAACGTGTCATTGACGCCAATGACACAAACCTTGTTTGTCTCCATACCGATAGGAGATGGCGTGGAGAGGAATCATTATTATCCATCGTGTGAGGTATAAATGATGGGTCAACACCTTTGACTTGTGATTTCATACCTCTAAGCATGTTTGAGTTCAATGCAATCCTAGGGATGGATTGGCTTGAGAAGCATCATGATCAAGTTGATTGCTACACCAAACTTTTGGAACTCGATGATGAGGGAAACGCCTTACATTTCAAGGGAGATCAGGGAAGATCTCATGGTTGTATCATATCTGTGATAAGAGCACGAAAGATGATGTAGAAAGGATGCCACGCATACCTTGCTTACGTGGTGTATGAGACAAAGAAAGAAGTAGACATCAACGATGTACGTGTCATGTGCAAGTATCCAGATGTCTTTCCCAAAGACTTGTCGAGGCTTCCACCGGATAGAGATATCGAATTCGTGATAGAAGTAGAGCCGGAAACCAACCCCATTTCGATCCCTCCTTATCGAATGGCACCGACAGAACTTAAAGAGATGAAAATCCAATTACAAGAACTATTGGACAACAGGTTCATTAGACCTAGTTATTCACCGTGGGCAACACCTGTACTCTTCATGAAGAAGAGAGATGGTACACTAAGAATGTGTATAGACTACCAACAGTTGAACAAGATCACAATCAAGAATAGATATCCATTACCGAGGATTAATGACTTGTTTGATCAACTTCGAGGGGGATGCTGTTCTCAAAGATTGATTTGAGGTCGGGCTATCATCAGTTGAAGATCCAGGAGGGTGACATACCTAAGAGTGCATTTCGCATAAGGTATGGTCACTACGAGTTTCTTGTGATGTCGTTTGGGTTAACCAAATGAGCCATGTTTTTAGTCAGTACTTAGATGAGTTTGTGATTGTATTCATTGATGACATCTTGATATACTCAAAGAACGAGGAACATTGATTGGGAACGACCTAGGAATGTGAAGGAGATACGTAGTTTCCTTGGCTTAGCGGGATACTATCGTAAATTTGTGGGGAAATTCTTCGAGTTGGTGTCACCACTTACGAAGCTCACGAAGAAGGGGGCTAAGTTCATATGGGACGACAAGTGTGAGAAGGGGTTTCTTGAGCTAAAGAAACGACTTACCCAAGCACCATTTCTTGCCCTACCCATACAAGGGATAGGGTATGATATCCATAGTGATGCTAGCATCCAAGGGCTTGGATGTGTGTTGATGCAAACCAGTAAGGTGATTGCCTATGCTTCTAGGCAATTGAGGAAACATGAGGTGAACTACCCTACCACGATCTAGAGTTGGGGGCAGTAGTGTTTGCATTGAAGATTTGGAGACATTATCTCTACAGGGAGACATGTCACATCTACACCGATCATAAGAGCTTGAATTATGTATTCACTTACAAAGAGTTGAATATGAGGCAAAGGAGATGGATGAAGTTGATCAAGGACTATGACTTGATCATAGACTATCATCCCGGAAAGGCCAATGTGGTGGCCGATGCACTGAGCAGAAAGAGTACATCATGGACATTACTCACATGTCTACGGGCATTGCGGGCGCGCGTGTAGGTGTCCACGAGCGGGGCCCTCATATCGAGATTCGAGGTTAGACCTATCTTTCTTGATGAGGTTAGAAGATGTTAGGGCATTGATGAGGAATGTCAAAAGATCCGTGAACGGATCCTTGCGGGGCCCGTTGAGAATTTTCGGGTACAAGAGGATGGTCTCTTATTGTTTAGAGATCGTGTATGTATAACGAAGAATGAGGAGCTCCAAAAGTCCACAGTAGAGGAGGCTCATTCTTCGGCCTATGCTATGCATCCAGGAGGTACTAAGATGTACCGAGACTTGAAGGAAAGTAATTGGTGGTCGGGTATGAAAAGGAAAACCGCAGATTATGAGAGTCAATGCCTTACTTGTCAGCAAGTTAAGGCGGAACATCAGCACCCGGTGGGGCTTTTGCAGTCACTTACCATTCTGGAATTGAAGTGGGAACATGTGACCATGGACTTCATGGTAGGGTTACCACAGACGATGAACAACTACGATGCGGTATGGGTGGTGGTTAATAGGCTTACCAAGAGTGGACACTTCTTGCCTATCAACATTACTTATCCTCTTGAAAGATTGGTCAAGTTATACACAGAAGAGGTTGTGAGATTGCATGGGGTTCCGATATCCATTGTCTCGGATAGAGACCCACGATTCACATCCATATTTTGGCAAAAGTTTCAGGCATCTTTGGGAACTAAACTGAAGTTTAGCACATCGTTTCACCCACAGACGGATGGACATTCCGAACAGGTGATACATATTTTGGAAGACATGCTTAGGGCATGTGCTTTAGAGTTCCAAGGGATTTGGGACACATATTTGACTAGTATAGAGTTTGCCTATATCAACAGTTATCAAGCGAGTATTGACATGCCTCCATACGAGGCATTGTATGGGAGGAAGTGCAGAACACCATTGTGCTGGGATGAGGTTGGCGAGGCCAAGCTTAAAGGCGTAGAACTTGTTGAGATCACCAAGGCAAAGGTGGAAATCATTCGGGATAGACTTAAGGCTTCCCAAGATCCGCAGAAGTGCTATGCCGATAAATGACGTAGACCGTTAGAGTTTGAAGTCGGTGATGAGGTGTTTCTAAGGATTTCTCCTTGAAAAGGTATCATCTGATTCATATCGAGGGGTAAGCTTAACCCCCGATACATTGGTCCGTTTGAAATCCTTAAAAGGATTGGGGCCGTGGCTTACCGTCTCAAGTTGACACCCGAACTTGAGAAGATTCATGAAGTGTTCCATGTATCAATGCTCAAGAAGTATGTACGAGATCTGTCACATATTCTTGAGAGACCATCGGTAGAGATCCGAGAGGACTTATAATATGGGTGACACCGGTGAAGATAGTGGGCCAGCAGGTGAAGAAACTTAGGAACATGGAGATTTCTATGGTAAAGGTACTTTGGAGGAGTGGTCGAGTCGAAGAAGAAACATGGGAGACCGAGGTCTAAATGAGGGAGCAATACTCGTTTCTTTTTGACTAGACACGTTGATTTCAGGGATGAAATCCCAAATAAGTAGGGGTGAACTTGTAACACCGTCCCCAAGTAAATTTAATTTTAGTAAATTATGTAATAAACCTTGAAGAATGATTTATGAAGCTACGTGGGGCCCACACCGGGAAAAGGGACAATCCGATATTCTGGGACCACATATTATATTCAAATTGGTATATATAATATATATGGTGGTGGATAGTCTAGTTGGATCATAGAAAGGGCATAGGGTTGACCAGTCGTCAAATGAGGCCCAATTACCGGTATTTAGGGAGGTCAAGAGTGAGAATGATGAGTATAGTAAATATAAATATACTTATGAGGCCATAACAGCTGCTGTGCAACTTTCAGCTAGAGACAAGAGTGATAGATATCTTCCAGATACAGCCATTGATTTTATTGATAAGGTTGGGTTGATGAAGTCTATCTTGAAGCCCAATTTTAAAGTTGATCAACTTTCGGTTCTGGATGTGGAAGGCTGCAATGTGGTATTTATTGATAATTTACCGGATAACCGCCCGAAATGAATTTCAGGGACTTCTAAATTAAACTTGGGAAATGTATATTAATTCTAGAGGCCCATAGTGATTGAGAACATGTGATATATTTTATTTGACCCGATAAAATAAAACATAATTAATACAACCTGAGAAGTACAACTTTCGGGGCCGAATGTACACTTTGGGGCTTAAAGGGATGACCTCCCACATGAGTGGGGGACACCTCACTAAATTATGAAAGAAAAAGACGACTTGATGGTATGGAGGGGATGGGTTGGGGTGCTAGGATGATTGGGTGATGCATTGGATGAGAGTTGACATAATGTGGACCTCCCTCTCACTCATTTGCCCAAATAAGAGAAAGGTCATTCCCTATCCTTACTTACACGATCCAAGACTCAAGGAAAGAAAAGATAAGATCCTCATACCCACCATTTCCCTGGAAAACTCGAGCTCAAGCAAGGCTAGTTCAAGGAAGAGGTTTTAGGAAGGAAAAGTGACGAAAAACTTGAAGGATTAAGGTAATGATCACATACCAACTTTTTCTTTTTTCTTTTCATACCATATGATGTATATGTCATATGGAGAACCCCTAAGATTATTTTACATGTTCATAAGTGTAGGAAGATGGGTTGGAAGGTGGTTCTAAGTCCAAGAACGGACTTAGAAGCCAAAGTGACTAGTTCATCAGAAATTAACCTTTTAGAGGTTATTTGTATTAATATGGGTTTTGTGATGATAAAACCTTGTTAGTAACATGTCTAAGGTGTTCCTAGTACTTCCACGGAGTTCGAATAGTCGCCAGAGTTGTCGCCGGAGTTCAACGAAGTTCACTGGAGTTTTGTCTGAGTTCAACCGAGAAGGGTATACTAGAACTTCTTAAAGCTCATTCGAGGTGAGTGGACGGATTAATGTCTTGTAACTCTTGGATTAATTATTATATTACCTAAATAAATGTTATATGTGTCCATAATGATGTTTAAAAAGAGTTTAAACATGTGATTAACCAAAATGATTAAGCTTATATGAAATGAACTATTGAGATATGCATGAAATATGATATGAAAATGTTTATAAAACATATGTGATGTTTTGAAGGATAAAAAGGGCACAAAATGGTTGTTTATAAATTAATACACGTTGTGATTAAGTTTGACACGAATTGGACTTGAAATGGCGGGTCAACGAAACATTGACCGGTTGTCCAGGGGCAACCATTGCCAGTTTTGGGTAGAATCGGCGCCGAATTGGGTACGGGGTGCCCAGTTTGAAATAAAATAATTATGAACCGGCGCCGGTTAGGTCTGAACCGGTGCCTGTTTGGTGCTGTTTTGCTCAAATGTTAATTTTAATGCATGGTTTGCATGGAATGTTATGCTTAGACTATAAGACTTGGTTTAATCTTGACAAATGATTATGATGTAAACCTTATGTATGCATGGTAGGTGGTAGATCATAAAAATGAATAAATATTGGTGGAGTACCTAAGGATGGTACTGTCCTCAAAACTCGGATATATAATTGGCGGAGAACCCATGGACTAGACTGTCCTCAAAATTAGTTTGATATAATTGGTAGAGTACCCAAAGACTGATCTGTCCTCAAAACTTGGTTAGTATAAATGGTCGAGGACCTAGAGACTAGACTTTCCTCAAAACTCAGAACATAAATTGGTGGAGTACACAGGGTCTAGACTGTCGTCAAAACTCATAGACTGTGATTTAGTGATTCAGAACCAGGTGGCGTCCTTATAATATCTGATTGGACATGAGGAGTCCTATACACTCATAGGTGATAGGTGAGTTGGGATTTTAAGGCAAGGATATTGACTACTAATATTTTCCCAAATAAAAAATGACCCACGGTTCAGGTATTTCCAAGTGTATATATACTCATATGTATTTCATAACTTTGGGGAAAAGACTATATGTGTATGTATCACTCTATGTTTGGGTCTTATACTTGAAACGTTAGTCATACTACATTTAGCCTACTGCTCGCTCGATATTTGCGTGCTGACCCCTTCGCCCCCCCCCCCCCCCCCCCCCAGTATTTCAAGTTGAAGCTAAAGCTTTCTATCTGCACCTTTGCTCGGTGGAGTGATCCAAAGGAAGACGTGGTTCATGTTTCTTTTACTGTTTTAAACTACAAACTATGCTCATGGATATTTATATAATGAATACATTGTTTTGGTTCTGCGAGTCCACATTTTGGCCATGTGTGGCCCATGTTTGACTATTGAATATTTCCATTATTCATTCATTCCGAATTGTGATGTTGTTATGTATGTTTACTTACTGAGTATGGTATGAACTATGTTCATGAAAACCTTGTATGATTAAGTCACGTTGAATTGTGAGTGACGTCTCGTGAGATCATATTTTGTTCTTATCCAGATTCTATATCTAGCTGTTTGTGTTTATATGATGATAAATGTAAATAGTGGTGATATAGCGGGGGGAGAATATGATAGATCTAGGTGGTGATAAATGGGCATTCCTATTTAGGAGATATTTTAAAGGAAATTAGTAATGACTATTAGTGAAATAAAGAGATGAAAATGTTTTAATCAAATTATGATTCCCTTTAATGTTTTTAGAATTCAAATGAACAAAAGAAGAAATTGATAACCATTGAATTAAAGAGAAAAATAGAGAAGGTAGAAGTGCAGGAATATTCAAGGAAGTATATACTATACAACTGGCTGTACGGTGCCCACCGTATAGCCGGTGGCAGTTTTGTAATTTTGATGAAAATCAAGGATTCCCTAAAATGAGCATTGATGCAAATTTGATGAGCATTAGGTTTGTTTTTTAGTATTAGGAGCCCACCAATGAGCATCAGTGTTCTCTGCTCCCTATCTTCCAAATTTCCAATTCACTTTTGTTTATTTATTTTTCAATATGTGAATCTAATCTAGTATGATACGTTTGAAATGTGAAACATTTTAAAATGAGCATAAAGTGGTATCAAATGAGTATTTATAACTTAGAAAATGAGTATCCAAAAATTCAAAAGCTCATTTGTGTATGCTCATTTATTTTGAACGTTGTACTCATTTGATGTGAACATAAAACTCATTTCTAATGTGTACAACATTCATTTGTATATGTTCATTAATTCCTTTTAGGCGTATACTCATTTGAGTTTAATGTAAAACTCATTTGAGATTAACAGCAGCAAGGATTCCTCCGCAACGAAGTAGACTTCCCTTGTCTCCTAAAATCACATGCTCAAACAGCAAAACTACACCGGCAATTACGCCGAAAAGAAATGCAGAGCTGCTGGTGAAGAAAGGGGCGAGTGGTGAACTTTGGCAACGAGCTGCTGGTGTGAAATCAGATCGAAGAAGCCCAACGAGATTGAATAAGAGAGATGCGAAGTCTTGTGCGAAATCCGGTCCAAAAACGTCTGCAAAGTCCTGTGCGAAGGTCTGGTGCGAAGATTGTGCAAGGGCGAGAAGCGTAAAAAAGTTAAAAAAGCTCGATTGTACCGTGCGCACGGTACAACCGGCTGTAGGATGTAATTTACCAATATTCAACGACAGAGAAAGGAGAGGGAGAGGTCTAAATGAATCTATTCTGTATAATAAGTACAAACAGAAACTTGTAAGAAATTACAATTTTACCGGTAGTACCATATATTCATATGGTAGACGGAGAGTGAGACATAATTTGTGAGAGAAATATTTGAGAGGTGGGCGCCCACCATCCCCGTAATTTAGGTCTATAATGGTGAAACGTGTGTTGATCTGATTACAATTAATTAATTAATTAATTAATTATCATCATCTGTAATGTCCGGGTGGATCGATCCCCATACATACATACATATAATAATTATACATGTTCGAGCTCAGACGCACGCACACGCGGTAATTATCATCGACCGATCGGTGCTAGTGGTGGAGATGGGGACATATGAGAAAGTGGAGTGCAGAAAAAGAGATGGGGAGGAAGAAGTAGGAGGAGGCGTGCTGCCGCGCTTCCACTTTCATCCCACTGACGAAGAGCTGGTGGGTTCTAACTCACAAGAAAGGTGGCCAACCACAACATCAATATCGAAATCATCAAGCAGCTTGACATATACCAATATGACCCATGGGATCTTCCAAGTAAATATATAAATAAATAATAAAATAAATAAATAAATAAATCAATAAATAAATAAATAATACATAAATAAATAAATAAATAAGTATATAAAAATGAAAGAATGAAAGAATGAATAAATAAATAAATAAGTAAATAAATAAATAAATAAATAAATAATAAATATATAAATCAATTAATAAACAAACAAAAAAACAAATAAATAAATAAATAAATAAACGAATGAATAAATAAATAAATAAATAAATCATTAAACAAACAAACAAACAAAAAAACAAACAAACAAATAAATGAATGAATAAATAAATAAGTAAATAAATAAATAAATAAATAAATAAGTAAAAACATAAATAAATAAATAAATAAATAAATAAAGAGTAATGACATAAATAGTAAATACTAAAATGTACTACCTTTAACTTTTGAATCAGTCGAGTTTGTTAACTTTTTTATTTAGTTGTTAAAAAATTTTAGTATTCTATTTCAAATAATTGATTTATAATGCTAAATGATTTATAGACACGTGAAAAAGTTATACTGATTAATTTATGTTCTTATATTATTAAATTTATTCGTAAGTTATGCTACATTTTTTTTATTAGAGAATTTGTTTTGATATTTTTCTTAAATAATACTCCAAAAGATAGTAATCATAATGTACTAAAACTATTGTAATTGATTACAAAAAATCTCTTCATGTCTAAAAATCATATTTATTTTTTCTTAAAATATTCAAATCTTTCTTGAAACATCAAAGTAGAGAATATTGTATCATTTATTTTTATTGATGTGCCGATTGTTTAAAATTTTGTTTAGAGTACAAACAGATTTATAACGTTTTCTATTGAGAAAAGGAAATTTTGAAGTATATATAAAACTATTATCCTCATCCCACAAAATTTGGTCAAATTAATATTTTTAAACATTTGTTTTTAAACATTCGTCATATATAAACATTTGTTTTTAAAGTAATTTTAACATTGAAACATTTGTTTTTAAAGTATTTTTTGTTTATTATTTTTGTTTGTATAATTTTTCAGTACTCTTTTGTCTAGGGCCTCCAATTCTCTAAGGCCGCCCTGATAACGATACACTTTGCAATAACACACAAATTTAATTTATTTATAAAAACGACGTACACCGTGTGTTTTTAATTTATCCACAATAGTTGATATTCAATATAGTTTCGGGTAATGCCCGACTCTCAATTCCAACGTTTAAGATTCATTCACATTTCTCTCATGAGATCATATTCTGATTTGATCTAGATTCTATATCTATATGTTTGTGTTTATATGATGATAAATGTAAATAGGGGTGATACAACGTGGGGAGAACATGACAGATCTAGGTGGGACAATATGTATGATGATGAAATCAATTTTGTTCCGAATAGTTGATGTGTATTCCTATTTAGGAGATAATTTAAAGGAAATTAGAAATGACTATTAATGAAATAAAGAGACGAAAATGTTTTAATCAAATTATGATTCCCATTTAGAATTCAAATCGATCAAAGAAGAAATTGATAACTATTGAATTAAAGAGAAAAATAGGGAAGGTAAAAGTGCATAAATATTCAACGGGCGAGAAAGGAGAGGGAGAACTCTAAATGAATCTATTCCGTATAGTAAAGTAAGAAATTACAATTTTACCGGTAGTACCATATATTCATATGGTAGACGCGCGAAGAGTGTGGCATATAATTTGCGGGAGAAATATGAGCGAGGTGGGCGCCCACCACCCTCGTAATTTAGGTCTATAAAGGTGAAGCGTGTCTTGATCTGAATACAATTAATTAATTATCATCATCTAGCTGTAATTTCCCGGTGGATCGATCCCCATACATACATACATATAATAATTTAATTATCATCGATCGATCGGAGGCAGCAAGAATATATATATATATATATATATATATATATATATATATATATATATATATATATATATATATATATATATATATATATATATATATATATATATATATATATATAGATAGATAGATAGATAGATAGATAGAGAGAGGAGGTAGTGGTGGACGGCCTGGAGATCGATGGGAGCGTATGAGAAAGTGGAGTGCGGAAAAGGAGATGGGGAGGAAGACGGAGGCGTGCTGCCGGGCTTCCGCTTTCATCCCACTGACGAAGAGCTGGTGGGGTTCTACCTGAGAAGAAAGGTGGCCAACCACAACATCACTATCGAAATCATCAAGGAGCTTGACATCTACAAATATGATCCATGGGATCTTCCAAGTAAGCCCACCCCAGCCCACCTCAATTCATTACGTTTCACCCACCCTGCTACCTCTATATCTCACAATCCCTACCAATTAATGCTTTGCTTGGCTTAGCTTATTAGTAAACTAAAAAAAAAAGACAAATGCTGATTGAATTGATAGTATATACTATCTATATATAGATGAAACCCTAGTTCCAAACTTCGATAAGTACAAATGCATACATGTATGTTTATGCAAGACTTTAGATCCATATGCAACTTCGGCCATCCAATTTGACCTCATATCATCACCTCACCTATATGTATGTTAAATTAACCCCTAGGAGCTTAACTAGGTCCTAAGATCGAACAAACTGCAAGCACACTAACCTACTTCAACATTTAAATGGACGGATTTAGGGGGAGCTCTTCAATTTCAAATTTTTCTATTATATTTGTAATATTATCGTAAGATTTTAATATTTAATTAGATATGTATATGTGTTTGGCCCCCGACTTTTAGCTTCCAAAATTAATGTATATTCTTACATAATATAATACGGAGTATTTAATAGGAGAACCATTTAAGATACTTTATCATTGCTTTGCACAAATAAACAATAAAAAAATCATTGGTTTATGACTTAGGATACTTATTACTACACATAAAAATCCTTATATTATGACGTTTAATTTATCTTTGCTAGATAATTAGTGCTCGATTTTGTAAGATATCAAATGGTATTAAATACCATACATACTAGTAAAACAGATTTTAGATAATGTGAAGTGAATTCAAAACATAAATATTTGTGTGACATTAAATTACACATATCATTTACTTCTTAATTTCTAAAAAGAATTCATTGCACGGATCAGAAATAGCATTAATACATACTACGTATATAATCTACACCATCTATATGAATTTGGATTTTCTCTTATATTTGAATCAACTTTAACCTATTTTAGCATTAATACAATATAGAATAATAAACAAAAAACACATAACTATATTTGACTTTACAAATATTGAGTTGTAATATTTCAAAGCTTAATAAATATTTCAAAGCTTAATAATCTCCAAATATAATCAAAACCAAAATAATTTAAAAATAGATCACAAATTCCAATTTCAAAGTAAATATCAGATAGTCCCGATCCGTTTTCGGTCCCAGACCAGTCGGTCCTGAGTGGCTATGTGGAATCGAGACCAGCTCCGGATATTCCAATTAGTTTTTTTATATATATATATTTTAAGCCCTCCTAACCACTTCTCTACCTTCTTTAGCTTTTAAATGGATGTTTACCTCTTCTAAAATGCTTCTCCGCTTTGAAATACAAAACCAAAAAGGCTGAACCGGGACCGGGCCTAGCGGTTCTAGTCCCCAATACCCTAACCGGGACCGGTGCGGGTGGGGACGGGTCTGTGCCGGTCCAAAGATATAAACAAAAAAATCGATCAGTTATGGTCCGGTCCTAAGAACCTGCCGATTGCGTTCCTAATCGGTCTAGAATTGTGGACCGAGTCCAACACTAGTAAATACGGATGCAAACCTCAAATTTTCACAAGAAACTTCAAGATTACCTATCTAACAATATGTGCCAGAAAACTAATGAAATTCTTTTATAAAGTTTTTGGAGTTCTTTTTAATTTTTAATTTAATTAAAACCCCTAGTTTATGGTTTTGTGTGTTTTAAAGTATTACATAGTATATTTGTAATGAATTTTAGAAACGATGTATAAATATAATGTAAAAGAGCAGGGAGGCCAATGGTGGTATGAATGTTTTAACATGTCATCAACTTGTAAATGTAATATTATTTATTGATACAAAATTTAAATATTTGATGTAAATGACTTTATACAATATGTAAAAGAAATTGCGGACAATGATAGTGAAATATAGACAAAGTTCTCAAAAAGATCTAAATATGTTTTCTTCTCAAAATAAAATTTATTTAGTTCTTTTAAAAACTAAGACAATTAAACTTCACAAAATAGAAGTGAATATAATTGAATGTGTCCTATTTTGAGAAGGAATTAATGACACTTATTTGGGAAACTATGCTATGTCTTACTCACATTTATAGAACTTTCACAAACGTAAACTACATGTGTCAAACTTGTGAATCTAGTACATTCTATGTGAGTGTAATAATGCTTTTTAATCAAAAATAGGTGTAAATGATCATATAAAATAGTGTAAATAAAGTGTGAAAAGTACGTAAGTATGATATATTTTTGTGAAGTATATATTATTCAGTGATATAAAAGGTATATATTAGATGTAAATGATTTCATAGAAAATGTAAATTAAGCATGAAAAATATGTAAGTATAGTGCATTTTATATTTACATAACTTATGGAACACACACGATAACTTTGTTAGATTTAAAACATAAGGCACACTAACTAGAACATATAAGGCAGAGCTCGAAGAAGAGTTTTTAACAATACAATTATACAAACATGATTTTTTGTTTTAGATAAAAACTTTTAGTTGTGAATTGATAAAGAAGAAGAAAACTTTAAATTCATTCGTAATTTAAGATGAATATGGATAAGAACATAATCATGGTTAAATTCTTAGTATATATTTTGATGAAGAAAGAGAAGAGGGTACTTAAAGTAGAAAATCAACTAGAAGGCCGGTACTAGAAAAACCGGCGAAGGAGTCCGCCGAACAGATCCACAAGAAAGAGGTAGAAGATACTGATATTTTAATACAAACCGATAACGAATTAGGATTAGCACCATGAGCATCACAAATTATACGGCGGAAACGTTATACAATGCGCATGATATATCGATCCCAAATACAACATCATTCCTTTTCATTTTACATGCATCATCAACTATTTCTCTCTTCTCCTTCAATTCTGTAATCTTTCTTTATTTTTCCTTTCTTCAATTTTTTTTCTTCTTCTATCTTCATCAAAATACTAAAAGTTTAATTGCAATTTCATTTTCTTTATCATTGACTAATTAAATTACAATAGAATTTATCTTTCTTTTCTTTACCATTTCATTACAAATTTTTATTAATCCACATACAATAAGTTATTGTATTTTACTTTTTTTATTAATCTTCGACCTAAATTACAACTGAATTTATTTTTTCTGGAATATTTTATATATTCATACACTATTTTTATAGTGTATATTTTCATAATCATACACTTTTTTCTATAATATTTTTTATCTCGTTTATATACTTTTAATTAGTCTTTTTAACGCATTGAGTTTTGTAACATTGAACAATATAAAAATAGTAATAACTCCTATTTCGAAAATAAAAATATAGTAGTATTATCACGACATTTCTTGTTATGTTATTGTACTTGTCATATTCACTACATTATATACGGAGTACAAAATACTAATTGCGTTCACTAGTCATTGTCCTAGAATTCACTACACAGTGCCTTCAATCGTTTACAATCTAGGGGTTGTCTTCAAATTTGGGTTCACCTTCAACCTTGACGGCCTTGGTAGAAGAATCTGAGACGTTTGAGCGGCGGTCCAATGCCGTTCTTCGGGCACATTGTGAACCCTAATCTCAAAATATACAAAAAAGAAGAAAAGGGGGAAGGAGTTCGGCTAGAGGGCGGGCGGTGGTGATATGGGACGGGGAGCGATGGTGTTGTGCAACGGCAAGAGGTGGTGCTGTGTGATAGCGGGCAGTGGTGTTGCGGGACGGCTGGTGGTGGTGCTATGGGACGGCGGGCAGCCGTGCGGCTGGATGCGGGCGATGGGAGGCGGGTGAACAGTAACATACTAGCGACGAGCTGCTACGCCCGGGGTTTGAGAGAAGAAGTAGGAAGTTAGGCTTTTATAATAATAACCTAAGGACATATTAGTCCATAAAAATTATTTATTAACTTATTAATATATATTAATTAAATACGGAGTAGTACGGAGTACAAATTTAAATATTATTTTATGAAAAAACTAGTATGGTCATAGATCGAAAAAGCTGTGGAGTTCTAGTCATTACTAGAGTATATAATTATCTCCATAATAAAATGGAGTATTGATTTAAGAATTTTTATATCATGAGGTCAACGCGATTGTAATTAATGAGTGTTAATATATTAACGTGATATAACTTGAGTTTAATTAGAAAGCAGTCTAATTTAGAAGTAAAGTTTTCAATTTTAAACGTCGAAATATTTTACTCCGTATGTTATTTCAAATGTGAAATTGCTATCCAGATGATTGGTAGAGCAAATCACGTTAATCAAATTGCACTTGGTCCAAAACCAAATTAACGTAATACACGCATATATATATGACAAAAAGGAAAAATCAATCAACAATCTTGCATTTAGAACGTTGAAAAGCAACCTTGATCATATTTAGTAAACCTTTTTTTCCAATAATGATTTACATTTATCTTTACGGGTTGACTCCAGATAATAATATTCATACAAAGCATTATTTATTATTTGACAATTAAATATTTGATTTATCTTTAACTGTCACCAATCGTACGTGTTGCTCTGACCTATAAAAAAATCATTTAGAGAAGATTCCTAATTGCCAGTTTTCAGTAGACTAATATAATTGAAATACAAATAGTCTTTGAACTGCACATAAACCTCTATAAATCTCTATTTACATGCACTGACGTATGGAGAGATTTAGTCACATATTTAACAAATAGCAAATCATATTATTAATATTGTTTGATTAGATTTAGTTTAAGATATATATGTACAACTATGAAAAAAAGATGATCAAATTATTATGTGTGTGTAAAAATGCAACTACAAATAAAATATGAGAAAATCACCTAAATATGAAAATTGCATAACAAAATTATTTTGTGAATTTTTAGCGTTTCATTCTTTTAATAGTATCCTCCGTATCACATTAATTGCGACATTGGAATATATACACTATTCATGTACTTTACTTTGACTACATTTTATTTATGAAAAAATTCCACTTTTGGTCTTATGATTATTATACAACTTCCACATTTAGTCCCTTACTTTCAGATTGTCCACATTTAGTCCGTGACCATTATCCCCTCACCACCCTCGGTCCTTCCGGCCAAAATTCCGGCAAATTTAGTCCACTTCTCAGCATCAGAATCAGTCTTTGCATTTAATTTTGTATCAGATTGGGTTTTTCATATCAGTCTTTGCATTAAATTTGGTTTTTAATACCTAAAATCCGCATTAAATTTGCCAGAATTTTGGCCGGAAGGACGAGGGGTGGTGAGGGGATAATGGTCACGGACTAAATGTGGACAATCTGAAAGTAAGGGACTAAATGTGGAAGTGCTATAATAGTCATGGGACCAAAAGTGAAATTTTTTCTAATCTATGTTAATAAAAAATATAAAATTGTAATAATAAAAAATCAAAACTTTATTAAAAATTAAAAATATAAATATTAAAAGTAAAAAAGGTGTAGAAAAAAAAACAAGTCTCTAAAAAGAAATCACAAAACTTTCAAATTAGTTTGGTTATAATAATAATACTCCGTACATGTTATTATTTTGTAATTGTTACTACTCCCTCCGTTCCAAAATGAACTTCACAGTCACTATTCACATGGTCAACTTAAATTACTCTTAATCTTATGTTTTATATATCAATTTTTTATCAATTTTTTTTATCAGCCTTTGTAGCGGTTTTAATGTAGTTTCTCAATATGTAAATTTTATTTACTAAAAGTAATCTGAGTATGAACAGGGATCGAGTTGCTTTATCGCCGGTCAAGCATCGTAATTCGAAATGGGAAGTTCATTTTGGGACGGAGGTAGTATTATATTATATTGTGTGAAAAGGATTGAAAATGGAATAGTCTTAAATTAGAATATATATTCCAAAAAAGTACATATATAACTATTACATACTACGTATTACATATATAATTATATACAAAATATACTACGTATAAAATATGACACAAAGGCTTGCGAGCCGGCTCACGAGCCACGAGCCTAAAATGAATAGGCTTGAAATGAGCTTGTTAACTATTCGAGTCGAGCCGAATTGAACTCGAGTCGAGCTTAATATGACCGAACTCGAGTCGTGCTTTTCCCGAGTGATCCATGAGCAGCTCGCGAGCGGCTTGACTCATTTACACCCCTAGTCAGAACATGTTTGGTAATTTAGCTGTTTGGCCATAAAATTAATAGAAAAAACCATATTTCAAAATGCTAATTCAAAACTCTCATATTTGCAGTGTTTCTATTTCAGCGTTTTCGTCCAAAAACGCTAGTGCCGAACAACTATTTACCAAACAGTTCTTTCACTTATTGAAAATGCTAAAAATAGTCAAATCACATTTTCCAGCTAAAATGCCATTTACCATTAGACTGCTCTTTGCTTAAAAATTTCGCAATTCTGTTATATGGGGGTGTTGGAACTGATTCCGCTTCTGCTTCTTTTTTAAAGTAGAAGCAGAATCATAACCGGTTTTCAGAAGCTGATCACCCCCAACTTCTACTTCTGCTCCCTGAAGCAGAAGTAGTTTTAAGAATCAGATCCAAACACCCCCTATATTATATATATTCAACACAAATATATATGTATAATTGAATTTTAAATAAATATATGGGGGTTGGGTGGAGGTTGAGTGGGGGCAGATGCTCCTGCCCCCACCTTGGATACGCCACCGACTATTAGGTCAATTATATAAAAAAATCCTAATTTTGCACCTCCCATTTGGGGAATAATGTGATCTTATATATAAAATGTATTGGTGCATGTTTTAATTAGTACTTATACATTTTGTGTGAATTCGATTTTTAATTAGTAGGGAGTGTGAAATGATTAACATGTATATGCATGTATATATAGTACTCCGTATATATACACACAGCAATTAATAGATGTATGTGAAAATGAAAAAAGGGAGTAGCGCAGCAGTGGCGGGAGACAATGTGAAGGAACGGTACTTCTTCTGCATAAGAGGAAGGAAATACAAGAACAGCGTGAGGCCAAATAGGGTAACAGGTTCCGGGTTCTGGAAGGCAACCGGCATAGACAAGCCCGTTTTCTCCTCCGGTGGGGGCGCCGCCGCCGCGGCAGACTGTATCATCGGACTCAAGAAGTCGCTGGTTTTCTACAGGGGAAACGCAGGAAAAGGAACCAAAACTGATTGGATGATGCATGAGTTTCGCATGGCTCCACCGCCTGACCACAAAGCACCAGCTGCTACTCAAGATCAAGCGGTATGTATGACTTCGGACAAATATTTACGAGTGTCAAGATAACTTAATCACAAGCGTTTTTTCCGAAATATTACTAAAATAAAACTTATTTACAAACTTAGGACAAATATTTACGAGTGTCAAGATAACTTAATTGAATGATTTCACTGTTTATATTTTTATATTTCACTGTTTATATTTTTATAAACAATCTTTATATCAGTTATAAAGATTTCACTGTTTATATTTTTATATTTTTATAAAAATGATTTCACTGTTTATACAACGAGTGAAATCATTGTGAATGAAATCATTGTAAGTTACAACGAGTGAAAATCTTTATATTTTTATATTTTTACAACGAGTGAAATCATTGTAAGTTACAATGATTTCACTGTTTATATTTTTATAAACAATCTTTATTTTAGTTATAAATAAGTAATTGTTTTTATGTATTAATGTATGCATGATAAACAAATTTTGATGATGGATAATGATATGCAACTAATTATATATGCATGCATGCGCGCAGGAGATATGGACACTGTGTAGAATTTTCAAGAGGAACACACCAAACCACAAGAGGTGCGGCGGCAACATGAATGAAGAAGCAAAGGAGGCACGGAAGCAGCGGCAGAACGGCGGCGGGTTGGAATTGGTGATGGGAGGAGGAGGGGCGCCGGAATTGCAGGAGGAGAAAAGAAGCCGCCAACAGCTCATGAGCCTATTCAATGGGGCGGAGGACGGCGGCGGCTCGTCGTCGCGCTACACAACTACTTCCCTCACAAGTCTCTTGACGTCATCTCCGACCAGCTGCGGCTACGATGATCGGAGCGAGTACTTGTTTCCGGTCGATGCCAAATGGGATGAGCTCAAGTCCGTCGTTGACCTCGCCACCACTGACCCTGATCACCATCCCGTCGCCGCCGCCTGCTACACTACTCTTAACCACGCCCACCGCTTTTTTTTCACTGCTTAGCTACAGGGGCGGACCCAGGAAAGTCATTTTGGGGGCCGAAAATATTTTTGGGGGTTCAAAATACTTTTTGGAAGAGCAAAAATTATTTTTCGTATATATATACACTAAAAAAAATTTGTTGGGGAGGCGGTAGCCCCCCTGGGTCTCTACTACGGTCCGCCCCTGCTTAGCTAGCTAGCACCTTCCATTCTTACGGATCGGATCGAGTTTTTCATTCCATCACGATCAACAGGCCACGGCGTCTTGAATTGATTAATTTATTTATCCATCATTCGAATTTATAGTTTAATTTAGGAAATTTCTTCAGTGTTCCTCAGCTCATGATCGATCGATAATTAAGACTGTTACACATACATTATTTCTGTAAACACACATACCAAGCCCCGGCCTATTATTTAATTTAGTGCATTTTGTGTTTATTCAAACGAAAATATTGAATTTATTTTTCATGTTGGGTAGCTGCAATTTTCTCCCTAGTCCACGGGACATTTGGGTTGTGCGAAGTTTTCTTTGTCGACGATTTTAGAGTTTTTGAGGATTGTCTTCTCTCACCTTCAACGGGAAGGCATATCATAGAAGGGAAGCCATATCATAGAAGGTCAGAACGTGAGTATGGTGCAGGTCTTGCTTCAGCTGCGAGAGGTCGTGGTACCATGACCACGATGACGACGAGCTACGGCTTAAGCACGTATGAGGGGCAACGAGAGTTGGTTAGGGGAGCGGTGACTTTAGCGAAGGTCAAAGTTCGACCAGTGATGATGGACAACGGTACTCATGGTTCGACCTCCTCCTAAACAACTCCCATGAGTTGAACAAGATGCTAAAATTCAAGAATTTCATTATTATAAGTTATTTTTATTTTATTTTATTTTATTGTTTGGTTTCTTGTTAAAGTATATGTTGCTAGGTTTGCCGCGTTAATTGGGAATTTAACTTATTTTTATGTCATTAGAAGTATACGGATCTATATATAGGATCACTCATAGTTGTGTCAAGCATGTTTGATGTTTAGCGATTCGTGCTGCTCTTTTAAAAGGTGACCGTTTCTACTATTTCTAATCGTAGGGTTTACACAGTCGTAGTTAGTGAAGGTTACTTGGAATTAGGTATGATATATATATTTTTCTTCGATTGATGTAACGATTCCTGAAATTAATGATATAAATATGAACAATTTTCTTTCAAAAAAATAAGAAAATATTGAATTTCAATCCCTACGGCAAACCCGTGAACACATAGAACCGGCGGAGGTCAGGCTACAACCGGTGCCGATTGCGTCGATTTCTACACCAAACACAACGATGTGCAGCCTATTCTTGATGGGAAAACCTCACTTTTTCATATGATCTCTGATCAAATATTTCTTCCATGCCTGATGGTTGGGTTCGAATAGACTAAAAGATGTCATTCTTTAGCCTATATAAAGCCCTCAATTCATCAAACAAGATCTTCTTTTTTGTTTTTTTAAACCCCCGGAAGGCAAACCACCAAAATCAGTGAGACAAATGCCGGAGGACATTTGTCAAGATTTTAATGAAAAAGTGATGGTCCCGGATAGGGTAAAAGTCTAGAGGGGGGGGGGGGGGGTGAATAGACTTTTAAATCTTTTCAACTTTTACAGAGATTTCCCTCTAGAGGAGTTGATCTATAATCTTTTAAGAGATTAATAGATGCACAACGGAAGTCTTTACCCTTTATATAATGAATGTTTTAATCACTTTCTGATCTGGAGAAGATTGGACTTAGATGAATAGCAGTTGGCTTGGCAGTTGGCTTGGAAGCAGGGAACTGCTGAGGCAACTGCTCAGATTTTGATCTGGCTTTCAGGAATTGAACGTACTTTTTGACAATGATATTTATGGCAGGCTGATGAAAGAGCAGACCTTTTAGAGATGGTGAGATGCGTCTCGGGTATGAAAATGATCTCAAAGAAAGCAAATGATTAAGCAGTAGGATAAGCAGTTGGGTCAGCTAAGACAACTGCTTAAGATTCTGCTGGCAAACTTCAATCTTTTTGTGAGAAGTGCTAAGTGTATGCTGTGTTTACTGAATGTAAATCAACACATAGTATATCCTGGTTCAGAGGTGGTGTAATCCTCCTACGTCTAGTCCCACCCTCTTTCAGATGGATTTCACTAAAGTATTAAGCCCAATACACTTAGTGCCAACCTAGCCTTTACAACACTTAGGCCTAGATTGAAGGTTTTTCACAGTGAGTATAGCACCACTTAAAGTTACTCAGTCCTTTAGACTTTTCTCTAATGACCCAGTGGGGATCAAAAGGTACTCTATCTATCTACTTACACTGTAGGATCCGAACAACTGTTCTCCTAAGTGTTTACAACAATATGTGATTTGTTTTAAGAAAGTTCTAACCTCCAACTATGAACTAAACTTCTATAGTATGGCAATGAAGATTTTATAAACTGGAAGTTTAGTGAAGCATAAGTCCAAGCAGAGAGTAAAGTTTTAGAATAGCACTTTCTCTTTTGCTAGATCTTTCGTAAATGCTCTGGATAGAAATTCTCTCTTTGGATGCTTAAATGTTTGGTTAGAAACTTTCGTTTCTGCCTATATTTATAGGCTCTCCGGTCAATTGATCTTATCCGTTGGTTAGGATATATCAATCTTGTGCGTTGAATTTTGTTCGCAGAAGATAAACAACTTGTTGTTTATTTTCTTCTTCGGAGTGTATGGGTTCTGCTTGTTTTGCCCGCCTAGCCACTGTTGATGCCTTTTTAGACTTCAGACTTGTGCGTCCATGCTGTAGGTCCTTGTACTTGTTGCAGCATTAACTTCCGTCTGTTTTTGTCTTCAATTGATTGCTGAAGTATTTCTTTTATTTGCGTCTTCAGTGTTCTGGGGCCTGTACGTATCTGGTATTAAATCCCGGTCAATCATCTATTTTATTTTTCGAGCTTCGTGACATACGAATAATTTTTGAGTCTTAAATAGCATTTGCCGGTAGGATTTTAGCATCCTATTAAGGCAAAGAAATTTTGCCTTATTCCATTTTTATTTTTCCGGTAATGTTTCATAGACCCAAAAATTGTACATTTATTTTGTCACGTTAATACTAGGATAAAATGAGACACAATGTATGTCACGCCCCGGACCTAGCCGGACACGTCAACAACCCGCCGTACAGTACGAATAGTCAACCGCAGTCCAACTCATCCATACTATAAAAGGCGTCATGAATATCATTCACACATAGTACATCCATAAACAAACATAATGTAAAACATGCATTTAAAACAGCGGAAGCATTAATACAATTGTTCAAGCCACACTTGGCATAACTAGGCATGCAAGCCCCCAAAGTAATTATTCAGAAAATATTATCCATGAGCATTAATGTAATTGTTTTTAAAATAGAACGGGAGAAGCACGAACCACGTCTTCTTCCCTTGATTCCTCCCGAAGCAACGGGCAATGGCAGCGACCTTCAAGTTCTACCTGAAACTGTGAGGTGGCCTCCCCCGTGAAGGGGAGGTCAGTACTTGGAAATATTTGACAAGTACAATAGCAACTATACTAAGTATAATCAACGTTTTAATTTCCAAGACCCTCAACTTAGGGTACTATTATATTATAGGCCATAACCATCGGTTACCCCTCTTTCTTTTAACTGTACTTACTTTACATAAAGTCAAGTAGTCGGCCCGTAGGCCCATACTCATTTAGAATTCATCTTTTCCATTCCCCCGTGACCGCGAGTCACGATAACCCCGTGGGGTCCCATCGAGCCCCAATTGTATAGCATGGGCTCGGCCCAACTACATCTCTATACAATCCTCTAGCTCAATATATCATATCAAAATTTGTATGGCAAGGGCTCGGCCCAACTACGTTTCCATACCAACCATAACTTCGTGGCAAGGGCTCGGCCCAACTACGTTTCCACGGAGGTCACATATACATGGAAAGGGCTCGGCCCAACTACGTTTCCATGCTAATCATATTACATGGCATGGGCTCGGCCCAACTACATCTCCATGTCATCCTAGAGTCCAACTCTAATTATTCTCATAATCAAATTCTCAAGCAAGTCCTATGCCTAGAATCAATTCCCGTAGGTGGCCTTTAGGCCTACCCCTATCACACCTTAGTGTTCATACCATTCATCCTTAAGTATCTCTTGAGACTACTTAAGGCATATCTATTCACAATCCTACCTCTTAGGATTTGTTTCATCATTTATTTATATTAATTCCCCGACTAGTATTTTGATACTAATTGGATAACCTTAGAACATGCCAAGTTCCTATTTCCCAATTTGCATTTCATTTCCATTGATTTCTCAACCCAAGTATAGTTTAATCTCAATATCAAAAATATCACTTTAATCCATTCATGAATTTCATACATGAAGTAAAGTATATTTTATCACAATGTCATCATAGTAATTCCATTAACAAGCCGTTCCATTCATTTCACATAATCATACACAATTATTCTAAATTTGTATATCATGCTTCACTTACTCATATCCATATTATTTTCATTTAGGCATTATTAATCATTAATAATCCATGAAAATCCCATCTAATAAGTTTAGGCATTCTTATGAAATTAACTCACTAATTATAAGCAATATAGTCAGCCATCCTCACCTCGTGATGTGCTACAATAGTTGCCTTTGTTACGCCCCTCGATAAATCCCCGTTCTAGGCCGATTGAAAGGCAAAGCTGGACTGCCTGGGCAAAAGCCGGGCGGCTTTCACGAAAGCCGGGCGGCTTTCGTGTTCTGCAGAAAACGGGCAGCTCCCTTAAAGTGGCGGTTTCCGGCGATTTCGACTCCTATCGATTCACCAACTCTTCTCAGTTAAATATCACCACTTTATATCAATATTCTACACTTTTAAACGTGTAGAACATCATGTTTAATCCACCATATGATTTCTCAAAAAAAATCATACACAAAAACTAGTTACAAGAACTATTTGAGTTCTCACCTTAATTCCTAGCCTTTTTGGGTTGGATTTCCTTTGCTCCTTGCTTCCTTCAAGCTATGAGCTTTGTGAGGGTCTTCTCCTGAGCTCCTTTCCTTGCCTTGGTCATATGATTGAGGGTGAGAAATGATAGGAGACAACTCTCCTCAATCAAATGGGGAGTTATTGTGTAGGACATGGGATTTGGCCTCCATCCATCCCCTCTACCCATAGTCCGAACCCAGCCCCCCTTCCTTGTCTCTTCCAGCTCCCATTCAGTCAATTGGAGCAAACAAAAACGTGGGGTGGCCCCCACTTTGGTGGGAGGTCATCCCGTTATGTCCCGGTGTGTCCAATCGGCCCCGAAAGTTGTATTTTTCGGACTACTTTAGTCATATTTTATTTTATCGGGCCGGATAAAATATACCACGCGTTCCCAACAATGTTTGGGCCTTTAGAAACGATGTACATTACACAACATTAATTTAGGAGTCCCCGAAACTCATTTTGGGCTGTTATCCGCTAAATCACCAATACCGGTAATTGGGCCCCGTTTGACCAACCGGTCAACTCCATGCCTTTCTTATGGCCCAAATAAAATATCCACCACCATATATATATTATCTAGACCAAGATGAATATAATATGTGGTTCGGGAATTATCGGGCGGTCCCCGTTCCCGCTGTGGGCCCCACATGCAATTTACTATTCACGTAAAAGAAATAATAAAAATTTACAATTACGCAAATTCATAAATCATCTTTCAAGGTTTATTACATAATTTACTAAAAGTAAATATGCTCGGGGTCGGTGTTACAATGTACACATGTTCAGTATAGTGGCATCATCAAAATCTTATCAGACTTGGGTACTAACAAAAAGGAATAGCGTACAAAAAAGAGGGGGACTAGACCAAAACCTGTTCCCAAAATTACAAGAAGGAAAGAACGTAAACCGGAAATTTAAACAAGCCAACGAATGAATGGAATATTAAATAAATCAAAATTGAATTCGATTCTAATTGGGCTGGGTAAATTCATCAAACAAGATCATTCATTCCATAGCTTAATTAATTCATAGCTTTTGTATTTTGTTCTTGCTATTTTTCTTCAAAGTTCTTGAGGAGGGAAGATTATCCTCTGAAAGCATTGACATGTAGGTATTATTTCCTTTGTAACTTCATATTCCATTACATTTAATTGTTGTATTGTGATTAATATGAGTATCAGAGGCTAATTTTGTCATGCCCGGACCTACCCGGACACGTCAACAACACACCGTACAATACGACTTGTCAACCGCAGTCTAACACATCCATATTGTACAAGGTGTCTTCAATATCATTCACACATAAGTCATCCATAAACATACATAATAAGCAATTCAATGCGCCGCGGAAAACAGAATGGAGGAAGCACGAACCAAGCCTTCTATCCAAGATGATGACTCGAGCAACGAGCACAGGAAGCAAGCTCTAGCCTCAACCTGAAATGGTGATGGGAAGCCCCCGAAGGGGTCAGTACTCTATAGGGCTATAAAGTACTGGTGTGGATGGCATCTAATAGATATACAATGAATATTTCAAACACAAGACCCTCAAATAGGGTGATAATATAATCTAGGCCATAACCCCAAGTTACCCCTTTTCAAAATATACTTACTTTATATAAAGTCAAGTAATCGATCCGTAGGTCCAAGCTTGTTTACAAAAAATCAACTCAATACCCCGTGACTATCGGTCACGACAATTTATAGGGTCCAACCCTAACACATATGTTTTCATTTCTAGAGTCCGACTCAAGTACATCACCATGCAAATAATATTACACAAGTCAATTACTTCACCGTGTGTTTCTAGAGTTCTCACTACTACACAAAGGACATACCATGTCTCACATATAACGTCGGTTATTAAAAACCCGTCATTAAAACATCTACTACGTCCATTTATTTTCATAACCGCCGAGAAAAGGTTAACGGGCGACCCTCTCTAATACAACTAAGGACACCGTTATTTTGGAACTAACTTTATAGGTATATTTTAGCTAGGGGTAATTAGATCGAGCAGCTCTCAATCCCTTATATTCTGAGCGGAAAATCTAGATAACCATTCGCCTTCTCTCTTCGCTACGACTCCAGCCATCGAAGAAGCTTTGATTGCAGTTCTGTCCTCTCTCTCTCCCTGAAGATGCCATTCTCGTTGAAGAATCTCCGGTAGCAGGTTTCATTTGGAGCGGTGACTTCATTATTTTTCCTCTCTCTTCCTAGAGCTGCGATTCCCGTCGAAGTTCAATCTCCCGGTAGGTATCTCCACTCGAACCAACCTGTTCTCTTTACTCGCACCAGCCTCTTCTCTCCCTTCTTTCGTCGAGTGTGAACCAGCTTTTCCACTCTCCATGTCCAGCAGTCCAGGTAAACATATTTTTAGTGTTGAACCAGCGTCTTACAAATCTTTTTAATTGGCTCCATTCACTAGTTTGTTATTAAAATAGTTCTGAAAACATGTGCTGGTTTTTCTTGAGACATGATACTTAATTGAGATAGTTTGTATGTAATTAGTATTTATCTACATGAGTAGCGAGATTGACTTTTGAATTGAGAAATTTATAGCCTAATATTGATAGGAATTTTGAATGAAGCTATGGTGTTTGATAAAATTCCTCAAAGAAGTAATGCAAACTTTAACTAGTACTTTATTTCATTTACTTTGTTTTTCTTAAAAAAGAGTTGAGAATAATAAGTTTGTGTATTTCTCTATCTTCCATTGATGAAAATATGTGATGACTACCTTCTTGATTGATACTTGATAGTAATATTGTAGTTTTACTTTTTTAAGAAATTGAATTGTTTACTTTTCATTTGCGAAGCACCCTAAAATGATTTAGAAAATAAAATTATTGTTTTAGTAAGTTTATGTTGAATTTTGTGTTGATCTATACCATTAGTTTCGAATTTTGATGAATAGTCATAGAGGGAGCAGTATTGCCCTTGCTTGTTCTGCAAAAGATAATGCTTTGCAAGCAAACACGAAATCTATTCCGGTGATCCGGTCACATACTCAGATTGAATTTTTATGTTGTTGGTTGCTTCTGAATTGTGCAGTGTACATGACTGTAGAGAACACATGCAACAGAGAGTTGATAGTAACACAAGTTATTGCTTAGACCATCCAAATTATAGTTCGAAAGTTTTATCTACCATACAAATGGGAATGATCAAATTTATGATTTTTTGTAGCAAACAGTAAGACACTCACATACTCATTTGGCATTGTTGTATATAACAGTTTGAACTTTGAAGTATTATGCTTTATAGACACAAAGTTTGTGTTTATGGTATAAAAAGACAAAACTTTTACAGTTTGTTTTGGGTTTCTTTGACTTTTCATAGATGCATGTATCAAACCAATGTGGTGCAGGTATTTGTTTAAGTTAAAGATTGCATATTCTAAATGCAGGTAGTGCATGTAGTGCATGCTATCAGTTAAAGAAAAACTGTTTTTCATTGATCAACTATAACTTTTAAACTTTAAACTTTATTTGTTTCATGTAGTATGTTTTGCTAAGAATATTTATGTATTTTGGTATTAAGTTGAAACCGAGTTGAAACAATGTCTCTATTATTAAGAAGTGTTTGATTATAAAATTATTGTCTTGTCTCCGAGTTTCAGGAAATAGTGACCCTGTGTGCTCTTGGTCTCTTCTTACATTTTTAACTTTATAGTAATATGTGGGCATAAGCAAATCTTCAAATATGTAATGTGCTAATAAGATAGTTAGGAACTAACAGTATACCGGAACTGTTTAATGCTGCAATTTGCAATTATAATAATGGTTTGATACTTTTATAAGATGCATAATTGTATCTTTGTAACTGCTTTTGAAATGCTCTCATCTATTATTCTAATTATACTAGGAACTGGAGTACGAGAGACGGGGGTTGTTATCTACATATACCTGAAACTAGCAGTGGTAAAAAGTAAACATTGGGAGTTCAGATTCCATCTTATTTCTTCTTATTGTTATTCGCTAGAAACTGATTTTTCATTTGAAATTCAAATGTATGTTTAATGTTCATTTTTCACATATACGATAGTTGTTTCTTTTAATTGGTTTTCTACTTTTAGCTTTAAGCTGTAATGATACAATTTCATGTATTTTCAGAATGCTAATTTGTTGCACATGCTTTACTGATGGTCATGGATTGAATCTGCCAAGAGAGATATGATATGCAGTAAACAAGATTAAGAGTTGATCGAGTATTTGCAGGTGCATATTCTTGAATATAATTTGTATATTTAAAATCTACTAGTTGCTATACATTGGTTTTGGCCCAAGCTTTACAAAAGTTGTTTTTGTTTTGTTTGAATTTAAGGTTGAAAAAATGAAAGAATTACATTGACAAATAAGACTACTGAATTTAAGATGGAACACTATTACTTTGCAAAAGTTTAAACATCATAAATTAGAATGTTTCAGTTAAATAATGAGTTTGCCCTTCTTTAAACCATCCTTTTCTTCTTTATTTCTTCTTTTTAATTTTTTTCTTCCTTTGTTTCTATCTTTTCATTCTATCCCATTTTCTCTCATGTTGAGTTGTTTTGGGCTTCTAGTTCATTGACAGTAAAGGAAACAACATAAGTGTATTATGTGTGATTGATACTTTAGAAGTTTGTTTTTGTTATCCTAGACTTACTCATATTTTAGAGGTAAATTTTTGCTTGGTTTACTGCTTTCTAGATTTACGCTTGGTGAAACATGAGTTTTGATAGTTTCCTTTGTAATGTGATTGAAACAATGTTTCCATTATGATGGGGTGTTAGAGTCTTAAAACTATCTTGTTTGTTTGAGTTGCAGGAAAGGCCATGTGTCCTGTAGGTCTCAAATTTTATTATGGACGCAGAGGGGTTTCCTTCTGCGTTATTCTTACATGTACAAGTTTGATCTTTATAACACTAATAACTAAATATTAAAGATAAATATTTGTAGATCTTTAACTTTTTGAATTGACTAGCGTTATATAATAGCATCTATGGTGTGCCCTGCTCTGTTAACAGGGTACTGCATGTCTGCATCTATCCTCAAAGAACTGGAAAGTTTGTGCTATTTCTTTCATTGATTTATTTGATTGCAATGGAAGTGTTTTGAGATAGGTGCATGGTTGTGTATAATTTCGGTTTTTTTCGAACACTTATATTTTATCTGTTTTTTGCAGGTCTTTAACAAGAGCATTTTTTTGCATGTCTTTAACAACTTGAACTCTTCCTTTGAGATCCTTCTTGCTTAGATTGCTCTTGGCTATGGAGGAAATAGTTGCAGGGCTCTTTTCCCTGATCTTGAGAGTGTTTGGCCGAAAATGAGAGAGAGAGGGGAGTAGGAATATCATTTTTGTCTCATTGCCCCAATGAGTGTGTGATGAGGAGCCCACCGCATGTACCTTAGATGCTTTTCCATTCAACCCCCAACATCTCCCATTTTCCTCCTCTCCTTCCAGCCGTCCAACCTTTGTCTTGTGTGACTAAATTCGTGGGTTGGCCCCCACCCATGTGGGAGGTCATCCCAATATGTCTCAAAGTTTATATTTGATCCCGAAAGTTGTATTTTCCGGACAGTTTTAATTATATTTTAATTTATCGGGTCAACATAGCACTTGGGTCGCCCAAACATGTTTACCAACTCGGTTGGCCCAAATAGGAACGTCCTGTTAACCCTTGAGGATCACCGGACAAACGTCCCCAAAAGTCCAACAGTCTGGGGACAAATACCCTCAGAGTTGTCAAAGGCAGTGACGACGTTCGTCTCCTGCACCAAAATGGCAGTAAGCAGTGATGACGTACGTCCTCCTCTCATGGCTAACTAAGCAGGCAAACAACGCATCAAGAGATGTACGTCAGGAGACACTGTCTCAGCAACTTGGAAGACACCACGGGACACCAGGCAACCAATGCCTGGGGACGAACGTTGGCACTCATTGGCGGGAAACCATGCCAAGGAAGCCGCCGTCACGTCAGGAGCATCGGCTAAGGGCAACACGAACATCTCCAAGGACTTGGGCAACCGGAGATGCTCTCCCCTACTTCAGTGGACGTACGTCCCGAATAGGCCAGCAAGGCCCAATGGCAAGACGAACGTCTCCAAGGACTAAGGCAGCTGGAGACGCTTTCCCCCTACTTCAGTGGACTGACATCCCCACCAGGCCAGCAAGGCCCAATGGCAAGACGAACGTCTCCAAGGACTAGGGCCGCTGGAGACGCTTTCCCCCTACTTCAGGGGACGTACGTCCCCAACAGACCGCAAGGCCTAATTGCATGACGTACGTACGGAACCTTGACCTTGGGAGGAGGCAGGACACATGAGACAAGATTGTGAGGACGCTCGTCCCCACCACTGGGAAAATTCAAATACATACAGAATTTTAAATTTAAGTACACTCGGGTGCGGTGTCACAAGTTAACCCCCCCCCCCCCCTTAACGGGAATTTCGTCCCCGAAATTTACAATGCTTATTCAAACTGAAATGCATATTATTGTTTCATCAAGGCTTCCGTTACCTAAGTTTCTTCCTCAACTCGATCACTCTTCCAAAGGATTTTTACCATTGGAACCTTCTTGCTCCTCAGCTTCTTTACTTGTGTGTCAAGTATCTTCACCGGTTGCACGACATAGTTCAAGTCTTCCTGTATTTCCACGGGTGGTTTCTCTAGTACATGAGACGGATTTGACATATATTTCTTAAGCATAGACACGTGAACACGTTATGAATTTTCTCCTATTCTGGAGTCAACTGTAGTCAGTATGCTACGACCCCAATTCTCTCAAGAATTACAAATGGCTCTATGTATCGTGGGTTAAGCTTCCCTCGGCTCTAAAATCGGATGATTCCTTTCCAAGGTGAAACTTTCAAGAAAACCTCATCTCCCACCTTAAATTCTAAGGCTCTTCAGCGCTTTTCGGCATAGCTGTTCTGTCTATCCTGAGCCGTCTTAAGCCTCTCGCGTATCATCTTCCCCTTTGACTTTTTCCTTCATCCAAAGTCGAGATGATACGCGAGAGGCTTAAGACGGCCACCGAAAGAACTACTCCACCACCGAAAAAGAAATGCTAGCGGTGGTCTTTTCTTTGGAGAAATTTCATTCCTATCTCCTTGGAACGAAAGTGATTGTGTACACCAACCATGCCGCTCTCCGATTCCTAATGATAATGAAGGAGGCCAAGCCAAGACTCACTTGATGGGTCCTTCTATTTAGTGAGTTCGATATAGAGATCAAGGACAAGAAAGGAGATGGGAACTTGGTGGTCGATCATCTAAGCCGCCTAACCCCTAACAAAGACATCGAAGGTCTTCATACAAATCTCATCAAAGGCGAATTCCCGGACGAGACTCTCTTCTCCATCAAAGTCATACAACCATGGTACGCAAATATCGTAAACTTCCTTGTTTCCGGTAAATTTCCTCCACAACTCTCAAAATCTCAAAAATAAAAATTGAGAATGGATTCAAGACTCTATGTTTGGGATGACCCATATTTGTGCAAGCATTGTAAGGATCAAATAATCCGAAGATGCATTCCCGAATATGAGATGCCCACATCATAGAGTTTTGTCATTCTTATGCGTGTGGATGACATTTCGGCCCGAAACGGGCGACGATGAAGATACTTGAAACTGGTTTTTGATGATCGAGACTTTTTCGTGATGCAAGTGGCTTTTGTCGATCTTGTGACAATTTCCAAAGATCGGGGAACATTTCAAGAAGAAATGAGATGCCCCAAAACCCCATGCTTTTCTGTGAGATTTTCGATGCATGTGGGATTGACTTCATGGGGCCTTTTCCAAACTTTCAAGGTAATATCTACAACCTCCTTGCGGTGGATGACTGTCTCTAAATGGGTGGAAGCTAAAGCCACCAAAACTGATGATGCTAAAGTGGTTTCAACAATTCTTAAGTCACACATATTTTCAAGGTTCGGGGTCCCACAATTTTAATAAGCGATCGAGGAACACATTTTTGTAATAAAATTGTGGGATCCATACTAAAGAAATATGGTATGACTCATAAGATCTCTACAGCATACCACCCTCAAACGAATGGCCAAGCGGAGGCCTCAAATCGAGAGTTGAAGTCCATACTTCAGAAAACAGTGAACCCGAACCGAAAAGACTGAAGCATACACATTGATGATGCGTTATGGGCATACCGAACTGCCTACAAAACTCCCATCGGCATGTCCCCATATAGACTTGTGTTCGGCAAATATTGTCATCTTCTCGTAGAGCTTGAACACAAGTCATATTGGGCGGTGAAGGAGTTCAACCTCAATCTTAACGAGGTCGGTATGAATATGAAGCTCCAACTACAAGAATTAGAAGAACTCCGCCTTGATTCTTTTGACAATGCAGAGATATACAAAAGAAAAATGAAGGAGTGGCATTATAAAATGATTATATGGAAGGACTTCAAAATGGATGATAAAGTCCTCTTATTTCAATCACGAATTCGTTTATTTCCTGGGAAGCTGAGATCACGTTGGACTGGACCATACAATGTGGTCAAAACATATCCACATGGGGCGGTGGAAATTCAAGACCTGGAGATGGGAGAAGTGCTCAAGGTGAACGGACAGAGATTAAAACCCTTCTTTGAGGGTTTTCAAGACAAGAACGTGGAAGTCATAGACCTTTCTGAACCGGACTATAAATGAGGAGCTAAACTTCCATGTCTTGGTTTTGCTCTTGAAGCTTGTTGATGATTAAAGTTGTGAGTTATTTTCTTAACTTCTCTTCTTGAATATTAATTCTTCACTTAATCGCATTACTATATTAATGTTGGGATGTTGCTAAGTGACGATTAGTTAACACTTCGACATTAAATATTACTAGAAACGATTAACAAACCGATGGTTAATCATTGATGGTTTCACAATTAAGTAACTTCGGTTTATTAATGCACGGTCGAGCCACGATGTTAAACAAAGCACTTCTTGGGAGGATACCCATCAAAGATATGTTTTCTTTTCCTTTTAAGTTTTGTGTGTGTTAAAACAAAGCATTTCATTTTCAAAAAAAAATACCAAAATAAAAAATAAAAAATAAAATAATTGTGTTCTAGGGGTGACATACCCGATCGGGTGTCACACACTACCCGATCGGGTATAAGCATAAATGAAATGTCTTGGATCGGGTACCCAATACTCGATCGAACCTAGGGTTGAAAATTACGAAGTACCCGATCGGGTACTTAAATACACCTGGTCAGGTGTTTATTGAAAAAACATTTTATTTTTCTCGAAGCACATTACCCGATCGAATACACACCATACTCGACCGAGTGGAGGACCCCTGGGCTGAAAAAACAAAAAAATGGCTTCATATCCGATCGGGTAGGGCTGTTCACCCGGTCGGGTATCTCTTGAAAAAAAATTTAATTTTCTTCGCACGAAAATGCCCGATCGAATACCCGCCCTACTCGATCGAGTACCAGACCCCTGGGATGAACTTGAAAAAAGTAAGCAGATACCCCGGGTATATTAAAATTATTTTCTGGGAATTAGTTCGAAGCAAAACGCCCGATCGAGTACACACCCAACTCGATCGGGTATGACCCCGGATGTTGAGCAAATACATGCATACCCGATCGGGTAGGTTGGGGCACCTGATCGAGTACATGAACTTTTAAATTAAACCAAATTACATGCCCAAACACATCACTTCATCTTCCCCAAATCCCAAATTTTCGAACCCTCTGTCTCAAATCCCCCATTTTCGAACCTTCTTTCTTTGATTACTATCTCATCCTTCACCAAAATCCTTCCAAACCAACACCAAAACATTCCCCTCACCCTCCTCTACATCCTCATACCCACAAATCCCACTCTCCCCCCCATATTCCACAAAACCCGAAACACTACCCCCAAACCCCAAGTCTGAATTTCAAGCTCAACAAGGACTCAATGGCACCAAAGAGGGATACAGCTGAGAGTTCAAATGCTAGGGGACCAATTCCTGGCTATGAGGCTGTCCGGTTGGGCCCGGCAAAGCAAAGGGGGTGGTTTTTGGCACAATTGAAAAGGCAAGTGGTTCCCTCTAGATTTCTATGTCATGAATCTCTTAATGCTCTAGGATTATTGAAAAGAATGAGGGAATTGTTCCATGTTTTGCATATGGATTTGATTTTTAATATGCAATACAATTGTAATGAGAGGGTAATTTATGAGTGTCTAAGCTCGGCCAAGTTTGTAGAACGTGAGGAAGAGGGTGAGTTCAATGATGACACACTCACGTTTCGTTTGTTAAACATTGAATATTCAATAATGAGACGTGAGTTTGCCAAACATTTTGGCATCCCCGTGGCCCATGAGAGGGGAATACCGGAGAATACAATTGATGGTCATACATTGTGGGCAAAAATGACCAGAGAGTTGAATGTGAGCACGTCTAAATTGTCCATTAGTCACGTTCAACACTCTATTCTCCAGATTTTTCTAAATTTTTTGGCCAATTGTTTGCTCGGTCGCCCCAACAATCACCACACTCGGATAGTGGACGTGACCATCCTCACCCTAGCCCTCTTTCGAAGGCCCGTGGAATTCAACCTTTGCAACTTGATGTGGGAGCATTTGGAGAATGCTTGTAAGAAGACGGGGAATATTGTTGTAGAGGGGTCATTATGCATTTAGCCTCCAAATTCAGCTATGTGGATAATGCACCCATCGTCGATCATACTTTGATGCATTTGGCATGGCTTGGAAACGCGGGGTGCATTTCTTTTTCCCACAAAGACCAAAACGGGAAAAACCACTACAAATGGCATATCCTCCCCAAACCAACCATCTATTTTCCTATCCCCTCAAAAGAAATACCTAAACTTAGGTATAAAATGGCAATCATTGAAATCACCCGTTATTTGCTTCCTAATGCCATTCCACATTTCCACCACACTTTCAAGCCAAACCGGACCAACCCGACCAACCCGAGCACCAAGAAGCCCAAGAAGATGCCCAAAATAACATCCCCGAACCCCCTCACAACCCTCTACCAACCAACTACTTTAACCAAATATTGGAGGGTCAACGAGCACTACTAGCCGGGTTCAACACAATGAACCTCAACTACCAAGCTATGGATGAGCGACTTACACAAGTTAGGTAGGAACAACGGGCGGGATTCCAAAGGATGGAGGAGCTCCGGCAAGCCAACCTTCATCAGTATGAAGAGGACTACCGTAGGACTTATGGTCCTATGTACTCATATATTGCCCATCACGGGAATTTCACTTTTATGACCACTCCTCCTCCACCATCTTGGTATGACCCCACTCAATGGGGCAACTTTGGAGGCTCAAGCTCCGGTGGTGGGGGCTATGATGGCGGGTTCGGAGGCAACACTACTATGGGTGAAGGAGGCAACGATGAAGGCACCAGTGGCGGCTTTGAAGGCGGTTTTTATGGCGGTGAAGGTGGGCATTAGGGAAAATGCATTGGTCTACGAAGGGGGAGACTCATCATTTGGTACGTTAATTTTTCTTTTGTTTTTATCTTGTACTAAGCATTATTTTCTTGTACTCTTTGTACACACAAAAAATGAAAAAAAAACAAAATAAATATAAAAAAAAAAGAATGCTAGTTAGGTTGAAAACCCAAAAACGGGCAATCTAAGCAATAAGAGCTTACAAAAAAATGATGAGTGAGTTGGAAAGATATAAAACATAAAAAATAAAAGAGATGCTAGGATGAAAACCTGAAAAGGCTCCTAGGCAAAATGAGAGATATGAGAGATATTTGTTTTTGCAGGACATAGTCTCATGAAGAAAAAGAAGAAGAAAAGAGGTGAAGAGAAGATAAGTGTTGGGTGTTCACTTCTCCGGCTCAGACCACACTGAAACGATCACACAAAGCACCACCTTTAGCACCAATGAAGGTAACCCACTCAGCCAACCTTAACCTTCTTTACGCACACCGGACTAGGAGAGTAAAGTAGAGGAAGAGATCGCACAGAGGAACAACGAGGAGCAGGGTATCAGAAAACCCTAGCTCTCTCTCTCACCCTCTCTCTCTAAGTCAAACACAACGCATCAAAGTCTCAACCGGGAAAGACCTTAGAAAAGGCCTTATATACTAGGGTACAACAGTAAGTCCTAGTAGATGGTTCCAGAGACAGGCAGAGATGCTGGGCCGGCTGCAGTGATTGGGCCAAACTGGGTTGGGCCTGTAAAAGAGGGAGAAGAGCTGCTTTGGCCCATAGGCCAATACCTCCACAGACCACACTCAAACGATCACACAAAGCACCACCTTTAGCACCAATGAAGGTAACCCACTCAGCCAACCTTAACCTTCTCTACGCACACCGGACAGGGACAGCAGAGTAGAGGAAGAGATCGCATAGAGGAACAACGAGGAGCAGGGTATCGGAAAACCCTAGCTCTCTCTCCCTCTCTCTCTCACCCTCTCTCTCTAAGTCAAACACAATGCATCAAAGTCTCAACCGGGAAAGACCTTAGAAAAGGCCTTATATACTAGGATACAAGAGTAAGCCCTAGTAGATGGTTCCAGAGACAGGCGGAGATGCTGGGCTGGCTGCAGTTATTGGGCCAACCTGGGTTGGGCCCATAAAAGAGGGAGAAGAGCTGCTTTGGCCCATAGGCCAATACCTCCACATTCTCCACCTTATTGGCTTATGGGTGATGCTAAGTAACAAGAATTGAGTACGTGGTTCATCATTGCAGGGTCACCAATGATATCCTCAACGGACATGGACTGGTAAACAGATTGGAGATGCACAAAGACACTCCAGAGTCACAGGAACTCCAAAAACAAATTAGAGAGTACACAGACTCCCCGAGTCAAACAATTGACTCAAACACACACACACACTCATCCACAGTCCATATTCACAATTTGTTTACAAGTTAGAAGTTTGTCTGCTGAAAGACACTTTGTGCCCATATCTGTTGGATTCTGCTCTAACGGAATCTTGGATAGCTTTATCTTACCTACATCAACAACATCACGAATAAAATGGAATCTAACGTCTATGTGTTTAGTCCTATCGTGGAACACAAGATTCTTGCACAACTGTATGGCAGACTGGCTGTCTAAGAAAATGGTAACCTCCTGTTTGAGGTAGCCAATTTCAGAAACGAGGCGTTTAATCCATATAGCTTCCTTGAAGGCTTCCGTTGTTGCAACATATTCAGCCTCTGTAGTGGAGAGAGCAACAATGGGTTGTGTTAGTCCCTGTTTCTGTAACAGCAATGAATAACGATCTAACAACGAAGATTAAACGTAAGGATGAACACAGAATGAATCAACGTAAAACTTTCTTTGATAAACCGTGAACTCGTACAACACAAAAGTATGCGCGTAAGGCTATGAAGAATAAGTACGACGTTAACCTATTCCTAAACCTCGGCTCCCTTTTTATAGGCGAGGTTTAGGTTAGGCGTACAAGGCTTTTAGCCTGTTTATATGGGCCTAACACTTGGCCCGATTGCTATCTAATTCATGCACTAATTAAATACAACGATTAAATATAAAGCTAATCTATGACAAACTTGATTCACAATTAAATATCTCCAACAATCTCCCCCTTTGTGATCAAGTGCCATTCTCTTATTGCTTCCTCATACCAAGTGCATGTTCATATTGTCTCAGCGTATTTCTCTTTTCGAGGCGATCGTCAATGGCCTTTAAGATTGTCTCTACTGTAGAGTGTTCCTTTTGAATATAAGACGATGCCTCTTGTTGGTCCCGGTTGTACTGGATACAGTCTAGAGGGGGGGGAGGGTGAATAGACTGTATTGGTTTTTAGCTTTTAAACTAAGTACCAGATTTTACAGAATAGCCTGTTCTGTTGACAGAACAGACTCGCAGCGGATGGGGTTCTGGTAGGGGGTTCTGTTGATTTAGCCTCAGAGAAGCAAAGGCAGTAGGACTTCTGTTAACTCGTAAGACAAGTTCTGCTGAACACAGATACCAAGTCTAAGGAGTTAGACAGTTCTATCTAAGTGCAAATATTTAAAGCAGCAAGTGAACGACACCATGGATTTTTATAGTGGTTCAAGGAACAACTCGTTCCTCTAATCCACTGTTCCACTAAGCTTGTAAAAACGACCGTTTACAACGCCTTAGTCCTATCACTTAAGAAGCTCTCCACATCTTCTTCAAGCCTAGATGTCTCCTGGGATTCACTGGCTGGCTTCCTTTAAGACTGGTCCTTTCACTGAGCTTCCCGGAAGTATCACCACTTCACTACTCAGGTTACTTGGACGTCCTTCTTGCAACAAGAAGAGTTTCTGTTGAAACAGGGGTTCGTCCAACTTGCTTCGTTACAAAAGATTTGTATGTGATGAGCTTGAAGAGTTGAAGAACGCTTGGAACTTTGCTTGAGTTGGAAATAAGTATTTTTCCAACTTGTGCCTTCCCTTGTAGAGGATGATGAAGTGTTAATCTCAAGAAGGCTTTGTGCTTTTAAGCGTTTGAATTTCTTGTATGCAGAATTGTAGCAATGCTTAGCAAAAGTTGCAAAGTTATCCGGTTGTTCTTCGTAGTGTATCTTTTATACTGAGGGTTGTCTTCCCGTTGGAGGTGAAGGAGGACAACTGCATTTAATGCGCGAGCAGTTGACTTGACCAGTAGGACCCGGTAAAGTTGCCGGGTTACTATTTTGGGATAAAGTAATCCTGACATTGCGGCCAATCATCTGCAATTACTCTACGGAGCATGGGGAGCATTAAATGAGCATTCAATGCGCATACTGTAGCTTTTCCGTTCAATACTCCTAGCCGTTGAAGGAATCTTTCAGTTGATTTCCCGGCTTTGTGGAATTCTTCCAAGTGTCAGGCCTTCTGGTGTCTTTAGCAGAGAACTGATCAGAGAAGGTCTTGAGCACTTCTGTTGATAATAGCTTACAGAGAACCAGGAGGGTTTCTGTCAAACTAAAGGGTAACATAGACCCTGAGGTTTTCTGTTCCTCGGCAGAGAACCAAAGATCTTCTGTCAGGAGGTCTTCTGGTAGGGAGGCCTTCTGGTAGTCGATTATGCTAAGAACTTTACAAAGGAAAATTCTAATACATAATTTCTAAAAGGGGTACTTTAAAGTCCTAATTAATATAGCATCATCAAAATCTAATTACAAATATTCCTTACAATTTCCCCCTTTTTGATGATGCCAAAACCCTTTAACTATTTCCAGAGAAGTGCCTTCACCATAAAAAATTAAAGTTTAGAACTTCCATTAAAATCTTGGTGGGCAACTTGGCATAGGAAAATAGTAAGAGTGCAGTACATTCAGATAGCAGAGAATATATCAAAAAACAAACAAACAAACACAAACAGAAAGTAAAGAAAAGCCAGAGATTGAGGAATTGCCTTACAAAGTGTGAGGCAGAGATGTTCTTTCATTAAGGTGGATTACAAGAGTGTCTGATTACATAATAGCCTTTCCAGCTTCAGCTCTTGCCTGTTCATCCAGTCCTTGTAGTCTCTTTAGTTCTGCATTCACCTCTTTTCTGATTCCAGCCAGATTTCCAGTTCTTTGATAAGAAGCCCAGACAGGTGAGAGTTTGCAGTCTAAGTAGCTAAGAACACCTTCATGGATATCTTTTCCTGGTACTATACTGTTGTGAAACCAGAATTCTGCTTCCTCCAGAGATCCACCATGTCTGACCTTCACATGGCCATCATGGTCCAAATACAGATTCTGTTGCTGTGTAGAAGTCATCTTCTGCTTCATTTCATCAAATTGTGTAGCAGTCATCACCTGAGAACCTCCCAGTCTCCATTCTTTAAAGCTTAGAGCTTTCTTCTTCTTAGATCCTTTCTTCAGTGGGGATGGAGGTCTAGGGATACCAGCTAGCCTTTTCTTCTGAAGGGCAGCTTCAAAGTAAGGTGTGGGATCCACACTTGGTTCAGCAGATGTTGAGGTTCTGGTGGTCCTGGGTTTTGATAGATGAGGGCCTTCTTCCCCCTTTTTGGCATCATCTAGATCACCAAGCAGAAGGGAGAGTTTCTGGAATTCTGTGGCCTGAGTAGAGGCAATCTGTTCCAGGGTTTCTGGTAAGGTCTGAGTCACAGATGTAAGACCTTCAATAAGCCCATGTTGCTTCTGAATTGCAGACAGGATATCTTTATTGCTGGCTTCTAAGAGAACCATCTTCTGGTATCTCTCTTTGTCTTGGGCAAATAGAGTCCTGGCTTGATCACGATGGACTTTGCATAGTTCCTCTATGTCCAGTAGCTGTTCTTTTGTCTTTGTATCAGCCCATTGAAGTTCATCAATATTTGAGGAGATTGTTTCAATAGCTTTTCCCAGAGCTATCAGAGTCTGATGAAATGTGAAGAGGGTCTTATGGATACCTTCCACTTCCCTTGACAGTGCATCTGTTTTAGCAGTTGAGGAAGCCATGAAGTCGTTGAGAGATGTTGTCAGATTCTCAAAGCGATCTGAGATAAACTGCATCCCAGAGTTGAGATTATCATTCACATGAGCAAGGTGCCCATAATGCTTGTCATTTATCTGTATCAACTTGTTCATGCCATGGAGGAGATGGCCACCAAAGTCTTCAGCTGCTTCAACGAACTTGTTGAAAGGAATTTGGTTCTCTTGTCCATCAGATGGAGGCATCTCTAGACCTCTTCCCTTAGGCAAAGGGTGATGTTCTTGGACAGAGGAGAGAGATTCAACAAGAAGTTCATGCTCAACTTGGGTGAGAGGCGGGGTCTTCTGCTTCTTTGAGGTAGCTTTGTAGGACTTGCTGATCATGAATCCATCCATGTCAGAAGAGTCCTCAGAAGAGGAGTAGATTGCTATTCTGTTTCTGATCACCTTCTTCTTCTTCCTGAGGGAGGGATTGGGGGCAGTAGAGTGCCTAGAATACCCTTGTGGTGCAGAGATGGGGGATATGGTTGTAGGATCAGAATCCCTAAGAAACCATTCAGGTTTTTGTTGAGCTGCAGGTTGTTGTGGTGGAAGGGAGTCTTGTGGAGTTGCTCCACGTTCAGACTTGGTAGGTGAAGGGGATTTCTGTTGAGGTGGTGTTGTTGAAGAGATGATCTGTTGGGGTTGGTATTGGACAATTTGTCTTTGAGAGGATGGGGGAGGGGATGGGGATCTGTTCTTTGGGGGAGAGAACGGTTTGCAGGGTGAAAGAGATGGAGATTTGGAGTTTGAAGGTTTTTGGGGTGTAGGGGTTTTCTGTGCAGAGGAGGGTTTCTGATGAGGTGAGGAGGTGTTCTGTCTGGATATGGTTTTCTGTGAGGGTGAGGGGGATTTCTGTTAGGGTTGAGGAGAAGTGTTTTTAGGAGAGGGAGGGGGAGAAGGAATGATTGTGGGAATTACCTCTAGTACAGTTTCTGTGAACAGAGAATCCCTCCATTCTTTGATAAGCTTCTCCATGACCAAGGGTAGGTCATTTGCAGTGGAGGGTTCACCTTCTCCATGTGCACTGTGGCGAAACTTGATCATTGATTCTTTCCTCTTCTTCTCAATCAACCAAGCATCAAAAACATCCAACTCATGCTCTTGAAGAGCCTTTACATGGTCTTCTGGTGAATCTTTGACCAGAGGAGCCTTTCCTTGGTTTTTCTCCTTCTTTTTCTGCAGGACAGAAAGGAGAAAGTCTTTATTCAGGCATTGTTCCACATCTTCTGTGTCAGCCCATCTGAGTACTTCTTCTTCCTCAGAGATGAAGTAAGACAAGTTCTTAAGGAGCTCAGTGAGAGGTCCCACTCTACACTTTCTCCATGCCAGAACCCTGACGAATTCCTTATCAAGGGCAGAGAAGTTGTTCAGTAGGGGTTCTGCAGAGCTTGAAATTCTGCTATCTTCTTGGTGTTCTGGTGAAGAAACCACCAGAGGTTGATCATTTGTAGAGGCAGGAGGAGAGAAGTGTGGTTCCCCCTGAGTAGTGGCATCCTGCACCACTACTTCTTCTTCTGAGTCACTTGACTCAAAGACAATCCTCTTGCCTTGCTGTTGGTCCCGGTTGTACTGGATACAGTCTAGAGGGGGGGGGGGGGGTGAATAGACTGTATTGGTTTTTAGCTTTTTAAACTAAGTACCAGCTTTACAGAATAGCCTGTTCTGTTGACAGAACAGACTGGCAGCGGATGGGGTTCTGGTAGGGAGTTCTGTTGATTTAGCCTCAGAGAAGCAAAGGCAGTAGGCCTTCTGTTAACTCGTAGAACAAGTTCTGCTGAACACAGATACCAAGTCCAAGGAGTTAGACAGTTCTATCTAAGTGCAGATATTAAAGCAGTAAGTAAACGACACCAGGGATTTTTATAGTGGTTCAAGGAACAACTTGTTCCTCTAGTCCACTGTTCCACTAAGCTGTAAAAACTTCCGTTTACAAAGCCTTAGTCCTAGCACTTAAAAAGCACTCCACGTCTTCTTCAAGCCTAGATGTCTCCTGGGATGCACTGCCTGGCTTCCTTTAAGACTGGTCCTTTCACTGAGTTTCCTGGAAGTATCACCACTTCACTACTCCAGTTACTTGGACGTCCTTCTTGTAGCAAGAAGAGTTTCATTTGAAACTGGGGTTCCTCCAACTAGCTTCGTTACAAAAGATTTGTATGTGATGAGCTTGAAGAGTTGAAGAACACTTGGAACTTTGCTTGAGTTGGAAAAAGTATTTTTCCAACTTCTGCCTTCTCTTGTAGAAGATAATGAGTTTGAATCTCAAGGAGGCTTTTTGCTTTTCAGAGTTTGAATATCTTGTATGAAGAGTTGTAGCAATGGTTAGCAAAAGTTGCAAAGTTATGCGGTTGTTCTTCTTAGTGTATCTTTTATACTGAGGTTGTCTTCCCATTGGAGGAGTAGGAGGACAACTGCATTTAATGCGCGAGCAGTTGACTTGACCAGTAGGACCCGGTAAAGTTGGCGGGTTACTATTTTGGGATAAAGTAATTCTGACATTGCGGCCAATCATCTGCAATTACTCCACGGAGCATGGGGCGCATTAAATGAGCATTTAATGCGAGCACTGTAGCTTTTCCGTTTCATACTCCTAGCCGTTGAGGGAATCTTTTAGTTGACTTCCCGGTTCTGTGGAATTCTTCTAAGTGTCAGGCCTTCTGGTGTCTTTGGCAAAGAACTGATCAGAGAAGGTCTTGAGCACTTCTGTTGATAGTAGCTTACAGAGAACCAAGAGGGTTTCTGTCAAACTAAAGGGTAATAGAGACCCTGAGGTTTTCTGTTCCTTGACAGAGAACCAAAATCTTCTGTCAGGAGGTCTTCTGGTAGAGAGGCCTTCTGTTAGTCGATTATGCTAAGAACTTTACAAGGGAAAATTCTAATACATAATTTCTAAAAGGGGTACTTTAAAGTCCTAATTAATATAGCATCATCAAAATCTAAATATAATTATTCCTTACAATTTCCCCCTTTTTGATGATGCCAAAACCCTTTACCTATTTCCAGAGAAGTGCCTTCACCATAAAAATTTAAAGTTTAAAACTTTTCATTAAAATCTTGATGGGCAACTTGGCATAGGAAAATAGTAAGAGTACGGTACATTCAGATAGCAGTTCAAAAAGAAACAAGTACAGAATAAAACAGTAAGCAACAAAGAGTAGAGAAGCAAAGATACTTTAGAAGGAGCAGAGATAAGCTTTTATTAGATCAAGAGTTTTAAGAGAAGTTTAAAAGGAATTACAGATTTTCCCTTTCAGCTTCAGCTCTGGTTCTGCAATCTTGTTCTTTCAGATTCTTAAGTTCAACATTCACTTCTTCTCTTATGCCAGCCAAATTTCCTGGTGCTTGACAGGAGGCCCAACTGGGAGAGAGCTTGCAATTCAGATAGTGAAGTACTCCCTCATGTACATCCTTGCCTGGGAGTACTCTCTTGTGAAACCAATATTCAGCTTCTTACAAGGAACCACCATGTCTGACCCTTATATGACCGTCTCTGTCAAGATAGAGATTCTGTCTTTGAGTAAGGGTCATCTTCTGTTGTATTTCTTCAAATTGTGCTCTGTCAATCTTTTGAGATCCTCCAAGTCTCCACTCAGTTAAGCTCAAGGGTTTCTTCTTCTTGGTAGAACCTCTGCGAGGAGAAGAAGGTCTTGGAGTGCCAGCTTCTCTCTTCTTCTGTTGGGAGGCCTGGAAGTAAGGGGTTGGATCAATATCAGATGAGGGTCCAGCAGTTGGCCTAGGAGGCAATTTCTTCTGTTGGGGGTCCTTTTCCTTTTCCCCCTTTTTGGCATCATCCAGGTCAGAGATCATCATAGCAATCTTCTGGAACTCTGTTGCCTGGGAGATGGCAATCTGCTCAAGAGCTTCTGGTAAGGTTTGCGTGACAGAAGTCAGACCTTCTATCAAGTTCTGTTGACGATCAAGAGCAGACTTGATGTCCTGAGAGCTAGCTTCAAGGAGTATCAGCTTCTGATATCTCTCTTGATCCTTCTTGATCAGGTTGGCCACTTGATCTTTGTGATCATTGTTTAAGAGTTGTAGCTGCATAAACTTCTCAGCAGATTGGTCTTCATACCATTGTACAATGTCAAGGGATTCTGTTATATCCTTGAGTTGTTTATTCTGCTTGTTGAGAGTCTGAGATTGGGAGTAGAGAACAGAGTTGACACCATCAACTTCTCTGGCAACAGCATCAAGTTTTGCAGATGATGATTCCATGAAGGTGACCAGTGTCTGAGTCAGTGCTTCAACCTTCTCTGAGATGTGCTGAAGTCCAGCCTCAAGATGATTATGTACAAAGGTGATATGTTCATGGTGCTTAGTGTTGATCTCATCCAGTTGATCCATTCCATCAAGCACTTTACCACCAAAGTCCTCAGCTGCAGTGACAAACTGATTGAAGGAGATTTGGGGCTTAGCTTCTTTGGATTCTGTGTACCCAGGCATACCTAGACCTCTTGACCTAGGCATAGGAGGCCTTCTGGGTTGTTCTTCATTCTGGGGAGGGGTCTTCCTCCTTTTGGAAGTAAGGTCAGCAGCTATGGAGGTAGTGAGGAACCCATCATTATCACTAGTAGATGAGTGAACCTTGAAGATAGGTTTCTTGTTGGGAGTAGAAGCCACAGAGTGTTGAGGGGAGAGAGGAATGGCTGCATCTTGTGGTGCAGGCTTTGGAGAAGAGGGGGTTGGAGTTCTGGATTTCTTGTTGGAGGGGTTTTCCTGTTGATGTGAAGATTGGCGTGAGGGAGAATTCTGTTGTCGTGGAGGAGAGGGTGGAGGTGATGGTGATCTGGATCTGATTGAGGGTTGGGATTTGCAGGGAGAAGGGTTTTTGGTTTTGGGTGAAGAGGTTTTCTGTGCAGAGGAGGGTTTCTGAAGAGGTGAGGGGGTGTTCTGTTGGGGTTGAGGAGAAGTGTTTTTAGGAGAGGGAGGGGGAGAAGGAATGATTGTGGGAATTACCTCTAGTACAGTTTCTGTGAACAGAGAATCCCTCCATTCTTTGATAAGCTTTTCCATGACCAGGGGTAGATCATTTGCAGTAGAGGGTTCCCCTTCTCCATGTACACTGTGGCGAAACTTGATCATTGACTCCTTCCTCTTCTTCTCAACTAGCCAAGCATCAAAGTCACCCATCTCATGCTCTTGAAGAGCCTTCACATGGGCTTCTGGTGAGTTCTTGAACAGAGGTGCTTTTCCTTGAAGTTTCTCCTTCTTCTTTTGTAGGACAGAAAGAAGAAAATCCTTGTTCAGGCATGACTCCACATCTTCTGTGTCAGCCCATCTGAGTACTTCATCTTCCTCAGAGATGAATTGGGACAAGTTCTTCAGTAGCTCAGTGAGAGGTCCCACTCTCCACTTTCTCCATGCCAGAACCCTGATGAATTTCCTATCAGGGGTGGAGTAGTTGTTCAGTAGGGGTTCTGCAGGGCTTGAAATTCTGCTATCTTCTTGGTGTTCTGGTGAAGAAACCACCAGAGGTTGGTCATTTGCAGAGGCAGGAGGAGAGGAATGAGGTTCCCCCTGAGTAGTGGCATCCTCCACCACTACTTCCTCTTCTGAGTCACTTGACTCAAAGATAATCCTCTTGCCGTGCCAAGCATTTCTGTTGGCTGGGGCAGAGGTGACAGAGTCCTCCAGCTTCTCCTGTGCTGCAGGTGTCAAAAACTTGGCCTTTTTTGCAATGGGGGAGGCAGAGGGGGTGCTTTCTGTAGAGATAGGTGAAGGTGCCTTTCTCTTTAGGACAGATTTCTTTGCCACCATCTTGTGGACTTTGACAGGTGTGGTCTTCTTCTTGGGAACCTTCTTGACCACCTTCTTTACCAAAGGCATTTCTTCTTCAGAATCAGAAGGGGTAGGAGGTTTCTGTTGCTTCTTTGTGACTTTCTTTGGCTGAACAACCTTCTGTTGTTGCCTTTCTCTGTTGAACTCAAGGGTTCTGAGTCTTTTCTGCTCTGCCTTGAGAGCAACCTTTCTGTCACTTGAAGTGTTGAGGAAGATCAACTTGGTGTAGTCTGCCTCAATAGGGTTTCTCAGCCCTATCCTTGCCTTGAGCAAGGTTTCAGAGATTAGGAGACCATAACCCATGGGGGTTTTGAACAGACCGGTCTCCTTGTCTATCTTCTTGATGAATTCAACAAGGGATTTGACAATTACCTGTCCCCAGTTGATGTTCATCCCATGATGAACTGCAAAGACAGCCTTTGCATTCAGTACGTTCATGTCATCTGTGGAGGTGCTCTTGCTCCAGACACACCTATGCAGGATGTTTACCAACTTCTCATAGTCGCTCAGAAGGAGGTTCTTATTCATGTAAAGCTTAGGGACTCTACCCACTTCAGGTCGGCAGTAGAGTTGGACAAAGTTGTCCACAGTGACCTTGACACTGTCCAGAGTTAAGAAACCTTCAGTTTCTTCTTCTTGAGGGTCCTCCACTACGCCAAAGAGGGCATTGAGGTCTGCAGGAGTGAGGGTAATGTCTTCACCATTGACATTTAACCGAATGGTCTCCCCTTCGTATGTAGCGTTGAGATAAAACTCCGCTACGTCTCTTGTACTGTAGGATTCAAAGTGATATCCTACCACTTTGTTCAGTTGAGAATCTTCCATTCCCTTGATGATTTTCATCATCGTTTCATGGTTTGCAGCGAGTTCAGGGAGTGCGGAGAGGTCGCAGTTCATCCCTGTGTAGATGTTTGAAACTAAAGTGTTGATTTCCTCCTTGGTGAGGTCGTTAATGTTGATGAAGGCCATTTGAGCAGAGAAAAATTGCAGAGATCTTGAGAGCTATGGAGGTTTGAGAGTTTGAGAGTAATGAGAGCAGTAACGGTTTAGGTTTGCAAAAGGGGAATTTATGGGTTTGGGTTAGTGGACGCTTGGAATTATTTATGGTTCCAAGATACCAATAAATGTAAAAAGGGGCGCAGTAAATAAACGGGGGCGCAGTAAATATTATACGGCTTGATACCGTTAAATAAAAGGGTAAAAGACCTTTAATAATTTACTAGGTCACCCGGTTTACAGAATTTTCTAAGTCCACAACCTTCTGATAGACATAAGAGGAGGTTTTACTGTAGAGGGGGGGTTTCTGTTGCTGAGGTGTTCTGCCAGGGTAGGGATCAGAAGAGGTTGACAGAAGAGGTTCTGCTGCAGGTATTCTGTCAACAGCAAATGAGCAACAAAGGGCCTTCCTTTTCAACTTTCCCTTGGAATCTCATCCATCATTCCCAATTCCTCTCTCAGTTTGTTGAACCTAGCCTCAGGAAGAGGCTTTGTCAGGATATCTGCAAGCTGGTCTTCTGTTGGCACATGTTCCATGCAGATGTGCTTCTTTTCAACATGATCTCTGATGAAGTGATGTCTGATCTCAATGTGCTTTGTCCTGGAATGAAGAACTGGGTTCTGAGTGATAGCAATGGCACTGGTGTTGTCACACAACAGCTTGATCTCCTTTGCTTGAATTGCATAGTCCTTCAGTTGTTGCTTCATCCAGAGTAGCTGAGCACAGCAACTCCCAGCTGCAATGTACTCAGCCTCAGCTGTACTTGTTGAGATGGAGTTCTGCTTCTTGCTAAACCAGGAAACAAGCCTTCCTCCTAGCAATTGGCAGTGACCAGAGGTGCTCTTTCTGTCTAGTCTGCAACCTGCAAAATCTGAGTCAGAGTAACCAATTAGTTCAAAGTTACCTCCCTTTGGATACCATAGGCCTGCATTTGGATTTCCTTTGATGTATCTGATGATTCTCTTTGCAGCACTTAGATGGCTTTCCTTGGGCTTTGATTGGTATCTGGCACAGATTCCAACAGAGAACGAGATGTCTGGTCTGCTTGCAGTTAAATACAACAGAGATCCTATGATTCCTCTATATGTTGTTGCATCTACATCCTTTCCTTCATCATCTGGACCAATTCCTTGTGAAGTGTTCATGGGAATCTTCACTGAGGATTTGCCTTCCACTCCAAATTTCTTGATCAGATCTCTGGTGTACTTCCCTTGATTGATAAAGATCCCTTCTGGAACTTGTTTAACTTGAAGTCCTAGGAAGTAACTGAGTTCTCCCATCATACTCATTTCAAATTGGCTCTGCATCACTTGGGAAAATTTCTTGCATAGTTCTGGATTAGTACTTCCAAATATAATATCATCAACATATGTTTGTACTAACAGAATATGATTAGCAACAGAGATTTGAAATAGAGTTTTGTCAACCTTTCCTTTAGTAAACCCATGGTTCACCAGGAAAAGGGACAATTTGTCATACCAGGCTCTGGGAGCTTGCTTAAGACCATATAGGGCCTTTTTAAGCTTGTAGACACAAGAGGATTGAGTAGGAATGACAAAACCTGGTGGTTGTTCCACATAGACTTCCTCTTCAAGATCTCCATTCAGAAATGCACTCTTGACATCCATCTGGTAGACCTTGATGTTGTTGTAAGCAGCATAGGCTAGAAAGATTCTGATGGCTTCAAGTCTGGCAACTGGTGCAAAAGTCTCATCAAAATCTATTCCTTCTTCTTGACAGTATCCTTTAGCTACCAGCCTTGCTTTATTCCTTACAATGTTGCCATCTTCATCTGCTTTCTTCTTGAATACCCATTTGGTTCCAATGACATTCTGGTGCTTTGGCCTAGGAACAAGTTCCCATACTTTGTTCCTTTCAAACTGAGTAAGCTCTTCTTGCATAATATTGATCCAATCTGAGTCTGCAAGAGCTTCTTCAACTGTCATAGGTTCCATCTGAGATATATAGCAGGCAAGCATTGCTTCTTTTCTAGATGTGGATCTGGTTTGAACTCCACTTCTGATTTGACCAATCACTTGGTTAGGAGGATGATCTCTTAACCATGTCAGGTCTGGTTCTGTCAGCTGCTGTCTTGGTCTCTCTGGTTCCTCATCTTCAGAGTCTTCATCTTCATTCAACAGAAGGGGGTTTGGTGCAGGTGTTGGAAATACAGGGTTGTTTGCCACCTCTTCTGTTGGTTCTGGTGTTCTGTCTTCTATGCTGACTTCCTTGAGAATCTCTGTTACTTCTTTAACAGAGGTGCTTTCATCAAACTTCACATGTATAGATTCTTCAACATGTAGAGTCCTTCTGTTGAGTACTCTATAGGCTTTACTGGTGTTTGAATAGCCTATAAAGACTCCTTCATCAGCCTTTTCTTGAAAGACTTTCAGATGCTCCTTTCCATTGTTAAGAATGTAGCACTTGCATCCAAATACATGAAAGTAGCTGATGTTTGGTTTTCTTCCCTTCCAGAGTTCATAAGGGGTCTTCTGGTGATTCTTGTTGATCATGCTTCTGTTCTGAGTATAGCATGCAGTGTTGATTGCTTCAGCCCAATATCTCATAGGCAATCCAGATTCTGCAATCATTGTTCTTGCAGCTTCTTTTAAAGTTTTGTTCCTTCTTTCTGCTACGCCATTCTGTTGAGGGGTTCTGGCGGCAGAAAGTTGATGAAAAGTCCCATTCTGATCACAGAAGTCCTTTATGACTTGGTTGACAAATTCAGTTCCTCTGTCTGATCTGATTGTCTTCACTTTCAAATTCTTCTCAGTCTGAAGTTGCTTTAACAGAGATGACAACTTCTGAAGAGTTTCATTTTTCTTTGATAGAAAAACAGTCCATGTATATCTGGAGTAGTCATCAACCATGACTAGGGTATATTTCTTGCAACCAACGCTTGGAGTCTCAACAGGTCCAAATAAATCCATGTGAATCAGATTTAGAGGGATTGTAGAAAGATCTCCAGCAATGGGCTTGAAGGAATTCTTCACTTGTTTGCCTTTCTGACATGCACTGCAGAGGGTCTCCTTCTTGTACACAATGTCTGGTAGCCCTTCTACAATGTGTTCTCTGGCCAGTTTGTTGATTGTTTTGAAATTCAAATGGTTGAGCTTTTTGTGCCAGACCCAGCTCAGTTTTGAATCTCCTTTGGCTATCAGGCAAACTCCATCTTTTGCAGTGTTCCAATCAACTACATAGATGTTCTTCTTCCTTGATGCTGTAAGAACCACTTCCTTTGTTGTCTCATGCTTCACATAGCAGAAGTCCTTTGTGAATTCAACGGTGTAGCCTTTGTCACAGAATTGGCTAGCACTTAGCAAGTTGAACTTCAGTCCTTTGACATATGAGACATCATCAATGATTATCTGGTTCCTGATCAGCTTTCCTCTTCCTTTTGTTTGACCTTCTTTGTCATTACCTCCAAAGGTAACTCTAGGTCCTTTGCATTTCTGGAACTCAGTTAGGCAACTTTTGTCACCTGTCATGTGCCTGGAGCATCCACTATCAATAAACCATTCTTGTTCAGAGATGGCTCCAGCACACAGTTCATGCAAGATCAAAAGAAAGATTTAGGTACCCAAGCAATGCTGGGTCCTGGGGGGTCATGGAGTCTAGGTAGTTGGTACCATTTTGGTCTCATCAAGTGAAACCTTGGTGGGTGGTACCCATTGTCCACCTGGTAGTTTTAGTAAACTGAAGTGTGATTCACTTTGGGCAGATGCTTGTGAGGGTCATGCTTCCTGTTTACATACATTTTGTTGGTCCCGGTTATACTGGATACAGTCTAGAGGGGGGGGGGGTGAATAGACTGTATTGGTTTTTAGTTTTTTAAAACTAAGTACCAGTTTTTCAGAATAGCCTGTTCTGTTGAGAGAACAGACTGGCAGCGGATGGGGTTCTGGCAGGGAGTTCTGTTAGCCTCAGAGAAGCAAAGGCAGAAGGCCTTCTGTTAACTCGTAGAACGAGTTCTGCTGAACACAGATACCAAGTTCAGGGAGTTAAACGGTTCTAACTAAATGCAAGTATTAAAAGCAGTAAGTAAACGACACCAGTGATTTTTATAGTGGTTCAAGGAACAACTCGTTCCTCTAATCCACTGTTCCACTAAGCTGTAAAAACTGCCGTTTACAAAGCCTTAGTCCTAGCACTTAAGAAGCACTCCACGTCTTCTTCAAGCCTAGATGTTTCTTGGGATGCACTGCCTGGCTTCCTTTAACACTGGTCCTTTCACTGAGTCTCCTTGAAGTATCACCACTTCACTACTCCAGTTATTCGAACGTCCTTCTTGTAGCAAGAAGAGTTTCTGTTGAAACAGAGGTTCCTCCAACTAGCTTCGTTACAAAATGTATGTATGTGAAGATCTTGAAGAGTTGAAGAACACTTGGAACTTTGCTTGAGTAGGAAAGAGTATTTTTCCGACTTCTGCCTTCTCTTGTAGAGGATAGTAAGTTTGAATCTCAAGGAGGCTTTTGCTTTTCAGAGTTTGAATATCTTGCTTGGTTAGCAATGTGATAGCAAAGTTATGGCAAAGTTATATATCGTTGTTCTTCGTAGTGTATCTTTTTTATACTGAGGTTGTCTTCCCGTTGGAGGAGTAGGAGGACAACTGCATTTAATGCGCGAGCAGTTGACTTGACCAGTAGGACCCGGTAAAGTTGGCGGGTTACTATTTTGGGATAAAGTAATCCTGACATTGCGGCCAATTATCTGCAATTACTCCACGGAGCATGGGGAGCATTAAATGAGCATTTAATGCGAGCACTGTAGCTTTTCCGTTTCATACTCCTAGCCGTTTGAAGGAATCTTTATGTTGACTTCCCGGCTTTGTGGATTTCTTCCAAGTGTCAGACCTTCTGGTGTTACTAACAGAGAACTGAATCAGAGAAGATCATGAGCACTTCTGTTGTTGGTAGCTTACAGAGAACCAGGAGGGTTTCTGTCACGCTAAAGGGTAACAGAGACCCTGACGTTTTCTGTTCCTAGACAGAGAACCAAGATCTTCTGTCTGGAGGACTTCTGGTAGAGAGGCCTTCTGGTAGTCGAATATGCTAAGAATTTTACAAGGGAAAATTCTAATACATAATATCTAAAGGGGTATTCTAAAGTCCTAATTAATATAGCATCATCAAAATCTAAATACAATTATTCCTTACAATTTCCCCCTTTTTGATGATGCCAAAACCCTTTAACTATTTCCAGAGAAGTGCCTTCACCACAAAAATTTAAAGTTTAAAACTTTTCATTTAAAATCTTGGTGGGCAACTTGGCATAGGAAAATAGTAAGAGTACGATACATTCAGATAGCAGATAAAATATCACAAAGCAATCAAACAAACAAACACAAACAGAAAGTAAGGAAAAAAAAAGATTGGGGAATTGCCTTACAACGTGTGAGGCAGAGATGTTCTTTTATTAAGGTGGATTACAAGATTGTCTGATTACATAATAGCCTTGGCTGCTTCAGCTCTTGCTTGTTCATCCAGTCCTTGTAGTCTCTTTAATTCAGCATTCACCTCTTTTCTGATTGCAGCCAGATTTCCAGTTCTCTGGTAGGAGGCCCAGACAGGTGAGACTTTGCAGTCTAAGTAGTTAAGAACACCTTCATGGATATCTTTTCCTGGTACTATACTGTTGTGAAACCAGAATTCTGCTTCCTCCAGAGATCCACCATGTCTGACCTTCACTTGACCATCATGGTCCAAGTAGAGATTCTGTTGTTGAGTAGAGGTCATCTTCTGCTTCATTTCATCAAATTGTGTAGTAGTCATCACCTGAGAACCTCCCATTCTCCATTCTTTAAAACTTAGAGCTTTCTTTTTCTTGGATCCTTTCTTCAGTGGGGATGGAGGTCTAGGAATACCAGCTAGCCTTTTCTTCTGAAGAGCAGCCTCAAAGTAAGGTGTTGGATCCACACTTGGTTCAGCAGATGTTGAGGTTCTGGAGGTTTTGGGTTTTGATAGATGAGGGCCTTCTTCCCCCTTTTTGGCATCATCTAGATCACCAAGCAAAAGGGAGAGCTTCTGGAATTCTGAGGCCTGAGTAGAGGCAATCTGTTCCAGGGTTTCTGGTAAGGTCTGAGTCACAGATGTGAGACCTTCAATAAGCCCATGTTGCTTCTGAAGTGCAGATATGATATCTTTATTACTGGCTTCTAAGAGAACCATCTTCTGGTATCTCTCTTTGTCTTGGGCAAATAGAGTCCTGGCTTGATCACGATGGACTTTGCACAGTTCCTCTATGTCCAGTAGCTGTTCCTTTGTCTTGCTATCAGCCCATTGAAGTTCCTCAATATTGGAAGAGATTGTTTCAATAGCTTGTCCCTGAGCTATCAGAGTCTGATGAAATGTGAAGAGGGTCTTATGGATACCTTCCACTTCCCTTGACAGTGTATCTGTTTTAGCAGTTGAGGAGGCCATGAAGTCGTTGAGAGATGTTGTCAGATTCTCAAAGCGGTCTGAGATAAACTGCATCCCAGAGTTGAGATTATCATCCACATGAGCAAGGTGCCCATAATGCTTGTCATTGATCTGTATCAACTTATTCATGCCATGGAGGAGTTGGCCACCAAAGTCTTCAGCTGCTTCAACGAATTTGTTGAAGGGAATTTGGTTCTCTTGTTCAACAGATGGAGGCATCTCTAGACCTCTTGACTTAGGCACAGGAGGCCTTCTGGGTTGTTTTTCACTCTGAGGAGGTGTCTTCTTCCTCTTGGAAGTTTCATCAGCAGCAATGGAGGATGTAAGAAATCCATCATTGTCACTGGAAGAGGAAGGCACCCTGAAGATAGGTTTTCTGATGGGGGTGGAGGCCACAGAATGTTGAGGGGAGATAGGTGTGGCTGCATCTTGTGGTGTATGCAGAGGAGAGGCAGTTTTGGATTTGTTGATGGAGGGGTTTTCTTGTTGTGAGGGAGCATTCTGTTGTTGTGGAGGAGAGGGTGGAGGTGATGGTGATCTGGATCGGATTGAGGGTTGGGATTTGCAGAGAGATGGATTTTTGGTTTTTGGTGAGGAGGTTTTCTGTTGGGTTGAAGTTGTAGAGGAGAAGATCTGTTGGTGTTGATAAGGGATAATTTGTCCTTGAGGGGATGGGGATTTGGATTTTGAGGTTTTCTGGGGTGTAGGGGTTTTCTGTGGAGAGGAGGGTTTCTGAGGAGTTGAGGAGGTGTTCTGTTTAGTGATGGTTTTCTGTGAGGGTGAGAGGGATTTCTGTTGAGATTGGGGTGAAGTGACTTTAGGAGAGGGAGGGGGAGAAGGAATGATTGTGGGAATTACCTCTAGAACAGTTTCAGTGAACAGAGAGTCTCTCCATTCTTTGATAAGTATTTCCATGACCAGAGGTAGGTCATTTGCAGTAGACGGTTCACCTTCTCCATGTGCACTGTGTCGAAACTTGATCATTGACTCCTTCCTCTTCTTCTCAACAAGCCAAGCATCAAATGCGTCCATCTCATGCTCTTGAAGAGCCTTCACGTGGTCTTCTGGTGAGTTTCTGACTAGAGGTGCTTTGCCTTGAAGTTTCTCCTTCTTCTTCTGTAGGACAGAAAGAAGAAAATCCTTGTTTAGGCAGGACTCCACATCTTCTGTGTCAGCCCATCTGAGTACTTCTTCTTCTTCTTCAGAGATGAAGTAGGACAAGTTCTTGATGAGGTCAGTGAGAGGTCCCACTCTCCACTTTCTCCATGCCAGAATCCTGATGAATTTCCTATCAGGGTTTGAAGTACTGCTTCCTTCTTGGTGTTCTGGTGAAGGAACCACCATAGGTTGATCATTTTCAGAGGCAGGAGGAGAAGAATGTAGTTCCCCCTGAGAAGTGGCATTCTGCACAACTTCTTCTTCTTCTGAGTCACTTGACTCAAAGATGATTCTCTTGCCGTGCCAAGCATTTCTGTTGGCTGGGGCAGAGGGGACAGAGTCCTCCAGTTTCTCCTGTGCTGCAGGTGTCAAGATTTTGGCCTTCTTAGCAATGGGGGAGGCAGAAGGGGTGCTTGCTGAAGAGATAGGTGAAGGAGCCTTTCTCTTAAGTACAGATTTCTTTGCCACCAACTTGTGGACTTTGACAGGTGTGATCTTTTTCCTGGGAACCTTCTTGACTACCTTCTTCACCAAAGGTATTTCTTCTTCAGAGTCAGAAGGGGTAGGGGGTTTCTGTTGCTTCTTGGAGACTTTCTTTGGTTGAACAACCTTCTGTTGTTGCCTTTCCCTGTTGAACTCAATGGTTCTGAGTCTTTTCTGTTCTGCCTTGATAGCAACCTTCCTGTCACTTGAGGTGTTGAGGAAGAGCAGCTTGGTGTAGTCTGCCTCGACAGAGTTTCTCAGTCCTATCCTTGCTGTGAGCAGGATTTCAGAAATGAGGAGACCATAACCCATGGGGGTTCTGAAAAGACCTGTCTCCTTGTCTTTCTTCTTGATGAACTCAACAAGGGATTTGATAATTACTTGTCCCCAGTTGATGTTCATCCCATGATGAACTGCAAAGACAGCCTTTGCATTCAGCGCATTCATGTCATCTGTGGAGGTGCTCTTGCTCCAGACGCACCTATGCAGGATGTTGACCAGTTTTTCATAGTCGCTCAGGAGAAGATTTTTCTTCATGTAAAGCTTTGGAACTCTACCCACTGCAGGTCGGCAGTAGAGTTGGACAAAGTTGTCCACAGTGACATTGACACTGTCCAGAGTGAGGAAGCCTTCAGTTTCCTCTTCTTGTGGATCCTCTACCACGCCAAAGAGAGCGTTGAGGTCTGCAGGAGTGAGGGTAATGTCTTCACCATTGACATTAGACCGAATGGTCTCCCCTTCGTATGTAGCATTGAGATAGAACTCTGCTACGTCCCTTGTGCTGTAGGAGTCAAAGTGATAGCCTACCACTTTGCTCAATTGGGAGTCCTCCATTCCCTTGATGATCTTCATCATCGTGTCGTGGTTTGAAGCGAGTTCAGGGAGTGCGGAGAGGTAGCAGTTCATCCCTGTGTAAATGTTCGAAACAAGAGTGTTGATTTCCTCCTTGGTGAGGTCGTTGATGTTGATGAAAGCCATTTGTTCAGAGAAGAGTTGCAGAAAGCTTGAGAGCTATGGAGGTTTGAGAGTTTGAAAGTAATGAGAGCGGTAGAGGTTTAGGTTTGCGAAAAGGGAATTTATGTGTTTGGGTTAGTGGACGTTTGGAATTAATTTATGGTTCCAAGAAACCAATAAATGTAAAAAGGGGCGGAGTAAATAAACGGGGGCGCAGTAAATATTATACGGCTTGATACCGTTTTAAGGGTAAAAAGGTAAAAGACCTTTAATGGTTTACTAAGGTACCCGGTTTCAGAAAATTTCTAAGTCCAAAACCTTCTGAGGATTTTTCTGTAGAAGGGGGGGTTTTCTGTTGCTGAGGTGTTCTGCCAGGGTAGGAATCAGAAGGGGTTGACAGAAGGGGTTCTGCTACAGGTATTCTGTCAACAGCAAAAGAGCAACAGAGGGCCTTCCTTTTCATCTTTCCCTTGGAATCTCATCCATCATTCCCAATTCCTCTCTCAGTTTGTTGAACCTAGCCTCAGGGAGAGGCTTTGTCAAGATATCTGCAAGTTGGTCTTCTGTTGGTACATGTTCCATGCAGATGTGCTTCTTCTCTACATGGTCTCTGATGAAGTGATGTCTGATCTCAATATGCTTTGTTCTGGAATGAAGAACTGGATTCTGAGTGATAGCAATGGCACTAGTGTTGTCACACAGCAGCTTGATCTCCTTTGCTTGAATTCCATAGTCTTTCAGTTGTTGCTTCATCCAGAGTAGCTGAGCACAGCAACTCCCAACTGCAATATACTCTGCCTCAGCTGTACTTGTTGAGATGGAGTTCTGCTTTTTGCTAAACCAGGAAGCAAGCCTTCCTCCTAGCAATTGGCAGTGACCAGAGGTGCTCTTTCTGTCTAGTCTGCAACCTGCGAAATCTGAGTCAGAATAACCAATTAGTTCAAAGTTACCTCCCTTGGGATACCATAGGCCTGCATTGGGGTTTCCTTTGATATATCTGATGATTCTCTTTGCAGCACTTAGATGGCTTTCCTTGGGCTTTGACTGGTATCTGGCACAGATTCCAACAGAGAATGAGATGTCTGGTCTGCTTGCAGTTAGATACAACAGAGATCCTATGATTCCTCTGTATGTTGTTGCATCTACATCCTTTCCTTCATCATCTGGACCAATTCCTTGTGAGGTGTTCATGGGAATCTTCACTGATGATTTGCCTTCCACTCCAAACTTCTTGATTAGATCTCTGGTGTACTTCCCTTGATTGATAAAGATCCCTTCTGGAACTTGTTTGACTTGAAGTCCTAGGAAGTAGCTGAGTTCTCCCATCATACTCATTTCAAATTGACTCTGCATTACTTGAGAAAATTTCTTGCACAGTTCTTGATTAGTACTACCAAATATAATGTCATCAACATATATTTGTACTAATAGAATATGATTAGCAACAGAGATTTGAAATAGAGTTTTGTCAACCTTTCCTTTAGTAAACCCATGGTTCACTAGGAAAAGGGACAATGTGTCATACCAGGCTCTGGGAGCTTGCTTAAGGCCATAGAGGGCCTTTTTAAGCTTGTAGACACAAGAAGATTGAGTAGGAATGACAAAACCTGGTGGTTGTTCCACATAAACTTCTTCTTCAAGATCTCCATTCAGAAATGCACTCTTGACATCCATCTGGTAGACCTTGATGTTGTTGTAGGCAGCATAGGCTAGAAAGATTCTGATGGCTTCAAGTCTGGCAACTGGTGCAAAGGTCTCATCAAAATCTATTCCTTCTTCTTGACAATATCCTTTAGCCACTAGCCTTGCTTTGTTCCTTACAATGTTGCTGTCTTCATCTGCTTTGTTCTTGAATACCCATTTGGTTCCAATGACATTCTGGTGCTTTGACCTAGGAACAAGTTCCCACACTTTGTTCCTTTCAAACTGAGTGAGTTCTTCTTGCATAGCATTGATCCAATCTGAGTCTGCAAGAGCTTCTTCAACTGTCATAGGTTCCATCTGAGATATATAGCAGGCAAGCATTGCTTCTCTCCTTGATGTGGATCTGGTTTGAACTCCACTTCTGATTTGACCAATTACTTGGTTAGGAGGATGATCTCTTAACCATGTCAGATCTGGTTCTGTCAGCTGCTGTCTTGGTCTCTCTGGTTCCTCATCTTCAGAGTCTTCATCTTCATTCAACAGAAGGGGGTTTGGTGCAGGTGTTGGAAATGCAGGGTTGTCTGCCACCTCTCCTGTTGGTGTTCTGTCTTCTATGCTGACATCCTTGAGAATCTCTGTTACCTCTTCAACAGAGGTGCTTTCATCAAACTTCACATGAATGGATTCTTCAACATGTAAGGTTCTTCTGTTGAGTACTCTATAGGCTTTACTGGTGTTTGAATAGCCTATAAAGACTCCTTCATCAGCCTTTTCTTGAAATACTTTCAGATGCTCCTTTCCATTATTGAGGATGTAGCACTTGCATCCAAATACATGAAAGTAGCTGATGTAAGGTTTTCTTCCCTTCCAGAGTTCATAAGGGGTCTTCTGGTGATTCTTGTTGATCATGCTTCTGTTCTGAGTATAGCATGCAGTGTTGATTGCTTCAGCCCAATATCTCATAGGCAATCCAGATTCTGCAATCATTGTTCTTGCAGCTTCTTTTAGAGTTCTGTTCCTTCTTTCTGCTACGCCATTCTGTTGAGGGGTTCTGGCGGCAGAGAGTTGATGAAAAGTTCCATTCTGATCACAGAAGTCCTTTATGACTTGGTTGACAAATTCAGTTCCTCTGTCTGATCTGATTGTCTTCACTTTCAAGTTCTTCTCAGTCTGAAGTTGCTTTAACAGAGATGGCAACTTCTGAAGAGTTTCATTTTTCTTAGTCAGAAAAACAGTCCATGTGTATCTGGAGTAGTCATCAACCATGACTAGGGTGTATTTCTTATCACCAACGCTTGGAGTCTCAACAGGTCCAAATAAATCCATGTGAATCAGATTTAGAGGACTTGTAGAAAGATCTCCAGCAATGGGTTTGAATGAATTCTTCACTTGTTTGCCTTTCTGACATGCACTGCAGAGGGTCTCTCTCTTGTACATAATGTCTGGTAGCCCTTCTACAAGGTGTTCTCTGGCCAGTTTGTTGATTGTTTTGAAATTCAAATGATTGAGCTTTTTGTGCCAGTCCCAGCTCAGTTTTGAATCTCCTTTGGCTATCAGGCAAACTCCATCTTTTGCAGTGTTCCAATCAACTACATAGATGTTCTTCTTCCTTGATGCTGTAAGAACCACTTCCTTTGTTGTCTCATGCTTCACATAGCAGAAGTCCTTTGTGAATTCAACAGTGTAGCCTTTGTCACAGAACTGGCTAGCACTCAGCAAGTTGAACTTCAGTCCTTTGACATATGAGACATCATCAATGATTATCTGGTTCTTTATCAGCTTCCCTCTTCCTTTTGTCTGGCCATCTTTATCATTACATCCAAAGGTAACTCTAGGCCCTTTGATTTTCTGGAACTCTGTTAGGCAACTTCTGTCACCTGTCATGTGCCTGGAGCATCCACTATCAATAAACCATTCTTGTTCAGAGATGGCTCCAGCACACAGTTCCTGCAAGATCAAAAGAAGGATTTAGGTACCCAAGCAATGCTGGGTCCTGGGGAGTCATGGAGTCCGGGTAGTTGGTACCATTTTGGTCTCATCAAGTGAAACCTTGGTGGGTGGTACCCATTGTCCACCTGGTAGTTATAGTAAACTGAAGTGTGATTCACTTTGGGCAGATGCTTGTGAGGGTCATGCTTCCTGTTTACATACTTTTGCATAGCTTTCTTTGTTGGAAAGAAGTCCCATATACTATCAAGAGCAGAGGGACGGTTAACTTTGGGCTTCTGAGGTTGACCAGCCAACCTCTTCTGCCTGAAGTTAACTCTCTCTTGATATTTGCCCTTCTGGTGATCATTTCTGGCACGATTGACATGAGGTTGTCTGTCAATGAATGGTCTTTCATTTTTGTTATTCTGAAAACCTCTTCTGATGTTAGGTTTTCTGCCAGGTTCATTATTTTTCAAAAAGGGTTTCTGTTGAACCTTTATCTTACCCTTTTCTGGTCTGACTTCCTCATGAACAACCTTGGTGCCAGATACACCAGCTTGACAGATGGGGCTAGAAATCAGTGGCTCTATGACCTTATCTGCCTTAGCAACTCTGTTGCTAGGCATTACAGAAGGCTCACCTGATTCTGTTGAGCCATAACCAAGACCAAAGCCAGTGCCAATTTGTTGATCAAGCACAATCTTTTCCATGGAAGACTGGGCCTTCTGGTAAGCTTTGTACTTAATCTCGAGAGGCTCTATTTCTCTTATTCTCTTAAGAAGAGAAACATTTTCAGTCTCCAGTTGATCTCTTTCCTCAATTAGAAGATTGATTTTGATCTCAACCTCCTTTTTCAAGTCAAGAATTTCAGCTTTTAACTTACTGTTTTCTTCTGTTACAGAAGAATAAGTGGCTTGTATGGCCTTAAACTCTTCCCAAAATTCTGACATTGAATAAGAATTAAAAGCTAAACCTACCGAAGAAAAACTAGATTCAGAAGTAGAGGTTACCTCATCATCAGAATGGGCCATGAGGCAAAGGTCTTCTGTCTCAGTATCCAGGCAACAGAAGGCCTCATCAGAATCTGAGTCAGAACTGGATTCTGTTTCTGACAGAGGGTCTTTCTCCACTTGTTCTGTCACAAGTGCCTTTCTCCTTCTGGAGTTGTCCTCGTACTTCTTCTTTTCTCCATCCTGTCCTTGCTTCTTGGACACTCTTGGATGGGGACAATCAGCCTTGAAGTGACCAGGTTGTCTGCAGTTGTAACAGAGAAGCTCTCCACTGCTTTCTGTTGATTTGACCTTCTGGTATGGCTTTCTGTTGAAAGATGGACTCCTTCCATCTTTGGGATTCTTCATAAACTTTTTGAATCTCCTGGCAAAGGCAGCCATATATTCATCAGATAAAAGTACTGAAGGGTCAAAATCATTTACCTTAGATGTGCTGGCAGTGAGGGCTGTAGTGGTCCTCTCTTCTGGTACATCTTCCTTCTCTTCAATCATTTCAAACTCATGAGCTTTGAGATCTAAAATGAGCTTATCAGTGGGATAAGTCTTTACATCCTTGCTGGCTTGGACAGCAACTACCTTCATCTTCCATGCTGAGGGCAGTCCCCTCAACACCTTCAGGTTGATCTCCTTGGTTGTGAGATCCTTCCCAAGCTCAGAGATCTCTCCAGTGAGGGTGAGGAGCCTGTCATACATCTTTGAGATGCTTTCACCAGGGAGAAGTTTGAAGTCATCAAACTTCTTGTTTGCTATGGTTAGTTTGTTGTCTTTCTCTTGCTCATCACCAGCTCCAATGAGCTCAAGAGTATCCCAGATCTCCTTAGCAGTTTTGCACTTCTTGATTCTGTTGAAGTATCTATCATCAATGGACTTGTAGAGGATGTCCTTAGCAATATTGTCTAAGTTGTACTTTCTCCTCTCTTCAGTGGTCCATTCAGACTTGGCTTTGCTGATCATCTGGGGTCTGGTGTTGTCTATGGCATGTTCAGGATTGACCTTCTGGAAGCTAGTGAAGGGGCCAATGTCAAGAACTTCCCACATCTCATCATGCAGGGCACAGAGATGTGCTTTCATCCGGATCCTCCAGTCATCAAACTTAAGATCTGAAAACATAAGATTCTTAGACAAGGAGTGATCCATTATATCAGATAGAAATGAGGTAAAACAGAAAAACAAGTGGATCTTTGTTCAACGAATAACCTAAAAGATTATTAGAACAAGGAGGCTCTGATACCACTTGTTGGTCCCGGTTATACTGGATACAGTCTAGAGGGGGGGTGAATAGACTGTATTGGTTTTTAGTTTTTTAAAACTAAGTACCAGTTTTTCAGAATAGCCTGTTCTGTTGAGAGAACAGACTGGCAGCGGATGGGGTTCTGGCAGGGAGTTCTGTTAGCCTCAGAGAAGCAAAGGCAGAAGGCCTTCTGTTAACTCGTAGAACGAGTTCTGCTGAACACAGATACCAAGTTCAGGGAGTTAAACGGTTCTAACTAAATGCAAGTATTAAAAGCAGTAAGTAAACGAAACCAGTGATTTTTATAGTGGTTCAAGGAATAACTCGTTCCTCTAATCCACTGTTCCACTAAGCTGTAAAAACTGCCGTTTACAAAGCCTTAGTCCTAGCACTTAAGAAGCACTCCACGTCTTCTTCAAGCCTAGATGTGTCCTGGGATGCACTGCCTGGCTTCCTTTAACACTGGTCCTTTCACTGAGTCTCCTTGAAGTATCACCACTTCACTACTCCAGTTATTCGGACGTCCTTCTTGTAGCAAGAAGAGTTTCTGTTGAAACAGAGGTTCCTCCAACTAGCTTCGTTACAAAATGTATGTATGTGAAGATCTTGAAGAGTTGAAGAACACTTGGAACTTTGCTTGAGTAGGAAAGAGTATTTTTCCGACTTCTGCCTTCTCTTGTAGAGGATAGTAAGTTTGAATCTCAAGGAGGCTTTTGCTTTTCAGAGTTTGAATATCTTGCTTGGTTAGCAATGTGATAGCAAAGTTATGGCAAAGTTATATATCGTTGTTCTTCGTAGTGTATCTTTTTTATACTGAGGTTGTCTTCCCGTTGGAGGAGTAGGAGGACAACTGCATTTAATGCGCGAGCAGTTGACTTGACCAGTAGGACCCGGTAAAGTTGGCGGGTTACTATTTTGGGATAAAGTAATCCTGACATTGCGGCCAATTATCTGCAATTACTCCACGGAGCATGGGGAGCATTAAATGAGCATTTAATGCGAGCACTGTAGCTTTTCCGTTTCATACTCCTAGCCGTTTGAAGGAATCTTTATGTTGACTTCCCGGCTTTGTGGATTTCTTCCAAGTGTCAGACCTTCTGGTGTTACTAACAGAGAACTGAATCAGAGAAGATCATGAGCACTTCTGTTGTTGGTAGCTTACAGAGAACTAGGAGGGTTTCTGTCACGCTAAAGGGTAACAGAGACCCTGACGTTTTCTGTTCCTAGACAGAGAACCAAGATCTTCTGTCTGGAGGACTTCTGGTAGAGAGGCCTTCTGGTAGTCGAATATGCTAAGAATTTTACAAGGGAAAATTCTAATACATAATATCTAAAGGGGTATTCTACAGTCCTAATTAATATAGCATCATCAAAATCTAAATACAATTATTCCTTACACATTTGCATAGCCTTTTTTGTTGGAAAGAAGTCCCATATACTATCAAGAGCAGAGGGACGGTTAACCTTGGGCTTCTGAAGTTGACCAGCCAACCTCTTCTGCCTGAAGTTAACTCTCTCTTGATATTTGCCCTTCTGGTGATCATTTCTGGCACGATTGACATGAGGTTGTCTGTCAATGAATGGTCTTTTATTTTTGTTATCTTGAAAACCTTTTCTGTTGTTAGGTTTTCTGCCAGGTTCATTATTTTTCAAAAAGGGTTTCTGTTGAACCTTTATCTTTCCCTTTTCTGGTCTGACTTCCTCATGAACAACCTTGGTGCCAGATACACCAGCTTGACAGGTGGGGCTAGAAATCAGTGGCACTATGACCTTGTCTGCCTTAGCAACTCTGGTGTTGGGCATTACAGAAGGCTCACCTGATTCTGTTGAGCCATAACCAAGACCAAAACCAGTGCCAATCTCTTGATCAAGCACAATCTTTTCCATGGAAGACTGGGCCTTCTGGTAAGCTTTGTACTTAATCTCGAGAGGCTCTATTTCTCTTATTCTCTTGAGAAGAGAAACATTTTCAGTCTCCAGTTGATCTCTTTCCTTAATTAGAAGATTGATTTTGATCTCAACCTCCTTCTTTAAGTCAAGAATTTCAGCTTTCAACTTACTGTTTTCTTCTGTTACAGAAGAATAAGTGACTTGTATGGCCTTAAACTCTTCCCAAAATTCTGACATTGAATCAGAATCAAAAGCTAAGCCTACCGAAGAAAAACTAGATTCAGAAGTAGAGGTTACCTCATCATCAGAATGAGCCATGAGGCAAAGGTCTTCTGTCTCAGTATCAAGGCAACAGAAGGCCTCATCAGAATCTGAGTCAGAACTGGATTCTGTTTCTGACAGAGGGTCTTTCTCTAGCTGTTCTGTCACAAGTGCCTTTCTCCTTCTGGAGTTGTCCTCGTACTTCTTCTTTTCTCCATCCTGTCCTTGTTTCTTGGACACCCTTGGATGGGGACAATCAGCCTTGAAGTGACCAGGTTGTCTGCAATTGTAACAGAGAAGCTCTCCACTGCTTTCTGTTGATTTGACCTTCTGGTATGGCTTTCTGTTGAAAGATGGACTCCTTCCATCTTTGGGATTCTTCATAAACTTTTTGAATCTCCTGGCAAAGGCAGCCATATATTCATCAGATAAAAGTACTGAAGGGTCAAAATCATTTACCTTTGATGTGCTGGCAGTGTGGGCTGTAGTGGTCCTCTCTTCTGGTACATGTTCCTTTTCTTCAGTCATTTCAAACTCATGAGCTTTGAGATCTGAAATGAGCTTATCAGTGGGATAAGTCTTTACATCCTTGCTGGCTTGGACAGCAACCACCTTCATCTTCCATGCTGAGGGCAGTCCCCTCAACACCTTCAGGTTGATCTCCTTGGTGGTGAGTTCCTTGCCAAGCTCAGAGATCTCTCCAGTGAGAGTGAGGAGCATGTCATACATCTTGGAGATGCTTTCACCAGGGAGAAGTTTGAAGTCATCAAACTTCTTGTTGGCTATGGTTAGTTTGTTGTCCTTCTCTTGCTCATCACCAGCTCCAATGAGCTCAAGAGTATCCCAGATTTCCTTAGCAGTCTTGCACTTCTTGATTCTGTTGAAGTACCTATCATCAATGGACTTGTAGAGGATGTCCTTAGCAATATTGTCTAGGTTGTACTTTCTCCTCTCTTCAGTGGTCCATTCTGACTTGGCTTTACTGATCATCTGGGGTCTGGTGTTATCAATGGCATGCTCAGGATTGACCTTCTGGAAGCTTGTGAAGGGGCCAATGTCTAGAACTTCCCACATCTCATCATGCAGGGCACAGAGATGTGCTTTCATCCGGATCCTCCAGTCATCAAACTTAAGATCTGAAAACATAAGATTCTTGGACAAGGAGTGATCCATTATATCAGATAGAAATGAGGTCAAACAGAAAAGCAAGTGGATCTTTGTTCAGCAAATAACCTAAGAGATTATTAGAACAAGGAAGCTCTGATACCACTTGTTGGTCCCGGTTGTACTGGATACAGTCTAGAGGGGGGGGGTGAATAGACTGTATTGGTTTTTAGCTTTTTAAACTAAGTACCAGGTTTACAGAATAGCCTGTTCTGTTGACAGAACAGACTGGCAGCGGATGGGGTTCTGGTAGGGAGTTCTGTTGATTTAGCCTCAGAGAAGCAAAGGCAGTAGGCCTTCTGTTAACTCGTAGAACAAGTTCTGCTGAACACAGATACCAAGTCCAAGGAGTTAGACAGTTCTATCTAAGTGCAGATATTAAAGCAGTAAGTAAACGACACCAGGGGTTTTTATAGTGGTTCAAGGAACAACTTGTTCCTCTAGTCCACTGTTCCACTAAGCTGTAAAAACTTCCGTTTACAAAGCCTTAGTCCTAGCACTTAAGAAGCACTCCACGTCTTCTTCAAGCCTAGATGTCTCCTGGGATGCACTGCCTGGCTTCCTTTAAGACTGGTCCTTTCACTGAGTTTCCTGGAAGTATCACCACTTCACTACTCCAGTTACTTGGACGTCCTTCTTGTAGCAAGAAGAGTTTCTTTTGAAACTGGGGTTCCTCCAACTAGCTTCGTTACAAAAGATTTGTATGTGATGAGCTTGAAGAGTTGAAGAACACTTGGAACTTTGCTTGAGTTGGAAAAAGTATTTTTCCAACTTCTGCCTTCTCTTGTAGAAGATAATGAGTTTGAATCTCAAGGAGGCTTTTTGCTTTTCAGAGTTTGAATATCTTGTATGAAGAGTTGTAGCAATAGTTAGCAAAAGTTGCAAAGTTATGCGGTTGTTCTTCGTAGTGTATCTTTTATACTGAGGTTGTCTTCCCGTTGGAGGAGTAGGAGGACAACTGCATTTAATGCGCGAGCAGTTGACTTGACCAGTAAGACCCGGTAAAGTTGGCGGGTTACTATTTTGGGATAAAGTAATTCTGACATTGCGGCCAATCATCTGCAATTACTCCACGGAGCATGGGGAGCATTAAATGAGCATTTAATGCGAGCACTGTAGCTTTTCCGTTTCATACTCCTAGCCGTTGAGGGAATCTTTTAGTTGACTTCCCGGTTCTGTGGAATTCTTCTAAGTGTCAGGCCTTCTGGTGTCTTTGGCAAAGAACTGATCAGAGAAGGTCTTGAGCACTTCTGTTGATAGTAGCTTACAGAGAACCAAGAGGGTTTCTGTCAAACTAAAGGGTAATAGAGACCCTGAGGTTTTCTGTTCCTTGACAGAGAACCAAAATCTTCTGTCAGGAGGTCTTCTGGTAGAGAGGCCTTCTGGTAATCGATTATGCTAAGAACTTTACAAGGGAAAATTCTAATACATAATTTCTAAAAGGGGTACTTTAAAGTCCTAATTAATATAGCATCATCAAAATCTAAATACAATTATTCCTTACACTTGCCAAGCATTTCTGTTGGCTGGGGCAGAGGTGACAGAATCCTCCAGCTTCTCCTGTGCTGCAGGTGTCAGAACCTTTGCCTTCTTTGCAATGGGGGAGGCAGAGGGGGTGCTTTCTGTAGAGATAGGGGAAGGTGCCTTTCTCTTCAGAACAGATTTCTTTTCCACCAGCTTGTGGACTTTGACAGGTGTGGTCTTCTTTTTGGGAACCTTCTTGACCACCTTCTTGACCAAGGGCATTTCTTCTTCAGAATCCGAAGGAGTAGGGGGTTTCTGTTGCTTCTTGGTGACTTTCTTTGGCTGAACAACCTTCTGTTGTTGCCTTTCTCTGTTGAACTCAAGGGTTCTGAGTCTTTTCTGCTCTGCCTTGAGAGCGACCTTCCTGTCATTGGAGGTGTTGAGGAAGAGCAGCTTGGTGTAGTCTGCCTCAATAGGGTTTCTCAGCCCTATCCTTGCCTTGAGCAAGGTTTCAGAGATTAAGAGACCATAACCCATGGGGGTTTTGAACAGTCCGGTCTCCTTGTCTTTCTTCTTGATGAATTCAACAAGGGATTTGACAATTACCTGTCCCCAGTTGATGTTCATCCCATGATGAACTGCAAAGACAGCCTTTGCATTGAGTACATTCATGTCATCGATGGAGGTGCTCTTGCTCCAGACACACCTGTGAAGGATGTTCACCAGCTTCTCATAGTCGCTCAGAAGTAGGTTCTTCTTCATGTACAGTTTTGGAACTCTACCCACTTCAGGTCGGCAGTAGAGTTGGACAAAGTTGTCCACAGTGACCTTGACACTGTCCAGAGTTAAGAAACCTTCAGTTTCTTCTTCTTGAGGGTCCTCCACTACGCCAAACAGGGCGTTGAGATCTTCAGAGGTGAGGGTTATGTTCTCACCATTCACATTTGACCGAATGGTCTCCCCTTCGTATGTAGCGTTGAGATAAAACTTTGCTACATCTCTTGTGCTGTAGGACTCAAAGTGATATCCCACTACTTTGTTCAGTTGAGAGTCCTCCATTCCCTTGATGATTTTCATCATCGTTTCGTGATTTGCAGCGAGTTCAGGGAGTGCGGAGAGGTCGCAGTTCATCCCAGTGTAGATGTTGGAAACTAGGGTGTTGATTTCCTCCTTGGTGAGGTCATTAATGTTGATGAAAGCCATTTGAGCAGAGAAAGTTTCAGAGAGCTTGAGAGCTTGAGAGCTATGGAGGTTTGAGAGTTTGAGAGTAATGAAAGCAGTAACGGTTTAGGTTTGCGAAGGGGAATTTATGAGTTTGGGTTAGTGGACGCTTGGAATTATTTACGGTTCCAAGATACCAATAAATGTAAAAAGGGGCGCAGTAAATATTATGCGGTTGGATACCGTTTTAAGGGTAAAAGGGTAAAAGACCTTTAATAATTTACTAGGTCACCCGGTTTTCAGAATTTTCTAAGTCCACAACCTTCTGTTAGACATAAGAGGAGGTTTTCTGTAGAAAGGGTTTCTGTTGCAGAGGTGTTCTGCCAGGGTAGAGAACAGAATGGGTTAACAGAAGGGGTTCTGCAATAGGTATTCTGTTAACAGGAATTTAGCAACAGAGGGCCTTTCTTTTCAACTTTCCCTTGGAATCTCATCCATCATTCCCAATTCCTCTCTTAGTTTGTTGAACCTAGCCTCAGGAAGAGGCTTTGTCAGGATATCTGCAAGCTGGTCTTCTGTTGGCACATGTTCCATGCAAATGTGCTTCTTTTCAACATGATCTCTGATGAAGTGATGTCTGATCTCAATGTGCTTTGTCCTGGAGTGAAGAACTGGATTTTGAGTGATAGCAATGGCACTGGTGTTGTCACACAACAGCTTGATCTCCTTTGCTTGAATTCCATAGTCCTTCAGTTGTTGCTTCATCCAGAGTAGCTGAGCACAACAACTCCCAGCTGCAATGTACTCAGCCTCAGCTGTACTTGTTGAGATAGAGTTCTGCTTCTTGCTAAACCAGGAAACAAGCCTTCCTCCTAGCAATTGGCAGTGACAGAGGTGCTCTTTCTGTCTAGTCTGCAACCTGCAAAATCTGAGTCAGAATAACCAATTAGTTCAAAGTTACCTCCCTTGGGATACCATAGGCCTGCATTTGGATTTCCTTTGATATATCTGATGATTCTTTTTGCAGCACTTAGATGGCTTTCCTTAGGCTTTGATTGGTATATGGTCTGCTTGCAGTTAGATACAACAGAGATCCTATGATTCCTCTGTATGTTGTTGCATCAACATCTTTTCCTTCATCATCTGGACCAATTCCTTGTGATGTGTTCATGGGAATCTTCACTGAGGATTTGCCTTCCACTCCAAACTTCTTGATCAGGTCTCTGGTATACTTCCCTTGGTTGATAAAGATTCCTTCTGGAACTTGTTTGACTTGAAGTCCTAGGAAGTAACTGAGTTCTCCCATCATACTCATTTCAAATTGACTCTGCATCACTTAAGAAAATTTCTTGCACAGTTCTGGATTAATACTACCAAATATAATGTCATCAACATATATTTGTACTAACAGAATATGATTAGCAACAGAGATTTGAAATAGAGTTTTGTCAACCTTTCCTTTAGTAAACCCATGGTTCACTAGGAAAAGGGACAACGTGTCATACCAGGCTCTGGGAGCTTGCTTAAGACCATAAAGGGCCTTTTTAAGCTTGTAGACACAGGAGGAGTGAGTAGGAATGACAAAACCTGGTGGTTGTTCCACATAAACTTCTTCTTCAAGATCTCCATTTAGAAATGCACTCTTGACATCCATCTGGTAGACCTTGATGTTGTTGTAAGCAGCATAGGCTAGAAAGATTCTGATGGCTTCAAGTCTGGCAACTGGTGCAAAGGTCTCATCAAAATCTATTCCTTCTTCTTGACAATATCCTTTAGCTACCAGCCTTGCTTTATTCCTTACAATGTTGCCATCTTCATCAGCCTTGTTCTTGAATACCCATTTGGTTCCAATGACATTCTGGTGTTAGGCCTAGGAACAAGTTCCCATACTTTGTTCCTTTCAAACTGAGTAAGCTCTTCTTGCATAGCATTGATCCAATCTGAGTCTGCAAGAGCTTCTTCAATAGTCATAGGTTCCATTTGAGATATATAGCAGGCAAGCATTGCTTCTCTTCTTGATGTGGATCGGGTTTGAACTCCACTTCTGATTTGACCAATCACTTGGTTAGAGGGATGATCTCTTAACCATGTTAGGTCAGGTTCTGTCAGCTGCTGTCTTGGTCTCTCCGGTTCCTCATCTTCAGAGTCTTCATCTTCACTCAACAGAAGGGGGTTTGGTGCAGGTGTTGGAAATGCAGGGTTGTCTGCTACCTCTTCTGTTGGTTCTGGTGTTCTATCTTCTATGCTGACTTTCTTGAGGATCTCTGTTACCTCTTTAACAGAGATGCTTTCATCAAACTTCACATGTATGGATTCTTCAACATGTAGGGTCCTTCTGTTGAGTACTCTATAGGCTTTACTGGTGTTTGAATAGCCTATAAAGACTCCTTCATCAGCCTTCTCTTGAAAGACTTTCAGATGCTCCTTTCCATTGTTAAGAATGTAGCACTTGCATCCAAATACATGAAAGTAGTCGATGTTGGGTTTTCTTCCTTTCCAGAGTTGATAAGGGGTCTTCTGGTGGTTCTTGTTGATCGTGCTTCTGTTCTGAGTGTAGCATGCAGTGTTGATTGCTTCAGCCCAATATCTCATAGGCAAACCAGATTCAGCAATCATTGTTCTTGCAGCTTCTTTTAAAGTTCTGTTCCTTCTTTCTGCTACGCCATTCTGTTGAGGGGTTCTGGCGGCAGAAAGTTGATGAAAAGTCCCATTCTGATCACAGAAGTCCTTTATGACTTGGTTGACAAATTCAGTTCCTCTGTCTGATCTGATTGTCTTTACTTTCAAATTCTTCTCAGTCTGAAGTTGCTTTAACAGAGATGGCAACTTCTGAAGAGTTTTATTTTTCTTTGATAGAAAAATAGTCCATGTATATCTGGAGTAGTCATCAACCATGACTAGGTGTATTTCTTCCCACCAACGTTTGGAGTCTCAACAGGTCCAAATAAATCCATGTGAATCAGATTTAGAGGACTTTTAGAAAGATCTCCAGCAATGGGTTTGAGCGAGTTCTTCTGTTGCTTTCCTTTCTGGCATGCACTGCAGAGGGTCTCCTTCTTGTACACAATGTCTGGTAGCCCTTCTACAATGTGTTCTCTGGCCAGTTTGTTGATTGTTTTGAAGTTCAAATAGCTAAGCTTCTTGTGCCAGTCCCAGCTTAGTTTTAAATCTCCCTTAGCTATCAGGCAAACTCCATCCTTTGCTGTGTTCCAATCAACTACATAAATATTCTTCTTTCTTGATGCTGTAAGAACCACTTCCTTTGTTGTCTCATGCTTCACATAGCAGAAGTCCTTGGTGAATTCAACAGTGTAGCCTTTGTCACAGAATTGGCTAGCACTTAGCAAGTTGAACTTCAGTCCTTTGACATATGAGACATCATCAATGACTATCTGGTTCTTGATCAGCTTTCCTCTTCCTTTTGTTTGACCTTCTTTGTCATTACCTCCAAAGGTAACTCTAGGTCCTTTGCATTTCTGGAACTCAGTTAGGCAACTTCTGTCACCTGTCATGTGCCTGGAGCATCCACTATCAATAAACCATTCTTGTTCAGAGATAGCTCTAGCACACAGTTCATGCAAGATTTAAAAGAAAGATTTAGGTACCCAAGCAATGCTGGGTCCTGGGGGGTCATGGAGTCTGGGTAGTTGGTACCATTTTGGTCTCATCAAGTGAAACCTTGGTGGGTAGTACCCATTGTCCACCTGGTAGTTATAGTAAACTGAAGTGTGATTCACTTTGGGCAGATGCTTGTGAGGGTCATGCTTCCTGTTTACATACTTTTGCATAGCTTTCTTTGTTGGAAAGAAGTCCCATATACTATCAAGAGCAGAGGGACGGTTAGCCTTGGGCTTCTGAAGTTGACCAGCCAACCTCTTCTGCCTAAAGTTAACTCTCTCTTGATATTTGCCCTTCTGGTGATCATTTCTGGCACGATTGACATGAGGTTGTCTGTCAATGAATGGTCTCTTATTTTTGTTTTCTTGAAAACCTTTTCTGTTGTTAGGTTTTCTGCCAGGTTCATTATTTTTCAAAAAGGGTTTCTGTTGAACCTTTATCTTTCCTTTTTCTGGTCTGACTTCCTCATGAACAACCTTGGTGCCAGATACACCAGCTTGACAAATGGGGCTAGAAATCAGTGGCACTATGACCTTATCTGCCTTAGCAACACTGGTGCTAGGCATTACAGAAGGCTCACCTGATTCTGTTGAGCCATAACCAAGACCAAAACCAGTGCCAATCTGTTGATCAAGGACAATCTTTTCCATGGAAGACTGGGCCTTCTGGTAAGCTTTGTACTTAATCTCGAGAGGCTCTATTTCTCTTATTCTCTTGAGAAGAGAAACATTTTCAGTCTCCAGTTGATCTCTTCCCTTAATTAGAAGATTGATTTTGATCTCAACCTCCTTCTTTAAGTCAAGAATCTCAGCTTTTAACTTACTGTTTTCTTCTGTTACAGAGGAATAAGTGGCTTGTATGGCCTTAAACTCTTCCCAAAATTCTGACATTGAATCAGAATCAAAAGCTAGGCCTACCGAAGAAAAACTAAATTCAGAAGTAGAGGTTACCTCATCATCAAAATGAGCCATGAGGCAAAGGTCTTCTGTCTCAGTATCAAGGCAACAGAAGGCCTCATCAGAATCTGAGTCAGAACTGGATTCTGTTTTGTGACAGAGGGTCTTTCTCTAGCTGTTCTGTCACAAGTGCCTTTCTCCTTCTGGAGTTGTCTTCGTACTTCTTCTTTTCTCCATCCTGTCCTTGTTTCTTGGACACCCTTGGATGGGGACAATCAGCCTTGAAGTGACCAGGTTGTCTGCAATTGTAACAGAGAAGCTCACCACTGCTTTCTGTTGTTTTGACCTTCTGGTATGGCTTTCTGTTGAAAGATGGACTCCTTCCATCTTTGGGATTCTTCATAAAATTTTTGAATCTCCTCGCAAAAGGCAGCCATATATTCGTCAGATAGAAGTACTGAAGGGTCAAAATCATTTACCTTTGATGTGCTGGCAGTGAGGGCTGTAGTGGTCCTCTCTTCTGGTACATCTTCCTTTTCTTCAATCATTTCAAACTCATGAGCTTTGAGATCTGAAATGAGCTTATCAGTGGGATAAGTCTTTACATCCTTGCTGGCTTGGACATCAACTACCTTCATTTTCCATGCTGAGGGCAGTCCCCTCAACACCTTCAGGTTGATCTCCTTGGTGGTGAGTTCCTTGCCAAGCTCAGAGATCTCTCCAGTGAGAGTGAGGAGCCTGTCATACATCTTGGAGATGCTTTCACCAGGGAGAAGTTTGAAGTCATCAAACTTCTTGTTGGCTATAGTCAGTTTGTTGTCCTTCTCTTGCTCATCACCAGCTCCAATGAACTCAAGAGTATCCCAGATTTCCTTTGCAGTTTTGCACTTCTTTATTCTGTTGAAGTACCTATCATCAATGGACTTGTAGAGGATGTCCTTAGCAATATTGTCCAGGCTGTATTTTCTTCTCTCTTCAGTGGTCCATTCTGACTTGGCTTTACTGATCATCTGGGGTCTGGTGTTGTCGATAGCATGCTAAGGATTAACCTTCTGGAAGCTTGTGAAAGGGCCAATATCAAGAACTTCCCACATCTCATCATGCAGGGCACAGAGATGTGCTTTCATCCGGATCCTCCAGTCATCAAACTTAAGATCTGAGAACATAAGATTCTTGGACAGGGAGTGATCCATTATATCAGATAAAAATGAGGTCAAACAGAAAAACAAGTGGATCTTTGTTCAGCAAATAACCTAAGAGATTATTAGAACAAGGAGGCTCTGATACCACTTGTTGGTCCCGGTTGTACTGGATACAGTCTAGAGGGGGGGTGAATAGACTGTATTGGTTTTTAGCTTTTAAACTAAGTACCAGATTTTACAGAATAGCATGTTCTGTTGACAGAACAGACTGGCAGCGGATGGGGTTCTGGTAGGGGGTTCTGTTGATTTAGCCTCAGAGAAGCAAAGGCAGTAGGCCTTCTGTTAACTCGTAAGACAAGTTCTGCTGAACACAGATGCCAAGTCTAAGGAGTTAGACAGTTCTATCTAAGTGCAAATATTTAAAGCAGTAAGTGAACGACACCAGGGATTTTTATAGTGGTTCAAGGAACAACTCGTTCCTCTAATCCACTGTTCCACTAAGCTTGTAAGAACGACCGTTTACAACGCCTTAGTCATATCACTTAAGAAGCTCTCCACGTCTTCTTCAAGCCTAGATGTCTCCTGGGATGCACTGCCTGGCTTCCTTTAAGACTGGTCCTTTCACTGAGCTTCCCGGAAGTATCACCACTTCACTACTCAGGTTACTTGGACGTCCTTCTTGCAACAAGAAGAGTTTCTGTTGAAACAGGGGTTCGTCCAACTTGCTTCGTTACAAAAGATTTGTATGTGATGAGCTTGAAGAGTTGAAGAACGCTTGGAACTTTGCTTGAGTTGGAAATAAGTATTTTTCCAACTTCTGCCTTCCCTTGTAGAGGATGATGAAGTGTTAATCTCAAGAAGGCATTTTGCTTTTAAGCGTTTGAATTTCTTGTATGCAGAATTGTAGCAATGCTTAGAAAAAGTTGCAAAGTTATCCGGTTGTTCTTCGTAGTGTATCTTTTATACTGAGGGTTGTCTTCCCGTTGGAGGTGAAGGAGGACAACTGCATTTAATGCGCGAGCAGTTGACTTGACCAGTAGGACCCGGTAAAGTTGCCGGGTTACTATTTTGGGATAAAGTAATCCTGACATTGCGGCCAATCATCTGCAATTACTCTACGGAGCATGGGGAGCATTAAATGAGCATTCAATGCGCATACTGTAGCTTTTCCGTTCAATACTCCTAGCCGTTGAAGGAATCTTTCAGTTGATTTCCCGGCTTTGTGGAATTCTTCCAAGTGTCAGGCCTTCTGGTGTCTTTAGCAGAGAACTGATCAGAGAAGGTCTTGAGCACTTCTGTTGATAATAGCTTACAGAGAACCTGGAGGGTGTCTGTCAAACTAAAGGGTAACAGAGACCCCGAGGTTTTCTGTTCCTCGGCAGAGAACCAAAGATCTTCTGTCAGGAGGTCTTCTGGTAGGGAGGCCTTCTGGTAGTTGATTATGCTAAGAACTTTACAAAGGAAAATTCTAATACATAATTTCTAAAAGGGGTACTTTAAAGTCCTAATTAATATAGCATCATCAAAATCTAATTACAAATATTCCTTACACCTCTTGAAGATTTTCCTCTAGCTCTGCCTTCATCTTTAGAATTTGTTCTTTGATTATCTTCAGTGTTCCGTCACAGTACTTCTCAATTTCACTGACTACCATCAGACGTTTTTCGTTCTTGTGGTTCAGATAGGTAACTGCTGGCGGTGTGAAGAAGATGTGGTAGGCTGGGAAATCTTCAAGTTCTGGACCATACAGTCTTGGCTTTGTCAGATTTGTCTTTTTCAGATTGCACTCAATAGCCATCTGTAGGTCATGTGAAGAGTGTACTCGGATTTGTCTAAGCATGAATCTCTTGATAGCTGCGAGGCCTTCGCTATATATTATGCTCTGTCTGACTGGAAGGTATCTGTAGGCCATGAACATTTGATAGATGTCATCCGGTTTCAGCATGATGAAGTCGTTCTCTTGGCAAGTAAATTCGCTCCCATCAGTGCGTTGAAGTCTGTAAGTGTAGAATGTTACTCCATGATAGTCTTCAGCCTTCACTTGTAGAATTTGATGAATCGGGAGAATATTCGACTTCAGATCTTGTTCCATCAGTTCTCTCTGTGTACCGGTTGACCTTTGTAGCAGCATATGCAGATGACCTCCAGCCTGCTTTCCTTTTAAATGAGTAAGGCCTCTTTTAGCTTCAGTTCATTCAGCGGCTTGACTTTGTCTGGTCTACGCCAGATATGCTCTCTGATTTCTTCTTGGAAGGGGGCTTTGATGCGAACGTTATACCATGGTTTCTCTGTCTTGGGAAGTCTTCCCGCTGATTGTCTTACGACTGATTCAAGAGTTTTCTGGGATTCTTTGTACTTCTCCCCTTCCTTGCGTTCATCGTCCTCGAGCCTTATAATATCTTCAGAGCATCTGTTAATTAGCTCTTGTAGCCACCAGTTTCTTTGCATGTCCTCTTGTTCGGCCTCATTCCGAAGATCATCCCATTCTGTCCATTGTCTCGGCCATTTGTCATATATCACCGCCTCCTCCAGTGCATCATGGATGTCTTTGCCTGAGGAAATATATGGAACTCTTTGTTGAGGCGGTGATTGTTCCTGAGTAGCACTACCGGGTTCACTTGGATTGCCCGTTGACATCAGCTTAGAACTAGGTTCCAACTAATGGCCTGATGGAGAAGATGTACCAGTGGTAACATCATCAGGACTTCCATCCCCTCCTTGGTTGGTATCTCTTGGAGATACGCCTCGGGATGTTATTTCTAGCTCGACCATGCTAGATAAGTTGGCTGTGGATGGTGGCTCTTGGTTTGTTGAGGTTTCGGGTTGGATGGGATGTGGAGTTTGGCTTGGTAGGGCAGTTTGCTCAAGTGATCGAGGTCGCTTGTTCTCCCCCTCACGAGGATCCGAATCATCGGGGTCCTCATGGGAACGTTTGTGACCACGAGGACTCTCATTGCAAGTGCTCTTGGTTTCAGGTGAAGAAAGAAGGGCTTCAAGTATGGCTTGCTGATGAAGAGTAAGCTTGTCTTCAGGGGTGTTTAGAAGGTTGTTCAGCAAAGCCGACGCTAGAGTGTCGAAGGATAGAGAGGAGAGATCGATGGAGGGTGTGGTCGGGTGTGGGGAGAATACTGGTTCTGTATCCTGGGTTCCCCAAGAAAGAGAAGGAATGGGAATTTGGTTTATGGATTGGTGGGATAGAGGGGTGGAGGATATGGGTTGTGTATGGGAGATGAACGGTTCAGGGGAAGGTTGGGGTGGGGTTTGTTCAGACCGAACCGCTTGGGTGGTCCTAAATTCCTGTGCTAGAGCGGTCATTGCATCTTGCACCCATGGTTTAATGGTGGAATCTAGGAAGCGATTGAGCAGAACGTTTACATCTTCAAAGGTAGGGTGACCAGTTACGGGGGTTGTAACTGTTGACTCAGCATTAGTGAAGATTGCTGATGTGTGGCCTGCATTTAATGATGGAATCATTATGGGCGTAGCAGGGCTTCCAACCGTCATAGCTTGCGCTCTGGTTGTTGCGTTCAGGGTGTGTGCACCTGTATGTGCAGTGAATAGTGTAGGTGTCCTAGAAAATGAAGAAAATGTGGGGAATGTGACACCTAGACTCGATGTGTGAGAAGAAGGGGTTTTGACCTCGGGAGATAGGTCAATTGTATGCTCAACTGATTCAGAAGGAACCAGCGAGGGGGTGGAGTCCCGTTCTTTTGAAAAAATAGCCTGTTGAGAGGCTATCGAGTGGTTGGGAGAGGGCTGTGCTTGCGCAGTTGAGACAGATGCTGCGACTTCTACCCGGGAACCGAAAATATCGGCTCCTGTGCTTAGGGATTCAGCTCGGCTTATCTGGATAAAGGTGTCGCAGCCCGCGAAGATATGCTCGTCTGCCTTATCAATCAGGCTCTTTCTGGCTCGGGGCTGGGGCTTTGCCTTGGCAGCCTTGTCATTCTTGACCTTTGCCCTTTTCTCCCGGATGAGGACTTCCTATGAATTCTTAATTGAATGAGCCGCCTCGTCATAATCGTCCTTGGAGCAATTTGTCTCGCTGGGATCGGCTCTCGGTTTAGCTTTTTCTTTGATTGTGAAGACTTGAGGTCTGCCAGCGATTATTGGTGCTGCGTCTTCAGCAGTAATTCTTTTCTTCTTCGGAGATTCGACTGGCAGCTTCCCTTTTTTGATCAGGGCATATGTGAGCTCCACGTCATCACTGTCATTGTCATCGTCGTCATCATCCGAGCCAGATTCCCCGCTCTCCGTGCCCACGCTCTCGGAAGCCTCGTCGTCAATGTTTGTTTGGGCTTCACTTGACAATTCATTGACTGTTTCCTCAGCGTCTGTTTCGGTGCCCTCAGCCGCCTGACTCGTCTCAAGAGAGTCGTCAGACTTTCCTTCATTGGGCGAACCGGCCACTGGTTTTTGTGGCTTTTGGGCTCTCTTGGGACCCTTACCAACACTCGGCTTTGCCCCTGGGGTAGGTCCAGCTGGGTTTTGCTGAACCATAGGGACAGTTTTCTCTGTGGCTTCTTTGTATTGCTGGACTGCTGGGTTTGAAGATTTGACCAGCTTGAGCATAAATCCAGGTATCTTCAGACCAAAGGTAGGATTCTTGTCTGCTTTAAAATACTGTAGCTTCGGTGCTGTGAAGTGAGGATCCGTACTGCGTTTTGGTATGGAGGCGTGCTCTGCCATGCAGTCGTGTATGATCAGCCCGAGCCATCTAGCGTACAGAATGGTACCTGGCCTATTCTTTTCTTTGGCCTTGACCAGGTCCATTAGCTCTGAGAAGAAGAGCTGTGCCATGTCGTAGTTCTTGTTGAAGGCGATGCCATGGAAGATAAGCAGGATCTGCTTGTTGCACTTGTCGAATCCGGCATGCTTCGGCGACAGGCACTTGTTCACTAGCCCGAAGAGGCTCTTCCACGGATGATGAAGATATGCTCCGTTGAAGTTTGAGAGTTGTGGCAGTAAGGAGGTGTAGCCGAGAGATGCTACGTCTTTCAGTAGATCGGGGATGGACGGCAGCGCATCATACGTATCTCGGACTGGCAGCGCTAATGTAGTACGCAGTGTTGATGGTGTCAGAACCACCCGCATGCCGTTCAATTTGGTCTTTATCTTTGAGCGATCCTTCGGTGATTCTGTATGCATGTGGCCCCAAAATTGTTGTAGGTATATCTCTGACACTGGTTTGGCGTTGTGAAGTGCAGGCCAGAGATAGTGACCTTTCATTATGGCCGGAATGATCGGATTTTGGCACTTGAAGACGGTGAGGTCTAGCTGGAAGTTGTTGTCCAGCACCTTGATCCACTTGCCCTTAGGGTAGATGGCATCGTCAATCTGTGTTTGAGTGTTTCCTGCCATTTTAAACTGTAGAAGTAGGGGTCAGCACATGAAGTTCAACTGTTTGATTTGATTGAAAGAGTTTGATTTGCAGTTGTCAGATAAGTTTATGCAGGTAGAAATTTTAAAATTGCTAAGTCCAAATCTCGAAATCTGAATCGCGAGATCATGATTTCGAGATCCAAATCTCGAGATCTTGATTTCGAGATTCAAATCTCGAGATCAAGATGTCGAGATACAGATCTCGAGATCTTGATTTCGAGATTCAAATCTCGAGATCAAGATGTCGAGATACAGATCTCGAGATCTTGATTTCGAGATTCAAATCTCGAGATCAAGATGTCGAGATTCAAATCTCGAGATCAAGATGTCGAGATGAAGATCTCGAGATCTTGATTTCGAGATTCAAATCTCGAGATCAAGATGTCGAGATGCAGATCTCGAGATCTTGATTTCGAGATTCAAATCTCGAGATCAAGATGTCGAGATGCCCATCTCGAGATCTTGATTTCGAGAAGATGAACCGACGATTTCGAAGAGACTAACCACCTGCAAAAACGAAAGCAAAAGATATACGAAATCGATTTCAAGCAAGATAACGACATTCAAAATTTAAGTTGATTTAGATTTTTGAGAAATTTCACGGGTTTATTTTTGCGAAATCAAGCATACATCTTGGATGTCGAACACGAACAAAAATTCGAGATTGATCGTTCGTTGAGAGGGTTTTTGAAACTCGAAATCGAGTGATAAACTACCTTAGAGTTTTTGCGAAAGTGAATCGGAGAAGGAGAAGTATTGCGAAAACAAAGATTTTGAGGAGTCGAGGAAGAAGAAACGATTTGAGCTCTGCCTTGCGAAAACTTTTGGCCTTTGAAAATCAGAATGGAGGGTAAGGGTTTTCGCGAGGCTTTTATATGCGAGAAAATTTTGGACCTCCTCCTTAACAATTGAGCCCGAATTATTGGGCTGGCACACAGTGCCCTTTTAAAAGATTTTCGAGGCCCAAACCAGTAAAAATAGAGAGCTCCCCCTCAATCAGTGAAAATTTTCTCCCCCTCAAAAAATGCAACGAACAATATGTACAAATGCAACGCACACACACTATTTTTGATCTTTTTGATTTTTCACACACTCAACACATGCAACACACGCACACTATTTTTTGTTATTTTTCTGGTTTTCTCCCCCTCAACACATGCAACGCACACACACTATTTACAAATCACACGCACACACACTTTTTACAAGTCCCACACACACACTTTTCAGATCAGTGGAGACAAAAATTAAACAGGCTCGAGGTTCAACATGCCCAACTTGGAGACCAGGAACTGGAATCTTTTTTCATCCAATGCCTTAGTGAACAAGTCAGCCAGTTGAAGCTCTGAGCTTACAAAATACATATCTATATCTCCTTTCTCCACGTGATCCTTGATGAAATGATAGCACAGATCAATGTGTTTGGTGCGGGAGTGGTGAACCGGATTGCTTGTGATGGCGATGGCGCTTTGAGAGTCACTGTAGATCGGGATGTGGCGGAATGTGTAACCGTAGTCCTGTAGCTGAGTCTTCATCCATAATATTTGTGAACAACAACTAGCAGCCGCGACGTATTCGGCCTCAGCTGTAGATGTTGACACACAGTTTTGCTTTTTGGAAGACCAGCAAACTAGCTTCTCGCCCAAGAGTTGGACGGCTCCCGATGTACTTTTGCGGTCCATCCGGCAACCAGCAAAGTCAGCATCCGAGTATCCGACTAGATCGAAGCCTGAATGCTTGGGATACCAAAGGCCTAGATTCACCGTGCCTTTGAGGTATCTTAAAATTCGTCGTACAGCTGCCAGATGGGATTCCTTCGGATTTGCTTGAAAGCGAGCACATAAGCATGTGGAGAAGACAATGTCAGGCCTGCTTGACGTGAGATATAGCAAAGATCCAATGATGGCCCTGTAGTTTGTAGCATCAACTGGCTTCCCTGAGGGGTCTGAGTCCAGTTTGTTGTTTGGGGACATGGGGGTCATCATGGAAGATTTGCCGTCTATGTTGAATCTCTTTAGCATATCTAGAATGTATTTGGACTGATTTATGAAAATGCCATCAGAGAGTTGTCTTACTTGCAGGCCTAAGAAGAAGTTAAGTTCGCCCATCATGCTCATCTCGAATTTGGTTTTCATCAGTTTCTCAAAGTGTTGGCACAGGCGCAGATTTGAAGAAGCAAAGATGATGTCATCAACATAGATCTGAATCAGAATGATGTCAGACTTCTGTCGCTTGATACTTCAGATTGTGTTTTTCGCATATTCAGATTTCGAGATATCTCGAGTAGGGGTTGTCGACATCTTGCTTTTTCACAGGTTCTGCTACGTTTTTCGAGCTGAAAACTTTACCCGAGGATCTCGACATTCTACTCTACAGGAAACTACCTTCAGGTTTTGTTTATCTGATTTTTACAGTTTGCAGGATTTCGACATTGAGGATTTCGACATCTAGGATTTCGAGATCTTGATTTCGAGTTAAGGTTTCGACATCTGGTCTCGACATTTGACTTCTCAGAGTTAAGATTTCGAGTTTTAACTTCTCGACATTTCAAATCTCGAGATCAGCTTCTCGAAATTTGAAATTTCGAGATCCCTAATCTCGAGATCTCTAATCTCGAGCTCAAATCTCGATATCGGGCCTCCTTTATCGAAATCTGAGATTTCGATATTCAGATCTCGACATCTGATTTTTTGACTTTCTGCCTCTGAAAATCTTTTGATCAATTTTCTCGAACGGTCAGTTTTGTACAGCAATGGCTTCAGAAAACAATGCACAAGGGAACAACAGTACCCCTCCTAGTCTCAGGAAGGGAGAATATCAAATGTGGAGGAACAGATTCCTTAATTTCCTCGAGCACAAAGAGAACTCCGCTGCGATGCTTGAATCATTGCTTGAAGGACCAGCTGAACTCTTGATTTCAGTTGGTGGAGATCCAGAAAATAATCCTCCTATTTTTTCAGAAATAAGGAGGAAAGTGCCATCTGAATACACAGAAGCTGACAAGCTCAGACTTCGTGGTGACCTCATGGCCAAAACATACCTTCTTCAAGCAATCCCCAATGAAGTATATGTTCTCATAGACAGCATGCAAATAGCTAAGGAAATGTGGGATGAGATAGAGAAGCTGCTACAAGGCACAAGCATCAGCCTCAAAACCAAGAAGACTACGATTCTTATCGCTTATGACTCCTTCAAAGCAGGTCCAGGAGAACCATTGAATGAGACTTACAACAGACTTGTTCAACTGGTAAATGAACTCAGAAAAATCAAAGTATTCAGGTCCAATCTGGAACTGAATATTAGATTTTTATCTAGCCTGCATCCTGCATGGGAAAAGACAGTGAAGGATGTCAGATCTCGGATAGATTTGGACGAAATTGACCTCTGCACACTCTATGAACATCTGAAGCAATTTGTCAACGAGGTTGCCTGTGCTGAGGATCATCACACCACAAACCCCTTAGCTCTTGTAATGGAGGCTCAGCCAAGAAGGACAACCACTTCACTAAAGAAGAAAAAGAAGAAGGTGGTGGTTGAATCAGATGATGATGATAGTAATGATGACAAATCTTATCTAGAGGCTGAGCTAGCAGACTTACAGAAGAAGATGGCACTGCTTGCCAAAAGATTTGCTAAGAAGAACAACTCCTCCAACAAGCTGAGAACTTCCTCCTCAAACTACAAGCAGAAGAACCATGATCAAGGATCTTCTAGGAAAGCATCATCAGCAGAAGAAGCTCCCAAATGCTACAATTGCGGTAAGCCTGGACATGTAATCAAAGACTTCCGCCTCCCAAAGCAGAAATATGCTAACTTCTACAAGCAGAAGATGCTGTGGAATAAGCAGAAAATGTTGATGGTGCAGAAAGAAGAAGAAACTTCTGCTATGATTGCTGAGAATGAGAACTGGGCAGAAGATTCTTCTTCTGAGGAGGAGGAGGAGGAAGACAACTATGCCCTTATGGCATGCTTGGAGGAAGATGAAAGAAAGGGTGATGCTGCGATCCCCGAAAGCGAGTGCTCAACAAGCTCTGTAAGTACCTCACATACTCCTTTAAATAATCAAATGCAGTCCTTACTTGAGAAGGACAATCTAATCAAAGAACTAAAGGAGAGACTAGACAATAATCACAGGGTACTGAAACAGAATCTAGACCAAAAGTCTTCCTTAAGTTTTCAACTTGAAATTGCAAAAGATCAGGTCAAAAAGGTGTCCTCAGATTTTGAAAGCTTTGAACTTAAGATAGCTGAATTAACTAGGAAATTTGAGGATAGTGAACGGGAAAAAAGCACAGCAAAGGCTGAATGCGATTTTTTGCATAACAAGAGAAGAACACTTTTAAATAAAGTAAAAGAACTAGAGGATCTAGCTGCTAGAAGAGGTCAATAAGAACAAACAGTTTTTCTGCTTAACAGCAAACAAAAGGATGACCGATTTTACAATGCTAAAACAGGACTGGGCATAACCAACCCACGTAATCTAAAGAAAGTTAACTGTCTTCAAATCTATAACAAAGATTACATGGGACTAGGGTTTGGCGAGAAAATGTATTTTCGAAGTGATGAAGAAAACGCTAAAGCAGATAGAAAGATATGTCGAAGATTGAACGCGAATCTGGTATACCGTATGAAAACCGTCCGCTGCTCTCCCTGGAGAAGGAGAGCAGCGGCAACCCTACTCTCTCTATCTTTACACCTCTGCGTCTCTAAGCCTCTATCGATTAGTTAGGGTTCCCGTAAGTTAGCCTCCTTTTATAGGAGAAGTTAGCTAACTTACGGGTTACAAGGAAGCCCACGGGCTGATACACATTTGTGGCCCGTATTACACGTTTAATTAATAACTACACAAATACAAAGATAACTAACTAGATTGAACACCATAAAATATTCCCAACAATCTCCCCCTTGGTGATCAATCGTGTTGAATCAGCATTGCAGCGCATATATCTTTGTCTTTGTTGTTATTGAGCTTCCTTTGTCTTTGAACTTGACTTCTGAGGAAGGCTATCTGAAGAAATCCTTGAAATCTCCCCTTTGATGTCTTCTTGACAATTTGATCTTTGATGCCGAGGGTTGAGGGACCTTCTGTATCTTGCATGTAGTCCTTGCCTTCCAGAAGTTGCTCTTGATCAGCTTGGATGAAGTCCGGTGACGCCTCTAGAATGAATATTCTTTGGAGAATAGGAGACGCCCATGGAATTCATCTTCAGGACACGAGTATTTGACCTCTGTCTCCTCCACAATGTAGTCTTTTTGACTATTTGGAATGAATGCATTTGAGGAGAACTTGTCGGTGGCACAGCGGAACATAATGATGGTTGATTTGTGAGTGTAGCTGACCATTTGATTTGAGTTGCGGAGATAAGTGTCCCAGAATGATTTGTTCAGTGTTAACAGCATGTGGACCACTCTCCCCCTCATGACGATCCGATGAATCGGGACGTCATGCTTTTATTCTTTTATTCTGCGGAAATAAAAACATGAAAAACAAGCAGAATCTAAAAAAGATAATGTAGCCCCCCGGGGTCGTGAAGACGCCCGTTATCATCACTATAGAGATAAACTCTTTAGCAATGGCCTGAAAATGTTGGTGATTCTTATGTTGCAACAGCAGGACTTCCTTCCAATTATTGGTCTACATCTGTAATAGATGAGCCCTATGGAAGTTCTCGCAGGTCATGAAGACCAGCAACTGACTCTAAAAGTGCGTCTGTGTCCTAGAAAATTTCAAAACATTTGGGAGTGAGTAACTAGACACGACGTGATCAATGAAAGTTCAGTGGCATGGGGCTGAGGCCACTGTAGTCAGTATTACTTGCCTCGGAAGGAGACAGTAATGAGAGATGCGGTTCCCCGTGAACTATGATTAAACACCTGTCTGTTGGGAGACAAGTGAGTGGTCTAGGGTAGGGTTGTGCATGCGTCGTTTGGACAAAATGCAGCGACTTCTACCCGGGATCTGAATAAATTCAGTCCTGAACCTATGGGGATAGTCCAGAGTATTTTAGTGGCTAGGAGCAAATGTTCAATTCATAGCAGGCAATTGAGGTAGCAGAATCATCATTGATAATTGTTTTTCTTTTCACTTGAGCCTTCTGCTTCCTAATGCTCATAATGTTCACTCACTCACTCGCTCACTTACGCACTTACGCTCGGCTTTGTCCCTTGGGTAGGCTTAGTTGGGTTTACTAAGTCATAGGGACATGTTCTCTCATTACTTTCTTCATTTTCTCTCTGTACTCCCCCTCAACTGGAGCACTCGGTATGCTTTGTCATTGTTAGGCACCGGGGAGGATTACTTTGAACACTCCCCCTAGAATGTTGCATCCGTTGAGAGATTCCTTGCTTTGTCGGTGTAAGGCGCCAGGAGGAGAAAACTGAAACTCCCCCTCAGAATGTGCAAGGTTTGATTGCTCACAGCTTGTCATACCCGCCATGTGTGTGGAGCAATCTGAACATGTACCACACATGACGGTTTCCATGAGCTCATCATGTTGAATTTCAGCAGTTGATTGTTGATTGTTGTAAGATGACCGTTGACGCGAGGTAGATTGAATTATCTACGATTTTCAGACCTTTACATTGAAGTTTAGAAAAAGTTTGACCTCAGGGTTAACTTTGAAAGAATTTGAACAGATTTGCCTAAGTTTTGACCTGGACATCGGTGATTTACAATGTTTGTCGGAAAACTAACGTTTTGACCCTCAAGGACTGCGAGTGAGGGCGCGTGAGAATGGGTTCTGGGACGTAGCCCGCGAATTAATGTATATCTTTTCGTTAGCTTGCCAACAAAAAAAAGTTTGCTCAAATCGGATCACCGAGTCAAAAGTTATGGCCAAAACAGTGCGGTGTCGCAGAAAATCTCTAATTTTGAGTTTTTGAGGAATTTCTTCGAAGTTGAGGTTCTCGATGATGAATATTGAGAGCAAGTGGATTTTAAACAAAATTCTAAGGCAATACTTCGAAATCCAAATCTCGAGGTTGCCTCGAAGAATAATGGCGAAATCCACCCACAAAACAAACCTCAGAATATCGAAATCTGCAGAATTTCAAAATGTTTGAACATCGAAAACTTTGGAGGTTCGAAAACCCTCATAATCTCGAAAACTTGCTATTTGAAAAACATCAGAACATCGAAAACTCCTGAAACATTTATAAGCAGGGAATCATTCAGAGAACCTTATAATGTAAAGCTTCGATGAACTGCAAAGGATGTCAAGATTCGAATTATGAGTTCCAAGAAACTGCAAACTTTGAATGATTCAAAACATCGAGAAATTTTGAAAATCTCGAAATCTTCAGAATGTCGAGATCCAAAACATCGAGATCCCAAATGTCGATATCCCAAAACTCAAAATTCCTAAACTCGAAATCCCAAAACTCGAGATTACAAATCTCGAGATCTTGATTTCGAGATTCAAATCTCGAGATCATGATGTCGAGATGCAAATCTCGAGATCAAGATGTCGAGATGCAAATCTCGAGATCAAGATGTCGAGATGCAAATCTCGAGATCAAGATGTCGAGATGCAAATCTCGAGATCAAGATGTCGAGATGCAAATCTCGAGATCTCAAAAGTCGAGAAGAGGAAATCGAGTCCCTAAATGTCGAGATCCTGCAAAACGAAAACATTGATTTTTGAAAATCTGAAACCTGTTCTGAATAGCCCCGAAAGTCGAGATTCTCTTGTATCAGTTTCAAGCCAAAAACGTTTCTGCAGCAGTGAAAAATAAGGATTTCGAGATCTCAATGTAGAGATCTTCGAAATATAAAAATTGCATAAAACGAAAAAAGAGGTATGCTGCTGGATCGGTTTTGAAAGGCGAGTCCAACAGTATGTTTTTTACAAAATTTCGTTCACAAACGAGATTACAGGAGCAAATCTCTACATATAGAAAAACAGAAGAAAAAACAGAGCAGTTCTTCGTTAGATCCAAAAATCGCAGACAGATCCAACCTGTTTCACGCCTCGGCTCTAATACCAAATGTTAATCCCTGTTTCTGTAACAGCAATGAATAACGATCTAACAACGAAGATTAAACGTAAGGATGAACACAGAATGAATCAACGTAAAACCTTCTTTGATAAACCGTGAACTCGTACAACACAAAAGTATGCGCGTAAGGCTATGAAGAATAAGTACGACGTTAACCTATTCCTAAACCTCGGCTCCCTTTTTATAGGCGAGGTTTAGGTTAGGCGTACAAGGCTTTTAGCCTGTTTATATGGGCCTAACACTTGGCCCGATTGCTATATAATTCATGCACTAATTAAATACACGGATTAAATATAAAGCTAATCTATGACAAACTTGATTCACAATTAAATATCTCCAACAGGTTGCAACTATGACTTCCAGCTCACACAAGAGCCACAAAAAGTGAAGATATAGGATGTGGTAGACTTTCGGTTATCCCTGTCATTATCATAGTTAGAGTCTACATAACCACACAATTTTACACCTTCAGAATGTTTTGCAAAAACCAATCCATGAGCAGCAGAAGCATTAAGATACCTTAACAACCATTTTAACGTATTCGAGTGCACAACACCAGGATTAGACATATATCTACTTAAGCAACTAACAACATAAGCAATATCAGTTCTAGAGCGAACCATTAAGTACATCACAGAACCAATGGCATTAGAGTAAGGCACATACTTCATCTTCTCAATTTCAAGAGCAGTCTTTGGGGACTGTTCCTTACTTAACCCAAAGTGAGATGCAAGAGGAACACTCACAGGGGTGACATTGAGCATATTAAATTTACTCAAAACTTTTTCAATATATGAAATCTGATTTAAAACAAGTGTGGAAGCAGATCTATTTCTAACAATATTAATACCAAGGATCCTTTTGGCATCACCAAGGTCCTTCATAGCAAAGTTTTCACATAAGCATTTTTGCACAACAGTAATAGACTTAAGGCATGGACTAATAATGAGCATATCATCCACATAAATTAGCAAATAAACAGGTACAGAAGACACATTCTTCAAGTATAAGCAGTGATCACAGCTAGACTTAGCAAATTTCATGGATTTCATACACTGATCAAACCTAATGTTCCACTGTCTAGGGGATTGCTTCAGGCCATACAAGACCTTTCTAAGCAGACAAACATGATTGCTCTTTTTGGAATCCACAAAGCCCTCAGGCCGGGTCATGTAGATTTTCTTACCTAAATCACCATGCAGAAAAGCAGTGGTGACATCCATCTGCTTCATTTCCCAGTTATAGTAAGCAACAAGAGCAAGCATAATGCGGACAGTAGTAAACTTAACCTCAGGAGCAAAGATTTCAGCATAATCTATCCCCTCTTTTTGAGTAAAACCCTTTGCCACTAGTCTAGCCTTAAACCTAACAGAGTCAGACTCTTCTTTGACTTTGTAGAGCCACTTGCACTCGATCAACCACAGAGCAGTTAGGAGGTATGGGAACTAAGATCCAGGTCTGGTTCACATGCAAGGAGTCCATCTCACTTTGCATAGCCTTAATCCACTTGACGAGCACTTTGTCACGGTGAGTCAAAATAATTTCAATACTAAACACTTATACGTAGTATAGTGCAGTAGAGTTCGTATCCACAGGGAAAGAAATGATTTTCTTTCTATGAAACTAGTAATTAAAAGGGGGATTTTGGTTTTGAGAGATTTAATTCAATTAAGAAACTAAGATGAACAACCTATATGTGTTTAATTCAAGAATAAAAGGGACTTGGCTTTGCTACTTTCCACTTGTTGATATATTTTAGTCGATCCTTGTTATATTTATAACTTATCCCCTCTCGAATACTCAATCGAGGAGTATCTCCTATTCATTGAGGGTAGTTATTAACAACGACCGTTCATTAATAACCCTTACTATTAATCAAGTATAGAACAACACCGTATACCGATATAATAGTAGCATTCAATCTTTTTAACTCCTTGATGAAATCAATTGAGATTGATAACCTTAACACAACGGTTTCGGTTTAACCAACAAAATTAATCCCTCTTAAGTTTATTAACCACGACCGTGCATTAATAAACCGAAGTTACTTACTTGTGAAACCACCAACGATTAACCATCGGTTCGTTGATCGTTTCTAGTAATAATTAATGTCGGAACGTTAACTAATCGTCACTTAACAACCCTCCAACATTAATATAGAATGAGATTAAGGGAAGAATTAATAATCAAGAGAAGAAGTTAAGAAAATAACTCACAACTTTAATAATCAACAAGCTTCAAGAGCAAAACCAAGAATGGAAGTTTAGCTCCTCATTTGGAGGCTAAACATAGCTAGAAAATATAAAGAAATGCTATTCTAAACTGAGCTAAAGAGAATGGAAGAAGAGATGATTTTTAGAGGAGAAAAAGAGTGCTATTTATAGGTGTTTTTCAACACCTTTGGCCGGGTACCTGACCGGGTATAGGTACATACCCGACCGGGTACCGGTCAAAATCAGATAATCTCCCACGTTTCATTGTTCCAGCACGTTAATTTGTCCCGGGTCAAGTCAGATCCGACCGGGTCAAGTGAGGGACCCGACCGGGTTTGGTCTAAATCAGATTTTTTTCCAAATCTTTGTGATCTTCAGCATGTTCTGGTGTTCCGGGTCATATCTGACCCGACCGGGTCGAGTAAGGGACCCGACCGGGTCTTACTTTTTCTTCTTAGATCCGGTCTTCAACTGACCCGACCGGGTTCAAGGTCTGACCTGGTCGGGTTTTTGTGCTCCTGGGCCTTTTTGTCTTCACTTTTTCTCCCTTTTTCCTTGCTACAAACTCTATCACTATTCTATAACTCCGAAAAGAAGGAGAGAACAATTACAAACAAAATAAAACAAGTACTTACAAACTAACTAAAAGTGATGGAAAATCCACACTCAATCAGCATAAAAACATACGTTTATGCACTATTAACTAGTGCATATCAAACACCCCCACACTTGAATTTTTACTAGTCTCGAGTAAAACAAATTTTGTCCAAGGGGTCCTTAATTGAAAAGAGTAGCAACACCAACATCCACAAGTTTTTATAACAAATACATAAAGCATCTCCAAAACCAAAAGAGTAAAGATGGGTCTTCAATTTCAATCCGAACTCTCTATAGTAATCGCCCTCAGGATCTGGGAAGATCTCCCCCACCACTAGTCCGTGGCACAGTCCCTAGTGCCCGCCCGCATCTCCGCCATCGAAAAATCCTCCATAGCCCCTATACTGTGTATCCTCGTCCATATGATCCCCACTGTATCCGTCTTCCCCGCCTCCACCACTAGAGGTTGAGCCACCAAAATAACCCCATTCAGTGGGGTTGTACCATGAAGGTGCCGGAGGAGGAGTGGTCATGGAGGTGAAGTTTCCCTGATGCGCGATATAGAAGTAGATAGGCCCAAAAGTCCTCCTTTGATCCTCTTCATATCAGCGCCAATCTTCTCGCCTTTGTTCTTCAATCCTCTTGAAGCTGTGCCTTTGCTCATTTCTGTACAGCCCGACTTCCTCCCGAAGTTGGGTGTAATTGAGGTTAAGAGCATTCATGTTGTTTAGCATTTCTTGCTCAAATGGAGAGTATTGATGAGCATGGGGTTGTGGGTGAGGTTGTTCAGGAATGATGGGTGGTGCTTCAAGTGCAGGCTGTTCATTGGCGGCTTCATTGTCCCCCGCCTCATTTTCTGGGGGTGCAAAATGTGGTGGAATTCCCCCGGGCATACAATAGTGGTGTCCATCACCGATTTGGTGATCGATGATGTTAAGCAGGAGGTTTTCGGAAGGGAAGGGGTAGTATAGTTCTTGGCCTGGTTTGATGTGCCAATTGTAGATTTCTAGGCCATCATGTTCGATGTGTGAGAGGGTCACATTGCCAGCATTCTTTAAAAATTGAAGGCCAAGAAGGGTCATGTGGTTTTGTGCACCATTGCATACAAAACCATATAGTGTCGCAATGTGGGTAATTAGACCCCCTATCAGAATTTTTCCTCCACCACTTTTAACATTGATGATGTGATCCCAAAGAACTGTGGTCACATCATATGGCCCGGCACCCGGAAGAACAGCTTGTGCTAAGAGGCATACATCCCACACCCTAGTTTGATGGTTGTTTGGTCTTCCGAAAAAGCAATTAGCCAAGAATTTTAAGAAAATTCGGAAGATCGGGTGTTGGACATGGTTGACATTGAGGTGGGAGGTACGAACCTTGACAATTCCGGTCATTCTTCTCCATAGTTCATAGGCCACCGGTGAACTATACGCTACCGTGTCATCAAGCAAAGGTAGACCGAAGTGTTCAGCGAATTCTCGTTTGGTGAGTGAGCGGTTCTCGTTGAGCAAACGAAAGTTGATCGTGTTATTTGTGTGATCATTTTCATCCTTCACATGCTCAACGGAACTGTAAAATTCATACACCAAACGAGAATATAGCCAATTGTGCATATCAAATATTTTAAGCATGCCACACCTTTGGAATATATCTCTCATAATGTCATGAATCCAGAACATCGTTAATGTCAATTGGCATACAAAGCGGGAGGGTTTTACCTCTCGTTCGGATTGCTCAAGGAAGCGGATGTGTTGTGATTCGGTCTCAAACTCCACTGATTCGAAACCCTCGACTGGTGGAATAACTCTTGGAGCTCTTGAAGAAGAAGCTCTTCCCTTTTTTGGTGCCATGGAATTGTTTTCCTCCCCTTTTTTTGAAGGGTTTTTGATTTTTTGGGGGAAGTGAGGTTTGGTGAGGGTGAGTGGTATGGTTTTGTAGAGGATGATGAGGAGAAGAGGTTTTTGGTGTTTGTTGGGGAATTTGGCTTGAAATTGGACCTTGAATGTCCGAAAATGGAGAGGTTCGAAATTTGGGGTAGGGTTTTTGAGTTTGGTTGATTTGGGGGATTTTGGAGGGATTAATTGGTGTAGGGTGGGAGAGGGAGGTGAGGAGATGAAGAATATGATGTTTTTTGATGAATTTGGTGTGGGAATGGGGGAGATTTGGGAGTTTTGGTGGATGAAAATGGAGGTTTGGGGAGGGTTGGTTCGAAATTTGGGGAGAGGGAATGGGGAAGAAGGTAAAGGCCCGACTTGGTATAGGCTGAAAAAGTCGTTGACCCGGTCGGGTCCCCTTATTTACCCGATCGGGTCAGCGTTCCAGAGGCTGGCAGAATGTTTTTTGGCTGGATACCCGGTCGGGTCTCCTTATTTGACCCGGTCGGGTAAGCTGTGTTCTTAACCAGTGAGGTCTGGTGGTTGATACCCGATCGGGTGAAATAAGGTACCCGGTCGGGTTTTCCTCCTTTTTTCAATTTTCTCACTCCCCCACCCGGGTAGCCATTCGGGTATCTCCGTCTGTCTGCAATACCCGACCGGGTGAACTCACATACCCGGTCGGGTTTATTCTTTTTTTTTTAATTTTTCATTTCCACACCCGGGTAGCCGTGCGGGTATCCCTGTATTCCTGTAATACCCGACCGCGTGAGTTATGATACCCGGCCGGGTATACTCCAAATTCAATTTTTTTCTCTTTTTTTTGAAATGATTTTACACACACACTCTACTGAAGAAAAAAAAGAAGAAAAATATACCGTGCATGGGTTGCCTCCCAAGAAGCGTTTTATTTAACGTCGTGGCTCGACGATATCTTCTGTTGTTCCTCATTCGTAGACCGGTTCAGAAAGGTCTACGACTTCCACATTTTTGGGTTGAAAACCCTCAAAGAAGGGTTTTAATCTCTGTCCGTTCACTTTCAGCACCTCTCCCGTCTCCAGGTCCTGAATTTCCACCGCCCCGTGTGGATATGTTTTGACCACTTTGTATGGTCCGGTCCAACGGGATCTGACGAGCACTTTGTCACGGTGCGTCAAAATAATTTTCAATACTAAACACTTATACGTAGTATAGCGTAGTAGAGTTCATATCCACAGGGAAAGGAATGATTTTCTTTCTATGAAACTAGTAATTAAAAGGGGGGTTTTGGTTTGAGTGATTTAATTCAATTAAGAACTAAGATGAACGACCTATATGAGATTTAATTCAAAGATAAAAAGGACTTGGCATTGCTACTTTCCACTTGTTGATGTATTTTAGTCGATCATTTTTATATCTATAACTTATTCCCTCTCGAATACTCAATCGGGGAGTATATCCACTTCATCGAGGGTAGTTATTAACAACGACCGTTCATTAATAACCCTTACTATTAATCAAATATAGAACAACGCCTTATACCGATTTAATAGTAGCATTTAATCTTTCTAACTCCTTGATGAAATCAATTGAGATTGATAACCTCAACACAAGCGGTTTCGGTTTAACCAACAAAATTAATCCCTCTTAAGTTTATTAACCACGACCGTGCATTAATAAACTGAAGTTACTTACTTGTGAAACCATCAACGATTAACCACCGGTTCGTTGGTTGTTTCTAGTAATAATTAATATATGAAACAAAACTAGTTGATCCTTTAAGTAATGTTCAAAATATTAATATGAAATAAGAGTAGGGATTAATTAATATTCAAGGAAGAATATTATTAAAGAAGATGAATCCTACTATAATTAATATCAAGATGTTAACTAATTGTCATCTTAGCAACACTCCTCAATATTAATATAGAGGAAGAAAATACCATTCTAACTAATGTCGAGATGTTAACTAATTGTCATCTATGCAACACTCCTCAACACTAATATAGAGATGATATTAAGGAAATAACTATTAATTAATATTCAAGGAAAGAAGTTAAGAAAATAACTCACAACTTTAATAATCATCAAGCTTCAAGAGCAACACCAAGAATGGAACTTTAGCTCCTCATTTGGAGACTAAACATAGCTAGAAAAATATAAAGAAATGCTATTCTAAACTGAGCTAAAGAGTATGGAAGAAGGGATGATTTTTTGTGAAGAAAAAGTGTGCTATTTATAGGTGTTTTTCAACACCTTTGGCCGGGTACCCGACCGGGTCAAGTACTTACCCGACCGGGTCCAGTCAAAATCAGATAATCCGCCACGTTCTGGTGATCTTCGCACGTCGTTTTGTCCCGGGTCACATCTGACCCGACCGGGTCAAGTAGGGGACCCGACCGGGTCCAGTGACTTTCTTGTCAATTTCGTCTGTTAAATCATACCCGACCGGGTGGGGGTTTCTACCCGGTCGGGTTTCACTCCTGGGCAGTCAAATTTCTTGTTTTCTTCTCTTCAAAGTCTTCCTTTCCAACACCACAAATCCTAACTATACTTTACAACTTATAAATGAGAATTAAAATACGATTACAACTAAAATCACACAAATGTTTACAAACTAAATAAAACGGTAAACAATACACACAAATCAATCATAAAAATATACATTTATGCACTACTAATTAGTGCATATCAATCTCAGCTTTCCCGGAAATAGACGAAGGCGTGATTGGAATAGGAGGACTTTTTCATCAAGTTTAAAGTCTTTTCGTATGATCATTTTATCATGCCACTCCTTCGTCTTTCTTTTGTATATTTCTGCATTGTCATAAGAATCCAGGCGAAGTTCTTCCAATTCTTGTAATTGGAGCTTCCTATGTACACCGGCCTCGTCAAGATTGAGGTTGAATTCTTTAACCGCCCAATAGGACTTGTGTTCGAGCTCTACAGGGAGATGACATGCTTTCCCAAACACAAGTCTATAAGGAGACATACCGATTGGGGTTTTGTAAGCAGTTCAGTATGCCCATAGCGCATCATCAATGCGTATACTCCAATCCTTCCTGTTCGGGTTCACTGTTTTCTAGAGTATAGATTTCAACTCCCTGTTTCAGGTTTCCGCTTGGCCATTGGTTTGAGGGTGATAGGCTGTAGAAATTTTGTGAGTCACACCATATTTTCTCAGTAGGGATCCCACAATTTTATTGCAAAAATGTGTGCCTCGATCGCTAATTAAAATTCGAGGGACCCCGAACCTTGAAAATATGTATGATTTGAGAAAACTAGCCACTACCTTGGCATCATCAATTTTTGTTGCTTTGGCCTCCACCCATTTGGAGACGTAGTCTACTGCAAGAAGGATGTATATGTTACCTTGGGAATTTGGGAATGGTCCCATGAAGTCGATACCCCATGCATCGAAAATCTCACAGAAAAGCATGGGGTTTTGTTGCATCTCGTTCCTCCTGGAAATGTTGCCCGCTCTTTGGCAATTGTCACAAGATCGACAAAAGCCGTGTGCATCCCGAAATAGACTCGGCCACCAAAAACCGCTTTCAAGTATCTTCATTGCTGTTCGTTTCGGGCCGAAATGTCCTCCACAAGCATAAGAGTGACAAAACTCTATGATGTGGGCTATCTCATATTCAGGGATGCATCTTCGGATTATTTGATCCTTACAATGCTTCCACAAATATGGGTCATCCCACACATAGAGTCTTGAATCCATTTTTAATTTTTCTTTTTGAGATTTTGAGAGTTGTGGAGGAAATTTGCCGGAAACGAGGAAGTTCACGATATTTGCGTACCATGGTTGTGTGACTTTGATGGAGAAGAGAGTTTCATCCGGGAATTCTCCTTTGATGAGATTTGTGTGGAGGTCTTCGATGTCTTTGTGAGGAATGAGGCGGCTTAAATGATCGGCCACCAAATTCTCCGCTCCTTTCTTGTCTTTGATTTCCACATCAAACTCACTCAATAGAAGGACCCATCGAATGAGTCTTGGTTTGGCTTCTTTCTTTGTAATAAGGAATCGAAGAGCGGCATGGTCGGTGTAGACAATAACTTTCGTTCCAAGAAGGTAGGAACGAAACTTTTCCAAAGCAAAAACCACCGCTAGCATTTCCTTCTCGGTGGTGGAGTAGTTCTTTTGGGCTTCGTTGAGGGTTGATGAGGCGTAGTAGATGACATGGGAGGCTCTTCCAACTTTCTGGCCCAAAACAGCCCCCACCGCATAGTCACTTGCGTCGCACATGATCTCAAAAGGAAGAGACCAGTTGGGAGCCTGTATGATCGGGGCAGTCACCAATCTTGCTTTCAAAGTGTCAAAAGCCTCTTTGCATTCATTGTTTAGATTAAATTCCACCTCCTTTTGTAAAAGTTTGCAAAGGGGAGATGAGATTTTTGAGAAATCCTTGATGAATCTCCTATAGAAACCGGCGTGACCGAGGAAAGAGCGGATGTCCCGTACATTTGTGGGGTACGGGAGCGTTTGAATCACATCGGTCTTTGCTTTGTCCACCTCGATCCCCTTTGATGAGATCACATGCCCAAGAACGATCCCTTGTTCTACCATGAAGTTGCATTTTTCAGAGTTCAGCACAAGGTTGGATTCAATGCAACTCTTTAGCACAAGAGTGAGGTGATAGAGGCAAGAGTCAAAAGAGTCCCCATGGATTGTGAAATCATCCATAAAGACCTCCATGAATACCTCCACAAATTCTGAAAAGATGCTCATCATGCACCTTTGAAAGGTGCCCGGTGCGTTGCATAATCCAAAGGGCATTCATCGGTAGGCAAAAGTGCCAAATGGACATGTGAAGGTTGTTTTCTCTTGGTCCTCCGGGGCTATTGGTATTTGGAAATACCCGGAGTAACCATCGAGAAAACAATAGAACTTGTGCCCTGCTAACCTCTCTAGCATTTGATCAATAAAAGGCAATGGAAAGAAGTCTTTCCTAGTCACCGAATTGAGTCTTCGGTAGTCAATGCAAACTCGCCACCCGTTTTGAATTCGGGTGGGCACCATCTCGCCATCCTTGTTTTCAATGACCGTTACTCCGGTCTTCTTTGGCACCACTTGAGTAGGACTCACCCACTTGCTATCGGAAATGGGAAAGATGATTCCCATTTGAAGCAATTTGATTACCTCCTTTTCACCACCTCCATCATGGGTGGGTTCAATCTTCGTTGCGGTTGTCTCACCGCTTTGGCCTCGTCTTCGAGCAAGATCCTGTGCATGCATGTGGATGGACTAATGCCTTTGATGTCGGCAATAGACCATCCAATGGCCAATTTATATTCCTTCAAGACCGTGATCAATCTTTCTTCTTGTTCTTGGGACAGGGCATTTGAAATAATCACCGGTAGGGTGTGATTTTCACCCAAGAACACATGCTTCATATTTTCAGGGAGTGGTTTTAATTCCACCTCCGGTGCCTGCAAAACAGATGGTAGCGGCTTCTCGCTTGGAATGGTTAGTGGGAGGGATTTAGAGTGCGGTGGAAAAAGTGGGAGTTGATTTAACTCCGCCACCATAATCTTCATGTTATTCGACATAGAGTATTCCAATGTAAAATCCTCTATGTCGTTTTCTATTGCGCTTAGTGCTTCATCCTTGCCCTCAATTTCAAATACATCTTGGACCCAAGTGTCGCAAGTGTCAATCTCAAATAGAGAGTGATTATCAGTGGGGTATTTCATTGAGTCGTAGATATTAAATTCGACTTTTTCACCATCGAACTCCATGGTTAACACTCCACTAAAAACGTCAATTTTTGCCTTAGCCGTTTTCAAAAAGGGTTGTCCTAGTAAAATTGGGACTGCATTTTTATCGTTCTCCATTTCAAGAACGTAAAAATCAGCAGGAAAGATTAAATTATCAACCATGACGAGAACATCCTCTACCACACCTTTTGGGTAGGCATTGGATCTATCTGCAAGTTGGATAACGACCCCCGTCTCATGTAAAGGTCCTAGTTCTAGGGACTTATATAGAGAATATGGGATGACATTGATTGATGCACCCAAATCTAACATAGCCCTAGAAGAACTAGAATTTCCAAGTTTACATGGTATAGTGAACATTCCCGGATCACTATACTTTTTAGGCAGTTTCTTTTGAAAAACGGCCGACACTCTTTCACTTACTTGGATTTTATGCTTGCCATTCAACTTGTGTTTCCTTTTAATTGTGCAAAGCTCTTTTAAAAACTTTGCAAACCTAGGAACACCTTTTATTAAATTGAGAAGAGGGATATTTACCTCACATTTGCTGAAGGTCTCATAGATGTCTTTGTCATTGTTGTATTTCCGGTTATCCTTGAGAGCCTCCGGAAAAGGTGGTACCGGCTCATATGAGTTGAGCGGTGGGAACTTTCTTTGAGGTGTGATTTCCTCCTCCTTTTCTTCTTCATTTTGAGGGTTTGTGCTTGGCATCAAGATCTCCTCATCCTCTTCTCCCACATGGCTCTTTGCTTTCGCCTTAGCCATAACCAACTCTTTGCCACTTCTCAAAGTGACCGCATGAGCTTGTTGCCTCGGATTCGGCTCCGTTTGAGATGGGAGTTTTGCCGAATCCCTAGCTTCTAGCCTACTCACGGCGTTTGAGATTTGACTCATTTGGCTTTCCAAATTGTGGATGCTAGACTTTGTGGTTTCTTGAAATTGGGCCACACTTTGTTGCATCGTAGTCATATTCATGGCTAATGCTCGAATCATGTCTTCGGTGGACATGCTTGAGTTCGATGTTTGGCCTTGTTGTTTAAATTGTTGAGGAGGGGGAGGGTTTGTTTGTTGAGGGGGTTGAGAGTTTCCGTACCTTAGATTTGGATGATCCCTCCATCCTGGATTGTAGGTGTTGCCGTGAGGATCGTACCTCCTTTGGCCTTGGAACCCCAAAGCATTGACATGCTCGGAGTTCTCCTCTTGTAAAGTTGGGCAAGAATATGTGGGATGCCCTTGTGTTGAACAGATGCCGCAGACCTTGACTTCTTGGGTTTTTGGATTCAAAAGGAAATCTTTAACCAAAGAAGTCAAGCCGGCTACTTGACTCTCCAACGAGTTGTTGGATTCCGCTGCCATAACTCTCTTTGTTGACCGCCGATCATAGTGTCTACAATTTTCGGCCAACTCCGAGATAAGATTCCTAGCTTGAGAAGGAGTTTTGTTGACTATTCCTCCTCCGCATGCAGCATTGATCATCCGTCTATCATCATTGCAAAGACCATCATAAAAGTAAAGGATGAGGTCTTGCTCCGAGTAGCCGTGATACGGACAGCTCGCACAGAGTTTCTTGAATCGTTCCCAGAATTCGTAGAACGATTCATCATCTTTTTGCTCCACATTGCTGATTTGTTTCTTTAAAGATGAGGAGATGGAGGCGGGATAATACCTTTCGAGGAAGCTCTTCTTCATGGCCGCCCAAGTGTCTATGCTTCCCGAGGGAAGATAGAATAGCCAATCTTTGGCGGTGTCTTTGAGGGAGAATGGGAAAGCCCTCAACTTAATTTGCTCCTCGGTAACACCGTTTGGGCACATGCTTGTGCAAACGATGTGGAACTCCGAAAGATGTTTATTCAGATCCTCTCCTCTTAGCCCGTGGAAAGATGGAAGTAGATGTATGAGTCCGGATTTCAACTCAAATGTAGCACCCCCATCAAGAGTTGGGAAGGTGATACATAAGGGTTGTTGATTTAGATTGGGGGCTGTGAGCTTTTTCTATTTCGGGGTTTGTTTGGTAGGTGAGTTGGTTTATGGATCGGGTTTTTACCATATACTCAAACAAAGCTCAGCAAAAATAGAAAACTATATATATATATTTTTTTGATTTTTCTTGAAATAAAAAGAAAAAAAAGTAATTGCCTTTCCCCGGCAACGGCGCCAAATTTGACGAGCACTTTGTCACGGTGCGTCAAAATAATTTCAATACTAAACACTTATACGTAGTATAGTGCAGTAGAGTTCGTATCCACAGGGAAAGGAATGATTTTCTTTCTATGAAACTAGTAATTAAAAGGGGTGTTTTGAATTTGAGTGATTTAATTCAATTAAGAAACTAAGATGAACAACCTATATGTGTTTAATTCAAGAATAAAAGGGACTTGGCTTTGCTACTTTCCACTTGTTGATATATTTTAGTCGATCCTTGTTATATTTATAACTTATCCCCTCTCGAATACTCAATCGAGGAGTATCTCCAATTCATCGAGGGTAGTTATTAACAACGACCGTTCATTAATAACCCTTACTATTAATCAAGTATAGAACAACGCCGTATACCGATATAATAGTAGCATTCAATCTTTTTAACTCCTTGATGAAATCAATTGAGATTGATAACCTTAACACAACGGTTTCGGTTTAACCAACAAAATTAATCCCTCTTAAGTTTATTAACCACGACTGTGCATTAATAAACCAAAGTTACTTACTTGTGAAACCACCAACGATTAACCATCGGTTCGTTGATCGTTTCTAGTAATAATTAATGTCGGAACGTTAACTAATCGTCACTTAGCAACCCTCCAACATTAATATAGAATGAGATTAAGGGAAGAATTAATAATCAAGAGAAGAAGTTAAGAAAATAACTCACAACTTTAATAATCAACAAGCTTCAAGAGCAAAACCAAGAATGGAAGTTTAGCTCCTCATTTGGAGGCTAAACATAGCTAGAAAAATATAAAGAAATGCTATTCTAAACTGAGCTAAAGAGAATGGAAGAAGGGATGATTTTTAGAGGAGAAAAAGAGTGCTATTTATAGGTGTTTTTCAACACCTTTGGCCGGGTACCCGACCGGGTATAGGTACATACCCGACCGGGTACCGGTCAAAATCAGATAATCTCCCACGTTTCATTGTTCCAACACGTTAATTTGTCCCGGGTCAAGTCAGACCCGACCGGGTCAAGTGAGGGACGCGACCGGGTTTGGTCTAAATCAGATTTTTTTCCAAATCTTTGTGAGCTTCAGCATGTTCTGGTGTTCCGGGTCATATCTGACCCGACCGGGTCGAGTAAGGGACCCGACCGGGTCTTACTTTTTCTTCTTAGATCCGGTCTTCAACTGACACGACCGGGTTCAAGGTCTGACCCGGTCGGGTTTTTGTGCTCCTGGGCCTTTTTGTGTTCAGTTTTTCTCCCTTTTTCCTTGCTACAAACTCTATCACTATTCTATAACTCCGAAAAGAAGGAGAGAACAATTACAAACAAAATAAAACAAGTACTTACAAACTAACTAAAAGTGATGGAAAATCCACACTCAATCAACATAAAAACATATGTTTATGCTCTATAAACTAGTGCATATCACCACTGTTGGGACTCCTTAGAGTCTAAGGCTTCCCTATAGGTCTTGGGTTCATCAAGTTCTAGGGATTCAAAAACAGTAAAGCAAACTCAGAGACATCACTCACACTGAAAGCATAGTCAGACGTGGAATCAGCCTTTTTCTTAATAGGTTTTTTGGTTCTATCCCTATCAAGTTGGTAGTCATGCAAGTTATCATGGACATTAGTTTGGATAGTAGCATCGTTCACATTATTATCAGTTATGGACTCCACCTCAAAAGGAGTGGTGGAGTGATCTTGTTCAACAGACATGTCAGCATGCACATAGGGTATAGTGGGGCCAACAGCACTATCAGATTCTATAGGAATAGTGACAGGAAACAAGGGTTCAGGCTCCACCTCAAAAGGAGTCAAGTTGGATCTAGGAAGACAAGGAAACTCAGTTTCATTGAAGATAACATCCCTACTGACAACTACCTTGAAACCAGGGACACTTCTATCCCATTGTCTATAACCCTTAACCCCTTCAGGGTAACCTAAGAACACACATTTCTTGGATCTGGGATCCAATTTGTCTGAATTTTGATGCACATGAGCAGAACAACCAAAAACACAAAGGTTTGACAGGTCAAGAGGTTTTCCAGTGAAAACCTCTTCAGGACATTTACCACTCAAAGGAACAGAAGTTGACCTATTTATCAAGTGGGCAGCTGTAGTAACGGCCTCACCCCAGAATTTCTTAGATAGACCAGACGCAGCTAAGAGGCTCCTAACCTTGTCCATGAGGGTCCTATTCATTCTTTTAGCAATACCATTTTGCTTAGGGGTATAGGGGACAGTCTTATGCCTTCTAATTCCAGAGTCCATACCCAGATTGTCAAGGTCCTTATTGCAGAATTCAAGACCATTGTGAGTTCTAAGAGTTTTAACTTTCAACCCTATCTGGTTTTCCACTAAGGTTTTCCAATGGGTAAACTGACTAAACACATCAGACTTATACTCTAAAAGGCACACCCAAACCTTCCTAGAGAAATCATCTATGACAGACAGAAAATATTTTTTACCCCCATGGGTAGGAACACTAGCAGCCCCCAAACATCTGCATGAACATATTCAAGGGCACATTTGGATTTTGGCGGATTTGGATACACAGAAGAAGGAAAACTGACCCTATGCTGTTTCCCCAGAATACAACATTCACAGAGTGGCACAGAAGTCACAGAATCTTTCCCAAAATAACCCCCATTATGCATAATAGCTAACCCCTTATTACTCATATGACCTAGTCTATTATGCCACAGAACAGACTTGTCAGATACAACCACAAAGGCAGAGTCAGAAACAGGCTTAACATGGCATACATACAGGTTATTGGCACGCATTGCTTTAAATAAGACAAGGGGATTTTTCAAAATTTTCATGCCACCCTTTCCCCATTTTTCTTCTAACCCACAGCCCTCAAGAGCAGAAACAGGCAGCGAATTATGACATAGATCTGGTACATGTCTCACATTTCTTATAGTAAACACAGTACCACAGTCAAATTTCAAACATATATCACCAACACCATGCACTTTACATTTCTTACTATCAGCCAAGGAAACAAAACCAGAATCACAAGTTTCATAAGTAGAAAACAAATGCTTAAAAGGCGTCATATGATATGAACAGCCAGAATCAATCAACCATTCATGTTCAGTTAAATCATTAAACACAGAGTTTGCATGATCACATACCATAAGAACATCACCATGATTATCATGCTCAACAACAACATTGGCTTGGTCAGATTTCTTAGGGTTTGGACAGTCTTTGATAAAATGGCTAGGGTTGCCACAATTGTAGCAAACACGCTTCCTAGACTTATTCCTTTTCTTACCTGGTTGACTATTGGCCTTACCATGATTATTATGCTTGGGGTGCCTAGACCTGCTCTTAGACCTACCCCTAACAAATAAAGCTTCACTAGAGTCAGACAACTGCTTACTAGTCTTGCGAGCCCTATCTAACACCTCGGCGTACGCCGTACCCGGATTCTTCTTCAATTCTTTGTACAACTCCCCCGTTCGGAGAGCATTCGTGAACAGGGTAATGGCGGTATCATCCGTCATGCTTCCCACTGTTAAAGTTTCATCCCTCCACCTTTTCAGGAATTGGTTGAGGGTCTCCTTGGCGTTTTGCTTCACGCTGGTCAAATAGCTGAAGTGCCGTTTGGGATTGGCACTGGAAGAAAATTGAGCCAAGAATAACGTTGATAACTCGGCAAAGCTATTGATTGACCCGGGCTGTAGTGTCCCGAACCATTCCTGGGCAGGCCCCCTGAGCGTGCTGAAAAACAAACGGCAAATGGCGGCCTCGGGTGCTCCTAGCAGCATAAGTCCCCCTTGGTAACTCCTCAGATGTACGTGGGGATCTCCCACCCCATCGTAAATTTGGCCGGTCGGGGGCTTGGCACCCCCTTGGATATCCGCGTACATGAGCTCCCTAGTAAACGGGGAAGTAATTCCCAGCTGAACTGGCGCAGGTTGTACAGGTACCCTGTTCATCTGGTCCCGCATTTCATTCATTTGCCTCCTCATCTCGGCCATCTCTTCCTCCTGGGCCGTCAAAGGGGGCGGTGGTGGAACCCTCATATCCGTACAGACCCGGTCCCAATGCCGCTGAGGGGCCCTAGTATTTTCCCGCTCGGCATACTGGAAGTGATGACCGACGGGAGTTGGTCCTCTAGCTTGTGACCCGACCGGGGTTCGGTCACTGGGACTGGGATGCGCTGCTGGTGGGGCGCTACGTCGATTATCCCGATGGGTATGCGAACGGGATGACGCTGTGGTCGTTTCCGCGCGTGGAGTTTCTCCTGTAAAGCTGGAACCTCCTTCCTCTTCGTTCGCCATGTGCTGCATGAATTGGGCCATGTCACGCATGGCCTGGGGATTTCTTCTCAGAGATTCGGGAATCACAAAATCCCCATTAAAACGAGGATACGATCCTCGACTGGATTGTCCTTGGGGGTTTTGACTCCCCGGGGTGTGACTCCTCCCGTGACGGTGTGACCCGTCGTTTGTGTGATAGGAATTGATTCTGACCATTTTTTTTAAAAAAATAGAGGTTTTTTGGATGTTTAGAAAGTGAAACTTTTTGTAAGTTTCCCACAGACGGCGCCAATGTTGAGGGTAAGTCCCGTAGATCCGAAAGCCCAACACGAACTTTGGATATATCAGGAATGGCCCAGAATCAAAGCGTATAAGAAAATATAAGATCTGAACTAACTAAAACTCGAAAGCCCACTTGTATTAATTAATCAATCTGATTACAAGGAATTTCCCGATCGGTAAGTCGGAAACTATGCTTTAATACAAGAAATAAGAGCAAATGATGCTATTCTAGAGCTTGGGTATTGAAATGCTAACCCTTACAATGACTTGAAACCTTCTATTTATACTAATGGAGAGCATGGGCTGCCTCTTGCTGATTGGCCGTTGTTCCACCGACTTGGTCATCCATGCTTCCACTTGCTGATGTCATAGTCTGGCATTAACTGCACCTGGCCACTTGCTGGTTGGCCGTTGCTCGAACGGGATGTTGGGCAGTACTGAAGATGCTGTCAAATTGGCCCAAGTATGATATATAGCCCGAACCTCGTTCGGTATGTCTTCTTACTGGGCCAACCTTTATTTGGGCCGAACCCCGTTCGGTATGTCTCCTTACTGGATCTTTTCATCATGGAGTGATGGGCCTGTTACTTGGGCCGGATATCTTGGGCCTTCCCGATCTGGGTATTGGGCCTCTAGGTCAATATCCCAACACCCGGTATTCGGTTCAGTACCATTACGGGACGGTTCGGTACCGGTTCGGTTCAGGTTTTATGCCCACCCCTAATAAATACACTCATTTTCCTTCACAAAAAATCACCAATTCACATATTCTCTTAAGCTCAGTTTAGAATAGCATTTCTTTATATTTTTCTAGCATGTTTAGTCTCCAAATGAGGAGCTAAACTTCCATTTATTGGTTTTGCTCTTGAAGCTTGTTGATTATTAAAGTTGTGAGTTATTTTCTTAACTTCTCTTCTTGAATATTAATTCTTCCCTTAATCTCATTACTATATTAATGTTGGGGTGTTGCTAAGTGACGATTAGTTAACACTTCAACATTAATTATTACTAGAAACGATCAACAAACCGATGGTTAATCATTGATGGTTTCACAAGTAAGTAACTTCGGTTTATTAATGCACGGTCATGGTTAATAGACTTAAGAGGGATTAATTTTGTTGGTTAAACCGAAACCGTCGTGTTGAGGTTATCAATCTCAATTGATTTCATCAATGAGTTAAAAAGATTAAATGCTTAAATCGGTATACGGCGTTGTTCTATATTTGATTAATAGTAAGGGTTGTTAATGAACGGTCGTTGTTAATAACTTCCCTCGATGAACTGGATATACTCCCCGATTGAGTATTCGAGAGGGGATAAGTTATAGATATAACAAGGATCGACTAAATATATCAACAAGTGGAAAGTAGCAAAGCCAAGTTCTTTTTATCTTTGAATTAAATCACATATAAGTTCTTCATCTTAGTTTTTAATTAAATTAAATCATTCAACCCCAAAACCCCCCTTTAATTACTAGTTTCATTTAAAAAGAGAATTATTCTTTTCCCTATGGATACGATCTCTACTACGCTATACTACGTATAAGTGTTAAGTATTGAATTTATTTTGACGCACTATGACAAAGTGCTCGTCAGATAGTTCTAATCCCAGAATATATATGTACATAATCAAGTCAAATTATACATTTAAAAATATATGATTTGTCTCAAAATAATCCGTACAATTTTCCAAGTCAAAATATCAATTTCTCACAATTTACAATTTCGGCTATAGTAATTAAAACAATTAATAACTCAAAAATCATACATTCCAAAATTAGCAGAAAATCATATCATTCTTAAATAAGTCCATCATAGCCGAATCACACATAAAATTTCATAAAGAATCTCAAATCATAGCTCAAACCCTGATTAATACATAATAGGGGTAAAATAGTAGTTATGGTTGCAATAGTCCTTACGTCAAGGCTAGCAACGAATCCTAAACATACAACCTAGCTCAAGAGGTCACTCACACGTCCCTAGGAAGTGATAGGGTTGAAAGTTCATAATTAAGGAAAACGAAATCAAGAAAACGGATAAATGACGCGAATTAGGCAAGAAACGAACTTACCGGAAGTTTTGGTTGTTTGATCACGTTCTTGGCCTTACAAAACGTGTTGGATGTGTTAATATTGAAGAGCTGGAAGATATAGAGCTTGAAGAGGCAGTCATAGGGTTTTTAGAATGAGGAAAATCGGATTATGGTTGTATTTATAGTGAATTTCCGAAGTTTAGGTCGCATTAGGATAAAACATGGTGCGCACGCCGAGCGGAGTAACCTGCACGCCGAGCGGACCTGGCAGAACCTTGGTCAAATGTTGTGGAAGTCCGCACGCCGAGCAGATGTTGTCCGTGATGAAACGGTTAGCAACACAAGAGGGGGGGGTGAATTGTGTGTGTGTGGAACCGTGGCAGATTTTCACACAGTTCTAGTGTGGGGTTCAGGGAAATGAGAAATAGTAAAGTGCACAAGGACTTAACGAGGAAAAATCCCTTGGCTCAAAGGGATTAAAAAACCTCGACCTCCCTCGGAGGAATTTGAACAACTCCAGTAAAAAGCCTTTGAATGATTACAAGGGAAACTCTCATAGTCTACCTTTGAGCCACCCCAACTCTATCCTCTCTAGGAAGAGTTATGCATCTCTACCTTGCGGGTAGAGAGCCTCTCAGCTTTACAACAAAGATCTCACAACACACTAACCAACTCGAGGATGCTACACTTCGCCAATCCTCAAACCCCCAATTACAATATGAAGAAGGGAAAAAGAAACTCTGTCTGGAACTTCGTGAGCTGGTTCAGGTGCCTTGGACTTAGTAAATATTCTCGTGTGTATTTCTCAATGGAATCTCGGTTAAGCACACATCATTTCTCTTTGGCTGCTTCGTTTATATAGGCTTTCTTGGGCAGACCGTTTAAGCATCCTTCCTTGAATAGTTGATCTTCTAATCTTGGGACTTGTCTCAATATTTTGAATTGCTTTCCTTTTTTTTATAATATTTCCCATATCCGAGCTCAGTATATAAGGCATCCGAATTTAAAATATCTTAATCATATATTCAAGGTAACATATCAGTCCCGGACTAAGAGAATAAATACAAACAGCTCATCCAAATCTTGTGTGATCAATTAATTACCAAATAAGACAGGCTTCGGTCAATTCCCAAAAAGGTAGGAATATTATTCCCAATATAAGCAAGCAACGTATTAAGATATGGAGTATATTACGTATTTAAATATTCAATTACAATTCCGTATGAATATATATCATCACATATAAAGGGAAATAATTTATTCTCTTAATATAAGCATGCAACGGACATTATGTAGCAATAAAATATTTATGCAATCAATGATTAGTTCTCTTAACAAATTTGAATATGCAACGATCATATAAGTAAGATATTAAAATAAGGTGCTACAGATCATGCAAGCCAAGATACTTTCCAAAAATATTCATTTAATATTTTAACTAATAATGACTTTTCAACATTAAGTGATAAGGAAATATTTACTTAGTGGATCCAAATATGCTACGGTCAATTGCTGCAGGATATTTATGTAGCATAAGCAATGATTCTTTCCATAAGCTATAAAGCTATATAGGCCAACTCATTAAAGTGAGTGCTTAGCCATGCATGGAAAGATATTTAAATTGTGCCACATATATTAAGAATATGCATGATCAATCTAGGCACGTAGATAAGGTATTATCATGCAGGCACATATCAATTAATTAATTAATCATGCACGACAATCAGTCACATAGAACAGAACTAAGTATAGTTCTAATTTCCGTTCCTGATAGAACTGAGAGCAGTTCTGTCCGCCGTTCCACCTGCATGGTTAGTCATCAACAAAACAACATACTCAAAACATTCCCCCTTTTTGTTGATGACAAACATTAGGTGCCATAATAAAGGTGTCCCTGCAGATTAGTAACAATCAATCATAAATAGTAGAGCATCAACACATAAAGGGGCACCTGAATTTTCCCCCTTTTGGTCATCCAACAAAAGGAACCAAAATAATGCCTAAATCAAAACACTGATTTGTTCCCCCTTAGAACAGGCAGGTGAGGGAGGAAGTTTCTTTGCGATACGCAGAAGCAAAAGAGATTGAACAAGTTAATTAGTTTAGGAATTAATTAGACCAAGTTCAAGTCTAATTAGTTCAAACCTTTCTCTTCCCAGAGGCTTGGTAAAAATGTCAGCGATTTGTTTCTCGGTGCTGGAATAGTCTACCCTGATTAGCCCCTTTTCCACGCAATCTCTCAAAAAGTGATGACGGATATGAATATGTTTTGTCCGAGAATGCATGACTGGATCCTTTGAAATACTGATCGCACTGGTGTTGTCGCATAAGATTGGCATGCAATTTAGGTTGATCCCGTAGTCTTTCACTTGTTGCATGATCCACAAGGATTGTAAGCAACAAGATGCGGCTGCCACGTATTCAGCTTCGGCTGTTGAAAGAGCAACTGAGTTTTGTTTCTTAGAACTCCATGAAACTAGGCAAGGACCTAGGAAGTGAGCCGTTTCAGACGTGCTTTTCCTATTTAGTAAATCACCTGCAAAATAAGAGTCTGAATATGCAATAAGGTTAAAATCTTCATTACGTGGATACCATAAGCATAGATTCGTAGTTCCTTTGAGATATTTGAGGATCCTTTTAACCGCTTTGAGATGTGACTCCTTAGGATTTGCCTGGAACCGAGCGCATAGACCTACATTGAAAACTATGTCGGGTCGACTGGCTGTTAGGTATAGTAGAGACCCAATCATGCCTCTATACTTCTTTTGGTCCACGCTTATTCCCCGTTCGTCTGCATCCAATCGTTCATTTGTTCCCATAGGTGTCATCATTGTTTTGCCTTCACTTGCTCCATACTTCTTGAGGAGTTCCTTAAGGTACTTTTGTTGAGATATTTGGGTTCCTTTGCTTGTTTGTTTGATTTGTAGACCAAGGAAAAAGTTTAGTTCTCCCATCATACTCATCTCGAACTCGGAACTCATAAGAGAAGAAAATTCATCACACAGTGAATCGTTAGTAGCACCAAAAATAATATCATCTACATAAATTTGAACAACCAATAGAGCTTGATCTTTACTTTTTAGAAAAAGAGTTTTATCTATTTTTCCTCTTTCAAAACCATTTTCCAAAAGAAATTTAGACAATCGCTCATACCAAGCACGAGGTGCTTGTTTGAGACCATAAAGTGCTTTATCTAATTTGAAAACATGATTAGGAAAATCTGGATTTTCAAACCCCGGTGGTTGTTCTACGTACACCTCTTCCTTAAGATAACCATTCAAGAAGGCCGTTTTCACATCCATTTGATGGAGTGTGAATCCCATGTGAGCCGAAAATGCTATGAGCATTCGTATTGTCTCTAGTCTTGCCACTGGTGCAAATGTTTCGTTGAAATCTATCTTTTCTTGTTGGTTATATCCTTTTACAACCAGCCTCGCCTTGTTCCTTGTGATTTGTCCATGTTCATCAAGCTTGTTCTTAAATACCCATTTGAGACCTATCACGGTTTTGTTCTTAGGTCTTGGTTCTAGATGCCACACCTTGTTCCTTTCGAACTGATTTAGTTCTTCCTGCATAGCTACAACCCAGTCAGCATCGGAGAGAGCCACTTCATGGTTCTGCGGTTCTATAAGAGATAAATAAGCAGAGAAAGCACACAAATTTCTAAGTTTAGATCTAGTAGTTACTCCCTGATTTAGATCTGTTAAGAGGTTATCCGGGGGATGTGATCGATGATGCTTCCACCCTCTTGGAGCATTTGGTTGATCCACCAATTCGTGTAGAATATCTGAAACTGGTTCTTCTGGTTCTACAGGCTGACTGACTGAAGTCTGTCCAGTTTCTTCTTCAGTTCCAGACTCATTATTCTCATTGGTCAGTGGTGGTTCTCCAGTTTGGTTGGTGTTATGATCAGTTCCACTTTCCCTTTGAGTTAGTATCTCCTTGCGTGTCATTCCTATTTCTTCATCATCGATTTGGCTTGGTCTTAAGGCAAGTGCTTCATCAAAGATTACATGGATACTTTCTTCCACACATTGTGTGCGTTTGTTTAGATCTTTGTAAGCTTTGCTATGAGTTGAGTATCCGAGGAAGACTGTTTCATCACTTCTTGCATCGAACTTGCCAATGTTGTCTTTCCCATTGTTATGAACAAAACATTTGCACCCAAAAGTTCTTAGATGACTAATGTTGGGCTTTCTCCCTTTGAGTAGTTCGTAGGGTGTCTTCCCTAGGAGTGGACGGATCATAGCACGGTTAATTATATAGCATGCCGTGTTTAGTGCTTCTGCCCAAAAGTTTCTTGCCAGACCACTGGAAATCAACATTGTTCTAGTCATGTCCTCCAGAGTTCTATTCTTCTGTTCTACTATCCCATTTTGTTGAGGAGTTCTAGGGGCAGAGAAGTTGTGGTCTATGCCTCGTTCCTTGCAGAATGCATCAAATAGTGAGTTGTCAAACTCAGTTCCATGATCTGATCTGATCTTGATTAATTGTAGCCCTGTTTGATGTTCAACTTTCCTTACAAAAACCACAAACTCATTACAAGTATCTTTCTTGCTGGCAAGAAAGATAGTCCAAGTATATCTTGAAAAGTCATCAACAATAACTAAAACATATTCTTTATTTCCTCAGCTATGGACTGACATTGAACCACACAAATCCATGTGAATTAGTTCTATGGGCTTGCTTGTGCTCACCAAATTCTTTGTTTTAAAAGATGATTGCGATTGTTTTCCGGTGGCACAAGCAGAGCAAATATGATCAAGTGAATATTTTATATTAGGTAGCCCAATTACCAAATCATTATTTTTGATTTTATTTATTAATGAAAAACTAGCATGTCCAAGCCTTTTATGCCATAGCAGGGGATCGTTGTCAATAACGCTCATGCAAGTTAGACTTATATTTGGCAATAAATCAAGATCAACCTTATAAGTATTTTCTAGTCTCTTGTCCTCTAGTATAACTTGTTGTGATTCGTTATTAACAATGCGACATACATTATGATCAAAAACTACACTGTTACCTCGGTCACAAAATTGAGAAATACTTAGCAAATTAAACTTTAAACCCTTGACTAGAAAGACATTGTTAATTGCATGGTTAGGTGACTTTCCAACTTTTCCCACGACAATTATTTCTCCTTTACCGTTGTCTCCAAATGTCACCCTTCCACCGCTAAATGGCCGCAGTGAGAGGAATAATGATTTATCTCCCGTCATGTGCTTAGAACATCCACTGTCAAGGAACCATTGGTTGTTCCCCCTCACTCGGCGTTGTTCCAGGATTAAGGGTTAGTGCGTGGAACTCAGACCTGCTTAGGTTCTATTTTGTAATTGTTTGAGGAATAATTACTATAATTAAATCTCCTTTCTAAGGCCTGTTGGCGAGAATGACATTGATACCTAAGATGACCGACTTTGCCACAATGCCCGCAAATTCGGCTATCATATGTATCAACGTATTTGGTTTTCCAATTTCCATAAAAATCTTTGTCCCTTTTATAAAACTCTCGGTTAGGTGTTTGTCCATAACCAGTTTTGTGCCTTTGAACCAATTTATCGAACCAGGTTGGTCCAGTTCTAGATTGCTTTTGGTATGGCCTGGAACTGGTCTGTCCTCTAGTTCTGTTACCGTTAAAGGATTGGTTCTGAAAACCAGATTTTTGATTTATTTGAGTTTTCCTTGGAACATATCCGAGATCCGCAATCTCGTTTTCCTTTCTTTTGTACCGAGAAGGTTCAGTTCTAGAATAGGGTCTAGACCTGGTTCTTTCTTTAGTACTATACGGCTGGTATTCCGGCTTATTTTGAAATCTTGTCTCTCAGCCTCAAGGCGATTAACGTGTTCAATCAGCACACCAATGTTCGGAATTTTCGAAAGAAGTTTCTCACTTTGATCAACTTGTTGGTTCATGCTATCGAGCTTTAAAGAACAGATAATATTGTCTTGTTCTAAAACCACTTCACTGTATTTTAGCTTCTCATCTATTAACTCTCCCACTTTAGTTTCAAGCCTTAGCTTTGCTCGTGTGGTTTCCTCGAGTTTAGAATCGAGCTCAGTGATTTGTGATTTTAGATTTTCATTTTCAGAAAGGTTTTGGTTAAGCTCGATAGTTAGCCTTTTAAAAATTTTCCGAACTTTGGTTTTAGGCAAAGAATCAAACTTAGATAGAAAGTTTTCCAAATTTACCTCGAAACTCTCTTGGTCGGATTCCTCGTCGGAATTAGCCATAAGACACAACCCTGCATGATTGGAACTCTTTTCACCTTCTTCCTCATCATCATCGGATGAGTCTCCCCAAGCTACCATCATTGCCTTCTTGAGGTCTCTGTTGAACCCTTTATCTTCACTGGACCTCCGATGGGAACTGGTCTTGTTCTTGTCGTAGGTTCTATCATTTTTCTTTTGGGGACAATCTTTTGCCCTGTGCTCAAAGGAACCATAAACGAAACAATCTTGGTTATTAAAAGATTGAAAACCGTTTTTACCTTGCTTATTTTGGTTGCCTTTGAATTTCCGGTACATCTTCCCGAATTGCTTGGCGAACATGCTCATTTCGTCTTCCGATTCACTTTCAGATTCTTCTTCTTCTTCTCGAGCCTTGAGAGCTATTCCTCGCTCCTTTCTCACATTTTCGGCATCTTGTTCTTCTTGTAGGCCTAGCTCATATGTCATGAGTGAACCGGTCAAGTCTTCTAGCATCATGGTAGAGAGATCTTTAGCTTCTCCTATAGCCGTAGTTTTAGGCTTCCATGCGGAGGGCAAACTTCTCATAACTTTTCTCACTTGATCTTCCACAGTAATATCTTTTCCAAGTGCTGAAAGCTCATTTAAATATTAGTAAAGCGTGTAATCATATCCCTAATAGACTCTTTAGGTTTCATCACAAACAATTCGTAATTACACATAAATATGTCAATTTTGGATCTTTTTACACGCGAGGTACCCTCATGCGTAACCTCGAGTAAATCCCACATTTGTTTTGTGGATTTGCATCCAAGAACCCGGTTGTGCTCAGCCGGACCAAGTCCACAAATCAAATATTTCAATGCTTGGGAATTATGCTCGAGTTTACGATAATCATCAGAAGTATATTCAGATTTGGGTTTAGGGATAACCTTACCTTCGGCATCCTCCTTTGTGATGATATTATCGCCTACCTCAATTACGTTCCATACCTGGTAGTTCTCAGCCTTGATGAAGTTCTCCATTCGACTCTTCCAGAATTGGTAAAATTTGCCGTTGAACAACGGTGGTCGTTGAGTCGAGTATCCTTCCTCCAATCGTTCAACCGTATTCATGCTGCCGGATCTCTTCCCAAGGTATTAACCTTTATGTGGCGAAGACCGGCTCTGATACCAATTGATGAAACGGTTAGCAACACAAGAGGGGAGGTGAATTGTGTGTGTGTGGAACCGTGTCAGATTTTCACACAGTTCTAGTGTGGGGTTCAGGGAAATGCGAAATAGTAAAGTGCACAAGGATTTAACGAGGAAAAATCCCTTGGCTCAAAGGGATTAAAAAACCTCGACCTCCCTCGGAGGAATTTGAACAACTCCACTAAAAAGCCTTTGAATGATTACAAGGGAAACTCTCCTAGTCTACCCTTAAGCCACCCCAACTCTATCCTCTCTAGGAAGAGTTATGCATCTCTACCTTGCGGATAGAGAGCCTCTCAGCTTTACAACAAAGCTCTCACAACACACTAACCAATCCGAGGATGCTACACTTAGCCAATCCTCAAAACCCCAATTACAATATGAAGAAGGGAAAAAGAAACTCTGTCTGGAACTCCGTGAGCAGGTTCAGGTGCCTTGGACTTAGTAAATATTCTCGTGTATATTTCTCAATGGAAGCTCGGTTAAGCACACACCATTTCTCTTTGGCCGCTTCGTTTATATAGGCTTTCTTGGGCAGACCGTTTAAGCATCCTTCCTTGAATAGTTGATCTTCTAATCTTGGGACTTGTCTCAATATTTTGAATTGCTTTCCTTTTTTAATAATATTTCCCATATCCGAGCTCAGTATATAAGGCAGCCGAATTTAAAATATCTTAATCATATATTCAAGGTAACATATCAGTCCCGGACTAAGAGAATAAATACAAACAACTCATCCAAATCTTGTGTGATCAATTAATTACCAAATAAGACAGGCTTCGGTCAATTCCCAAAAAGGTAGGAATATTATTCTCAATATAAGCAAGCAACGTATTAAGATATGGAGTATATTGCGTATTTAAATATTCAATGACAATTCCGCATGAATATATATCATCACATATAAAGGGAAATAATTTATTCTCTTAATATAAGCATGCAACGGACATTATGTAGCAATAAAATATTTATGCAATCAATGATTAGTTCTCTTAACAAATTTGAATATGCAACGATCATATAAGTAAGATATTCAAATAAGGTGCTACAGATCATGCAAGCCAAGATACTTTCCAAAAATATTCATTTAATATTTTAACTAATAATGACTTTTCAACATTAAGTGATAAGGAAATATTTACTTAATGGATCCAAATCTGCTACGGTCAATTGCTGCAGGATATTTATGTAGCATAAGCAATGACAATGATTCTTTCCATAAGCTATAAAGCTATATAGGCCAACTCATTAAAGTGAGTGCTTAGCCATGCATGGAAAGATATTTAAATTGTGCCACATATATTAAGAATATGCATGATCAATCTAGGCACGTAGATAAGGTATTATCATGCAGGCACATATCAATTAATTTATTCATCATGCACGACAATCAGTCACATAGAACAGAACTAAGTATAGTTCTAATTTCCGTTCCTGATAGAACTGAGAGCAGTTCTGTCCGCCGTTCCACCTGCATGGTTAGTGATACGTTTGTAATTTCCATATTTATGTTTATGTTTTTAATTAGTTTTGCTTGACTTTTACTTTGGAAATTACACACTTTTGGTGTAATAGATTAGATTGTTAAATTCTTGTAAATAGGTTAGATTAGATATTTTCTGAGCTCAAGCAGGTTTTGGTCACTCAAAGTACAGTTGGTGAACCCAAAAAGTGAAAAGAAGGTGCAAAAGTTCAAAGACAAAAGAAGATCCTGAATTTTGGTCTATACTCGGTCGAGTATTAGCTATACTCGATCGGGTATTAGGTTGGAACTTCAAATCGGATCAGATCCGAAGACAAGGGAACATGCAGGGAAGATTTCGGCCACGATTCTATGTCTATACCCGATCGGGTAGACCGACATACCCGATCGGGTATGCCTTTGAATTTCAAACGAAGATCGGTCGAGTATGGCCCGAATACCACTTTCTAAGCATACTTGACCGGGTATTCATATATACTCGATCGGGTATACTCTTAGAAAATAGCCTAAAACCGGTCGAGTATGCCTCGGATCAAGTGTTACACACGTACTCGATCGGGTACCATGTATATACCCGATCGAGTACCCGAATCCCATCCCAAAAACCTATAAATACACCCCCTTTCCTTCACAAAAAGATATCCAATCCCTTGTACATCTAAGCTCAGTATAGAATAGCTCTTTCTTTATATTTTTCATCATGTTTAGTCTCCAAATGAGGAGCTAAACTCTTCCATCTTGGTTTTGCTACTTTGAAGCTTAATGAATTTGTAAGTTGTGAGTTATTTTCTTTAAATCTTCTTCCTTGAATATTAATTCTTTCTTTCAAAATACTATCTCTATATCAAAGTTGGGGAGTGTTACTAAGATGACAATTAGTTAACATCTTGACATTGGTTATAGTAATAGCTATTTCTTCCTCTATGATAATATTGGGGAGTGTTACTAAGATGACAATTAGTTAACATCTTGATATTAATCATAGTAGGATTCATATATTTTAATATTCTTCCTTGAGTATTAATTAATTCCTATTCATATTTCATGTTAATATCTTAAACATTACTTAAAGTATCAACTAGTATTGTTTCTCATATTAATTATTACTAGAATCAATCGGTTAATACGCTTGTTATTAATCCGGTTCTTTCAACAGTAGTAAACTTGGAATATTAATGCATGCATCTCATGGTTAATATGCCAAGGGGAATATATTATATTGATTAAACCAATAAACCGCTTGTGTTGAGGTTATCAATCTCAATACTTTTCATCTTAAGTTTATTGCTACTATCAAGTTAATATACGGCGCTTGTTCTATATTGACTCGATAGTAAGTTTTATTAATGAACGCATCTCGTTATTAATAACTACCCTCGATGAACTGGATATACTCCTCGATTGAGTATTCGAGAGGAAGATAGTTAAAGATATAACCGGGATCGACGAACATTTCATTAAGTGGATAAAAGCAAAACCAAGTCCCCATCTCATTGAATTAAACTCATATAGGTCGTTTATCTTAGTGTTATTAAACCAAACAAATCTAAACCCCCCTTGTTACTATTTATATAAAAGAAAAGTATTTCTTTCCATGTGGATACGAACCTTACTACACTATACTACGTATTAGTGTTGTATTGATTAATTATTTTGAGTGCACCTAACGACGAGTGCACGTCAAATTTGGCGCCGTTGCCGGGGAAAGGCAATTAATTTTTCTTTTATTTCATATCAAGAAAAATCAAAAAAATATATATACCAAACAAAAATATAAAGAGTGTTTATTTTTCTATTTTCTGAGCTTAGTGGAGTTTATGGTTAAACATCGTTCCATAAACGAAATCACATATCACAAAAACCCAGAAATAGAACAAACTTTCGAGCGGTTGAAAAGTAAATTTTCTAACACCGACTCGGAAGAATCATCTTTCAGAGATTCATACACCGCTAGCTCTAGTTCTAGCGACACCGAAGAGCCAACCACAATGGCTCTTGAAACAAGAACGCTGAGGGAGCTCACAGCTCCAAACCTCAACCAACAACCACTGTGTATTACCTTCCCTACACTTGATGAGGGTAATACGTTTGAGCTAAAATCTGGGCTCATTCATCTGCTGACATCCTTCCATGGCCTGAGAGGAGAAGAACCGAACAAACATTTATCGGAGTTCCACGTCGTTTGCACAAGCATGTGCCCAAACGGTGTGACAGAAGAACAAATCAAACTGCGGGCATTTCCATTTTCACTGAAGGATACCGCAAAGGATTGGCTATTCTATCTTCCTTCAGGAAGTATAGGAACATGGGAGGCCATGAAGAAAGCGTTCCTGGAAAGGTACTACCCTGCCTCTGTCTCATCCTCTCTAAAAAAACTAATTAGCAACGTGGAGCAGAAGGATGATGAATCGTTCTACGAATATTGGGAACGATTCAAGAAACTGTGTGCAAGCTGCCCTTATCATGGCTATTCGGAGCAAGACCTCATCTTATATTTCTATGATGGTCTTTGCAATGAAGATAGGCGGATGATAAACGCCGCATGTGGAGGAGGGATTGTCAACAAGACCCCTTCTCAAGCTACAAACCTCATCTCGGAGTTGGCCGAGAATTGTAGGCACTATGATCGGCGATCATCAAAACGAGTTATGGCGGCAGAATCCAATAACTCATTGGAAAGTCAAGTAGCCGGCTTGACTTCTTTGGTTAAAGATTTTCTCTTAAATCCGAAACTTCAAGAAGTCAAGGTCTGCGGCATATGCTCGACACAAGGACACCCCACCGACTCTTGCCCAACACTACAAGAGGAGAACGTCGAACAGATCAATGCTTTGGGTTTCCAAAATCAAAAGAGGTATAACCCTCAAAGCAACACCTACAATCCGGGATGGAGGGATCATCCCAATTTAAGGTACGGAAACTCTCAACCTCCTCAACCATCAAATCCCCCTCCTCCACAATATAAACAACAAGGCCAAACTTCAAACTCGAACGTGTCAACCGAAGACATGATTCGATCACTTGCCATGAACATGGCAACAATGCAACAAAGTGTGGTTCAATTCCAAGAAACAACAAAATCCAGCATCCACAACTTAGAAAGCCAAATCAGCCAAATCTCCAATGCCGTGAGTAGGCTTGAAGCTAAGGATTCGGCAAGGCTACCATCTCAAACGGAGCCGAATCCTAGGCAACAAGCCCATGCAGTCACATTACGGAGTGGCAAGGAGTTGGTTATGGCCAAGGAGAAGGCAAAGAGCCACATTGGCGAAGAGGAGGAAGAAGAGGAGCTGGTGGAAGTGACTCAACCGGAGGTGGAAGCTCAAATCCCAACCCCACCACCGGTCATTCCCGAGATTGAAGCACCCTTCCCCGAGGCTCTAAGGGAAACACGAAAGCTGGAGAAGGACAAGGACATCTATGAGACATTCTCCAAATGTGAGGTAAATATCCCTCTCCTTAACTTGATAAAGGGTGTTCCTAGATTCGCAAAATTTTTCAAAGAACTATGTACAATAAAAAGGAAACATAGACTCAATGGAAAACAAAAAGTCCAAGTTAGTGAACGTGTTTCGGCAGTTTTTCAAAAGAAACTCCCAAAGAAATACAATGATCCGGGCATGTTCACTATACCTTGTAAGTTGGGAGGAACTACGTTTTCAAAAGCCATGCTCGATTTAGGAGCATCAATTAATGTCATTCCTTACTCTTTATACAAATCACTTGAGCTTGGCCCTTTAAATGAAACCGGAGTAGTCATTCAACTTGCGGATAGATCAAATGCCTACCCTAAAGGTATTGTCGAAGACGTACTAGTTATGGTTGACAATTTGATTTTCCCCGCTGACTTTTATGTTTTGGAAATGGAGAATGATAAGAATGCGGTACCTATCCTTTTAGGAAGGCCATTTTTAAAAACCGCTAGAGCAAAGATTGACGTATTTAGCGGCTCTTTAACAATCCACATGGAGGGTATGTATAGATTACCGTAGACTCAATGCGGTAACTAGAAAGGATTTCTTTCCTTTACCCTTCATCGACCAAATGCTTGAGAGACTTGCCGGGCATAAGTTCTATTGCTTTCTTGATGGCTACTCCGGGTACTTTCAAGTGCCTATAGCCCCTGAAGATCAAGAGAAGACCACTTTCACTTGTCCATTTGGCACTTTTGCATACCGGCACATGCCATTCGGACTTTGCAATGCCTCGGCCACATTCCAACGATACATGATGAGCATATTCTCTGAATATGTTGAGCTATTTATGGAAGTCTTTATGGATGATTTTACAATCCATGGAGACTCATTTGATTCATGCCTACTTCATCTATCTCTTGTTTTGAAGAGTTGTTTAGAATCAAATCTTGTTCTAAACTCTGAAAAATGTCACTTTATGGTGGAGGAAGGAATTGTCCTAGGCCATGTGATTTCGTCCAAAGGAATAGAGGTGGACAAAGAAAAAGTAGAGGTTATCCAATCACTACCTTATCCTACCACCGTTAAGGAGATACGATCATTCCTTGGACATGCAGGTTTCTACAGGAGGTTCATCAAAGATTTCTCAAAGATTGCATCTCCTTCATGCACACTTTTGCAAAAGGAGGTGGAGTTCATATTCTCCGAGGACTGCAAGAAGGCCTTCAATGCTTTGAAGGAGAAATTAGTAACCGCACCTATCATCCAAGCCCCGGATTGGTCTCTTCCCTTTGAGATCATGTGTGATGCTGGTGTTTATGCGGTCGGGGCCGTTTTGGGCCAAAAGGTGGGAAGAGCATCTCATGTGATCTATTATGCATCCACCACACTCAATGATGCCCAACGCAACTACGCCACCACCGAAAAAGAAATGTTGGCCGTCGTTTATGCGCTCGAAAAATTCAGGTCATATTTACTTGGTACCAAAGTGATCATTTACACTGATCATGCGGCTATTAGGTTCTTGATGACAAAGAAAGAGGCCAAACCACGGCTGATTCGATGGATACTACTCCTGAGCGAGTTTGATGTTGAGATCAAGGACAAGAAAGGCATGGAGAACTTGGTGGCCGATCACTTGAGCCGTTTGGTCTTGGGTGAAGGAAACAATCATATCAAAGATGATATCCGAGGCGAATTTCCCGATGAGACCCTTTTCTCCCTTAAGGAAATTCGTCCTTGGTACGCTCACATTGTTAATTTCCTTGTTCTAAACAGATTTCCACCAAGCTTCTCTAAAGCTCAAAGAGAGAAACTCCAGCATGATGCAAAGCAATACGTATGGGATGAACCATATTTATGGAAACATTGCAAAGATCAGGTCATTCGAAGATGCATTCCCGAAACAGAAATTGCATCCATACTTGCTTTTTGTCACTCACATGCATGTGGTGTCCACTTTGGAGGAAAACGAACATCCATGAAGGTACTTGAATGTGGTTTTTGGTGGCCAAGCTTATTTCGAGATGCTCATGTCTATTGTCAATCTTGTGATAATTGCCAACGCATGGGCAACATCTCTCGAAAGCACGAGATGCCACAAGTTCCTATGCTCTACGTGGAGATCTTTGATGTGTGGGGAATAGATTTCATGGGACCTTTTCCTAATTCCCATGGAAATCTATACATTCTATTGGCGGTAGATTACGTATCCAAATGGGTGGAAGCAAAAGCCACAAAGACCGATGATGCCAAAGCGGTGACTGAATTCCTCAAAACCCGCATCTTCTCAAGGTTTGGGGTACCACACATCTTGATAAGCGACAAAGGCACTCACTTCTACAACAAAACTGTGAGTACCTTGTTAAAAAAATATGGCGTCACACATAAACTCTCCACCGCCTACCACCCACAGACAAACGGTCAAGCTGAGGTATCAAACAGAGAGCTGAAATCTATTCTTCAAAAGACAGTAAATCCAAACCGTAAGGATTGGAGCCTGCGCATGGATGATGCCTTATGGGCATACAGGACCGCTTTCAAAACCCCAATTGGAATGTCACCCTATAGACTCGTGTTCGGTAAGGCCTGTCATCTTCCGGTCGAACTCGAACACAAGTCTTATTGGGCGGTCAAAACATTCAATCTCGACATGGCTAAAGCGGGAGAGCAAAGGAAGCTACAACTCCAAGAACTAGAAGAGCTTCGATTGGAATCCTATGAGAATGCCTCCATCTACAAGGAAAAGACGAAGGTATGGCATGACAAAATGATAATAAGAAAGGATTTCCAAGTTGGAGACAAAGTCCTTCTTTTTCTTTCACGCCTTCGCCTTTTCCCCGGAAAATTGAGATCACGATGGGAAGGACCATTCGAGGTGGTCAAAGTCTACACCCATGGCGCAGTGGAAATAAAAAGCATCTACACCGGAAAAATCCTCAAGGTTAATGGACATCAACTCAAACCATTCCTTGAAGGTTTCCAGAAAGAAAGCATTGAATGCATGGATCTCATCGATCAAATCTTTGAAGAATGAACACAACAATGGCGTCGTGCCGCGACGTTAACTAAGGCGCTTCTTGGGAGGCAACCCAAACAAGGTACATTTTTCTTTTATTGTTAACCCCCCTGTCAATGTTTTCAATTATGTTTTTGAGAGGTTGAGAGAGAGGGCACTAATCAGGTTTGTGGAGGAAATTACAAAAAAAATGCAGGTTTTGGAACATCTGGGGACATATCCGATCGAGTATCACCTTATACTCGATCGGGTATGACCAAAAAGAAAGGGGACCGGGCATTACTCGATCGAGGAAGCACTCAAAAATTGAAAAACAAGGAATACCCGATCGGGTATCACTATACACCCGGTCGGGTATGTATAGAAATGCTAAAATTGAAGGAGACTGACTCCCACACTCGACCGAGTACCTGTTTCAAAAGTAGAAAAAAAGCACATACCCGATCGAGTATGGAGGAATACTCGACCGGGTACAGGAGGCAGGCTGCTCACAAAGTTCATTTTCCAGACATACTCGACCGGGTAACAACACACTACCCGATCGAGTACAGGAGGCAGGCCGCTCAAAAACTAAACTTTCCAGCAATACTCGACCGGGTAACAGTACATACCCGATCGAGTACAGGAGGCAGACTGCTCAAAAAGGCCACTTTCCAGACATACCCGACCGAGTACCAGCACATACTCGATCGGGTATACGGGTATTATAACCCCAAATCAGCCCCAAAACACTTCGTCTTCTCCGAATTTCCAACCCTATCTCGAACAAAAACGCCCAAACCCCCATTTTTACACCTTCTCTCTACCATATCTCTTCCGAATCTTCACCAAATCCTCCCATTTCAACACCAAAACACTCCCCTCATCCTCCTCTACACATTCATACTCACCAATCCCATTCTCCCCCAATTTTCAGAGATCCGAAAAACCCTACCACCCACCTTCCAATTTCGGTTTTCAAAGGCCAAATTCACTCCAAATGGCTCCAAGGAAAGAGAAAGGGCAAAGCTCAAGCACTAGGGCATCCATCCCGAGATACGAGGACATCCTCTTCGTGGACAACGAACACCGCACACGCTTCATGTCCACAATTGAAAGGCAAGTTAAACCTTCCCGCGTTTTATGCCATGATGCCCTAAAGGAATTAGGAGTGTACAAAATGATGAAGAAATTTTTTCATGAGTTGAGCATGGATAAAATTTTCAAAATGCAATACAACTCAAATGAAAAAATTATCTATGAATTCCTAAGCTCTGTGCACTTTGAGAACAATGAAGAGGACTTTAGGGATGATAAACTCAGGTTTCGATTGTTTAATCACAATCACACCATCACAAAACTTGAGTTCGCCGAACACTTTGGTATTCCGGTCCCGTACCAAAAATCTATATCCGACAATACCGCCTTCGGCCACACCCTATGGACAAAGATGACCGGGGAGACTAAATTTAGCTCTTCCCAACTCTATATTAGTCATGTCCAACATCCCGTCCTCCGCCTATTTTTGAAATTCCTCGCCAACTCCTTGCTTGGACGCCCCAACAACCATCATACTAGGATGGGGGATGTGTGCCTCATCTCGGTAGCCCTATTCCGTGTCCACGTGGATTTCAACCTATGTAATCTCATGTGGGCACATCTAAAAAAAGAAAGTGTGGCAAAGGGTGCTATTGTAGTGGGCGGGGTGATTATGCACTTGGCCACAAAGTTCGGGTATACGGATGACTCTCCTATACCCGACTACTGTTTGATGAACATATCTTGGCTGGGCCACTCGGGCTGTACATCTTTTTCACACACCGTTTATGGTGAAGAAAGGCCCAGAAATATGTACAACTGGCACATCCACCCCAAACCCCTCAAATACTTCCTCTTGCCCAACCCAGAACTCCCCCAACTCCACTTCAAAACAGGAAGAGCGGAGCAACATTACCTCTTCCCAAACGTCCTCCCACCACATCTCCAGGAACCGGAACAGGAACCTCCCCAAAACCAACCCGATTACGAGCCCTATGAGCAACTCCATAGCCTTCCAACCATGAGCCAGGACTTCCCAGAACAAAGCCAAAACCCTCCACCACCCGACTTCTTTCAACAACTTCTGGAGGGTCAACAACAACTGCTCACGGGAATAACCCAAATGGACAACCGGCTCAACCGATTAGAGGAGGAACAAAGAGCCGGTTTTCAAAGATTGGAGGATGAGCAAAGAGCCGGCTTTCAACGATTGGAGGAGCTCAGGCAGGCCGATAGACATCGGTATGAGGAAGACCAACATAGGTTCTACGGACCTATGTACTCTTTTATGGCACAGCAGGGATCCTTCCATACCATGGCGAACCCTCCTCCACCACCCTCATGGTATGACCCCACTCATTGGGGTAACTTTGGAGGATCTGGCTCCGGGGGTGGAGGATACGACGGCGGAGATGGCGGGGACACCTACATGGGAGATGGTGGCCAAGGGAGCGGCTTTGGAGGGAGCTACTACGGAGGAGAAGGCGGGCACTAGGGACAGTGCTTGATTCAAGTGCGGGGGAGACACTCATGATGGTATGTAATTTTCATTTCTACCTAGCACTATGCATGTAATTCTTTTGAACTTTTACACAAAAAAAAAAACAAAAAAATAAAGAAAAAATAAACAAAAGAAAATAAAAGCTAGTTAGGTTGAAAACCCAACAAAATGGGCAATCTAAGCAAAAAAGGCTTATAAAAAAAATGAGTGAGTTGGAGAGAATGGAAAATGAAAAGAGGTGCTAGGATGAAAACCTGAAAAGGCTCCTAGGCAAAATGAGAGATATGAGAGAAATGTTTGTTCTTGCAGGCACTCATTGTATCCTTATGAAGAATAAGAAGATTCAAGATAAAGAAGAAGAGAGGAGGAGAAAAGAAGATAACACTAGGAGGCCATTAAACCCAAGATGCTCTTTTGTAATTTGAGTTTAAAACTCATTTTTCTTTGTCATCCTTGGTGGTCTTTGTGTTTGTATTATGTTTTTGTTGAATTGTGGAACTTTTAGATAAACATTGACACTTGTAAACATTTGATCTTACTCGAGACGAGTAAAGGTTTAAGTGTGGGGGAGTTGATACGTTCGTAATTTCCATATTTATGTTTATGTTTTTAATTAGTTTTGCTTGACTTTTACTTTGGAAATTACACACTTTTGGTGTAATAGATTAGATTGTTAAATTCTTGTAAATAGGTTAGATTAGATATTTTCTGAGCTCAAGCAGGTTTTGGTCACTCAAAGTACAGTTGGTGAACCCAAAAAGTGAAAAGAAGGTGCAAAAGTTCAAAGACAAAAGAAGATCCTGAATTTTGGTCTATACTCGGTCGAGTATTAGCTATACTCGATCGGGTATTAGGTTGGAACTTCAAATCGGACCAGATCCGAAGACAAGGGAACATGCATGGAAGATTTCGGCCACGATTCTATGTCTATACCCGATCGGGTAGACCGACATACCCGATCGGGTATGCCTTTGAATTTCAAACGAAGATCGATCGAGTATGGCCCGAATACCACTTTCTAAGCATACTCGACCGGGTATTCATATATACTCGATCGGGTATACTCTTAGAAAATAGCCTAAAACCGGTTGAGTATGCCTCGGATCAAGTGTTACACACGTACTCGATCGGGTACCATGTATATACCCGATCGAGTACCCGAATCCCATCCCAAAAACCTATAAATACACCCCCTTTCCTTCACAAAAAGATATCCAATCCCTTGTACATCTAAGCTCAGTATAGAATAGCTCTTTCTTTATATTTTCATCATGTTTAGTCTCCAAATAAGGAGCTAAACTCTTCCATCTTGGTTTTGCTACGTTGAAGCTTAATGAATTTGTAAGTTGTGAGTTATTTTCTTTAAATCGTCTTCCTTGAATATTAATTCTTTCTTTCAAAATACTATCTCTATATCAAAGTTGGGGAGTGTTACTAAGATGACAATTAGTTAACATCTTGACATTGGTTATAGTAATAGCTATTTCTTCCTCTATGATAATATTGGGGAGTGTTACTAAGATGACAATTAGTTAACATCTTGATATTAATCATAGTAGGATTCATATATTTTAATATTCTTCCTTGAGTATTAATTAATTCCTATTCATATTTCATGTTAATATCTTAAACATTACTTAAAGTATCAACTAGTATTGTTTCTCATATTAATTATTACTAGAATCAATCGGTTAATACGCTTGTTATTAATCTGGTTCTTTCAACGGTAGTAAACTTGGAATATTAATGCATGCATCTCATGGTTAATATGCCAAGGGGAATTAATTATATTGATTAAACCAATAAACCGCTTGTGTTGAGGTTATCAATCTCAATCGTTTTCATCTTAAGTTTATTGCTACTATCAAGTTAATATACGGCGCTTGTTCTATATTGACTCGATAGTAAGTTTTATTAATGAACGCATCTCGTTATTAATAACGACACTCGATGAACAAATCTCGTTAATATACTCCTCGATTGAGTATTCGAGAGGAAGATAGTTAAAGATATAACCGGGATCGACGAACATTTCATTAAGTGGATAAAAGCAAAACCAAGTCCCCATCTCATTGAATTGAACTCATATAGGTCGTTTATCTTAGTGTTATTAAACCAAACAAATCTAAACCCCCCTTGTTACTATTTATATAAAAGAAAAATATTTCTTTCCCTGTGGATACGAACCTTACTACACTATACTACGTATTAGTGTTGTATTGATTAATTATTTTGAGTGCACCTAACGATGAGTGCATGTCAGTTAGTCATCAACAAAACAACATACTCAACAGTCCGCACGCCGAGCGGGTTTGCGAGACATCCCAAACCTTATTTTTTGCTCTATTCCTTCCCCTTTTGGATATCCTCTTGGTCCCAAACACTAAACCAACCGTCATAAACTATCTAAGCACTTTCTAAACGATACGGATCATAATTTTAATATTTTCCAAATGCTCTCAAATTTTTGGTGTATTACAGTGAATAGCAGCCTTTCCATAGGCTTCATTGAATAACACCCATGGCCTTCTGAGTGTCGAAGTTTAACCCATTGATGAACTTTGTTGCCTTGTTGTATTCATCTGGAACTATGGTTGGTGCAAATCTTCCTAACGTCAAGAATTTTGCATAGTTTTCTTGGACAATCATGTCCACCTACTTCAGTTGAAGAAACTTCTCATACATAGCCGCCTTCACATGTTCCGGATAGAAACGTTCACATAATTCATCCTTAAATGACTCCCAAGAGAACCGGGCTGCAACTTGTGTTAGAACTTGAGGATATAAATTGTAGATTATATAAGGGTGTAGAAATATGACTGGACCGGATATCACTTCTAGTCACGTATTAAATACGCTTTCCTAAAAGTTTACTATCTACTCTTATTACAGTAACCGGGTTACAAGATAGAACTTTTGGGATAAAAAGAAGGTGTATGGTGTATTTTAGTTACCAATAAAATAACACCGAACAAGTGATTTATATAAAAAGTGGTCTAAAGAATTTATTACTAATACTGCAGATAAAAGTAATAGTAAACAAATAGACAAGGTTGACAAACAGGTGTTCCCGTTCATCCCTCAATTCGACCAGGTCCTTCCTATTTATAAAGAAAATAACTCTTTCTGTCTGCGACCTAGCTCGTTTTCCGTACGATTCATGGCCTGCGTTTCTCGATTCTGGGCGATTGTTGTTTGAAACCTGGTGTGATTCTCGCTGTTCTTAGTCGGAATCAATGGAATTTCAGTTTGGAAGGATTTACAGTCAAGAAACCAACATACGACGATATTCAACTGCGCCTTTACTGTTCATGTAATCGCGTTTTGATTTTCATGTATTTTGTTCGGTTTTGTTGGGTTTCTGGTTTCGAAATCGTTTCTGAGTGCTAGTCCGACCTCGGAATTGCTGCGACGAGGTACGAATCCGGTCTCTGATTTGGGGATTTCTTTGTTTCGAACTCTGTTTTTTCCCAGGTCGTGTGTAGGTCTGCGTTTCTGATTTTGTTGTGCGGCTTTGACCCTGTAAAATGAACAAAAAGAAGACAGGAAAGGGGGAGGCTACGCCCAGGCTTACCAGGTCCAAGGCATCAGGCTTTGAGGTTTTGAGTAATCTTGAGGAGGATTTCCCTTTGCTTGCTAAATCTGCTGCAGGTCTTAGCTCCGGAACTGCTGTTTTAGATACTGCAACTGGGCGTTTTGAGCAGGCAGATGAGGCTACTGGGGGTATCCCAAACTCTGGGAGCTCGACTTCTGCTATGTTAAAAACTGCTACCCCTGGAACCTTAACAGAAGGTGAACTCTTTGTGTCTCAAACGGCTAAGGCAGTGAATGGGTCTGCTGCAATACCTACTGCACAGATGCCAACTGCACAGAATGGGTCTGCTGCAATTCCTACTGCACAGAAGTCAACTGCTGCTTGGAAAATGACCACTCACCCTGGACCAAATGATGAAGCTTCTGCTCCCAAACATGCTGGAAATAACCCAAAATTGGCAGATTTATTTAGAGACAACCGTGCTCAATCTAAAGGTATTAAATTAAAATACCTACCTTCTGAAAATGAAATTGTTGATCTTTCAAAGTGTGTGTTACCTTCTATGGTCTCGTTGTGGGGCTTTTGCCTTGTTGGATGCTTCACAGGTAGATTCCCGGGGCTTAAAGCTATTTATGAGCTTGTGAATAGCTGGGGTGTGCACTGTACTTTGCAATCCCATAAAAAAGGATGGGTGGTTTTTAAATTTAAGAATGAGCGGGATAGAACTAAGTCTTTACCGAAGGACCTTACAATATCCTAGGTAGATTACTGTTTTTAAAAATGCTATCTGAGGATTTCACTTTTGATGATGAGGCATTCCTTAAGGTGCCTATTTGGGTAAAGTTTCCCAATTTACCCTTAAATCTGTGGAATGAAGAGGCACTGAGCATGATTGCTTCTAAGGTGGGTGTTCCTATCACTACGGACAAGGTCACGCAAGAGATGACAAACTACAACTTTGCGAGAGTGTTGATTGAAGTGGATATCACCTTGGCACCATGCCTCTCTTTGCCTATCCGGTTACCATCAGGAAAGATTTTTAAACAAGTTGTTGTTTACGAAACCTTTCCTATTTTCTGCTTTCATTGCAAATCTTATGATCATCACCCATTTATCTGCAATGAATTGGGATGGAATAAGAAGGATAAAGTGAGGATTTCAAATGATGTGAAGAAGGGGTTAAACGGTAAGGTGATTTCCCTTACTAAATGTGGAGGCAGGGATGAGGGGAAGCCTAAACTGGACGTTGTAGGTGGAAAAGGGGATGAGGTTGTAGCTATATCTGATCTGGCAGATTCTGCCCTAGGGATTGACCCGACCGAGCTCCCGACCGGGTCACAGATTTTAATCCCAAACCCGCCCGGGTCTTCCCCAAACCCGCCCGGGTTTCAGAGGCAGCCTGCTCCTGCTGGGTCTGCTGTTTCTTCTGGAGGTTCTGTTGATGATGTGGTGGCTGCTCCTGACCCTACCGGGTCCTCTGACCAGATGGCAGCCTTGGGTAGGTGTGTGAGTTTAGAAAGTGAGCTGAAAAAAGATGATGTGGTTTTCAAGTGTGAGATCATTGGTGCTAAGAAGTTTAAGTTGTTTGTTAAACCTTTCAAACACGTCCAAGCTAGTGTAACTAGAGTGGATAGGTTTCTTAGACTTACGGACGACTTGGACAAGAGGGGGCTAACATTCACTGATCACTGTATGGAGAGTTTGCCGGGATTTACTATGAAGAAAGGGGAGGTTTCTTTCGTTGCAAAGTTTAATAATCCTTTCCATGTTTTCTTTGGATGTTAAACTAGGTTTCCTCTCAGGGAACTAGTGTGTTGATTTTATGTTTCTCCTTTGTTTCTGAGCTCTGTTTGCTGTTTTCTTGAACATTTAGTCTCTTGATGTTGTGGTATTCCGTTTCGGGATATGCACTTTTCTGTAACATTGACTTGTTATTTCTTTTGAGTGTTAATATATACTTACATTTCATCCAAAAAAGAAAATAACTCTTTCAAATGGGTGGTTAATAAACCAACCGAATAAAACTTTTTCATTGAACAGTTGTGATGCTTTCAATAAAATGAAAAGGTGCGGCCAAATAAAAGGACATGACTAATAAACAAAGGTATCCACAAGTCATTCATTTATTAAAAGAATTAATGTAAAAATATTGCAAACGAATGTGTCCTGCCGCAAAGTGCCATTTTATTAAAATAACACATTTAATATTTTCAAATAAGATAAGAAAACAAAATGTAATTGAATAATACTATTATAATTATGAGACCATCATCACACGTGTACAAAGTAGTGCTCATAATGTATAATAATAACAATTACATATAAAGATTTCTATAATACCGTATTAACTTATAAATGGTTTAGGACTAGTAAATTAATACTTGAGTTTTATTTTATAATAAATTTCCAACAACTTGAGATCAAGACCCGCAGTAGCCCACCAATTATTTGCCACCTAATGAAGGTAGTATGCAGTTGTGCGAACTTGGTACTCTTCAGGGAAATTCACCACATTAAAGAGTTTGTCAAAAGTTTTGATTCAATCCTTTAAGATAAAAGGATCATCCTCACCCAAGTATTTCGGGGGATTATGTCTCGAAATCTGCCTGATCATGTCATTGTCATGGTAGTGTGGTTGCAGATTTTGGTTTTGATGAACCGATTGCTCTATGGTGTGGGTAAGTTGAGTCAATTGGATAACTGTCTTAGCTAGCTCCACGTTGGTAGGACCAACCACATCTTCATGATTGTTTCTTCTAGAAGTCATAGTTCTTACAAAAGAGGTTCTCAAAGTTCAATAGCTTAAAAGATATCCTTGTATATACATACCTAGGTGTCAACCATTGGAAAAAGTCCACACACGCTTAGTGATGTGAGTTTTCTCACATTTAAAATAGACGTAATAATATAGAGTATAACTACGAGTATCATCTCCACAAGGACAGAAAAATGGAATTAAGTATTAAATAATTTCAGCGTTTAAAATAAATAAATAAAAAGTGATTGTACGTGATTTGATTTTTGAAATTCAAATGCTACGAAAATAAAGCTAAAATAAAAATTTCTTTCTCATTAATGACAAAAGGAAAACAAGAATTGATTTTGGGGGGCAACCAGATATTGGAGATTATCAGATTTAATCACATTAAAATTATTTAATTCAGCAAAACAAGTCATTACTAAGTTCATACAGTTCTTGGGGCCTAGAATACAATAATTAAGAGAATCAGACTGATCTCTCATGCAACGAGTTTCTAAACTATTGTCAAAACGAGGGAGCGTACGACACCCTAAATGTGCCAATCTCTTAGCGATTGATTAGGTGTGTGTGAAAGTGTCCTAGAACCATTTACATATCTCTTAAATTATTCTATGTGCAATTATAATTGTATTGGTCATTCTGGTTTACAAAAGATATCAATTAAATTATTCACACACAAGAATAATCTTGCAATTACTCCATCAAGAATTAAAACCTAGATCTTGATTTACGCCCATTCACCAATTCCAATCCCTAATTCAATTAACTCACAATTCATAATTGAAGAATGATCAATAGAATTGGGAGAAAAACAATTAATTGTCATCGATTGAAAGAGAGAACGAACTCACAAATAACCCAAGAATTTTGAAGATCCAAAGCTGAAAAACAAGTAAAAATTCATTCCTAGGCTTGTCTCTAAGCTCAGTCTAAAAAATTGGGATCTAGAAAAAGTAGCAATTTCGGACTAATATAGCTTTCTGATTGTGCACACGCACGTTTCCCACGCATGGAGTTCATGCGTCCAACAGACAAATCGCGTAACAACCGCCGTGTACGGCGTGCGTGGCAATTGTGCATGGTGTGCGCAGTGACGTGCACTTTGTCGTGGTGTGCACTTCAAAATAATAATTACAATACAACACTTATACGTAGTATAGTGTAGTAAGGTTCGTATCCACATGGAAAGGAATACTTTTCTTTTTAATTAAAGAAAAACTCTAAAGGTACACACTTTTTGGTGTACACACTTTTTACACATGTCTGTGTAAGGTTTTTTTTATGTCTGTACAGACATAACGTATATCGTTATGTCTGTACAGACATAAAAAAAACCTTACACAGACATGTGTAAAAAGTGTGTACACCAAAAGTGTGTACCCCAAGTCCAACTCTCAATAACTCTTAATTAAATTCTAGTAACAAGTGGGTAGTGATGTTGTTAAGGCTGTTCAAGAGTTTTTTATGGGCATCCACATTCCAAAAAGTAAAGTATGTACCAAAGTTCTTGCTTCCAGACGTAGTACTATTTTACCCAAAATCATATCTAAGGAGCAAGCTGGTTTTATGAAAGGTAGAGATATTGCTGACCAAGTTTTGGTAGCTCAAGAGATGATTCATTCACTTGACAAAAAGATTAGAGGTGCTAATGTGGTTATTAAATTAGATATGGCCAAAGCCTTTGATAAAGTATCTTGGTCTTATCTGGATGGAATTCTTAAGAAATTTGGTTTTTCTGATTTTTTCATTCATTTAGTGATGAATAATCTAAAAGCCACTTTTTTGTCTATTCTGGTTAATGGTGCTCCTCAAGGTTTTTTTAAGCCTCTTAGAGGAGTTAAACAGGGTGATCCTCTCTCCCCCTTCCTATTTATTATAGCTGCTGACGGATTCTCAAGGGGTCTAAACTGGCATATTGCACAAGGACTGATTAAACCTTATTGGGTTGGGACCCAGGGCTTTCCTATTTCTCATCTGGGCTTTGCAGATGACCTTTTGGTCTTTTTAAATGGTGAGATCAGATCTTTGATTAAGTTCAAAAGATTCATGGAAACTTACCAGACAGCTTCAGGTCAGATTGTTAATTTGGACAAGAGTACAATTGTTTGTGGTAAAGCAGCTGAAAGAAGAACCACTTCTATCAAAAATGCCCTTGGGATGAAAATATCTTCAATGCCCTTAAAATATCTTGGGGTAAATCTACACAGAAGTGTTAACAGATATCATTACTGCACTCACATTATTGATCAATTTGAAAAGAAATTAAGCCCATGGAGACAGAAAAACTTATCTCAAGGGGGCAGACTTATCCTCATTAAACATGTCCTAAGCTCCATTCCTCTACATACTCTTGCTACTGATACTTTACCTAGAAAAGTAATCAGAATTCTTGAATCCAAAATGGCTGACTTTTTCTGGGGTTCTTCAAATAATAAGAAAAAATATCATTGGAAAAAATGGTATCACTTATGTGCTTCTACTGATGAGGGGGGACTGGGGATTAGATCATTAACAGATTTGGAAAAATCTTTTACACTCAAGCTTTGGTGGAAGTGGAAAACTGGAAATTCCCTATGGAATACATTCATAAAAGCTAGATATCCAAGGGAAGATAACTACATACCTAAAATCACTGACTCTGCAGTTTGGAAGAGGCTATGTGCCATCAATGATGAAGCTTGCTCTCTTTGCTCACTTGATCCCACTAGAGATTGGATCTGGTCCTTGGAAGACACTGGGGACTTTAGTATAAAATCTGCCTACAATGCAATCAGAGAAGAAAATGTCAGCACTTTTACTCACAAACATATCTGGAATGCCAATCAGCAAAAGAAGATCAGCTTATTTCAGTGGAAGTTGTTAAACAATTTGCTGCCTGTGACAGATAATCTGAAAAGATTCAAAATCGTGCTTAATCCTTCGAGGTGTCCTTTATGCAAAGAACAGGATGATAATGTTGATCATCTGTTTTTTCAGTGCAAGATATCCTATCCGATTTGGGTTTATTTTATGGGAATCTTTAGCATTCCAGCTCCCTCTAAGTATAGCACTATTAGACAGGTGATGGTTTCTTGGTGGTTAAAAGCAGGTAGCAAGAAATTAGAAGACATTTTTAAACATAATCTACCGGGGATAATTGGGTGGAACATCTGGAAAGTGTACACGAATATTACTTGGGGCAGTGGTGATTATTCTATATCATCGGATAATATTATTAATCAGATCAAACATTTTACTCAGCAATGGATCTACACTATACGCAAGCCTCAGATGTCGTCGACTGGTGATTTACTGTTTGAGGAGAATATAATTCCTAGAGCTTTCAAACTTACAGGAAGAAGATATCAAATCATAAAATGGTGCAAACCTGGGGAAGGTATGAAGCTAAATACGGATGCATCATTCTCCCCTAGAGGTGCCATGGGAGGTGCGATTATGAGGACGCACAGTGGATCCATGGTCTTCGCTCTGCAATTTCCGCTGCTTGCTTCGTCGCCCCTAGATGCGGAAATCAAAGCGTTAATGTTTGCGATTGATTGGGCGGTGGATAAGGGATTCGACGGTTTTCAGGTAGAATCTGACTCTCAGATGGCTATTTCCTTCTTGTTGGGGACTGAGGTGCGCAAATGGAAAAACGAAATTCAGGCAACCCTACTGATTGCCGACAACAAAAAGCTCTCCTTCAGACATATTTGGCGAGAAGGTAATTGGGTGGCCCATTACCTTGCGCAGGATGTAGTAGATCACCTCCGAATCATAACCGGCCCAAATTCTATTCCTATTTATGCAAAGCGGGCCTATTTCATGGATTATTTTGGGCTTTCTTCATTTCGATTCTTCTGATTTTTATTCCCTGTTTGGTTCTTGTAATTTTTCTTAGAGGCTTTGGTCTGGTCCTCCTCTCTGATGTACTTTCATTATCTCTTTAATAAAACCTCGGTAAATGACTCCCGGCATTTACCCCACTGATTTTGGTGGTTTGCCTTCCGGGATAAAAAAAAAAAAAGAACGACTTATATAAGTTTAATTAATAGAGATAAGTACTTGGTTTTGCTTTTATCCACTTAATGAAATGTTCGTCGATCCAGTTATATCTTTAACTATCTTCCTCTCGAATACTAAACCGAGGAGTACATCCAATTCATCGAGGGTAGTTATTTACACTAAGACACGTTCATTAATAAAACTTACTACCGAGTCAATATAGAACACGTGTCGTATATTAACCCGATAGTAGCAATAAACTTAAGATGAAAACGATTGAGATTGATAACGTCAACACAAGCGGTTTATTGGTTTAATCAATATAATTAATTCCCGTTAGATTATTAACCATGAGATGCATGCATTAATAATCCAAGTTTACTACCGTTGAACGAACCGAATTAATAACAAGTGTATTAATCAATTGATTCTAGTAACAATTAATATATGAAACAGAACTAGTTGATCCTTTAAGTAATGTTCAAAATAATAATATGAAATATGAATAGGAATTAATTAATATTCAAGGAAGAATATTATTAAAGAAGATGAATCCTACTATAATTAATATCAAGATGTTAACTAATTGTCATCTTAGCAACACTCCCCAACATTAATATAGAGGAAGAAAATACTACTCTAACTAATGTCAAAATGTTAACTAATTGTCATCTTAGCAAGACTCCACAACATTAATATAGAGATAGTATTAAGGAAAGAACTAATAATTAATATTCAAGGAAGAAGATTAAATAAAATAACTCACAACATACAATTCATTAAGCTTCAAAGTAGCAAAACCAAGATGGAAGAATTTAGCTCCTCATTTGGAGACTAAACATGATGTAAATGTAAACAAAGAACTTATCTAGACTAAGCTTAGAAGTATAAAGGAATTGGTGATTTTATTGTGAAGGAAAGGGGTGTATTTATAGGCTTTTGGTATTGCTTATACCTGACCGGGTATAAGAATATTTTATCCAAATCGAAATCTTTCTTGTCTCCTTGCACTTTCCTTGATCTTTTGAGGTCCAATCTTGATCCTTTGGATGATCTTCGACCTGTTTAGCTCAGAAAAGTCCTAATCTAAACAATTTACAAATAAATATGAAAATAAAGTATTACACCAAAAGTGTGTAATTTCCACAACTAGAACTAAGAAAAACTAGTTAAAAATACAAACATACAATCGGAAATTACATGAATATCAACTCGCCCACACTTAGCTTCTTTACTCGTCCTCGAGTAAAGTCAAAAGTTTAACAGTTCCAAGTCCTCAAAAGTTCAACAATTAACCAGAAAAAGCAAAAGACCACCAAGGATAACATATGAGTTTTACATTGAATGTTTAGCTCAAAAAAACGATATCTTATTGGGTTTCATGGCCTTCTATGCTCATCTCTTATTTTCATCTTGAAGAGATTAAATGATGTTATGTAAAAACAAATATATCTTTCATTTTGCCTAGGAGCCTTTTCAGGTTTTCATCCTAGCATCTCTTTTTATTTTTCCACCTTTCCACTCACTCATCATTTTTTGTAAGCCCTTTTTGCTTACATTGCCCATTTTTGGGTTTTCAATCTAACTAGCATTTCTTTTTGTTTTTTTTTTTAATTTTTTTTGTGCGAAGAAAATAATGCTAGTTTACAAGGTATCAAACTTAAGTACGTACCAATGAGTGACTCCCCCTCACTTAGCTCGAAGCATTGTCCCTACTACTCATCTTTGTCATAACTGGGCTGAAACGGTCATCCTCGTAGCCTTGAATTGGGGCTCCTATCAGTTGAGCTTTCTCCCCTATCTCTCTTCGATGTCATTTACTTCCTTTTGGAAGATTTAAAATTCGGATTTGGGGGTAGGGGGTAGGGTGTCGGTTTTTTTGGTAAATATATGGGGAGATGGAGATTTTTTTTGGTGTTTTATTGTCTGGTAGAGGAGAGTGAGTGGAGTTTTTTGGTTGTGGTACGAGGGGATTTGGTGGAGTTTCGAGTGAGTAATGGGAGAAAGAAACTTTGAAATTGGAGGTTGGGGGAGGGAGTTCGAAAATTTTTGGTTTGGGGAAGATGAAATGGGTGTTTTGGGTGGCTGATTCGGGTTTTAAAGATCGTGTACCCGACGGGTACCCCGACATACCCGATCGGGTATGCCTTCATTTGTTCTTGTTCTGGGATCGAGCTCGATCGAGTAGGGTTGATACTCGATCAAATCTTCTTCGCCGCAGGGTTGCCCGTAAATATACCCGACCGGCATATTAATGTACTCGATCGGGTATCACGTTGGATTTTCAAAAATGGCTCCAGGGTTGTGTACCCGATCGAGTATGGGGTGTACTCGACCGAATTTTCTTCGCCGTAGGATTTCTTAAAATATACTGGACCGGGTAAATTAATGTACCCGGTCGAGTATAGAGTACTCGATCCAAATCTAGCGTTTCTCTGATATACCCGACCGGGTGGGGTGTTGTTACCAGATCGGGTACTTCACCCTGGAGCTTGATTTCGTTCATTTTTTTTGCATGGATCCGACCGGGTAAGTGATTATGCCTGATCGGAGGTTTCCCCAAGCTTTCAAAACTCTTTTTTTTTCTCCCCCTTTCTTTGGAGATTTGTTTCCCATTCTCTCAAAGTTCACATTCAAAAATAAAAACAATAACAAGAATGAAAAACTACATACCTTTGCTTGGGTTGTGATAAGTCCATTTTTGTGCTTATTTTTCTTATCAAAGTTAAGCGATTTTGGATTGAAAAATAGAAAAACAAGGCATATTTTATATATTTTGGTTCAAGTTTCGTGAAATCAGGTAAAAACCACGTCCATGATATCTTTGAAGAAATTCCGGGTCAATTAAGCACACAATGAGTCAATTTGAGTGAAAAATGATATTATACCGAAAGAAGGAAGCAGAATTTCAAAGTGGTCCAGAAGGGAAAGTTGAAGAGCACAAAACACAGAACAAGACGGTCAAACAACCTCATAGGCGGCCAAATAGGCGGCCAAAAATGGAGGCCTTCGCGGCCGCCTACGGAAAAATCAAAAATTAGGCTTTGACTCGAAGCGGGATGAAGACCGAAGGCTTCGACCGAAGGCGGCCAAATAGGCGGCCAAAAATGGAGGCCTTCACGGCCGCCTACGGGAAAAGACGACAAAGCCAATGACCGTCGATGCGAAAAGACAGCAGGCGGCCAGACAGAAACGGTAGGCAGCCGCCTTCCGTGGCCGCCTGCGGCGAAGTGACGTGCGGCACGTTCGCCTGCCGGTGAAGGGACGGAAGGCGGCCGGAGCAAGGTGGCAGGCGGCCGCCTGGTTGGCTGCCTACGGTATTTTTGCTGCTATAAATAGCCCGATTTTTCCTCATCCCAAACACACCATTCTTAGCCCGAAACTAGTTCAATAAGGTCTTCTTCTTCCTTTTCAAAGCTCGGATTTCCACCATTGTTGCACCTTCAACTTCAATCTTTTATATCTTTTTCATTTTAGCTCCAATTTGTAAGTTCTTTATATGTATTTTCATCTTCTCAACGAGTAGAGTCTGAATCTGTGCTTTGTTTTCTCGATCTGTTCTATGAATTTTTCCAGAATATTTATCAAGTATTTCGCATTTTCTTCCAAAAACTAAATAAAATAGTTGTTGATGTTGAATTCATTCCAATTAATTATATAGTTGTTTACTAGCCTCAAGGTTGTTATTTATCTGAAGAAAGTTAATTTTCCCTAAGCAGAAGTAGTTTTTAATTAATTTCAGTAATTAGTTGTTATTATTGCATAAATTAAATTAATTACTTAAAAAGAGTAACAAAATAGTTTCGACCCTAATTCTAGTTTATTTCACTGTAATATCACCGCCAGTAGTCAATAGAAAATTTAGAACGAATTTAGCCTATTTTTAATTGTCTTTTGTATTTTATAGTTAAAAGTGGGAAAATTATCAATTAGGATTAAAATTGGATTTTAGGTTTAAAAATTCGTGAAAATTTCCAAATAGTCATATTGTAGTTCCAGAAATTTTATTTTGACAGGATCTTATTTTTGATTAATTTTTGCTATTATACATGTTCAATTCCTTGTTAATGTTTAATTTAGTTACCATATTGTTGAATGCAAAAATAATGTTTAGTAGCTAAAATTGTTTTGGGCATGAATTGAGTAAAAGAATATGGATTGACTTGTTAGCCGAAAATTAGGGGTTAAAATTAATTAATTGGGCTAATTATTCAAATTGATGAATTAGTAATTAATAATTGTTAGCCATTTTCATTAAATAACTTTTGGAAAATTATTTCTAACTTGTCTATGGGATTAGAAAATAATTTGAGCCAACCATATTTAAGCACGTTAATAAGGCCTAGAAATAAGAAATTTTAATGAAATGGATTTACATCTTGTCTATGAGAATTAAATTCAAATTGCTTAATTAATGAGTTTAATTAGTTAATGAATTTGGCTATTTTTATTGAACAAAATATTGGAGAATTATTTCTGTCTTGTCTATGAGATTAGAATTTAATTCGAGCCAACCATTTTTGAATACATTGATGAAACCTAGAAATAAGATAAATTAATGAAAGTAATTTCTATTCTTGTCTATGAGAAAAGAAATTATTAGTCCAATTGTTGTTTTAATTCCCCTAATTACTAGGTCCAAGAATATATCCATTTCTAATTATTCAATTCATTGCCCTTGTTTGATCAATCCATTTAGAGTTTAATATTTTTTATTTAGTTTATCTTTGAGACATCATTAGTATTTGCATAATTTAATTACTTTATTTTTCAAAAACTAGTTTAGAAAATCAATCAAAAGTTTTAATTTGGAAAGCTTCCAATAATTTGCGATAACCTGTGACTGAGCTTAAAATCAAGAAACCCCTCCTTCATTCCTCAAGAGACACGATATTCGGGGAAAAACCGAAAGGTTAGACTCTGTTTTACTACAACGCCGCGAAAGCGGTTATCAAATGGCGCCGTTGCCGGGGAATGACACGGTGAATTCTTGTTTTTGATTTTAGCATGGGCGAATTCAAGTTAGGGAGACTTTCAATTTCTTTTTTGTTCTCACGTGTTTGCTTGAGATTTTCTCATGGACTACTCAAGCGAACACTTTCATTCTCATCCACTATATCACTATCCATATAATGAACAACAAGTTTTTCAAAATAATCAAAATGAAGGATACTATGAGCAAGGTTATGAGGATAACAATCAATGGTGCGAAAATCCACCTTTGGGGCATGGAGATTACCAATTTCAAGATAACTATTTCCACCAAGGGCAAAACTTTGAACGCCATGATGATTTTTCCTATCAAGGTAATTATCATGAAAATTTTAATTATTATGAAAATTACCTCGAAGGGCTAGAAAATCATTACACCAGCACAAACGAGTACTCCTACGAGGTTGACTCTGGAATTTCACCTTATCCTGAACACGAGCTCGAAAAATTAAAATCATCCTTGCTCGAGTTTGTGGAAGAATTGAAAAGGGCAAGGATTGAACTAGCATCTCGTGACGAGAGTATCAAGAAATTGTGTGAACAAATCATTTATGATAATGAACACAAATTTCAAAAGGAGACATACGAGGAAGGTGTTAATTCTGAGGAGGAGGCAGCGGTAACTATGGGCGAGATGGTTGAAACTGTTTGCACCCCTATTTCTTTTGAGCCTCTCATTGCTACTGAGGTAGAGCCTGTCCTCGTAGAAAATAGTCCTGAAGAACTCAATCTGGAAGTGCCCACTGAAGTTGATGAAGAGATCATAGATGAGGAGATACTTTGTGACACCGGCCCCACCCTACCACCTATGGAAGATCTGTCACCTAAAGAGTTCTTGAAAGATAGCCTTGATGAAGATGTTGATCATACACAAGCCCAAATGCCTGTTGAAGTTGTTATTGAATCGTGTGATTTGGAAGAAACATTCTCCGATGACGCTTTCTTTGACTCTCTACTCAATGATGACAAACATAGTTGTGCTAGACAAGGATCTGTTTGCCTAGATGATATTTGTGGGGTTAGTGAGTTAGGAAGTTGGGATGCATTCTTAGAGAGTGACACAGAGTCTAAACTTTGTGATTTTCATGTTGAGGGCATAGATAAAGAAGAGAAAACCCATCAAGAGGAGTATGAAATCTCTAGTCAGACTACTTTTACCTTGATGACTCCATTTGAGCGGTTGGAGAAACCAGAGGCACCTGATCCTGAAATACTTGTTGATTCTAGTAATGAGAGTGATGCAGGATATGTGCTAATTTCTTGTTCGAACGACGTGTTCTTTGAAGATTATGTCACATTTCGGTGGTCACGAGAGTTCGAAGGTCTACGCCATCTGACGCCATACCTGGAGGATAAGGTGGAGGCACTAATGATGAGTGCTCCACGACTGACTTGCATTACAGAAAGTTCTCTCTCAAACGTCAAGCTAGTGACGTTAAAGAAGCGCTTCTTGGGAGGCAACCCAGGTTTTTCATAACTTTGTTTGTTTATTTTGTGTGATTGCAGGTGGTGCTTCAATAAATAAATTGTGAGTTGAACGCTTTGACCCGATTTCAAAAAAAAAACTGATCATGGATGATATTTTTAAAACAATTTTATTCCTGTTTTCATTATTCCTCTTCACAAAATCTTTTCAAAACTCAAGTGTGAGGAAAGAACCAAAAAAATGTGCCTTTATTTCTAAAACTTTGTGCATTAAAATGAGACCTCGAGGACGAGGTCCAGCTCAAGTGTGAGGATGTTGTGTTTTACACTCAAATAGTTAAAACCTTGTTTTAGATCAATCTTTTTACTATTTTTGATATGAAACATTCACCTCTCAATTGTTATCAATAACATTATTGTCACGCCCCGGACCTACCCGGACACGTCAACAACCCGCCGTACAGTACGAATAGTCAACCGTAGTCCGACTCATCCACACTATACAAGGCGTCTTGAATACCATTCACACATAGTACATCCATAAACAAACATAATGTAAAATAAACATTTATAGCAGCGGAAACATTTAACACAAGTGTTTATGCCACACCTTGGCAAACATGGGCATACAAGCCCCCAAATAATTATTCAAAAACAATATCCATGAGCATTATTTAAATTGTTTTCAAAACAGAAACGGAAGAAGCACGAACCACGTCTTCTTCCTTTGATCTTCCCGAAGCAACGGGCGGTGGCAGCAACCTTCAAGTTCTACCTGAAACTGTGAGGTGGCCTCCCCCGTGAAGGGGAGGTCAGTACTTGGAAATATTTGATAAGTACAATAGCAACTATACTAAGTATAATTAATGTTTCAATTTCCAAGACCCTCAACTTAGGGTGATATTATATTATAGGCCATAACCCTCGGTTACCCGTTTTTCTTTTAACTGTACTTACTTTATATAGAGTCAAGTAGTCGGCCCGTAGGCCCATATCCATTTAGAATTCATTAATTCCCCCCCCCCCCCCCCCCCCCCGTGACTGCATGTCACGATAACCCCGTAGGGTCCCATTGAGCCCCGATTTTATAGCAAGGGCTCGGCCCAACTACATTTCTATAAAATCCTCTAACTCAATTTAATACATCAAAATTGTATGTCAAGGGCTCGGCCCAACTACGTTTCCATACCAACTATAACTTCGTGGCAAGGGCTCGGCCCAACTACGTTTCCACGGAGATCACATATACATGGCAAGGGCTCGGCCCAACTACGTTTCCATGCTAATCACATTACATGGCAAGGGCTCGGCCCAACTACATTTCCATGCAATCCTAGAGTCCAACTCTACTTTATTTTCATAGTCCAATTCTCAAGCAAATCCTATGCCTAGAATCAATTCACTTGGGTAGCCTTTAGGCCTACCCCTACCACACCTTAGTGTTCATACAATTCAACCTTAAAGTATCTCTTAAGACTACTTAAGGCATACCCATTCACAATCCTATCTCTCAGGATTAATTCCATCATTTATTTACATTAATCTCCCGACTAGTATTCCAACACTAGTCGGATAATCTTAGAACCGCCAAGTTCTTAACTCATAGCTGATATGCACTAGTTTATAGTGCATAAATGTATGTTTTTTATGTTGATTGAGTGTGGATTTTCCATCGCTTTTAGTTAGTTTGTAAGTACTTGTTTTATTTTGTTTGTAATTGTTCTCTCCTTCTTTTCGGAGTTATAGAATAGTGATAGAGTTTGTAGCAAGGAAAAAGGGAGAAAAACTGAAGGCAAAAAGACCCAGGAGCACAAAAACCCGACCGGGTCAGACCTTGAACCCGGTCGGGTCAGTTGAAGACCGGATCTAAGAAGAAAAAGTAAGACCTGGTCGGGTCCTTACTCGACCCGGTCGGGTCAGATATGACCCGGAACACCAGAACATGCTGAAGATCACAAAGATTTGGAAAAAAATCTGATTTAGACCAAACCCGGTCGGGTCCCACACTTGACCCGGTCGGGTCTGACTTGATCCGGGACAAATTAACGTGCTGTAACACAAAAACGTGGGAGATTATCTGATTTTGACCGGTACCCCGGTCGGGTATGTACCTATACCCGGTCGGGTACCCGGCCAAAGGTGTTGAAAAACACCTATAAATACCACTCTTTTTCTCCTCTAAAAATCATCCCTTCTTCCAATCTCTTTAGCTCAGTTTAGAATAGCATTTCTTTATATTTTTCTAGCTATGTTTAGTCTCCAAATGAGGAGCTAAACTCCCATTCTTGGTTTTGCTCTTGAAGCTTGTTGATTATTAAAGTTGTGAGTTATTTTCTTAACTTCTTCTCTTGATTATTAATTCTTCCCTTAATCTCATTCTATATTAAGGTTGGAGGGTTGCTAAGTGACGATTAGTTAACGTTCCAACATTAATTATTACTAGAAACGATCAACGAACCGATGGTTAATCGTTGGTGGTTTCACAAGTAAGTAACTTCGGTTTATTAATGCACGGTCGTGGTTAATAGACTTAAGAGGGGTTAATTTTGTTGGTTAAACCGAAACCGTTGTGTTAAGGTTATCAATCTCAATTGATTTCATCAAGGAGTTAAGAAGATTGAATGCTACTATTATATCGGTATACGGCGTTGTTCTATATTTGATTAATAGTAAGGGTTGTTAATGAACGTTCGTTGTTAATAACTTCCCTCGATGAACTGGATATACTCCCCGATTGAGTATTCGAGAGGGGATAAGTTATAGATATAACAAGGATCGACTAAATATATCAACAAGTGGAAAGTAGCAAAGCCAAGTCCCTTTTATTCTTGAATTAAACACATATAGGTTGTTCATCTTAGTTTCTTAATTGAATTAAATCACTCAAAACCAAAACCCCCCTTTTAATTACTAGTTTCATAAAAAGAAAATCATTCCTTTCCCTGTGGATACGAACTCTACTACGCTATACTACGTATAAGTGTTTAGTATTGAATTTATTTTGACGCACCGTGACATAGTCTTCGTCAAATTTGGCGCAGTTGCCGGGGAAAGGCAATTAATTTTTTCTTTTTATTTTATTTCAAGAAAAATCAAAAAAAATATATATATTAAGTTTTCTATTTTTGCTGAGCTTTGTTTGAGTATATGGTAAAAACCCGATCCATAAACCAACTCACCTACCAAACAAACCCCGAAATAGAAAAAGCTCTCGAGCGGTTAAAGAATAAATTCTCAAATACCGACTCGGGGGAATCCTCAAGTGCTAGTTCTCAATCTAGCGAGTCCGAGGAGTCAATATCAATGGCTCTTGAAACAAGAACGCTTAGGGAGTTCACATCCCCCAATCTAAATCAACAACCCTTATGTATCACCTTCCCAACTCTTGATGCGGGTGCTACATTTGAGTTGAAATCCGGACTCATACTTCTACTTCCATCTTTCCACGGACTAAGAGGAGAGGATCCGAATAAACATCTTTCGGAGTTCCACATCGTTTGCACAAGCATGTGCCCGAACGGTGTTACCGAGGAGCAAATTAAGTTGAGGGCTTTCCCATTCTCCCTCAAAGACACCGCCAAAGATTGGCTCTTCTATCTTCCCTCGGGAAGCATAGACACTTGGGCGGCCATGAAGAAAAGCTTCCTCGAAAGGTATTATCCCGCCTCCATCTCCTCATCTCTAAAGAAACAAATCAGCAATGTGGAGCAAAAAGATGATGAATCGTTCTACGAATTCTGGGAACGATTCAAGAAACTCTGTGCGAGCTGTCCGTATCACGGCTACTCGGAGCAAGACCTCATCCTTTACTTTTATGATGGTCTTTGCGATGATGATAGACGGATGATCAATGCTTCATGTGGAGGAGGAATAGTCAACAAAACTCCTTCTCAAGCTAGGAATCTTATCTCGGAGTTGGCCGAAAATTGTAGACACTATGATCGGCGGTCAACAAACACTACAAGAATTTTGACATAATGTGACAATTTTTTTCGTCACGTAAAATTCCTTTTTTGTCACTAAAACTTTTATATGACGAATAATTAGCGTCACAGTGATCGTCATCGTAGCTCCGTGGTATTAGGTATATGTGACAAAATTTTGATTCGTCACCGAATGAATAACATTTAATGACGTTTTAGCACTTCGTCACCATTATTATTCACTTTCGTGACAACAAATGTGTCACATTTATATCAATTTTTTGTCATCTAAAAGTGTATTTTGTCACTAATAATTCACACATTAAATGACAACAACTCAAATTGTCATAAACATAACATATAGTGACAATCCCCGATATTTATTTTCTGAATTTTTTACTTCTATCGGTGACAAATTCGTCATAATTAAGTTACTAATTTTTGTCATTTTTATAAACATTCGTCATTAATTAGAGTTAGTTTAGTTACAATTTTTTTGTCACTTATAAACTATTTATGATGACAATATCAATACATATATTTGTCACCATTCAAAATATGTAAAGTGATGAGTTGTTATTTACTGACAGTTGATTTAAACTTTCGTGTGAAAAAATGACACTAAATAAGGATAATGTCAAAATGTAAATATCAACAAAGTAATATATTCAATCCTAAAAAATTGTGCTTTATGTAAAAATTGAACAATACAACTAAAAAATTAACATTCCTATGCTGGAACATTAACTAAAAGTAGAGAATAAAAATCCTTTCCCTTAATACTCATAAATGCTATAGAGTATGACTTTCTCTATTTTGAAGCTTGATGATGTAATTGATTTCTCAGCTTTGATGCCTCTTTTTCATTATCTTTGACTTGAATCTTAAATCAATCAACTTGCGCACACTTTTATAACGTCCTCGAGTTACTGGTGACTTTTTAGGACTGCTCTTGGCCTCTTGTAATCCATCATGCAGAACTACAAAGGAAACTTGATTGTCACTCCACCACACATTGCGCCCCACGGCAATAGATTGGTAGATACCTTGAGAACAATTTGATCATTGACTCACATGTAAACAAGAACCAAAACATACTAAGTTGTTGCCTTGGCACCAAGAATGAACTTCACAAGAATTTGTATTGCCATAAATTTCAAAAAAAAAAACACTGTAAAAAGTCAATGACATAAAATATTACTATTCAAAAGATCATGTAAAAAAGATAATAAGTATGTTCTTTAAGAACTAATAACCAAACATGACTCACATTCATGTTCAAAGATGTCATCCTTGGAGCTGCAAAGAGAATTTTTTTAACTTGAATTTTAAATAATTGACATGTTTGAGAAGCAAAATAAAAGATCATAAGTATTACCTATAGTATAGAGTCTTACCAGAAATGATTGTGGTGCATAAGGTCATAGTAAAGTGCTAACCAAATAATTAAAAGGACCTTATTACATGAGCAAGCTGCATAAGAAATTCAAAGTTAAAGCTAGTTTATGCCTCATTAAGGAGCAAAAAAAAACTAGCAAATAGGAATTGAAATATTAATAACACATTAAATTCTATTTCAACTGTTCAGGGTTATGTACCTTAAGCAACTTAGGAATCTCTTCTCTGGACGTAACAAGTCCAACAAGTCTTTCGTCAACATTTTCTGGGATAGCTGAGATAACAGTCTGATAAAAATATGAAAAGTTGACATATTTGACACAAAGCATTCTTAATATGGACTTAATACAATATACTCCGTACTTGGTATAGAGAAGGGCACAATCAGTGAATTGGTTCCTTGGCATCCAACATGTACAACTATTGAGCATAAGTAAAATAAATATTTCCATGTAGTCGGTTAATCATATAAAAAGGGGCAACAAATAGTGTGTCCCTTACGAATGTTAGATACAGTTTGGAGTTGAAGTCTGATTGAGTAAGTGCAACATCGATCTGGTTCCTGCCCGGAAGAGGAGATCCAATGCCGAACTAGAAGCTGCAGTGCTGCACCACCAACCAAAAGTTGAACTGCCGACTTGCTATGCATCCTCTTTCAACCTGGATCATACATGCGTCCGAACAGAGAAAGGCATGAGCTCAATCCAACCTGCGCCACCGACTACAATGTCCGGCCTACCTAAAGCTGCAGATCTGGAAGAGGACGCTGATGCTGACCTGATAACCGTTGCTGATTTGCGTCAGATCTGGTATATGTCACTACACATCTAGAATACATGTTACATAATCATTTTAACCAATTTGATAAAAATAATAAAGAGTGCTGCTAGAATAAACATACAGTTTTAAATAGTTTTCATTACAATATTTGATAAGCCCTGGTATATAAATTTTAATACGACATTCTAGTAGATGAAACAACCCTTTTCCTTGATTATATCATACAAATAATAAGAATGATATGGAGCAATTATTTGTTTTGCAATTGGTCAATCGAGATTAGTCAAAACTGCTAACTCATGAGGCTAAATTAAATCAAATTGAATAGTAGATTGCACTCTAAATTATGAAAAAAGAATTGTCATTCAATTATAGTAACAACTCAATTATGTAATCATAAATCGTAATACACAACATATAGCAGAAAGTTCATACTTGGCATTTGAGTTTGCCAAGTTTGCAGTTTAGGAGCTCAGAGTTTGCAGTGATTTTTCGAGTTTGCATCCCCTCTACAAAATGAAGGTGTGGTCTAGTAATGCCTACCAAACTACCAATAAAAAACATACTGATATGATAACATTTCATTATATGTAACTGCACCCTACCAAACTAAATGCCTTAAAAGATTAAAATTTATGGGATTAAACATAAAACCAGTTCATACCAACATTCTATGCATCCTAGCTGTATATGACATTGCAAACAGAAAATAGAGAAGCACAAAAATAATTACATACCATAACTTTTGATTGTGAGGAATGATCAATTAGCTCTCCATTCTTTCTTTTCTTTGTCATCCAATAGAACAACTACAATTATGAACACACAGCAAGATAGTTTAAAAGTTAACCTCTTGTACAGCCACATCAACAACAACTCATGATCGTTGTATTGTTTGCACTTGTCCCCACCAACAATAGGGTTCCTCTTACCAGGGGAGGCTGCCTAGTTTCCTTGTCTATTTGGTCTGGATTCTTCTTCTTATAGGACCTGTATGGACCTGTATAGAGTAAGACTCAAAACAGTTATGTATGGACCTAGTATTCCTCCCTTATAGGACTGGTTGAATTGATATTGTAGATAAATTGAATGAAAAAAAGGCTCAAATGATCATGCTCTTAGCTGCCCAACATATATTCAAAAGCAAATATGTGGAAATGTTGAATAAGATAAAAATGGACAAAGAAATAATGTGCAAGTAATAGCTGAGAAATGTACCAGGCTAGAAACCACTAACAAGCTGAGATATATATGAAGTGATTATCAGCACAAGTAAAGATTAATAATAATAATAACAATAATATAGCCAAGAAAATTGAAAACATAATAATAAATGCATATGCAGAATGTGTCATTACACATTGTAGCTTCACTAGTTTTCTAGGATTAAGCCCGCTTGATTCAGAATACTACATGTGCGTTATGAAGGGGAAAATATACTCAATAACAACATAAGCATATTCAAATTGAAAAACTACAGTGAACTTATGTAGCACACTAATCATATTCTATTATTGACTAACCGAACAACAAAAAAACAGAGTAACTAGGTAGAGATGACAATATGGATATGAATAGACCTAGAAATTGATTATTCATAGGGGAGGAGGTGGGATGAAGGACTTCCCTGCGACGAGGAGACCAGCGGCTCCAGCCCCCTCAAACTGTGAGGCCTCACTGCCTGAACGATAAAAGATTCTCCAGCGGCGTGAGAATGGATGCAAAAAAACGGAATTACTTAGGGCTTGTGAATGAGTTGGGTTTGCCGACCAGGGCAAGGGTTTGTGACTTGCGAGTGTGTGAAAAGTTTGGTTTAAGTGGAGGGAATTCTGAAAATTTGGAAATATGGAGGGAGCGAAAATATGGGGGAAGTGAAATTTTGATTTAAGTCTGAGGGAATTCTGAAATGTCTTCATCCCAAAATTACGCAGTGTAGTAGCCGAATTAATTCCGTCGTCATTTGGTGGCAAAAATTACGGGGAATTGAATCCATTATTAAACACCGGCGCAAATAGTCTTATGATTTCTATCCTCAGACTCCGTCAGCAATTACCGTCTGAACCATATCGGCCACTAAATTCCATCACTAAAGGATGTTTTTACTTGGACTATAATTCGTTCCAGACCAGATCAGACCAGATCAGATCAGACCATACTAGATCAGACCAGTTCAGACCACACCAGACTTGGATAGTTATAAAAATACAAAGAAACCAGACCAGACCAGACCAGACCAGTTCAGACCAGACCAAATCAGACTAGACCAGGCCAGCAAATTAAAGTCCAAGTAAAAACATCCTAATTTACGAAATTCTTGTAGAGAAATACACAATTGTTTATTTCGTGTGCTGAATTGAATAATAATCAAAATAATTAAGGTTGGAGTTACTGAATTGGTTGAAATTACTATATAGGACCATTTTAGGTATTTTCATATTTTTTTCTTTATTTTATTTATAAAATATTTTTAAATATGATTTTTTATAAATAAGTCAATTCAGACAGAACTTCATAAATTTCAGCAGAGACAATGGATTCAACCAATTTCTGTGTTACCAAACGGGATCTAAATGTCTCATTGGCACTCCCATTACGTAATAAAATACTAAATTGGCAGCTCAAACGATCAACGGTCGGAACAATCAATTTGTTGATTAACTTTGCAGTTAAATCATATTAATATTGTAATTAATTAGCCATTATGTAATGGCTAATTTTGTAGTTAAATCACATTTTTGTCCATTATTTTTTCAGAAGTAATATTAGTGTAGTTTTTTCTTATTTATCAAAATTTGCTATGTAATTCTTCAAAATAAATATATGTCACTCATTAATAAAAACTTTAACGATGGAATGATTGATATAACAACACTAATACGTTTTGAAAGTAATAAAAAATTGTTTGTGTCATAGAAAAAGAAAAGAAAATTGGTCCACAACATCAGTAGTCATTTACATATTAACTATTCATCAATACTGATAGAGTATATATTCTAGAGAGAAGTGAGAGTTAGAGAGAAAAGTGCAATACATACTTGCTATTAATGATTTGTGAACTCCTACAACTACCCCCAAGAGGGGTATTTAAAGGGAAAATGCGAGCTGGCATGGGTTCTCAAGTCTTGGGTTTGGAAGACCCATTTACAATTGGACCACTACTGGGCTGAGTACAAAGAGTGTAAAAATAACTAAGTATGAAATCCGGTTCTGGGAGCTCTTTGTGGCCGACGAGGGTCTGGCCGACGGAGCCATGGCCGACGGGGACAATTGGTTCTTCTGACTTCTGGACCATGTTCTTCAATACATTTTGCTTAAAAGTCTGTTCTGAAACATTTTTTTAAACAATAAAGTTATCACAAATTTGCATTTCTCGTCACCAAAGAGTAGCAACAATGACGAAATAATGTTGTCATTATTTAATATAATAGAATTAATGACAAAATATGATTTGTCATTGTAATTAAAAATTACATGACACAAATAATCGTCATTAATTATTGGTAAAGTGTCACCAAATAGTTTCCCTCCATAATCTTGGTGTCAAATTTTGCCGCTAAAAATTTGAGTGACGAATTTGACAATATCGTCATATATTGTATCAATTGGTGACAAAAATTTAGAGCTAAAGTGACAATACTTGATATAATCATAAGAAGTCATTTTAATGTGACGAATTTACATTTTGTAGATATAAGTCAACAAAATGTGACAAATTTTGTTCTGTCACATAAACTTTCGTCATAAAATGTGTGTTTTCTTGTAGTGAAAGAGAGTCATGGCAGCGGAATCCAACAACTCGTTGGAGAGTCAAGTAGCCGGCTTGACTTCTTTGGTTAAAGATTTCCTTTTAAATCCAAAAACCCAAGAAGTCAAGGTCTGCGGCATCTGTTCAACACAAGGGCATCCCACAGACTCTTGCCCGACTTTACAAGAGGAGAACGTCGAGCAAGTCAATGCTTTGGGGTTCCAAGGCCAAAGGAGGTACGATCCTCACGGCAACACCTACAATCCAGGATGGAAGGATCATCCAAATCTAAGGTACGGAAACCCTCAACCCCCTCAACAAACAAACCATCCCCCTCCTCAACAATTTAAACAACAAGACCAAACATCGAACTCAAGCATGTCCACCGAAGACATGATTCGAGCATTAGCCATGAATATGACTACGATGCAACAAAGTGTGGCCCGATTTCAAGAAACCACAAAGTCTAGCATCCACAACTTGGAAAGCCAAATGAGTCAAATCTCAAACGCCGTGAATAGGCTAGAAGCTAGGGATTCGGCAAAACTCCCATCTCAAACGGAGCCGAATCCGAGGCAACAAGCTCATGCGGTCACTTTGAGAAGTGGCAAAGAGTTGGTTATGGCTAAGGCGAAAGCAAAGAGCCATGTGGGAGAAGAGGAGGAGGAGATCTTGATGCCAAGCACAAACCCTCAAAATGAAGAGGAAAAGGAGGAGGAAATCACACCTCAAATAAAGTTCCCACCGCTCAACTCATATGAGCCGGTGCCACCTTTTCCGGAGGCTCTCAAGGATAACCGGAAATACAACAATGACAAAGACATCTATGAGACCTTCAGCAAATGTGAGGTAAATATCCCTCTTCTCAATTTAATAAAAGGTGTTCCTAGGTTTGCAAAGTTTTTAAAAGAACTTTGCACAATTAAAAGGAAACACAAGTTGAATGGCAAGCATAAAATCCAAGTAAGTGAAAGAGTGTCGGCCGTTTTTCAAAAGAAACTGCCTAAAAAGTATAGTGATCCGGGAATGTTCACTGTACCATGTAAACTTGGAAATTCTAGTTCTTCTAGGGCTATGTTAGATTTGGGTGCATCAATCAATGTCATCCCATATTCTCTATATAAGTCCCTAGAACTAGGACCTTTACATGAGACGGGGGTCGTTATCCAACTTGCCGATAGATCCAATGCCTACCCAAAAGGTGTGGTAGAGGATGTTCTCGTCATGGTGGATAATTTAATCTTTCCCGCTGATTTTTACGTTCTTGAAATGGAGAACGATAAAAATGCAGTCCCAATTTTACTAGGCCGACCATTTTTGAAAACGGCTAAGGCAAAACTTGACGTTTTTAGTGAAGTGTTAACCATGGAGTTCGATGGTGAAAAAGTCGAATTTAATATCTACGACTCCATGAAATACCCCACTGATAATCACTCTCTATTTGCGATTGACACTTGCGACACTTGGGTCCAAGATGTATTTGAAATTGAGGGCAAGGATGAAGCACTAAGCTCAATAGAAAACGACATAGAGGATTTTACATTGGAATACTCTATGTCGAATAACATGAAGATTATGGTGGCGGAGTTAAATCAACTCCCACTTTTGCCACCGGGCTCTAAAGCCCTCCCACTAACCATTCCAAGCGAGAAGCCGCTACCATCTGTTTTGCAGGCACCGGAGGTGGAATTAAAACCACTCCCTGAAAATATGAAGCATGTGTTCTTGGGTGAAAATCACACCCTACCAATGATTATTTCAAATGCCCTGTCCCAAGAACAAGAAGAAAGATTGATCGCGGTCTTGAAAGAATATAAATTGGCCATTGGATGGTCTATTGCCGACATCAAAGGCATTAGTCCATCCACATGCATGCACAGGATCTTGCTCGAAGATTGTTAGTCCCTGTTTCTGTAACAGCAATGAATAATGATCTAACAACGAAGATTAAACGTTAGGATGAACACAGAATGAATCAACGTAAAACCTTCTTTGATAAACCGTGAACTCGTACAACACAAAAGTATGCGCGTAAGGCTATGAAGAATAAGTACGACGTTAACCTATTCCTAAACCTTCGGCTCCATTTTTATAGGCGAGGTTTAGGTTAGGCGTACAAGGCTTTTAGCCTGTTTATATGGGCCTAACACTTGGCCCGATTTCTATCTAATTCATGCACTAATTAAATACAAGGATTAAATATAAAGCTAATCTATGACAAACTTGATTCACAATTAAATATCTCCAACAATCTCCCCCTTTGTGATCAAGTGCCATTCTCTTATTGCTTCTGAGACTTGAAGTAGTGCTTCCTCATACCAAGTGCATGTTCATATTGCCTCAGCGTATTTCTCTTTTCGAGGCGATCGTCAATGGCCTTTAAAATTGTCTCTACTGTAGAGTGTTCCTATTGAACATAAGACGATGCCTCTCGAAGATTTTCCTCTAGCTCTGCCTTCATCTTTAGAATCTGTTCATTGATTATCTTCAGTGTTCCGTCACAGTACTTCTCAATTTCACTGACTACCATCAGACGTTTTTCGTTCTTGTGGTTCAGATAGGTGACTGCTGGCGGTGTGAAGAAGATGTGGTAGGCTGGGAAGTCTTCAAGTTCTGGACCATACAGTCTTGGCTTTGTCAGATTTGTCTTTCTCAGATTGCATTCAATAGCCATCTGTAGGTCATGTGAAGAATGTACTCGGATCTGTCTAAGCATGAATCTCTTGATAGCTGCGAGGCCTTCACTGTATATTATGCTTTGCCTGACTGGAAGGTATCTGTAGGCCATGAACATTTGATAGATGTCGTCCGGTTTCAGCATGATGAAGTCGTTCTCTTGGCAAGTAAATTCACTTCCATCGGTGCGTTGAAGTCTGTAAGTGTAGAACGTTACTCCATGATAGTCTTCAGCCTTCACTTGTAGAATTTGATGAATCGGGAGAATATTCGACTTCAGATCTTGTTCCATCAGTTCTCTCTGTGTACCGGTTGACCTTTGTAGCAGCATATGCAGATGACCTCCAGCCTGCTTTCCTTTTAAATGAGTTAGGCCTCTTAGCTTTAGTTCATTCAGTGGCTTGACTCTGTCTGGTCTACGCCAGATATGCTCTCTGATTTCTTCTTGGAAAGGGGCTTTGATGCGAACGTTATCCCATGGTTTCTCTGTCTTGGGAAGTCTTCCCGCTGATTGTCTTACGACCGGTTCAAGAGTTTTCTGGGATTCTTTGTAATTCTCCCCTTCCTTGCGTTCATCGTCCTCGAGCCTTATGATATCTTCAGAGCATTTGTTAATTAGCTCTCGTAGCCACCAGTTTCTTTGCATGTCCTCTTGTTCAGTCTCATTCCGAAGATCATCCCATTCTGTCCATTGTCTCGGCCATTTGTCATATATCACCGCCTCCTCCAGTGCATCATGAATGTCTTTGCCTGGGGAAATATATGGAACTCTTTGTTGATTTTGAGGCGGTGATTGTTTCTGAGTAGCACTACCGGGTTCACTAGGATTGCCCGTTGACATCAGCTTAGAACTAGGTTCCAACTGATGGCCTGATGGAGAAGATGTACCAGTGGTAACATCATCAGGACTTCCATCCCCTCCTCGGTTGGTATCTCTGGGAGATACGCCTCGGGATGTTATTTCTAGCTCGACCATGCTAGATAAGTTGGCTGTGGATGGTGGCTGTTGGTTTGTTGAGGTTTCGGGTTGGATGGGCTGTGGAGTCTGGCTTGGTAGGGCAGTTTGCTCAAGTGATCGAGGTCGCTTGTTCTCCCCCTCATGAGGATCCGAATCATCGGGGTCCTCATGGGAACGTTTGCGACCACGAGGACTCTCCTTGCAAGTGCTCTTGGTTTCAGATGAAGAAAGAAGGACTTCAAGTATGGCTTGTTGATGAAGAGTAAGCTTGTCTTCAGGGGTGTTTAAGAGGCTGTTCAGCAAAGCCGACGCTAGTGTGTCAAAGGATAGTGAGGAGAGATCGATGGAGGGTGTGGGGAGAATACTGGTTCTGTATCCTGGGTTCCCCGAGAAAGAGAAGGAATGGGAATTTGGTTTATTGATTGGTGGGATAGAGGGGTGGAGGATATGGGTTGTGTATGGGAGATGAACGGTTCAGAGGAAGGTTGGGGTGGTGTTTGTTCAGACCGAACCGCTTGGGTGGTCCTAAATTCCTGTGCTAGAGCGGTCATTGCATCTTGCACCCATGGCTTAATGGTGGAATCTGGGAAGCGATTGAGTAGAACGTTTACGTCTTCAAAGGTAGGGTGACCAGTTACGGGGGTTGTAACTGTTGACACAGCATCAGTGAAGATTGCTGATGTGTGGCCTGCATTTAATGATGGAATCATTATGGGCGTAGCAGGGCTTCCAACCGTCATAGCTTGCGCTCTGGTTGTTGCGTTCAGGGTGTGTGCACCTGTATGTGCAGTGAATAGTGTAGGTGTCCTAGAAAATGAAGAAAATGTGGTGAATGTGACACCTAGACTCGATGTGTGAGAAGAAGGGGTTTTGACCTTAGGAGATAGGTCAATTGTATGCTCAACTGATTCAGAAGGAACTAGCGAGGGGGTGGAGTCCCGTTCTTTTGAAACAATAGCCTGTTGAGAGGCTATCGAGTGGCTGGGAGAGGGCTGTGCTTGCGCAGTTGAGCCAGATGCTGCGACTTCTACCCGGGAACCGAAAAGATCGGCTCCTGTGCTTAGGGATTCAGCTCGGCTTATCTGGATAAAGGTGTCGCAGCCCGCGAAGATATGCTCGTCTGCCTTATCAATCAGGCTCTTTCTGGCTCGGGGCTGGGGCTTTGCCTTGGCAGCCTTGTCATTCTTGACCTTTGCCCTTTTCTATCGGATGACGACTTCCTCTGAATTCTTAATTGAATGAGCCGCCTCGTCATAATCATCCTTGGAGCAATTTGTCTCGCTGGGATCGGCTCTCGGTTTAGCTTTTTCTTTGATTGTGAAGACTTGAGGTCTGCCAGCGATTATTGGTGCTGCGTCTTCAGCAGTAATTCTTTTTTTTTTCGGAGATTCGACTGGCAGCTTCCCTTTTCTGATCAGGGCATATGTGAGCTCCACATCATCACTATCATTGTCATCATCGTCATCATCCGAGCCAGATTCCCCGCTCTCCGTGCCCACGCTCTCGGAAGCCTCGTCGTCAATGTTTGTTTGGGCTTCACTTGACGATTCATTGGCCGTTTCCTCAGCGTCTGTTTCGGTGCCCTCAGCCGCCTGACTCGTCTCAAGAGAGTCGTCAGACTTTCTTTCATTGGGAGAACCGGCCACTGGTTTCTGTGGCTTTTGGGCTCTCTTGGGACCCTTACCAACACTCGGCTTTGCCCCTGGGGTAGGTCCAGTTGTGTTTTGCTGAACCATAGGGACATTTTTCTCTGTGGCTTCTTTGTATTGCTGGACTGCTGGGTTTGAAGATTTGACCAGCTTGAGCAGAAATCCAGGTATCTTCAGACCAAAGGTAGGATTCTTGTCTGCTTTAAAATACTGTAGCTTCGGTGCTGTGAAGTGAGGATCCGTACTGCGTTTTGGTATGGAGGCGTGCTCTGCCATGCAGTCGTGTATGATCAGCCCGAGCCATCTAGCGTACGGAATGGTACCTGGCCTATTCTTTTCTTTGGCCTTGATCAGGTCCATTAGCTCTGAGAAGAAGAGTTGTGCCATGTCGTAGTTCTTGTTGAAGGTGATGCCATGGAAGATAAGCAGGATCTGCTTGTTGCACTTGTCGAATCTGGCATGCTTCGGCGACAGGCACTTGTTCACTAGCCCGAAGAGGCTCTTCCACGGATGATGAAGATATGCTCCGTTGAAGTTTGAGAGTTGTGGCAGTAAGGAGGTGTAGCCGAGGGATGCTACGTCTTTCAGTAGATCGGGGATGGACGGCAGCGCATCATACGTATCTCGGACTGGCAACGCTAATGTAGTACGCAGTGTTGATGGTGTCAGAACCACCCGCATGCCGTTCAATTTGGTCTTTATCTTTGAGCGATCATTCGGTGATTCTGTATGCATGTGGCCCCAAAATTGTTGTAGGTATATCTCTGGCACTGGTTTGGCGTTGTGAAGTGCAGGCCAGAGATAGTGACCTTTCATTATGGCCGGAATGATCGGGTTTTGGCACTTGAAGATGGTGAGGTCTAGCTGGAAGTTGTTGTCCAGCACCTTGATCCATTTGCCCTTAGGGTAGATGGCATCGTCAATCTGTGTTTGAGTGTTTCCTGCCATTTTAAACTGTAGAAGTAGGGGTCAGCACATGAAGTTCAACTGTTTGATTTGATTGAAAGAGTTTGATTTGCAGTTGTCAGATAAGTTTATGCAGGTGGAAATTTTAAAATTGCTAAGTCCAAATCTCGAAATCTGAATCTCGAGATCATGATTTCGAGATCCAAATCTCGAGATCTTGATTTCGAGATTCAAATCTCGAGATCAAGATGTCGAGATACAGATCTCGAGATCTTGATTTCGAGATTCAAATCTCGAGATCAAGATGTCGAGATACAGATCTCGAGATCTTGATTTCGAGATTCAAATCTCGAGATCAAGATGTCGAGATGAAGATCTCGAGGTCTTGATTTCGAGATTCAAATCTCGAGATCAAGATGTCGAGATGCAGATCTCGAGATCTTGATTTCGAGATTCAAATCTCGAGATCAAGATGTCGAGATGCCCATCTCGAGATCTTGATTTCGAGAAGATGAACCGACGATTTCAAAGAGACTAACCACTTGCAAAAACGAAAGCAAAAGATATACGAAATCGATTTCAAGCAAGATAACGACATTCAAAATTTAAGTTGATTTAGATTTTTGAGAAATTTCACGGGTTTATTGTTGCGAAATCAAGCATACATCTTGGATGTCGAACACGAACAAAAATTCGAGATTGATCGTTCGTTGAGAGGGTTTGTGAAACTCGAAATCGAGTGATAAACTACCTTAGAGTTTTTGCGAAAGTGAATCGGAGAAGGAGAAGTATTGCGAAAACAAAGATTTTGAGGAGTCGAGGAAGAAGAAATGATTTGAGCTCTGCCTTGCGAAAACTTTTGGCCTTTGAAAAATCAGAATGGAGGGTAAGGGTTTTCGCGAGGCTTTTATATGCGAGAAAATTTTGGACCTCCTCCTTAACAATTGAGCCCAAATTATTGGGCTGGTACAGTGCCCTTTTAAAAGATTTTCGAGGCCCAAACCAGTAAAAATAGAGAGCTCCCCCTCAATCAGTGAAAATTTTCTCCCCCTCAAAAAATGCAACGAACAATATGTACAAATGCAACGCACACACACTATTTTTGTTCTTTTTGATTTTTCACACACTCAACACATGCAACACACGCACACTATTTTTTGTTATTTTTCTTGTTTTCTCCCCCTCAACACATGCAATGCACACACTATTTACAAATCACACGCACACACACTTTTTACAAGTCCCACACACACACACTTTTCAGATCAGTGGAGACAAAAATTAAACAGGCTCGAGGTTCAACATGCCCAACTTGGAGACCAGGAACTGGAATCTTTTTTCATCCAATGCCTTAGTGAACAAGTCAGCCAGTTGAAGCTCTGAGCTTACAAAATACATATCTATATCTCCTTTCTCCACGTGATCCTTGATGAAATGATAGCGCAGATCAATGTGTTTGGTGCGGGAGTGGTGAACCGGATTGCTTGTGATGGCGATGGCGCTTTGAGAGTCACTGTAGATCGGGATGTGGCGGAATGTGTAACCGTAGTCCTGTAGCTGTGTCTTCATCCATAATATTTGTGAACAACAACTAGCAGCCGTGACGTATTCGGCTTCAGCTGTAGATGTTGACACACAGTTTTGCTTTTTGGAAGACCAGCAAACTAGCTTCTCGCCCAAGAATTGGACGGCTCCCGATGTACTTTTGCGGTCCATCCGGCAACCAGCAAAGTCAGCATCCGAGTATCCGACTAGATCGAAGCCTGAATGCTTGGGATACCAAAGGCCTAGATTCACCGTGCCTTTGAGGTATCTTAAAATTTGTCGTACAGCTGTCAGATGGGATTCCTTCGGATTTGCTTGAAAGCGAGCACATAAGCATGTGGAGAAGACAATGTCAGGCCTGCTTGACGTGAGATATAGCAAAGATCCAATGATGGCCCTGTAGTTTGTAGCATCAACTGGCTTCCCTGAGGGGTCTGAGTCCAGTTTGTTGTTTGGGGACATGGGGGTCGTCATGGAAGATTTGCCGTCTATGTTGAATCTCTTTAGCATATCTAGAATGTATTTGGACTGATTTATGAAAATGCCATCAGAGAGTTGTCTTACTTGGAGGCCTAAGAAGAAGTTAAGTTCGCCCATCATGGTCATCTCGAATTTGGTTTTCATCAGTTTCTCAAAGTGTTGGCACAGGCGCGGATTTGAAGAAGCAAAGATGATGTCATCAACATAGATCTGAATCAGAATGATGTCAGACTTCTGTCGCTTGATAAACAGAGTAGTATCAATCTTTCCTTTTGAGAAACCTGAATCGATCAAAAATTCAGTCAAGGCATCGTACCAAGCTCTAGGTGCCTGTTTCAACCCATATAGAGCTTTCTTGAGCTTGTAGACATGGTCTGGGAATTTTGGATCTACAAATCCTTCAGGTTGAGCTACATAGACTTCTTCTTCTAAAGTCCCGTTCAGAAAGGCTGTTTTCACGTCCATCTGAAAGACGGTGAAGTTTTTGTGCGCCGCGTATGCAAGAAAGAGGCGGATTGCTTCAATTCTAGCTACGGGAGCAAACGTTTCATCGTAGTCTATGCCTTCCTGTTGATTATATCCCTTTGCGACCAGCCTTGCCTTGTTTCTTACGACTGTGCCTTCTTCATCTCTTTTATTTTTGAATACCCACTTCGTGCCAATGATTGTCTTTCTCTGAGGCCTGGGTACCAGTGACCACACATCCAGTCTGTCAAACTGATTGAGTTCATCTTGCATTGCAATCACCCAATCTGGATCAAGTAGAGCATCGGAGACTTTTGATGGTTCTGACTGGCTTAAGAAGCATGCGAAGTGGCATTCATTCATCGTTGCTGATCTTGTTCGCACACCTTGACTCGGATCACCTATTATCTATTCAACAGGATGTGCTCTCGTCCACTTCCTTTCATGAGCTAGAGGAGTTGGAGTAATTATTGGTTGATCTGAGTCCTGATATGAGGTTGAAGGCTCTGGGGCAGCTGTGGTGTGTAGTGGAGATGATTCTGGACTTGTAGCAAAGCCGTGATCATCCACACCTCTGGGATTGGCTTGAGGGGTTGAGGGTGTGGATGGTACATCGTCTGGTCCTGTGAGGAGCGGAATCTCTGCTGTTGGAGTTGATGTTGACTCTGGAGTGCATGCAGGAGGTGGAGGTTGTGAGTTCTCGTAGAAGTTTCTGAAGAGAGAGTCGAGAATCACATCGTCGTGTTCGGTGTTTGGTTCAGCTTTATCAGAAGCTACTGGTACAACAGTTGATGGATCAGTCTGGAGATGTTCGATTGCAAAGTCTGCCATTTCATAGAATGTAACATTTACACTTTCGATGACAGTGCGCTTGTCTCTGAGATAGACTCTGTAAGCTTTGGATTGCAGTGAGTAGCCAATGAACACACCTTCTCTGGCTTTGGGATCCAGCTTACTTCTCTCTGTCCGATCATTGAGTATGAAGCACTTGCAGCCAAAAACCTTGAAGAAAGAGATGTCAGGAGTTTTGTTGAATAGGATTTCATATGGAGTCTTGTCAAAGCGTTTATGGATGGAAGTTCTGTTCTGAGTGAAACACGCAGTATTGATTGCCTCTGCCCACATGAAGTGAGGCAGTCTGGATTGGATTAACATGGTGCGTGCTGCTTCAACAAGGGTTCTGTTCTTTCTCTCAACAACTCCGTTCTGTTGGGGAGTTTTAGCTGCTGCAAATTGCTGAGTGATACCGAGTGATTCATAGAACTCAGTGAGAGTCTGATTTTTGAACTCGGTACCATTGTCAGTTCTAACAATTCGAACACTGTGTTGTAGCAGTTTCTGGATCGTTCTGATAAAGGTCATAATGTTTTCTGCAGCCTCGTCTTTTGAACGAAGAAATTTTGTCCATGTATACCTAGAGAAATCATCAACGATCACCAGAGTGTATTTGCGACCGTTGATGCTTTGGACTCTCATAGGTCCACACAAATCCATGTGAATTAGCTGCAACTGTTGTGTAGATGATGGTTCGGTTTTTGACTTGTGGGAGCTTCGCGTCATTTTGCCCATTTTGCAGGCACTACAATGATTTTCAGCGGAAGACTTTAGCAGAGGAAGCCCCTTGACAAGTTTCTTGGAGGATGATGTGAGTTTTCTCGCACTTAAAAAAATTGTAATATAGCAGTGAAAGTACGAGTATCGTCTCCACAGGGACGGTAAAAGGGAATTAAGAATTAACTAAAAATCAGCGATAAAGAATAAATAAAATAAATGCGGTCGTGCGAGATTTGGTTGCTTGAGAAAACTAAAATTGCAAATAAACGATTAAAAGTAAATGATTGGGTTCTTCTTAATTAACAACGAAGGGAACATGGATTGATTCCGGGGTAATCAGATTTCTGGCAGATCAGGCTTAATTACATGAATTTAATTTAATTGAGCCTAGCTAATCAATACTAAGTTCTTACCGCTCTCGCGACGTAGAGTACAATAATTTATGGGACCAGGTTGATCTCTCATGCGACAGGATCCTAAATTATTGCCAAGACGAACGAACTTACGGCCTCTTAATCGCTACTAATCTCTTAGCGAACGATTAAGTGTGTGTGAATGTGTCCTAGAACAAATTAGATCTCTCTTAATTTATTCTATAAGCAATTGTAATTCTAGTGGTCATTCTAGGTTACAAAAGATATCAATTAAATTATTCAAACACAAATTAAATGGCATTCATGCAATTTACACCATCAAGAACCTAACCATACATCATGATTAACCCCTTCATCAACCCCAAATCCCTAATTAAAACTACTCACAACTCATAATTGAAGAATCAATAGAATTGTGAAGAATAGAATTAATTGTCATTAATTAAAAAGATGGAACTTACAAATAATCCAAGGGAATTGAAGAACAAGATGGAAAAGTAGAAGAAATTTCGTCCATAGGGCTCTCTCTAAGCTCCCCCCCCCCCCTAATTAGGGTTAGAGAGGTGTTATTTATAGGAAACAAAGCAATTCGGGTTGAATTAGGAAACAAGGAAATTCGCACTTAAATTAGGAAACAAAAACGGGGCACGCACGGCTTGGGTAAACCGTCCGAATTGGATTTTACTTCCTTCTTGAAAGTTGTAGATAATGAAGTCCTCTATCCACCCCAAGTTTCCGAATTGGATTTCAATCATCCAATCAACAGATAGGAATAAAATGGTGGAATGTCTCATTCTGAAATCGCAACAGGGATCATCTGACTTCGTCGTTTGTTTTCACATTCGTCCTATCCGATTCTCGTAAAGGTGTCTTCGCATGATTTGTAGCCCTTTAAGTTGGCTTTCATATGGAACTTGAAACGTGTACATTGGATGTCTCTACAAGGAGATATGCTTGAATGATTAACAGAAGGTCATCCTGATCATCATTTTCAAGCTCTATTTGTCTTCTTTTGATCCCGTAGCCAATCCTAGAGCTCTTTTATCTTCAACTCTTCATCGTAAACCTCCCGGTGAACTCCAAAGCTCTCAAATCAATCTCTAATGTTTCTCAACTCGTCCCGATTGCTTCTCAAGCGCCGGTGTTGGTGTCTAAAATCCTGATTTTGACTCCAAATGACACAAAACTTGAACCAACGCCCGGTAAACATAACTTGAGTTAAAATTGAGACTTGCAACACCTTAAAGCTAGGAAAACTATCAAAATGCAACCCCAACACGCATCAAATGCGTGTTGTAATATGTACTTATCAGAATTCCCCCACACTTAAGCTTTTGCTTGTCCTCAAGCAAACAGAACAACGGGACTTACGATAATCACCACACAGAATCAAAACAGTTAGCAGGCACACGTAGCTAAAGGAATATTCACAGAACAGACAATCTAAACCTAGAAAATTCTTCCCTAAACTACATCTTTGTACTCAAGCTAACTATTTGACAAAATTATTCACAACATCCTTAAAGTAATGACAGCATACACAAATAAACTAGCTATTGATCAGAAGGACTTGTGAAGGTGATGGTGAATGGTGGATGTTAATAAATAGTCCCTTTCTTTTGAGAGATTGGAAAATATTCTAACAAAGACTTAATGCATTCAGGAATTTCAGGAGTATTCTTAGGATCAAGGAACTCAGTAGGCCACAATTTAGGAACAATCATCTAAACCTATGCAAAGAGTAGACATGGTGTACAACTAAGCTAAACCGCCGCGGCACATTGGTGCTTAGACGTAAACTTGAAGTACGCGGAGAACTAAAGCTAATTTTCAATAGCCTCCAAGTTTATTAATTATGTTTAGTTTTCCTTGTCATGTTGGCACGAGAACGCCATTTCTTTCGAAAGATACCCAAGTCTCATCTTATTGTGTAAAACACTTACGCTTTTTGACCCGGGCTCCCATTCTCTTTTTCGCAAGGTAAGAGGTCTAGCTATATTAATTTTTTCACCTTTCGGATTCTTACTTAGACATTACCCCATTCTAATCTCGGCCTCACCAAGGAAAAATAGCAGTTAAAGTTCATTTGTTTTAGAAGTGAATCCACGCCTACAATGCAATCCTCGAAAATATCAAGATCCTAAAAAGTGACTGCTCTTACCCCATTTGGGGCATAGGAACAGTGCCAAAATTGGCTCCTACACAAAATTCCATAAACTTAGCAAATTCATCCCCTAGTTCCCTAAACATGAAGACTACGTCAGAAATATTCACGGGTAAGAAAACAGGTCATTTGGCTATGGAGCTCAATTAATTGGGTAGACAAGGAATAGTTAGGCTCAAAATGGCTTCTCCTAAAGGACTTTTTCAGGTGGGATGGAAAATTTATGAATTCATTCAATGGGTGACTAATGCCTTCATCCTTTCAACAACTAGATTATAGTGCAAGCAATTTAAGCCTAAACACTTCAAGGACATTTTAAAAGCATAGTCAAAACGCTAAGCAGCTCACAAAGACACAGTTTAAAGACAAATTTTCAAAAATTTGACATGAATTTCCTATGAATATACAACTAACACCTGCGCATGCTAACTCTAATAATCACATGTAACAACTACTGCCCGACTGTCCAATTCACTCCCCCACACTTAAACTTTGGCATCGCCCTCGATGACCAAAAATGCACTATGCACAAAGGGGTAAAGAGGAAAGGGTCACGCGTGCTCAAAATCATCTCAAGTCATTTTACTAAAACAAGCGAGTAAGAGTCTTAGGAACTTCCCAAAGGCGCTGGTCGGTGCATAACTAAACTGAGTAAAGTGATCCTCGGCACATCATCTCTACAACAAGATCCTGAGCTGCAAAAACAAAACACACAAAACACACAAAACAAACAAAACAACAACAAATGCAGAAGTAAGCTCGGGTTGCCTCCCGAGAAGCGCTATTTTTAACGTTGTTTGCCCGACGCAACCACGCACTCATCTCTCAAAATTCGTGACAAAGGTCACCTCACGTTCGCGGTCTAGCGGTCCTCCGTAGTACTTCTTCAGGTGGTGCCCGTTCACTTTAAAATGGCCCTTCTCTGGATGGTCTATCTCAACTGTACCGTATGGAAAAACTTTGCTTACTATGAAAGGACCGGACCATCTAGACTTCAACTTTCCTTTAAAAAATTTCATTCGGGGATTGAACAACAGAACTTGATCTCCTTTACTAAACTCTTTTCCCTGTTTGATATGCCGATCATGATAGGCTTTGGTACGCTCCTTACTAATCTTAGAATTTTCGTAGGCCGTGAGCCTCCACTCATCCAATTCGTTGAGCTTCCAAAGCCGCTCACGACCCGCCAATGAAAGATCTTTATTCAGCGTTTTCAAGGCCCAGTAGGCCTTATGTTCAATCTCTACCGGAAGGTGGCACGCATTCCCATAAACCAGGTGAAATGGAGTAGTGCCAATGGGTGTCTTATACGCTGTACGCAATGCCCACAGCGCATCATCTAACTTATCGGACCAATCCTTCCTATGGGTCTCAACGGTCTTCTCAAGGATGGTCTTAATGTCTCTATTCGAATTCTCAACTTGGCCACTAGTTTGAGGGTGATATGGGACGCCCCCTTTATGAGTGACCCCGTACTTTGCCAGAAGGCGTGTCATGGGATCATTCCTAAAGTGGGTGCCCCTATCACTTATGAAAACTCGTGGCACTCCAAATCTAGAAAACAATTTCTTCAGAAAATGAATTACAACTCTAGCGTCATTCGTGGGCAGAGCTTCGGCCTCAACCCACTTAGAAACATAATCCACAGCAACGAGAATGAATTTATTACCCTTAGAACCCGGAAACGGTCCCATGAAGTCAATGCCCCAAACATCAAATACCTCACAAGCCAATATAAAATTCTGGGGCATCTCATCCCTCTTGGTAACCGCCCCAGTGCGTTGACACCTGTCACATTCCTGCACAAACGTTAGAGCATCTTTAAACAAAGTGGGCCAGAAGAAACCACATTCCAAGACCTTACGGGCTGTCCGGTTGATAGAGTAGTGTCCCCCGGTTGGTCCTGAGTGACAATGTTTGAGAATTTCAGCTCCTTCACAAAGGGGAACACATCTTCTAACAACCTGGTCAGCACAAATACGAAAAAGATATGGTTCCTCCCAGAAATAATATTTCAGATCAGCAAAAAAATTCATTCGTTGATGAGGTGTATAATCAGAAGGAACAACACCCCCAACCAGATAGTTGGCGATGTCTGAAAACCAGGGCACCTCATCAACGATACGCAAGAGTCTCTCATCAGGAAAAGTACCCTCAATATCTCTCTCACTCAAGGAATCAAGAAAGGGGTTCTCTAACCTACTCAAGTGATCAGCTGCTAAATTCTCAGCCCCTTTCTTATCCCTTATCTCAATATCAAACTCCTGGAGTAGTAATATCCACCGAATCAATCTAGGCTTAGCATCCACTTTTTGCATCAAATATTTAAGAGCAGAATGATCGGTGAATATCACTACCTTAGACAAAATCAAATAAGGACGAAACTTGTCAAGAGCAAACACAACAGCAAGCAATTCCTTCTCGGTGGTAGTGTAATTTTCCTGGGCACTATCGAGAGTCTTAGAAGCATAAGAAATAGGCTGAAAGTGTTTCTCTCGACGCTGCCCAAGAACGGCTCCTACTGCAAAATCACTAGCATCACACATAATCTCAAAGGGCAAAGACCAGTCAGGAGCTACTACCACCGGTGCCTTGACCAGTTTCTCCTTCAAACACTCAAAAGCCTCTAAACACTCTTTTGAGAAGTCAAACGGTGTGTCCTTCTCAAGGAGCTTAGTCATGGGTCGGGCTATCTTAGAAAAGTCCTGGATGAACCTACGGTAGAAACCTGTGTGTCCTAGAAAACTCCTAATGGCACGGACTGAGGTAGGGGGAGGTAATTTAGAAATAACATCAACCTTAGCCGGATCAACCTCAATTCCCCTACTCGATATCTTATGCCCTAGGACCACTCCCTCACTAACCATGAAGTGGCACTTCTCCCAGTTAAGCACCAAATTCACCTCTCGACACCTAACCAGGACTTTCTTCAAATTCTCTAAGCACTCATCAAAAGTGTCACCATACACAGAAAAGTCATCCATGAAAACCTCCATAAACTTCCCAATAAAATCCCCGAAAATAGCAAGCATACATCTCATAAAGGTAGCAGGGGCATTACATAATCCAAACGCCATCCTTCGATATGCGAAGGTACTGAATGGACATGTGAATGTGGTCTTATCCTGGTCCTCTGAGGCTATGGGGATCTGGAAGTATCCCGACATCGCGTCAAGGAAACAGTAGAACTTATGCCCTGCTAACCTCTCTAAAATCTGATCAATGAAGGGGAGGGGGAAGTGGTTCTTCCGGGTGGCGGCATTTAATTTTCGGTAATCAATGCAGACCCGCCATCCGGTGACCGTACGCGTCGGAATCATCTCATCTTTCTCATTTTTAACCACAGTCATCCCCCCTTTCTTGGGAACCACCTGGGTCGGGCTGACCCAAGGGCTGTCTGAAATCGGATAAATAATGCCTACATCTAACAGACGGATGACTTCCTCCCTAACCACCTCCTGCATGTTAGGATTCAGTCTTCTTTGTGGTTGCACTACCGGTTTAGCATTATCTTCCATCAAAATTTTATGAGTGCAGAAAGAAGGGCTGATTCCTTTCATGTCAGAAAGTTTCCGGGCTAGAGCTTCCCTTTGTTCACTAAGTAAATCAAGACATGCAGATTTTTGGGATGGCTCAAGCCCAGATGCAAGAATAACAGGGAGGTCAGGACTATCATCAAGAAAAGCATACTCAAGGTGGGAGGGAAGAGGTTTTAGATTTAATGGAGAGGGTGTTATAATGGAAGAATCAGTTTGAAAATTTTCCTTCTCCACCTCATCTAAATCTTCTTCCTTCCCCTTCACATCACTAGCATCACTTGAGTCCTCCTCTCCACCTATCATAAGACAATCAAAACTAGGGAGGATCTCAAGATCCTCTGCTGAAAGACTCTCATCCAAAAGAAGATCAAAGAAGGCTTCATCAGAAAGCATGTTAGGAATGCAATCCTCCACCAAAGAATCCATCACATCCATGTAAAAACACTCTCCACTATCTTGACAGGGCCTCTTTATTATTTTGGACATGTCAAAGGTGGCAGACTCATCCCCAACGCGGAGGACAAGCTTACCGTCTCCAACATCAATAAGTGCTCGGACAGTTGCCAAAAATGGTCTGCCCAAAATCAATGGTACCTCCCGATCCTGATCCATGTCCAAAATAACAAAGTCTACCGGAAAAATAAATTTGTCCACTTTAACCAACACGTCTTCAATAATCCCTTGGGGATATTTTACGGATCGATCAGCCAACTGAATGCACATACGTGTAGGTTTAAGTGGACCAAGTGCAAGCTTTTCATATAAAGCAAGAGGCATCAAATTAATGCTTGCACCCAAATCAGCCAAGGCCCTATCAAAAGTAAGATCTCCTATAAAGCAAGGGATAGTAAATGAACCTGGATCCTTAAGCTTCTTTGGCAAATCTGTCTGTATCACGGCCGAACACTCCTCATTAAGCGTCACAGTTGACGCTTCTTCCAGCCTCCTCTTGTTCGTCAGTAGATCCTTCATGAATTTCGCGTACTTGGGCATTTGTGCTAGTGCATCCACGAATGGTAAGTTAATTTGCACTTGTTTCATGAGATGCAAAAACTTACCAAACTGGTCACTGTCATTCTTTCTAGTCAATCGCACCGGATAGGGGAGAGGTGGGGTGTAATTCTTTACTGGAACGAGCTGTTTTGGTGCAGCCGCCGCCTCTCTTCCCTCATCTTTCTCTGTTTCTTTTTCACGGACAGCTGGTTCACTTTCAACTTCATCGGGCTTCTTTTTCGTGGCAGCAGGCTCTAGCTCTTTTCCATTCCTCAAGGTGATTGCCTGAACATGTTCTCTTGGGTTTGGCTCGGTATTACTAGGGAGGGATCCCTGCGGTCTTTCAGACATGGCTTTAGCGAGCTGCCCAATTGTTTTTTCCATGTTTTGCATCCTTGTGTCCGCTTGCTGCTGAATTTGCAACAATTTCTTGAGTGTTTCTTCTATGCTAGAAAATCTTTGTTCAGTCTCTCTCCTAAAGCTCCCTTGCACTGGTTGAGAAGCTTGTTGCTGGCCTTGAGGCGCCTGGGGCTGAGTATAATTTCTAGGCTGCTGTTGATGCTGATTTCCTTGCCCGTAGTTCCCTTGTTGCTGTTGTCCATAGGGCTGATTGTAGTAGCCTTGTCGCTGGAAGTGCATTGCGTCAACTTGCTCCACTCCAAGGGCTGCCGAGTGCGCCATCATATTACATTCATGTGGCCAATGGAGTCCCCCACACATGGTACAAGCAGGACTCGTAGGGCCGGGGGCTACCATATTAACACTGGGCACCGAGAGAGCAAGATCCATCTTTTTTCCCATATCAGGCACGCTGGTTGTTAACTTCTGCATCATGCTTGCTAATGTATCTACTCGTGCAGAGAGAGCAGAATTATCACTGATCTCGTATAGGCCCGGAGCCTTTTGTTGAGGAGCACTTCTGTCGCTGTACCAAGATGCATTGTTTGAAACGATCTTCTCTACTAGTTCTTCCCCCTCCTCAGATGGTAGATCAGGAAAGGCTCCACCGCCCGAAGCATCAAGCATCATCTTCCCTTCATTGCCAAGTCCGCTATAGAAGAAGGAAAGAATCTCACAATTAGTCAAATTGCCCTGAGGGCAAGCTCTCCTCAGCACCTTGAATCTCTTCCATGCTTCAGCTAAAGTCTCCAGGGATCCCTGTTTGAACTCTTGTAGCTGCTTCTTCAATTTCAGACCCTTTGATGTAGGGAAGTATTCTTTAATAAAGGCACTATGGAGCTGGTCCCAAGTCTGGAGGTGATGGTGAGTGTAAGGAATAATTGTATTTAGATTTTGATGATGCTATATTAATTAAGACTTTAGAGTACCCCTTCTAGAAATTATGTATTAGAATTTTCCCTTGTAAAGTTCTTAGCATAATCGACTACCAGAAGGCCTCTCTACCAGAAGTCCTCCAGACAGAAGATTTTGGTTGTCTGTCTGGAAACAGAAAACCTCAGGGTCTCCGTTACCCTGTAGCTTGACAGAAACCCTTTGGTCCTCTGTAAGTTACTTTCAACAGAAGTGCTCAAGATCTTCTCTGAATCAGTTCTCTGCCAATGACACCAGAAGGTCTTACACTTGGAAGAAATCCACAAAGCCGGGAAGTCAACTTAAAGATTCCTTCAACGGCTAGGAGTATGAAACGGAAAAGCTACAGTGCTCGCATTAAATGAGCATTTAATGCTCCCCATGCTCCGTGGAGTAATTGCAGATGATTGGCCGCAATGTCATGATTACTTTATCCCAAAATAGTAACCCGCCATCTTTACCGGGTCTTACAGGTCAAGTCAACTGCTCGCGCATTAAAAGCAGTTGTCCTCCTACTCCTCCAAAGGGAAGACAACCTCAGTATAAAAAGATACACTACGAAGAACAACGAGATAACTTTGCTATAACTTTGCCAAGATCACATTGCTACAGGCAAGATATCCAAACTTTGAAAAGCAAAAAGCCTCCTTGAGATTCAAACTCATTATCTTCTACAAGAGAAGGCAGAAGTTGGAAAAATACTCTTTCCAACTCAAGCAAAGTTCCAAGTGTTCTTCAACTCTTCAAACTCATCACATACAAATCTTTTGTAACGAAGCTAGTTGGAGGAACCCCTGTTACAACAGAAACTCTTCTTGCTACAAGAAGGACGTCCAAATAACTGGAGTAGTGAAGTGGTGATACTTCAAGGAGACTCAGTGAAAGGACCAGTGTTAAAGGAAGCCAGGCAGTGCATCCCAGGACACATCTAGGCTTGAAGAAGACGTGGAGTGCTTCTTAAGTGCTAGGACTAAGGCTTTGTAAACGGCAGTTTTTACAGCTTAGTGGAACAGTGGATTAGAGGAACGAGTTGTTCCTTGAACCACTATAAAAATCCCTGGTGTCGTTTACTTACTGCGTTTAATACTTGCATTTAGTTAGAACTGTATAACTCCTTGGACTTGGTATCTGTGTTCAGCAGAACTTTCTCTACGAGTTAACAGAAGGCCTACTGCCTATTGCTTCTCTGAGGCTAACAGAACTCCCTACCAGAATCCCATCCGCTGCCAGTCTGTTCTTTCAACATAACAGGCTATTCTGTAAATCTGTTACTTAGCTTAAAAAGTTAAAAACCAATACAGTCTATTCACCCCCCCCCCCCTCTAGACTGTATCCAGTATAATCGGGACCAACAAGTGGTATCAGAGCCTCCTTGTTCTAATAATCTTTTAGGTTATTTGTTGAACAAAGATCCACTTGTTTTTCTGTTTAACCTCATTTCTATCTGATATAATGGATCACTCCTTGTCCAAGAATCTTATGTTTTCAGATCTTAAGTTTGATGACTGGAGGATCCGGATGAAAGCGCATCTCTGTGCCCTGCATGATGAAATGTGGGAAGTTCTTGACATTGGCCCCTTCACTAGCTTCCAGAAGGTCAATTCTGAACATGCCATAGACAACACCAGACCCCAGATGATTAGTAAAGCCAAGTAAGAATGGACCACTGAAGAGAGGAGAAAGTACAACCTAGACAATATTGCCAAGGACATCCTCTACAAGTCCATTGATGATAGGTACTTCAACAGAATCAAGAAGTGCAAGACTGCTAAGGAAATCTGGGATACTCTTGAGCTCATTGGAGCTGGTGATGAGCAAGAGAAGGATAACAAACTAACCATAGCCAACAAGAAGTTTGATGACTTCAAACTTCTCCCTGGTGAAAGCATTTCCAAGATGTATGACAGGCTCCTCACTCTCACTGGAGAGATCTCTGAGCTTGGCAAGGATCTCACAACCAAGGAGATCAACCTGAAGGTGTTGAGGGGACTGCCCTCAGCATGGAAGATGAAGGTAGTTGCTGTCCAAGCCAGCAAGGATGTAAAGACTTATCCCACTGATAAGCTCATTTCAGATCTCAAAGCTCATGAGTTTGAAATGATTGAAGAGAAGGAAGATGTACCAGAAGAGAGGACCACTACAGCCCTCACTGTCAGCACATCTAAGGTAAATGATTTTGACCCTTCAGTACTTTTATCTGATGAATATATGGCTGCCTTTGCCAGGAGATTCAAAAAGTTTATGAAGAATCCCAAAGATGGAAGGAGTCCATCCTTCAACAGAAAGCCATACCAGAAGGTCAAATCAACAGAAAGCAGTGGAGAGCTTCTCTGTTACAATTGCAGACAACCTGGCCACTTCAAGGCTGACTGTCCCCATCCTAGAGTGTCCAAGAAGCAAGGACAGGATGGAGAAAAGAAGAAGTACGAGGACAACTCCAGAAGAAGGAAGGCACTTGTGACAGAACAGCTGGAGAAAGACCCTCTGTCAGAAACAGAATCCAGTTCTGACTCAGATTCTAATGAGGCCTTCTGTTGCCTTGATACTGAGACAGAAGATCTTTGCCTGATGGCTCATTCTGATGATGAGGTAACCTCTACTTCTGAATCTAGTTTTTCTTCGGTAGGCTTAGCTTTTGATTCTGATTCAATGTCAGAATTTTGGGAAGAGTTTAAGGCCATACAAGCCACTTATTCCTCTGTAACAGAAGAAAACAGTAAGTTAAAAGCTGAAATTCTTGACTTAAAGAAGGAGGTTGAGATCAAAATCAATCTTCTAATTGAGGAAAGAGATCAACTGGAGACTGAAAATGTTTCTCTTCTTAAGAGAATAAGAGAAATAGAGCCTCTCGAGATTAAGTACAAAGCTTACCAGAAGGCCCAGTCTTCCATGGAAAAGATTGTGCTTGATCAACAGATTGGCACTGGTTTTGGTCTTTGTTATAGCTCAACAGAATCAGGTTTTCAACAGAAACCCTTTTTGAAAAATAATGAACCTGGCAGAAAACCTAACAACAGAAGAGGTTTTCAAAATAACAAAAACAAAAGACCATTCATTGACAGACAACCTCATGTCAATCGTGCCAGAAATGATCACCAGAAGGGCAAATATCAAGAGAGAATTAACTTCAGGCAGAAGAAGTTGGCTGGTCAACTTCAGAAGCCCAAGGTTAACCGTCCCTCTGCTCTTGATAGTATATGGGACTTCTTTCCAACAAAGAAAGCTATGCAAAAGTATGTAAACAGGAAGCATGACCCTCACAAGCATCTGCCCAAAGTGAATCACACTTCAGTTTACTATAACTACCAGGTGGACAATGGGTACCACCCACCAAGGTTTCACTTGATGAGACCAAAATGGTACCAACTACCCAGACTCCATGACCCCCCAGGACCCAGCATTGCTTGGGTACCTAAATCTTTCTTTTGATCTTGCAGGAACTGTGTGCTGGAGCCATCTCTGAACAAGAATGGTTTATTGATAGTGGATGCTCCAGGCACATGACAGGTGACAGAAGTTGCCTAACAAAGGATCTAGAGTTACCTTTGGAGGTAATGACAAAGAAGGTCAAACAAAAGGAAGAGGAAAGCTGATCAGGAACCAGATAATCATTGATGATGTCTCATATGTCAAAGGACTGAAGTTCAACTTGCTAAGTGCTAGCCAATTCTGTGACAAAGGCTACACTGTTGAATTCACAAAGGACTTCTGCTATGTGAAGCATGAGACAACAAAGGAAGTGGTTCTTACAGCATCAAGGAAGAAGAACATCTATGTAGTTTATTGGAACACTGCAAAAGATGGAGTTTGCCTGATAGCCAAGGGAGATTCAAAAACTGAGCTGGGACTGGCACAAAAAGCTCAACCATTTGAATTTCAAAACAATCAACAAACTGGCCAGAGAACACATTGTAGAAGGGCTACCAGACATTGTGTACAAGAAGGAGACCCTCTGCAGTGCATGTCAGAAAGGCAAACAAGTGAAGAATTCCTTCAAACCCATTGCTGGAAATCTTTCTACAAGTCCTCTAAATCTGATTCACATGGATTTATTTGGACCTGTTGAGACTCCAAGCGTTGGTGGAAAGAAATATACCTTAGTCATGGTTGATGACTACTCCAGATACACATGGACTGTTTTTCTGTCAAAGAAAAATGAAACTCTTCAGAAGTTGCCATCTCTGTTAAAGCAACTTCATACTGAGAAGAACTTGAAAGTGAAGACAATCAGATCAGACAGAGGAACTGAATTTGTCAACCAAGTCATAAAGGATTTCTGTGATCAGAATGGAACTTCTCATCAACTTTCTGCCGCCAGAACCCCTCAACAGAATGGCGTAGCAGAAAGAAGGAACAGAACGTTAAAAGAAGCTGCAAGAACGATGATTGCAGAATCTGGATTGCCTATGAGATATTGGGATGAAGCAATCAACACGACATGCTATACTCAGAACAGAAGCATGATCAACAAGAATCACCAGAAGACCCCTTATGAACTCTGGAAGGGAAGAAAACCTAACATCAGCTACTTTCATGTATTTGGATGCAAGTGCTACATTCTCAACAATGGAAAGGAGCATCTGAAAGTATTTCAAGAAAAGGCTGATGAAGGAGTCTTCATAGGCTATTCAAACACCAGTAAAGCCTATAGAGTACTCAACAGAAGGACCCTACATGTTGAAGAATCCATACATGTGAAGTTTGATGAAAGCATCTCTGTTAAAGAGGTAACAGAGATTCTCAAGGAAGTAAGCATAGAAGACAGAACACCAGAACTAACAGAAGAGGTGGCAGACAACCCTGCATTTCCAACACCTGCTCCAAACCCCCTTCTGTTGAATGAAGATGAAAACTCTGAAGATGAGGAACCAGAGAGACCAAGACAGCAGCTGACAGAACCAGACCTAACATGGTTAAGAGACCATCCTCCTAACCAAGTGATTGGTCAAATCAGAAGTGGAGTTCAAACCAGATCCACATCAAGGAGAGAAGCAATGCTTGCCTGCTATATATCTCAGATGGAACCTATGACAATTGAAGAAGCTCTTGCAGACTCAGATTGGATCAATGCTATGCAAGAAGAGCTCACTCAGTTTGAAAGGAACAAAGTATGGGAACTTGTTCCTAGGCCAAAGCACCAGAATGTCATTGGAACCAAATGGGTATTCAAGAACAAAGCAGATGAAGATGGCAACATTGTAAGGAATAAAGCAAGGCTAGTAGCTAAAGGATATTGTCAAGAAGAAGGAATAGATTTTGATGAGACCTTTGCACCAGTTGCCAAACTTGAAGCCATCAGAATCTTTCTAGCCTATGCTGCCTACAACAACATCAAGGTCTACCAGATGGATGTCAAGAGTGCATTTCTGAATGGAGATCTTGAAGAGGAAGTTTATGTGGAACAACCATCAGGTTTTGTCATTCCTACTCAATCTTCTTGTGTCTACAAGCTTAAAAAGGCCCTTTATGGTCTTAAGCAAGCTCCCAGAGCCTGGTATGACACATTGTCCATTTTCCTGGTGAACCATGGGTTTACTAAAGGAAAGGTTGACAAAACTCTATTTCAAATCTCTGTCGCTAATCATATTCTGCTAGTACAAATATATGTTGATGACATTATATTTGGAAGTACTAATCCAGAACTATGCAAGAAATTTTCTCAAGTGATGCAGAGTCAATTTGAAATGAGTATGATGGGAGAACTCAGTTACTTCCTAGGACTTCAAGTCAAACAAGTTCCAGAAGGGATCTTTATCAATCAAAGGAAGTACACCAGAGATCTAATCAAGAAGTTTGGTGTGGAAGGCAAATCATCGGTGAAGATTCCCATGAACACTTCACAAGGAATTGGTCCAGATGATGAAGGGAAGGATGTAGATGCAACAACATATAGAGGAATCATAGGATCTCTGTTGTATCTAACTGCAAGCAGACCAGACATCTCATTCTCTGTTGGAATCTGTGCCAGATACCAATCAAAGCCCAAGGAAAGCCATCTAAGTGCTGCAAAGAGAATCATCAGATACATCAAAGGAAATCCAAATGCAGGCCTATGGTATCCAAAGAGAGGTAACTTTGAACTAATTGGTTATTCTGACTCAGATTTTGCAGGTTGCAGACTAGACAGAAAGAGCACTTCTGGTCACTGCCAATTGCTAGGAGGAAGGCTTGTTTCCTGGTTTAGCAAGAAGCAGAACTCCATCTCAACAAGTACATCTGAGGCAGAGTACATAGCAGCTGGGAGTTGCTGTGCTACTCTGGATGAAGCAACAACTGAAGGACTATGGAATTCAAGCAAAGGAGATCAAGTTGTTGTGTGACAACACCAGTGCCATTGCTATCACTTAGAATCCAGTTCTTCATTCCAGAACAAAGCACATTGAGATCAGGCATCACTTCATCAGAGATCATGTTGAAAAGAAGCACATCTGCATGGAACATGTGCCAACAGAAGACCAACTTGCAGATATCCTGACAAAGCCTCTTCCTGAGGCTAGGTTCAACAAACTGAGAGAGGAATTGGGAATGATGGATGAGATTCCAAGGGAAAGTTGAAAAGGAAGGCCCTCTGTTGCTCTCTTGTTGTTGACAGATTACCTGTGGCAGAACCCCTTCTGTTAACCCCCCCCCCCCCCCCCTCTGTCAACCTCTTCTGGTCCCAACCATGGCAGAACACCTCAGCAACAGAAAACCCTACTTCTACAGAAAAACCCTCAGAAGGTTGTGGACTTAGAAATTTTTTGAAAACCGGGTGTCCTAGTAAATTATTAAAGGTCTTTTACCCTTTTACCCTTAAAAAGGTATCAAGCCGTATAATATTTACTGCGCCCCCCGTTTATTTAGTCCGCCCCTTTTTACATTTATTGGTTTCTTGGAACCATAAATTAATTCCAAACGTCCACTAACCCAAACCCATAAATTCCCCCTTTCGCAAACCTAAACCGCTACTGCTCTCATTACTTTCAAACTTTCAAACCTCCATAGCTCTCAAGCTTTCTGCAATTCTTCTCTGATCAAATGGCTTTTATCAACATCAATGACCTCACCAAGGAGGAAATCAACACCCTCGTTTCAAACATTTACACAGGGATGAACTGCGACCTCTCCGCACTCCCTGAACTCGCTTCAAACCACGAAACGATGATGAAGATCATCAAGGGAATGGAGGACTCCCAACTGAACAAAGTGGTAGGTTATCACTTTGAATCCTACAGTACAAGGGACGTAGCAGAGTTCTATCTCAACGCTACATACGAAGGGGAGACCATTCGGTCTAATGTCAATGGTGAAGACATTACCCTCACTCCTGCAGACCTCAACGCTCTCTTTGGCGTGGTAGAGGACCCACAAGAAGAAGAAACTGAAGGTTTCCTCACTCTGGACAGTGTCAACGTCACTGTGGACAACTTTGTCCAACTCTACTGCCGACCTGAAGTGGGTAGAGTTCCAAAGCTTTACATGAAGAAAAATCTTCTTCTGAGCGACTATGAGAAATTGGTCAACATCCTGCATAGGTGTGTCTGGAGCAAGAGCACCTCCACAGATGACATGAATGCACTGAATGCAAAGGCTGTCTTTGCAGTTCATCATGGGATGAACATCAACTGGGGACAGGTAACTATCAAATCCCTTGTTGAATTCATCAAGAAGAAAGACAAGGAGACCGGTCTGTTCAGGACCCCCATGGGTTATGGTCTACTAATCACTGATATCCTGCTCAAGGCAAGAATAGGGCTGAGAAACCCCATTGAGGCCGACTACACCAAGTTGCTCTTCCTCAACACTTCAAGTGATAGGAAGGTTGCTCTCAAGGCAGAGCAGAAGAGACTCAGAACCCTTGAGTTCAACAGAGAAAGGCAATAACAGAAGGTTGTTCAACCAAAGAAAGTTTCAAAGAAGCAACAGAAACCTCCTACCCCTTCTGACTCTGAAGAAGAAATGCCTTTGGTGAAGAAGGTGGTCAAGAAGGTTCCCAAGAAGAAGACCACACCTGTCAAAATCCACAAGATGGTGGCAAAGAAATCTGTCCTTAAGAGAAAGGCACCTTCACCTATGTCTTCAGAAAGCACCCCTTCTGCCTCCCACATTCAAAAGAAGACCAAAATTTTGACACCTGCAGCACAGGAGAAGCTGGCGGACTCTGTCACCTCTGCACCAGCCAACAGAAATGCTTGGCACGGCAAGAGGATCATCTTTGAGTTAAGTGACTCAGAAGAAGAAGTAATGGTGCAGAATGCCACTCCTCAGGGGGAACTACATTCTTCTCCTCCTGCCCCTGCAAATGATCAACCTATGGTGGTTCCTTCACCAGAACACCAAGAAGGAAGCAGTACTTCAAGCCCTGATAGGAAATTCATCAGGGTTCTGGCATGGAGAAAGTGGAGAGTGGGACCTCTCACTGAGCTTCTCAAGAACTTGTCCTACTTCATCTCTGAAGAAGACGAAGTACTCAGATGGGCTGACACAGAAGATGTGGAGTCCTTCCTAAACAAGGATTTTCTTCTTTCTGTCCTACAGAAGTAGAAGAAGGAGAAACTTCAAGGAAAAGCACCTCTGGTCAGAAACTCACCAGAAGACCATGTGAAGGCTCTTCAAGAGCATGAGATGAATGACTTTGATGCTTGGTTAGTCGAGAAGAAGAGGAAGGAATCAATGATCAAATTTCGCCACAGTGCACATGGAGAAGGTGAACCCTCTACTGCAAATGACCTACCTCTGGTCATGGAAAGACTTGTCAAAGAATGGAGAGACTCTCTGTTCACAGAAACAATACTAGAGGTAATTCCCCCAATCATTCCTTCTCCCCTTCCCTCTCCTAAAAACTCTTCTCCCCAACCCCAACAGAAATCCCCCTCACCCCCACAGAAAACCGTCTCTGCACAGAAAACCCCTTCACACCAAAAACCCTCCACCCCCAAATCTTCATCTCCTTCACCCTACAAACCGTTCTCTCCTCCCAAGAACAAACCACCATCCCCTCAAGGACAAATTATCCCATACCAACACCAACAAGTCATCTCCCCTACACCTTCACCCCAACAGAATACCTCTTCACCCAAAACCAAAAATCCATCTCCCTGCAAATCCCAACTCTCAATCAGATCCAGATCACCATCACCTCCACCCTCTCCTCCACAACAACAGAATGCTCCCTCACATCAACAAGAATACCCCTCCATCAAGAAGTCCAGAACTGCTTCTCCACAGCCTACACCACAAGATGCAGCCACTCCTATCTCCCCTCAACACTCTGTGGCTTCTACCCCCATCAGGAAACCTATCTTCAGGGTGCCTTCCTCCTCCAGTGACAATGATGGATTTCTTACATCCTCCATTGCTGCTGATGAAACTTCCAAAAGGAGGAAGACCCCTCCTCAGCATGAAGAACAACCCAGAAGGCCTCCTATGCCTAAATCAAGAGGTCTAGGTATGCCTGGGAACACAGAGCCCAAAGAAGATAAGCCCCAAATCTCCTTCAATCAGTTTGTCACTGCAGCTGAGGATTTTGGTGGTAAAATGCTTGATGGAATGGATCAATTGGCTGAAATCAACACCAAGCACCATGAACATCTCACCTTTGTTCACAATCATCTTGAGGCTGGACTTCAGCATATCTCAGAGAAGGTTGAAGCTCTGACCCAGACACTAGTCACCTTCATGGAATCATCATCTGCAAAGCTTAATGCTGTTGCCAGAGAAGTGGATGGTGTCCACTCTGTTCTCTACTCCCAGTCCCAGATTCTCAATAAGCAGAATAAACACATCAAGGATATAACAGAATCCCTTGACATTGTACAATGGTATGAAGACCAATCTGCTGAGAAGTTTATGCAGCTACAACTCTTGAATAATGATCACAAAGATCAAGTGGCCACCCTGATCAAGAAGGATCGGGAAAGGTATCAGAAGCTGATACTACTTGAAGCTGGCTCTCAGGACATCAAGTCTGCTCTTGATCGTCAACAGAACTTAATAGAATGTTTGACCTCTGTCACGCAGACCTTGCCAGAAACTCTTGAGCAGATAGCCATCTCCCAGGCAACAGAGTTCCAGAAAATTGCCATGATGATCTCTGTCCTGGATGATGCCAAAAAGGGGGAAAAGGAAAAGGACCCCAAACAGAAGCAATTGACCCATAGGCCAACTGTTGGGCCCTCATCTGGTATTGATCCAACCCCTTACTTCCAGGCCTCCCAACAGAAGAAGAGAGAAGCTGGTACTTCAAGACCTTCTTCTCCTCGCAGAGGTTCTACCAAGAAGAAGAAACCATTGAGCCTAACTGAGTGGAGACTTGGAGGCTCCCAAAAGATTGATAGAGCACAGTTCGAAGAAATTCAACAGAAGATGACCCCAACTCAAAGACAGAATCTCTATCTTGACAGAGATGGTCATATAAGGGTCAGACATGGTGGTTCCTTGGAAGAGGCTGAATACTGGTTCCACAAGAGAGTACTCCCGGGCAAGGATGTACATGAAGGAGTACTTCATTATCTGAATTTCAAGCTATCTCCCATTTGGGCCTCATGTCAAGCACCAGGAAATCTGGCTGGCATAAGAGAAGAAGTGAATGCTGAACTGAAGAATTTGAAGGAACAAGATCGCAGAACCAGAGCTGAAGCTGAAAGGGAAAATCTGTAATTCCTTAAAACTTCTCTTAATACTCTTGATCTAATAAAAGCTTATCTCTGCTCCTTCTAAAGTCTCTTTGCTTCTTTACTCTTTGTTACTTACTATTTCATTCTGTACTTGTTTCTTTTTGAACTGCTATCTGAATGTATCGTACTCTTACTATTTTCCTATGCCAAGTTGCCCGCCAAGATTTTAATGAAAAGTTTTAAACTTTAAATTTTTTTTATGGTGAAGGCACTTCTCTGGAAATAGTTAAAGGGTTTTGGCATCATCAAAAAGGGGGAAATTGTAAGGAATAATTGTATTTAGATTTTGATGATGCTATATTAATTAAGACTTTAGAGTACCCCTTCTAGAAATTATGTATTAGAATTTTCCCTTGTAAAGTTCTTAGCATAATCGACTACCAGAAGGCCTCTCTACCAGAAGTCCTCCAGACAGAAGATTTTGGTTGTCTGTCTGGAAACAGAAAACCTCATGGTCTCCGTTACCCTGTAGCTTGACAGAAACCCTTTGGTCCTCTGTAAGTTACTTTCAACAGAAGTGCTCAAGATCTTCTCTGAATCAGTTCTCTGCCAATGACACCAGAAGGTCTTACACTTGGAAGAAATCCACAAAGCCGGGAAGTCAACTTAAAGATTCCTTCAACGGCTAGGAGTATGAAACGGAAAAGCTACAGTGCTCGCATTAAATGCTCATTTAATGCTCCCCATGCTCCGTGGAGTATTTGCAGATGATTGGCCGCAATGTCAGGATTACTTTATCCCATAATAGTAACCCGCCATCTTTACCGGGTCCTACAGGTCAAGTCAACTGCTCGCGCATTAAATGCAATTGTCCTCCTACTCCTCCAACGGGAAGACAACCTCAGTATAAAAAGATACACTACGAAGAACAACGAGATAACTTTGCTATAACTTTGCCAAGATCACATTGCTACAGGCAAGATATCCAAACTTTGAAAAGCAAAAAGCCTCCTTGAGATTCAAACTCATTATCTTCTACAAGAGAAGGCAGAAGTTGGAAAAATACTCTTTCCAACTCAAGCAAAGTTCCAAGTGTTCTTCAACTCTTCAAACTCATCACATACAAATCTTTTGTAACGAAGCTAGTTGGAGGAACCCCTGTTTCAACAGAAACTCTTCTTGCTACAAGAAGGACGTCCAAATAACTGGAGTAGTGAAGTGGTGATACTTCAAGGAGACTCAGTGAAAGGACCAGTGTTAAAGGAAGCCAGGCAGTGCATCCCAGGACACATCTAGGCTTGAAGAAGACGTGGAGTGCTTCTTAAGTGCTAGGACTAAGGCTTTGTAAACGGCAGTTTTTACAGCTTAGTGGAACAGTGGATTAGAGGAACGAGTTGTTCCTTGAACCACTATAAAAATCCCTGGTGTCGTTTACTTACTGCGTTTAATACTTGCACTTAGTTAGAACTGTATAACTCCTTGGACTTGGTATCTGTGTTCAGCAGAACTTGCTCTACGAGTTAACAGAAGGCCTACTGCCTATTGCTTCTCTGAGGCTAACAGAACTCCCTACCAGAATCCCATCCGCTGCCAGTCTGTTCTTTCAACAGAACAGGCTATTCTGTAAATCTGTTACTTAGCTTAAAAAGTTAAAAACCAATACAGTCTATTCACCCCCCCTCTAGACTGTATCCAGTATAAATGGGACCAACAGTGAGGATTGCTGTCCAACCACCTCTGCGCATCATCCCTCAGTGAGAAAGGGAAAAGCATCATCCGTACCTGATCATCAGTTAACCCAGGTATCTTGAAAGTCTGGCACATCCTCAGGAAGCGGGTAATATGCGCCACTGGGTCTTCAGTAGGGCCTCCTCCAAATTGATTATTGGATACCATGCTTATCACCGCCGGCTTGATCTCGTAACGGTTGGCAGTAATTCCTGGCACTTGAATGCTATCGTACTCTGAAACGTTTGGCGTAAGGAACTCTGCAATGGTCTGGCGCTGATAGAGTGGATTGTTGTGCGGTACATATGGATTGGGTGGAGGCTCCTGATGTCTAGGCTGGGGGGCTGGTTGTGGTTGAGCGGGTGGTACTTGGGGTTGTCTATGGTACTGATTGGGATATGGATTCTGGTATTGGGGCTGATTTTGGACAGTAGGTTGAATGACTGGAGGTGGGTTCTGTCTTGGTTGGAAAACTGGAATACCCTGTCCTGATCCTTGCATCCCATAAACTTGGTTTTGAAAATTGGTTTCAGGATCAGTAGAGGTATTTTGAAAAAGTTGGAATAATGGAGGAAGATTAAATTGTGGTGAGGGCTGATTTTGGGAAAAGATCGGAGTGCGGTAATTTTGAAAACCAGGAGGGTTTCTAGGTGAAATTGGTGGTGAAGATTGGGGTGATGTGTTGACATAAAAATCTTGTTGAGATGTGGGGTTAGGGTTACCCGACATCCATGCGGTTCCAGATGAAGACTGGTGATCCATGGTGTTGTTTTCCTTTTGAGCCTTGCGGTTCTGTCTGGCGAGCTTTTCGATCTCAAGGTTAAGAGGAATTAGCGGTTCTCCCCTCTGAGAACGTGTATGCATAAATAGAGCTGACCTGCAAGGTTAGCTGACAAAATTCCTACGAAAAACAAAAAAAACGAGTCGCTGATATTAATTAACCCAAAAATCCGACACCGTCCCCGGCAACGGCGCCAAAAACTGATGTGAGTTTTCTCGCACTTAAAAAAATTGTAATATAGCAGTGAAAGTACGAGTATCGTCTCCACAGGGACGGTAAAAGGGAATTAAGAATTAACTAAAAATCAGTGATAAAGAATAAATAAAATAAATGCGGTCGTGCGAGATTTGGTTGCTTGAGAAAACTAAAATTGCAAATAAACGATTAAAAGTAAATGATTGGGTTCTTCTTAATTAACAACGAAGGGAACAGGGATTGATTCCGGGGTAATCAGATTTCTGGCAGATCAGGCTTAATTACATGAATTTAATTTAATTGAGCCTAGCTAATCAATACTAAGTTCTTACCGCTCTCGCGGCGTAGAGTACAATAATTTAGGGGACCAGACTGATCTCTCATGCGACAGGATCCTAAATTATTGCCAAGACGAACGAGCTTACGGCCCCTTAATCGCTACTAATCTCTTAGCGAACGATTAAGTGTGTGTGAATGTGTCCTAGAACAAATTAGATCTCTCTTAATTTATTCTATAAGCAATTGTAATTCTAGTGGCCATTCTAGGTTACAAAAGATATCAATTAAATTATTCAAACACAAATTAAATGGCATTCATGCAATTTACACCATCAAGAACCTAACCATACATCATGATTAACCCCTTCATCAACCCCAAATCCCTAATTAAAACTACTCACAACTCATAATTGAAGAATCAATAGAATTACGAATAATAGAATTAATTGTCATTAATTAAAAAGATGGAACTTACAAATAATCCAAGGGAATTGAAGAACAAGATGGAAAAGTAGAAGAAATTTCGTCCCTAGGGCTCTCTCTAAGCTCCCCCCTAATTAGGGTTAGAGAGGTGTTATTTATAGGAAACAAAGCAATTCGGGTTGAATTAGGAAACAAGGAAATTCGCACTTAAATTAGGAAACAAAACCGGGGCACGCACGGCTTGGGTAAAACGTCCGAATTTGACTTTACTTCCTTCTTGAAAGTTGTAGATAATGAAGTCCTCCATCCACCCCAATTTTCCTAATTGGATTTAAATCATCTAATCAACAGATATGAATAAAATGGTGGAATGTCTCATTCTGAAATCGTAACAGGGATCATCTGACTTCGTCGTTTGTTTTCACATTCTTCCTATCAGATTCTAGGAACGGTGTCTTCGCATGATTTGTAGCCCTTGAAGTTGGCTTTCATATGGAACTTGAAACGTGTAAATTGGATGTCTCTACAAGGAGATATGCTTGAATGATTAACAGAAGGTCATCCTGATCGTCATTTTCAAGCTCTATTTGTCTTCTTTTGATCCCGTAGCCAATCCTAGAGCTCTTTTATCTTCAACTCTTCATCGTAAACCTCCCGGTGAACTCCAAAGCTCTCAAATCAATCTCTAATGTTTCTCAACTCGTCCCGATTGCTTCTCAAGCGCCGGTGTTGGTGTCTAAAATCCTGATTTTGACTCCAAATGACACAAAACTCGAACCAACGCCCGGTAAACATAACTTGAGTTAAAATTGAGACTTGCAACACCTTAAAGTTAGGAAAACTATCAAAATGCAACCCCAACACGCATCAAATGCGTGTTGTAATATGTACTTATCAGAGGACAAAGTTGATAGATGTTTGAAGTTCAGATGGGAGAGACGTCTGTGCCATAGGTTGTTCTGTTCAGTTGAAGCTTTGGACAGCAGACAGATGGAAGTGGTGGATTGGACGCTTTTCAGATCAATAGTGTACAGATTTGATGTTCTGTAACACGTTAATAATGTATTCCCTGTGCTGTCAAGAATACAGCATTGTTTTGCAAAGAACCTCACTTCATCCCGCTGTCACAGAATTGTCCAATGCTCAGTAAGTTGTGTTTGAGCCCTTTGACAAATGAAACATCTTTTATTGTGACACTGGCACAGACGACGTCCCCATACCCAAGGATAGGAGATGAGGCGTCATTCCCGAATCTGACATTGCCTCCGTAGCAGTTGGTGTAGTTGCTCAAAAGGTGCTTTATTCCGGTCATGTGGGATGAGCATCCTGAGTCTAAGTGCCACACATGACCGTCCTGCAAAACAATCAAACAGGTTTAGGTACCCAACTTGGAGTGGGTCCTTCCTTATTATCAAGAAACACCTTTTTAAATCTTGCTTTGAGCTGTGATCCAAGGTCAGCAGCTCTTTCAACAAAAGATCTATCTTTTGTGTGCTTTCCAATAGCCAGATCTGCTTTTGCAGTGGGTCTGATTTTTGGAGCCCACTTAGCGGTTTCCATTTTAGTTCTGGTGGGTCTGAATTTGGGGACCCACCTTTCAATTTCAGTTTTGATGGGTCTTCGATTGGGGACCCATCTTTCAGTTTCAGTTTTGATGGGTCTTCGTTTGGGGACCCACCTATCTGTTTCAGCTTTGGTAGGTCTCATCTTGGGGACCCACCTTTCTGTTTCAGCTTTGGTAGGTCTCATCTTGGGGACCCACCTATCAGTTTCAGTTTTGGTGGGTCTTATCTTGGGGACCCACCTTTCAGTTTTAGGTTTAGGAGGAGAGTAGACATGTGCTTTGTGATTGAACGGTTGTTTCTTAAGTTTGGTTTTGAAAATCTCCTCCTTAGAAAGCCGATTAAGATGTTTCCTAGAATGAACTCTAAGGGCATATTTCATATCAGGAATACAAAACATTCCCTTAGAAGTTCCTTTCTTGGTTTCTTTTTCAGGTTTGAGCTTTCTGAGAGGCTTTGATTTAACAACATTTACATCACATTCATAATTATGGGGATCTGGAACAGAATAACCGTAAGCAACACTTGTATTATAAATAGAACGTTGTCTAGAAGATGTCTCAGAAATATTCAGCTTGGGACTCAAGACTGAACTACTAGAAGTTTGTTTTGTAGAGACAGAATTACAATTAACTTTGGAGTAAAAAATAGAACTAGATCTAGGACTGGCATTATTCTCAAAAACTTTCTTTTTGCCTTCTGTGATTTCCTTCCTCTTTTTCCTCCACTCATTCTTCTATTCTCCTTCCTTCTTCACTTCATTTCCTGTAAACAAAGGAGAAGAGAGATGAGTGGACGAACTTTTTAAAACATTGTTTTTCTCATGTGAGGTGTGTGACCTGTCAGGCTTAGTCGTAGAAGGATCTGTTTTAGCATGATATTGCTCACTCAAATCATTGAACTTTTGAAGAAGTTCCTGCCAGTTGCGCTCAAAACCTTTCTTTTCAGTTTCAAATCTCTCTCTCTCGTTATCAAGAGTTTTCTGAAGGTTTTTTAGCTTTTGAGCCATGGGAAATATACATGGTTCCTCACCAGTTTTAGCAATACCTACTCTTGGGGGAGGGTCTAGAGGGTGTCCTATGTGAGGAATATCTTTAGCATAAGGGTCAAGGCATTCACTAAAGCAGGAAGTAGATTTTTCTTCTGAAAGTTTCTTTTCATTTACAGATGGATAATCACAAGAGATCGCAGATTTTGGATTCTTTCTCTTTTCTTCTTCTGCTTTAGCGTTTTCTTCATCACTTCGAAAATACATTTTCTCGCCAAACCCTAGTCCCATGTAATCTTTGTTATAGATTTGAAGACAGTTAACTTTCTTTAGATTACGTGGGTTGGTTATGCCCAGTCCTGTTTTAGCATTGTAAAATCGGTCATCCTTTTGTTTGCTGTTAAGCAGAAAAACTGTTTGTTCCGATTGACCTCTTCTAGCAGCTAGATCCTCTAGTTCTTTTACTTTATTTAAAAGTGTTCTTCTCTTGTTATGCAAAAAATCGCATTCAGCCTTTGCTGTGCTTTTTTCCCGTTCACTATCCTCAAATTTCCTAGTTAATTCAGCTATCTTAAGTTCAAAGCTTTCAAAATCTGAGGACACCTTTTTGACCTGATCTTTTGCAATTTCAAGTTGAACAATTAAGGAAGACTTTTGGTCTAGATTCTGTTTCAGTACCCTGTGATTATTGTCTAGTCTCTCCTTTAGTTCTTTGATTAGATTGTCCTTCTCAAGTAAGGACTGCATTTGATTATTTAAAGGAGTATGTGAGGTACTTACAGAGCTTGTTGAGCACTCGCTTTCGGGGATCGCAGCATCACCCTTTCTTTCATCTTCCTCCAAGCGTGCCATAAGGGCATAGTTGTCTTCCTCCTCCTCCTCAGAAGAAGAATCTTCTGCCCAGTTCTCATTCTCAGCAATCATAGCAGAAGTTTCTTCTTCTTTCTGCACCATCAGCATTTTCTGCTTATTCCACAACATCTTCTGCTTGTAGAAGTTAGCATCTTTCTTCATTGGGAGGCGGCAGTCTTTGATTACATGTCCAGGCTTACCGCAATTGTAGCATTTGGGAGCCTCTTCTGCTGATGATGCATTCCTAGAAGATCCTTGATCATGGTTCTTCTGCTTGTAGTTTGAGGAGGAAGTTCTCAGCTTGTTGGAGGAGCTGTTCTTCTTAGCAAATCTTTTGGCAAGCAGTGCCATCTTCTTCTGTAAGTCTGCTAGCTCAGCCTCTAGATCAGATTTGTCATCATCACTATCATCATCATCTGATTCAACCACCACCTTCTTCTTTTTCTTCTTTAGTGAAGTGGTTGTCCTTCTTGGCTGAGCCTCCATTACAAGAGCTAAGGGGTTTGTGGTGTGATGATCCTCAGCACAGGCAACCTCGTTGACAAATTGCTTCAGATGTTCATAGAGTGTGCAGAGGTCAATTTCGTCCAAATCTATCCGAGATCTGACACCCTTCACTGTCTTTTCCCATGCAGGATGCAGGCTAGATAAAAATCTAATATTCAGTTCCATATTGGACCTGAATACTTTGATTTTTCTGAGTTCATTTACCAGTTGAACAAGTCTGTTGTAAGTCTCATTCAATGGTTCTCCTGGACCTGCTTTGAAGGAGTCATAAGTGATAAGAATCGTAGTCTTCTTGGTTTTGAGGATGATGTTTGTGCCTTGTAGCAGCTTCTCTATCTCATCCCACATTTCCTTAGCTGTTTGCATGCTGTCTATGAGAACATATACTTCATTGGGGATTGCTTGAAGAAGGTATGTTTTGGCCATGAGGTCACCACGAAGTCTGAGCTTGTCAGCTTCTGTGTATTCAGATGGCACTTTCCTCCTTATTTCTGGAAAAATAGGAGGATTATTTTCTGGATCTCCACCAACTGAAATCAAGAGTTCAGCTGGTCCTTCAAGCAATGATTCAAGCATCGCAACGGAGTTCTCTTTGTGCTCGAGGAAATTAAGGAATCTGTTCCTCCACATTTGATATTCTCCCTTCCTGAGACTAGGAGGGGTACTGCTGTTCCCTTGTGCATTGTATTCTGAAGCCATTGCTGTACTAAACTAACCGTTCGAGAAAATTGATCAAAAGATTTTCAGAGGCAAAAAGTCGAAAAATCAGATGTCGAGATCTGAATATCGAAATCTCAGATTTCGATAAAGGAGGCCCGGTATCGAGATTTGAGCTCGAGATTAGAGATCTCGAGATTAGGGATCTCGAAATTTCAAATTTCGAGAAGCTGATCTAGAGATTTGAAATGTCGAGAAGTTAAAACTCGAAATCTTAACTCTGAGAAGTCAAATGTCGAGACCAGATGTCGAAACCTTAACTCGAAATCAAGATCTCGAAATCCTAGATGTCGAAATCCTCAATGTCGAAATCCTGCAAACTGTAAAAATCAGATAAACAAAATCTGAAGGTAGTTTCCTGTAGAGTAGAATGTCGAGATCCTCGGGTAAAGTTTTCAGCTCGAAAAACGTAGCAGAACCTGTGAAAAAGCAAGATGTCGACAACCCCTACTCGAGATATCTCGAAATCTGAATATGCGAAAAACACAATCTGAAGTATACCCCTTGATCGCTTTGAAAAGGCGATTCTAAAGGTGTAACTTTTACAATTTTTGAACAAGAAACAAAATTACAGAGCAAAATATCGACAATAAGAACAACGTAAACAAAAACAGAGTATTCTGCAGGAGTTCTTCTGATCGGTTCTCGATCGGCTCTGATACCAATTGTTAGTCCCTGTTTCTGTAACAGCAATGAATAACGATCTAACAACGAAGATTAAACGTAAGGATGAACACAGAATGAATCAACGTAAAACCTTCTTTGATAAACCGTGAACTCGTACAACACAAAAGTATGCGCGTAAGGCTATGAAGAATAAGTACGACGTTAACCTATTCCTAAACCTTCGGCTCCCTTTTTATAGGCGAGGTTTAGGTTAGGCGTACAAGGCTTTTAGCCTGTTTATATGGGTCTAACACTTAGCCCGATTTCTATCTAATTCATGCACTAATTAAATACAAGGATTAAATATAAAGCTAATCTATGACAAACTTGATTCACAATTAAATATCTCCAACAAAGATGAGGCCAAAGCGGTGAGACAACCGCAACGAAGATTGAACCCACCCATGATGGAGGTGGTGAAAAAGGAGGTGATCAAATTGCTTCAAATGGGAATCATCTTTCCCATTTCCGATAGCAAGTGGGTGAGTCCTACTCAAGTGGTGCCAAAGAAGACCGGAGTAACGGTCATTGAAAACAAAGATGGCAAGATGGTGCCCACCCGAATTCAAAACGGGTGGCGAGTTTGCATTGACTACCGAAGACTCAATTCGGTGACTAGGAAAGACTTCTCTCCATTGCCTTTTATTGATCAAATGCTAGAGAGGTTAGCAGGGCACAAGTTCTATTGTTTTCTCGATGGTTACTCCGGGTATTTCCGAATACCAATAGCCCCGGAGGACCAAGAGAAAACAACCTTCACATGTCCATTTGGCACTTTTGCCTACCGACGAATGCCCTTTGGATTATGCAACGCACCGGGCACCTTTCAAAGGTGCATGATGAGCATCTTTTCAGAATTTGTGGAGGTATTCATGGAGGTCTTTATGGATGATTTCACAATCCATGGGGACTCTTTTGACTCTTGCCTCTATCACCTCACTCTTGTGCTAAAGAGTTGCATTGAATCCAACCTTGTGCTGAACTCTGAAAAATGCCACTTCATGGTAGAACAAGGGATTGTTCTTGGGCATGTGATCTCATCAAAAGGGATCGAGGTGGACAAAGCAAAGATCGATGTGATTCAAACGCTCCCGTACCCCACAAATGTACGGGACATCCGCTCTTTCCTCGGTCACGCCGGTTTCTATAGGAGATTCATCAAGGATTTCTCAAAAATCTCATCTCCTCTTTGCAAACTTTTACAAAAGGAGGTGGAATTTAATCTAAACGATGAATGCAAAGAGGCTTTTGACACTTTGAAAGCAAGATTGGTGACTGCCCCGATCATACAGGCTCCCGACTGGTCTCTTCCTTTTGAGATCATGTGCGACGCAAGTGACTATGCGGTGGGGGCTGTTTTGGGCCAGAAAGTTGGAAGAGCCTCCCATGTCATCTACTACGCCTCATCAACCCTCAACGAAGCCCAAAAGAACTATTCCACCACCGAGAAGGAAATGCTAGCAGTGGTTTTTGCTTTGGAAAAGTTTCGTTCCTACCTTCTTGGAACAAAAGTTATTGTCTACACCGACCATGCCGCTCTTCGATTCCTTATGACAAAGAAAGAAGCCAAACCAAGACTCATTCGATGGGTCCTTCTATTGAGTGAGTTTGATGTGGAAATCAAAGACAAGAAAGGAGCGGAGAATTTGGTGGCCGATCATTTAAGCCGCCTCATTCCTCACAAAGACATCGAAGACCTCCACACAAATCTCATCAAAGGAGAATTCCCGGACGAAAATCTCTTCTCCATCAAAGTCACACAACCATGGTACGCAAATATCGTGAACTTCCTCGTTTCCGGCAAATTTCCTCCACAACTCTCAAAATCTCAAAAAGAAAAATTAAGAATGGATTCAAGACTCTATGTGTGGGATGACCCATATTTGTGGAAGCATTGTAAGGATCAAATAATCCGAAGATGCATCCCTGAATATGAGATAGCCCACATCATAGAGTTTTGTCACTCTTATGCTTGTGGAGGACATTTCGGCCCGAAACGAACAGCAATGAAGATACTTGAAAGCGGGTTTTGGTGGCCGAGTCTATTTCGGGATGCACACGACTTTTGTCGATCTTGTGACAATTGCCAAAGAGCGGGCAACATCTCCAGGAGGAACGAGATGCCACAAAACCCCATGCTTTTCTGTGAGATTTTCGATGCATGGGGTATCGACTTCATGGGACCATTCCCAAATTCTCAAGGTAACATATACATCCTTCTTGCAGTAGACTACGTCTCCAAATGGGTGGAGGCCAAAGCAACAAAAACTGATGATGCCAAGGTGGTGGCTAGTTTTCTCAAATCACACATATTTTCAAGGTTCGGGGTCCCTCGAATTTTAATTAGCGATCGAGGCACACATTTTTGCATTAAAATTGTGGGATCCCTACTGAAAAAAATATGGTGTGACTCGCAAAATTTCTACAGCCTACCACCCTCAAACCAATGGCCAAGCGGAAACCTCAAACAGGGAGTTGAAATCTATACTCCAGAAAACAGTGAACCCGAACCGGAAGGATTGGAGTATACGCATTGATGATGCGCTATGGGCATACCGAACTGCTTACAAAACCCCAATCGGTATGTCTCCTTATAGACTTGTGTTTGGGAAAGCATGTCATCTCCCTGTAGAGCTCGAACACAAGTCCTATTGGGCGGTTAAAGAATTCAACCTCAATCTTGACGAGGCCGGTGTACATAGGAAGCTCCAATTACAAGAATTGGAAGAACTTCGCCTGGATTCTTATGACAATGCGGAAATATACAAAAGAAACACGAAGGAGTGGCATGATAAAATGATCATACGAAAAGACTTTAAACTTGATAAAAAAGTCCTCCTATTCCAAACACGTCTTCGTCTATTTCCGGAAAAGCTGAGATCCCGTTGGACCGGACCATACAAAGTGGTCAAAACATATCCACACGGGGTCTACCCACTGAATTGAGTAAGGTAAGAAGTAAATCCGTTCTTTCTAAACTTATTCCAAAGTTAGAAAACAAGGCTGAAACGTTTTAACGCGTGCAAGGTACACGACGTATTCCATATATCCCAACTAAAGAAGTATGTCCGTGATGAGGCGCATATCTTAAACCCGGAGGTAAGAACCTCACTTTTAAAATAGCTAGGACGTTATTTAGTAGACATTGAAATAACCCTTTTTGGAATTAGGTGATTGAATTGGACGAAACCTTGACGTATGAGGAAAGGCTTGTGAAAATCTTAGACACGAAGACACGTGAAACTCGGAGGAAGGCCATTCAAATGGTCAAAGTTTTGTGGTCAAATCACTTGGCTGAAAATGCCACATGGGAAACAGAGGATGACATGAGAAAACGTTATCCTGAACTATTTAGTCAAGGTAATGTTTTAGTTACGGGGACGTAACCTCCCTTTTAGGGGGCTAGAATGTAATACTTCAGAATTTTGTCATTTGACTTTAGTTTATGTTTCGGGACAAAACATCTTTTAAGGAGGGTATATTATAACACTCCGAAATTTTAAATAAATAAATAAACAAATTCAAATAATTTTGTTAACCAAATAAAATGTTATAAGTGACATTTTAATCAGATTAAATTTTGACAACAAAAATGATGTTTTGATACGATAAATTTTTACTTAGTGGAAGTGACTTTTTTTTCAGTAGATGATAATTACTACATGAAACTTGGAGTTAATAAGGCGACATTTTAAAAGTGTCCGTTAGTACAAATGTGTACTTCCTCCGTCTCTTTTTAGTTGCAACAGCCAACATTTCACGTTTGTCAATACACAATTTTGACCATCATTATATTTAATTATGTATTAGTAAAAATAAAATAAAAATCAGATTATAAAACTTAGTAATGAGATGAATTTAACAATATTTTTAAAAAAAAAAATGATTCACATACATCAATAAATAAAATGTAGTCAAAGTAAAGTATATGAATAGTGTATATATTCCAATGTTGCAATTAATGGGATACGGAGGGTAGTATAATTTACTCAAATAAGACAAAAGTTGATTTTTCAAATAGTGATATGTACGAATAACTTATGTGCCAAAATATGTATATTAACGTTCATAAAAAAAATAATAATAAAAAAATAAATAAAAATAATAATATATAAGATAATAATAATAAGGCATGCATTTAGTTAAGAGCTAATAAAGGAAACACTAAGCATATTAGATGAAACCTACGTACCATAAAAAAACAAATCAATGCAAAACCTACGTATCATAATAATAAAACTACTACTATAAACGTACGCGTGGTTATTTAGGAGCATACCTTTAACTAAGGAAAGAGCAATGAAAGAGCAATAAAAAGAATTAAAGGAAAGGATACGTTCGATAACCTAGAATCTTCAGCCACTCCCCTATAAATAGCAGCAATACGGACAATTTTCACAGCACCAAAACACGGCGACCTACGCCGCAAGAAGAAGAATAGCCAAATAGTAGAAGTTTGAAATTAAAACGTGAGAGGAGTGAAGGGAGGTCGGCAGAGGTTAAGGGAGGGAAGCGTCGACGGGGCTGCTGCAAAGCGTCACCGGAGCTGCAGCAAAGCGTCGCCGGAGCTGCTGCAAAGCGTCGCCGGAGCTGCTGCAAAGTGTCGCTGAAAGGGATTGTCGGAACCGCTGCAAAGCGTTGCCATCATCGCTGCAGGGAGGGATCGCGGGAGCTGGTGCAGAACGTCGCCGCCGACAACCTACTACGCTGAGTCGTCTCCGCCAGACAAGGTGAGTTGTATCTTCTCTGCGTTTCGGATTTCTCACATTTCAGTGAAGAAGGTTACGAGCAACGATATGCGTACGTATAATAGGATAGCTGGGCTGAAAATAATAATAATAATAGTAATAATAATTAGGCTGGTTATTGTTTCTAAACTGGACTAGGCATTTGTAATCCAATCCCTGGGCTACAGTCATCAATTGTTCAAACGAGAGGTAGTAGGCCGATTATGTTAAATTAAAAACGAGTTAGTAATAATAAAATTATACCGAAGTATTACTAACGTAGTTGGCTTGGATGGTGGTAATACATATACTAGTAGGTGCATAAAATTAAACTATGACCATGTACATATACATGTAATACATATACAGCTCATAGGCATGCATACTTCGCATACATAAGCAACATACATACTACATACATACCATACACCGGTTAGCCATTCAAATGTATTAATAATTTAATACACACGTTAACAATGGTAGGTAGTAATAAGAATTCAAAACCTGAAACGGAGGGTGTGTGAACTTGAACGGGCATATAAATAAACTAAATAATCTCTTAACTTCGAATAACACCATCATAGTAGCATAAATAGAGTGACTCAAGTACTAAAATGTTATATTAATCCAGTACGATTGGAATGTGTCATTGGATAAAAGTAAAAGTAATATAAAATGAAGTTAATGATTAATAACGAATCATGAAAACCTTGTCTAACAAATGGATTAGCTAAATAATGATTCGATTTTGAATAAGTATGCCTACAACTTATTAAACTAATGACTTTAATAATTTGTCGACAACGAATGGTAAGGCTAAACTGTATAGTAAAAGAGAGGAAATAATTGCTTAGTTCAGATATCCTTAACAAAGGAGTCCAAATATATATTTTAATATCTCATAATAGACTATTAAATGTGTTACAAGACTAGACTACGTGAAAAGGGAATCAAATAAGAACTAAATATAGATAAAAGGATTAAACTAGTACCGGGAAGATACTGACTTTGAGAATTTGTAATAGAAGGTAGATTTGGGGAAAGTGCATAATTGGAGGATTAGCTAATAACAAATTTGGAGTTGAGGTAAGTTCCATGTCAACCAAAATCTTATTTTACCTCGTAAAGCTATATGTATGATTTGATATTATGTGAAAATATTTGCTATTAAATGAAATTATGAGATTTGGTGATGTATGAATTTAAATACGAAATTGGCCATGAGAGGTTTTAGAATAAGAAGGATCTTTTGGGATTGTCTTTATTGAATTTTTGGAAAAAGAAGATCAAAACTAATTTTTGTAATTGTGGGCATCACGGGAGAAATCCGTGGTGTCGGTCTCCTTCACGACCGTTAATTGTGAGGGGGTGGTTAGGGGCTACTACTGCTTTTTGGTGGATTTGATATTATGTGGATTATTTGATTTTTGATTATTGTCCGGTAGACATCCCGGCATCTTTGAGGACTTTAAAAGTCCTTTGGTGGTCGCAGTAGCTAGTTCCTAATCACTTAATTGGGAGTATATCCTTTCCTGAAGTAGCGAGTACGTACTACTGGGCTAATTGGGCGACTTACTACTCAGAGGGCTTGGAATCCCTTTAGGGGGTGTGCACACTTAAGGTAGTCGTTCAGTTTCCAATAGGTGGTCAGTGGGAGCCGGATATTCCGGGATGAGTTGTAAATAACAACTACTCATTGGGCTCGAGGAATCTTGAGTTTCGCCCATTCCTTAAAAGATACCTTAGTATTTTTTTGAATGTTTTGTACCGCAGGGAATACTATTTACAACTAGAAGTAAATGACATATTCCAAAGTATTTTTTTTCTCAACTATATTATTTTACGGGGTTGGGTGGGGCTTACTTAGCATAAGCTAATTTTTGTCTTGTTTTCCTTCCTTTCTTTCTCTACAATTACAGATGATATTGTTGTGGATGATGTGCAAGGTTAGAGACTTGAGAGCGCACACTAGAAGAAACTAGCAAGACTTTTATGTTATGAATATTTTTTTTAAGAATATGCTTTAGACCACCTTTGTTACCTTTACTTCACACTCGTTAATTTTTACTAAGTACATTGTTTTGTTTGCCTGTGCACTTAGCCATGTTTTTGTTAAGTGTGGCGGTAACACTCTAAATTTCCGTTGTTAAAGACTTCCGCTGAAGCTATTCTAATAAAGCTGTCATTTTAGAATAAAAATCCAAGTTATTCGGGTGGGAAATTTTGGGGTGTTACAGGCCACCCGGGTGGGGGAGCGGAAAAAAATTGAAAAAGAAGAGGAAACCCGACCGGGTACCTTACTCGACCCGATCGGGTTTCAACCACCAGACCTCTCTGGTTAAGAATACAGCCTACCCGACCGGGTCAAATGAGGGACCCGACCGGGTATCCAGCCAATAAAACATTCTGCCAGCCTCTGGAACGCTGACCCGATCGGGTAAATAAGGGGACCCGACCGGGTCAACGACTTTTAAGCCTATACCAAGTCGGGCCTTTACCTTCTTCCCCATTTCCTCTCCCCAAATTTCGAACAAACCCTCCCCAAACCTCCATTTTCATCCACCAAAACTCCCAAATCTCCCCCATTCCTACACCAAATTCACCAAAAAACATCATATTCTTCATCTCCTCAACTCCCTCTTCCACCCTACACCAATTAATCCCTCCAAAATCCCCCAAATCAACCAATCTCATAAACCCTACCCCAAATTTCGAACCTCTCCATTTTCGGACATTCAAGGTCCAATTTCAAGCCAAATTCCCCAACAAACACCAAAAACATCTTCTCCTCATCATCCTCTACAAAACCATACCACTCACCCTCACCAAACCTCACTTCCCCAAAAAAATCAAAAAACCCTTCAAAAAAAAGGAGGAAAACAATTCCATGGCACCAAAAAAGGAAAGAGCTTCTTCTTCAAGAGCTCCAAGAGGTATTCCACCAGTCGAGGGCTTCGAATCAGTGGAGTTTGAGACCGAATCACAACGCATCCGCTTCCTTGAGCAATCCGAACGAGAGGTAAAACCCTCCCGCTTTGTATGCCAATTGACATTAACGATGTTCTGGATTCATGACATTATGAGAGATATATTCCAAAGGTGTGGCATGCTTAAAATATTTGATATGCATTATTGGCCATATTCTCGTTTAGTGTATGAATTTTACAGTTCCGTTGAGCATGTAAAAGATGAAAATGATCACACAAATAACACGATCAACTTTCGTTTGCTCAACGAGAACCGCTCACTCACCAAACGAGAATTCGCTGAACACTTCGGCCTACCTTTGCTTGATGACACGGTAGCGTATAGTTCACCGGTGGCCTATGAACTATGGAGAAGAATGACCGGAATTGTCAAGGTTCGTACCTCCCACCTCAATGTCAACCATGTCCAACACCCGGTCTTCCGAATTTTCTTAAAATTCTTGGCTAATTGCTTTTTCGGAAGACCAAACAACCATCAAACTAGGGTGTGGGATGTATGCCTCTTAGCACAAGTTTTTCTTCCGGGTGTCGGGCCATATGATGTGACCACAGTTCTTTGGGATCACATCATCAATGTTAAAAGTGGTGGAGGAAAAATTCTGATAGGGGGTCTAATTACCCACATTGCCACACTATATGGTTTTGTATGCAATGGTGCACAAAACCACATGACCCTTCTTAGCCTTCAAATTTTAAAGAATGCTGGCGATGTGACCCTCTCACACATCGAACATGATGGCCTAGAAATCTACAATTGGCACATAAAACCAGGCCAAGAACTATACTACCCCTTCCCTTCCGAAAACCTCCCGCTTAACATCATCGATCACCAAATCGGTGATGGACACCACTATTGTATGTCCGGGGGAATTCCACCACATTTTGCACCCCCAGAAAATGAGGCGGGAGACAATGAAGCCGCCAATGAACAGCCTGCACTTGAAGCACCACCCATCATTCCTGAACAACCTCGCCCACAACCCCATGCTCATCAATACTCTCCATTTGAGCAAGAAATGCTAAACAGCATGAATGCTCTTAACCTCAATTACACCCAACTTCGGGAGGAAGTCGGGATGTACAGAAATGAGCAAAAGCACATCTTCGAGAGGATTGAAGAGCAAAGGCGAGAAGATTGGCGCCGATATGAAGAGGATCAAAGGAGGACTTTTGGGCCTATCTACTCCTATATCGCGCATCAGGGAAACTTCACCTCCATGACCACTCCTCCTCCGGCACCTTCATGTCACAACCCCACTGAATGGGGTTATTTTGGTGGCTCAACCTCTAGTGGTGGAGGCGGGGAAGACGGATACAGCGGGGATCATATGGACGAGGATACACAGTATAGGGGCTATGGCGGATTTTTCGATGGCGGAGATGCGGGCGGGCACTAGGGACTGTGCCACGGACTAGTGGTGGGGGAGATCTTCCCGGTATGTTCACATTCACACTCTTTATTCTTGTTATCTCTAAAAAAATAAAAAAAAATAAAAAAAAAATAAACGAAAGCTTGTTGAGTTGAAATCCCACAAAGGGCAGCTTAAGCAAAAATAAATCAAAAAAAAAAAGAGTGAGTTTGTGAGATTTGAGAAAAAAATTAAAAAAGAGAAGAAAATAAAAAAAATGTGGGAAGCTGGGTTGAAAACCTGAAAGGGCACCTAGGCAAAATGAGAGAATGAGAGGAAGTTATTTTCTTTTGATTTTGCAGGATCCTGAGGGCGATTACTATAGAGAGTTCGGATTGAAATTGAAGACCCATCTTTACTCTTTTGGTTTTGGAGATGCTTTATGTATTTGTTATAAAAACTTGTGGATGTTGGTGTTGCTACTCTTGTCAATTAAGGACCCCTTGGACAGAATTTGTTTTACTCGAGACTAGTAAAAATTCAAGTGTGGGGGTGTTTGATATGCACTAGTTTATAGTGCATAAATGTATGTTTTTTATGTTGATTGAGTGTGGATTTTCCATCGCTTTTAGTTAGTTTGTAAGTACTTGTTTTATTTTGTTTGTAATTGTTCTCTCCTTCTTTTCGGAGTTATAGAATAGTGATAGAGTTTGTAGCAAGGAAAAAGGGAGAAAAACTGAAGGCAAAAAGACCCAGGAGCACAAAAACCCGACCGGGTCAGACCTTGAACCCGGTCGGGTCAGTTGAAGACCGGATCTAAGAAGAAAAAGTAAGACCCGGTCGGGTCCCTTACTCGACCCGGTCGGGTCAGATATGACCCGGAACACCAGAACATGCTGAAGATCACAAAGATTTGGAAAAAAATCTGATTTAGACCAAACCCGGTCGGGTCCCTCACTTTACCCGGTCGGGTCTGACTTGACCCGGGACAAATTAACGTGCTGTAACACAAAAACGTGGGAGATTATCTGATTTTTAACGGTACCCCGGTCGGGTATGTACCTATACCCGGTCGGGTACCCGGCCAAAGGTGTTGAAAAACACCTATAAATAGCACTCTTTCTCCTCTAAAAATCATCCCTTCTTCCAATCTCTTTAGCTCAGTTTAGAATAGCATTTCTTTATATTTTTCTAGCTATGTTTAGTCTCCAAATGAGGAGCTAAACTCCCATTCTTGGTTTTGCTCTTGAAGCTTGTTGATTATTAAAGTTGTGAGTTATTTTCTTAACTTCTTCTCTTGATTATTAATTCTTCCCTTAATCTCATTCTATATTAAGGTTGGAGGGTTGCTAAGTGACGATTAGTTAACGTTCCAACATTAATTATTACTAGAAACGATCAACGAACCGATGGTTAATCGTTGGTGGTTTCACAAGTAAGTAACTTCGGTTTATTAATGCACGGTCGTGGTTAATAGACTTAAGAGGGATTAATTTTGTTGGTTAAACCGAAACCGTTGTGTTAAGGTTATCAATCTCAATTGATTTCATCAAGGAGTTAAAAAGATTGAATGCTACTATTATATCGGTATACGGCGTTGTCCTATATTTGATTAATAGTAAGGGTTATTAATGAACGGTTGTTGTTAATAACTACCCTCGATGAATTGGAGATACTCCTCGATTGAGTATTCGAGAGGGGATAAGTTATAGATATAACAAGGATCAACTAAAATATATCAACAAGTGGAAAGTAGCAAAGCCAAGTCCCTTTTATTCTTGAATTAAACACATATAGGTTGTTCATCTTAGTTTCTTAATTGAATTAAATCACTCAAAACCAAAACCCCCCTTTTAATTACTAGTTTCATAAAAAGAAAATCATTCCTTTCCCTGTGGATACGAACTCTACTACGATATACTACATATAAGTGTTTAGTATTGAATTTATTTTGACGCACCGTGACAAAGTGTTCGTCAATAGCCAATTAATTCATCTCAATTGATTTTCCAATCCAAATTATTATTTAATCCAAATATCAAAAATATCACTTTTAACCATTCATGAATTTCATACATGAAGTAAAAGTATATTTTATCACAATATTATCATAGTTAATTTCATCATCATACCATCACTTCCATATCAGTATATCACATAATCATACACACTTTATTCCAAATTTGTATATCATGCTTCACTTTTTCTCATGCAATAGTATTTTCACTTAGGCATTATTATTCATTAATAATCCGTGAAAATCACATTTAATAACTTAGGTAATCATACGAAATTAATCCAACAATTATAAACAATATAGTCAGTCATCCTCACCTCGTGATGTGCTACAATAGTTGCCCTTGTTAAGACCCTCGATCAATCCCCGTTCTAGGCCGATTGAAAGTGAAAATCTGGACTGCTGGGCCAAAGTCGGGCGGCTTTCACAAAAGCCGGGCGGCTTTCGTGTTCTGCAGATACGAGCAACTCCCTTAAGGTGGCGGTTTCCGGCGATTTCGACTCCTGTCGATTCACCAACTCCTCTAAGTTAAATATCACCACTTTATATCAATATTCTACACTTTTAAACGTGTAGAACTTCATGTTTAATCCACCATATGATTTCTTAAAAATCATACTACAAAAACTAGTGAAAAGAACTATTTGAGTTCTTACCTTAATTTCTAGCCTTTTTGAGTTGGATTTCCTTTACTCCTTGCTTCCTTCAAGCTATGAGCTTTGTGAGGGTCTTCTCCTGAGCTCCTCTCCTTGCCTTGGTTGTATGATTGAGGATGAGAAATGATAGGAGACAACTCTCCTCAATCAAATGGGAAGTTAATGTGTAGGTCATGGGGTTTGGTCTCAATCCATCCCCTCTTCCTATAGTTCGACCCCATCCCCTTTTCCTTGTCTCTTCCAGCTCCCATTCAGTCAAATGGAGCACACAAAAACGTGGGTTGGCCCCCACTTTGGTGGGAGGTCACCCCGTTATGTCCCGGTGTGTACACTCGGCCCCGAAAGTTGTATTTTTCGGTTCGTTTTAATCATATTTGATTTTATCAGACCAAATAAAATATATCACGCGTTCCCAATAATTATGGGCCTTTAGAATAGATGTACATTCCCCAACATTAATTTAGGAGCCTCCGAAACTCATTTCGGGCTGTTATCCGCTAAATTACCAATACCGGTAATTGGGCCCTGTTTGACCAACCGGTCAACTCCATGCCTTTCTTATGGCCCAAATAAAATATCCACCTCCATATAGCTGTCATCTAGACCAAGATGAATATAATATGTGGTTCGGGAATTAGCGGGCGACCCCCCGGTCCGAGCTTGGGCCCCACATGCAATTTACTATTCACGTAAAAGAATTAATAAAAATTTACATTTACGCAAATTCATAAATCATCCTTCAAGGTTTATTACATAATTTACTAAGAGTAAATATGCTTGGGGACGGTGCTACAAGTTCACCCCCCCTTAACGGGAATTTCGTCCCCGAAATTCACAACGATTATTCAAACAGACATGCATACTCTTCCTTCATCGAGGCTTCAGTCTCCCAAGTTTCTTCTTCAACTCGGTCACTCTTCCAAAGGATTTTAACCATTGGAACTTTCTTGCTTCTTAGCTTCTTTACTTGCCTATCAAGTATCCTTACCGGTTGCACGGTGTAGTTCAAGTCTTCCCGTATTTCCACGGGTGGTTTCTCTAGTACATGAGATGGATCCGGAATATACTTCTTAAGCATAGACACATGGAATACATTATGTATTTTCTCCAATTCCGGAGTCAACTGTAATCGGTATGCTACGGCCCCAATTCTCTCAAGAATTACAAATGGCCCTATGTAGCGTGGGTTAAGTTTCCCTCGGCTCTGAAATAGGATGATTCCTTTCCAAGGTGAAACTTTCAAAAATACCTCATCTCCAACCTTAAACTCTAAGGCTCTTCGGCGCTTATCGGCATAGCTCTTCTGTCTATCCTGTGCCGCCTTGAGTCTGTCACGAATCATCTTCACCTTTGACTTGGTGATCTCCACCAGTTCCGTGCTCTCGAGTTTGGCCATGCCAACCTCATCCCAACACAAAGGTGTACGACATTGATGGAGTATATGGCTCGGGAACCCCCGGCCCACAGACTCCTACTACTCCAATGAAGCCCCAACAGGCCCAGAAAGCACAACAGGCGCAAATCACCGCGCCCAAAGTACCAAGCAGCCCACAATGCGCACCAGGGGGTGCCTTCGGCCCCCTGGCCGGAGGCTCTAACTCTCACAGGAGGGACAAGACAGGAAAACAAAGTTACTGGGAAAAACGGCGAAAATCAGTAGCCCTCAGCAGTTGGAGCCCTCGGCACTAAGGGGGTCTCCGGTACTCAGAGCCCTCGGCTAGTCATCTACTGCCGAGGGCGCCTTTTCCGACATAATATTCGCTCCACATGTGTATGGATCACCGTACCCTGTACAATGTCCCATCCAACAGCCGCATTAAATGCGGCCACATGCATTTGCCAGCGCCAACCAGTTGAGGTGACCTCTCGGCCAATAGACGCTCGACACGTGTCCCTGTCCGGCATTTATTGCTACTATAAATAGCACCCCATTTCCCCATTTGTAACCACGCAAAAACACTGAACACTTTACAATATATTTTCCCTCTCTATACTTACTTGCTCTGACTTCTCTCTTGTTATTCCCCGTAATAACCCCTCGGATAAGCTACCCCCGGGTACACTATCCATCAGACATCTCCTCCCATACAATGCCTCGTATGGAGGCATGCCTATACTCGCCTGATAACTGTTGTTATAGGCAAACTCCACAAGTGCCAAATGGTTGTCCCAACTCCCTTGGAACTCCAATGCACAAGCTCTCAGCATATCCTCTAATATCTGTATAACCCGCTCGGATTGCCCATCCATTTGTGGATGAAAAGCTGTACTGAATTTCTGTTTTGTCCCCATAGATTCTTGGAACTTCGGCCAAAATCGTGATGTGAATCGCGGATCTCTATCGGATACAATGGTTATAGGAACCCCATGTAGCCTCACGATCTCATCCACATACAACTTGGCTAACCTTTCCAGTGCATAGGTGGTGTTGATAGGTAAGAAGTGTGCACTCTTCGTGAGCCTATCAACCACAACCCATACGGCGTCATAGTTCTTAATCGTCCGTGGCAGCCCTACCACGAAATCCATAGTCACGTGTTCCCATTTCCTTTCAGGAATGGATAATGGCTGTAACAACCCGGCTGGATGCTGATGTTCTGCCTTAACTTGCTGACAAGTAAGACACCTACTGATGTATTCGGCTATTTCTCTCTTCATACCCGACCACCAGTAACTTTCCTTCACATCACGGTACATTTTCGTGCCCCCGGATGCATGGCATATGCCGATGAATGGGCCTCCTCTAAGATGGACTTTCGGAGCCCATCATCCGACGGTACACACACTCGGTCACGAAATAATAAGAGACCATCGTCTCTTTCCCTGAAATCCTCAATCGGTCCCGCTAGCATGCGTTCACGGACCTTCATAAGCTCTTCATCAGTTTCTTGACCCTTCTTGATTTCATCAAGTAATGTAGGTCTCACCTCGAATCTAGCTAACAAGGCACCATCACTAGATACCTCCAATCGGGCTCCCAATGCCCTGAAACTAGTCAACAATGCCCCAGATGAATTCTTTCGGCTCAGGGCATCCGCTACCACGTTGGCTTTACCGGGGTGGTACTCGATAACTAGATGGTAGTCTTTTATCAACTCCATCCACCGTCTTTGTCTCATGATTAACTCTTTCTGAGTAAACACGTATTTCAGGCTTTTGTGGTCAGTGTATATATGACATGTTTCCCCGTAGAGATAATGTCTCCAAATCTTCAATGCAAATACCACTGCCCCCAGCTCTAAGTCATGAGTAGGATAATTTACCTCATGCTTCTTCAACTGTCGTGAAGCATAGGCAATCACCCTCCCATTCTGAATCAAGACACATCCAAGCCCGTGGATGCTCGCGTCACTATAGACATCGCACCCCATACCCTGTCGGGGTAATGCAAGTACCGGTGCCTCGGTCAATCTCTTTTTCACTTCAAGGAATCCCTTCTCACATCGGTCATCCCATACAAACTTGGCCCCTTTTCGAGTGAGCTTTGTCAATGGCGATGCCAAAACTGAGAACTTCTCCACGAATTTTCGGTAGTACCCTGCCAATCCAAGGAAGCTATGAATTTCCTTGACGTTCTTTGGCCTTTCCCATTCAGTAATGGCCTCAATCTTCTTGTTATCTACGGCAATCCCTGATCCTGAAACCACATGCCCGAGAAAGCCAATCTCCCTTAGCCAAAATTCACATTTGGAAAACTTGGCATAGAGTTGCTTCTCTCGTAGTGTCTCAAGAACAAGTATCAAGTGCTCCTCATGCTCTTCTTCACTCTTTGAGTAAATCAAGATATCATCTATGAACACAATCACAAACCGGTCCAAGTATTTATGAAATACTCGGTTCATCAAGTCCATAAATGCTGTCGGGGCGTTGGTTAGCCCGAACGACATAACTAGGAACTCGAAATGACCATACCTCGTGCGGAATGCACTTTTCGGTATGTCATCCTCCTTTATCTTCAGTTGGTGGTACCCCGACCTCAAGTCAATCTTTGAAAATACCGTCGCTCCTCGGAGCTGATCAAACAGGTCATCAATCTTAGGCAAGGGATACCTATTCTTGATTGTGACCTTGTTCAGTTGACGGTAGTTAATGCACATTCGAAGTGTTAGATCTTTCTTTTTCACGAAAAGGACCGGTGCTCCCCACGGGGAGTGACTTGGCCTTATGAAACCGTTATCCAATAGTTCTTGCAATTGGGTTTTCAACTCATTAAGTTCAGCGGGTGCCATTCTGTATGGCGGTATATAGATTGGTTTGGTGCCGGGTTCAACCTCGATCACGAACTCAATCTCCCTATCGGGTGGAAGTCCCAGCAAGTCTTTTGGGAAGACATCCGGATACTTGCACACTATTCTCACATCATTAATGTCTACCTCCTCTTTGGTCTTGTCCACCACTTATGCTAGATATGCGTGACATTCCTTTCTCATCATATTCCTCGCCCTCACGGCGGATATGATACAACTATTTGATTTGCCCCTGTCTCCTTCAAAGCGTAAGGTAAGCCCTTCACCGCTTTCAAGTTCAAGAACCTTTGTGTAGCAATCGACCCTAGCATGATGTTTCTCAAGCCAATCCATCCCTAGGATTGCATCGAACTCGATCATACTCAGCGGTACGAAATCACACGTCAAGGTTTGGCCCTCCACCTCCACCTCACACGATGGATAGTGGCTATCTCTTTCGATATCATCCCCTAGAGGCGTGGATACCAATAGAGTTTGAGTCATTGGTACCAGTGGTCCGTTGAATCCGCTGGCGAACGCCTCACTCGCAAAAGATCGTTGCGCCCCGGTATCAATAAGGATCCTTGCGTCTCTCCCGTTTATCTTTAGTGTTCCTACATTCATAAGTAATGTAAGACACGCTATCTAATTAATAGGCTTGTTTCCTAGGTCGTAGAGTGCGTCGATCATGTTTCGGATGAAGACCACCCGACCCCATACAATAATTCCCCGGTTTCTAACCTTGAGAAGCATCTCCGGACTCGTTCGGGTGAAAGCCGGCCGCTTTCCATGAAAGCCGGCCGGCTTTCATGTGTCCGACACTTCTCGTTGCGTAAGCCGGCCGGGCTTTGCCAAAAGCCGGCCGGTTTTCATCGCCGTGGTTTATTTCAATAAACAAATCACAAGAGCCGGCTGGGCTTTGTAAAAGCCAGTCGGTTTTCAACTGCGCAGGATTTTCTCCCAATTTTTGACGAATGCCGGCCGGTTTCCACGAAAGCCGGCCGGTTTTCGTCTCTGTACTTTTAATGCCATAAATAACCCCCAAAGACGGCCGGTTTCCATGAAAGCCGGGCGGCTTTCAGCTGCGAGAAATTCTCCAGGTCAGACATTATTTACGAAAGCCGGCCGGTCTTTAGAAAAGCCGGCCGGTTTTTAGTTGCGAGAGAAATTTTCTGATTTAGTGCTTACGAAAGCCGGGCGGTTCTTGAAGGAAGACGGCCGGCATTCGTTGCCGTGGTATTTTTCCCAATAAATCAAGTCGAAAGCCGGGCGGCTTTCGTCAATGCCGGGCGGCATTCGCCCAGGGCGGGGATTTTCCTCCCCTTTTCCTCTACAAACCCGACCAAACCGTCAGGGTTATAAATTTTGCACACTACAAACACTCCTATTGCGTACAATGGAGTTAATAACATGAGTTTAAGATTTTACCCGCCACGGAGTCCGGGTTAGCACGTGCGTCCGCCTCCGTCATCGCATAGACCCTAGCATGGGGTCTTGCCTTGGTTCACGGATGGCGCGTTGCTTGTACTTGGCCCTCCGTGCGTCGTGCTCGCGTGAGGTGCCCCTGCTCGGTTCCTACTTGCCGTACTCCCGCTGCTAGGTCCTGCACCCATGACTCGCCCAAGTTGTGGGCAGTTTGATCTCAAGTGCCCCGTCTCCCCGCATTGGTAGAACCTAGGGGGATCGCGGCACTTGCCCGCGTGGTTCCTCTTGCAGTTATTGCACCTAATAATGCCCGAGCCTTGCGACCTCGAGCCTTGCCCTCCCAGGCCTTGATTTCCCCTGGATGGTGGTGCGGGTGTTCTGAAAGACCCACCTCCCCCGTGGTTCCCCTTCTTGCTAGAACCTTGGGGGCCGGTGTTCTCCCATTTTCTCTTCTTTGCCTCCTCGGCGTTTTTCAGCTTTCTTTCCTCCCACTCTTTTTCTCCCTTCAAGCCTTGCTCCACTACTTGACTAAACGTCATGTTAGGCAACTGTGTTTCCCTCTCACGCACGTCTAAGTCCAGAGCATCCCAAAAGTGATTCACCATCCGGTTCTCATCACAAGCATACTCCGGTATGAACTCCGCGAGCTCCCTGAACTTGTGCTCAAGTTGTCTCACGGTATACTTGCCTCCTTGGGTCAAGTTGGTGTATTCTCTCCTCTTCAAGTTCACCTCGAAGTCGGAGTAGTATTGGTTGAAGAATTCTTGTCGGAAATTCTCCCAAGTTACGGCCTCACCGTACTTCCCCTTGACACCGTCCCACCATGTGGACGCCATCCCCTCTAGCAACCTTGTTGCTACTCTCATCTTCATGTTTGGCGGCAGTTGCATATCAAGGGCCGCTTCATTGAACCTCTTGATCCACTCCGCCGCAACGGATATATCTCCCGTTCCATCGAACGGTTTACACCCCAAATCTCTCGCTTCCTTGAGGTACTTCGAGATCCTTATTATCGGGACCTCGATACCTCGATCTACTCGGGACTCCACATGTCCCCTAGAACCCGCATGGCTTCCCCTTCTTGAAGCCCCTCCCAAAGCATGCCTTGCCCGGCGCCTTTGGCGATCCTGTTGAAATTGACGGAGTAGTTCCTCCATCCTTTCTAGAGCGTCATCATCGTCGCTCCCCTCACTAGCATCATCATATTCCCCATCATATGGGGTCTCAACCGGCTCAGTTCCCGGTTGATACGTCGAATCCTCCTCGGACTCATAAGACTCGTTGACTGTTTCAACATGACCGTCACTCACGGTCTGAGCTTGGCCTCCACGGCCCTGTCCTCTGGACACCCTAGAAGCCCCTCTACTGCCTTGCACGGATCCTCCCGGTGCTCGGCCAGTCGGGTTCCTTCTAGTTACTTTCCCGGTACGTTCCATTTCTGAAAGAAATTGAGAATGAGTCATTAGACTCGTATCAAATTTCAATTGACGAATAGGTACTTAAAGATATCCTTTGGCTCAAATCACCACCATACCAATTGTTAAGGGTGCCATCTTAACAATTAGAGACATTGCAACTCAAGTACCAAAAGTTCTATAAGTACAAAACCTTATGCTCATGGTTTTCAAATTCATTTTCAAAAAGGAAATTTTGAAGCTTCATTATGATGTTTACGGACTAAGGCTCTGATACCAATTAAATTGTCACGCCCTGGACCTACCCGGACACGTCAACAACCCGCCGTACAGTACGAATAGTCAACCGCAGTCTGACTCATCCACACTATACAAGGCGTCTTGAATACCATTCACACATAGTACATCCATAAACAAACATAATGTAAAATAAACATTTATAGCAGCGGAAACATTTAACACAAATGTTTATGCCACACCTTGGCAAACATGGGCATACAAGCCCCCAAATATATATTCAAAAACAATATCCATGAGCATTATTTAAATTGTTTTCAAAACAGAAATGGAAGAAGCACGAACCACGTCTTCTTCCTTTGATCTTCCCGAAGCAACGGGCGGTGGCAGCAACCTTCAAGTTCTACCTGAAACTGTGAGGTGGCCTCCCCCATGAAGGGGAGGTCAGTACTTGGAAATATTTGACAAGTACAATAGCAACTATACTAAGTATAATTAATGTTTCAATTTCCAAGACCCTCAACTTAGGGTGATATTATATTATAGGCCATAACCTTCGGTTACCCATTTTTCTTTTAACTGTACTTACTTTATATAGAGTCAAGTAGTCGGCCCGTAGGCCCATATCCATTTAGAATTCATTAATTTCTTCCCCCCCCCCCCCCCCCCCCCCCGTGACTGCATGTCACGATAACCTCGTAGGGTCCCATTGAGCCCCGATTTTATAGCAAGGGCTCGGCCCAACTACATTTCTATAAAATCCTCTAACTCAATTTAATACATCAAAATTGTATGTCAAGGGCTCGTCCCAACTACGTTTCCATACCAACCATAACTTCGTGGCAAGGGCTCGGCCCAACTACGTTTCCACGGAGATCACATATACATGGCAAGGGCTCGGCCCAACTATGTTTCCATGCTAATCACATTACATGGCAAGGGCTCGGCCCAACTACATTTCCATGCAATCCTAGAGTCCAACTCTACTTTATTTTCATAGTCCAATTCTCAAGCAAATCCTATGCCTAGAATCAATTCACTTGGGTAGCCTTTAGGCCTACCCCTACCACACCTTAGTGTTCATACAATTCAACCTTAAAGTATCTCTTAAGACTACTTAAGGCATACACATTCACAATCCTATCTCTCAAGATTAATTCCATCATTTATTTATATTAATCTCCCGACTAGTATTCCAACACTAGTCGGATAATCTTAGAACCGCCAAGTTCTTAACTCATAGCCAAATTAATTCATCTCAATTGATTTTCCAATCCAAATATAATTTAATCCAAATATCAAAAATATCACTTTTAACCATTCATGAATTTCATACATGAAGTAAAAGTATATTTTATCACAATATTATCATAGTTAATTTCATCATCATACCATCACTTCCATATCACATAATCATACACACTTTATTCCAAATTTGTATATCATGCTTCACTTTTTCTCATGCAATAGTATTTTCACTTAGGCATTATTATTCATTAATAATCCGTGAAAATCACATTTAATAACTTAGGTAATCTTACGAAATTAACCCAACAATTATAAACAATATAGTCAGCCATCCTCACCTCGTGATGTGCTACAATAGTTGCCCTTGTTAAGCCCCTTGTTGGTCCCGGTTATACTGGATACAGTCTAGAGGGGGGGGGGTGAATAGACTGTATTGGTTTTTAGCTTTTTAAAACTAAGTACCAGTTCTTCAGAATAGCCTGTTCTGTTGAGAGAACAGACTGGCAGCGGATGGGGTTCTGGCAGGGAGTTCTGTTAGCCTCAGAGAAGCAAAGGCAGAAGGCCTTCTGTTAACTCGTAAAACGAGTTCTGCTGAACACAGATACCAAGTTCAGGGAGTTAAACGGTTCTAACTAAATGCAAGTATTAAAAGCAGTAAGTAAACGACACCAGGGATTTTTATAGTGGTTCAAGGAACAACTCGTTCCTCTAATCCACTGTTCCACTAAGCTGTAAAAACTGCCGTTTACAAAGCCTTAGTCCTAGCACTTAAGAAGCACTCCACGTCTTCTTCAAGCCTAGATGTGTCCTGGGATGCACTGCCTGGCTTCCTTTAACACTGGTCCTTTCACTGAGTCTCCTTGAAGTATCACCACTTCACTACTCCAGTTATTCGGACGTCCTTCTTGTAGCAAGAAGAGTTTCTGTTGAAACAGAGGTTCCTCCAACTAGCTTCGTTACAAAATGTATGTATGTGAAGAGCTTGAAGAGTTGAAGAACACTTGGAACTTTGCTTGAGTAGGAAAGAGTATTTTTCCGACTTCTGCCTTCTCTTGTAGAGGATAGTAAGTTTGAATCTCAAGGAGGCTTTTGCTTTTCAGAGATTGAATATCTTGCTTGGTTAGCAATGTGATAGCAAAGTTATGGCAAAGTTATCCGGTTGTTCTTCGTAGTGTATCTTTTATACTGAGGTTGTCTTCCCGTTGGAGGAGTAGGAGGACAACTGCATTTAATGCGCGAGCAGTTGACTTGACCAGTAGGACCCGGTAAAGTTGGCGGGTTACTATTTTGGGATAAAGTAATCCTGACATTGCGGCCAATTATCTGCAATTACTCCACGGAGCATGGGGAGCATTAAATGAGCATTTAATGCGAGCACTGTAGCTTTTCCGTTTCATACTCCTAGTCGTTTGAAGGAATCTTTATGTTGACTTCCCGGCTTTGTGGATTTCTTCCAAATGTCAGACCTTCTGGTGTTACTAACAGAGAACTGAATCAGAGAAGATCATGAGCACTTCTGTTGTTGGTAGCTTACAGAGAACCAGGAGGGTTTCTGTCACGCTAAAGGGTAACAGAGACCCTGACGTTTTCTGTTCCTAGACAGAGAACCAAGATCTTCTGTCTGGAGGACTTCTGGTAGAGAGGCCTTCTGGTAGTCGAATATGCTAAGAATTTTACAAGGGAAAATTCTAATACATAATTTCTAAAGGGGTACTCTACAGTCCTAATTAATATAGCATCATCAAAATCTAAATACAATTATTCCTTACAATTTCCCCCTTTTTGATGATGCCAAAACCCTTTAACTATTTCCAGAGAAGTGCCTTCACCACAAAAATTTAAAGTTTAAAACTTTTCATTTAAAATCTTGGTGGGCAACTTGGCATAGGAAAATAGTAAGAGTACGATACATTCAGATAGCAGATAAAATATCACAAAGCAATCAAACAAACAAACACAAACAGAAAGTAAGGAAAAAAAAACAGAGATTGGGGAATTGCCTTACAACGTGTGAGGCAGAGATGTTCTTTTATTAAGGTGGATTACAAGATTGTCTGATTACATAATAGCCTTGGCTGCTTCAGCTCTTGCTTGTTCATCCAGTCCTTGTAGTCTCTTTAATTCAGCATTCACCTCTTTTCTGATTCCAGCCAGATTTCCAGTTCTCTGGTAGGAGGCCCAGACAGGTGAGAGTTTGCAGTCTAAGTAGTTAAGAACACCTTCATGGATATCTTTTCCTGGTACTATACTGTTGTGAAACCAGAATTCTGCTTCCTCCAGAGATCCACCATGTCTGACCTTCACTTGACCATCATGGTCCAAGTAGAGATTCTGTTGTTGAGTAGAGGTCATCTTCTGCTTCATTTCATCAAATTGTGTAGTAGTCATCACCTGAGAACCTCCCATTCTCCATTCTTTAAAGCTTAGAGCTTTCTTTTTCTTAGATCCTTTCTTCAGTGGGGATGGAGGTCTAGGAATACCAGCTAGCCTTTTCTTCTGAAGAGCAGCCTCAAAGTAAGGTGTTGGATCCACACTTGGTTCAGCAGATGTTGAGGTTCTGGAGGTTTTGGGTTTTGATAGATGAGGGCCTTCTTCCCCCTTTTTGGCATCATCTAGATCACCAAGCAAAAGGGAGAGCTTCTGGAATTCTGAGGCCTGAGTAGAGGCAGTCTGTTCCAGGGTTTCTGGTAAGGTCTGAGTCACAGATGTGAGACCTTCAATAAGCCCATGTTGCTTCTGAAGTGCAGATAGGATATCTTTATTACTGGCTTCTAAGAGAACCATCTTCTGGTATCTCTCTTTGTCTTGGGCAAATAGAGTCCTGGCTTGATCACGATGGACTTTGCACAGTTCCTCTATGTCCAGTAGCTGTTCCTTTGTCTTGCTATCAGCCCATTGAAGTTCCTCAATATTGGAAGAGATTGTTTCAATAGCTTGTCCCTGAGCTATCAGAGTCTGATGAAATGTGAAGAGGGTCTTATGGATACTTTCCACTTCCCTTGACAGTGTATCTGTTTTAGCAGTTGAGGAGGCCATGAAGTCGTTGAGAGATGTTGTCAGATTCTCAAAGCGGTCTGAGATAAACTGCATCCCAGAGTTGAGATTATCATTCACATGAGCAAGGTGCCCATAATGCTTGTCATTGATCTGTATCAACTTATTCATGCCATGGAGGAGTTGGCCACCAAAGTCTTCAGCTGCTTCAACGAATTTGTTGAAGGGAATTTGGTTCTCTTGTTCAACAGATGGAGGCATCTCTAGACCTCTTGACTTAGGCACAGGAGGCCTTCTGGATTGTTTTTCACTCTGAGGAGGTGTCTTCTTCCTCTTGGAAGTTTCATCAGCAGCAATGGAGGATGTAAGAAATCCATCATTGTCACTGGAAGAGGAGGGCACCCTGAAGATAGGTTTTCTGATGGGGGTGGAGGCCACAGAATGTTGAGGGGAGATAGGTGTGGCTGCATCTTGTGGTGTATGCTGAGGAGAGGCAGTTTTGGATTTGTTGATAGAGGGGTTTTCTTGTTGTGAGGGAGCATTCTGTTGTTGTGGAGGAGAGGGTGGAGGTGATGGTGATCTGGATCGGATTGTGGGTTGGGATTTGCAGAGAGATGGATTTTTGGTTTTTGGTGAGGAGGTTTTCTGTTGGGGTGAAGTTGTAGAGGAGAAGATCTGTTGGTGTTGATAAGGGATAATTTGTCCTTGAGGGGATGGGGATTTGGATTTTGAGGTTTTCTGGGGTGTAGGGGTTTTCTGTGGAGAGGAGGGTTTCTGAGGAGTTGAGGAGGTGTTCTGTTTAGTGATGGTTTTCTGTGAGGGTGAGAGGGATTTCTGTTGAGATTGGGGTGAAGTGACTTTAGGAGAGGGAGGGGGAGAAGGAATGATTGTGGGAATTACCTCTAGAACAGTTTCAGTGAACAGAGAGTCTCTCCATTCTTTGATAAGTATTTCCATGACCAGAGGTAGGTCATTTGCAGTAGAGGGTTCACCTTCTCCATGTGCACTGTGTCGAAACTTGATCATTGACTCCTTCCTCTTCTTCTCAACTAGCCAAGCATCAAATGCGTCCATCTCATGCTCTTGAAGAGCCTTCACATGGTCTTCTGGTGAGTTTCTGACCAGAGGTGCTTTGCCTTGAAGTTTCTCCTTCTTCTGTAGGACAGAAAGAAGAAAATCCTTGTTTAGGCAGGACTCCACATCTTCTGTGTCAGCCCATCTGAGTACTTCTTCTTCTTCAGAGATGAAGTAGGACAAGTTCTTGAGGAGGTCAGTGAGAGGTCCCACTCTCCACTTTCTCCATGCCAGAATCCTGATGAATTTCCTATCAGGGTTTGAAGTACTGCTTCCTTCTTGGTGTTCTGGTGAAGGAACCACCATAGGTTGATCATTTTCAGAGGCAGGAGGAGAAGAATGTAGTTCCCCCTGAGAAGTGGCATTCTGCACAACTTCTTCTTCTTCTGAGTCACTTGACTCAAAGATGATTCTCTTGCCGTGCCAAGCATTTCTGTTGGCTGGGGCAGAGGTGACACAGTCCTCCAGTTTCTCCTGTGCTGCAGGTGTCAAGATTTTGGCCTTCTTAGCAATGGGGGAGGCAGAAGGGGTGCTTGCTGAAGAGATAGGTGAAGGAGCCTTTCTCTTAAGTACAGATTTCTTTGCCACCAAGTTGTGGACTTTGACAGGTGTGATCTTTTTCCTGGGAACCTTCTTGACTACCTTCTTCACCAAAGGTATTTCTTCTTCAGAGTCAGAAGGGGTAGGGGCTTTCTGTTGCTTCTTTGAGACTTTCTTTGGTTGAACAACCTTCTGTTGTTGCCTTTCCCTGTTGAACTCAATGGTTCTGAGTCTTTTCTGTTCTGCCTTGATAGCAACCTTCCTGTCACTTGAGGTGTTGAGGAAGAGCAGCTTGGTGTAGTCTGCCTCGACAGAGTTTCTCAGTCCTATCCTTGCTGTGAGCAGGATTTCAGAAATGAGGAGACCATAACCCATGGGGGTTCTGAAAAGACCTGTCTCCTTGTCTTTCTTCTTGATGAACTCAACAAGGGATTTGATAATTACTTGTCCCCAGTTGATGTTCATCCCATGATGAACTGCAAAGACAGCCTTTACATTCAGCGCATTCATGTCATCTGTGGAGGTGCTCTTGCTCCAGACGCACCTATGCAGGATGTTGACCAGTTTTTCATAGTCGCTCAGGAGAAGATTTTTCTTCATGTAAAGCTTTGGAACTCTACCCACTTCAGGTCGGCAGTAGAGTTGGACAAAGTTGTCCACAGTGACATTGACACTGTCCAGAGTGAGGAAGCCTTCAGTTTCCTCTTCTTGTGGATCCTCTACCACGCCAAAGAGAGCGTTGAGGTCTGCAGGAGTGAGGGTAATGTCTTCACCATTGAAATTAGACCGAATGGTCTCCCCTTCGTATGTAGCATTGAGATAGAACTCTGCTACGTCCCTTGTGCTGTAGGAGTCAAAGTGATAGCCTACCACTTTGCTCAATTGGGAGTCCTCCATTCCCTTGATGATCTTCATCATCGTGTCGTGGTTTGAAGCGAGTTCAGGGAGTGCGGAGAGGTCGCAGTTCATCCCTGTGTAAATGTTCGAAACAAGAGTGTTGATTTCCTCCTTGGTGAGGTCGTTGATGTTGATGAAAGCCATTTGTTCAGAGAAGAGTTGCAGAAAGCTTGAGAACTATGGAGGTTTGAGAGTTTGAAAGTAATGAGAGCGGTAGAGGTTTAGGTTTGCGAAAAGGGAATTTATGTGTTTGGGTTAGTGGACGTTTGGAATTAATTTATGGTTCCAAGAAACCAATAAATGTAAAAAGGGGCGGAGTAAATAAACGGGGGCGCAGTAAATATTATACGGCTTGATACCGTTTTAAGGGTAAAAGGGTAAAAGACCTTTAATAATTTACTAAGGTACCCGGTTTCAGAAAATTTCTAAGTCCAAAACCTTCTGAGGATTTTTCTGTAGAAGGGGGGTTTTCTGTTGTTGAGGTGTTCTGCCAGGGTAGGAATCAGAAGGGTTTGACAGAAGGGGTTCTGCTACAGGTATTCTGTCAACAGCAAAAGAGCAACAGAGGGCCTTCCTTTTCATCTTTCCCTTGGAATCTCATCCATCATTCCCAATTCCTCTCTCAGTTTGTTGAACCTAGCCTCAGGGAGAGGCTTTGTCAAGATATCTGCAAGTTGGTCTTCTGTTGGCACATGTTCCATGCAGATATGCTTCTTCTCTACATGGTCTCTGATGAAGTGATGTCTGATCTCAATATGCTTTGTTCTGGAATGGAGAACTGGATTCTGAGTGATAGCAATGGCACTAGTGTTGTCACACAACAGCTTGATCTCCTTTGCTTGAATTCCATAGTCTTTTAGTTGTTGCTTCATCCAGAGTAGCTGAGCACAGCAACTCCCAGCTGCAATATACTCTGCCTCAGCTGTACTTGTTGAGATGGAGTTCTGCTTTTTGCTAAACCAGGAAGCAAGCCTTCCCCCTAGCAATTGGCAGTGACCAGAAGTGCTCTTTCTGTCTAGTCTGCAACCTGCAAAATCTGAGTCAGAATAACCAATTAGTTCAAAGTTACCTCCCTTGGGATACCATAGGCCTGCATTGGTATTTCCTTTGATATATCTGATGATTCTCTTTGCAGCACTTAGATGGCTTTCCTTGGGCTTTGACTGGTATCTGGCACAGATTCCAACAGAGAATGAGATGTCTGGTCTGCTTGCAGTTAGATAAAACAGAGATCCTATGATTCCTCTGTATGTTGTTGCATCTACATCCTTTCCTTCATCATCTGGACCAATTCCTTGTGAGGTGTTCATGGGAATCTTCACTGATGATTTGCCTTCCACTCCAAACTTCTTGATTAGATCTCTGGTGTACTTCCCTTGATTGATAAAGATCCCTTCTGGAACTTGTTTGACTTGAAGTCCTAGGAAGTAGCTGAGTTCTCCCATCATACTCATTTCAAATTGACTCTGCATTACTTGAGAAAATTTCTTGCACAGTTCTGGATTAGTACTACCAAATATAATGTCATCAACATATATTTGTATTAACAGAATATGATTAGCAACAGAGATTTGAAATAGAGTTTTGTCAACCTTTCCTTTAGTAAACCCATGGTTCACTAGGAAAAGGGACAATGTGTCATACCAGGCTCTGGGAGCTTGCTTAAGACCATAGAGGGCCTTTTTAAGCTTGTAGACACAAGAAGATTGAGTAGGAATGACAAAACCTGGTGGTTGTTCCACATAAACTTCTTCTTCAAGATCTCCATTCAGAAATGCACTCTTGACATCCATCTGGTAGACCTTGATGTTGTTGTAGGCAGCATAGGCTAGAAAGATTCTGATGGCTTCAAGTCTGGCAACTGGTGCAAAGGTCTCATCAAAATCTATTCCTTCTTCTTGACAATATCCTTTAGCCACTAGCCTTGCTTTGTTCCTTACAATGTTGCCGTCTTCATCTGCTTTGTTCTTGAATACCCATTTGGTTCCAATGACATTCTGGTGCTTTGGCCTAGGAACAAGTTCCCACACTTTGTTCCTTTCAAACTGAGTGAGTTCTTCTTGCATAGCATTGATCCAATCTGAGTCTGCAAGAGCTTCTTCAACTGTCATAGGTTCCATCTGAGATATATAGCAGGCAAGCATTGCTTCTCTCCTTGATGTGGATCTGGTTTGAACTCCACTTCTGATTTGACCAATTACTTGGTTAGGAGGATGATCTCTTAACCATGTCAGATCTGGTTCTGTCAGCTGCTGTCTTGGTCTCTCTGGTTCCTCATCTTCAGAGTCTTCATCTTCATTCAACAGAAGGGGGTTTGGTGCAGGTGTTGGAAATGCAGGGTTGTCTGCCACCTCTCCTGTTGGTGTTCTGTCTTCTATGCTGACATCCTTGAGAATCTCTGTTACCTCTTCAACAGAGGTGCTTTCATCAAACTTCACATGAATGGATTCTTCAACATGTAGGGTTCTTCTGTTGAGTACTCTATAGGCTTTACTGGTGTTTGAATAGCCTATAAAGACTCCTTCATCAGCCTTTTCTTGAAATACTTTCAGATGCTCCTTTCCATTATTGAGGATGTAGCACTTGCATCCAAATACATGAAAGTAGCTGATGTTAGGTTTTCTTCCCTTCCAGAGTTCATAAGGGGTCTTCTGGTGATTCTTGTTGATCATGCTTCTGTTCTGAGTATAGCATGCAGTGTTGATTGCTTCAGCCCAATATCTCATAGGCAATCCAGATTCTGCAATCATTGTTCTTGCAGCTTCTTTTAGAGTTCTGTTCCTTCTTTCTGCTACGCCATTCTGTTGAGGGGTTCTGGCGGCAGAGAGTTGATGAAAAGTTCCATTCTGATCACAGAAGTCCTTTATGACTTGGTTGACAAATTCAGTTCCTCTGTCTGATCTGATTGTCTTCACTTTCAAGTTCTTCTCAGTCTGAAGTTGCTTTAACAGAGATGGCAACTTCTGAAGAGTTTCATTTTTCTTAGTCAGAAAAACAGTCCATGTGTATCTGGAGTAGTCATCAACCATGACTAGGGTGTATTTCTTACCACCAACGCTTGGAGTCTCAACAGGTCCAAATAAATCCATGTGAATCAGATTTAGAGGACTTGTAGAAAGATCTCCAGCAATGGGTTTGAAGGAATTCTTCACTTGTTTTCCTTTCTGACATGCACTGCATAGTTTCTCCTTTTTGTATACAAGGTTGGGTAGACCTTCAACAATGTGTTCTCTGGCCAGTTTGTTGATTGTTTTGAAATTCAAATGATTGAGCTTTTTGTGCCAGTCCCAGCTCAGTTTTGAATCTCCTTTGGCTATCAGGCAAACTCCATCTTTTGCAGTGTTCCAATCAACTACATAGATGTTCTTCTTCCTTGATGCTGTAAGAACCACTTCCTTTGTTGTCTCATGCTTCACATAGCAGAAGTCCTTTGTGAATTCAACAGTGTAGCCTTTGTCACAGAACTGGCTAGCACTCAGCAAGTTGAACTTCAGTCCTTTGACATATGAGACATCATCAATGATTATCTGGTTCTTTATCAGCTTCCCTCTTCCTTTTGTCTGGCCATCTTTATCATTACCTCCAAAGGTAACTCTAGGCCCTTTGATTTTCTGGAACTCTGTTAGGCAACTTCTGTCACCTGTCATGTGCCTGGAGCATCCACTATCAATAAACCATTCTTGTTCAGAGATGGCTCCAGCACACAGTTCCTGCAAGATCAAAAGAAAGATTTAGGTACCCAAGCAATGGTGGTCCTGGGGGGTCATGGAGTCTGGGTAGTTGGTACCATTTTGGTCTCATCAAGTGAAACCTTGGTGGGTGGTACCCATTGTCCACCTGGTAGTTATAGTAAACTGAAGTTTGATTCACTTTGGGCAGATGCTTGTGAGGGTCATGCTTCCTGTTTACATACTTTTTCATAGCTTTCTTTGTTGGAAAGAAGTCCCATATACTATCAAGAGCAGAGGGACGGTTAACTTTGGGCTTCTGAGGTTGACCAGCCAACCTCTTCTGCCTGAAGTTAACTCTCTCTTGATATTTGCCCTTCTGGTGATCATTTCTGGCACGATTGACATGAGGTTGTCTGTCAATGAATGGTCTTTTATTTTTGTTATTCTGAAAACCTCTTCTGATGTTAGGTTTTCTGCCAGGTTCATTATTTTTCAAAAAGGGTTTCTGTTGAACCTTTATCTTACCCTTTTCTGGTCTGACTTCCTCATGAACAACCTTGGTGCCAGATACACCAGCTTGACAGATGGGGCTAGAAATCAGTGGCTCTATGACCTTATCTGCCTTAGCAACTCTGGTGCTAGGCATTACAGAAGGCTCACCTGATTCTGTTGAGCCATAACCAAGACCAAAGCCAGTGCCAATCTGTTGATCAAGCACAATCTTTTCCATGGAAGACTGGGCCTTCTGGTAAGCTTTGTACTTAATCTCGAGAGGCTCTATTTCTCTTATTCTCTTAAGAAGAGAAACATTTTCAGTCTCCAGTTGATCTCTTTCCTCAATTAGAAGATTGGTTTTGATCTCAACCTCCTTTTTCAAGTCAAGAATTTCAGCTTTTAACTTACTGTTTTCTTCTGTTACAGAAGAATAAGTGGCTTGTATGGCCTTAAACTCTTCCCAAAATTCTGACATTGAATCAGAATTAAAAGCTAAACCTACCGAAGAAAAACTAGATTCAGAAGTAGAGGTTACCTCATCATCAGAATGGGCCATGAGGCAAAGGTCTTCTGTCTCAGTATCCAGGCAACAGAAGGCCTCATCAGAATCTGAGTCAGAACTGGATTCTGTTTCTGACAAAGGGTCTTTCTCCACCTGTTCTGTCACAAGTGCCTTTCTCCTTCTGGAGTTGTCCTCGTACTTCTTCTTTTCTCCATCCTGTCCTTGCTTCTTGGACACTCTAGGATGGGGACAATCAGCCTTGAAGTGACCAGGTTGTCTGCAGTTGTAACAGAGAAGCTCTCCACTGCTTTCTGTTGATTTGACCTTCTGGTATGGCTTTCTGTTGAAAGATGGACTCCTTCCATCTTTGGGATTCTTCATAAACTTTTTGAATCTCCTGGCAAAGGCAGCCATATATTCATCAGATAAAAGTACTGAAGGGTCAAAATCATTTACCTTAGATGTGCTGGCAGTGAGGGCTGTAGTGGTCCTCTCTTCTGGTACATCTTCCTTCTCTTCAATCATTTCAAACTCATGAGCTTTGAGATCTGAAATGAGCTTATCAGTGGGATAAGTCTTTACGTCCTTGCTGGCTTGGACAGCAACTACCTTCATCTTCCATGCTGAGGGCAGTCCCCTCAACACCTTCAGGTTGATCTCCTTGGTTGTGAGATCCTTCCCAAGCTCAGAGATCTCTCCAGTGAGGGTGAGGAGCCTGTCATACATCTTGGAGATGCTTTCACCAGGGAGAAGTTTGAAGTCATCAAACTTCTTGTTTGCTATGGTTAGTTTGTTGTCTTTCTCTTGCTCATCACCAGCTCCAATGAGCTCAAGAGTATCCCAGATCTCCTTAGCAGTTTTGCACTTCTTGATTCTGTTGAAGTATCTATCATCAATGGACTTGTAGAGGATGTCCTTAGCAATATTGTCTAAGTTGTACTTTCTCCTCTCTTCAGTGGTCCATTCAGACTTAGCTTTGCTGATCATCTGGGGTCTGGTGTTGTCTATGGCATGTTCAGGATTGACCTTCTGGAAGCTAGTGAAGGGGCCAATGTCAAGAACTTCCCACATCTCATCATGCAGGGCACAGAGATGTGCTTTCATCCGGATCCTCCAGTCATCAAACTTAAGATCTGAAAACATAAGATTCTTGGACAAGGAGTGATCCATTATATCAGATAGAAATGAGGTAAAACAGAAAAACAAGTGGATCTTTGTTCAACGAATAACCTAAAAGATTATTAGAACAAGGAGGCTCTGATACCACTTGTTGGTCCCGGTTATACTGGATACAGTCTAGAGGGGGGGGGGGGGTGAATAGACTGTATTGGTTTTTAGCTTTTTAAAACTAAGTACCAGTTCTTCAGAATAGCCTGTTCTGTTGAGAGAACAGACTGGCAGCGGATGGGGTTCTGGCAGGGAGTTCTGTTAGCCTCAGAGAAGCAAAGGCAGAAGGCCTTCTGTTAACTCGTAGAACGAGTTCTGCTGAACACAGATACCAAGTTCAGGGAGTTAAACGGTTCTAACTAAATGCAAGTATTAAAAGCAGTAAGTAAACGACACCAGGGATTTTTATAGTGGTTCAAGGAACAACTCGTTCCTCTAATCCACTGTTCCACTAAGCTGTAAAAACTGCCGTTTACAAAGCCTTAGTCCTAGCACTTAAGAAGCACTCCACGTCTTCTTCAAGCCTAGGTGTGTCCTGGGATGCACTGCCTGGCTTCCTTTAACACTGGTCCTTTCACTGAGTCTCCTTGAAGTATCACCACTTCACTACTCCAGTTATTCGGACGTCCTTCTTGTAGCAAGAAGAGTTTCTGTTGAAACAGAGGTTCCTCCAACTAGCTTCGTTACAAAATGTATGTATGTGAAGAGCTTGAAGAGTTGAAGAACACTTGGAACTTTGCTTGAGTAGGAAAGAGTATATTTCCGACTTCTGCCTTCTCTTGTAGAGGATAGTAAGTTTGAATCTCAAGGAGGCTTTTGCTTTTCAGAGATTGAATATCTTGCTTGGTTAGCAATGTGATAGCAAAGTTATGGCAAAGTTATCCGGTTGTTCTTCGTAGTGTATCTTTTATACTGAGGTTGTCTTCCCGTTGGAGGAGTAGGAGGACAACTGCATTTAATGCGCGAGCAGTTGACTTGACCAGTAGGACCCGGTAAAGTTGGCGGGTTACTATTTTGGGATAAAGTAATCCTGACATTGCGGCCAATTATCTGCAATTACTCCACGGAGCATGGGGAGCATTAAATGAGCATTTAATGCGAGCACTGTAGCTTTTCCGTTTCATACTCCTAGTCGTTTGAAGGAATCTTTATGTTGACTTCCCGGCTTTGTGGATTTCTTCCAAGTGTCAGACCTTCTGGTGTTACTAACAGAGAACTGAATCAGAGAAGATCATGAGCACTTCTGTTGTTGGTAGCTTACAGAGAACCAGGAGGGTTTCTGTCACGCTAAAGGGTAACAGAGACCCTGACGTTTTCTGTTCCTAGACAGAGAACCAAGATCTTCTGTCTGGAGGACTTCTGGTAGAGAGGCCTTCTGGTAGTCGAATATGCTAAGAATTTTACAAGGGAAAATTCTAATACATAATTTCTAAAGGGGTACTCTACAGTCCTAATTAATATAGCATCATCAAAATCTAAATACAATTATTCCTTACACCCCTCGATCAATCCCCGTTCTAAGCCGATTGAAAGTGGAAATCTGGACTGCTGGGCAAAAGGCGGGCGGCTTTCACAAAAGCCGGGCGGCTTTCGTGTTCTGCAGATACGAGCAACTCCCTTAAGGTGGCGGTTTCCGGCGATTTCGACTCCTATCGATTCACCAACTCCTCTAACTTAAATATCACCACTTTATATCAATATTCTACACTTTTAAACGTGTAGAACTTCATGTTTAATCCACCATATGATTTCTTAAAAATCATACTACAAAAACTAGTTAAAAGAACTATTTGAGTTCTTACCTTAATTTCTAGCCTTTTTGAGTTGGATTTCCTTTACTCCTTGCTTCCTTCAAGCTATGAGCTTTGTGAGGGTCTTCTCCTGAGCTCCTCTCCTTGCCTTGGTCGTATGATTGAGGATGAGAAATGATAGGAGACAACTCTCCTCAATCAAATGGGAAGTTAATGTGTAGGACATGGGGTTTGGTCTCAATCCATCCCCTCTTTTCCTTGTCTCTTCCAACTCCCATTCAGTCAAATGGAGCACACAAAAACGTGGGGTGGCCCCCACTTTGGTGGGAGGTCACCCCGTTATGTCCCGGTGTGTACACTCGGCCCCGAAAGTTGTATTTCGCGGTCCGTTTTAATTATATTTGATTTTATCGGACCAAATAAAATATATCACGCGTTCCCAATAATTATGGGCCTTTAGAATAGATGTACATTCCCCAACATTAATTTAGGAGCCTCCGAAACTCATTTCGGGCTGTTATCCGCTAAATTACCAATACTGGTAATTGGCCCCCGTTTGACCAACCGGTCAACTCCATGCCTTTTTTATGGCCCAAATAAAATATCCACCTCCATATAGCTGTCATCTAGACCAAGATGAATATAATATGTGGTTCGGGAATTATCGGGCGACCCCCCGGTCCGGGCGTGGGCCCCACATGCAATTTACTATTCACGTAAAAGAATTAATAAAAATTTACATTTACGCAAATTCATAAATCATCCTTCAAGGTTTATTACATAATTTATTAAAAGTAAATATGCTTGGGGACGGTGCTACAATAATAGCTTAGAGGACCACCCTTATTATAAGAATTTACTTTTATTATTATTTTTAGAAAACTTTAAATTGTTATGGGTTTTGGTTGCGAATGTAAAGGGCTAATTTTGTTTTAATAGGACATTCATTTTATTCATAAAAAAAATACTAGTATTAATAAATCTCTTCAAAACTCAATGTTATAGGACAATTCCATCTCCGAAAAGGGGCTCTCTTTCATTCGTTAATCATAGTCTGTGAGAATGAAATATGCATCTACCATGGATAACACCGCCAACAAGAGTGGACAAGAGGCAAAAAAAACATAATTTGTGAATAAGATAAATGTCCAATTTAGAATAATGAAAACCTTGGGATAGGAATTGATTGGTGCTTTAACATAATCAATAGTTTTTTTTATTAAGTAATAATTATTTTAAATTCTTTTATTTTGGGTGATTTTTCTAAAATGTTTAAAAATTGAAAATAAAATAAGAGGTTTTTGTTTCTATTTCTTTAATAGCAACTCGATTGTAATACAATAAGGTTTTACCTTTTTAGTGTGTTTGCAACTGATTTGTCGCTTGACGACAAGCAACGCTTAAGTGTGAGGAGATTGATAAGTCCATTTTTGTACTTATTTTTCTTATCAAAGTTAAGCGATTTTGGATTGAAAAATAGAAAAACAAGGCATGTTTTATATATTTTGGTTCAAGTTTCGTGAAATCAGGTAAAAACCACGTCCATGATATCTTTGACGAAATTCCGGGTCAATTAAGCACACAATGAGTCAATTTGAGTGAAAAATGATATTATACCGAAAGAAGGAAGCAGAATTTCAAAGTGGTCCAGAAGGGAAAATTGAAGAGCACAAAATACAGAACAAGACGGTCAAACAACCTCATAGGCGGCCAAAAATGGAGGCCTTCGCGGCCGCCTACAGAAAAATCAAAATTTAGGCTTTGACTCGAAGCGGGATGAAGACCGAAGGCTTCGACCGAAGGCGGCCAAATAGGCGGCCAAAAAAGGAGGCCTTCGCGGCCGCCTACGGGAAAAGACGACAAAGCCAACGACCGTCGGTGCGAAAAGACAGCAGGCGGCCAGACAGAAACGGCAGGCGGCCGCCTTCCGTGGCCGCCTGCGGCGAAGTGACGTGCGGCACGTTCGCCTGCCGGTGATGGGACGGAAGGCGGCCGGAGCAAGGTGGCAGGCGGCCACCTGGTTGGCTGCCTACGGTATTTTTGCTGCTTTAAATAGCCCGATTTTTCCTCATCCCAAACACATCATTCTTAGCCCGAAACTAGTTCAAAAAGGTCTTCTTCTTCCTTTTCAAAGTTCGGATTTCCAATATTGTTGCACCTTCAATGTCAATCTTTCATATCTTTTTCATTTTAGCTCCAATTTGTAAGTTCTTTATATGTATTTTCATCTTCTCAACGAGTAGAGTCTGAATCTGTGCTTTGTTTTCTCGATCTATGCTTCGAATATTTTCAGAATATTTATCAAGTATTTCGCATTTTCTTCCAAAAATTAAATAAAACAATTGTTGATGTTGAATTCATTCCAATTAATTATATAGTTGTTTACTAGCCTCAAGGTTGTTATTTATCTGAAGAAAGTTAATTTTCCCGAAGCAGAAGTAATTTTTAATTAATTTCAGTAATTAGTTGTTATTATTGCATAAATTAAATTAATTACTTAAAAAGAGTAAAAAAAATAGTTTCGACCCTAATTCCAGTTTATTTTACTGTAATATCACCGCCAGTAGTCAATAGAAAAATTAGAACGAATTTAGCCTATTTTAGATTGTCTTTTGTATTTTATAGTTAAAAGTGGGAAAATTATCAATTAGGATTAAAATTGGATTTTAGGTTTAAAAATTCGTGAAAAATTCCAAAAAGTCATATTGTAGTTCCAGAAAGTTTATTTTGATAAGATCTTATTTTTGATTAATTTTTGCTATTATACATGTTCAATTTCTTGTTAATGTTTAATTTAGTTACCATATTGTTGAATGCAAAAATAATGTTTAGTAGCTAAAATTGTTTTGGGCATGAATTGAGTAAAAGAATATGGATTGACTTGTTAGTCGAAAATTAGGGGGTTAAAATTAATTAATTGGGCTAATTATTCAAATTGATGAATTAGTAATTAATAATTGTTAGCCATTTTCATTAATTAATTTTTGGAAAATTATTTCTAACTTGTCTATGGGATTAGAAAATAATTTGAGTCAACCATATTTAAGCACATTAATAAGGCCTAGAAATAGGAAATTTTAATGAAATGGATTTACATCTTGTCTATGAGAATTAAATTCAAATTGCTTAATTAATGAGTTTAATTAGTTAATGAATTTGGCTATTTTTATTGAACAAAATATTGGAGAATTATTTCTGTCTTGTCTATGAGATTAGAATTTAATTCAAGCCAACCATTTTTGAATACATTGATGAAACCTAGAAATAGGATAAATTAATGAAAGTAATTTCTATTCTTGTCTATGAGAAAAGAAATTATTAGTCCAATTATTGTTTTAATTCCCCTAATTACTAGGTCCAAGAATATATCCATTTCTAATTATTCAATTCATTGCCCTTCTTTGATCAATCCATTTAGAGTTTAATATTTTTCATTCAGTTTATTTTTGAGCCATCATTAGTATTTGCATAATTTAATTACTTTATTTTTCAAAAACTAGTTTAGAAAATCAATCAAAAGTTTTAATTTGGAAAGCTTCCAATAATTTGCGATAACCTGTGACTGAGCTTAAAATCAAGAAACTCTTCCGCCATTCCTCAAGAGACACGATACTCGGGGAAAAACCGAAAGGTTAGACTCCGTTTTACTACAACGCCGCGAAAGCGGTTATCAGATTGTCTCCCAAGAAGCACCTCATTTAACGTCGCGGCACGACACCATCATTGTGTTCAATCGTTCAAGCTTGGATCATGATAATTATTTTGACCTTTCACTTCGAAAATCTTTCCAGGGTCAAATATCGAGATTTCCATTGATTCATGTGGTGAGAGTGAGGGAAAGAAATTATCGATTAAGATGATCAATGGAAAATGTTTTGATCTCTCAATTTTGGTGAAGATTTCAAAATGTCTTTATCCTTTTCAATTTTATCAGTTTCCCTCAAAGTTTTTAGAACTGTTGGGGGTACCTCAAAGAATGATAAGGATAGATATTTGACCTTGAAACACGGTTCATCCTCTTCTTTGACCAGCTCGAGCTCTGTGTCTCTTTCTTCTTCTACTTCTTCTGGATTTTGGATCTCCTTTTGCATTTCCTTCTCATTTGTCAATGTGATTGCAAAAGTTTGCTGTTTAGGATCGCATTCTATTTGAGAGGGAAGTTTTCCCGAATCCCTTGCTTCAAGCGTACTCATGGCTCCGGCTATTTGACTCACTTGAGTTTCCAAGTTTAAAATGCTAGACTTGGTCTCATTTTGGAATTGCACCGGATTGTTTTGCATGGTGGTCATGTTGGTAGCCATAGCCCGAATCATGTCCTTCGTAGACATGTTAGAGTTGGAGAATGGATCCTACCTCATGTGAGGTACATAATCAATTTGTGCAAGGTATCCATATACTCATGTAAGCTCAGAAAATAGAAGCCAAAGATAAACTCCTTTATGAGAGAAGCCAAAACGGAAATTTGACTCTCTAAGGATGATGTGTTGGTATCCATATACTCATGTAAGCTCAGAAAATAGAAAAGTAATTTTTTTATATTTTTTATTTTTTTTATTTTTTTTTTTGAAATAACATAAAAAGAAAAGTAATTGTCTTTCCCCGGCAACGGCGCTAAATTTGACGTGCGCTTTGTCGTGGTGTGCACTTCAAAATAATAATTACAATACAACACTTATATGTAGTACAGTGTAGTAAGGTTCGTATCCATAGGGAAATGAATACTTTTATTTTTAATTAAATTCTAGTAACAAGGGGGGTTTTAGATTTGATTTGATTTAATTTAATTAACACTAAGATGAACGACTTATATAAGTTTAATTAATAGAGATAACTACTTGGTTTTGCTTTTATCCACTTAATAAAATGTTCGTCGATCTCGGTTATATCTTTAACTATCTTCCTCTCGAATACTCAACCGAGGAGTATATCCAATTCATCGAGGGTAGTTATTAATAACGAGACGCGTTCATTAATAAAACTTACTACCGAGTCAATATAGAACACGCGTCGTATATTAACCCGATAGTAGCAATAAACTTAAGATGAAAACGATTGAGATTGATAACCTCAACACAAGCGGTTTATTGATTTAATCAATATAATTAATTCCCCTTAGATCATTAACCATGAGACGCATGCCTTAATAATCCAAGTTTACTAGTGTTGAACGAACCGAATTAATAACTAGCATATTAATCGATCGATTCTAGTAATAATTAATATATGAAACAAAACTACTTGATCATTTAAGTAATGCTCAAAATATTAATATGAAATATGAATAGGAATTAATTAATATTCAAGGAAGAATATTATTAAAGAAAATGAATCCTACTATAATTAATATCAAGATGTTAACTAATTGTCATCTTAGCAACACTCCTCAACATTAATATAGAGGAAGCAAATACTACTCTAACTAATGTCAAGATGTTAACTAATTGTCATCTTAGCAACATTCTCCAACATTAATATAGAGATAGTATTAAGGAAAGAACTAATAATTAATATTCAAGGAAGAAGATTAAAGAAAATAACTCACAACTTACAATTCATTAAGCTTCAAAGTAGCAAAACCAAGATGGAAAAGTTTAGCTCCTCATTTAGAGACTAAACATGATGAAAATGTAAAGAAAGAACTTATCTAGACTGAGCTTAGAAGTATAAAGGAATTGGTGATTTTATCGTGAAGGAAAGGGGTATATTTATAGGCTTTTGGGAGATGCAGGGTCTGATACCCGACCGGGTATATAAAATATCCGATCGGATATCTTAGAAAATTTCCCAGAAAGTCACTTTTCTAGGCATACCCGACCGGGTATGTCAGCATACCCGATCGGGTATGTGACAAATCTTTTACGAAATCTTGCTCCCACGTTCATTTGTCCTCGGATTTGATTTGGACAATCGAATCAAGAAAATACCCGATCGGGTATTGCTTATACCCGATCGGGTATTGCTTATACCCGACCGGGTATAAGAGTATTTTATCCAAATCGAAATCTTTCTTGCCTCCTTGCACTTTTCTTGATCTTTTGAGGTCCAATCTTGATCCTTTGGATGACCTTTGACCTGATTAGCTAAGAAAAGTCCTAATCTAAACAATTTACAGATAAATATGAAAAAAAGTATTACACCAAAAGTGTGTAATTTCCATAACTAGAACTAATAAAAACTAGTTTAAAATACAAACTGATAGAGTATATCTAGAGAGAGGTGAGAGCTAGAGAGAGAAGTGCAATAATATGCTTCAATAGAATGATTTTGCAACCCCTATAACTACTCCCAAGGGGAGTATTTATAGAGAAAATTAGGGTTGGGCTCCCAAGCCTTGGGCTTGGGAGGCCCATTTACAACTGGACCGCTACTGGGCCGAATACAAAGCCTCTAATGGGCTGTACAAATGAGTAAGTATAGGATCCGATTCTGGGAGGTCTTCGAGGCCGACGAGGGCGTGGCCGACGAGGGCACGGCCGACGAGGGCACCCGGGTTCCTTGGACTCAGGACCATAATCCGAGTTGGCTTCTTTTCGGCCGACGGGGGCGTCCTGGCCGACGAGGGCGCCACTCTGTTGTCTTGTGCTTTCTGTTCTTCCGAGTATGTGGGTCCTGGGGCTCAGACCCATATACTCCATCAGGAGTCCCCCACTCTCTAAGCTGAGACGTAGACGAAGTGAAGGAGAGTAGATTTCTGTGCTTTGTTGCTTTTGGCCGACGAGGGCATTTCCAGGCCGTTAGCCGTTGCGGCGTTGGCGTTGTTTCCTCTTTGGTGATCATGTTCTGTGCTTTGGCCGTTACCTGTTCCTCGCTGTGGGCGGGAGGCCGTTGTTTCCTTAATTTGTTTTGGGACGATGGGTGTCCTTCTTTCAATGGTGGCCGTTGAAGGCGCGCTTTCCCTTTCCTGGCCGTTGGTGGTTGAAGTTTATGTTTGGGCTGGTGAAGCCGTTGAGGTTGTTCCTTGCTTTGAGGACGATGGCCTCATTTCCTTTGTGTGGCCGTTGCTGGTTGGCCGAAGAGCCCGTCAAGATTAATTGTTGGCGGAGGACGATGAGTGTCCTTGCCTCTAGTGGCTTGTTGGCCGTTGCTAGTGACGTTATGGGCCTTTGGCCGATGAAGTTCCGTTGTGCTGTATGGATGATGTGGCCATGCTTTGTGGTTACCTTGTTCGCACTCTTTTGTTTTGTTGAGGCCGGTGTAGTCCCCCAGTCCCCCACTGCTTCAGGCCGAAGAGTGTGAGGGGTGAAGGAGTTGCTTGAGTCCCTGGCCGAAGCGGTCTCGCCGTAGTCCCCCTGAATCCAACTCTCATGGCGATTTTCTGGCCAAGGTAACCCTGTGGGAGAACCCTTGTGCGCAGATCACTTGTAGAGAGTTATCATCAAGGGTTGTTACGAGGAGCCGAAGGCTGTGGGCTTTTTGTCCCCTTTGTTCTGTGGCCGTCACGTACCTGGCCGTTCCCATCCTCTTATTGTTTGGCATTTGTGATCTTGGTGAGCAAGTGGGACGTTGTGGGCGCTTGCTGGCAGTTGTAAAGCCGTTGAGCGTGTGTCAGGCCGTAGAGTCTGATTTGCCGGTGGGCCGTTGATATGGGTTGGTCCTGGCCCGTTGGTGACGTGGTGGCCTCCCAGTGGTGGCCGTTGATGTGGCCATTGGGAGAGTGCCACGTGTAGTGACCGTTGGTGGGGGGTCTATAAATACCCCTTCCCCTCCGACGAGGAATCACATTTGCATTCTGAATTTGTCGAAGTGCTGGCCGATTTTCTAGAGAGATAAACTCCCAAGCCTGTTCTTCGTGTTCTTCGTTGTTCGAGGTTAGTGTTCATCACGATCTTCCTCGCTTTTCATACTTTGCTTCCTAGGTAGTTGATCTAGTGTTAGGCGTTTAAACACCTTTAGATCTTAAGTTGTTCTCCTTAAGCACGTAGTAGTAGTAATGAAGAGCTTGAACGAGGACTACTACCCCTACGACGACCAGCCCTCCACGAGGTCGCTTGACTACGAGGTGCTCGAGGAGTTTGAAGAGGAGATAGAGCGCTTGAGCCCCTACAAATCCGGAGAGCTGATGGACGAGGAGGGCGAGGACGAGGAGTCCGCCTCCTCTTCAGAGGGTGAGGACGTAGGCGCGTCCCGAGCTGTGGACGGGGCGTCCACTTCTGCTGCCGTTCCGTGCCCGAGGCCGGTGTCTGCCGTGAAGGGAGCAGCTAAGACGAAGAGGGTGAGGAGGCCGAAGAATGGGCCGGGCCTCTCCTACTTGGACCTCACCAACATATTCCTGATCAAGCCGGAGGGCAGTGCGGCCGACTATCTTGTCGCCCAAATGTACGTGGGGCCGTTCGGGCGGGTTAGGGCACCCAGGCCGACGGACCATGTTCTACTTCCGCCACCGGGATACTTTGGAGTATACCCGATGAGCTTTGCTAAGGGGTTGAGGTTCCCCCTTCACCCTTTCGTCATTGAGTATCTGGACATGGTGGGGCTTCCTCCGGCCTTGCTGACGCCGAACAGTTATTCCTTGATGGTGGGATTTTTACTTCGGTGTGAGGAGTTGGGCTTCAGGCCGACCACGGCCTTATTCATGAACTTGTACCAGATCGGCCGAGGGAGCCACAAGAACTGTGCGGCCTACGCTACTCTTCAACAGCTGCCGAGGAAGAGGAGCTTCACGGATTTGCCCACGTCCATTCATGGGTGGAAGAGCAAGTTCGTGTTTGTGTCCATTGGTGAAAGTGGCACCGAGTTCCCCTCTCTCGGCCATACCGGGAGGTTCAATCTCCATGACCCACCGAAGAGCTCTATTTCCGAGGAGCGTGAAAGATTACGTCACTGAATACAAGATGACCGCCCTCGGCTTCTTCAGATATCACCTGTATGGGGATAAGGAGGATGACCTCCAACTCTGGCCGAGGATGACCACCACCTTTGAGGAGGCCGATGGCCCAGATTTGGGCATTCCTGCTGAGGCCGATGGTAATTTTTTCTTCGGCTTTCTGTTTTTATGTTTTGTCCTTTGCCTTACTAATCTGTTTGTTTTTCCTTTGTAGACTTTGTCATGGACCGGCGTTCCATAATGGCTGTTGCCAAGGCCAAGGCGGCCGAGGAGCTGGCTGCCAAGGCGGCCGAGGAGCTGGCTGCCAAGGCGGCCGAGGCGGCCCGACGTGCCGCTGCTGGTGGGAGCGGGGCTACTGCTGATGCGGCCCCAAAGCCTGCCCCATCAAAGAAAAAGAGACCGGCCACTGATGGCCAGAAAAAGCTGAGTGAGGCCGGTGTGAGCGTCTCTAAGAAGACGAAGAGGGCTCCTTCCCCTTCTCCGGCTAGTGAGGCCGGTACTCTTACTGTCCCCAGCGTGGGCGATGGTGGTCCCGTCGTGGACCTTACTGTTGCTGACGATGCTGCCCCAGCGCTTCCTCTCGTCCCGGAACCACGGACGCAGAGGGCCGGCAAGGAGGTTGCCGGTGCCACCTATCAGAAGGTGATAGAGTACCCCGTCGGCGGGGGCGTGTTTAATGATCTCGTCCCCGGCCACGTCGTCCTGGCCAAGGCCATGCCGGCCAAAGATCGGGCTCACTTGAAGAAGCTCGAGGACCCGAAGATTTATGAGGGCGGTATGGACCTCCTCGTCCAAGTAAGTGACTGTCCTTATATTTTTGTCTCTCTTCGTCTGTGTAGAGTTTTTTGCCTGACCTTTGTATTTCTTCTGCAGAGTGCCTTCATGCTTATGGAAAGCCATAAGAGGCAGTATTGGGAGATAGCTCGCCTGCAAGCACTGGAGCAGAAGGCCGCCTCGGCCGACGAGGCGGTAGCTTGCCTTGACCGGCTCCGGGGGGATGCCAAGGTGCTGCAGGCCAAAGCGGATGAAGCCGCCGCAGCCAGGGACGATGCCCTGGCCAAGCTCGAGGAGAGCAAGAGGGAGCTCGAGGAGTCCCGCAGGGCGCTTGAGGCCGAGAGGCGCAGGAGCGAGGAGGCCGCCAAGGCGAAGGCTGAGGCCGAGGCCGCCGTCGTGAAGGCTGCCGATGAGGCCGTCGAGAAGTTCCTGGCCGAGGGGTGGAAGGCCGATGAGAGGCTCCCCTGGTGCTACGAAGTGGTGGCCGCCAGGCTTGAGAATTGGGGGATGAACTCCCCCGCCGGCCGGGAGTATTTCAGCCGGGAGATGTCCGTTTATTACAACCTGGGCCAGGAGCGCATGCAAAGGCTCCTGTGTCGGCGGCTATCCCAGGCGTTGAAAGCCATGAATTACACGTCTGGGTGGGCTAGACGGAACCTGAAGCTGCCGAAGCTGATGAAGGATCCAGAAGAGCAGGCCAAGCTTCCGCTATCGGAGCGAGAGTCCCCCATAGAAAGCTCCGGCCTCGGCGAGCCGGACTATACTGAATTTGACTTCTTAGATGATGCCACCAGCGCCGCTGCCGGCCAAGAAGCTGAGGCCGATGAGGCCGACGAGGAGGGAGCCGACGAGGTTGAAGAGCCCGCCGCGGATGAAAGTGCCCCGGAGGCTTGATCGGCTATTCACTACTGTAGTTAGCTTTTCATTTGTTGCCAGATTATGTAACGGCCGAAGTGCCCCCCCATTGTAATGAATTGATCGAATGAAAGAATTTTTGTCATCCTTCTCGGCTTTGAATCCATTGTATGCTTGTTTGCCTTTGTCATTTCAATTCTGTAAGTTGTCAGTGTCAAAGTCATAACTTGGGTCACCCGCGAGTGTCCGCTACGTCCGTAAGGTTGGCCTTCCTGTCCAGTAGTCTGGTCGTCCTCTTTTCTTTATTATCATAACACTTAGGATTTTGTATCAAAAATTTCCCAAGTGTTTTTTGGGTCCATGTAGCTGCTGTCTTTACGGCCTAGTGGCCTAGTCTGGACGTAGTTTCATAATACTTAGGAATTTCTTCAAAAAAATTTCTAAGTGTTTTGGGATCCACTTAGGTGCTTTCCTTTCGGCCAAGTGGCCTTGTCGGCTTGACCGGTGTTCCTTTGCTATCATAACACTTAGGATTTTTTCAAAAAAGTTCCTAAGTGTCCGTTCCGTCCAGGCGTTGGCGTCCTTATCGTCCTGGCCTTGGATTCATCCCAGGTGTTTTGGCCAGGGCCGTTGTCGGCTTGTATCCCTGTGTTCTGGCCGATAAGGGCACCTAATCCATAGTCTTGTGGACTTTGAATTTTTCAGAAGTACACATGTAGAGGTGTAGGTAGGTAACGGCTTTGTAGTATACTGGTACCCGCTTCGGCTAGAATTCCTTCATTTGAGTACTTAGATAATTTCCTAAGTATAAATGTTAGGCATTTATTTCTTCGCGGTGCCACTGCCGGCCAAGGTCTGGCTTGTGGCCGATGAGGGTGCTGGATAAGGAATAGCTTGTCCAAGGAGATGGTCCTGCCTTCGTCGGCTGGCCATGGTTCCAGTGCCTGCGTCGGCCATCCGAGGTGCTGTGGCAAGTAGAGGTTGTTTCTTGATTACTTGATCCTTTCGCGGGTGTGATAAGTGCCCGCTTCGTCCTGGTCATCCTCAGGATTGCGATGCTTTGTTTCATACCAAACGTTGGTGCCTCAGAGGTCTATGGCCGATGAAGGTCACCTCTCGCGTGTCACCCAACCGATGTGGTTAGGGTTTTAAAGGCGTGTGTATCGGCCTTGATTGTTCCCTCGTGGTGTGTGGACGTGTCGTCCTTGTTACCTGTCAGTGGTACTACACTTGTGTTCAACTGATATGTACTTGGCCTAGTTGGGCCTGAGTTGTGGGGATTTTATTTTTTATTGCTCAAGGCCGGCAAGTGTGCGCGGCCGTCGGCTTCCCTCTTTTTCCCTTGTATATATATATATATATTTTTTTTGTTTCGGGGGTATCCTTCTTTCAGGCTTCGGCCGAAGGGTGTGCTCGTCCTTCGGCCGGTTCGGACTTCGTTTATAACGTCCGTGATCTCAGGGCGGGTCCCGTCGCCTATTTATGACGCGGGCTAGACTTTTGGTCGGTTTCCAACGGTTGTCGTTGCCCATCCCTGAGTTTTGGGATTTTGTCACCTCGGCCATGATTTCAGGCCTGTCGTCCTGCGTTCTGGCGCGTGGACGACGCGGTGAGCTTCTCGTTTCAAGACGTGGGCCGTTTGCGGGCCCCTCGTCCTGGGGACATCGTCGGCCATACCTGAGCGTTTTACTTCTAGGCTTACGGGGCCAGGACGATGTGCTCTCTCAGCAAGGCCTGAGCCCTTCGCTGATACAAAAATACAATGGAGTGCCCGAGCTTGTCGCTCGTAGGCTGCAAATGCAAGGGGCCATGTCGGCAAGACCTGAGCCTTTCGCTCTAAGGTGGCCGACGAGGGCACCTGCTAATGTTTTACTTTGAATTTCCAGAGAAAGAATCAGAACATGATTTTATTCATAAGTGGCTCGAGGCCGAGGGTGGCGTTCAATCAGTAACCCGTTAAGGGGTGAGGGCTTCGCCGTCTACACCTCCTTCGGATTACTGATAAAACTTCACCAGATGGTGTACATTCCATGTTCGTGGTACATTGGACCCATTCGGGCGTTTAAGCTTGTAGGTGCCGGGTTTGACCACGGCACTGACGATGTAGGGCCCTTCGTACTTCAATGCTAGCTTGCCGCCCTCTGTCGGCTGGCTTGCTTCCCTTCGGCGGAGGACGTAGTCCCCCACCTGAAATTCCCGGGAACGTACCTTGGCGTCATAGTATGATTTCACTTGACGCCGGTAGTTCTCTGCTCGGACGTAAGCTTGCTCACGCCTCTCATCAACCAGGTGTAGGTCAATCTTCATGTTCTCTTCGTTGGTGTCAGGCTCATATTGTTCCACCCGTCGGCTGGGGATGGCAACTTCCGTAGGCGCCTTTGCTTCAAACCCGTAGCACAGGGCGAAAGGCGTTTCACCCGTCGCCCTCCTCGGCGTGGTTCTGTAGCACCACAGGATGTTGGGGAGCTCGTCGACCCAACTACCTCCTGCGGTCTGGAGTTTCTTTTTCAGCCCCTCCATTATTGTTCTATTGGCGTTCTCGACCTGCCCGTTGCCCTGAGGATAGGCAACGGAGGAGAAACGATGCCTCACCCCAAACTCCCGGAGGAGCTCCTGGAAAGGGGCTGCCTCGAATTGGGTGCCGTTGTCTGATATAATCTCCTGGGGGACGCCAAAGCGTGTAATGATGCTCTTGTAAACAAATCTTTGGCATCTGGCCCCCGTGATGCTGGCCAAGGGTTCCGCCTCGACCCACTTGGTGAAGTAGTCGATGGCGACGATGATGTAGCGGTTATTCCCGGCGGCTCTGGGCAGGGGGTCGACCAGGTCAATCCCCCATCTGGAGAATGGAATTGCGGTGCTGACAGGGGCGTAGTTGACAGCTGGCCGACCAGGGGCCTTCTGGAGCACCTGGCATGTGGTGCACTTCCTGGCCAGGTCGGCGCAGTCGCGTGCCATCGTCGGCCAGAAGAAGCCCTGGACGACGAGACGCCGGGACATGCTGAAAGGGCCCTGGTGTGAGGAGCAGACGCCACAATGAACTTCTTCCATGGCTGTGTCGGCCTCGTCCTGGTGCAGGCACCGGAGGAGAGTGCCATTATAGGACCGTTTGTAGAGTTTGCCATCTTCGATGGTGTAGCTTGGGGCCCTGAGTTTGGCAAGTTTGGCCCTCTCCTCGTCCGGGGGCAGCTCCCCCGTTGTGATGAAGGTGGCGATGTCGGAGATCCAGTCCTCTGGTCGCTGTTGGACGCACAAGACGGGGCTGGCGTGGATGCTGGACATGCTCAACTCCTCGATCTTGGCCAACTGGGAGATGTGCTCCGGGGTGTCCGAGCTGAGCTTGGAGAGGATGTCGGCTTCGGCGTTCTCGGCCCTTGGGATCTGAGTGATCTCGTGGGTTTCAAACGCTTTCAGCAATTCCTCCGCCGCTTGTTTGTACTGCTTCATCCGGCCTTCCTTTGCTTCGTACGATCCCTCCACCTGGCCCACTACCAGCTTGGAGTCGCACTTGATTTTGAGGTGCTTGGCCTTGAGGCCGGCGGCGAGTCTGAGACCGCTGAGGAGGGCCTCATACTCGGCTTCGTTGTTGGATACCCTGAAGTTGAAGCGGATGGCATAGTAAGCTCTGAACCCTTCAGGGGATATGAGGACGACGCCGCCGCCGCATGATTTCGCGGCCGACGAGCCGTCAGTGAACAGGGTCCACGTGTCGTCCGGCTCCGGCCCAGGGTTGGCGACGGCCGTCTCCCTTGCTGTGCATTCGATGACGAAGTCGGCCAAGGCTTGCCCTTTGATAGATGGCCTTGGCTTGATCTCAATTTGAAACTGGCTGAGGAAGATCGCCCATTTCACCATCCTCGAGGAGCTAGTGGGGCTCCTCATGAGCGCGCCGAGAGGCTGCTGGGTCAGCACATGGACGGTGTGGGCTTGGAAATAGTGCCCCAGCTTCTTCACGGTGTGGACGATGGCCAGCACCGTCTTCTCAATGGGGGAGTACCTGAGCTCGGCCTCCCTAAGTGTCTTGCTGATGTAGAAGATGGCCTTCTGCACCCCTTCGTCCTCACGGATGAGTACGGAGCTGATGGCCGACGTGCTCACCCCTAAGTACAGGAAGAGGGTTTCGCCGGCTTTGGGCTTGGAGAGTACGGGTGGGGACGACAGGTACCTTTTCAATTCGTCGAATGCTTCCTGGCACTCCGTCGTCCACTTGAAGCTGTTCGCCTTGCGCATGATCTGGAAGAAGGGGAGTGCCCTCTCAGCTGACCTGGAGAGGAACCGGTTTAAGGCCGCCAGGCACCCCGTCAGTCGCTGTACCTCCTTGACGTTGCGGGGCGGCTCCATGTTGATGATAGCCTGCGTCTTCTCCGGGTTTATCTCGATGCCTCTCCGGCTGACCATGTAGCCAAGGAACTTGCCGCCCTGGACGCCGAAGGCGCACTTCTTGGGGTTAAGGCGGAGCCTGAACTCCTTCATGATTTCAAAGATTTCCCGGAGGTCGTCGGCATGGGAGGTGGCCTGCCTGCTCTTGACGATCATGTCGTCGACGTACGCCTCCATCGTCCGGCCAAGGACCGCTCTGAAGATTTTGGCCACCATCCTAGTATAGGTGGCGCCGGAGTTTTTGAGTCCGAAGGCCATGACGAGGTAGCAAAATATTCCCTCTGGGGTCATGAATGCCGTCTTCTCGGCGTCATCTTCGTGCATGGAGATCTGGTGGTACCCTCTGAAAGCGTCGAGGAACGACATCAACTCGCACCCCGCCGTCTCGTCCACCAACTGATCAATGTTGGGGAGAGGGAACGGGTCCATGGGGCACGCCTTGTTCAGGTCAGTGTAGTCAACACACATTCTGAACGTCGGCGGTTTCTGTGCGAGGACGACGTTGGCCAACCATGTTGGGTACTTCACCTCTTTGATATGTTTGATCGATAGGAGCATGGCGACCTCCCCTTTGACGAAGTCCCGCCTGTCAGCGGACAAGTAGCGCCGCTTCTGTTTGACGGGCGCGGAGGCCGGATCGACGGTCAGCCGGTGAGTGATCACCTGGCGGCTGATGTCGGGCATATCGTCCGGGCCCCACGCGAAGACAACGGCGTATGACCGTAGGACGAGGAGGATGGCGTCTCGTTGGTCCTGGGGGAGTTGCTTTCCGACCCTGAGAACCCGCTCCGGCCGGGAGGTATCCAGAGGGATTTCCTCGACCTCCTCGGCCGGCTCCGCATGTGGCCTCTCCTCGTCCATGGCGACGGCGGCCGTGATGGTGTCTATCCGCTGTCCTTCCATTTCGGCCGGCCTCGTCAGCTTGAGGTAGCAAGCTCTGGCTATCCTCTGATTTCCTCTGGCGTAGCCGATGCCGTCATTGGTGGGGAACTTCAAGCATAGGTGCTTCATGGAGATGATGGCCTCCAAGTCCTCCAGCGTTGGCCGGCCCAAGATCAGGTTGTGGGCGCACTGGAGGTTGACCACCATGAACTCCATGTCAATTTTGGCATTCTTCATATATTTACCTCGTGTTCTAGTCCCTTCGGAAAACTCCAGTGCATGAAATTCATGTATATTTCCCTGGCCGGCCCAAGGGACTAGAACACGTGGTGTTGGGTATGGACTGGCTAGGGAAATATAAAGCCAAAATCCTATGTGATGAACAAAAGGTGGTCTTGAGAGGACCCAATAAGAAACGTATATCCTACAAAACGGTCACATCTAAGCCAGGCGTGAAGCTAGCAACCATGCAACAAGTCAAACGATACGTCCGAAAGGGGTATGAGGTTTTCTTGTGCATGATCAAAGACTTGACGTCCGAGAATCCAAACATTGACCAAATCCCTGTGGTCAATGAATTCCCGGACGTGTTTCCAGAAGAAATTTCGGGGATGCCGCCAGAGAGGGAAGTTGAGTTTTCAATAGATCTAATGCCAGACACCGCACCCATCTCAAAAGCACCATACCGAATGGCACCGAAGGAGATGCAAGAGCTAAAAGAACAACTTGAGGAACTGTTGGGGAAGGGTTACATCAAACCGAGTGTCTCACCTTGGGGCGCTCCGGTCTTATTTGTGAAGAAGAAGGATGGGAGTCTGAGACTCTGCATCGATTACAGGGAGCTGAACAACGCGACCATCAAAAACAAGTACATGCTACCTCGCATTGATGACCTGTTCGATCAACTGAAGGGAACAGGTATATTTTCCAAGATTGATCTTCGATCCGGCTACCATCAGGTGAGGATCGCAGAGAAAGATATACCGAAGACTGCATTTCGTACAAGATATGGGCATTATGAGTTCACCGTGATGCCGTTTGGTTTAACCAACGCACCAGCAGTATTCATGGACCTAATGAACCGTGTATTTCGCCCATACCTTGATACATTTGTGGTAGTGTTTATTGATGATATTTTGGTGTACTCGAAGAACGAGAAAGATCACGAAGAGCATCTGAGGCTCGTCCTGCAGACTTTGAGAGAAAATCAGCTTTACGCCAAGCTCTCAAAGTGTGATTTCTGGAAGGACCGGGTCGCATTCTTGGGCCATATCATCACTCAAGAAGGTGTATCTGTTGACCCATCCACGATCGAAGCAGTGATAGACTGGCCTGCACCCACAACCGTGACGGAGGACCGGAGCTTTCTAGGCTTGGCAGGCTATTATCGCAGATTCGTGAAGGATTTCTCAAAGATAGCAAAGCCTTTGACTAATCTCACGAAGAAGACCACGAAGTTCTTATGGAGTGATGAGTGCAAGAAAGCTTTCCAAGAGCTGAAGCAGAGATTAACAACTGCACCTATCTTGACCCTACCATCTGGGACTGAAGGGTTCGAGATTTACACCGATGCTTGTTTAAATGGATTGGGTTGCGTATTGATGCAAAACGGCAAAGTGGTGGCCTATGCATCAAGGCAACTGAAGATACATGAGGTCAACTATCCGACTCATGACTTAGAACTGGCAGCGGTTATCGTTGCTCTAAAGCTGTGGAGGCACTATCTCTATGGGGTACACTGTAAAGTTTACACCGATCACAAGAGCCTGAAGTACATCTTCACCCAAAAGGAGCTTAACATGAGACAGAGACGCTGGCTAGAACTCGTCAAAGACTACGACTTGGAGATCCAATACCATGAAGGGAAAGCAAACGTAGTTGCCGACGCGTTGAGCCGAAAATCAACTCACTCCTGCAAAGCAACATGGATACTTCCTGATGAGCTATATCGGGACTTTCAAAAGCTAGGCTTGGAAGTTCGGGATTTCGGAGAGGTAGATCAGGAAACGCGGTTACTCACCATGACCGTTACCCCATCTATTCTCGACGAAATTCGAGAAGGGCAACCTGGAGATATCAAGTTGGATAGAATCCGAGCCGGTATGACGAATGGCATGAACGGACCGTTCAAACTGCATGAAGATGGGAGCATTCGACACAAAGGAAGATGGTGTGTTCCGATGAAATGCGAAGAGCTTAAGAAGAAAATCATGGAGGAAGGGCACGACACGCCCTACTCAGTGCACCCTGGAGGCGACAAACTCTACAAAGACATCAAAAAGAATTTTTGGTGGCCGAATATGAAGAAAGAGGTAGCTGAATTCGTGGCTCGATGCTTGAACTGCCAGAAGGTGAAAGCCGAACGTTGCAAGCCCAAGGGACTCGTGCAATCCTTGGAAGTGCCAAAATGGAAGTGGGATTCCATCTCCATGGACTTTGTTGGGGGCTTACCCCTAACCAAGTCTGGCCATGACAAAATTTGGGTTATAGTCGACCGGTTAACAAAGACCGCTCGCTTTATCCCAATGAACGAGACTTGGAGCATGGAGAAGTTAGCCCGTGCTTACATCAAGCACGTGGTTAAGTACCATGGAGTTCCTCAAGACATTTTTTCTGACCGAGATTCCAGATTCCTATATCAATTCTGGAAGGAGTTGCAAGCTGCTATGGGGACGAAGTTGAAGCTGAGTACTGCATTTCACCCAATGACTGATGGACAAACGGAGCGAACCATCCAAACACTCGAGGACATGCTGAGAGCATGTATGTTAGACCTACAAGGATCGTGGGACGAACACTTAGACTTAATAGAGTTTTCATACAACAATAGCTACCACGCCAGTATCAAAATGGCCCCGTACGAAGCTCTATATGGTCAAAAGTGTAGAAGCCCACTATGCTGGAGTGACATGGAAGATCAAGTGGTGTTAGGGCCAGATTACCTCCAAGACACCATAGAGAAAGTGAAGATGATTCAAGCAAGGATGAAAGCTGCACAAGATCGTCAGAGGTCTTATGCAGAGTTGGGAAGGAAGCCAGCCGAATTCGAAACGGGAGAGAAAGTCCTACTCAGAGTCTCCCCGACCAAGGGAGTAATGAGATTTGGAAAGAAGGGAAAGCTAAGCCCGAGGTTCATTGGCCCATATGACATCCTCGAGCGAGTGGGAAAAGTTGCATATCGTCTAGCTCTACCCATCGAGTTGGCTAAGGTATAACATACTATAACCGCTCGTTAGTGAATACCTTAGTAAACTTCTCTCAATACTAAAGTGTGTTATGCGTAGGTACACAATGTTTTCCATATTTCCCAATTGAAGAAGTATGTCCGCGACGAATCCCATATTCTTAGCCCCGAGGTACGAATCGTAACCTTATGATAATTAGATCAAAGTATCACATCTAACCTCGACTTTCTTAGGTGGTCGAGTTGGATGAATCGTTGACTTACGAGGAGAGGCCGATCCGAGTTTTGGATACTAAGACTCGTGAGACTAGAAGAAAAGCGGTTAAGATGGTGAAGGTGTTGTGGTCTAACCATTTGGCCGAAAATGCCACATGGGAGACTGAGGAGGATATGCGCAAACGTTATCCAGAGTTATTTGACTAAGGTAAAATATTAGTTACGAGGACGTAACCTCTCTTTAAGGGGGTAGAATGTAATACTTAAGAATTTGATTATTTAGATTTAGTTAATGTTTCGGGACGAAACATCTTTTAAGGAGGGTAGAATGTGACACTTCAAAAATTTAAATAAAAATAAAAATAATTTTTAATCAGATAAAATATTACGAAAATAACATTTTAATTATTAAGTGAGTCAAACAAAATTTCAACAATGTAACATTCTAACCGGATAAAATTTTCAAATTTACGACGTTTTAATCAGATAAAAATGATCCGATAATAAAAGTAACGTTTTCGTATAAAATTATTTTTTTCATAAAACTATTTTAAGTTGTTTAATGTACAAAGTACGAATTGAATAATTAAAATACTCCTAATACGTATAATATATATACACTTACGTAATAATAATAAGAGTATAACCTACATACGTATACATAGTAATACAGCATAATTAAACTAAACTACCTACCTACTATACTTAATATAAACTTCAGCTCCAAACAAACTCTATGCAGACTACAATACTAATCAAAGCCTACATCCAAATCCTAAACTATCAAGAAGTCCTAAACACTCCCGGTATATTTTTTTCTTGGCCGGCAAACCAACGCAACCAAAGTCGGGAGAAGCTGTTTTAATTCAACTCAAAATCTAACATCTCAGCCTAAAACCCTCGACCTACACCTATAAATAATAGGCCAGAACCTGCGTTTTCTTCATCCCGAAACCTGCAACATATATACACATATACGTATGTATATATAAAATTGCGACCCATCGTTTTAGCCAGAACCAAGCCTTGAAAATACTTCTCAAACCTTCCCCTTCGTGAGACGAATCCAACGGAGAAAGAATCGTTGAAAACGGTCGTGAAACGAGGGAGAAAAGCCTCGCCGGAGTTCGCCGGGCAAACTTCCACGGCGGAGAAACAAGGAAGAAGGAGGTGCTGCCGCCACCACCAGGCCATCCCCGACCATCGACGTTGCAGAAGGAACACCCTGCCACCGCCGTTTCACGCTTCCGACAAAGTAAGACCTTGCCCTGCGTGTTACTCGTTTTTCCGGCGAAGATATGAAGAAGACGACTGTCTTCTTTCATTCTTTTGCCTGGACTGTTGTTGCTATTGGGCTGGTTTCTTTATTTGGGCCAATCCGGCCCAGTAGCAATAAAAATTAAAAATAAAATAGTAAATGAAATAAATAAAATCTGGAAAAATATAAATTAAATACCTAGTATAAATATACATATTCGGACAAACCAGAATTGGAAAATAATATTTTTAGCTATTTTTAATTGATTTAATGGTAATTGGGCCAATTTATACACATTTAGTAAATAATTAACTAAATAACTAAAATAATTATGAAATAAATATTGGAGTAAACTAGGATAAATATATGACTAACTAGGACCTTATAGACCATTTATAATTAATAAAAATAAGGTTTAGTATATTTAATTGTAATTAAACCGATTAATAGATATATGAAATTAAAGGAATAATTAGGGAAAATAATTCTAAAATAGATATCTGGACAACCTAGGTTGAATATAGACCCAAAATATATTTATGGACGGTTACTAATTTATAAAGTCGATTTTTAGTCTATTTATTTAAATTAGGCCATATAAAACTAGTTAAGTAATTAAATAAGGAAATATTAGTATTAATGGTGAAATAAATAAATCACTGAGGTTGAAAAATAATATTATGGACTAAAAATAATGTTTGAATAAAATAAGGAAAATAAATATTTTCGGTTATGTAAATAAAGTAATTAGATAATAATTAGAGAAAATTAATGGTGATTATTGAATAAAAAGTGGATGTTGTAGTCTATAATATTCGGATATTTTATTTAATATTAGAATTCAAATATTGTAATTAATGGCTGAATTAATAAGGTAATTTGATTAATAAAAAGTGATTAACCAAAGTTTATGCGAATAATAAAATAAAAGGGGAAAATCGGGTAAAGTAATTACAAATAGAATAAGTGACTAATTTATCATATTTAATTAAAAAGGTGATTATCTAGAGACCGGATTAGAGGAGGATAACTAGGAGCATCAGGACTTAAGGTAAGTTTCTCTGCCAATCCAAAATTGTTTCCTCGTATTATATGCTTATTATGCATTATGTGATTAAGTGTGATTTGTGAATTTTGTGTATGTGATTTTGAGAAGATATTATATATATGGTAGTTAAGAAGTATAAATCAAGAACTTTTGGGGTATTAAATATTTTTAAATACCTTTGAGACTTTTTAGAGAAATTAAGAAGTATTTTTGAAGTATTGTTAAGCAAAGATAAAATTTACATTTTCATAAGAAGATAGCATCTCGGGAGTAATCCGAGGTGTCGATTTTTCCACATCCGGATAAATGTGGAGGGTGATTAGAGCTACTATTACTAAGAAGTACAGTTTGGATCTATGATCCCTTTTAAGTGAGATTTGGATCTATGATCCCTTTTAAGAAGAAGTTATAGTAGTAGTCCCTAATCATTCAAGAATTTTAGAATTGGGGTGGTTGGGTTCCGACCACTCGGGATGACTTACTACTCGGAGGGCTTGGAATCCCTTTTAGGGGGTGTGCACACTTAAGGTAGTCGTTTCGTTTCCAACAGAGCAGTTGTGGTACCGGCACTTGTTCGGGGTGGCCGTCCGTAACCACGGTCCACCGGGCTCTACCGAAAGGTTAAGCACCGCCCTTCTAAATTACTAGGAAGTTAGAGAAGAAGTGATTTTCTTAAGAAGTTTAAAGAGAAGAGTTACTAAGAGATTTTCCAAGAGAAGTTTAAGATTTTAGCAAAGAAGTAGTTTGAGAAAAACCAAAGTGAAAAGAATTTTGATGGTGTGAGTATTTTTATATATTATTATATAAAAATCTATTTTTAGCCAAACCTGATTATTTTACGAGGTTGGGTAGTACTTACTTAGCTCTAAAGCTAATTTTTGTTATTTTTCTTGTCTCTCTCTTCTCCCTTAAATTTTATCAGGTGATGAGTTGGATACCTATGTGGATTGACGGATTGCTCGAGCTTGAGTGCGAATTAGAAGATGCCTTAGTTAAACCTAGTCATAAAACAAACATTTACTTATTATTACATTAGTTTTTGTTGTTTTACTTTGAGTTGCCTGTGCATTCGGTTAAGAGATGACCGAATGTGGCGGTAACACTCATTTCCCTTTTAAACTTCCGCTGTATTTCTTCAACTCTTTGATGAATGAATAAAGTATTTCTTTTAAATATATCAATGTTTTGGGCGGGAAATTTGGGGGTGTTACATATTGGTATCAGAGCAACCCTGCGACAGTGTGCTGACCCGTTGGATATCGGGCGGGCACTTAGCGGGGGAGAATTCTGGGATTTGATTGAGATTTGAGATTAGTTTATGGGCGCAACGAGGACGTTGCGTTCCTAAGTGGGGGTGATTGTAACACTTGAGATTAATTTAAAAGGATTAATAGTACTACTCATACCAACAAGGTGCATCTCCTTTTAAGGGAGCTCATTAGCCAAGAACTCCAAAGTTAAGCGTGCTTGCACGGGAGTAGTCTTGGGATGGGTGACCCCCTGGGAAGTTTCTCAGGGCGCGCACGAGTGAGGACAAAGTGTGCGGAAAAGGCTAGTGGCGGTTTGTGAGGACAGTACTAGAGGTCAGAAGTAACTACCTCGAGGTCTATAGAGCCGGGGTGTTACAGGCCAGGATCTCCTCGGCCGGCCGAAGAGCCTGCTCGATGAGGCCATGCTTCTCGGCATAATCGAGGATGGTGCCGACCGGGTGGGTGAGGGCTACCCCCGGCCGTTCCAGCCTCGGCCGTCAGTGGCGGTCTTTCTTACTTTGTCCACCAGAGCCGTGGCGGCCCTGGGCACCCTGGCCGGCCGGGGACGGACCCGAGGCCGGCGAAGGATTTGTCTTCTTGGGGGGATGGCCCCCCTCTCTCTTGTGATTGTGGAGCTCGTCGGCGTCGGCATACAAGCCTCCGCGTTGGAGCGCCTTGGCGTACGACCTCGGGGGGTCAGTGATGAGGCTCCTGGCGTACGGGGAGCTGCGGAGGGCTCCCTGGTACAAGGCGAGGAGGGTGCGCTCATCGGCCACCGGTCGATGATGGCTCCCTCGTCCACCGGTCGATGAATGACCGGAGGGACTCCTCGTGCTGCTGTTTGACGGAGAGGAGGTGGGTGAAATACTTCTTGGCGCGCTTCCTCCCGGCAAAGTGAGTGAGGAAACGCTGTTCGTACGCTGGCCCCTCGAGAGTAGAGAGGAACCAACGGCAGAGGTATTCGTCGGACGCGTTCACCATCAGCATGTTGTTTTGATAGCGGCTGAAGTGCTCCTGGGGGTCTGATCGGCCATCGTAGGACTTGATGGCGTTCCCCCTGTACTTCTCAGGGATGGGGGCCGAGAGGACCCTGTTGGTGAAAGGGGTCCTAGTCCTGACCTGGATGATGGGGTCACCCCGCCCTTCGGCCAGCTCCCTCTCCAGGGCGCTGACTTTGTTCATGAGCGCGTTGAGGCCGGGGTCGTTGGAGGCGCCGGCCGTAGGGATGTTGGCCGACTGCTTGGCCTCCATCTGAGCCAACCTCCTTTCCAGCTGGGCGATGACCTCGTCCCGGGGGTCTCTGTCGGCCGCGGCGGCACCCGGCTGGTTCCTCAAGCGCTCGTTGTGGGCCGCGTTGATCTGGTGACGCACGTCATCCTCGTGCAACTTCCCCTTGCCCTTGTCCGGGCGGGGCTGGTCCGCTGTCCGGGACACAGACCCCAAACTCTCCCTTGGCGAACCAGGACGTGGATCACCAATCCGCCCCGCCATCCTCTCCGAAACCGGACGACGGCGCGTGTCACCCAGCCTATTGAAGGCAGAGGCTTTTCCACGCGCTGGGGTCTGCCCGGGCCGAAGAGGGGAAGCAGGGTGGGAGTGGGACGATGCCGTGTCCTGGGCCACAACCCCCTCATTGTTGCCTATCTGGACAGCCAACAGTTGGGGATGAGGAGGTGGAGTGACGTTTCCCCCGGTCCTTGGCAGGAGTGCGCTGAGGACGGTGGGATTCTGAGCCAAGCTGGCGATGATAGCCGATAGTGCGGCCTGGACCTGAGGATCTACGGACGGAGAGGCCGCGGCCATAGGCTGGGCCGGGGCGTGGTCCGCTTTCTCAGCTCGTTTCTTTTCCAAGCCGAGGCGGGCGTCGGGGACTCCGCCGTTGAGTTGGTTGCGGAGGTCCGTCGTGAGGTTGAAGGCCTCCTGGAAGAGGTCCCCTCCGCCGACCTGGTCGGCCGTGGCGTCCTCATCGTGCTCCCTGGGCTCTTGGTCCTCAGGGATGACTTTGCTGACGAGGTTGCGGTTTGACTTAGTTCTCCCCATGATCAGTGGTTAGCTGTGCTTGGTAGCGACGAAGGGTGCTAACTTGATTGTTCTGGCTCTCAACGAGAGCACCAAATGATAGAGTATATCTAGAGAGAGGTGAGAGCTAGAGAGAGAAGTGCAATAATATGCTTCAATAGAATGATTTTGCAACCCCTATAACTACTCCCAAGGGGAGTATTTATAGAGAAAATTAGGGTTGGGCTCCCAAGCCTTGGGCTTGGGAGGCCCATTTACAACTGGACCGCTACTGGGCCGAATACAAAGCCTCTAATGGGCTGTACAAATGAGTAAGTATAGGATCCGATTCTGGGAGGTTTTCGGGGCCGACGAGGGCGTGGCCGACGAGGGCACGGCCGACGAGGGCACCCGGGTTCCTTGGACTCAGGACCATAATCCGAGTTGGCTTCTTTTCGGCCGACGGGGGCGTCTTGGCCGACGAGGGTGCCACTCTGTTGTCTTGTGCTTTCTGTTCTTCCGAGTATGTGGGTCCTGGGGCTCAGACCCATATACTCCATCACAAACATACAATCAGAAATTACATGAATATCATGCAGCATCCAGTAGGTTCGCCAAAAAATTGCTTTCTATGCGCAACGTGCACACGACTTACGCACCTCCTTTCCAAATTTTCATATGCTTCCCTCCTCAAAATTGTAGCTAATGAAGTCGTACTTCCACCACAACTTGAAAATCTAGAATTGAATCATCCAATCAAAAGATATGAATGAAATGTTGGACGGTCGCATCCTGAAATTTCAATAGCAATTATCTTACTTCATCATCTGTTTTTACCTGATCCTCTCACATACTCATCATGCATGGTATCTTCATATGATTTGTAGCCTATTGAGTTATCTTTTATATGAAACTTGATCGTTTCATTTGGATTTTTCTATGAAAAAATATACTCAAACAATTTATAGAGCATCATCCTGATTCAAGGTTACGAGTTGGGCGGTGATCCAAATAGTCATTTTTCATGCTCTTTGCGTCCAGGTTCGTTCCTGTACTTTATATTTGATCTCCCTTGACTTTTAAATGATTCTTGTAATGCCTTATGGACCTTTAATACTTCTCAACAATTCTCAGATGTGTCTTAAATCGTCTCTAATAATTTTCAACGTCGATGTCGGGCTCAATTTCCTGATTTTCACTCTTACAATACCAAATGCAAACAAAAACCCGGTAAACTATGACTTGAGTTATTTAGGCATTTTGTGACTCATTTAAGTTAGGAAAATATACCATAATCAATCCCAACATGTATCAAATGTGTTTGGAAATACAAACATATCATCTAGGCCTTAAATTTTATTCCTGATAAGATTCATGAGTCCTACTTAATAAAATCATTAATTCAATTAAAGTAGTTTTAGAAAACCTTCAAATTATTTTGACAAAAAGGCTTTTTAATGTCATTTTGTAACACCCCCAAATTTATATTCAAAATAGATGCTAGTTATAGCAAGTTTAAGAGAATTTCCCAAGAATCGTTGGAGTTCCAAAGAGTTTAAATTGAAGCAGAATAAAAATTGCCAATGGGTGTTACCACCACATTTGATTATTACTTAACCGAATGCGCAAGCTAAACGAAAAAAAATCAAGTAATTAAGTGCTAAAATCTAAACAATTTAATTGTTTATAAGTTCTCAAAACTGAAATAGAAAGTAACTAGGTGATTAATAACTAACAAACTATGTGATCTAACGCAACTCTCATCATCAATCACAATCATCATCACCTGCACCCAAATAAAATGCAGAAAAACAAAACAAAAGAGAAAGCAAAAAAAAAGCTTTATAGCTAAGTAAGCTGACGTACACTTTGTCGTGGTGTGCACTCAAAATAAATAAATACAATACAACACTTATACGTAGTATAGTGTAGTAAGGTTCATATCCTCGGAGAAAGGAATACTTTTCTTTTACGTAACTAGTAACAAGTGGGGTTTTTGATTGATCGATGAACTTTAAATGTATTTAAACACTAAGATGAACGACTTATGTGTTTTACTTAATTGAGATGAAGACTTGCTTTTGCCTATATCCACTTAATGAAATGTTCGTCCATCCCGGTTATATCTTTAACTATCTTGCTCTCGAATACTCAATCGAGGAGTATATCCAATTCATCAAGGGTAGTTATTAATAATGAGACGTGTTCATTAATAAAACTTACTACCGAGTCGTATATTGACCCGATAATAGCAATAAATTTAAGATGAAAACGATTGAGATTGATAACCTCAACACAAGCGGTTTGTTGGTTTAATCAATATAATTAATTCTCCTTAGATTATTAACCATGAGACGCATGCATTAATAATCCAAGTTTACTACCGTGAAAGGACCGAACGATTAACAAGCGTATTCGTCATCGATTCTAGTAATAATTAATATATGAAACAAAACTAGTTGATCCTTTAAGTAATGCTCAAAATATTAATGTGAAATATGAATAGGAATTAATTAATATTCAAGGAAGAGTATTAAAGAAAATAAATGTTACTATAATTAATGTCGAGATGTTATCTAATTGTCATCTTAGCAACACTCTCCGATATTTATATAGAGATAGATTAATTAATATTCAAGGAAGAAGATTAAAGAAAATAACTCACAACTTACAATTCATTAAGCTTCAACGTAGCAAAATCAAGATGGAAGAGTTTCTCCTCATTTGGAGACTAAACATGATGAAAATATAAAGAAAGAACTTGTCTAAACTGATCTTAGAAGTATATGTGAATTGGTGATTTTATTGTGAAGGAAAGGGGTGTATTTATAGGCTTTTGGGAGCTGCAGGGGCTGATACTTGATCGGGTATCTCAGGAAATTTCCCTGAAATTCACTTTTCTAGGCATACCGGGTCGGGTATCTCGGCATACCTGATCGGGTCTGTGACAAATCTTTATGAAATCTTCCTCCCACGATCATTTGTTCCCGGATTTGATTTGGACAATCGAATCAAGCAAATACCCGATCGGTTATTGCCTATACCTGACCGGGTATAAAAGTATTTTATCCAAATCGAAATCTTTCTTGCCTCCTTGCACTTTCTTTGATCTTTTGAGGTCCAATCTTGATCCCTTAGATGATCTTTGACCTGTTTAGCTCAGAATAGTCCTAATCTAAACAAATTACAAATAATTATGAAAATAAAGTATTACACCAAAAGTGTGTAATTTCCACAACTAGAACTAATAAAAACTAGTTAAAATTACAAATATAAACAATAACAATTCTATACTATCATAAGCATTCAATCTGTAAAATAAAATAGTTTATCAAAAATAGTTTTTATACATAGGTATAGTTCGAAAATCGTTAGCTCACCAAAATACTTCACTTGTCTTAAAAATATTGGTTACACTTTAGTAAAATATCACTCCCTCCGTCCCAAATTGATTTGGTCAACCAATGTTAAATTTAAATCCTCCTTTTTGATAACTAATTCAATTTTTAACAATTAAAATTTATATATTCAGAAACCACATTAAAATATCTTCAAAGTTGCAAAATCCAAATTAAAATATAATTAAAATTGATATCCTAATTAAGGGAATAAAATAAAATTATTTGACCAAGAAAAATCAATACTGCAAATCAATTTGAGACTGAGGTAGTAGTAATTTCTTAAGATGTCATATCTTAGTCAAAAGTCTCAAAACATTTATAATCAACTTGTACTTATAAACTTTTAAAATAATTAATATAGTAACAAATTGAAGTAGTAAAACACTTCTTTGAAAACATGCTCATTCTCAGGTATATCTCAAAACAAATAGTTCCTCAAGTTTCAATAAATTCTGAAGTGATGGGCAAAACCCAAGATTCCTCAAGCCTAGCGAACATGTGGGTCACCGCGGTCTCCGTAACTCACCCCACTATTGCAGATCCCACTGGTGACAAATAATGAAAGTTAGACATCTACCTTAAATGTGCACACCCTCTAGAAGAGATTTCATGTCTTTCGAGTAGTAAAAAGTTTAAGTAGTGAGTATATGTTTCTACTAACTACTCACAAATAGGAATAAATCCGCACAAAGCAAATTGTGAACTACTACTATCTTCACAAAAGAAAAAGATGATTATATCCTAGTGTTCAGGATATCTACCGAATCACGAACAAGTCTCAAACTATCCAAACCAAAGGTAGTAGCAGCCCTAACCCACTAGTATCTTGGGGTTCTCTGCGGAACACTCACAAGTATAAAATCATTGGTTATAGTTCAATTTAAAATAATTTGATCTCAGTCTCAAATACTTTCTCAAAATATCTAAATCATATTCATATCTCAAAATTATTTACATAGCATATCAAGGTTAAAGTTATACGGAGTAGTTCACAAATTAGTGCTCACCCCAAAACTAGTTCTAAAATAGTACTACGTATTTGATGTTATATAATCCAATAAATATATTTCTAAATCCAAAATGTGTGTGTGTGTAAATATTTGTACCAAACTATTCATACAAAAATATATAATTTATCCCAAATAATCTCCACAATATTCCAAGTCCGAATATCAATTTCGGCTATAGCAAATTAAAAGAATTAATTTACTCAAAATTCTTACATTTCGAAATTACCTGAAAATTATATCATGCTCATATAAGTCAAATATAGCCGAATTACGATACACATAAAATTTCATAAAGCATCTCAAATCATAGCTCAAACCCTAAGTAAATCATAATAGGGACAAAATAGTAATTTGGTTGACGTAGTACTTACCTCAAGGATAGTGGGAAGAATTTTATGGGATTTCCCAAAAAGGAAAGTGAGAAGAATTTTATGTGACGGGGGCCTTATCTCATAATCGAAACTGGAGAATAAAGATTCCAAATATAGGGCCTGTTTGGTGACAGCTGCTTTGGCTGGAATGGCTGAAAAGCCTGAAAAGACTTGATTTGCTGAAGTGAAAGTGTTTGGTAATATATTGGCTGAAGTGGCTGATTGTGTGTAAAATTACTATAAAGGGTATTAGCTTATTTGTATTAAATATATGGGTGTGAATTTTACTAATAAACTATTTTTGCTTGATTAGCTAATTATAAGCCTATTTAAATAATTGATTACTTGGGAAATTTCATTCTTACTCTTACGTCGATTGTTTTAATACAACTACTTTCAAAAAAATGCGTATTTACGAATTAGCAACATTAGTATTACTTTTGTGACTAATATGAGTAAATTAATTTAATAAATATACTTTTTCTAAAGTTTATTAACAAGTGGACATGCATTTAATTTAAAATAAAAATGAAACATAAAACACACATAAGTATTAATTAGAGTTCATTACATGTTTGAAAAAACATTAAACAAAGAAAATACATAATAGAACACATGCAATTGTCATACACTATCAACGATGTTGCCTCATATTACGTGACAAATTTTCTGTTATTTCATCATGTAATGCAATCATACATTGAGAACTTGCGCCGCGAACCTCATTTGAAGACCTTTCGGTGGGTTCTTGTGTTGGTGGAGTAATGAGAACTTTAATTGATGTTTAATAAATTACCTCGCTCAAAGATGGACAGAAAGAAGAAATAGCACTCAAATGAAGAAGCGGCCACCTACGAGATCGTTTTAGTTTTTCTGTTGCAATGTTACCATTATCACATAAAACACACTTTCTTTTCACCATTACACTTCATAATCTACAAAATAAAACAAATATACATGTATTAAACATATTGGAGAAACTGTGAAAACACAAGTGCACTTAAAAGTGAGAAAAACCAAGACTGTTGGAAGAGTAAAATACCATCCAGAAAGAAAACACTCAATGCTTATGTTAGCAATTAGGTGCCACTAAGGTTAAGTATCAAAATGCCATCCAGAAAGAAAACAATAATGGTTCAAGTGAGAAGTCAAGACACAATCCAGAATGTCAAGACCTTAATTGAGGCCAAAGAAAGCATAGGGTCAGATCAGTACAACCTGGTTTATGCAAGACAGCTGCTAGAAGATGCTTTACAACTACCGAAAATTCATATTTGCAGACAACAAAATTCATATTTAAAGACCAAACTATTGGCAAATGATACTACATTTATGACTGTTAACTAGTAACTTGACAAGTAGGAGCACAAGGTTGGAAGTTTTGTTTAGCAACTTGACAAGTTTAGATAATTAGTTGTCTAGTAGTAACTAGTAAGTAGTATTACTCCAGTATTAAAAAAAAAAGACATAAGCAGAGATACATGAGCAGGGCCAGATTAGAACTAGAGCTCAGGACCAGATTTAGGGAACCAATGTGAAACAACGAGTTTATGGCAACACTTTATAACCAATATGTAAGTAGATTCCCAAACATCAGTTCATAAAAATCGTTCTTATTCACGAAATATATAACCAAATAACAGTTCTTCTCATAGTTTTCGGGCTGTAATGCTATCAATTGAAGATGAAGATGCATATGGAATGCTAATAGTTTTCGGTAATTGCACACCTTACCTTTAATTTAGATGAATATGGAGAAGCGTTCAAGAGGTCTTCGATATGGAATGTCGAAGCTATGGAGCAGGCGAGCCGGAAGTCATCGATCTAGAACTCTGGAATGGCAGCTACGGGAGGCGCAACTCTTAAGGCAACGAAGCAACGATTAGGCTTAGGCGTAAAATAAAGGGGCAAAAGAGTATTTTCGCAGATCAACGGTAATAGGAAGATTTTGCAGCTCAAAATGTAAAAAATATTTACATTATAAGATAATTCTAATAATGTAATAATTAGGGTTCTCCATGTAATATTTTATACCTCTGTTTTATTATAAATATAAGGTCAAGGCAGCCAATAGGGTAAGCCATTATTCTCCATCATCATTTTCGTATATGGTATCAGACTAAGCCTAGGGTTTTTACGTTGTTCTCCCATGAACGGCTCTACTCCTCCCGCCGTATCCACACAGGCGCCCTCCCAGGTGCAGCCGCAACCTCCCTTCACGGAATCTCAGGCGCCCACTCCACTGGTGCAGCCAACGTTCAGCGACATCAGCCACGACACTGAGCCCTTCTCCTCCTTCGATGTCAGCTCCAGCAGTGCGGTTCCAGCAGTAACGACATCAGCCAGTGTTATGCGGTTTGGGCAGGTTGCCCAGACAGCTCACGCTCTACCACCGGTTATGCGGTTTTCCTAGGCTCCAACTTGGTTTCATGGCGCTCTAAGAAACAACCGTCCGTTTCTAAATCCTCTACTGAGGCCGAATACAGGGTCATTGCTTACACTGTCCAGGATACACTCTTCATCAGATCATTACTGGCAGATATGGGTATTGTTATCTCGACACCAGTACAGCTCCTTTGCGATAATGTCTCAGCTTCCTACTTGGCAGTTAATCCTATTCAGCATGATCGGAGTAAGCACATTAAAATCGACTACCACTTTGTTCGGTAACGAGTAGCACATGGAGATCTTGTGATGAAGCATATTCCTACATAGTTGCAGTTAGTTGATATCTTCACCAAGAATTTATCTAGTCAACGATTTGAATTTTTACGTTCCAATTTGCACGTGATTTCCCCTGCACAAATTGAGGGGGTGTAATAATTAGGGTTCTCCATGTAATATTTTATCTCTGTTTTTTTATAAATATAAGGTCAAGGCTCCCAATAGGGTAAGCCATTATTCCCCATCATTATTCTCGTATAAATTCAGCCCAAGTAGCTCAAAAGCCTTGTGTTTGGCTGTATTTTCATATTTTCAGGCTTATAAGCCTATTTTTGGGTCACCAAACACCCTCATAGTTAGGGCTGGGTCCGAAAAACCGAAAACTGAATCAAATCATACTGAACCGTAGCCAAATAAAACCGAACCGCTAACAAACCGAAACCGAATGTAAAAAACCAAACCGAATCGTAGTTGTTTGGTTCGGTTTTGGTTTTTACCCTTCGAAACCGAACCGAACAAACCGAACTAGTTAAAACATACGGAGTAAAATTTATTTGTCCATTGTTAAGCATTAATCCTAACTAATCCTAATATCATTAATAGTTTTTGGTTTTTTTGTGCTAGAGAAATAATGTTTGTTATGTTTTGTTTAGTTTGTGAATTCATTTACACATTCATTCCACGTAATAATGTAGCTCTACTGATAATATGTTTTTACTTGTTATTAGTATTAATTAACTTTTATTTTTATTTAACCTAAAGAATTCGTATTGATGAAACAATAAATATTTATCTCAACTATATCACATATAACGTATATACTCATGAACTTTTTTTGAACTAGTCACAAACAATGTAAATTAATAATATATACTTTTATCTCTCTCGCATACTCATATAATTCATGACATATTTATTTATTTTCATTTTTATTTTATTTGTTGTAGCGTGCTTGCATTCTTTATGTAATATATGTTTGATCCCTCAAAGTATTATATCAATTTTACATCAAATGATAATTTTTTGGTAAAAAACCGAAAAAACCGAAACCGAATCGAAACAAACCAAACCAATTAAACCGTGGTTCCAAGTTTTGGAGTGTAGAACCGAACCGAAACCGAACCGAACTTTTTACTTTGATTCTATATTTGGTTTTAGGTCAAAACCGAAGCACAAGAACCGAACCAACCCCTACTCATAGTTGTCTCTTCTAGAAAGGACTGCTTTACATGAGAAAGTAATGCAAAAATAATTAGCTGCTAAGTCTTGGATGTCATCAATTCCCATCAACTATCAGACCAATAACATTTTCTTTGGTTAATACAGTATTGGATGGTTTGTTTATTTATTAGTGAAAGAATGATGGATTGGAGAAGGTAGTAGCTAGACAAGGGAAAGATGGAGAAGCTGTTTGAACTCGCACATCCTGGTGTCAGTGTAAAATGTCTTGTGTTTATTAGGCCAATAAGTTAGCCAAATGCAGGCAGAGAGTTCCCAGTCCATAATCCCGGCGGCGGCAGCGGCGGCGGCGGCAGGGCTAGTGGTCTTCTTCTCCAATTTCCAGACCACTTTCTCGCCGTACTCATCCCCGGCAAAGATGACCCCTCCCTGCCTGGTGAAGGGCCTGAAAACGTTGGAGTAGCGGTGCTTGAACCACGCCTTAGGGTGCATCATCGCGAGCTTCGAAGGCTTGGATGAGAACACTTCCCTCCCGTCCCCGCTGTCGTGTAGGAACCAGTTCAAGCACGCCGTGTCTCCCTTCACCGACTGCTCGAACTTCCACGGCTTCAGGCTCGCCACCGCCGTTTCGCTGCCCCCGACCTTGAGCCCCAGCCCCAGGTTCGGAGGCTCGAACGACGCTTCCACTGTTCTTTCTGTCCCTATTTCTCGGGCCGGGTTCTCCGAGGATCTGCTCACGGACACGCTTAGGATGTTGATTTGCGGGGATGATGGAGTGAGCTTCAGTGAGATTCTTGATGGGAAGTGTTTTTCACATGCCCCTGCTCCTCTTCCTTTCATTTGACTTTCATCCAATAATCTCACCACATCACACCTACATACATACATACATCATGTTTTCAAGCCAAAAAATAGGGAGTCTTTGACTCCATTGCAAATGATGGAAATTCAGCAGGCAAGTCATTAATGGTCCAAATTAAATTTGCTGTCTTTAGGATCGGAGGAGTTTAGGATGTTCTGACTTGGATATAATCACTACGGTTCAGAAGCAAACTTTTCATTTCACGCTCTCTGAGGAAAACTGAGAACAAATTAGACGATTTCATCAAGGAACTAGGATGCAAGCTGGATATCTTGCATGTCCACGCGGTCAGTTTTTAGTTTTTACCTAACCTATAGTTTGGGAACCATGTGAACCATACATGACAAGGACCATCAAGTTGTAATGCACTTCCACAAGTTGGTATTTATTTTGCATCTTTTTAATTCGATTTGTAGTGTGAGACTGTTAGCTGACTTAGCTCGTAACTACGTTTTTGTCAATGACTTGGAGAAACATTATTATTATTATGAAGAAGAAGAAACTTGGTACAAAAGTCAAATGAAATCCAAAGTTTTGTTTACAACAGAATAATTTAAAAAAAATATACATACAGTATATGAGTGTACCTTATATTATCTGTGTTGACCAGTACCTCAATCCAATTATCTCGGACTAATACCCTGTAGTTCAATTGAATCACACCCTCCAGTTGATGGTAGTTGAGGGAGAAGCGCAAGTGGTCATCTGGGGAAGGGCTGCTGGATTTCTCAACGTCCATGGCTATGACGGGACAGTAGAGCTGGACTTTCCAAAGCCCAAAAGACGAATTCGAGTACGAGAACAACGTGGAAGGTGTCCTTATGCTCCCCTGCAGATTCCTGGCCTCCAGCTCCACAATCCAGTTTGTGATCGCGAGGTTCACAGTGCGCATCCACCGCTCTTCGATGTCGGAGCCTAGCAGCCTCATAAGCAGCAATGATGAAGCCCTAGAGCGAGGCCCCGCGAACTGGTCCTTGAGAGTGTGAATGCACGTTGCCCGAAGGTCTTGAGGGCACTCATAGATGCATACGACGAAAGAGAGAGTCAAAAATGATATGTTAAAGATGTCTTTGATGTTGTTGCAGTCATCATAATAGTCTAGCCTTGGCAGTCTAAGTGGGGCCCAGGTGCGGCGTCTTGTATGTCCGTAGTTTAGGACAGATTGGACGATGTTAGTCAGTAGATGAAAGATGGTTTCTTGGTTCAGTAACCCTTTTGATGTGATTTGTATTGGGTTTGAGGTCCATAGAGCAACGTGGAGACTGTAATCTGCAAAAATGGCTAAGCGGATTGATGAGGAATGTAGAGATCTTGTTATGGAGAGTTTGAGAGAAGGTTGGTATGAAGAAGAGAAGGAGGAGGAGGAGGAGGAGGAGATGGACGTCGAAATGGAGTCACTTCTCCATTGTGTGATTGGTGGAAGGTTTTCGACCCATGCCCACACGTCAAAGAAACAAGCAGGAGAATAAGCCATTTTGAATTGTGTTTTGTTTTGGGAGATAAGTCTCTCGATATGCATGTGTCTATCAGATAAATGTGAATTTTTGATGGTATTTAAGAACGTGAGCCTAGAGAACAACTCAGATTCTTGTAGGCTAGAAAGTCTAAACAAGGATAATAATTGAGGTTCGAATGGAAGTCTTTCTCATGAGAGGAATAAAGGTATGATGCCGGAGAAAGATATTGGAGCAAGTAAACACTTGTTATGGATAAACCCATCCGAAGCAAGCAAGAAAAAAGAACATATTAGGGAGTGCCACTTAGCTTGCTTGATGGAATTGCTTACTTGCACCCGTTAATTACACATGACTTTGTTGGAATTCAAAAGTTCGCAAGCAAATTATATTGTAGCCTTTTTTCTTTCATTTCACCCTAAAGCAGCAGCCAGCATGTTCATTCCTCCTACTCTTTTTTCCTTTTCATCTTTCTCTTCTTGATGAATGTGTATTACACATCATGGCTGCTAGGAGAGATTTGATCTCCTTCAATATATGAATTCATATGTTCAAGAGTCAACAATGAAGACTTATAATAGAAATCTCAACAATAATTTATAGGGTAAAGGGTCAAAAATGACATTAAGGTTTTTAATGAATCTCGTATTGGACATTGGGGTTTTTGAAGGACCAAATAAACACATATTCTAACTTATACACTAATTTTAAACCACCCCATTAACATTCCCGTTCCATGCCTGTTTGTCCGTTAACTCTCCTCTTTCCCTGCGATTAAACAGACAATCCCCATTTGTGTAACTTTTATTGTAAAAATGAGGGGGGTGGTCAATCTGAGGTTTAACCATAGCGGGAGGTGGTTGTTGAAGCCTTTACAGTACGTTAATGGAGACGTGGATACTATATATGGATTTGACCCAGATTATTTGTGTTATCATGACATATGTCAGAAATACAAGGATGATTTGGGCTTTAAAACTCTAAAAAATATTTATGTGTTAGAATCTTGAAAAGATATGGAAAATGGCATGCATGTTCTTAGTTCAAGATGATGAAACAATAAGGAAGGTGTTAAATCGTATTAGAAGATTGTCTTGGATTGATGATATTGAACTGTATGTTGATCATGAACTATATGAACCTCTTCTAATTCCCCTAATAGAAGGGAGTGGTGTGCCAAACCCACCGTCTGCTGAAACCGAGAATGGGTTGGGTTCTGATTTTGCTACTGATCATGTGAGAGATGAAACTGTTGAAGTAAACACTGGTGGTTTCCCTAATGGATATCAAACAGATGAAGAATCAAATGGAGGGCAAGAGGAGGAGGAGGAGGAGTGTGACAAATCTGATGACTCCTCGGATGATGAACCGAGAGAGAACTACTCTGTGAATGATGGTTCAGGTTCATTCATGAATGGAATGACATTTGAAGATGTTAAAGAGGCTCGCACAGCAATCGCTAATTATGGAGTCAAATATGGGTACAAGCTGAAAATCAAATCGAATGAGAAGAACCGGTTGGTAGTGAAGTGTCTTAATGAGGAAGGTTGTCCATTTAGGCTGTGGATATCTAATGATGGGAAGAATTGTGGTCTGGCAGTGAAGGTATGCAATCCTGAGCACAAATGTTTTAGGCATTATTTCATTCCTAGTGCTAGCCAGAAATGGTTAGCAAACTATTTCAAAGGTCGCCTACAAAAAGATCCTAGCTTCACAGTTAGAGCTATGAAAGAGGAGGCTGAAAAGAAATTGAAGATCAATGTTAGCTTGTACAAATGTAAAAGAGTCAAGAGATTGATTATCCAAGAGATGGATGGGAGCTATAAGGCTGAGTTTGGGTATCTTGAAGCGTATGCTGCAACCTTAAAGAGAAGTAATACTGGCTCCAAAGCTGAAATAGAATTATGCAGTGCTGCATTGAAAGAAGGAAACCGAGTGTTTAAAAGAATGTTCATCTGTTTTGCTACTTTGAGGCAGAACTGGTTGGCAGGTTGTAGAAGGATCATAGGGGTGGACGGTTGTTTTTTAAAGAGTGTGTGTAAGGGGATTTTACTGGCTGCAGTGGGAGTTGATGGAGATGGACAAATGGTTCCTATAGCATGAGTTGTGACTCACAAAGAAAACAAGTCTAATTGGAGGTGGTTTCTAACTTGGCTTGTGCAAGAACTAGACCTCAAAAGTGGTGCTGATTTAACCCTTATTTCAGATATGCAAAAGGGGTTAATCATTGCAGCTCAGGATGTCATACCACATGCAGAACATAGGTTCTGTGCTCGCCATGTTTATGCAAAATGGTCCAAAAAGTGGAGAGGTGACCAGTTTTGCTAATAATTCTAGATATGTGCTTGGAGCACATATGAAGAAGAGCTACAAATGAACTTGAAAAGGCTTGGGAAATTAAGCAGTGAAGCTGTTTCTGATGTGTTGAAAATCACTTGAAATATCCAATTCAAACTTGGTGTCGGGCATACTTTAGTAGCCGAAGTGATGGAGTATATGGACCACGGACCCCAGGTCCACAGACTCCTACTACTCTAACACAGACCCAACAGGCCCAAGAAGCATAGGAGGTCCAAAGAACAACGGCTCAAATATCGAGAAGCCCGCGGTGCACATACGGGTGCCTTCGGCCGCATGGCCGAAGGCCCCCAAAACTCACAGGACAGCTAATTTTACGCATAGAAGCCTACTGGGAGAAAACGGCGGAAGTCGGGAGCCTTCGGTTCATGCATGCCTTCGGCACTTGGGTAGCCTTCGGCTATCCAGAGCCCCCGGCTACTGGGGAGCCTTCGGCTACAGCACAAACATCGAAGATTCCCTTTGGAGACAAGCAACAGACGCATTTAATGTGGCGTCACATCCACCCACCACATTTAATGTGGTGCACATGAGTATGCCAGTGTCATCCCGATTGAGGTGACCCCTCAACCGTTAGATTGTCGACACGTGTACTCTCATCGCATTTATTACTGCTATAAATAGCAGTCCATTCTCCATTGTAAAGCATCATAAGTTCACATATTCGAATACACTTTCTCTCTCTTACTTATTGCTCTGACTTCTCTCTAAGGTATTCCTGTAATAACCCCTCGGATAAACTACCACTCGGGTACACTATCCATCATATGGTGCTCTGGTTGAGAGGTTTAAACACAATCAAGTGAGAAAACCTCCCCAAAAAACCAAAAATTCACCCAAATCACGAAGAAATCAGGGGGGAAAAAATCTGGCAAATCACAATTTAGAATGTTCCAGATCTGAGCCGGAGCCGCCATCCCACCGTCGTACACCATCTGCTGGAGCTCGCCGCATCAGTTGGACTTCGCCGCGCCGTTCTCAGGAAGTGTTATCACTCTTACAGAGCTCACGTACCCATCCCTTTTGCGAAATTTGTTCAAAAGGTTGCCAGCAACTCCGATCTGAAATTCAGGAGCACGAATAGGCAAGTTGCCTCTTTAATCTCCTTCTTTGTTGAGCCATCGTGCGCCACCAAGACCGGTGTCATCCCTTCTGCCAACGTAGCTCCACCTGACTAGTCTCCGGTCGTTTCTCCATGTTACCAGTCGTCGGTCGCTCCTTCCCATTGACGTGAGGGATCTGCCGATTGAAGATTTAATGAATTTCACCATGGCAGCTTGGAGTTCGTAAGATGCAGACTCAAGATCGGATCTGGGGCAGGTTTATTTCTCCTTCGAAAGCTATGGTGGACAACATTGTCGTCCTCAGTCGTCGCCTCCCTGGTGTGACTGCAAAGCGTAACTTCCTTCTGATACTGGTGTGTTGCGCAGACAATGGACGAGCCGGCGGGGAGGTGGTTTGATAGGCATACGATCAGTTGACCCAGTCAATCTTTCAAACTTGTGGCTTAAAAGTGTACGTACTAGTGTTGCTCCCAGCTCATAGATGTCAAGTATCTCCTTTTTTGCCAAAAAAAGCACAAGAGGGACAAGGTTGTCATTTGCCAATGGCAGAATCATTAGGGAATTGGCTCAGACCTACTCAAACCTTATGGGCCGGACTCTTTCTCAGCAACATATTTCATCCCAAGCAGTCTAATTTTCAGCCCACTTCAAAAAGATAAGTACTCTTTAATTTGTCATATTATTTATTTTTATTTAAATCATTTTTTTTATCGGGTGAATGTCACACTATCACGCACTTATGATCAAATGCCTAGTAGAGTGTGGTTTGAGACCCATCACTAGGATTTAAAGCCCTTGACCAAGATCAGGCACAAAGCCCCGACCAAGTCGGGCATGAAGAAAAAGCCCCGACCAAGTCGGGCACGAAGACCGGTCTTTGTCATTCCTCGAGTGGCGACCGTTGCTTACAAATGGCTCACACATCCATTCTACTAAGTATTTTATCATTACATTAACAATTCACATCTCCACTTGTTTCAAGTGACGAACTCCCGATCGGAAACATAAATCTCGAGAAAAAAAATTATATGTATGTTAAATGTGTAGGTACAAAGATGACTTTACTCATTTTCACCTCGTCTCCACTCGCCTCAAGGAGTGGGGGACTGGGAACTGAGGGGTCAGAGTTTCTAGATGAGCAGAAAATATCACGCATGAGCAGGAATGAGAGATGAGTCGGTTGAAGACGGGTTGAGCCAGACATAAGTGATTATGTCGGAGGGGGCCTACCTTCCTTGTTTCATGTTGGGGCGCTAGGTGTACTCTTTTTTCCTTTATTAGGATTTTTTCCCACTTGGTTTTTTCTTAGTAAAGGTTTTTAACAAGGCACCTCCCCAATCATGGACAAGGGTGGTGGTCCCCCGGCCGAAGAGGAAGAAACCAAAGACAGAAGAACGTTGCAGCTACAGTTTGGACTACTCCCTTTCACCTCGAGTACTCTCGGTTCAGTGAGTGGGGGGGCTCCTGATGGAGTATATGGACTCCGACCCCCCGGTCTGCCGACTATTGGGCATGGACAGCGGCCCACACACGTTTAGCGGATTCATATTATTGTACATTATTATTCAGATGTTCTAGATTAGTTTTTCATACTATCAGTCCATTTATGTAACCGGGTCTATCGGGCCAATATTAGAAGCCCAGACCCGGATTTCCCTATATATACTCCCTTATGTAAGGCATGTAAACCATAACTCATAATAACTCATAACTCATTCTATACACACTTATCTCCTTCTCTACTACACTCTTATTCAAATCTCTTTAGTTATAGGATATGGGTATTAATTATCCAACACAAAGCCAATGTTGGATGGTTGATAATAACATCACAGAGTCCTTTAGTGCATGGATTCGAGAAGAAAGAGGAAAACCCATTGTGAGCATGCTAGAAGATATATGCTTGAAGGCAATGAAAAGAATTTCAAATTTTAAGGCCAGTCATGAGAAGTGGATAAATGATTGGTCTCCCTCATGCATGGACTACTTTCAAGCTAACAAGGACGCTGCCACTGGATGCAATATCATTTTTAATGGGGACATGGGGTTTGAGATAGGTGAGGGTGAAGATAAACACACTGTCATGTTAGATAAGATGATGTGCACTTACAAAGCATGGGAATTGACTGGCATACCTTGCTTACATGCTTTGTGTGCTTTATTTTACAAGAAGGTGGATGCCATGACATATATATATATATATATATATATATATATATATATATATATATATATATATATATATATCTAGGTGGTATCATAAAGAAACTTATATGGCAGCATATCAGCACCCTTCACAGCCTGTTCCCGGAAAGGCCTTCGTGAGAGTGGAAGAATATGAAGCTATTTTACCTCCCCCGGTGCCAAACTTACCTTGTAGACCAAAGAAAAACAAGGTTAGAGCCTCAAACGAGGGCAAAGGTGTGGGAAGTGGTGCAAAAGGTGCTGATAGTACATCTCATAGAGCATCAAGAAAAGGCCAAGTCCAAACCTGTGGGATATGTCATGTAGAGGGACATAAGAGAACCTAATGTCCAAATAAAGATCAAGCTGTAAGTAATAAATACTATTTATGACTTTTAGGACTTTTTTTTGTAATTTGTAAGACTACTTTTATATTTAGAAGGTTGTTATTGTAATTTATGTGTGCTTGTTACTTCTAAAGAGTGTATATGTGTAATTTATAAGTTAGTTACTTATGAAGATTTATTATGGTATATATGTGTATGTATAATATCATGTAATGTGTGTTTAGGCATCTACTGAAACAAGAGAAGGTACTACACCTGGTAATGGGAAGAGGACTGCTTCAATTGCTTTTTCTCCAGATCCTAGCACTACACAAATGTCACAAGGACCACTTCCAAAGCCAAATACTGTAAGGACTCATGTTAAGTCAAAATTGCCATGTAGAAGAATTGGCAAGAGAAAAGGTAAACAACATGTCAAAGGGTTTGGCTGCTATGTTGATGTCAACACTGCAAAAAAAATACTGTAAGGACTCATGAGTTTTTTTATACATACTGTAGTGTTAATTCAATGCTTGTTCTGACTATTTAAGAAGTGGGTGTTTTGTTGTAACTTCATATCCATTTACTCATTCTTTGTTGCAGCCTGGGATGGACATTGAACAAGTGGTTTCTCATCTGCAAAATGAAGTGGCACATGATCCTGGTGTTAATGTCAGGTTTGCTATTCCAAATGAGAAGGAAATCAGATGTGCTGCCAGAGTTCAAAAGGAGATAGATGTCCCAGCATATAGGACAATATCTTTCAAGGGTGATGGAGCTCAAGGAAAAAAACCAACTAACCTGCCCTTTGAAGCACCCGGTTTGCAATGGAAGGGGAAGAAAGCCATCAGCTCCACACATTTGTTAAACAAGATGCAAAGGAGGAGGCCTTCTTCAATCCAGGTTGATCTCCTCGAACCCACAGTTTAAGAGTTGGCTTGGATGTTGTATTCAACCCATTTTTTGGATGTTATTAAAGTTGTCAGTTTTTTGGTTTAGTAGGCGACAACATTAGCTCTTACTGTGAAGTTTTTGTTCTTGTGCCTACATGGCCAAGTTCAATGGTTTTTTGGATTTTGTAAACTCATTACTAAATGGTAATATGGCCTCTAATGATATGAACTTATGATAATGTTATGTTGTTATATATTATGACGATTAGAAGTTCATGATTTAGTATTTTTATGAGATATTATTTAGGAGGTTTGTGTATAAGATGGTATAACAGTTATTTAGGTTTATTTACAAACTGAATGACAGTTGATTAAGTTGTTAGTACTTCAAGATGTTATTCAAAAGGTAATGACAGATCTTCAACACCTCTGAAAGAACTTTTATTGAGCTCAACAACACCTCTATATAACAATCATCCTCTCATACAAACAATTACTACATGAGTACTCCTATAATATAACTGAACCACTTCATTAATACCAAAGTATTCCCACAACAAAGCCATAACAGTCATACCAAACTAAATCAAGTACAACAACACTAAACAACAACTTTGTTCTATCAATATCCTCTTTCTAAGGTTACAACACAAAACATTAAGAACTTCAACTACTTTAAAAGCAAACATATCACTACAACAACGACACACAACACCATTGAAATCACATTTTTCCTATTCATATTTGCTCCCCTGTCCAATTCCGGATTTTTTCCAACCTTCCTACTGTTAATCTCTTCAACTTCACACTTCAATTTTTGAATGGAGTTATCATCATATTCCAGGAGTGATGTTTCATCAAATTTCCCTCCTGCACGTATGGCCTCCTCCAGTCCCAATATTGTAGTGTGTAGTCTTTTATTCTCTCTTTTTAGATCATTGATAACATGTTTCGCCCTATCTGTTAATGGCTCATCATGCCACTCAAAAAACCCGCAGCCATCCTTCTACAACACACAGAAATAACAATATACATCACATGGGGTGAAAGAATAATTTTAAAAATTCAAATTGAAATTACCTCATAATACAAACACCCATAGAACCGTCTCCCCTGATTCTTATCAGTCCACGAATTCCAAAGTCGCACCTCCACACGGGCTCCATTTGCATTCCTGCACTTACAGTACCTCGTCCGGCCAGAATTTTGGCGATCGATGCTGCTTCGAAAGTTTACTGAATCAATGGATTTTGCTTTGTGTATCCTTTCTGAGCTTGATGGTGAAGGACTAATGTCCATACTTATGGTTTCCTCTTCCAATACGTCTGCACACACTTTAATAGGTAGCTTCAAAATCAATTAGGGTTGTTGGGAATGTATTTATGGAGGTGTGTTTTTTTAAGGCAAACCGATCGAATTATTTTATTAAATGGAGCGAACAAAGGAGAATAAATTACAAGACAGATGTTAAAGTAGACTGTTCGAAATTAATTAACTAAGGGTAGAGCTATGCTCCAAAGTATTGTGGTCCTGGTGGGCCTCTTCTCGGACATATTCCCCTGGTGAAAGAATCGATCCTGGCCCATCGACATTTTGCGTCCAAAGGAGAGGTATGTAAGTGGGTTTAAGCGTCCAGAACCCTAGAACGCTTCCAAGAGAGGGGGTCTCTTCTTCACCGATCGTGAGCGAGTCCGACCATGAGAGAGACGGAGCGAGGACCTACCCTGTGTCGCGAAAGAAGATCGTTCGTCGGAGATCCTCTTCGTATGCCTGCCTGACCCGATGAGGTAAGCTCCCTGCGGTGTAGTGCTTTGTTGTTGTCACTAGAGTGCCTTGTTGAGCTAGATGATGGGCTACTTGGTTTCTTTCTCTAAAAGTGTGAACAATCGATGCCTGAATGTTGTTGCAGAGGAGACTGATACGTCTGACATCGCCGGCAAGGTGCGGAGGTATTTTCTTCCTTCCTTGTGTGATTTTAACTAGGATTTCAGAGTCCGTTTGGATTTCTATTTTACGATATCCTCTGTTTGCTAAAATTGACATGGCTGTTGCTGTTGCGATTGTTTCTGCTTGCAGAGGTGACCTCGAGTTGATAGGAAAGGAGAATGCTTCGAGCAAGACCCCGTTTCGGTTTCTGAGGATACCACCCCCTGCGCTCTGAGATGGGTTGTGAGCGGCATCTACATTTAAGCATAGGTCATTGTTTGAGGTGATGTTCCACTGAACTGGTTTTGTTGTTTTTTGTCCTTTGATTTTTGGCATGAGACCTTCTGTGAATAGATCGTTGTCAAACTGGATGTATTTTTTTCCTGCGTGCACTGTAGTCCATATGAAAGTGTATAGTTTGATCTCTGCTATTGTATCCCTGGTTGTTAAAGGTTTTTCGTTCCAAATTGTGAGGTTGTATGCTTTCCATATATGCCATAGAATCACTCCTGGTAAAATCTGCCTTAGTATGTCTCTTGTGTTGTCATTTTTCCCTCCCAACCACCATTTAAACACACCATATGGAGGTGTGTTTAATAGAAGGGGGAGACATGTAGTTAGCAGGTTAACGGTCGTCGAACGGGAATGTTATTGGGGTGGTTTAAAATTAGCGTATAAGATAGAATATGTGTTTATTTGATCCTTCAAAAACCCCAATGTCCAATACGAGATTCATTAAAAACCTTAGTGTCATTTTTGGCCCTTTTCCCTAATTTATATTGGGGCAACAACATTTCACGTTAAACTCTCAAATTCAACATATGAAGTTGTTAGTCACTAGTCACTGCATATAATAGACATCTTCCATTGACATTGGTCTTTGAACTAATTAATTAAGATTTAAGATTGTTGGAAGAATTCATATATACCATAAGTTTGTAAGACAAGAGTTAAATTGACAATAATAAAATAACATAACGAAGGTAATGCTTAATTTAGTACGGAGTAGGAGTTAAATTTTGTGTGATCATTTTGTTTACCTGTTGTTTAGCATATTAGAAATGGCAACTAAGATTTACCAAGCACTTTTTTACCCCAAGGGGTCACGGGGAGGGGGCTGGAGTGAAACCTGGGGTAAATAGAGTTGAAACTCTTTGGAGTTTCAAATCCGAGACCTCTCGTATGAGACCAGTTGAGCCAGGCCACTTCCTCGGAATTTATCTGATGGATAAGTGTACCCGGGGGTAGTTTATCCGAGCGGTTATTGCGGGGAGAGAGTAGAGAGAAGTCAGAGCACAAAAAACTAGAAGATAAAGATAACATAAGAACATAAAACGATAAAGAAAATAAACGATAAAAAATGAGAGAGAGGAATGATAGAAAAGAGATCAAACATCCAAACGATGTGCGCCCTCCACTTTGCTCTCTTCTAATTCATACTCTCATCCAACCCAAGAAGACGCATATAAGTTTTAATTCCTCTAATCCAAGTTTATTTTTTATTCCTCCGAAACAGGTGCATTACTCGATCTTCTACGCACATGCCCAAACCACCGCAAACAAGATTCATGCATCTTATCTTTGATAGGTGTTACACCCACCTTTTGTTTGATTATCTTATTACTCAAGCGGTCTTTTCTGGTATGTCCACGCATCCAACGCAACATACCCATCTCTGTCACACTCATCTTTTGAATGTGACATTGTTTCACTGTCCAACACTATACGCCATACATTAATGCAGACCTAATTGATGTTCGATAAAACTTACCTTTGAGTCTAGTCGACTCAGTCTTGCTTTGGCTCAGTCTAAAACTCTTGGTCTCCAAAGTTTATCGTCATACTTCCAACTTTGCTTTAATACTCGATTGCGTCTCATCAATTGGAACAATATCGTCCGTAAACATCGTGCATCACGGTATATTTTCTTGAATTGACTTCGTAAGTTCATCCATGATATAGCAAATAAGATAGAACTCACAGTCGATCCTTGGTGCACTCCAATAGTAATAGGAAACTATGTGGTCCTCTCTACACTAGTACGGGCATTTGTAGTACAAGCCTCATACATATCCATGATGATACTGATATACTTACGTGAATATGCTTTTTTTAGTTAAGTCCCGCCAAAGAACTTTCTGAGGTATCCTACCATATGCTTTTTCTAAGTCAATGAACACCAAATGCAGATCCTTTTTGTGTCTCTATACTTCTCCATATCTTGTCTAAGAAAGTGAATTGCTTCTGTTGTTGAGCGTCCAGACATAAAACTAACTGATTTTCCGATATTTTCACATATTTTTAAAGTCTTTGCTCCAAAAGTTTCATGGTGCGACTCATAAGTTTAATCTCTCGATAGTTAGCACATTTGTGTACATCACCCTTATTTTTAAAAGGGGGGGAGTGAGAGTACTCTTCCGCCAACTCACTGCATTTTGTTGTTTCTCCGAATCATATTGAAAAATGTGTTAAATTAGCCACTCAATGCCTTTATCTCCTAAACTTGTTCAAGCCTCGATCAGTATGCCGTCTGGGTCCACTACTTTCTTCTGTCCCATCTTTCTCAAAGCCTCTTTAACTTTTGTTATTTGGGTCCTTCTCACAAAGTCCCAATTTACCATACACTCTGGTATAGTAAGATCATCAATATCTTGCACATTATTCCCGTTGAACAAGGTATCAAAGTATGATATTCACCTCTCTTTTATTTCTTCTTCCTCCATTAATGCCATGTGATTGACATCATGCACACATTTTTTCGATATCTTGAGTCCTATGGTCACAAAGGCGAGCAAGTATGTAAATATCTTTTTATCCTTCCTTATAATCCAATTTTACCTACAATTCCTTGTTCACTTTCACTCTTGCTTTTTTGACAACTTTCTTTGCTCTTCTTCTAGCCTCCTTGTACTCCTCTATGTTCTCATCGCTCTAACGTTTGCGCAGTTTTTTGTAGCATTCCCTTTTGGTCCTAATTTCTTGTTTCACATCATCATTCCACCAAGATGTGTTCATTTTTTTGTGGCAGACATCCTTTAAATTCTCCGAATATCTACTTCGCCACTTTGTTAAAGGTGAACTCCATTGATAACCACACTTCATCCACATGTGCGTCGTTATCAATAGACCATACATCTTCCTCCAACATTTTGTGTTCAAAACTTTGTAGAAGATCTCCCTCGAGCCTCCACCACTTTATCTTTGGTTCCCCTTGTACCTTAACTCGCTTTCTCTTTTTACCTTGAAAGTCAAGCACAAGCATCCTATGCTGAATGACACCACTCTGACTTGGGATCACCTTACGATTAGTGTACCTAGTTCTTCACGTCGTCCGTACTAAAAAGTAGTCAATTTGGGTACTATTAGCTTCACTCTTATATGTCACAAGGTTAGAGTCTCTTTTCTTGAACCAAGTGTTCATTATAGCCAACTAATATGTCGAGGCAAAATTCAGAATGTTTTTTCCCTCTTCATTTATAGTGCCAAATTCATGACCGCCGTGGATACTCTCAAAACCATCACGACTTGGGCCCACATGCTCGTTGAGGTCGCCTCCTATGACCAACTTCTCTCCCATTGGCACTCGTCGCACCACCTCCTCAAGATCCTCCAAAAATTGTTGAGTGATAGATGCATTCAATCTCAATTGTGGTGCATAGGCACTTACCACGGACACGATCTCATCTCCTATTATCAACTTAATACTCATTATGCGGTCGTTCTTCCTAAAAACTTCAACCACACCTTCAACATAATCATGTGTCATCATAATGTCTACTCCATTTTTGTTCCTCTCTCCCCGAATACCACAACTTAAAACCTCCAGGATTAATCTCACGTGTCTTTTCTCCAATCCACTTAGTTTCTTGCATGCATATTATGCTGATTTTCCTCCTCTTCGTAACATCGGCTATCTCATATGATCTTAACGTAAGAGAGCCAACATTCCACGTCCCAAAACGCAATGTAGCACTTTGCCTTCTCTTCTTTACACCACATCGATCCCCGCCATGCCCTTGCATATTTGACACCATCTTCGGGCATCGGAGCAGCGTGTCGCTTCCGGGTGACGATCTAGCAACCTTAGCATTCTTATCACCACACTCAAGCCTATGAAGTGTAGAGCACCCTTACATATTTGACACCACCCCCAGCCGGAGGAATGATGCGTCACTTACGGGCGACGACCTAGCTGTAGCGTTTTTTTCTTTCGAGTCATTCATGTGATGTGACTAGGTGATATTGTTGGTTGTCACACACCTACCGCAGCACTCTCCTCTTTTATCCTAGCTTGGGAGAGGCATGATACCAAAAATTATCTCATGACAGAGTTCTATTTATCAAGTTCAAAGTTTCGTGAATTCTTTTTTTGGATTAATTTGTTTAGTATAACAATGCAACGCGGAGTATTATGTTAAACACGGCACAACTAAGTGTGAGAGACTCAGACACCAAGAAAGCAACTCTAAGTGTGTTTTCACTTTACTTCAATTTCAAACTGGACCAACCGAGATGATAATAGATCAGAAAATATTACTGTAAGTGAAAATAGACTTGATGTGTCTACACGTGAAAAGGTGATGAACTAAAAATGCCATCCAATATCTATAGATTAATATCTAACTACTATTAACATAATGAGGTCATTTAATGTTTGTACTAAAATTTGTATGTGTGTTTTATCAGTCTTATACTAGAAACAAATTGTGTTTGGTAGAGATCTCCAATATGCACGGTAGACACGTGACATGAGAGATATAGACACATAAATATAAATATTAGTGAACAATATATATCTCTCTTTATTTGAAAGATATTATGTTTTTTGATAAGTTTTTCCATACAATATCACGACAAAAATCTAGACGTAGACGTTGTAATTGACATTGTTGTAAAAAAATTACTAAAATTATATAAAATTTGAAAAGAAAAAGTGAAATGTGATTAATTTGTTTTTCTGTTTCTATCTTCTCTCATTACACATATGCGCCGTACACATTGTTGCATCGGAGATGCTCTTGAATAACGTATTTCGATACAAATTTTCATCTTTACCTTTGTCTAATCCTCCAACCATCTAAATGTATGAATACATAGATAACACATAAATCATTCACCGCCTTCCTTTGCCTCTAAAACCCGCTAAAAACAAATGCTAACCGATTAAAGTGGATTGTAGCGAAACATGTTTAGTGGCAGGTACATTGTACAGGTAGTACTGCTTGAAGACCGTACATAAACTACATAGGATCTCACCCGTTGGAGTTGAAAAAAAGCAAGAAAATCCAATCTTCGGTGAATCAGTTCTAATTAGTTATAAATACATTTCTCAGTGGATAGAGTTATAGTTTCCCATCAGTGATCCAACAAAACTAACATACATATGGAAGAACTGAACCTGGGAACGAATCAAAATTTATGTAGTAGTGTTATGTGCATGCACAAAACCCAGCATGGAAGGTGAACCATACATATATAAATATATGTAGCACTGCTCCACACCCAAAGTGACTCAACCCAGTTCCACAGGTCACTGACCACAAGTTGGTTGAATCCTTGAAATGCACCTTTAAAGACAAAGAATGCAATTGGAGGGAAACCCAGAAACAGCAAGAGCACACTACAAGCTGCCCTGACACACGACTTCAATGTCTTAGCCATGGCCTTGAGCACCAATGGTCTGTTTGGAACCTGCAAAATACTTGGGAAAAAATGCAAAGGAAAATTTAGAAAATATTGGGGGAATTAAAGGTAGGCTAAAGATCATATATATTTTTTAAATATATGTGGATACTCATTTATCTACCCCTTTCATATTAGACTAAGACATCTAAACATAATGTGCATTTATAAATAAAAAATGTGCATTTAAATACATAATAATCATATTTTATTTTCCTTCGCGTGTTTCAGGGAAATGTTATGGAGTCCTATGTGACTCCACTATAAATCCACTATAAAAATGAATGGTTGGTATGAGGCCACATGAGCTATATGACTCCATAGTGGAGTCATATAGGGCTCCATAAAATTTTTGGCATGTCCCATGATAAAGCTAAACATAAGGAAGTTCTCAGCATTTCCTTCATTTCCCTAGCATTTTCCAAGATCTGAACATACCCCAAAGGTCTAGCCATCAAGCACATTGGGACCAGTGTCAGTGCTCCAATTTCTGCTGTGGCAAAGTTTATTACAGACATAAGACACAGTCCGATAAAGGCAGCAGCAATTGTCACTGATTTTAATAGAGCCCATTCGGTTTCACATCTAAAGGAAAAAGAGGAACCATTTACAGCATGCAAGATCAAAAGGATGAGAAGTGAAAGAACGGCCCAGACTAAAAGCTTGTTTGGGATGGATGAAACTGGTATAATGGACAAAAGCTGTGGAAGTAGTGCTACAGTGGCACCCCATACATGGACAATAAATACCATCTTTGCTGCTTTAATCCATTTCCAGGATTTATAAGTGGAGGGAGTGTTCTCATTAGCAGATGGTAAAGACACAAGTTTGGTTTTCTCCTCCACAATGGAATCTGGTTTACCAGAATCAATAAAAAGAGAAGCTGCAACCAATGGTAGAGGAGATATAAGCAAGGCAAACGCAACCATGTACACTCCAACAGACACAAATTTATTGGGGGAAGTTAGAAGGTAGAGAAAATATGAATGGTGAAACTTCTCAAGGAGATTATTAACAGAGCGCACGACTCCTTCAACCAACCTGCAATTACAAACAATGACAATGTTTTGAAATATACTGAAAAACTATAAAATAAATACAAAAAAAAAACGAAAAAAAAAACAGTTATTTATCCTCCTAAACGCCCTTGCAACTAATCTGTACAAACAAGGTCACTTAAATTCAATCAAAGAAAGTTTGTTGTCTGGTTTTTAAGGTGTTTGAAGGGGGTTGATGTTTACCTGCCACCTTGGAAGAGGAACTCATTTTGATGGGCTTTATAACTTGATAGTTTGGGAAAGACTTCCACAGTAATTGAATCAACTTGAAAATCACGAAAAGCACCATGAGGCCCAGTAGGAATACCCATTGCCTAAAAAAATGGCTAAGTTGATACATTAAATGCAACAATAACAAAACTGCATACAACATCCAAGCCTTATTCCCAAAAGATTTTGGGGTCAGCTTACACGAATCCATACAAAACTGTATATGTGTGTATACGCATAGACATACACATATACATAAGTGTGTGTGTGTGTGTGTGTGTACACACATACATAAATATGTATATACACATGTACATATTACATATATGTACAAACACACATTATAATACACACAGAAACACAAATAGATACATAGAGAAAGACATGTGTGTGTATGAAACGTTTGCAATGTTTATCTCCATGTATACTTCTATACATACCTTTTCTATAACTAAATCATAAAAACTCATAAATCAAGTGTGAGACATAAATGTAAGGTAAAATTATATATACCATTAATCATTACTCTAACAATTGAGAACTAAACTCCATTGAGGAGTACTTTTTTGTAGTATACTAGTACCCATTGAAAACCATGCACATACACACACATATGTAAGCATATGTGTGTGGGTACGTGCGCACACGTGTGTGTATATTTAATATATGTGTGTATGCTTTTATCTAACCCAACCTTCTACGATTCACACCACCAACTGAAGGTTCAGATGAAAACGTGTCTACATGTGGTATTCTTTTTATTTTCCTTTTCATTTTCTCAGTGGGGACTGGGGTAACTTATTGCAAATGAGAATTAAGATGAATACCTGGTTGTATAGAGAACTTGCAAGAGTGGCAGTGCCTTCAACATATTCTGTAACAGGAATTGCAAAGTTCCATTGGGAGTTCAAAGTTCTAACCACTTTTCCCAGTGTCTCAAGTAATCGACCCACACTTTTCAGCCACCAAGAGTCGAGCAATGACCCCACTTTTGCAACCTTGACACGGAAGCCTTGGGCATGTACTGCCAAATAGTTTACTACATTGATCAGATCTAAGTTTGGCATCTGTCCATTTGATGCTTCCGCATATACGTAAAGAGAATCTCTTTCTACTCTTTTACTGGCATCAGCAACCTTAATGACAAGAGCAGCCGCCATCGTGCCAGCACGTCTGAATCCATCAGATGCTTCTTTTTCAATCACTGTGTTTGTGTCTGACTCTATAACACTTCCCTCGTAACACATTTTGGAATGTAGCTTATGGGAGATGCCAAAAGAGGGAGAGTGGTAGTCTCTCAGCCATGAAGCAACTGAAGCATAATCTCCAAACTGGGAATCAGAAGCAATCCATATGATATCTTTGGCTAACCAAGTGACTCGTGAAAGGAGAGAGAACACCGAGTATCCAATGCCTAGAGATAAAGCCTCACCTGCAGTGACCTTCAATGAATTATAAGGTGTCACCAGAACAATAGATTCCTTCCCATCACCGTGTGGAGCTCTGATTATTCCAATTGTGTTGATGCCATATGCTGAACAAGTGTAGTTTTCTTGAACTATCTCCGGATCAGGACTAGAAAAGAAACGCAATGGATGGAACTTATTTTCTTGAGGCTGGAATTTGTGAAAATTTACTTCACCACCTATGTATGTAATGTGTTGCTCTATGATTCTCGGAATTCCTCTGAGATGATAGAGAGGGGAATGTTAGTTTTTATATAAAAAAGGTAAAGGTATAGATTAGGGAATTCAGTTCTGATGTCATAGATAAATTGAAAAAGCTAAGAAAGAAAAAACTACAGGTGGAGATGAAATAACGATAGTGATACCAGCTCATGGATGGACTCCAGGAACCAAATCATCCTAGGAGTCTCCATAATATTAATAACAGTTTCCTATTTTTAGCATTAGTAAAGTTTCCTAATGGGATACTAGTTGATATTCCTCTTTGCGACAATGTAATGGATTAGAAATTTATTCCCACTAAGACTATAGGGATTCAACGTCATTAATAATGTGTTTCCATTCATGTACTCTAAAGTAAAAATAACAAATGCATTATAGATTTCATTCACACCGGGCAGTCAGGCACAGTAGAATAACATAATGCAATTAACTCATTTTTCAATGGACTCAAAGCATCATGATATGAATACTTAATAATGACAGATGAGATCAAATGAACATAAGCACGTACATGCCTGTGCTAGCTGCTCCGGAACTAAAGCTAAGTATAGTGTTCACGAATCTACTGGCACGTGAAACATCTTCATGTGAAAGCATTGGACTAGCAGAACCTACATCATAACAGTCGAGAAAATATAAACAGCCTTCCAAGCCTGTTAGAGTTGGGTTGGAGTTGATAGAATAGGTTTAGACACATCATAGTGTGATACCCATGGAGATGCATTTCAGCCCCTCAATTGTTTCAAAAATGAAAAATAGTTACTTCCTCCCCCAATTGTTTATTAAGACCATAGTAGGTCCTCACTAATCATCAAGAATTGTCAATTTGGTCTTCCACATTATGGAAAACGCAACTTCTAGCAGCACTACTACAAATTCATTATTGATGTAATATAAATTAAACCTAATTTATGTACGATGTGATGGAACTTGGAACATCAGCATAAAACATTAAAAAATTATGTACATAAGAGGGCAGACAACTTCAGGTGATAATTAACCAAATGTGATTATGCCCAACAAGTAGAAACAAAAAGAACTGTCTTTCATACCCAAAGGACCAAAGGTATTTTTAATTTTTCTGCCCATCCCTCTGATGACATTTTGTGGAGGGTGAGACCAAGAAAAGGTGTGCAAAGAGCAAACCTTATGAGTAATAGCCTTAAATCATAATAGTTACGAAGAAGGTTGTCAGGCAAATCTAAGGAGCTGTTTGGTAAAGTAAGATGCAATGACTTGTGATGGAATTAAATGTATTTGAAATGCAAGTTTACTGCTAAAGCTTGCTCAATTGGATGTTCTTGAGCATTCAGAATTAGCCGAGCAAATGACGCCTTAATATTTATGGAGTCATGGAGTGAGAGTTTTGAGCATTCAGAAATAAAATGCATCCCATAGACACCACTTACATATCCCTTATCAGATCAAATGAAACACTGTGACCAAAACATTGGTTGCTTTTGAGAAAATTCACAACTTTGAAAGTGAGAAAAGTGATGATGAATCATGGACTCAGACTAACCAGGCATGAGTGCATTCTCGGAGAAGTAAGTGTTCTTAGCTACAACTGGCAAGAACAGAAGAGCCACCACACCTGATGTACAGCACACAACACTGAAATCATTCGAATATGTGCATCAGTCTCTGACTCAAAACCTCGATGCATTTTTACTTACCGACCAAAGATCAGTATTTTCCGTCACACATGCACATAAATAAATGCTTGTAAAAGTGCAAAAATACGAAGAGAAACAAAGACAACCTAACAAGTAGGCTGTGAGATATAAGAAGAAGGCCGATGCGAATGATAGGCCGAGGCTTCGGATTGGTTGGCTCGCATTCCGCCATTATAGCGATCGGGGAGCAATCGCCTATCGGATCGGCCTCGACCTCTATGCAGCTATAGCTTTCCCTTCTCTTTCCGGTGTTGACTAAAATGAAGAGACAATCCCCCGTGGCAAAATTAAAAAAAAAAACAAAATGTTTGACTCACTCATAAATATCTATATCTATATCTATATCTATATATATATTAATTGAGTTAAGTGAAGTTCCCGCCTAAGTTCTGGGGTATTTTTGTGTTTCCTGGCTAACATTCTTAAAGCCTCCTCATACAGGCCTCTAAGAGATCGTACTTCTACACTCAAACAACAACAACTCTCCTTATTCTTTCTAATTAATATGTTATGTTTATCACACAAGCCTCTCTAACATTTCACATGCCTGCCGGAAAGCGCTGGGGGTGGTCAGAGAACGGCCGGCGCATTGATGGGCTTTGGGCAGAGCTGGATTCAATATGGCTGTAGTCGTGATTTTGAATAAAAAGCATCCCGCCCCAACCACAACAACTCTCCCTAATTCTTCGTAAGTTCTGCCTCATCTGAATTTGAATATAGTAAAAATAATTTACTTCAAATCTGAAGCAATATGGTATTTGTGGTTAGAGATGATGAGTTTTATTTTTGTTGATCCATGTGTTATTTGTTCTTCTTGATAAAAAAATTCGACATGACTGTATGTAACTAGACATAGATTCTGTGGTATAGGTGCTTTTAATACTTTGCATATAACCTGTTTGATAAATGTTTAGGTGAAGAAAACTATTAATCTGAAAACTTTTTGTGCAATAATATCTTAACTTTTGGGTTAGTTTCTTAATAGCATGCATTTGGATATGATATTCCCTATCAACTTGGGGAAAACGAATCAAAGGGAATGTGATAGAAAAGTATAGTGTGTGAAAAATATTCAAAGTTAAGAAAAATATTTGTTATTTTGATTGATTTCTTTGTCTTTATACATTGATTGAAAGTGTATTATTTCTTAATTTGTCAAGCCGGTAGGTATAAGGACGCTTCAATTCATTCTATGGACACTCCAATAGCTAATTCCACCGTGGAGGTATATATATGTTTTTCGTACATGCTTATATTATGAATTTTAACTTTTCTGAATTCCAACTCTTAAACTTTCTTTAATATATTTTTCTTTAGTTTTTATCTTCTAGGGTTATGATGACAAGAAGTGAAAAAATGACACACTTCTATTTATGCTTGAAAGTATCAAACATATAATAAGTGTTCACTCTGTTTTATCTTCCCTATCTGTAAAAATAATCTTTATTCACATATAGGTTTAGTTGCAAAATGTAGGTTTGTCCCTTTAAGTAGCATACAGGTTAATGAAGAAGAATGTTTCTTTTTCTTCCTTTAAATCAGTTTTAAATAAATTGTTAACTTTTTATTTTCATCTTATAGATGATGATGTCGATACTATCAGTACTATGTAACATGATAATAAGTATTCACTCTGTTTTATTTTCCCAGTCTGTAAAAAATAATCTTTATTCAAATATAGGTTTAGTTGCAAAATGTAGTTTTGCCCTTTAAGGGTGGAAAAATGCAGTTTTTATCGTAATACACACTGCACTATTTGCTATCTTGCTTATTCCATGTATTATGGAACTCATTTCCTTTCCTTTTACTTTTACTTGAAAACTATCATTATTCTCTTCCCTAGATGTAATTGAGTATTGCGATGGTAAGAAGTGAAAAAAATGCTTTTTACAGACAGATCTATTTAATTAGCCGTTTAAGTATCTTGCCAACACTTTATACTGTCTATGGTTATTTGCGTGTTTTTAATTAGTCCTCTATTATTTGTTCAAAGAGCAACCCTAAATGTGTTTCTTTATTTCTCTTCCTTTTCTGGATTTCCTCTTTATTTTCTCTTTTGAATGTGTTTCTTCATTCCTTCTTCTTCTAGATACTTCGTAGAGTCCAATAAGAAGTTGCAGGATAGGTCATTAGCAAATTATGATATCTGCTATTATAATTACATTTGTGCTGATAAGAGGTTGCAAGCTATTTATTTCTTCTATTTATGTGAAAACACACCATTAGAATCGATGCAAATATTAGTAAGCCATACTTTGTCCTCTTATATATTTCAAGCACTTAGGAAATGATTTCATTCAATCTTGCCATCTTTTTCACCTTTTCAACAAATGAACGCTTTTGCTCTGGATATTCCCGCTCTCTTTCGCCATCTTCAATCTTGCCGATTTCCATTTAATCTATAAAGGATGGTCCATGCTCTTCTCACCGTGAAGGTTAGTTCATTCCTCTTACTAATCATTTTCCCCGTTAATCTAATGTAAAGTCATTATTGATTCCTCATATTGATCAGATCTAATATTGATTCCTCTCATGATTCTTTTTCATATGGTTCAATTTGGGGTTTTTATAGTATGGGTCAATCGATTTTGAAGGGCTGGAATCAATTTCCTATGGTTGTTGTATTAATTTTGATTTTATATTGATTTTGTAGGGCTGGAATCAATTTTGTTCTTTCAAAAGTGTATCCACTTGCCTCATCAATTTAGGGTATGATTTTTGTATTGGATGAATAGAACCGCATCTGCTTTCACATTCTTGAAATTTACATATATGCCATCCCTTACATATATTTCAGGATATGTTGAATTCTATATAATCTGCTTTATCATTTTCGTGAAATTACATAGATTCCTAAAACCATTACATTTCTGTTTTTAGTTCTATAACGATACCACAACTTTTATGATCAGGGTTTTCATTCCTGCTCATTTCGTTTTCATTTTTTCTTTAGTTTACAGGGCATGCATTGTGATTGTCATTGGTGGTACGAATTTACTCTTTCATTGGTAATTGAGTGGAATAGATGAAACATGGATGAAGGCTTTGATAAGGAGGTATAGACTAACTATAAAAGGTATACATGGGTTGATGCTTTCAGCCGTGTATTTAGTTATGAAAAAGCTGAATTAGTTACTTCAATATAAGCAATATTACATTTGATTAACTATCAATTCAAAAGATTAAGAAAATATTAATTGAATGAATTGTGAGATGAGTTTACTGCATGAGTTATTGGACCCATCTCTTCTATAGAGGTAGATTTGATACTTTTTTTTATCTTACACTGAGTATTACAAAACCAAGTTCTAAATGTAACAATTACATTTAACAAAAAAATTGAGTTATCTTCTAAAAACAGGGAGGTCATATTTGATGAGTGGCTGGATAGATTAGGGATAATGTTGTGACTGTTGTGGTTCTTAGAGAAATTCATTTAGGTGATATTTGGCTAATTTCTCTTGGTGGCATTTTTTATGCTGTAATTTTAAAGTGGGAACTGATCTGTTAGGAATATCCAAATGAAAGCATTTGTTAGGAAAAGTCTATGCTCTGCCCAAGAATAGGTTGCAGCTTGAGAGCAGGTTTTTGGATAGACTTTTGGCTGGTTTATGATTGGTTTTTGATAGTTTAGATCAGGTTTTAGGATTACTTCCTACATGGTATGATCAAACTGCAGATTCCTGAATTAGTGCATGGGTTTTATGTTGTAATTTAGGGTTGGAACTGATTTGTTGAGAATATTCAAATGAAAGCAGATGTTATTAAGAGTCTATGCTCTGCCCAAGAATAGGCTCCAACATGAGAGCAGGTTTTTGGGTAGACTTTTAGCTGATTTTTGGGTTGGTTTTTGATAATTTAGATCAAGTTTTAGGCTGAATTGCTACATGGTATGATCAAATTGCAGCTGGGTTTTCTAAAAGTGCCAATAGCTGGGCTTTATCTAGATTGCTCAGTTCTGATTATGATAGTATGTAGGTTTCAAACATTTCATGCGGGTGATAGTACTATATATTTTTGTTGATTTACACAATAATGCCAAGTACAATGAATATAGTGATATACTTTGTTTAGCTACTAATTCACAGAGAACAAACTAACACCCGACAGGTCAACTTTGTAATTCACACCATTTATATTTATTTAAGTGAACAAGGTCTAGCACTTAATCTCCCACTTATATTAAGATAATACAATGCTTATTTTTCATAGCATCTGAGATAGCCTCTTTTAAAAGAACTCCATTTATTTTTCAAATATGCTATGAAAAATAAGCATTGTGTTATCTCATATGCTATGAAATTAAAATAAGCATACTCAAATAACAAAAGAGACTCAAAGTGGATCCATTAGAAATAAAATATGCCTCTTGCAGTTTATACAGGTTTACTGCCATAATTCTTTTATTTTGAAAATAAAATGGAGCCTACACACTAAATAGATATAATTATTTGGTTTAAGGTCGTCACCCCAGATTGAAATACAAAAGAGACTCAAAATGGATCCATTAGAAATAAAATATACCTCTTGCAGTATATATATATACTTTCAATCTGGGGTGACCTACTTGAACCCCAGATATATATATATATATATATATATATATATATATATATATATATATATATATATATATATATATATATATATATATATATATATACTTTCCGCTACATCATCAAGCATGATTGCTGTAAAATGCAGAACAAGATGTCTCGCAATGATATGAGGACCTTTCCGATTGATTTTTTTGCTCAAATTTGGTATGGATGATCTAGACTTGATGAGGAACATACACAAAAAATTTCAGCCAAAAATACCACCGGTTCTCACGGGTTCTCATTTTAAGTGGGGTTCTCACTAGAACCCTCCCATATATATATATATACACACACACTTTCCGCTACATCATCAAGCATGATTGCTGTAAAATGCAGAACAAGATGTCTCGCAATGATATGAGGAAGGGTGATGAGTAGGTCACCGCCAGATGGATCAAAGCCATTGGGGTTCAAGTAGGTCACCAACTTTCTGAAAGATACACGATGGAACAAACTCGGTTCAGTGGCCATTTGGAAACTATCAAGTTCATCTGCAAGGACTTATGATCTGAGCTCTTTAAGAAACAGATAGACAACCTAAAAACAAACCATAGGGGTACCTTTGTGTTGCAAGACAATAGGTTTCGTTGGCTGTCTCGGATGCCTATGGATCCATCACTTGAAACCTTTAGATCTATTCAAGATCCATCTGCCATGGCTGAGAACAAAATTGCACAAGCAATAGGAATGCACCTTTATTTCCCTTGTGGAATCATCAGAGGAGCACTTTCAAACCTTGGAATTCCATGTGCAACATCTACAAATATATCTAACCTGCCTGCATGCTCATTTGTGGTTCATATAAAGGCTTGATGTGCTCTGGCGATAACTAAATGGTGGTTGGGTTTAGATTGCCATCACTTTTTTATCATATCTGTTTGTGTTTTCAATTCTAAATTCTGGTCAACTACATATCTCCAACTGAACTAATGTATTGGCCGTCAATCTATCTATTATTACGCACGTGCACCATATTCAAGGGTTGTTATCATTGCTTTGAGTTTGGAAAAAAAGAAGAGGAAGAGTGATGAGTTTAAGAATCTATTCATTTCCATTGTACCTGATTTATTCAAGCTAATTTCATGATTCTGGAATAAACATAAATCTTTGTATTTTTAAGGGTTCGAATCGAAGGTCACAATTGTGAACTTTAAAATTGATTAAATATGAATTGTGAATGTTAGTGTTTTGAAGTCCGTTGTGGATTTGGCCTTTGCCTCCATCTAGCTTCCTTAATGCCCAATATCAAATTCATAGTGGCTATAAATGCTCCATTCAAAATTTTGACGAAAATTGTTTTATGTGAGGTAATTTTTCAATGATGCTAACTGACCTCAGAGTACAAAAAAATGGATGTGCTTAATTTGATGTATATTAAAACACTAATTTATTGTGTTAGTCCTTTGATAAGAATATACTTATAGGAATTAGTGGTAAACCTAATAACTATTGTGTAATTTGAAAAGAGTAATTTCATGTAACATACTAAGTACTTATTGGATTGATAAAACTCCTAATTAATTTGTTATCCCGTGCATCGCACGGGTTAAAGACTAGTTACTCGTATAAGTCATTTAAGGCGTATAAGAACATCTCCAATGCTATTCTTTGGATGGAGCAAAATTTGACATGTCATACGATTTTGTGAGGGTGAATGAAAATTTATCTTCAATGCATTGTTTTAATAGCCATGTTGAGCGTATGTGGCATCACTACTTTCAAACCCACGGTTGGATTTGAGAAAGCTTGTTAAACATACAGTTTCATTAAAATTGGTTAATTATTCCCGTTTTTCTAGCTTAACCGGCAGCGGCACAGAGAATAACGTTTATAAGTATTTTACATTTCCTATTCAATTTTGTTTTGGAATTAAATAAATGACAAAAGGATAATGTTTCAAGCTGTTAACAGGGGCGGATTTACACTCACGGTAATGGGGGCACTTGCCCCCAATAAACTCCATATTTTTAATAAGTAATATAACTACAAAAAAATATGCCCCCGCTAAATATTTTATGATGCTCCCAATAAAATAACTAGACTAGCTCGTATAACATTCTATGTTACTCAATCAACCATGTATAACTATAATTGTGTTTATTTTGTTCAAAGCAAATTTAATTTTGGTAAATTATAAATTAATATAAAATCATGAGAAAATAAAAATGATGTGTATATAATTGAATCTAAATGAGATAAAAATAATTTTATATAATTTAAATGGTGCAGTTTTGTCAATGTTAAGTACCTAAAAAGTGGTTTCAAACAAGATTCAAGATAAAACTTATTTAATACTGAGTAATAAATAAAGAAAAATAAATTTTAATTAAAAGTAAATGAAAGAATCTTATTTTTACGCTGAAATAACTAGAATTGTATTTCACACATGTTGGTTAGTTTTATACGGATTATTATTAATGAAATTTAGCCCCTTTTAGTTGCGTGAGTTTAGTGGTCAGCAAACTAATGTAGGAGTTTATTTGGGGAAAAATTTCGAAATAGGAGTAAAAACGTTTGAAAATTACAAAATAGGACTATAATGTTTTCATTCTCTAAATAAGAGTAATTACTGTCAAACTTGAAAATAATTACTCCTATTTAGTGAATAAAATGTGTCAATACCATTTTTTGTTTTTACTCCTATTTAGGGCAATTTTCCATTTATTTGGCAATTTTCACTTGTTCTATTTAATGATGTTTGTTGAGGGTAAATCCCGTAGATCCGAAAGCCCAACACGGACTTTGGATATATCAGGAATGACCCAGAATCAAAGCGTATCAACAAAATATAAAATCTGAACTCACTAATACTCGAAAGCCCACTTGTTTTAATTAACCAGTCTGATTACAAGGAAATTCCCGATCGGTGGGTCGGAAACAATGCTTTAATACAAGAAATAAGAGCAATGATGCTATTCTAAGGCCTGAGTATTGAAATGCTAACCCTTACAATGACTTGAAACCTTCTATTTATACTAATGGAGAGCATGGGCTGCCCTATGCTGATTGGCCGTTGTTCCACCGACTTGGTCATCCATGCTTCCACTTGCTGATGTCACAGTCTGGCATTAATTGCACCTGGCCACTTGCGGTTTGGCCGTTGCCCGAACGGGATGTTGGGCTATGCTGAAGACGCTGTCAAATTGGCCCAAGTATGATATATAGCCCGAACTCCGTTCGGTATGTCTCCTTACTGGGCCAACCCTTACTTGGGCCGATTCTCGTTCGGCATTAATTCTACCATGATTATGCTATCATCATGTGATGGGCCCGTTGCTTGGGCCGGGTATCTTGGGCCTTCCTGATCCGGGTATTGGGCCTCTGGATCAATATCCCAACACAAGTCCCCCACTTCCGATGTCTCGAACGATAGTGAGTGCATTAGGAAGTATAAATATCAATGTTGTAATACTCCGAATGGCGATCGGGGTACAGAAGTAATCAGTTCCCCATGCTGTGATTTGACGGCTGCCGCTTCATTTCCCCATATTCATCATGGTAACCGTCGTTTAGTCTTTTCATTAGACACGTGTTTTAGCTTAAATGCTCCTAGTGACGTGTCACTCCCTGATTGGTTCTTGACACGGCGGTTTTAAGGCTATAAATTAGCCATTAACTTCTCAATTCCGGGTTTCGATTCTGCAATTCTCTGCGCCTTGTTGATTCCCCTGCAATCTTCTCCCAGCTTCCATCGCTCAGGTAACTTCTCAAATCCGGATTCCTTATCTTCATTTCTGGCTCGACCGAGATGAGCCCCAAACAGCATTCCTCTGATTCGGAGATGGCCTCCCATGGAGATGACCGTGACGCCGCTATTGTGGACGTCATCACAGTCCCGTTTGCCGGTGGTTCTACTGAAACGGCGACGAATACCAGGGCTGAGGCGGAGGACCTTCCTAGCACTTCTTCTTCCTCCAGTGAAGATTCTGACGACACCAAATCCGAGGACGAAATAGCCTCCATGGCGGCCGGACGTCCCAACGATTTTCCTCGCCATACCCTTGACCTAAAATTGATTAGGGAGAGGCAGCAAAAACTGACCTCCCATAATAGGGCCGAAATTCCGGCCCTTATCCCTGACCCGGTGGATTTCCGTTTGCAAGCTGGGTTTCACCCAATGCATCATAGGCCTGGAATGACCATAGTTCATTTTGACTCAATTAGGGCCGGCCTTAGGTTTCCGCTACACCCCTTTTACATTTCATTCTTCAATTTCTACGAAATTGTACCGGCCCAAATTATGCCGAACTCCTATCGGGCAATGGCGGGTTTTATTTGCCGTTGTAAAGATGCCGGCGCCCGACCAACCCTAGAACTCTTCCACCAATTTTTCAAGGTAGCCCCCCAACAAACCCACGGCTATCTGGCCACTAGTGCCCGAACGGGACACATCCTGTTCAAGGGAAACCCAACTTCAATCAAAGGGTGGAAAGACCGGTTTTTCTTCGTGTCTGTCTCGGACGGCCTAATTCCCCGCAAATGGAATGCCTTCCCCCGCAAGACTTTTGATCCTGTCCTTACTGAAGAAATTTACAAGGACGTGCTTGCTGTGGAGAAGGATAAATGCATGGACATCGTGAGTTATCTGACTCCCGAACGACTTGTTACAGCCGGGATAGGTACTGCCCGTTCTCTTGGGTTTACTTGTTTTGAGAAACCAAGTGCCATGGTCCGGGCGGTCCTTCCCGTGCGAGAAACGTTCTTTTGTTCTTTTTTCTAGTTTCTCACACGCTAAGGCCGCTCGATACTAACATTGCCCTTTGTCTTGTTTTTTCAGCACCAAACCCAGATCTACCTATGGATGATAGCAGAGTTATTGCAGCCGGTGGGGCCGGTAAACGGAAAAAATCCAGGAAGAACCCCCAACCTACTCCCTCCATTGTTCCTGCTCAGGATGCTGCCTCTTTTCAACCGCTTCCAGAGCCACAGCCAATACAGCAGGTCCATCAGAACCAGTTCGATGCCATGCTGGTCGACGATCGGTTCGGCTCTGACCAACTGCATCAGTTCTCCCAGCACTTTGACTCCGTTCAGGGGGAACCCTCGAATGCAGGTGAGACCCATACCGACCATATTACTGGTCAGGTCGAGCGGATCTCCTTATCTGATCCTGTCCACGAGGTATTAGAAAGGGCTGGTTCTACCGCGAGCCAGATCTGGTCGACCTCCTCTTGGTTCAACAATTTTTCCCTTCCTCAGTTGCCGGTCGAGCAATCTGAAGAATGTCTGGCCTTGACCGCTCTGAAGGTACATTATTATTTTTTTGCGCTCTGTTTTTATTTTATTCTCTGTAATCAGCACTAACTCTCGAACGGTGCTCTGTAGATGGGTTTGTACACCCTTCAAATGCGGGAAGCCCGTCTGGCCAAGGAACGGGAACTGATTGTTGCTCAATCTTCTGCTGAGCAAAATGTTGCCGCCGCCATCACTTCTCTGGAGGCCGAACGGAAGGCCTTTGCGGAGGAGAAGCAGAGGCTGGATGCTGAGCTCGGTACCCTTCGGGTCCAACTTGCAGCTTCCTAGGCAAAGGTCCTTGCCGCTGAGGCCGCACAGGTCAAGTTTGAGGAAATGCCCTCCAGCATCCCGGACGGTCCCTATGAAGTGAATGTGGATCTGTCCGCCGTCCGGGAAACATTTAAATCCTCTGATGAATTCTCCATCATCAAGGATGATCACGCAAGGACCCAAATCCCGTTCGCCTTTGGGGCGTACTTGAAGGGTTTCCCCAAAGGTGCTGGTCGGCTATCGGCAGGGGTGGCCCTCTTGGACAAGGATCCTGAGGCCAAAAAATGGAACGACTCCATTGTTACAGATCTTTATGGCAAAATCGGCCAGGTCCTGCTGCGTCCCTTCGTTGCTCAGCTTCAAAATAATCTGGGGAGGCCGGTTCAGGCTTCTGATCTTCCCAAGGATGACATTATACAGGCTCAATTCGAGAAATTTCTGCGAGCTCAGCAACGGGAAGCTGATCGGGCTGCTGGGAGAGAGCCTGAACCCCCGTCTGATGACGATGAGGACGAGGACGAAGAGGGAGAGGAAATGGCCCCTGGCCAATAATCTATATGTACTTTTTAATTATTCGTTGTAATTTTCTTTTCTTCAAGTAGCTTGTACTTCCCGGTCAGTAGAACCGATGAATACATATCCCTTTTTTGCATGAAGCTTTGTGTACTGTCTTTTCCGCCTTTTTTGCATGATTTACTCGCCAATTTTCTGACTTTATTTCTTGCTTAAATATTCCTAATGCCGTTGATCGCCGTTCGGGCATTGGAAGGTTCTGATAATTTGTTAAGGAAAAAAACCCCTCTCTGGAACTCAGCCGTTCGGGCTTCAGATAACTTTTTAGGACTTAGCACATTCTGGCTTCAGATAATCTTTTACAACGTTGATAGCCGGTCGAGCTTCAGATCAATTCTTAGGACAACTGTTTTCTTGGTTTTCTTCGCACCTGGGCTTCTTCGTAAGTTGTTAGTCGTTCGGGCTTCAGAACAATTTTTAGGACTTAGCCGTTTGACTTCAGATAACCTTTTACGACGTTGATAGCCGGTCGGGCTTTAGGTCAATTGTTAGGACTTAGTCGTTTGATTTCAGATAACCTTTTACGACGTTGATAGCCGGTCGGGCTTCAGGTCCATTTCTAAACAGCAAGTCCCTGTGATTTTTGCTAATCCTCTGCAAGCCCGTTCGTCATTCGGTAATCGATGATCTAAATAGATTTTAGCCATTTCCCCGTTATCTTTAATGTTCCCCTGTAAGCCCGTTCGGGGTACGTGCACAAAAATGAATCATAAATGCCTCAGATTAATCGTAACCACCCAATGCCACGTGTTGCTCATGGATTAGGGATTTGTGCGGCACTTTCCCTATTTATAGAGAGGTGCTTCCCCTAATTTCTCCTGCTGTTTCCTCACTTTTCTTTCGAGCTTTCTCTCTCTAGAATTCCCAGAATTCTCTTGCGTACTTTCAAGCCTTCTCTCTCTAGAATTCCCAGAGTTTTCTCCAGTGTTTTTATGTATTACCCCTCTAGCTCAGAATCTGAAGAGATGCCTTTGATTCGCACAAGCAAGACATCCGCTGGTAACAAAGCCGAAGGCTCTTCTTCCCAAACACCCAAACCCGCCAATCCTCAGGCAGGCAAACACACCGAACAGTCACAAGATGATGGATGTCTGTCAGGTGATGATGTCCAGGTGTACAACAAGGGGATGCCCGAGCGGCCACCCCGCATTTCCCTACACTTCACTCGCATACGCAAACAAAGACAACGTCTTCCAGAAGATGTCAAACGGCAACTTAGCCAGTTATTGCCCCCACCAAGGGAATACTACGCTGGATTCATTCGGCACCCGATGAGGCACCGACCGGGGCACGTGCTAGTGCACCTCGACGCTCTGACTGCTGGGCTTCGGTTCCCTCTCCATTCATTCATTGTGGAGTTCTTACGCCGGGTTGCTGTACTGCCCGCTCAGTTCGTGCCCAGCACTTACCGCATTCTAACAGGCTTCATCATTCGATGCCATGAGTTGAGGATCACTCCAAGCGTCGACCTGTTCCTTCACCATTACTGCTATCAGCCTTACTGGATGACCGGGTACCTGAAGCTGGTAGCTCGTTCTGATCGTCAATTATTCACAGAGAATATCACTTCGCCGGCTGACTGGGAGGAGCGTTTCTTGTTTGTTCGGGTAGGCGATTCTCTGCCATTTCCAGATAGGTGGAACGCCTATCCCGTTTGGGATTCTCAGCCTAGGGTGGACGTCGTTTTACGCTCCCAAGCGGAGTCCTTGCGGATGGGAGGAACCCGTAGTCTCAGGAGTTTTGTCACTACTTCAAGCATGTTATCTGCTGGAATTGGTAAGCGTAGTAGGATTTTAACCCGATCATCCTTCATTCTCACAATTCAGCTTCTTATTTTTTATTCCTCTTTCTTGCAGGTGTGATATCTCCCATACCCGTCCGGCGTTCTATCTCTTCCGCTACCTTGACGGCTTCTTCTGGTAAAGGAAAGGAGAAAATGATAGCCGATCGTGACTCGGCAGAGCAAACCCGGAAGAAGCGCAAAGGGAATGATGGTGATCAATTGATCCCGATCGACCATGTGGTTGATTTGACCGGGCCGGAGGTTGAGCCCAAAAGATCGGTGCCTGCCAACAAATCAACTCCGGCTCTTACTGACGCACCGATCGATGATCGGATGTTTGTCGAATTTTCAAACATGGGGCCCAGATTAGAAGGGAGGTATCTGTTCGGGTTGATGCCATCTTCTATGTGGTGTCACACTGCAATCAAGGTTCCCCCGAGCTTCACGAACCTGACCCACTGGTCGGATCTTTTCGAAGCAGGTCACCAGGAAGCACTCAAGGTACACTTCATTCCGATCCATGCCTTTCCATTCTTCATGGATTTACTTTATCTGACTTTTATTGTAATCTCGTTTTCAGGCTGGTGTATACTATCACAAGGCCTTTCTTGCAGCTGCGAAGGAAATGAAAGCCCTGGCCAGCGATCGGGATGACGGCCAGGTCCTCCTTTCTGCCGTTCGAAAGTTAGCGGCCGATCTCCAAGAGCAGGCCAAGGAGGGTGAGAAGGAAAAAGCTGATCTGGCTGAGATGCAGGAGAAGTCCCGTCGTCGCGACCGGGAGCTTAAAGAACTCCGGGCCAAGGTGCGGGCTGCTGAATCTGCTGGTATCAAATTTGATAAAGCTGTTGGCGACCATCTGCCCGAACCTTACACGGTCAATACTTCCCAGATTGCTCATCAATCGATAGTGGATTTTCAACGGGGCAAGGGGCTGAACGTCGCTCTGGAGAACACGGCCCGGCAATTCCTAGGTCCTCACCTTGGGCAATTCTTGCGTGAGAGCTCAGATCCCATCAAGGCAGGGATCGACCTCCTGGACAGCACGCCGGAAGGGAAATCTTTCTTGGATGTCCTGACCGAGAAAACTGTGAAGCAAAGTCAGGACCTGCTTCTGGACAGGAACCTTGAACTGATCCTAGAGCATTTTCCTAAACCGTTCGATCCTGATGAATTAGGCTTCGATGATCTGTTCGGGAATACATATGATCGCATCATGGAGAAAAGATCCAAAGCAGCGCCTGATGATGCAGTGTAGGCAGGGAGCTCTCAGCCTCCATCCTCCCCGAACGGCAATCCTCCAGTAGCATAGCCTTACTGTAATTTTTGCTTCTTTATTCTTCTTGTATATTCCAGCTAGTAATGCCGAAGAATAAACTGGACTTCTTTCCTTATCTGTTGTCTTTTTTCTATTCTTCCTTTTTTGTTCACCATCCTTCCTATGTGGCCGAACCTCACTCGGCTCATGTATCTTAATGTCTGACACCTTTCCCGAGCCCGTTTTGATCCCTTTTCTGTTCGTGACGCACGGGTTCAAAACTCTTAGCTGAGGTGAATTCCTCCAAGCCGTTTTGATCGTGACCACAGGGTCAAACTCTCAGCTGGGACAGGGGCTCCCTCCAAACTGTTAACCCGTTCGTCATTCGGTCATCCGGAATGATCCCATGTGTTAACAAGCTGAGGTGAGGCTATCTCTGCACAATTGTTCTGACACCTTTCCCGAACCCGTTTTGATCCCTTTTTCCATTCGTGACGCACGGGTTCAAAACTCTTAGCTGAGGTGAATTCCTCCAAGCCGTTTTGATCGTGACCACAGAGTCAAACTCTCGGCTGGGACAGGGGCTCCCTCCAAACTGTTAACCCGTTCGTCATTCGGTCATCCATAATGATTCCACACGTTAACAAGCTGAGGTGAGACTATCTCCCTTCCAAACCCATAATTCCGATGCATTCCGAACTATTCTCTCTGGCTCGTATCATCCATATTAGGGGTCTGAGGTAACCCTTTTCGAACTGTAAGCAAGGTCACCGAATTTGGGTCATTCCTTACTTATAGCTAAAAGGGCGACTCACTTCCGAATCAAGTTCATGACTGAGGCGAGCTTTTTCAAAACCATAGTTCCGATTCCCCGGGCGACAATCCGTACCTTATCCGAACGTCGCTCGGTTAATCCATATCTTACAGTCTTGACACCATCTCCAAGCCGTTTTGATCCCTTTGCCCGTACGTAATTACAGGGTCGACTTTGGCTAAGTTGACGACTCAACTCCCTCCAAACTGTTAACCCGTTCGTCATTCGGTCATCCAGAATGATTCCACGTGTTAACAAGTTGAGGTGAGAATCACTGTCCTCGAGCTCCAGGCCATTTTGATCCCTTCATCAATGCATAATTACAGGGTCAAAACTCTTGCTGAAATAATGGCTCCCTCCAAACTGCTAATATGTTCATCATTCGGTTTTCCAGAATCGATTCTCATATTAACCGCTGAGGTGAGACTATCTGAGCGTCAAACTCCAAGCCGTTGGCTGAGAATGACTTTCCTTCCATGCTGTTAACTCGTTCGTCATTCGGTCATCCGGAATGATCGAGTTAACCACGGGCACCGATTTTCTGAGCCTCAATTCTTCAAGCCGTTTTCGATCCCTTTATTCCTTCATAAATCTAGGGTCAAAAACTCCCTTAGCTGAGAATTGATTTTCCTTCCATGTAGTTAACCCGTTCCTCATTCGGTCATCCAGAATGATCGTGTTAATCATGGGCTGTGTTTATATGGAAGTTATGTCTCCCTCTCTATACATTTTTTTAGAGGTGGCAACAGCCGTTTTTACTGATAAAATTTTCTTAGATGTTCCACATTCCAAGTTCCTGTCGGTCGGCCTTCGGTATTTTGTAGGCCAAACGTTCCTGAAGCATACTTCTTACATATTTGGTAGGGGCCTTCCCCATTTTGTGCCATTTTTCCACCTTCGAGCGGTTTGCTTTTTTCTCGCTTTCTTAGCACCAGGTCCCCTACCTCGATTGAACGAACTTTAACTTGCTTATCAAAATATCTTCTTGTGGCTCTGTGATACTCTTCCATTCGTGCAGCTGCCAGATCCCTTCTTTCTTCTATGAAATGCAATTCGGCCCGTAAGTTGTCTTCATTCTGTTCCGGGCTGTAATGCACCGTTCGGTGTGTGGGAACCAGGATCTCCGTTGGTACTCTGGCCTGAAAACCATAGGCAAGGGCAAATGGAGTCTCTCCCATGGCCGTTCGGGGTGTGGTCCTGTAAGTCCATAGGATATAATTTAACTGATTAGGCCACGATGAGGAGTATTCTTCTAGTTTCTTCTTCATACCATCCATGATAGTACGGTTCATATTTTCTACTTGGCCATTCGCCTGAGGGTACGCCACGGACGCTCTGGAATGCTTGATTCCCCATTTGACCAGGTAGTTCTCAAAATTCCGGCTCACAAACTGCCTTCCATTATCTGTCACGATCTGCTCAGGAATTCCGAAACAGCAGATGATATTCTTCCAGACAAACTTTTGACACTTAACATTTGTGATGCTGGCCAGTAGCTCGGCCTCTACCCATTTAGTAAAGTAATCTATCCCCACGATGATATATTTGTTGTTTCCAGGGGCCGTAGGTAGAGGACCTAACAGGTCTATCCCTCATCTTGCGAACGGAAGGGCCACCGTCATTGGGGTGTAGAAAGTGGCAGGCCGTCCGGGAACCGGCGCGTACAGTTGGCATACCTTACATTTCTTAGTATGTGCAAAGCAGTCCTGCTGGATAGTCGGCCAATAATACCCTTGTAGGATGATTTTTCTGGCCAGTGTCTTTGGCCCTTGGTGGCTAGAACAGATACCTTCATGAATTTCTTCCATTACAACCGCCGCTAGATCGGGTGGGAGGCATTTCAGATACGGCCCACCAAATGTCTTTTTGTACAGCTGTCCATCTACCAATTCGAACATGGAAGCCCTCCTCTGGATGCATTTTATTTGATAAGCAGGATTTTTATCTTGTGGGAGGGTTCCGTCTTTCAGGTAGTTGGTCATATCTACGACCCAGCTCAGGACGGCATAAGATGTGGCCTCGATCTGGAGCACCATGATTGCTGGGGTCGCCAATGTTTCCCGATGGGCAAAACGTTGGATGTGAGCCGGGATTTCCTGTGCCCGATCATCGAACGCTGCATTTTCTAACTTGGATAGGATATCTGCTTCAGTATTTTCAATCCTGGATATTTGGTCGAGCACCACCTGTTCAAATTTACGTATCTGCTCCTCAACTATCTCCTTGTAGGCCTTCATCCTCTCTTCTTTGGCCTCAGCAGTGCCGTTTACTTGATGTACTACCAATTGACTACCCGATCGGACTTTTAACCGATCGGCACCCAGGGCCCTTGCATATTTTAAACCAGCAATGAGAGCCTCATATTCAGCCTCATTGTTGGTTACCTTGAAGTCAAAATGGATAGAATAATATGTTTTGAACCCCTCGGGCGATGTGATCACAGCTCCAGCTCCACAACCCTTGGCGCTAGCTGCACCATCCACATACATTTCCCACCAGTTACCCAGCCCATTGTTCTCTGAATCTATTTCCGAGGGCCGGGCGGTACATTCTGCAATGAAATCTGCCAGGGCCTGCCCTTTGATAGTAGGCCGGGGTTTGAAATCCACCTCGTATTGCCCGATCAGGAGGCTCCACTTGGTAATGCGTCCACTTGCCATAGGATTTCTCAAGATGGTGGCTAATGGCTGGGTAGTATACACAATTACCGGGTGGGTCTGGAAATACGGTGCCAGACGTTTAATGGCAGCTATCAGGGCCAGTACATTTTTCTCTAGCAAGGTGTACCTGGTTTCCGGTCCGTTCAACGCCTTGCTTACAAAATAGATTGGCCGTTGAACGCCATCTTCTTCTTTCAACAGTACTGTGCTCACGGCCAGGTCAGCTACAGCTAGGTACATATACAGGTGCTCCCCTGGTTCAGGTTTTGTCAAGACCAGAGGGGAAGACATATACGTTTTGAAATCTTCAAAGGCCGTTTGGCATTCGGCCGTCCATTCAAAAGGGTTGGCTTTCTTCATGATCTGGAAGAACGGGATAGCTCGATCGGCCAGTTTGGATAGGAATCTGCTCAGGGCTGCTAATCGGCCGGTCAATCTCCGCACTTCTTTGATATTTCTTGGAGCCTCCATATCCACAATTGCCTTTACTTTTTCTGGGTTGGGCTCAATCCCCTTCTCGCTTATCATGTATCCCAAACATTTGCCCCCTCTTACAGCAAAAGCACATTTCTTGGGATTCAGCCTCATATTTGCTTTTTGCATTATCCCGAACACCTTTTCTATGTCCAGGACATGGTTTTCCTTCTTCTTGCTTTTGATCAGGATGTCATCAACATAAGCTTCCATTGTGACCCCCCAGCACTTCTTTGAACAGCATCCCGATCATCCTTTGAAAAGTTGCCATTGCGTTCTTTAATCCGAATGGCATGACGATATAGCAAAACACGCCATCCGAAGTAACGAATGCCGTTTTCTCTGCATCAGCCGGGTGCATGAATATCTGATGATAACCCCGGAAAGCATCCATGAAGCTCAGTAATTCACATCCGGCAGTTTCATCCACTAGCAGATCGATCCTCGGCACTGGATAGGGATCCATGGGGCACGCTTTATTCAGGTCAGAGTAATCCACGCACATTCTCCAAGTAGATTGTTTTGGGGCTAAAACCACATTGGATAGCCATTCTACGTGGATTACCGGACGGATGTGCTTTATTCTCAGCAAGGTGGCCACCTCCTTCTTTGTGAATTCCCGCCGTTCGGTTGCTTGATATCGTTTCTTCTGCTGGACTGGTTTCGCATCAGGCCGAACGGCAAGTTTGTGACATATTATCTCCGGATTAATACCGGGCATATCTTCTGGCCCCCGGGCAAACAGTACCTGAAACTTTTTGAGGACGGCAAACCCGCCATCCCGGACATCAGCCTCCAGATCTACCCCGATAGCCACCTTACGGTTCGGGGGGAAATCGAGGTCGATTTGTTCCAGAAGGGTGGCGGGCTCTGGGTGTGCCTCGAACTCCGTTCGGTGGGTTTCCACCTCAATTGTATTAACCCGCATCCCACGAGTGTTCATCTATTTCAAGGCCTCCCGATAACATGTCCGGGCTGTCGTCGGATCAGTTCTGGCCACCCCAACCCCAGTGTCTGTAGGGAATTTAATGCATGAGTGGTGGACAGAGGCTATTCCCTCCAGATCTTCCAGTCCCGATCGGCCCAAAATGGCATTGTGGGCACACTTTATATCCACCACCACGAACGTCATTCGGAGTGACGCTTTGTGTGTTTCATCCCCAATTTCAACCATCAATTGGATGGTACCCTCAGCTTCAATGCAATTACCGGTGAAACTTGTCAGTGGGGTCCGTAGGTGGGTCAGTTGGCTTCTTTGTAGACCCATTTTGTCGAATGATTGTAGATACAATACATTCACGCTGCTCCCGGTATCGACCAGTACTCGGCGGATCAAAGCATTGTCAATACACATGCTTACCACCAGTTCATCCCTGTGTGGGCTTGGAGAGTTGGGTAAATCAGCTGGCCCGAACGTGATCGGGTCTGTCATTCCTTTCTTCTGGGGGGGAGCGGAGACGGATCCCACATACAGACTTCGCTCGAACCTTTTCCGTTCGGCGTTTGAATCCCCTGTCTCCCCGCCCCCGAATATAACCTTGACCTCCATCCGAGGTTTCTTTCCAGGGCCTCCCGAGCCCTCTGGTTCATCTCTGGGGGGAACATACACCTCATTCTGAGGCTGGGCGTCACGTTGGGCATCCCGGCGCCAGCTATTAGGTTTCCTGACCGGTTTCAACGTGCCCATAGCATTTGGATCTTTATTTACATATTTGCCCAGATGACCCATTCGGATCAAATCCTCAATGGCTGCTTGTAGGGCCCTGCAGGCATTGGTGGCATGACCCTTCCTGTTGTGATATTTACAGAAAGCATTGTCATCCGCTCCCATGAACTGTCCAGAATCAGTCGGGAGGGGAATATTGTCCCTCTCGTGCTGATAAATGGTCGCTACTGATAGGACCAGGGGTGTAAATCTCCCTTGCTTGGGAGGTAAAGCGGCCGCTGGGCTAGGACCCAGCCGATCGGCCATTCTGATCAGGGCAGCAGGCGCAATGACCTTATCCCTGATCATTATCTCCTCTTCTAGGGCGGCATGCTTGCGAGCCCTGTCTAATACCTCGGCGTAGACTGTACCCAGATTTTTCTTTAACTCCTTGTACAACTCCCCCGTTCGGAGAGCATTCCTGAATAGGGTAATGGCGGTATCATCCGTCATGTTTCCCACCGTTAAAGTTTCATCCCTCCATCTTTTCAGGAATTGATTGAGGGTCTCTTTGGCGTTTTGCTTCACGCTGGTCAAATAGCTGAAGTGCCGTTTGGGATTGGCACTGGAAGCAAACTGAGCCAAGAATAACGCCGATAACTCGGCAAAGCTGTTGATTGACCCGGGCTGCAGTGTCCCGAACCACTCCTGGGCAGGCCCCCTGAGCGTGCTGAAAAACAACCGGCAAATAGCGGCCTCGGGTGCTCCTAGCAGCTTGAGTCCCCCTTGGTAACTCCTCAAATGTACGTGGGGATCTCCCACCCCGTCATAGATTTGGCCGGTCGGGGGCTTGGCACCCCCTTGGATATCTGCGTACATGAGTTCCCTAGTAAACGGGGAAGTAATTCCCAGCTGAACCGGGGCAGGTTGTACAGGCGCCCTGTTCATCTGGTCTCGCATTTCATTCATTTGCCTCCTCATCTCGGCCATTTCTTCCTCCTGGGCCGTCAAAGGGGGCGGTGGTGGAGCCCTCATATCCGTACAGTCCCGGTCCCAATGCCGTTGAGGGGCCCTAGTATTTTCCCGCTCGGCATACTGGAAATGATGACCAACGGGAGTTGGTCCTCTAGCTTGTGATCCGATCGGGGTTCGGTCACTGGGACTGTGGTGCGCTGTTGGTGGGGCGCTACGTCGATTATCCCGATGGGCATGTGAACGGGATGACGCCGTGGTTGTTTCCGTGCGTGGAGTCTCCCCTGTAAAGCTGGAACCTCCTTCCTCTTCGTTCGCCATATGCTGCATGACCTGGGCCATGTAACGCATGGCCTGAGGATTTCTTCTCAGAGATTCGGGAATCACAAAATCCCCATCAAAACGAGGATACGATCCCCGGCTGGATTGTCCCTGAGGGTTTTGACTCCCCGGGGTGTGACTCCTCCTGTGACGGCGTGAACCGTCGTTTGTATGATAGGAGCTGATTCTGACCATTTTTGAAAATAGAGGTTTTTGGATGATTTGAATGTGAAACTTTTTGCAAGTTTCCCACAGACGGCGCCAATGTTGAGGGTAAATCCCGTTGATCCAAAAGCCCAACACGAACTTTGGATATATCAGGAATGGCCCAGAATCAAAGCGTATCAACAAAATATAAAATCTGAACTCACTAATACTCGAAAGCCCACTTGTTTTAATTAACCAGACTGATTACAAGGAAATTCCCGATCGGTAGGTCGGAAACAATGCTTTAATACAAGAAATAACAGCAATGATGCTATTCTAAGGCCTGAGTATTGAAATGCTAACCCTTACAATGACTTGAAACCTTCTATTTATACTAATGGAGAGCATGGGCTGCCCTATGCTGATTGGCCGTTGTTCCACCGACTTGGTCATCCATGCTTCCACTTGCTGATGTCACAGTCTGGCATTAATTGCACCTAGCCACTTGCGGTTTGGCCGTTGCCCGAACGGGATGTTGGGCTATGCTGAAGACGCTGTCAAATTGGCCCAAGTATGATATATAGCCCGAACTCCGTTCGGTATGTCTCCTTACTGGGCCAACCCTTACTTGGGCCGATTCTCGTTCGGCATTAATTCTACCATGATTATGCTATCATCATGTGATGGGCCCGTTGCTTGGGCCGGGTATCTTGGGCCTTCCTGATCCGGGTATTGAGCCTCTGGATCAATATCCCAACAATGTTCATTATTATCTCTTAAAATCACTACAAATGAAAAAACTTAAACGAAGTAATAAAGTATAATTGAAATGAGATATAGAGTGAATTAAAAGAAAAAATTCTCTAAATAAGAATAAAACAAAGATGTGAAATTGCCCCAAATAGGAGTAAAAACGTTCTGAAATTTCAAAATAAGACTACCATGTTTTAATCCAAAAATAGGAGTAATTACTCCTATCTAGGGAATAGTAGTACCACAGTCCTATTTTAAAATTCCAAAACGTTTTACTCCTATTTTGGGATTTCCCAACAAAGACTAAGTTTATAAATAGGACTATCATTATTTTATTCTCAAAATAAAACTCATTCACTCCTATTTTAAGAAGTTTTAATCACTTTTTTGTTTTATTCGTACTAAATAAGTCATATTTGGAGAATACAACATGCATAATCTTGTTTTATTTTGAACTTTTTATATGTTCTAATCCTATATTGAACGGTTTCTAATTAAAAATGCATTAGAAATATTAAGTTACTACTATAAAAAATCACTAGATATATAAAACCTATGTAATCACATAGTAACTTATCTGCCAAATCATAAACATAATCATAGCGCCCTCAATACTCATTTTTCCTGGATCCGCCATTGGCTGTTAACATCATGCATTGTAGGTCTCTTTTTTATATCATTCGGTTTGTGTTATATGTGGATAGAAAGTGCTCTTTTTAATTAACATTTGGCAAAATCTAACTTCAATTGAAAGAAGAGCATTGGAGATGCTCTAATAAGTCATTGAAGTATTTTGAGAAAAATTGATATTTTGGATTATTTTAATCAGGTAACTAATAATTAGAATTATTCATGTCCATTTGTCCTATAAAATTTTCCCAAATAAAAGTTTGGACAAAAGGACCTGGCAGAGCTGTTGCTGGTCGCTGCCGCTGTCTGATTTCCTACCGCCGTCGAATTATGCCACAAATTTTCAATTTGCATCTATTATACCGTGTACTAATTAATTATATTATGGGTAATTCATTCCTATTTAGGAAAGACTTAGCTTGGACTTCTAACTAAGGAAAAGGAGTGTGTTTTACTAGAGAAATACTTTAAAATGAATTTACTTTTGTTAAGATTAAGGAAATATATTCAAGGTTAACTTAAAATGATATGATTTAAAAGGAGAGACTAAATTAAGAAGGATAAAAGGTCAAATAGACCCTTCATCATTTACAATTCACCATGATGGATAGTGTACTCGGGGGTAGCTTATCCGATGGGTTACTGCGGGAGTAACTTAGAGAGAGGTCAGAGCAAAAGTAGAGAGAGGGTGTATATAGATGTATTGCTCAAAGCGTATTGAGCGTGGTTTACAAATGGGGAAAGGGGTGCTATTTATAGCAGTAATAAATGCTAGATAGGGACATGTGTCATTATTCTAGTGCTCGAGGGGTCACCTCAACGGGGTGGCACTGGTACTCGCATGTGGCCGCATTAAATGCGGTGGTTGGATGTGACGTTTGTACTTGGTACGTTGATCCAGCGCATGTGGGTGGGAGATTCTGTCGAGGAGATGCCTTCGGCCGTAGATGATTAGCCGAAGGCTCTTCATCCCGAGGGCTCTAGATGCCGAGGGCTACTATTTTCGCCGTTTTCTCCCAGTAACTTCGAGTGCTTAAAAGCAGTTGTACTATAAGTTTATGAGCCTTCGGCCATGGGGGTCGAAGGCACCCAAGTGTACATCGTGGGCTGCTTGGCACTTAGGGCGCTGTGATTTGGGTCTGCTGTGCTTCTTGGGCTTATTGGGCCTTTGTTATGGTAGTGGGAGTCTATGGGCCGGGGGTCCCTGGACCATATACTCCATCACACCATTTAATATCTTATTGCCAACACATGCTAGTTATACATTGTCTTGACATGATGCACATAGAAAAGAATGTATGTGATACTATTATTGGGACACTATTGAACATCCCAACAAAGACATATGATGACAAACATGTGCGGGAACATACAAGAAATGAAAATTCGAGTAAGGCTGTGAGTGAAAGATAAGATTAACAAGGGAAAAAGAAGTCCATGTTTAATGCACGACATTTGTTTTAGAAATCAATCTTTAAATTTTGTATATTATCAACATTTGTATTTATATGATTTGTATGAAAATTCACAACATGGTTTGTCAAATGTTTATTTGTTAACCTTTCTCACATATCATCGGCTTTAGGGCTCATATTCTATGGGGATGCATTTGATCATATGGCCGATGATCAGGTATGGTGTACGTAACTTAATACCGAATATTAATTTGTTTAGCGGACAAAATATTTATTCATTCATATATAATAGATAATTGATCAGATGGATGCCTTATACACCCACTATGTTCGATGAGTTGCCCTCGGCAGGTCGAGAGAATTCCAATACATGGAGAGCACATGTTCTTTTTATTGTTTTGATAGCATTGAGCATCACCTTCCAAATCGCGTGTTGTGTCAATTTGGCTTCGAGCAGGTAATTATAATGTGTATTGGCATGTGCTGACCTTCATAAGATCGATAGGCGAGGGAAGCCTCCAGTGGATTAGTGAGTAAGGCATGTGCAATACATTTTTATGTGAGATAGACAAGCAGAAGTTGTTATGGATTACATGAGATGATATTATATTATCACACGGATGTTCCTATCCCCTTCATTTAGGCTACCTATTCACCAATATCAGCATACTTCGGTTGCTCTACATTGACAGTGAGTACTCTAATAATTTAATCTAACATTTTTTTTATATTTTATGATTTAAATGTAATGCATTTTCACATTTAAAACACGGGCTTTGCAGCGTATCCATGAGCAAGCGGCTGGTACGGTTAGTGAGCTGCAAGATGTTGACACGCACGATGAGGTTATGTCAGGCATTGCTTCGTTATGTGTTGATGTCTTGGGAGAAGTTCACTATGCTCACCTCTTACATATGAGCTCCTCTCAATATTCTATAGCATCCACATCTACAGCAACATCATCTCAGGCTTCTCAGCTAGTGAGTCATGATAGAGTCATTTTTCATCCACATTAGCAATGTATTCGTCCGCGCCCACAACATCCACATGACCTTGATGATGATAAGGATGAGGGCTTCTAGCCTATCTCCATTACATTTATGTTATGAACATCATTTTTTGTATTTAGGTACTTTTGTCAATTTTGTGAAACATCATACTTATTTATGTATGCCAACCTGCAAATGTATTGTGTAATGTATTAATAATGAGTCTTGCTTTGAAAATTCATATTGGTGCATATCATTGAATTGAATCGTTTACAATTTCCCATTTATGAATATGTTTTATATTTTTGTGATATTTTGCTAGTGCATGTTTGTTGGTCCGTAGAAATGGTTCCTTCTTATTGGTCTGTTTAATTGCCTCTTTTGTTGTTGAAGTGGTTGGTTTGTTGTTGTTTGCAGGTGCAGAGACAAAGTTTTCAAATTGTTTAGCGCTTTGTAAGTCGCCAACCTCAATGATGACTTCTAAGTCGTCATTCACATTGGCGGTTTTTCCTAACCATGGTCAGTCCCTGCGATGTATTGGTAAATACTTTTCACCCGACACTATTTTCGAAAATATTTATTTAATTAGTATTATCTCGGGAAAAAAACTCTCCAAAAGAGCTTCGTTTCTAATCAAAATACAAATTATTTCTTAGTTCGAGAAAAAAAAACAATTATCATAATAGAAGCTTTGAGAAGCTTTAGTTCATTACATTCAAATTCTACCTCTAATGTTGATTGGTAAGATGTTCGGATACTTCTCTCTCTATCATAGGCTATCTCATTTTTCTTGGTCGTGATGTCATCTGACGTTCGAAGAAACAACCTAATATCTTCAATTCCACTACTCAAACTAAATATCGGGTCATTGGTTACACAATTGCTGAAACTCTTTGGTTTCGTAAGCTTATTGTTGAACTTTGTGGTCCCATTCAAGCTCTGACATGTGTTTATTGTTACAATATCAGTGTCAATTGTCAAGTACCTCACTACAAATCCAGTTCACCGTTATCATACCAAGCATATCAACGTTGACTATCACTTTGTCTAAGAATAGGTTACTCAAGACGATCTTGTTATTTCCACATACCTACTAGATTACAAATAGTTGACATATTTACTAAAGAACTCTCTGCAGAACCATTTTTATTTCTCAAGTCCAATCTGCCATTTGTAGCCCAACAGATTGAGGGGCGTGTTACCGTATATAGGCATTTACATGTGTATGTAAGCTGCAATCTTTTAATAAGTAATACATTAATAACCCTTGTTGTATACTATAAATATATCACAAAGACATTTACTCGAGATAAGCTTGATGAGTAATCTCACACATCATACACACTAAAAAGATGTGTTTCCTCAACAGCGACAAAACCATAGTACTCTATTCAATTTTCATTTCTTTTGTCAACAAATTATTTCTTCCACGAAGCAATTTAGGAGTCATGAATGCTTCACATGAATTGAAAGAAGATATAATGATGAATAGATGATTGAAATGAAGGTAACGGAGAAAATTATAACTTAATGACTATCATAGTATCATACTATCATAGTAACTTTAGTCACTATGATTGTGTTCAACTTTAGATCATAGTGACTATTTATAGTATCTATAGTAATATTTTTGTCCATAAATTATATTTCATTCATATTCAAGGAAAAACTTCATGAAAGAATTGTCCATAATATAATTAAGTAATAGGGAGTAATTTAAAATGGCGTTGGCTTATCCTATTGACTTTGGAGTTTCTATGTCTAATTTAGCCTCTACTTTAAGCTCTTATGTAGACTAATTTGTACGGAGTAATTATTAAAAATAGATGGTTAAATAATAGGTAATGCTCAATTACGAAGTAGCAAACTGTAAATATATAAAAATATGTTTCAAAAACGTCCGAAAATAGAAATGCAAAACTAATTCCCCAACTAAAGCTTCAATTAGTTCAATAACGACTGAAGTAATTTAGATGACAATAAATTTGTAAGCAAAAATTAAAGCTTCAACAGTTTGATGTATCAACGGAAGTAGGTTGCTTCAATTTGGTTTAGAACAGGCTAGACTCTAGAGGGGGTGTTTACCAAACAAAAACAACTTGGTTTGATTCACTTGGTTCAGTGAATTTATTTTTTGTTACGGAGTACCTTTTTATTCAGTTTGGATTCTGTGGAACTTATTAATACGTTTGGACACCATACTATCTATTAAAGCAATAGAAAACAATTCTGACTTAGCAGATTCTACTTATCTATCATTTCAAAGCCGAAAAATTATCAATAGCCTGGAATGGGGTTCAATGGGAGTTAGGCCGGCCAGTCATCCTTAGATAGTACTCCCCTCCGTATCACAATAATCGTCTCATTTTCCTTTTTTGGCCGTATCAAAATAAGTGTCTCACTTTCATTTTAGGAAATAATTCCACCCCAAAAGCAGCTGCAATACACTTTAATAAAGTAAACAGTACTGCTGCAGGAAATAAACTCTTACTTTTTCAAAAAGTGTACAATAATCCCATAAGTTATCTTAAAATACGTGAAAAATGGACACTTATTTTAATACGGAGGGAGTATCTCATTGACACGAGTTCAAGATTTAACATCTATTGCATATCACAATAACCAGGATTGAGGAAGAGTAGAAGAACATTTACTAATCAACAGTAAGAGCCTCCAAATTCCACATCTCTCAACAAAATCTCATATTGAAAAGTTCTACATGTTAAACAAAATCCCATCCCTGGTACAGATGTACAAAACATAAATTATATTTAGAGAAAGAAGGGTTTCTGGTAGAGCTTGAAATGATATTTTCCTAAGAATGGATAACATGGCATTACTCGTGGAGTTGTGTATATGAGGTTCCTTCATATGAGTTACATACCTAAGCAACCACATTTACATACTTCAGTCGTCATTTATCCGCTTTCTCTTGGACAAGTTCTTTGATCTTGCATTAGCCGTGCTGGAATAGATTTCATTTTCCTGCCGTGTATGAATCAACACACACGACTTATTCTTATAGTAACAATAACAGCATACACAACATCGGCAAACAAATCAGGGTACTTTTACCTTTCGTGATCTCTTTCCCTGCCGCCCATGCGTCTTGAAACGTTTTTTCTCCTTTCTTAGGCGCACTTTCTTTTCCTATGGTATAATAATATTTTATTACTACACATAAAGTCATCAATAGCAATCTATATACAACAAAATTTAGTAACTCCATCCCATGTTTACCCCAATATTTGACTTTGCATCTACGTTTTATTATTCTTTGACTTTTCACCCCATAGAGGAGTGCAACCCAATACTAATGTAAATTCTATGGATGCAAGCGATGTCTAACAGGTAGGATGCATGATCTAACAGAAATGACTCATATTGAGAGTGCTCTAGATGCAAAGCCAAGCAGTGAAATAGAACATGGGTTGCAAAACCATAAGTTCATACATCAAATAGCATGTTGCATGTTGTTTTAGACCAATACGCAAAGAGCAATTCTACGGAGATGTTTTTAGTGACATTCTTATGTGTAATTCAATCAATACTTGACCCACAGGACACAGCCCACTGAAAAGTTAAAACCACATCTTGAGAAATAAATCTAAGATTGAATACGAAAGGGAAACATAGGCATGTCACACAAAAGTGTTAACAAAAAGGCATTTCTTCGAAGAATTTAGGAAGTAAGAAATACACCTTTTTCCTTGATGAATCCTCTTCCTCTTGGCCATCAATTCTTCCATCTTGATTGAGCATAAGCTTTAGCCTACCTTCTTTCAGTAATTTCTCGGATCTTGCATGTCTCTAACAATAAAATATAATGAATTGCCCTATGTTAATTGGTGGGGCACATGAGAGGGAAAAAGGAAATAAAGCTGCGAGAGAAAATCATTACTTTGGATTTCAGATGAGCATTTAAAGCCTCCTCTGACAAAAGGACGACTCTAGGGCATATCCGGCACTTGAAAACAGATTTATGTCTCAAGATGTGGATTGAATTTTCATTAGGGACGTAGCTCTCAGTCATAGTTTTATGCTGAATACTGTCTGATACACCCCCACCAAAGTTGCTAATTCTACTTTTGCTTTCTCCATAAGTTACAGTTCCACTATCATCATCATTTGCCGGGAGCCCTATGAATAAGAACAATACCAAAAATCAGGCCTTAAAAGTTAAGACAATGAGAGAAAAAGAGGGCCTATATTATCTAGCATTTGGTAAAGATAAAAATGATAAGGAAGAGTTCTGAAGGATAGACACATGGAGGACCATTTATTCCAAACAAACGGATGTGGCAAACAGTTGCAATAATTACGCAATGTTTGAAAACTAAATTGAACTCTTCTAGGTAAATTCACCAATCTCATTATCACATCATAGTTTTCTGCATAATCACATCATCATCATCTTAGTTTTAAAAAGTGTGAGGCTTCATTAGGTGTTTTGGTAAATCTAGCCAAGATGCTGTTAGAGTAGCACATCGGCTATATTTTAACAGGTGCACGCCTCACGAAACATAGGCGTACAGCTTTGCTAAAAATTATTTATACTACTTGTACGTGATATCTTCTACATATAAAGAACTGTGAAAATACCAAAACGCATTAAACACCAACATAAATAATTAAAAGATGAACAAATGCCACATTTAACTTTTCTTGTTCACTAATAAGCTACCACTTTACACAAGGAAACCACTAAAACATCAACTCATAATTTACCTCCTTACATTTGAAAGTATCATGACTCATAAGGCAAAATTAATATTGCAAAATCACAACAACAACAACATCCAAGCCTTATTCCCAAAAGATTTTGGGGTCGGCTAACATGAATCAATCCATGATAATAGGAGCCAAAAAGAAAGGAAAATTAAGAAATATAAAAAGATAAGGTAAGATAAAATATAAGATAAAGATAAAGATAAAGATAAATATAAGATAAAAGAACATAAGAAAGTTAAAAGTTAAATAAGATAAAGAAGATAAAAGAAAAGAAAACAAGAGAGAGAAGAGAGAGAAAATAGATCAATCCTCCACACGAATATTGCAAAATCACAATGCACAAAAATATACACATGAATATCACATGGATAGCAAAGACTAGCAGATACAAGCATCCAACCTGATGAATCGAGAATCCCTTCATTCGCAGAGCTGTCTTCACTCTCATATCCTATGTCATTTGAGTAAATAATATTAATAATCATAAAAAGTAGCAGTGGAAGTCTGAAATCATGTGCATAAATGAATTTCAAGTTTGTAAGGTATAATTATTTCAAGTTCGTAAAGTGTAACTACATATAATATTATTATTATAAGGGCACCCAATGGTGAAACCCCGTATGGATTTCAAACCCCACTTTTTGGTTGCTCCCATTTGCCACATGGCATTTGTAATTGAATATTCAAAGAAGCCTCTTGACCCCTCCAACAATTGGAAGTGTGTCACGCATTTTTGTTATAATTTTAACAGTGTCAATGTTTTCCTTCCAAATTTCATCCAAATACCACTGACGTGAAATTTTAAAATGTTAAATATTCAAATAACTAAATACAAAAACCCTAATGTTCTTGGGTTTGTCAGACTTCATCTTGCAACACTATGTATCAATTGGGATCATGGTAGTCAATGGCGAGATATGGCGCGCGCCATATGCGCCATCTCCATGAAAAAGTGGTCGTCGCCATAGCGTCATATGCGCCATCGCCATGCGCCATGACAACTATGCTCGGGTTAGATGCTTCAAGGGCCTCTTGTTCTTTGACAATTGTGTCAGGCAACTTGCTATTGGAATCTGAAGACATGTTGATAATACAAACTTGAAAAACACAAAAACAAAGAAACTATGTGGTCTGGTGGTGGAAAAGTGAGGTAAGACGATCTCTACTTATGAAAACGAAAATAGATGTATTGGGAAGAAAGTATCTTTATTGGCTTCTTGAAGTGTCAAGAGGCATAAAAAAGGAAAAGGTGCAACTCAAGATCCTGAATCAGTTCTAAAGGTGAGTCCTTTTGAGGCCATTCCCCGACGGAGGATTTTGTAAATCCAAAATTCATTTGTCCCTTGGGCGTAAAATAAAACCAAAAACACCTAAAGTTTGACCCTAACAATATGCCAAGAATTTCACTTGAACTTTTAAGACTTGGGGTTTCATCTAAAAGGTCAGATTTGTATTTCTATATGGAGGCTCGTTTGAGAACACCAATCTTGTAATCCATGTGTTCGTTGTTGAGGTTTACCATATTAAGATTTGATGTTCATCTAAAAGGTCAAAAGGAGTAGACCAAAACTTCATACGTTGATTCATATTTTTATAAGCAACACACAGCTTAATAGTAACCACATCAATAAACCAATTAGACCAAACTACACGCAGAAAACCTGTTAAGTTTTGCATTCGCATTTCATCTAATGAGTTACTTTTTCTATCATAATCATAATGTTCTTCATGGCTTTCTTGTTCTTCATCTTCTTCTTCTGCTGATGCTGCATCTATTTCAGAACCGGAGGAAGATGAGGATGACTGGGAGGGAGCATCCCCATCCCCGTGTTCAAGCTTGTAAAATCTCCTTTTAATCATTCCTCTCCCCTCTAGTCTTCACACCTGCAAACAATCAGAGAAGCGGTTATCCCGATTTCCAAATCCCGTACATCTGCAAAGACATGAATTGGCACAATTTGCACCAGCCCATACGAGATGCACCCTCAGCCCGAGTTCGTTGTAGCACAGAAATAAAAAGAAATCAAACTTTCGGACGTCATATAATAATTTCAACGAACAATAATGAAATTATTGTCATGCGTAATGTAATAGGTTATGGAGCACTGAGACGCCACACCTTGGGAGAAATCATGGGCGGATGTGCTTGAGTGCAGGGGTGGGCTTCAGCCCAACCCAGTTTTTTATAGTTAATATAGGTATATGTTATTTTCTGAGCTTACCTCAAAATTAATTCTCAACCCAGTGCAAAGTTAACACCCAGCCCAACGCTCCAGCCCACATCCCAGCCTTACCTGCGCTTCTCGACCCACATCCCAGCCTTACTTACACAAATTAGAGCTGCCGGTTGCGAACGATTGAAGACCTGCGAAGTGAACCTGCGAGGAAGACCGAAGACGTGAACATCAGTCGTGCCGCCTACGTCGTCCGCCCACCACTGTCCCTGTCCGGTGTCCGCCTTTGGCCTTCTGCGGCTCTGGCCGCTTTGCGCCTCCCTCCGGGTAAACTCCAAGTCTCCAATTCTCCAAATTCAATTTCTGTTTTTGATTTTTGATTTTTTGTTGTTGTTAGATTGTGAATGTGTTCTTCTCCAAATTCTATTTCTAAGCTCCAATTGCCAACTTGTAGTTATAAGTTATTGTGTATTTGTGTAATAATCTATTATTATTTTTAGCATTTTAGAGTTTTAGGGTTAGGGAATCATTATGATTATTAATTGAATTTTCCAGTACATCATTAAATAGTGTTTAACTCATTATAAATTTAGAATGATTAAAGATAGAATTAAAGAGTAGAAATGATTTAGTTATTATACAATTGAAAATTGAGAATACTTATTACATGTTAGTAGACCCCGAATTCTTTTGGGATTAAAGGTTGGATGTTGTTGTTGTTGTATTGGAAATGTTTTTTAGAAATGGGATCTTTTGACGTTAGACGACATTGATGAGGGACAAGTCAAGAAAATATTTCAAACATTTGACAAAGACCTATAACACAAAATATCAGAAACACAAGAGGTGCAGGTGAGAAGGAAACTATGAAACTTCAGCCTATACTCATCTTAAAATTGCATAAAACTTATTCAGAAGGACTAGGGTGTTGAACAAAGTAAGATCTGAAATTGTACTAATTTTAGGCATTTAGTCTAAGGAGTTCTCAATGCCAATTTGTGCTTACAGTGTTGTTGTAGTCTTATTGTACTCGCTTTTCTGTGATGTGCCCATGGGAATAATCTCACTGAACTAAAATCTCGTTCTACAAAACATGATTAAGTAAATAAATCTTTTAATAACAACTTTTGTATGTTTTCTTTAAGAAAATCAACTATGAATTTCATATTCACATCACATTCAGATAAAGAATCTCAAGTGTATTAATCAGCTTATATGTGGTAAATATATACCCCTCATACTTGGGGCAAGTTTAGCTATTCACTGAATTCAAAACCCAGCAAACATAAAAACTAAAATTATAGGTGATTCAGCCAACTAAATCAAAGAAGCAAATCAGCCAAGGAAATAAGTGAAGCAAATCAACCAAGCAAATTATTGGCGGCACACTAAAATATTATAATTAATCTTTTTATTTGAATGGATTGATTTTCTTTCTCGATTTAAGTAATATATATATATATATATATATATATATATATATATATATATATATATATATATATATATATATATATCAGAAAACAATTAACTAGTAACAACTATTTTTTGTTATGGTCGTTAAAGATAAAATTTAATAACAATGAACACATTATTCAATGTTAAAAGAAACTTTTGTAATGACAAATTTTTAAAGTTGTCGTTATATGGTGGTCGTTAAAAGTCATTTCTCTTGTAGGGATTGATGATCTACATTGAACGAGACTTTGTCAATAATATAGATTTAGATTCTATTATTGATGAATTTTATATTTTGAAGTCGTGTAGGGCACAACTTAAATGATGTTTTGATGAATATTTAAAGTGTTGACACTTGACTTATTATTAATTTGTGTATTTCAATTTATTCCCCAGCCCACCCATTGTGACTTTCTGGATCCGCCCCTGGGAGAAATATACACACAGCAACAGCAGTGAGGTGCAAAGTTTGGAGAGGAATTTGGTCTGGAAGAAGTGCGTGCAGGTGACTGCAGTGAATATGGGTTGTGGATGCAGCGACGTTATGGGCTTCTATTTATCTTTCAAGAAGGGTTGAGACTTGAGATAACGGATGCTACGAAAGAAAATAGGAAAATAACTTTAAATAATATACTCTCTCCATTCTTCCTCTTCTCTTTGATTTGGAGCCTTTCTCTCATAAACCTTGCCAAAGAACTTACTGATCTGCAACTCTTCTTTTCCCATTTTATCAGTTGTATTTATTTCATTATTTTCTGAAGTTTGACCATTTTCTAATGCATCTAAGTTTCCAATAGAATGCATATCTAGATTAATGTCAAGAAAATCAAGATTGTCATGACTATGTAACACATTGTTAGCATCTTCATTTGAACTCTCCCCCTGAAGATGAGTATCAAAAAATACTTGATTTTCAACAAAAACAGTGTCCATTGAAATAAACATCTTTTTTGTTGAAGGATCAAAGCATTTATACCCTTTCTGTGTGGATGAAATACCTAGAAAGACACACTTAGTTCCTCTAGGATCAAATTTACTTGCAGTTTTGTCTGGATTTTTAATAAACACAGTGCAACCAAAAATTTTTAAAGGAAGAGTGCTAATCAATCTAGTAGTAGGGTAACATTCTTGAAGAATACTAATTGGAGTTTTAAACCCTAAAACTTTTGATGGCATCCTATTTATTAAATAGGTAGCATGTAAAACAGCATCTCCCCATAAATATTTTGGAACTTTCATTGAAAACATGATTGCACGTGTAACTTCAAGTAAATGTCTATTTTTCTTCTCAGCAATTCCAATTTGAGCAGGAGTATTAATGCAAGAAATTTGATGAATTATTCCCTTTTCAGCAAAAAATTGATTCAGATTTGTAGAAAAGTATTCACGGCCATTATCACTTCTTACCATTTTGATATTGGTATTGAATTGAGTTTGGACCATTGCATAAAACTGCTTAAATACATATTCTATTTCTGATTTTTCCTTGATTAAGAATACCCATGTCATTCTTGTATGATCATCAATAATTGTTACAAACCGTCTCTTTTCTTTTAAGGTAGGGACTCTAGATGCTCCCCAAATATCACTATGCACAAGAGTAAAAGGACTGGTAGGTTTGTAACTGTGGGGAAGATATGAATTTTTATGATGCTTTGCAAGTGCACACATATCACAATAAAACTGTGAAACATTTTTATTTTGAAATAATTGAGGAAACAACTTTTTTAAATAATGGAAACTAGGATGACCTAGTCTATAATGAATTAAGTACAACTCATTATTACTGGGAAAAGTAATAGTTTGCAGACAAGTATTTCTTTGACCTTGTTTATTTGATTCAGTCCCTTTATCAAAAATATAGAGTCCATCTTCTTCCCTAGCACTGCCAATCATCTTCCCCGATGCCAGATCCTGAAAAATGCAATATGAAGGATAAAATTTAACACAACATTGGAGATCTTCGGTTAATTTGCTAACAGAAACAAGGTTGCAGGATAGGTTTGGGACATGTAAGACTTTAGAAAGATCAATGGAAGTGGAAACTTTAACATTTCCAGTTCCTGCAATGACTGAAAGAGAGCCATCTGCAACTTTAATTTTCTTATCCCCTGCACAGGGTTTATAAGAAGAATATAGATCGGAAATGGAGGTCATGTGGTCTGTTGAACCTGAGTTAATGACCCAGGTGGTGTTTAGTTTTCCAGAACAGAAAAATGATGCAATTTTACCATTCTGAGCAAAAGAACAAGAAGGGTTTTCTGATGTAGGGTTCTTTTGGGTATTGAGAAATTGTAGGATTTGCTCTATCTGATCCTTGGTGAAAATTGGCTGCTTGAAATTGACTTGTTGCTCTTGATCAGTTTCAGGTGTGGCAGTATGTAGGGCCCTTTCAACCTTTTTTTGTCCTGCTCCAGGTGGTTTGCCATGAATCTTCCAACAAGTTTCCCTAGTATGCCACAACTTCTTGCAATGATCACACCAAGGCTTCTTCTTCTCATTTCCTTTGGCAATCATTGCTGAGGACTCTCCAGGTTCATCATGATGGACTGGAGTGTTATTCATAACCCTTTTCTACTATCTTCTACCCTGATTTCAGAAAATACCTCCCTGATTGAAGGTAGAGGTTTTTTTCCATGTATTCTTCCCTTAACTTCATCCATATCTCTATTAATTCCTGCTAGGAACATATAGACCCTGTCATTTTCCTCCCTCTTCTTGTGTCTTGCCAGATCCTTGGCACTTTCCCAGTCTTCAGCATCATAGCATTGGTCCAACTCTTGCCATAGAGATACCATCTCATTATAGTATGAGATGACATCTCTACTTCCTTGTTTGGACTGCCACAACCTTGTTTTTAATTCATAAATCTGAGAAGAGTTCTCAAGATCTCAATAGGTTTCTTTAATTGAATCCCATACCTCTTTTGCAGTTTTCATGAACATATGAGGTTTGGCGATTGATACATCCATTGAACTGAGAAGCCAGGCTGTTACCAAAGAGTTTTTTGACCTCCAGACGTTGTAACCATCATCACCACTCTTCTTCTCCTCTACTTCACCCGTTATGTATCCCAACTTTCCTCTTCCATCTATTGCCAGCTTGACAGACTGTGACCATTCTAGATAATTGGTTCCATTCAATCTATGTCCAGTAATGAGCATAGATGAATTAACCGAGGCCTGGTAGATTGTCATTTGGCTAATTTGGGAGTTAGGGTGATGGTTTTGTGAGTGGGGGAGAATCAGAGTGTTCAGTTTCCACCATTGTGGTGTTTAAACAACCTTCTCTGATACCATGTAAGTTTGGGAGAATAGAATTGATTGATTCATTCCATCACTCGGTTACAATATATATAGAATACAAGTCTAACAGTCTAACTGATGAGATCCTAAAAAATATGATCTGACTACCTTACCATACTTATGTAATACGTGTGAGTAAATACATCAGATAAGGCTAAGTATTTTATCTACAACTAATTCGACTGTACATTTTTACAATAAATAATAAAATTAATAATAAAGAATACGGAGTATTAAGTAACATGATGCAACAAACAACAACGATGCAACAAAATCAACAAGATGCAACAAGGAACAACAAGATGCAACAAAAAACTACATGTGCACAATAACAAAAAGCAACAACATGCAACAAGGAGCAACAAGATGCAACAAAAAACTACATGTGCACAATAACAAAAAGCAACAAGATGCAACATATAGAACAACAAGATGCAACAAAAGCAACATGCTAACAATAACAAATAGCAACATAATTTATTTATTTATAAAGGCAGACTTTGGGAATATTCATTACTATTGAGATGGAATGTGTGATATTCTTCAATTATAATCATGACCAATCTAAGGGATATTATTCACTTTTTGGAATTTCCTCCAGAATGACCTTCATATCAACCTCAGCCCCGGTTGCAATAACTCTTATCAAGTCACCTTCATTTGTACCTCTTTTGTTAATTGCACCCAGAAGTACCTTCACAAAGTACTTCTGAGGGTAGAGAAGAGCTTGCATTGTTGTTCTTGGTATGGAAGGGAACTCATCTTTTCCAGCCCCTTCCAAGTCCAGGAGGACATCTTGTCCATATTCATCTCTCTAGTGATTCAAGGTTGCTTTGATGTGGCATTTGCTCCTTGTAGTTAGAATCCTATGCCATTATCATCAACATAGCATTTGTCTGATTTCAGCGGTAGTCCCAATTGTGTGTTGTGCAACATCTTCTTCAAGGGATTTCTTGAAACGAGCATGATAAGCCTCTCTGACAACAATAAACTCCTTATGTGACCTTGTACACACAATCTTCACAAGCACTTGATTGTTTGCCGTTCATTTCTTAGTTGCTTCATTGGTCTAGTGTCCAGAGCACTACAATTTTCTCGAATTACAAAATTCACAACACTAATGTAATTGTATATTTTTACATAAGCAAAATGGTTAAAGTAAGATAGACAGGGCACCAAGCCAGCAATCAAAAGGAGTAAAAAAATATCAGGCTATCAGCTAGAAATTTAGAATACAGTCAAAGGTCAAATTAGAGCTGAAATTTACTAAGTAACTAGTAGGCTAACCATGACCACTACATGTTAAACTGATATGCATACAACCATCACAGAGGTGTTGTATGCATCACATGCCTCTTTCCAAACGGTGAGCCCTCCTCGCAAACATAGAGAAGAAAAATCCCTGAAGGCCGAAGGGGCTAATGCAAACCCTATTGTTTTTTTTTAATAAGAAGAAATGGCTTAGGCTAAGTGAACTTAAATATGTTCTTTAATCCTCTGAAAATTGCAGAAGGCAGTAGAATTTCATGAAAAGACGAGCTCATTCTGTCTGGACTACATAATAATGACCTGACATATGCGTAAAGCCATATGAGGAGGGACTACTTGCTCTTACTAATCATTCCATCACTGTAATTCCTCCAGGAGCTTTGATCTTTTCGAATTTGCCTCCTCTTTGGTGACTCCTTGCTTAAGTATGGCAGACACCTTTTCCACCAGCTCCTTAGCTTCCTTCAACCCCAAACTGGTGAATGAACGCACATCTTTGATCACCTCGCTTTTTGCAGCCGCATCAAACTTCTCTAGCTTCACATTAAATGTCGTCTTCTCCACCTTCTTCTCTTCCACCTTCGCAGGCCCGCCTTGTCCCACTCCAGCCCCCCCCCCCCCCCCCCCCACTAATGCCTTCTTCTGATGAAATGGCTTTCAGCACAGGAAACCATATTGGTTTCTCTCATTAGATTCACGTTAATCGGAAACCATAAATAAACCTTAACTATATTAATTATAACCAAAATTAGTGAAACTAAAATACTAAAGATTTTAAACACACACCTACGAATATGAGACATGTAGGCAATCAGGCCATGATTATGTGAGCTAAAGAGTAACCGAGCAAGCAAGGGCGGGGATCGGGGGTGGAGCGCGGAGTCACAGAAGGCAGAGGAGTCGAGCAAGGAGGGGCATAGGGCGGAGCTGCGGAGCCATGGATGGCCAGAGGGTGCGATCGGCGCGGGGCAGGAGGGGAGATCGCTGGTCGAACAAGGAGCGGGCATCCAGGCTGCCAGCAATCAACGATGAAATCTACGATGGGTTGGAGTTTTGATTTAGGATTTAGGCTACTTTTGAAATAAAAAACTAAAAGTGAAAAGATGAAAGTTAAATATGAAAAGTAAATTATTAGGGGACATAAATGAAATGCATTTGGGAAAAGAAGACTTCACCGGATATTTCCACTATTTTCAATGAGAACTTTATGGTCTTTTGTTTATTTTTCAAGAAGAACGGTTGAGACTTGAGATGACCGATGCTACGGAAGAATAATACGACATTTATAAATAACTTTTTTAGTAAAAAAATACCAAAAACTCATAATAATATCAAAAACTTTATAATAATACCAACAAATTTAATATATATCAAAAGTGATACATAACAAATTTTCACTAAAAATTCAATTATTTAACTCATCAAAAACTAATATCAAAATATCAAATAAGTGATTGTATTTCCAAATATCAATTATTTGATGATTTGGTATTAGTTTTTTATGTCTTAAATGACCGAATTTATTGTAGTAAAAGTGACTCTTTTTTATTTTTGGTTTACATTCTCATAATTGGGATTATTAAAAGTTATTTCTAATGTATTATTTTTGGTTCATGGGAGAGAGTTGATATTATTTAGGATGTTTTCTTTTGTGTTGTTTTCAATCCCAGACCCGAACAGATTAGACCAGACCAGACTAGATCAGACCATAGTTATAAAATACACAGAGACCGGACATTTACCAGACCAGACTAGCAAATTTAAATCCAAAATAAAACATCTTTAAAGTTAGTTTCCCAAAGAAATTTGTAGAAATAATCCGCATTTAGTCACTGGAATTTCATTAGTATCCGCTTGTAAAATATTTTTCATATCACAACTTTCAATTTTTCAAATTTATTCTTCAAACTTTTTATGGGATTTTTCACCAATATTACTAAATTTAAGTCAATTTCGAAAAATGTGACTACTTTTGAATATTGATAAAAATGTTACTAATGAGGTCATGTATTTGGAATAATGTCACTACAACTCTGTTTATGTCACTACGATTATTTGTTACTGAGATCTGTTACTATCGAATTTTATGTCACTTAGAGGTGTCACTATCGAATTTCATGTCATTTAGAGATGTCATTGCCGTTGTGAAATATGTCACTGTGATCGGATAATTTTCTGGTGACTTTTTCCGGCAAAACAATGACGACCAACACTACCGTCGGCACCGGCGGCCCACCGTCAATGTTGTCTCCCCCGCCCAACCCCAGCTAGCTCCATGGCAATCCTCAACCATCACTGGACGCCGCTAGAGGCGTCTAGCCTCATCGCAGTCCCGACAACCCTATCCAGCCGCCTCACTATTACCAGACCAGACTAGCAAATTTCAATCTAAAATAAAACATCTTTTTAAAGTTAGTTTCCCAAAGAAATTTGTAGAAATAATCCGCATTTAGTCACTGGAATTTCATTAGTATCCGCTTGTAAAATATTTTTCATATCTCAACTTTCAATTTTTCAAATTTATTCTTCAAACTTTTTATGTGATTTTTCACCAATATTACTAAATTTAAGTCAATTTTGAAAAATGTGACTACTTTTCAATTTGAATATTGATAAAAATGTTACTAATAATGTCATGTATTTGGAATAATGTCACTACAGCTTTGTTTATGTCACTACGATTATTTGTTAGTGAGATCTGTTACTGTCGAATTTTAATGACACTTAAAGGTGTCACTATCGAATTTCATGTCATTTAGAGATGTCATTGCCGCTGTGAAACATGTCACTGTGATCGGATATGTTTCCGGTGACTTTTTCTGGCAAAACAATGACCACCAACACCACCATCCTCACCGGCGCACCATCAATGTTGTCTCCCCCGCCCAACCCCATCTAGCTCCATGGCAATCCTCGACCATCCCTAGCCGCCGCTGGAGGCGTCTAGCCTCATAGCAGTCCCAACAACCTTATCCAGCCGCCTTAGTATTGCAGATCTAGAAACGAGGATGGCCGGAAACCGTCGTTTGACTTCGCCCTTCTATCTTGTCATCAATCCATCGAGGATGGTGACATATGTGGTCTTTCACACCCCCAAATCGGTTAAAGGGCGTTGCATGTGAACATCGATGTAGGTCATGTGAAGGGAGAGGTCGGCGGCGGCGATGGAGCGGCACAGTTGTGGCAATTTCTTTCTCAGCAGCAGCGATGGGGCAGCGCAGCAGTGATGATTTCCTTCTAAACGAGTGCGATATCCAGAGCTCTCTAACCTATGCCTTGATGAAGAATAAATGCAAAGTCCGAGAAGAGACGTATTACGGGAGAGATGGGTTAGGTAATAAGTTCAAATCTGTATTTTGTCCAATCAGATATTGCTCATTTAAAACTCTACTATTAAAATATTTTCCATATCTCAACTTTCAATTTTTCAAATTTATTCTTATAACTTTTTTTATTTCAAAAGTAGTCTAATTCTAATTTTAAAACCAATTGACAAATGACATTTGACATTTCATTGTCTCTCCTCCCACTCCCTTGCATCTATCATGATTCCCATTTCAATCATTATTAAGAACCGAATTATTATTAAGATTTGATATTTTTCAAAAGATTCCATCTATTTTGCCTATGAACCGAACTGATCTCAAGCCTAACCTGAACTGCCTAGTTCGACACCAAAATTGGAACCCAAGAGTCCAAGACCGGGAACCGCTTTTAAGTTTTATCATGTCCAGTACCCACTCATGACCCGGGATCAGAAAATTAGAGGTAGGGAGTAGCTGGACCCGATTCGGTCCCAAACAATACTGGACCCGATTCCGGGGCGGGCCAGACTGCCAGACCAGGTCCACCCCTATTGATAGATTTCACACATCGCAAATGGCAATTGAGTGTATAAACGAATTTGTTCAGATTGTTGATAACCAAAATATACATACATCACTTGGTACTAAAACAAAACGACTACAGCGTTGCTTACATATTCTACCAGCTAATACTGCTAGTCATACTCGGGAACAAAACTCAAAAGCAGAAAATAGGGATGGACCAAATCGGGTCGGCCCAGTCCTGAACCGGCCCGGCCCGGCACTGTGCGGGCCCGGCCCGGCCCGGTTAACGATAGGGCGGTGCGGGCTTTTACCCGGCCCGGGGGAGGCCAGCGGTTCGGGCACGGTTCAGAAAAATGAAGGCCCGGCCCGGCCGGTTCGGGCCCGGTTCGGGCCAACGGCTAGTTTTTTTTAAAAAAATTGTTTTGGCTATCCAAACAGGCCTTAGAGTCGTTGTGATTGAACCCAAACGGCTATATAGCCGTTGGGAGCCTTCCTGGGGTCCCGGGGTGGGTTAGGGGGTGGGGGTGGGGGTGGGGGTACAAAAAAACTATAAATACTCCATTTTTTATATACAATTTACTACACATCTTCTCCAAATATTCCTACTCTCTAATCTCTATTCTCTACTAATCTTCTCCATCTTCATCTTCTCAAATTTATAACTACATATATTATATTATATTTACATATATAATCATCTCTAATTTATTTACTTATATTTACATTTTAGATATACTTAATATATACTTATATATATTAAAGTATTATATATGAGTGTATTACTAATCTTACAGTAATATACTTATATTATATATACTATAAACATAATATTATATATTACTAGTTAATCAACTTATTATCTACTTATAAATATATATATATTAAGTATATCAACTTATACACTTATTATCTAATTGTTACATTTATTAATTTCCTATCATAGTAGTTAAATTGTTACATTTATTAATCTCTTATCATAGTAGTTAGTTGTTACATTTATTAATCTCTATAAAAACTAGTTAATTGTTAAACTTGTTAAATAAAGTTGTTAGATTGTAAAACAAATAGTTCGAATTTTGTTAATTCGAAATTAATTATTTAATTGTTAAATTAGTTAGTTTGTTACATTTATTAATCTCTTATCATAATAGTTAACTGTTACATTTATTAATCTCCTATAAAAACTAGTTAATTGGTAAACTAGTTAATTCGAAATTAATTGTTTAATTCTTAAACTAGTTAATTGTTACATTTATCAATCTCCTATAAAAACTAGTTAATTGTTAGTTTGTTACATTTATTAATCTCTTATCATAGTAGTTAATTGTTACATTTATTAATCTCCTATAAAAACTAGTTAATTGGTAAACTAGTTAATTCGAAATTAATTGTTTAATTCTTAAACTAGTTAATTGTAACATTTATTAATCTCTTATAAAAACTAGTTAATTGTTAGTTTGTTACATTTATTAATCTCTTATCATAGTAGTTAATTGTTACATTTATTAATCTCCTATAAAAACTAGTTAATTGGTAAACTAGTTAATTCGAAATTAATTGTTTAATTCTTAAACTAGTTAATTGGTTCATTTATTAATCTCTTATCATAGTAGTTAATTGTTACATTTATTAATCTCTATAAACCAAGTTAGATTGTAAAACAAATAGTTCGAATTTTAGTTAATTGGTAAACTAGTTAATTCAAAATTAATTGCTTAATTGTTATTCAAATTTAATATTTGTTATATTTTTAATATGGAGCGTGGTAGAGCTTCTGTAGATATGGGTAACCTCCGCCGCAACCGAACAAAAGAGATTGCGAGGAATCATCCAAGGTCACGCAAAGGTAAGGGAGGGCCGGGGTCTTCATCTCAAACCCGAGATGATTTTGATGTGGATTACAACCAAAGATATGGGGATGCGATGTCCGATGAGCAACTAGAACAACTTTTGCAACAAAATCAAGGACGTTTTTTTCATCAACAAGACATCCCGCAAACCATTGACGAAGAAGAGCTTGAGGATGATGATGCGGAGGAGAGGGATCCACGAACGGTCGAGGACGAGGATCATGGCACACCGGATGATGAGGAAGAGGAAGCGGAAGTGGCTACTTCTTCCCAAGCCGGTGGGAAATCTGAATCTGTCTTTAAGGCAAATTTTACAAAAGTTAAAGACCTCGAAATCGAGATATGGTACGCAACATGCAAGCATTGCAACAAAAAGTATAACTTAGGAATTTTTGGAGGGTACGGGAGCGCCACAAGGCATCTTAAGGCCAAGCACCCGGCGGAATATGTGAAATCGGACAAAGGCAAGGGAAGGCAAACCCAAATTTCAAGGTTTGCAACTAGTCAACCCTTTGGTAATTTCTCCTATGATGATCAAAGACATTTGACTGGTATGTCTCATTTAATTGTTGAAGAAAATTTGCCTTTTATTTTTTTTGAAAGTCTTGCTTTAAAAGAATATGCTCAAGGTTCTTTAAATCCCCAATTTCGAAACTATAGTCGCAAAACAATTAAAAAAGAAGTTATAAGGCAATATGTTTTGGAAAAGCAAAAATTACAAACGTTTTTTGCAAACTTTGATGGACGTGTTAGTATATGTAGTGATATATGGGAGGATACTCATCATCATTTATATTATTTGGGTTTGACTGCACATTATATTGATGATGATTGGTGTATGCATAAACGTGTTCTTGCTTTTCGTGAATTTAATGATAGACACATCGGTGATAATATTTATATTCTCATTGAGCGTATTTTAATTGAGTATAATTTGATTAATAAGGTGTTTGCAATTGGTTTTGATAATGCTACTAATAATACTGCTACTATTCCTAGATTGCGTGAATTGTGTGGTTCATCTTCTTTGATGGGTAGGTTTTTTCATGAGCGTTGTGCATGTCATATTTTAAATTTATGTGTAAAGGACGGCCTAGCGGCGTTGGGAGATGCTATGGAGGTGGTGAAGGGGGGAATTAAACTTATTTGGGCTAGTTCTCAACTTAAGATGCAATGGAGAAATTTTTTGAAAGAAAGACGTGTCAAATATTGTGCTTTTCCTAAAGATTTGTCTATTCGTTGGAATAGTACTTATAACTTAATTAAGGTGCTTATTAGATTTAAAAACCATTTTCCTGCTTTTTTAAAAGAATATGCTAACTATATTATAAATCCGGCCGACATCGACATTTGTGAAAAAGTTTTGAATGTTTTGGTGTATTTTAATAATGCAACTCAAACTTTTAGTCATGTTTATAAACCTATTGCAAACCATTTTTTTGTTGAAGATGTTAATCTCGCCGGCGCTTTTTGTGAATTTGCTGATGCCGCTTACGTTAGTTATTTTTGTGACTTCATGAAACAAAAGTTTTTAAAATATTATTCCTATATTCCGCATATATATAGTATTGCATTTATTCTTGATCCTCATTTTAGACTTGCTGCTTTGTAGCAATGTTTAGATTACTATTATGCTTCTTTTTTTGGGCCATTGCCTATGTACGACGACAAGGCTATAGACCCGAAACAACAATTTCAAGAGGTTAGTAATTTATTATATCAATTATTTAATGAGTTTCATGCACAATACGGTAATGCACCCCCTCCCCTGCCACGAACATCTTCTTCATCTAAAGGAAAATCAATTTTGAAATCTGCATTTGGCAATCTTATGAAAAAAAGTAAATTGACTCCGGTTAATGAACAAAGCTCGATCAACGAGCTTTCTTGTATCTAACATTTCCTGTTTAGTATGAAGAAGGTGATGACTTTGACGTTCTTCAGTGGTGGAAGGAAAAAGAGAGAACGTTCCCGATCTTATCAAAGATGGCTAAGCAAGTGCTAGCAATGCCCGTATCAACAGTTGCTGTGGAACAAGAGTAGGGGTGGATTCGGTTCGGGCCACCCGGCCCGGTCCGCTACTGTGCGGAATCGGGACCGGCCCGGTCTGGCGGTCCGGGACCGGGTGTAGACCCGAACCGATGGGGATGGGCGGGGCGGGTACAGTTCCTGAAAAAGGTGGCCCGGCCGGGTCGGGCCCGGGTCCGGGTCCAACGGTCCATTTAAAAAAAAATTGTTGGGCCCCAAACTAGCCGTTATGGCCTTGGGGGGTGGGCTGGGGACAACCTAAACGGCTATATAGCCGTTGGGTGGGGTGCAGGGGGGTCCGGGGGGTTGGGGGATGGGGGTAAAAAAACCTATAAATACTCCTAATCTTAAACATTTTTTCATATCTCTTCTCCAATTCTTCCTAAATCCTATTCTTAACTCTCTACTCTCTAATTCTCTTATTCTCCAATATATTATATTTATTATTATTTATATATCTACTTTATATTAATTATCTACTTATAATTTATAAATACATACATTATAATATTATATTACTTATATTTGTTATCTAATTATATATTACTTATACATTTATTATATCTATTAATATAGTTGGAATTATATCTAATTAATTTGAAGTCATTCTATTACTCCCATCCGAAAGACCGAAAGACCGAAAGAGGTACGAAATTATTCTATTATTTACACTTGTTTAATTGTGTATTAACGTTACTTGAAAAAAAAACTAGTTAATTAGGTTGTACAATTTGCTATAACTCGAATTAATAGTTAGATTAATAGTTAATTACTTTATTACAATTTTTTATTAATTGCTACATTTGACTCTAGTTTAAAAAACTAGTTGTAATTCTAATTATAGTTAAAGTTAAAGTGTATTAATTTAATTGTTAGTAAACAAAATAGGTTGTACACAAAACTAGTTAATTCACTAGTTAATTTGAATAAAGTAAACTTTAAAATACTAATTTGCTATAACTCGAATTAATAGTTAGATTAATAGTTAATTACTTTATTACAATTTTTTATTAATTGCTACATTTGACTCTAGTTTAAAAAGTTAGTTGTAATTCTAATTATAGTTAAAGTTAAAGTGTATTAATTTAATTGTTAGTAAAAAAATAGGTTGTACACAAAACTAGTTAATTCACTAGTTAATTTGCTATAACTCGAATTAATAGTTAGATTAATAGTTAATTACTTTATTACAATTTTTTATTAATTGCTACATTTGACTCTAGTTTAAAAAACTAGTTGTAATTCTAATTATAGTTAAAGTTAAAGTGTATTAATTTAATTGTTAGTAAAAAAAATAGGTTGTACACAAAACTAGTTAATTCACTAGTTAATTTGATTAAAGTAAACTTTAAAATACTAATTTGCTATAACTCGAATTAATAGTTAGATTTATAGTTAATTACTTTATTACAATTTTTTATTAATTGCTACATTTGACTCTAGTTTAAAAAACTAGTTGTAATTCTAATTATAGTTCAAGTTAAAGTGTATTAATTTAATTGTTAGTGAAAAAAATAGGTTGTACACAAAACTAGTTAATTCACTAGTTAATTTGCTATAGCTCGAATTAATAGTTAGATTAATAGTTAATTACTTTATTACAATTTATTATTAATTGCTACATTTGACTCTAGTTTAAAAAACTAGTTGTAATTCTAATTATAGTTAAAGTTAAAGTGTATTAATTTAATTGTTAGTAAACAAAAATAGGTTGTACACAAAACTAGTTAATTCACTAGTTAATTTGCTATAACTCGAATTAATAGTTAGATTAATAGTTAATTACTTTTTTACAATTTTTTATTAATTGCTACATTTGACTCTAGTTTAAAAAACTAGTTGTAATTCTAATTATAGTTAAAGTTAAAGTGTATTGATTTAATTGTTAGTAAAAAAATAGGTTGTACACAAAACTAGTTAATTGAGTAGTTAATTTGCTATAACTCGAATTAATAGTTAGATTAATAGTTAATTACTTTATTACAATTTTTTATTAACTGCTACATTTGACTCTAGTTTAAAAAACTAGTTGTAATTCTAATTATAGTTAAAGTTAAAGTGTATTAATTTAATTGTTAGTAAAAAAAAATAGGTTGTACACAAAACTAGTTAATTCACTAGTTAATTTGCTATAGCTCGAATTAATAGTTAGATTAATAGTTAATTACTTTTTTACATTTTTTTATTAATCGCTACATTTTTTAGATGGATCGTCCTAGATATTCGGTTGATATGGGTAACCTCGAGCGCAACCGAACAAAAGAGTTTGCGAGGAAGAGATCCCGCAAAGGTAAATCACATATCGGCTCTTCATCTCAAAGTCGAGATGATTTTGATACGGGTTACGCAAGGAGGGATGAGGATGCGATGACCGACGAACAACTAGAACAAAAATTGCACCGACATAATTCCCGCTTTTTTCAAGACCAACCGAGGACCATTGACGAAGAAGAGCTCGAGGACGAGGATGTGGAGGAAGTAATTCCGGAGAGCCATGACGGCGAGGAGGAGGAGGGTGGCGGCAGCCATGACGCCGACCAGTCTGCCTCATCCCAAACAGGTACAAAAAAAAAGTAAATCTGAACTAATGGCTAATAATTTTTCTAAGTGGAAGGACTCGAACACCGAGAATTGGACCGCAACTTGCAATTGGTGCAAGAAAAACTATAGCTTGGGATTTCAGGCGGATACGGATCCACCACAAGACACCTTAAGTCCAAACACCCGGTGGAGTATGCAAAATTAGGCGGCAGAACGGGGAAGCAAACTCAAATATCGAGGTTTGCAAATAACCAACAAGCTTTTGGTAATTTCTCATACAATGATGCACAAATTTTGACAGGTATGGCTAACTTACTTGTTGAAGAAAATTTCCCTTATTTGTTTTTTGAAAGTCTTGCTTTTCGTGATTATGCACAAACTTGTTTAAATCCGCAATATAGAGGTTATAGTCGCAAAACGGTTAAGAAAGAAATTTCAAGGCTTTATGGTGCGGAAAAGGTAAGGTTACAAAATTATTTTGCAAACTTTGATGGACGTGTTACTGTATGTTCTGACATATGAGAGGATACTTATCATAATTTACATTATTTGGGTCTGACTGTACATTATATTGATAATGATTGGCATATGCATAAACGTGTTCTTGCTTTCCGTGAATTTAATGATCGTCACACCGCTGAACATATTTATATTTTGATTGAGCGTATTTTAATTAAGTATAATTTAATTGATAAGTTGTTTGGTATTGGTTTTGATAATGATACTAATAATACTGCTGCTATTCCTAGATTGCGTGAATTGTGTGGTTCTACTTCTTTGATGGGTAGATTTTTCATCAACGATGTGCATGTCATGTTCTAAATTTATGTGTGCAAGATGGTCTAAAAGCGTTGGGAGCATCGTTGGAGGTAGTCAATGGGGGATTAGACGTATTTGGGGTAATGGACAACTTAGGAAAAAATGGCATGATTATTAGATAGAAAGAGGTGAGAGAAATGTGGCTTTTCCTAAAGATTTGTCTATTCGTTGGAATAGTACCTATAAGTTAATTGGAGTTCTTCTTAGATATAAACAACATTTTCCTGCTTTTATGAAACAATATGATAACTATGTTATAAACTCGGCTGAGATCGACACCTGTGAAAAAATTTGTAATACTTTGATATATTTTAATAATGCAACTGACACTTTTAGTCATGTTTATAAATAAACCTACCTCAAACCAATTTATTCGTGAAGCTGTTAATCTCGCCGGTGCTTTTTCAAATTTTGAGAATGCTGATTATGTGAGTTATTTTGCTAGTTTTATGAAGGAAAAGTTTTTAAAATATTATTCACATATTTCACATATTTTAAGGTACTGCATTTGTTCTCGATCCTCATTTTAGAGTTGGTTCTTTAGAAGAATGTTTGAATTACTATTATGCTGCTTTTTTTGGTCCATTGCCAATGTATGAGGACAACCCAATTGATCCGAAAAAAGAATACAACGAGGTTAGTGATATATTTTATGCATTATTCAATGAGTTTCATTCACAATATGGCAATGCGCCCCCTCCCCCGACACAAACATCATCTAAAGGAAAATCAATTTTCAAATCTACGTTTGTCAATCTTATTAAAAAACGAAATCAACTCCCGCTACACAACAAAGCACAATTAATGAGATTTCTTTGTATTTAACATATGATGTTGATTTTGAAGAAGATGATGATTTTGACGTACTAAACTGGTGGAAGGGAAAAGAAAGAATGTTCCTGATTTTAGCAAAGATGGCTAAGCAAGTGGTATCAATGCCGGTTTCTACGGTTGCCGTGGAACAAGAATTTAGTTCGGCCGGCAATGTCCTAACGCAAACCAGAACGAGGTTGAGCGCAGAATCTCTTGAGATGCTTATATGCTACCACGATTGGTTGAAAGCGGCCCGTAGAGCTCAAGAAATTGACATCACCCCATCCCAACACTTTATGGATGAATCTACAACCGAGGGTGGCTCTACCTTTGCCGGAGATTCCGATTGAATGATTGATTAGTATTTCATGTTTTAATTTTACCTCCAATTCTCAATTGTAGTTCCTATTTAATTTTCAAATGTAGTTCCTATTTCATTTCAAATAAATGCACTTGAAGTTTGTTTTTAATACTTGTATAAAACTATAAAGTATAAAATATAAATTATAAAAACAAAAAAAAATCTTTAACCGGCCCAACCCGGCCCGGCGGGTGGCCCGACCCGTGACCCAGGCGGGTGGCCCAGCCCGAACCGAACCCGTCCAACCCTCGGGCCGATCCCGAGCCCATATGATACAAACCGGTGGCCCGACCGGGCCTAGGCCTGGTCCGAGTCCATGACTAAACAAGAGTTTTGTGTGGCCGACAACGTCCTAACTAGGGATGGACTCGGTTCGGGCCGGGGTCGATTCAAGCCTTGAACCGGCCGTGCCTCGGTTCAAGTTATAGGAGGCCCGGAACCGGCCCAGGTAACCACCGGGTCCGAGCCAGACCTTGGTTATATTTTTTTTTTGGGCTTTTCCTATTTAACCCACAACCCTCCCCCTCACCCCCAAACCAACCCTAACCACCTCAAATGACCCAAAATACCCAGCCCAACCCAAAAACTTAAAAAAAAATCAAAAAATAATAATAAAAAATAGGCCCAGCACGGGCCCGAACCGGTCAGGCCGGTTCACCTTTTGAAGGGTCCGAGCCCGAACCGAGAATCCACCAAGCCTGGTGGCCCGAACCGGCCAACCAACCGGTTCACCGGGCCGGTCGGGGCCCGCACAGTGGCGGGCCGGTCCGGTTGACCCGACCCGAGTCCACCCCTAGTCCTAACGGATTATAGGACGAGATTGAGCGCAAACTCTCTTGAGACGCTTGTTTGCTTCCACGATTGATAAAAGGCCAAACGTAAAACTCATGAAATTAGCATTGAACCCACCCGCCACTTTATGGAAGAAACAACTGAAGATGGCGGAAATTCTGATTGATTCTTATATATTAAAAAGTGTATTTCATGTTGTAAATTTTGCTCAATTTACAATTGTACTACATATTTCAAATTAATACAGTTTAAATTTTTATGTCCAACTAATCTGAATTAAAAAAATAAAAATAAATAGCCCGAGCCTGAGCCCGGCCCGAAACGGCCCACAACCCGGCCGGGTAGGCCCGACCCGGACCGGACCCGGTATCACCCCGGGCCGGTTCCGGGCCCATGATTCAACAAAAAAAGCCCGCCCGGGGCCGGCCCAGAACCGGACCCGGACCGGCCCAGGTCCATCCCTAGCAGAAAATGTATGGGGGCTGCATCTCCATGTTCCACCAGCTTATTTGTCCCTAATTGCCTAAAATCCTACAAATAACATACTTATTATGAACAATAGAGATATTTTCCCATGGGATTATGGGAAATGTTTTAATTATTACACAGTATCTCAACAGTTCCAGGCACTTCTTGTAGTCTTCTTCATATGAAAAGATGGAGTCGTTGCTTGTTACTATCCCTTGAAGAAATAAACACGACGCTCTAGCATGTTTTTTCAGCAAACATTTGTCATGCACCTGTCCAAAGGTAGCGCCCAGAGTATTGACATACACATTGTGTTTATATCATTCATTCATGATAATCAGTCTACCTTTACTCTGTGGAACTCTAGGCCTGTTTCACACACAACAAAGCATGTTCAGCCTGGCTTGACAAGGAATAAAACTATAACAAGTGCTATGCTGTCTGTGTTGTCCTAATATGAACAAATTCCAAACATCAACTTAAATTGTTTTTTCCAATTCAGAAATTACATTAAAACTTCCACTAAATCATGGAACTAGAATTTAAATATGACCAAAATCTGATAGATAATTAGATGTCACAAGTGAACTATGTTGACCCGTGAATAGTAAAGAGTTACTTTCATTTTTGGGATAGGGGTAGTATTTGCAATAACCAAGAGAGCTTGGACCAACAAACAGTACTCACCCACAGAATATAATTAGAAAAGTTTCCTTCCGGAATTTTTGCCGTTGCCATCACCAAAATTACCAAATCCACTGGGCCGACCAGAACCAAATTCTCCGAAACCACCAGACCGGTTAGAACTATTAGGCCCTCCAAAACTGCCACCACGATCAGAGCCGCCATGGTTCCCAAACCCACCGTAGCGATTTGAACCACTCTGGCCCCCTCCTGGTCGGCTTCCACTGTACCCCCCTCCTGATCGGCCTCCACCAAAACCACCACCTGGTCGGCCTCCACCAAAACCACCACCTGGTCGGCCTCCACCAAAACCACCACCTGACCGCCCTCCACCAAAACCACCACCAAAGTGCCCACTACCAGAGCTCTCATAACCACCACGGCTGCCACTTTGACGCATATCGCTGAACATGTTTTCTGTTCCAGCCTCTACTTCCATTCTTGGGAGCTTTTGTAGGATTGACATACAACTATTAGTGAAGCTGAAATGTGATTTGCTAAGAGAAAATTATAATTAAACAAGTCTAAAGATGAGCACATCATCCAAATTGAAATGCAAGAAGAAATACTACTATATATTCAACAAGTGTATACTACTGGCAAAAAGAAAGCATCGTCAGGAAAAAAACTAAACAAGGTCTATGGTCTATCAAGGACAAACATCAAGAACTTTTTCTTCTTATACCTTTTAGCTAAGATCTATCACCTATGCACCCAAAAATCCCATCATAATTCATTGGGAGAACTATCAAATAAGCCCTCGAACTTTTATAAAAATTGCAAATAAGCCCTTTTACAGGAGGCTTTCTACGGCTGTCGCCATTTGGGGCAGTTTCCGGTGGAATTTTATGATGAAATTTTTTGAGCATCTTCTTCATTAAGTCTAGTTTAACCATACCAAATTTCAGCTAAAAATTCAATCGAGAAGGCAGTCAAATGATTTTCTGAAATATATTGCACTGTCTAACTGCGCAGTTATCTTCAAAAAATCATTTGACTGCCTTCTCGATTGAATTTTTAGCTGAAATTTGGTATGAGTAAACTAGACTTAATGAAGAAGATGCTCAAAAATTTCATCAAAAAATTCCACCGGAAACCACCCCAAACGGAGACAGCCGGACAGAGGCTCCTATAAAAGGGCTTATTTGCACTTTTTATGAAAGTTCGAGGGCTTATTTGATAGTTGTCCCTAATTCATGTCAAGAAAATCTATATACGTGAAAAGTCAATCTGCCTGAAGAATGCAAGCAATATTGAATATATGTGAAGTTACAAAATGTTATAATGAAGAAAGAATTTGGCCTTAAAATCCAGGAGTGAACAGCACTATACTGCACTTTTCAGCTGGCACTAGCACATATGAATGAGCTACATACATAAGTGTCTTTGAAACAAAAGCTTTTTAGTAAGCTATATTCTAATGCTGCATTTTTACTAACACAAAAGAAGCATAGTGAGAACATTCGATACCCTGTGTGCTTGTACCAAAAAGTAAAAAAAAAACATCCTAACAAACTCTAAACTCTTGACTCATGTAATGATGTATCATAACATGAGACTAAGAATCTTCTAATTTTAAAGTTCTCGTAATATTTCAGATAAGAAATTTCTAGAACTGTCGATACTCACAGAGAAGATATGATTGACATTCATACCTCAATGAATCTGGATCCTACATCACGTTCAATGCCTTTCACATCTCTCGACTGTTGTGCTGAATACATGAGAATTGCAGTACCTTTCTTACCAGCACGTCCTGTACGGCCAGATCGATGAACAAATATCTCTGAAGAGTTTGGGAGTTCATAATGCACTACCTGATCATAAAATCATTTATAAGCACGATACACAGATTTTAGGCAGGGCTGTAACTGAACAAGGGTGTTCATGAGCAAACTCGGTTACTATACATATACGATAAAAATTTTGAGCTTGTTAGTTGGTTGAACAGCTCAACAGAGTTCATACAATTAGCAGCCTCACTCGAGTTGGTGTTCATGATCATGCCTGTTTGTTATGTATATGAACAAATTTTTGATATATTGTATATTAAATTTCTTATTTTTTGTATATATAATTAATACTACCTCCGTCCCGAATTGATTTCCAAATTTGACTATTTTGGGTCAAACAGTTTAATTTTATTCACTTAATTAGGATATCAATTTTTAATTATATCGTAATTTGAAGTTTAATTTCCATCATTTACAATGGAGCCAAAGACTCACTATTTTTTTGGCTTGGGAATATGATGGAATAAAGCAAAATGATTCACAACTGTCTGCGCTTCTTTATTGTGAAGGAGCAGTCGGTCCATACAACTTTCGACGCGATTTTCACCACATGTCATTCAGAAACAGTCTCTTTGTGCTGTAGTACATAGGTAAGACTGCGCACATCCAACCCCCCTTACCCCACCGTAGGTGGGGAGCGTTTGCGGCACTGAGGTAATGATGAGCTGATGATGATGATCGTAATTTGAAGTTTGTGACTGAAGATATTTTAATGTAGTTTCTGAATATTTTAATTATTAAAAATTGAATTAATTATCAATAGACACAATTTAACTTTAACATTGGTTGAACAAAAAATGTTGACTATGCAAATCAATTTGGGACGAAGGGAGTATAAGATATTTTTCCTAAAATATTACTCCCTCAGTCCCAAATTGTAAGATACATTTACTATTCACTTGGTAAACATAAATCACTCTTAATCTTTTATTTTATATATCAAAAGTTTATGAAATTTGAATTATTTTTTGCAGGTTTTGTAGGGGTTTTAATGTAGTTTCTGAATATGTAAATTTTATTTTCTAAAACTAGTTTGAGTGTTGACAGGTATCAATTTGCTTTATCGTCGGTCAAACATCGTAAACCGTAAAGTATCTTACAAATTGGGACGGAGGGAGTAATAAAAAAGTCATGGACAAAAATGTGACTTTTTAACTTTTAGTGACTATAATTGTGTTCAAAGTTACTATGATGTAGTGACTATGAAGTAAACTATGAACACAATAATAGTCACTAAAACTTACCATGTCACATTTTTGTCCATCACTTTTCCAAAAGTGATATTAGTGGAATTTTTTCTAAATATAATTTTATCGGGAAAAAAAACATCTCAGGTATAAAAAACATGCCAAAGGTTGAATATCTCAATTGATAAATATTTTGATCCCTTAAAGATTATTTATTTAACTTAAAATTGATTGACATCTTTTAGATTTTGAGTATACTATGAAATAGAGTGATTGATCTTACTGTAGTTTTTCTAGACAAAAAGGATTAGATTTATTTAGTTTTAGTTTATGATAATATGGTATGCATTAATTTGTTTATATATTTACTAAATATTTTTTAGCTTAATGTTAGAAGTGTGTTTGAACATTTGCTCCACATGGTTTGGAGTAGTGTTTGGTTTGGACTGAGGGGCATGTAAAATGTCTCACATCAAATGATATAATATGTGTGTCCCTATATATAAACCTGATGAAAATCTTACTTACTGGGGAATACTAAAGTAACATAGACCCAATAAAAATTAATCCACTATTTTTCCGTGGAAATATGAACCAAGTCAATGAAGAGGGAGAAGAGTTCCGAGTCACCAATAATATACACCATTTTAACAAACACTTCATAAATATTAAGGACAAAAGGGTATAGCCTTTGAATTTTTACTAAAGGAATTTCATCAACCTAGGACCGGAAAGAGACGAGTTATCAATCCAGGACTTGAAAGATGAATGTGTCGGTATATGGCCCGAATGATTGAAAAATATCAATCTAGAACCTAAAATTTCATAGTTTTTTGTTTTTTATTAACTCCATGGGTTTTTTGTCATAAATAGGACTAAATGTTGCTTAAATTCCTAAATAGAAGTATGTATACTTTTATTCCCTACATAGCACCATTATACCACTTTTACCCCTCTAACTAATTTCTACCGTTATCACCCATTCACCCTTTTCTGTTCTGCTCAGGTTGAAAGTCTGCAACAGTGCTGCAACAGTGAGCTTATAAATGGCGAGCAATAGCGAGCTGCGGCGACCGAGCAAGCAGCGGCGAGCGGTGGCGAGCGGCGGCGAGCAGCGGCGAGCGGTGGGCTTTAGTTAAGATCTGGTGGTGAATTTGAGGCTCGCATAGTTGTCATGGCGATCGCCATGGCTCAAAGGCATTTTTTCATGGCGCATATACGAATGGAGCTAAGACGACGATCACTTTTTCATGGCGATGGCACATATGGCGCATGCCATATCTCACCATTGACTACTAAGGAGGCTCGTTATTCTCCGGTGTCTCTTCCTTCTCCTTCTTCCTCAACTCCTCCTCTCTAGCTCTTCTCTCTCTCTTTCTCCCTCTTTTGTTTCATCTGAGATCCTGAAATTTCGAGATGCTCGGTTCCGTCAGTCCATATGCATTGAACAATGGCAACTTCTTCATCTTCTTTGATTTTTAAAAAATGTCAAATTTTGTTTTAAAAATGCCATGAGGATGGCCTTTTACTCTTCAAAAATGCCATATCTTCCTTTGAAAATGCCATTAAGAAGGCATTCTTGACTCATGTTGGCATTCTTATATAAATGTTCATACCAACGACAGCAGCTTCTAGATCTGAAGCATCAGTGGCCAAATCTGCAACGGCAGAGGCCGGATCTGCAGCGGAAACGGACAGATCTGCGGCAGCGGCGAATGCCGGAGACGGTCGGCAAGTCTGTGAGCGGCAGTATGTTTTGCCCAGCTTCAGGGGTATTTCTGTCCAACTACAAATAATAACTCCAGTTTGGGAAAATTTTAAGCTTTAATCCTATTTTAGCAATTAAGGATTTATTTACTCGTATTTAGATAAATCTCCCTAATTCCATTGCTAATTTTTGATGATTTTTTTTCACAAAAGTTTGTGAGTTGAATAAATCTAAATAACATTTAAAATTTTAAAAAAATAAAATAATAAAATTCATGACAACTTAGGTCCTAGATTGATACATGAGTAGTTTCTAATCATTTGGAGCTTATACCGATACATTTCATCTTTCAGATCTATGATTGATAGTTCATCTATCTTTCAAGTCCTGAATTGATAAAATTCCTTTATTAAAACATCAAGTAACTTTAATTCAAATGTTTCCTTTCCTTTTTTTTCAAATATTTCCTTTCATTTCCCTTTGTTTCTCACTTCTTTCTCATCTTTTTTCCCCACCAACCTGCTTCTTTTCTCTATTTCTTTACCTCAATCAAATACAAGCTTACTTTGGATAGAAAGAAATTGAATTTTACATATTAAAACAAGGGTCAAATAAGAAGTTTCAACTTTTCATTTTGGACCTGCTCTGCCTTCAAGGGAAAGAAAAATAGGAAAACGTTTTTATTCTTTTTAATGGGAAAAGATCTGGAAAGTTTTCCTAAATACTTCTAAAACAGAACTCATGAACTCACTTTGAAATATTATCATGGTCAACAGAATGTAAAATAGAACACCGCATTAATCCTAGGCTAATGAGAGAATACCAATATGGTTACTCCACTAAAAGTGACACTTTTGTCTACTATTTTTGTTATAGTCATATATTTGTCATTCTTTAAAAAATGCTTATCATTGAGATAGTTGTTGATTATAAGACCCATACTCCAAATTCCATGGTACAACGTGCATGTGCTTCGTATTTTCGCAAGTATGATACTCCCACTAAACTGAACTCAGGAATGAATGAAGACTGACCAAATCAACATTCGGAACATCAAGACCTCGAGCAGCAACATCAGTGGCCACCAATATGTTGAAATGACCTTGTCTGAAACCTGATAGTGTTCTCTCCCTCTGATTCTGTGAGATGTCTCCATGCAATGCTTCACATTTGTAGCTTCTTTGCATGGCATACGCTAACCTATCAGCATCACGTTTTGTTTGAGTGAAGACTATGCATTTCCCTCCTTTTGCATGCTCCTAATAACTCACACAGAACACCAGACAAATTAAATAACAAAAGAAGATTAAAGGCATAGAAATCATGTCTAAATGTCAGACAGCCACAGTATGCTTTCTTACGGTTATAAGAGGTCCAATTATTGATGGTTTCTGGTGCATATCACAAGCAATTGAATACAGAGAAATTCCATCAGCTAATTTCTGATCCGAGTCTCCAACCTACAAGACAAGCTAATCTAATGATTTTGACATAAAACATCAAAAAAACATAATAGAGACATGATCAAAATTATTTACGAATAAGACTGCATCTAAAAACCATAGAAACCCACAAGATCGATGTGAACTGGACTTTTTAAGAACTTCTGAGTAAGTTTAAGAATCCAATTTGGCATTGTGGCAGAAAACATCATTGTTTGACGCTTCCTTGGAACTTTTTCTAAAATTGTTTCAACATCCTCGGCAAAACCAACATTAAGCATCTGATCAGCTTCATCCAGAACGACAAACTGAATTTCTGTTAAATCCAGAGCACCCCTTTTGATCAGATCAATAACCCGACCTGGTGTGCCAACCACCACATCAACACCTCTCTCCAGCTGACCCATTTGACTTCCAATAGGGACACCGCCATAAACACATAATGTATCCAAATTAGGGGCAGACTCGTAGAATTCTTTGTCCACTTGTTTAGCAAGTTCTCTTGTCGGAGCCAAAATCATTGCTAAAGGGTTTCTTCCCTTCCTGCATTATTAAGAATAACGAAACTTTCTAATAAATCTATCTTGTGTCAAATGGATATACAACAAGTAGAGCATGATGATCAGTGTTGTCAAATAGCGACTAAGTCGGTGCAATGGCGGGTGGTGGTGGCAAAATTTGAGCAAACCGCCATTCCATATCAGTGGTGAGGCGGATCTTCATGGCAGTTCATGGTGCCCACCATGGCAGTATGGCACTATATCGGTATTACACTATGTTGGATCACCAAAATGACTGGCCCTTTTTTACCCAATTGGTCGACCTAGCTGGTTTGCTCCGGAACCCTAAAAAACTCTCAGGTGAAACTTACAAGCATTTGTATTTTAATTCAACAAAAAGAAATAAAGAGAGGGAAGGAAGGAGGGAGGCCTCCTAACTTTAATCCTGTAAGCTTGGTTTGTTCTTCGTATGCGACTCTTGCTCGTCAGGATTGTCTCTCCTTTTCTTGGACTTGTTCTCTGTGTTTCAATCAGCTTCACATCCTCCATTGTCTGACCTCCTGGAAGCTTCCCATCCTTAACTTCTTCATTCAAAGATGCCTCTGTATTTTAATTTAATTTTCTATTTTTTAAATATAATTAAAGTTTGTCTCCTACAATATTTTTTATATGATCTGCTTTTCTCATCTCAGGCTGTCAGCTATTTTTTCATTCTTTGCTCTTGCAATTCGTTTTTTCATTTGTTCACATATTCCGGCTACTGGTTATGTTACGTTTGTTCACATGTGAGAGGCTCTCTCAGTTAATATTCCGCAGCAATTAGACTTATCCGGTTCATTAGAACTTTAAATTTAACACTTATTATTCGGATTAGTGAGATTTTAAGTTTAAGACTTTTTCTATTTGTAAAAACTTTTAATTGTGGTGGTATACTAGTTCTGTGCTACGACTCAGTGTTTAGTATTTTCTCTGACCCAAAATGATATTCGCTTTTATTTTTCTCCATCCACACATTTGTACTTTATTCCCTAATTTTGAGTATCAATTTGTGATCATTTTTTTATTTACTTTGTGTGATTCAATAGAACTTATAATTTAGTTCCTAAATATATAAATCTTAATTATTAACACTGAATTATAAGAAATTATCGGGTGAGAATAAACTTTATCGTTTAATCCTAAGTCAACCTCGTAAACCATTTTTGTACATCCTAACGACTAGTGTAATAAATGTTACTGCTTACTGGAATTGGTTTATTAGTTTATTGCTTACAACCAGTATCTAAACATGACTATTACTCACTCTGACCCAGTATCTTTGTCCTGAATTTATTCTTACTTCACATTTACTGTACAAATTTAATACCTACCACATAATTCCACTTTTATTAGTAATTGTGTCACTTTATCATGTCTCAATCTTAGTGTACTACTCCCTCCGTCCCACTAATATTGGTACGGAAGGGAGTGGTGTGGTTTTTAAGAAAAGTAGAATTATGTGGTTGGTAATGAGTTGATAAAGTGGAAATAAAGTAAGAATGAATTAGAGTCACACAAATGTTACCAAATATGGTATGGGACAATAATAAAGGGACATACAAAAAGGGAAAAATGGGACAATTATAGGGGGGCGGAGGGAGTATAATGTAAATAAAAGTACACTCAATAATATTTACATCTAGATATGCAATATTTTTGTCTGGTTCACTATGCTTCAGCCATTTGGAGCAACGTAATCTGTCATATTTATACGAAGGCTTTTTGGTTATCCGCCAAAACCCACCAAATGGCATCGACAACATAGGATGATCATCAAAGATACTAATATCTAATACTACGTAAATGTACTACATCGTGAATGAACATACCCATGTTTTGCATTGAAACGAATTATCTTATCCATGATGGGAATTCCGAAAGCTAAAGTTTTCCCTGTTCCTGTTCTAGCTCGCCCTATCATGTCAGAGCCTCGCATTGCTGGTTCTAGCACGGCTCTCTACAAAATTTCGTAATTAATAAGTTTAATGATAGTTATCATAAGAAATTAAAAAACATCCATATTTGGACATAAAGTTATATTCATTTCTATTGAGAACAACACAAAACTGCGTTGAAACACGAGCACAAAAGTCTAGTTTGTATTAAACAATATTTGTTTGGAAATAAAGAAAATGCAGGACATTGCACAGAAAACTACTCATGTATTCTCATAGATGCTATCCTGGGGGGTTTGTACAGGATTTCAATAGTATAATCCCCTCAATCCTGAGTCATGTACTACAGGATAAAGCTGTACCATTGAAAACCTCTCAACTACGTAGGAAGTTTTTTAAAACGCAAAACATTTCTGGGGGGCTCTAGATTAAGAAAACGTGAGCACCCAGTTTTAAGCTCACTTTTTAAGATTTAAAAGGAATCAGACTTGTTTTATGATTGGAAAGGTATCAGATATAAGTTGGATCATGAAGTTAGAAATAATTGGAATGATATGCTTATATTAATGATTAATCACTTTAACTTCGAGAAAACCAAATCAACTTTTTCTAGTTTTAAGATTTTTTTTGTATAAATAACTGAAAACAGAAGGAAAAGGATACGGAAAGAGGCATAAAGTTTCAGGGTTCTTTCTCAAACACCTGAATGGGGAAGAGCTTCCTGATTCCCTTCTGAGCCAAGGCAGATACGATATCCGGAGAAATACCGAGATTGGCTATCTCAAGCCCTTCTTCATTGTCAGGCAAATCCGCAATAGCGTAATCGGCTGCCAACGGCTGAGAAACGTGGAAACCCCTTACAACCTGACCAATTGACGGCGTTGCAGAAGACGATTTCCGGATGCTTGGAGAGCTACGAAGTATGGCAAACGCTTGAAATTGGGATGTATTCGATGCCACCAGCCTATCGGAGTCCGAGGAAGACGAGTGAAAGAGATGTGATATAGCGGTGACGGAAAATCTTTTCGAGATCAGCGAAGAAGAAGATTTCCTCAACATGAGGCTACCCATTTTCTGCGAGTAGAATATTTAGGTTTACAGAGCGTAGAAGGTTTAAGTAGGGTTTAGAAGAAGTGAGCTTCGGAAGTGCAGAAATGAGAAAGGAACAAACCCAAACCCGCCTTAGTTGAGGGAAGGAAGGAAGATTAACGGTCTGTTTGGTAACACAATAGGATTCTGTAGATTCTGCACAAATTTATTTATGAATTTCGTGGCTCCATTGCCTGATTCTCCAACCTTACTTTTTCTTATTATTATACAATTAAGCGCGTGAAAATAAAAGTTATGTATTTGCCTATTTGGTGAAAAGATTGGCGTATAAGCATGATAAACCGAAAAACAGTGTTACCAAACGGCCTCTACATACTACATCCATCCCAAAAAATAAGGGGATGTCTATATATTTTCTAATTTTCAAAAAAAAATCGAAAAACAAGAAAAGGAAAACAGGAATACCTCTTTACAGAAAGAATTGCTGAAAATTAAAGAAAGAAAAATAGAAAAATGTTTTTACCAAATCATTTTTCAAAATCAAAAAATGAGATATGTCTCTCATTTTCTTTTAATGAATTGGAGAAATGAGTTTTACTAGTTTTTCATATTTGAAATATGTGAACGCTGCAGTGGTGCTGCAATGAATTTGCCTACTTGTGCCTAGTGATGGACCCTTTCCTGGGTTGATCCCGTCCAGTCCCGCTCCGGTCCTAGTCTGGTCCAGTCGACTACGTGGCGGTCCTTGTCCGCTCTGGTCGATAACCCGGCATGCAGTCCCGATTGAATCCCTGTTTTTTAATCATTTTCCAAGGTGAAGAGTTTTAAAGGAGTTGTTAGGTTGTCAATCAATACATGAAAAAAGAAAATAATTAATCAAACTAGCCATTGGGACCAGTCGGGACCGGCCGGTTTCGGCCCCAACTTTTCTCTTCATGGGACCGGGGTACCCTATTTGGGTTGTACTAGGTCCGGTTCTGGACTGTGGCCGTATTTTAGGTCTTTGGTCAGTCCTAGAATCGGGTGGAAGGTTTTGGTGAACATGGTTTCAGATTTCAAAATGAGAAACTGGAAAATGAAAGCAAAGGATAGGAGAACGAAAAACTGGAAATTAAAACAGAAAAATTGGAGAACAGAAAACAAAAAAAAAATAATTGGAAAATATCTCCATATGTAAACAAGCTCTAATTGTATTTGATGGAGTATATTCACGTATACCCCAGGGGTATCATAATCGTCGACAATAGATCACAGGAGCATCCCAGAATACTCAAAGTACCAAGCTCCCAACAAAGACCGGCCTCGACCTCGAACCACCGAGGTCAGGACCAAGCCCAAAATGACAAATTGACAAAGGACTGAAAACCAGTCGAGGCTGACCTCGACCCCCTGAGGTCGGCGGAAACCTCGAGCTCGGGAATCATCTAGACATGGCAGGATACGAGGCCCACCTCGAATACACCAAGCTCGGCACCAAATTTGACCTCGGGTATGGACGCAAGGCCAACCGAAGTCAACAAGGGAGTCAACGTTACGAGACAAGACCAAAGACCGAAGACATATCCTCTAGCAACGAGCACCAGCAACTGAGCTCTGACCTCAGGGAGCTCGGTGTCTCACCAAGCACTATGGACTTAGACAAATACACGGAAGTGAATGCGGCACAAAGCTATCGACACGTCATCACTACCTACAAGAGGTGCCACGTCACTCCCAGCAGTTGAAAGGAAGAATATTCCGGATAAAACACGTGTAGCCCGCACGTGTATTCCGGTATTAGTTTGTTACATGTAGTTCCAATCAGCTAGTTGTCCCGGTTATCTCTCCAATCACCTTTACACGTGGCAGCGCCTCATTAGATCATTCTGCTTAGTCTGTTAGACGGGCTGGACACGCGTCCTCTCCACAATAGAATAACATTTTTTTACTAGAGCACCAAGTTTTTCTCTTTTAGTATAAATATCACCTCACAACTTGTGGGAAGGGATTCAAAATTAGACAATCTTGTTGTTACTCTGCTAAAATAATGACTTAAACTCTAGTTGAGAGTTGAACGGTAAATCAAGTCAGATCCTCCCTTTTCTCATATCTACATCAAGCTTTTCTTCTGCAACAATGGCTGGAGGAAAGAAAATGATGTGAAACAGGTGCGTTGTTGCCGTCGTTGCTCGGCATGAACCCTCTGTGGAGGCCACTGCTACCTCTAGCGCTCAGAGGGCTGTTAAGGGCAAACAGGCAGCCCCAGCGTCTACGGATCTGCGCAACCAGATCCAACGTGGTTTCCCTGATCTCCGCCAACAGATTTCTTAGAACCGCGATGCAGCGGCAATGCCTTCCGCTCACGTGATCCCGCAATTCCAAAATTTTCTGATGGTGGATCCCTCTGCGGTGGTTGGCGCCCTCATCACCGGATTGCAGCAAGTGTTGCCCACGTTGTGATCCCAAACCGCGACAACTGTGGTTAATGGTGCCACAAGGCCTATCTCTCCCGCAGTCTCTAAGTCTTGGTCTCTGAGAGTGGGCGTCATTGACGCCCCTTGGGTGGTGGACAGGCCCACATAAATGGTCTACCAGTCTCCACCACGCCAAAGGACCAACTCCCCCCCCCCCCCGATATGTCAGGTGGCTTCCAGTGCACCTGTAAATGTTGTGCCTCTAGCACAGCAAGAAGGAACCTCTCGCCCCGTCACGGCATAACAATTTGTGGCCCCACCGCCACCCCCACCGCTGCCGCTGAAATACACCGACGTATGGATTACGGCTGCCACAATGATGAAGGCGTCTACGCCATCACCACAGATGACTCTTCAAAGTCCTACGCCTCGCAGGGGCAGCAGCTGGACACAACCCCAATCCCCGGAATGAGGTGGGAAGGTGTCCTATCTTCAACCGATTGGGTGACAGATCTACGGTGAACCAGCGCCTATCTGTCAATATCTGAGGGATGGATAGGGTGAACTCCCCCGTCCTAAATGTCCCCCAACAGCGCCAATAGCAGCCGCAACAACAAGGGAGAAGGACTCCAGAGCGTGTACTCGCTTTGGAGAGGCTAGGGGGCAATCATTCCCCTAGATTTGCCCCCCACGCCACCACCAATTGCCTTCTCCCCCAGGGCAACAACGGATCTCACCACCGCACCAACAATAACAACCCCTACGTCAATTGTGGCTCACACTGCCAAGACGGCAGATGGAGTCTCCACCATGGCGTCATCGCCAGGTGGACCTTAGAGAGGAGCAGATCCGCATTCTCACTCAACAAGTGAATGAACTGCGGGCTCCACCGATCACAGCACCGCATCCTCCTCCTCAAACTATGGCGCGTGATGCCTAGTTGGAGGCGCTAGCACTCCAGGTCCAGCAAATGCAGGCTTAGATCAATAACGAGCCAATAACTGTGAGGGTAAGAACTGTCACCCCCTTCACTGCCAGTATAATGCAGGCCCCTATACCCCCAAAGTATAAGGGACCCAACATCCAACTCTATGGTGGTAAAACTGACCCCCAGTCCCTAGGAGCATTATTCTCGCTACCAATCCGGCATTATGTATATGTTGGGTGCTAGCGACAAATGCATCTGTAAGATGTTCCCCTCTACACTAGAGGGGGAAGCATATGACAGGTTCAACGACCTGCCAGATGAGTCCATTGACTCATGGAGGGAGCTGGCCACATGCTTGCTCACACACTTTGCCGCAAGAGCAAAGACAAAGAAGCACCTCTCCCACCTGCTCTCCATGAAGCAAGGCAGAGATGAGCCCCTGGGCAAGTTTCTACAAAGGTAGAATGAGGAGACCTCCAAGGTCTATGACACGAACGACAATACCCGCCTAGCCATGCCGCAGGAAGTCCTCTAGACGGGAGGCTTCTCAAGGTGCCTAATCACAAATCCCCCAAAGAATTATTAGCGGGCACTCCATCGAGATCAGAACTATGCCCTAAAGGAGGAGGTGCACAGTCGCAAGAAAGTATAGGAAAATGTTGTCAAGCACTAGAACCAGGATCCCAAGCTGGAGGAAAAGCAAAAGCAGGAACGTGAGGAACGTCCCCGTGATGATGATGACAGAAACCGGGGCAGGGGCAACTATAAAGGAAGGCGCCCTAGTCTGCTCCGAAGCTCATGGAACCGGAGGTCCTGACCCCGCTGACCCACACTGTCAGCCTCATCCTTGAAGTGGCTGATCAGGCTGGGCTAGTGGTCCGGGATCCGCGAGTAAATGCGGTTCAACATGTGGACAAAACAGGCCCCTACTGCAAAATCCATAGGTTCCACGGCCACAAAACAAATGACTGCCAGAACCTCAAACTTGAGATTGAGAACCTCATCAACCGTGGATACTTGACACAATTTGTCCGCGGACAGGAGACTGATCAAAAGCGCAGTTATGAACGCAGGAACAGGGATGATGAGCGGAAGCCTGATCACTCTCCGAGGAAGAAAAATAATGTACTCCCCTCCGACGAGGATTCAACCGAGGATGATAGGTGTAGTCAGCGGTGCCGACGTGAGGTCCGGATGAACGTCGGAGGACACACAGGTGGAGACACAACCTCTTAGAGGAAAAATGGAATAACAAGCTCTACGTGGGGGAGATCACAGCCCCCACACCATCAGTTTCAAAAAGAGTGAGGTCGGATGTCATCTCATTCACCAACCGTGACCTACCAGACTTCACTTCCAGTCACAGGGATGCTCTGGTGGTTAAATGCGAAGTGAATGCAGCGATCAACCACCGAGCTTATGTTGACATCGGATCCTCCGTCAACATCATGTATATCAAGACGTTCCATGAGCTAGAGCTCCACTTGAACTCTCTGAGGCCCATCCGAACTCTCCTCTACGGATTCACTGGTGACTCCATAGATGCTGAGGGCACTATCAAGCTCACGGTGCAATTCGAGGATGGATCTTACCACACAAAAATCGTTGTGGAGTTCGTGGTGGTGCGACTCGAGTGTGCGCACAACGTGATACTTGGCAGACCGGCTCTGGAGGATCTGGAGGCAATAATCTCCCTCAAACACCTCTACATGAAATTCCAGTCTCAGACTATAGTCGATTACTGGCTTACTACAGAGGGAGCCATAAGATAGCCAGGTCCTGCTACATGAAAATGACCAAGAAGATGGTTGTCAGGGACATGCGCATCAACACCATCTCCCAGGTTGTACTTAAAGAGGAGGAAACTCTTAGAGCTGAACATGTGGATGCACTGGAAACAATCATCCTAGACGAGGCCAATCCAGATAAAGCTATTCAGATCGGGACAAATCTGAAGCCAAGACTGAGGCAATCAATTATTTCTGTTCTTGTCAAATACAAGGTCATTTTCGCCCTCGGTCCAGATGAAATGTCAGGAATAAGTCGTGATATAATCACACACAAGCTAACTGTAGATCCCAACGTGATGATTGTCAAACAGCGCAAGCGTGTCTACTGACAGGCGGGAGTTCGTCAAGGCTGAAGTGACTATGCTCCTTAGCATAAATCACATCGCCGAAGTCGAATACCCAGAATGGCTGACAAATGTTGTCCTGGCACTCAAGCCACCAACATTTCACATGTGCGTCAATTATACTGACCTCAATAAAGATTGCCCAATGGATCCATTCCCACTCCCCAACATCAACTAATAAGTCGATGAGTCAGCCGGCTGCGAGCTCACGAACTTCCTGAACGCCTTTAGGGGCTATCACCAGATCTTCATGCATGAGCCCGACGCCCAGGAAACGACATTCATGACTCCATAGGGTATCCTTTGTTACCTGGTCATGGCATCCGGGCTCAAGAACTCAGGCGCCACTTACATTCGCATGGTGGCCAGAGTCTTCAAAGTTGTGCTTGGCAGAACCATAGAAGCATATGTGGATGACATGATAGTCAAAAGCCACAAAGCCAGCACACATGCCGAGGATTTGGAAGAAAAGTTCAAAATCATGGACAAAATCAACCTCCAGTTGAATCCCAAGAAGTGCGCGTTTGCAGTTCACGGGGCAAATTCCTGGGCTATATGATCAGCTAGAATGGAATTGAGCTGAACTCGGAGAAGGTGCAGGCTATAATCAACATGGAGCCGCCTAGAAACGTCAAGGAGGTCCAAAGACTGACTGGGAAATTGACGACCCTCAACCGGTTTCTCTCGAAATCGACCAAGCGTGCACTACCATTTTTCCAGATTATGAGGAAGTCTACAAAATTCCAGTGGACACCTGAGAGCCAAAAGGCATTCGAAGACCTCAAGCAATACCTGATCTCTCTTCCGGTCCTCTCAAAATCGGAGCATGGGGAAATTTTGTACCCTTACCTTGGCGTCAGTCACGGGGCCATGAGCTCGGTTCTAATTCGGGAAGAGGATGGAACTCAGAAGCCCATCTACAATATCATCAAAACATTGTGCGACACTAAGCTTCTGTACTCCTCAGTTGAGAAGACAGTCCTTGCGGTGGTATGGACCGTAAAGTGCCTAGCTCACTATTTTCAAGCGCATGCAGTCCATGTCCTCACCCATCAACCGTTGGGACAACTGATGAGGAGCCCCACAAGTTCAGCTGGGATGGTCAAGTGGGTCGTCTTTCTGATCCAATATCAAATTGAGATAAAACCAAGCTCGACCATCAAAGGCCAAGCCTTCGCCGATTTTATGGCAGTGCCTGACCAGGGACCTCACCCCAGTCACCTCAACTAACGAGGAGGGATGATGGACACTGCTCACAGACGGTTCCTCAACTGCCAAAGCCTGTGGGTGGGGTGTGCTCATCACCCCCGAGGGCTTTTGAGCTTATTATGTAATACGCTTCAGATTCAAAGTCTCAAACAATGAGGCATAATACGAAGCCTTATTATCTGGCCTACGTCTTGCAGCTAATATGCAGGCAGGAAAGGTGATGATCAAATGTGATTGAAGGCTCGTGGTTGGGCAAATCAACGGCTCATGTGAAACAGAAGAGGCCAGGATGAAGGAATACAAAGTTGTTGCGTTAGAACTCCTAGGAGCATTCGAGCTGCATGAGATCTTGCAGATTCCACGAGCGAAGAACCAGGAAGTCGACATCATGTCCAAGCTGAGCTCAGATACGCCTGAGAATATTTTCAAAATAGCTCAGGTGGAAGAACTCTCCACGTCAAACATCCAACTCAGCTTCATCCACTAGATCCAGCCTATCCATAGGGACTGGATCATGGAATTGAAAGAGTACATAATTGATGGCAAGCTGTCCGAGGGTGAGGCTGAAGCTCGGATAGTGAAACTCCGATCTCCGATCCCTTAGCTATACTGTCATTGACGACAAGCTATACAAAAGATCTTACAACGGCACGTTCCTACGCTGCCTACACAACAATGAGGCTAAGCTAGCCATGGATGAAATACATGTTGGAGTGTGCTCTGCTCACCAGGGCCCCCATACTATGTCCAGAAAGCTACTCTTGCAGGGATACTTCTGGCTGATCATGGCAAAGGATTGTGCCTGGATGGTACGTACCTGCAATGCTTGCCAGTAATTTCAGAATGCTCCGGGGCGCCCAACAGTGAACTACGCCCCATAAGCACATCAATTCCATTCTCCAGATGGGGTGTAGACCTCGTTGGACAGCTGCCTCGGGGTACATGCAACCTCAGATGGATAATCATCGACATCGACTATTTCTGTCACGCCCCGGACCTAGCCGGACACGTCAACAACCCGCCGTACAGTACGAATAGTCAACCACAGTCCGACTCATCCAAACTATACAAGGCGTCAAGAATATCATTCACACATAGTACATCCATAAACAAACATAATGTAAAACATGCATTTAAAATAGCGGAAGCATTAATACAATTGTCCAAGCCACACTTGGCATAACTAGGCATACAAGCCCCCAAAGTAATTATTAAGAAAATAGTATCCATGAGCATTGTTATAATTGTTTTGAAAACAGGAAACAGAAGGAGCACTAACCACGTCTTCTCCCTTGAAAATCCCCGAAGCAACGGGCGCCGGTAGCAACCTTCAAGTTCTACCTGAAACTGTGAGGTGGCCTCCCCCGTGAAGGGGAGGTCAGTACTTGGAAATATTTGACAAGTACAATAGCAACTATACTAAGTATAATCAACGTTTTAATTTCCAAGACTCTCAAAATAGGGTGATATCATAATATAAATAAAAATTCGTATTTCCCACTTATTATCTTTATAATAAGTGAATTTATTTATCTGTCGGCACACGGCCCTTCTTATATATTCCTTTTCATTTAGCATTTGCACAACCCAACCCTTGGGTCTTATTATTTCTACGGGACTTGCTACCGCTGTCCGAGACCTCATGAGGCTCCCGGTTCGGACTCCAACATCCCGCCCCTGGACTCGTACCCATCATCCCGTAGGAAGGTAAGGCCCTTCGGGGTCCTATCTTATGTGTTACCGCTACCGGAACCTAGTTAGGTCTCCGATTCGGATTCCACCCTAACCTGTGATCACGATGTAAGTCCATGCTATCCAATCCCGCTCTCTAGAGTCGGGAAGGGCCATGGTCCTTACTATTTCCATAATTCAACCGGCTATCCACAAGGACTACCGAACACACCCGTAGGCCAATCCTATACTTAGGATCAATTTATTATTTACTTTATCTTGGGTATCCCTTAAGGTCTACCCCTAGTATAACTTAGAGTTCATACTTTCCTACCTTAAAGCATCTCTTAAGACTACTTAAGGCATAACATTTCACAATCCAACCTTAGGATCAACCTTAACAACATTTCATCTTAATGTCCAACTAGTATCTTAATACTAGTCAAATTAATATCAACAAACCAAGTTCTCAACTCATAGTCATATAGACAATTCCAACTGATTTTCCTTTGAAAATATCATTTATCTCAATATCCAAAATATCACTTTTAACCACTCATATATTCTTAATATGAAGAAAAAGTATATTTCAACACATGTTTCATAATAAATTCCACTTTCAAGTCAACATACTCATAACACATGAACATACACAATTTACTCCTAAATTTGTATATCATGCTCCTTTTTCTCTAGACATTTAGTCTTTTCATTTTTAGGCATTATTAATCATTAATAATCCATAAAAACACATTTAATTACCTTCGGTAATCTCATGAAATTAACTCACTAATTATAAGCAATATAGTCAGACATCCTCACCTTATGAAGTGCTCAACTAGCTGCCTTAGTGAAACCCTCTCGATCCGTCCTCTTTCTAGGCCGTTCAAGAGTGAGAAATCTGGAAATTTAGTGAAAGCCGGGCGGCTTTCGTGAAAGGTGGACGGCTTTCGGGCCCGCAGCTCGAAAATAGTCCCCAACAATGGCGGTTTTCCGGCGGTTTCGACTCCTATCGATCCCACAACTCTTCTACGTTAATTACCACCATTCTATATCAATATCCTACACTTTTAAACGTGTAGAACATCATGTTTAATCCACCATATGATCTATTAAAAATCATACACAAATAACTAGTTAAAGAAATGGTTGTGTTCTTACCTTTCTTCTAGCTAAATTCCTCTTGGATTTTCCTAGCTTCTTTCTCCCTCCAACTTAGTCTTTGAGAGCCTTGGTTCTCCTTGAACTTCCTTTCTAGTGCTGATTCGTATGGTTCAAGAATGGAGGAGGGAGGATATTATCTCAATTAAATGTTGAGAAATGATGGGAGGTGTGGTTTGTCCTCAACCATCCTCACATTGGTTTGTCCGCACAACCACATGTGTTTGCCCCTCTCCAGCTCTTACTAAGTCAACTAGGATGCAAAAAAACGTGGGGTGGCCCCCACTTATGTGGGAGGTCGTCCCATTATGTCCCGGTGTGTACAATCGACCCCGAAAGTTGTATTTCTCGGCCCGTTTTAATCATATTTTATTTTATCGGACCAAATAAAATACATCACGTGTTCCTAATAATTATGGGCCTTTATAATAGATGCACATTCCCCAACATTAATTTAGGAGTCCCCGAAACTCATTTCGGGCTGTTATCCGTTAAATTACCAATACTGGTAATTGGGCCCCGTTTGACCAACCGGTCAACTCCATGCCTTTCTTATGGCCCAAATAAAATATCCACCACCATATACATATTATCTAGACCAAGATGAATATAATATGTGGTTCGGGAATTATCGGGCGGTCCCCGTTCCCGCTGTGGGCCCCACATGCAATTTACTATTCACGTAAAAGAAATAATAAAAATTTACCACTACGCAAATTCATAAATCATCTACCAAGGTTTATTACATAATTTATTGAAAGCAAATATGCTCGGGGTCGGTGTTACAAGTTCACCCCCCCTTAACGGGAATTTCGTCCCCGAAATTCATAGTGCTTATTCAAACAAAACCGCGTATTGCTCTTTCATCAAAGCTTCCATTTCCCAAGTTTCCTCCTCAACTCGGTCACTTTTCCAAAGGATTTTAACCATTGGAACTTTCTTGCTTCTCAATTTCTTGACTTGCCTGTCAAGTATCTTCACCGGTTGCACGGCATAATTCAAGTCTTCCCGTATTTCCACGGGTGCTTTTTCTAATAAATGAGATGGATCCGGAATATACTTCTTAAGCATAGACACATGGAATACATTATGTATTTTCTCCAATTCCGGAGTCAACTGCAATCGGTATGCTACGACCCCAATTCTCTCAAGAACTACAAATGGCCCTATGTAGCGTGGGTTGAGTCTCCCTCGGCTCTGAAATCGGATGATTCCTTTCCAAGGTGAAACTTTCAAAAATACTTCATCCCCAACCTTAAACTCTAAGGCTCTTCGGCGCTTATCGGCATAGCTCTTCTGTCTATCCTGTGCCGCCTTAAGTCTGTCACGAATCATCTTTACCTTTGACTTGGTGATTTCCACCAGTTCCGTGCTCTCGAGTTTGGCCATGCCAACCTCATCCCAACACAAAAGTGTACGACATCTCCTCCCATACAATGCCTCGTATGGAGGCATGCCTATACTCGCCTAATAACTGTTGTTATAGGCAAACTCCACAAGTGCCAAATGGTTGTCCCAACTCCCTTGGAACTCCAATGCACAAGCTCTCAGCATATCCTCTAATATCTGTATAACCCACTCAGATTGCCCATCCGTTTGCGGATGAAAAGCTGTACTGAATTTCAGTTTTGTCCCCATAGATTCTTGGAATTTCGGCCAAAATCGTGATGTGAATCGCGGATCTCTATCGGATACAATGGTTATAGGAACCCCATGTAGCCTCACGATCTCATCCACATACAACTTGGCTAACCTCTCCAGTGCATAGGTGGTGTTGATAGGTAGAAAGTGTGCACTCTTTGTGAGCCTATCGACCACAACCCATACAACACCATAGTTCTTAATCGTCCGTGGCAGCCCCACCACGAAATCCATAGTCACGTGCTCCCACTTCCATTCAGGGATGGAAAGTGGCTGTAGTAACCCAGCCGGATGCTGATGTTCTGCCTTAACTTGCTGACAAGTAAGACACCTACTGATGTACTCGGCTATTTCCCTCTTCATACCCGACCACCAGTAACTTTCCTTCAAATCACGGTACATCTTCGTGCCTCCCGGGTGCATGGCATACGCCGATGAATGAGCCTCCTCTAAGATGGACTTCCGGAGCTCATCATCCAACGGTACACACACTCGGTCACGAAATAATAAGAGACCATCGTCTCTCTCCCTGAAATCCTCAACCGGTCCCGCTAGCATGCGTTCACGGATCTTCATAATTTCTTCGTCGGTTTCTTGACCCTTCTTGATTTCATCAAGTAATGTAGGTCTCACCTCGAATCTAGCTAACAGGGCACCATCGCTAGCTACCTCCAATTGGGCTCTCAATGCCCTCAAGCTAGTCAATAATGCCCCAGATGAATTCTTTCGGCTCAAGGCATCCGCTACCACGTTGGCTTTACCGGGGTGGTACTCGATAACTAGATGGTAGTCTTTTATCAACTCCATCCACCGTCTCTGTCTCATGTTTATCTCTTTTTGAGTAAACACATACTTCAAGCTTTTGTGGTCGGTGTATATATGACATGTTTCCCCTTAGAGATAATGTCTCCAAATCTTCAACGCGAACACCACCGCCCCCAGCTCTAAGTCATGAGTGGGATAATTTACCTCATGCTTCTTCAACTGTCGTGAAGCATAGGCAATCACCCTCCCATTCTGCATCAAGACACATCCAATCCCTTGGATGCTTGCGTCGCTGTAGACATCGTACCCCACACCCTGTTTGGGTAGTGCGAGTACCGGTGCCTCGGTCAATCTCTTCTTCAGTTCAAGGAACCCCTTCTCACATCGGTCATCCCATACAAACTTGGCCCCCTTTCGAGTGAGCTTTGTCAATGGCGATGCCAAAACTGAGAACTTCTCCACGAATTTTCGGTAGTACCCTGCCAATCCAAGGAAGCTACGAATTTCCTTGACGTTCTTTGGCCTCTCCCATTCAGTAATGGCCTCAATCTTCTTGTTATCTACGGCAATCCCTGATCCCGAAACCACATGCCCGAGAAAGCCAATCTCCTTTAGCCAAAATTCACATTTGGAAAACTTGGCATAGAGTTGCTTCTCCCGTAGTGTCTCAAGAACAAGTATTAAGTGCTCCTCATGCTCTTCTTCACTCTTCGAGTAAATCAAGATATCATCTATGAACACAATCACAAACCGGTCCAAGTATTTATGAAATACCCGGTTCATCAAGTCCATAAATGCCGTCGGGGCGTTGGTTAGCCCGAACGACATAACTACGAACTCGAAATGACCATACCTTGTGCGGATTGCACTCTTCAGTATGTCATCCTCCTTTATTTTCAGTTGGTGGTACCCCGACCTCAAGTCAATCTTCGAAAACACCGTCGCTCCTCGGAGCTGATCAAACAAGTCATCAATCATAGGCAAGGGATACCTATTCTTGATTGTGACCTTGTTCAGTTGACGATAGTCAATGCACATTCGAAGTGTTCCATCTTTCTTTTTCACGAAAAGGACCGGTGCTCCCCACGGAGAGTGACTCGGCCTTATGAAACCGTTATCCAATAGCTCTTGCAATTGGGTTTTCAACTCGTTAAGTTCAGCGGGTGCCATTCTGTATGGCGGTATAGAGATTGGTTTGGTGTCGGGTTCAACCTCGATCACGAACTCAATCTCCCTATCGGGTGGAAGCCCCGGCAAGTCTTTTGGGAAGACATCCGGATACTTGCACACTATTCTCACATCATTGATGTCTACTTCTTCTTTGGTTTTGTCCACCACGTAAGCTAGATATGCGTGGCATCCTTTTCTCATCATATTCCTCGCTCTCACGGCGGATATGATACAACTGTTTGATTTGCCTCTATCTCCCTCGAAACGTAAGGTCAAGCCTTCACCGTTTTCGAGTTCAAGAACCTTCGTATAACAATCAACCCTAGCATGATGTTTCTCTAGCCAATCCATCCCGAGGATCGCGTCGAACTCGATCATGCTCAGCGGTACGAAGTCACACGTCAAGTTCTGTCCCTCCACCTCCACCTCACACGATGGGTAGTGGTTATCTCTTTCGATGTCATCCCCTAGAGGCGTGGATACCAATAGGGTTTGAGTCATCGGTATAAGTGGTCCGTTGAATCCGCTGGCGAACGCCTCACTCATAAATGATCGTTGCGCCCCGGTATCAATAAGGATCCTTGCGTCTCTCCCGTTTATCTTTAGTGTTCCTACATTCATAAGTAATGTAAGACACACTATCCAATAAATAAGCTCGTTTCTTAAGTCGTAGAGTATGTTGGTTGTGGTTCGGGCGGAGTCCGTTCGACCCCCTCCCGAAATTTCCCGGTTTCTAGCCTTTAGGACCGTTCTAGGACCCAACTAGGTGAAAGCCGGCCGCTTTTCACGAAAGCCGGCCGGTTTTCGTCTGCGAGAAAAATCCCATTATGGAAATCACGAAAGCCGGGCGGCTTTCACGAAAGCCGGGCGGCTTTCACGAAAGCCGGCCGGTTTTCGTCGCCGTGATTTTATTCGTGGAATGGTTTCGAAGGTTGGCCGGTTTCTACGAAACCCGGCCGGGTTTCAGCAGCGCAGGAATCCCCAGGCTTAACGAAAGCCGGGCGACTTCCCTGAAAGCCGGGCGGCTTTCAGCTGCGAGAATTTTTTCCAGGTGAGGTATTTACGAAAGCCGGACGGTCTTTACAAAAGCCGGCCGGTTTTTGGTTGCGAAGAGTTTTTCTGATTTAACGTTGACGAAAGCCGGGCGGTTCTCGGTGGAAGCCGGCCGGCATTTGTTGCCGTGGTACTAACCCAAATAAATCAAGACGAAAGCCGGGCGGCTTTCGTCAAAACCGGGCGGTTTTCGCCCAGGGCGAGGATTCTCCTCCCCTTTTTCCCTTCAAACCCGACCAAACTCATTGGGGTTATAATTTTACAAGTTCCACACTCCTATTGTTTACGAAAATTAATACGTGAGTTTAAGGAATTACCCGCAACGGAGTCCGGGTTGGCACGAGCATCCGCCTCCGTCATAGCATAGACCCGAGCTTGGGTCCTTCCTTGGTTTACGGATGGCGCGTTGCTTGCACTCGCCCCACCGTGCCCACCGCTAGCATTTGGTGCTCCGGTTCGGTTCCTGCTCACCGTCGTTGCACTACTCGGTCTGGTCCCCATGGCTCGCCCAAGTTGTGGGCAACTCACCTTCAAATGCCCGACCTCCCCGCATTGATAGCACCTCGGGGGATCGCGGCACTTGCCAAAGTGGTTCTTCTTGAAGTTGCTGCACTTCTTCACGTCTGAGCCTTGTGACACAGAGCTTTGCCCGCTCGGGCCTTGATTTCCCCTAACCGGTGGTGCAGGGGTTTTGAAGGATCCGCCTCCCCCGTGGTTCCCCTTCTTGTTGGAACCTTGAGGGCCATGGTTCTCCCATTTTCTTTTCCTTGCCTCCTCGGCATTCCTTCGTTTCCTTTCCTCCCACTCTTTCTCCCCCTTCAAGCCTTGTTCAACCATCTGACTAAACGTCATATTAGGCAAATGTGTTGCCCTCTCGCGTATGTCAAGGTCCAAGGCATCCCAGAAGTGGTTCACCATCCGGTTTTCATCACAAATGTACTCCGGTATGAACTCAGCAAGCTTTCTGAATTTGTGCTCAAGTTCCTTCACCGTACATTCACCTCCTTGGGTCAGATTCGTGTACTCCCTCCTATTCAAGTTCACCTCGAAGTCGGAGTAGTATTGGCTGAAGAACTCCTGTCTGAAATTCTCCCAAGTGACGGCCTCGCCGTACTTCCCTTTTGTTCCATCCCACCACGTGGACGCCATGCCTTCTAGTAGCCTCGTGGCTACTCTCAGCTTCATGTGGGGTGGTAGTTGCATGTCGAGGGCCGCCTCATTGAATCTTTTGATCCACTCGGCCGCTACGGAGATGTCCCCCGTTCCATCAAACGGTTTACATCCCAAGTCTCTTGCCTCTTTGAGGTACTTTGATATCCTTATTATAGGGACCTCAGCACCTCCCCCTCCTCGGGGTTCTATGATCTCCCTCAGAGTCACACGGCTTCCTCTTCTTGAAGCCCCTTCCAAAGCACGCCTTGCCCGGCGCCTTTGGCGATCCTGGTGGTATTGCCGGAGCAATTCCTCAACCCGTTCGAGAGCTTCATTATCATCGCTCTCGTCACTGGCATCATCGTATTCCCCATCATATGGGGTCTCAACCGGCTCAGTTCCCGGTTGATAAGTTGAATCCTCCTCGGACTCATATTGTTCATCACTCGTCTCCACATGACCGTCACTCACCGTTAGTGAGTGGCCTGCACGGCCCTGTCCCCGAGACACCCTCGACCCTCCCCGGCTGCCACGTTGGGATCCTCCCGGTGCCTGGCCAGTCGGGTTCCGTCGAGTAACTTTACCGGTACGTTCCATTTCTGAAAGAAATTTAGAATGAGTCATTAGACTCGTATCAAATGTCAATTGACGGATAGGCGCTTAAAGACATCCTTTGGCTCAAATCACCGCCATACCAGTTGTTAAGGGTACCATCTTAACAATTAGAGACATTGCAACTCAAGTACCAAAAGTTCTATAAGTACAAAACTTTATGCTCATGGTTTTCAATTTCACTTTCAAAAAGAATTTTGAAGCTTCATTATGATGTTTACGGACTAAGGCTCTGATACCAATTAAATTGTCACGCCCCGGACCTAGCCGGACACGTCAACAACCCGCCGTACAGTACGAATAGTCAACCGCAGTCCGACTCATCCATACTATACAAGGCGTCAAGAATATCATTCACACATAGTACATCCATAAACAAACATAATGTAAAACATGCATTTAAAACAGCGGAAGCATTAATACAATTGTCCAAGCCACACTTGGCATAACTAGGCATACACGCCCCCAAAGTAATTATTAAGAAAATAGTATCCATGAGCATTGTTATAATTGTTTTGAAAACAGGAAACAGAAGGAGCACGAACCACGTCTTCTCCCTTGAAAATCCCCGAAGCAACGGGCGCCGGTAGCAACCTTCAAGTTCTACCTGAAACTGTGAGGTGGCCTCCCCCGTGAAGGGGAGGTCAGTACTTGGAAATATTTGACAAGTACAATAGCAACTATACTAAGTATAATCAACGTTTTAATTTCCAAGACTCTCAAAATAGGGTGATATCATAATATAAATAAAAATTCGTATTTCCCACTTATTATCTTTATAATAAGTGAATTTATTTATCTGTCGGCACACGGCCCTTCTTATATATTCCTTTTCATTTAGCATTTGCACAACCCAACCCTTGGGTCTTATTATTTCTACGGGACTTGCTACCGCTGTCCGAGACCTCATGAGGCTCCCGGTTCGGACTCCAACATCCCGCCCCTGGACTCGTACCCATCATCCCGTAGGAAGGTAAGGCCCTTCGGAGTCCTATCTTATGTGTTACCGCTACCGGAACCTAGTTAGGTCTCCGATTCGGATTCCACCCTAACCCGTGATCACGATGTAAGTCCATGCTATCCAACCCCGCTCTCTAGAGTCGGGAAGGGCCATGGTCCTTACTATTTCCATAATTCAACCGGCTATCCACAAGGACTACCGAACACACCCATAGGCCAATCCTATACTTAGGATCAATTTATTATTTACTTTATCTTGGGTATCCCTTAAGGTCTACCCCTAGTATAACTTAGAGTCCATACTTTCCAACCTTAAAGCATCTCTTAAGACTACTTAAGGCATAACATTTCACAATCCAACCTTAGGATCAACCTTAACAACATTTCATCTTAATGTCCAACTAGTATCTTAATACTAGTCAAATTAATATCAACAAACCAAGTTCTCAACTCATAGTCATATAGACAATTCCAACTGATTTTCCTTTGAAAGTATCATTTATCTCAATATCCAAAATATCACTTTTAACCACTCATATATTCTTAATATGAAGAAAAAGTATATTTCAACACATGTTTCATAATAAATTCCACTTTCAAGTCAACATACTCATAACACATGAACATACACAATTTACTCCTAAATTTGTATATCATGCTCCTTTTTCTCTAGACATTTAGTCTTTTCATTTTTAGGCATTATTAATCATTAATAATCCATAAAAACACATTTAATTACCTTCGGTAATCTCATGAAATTAACTCACTAATTATAAGCAATATAGTCAGCCATCCTCACCTTATGAAGTGCTCAACTAGCTGCCTTAGTGAAACCCTCTCGATCCGTCCTCTTTCTAGGCCGTTCAAGAGTGAGAAATCTGGAAATTTAGTGAAAGCCGGGCGGCTTTCGTGAAAGGTGGGCGGCTTTCGGGCCCGCAGCTCGAAAACAGTCCCCAACAATGGCAGTTTTCCGGCGGTTTCGACTCCTATCGATCCCACAACTCTTCTACGTTAATTACCACCATTCTATATCAATATCCTACACTTTTAAACGTGTAGAACATCATGTTTAATCCACCATATGATCTATTAAAAATCATACACAAATAACTAGCTAAAGAAATGGTTGTGTTCTTACCTTTCTTCTAGCTAAATTCCTCTTGGATTTTCCTAGCTTCTTTCTCCCTCCAACTTAGTCTTTGAGAGCCTTGGTTCTCCTTGAACTTCCTTTCTAGTGCTGATTCGTATGGTTCAAGAATGGAGGAGGGAGGATATTATCTCAATTAAATGTTGAGAAATGATGGGAGGTGTGGTTTGTCCTCAACCATCCTCACATTGGTTTGTCCGCACAACCACATGTGTTTGCCCCTCTCCAGCTCTTACTAAGTCAACTAGGATGCAAAAAAACGTGGGGTGGCCCCCACTTATGTGGGAGGTCGTCCCATTATGTCCCGGTGTGTACAATCGACCCCGAAAGTTGTATTTCTCGGCCCGTTTTAATCATATTTTATTTTATCGGACCAAATAAAATATATCACGTGTTCCTAATAATTATGGGCCTTTAGAATAGATGCACATTCCCCAACATTAATTTAGGAGTCCCCGAAACTCATTTCGGGCTGTTATCCGTTAAATTACCAATACTGGTAATTGGGCCCCGTTTGACCAACCGGTCAACTCCATGCCTTTCTTATGGCCCAAATAAAATATCCGCCACCATATACATATTATCTAGACCAAGATGAATATAATATGTGGTTCGGGAATTATCGGGCGGTCCCCGTTCCCGCTGTGGGCCCCACATGCAATTTACTATTCACGTAAAAGAAATAATAAAAATTTACCACTACGCAAATTCATAAATCATCTACCAAGGTTTATTACATAATTTATTGAAAGCAAATATGCTCGGGGTCGGTGTTACAATTTCACTAAATGGGTGGAAACAGAACCACTGGCCAGCATAACCGAAGCACAGTGCAGGAAGTTCATCACCAAGAATATCCTCACTCGCTTCGTTGTGCCACAACAGCTCATCATCGACAATGGCACTCAGTTCGAGACCAAAAATTTCCAGGATATGCTGACCAGTTGGGGAATCAAGTATACCACAGCCTCTGTCGCCTACCCACAGTGTAACGGGAAGGTAGAGAACACAACCCGCACCATCCTCGTAGGCCTAAAAAAGAAGCTCACTGACGAGGGTAGATGCTGGGTTGAAGAGCTCCACAACATATTGTGGGCCTACAGAACAAGACCTCGCAGAGCAATAGGTGAAACTCCATTCTCACTATGTTACGGCTTCGAAGCCAAGGCCCCCACAGAGGTCACACTGCCAACTTAGTGGGTCATCACTTATGACCCCGAGCAGAATGAACAAAATATGCAGATCGATCTCAACTTTATTTAAGAACGATGAGAAAATGCATTCTTAAGGGCAGAAAACTATCGGCGTCAAATTAAAAGCTACTTTGATGCCAGAGTACGGGGTCGGGAGTTCCAGGTGGGGGACTATGTGCTCAGAAGGCGCACGATAAGCCAAGCCGTAGAGGGTGGCAAGATGGCCAAGAAATTTGAGGGCCCTTACATTGTCACTGTCGTAGTCCACCCCAGAACCTACAAGCTCATGCCCCGAAAGGCACAGAGGTCCCAAGGCTATTTAACATCCACCACCTCTGAGGTACTACCAGTGACCCGACGACCGTAAAGGAGACATTAAGCCCTCGCCAAACAGAGACTTTGCACTGGAAATCATATAAATGAGCCAACGCCACTGAGTCATGTCATATGTGTGTGACGATTAATAAGCTCCAATATAAATGTTAATACTGCACACTTTTGATTTTGTACGAGTTCTTGCGTGCTCTTACCTCTTCTTAGTTCATCACACTCCGACCTCGGGGGACGAGTCACCCGTTCAAAGTTTTCACTCGCGGGTTCGAACTACTGACCTTGGGTGGCGAGTTAAACTCTTGTTAGGGGCTTAGAGCTACGCTCCTTCGAGCAAAATTTCACTTAATTGGCATTCACGTTTCCCGAAACGACTCTCATACTTTAGTTCTTTGGAGGTTGGATTATACGTTCGAAGCATCGCTCACAGATTCAATCTTTCTTTCGGAGGCTGGGTTGAGACCTAACTTGGGAACTTGATGCCACTCTTTTTGAGTGATGAGTCTGACTCACTTACTCATTGAGTCGCGGTTTAATACCAAGGTCAAATGCCCTGCTCTACACTTGTTGCTTTTATGTGTAGGTACGACTAAACGAAGATGACTATACTCCACTCGCCTCAAGGAGTGGGGGAATGAGGGAATTTCTGTTTTTAAGGAAGCAAAGGACGAGCCTGATGAGTCCGAGCTCGACGAGAAGAGGTTCTAGTCATCCTCTTCACAGATGGAGACCATTGCAATAAAGGCTGATGATTTCACCCTTTGCTTCATCTCAGGGTGTTAGGTATACTCTTTTTTCCTTCATTAGGATTTTTCCCATTGGGTTTTTCCTAATGAAAGTTTTTAATGAGGCACCTCCCCGACATGGACATGGATGGAGATCTTCCCATATCGAAGAAGGGCAGCTGAGTTGGACTACTCCCTCTTAGCCGAGTCTACTACTCGATTAAGGGAGTTGGGGACTCATGATGGAGTTATGGGACTAGGCTCAAAGCCTAATCGGCCCAAGCCTCGAAGTTGGACCCATGAGTCCCAAGCCCGCAACCTGGATCCTTCCTACCAGTGCAGTCGAGAGCCTGTTAGCCCGAGACCTGTCAGTCAAGAAGAGTAGCGGTCAAGCAATTAATGTGATGTTTAATTATGAATTTAATTCCGCATTAATGTTATAATTAATAAGTCATTATTATTGATAGCTGTTACGATTCATAAATGCCTATTATAGGCAAGTCGAATTCGAAATGAATGATATGCTATTTCTGACTATCAAACCCCTTAGCACTTTCCATATTTGTATCACTTTCTTGATTTCTGCTCGAGTGTCTTTTGTAACATTCCCGAAAAGCCTATGAGCGTCCTTTATCATATCACGCCATCGCCCAGCTCCACCTGAAATGTAATTCAGCGCCATCGTGGAATCAATTTCCATTTGAAAATCTAAGAGTCCAGTTCGAAGCATCCAGACTGTAGCCATAATCGCAGAGAGGGGTTCCCCCTCTAAGTCCGAAGAAGCGACAACCAGAAAAGAAGTAACAACAATCAATTTACCCCACTTATCTCGTAAGATTGCACCACCTGCGGTAGAAGAAGGTGAGAATTTGTCATTTGTGTTTAATTTAAGCTTATTAAATGGCTTCCTCCCTTTTACATCAACTATTGTTGGTCATGAAAGCCTAAATGATCTAGGAATACTCCCTTCCTCGTAAAGAATGTCATCCACAATATTTTAGCTGAGGAGAGACCTGGAGCCCATAATTGATAGAAATGCTTAATTTGAGATATTAAGTTTTCCTTAGATGAAGGATCACCCGAACCCCAAATTAAGTTAGTGCAGGCCGAAGGATTCTAGTGAGCGTTGAGAGCTCATCTCTCCCGATTTGGTGACCAACAGTCATCTTCTTGGCTCTCTCACGCAAATCCTCCGCCTACCACCGCAAATCCGCCACCTCCACCACCACTTCTTGTTGCTGGGCCTGTTTTATCTTCCTTATTACTCTTTCCTTCCTTAGGAGTTAGCAATTCGAAAGATATCAGCTCTATCAACGCAAACCAGTTCGTAACTTCACTATTCATCGCAAAAGGTCAACGCACATATCTACAAATCTACTTGGTCGATTTTGATTTTGAGCACGGTTCTAGCTTCGCCTTGGTGATGGGATTAACTTTCTCAACTTTGTTTCATCATCAACGAAGGCCGTACAACTACATACTGTTCATAGCCGACTCCATTGGTACGGACTCTTAGCTCAAACAAGATTCAAAGACTTCCGTTTTTGAAGGGGTTGCTATTTTTAGCTACCCCTTCCATAGTTTGGACTTCAGCTAGATTTCATTGCAACCAACACCATGCCTAAGTCCACGGCCAAGAAGAAGGAGGTCCAACCTCCAACGAAGTACTCTTCAAGGCTGAAAGCAAAAGCAAAGGACAAGGAATTGGAGGATGCACTCTCGGCAATGGAGCAAATGAGTGATTCGGATTTTGAAGGGAGCCTTCATGCGAGTGATTCCGAAGGGTCCTCCAAGCAACCTCAACCTCAAATAGCGGTCCAACCTCCTGAACCTGAGGTAAATTCTCTACCACCTCTTAAACAGGACATTGGCTTGAAAGAACCCAACAAAGAAATGGTGGAAAAGACCAAAATGTGGGTAATTTGGATGACACTTTGAATGGGGATGCTAGTGTTGCTGTTTTGGATGTTGTGTTGGTTAACCGTGAACCTACAATTGTAACTCAAACCCAGGTGGATGGAGACATAAATGACTTATATGTGGCTGCCCTCGGTAAAACAGTCCCTTTGAACAAAACCGAAACCACTATGCCTAAACCTTTTGCATCTCTTTTCAAAGATAATAGAGAACCCTCAAAAGGTATGAAGCTTAGATTTATTGAACCAGTTGGGGACTTTGTGGACTTACATCAAAGGATCATGCCATCAATTGAAGAGATTTGGGGGCATTGCCTTGTTGGGTACTTCGCGGGAAGATACCCCGGTTTCAAACCAATACAAGAACTTGTAGCCAAATGGGGAGTTCCATGCAAAGTTAGAACACATGATAGAGGTTGGGTGATATTCAAGTTCCAAGGGGAAGAGGACAGATCTAAGGTACTCATGGAAGGGCCATATACACTATTTGGCAAATCCCTCTATCTCAAATCACTTTCGGAGGACTTCTCCTTTGAAAGCGAGGAATTCCTCAAAGTTCCAATTTGGGTCAAATTCCCAAATCTACCTATGCAAATCTGGAATGAGGATGTCATTAGTGAGATAGCTTCAAGGGTAGGAGTGCCTCTCACAACGGATAGAGTGACACAAGAACGAGCCATATCTCGGTATGCTAGAGTTTTGATTGAGGTGGATGCCTCTAAGCCCCCCCCCCCCCTCTTACACTAAAGGTGCGGCTGCCTAATGGAAGGTTTCACTTTCAAAAGCTCATCTATGAAACCTTCCCGAATTATTGCTTCCATTGCAAAGGGTATGGCCAGCATGCATTTACATGCAAAGTAATAGCCGAGAATGAAAAGAGAGAAAGGGAAGAAAAGGAGGCACAAGAAATGGACAAGAGAGGGTTAACTAAAGAAGATAAGAGCAAAGGGAAGGTGGTAGCACCCACCAATGCCGCGGCACAAGGGAGAAACAAAGGGGAGACTAGCAAGGCCGCGGCAAAAGAAGGGGACAAAGGGGACAACACCAATGCCGCGGCATTAGACAAGCCCTATGTCCCAAAGGAGGAGCACCCTTTTATAAAGGCAGCCCGGTTGAAGAAGAAGAAGAGGAAACCAAAAAAGAAACAAAATACAAAGGAGGATGGAGAAGTATCCTCGGGGTATGAAACATTGAAAGAGCAAGAGGATGAGGAGGAAGAACCAAGAAAGATTAATAGTTTTAAAGATTTCTTTGATGATGAAGTCATCATAGAAATGGAGGTTGATGAATTTGGTGAACCTACCATTAAAGTGGCACACCTAGATGATGTTATCGAGCCCATAACCAGATTGAACCAGCTACTACAAGTGGTGGAAGCTACTGAACCAGGGGTGTACTTCACCAAAAAGTGCTTAGAACAACTCCCGGGAGTGAAAAAGAGGAAGAAAGATTATGTCTACACATCTATGTTCATGAGATGTGTGTATAGAAACTATCTTTATAGATATTTTGAAGATGGGCATATCATGGGCAATGGAAGTAAAGGGAAAGATTTGAGGAAGTTCAAAAGAAAATCAATCCGGGTAGTAAGAGACATCAAGGAGGCATACTTGGATGATGTTATCACAAAAATTGAATTCCAAGAGGGGGCAAAGCCGAAGATCCATTTGATGCATTGTGATGATGTGGAGGTGATGATGACTAGGCTGGATAACTATTTGGATGAAGAGGAGAGCTTAGCACGCAAAGGGATAACTTTCACCGTGGATTGTCTAAAGTCCCTTCCCGGAGTTACTCAAACGGACCAAGGGTATGAATTCTCCTCTACTTTTATTACTAATGTTTATGATCTTTTCCTTGCAAGGTATAAGGGTTGTGAAGAGTACCGTGAGTGGAAGAGAAGGCAATGGGAGGTGACTAGGCCGAACAAGAGGAAGGGAAGGAAAAACTGGATTGTTTTTATGATTATTACATCATGGAATGTAAGGGGGCTGAATCAAGCCTCAAAACAAACCAATATAATAAATTTCATAAGGGTTAATAAGGTACGTATTATTTGTCTTCTTGAAACCAAAATGTCTTTAACTAGTTTTGCTAATTTTATGAAATTTAGATTGTCAAATTGGATGTATGTTACAAACTTTGATAAGATTGGGGGGGGGGGGGGCGAATTGCTATCTTGTGGGATCCTTGTTATGTGGAAGAGGATATTTTGGAAATTGATACCCAACATGTGCATGCTAGATTTAGGTGTAAAATTACGCAAGTTAATTTCTATGCCTCTTTTGTGTATGCTTTGTATACGGTTATGGAGAGAAGGGTTCTTTGGGATCATTTGATTAGACTTAACACAAATATTCTTGGACCTTGGGCTGTTTTAGGGGATTTTAATTGTGTAGGTGCCCCTCATGAAAGAAGAGGATCTGCTCCTCCCACGGGTTACTTAATGAAGGATTTAAATGAGATGAAACTCCAAACTAATCTAGATGATGCCCCTTCTACGGGTGAATTTTTCACTTGGAGTAGAGGTGCCATTTGGGCTAAGTTGGATAGGATTCTTATTAACCCTTTGTGGAGTGCTCATGGGATTACTTGTGGAGCCCATTTTTTTGAAATGGAATGTGATTTTGACCATGTGGCTGCCCTACTATGTATTGGAAACACAACAAAAAATGGTTCTAAACCGTTTAAGTTCTTCAACATGTGGCTGAAACATGAAAGTTTTGGTGGAATTTTAGAGGATGTTTGGAATAGGAATGTTGGGGGTACGGCTCAATTTCGATTAGCACGTAAACTCAAACTCCTAAAACAGCCCCTAAAACAACTAAATACAAATGAATTCAGCCACATCTCGGCAAGAGCAAAGGAATCTAAAAAGGAGTATCAAAGAGTTTATCAATTAGCTCTGTTAGATCCCCTTGATGATGCTCTAAAGGAGAATTTAAATGTGGCTAAGAAAAGAGCTTTATTTCTCAAAGAGGCCGAGGAAGCCTATCTCAAACAAAAGGCCAAGGCTATTCACATTTTGCAATCGGATAGATGTACAAAGTATTTCCACTCAATTGTTAAAAAGAGGCAAGCCAAAAATGCAATTGCATCTATTCGGTTACAAGATGGGTCTCTCACCCAATCCAGGTTGCAAAGGAGTTTATTGTTTTTTTTCAAAAATCTTTTTGGCACGGAGGTACCTTCTTTTGACTTGGATACAAACATTATGGCTTCGGGTAAAACCATTGACCAATCTGCTTTTGACAACCTGATTAGACCTGTGTCTGATTTGGAAATCAAAGAAGCTCTATTTGATATTGGAAATGAAAAAGCCCCGGGATCGGATGGATACTCATCAGCTTTTTTCAAATCCAATTGGGGAAAGGTTGGTGAGGATGTGTGTGCTGCCGTTAAGGAGTTTTTTGAGTCCGGGAATATGCTTAAACAGGTTAACCACACCATTGTAGCTCTTATTCCCAAAACCTCTCATTCTCCTTCGGTTTCTGATTTTAGACCCATTTCATGTACAAATGTGACTTATAAGATTATTACCAAGATTTTAGCATCAAGACTTGGCCCTTGTCTTTCTAGTGTAGTTGATCCATCACAGGGTGCTTTTGTGGATGGTAGACAAATGAGTGATAACATTTTCCTTGCCCAAGAACTGGTGAGGGGATACACTAGAAAGAGGGTCTCTCCGAGATGCATGATTAAGGTTGATATTAGGAAAGCATATGATACTATTTCTTGGACTTTTTTGGAAAAGGTTTTAAAGGGAATTGGGCTGCCCAACATTTTTGTAAATTGGATCATGGAGTGTGTGACTACATCTTCTTTTTCGATATCCATAAATGGAAACACATGGTTGGTTTGAGGGAAAAAGAGGTTTGAGACAAGGAGACCCAATGTCTCCCATGCTATTTGTGTTATGTTTGGAATACTTGTCTAGGATGTTAGCTATTAGGACTTCTAATCCTAATTTTAACTATCATCCCTTATGCTCCAAACTAAAGATCTCACACTTAGCCTATGCGGATGACTTAATGCTATTTTCAAAAGGGGAGCTCAAGTCCATTAAGATTCTAGTTGATGCTTTAAATGACTTTGGAAGGGTCTCGGGTTTACTAGTAAATCAAGACAAATCTAATATTTTTGTGGGGGGAAACATTGCACAAAAACTGCCATCTATATTACAGTTGGTGGACTTTCAACAAGGATCCTTTCCGGTAAGGTATCTTGGTATTCCATTGGCTCCTCTAAAGATCTCTGTTGCCCAATTCTCTCCTTTGATTGATACGGTCACAGACAATTTTAATGCATGGAATACAAAGTCCTTATCTTATGCTGGGAAAGTTGAGTTGATAAAGTCGGTTGTCCAAGGGGTGCAGTCATTTTGGCTAGGCATATTTCCTGTTCCCAAAACCATTTTGGACAGAATTGTGAGTTTATGTAGAATATTTTTGTGGGGGGGGTAAACATGCTAAAGTGGCATGGGAAGATGTATGTTTACCAAAAGAGGAAGGGGGGTTAGGAATTAGAGATACAAAGGTTTGGAATAATGCATTACTGTCTCGTACACTTTGGAATATACATGAAAAACAGGACACACTTTGGGTAAGATGGGTAAATGGAGTTTATCTTCATGGGAGAGATGTGTGGACTTTTGTTCCACACAATAGGGACTCTCAATTGATGAAGAGAATTGCTTTGATCCGAGACTCCATGGTATCTAAATACCCTTCTATACCCGAGACCATTATCAACCTTGGAAAGATGGCTCACAATGGTAAGCTTTCTTCTTCAAAGGTATATGGATGAAAGGGACTACACATGCATGGATGGCTTTCATTTGGAAAGCCTATATCCCACCCAAGTTTTCTTTCATTATGTGGCTAGCCTATCGTAATAGGCTACCTACATATGATAATATGGTTTATCTTGATATTGTTAATGTCTGTCCATTTTGTAAGGGTGGTCCGGAGACGGTACCACACCTATTTTTTGAATGTGTTTGTACACGGCAGATTTGGGAGAGTATAAAAGGATGGCTTGGAATCTCTAGGCAAATGTCTTCGTTGAGGAGTGCGGTGAAATGGATTTCAAGAGATTGCAACGGAGCACACATTAGAGCAAAGGCTACAAGGATAGCGTTCAGCTATACAATCTATTGGATATGGAAGACTAGAAATGCGATTCGATTTGATGGAGCATCGCCAAAGATGGATGATACAATTGCACATATCAAGTATATGGTGTACAAAGTGCTATTCTCGCTATATCCGTATCATATGATACCGTTTTGAATTATAAACTAGCCTATTTTTTGTCATGAGGTGATGGCTATTATTTTGCTAGAGGATAGTAGTTAGAGGATAAGCTCTACAACTTTTGAAGTTATAGGGTATCCATGCTTGGATATGCCTCAAATTTTGCTCATACGATGTACATAAACTTGGTTACTATCTATATATTTACATTTTCCCAAAAAAAAGTTAGTGCAGGCCTTCCATATGTGCCAACATATAATACCTTGAAGATTATGTTTGAAGATGTCCACTAATTTCTTTGTACCAGCCTTAAGCCACCAAGACATACAAGTCTGCCTAATTGTGAGAGCTTGACAGTGAGTATGAATACAAAAAATTCTCGTGAAATAATCCCAATTAGGCTTAATCTTATCACAATATAGGAAAATATGATCAAAAGAATCACCCTGGGCTCTACAAAAAGGGCCAATTGAAGGATATAAAACCAGATGAAACCTAATAAGGTTATTTGTGATAGGCAGAATTCCTTTCAACATCCTCCACTGAAATAGTTTTAGTTGTAATGACAACTCAGGATGAGAGATATGTTGAAATGAGAAGCAACTAGGTAGTTCTTCTCTTACCACCTCATATGTAGATTTAAGAGAAAATCTACCATCAGATTCATGATCCCAAAACAAGCTGCCATCTAAATTATAACAAAATAAAGAATTGACCAGACTGTCAACGAACGAATCGACATGCGACAATAGTTGTGACATTTTGAACATGCCTTGCAGTTGAGAAAGTCCTACTTCAAAAAGTAGAATTGAATAAGAGCAACAATGCAATTGATCACAAAGGGGGAGAATGTTAGAGTATATTTTATAGTTGTGATTAATTATTATGAATATGCTTGTAATAATGTATTTCCTTTTATAATTATCGAAAATCTTAGTCTTTAGCTTTATTGGGTAACTAGTTTAGTAACGCGCGTTGCGCGTTCGTGGTAATGCCCAAGGCCATTGTAGGGACATTAATTCTTCGGTTTAGGTTGAGTGAATATATGAGTAATATGAATACATTATTAGTATTCAAAAGCTAAAAGAATATATTAGTAGGAAGGTGGTACGTGGGAAGTTCTCTCCATCCTTTTTGGGCAGATCCCTTCTCTGTTTTTTTAACAAATACTCCGGTAGAAGATATGTGCCCGTTGCAACTATGAAATACAATGAAGATTTACAAATACAAATTGATACATAAAGCCAAAGCCCCATAATTGATCACTCAGAAGGCCTTAGCTTTGGGATCTTTAAATGATGTTGGCAATGGAGCCAAAGACAAGAAACTCTGGACAAAGTTCCCACACCAGAAATTCGAAACCGCAAAACCATACTCATATCAGACCATATGTGATTTTTTGCAGCCACAAGCGCATGGTTGGGATTATACCCCTCAAATTCTGCATCAGTTATTACTGTCTTCATGATCAGATGATGATATAATTCCTAGACAGCCCTCCAAATGTTCTGGTTGTATCAAGCACTTAGAATAGGTTTCTCTTCAAAAAAGGCTTCTCTTCTTATTGTTTGTCCCCAAAAGGCTAGTGTGCATTGGCTCAATTATCTTGAGGTTCTGGACACGGTTAGAATCAATATTCATGTGGTCAAATGATCCATTAAAAGTGACCCGGCGAGAATGCTCTCCAGGCCCGCTTCTGAAAAAGTCTTCGCGAACGCCATTCATCTTCTTATTTGCAAGTTGCAACAGGCAGGCCGGCTCTCCTCTATATCTCCATTTTGGTAGCACTGTTTAGGCGGGCACGTTGCCTTCTCTAAAATAAGTAGCAAGAAATTTTGAAAACAAGGAATCCCTATTTAAGTAACATATGGCCTAGATACTATTGTTGGATAACACAGGTGGACATAAATGAAAAACAAGCGCTTATGTCCTAAACACTACTGTGGGATAACACAGATGGGTATAAACGAAAATAGGCGTAAACACATATTAATCACTTTAGAAAAAGAGTTTATGCTTACAGAAACTTGATGTACAAAAGTATGTCTTAAATACTTCTATGGGCACTACAACATGTCTAATTTGGAACCTTATTAAACTGGATCAGTAGCTTATAGAGTGAAAAGGGTTTATAAAAAAGGACAGCCCTCCAACAAGAGCTTATGAAGTAATTTATGCCCTAAATACTAATGTGGGATAACATAGATATGCATAAATGAAAGATAGGTGTAAACACAAGTTAGCCGCCCTCATACAACAGCTTATGCCTTGAAAAAATTGATGTATGCCATAAATATTACTGTGAGCAGTACTATAGGTCTGATTTGACCAAAACAAAATGTGAATGATGATGTCATGACTCTTTTAGAGTTGTTGTTCTTGAAGGACAAAGTGGATTATTGCAAATCTACACTTCATAGAAATGAGAGAAAACAAATTATACATGATAGATACACTAACTTATATGTGTGTTATTCATATCTTAAAAGGTTATATGTATCAATGTAAATAGACAATCTGGACAGACCCTTGGGGAATTGTGATTCGTTTTCTGGCTTTCTCTCTCCTTTCAATAAAGAACATTCAATAAAAAACAAAAGCTATTTCAAAGACATAAGAGTTATGGTTAAGTAGTGAAATTCTATAGCTAAAAGACATAAGAAGATGCTTTAAGAGGGTTTCAAAGTATATGGTAGCCTTCTTCATACTTGGGATTTTGGCACAACTTTTGACTCATTTTTATAACAAATATTAACATGTGTATCCGGTTGCTCCTACCCCTCACTCATTAAACAAAGTGAATATATAAACTTAACTCCATTACAAAAGACGAAGCCTTACATTCAGCAAGCACCTATATTTGAACTGATTAACTTTAAGAAGAAGCACCTATGAGAAATCACAATTTTCAACTTTTTTGAAGAAAAAAGCTGGAAAATGGTTTTTAAAGCAATATAAAACACTCCCTTATAGACTTATACAACATTAAAACATAAAAATGCAGAGATCAATTACTATAAATATAAAAATTCAAATGCAACATATTTTTACATTTTCACAGTTACTCATCATTTAGACCCCACATATTTGGAAATGTTTTATGAGTTTTATATATTTGTCCAATTTTACCCACTGGGCTATTTTCTAAAGAAGTTCAATGCAATCAACTATAGAAGGTTTAATTCATGTTTAGTTATGCAACTTTTCAGTTTTCGAAACAAAGTTAATAAACCACATCACATGGAATAACTAAATGAATGAAATAACCTTATTCTTTCTTAATTATAAAAATGACTTCAGAGTTACTAAAACGGCATGGAACAACTACTTCGAAGTTATTCTTTCTTGTCATTGTGTATTAGAAAACTTACATTTCAACACAAGAAGGATAATGAATATTCATTTGGCTCTGTTTTACACACCCCAAGCATTCCATTAAATATTTTTCTGCTTTATACGTTAGCAGATTCTAAAGAACTGTTGTGTGATCTTCCCACCTTTACCACATTATAGCTATTGTCTTGGCCTCAGAAAATTAAAGATAACCTAGTAGCACCTAAACTACAGTAGTGCTTACTCAAGTTTAGAAGTTTGAAAGGTGATACTTATTATGCGCTAGGTTGAATCAGTTAGGAATGACAACTCTACCTTAGTTGGAGAATAAAATAACCTTTATTCATAATTAATTAAGCAACCTTTAAATGAACCTCCCCCACACATTGGTTTCCTATGTTTGAAAATCCAGATTCCATAAATGATGTGCTTAGTCAATCAAAGCAGATACTTTGAATGGAGTTAAATCAACATAGACGATTGGAAGATGTTCGACACAATTTAAATTAACAAATCATCTCTTGCGGGCGTTGTTTCAAACACAAACTACCTATCAAACCAAGCTAGTAATGGTTGTATTCAAACAACAGTAAAAAGAAAAATTATTGACTTTCATTATTGTTTCATTAGGTGCACTTACTTGATTGTGTTTTGTTCCCGTAGTCTGCTTTAATAATTGCTTCAGTAGGTTATAAAAGATTCCTAACACCATGTGTGGGAGATATGAAAATCAACACACACACACATATCACACATTCACAGAATAAAAAACAAGATAGCTTCTACTCGAAATCCATTTTTATGGGAGGAACTCAGAGATATTTGTAGAATCAACAAGAATTAAATTTCTGGTCAAGATAGACCATCTGATATTTATTTAGTTAATTGGAGCAAGAACTTAGAGAAAAAAGATGTCAACAAAAAGTTTGATTACTTAAAATCAATAAATAATGTTTGCCTCTCATGATCTATCGCTATGAATGTTTATAATGCGTCATGTACATGTGAAAAGGTTTTATTAAAGTCTAGTTTGTTCGGAAAACCCTCATACTTCAAACGCAGACAAAAATCATTCTGAAATATTAACCAGATAGACTGTATGCTTTGAAATGTTAAATAATGGGAGTCGACAGACCAACACTTCTTCCATATGTCTTCCCATTTGGTACAACAAAAGAGAACCTAGGAAAGGTCACACATTACAAAAAGGAGAATTAGTGAGTAAAAATGAATTCTCAACAACAATATATAGCAATGCAAAAGAGAGTCTAGGAAAACCTTTTTGAAGTAATTAATGTAGCAATGAGTAGTGGCCCTGCATACCAATTTGAGCATGTCAAAAGATCTTTCGTGAACCAACATGCACAAGTGATTAATTTTAAACTTAGGGTTGATGGATTTGTTAAACTCACATTCTGTCATGGTTCAATAATTTCAAAAATTAAGTGAAATAGTAGGAACCCAATAAAACATAGCTAAGAAATTTAGCCAACCTCCATTGTTTGGCATTTCACAGATTCAAGTGAGGGGGCACAATACTCACAAGGGAGCAGACTGGATTCACTCTTAGAACTTTGGACACATAAGACGCCAAGCTGCAATAGTATGAATGTAGTTTGTTGTTATGTTTTACTCCGTATATATGTGTGTACATGTCTCTAGTATATACATTCTTGGATATATTAAACTTATCTCGTGCATAGTTGCAAAAATAAAAAACTTAAAATGAATAAGCATGTAATGAATAATTAGAAACACAAAGACTCTCACCTAGACAATTTCACAAACAGGTTGTGTGGTTCACTATATTTTGTAAAGATTGTAATAAAACTTTGCAGCCATTTGTATTTTGCAATACTCCGCACAAAAATACAATTTGTAATCTACATTTCAAAAACCAAACTGATTTTAAATGTTTAAGAAAATACTTAAGCTAAGTTTTTGTAAAGATGGCAAAAACGAAGCAATAGAGCAACAAAGATAACAACTAAACAACAGAGCCAATCAATCGAGAATAGGAAGAAACCTAACCTTTTTCAGTTGTTAGTCAAACCAGATAGTCTTTGTAAGATGATGTATGCATTGATGAATTCCCGTGACAAGCAAGAGTCGGGAATAAATTTTGCATTATGCCACTAACCATCGAAGTCTCCCTTGCATCTCCTGGCAGCTTTCAACCTCATGCGGGGGAGGAGTGGAAACGTCTGAGAGAGCGCTTCACGAAAGGTTTCTCGTTGGGATTTCTGACCCTCCTTGTCTCCACCTACTTGTGGTGGAAGAGCTCCTCATAGTGGAAGCAAACTGAGAATGCTGAGTGGCTGAATCTGAAGAGAGGAGGGGAAAGGGTAACATGCGATGATAATGGAAGTTGTTTTAACCCGTAAGGGTATAACGTTGAAATCACGGTTAGTAATGGAAGCTGCGATGATGTACAACAATGTAAACATAAAGTACACTAAGATTATGCACCAAAAGACACCAACATTTTTTATCACCGTTTAAACCCCTGACAATATTCCCCTTTATTATATTGTAGAGAAATAGCCCTAAAATTTTGGGCCCATATTAAATATCACCGCATCACAGATACCTAGGTATTCGAGCTTACCACATTAGGTATCTGTGCATCAGCTCAATCATTCTGAGAGTAGCAACAAAGAATATTTTCATATGTGCGACATTGTAGAGATTATAGGGGGATTTCTAGTGAGCATTTTTAATGAGTATTTTAAAAGTTATACTCATTTTTTAACATAAAATATTCGGTTGTACAATGAGCACTGTACAACCGGGTGTACAGTATAATTTGCCAAACATCCATCTCCTCATATTAAATTTCAAAAATAACATGAATATTACTAACATACTTTTCTGAACAAAAATATGACTAGCTATGTTTTTTGACTAGTTATGTTTTTGGACAAAAATATGATTAATCATCGTGTACGATAACTCGATAAGAGTCACATGTTTAATGCACCAAACCCCCTCGTGATATATAAATTTTGCGCATTAGCCCCATGTGATTTAAAAAATGTGTTGAACCCCTTGTGTTGTGGTTATTCATGCGCAAAACCTCCTTTTATGAACAATTTAATTCCCAAAAAATGAAAAATGATTAGTTTTTCTTGTATAAATTAGAAATTTTGACAAAGCTACTTGTATATTCAATCATATTATTAAAAAAGTGATTTCAAAGTTGTAAAATTTGTTCTTATAAGGAATTTTGCGTAGGAATAATTATAATAAAAGGAGAGTTTGACACATTTTTTAAATTAGAAGGGACGCCAAATTTATATTACAAGATGATCGTTAAACCCTAAATGTCACTATAACTAATTTCTACAAGTTATGCTCCAAATTTGTATGACTAGTAAATGATGAATCGTTGGAAACTAATTAGGGGGTGTTTGGATCTGATTCTCAAAACTGATTCTGCTCCTTCAGAGAGCAGAAGCAGAAGCTGGAGTGTTTGGGTGAAATTCCAGAAGCACTTCTGGTGCTCTAATTTACTCTCAGAATCAGTTTTTTTAGAAGCTGGGGGGTACCAGCTTCTGAAAACTGATTCTGATTCTGCTTCTGCTTTAAAAAAGAAGCAGAATTAGAATCAATTCCAAACACCCCTTAGAGTAATTACTTCGTACTAAATATGTCTCGTTTTGATTTTTTTTTTTTTTAAATACGGAGTATGATATTTTTGTTTTTTAAAATTAATTTAACAATATTCGAAAAAATGGATGGATAGAGGAGACGCGGCCGTCACTCCTGACCTTCAGACTCGTCGCCACTTGCCGTCGGCGAGTAACAGCAAGTAAGCAACTAGGCTTTCCCCTAAAATTCGCTGGGAAATGAACTCCTCAGCATGAGAAAGGCAAACTAATCATCAGCCTGACCTAATACCTACATTTTCACTGCAGCGATGGGATCGCGATCTGGAGCTGGGACGCCGAAAGGAGAATCCGGTGAAGAGGCCTTCAATGCGACTTTATCGTTGAACTTCGGTACTGCGGAGGCTCTGGAGCACGTGCGTAAGCTCACCGATGTCGGGGCCATGACTCGTCTTCTCCACGAGTGCATCGCCTACCAGCGGGCCCTTGATCTGGACCTGGAGACCATTCTCTCCCAGCGCTACGATCTCGACAAGCAGCTTTCAGGCTTGCAAAAATCCGCTCAAGTTCTCGACACTGTGAAGGACAACTCCGATCACCTCCTCTCTAACGTCGGCTCCACCTCTCTCCTTGCCGATCAGGTGAGTGCTAAGGTCCGCCAGCTCGATCTTGCTCAGTCTCGCGTCAACGATACCCTCCTTTGCATTGACGCCATTGTCCACCGCTCCAATTGTCTCGACGGCGTCCAAAAAGCCCTAGACTCTGAAGATTTCGAATCCGCTGCCAATTGCGTCCAGTCTTTCCTCCAGATCGACACCAAGTTCAAAGACTCCTCCGGCTCCGAACAGAGGGAGCAACTCCTGTCCTCCAAGAAGCAGCTGGAAACAATCGTCCGCCGGAGACTAACTGCTGCTGTGGATCAGAGAGACCACCCCACTGTGCTACGATTCATCCGCCTCTATTCACCACTTGAACTGCATGAGGAAGGCTTGCAGGTGTATGTGGGCTACCTGAAGAAGGTTATTGCTATGAGATCTCGCCTTGAATTCGAGCAACTACTGGAAACCATGAACGAGGACCCCAACCAACAAGCTCTCCGGCCAAATCAACCCCCCCTCAACTTCACGGCTTCACTGACAAATCTTTTCAAGGACATCGTCCTGGCTATAGAAGAAAACGATGATATTTTGAGGAGCTTATGCGGAGAGGATGCTATAGTCTATGCCATTTGCGAGCTTCAAGAAGAGTGTGACAATAGGGGTTCCATTATTTTAAAGAAGTACATGGAATACAGAAAATTAGCTATTTTGACATCAGAGATTAACTCTTACAAGAGCAATCTTCTCTCATCAGTGGGAGTTGAAGGGCCAGACCCGAGGGATATAGAAGTATATTTGGAAGAGATATTGTCTTTAGCACAATTAGGTGAGGATTACACAGAGTACATGATTTCAAAGATAAGGGGATTGAGCTCTGTTGATCCTGAATTAGTTCCTCGAGCCACCAAAGCTTTCAGGAGTGGTAATTTCAGCAAAGTGGTTCAGGACATTACAGGTTATTACGTCATCTTGGAGGGATACTTCATGGTTGAGAATGTTAGGAAGGCTATAAAGATAGATGAACATGTGTTTGATTCACTCACAACATCCATGGTGGACGACGTGTTTTATGTTTTGCAGAGCTGTTGCCAAAGATCAATATCCACATCGAATATCAACTCCGTGATTGCTGTTTTAAGCAGCGCTGTGAGTTTGTTGGGTGGGGAGTATAACGACGCTTTACAACAGAAGATAAGGGGGGAATCTAATCTTGGGGCAAAGTTGTTCTTGGGGGGTGTTGGTGTCCAAAAGACAGGTACAGAGATTGCGACAGCTTTGAACAACATGGACGTGAGCAGCGAGTATGTGTTGAAACTACGCCATGAGATTGAAGAGCAATGTGCTGAGGTTAGTTAGTGTTTTTGGTATGAATCTAGATATCATTGCCTAGTTTATGCCATGATTGTGATATGTGAGATAACTTATTAATTCAAACAACAGACAGTTCTTTACAATATTTTCCCTTTCCTTTTACATTCACTATGTTCTTATTAATGTTGCTTATCGTAATACATGAAGATCAACATGCTCACTGATAAATGTATTCAACTCAATGTAGTTCTTTTACATCCAAATGAAGTGATGATAAAAATCTACTTTTGTTTACTGTTTTAAAGGGATTTTGTTGATTTGCATGGATGTATTTGGGAATTTGTAGTTTATTCCATATTCCCATTATCATAGTAAGCTACATAACTTGAGTATCAGACAATGTGTAATGCTAGAGGAACACTATGGGTTTCCGCATGGTTTACACCCTCTCCATGAAGTTGTGATTACTGTAACTACAAATATTACATGTTAATTCATGCAAGGACATACCTGTTGGTTCATATAGTTGGTGTACAGAATGAGGTAAACCATGAGAGCTTTATATCATTTTTCATTAAACAATAGTGATTTTCAACATTTTCTTTCCCTTTTCATCCACCAAGATCCGTACAATTGCATATGGTAACACGCAAAGATCACCATCCTTCCCAAAAGCTTTTGGAATCATGATGATGTAGGAAAAATGGCAAAATTGGTAATTGCATTCTCCTGTTTTATCCTATCAAATGACTTGGTGACCCATGTTTTATTTTCATGGAACATAATATTAAGGAAAATCACGGAGAACAAACTCTTACAAACAGGGCTGAAAAGCCTCATAGAAATGACTCGCTTAGGGGTGCCCTAGTTGCATACTCTCATAAAATAAAACTTGGGATTCAAAGTCAAATATGGGAGTAAACCATCTGATGGAAATACCAATTTTCCCAAGAATGAAAATTCAGGATGAAGTTACCAAAAGTATTCAATTTTTGTTTTGCGCTGTTGTCTTTATTAATGAGATTTCATTCGTGGTTATTTGCCAGGTATTTCCTACACCTGCACATAGAGAGAGAGTAAAATCTTGTCTCTCTGAACTGAGCGAGATGAACATTAGTTTCAAGAAAGCCTTGAACGTTGGGATGGAACAACTTGTAGGCACAGTAATGCCTCGCATCCGGCCTTTGTTAGACAGTGTGGCAACCATAAGCTACGAACTATCTGAATCTGAATATGCCGAAAACGAGGTGAATGACCCGTGGGTTCAACGCCTCCTCCATTCCGTTGAGGGCAATGTGGCCTGGCTCCGATCCTTAATGACTACCAACAATTACGACTCCTTTGTGCATTTGGTCATTGACTTTCTCGTCAAAAGGCTTGAGGCAATCATGTTGCAGAAGAGATTCAGTCAGCTGGGAGGTCTGCAGCTCGACAGAGACGTAAGGGCATTGGTCAGTTATTTCTCTGGGATGACTCAGAGGACTGTTAGGGACAAGTTTGCACGGCTTACACAGATGGCGACAATTTTGAACCTGGAAAAAGTGTCAGAGATTCTTGATTTCTGGGGTGAAAACTCAGGACCCATGACTTGGAGATTAACCCCAGGTGAGGTGAGAAGAGTGTTAGGGCTTAGAGTTGACTTTAAGCCTGAAGCCATTGCTGCTCTTAAGTTATAATAATAATACCAACTATAATAATAGCAACGCCCCTTTTGCTACATGTCTGTTTCATTCATTGATATTCAATTTATTCCTTCCCCACCCCGCTCACTCTCTCCATTTTATCTTTGGAGTATATGTTTTTGTGTTTTACTAGGGGATAGATGTATCTTCAAATATAATAAACTGCCTTTTTGGAATGTTATTTTGTAAAAGCTCTATACAAATACAACAATTTTTTTATTTCTTATTTCCTGGTCGAATAATCTGTTTTTCATAGATGAATCATCTTTTCAATCAACTATGACCTTCGTCAACTTCAATTACTGATTGAATTAAAAGAAATTGTCCTAAATGGGAGTTGGCTTAAATGTGAAGAAAAAAAACAAGTTTTTCTTAAACAAAAGTACTATGTTTGTTCTCCGAGTATGAGTAAGTTTTGCGTCATGAAAAAATATGTCTAGTGTCATAATGTGACCATGTGAATTTAAGATGACAATATATTGCTTCTATGAGAAATTTCATCAAATAGAAGTAAAAAATAGACATGGTGCAAAAATATGCCCATTTAATACCTCTACATTTAGGGATGGACTCGGGTCGAATTAACCGGCCCGAACCGGTATTGTTACGGCCTGGCCCGGTACCCGGTTTTGTGCCCGGTTCGGGCCACCCGGACCGACACGGTAGATGGGCGGTTTCCGGGCCTCCCAAATCACGAACAGGCCTGGCCGATTTGGGGTATTTTTTTTTTGTTTCACATTTTTTAAAAGGTAAATGGGTTGGGTTGGGGGTTTAAGGTGGGGTAGGAAGTAATTAGAAAATAAAAAAATAGGGTACCCGACCCGGGCCCGGAGCTACCTGGGCCGGTTTCCGGGCCTCACTTCTCCAAAAAAAGGCCCAGTTGAAACCGGACCGAGTCATGCCTATCTATACCTTTTCGGATTTCAAAAATATGACCCATTTACTAATTTCCATGAAAGTGTGTCGTCTTTATCCTTTCGTTGCCTCAGCTTCTTAGTATGGCCCGTTTATTTATGCTTTATCCCTCTTCTTCCAGATCGAAATCAGATCTCCCAAATCAGCGACAAAGCTATCTTCTCTGCGCTCAGTTGAAATCGGACGAACTTCTCTTCTTCTCCAAGATCGTTGTTTTCCTCTCCTAGACCGGATGAAGCTCGTGTTATGCTCTCCACCGTTGCTGCTCTGTGCCATCGCCTCCATCTCCGTCGCAATTCCCTTCTTCTCCTTTCTTCTTCGCCGATGTTGAAATAAACAGGTTGACATCGTGATTAGGATCGTGGCCCAGGGGGCTGGAAGGTCGGGGAGGGGGGTTAGCCGGTTAGGGGTGGTGCAGCGATGGTGGGGAATTGACAGTAGTGCGGTCGTTGTGGTGTGGTGTGGGGTGGGCAGTGGTGGTGGTGCGGGGCTGGGGAGTGGGGGTGGGGTAGTGACAGTGGTGCAGGGGCTGGGGAGTGGTGGTCACTTGCAAGGAGGCGGTGGGAGCTGACCGGAGAGCGGGGAAAGGTAGGGAGGGGGCTATGGAGGGGGGTTTGGGGGCTGGGGAGGGGTCCGGCGACAACAGTGGTAAGCCAGGTGGGCCAGATTGTGGCGTCTGAAAAGTGGCGGCGGTAGTTGGAGCTGGATAGGCAGTCACCGTGACCTGTGGGTGGGCGGTCATTATTGCCGGATTCACTGTGGCCGGTTGGCGGGAAGTCACTGCTGTCTGAGTCACCGTGTTGAGAGTCACTTTGTCGTTGTAGCCACCACAAGAAATAGTTGTTAAGTTGGTCAAGTTTTTTGGAAATATAAAAAAGATGTCATATTTTTGTCTTTTAACTTCATTTTTGTAATATCTATTATACACTAGTGATAAACAGTGACTAAGGTATTCCCTCTGCAGTGACTTGAAATGTTAGTGACCACCATCACTATTGACCACTCCGTCCAGTGACTGTCGCCATCGCCATTATGCTGATTAGTGAGAATCGAAACACTTGACAAGTGATTGTCATTGCTGCCTGACTGACTGCCGCCCCTGACTGACCGACTGCCGCCCTTTACAGTGACTCTGAGCACCGTGATTGTCCGCCTACCGGTCACAGTAACTACCCGCCCATCGGCCAAAGTGACTCCAGTCACTGTGACTACCCGTCCACCGGCCACAGTGACTGCCTGCCAACTCCGGTCACCATCGCCACTTTTCGGCCACCGCCACAGGCCACCCCTGCCGACCACCCCGCTGGCCACACAATTACTCTGGCCACCACCAATCAACCCCACCATCCCACCGCCACCGCCCAGTGACCAACACCGCCGTTGTACCCAACCGTCGCAGACCACCACCTCCACCACCTCCCACCCTGACTTGACTCCCCAGTCCCCTCCCAACCCCAGCCAACCTTCTCTTTGTCATTGTCAACTCTCCGTCATGCCACCCAAAGAGATCTCACTCCGCCGCTGACTAACTCCGCCCCCTCCAACCACCTAATCGTTGTCACACACCAACTCCGACCATCCTAACCCAGTGGCGGATCTTGAAACCGCAAATTGGGTGTTCAAAAAAAAATTATGGTTAAAATATTGAATAATAATATTTTTCGATACCACAATTGAAGGAATGTAATTTTTTCAACCAAAAAAACTAGGAAAAGAGGTTAAGGGTAACAAACATTGTATAAAAAATACACTATATAAATTATTATATCAATTCTATACATGTATTTTTATATCTTATTTTCAAAATTGTGGGTGTTCGCCTGAACACCCTTAAACAATAGCACTTCCTACAGTGCCCTAACCATCCCCAATCCGCCTCTCCCAGCCCATCTTTGAAAACCCATCCCAGCCCCCACCTCCCGCCATTGAACCCTAGCCACCGCCCTCCCCCAGATCAGAAGAAGCGAGAAGAAGAATCGCAACGACAACAAGGAGAGGTGCAGCGACGGCGTCACCGTGGGCGTCAGTGACGATGTCGGAAAACGCACACGGCTATGGCGAGAAGAAGTGCAGTAGCATCGATGGCTATGTCTCACGGCACCGGTGGCTCTCCTCACGACGTCGGCGACTCTCCTCGATCACGGTGTCGGCGGCTCTGTTTTTTCACGGCGTTGGCGGCTCTGAATTGTCACAACGTCGGCTCTGAATTGTCGAAACTCTGTCTCAAGCGAAGGGATGAATTGATGAGAGCGTTTGGTGTGGGGAAGATGAACGTACGTGGGAAGTGCTGGGCTTTCAATGTTTTAATCACTTTTTTGTCCTATAAAAAATTAGTCATACTTTTGTTCATTAAAAGCCTAAGAGTAATATTTGAGCCATTTTTTCTTATTCTTTTCTTATTAAATATGATGCACTCACTCCTAAAGTCCTAATTGAGAAAGCTTTATGTTACTCATATAATTTAATAAGTACTATTTTAGGAATAAAACATAGTCACTTCTATTTGTGGATTGTGTTTATGTTTTACTCATATTTTGAACAAGTTCTTTACTTTTCTATTTAGAGAAAATATTGTACTCCTAATAAAAGAAAGTGAAAACTGTCAAATAAGGCATTAGCAGGACACTGAGGTGAAATTGTGTTCCATCTTCTCTCTATCTTGCTTCTCGTTTTTCTACCCTCTTTATATTTCTACGAGAACAATGAATCTCAGTTTAGTTAAAATATGTTCTTTGCGTTGTTAGGAATTCAATATTAAATTTTGTTGTTAAATAGTTGCTTACATTCGATATGTTCATCGCGTTCAAATGTCTTGAACATAATTTTGATATCATCCAGGGCGGAGCCAAGACACTAGGCCAGACTAGGCCGGTACAAAGAATATTATTAGGAAAAAAATTACACGAAATTTTTTACACTAAAAATATTGACATTTTTTAAATTTGGGGTGGGCCATAGCCTAGCCTGGGCACCCCCTAGCTCCACCCCTGATATCATCCTATTATCAATATTATAGTTATGGAGAAAATTCTGTAAATTAGTTAGGTTATAAGATATTTTGGCAACCTTAAAAAGGGAAAATGTGCAAATATATCCCTGAAATCCTAAAGTATACATGGAGACAAACATATACTTTTGAAGTTCTAATATGTGTAAAAATACTTCTCATGTTCCTATAAATAGCAAATTTACCCTTATTCACTTTAATAAAATAAAATAAATAAAATAAAATTTTAAAAACACCAAAAAACACCATAAATTTTAAATTACAAATTTAAAATTCAAACATTAAATTATAGAACACCAAATATTGTCTCATTTTACCTTTTCGATCTGTCTCACTAAATTGTCGCATACCAAATTTGGTAAAGTTTATTTGGTTTTAAATCATTCTTACTTTATTCCTACTTTATCAATTCAACCACATACATTACTCTTTGAAAAAAATGACATGTATATTACCAATAGAGTTTCACTGGACAAAGACATGACTAATTATTTTTTTGGACAAAATTTTACTAGTCACTATGTATGAGCCACTGAAAAGAGTCATTATGGTGTATTTCAGAGTGACAAGTCACTGATAGATGATGACTCACTGAGAACTAGTCACTAAATATTTCAATTTTTTGGAAAATTTAAAAACAAATCATATTTTTGTCTTTATAATTTAATTTATTAATATTAATGGGGATGGAGGGAGTACTTTATATGCATGTTTGCACCTTTCTTTATGGAAATCCAACCCAAATAGGAATGTAGCAATTCTCCTTGGGCGGAGTGCGTATATTATACCATAAACTGCCTAGTATGGAGTATAAGAGCATCCCCAATGCTATAATTTACACGGTGCACACGTGACATAAGAGATAGCCACATACATATTAATAAATAAATTATCTTTCTCCTTATTGAAATAGGTCTATACAATTTCGGTATATTTTTCGCCACAATGTGAAAAACGTCATCTAGATGTAGACATTGTGGTTGACATTGTTAAGAAAAACTTACCAGAATTATATAAAACCATTAAAATAAGGAGAAAAATAATTTATTTACTGATATTTATGTGGTTATCTCTCATGCCACATGTCATTGTGCACATTGTAGCATTAGACATGCTCTAATACTCCGTATATGATACATACATCAACACCGTGTGATAATAATTGCATCTATTGAGAACAATGATTCTAGATATCAACCGGTCCTAGGAAAGTCCTAGGCGACGAGCTCCTGGACAATCTAATCTTCTGACTTCTTTTCTCAAATTGGCAAGAGTTTTGATGATTGCAATCATGAATCAAAGATTTTGGAATATGGTCTCTCTTGTGTATTTCTATCTTATAGGATTCTGGTTATGTCAAACATCTTCCTTGGCCGAGAGTTATGTCCACTTCATGTTAAAATATTAGCTCTTTAATTTAAATTGCAAAATTATTATTTTTCCCTTGTAAATGATGCGCCTCAAATTCATAAATATTAATTTATATTGTTGTGGAATTTTGAACACATAGTTACATTTTTTGAAATAATATTCTTTGGTTTTGTTTAAACCTAATAAAATTAAATTCACTATTTTTGTAATCTTGGACTATTTATCATCATACAAAATATGTAATTTTATATTGCAAAGAAATGAAAGAATACATACAATTAATGATTTATTTTACATTGCAACACATATGTTAACACATTTTTCGAAAAGTTTTGAAACATTTTTTTATGCAAACAATATTAAATTGTGTATACAACTAAAAAAGAGGGAGTTGGACACAAGTCATTCTTTTTTTCAATTTTAAATTTACTTTTAGTGTTTTTTAAAATTTATTTTATTTATTTAAATTGAGTAAGTATAAATTTGCTCCTTTATAGGAATATAAGAGGCATTTTTGCACCCTTTAGAAATTCATGGATAGGCAAAAGGTGCAAATATACCCCTCTAATATGCGGGATAGAACAAATATATCCCTGTTATATTTTTCGGAACAAATATATTCTTGAAGCATATGTTGAAGTGCATATACACCCCTGAACTTTTAAAAAGTGCAAAAATACCCCATGCTCTTATAAAGAAACAAATTTACCGACTTTAAATAAATTTCAAAAAATACTAAAAAAAATTATAAATTCAAAATTTCAAAACAAATATTTATTATTATGTTAAAATATTAACTTTTAATTTTAAATTCCAAAATTATTACTTTTCCTTTGTAAGTGAAGCACTTCAAATTCATACCTATTAATTTTAGTCTTGTGAAATTTTTAACACATTGTTATATTTTTTAAAATAACATTCTTTGTTTTTGTTTACCTTTAATGAAATTAAATTCACTATTTTGTAATCCTGAACTTTTTATCATCATACAAAATATGTAATTTTATAGTGTAAAGAATGGAAAAAATTAACTTCTTTTTACATTGCAACACATATGTTAACACTTTTTTGAAAGAATCTAAAATATATAGTAAAGTTTTAAAACAATATTTTATACTGATAAAATTTATTTGTGATATAAAAACAATAAAAGGGAGAATTGGACACGAGTACATTTTTAATTTTTTTAATTTTTAATTTTAAATTTATAATTTATTTTTGCTATTTTTTGAAATTTATTTTATCAATTTAAAGTCAATAGGGTAAATTTGGTCCTTTATAAGAACATGAGGGGTATTTTTACACTTTTTAAGAGTTCAAGGATATATATGCACTTTACATATACTTCAGGCCAGGGGTATATTTGTTCCAAAAAATTGAACAAGAGTATATTTATTCTCAACCATAATACATGGGTATATTTGTACCTTTTCTCGATAGGGATATTTGCACCTTCACATATACTTCGGATATATTTACACATTTCTCCTAACAACTATAACATTCCATTACAGAGTGGCGTTTCCGCCGTACAACCGCCTCCATTTGAGGTGCTTCCTGGTGGAATTTTTTGATGAAATTTTGTCAATATGTTATTCATGAGTGTAGATTATGTCCACCAAATTTCAGCTTAAAACTCAATCTGCAAATCGGTTAAATAAATTATTGAAAAACACTGCGTTTTTTATATATTTTTTGGCACAATGTTTTTCAATAATTTTTTAATCGACTTCCCTATTCAAATTTTGTGAACATAATCTTCACTTTATGATGAAAATGCTCACACAATTTTATCGAAAAATTTCACCGGGAAGCACCTGAAATGAAGGCAGCCGGACAGCGGTTCCTGTGAGGCTGGCCTGACAGGAAGATTCATCCTCCATTACATCTATAAAGTAAATACGGAGTATATTTTTAGTAGGGGCATGCACTATAAAGTAACATTATATATGCATTTGTGTGTTAGACACGAGTCACACAACATCTGCAGTATGGCCATTCTAGAAAAGCCAATGCTTCTTGCGCTGGTGTCGAGTAGGGACCCCTGTTGTATTTCAAATATAGTAAAATGTATATCAAGATTCAAGACAGCAGTAGGAAACATCATTTTATATATACTTAGAAGTTAAATCATATCTAGAGTGATTTTGTTACCTCCATCAGTTTCATATAAAGAATTATAATGTACTTCACTCCAAAAGCTCAGCCATAATTCTACACTCAAAAGAGAGCTTATAAATCAGGAAAATGAAAGCAGAAAAACAAGAGCTAAATGCGATCTTTGATGAATGAAATGTGTAGGAACAAGATGATACACAGACCTTGAAAATCTAGATTTTAGTATATAGATTACCCCAACACTATTAGCATGAGTAAAAATTCCAAATTGTAGCTACCTTGTTGAAGGATGTTGATAGTATATATCCTACTTTGCACCAAAGATTTTTCATTCATGAGTTTTTCATTTATGAGTATAGAATAAAGCCAGGGTTTGATATATGCACCACTACTTTCTCCATAGGGTACTAATGTCATAATCCACGATGTGTATGTTCATTTTTCACTATCAATATTCTAATTGGACACAAGTATAGCAACTTCATTGATTCATAGCCATCTCATGTAAAATTATAGAGTTCACTAATTTTAGAAAATCAACTGAGACTATACATTTCATGTCACAATCTCAAAGACACATATATAGTTGGAGAATGGAAATGTGTACTATATAAATACTTCCGTTATCTTGATTATCCTACTTCTATGAAAGGGACAAAGCCATAACTTCTTCAAGGTTAGATTGACAAATGCAAGTCTTATACAACATTATCCATAGAAAGTACTCAGTAAGTTAAAGTTATTTAATTTGTGCATGTTCAGATCATCATTGTTCATTATCCGCTTTATTTTCAATCGCCTGGAAATCTACCAACTAAATAAATACGTGAGTATTAATCTGAATATAAAACATTTGGATCCATTTGGTTCAAAATAAACACGGTAACAGGGTGACAGACACATAGCCAAGTTATGAGCACAAGCAGGGTCCATATCGAAAACAAAACGAATTCATGATAATAACTCTGCTTGATTATACCAACAAAATATGTTCGTTAGGTAGACTACGAGCTCATGGTTACCTACATACATTGTGCTGTTAAGCAGACAATAAGTACATTTTACATAACTACTAACTTCAGTATTTTGGTAATTCCAACTTATAAGAAATGAAGATGAAATCATGACCAAAATAATACCACCATGTTATGGAAAGACAAAAATAAGACCTAGTTTAAATTTGGACAAAAATGTGAATGAATTAAATTAAAATGGCTAAAATATCCCTCATATAGCATTTCCCAGCGCCGCACCTTCCTGTTCCTCCGCACCCTTCCAAGACCTAAAGGTTCTCTTCATCGCTGGTCCGCCTCACCATCCCAAGTCGCCGTTGCTCCTTACCTTACAGGTCGTTGTTCCGCCTCACCATCCAGATCTCCGCCTCACCGTCCAGATCTTTGCCTCACCGTCCAATTCTCCGCCTCGCCTCACCGTCCAAGTTGCGGTTCAACCACCGTCGTCGTACTTGAGCAGATCGGCATAGCATGAGATCGTTCTAGCCGACGAGCGATAAGGCACTCTAGCTACGAGCCTACGACCTTCCAGTCCGTTGATTTTTCCCGATCGGAGCTTGAGGATGACCACCAGAGACGCCACCGGAGTTCATCCGACTAGTGGTGGTGGTGAGTAAACGACGACGGGTCTTTAGATGGGCGGTGGTGGTTAGGGCAACTGAGGCGGGTGCACGTCTGTAGATGGAACGGGGTGGGCGCCGGTTTCATCTCCTTCTTCGTTGGTTATAGAAATCCAAGGTTGCTGCTTGCTGGATTTGTGATGTCACTGGCCGGGTTTGTGAAAACAGGTCACTGGCAGGGCCTGGGGGAGCTGGGGCGTGGGACTGGGGGCGGGGAGGTAGAAGGAGGGGCAGGGGGCTAGTGCGTGGTGGTACCGGAGGGCTGGGGTTGGGGCATGGTGGTGCCGGAGGGGCATGGGCTGGATAAGCCAGGGGGTTGGGTGAGGCAGGGGACTGGGGTGACACAGGGGAGGGGGGCTGGGAGAGGCCGGGGATGGGGTGTGGTGTTGGTGGTCGCCAACGGTGGCCGGAGGTGATGGTCACCAGCAGTGGTGGTTGCCGGCGTGGGCGGAGGTGGTGTTCACCGCGGGTGACCGGAGGTGGTGTTCGCCGCGGGTGGCCGGAGGTGGTGGTCGGTAATCAATATGAGACCCGTGTAGCCGTAAATGGTTGAACCCGTTAACGTAATTGGTCAAATTGGATAACTCTAACGGATCAAATTGGTTAATTGTAACTGACAGGTCGAGTAATTGTAACGGGTGAGGCGGGTCACTGTAATTGACCGGTCAGCTAACTAGGTCATGCGGGATAGTGACCAAGTGTCGGGTAAGGTCACTGGGGCGGCGGGTTACTGGGCGGTGGGTCACTAAGGCGGCGGGTCAATGGGGCGGCGGGTCACTGGGAACGAGGTAATTGTCACTGGCACGGGTAGCGGGAGGTCACAATGACTGGTGGTAGTTGATTTTTTGTCACTGGTTGATTTTTGGTCATTGGTGGACTTTTGGTCACTTTTCCATCATTTGCAATGGAGCCAAAGACTCACTATTTTTTGGCTTAAGAATATGATGGAATAAAGCAAAATGGCTCATTAAACTGTCTGCGTTTCTTTGTTATGAAGCAACAGTCAGTCCGTGCATTTTTCGACGCAATTTTCACTATGGGTCCTCCGGAAAAAGTTCTTTGTGCTTTAGTACAGGGGTAAGACTGTGTATATCCGATCCCTCTTACCCCACTGAAGGTGGGAGCCTTTTCGGTACTGAGGTAATGATGATGATGAATGATGATGATGGTGGACTTTTGGTCACATCCGACCCCCCTACCCCATCAAAGGTGGAAGCCTTTGCGGTACTGGGGTAATGATGATGATGAATGATGATGATGGTGGACTTTTGGTCACTGTGACATTACTGTAGCACCAGGGAATGAAATTGTATTAGTATAGGGGTATAATGGTGTCTTAGCTTATTTTTGGTCACATATGCGGAAACTGAAAAAATGTCATTTTTTTGTACATAACTCACTTATTAGTAATATTTTTTACATAATCTCAATGAAGATTGTGCCAGTTTCTAATGGGATCCTTCCCACAATATCCAGCATAGTTGTGGCACTAGGTGCATTTTTAATTCCAAAGGCTTAGTGATGCGGTGAGGGGTGAGACAAACTCCTTTATTTTGTGCTTTAGTGGTGCGGCTAAAGTGGTTTACTTAAATAGGAGTAAAAATAAAGTGGTTTACTTAAATGTGAGTACGATGTTTCTTTCCCTAAATAGGAGGGAAACATAGTACTCCCTCCGTCCCGCTAACAATGGGACAAGAGGGAGTGGCACGCAAATCAATAAAAAGCTGTTTGTGTGGTTGATATTGAATTGATAAAGTAAGAATAAAGTAAAAATGATTTAGAGCCACACGAAATTGCCAAATTTGCTATGGAAAAATCTTAGTGGGACGGACCGATAAGGTAAAACGGTACAATCATAGCGGGACGGAGGTAGTACTATTTAGTAAAATCGCCTTGTTTATTCTCCTATTTTAGGGTTTATACTCCTATTTTATGAAATTTCCTGTATGATATTCCTGATTACACGTTGTGTAAACCCTATGCTTTTGTTCTCATTTATATTCAAAAAAACAAAAAAACATTTCAGACTAACTATAAAAGCTATTGAAGATTTGAAGGCGCTACTTAGTTTAGACAAACGTGATAAACGGAGAAGTTGTCTTTCTAATGAGCATGAAATTATCTAAGCATTCAAAAATAAATAGATCATTTCCATTTGGGAGAGATAAAAGAGAAAATGTGCTTTTACAATTTACATACATACCCCTTGCAGGTTCGATGTCCTTGGGAAGGATCTCAATGTAGCATCTATCTCGAAAAGATGTGACTAAACATATTTTAGCACAGTACTGCAATGAGAACAATTAGAGGATTAGATTTTTAGCAAAAACATAATAGCGAAGAAATAAAACACTAATGTAGTAAATTGCAATGACAATTTACAAACTATATTCAACTAAGAAGTAGAGACTTGTTGACGTCCAACATCAAATTTGGGTGTTATGCCTATATGTATAGACTACACCAATACCAATCCAGGCACTTCAAAATATCAAAGAAATAGGTTCACCAATTCAAAAACACATACACAAGCATGTTTAAAGAGAATGTGGAGTGCAATGAGAAGAATGGTTAAATAAATAAAGATAACTTAGGGCTCTGCTTGTTCCCTGCAACATGCTTTTTCCCTAAATTTTCCTGTGTTTTGCACTTCTTTTGCTCTACACATCATTCCATGTAATGCCCGTATTTTACATAAAACGACATTTTAGGATAATGTTGTGTTGAAAAAATATTTTCCCAAGAAAATTATTCTCTGCGTCAAATTATTTTCTCGCAATTAAACAGACCATTGAGATGAAAAAGGTAACAAAATAAAAACGTACTTTGTCTGCTGCAGCTTGAAGAGTAACATGGTCTCCCCATTCCCCTTTTCTGACAGGCAGTAAAGTGATATTAATGCCTAGTGAGACACAACCAATTGTGTCTCTAAAGATCAATAATACTTGAAAAGGTTATCTAACCTCTTCATTTTCTTCAGGTAGCTTTCGTATTTCATAGGAACATAGCCTTCATATAGTGTTCTGAAATGTTTTAGCTGAAAACAATTTAGAAGCTAAGGCCCCAGATTACACAACAACCATAAATCTGGTTGTTATTAAATATGGATATGTAAGACTCTAAGCTTAGAGAAAGTTTAGGATAATGGTGGGATGTGATACATATGCTGCCTATGCTAAGTAATTAAGCACCAAATGACACTGTTCATCATTTTATAACTAGTGTATGATGATACACTCATTAGTACAATTATACGTCGTATAAGCAGTGGACGACCAAACATAAGTAAATTATGTGTTACAAGTCCCTTGGAAAATGAAGGCTTAATTCCTGAAAAGCGGTGTATAATTTCGCTCCTTGACTTGGGTCTTCCCAAATTCCAATATGTTCATTGGATTCCTTGGGGGTGCAACCAAGTGACCAACACAAATCATGAAAAGAGAATGCAAGAAGTCTTGGGGGATGACTTCCCATGGAACAAACAATCTTGGGGATTTTACGTAGTAAATTATTAATTCAATCGTATTTGGAAGTTTATAATTTTTGGTAGGATGCATTGGTTATAACTTATGACATCTCATTTACTCAATGTATGTACTCCCCAACAGAAAGTGAATCAAGCACATTACTGTAGAAGAATCCAGAAAATATTAATTTATAATACTTTCAATTATTACAATTTCAGTTTTTTACATATCCTTGTAATTAGTATTATAATTATTACATAGGCTCCCAATGATTGTATAAATACCAATGTATGCCTGAGAATAAAGTATGCAATTCAGTCTGCAATTCTCTCTTCTTCTAAACTCTATTATGGTATCAAAGCTGTAAGAGCTCTCACCAGCCCCTCTACCCATGGCTAACCAAGAAAATACAGCCAGACAGACAGAGAATCTCCAGGAACAAGGAGACCTTGAAAATCCGCTTGTTAAAACCTTGGCTACCCCTTCCAACAACCCCTTGACCCCTGATGGACTCATAATGCTTAACCCCAGTCAATTCCCATAAAAATTAGACGGTTCTAATTACCTGGTTTGGCGTGACCAGGTTCTTGACCTTCTGTTTGGGTCAGACCTGAGCCAGTACATCGAGGAGGATGCTACGCTGCCACCAGAAAGCGACGCAATCGGCTGTCTCAGATGGAACCGATAGGACAGACTCCTCCGCCACGCCCTAGTCTCCTCCCTTAGCTCCGCTTGCAAACCATTAATTGGTTCTGCACGCACTTCTGCCGATGTCTGGAAGACACTTGAGCGGCTCTATGGGACTCGGTCACCATCCGCAATTAGAAACCTCAAAGACCAGTTCCGACACATGAAGCAGGGAGATCAACCAGTGGGGGAGTACCTTCACAAACTCCGGACCCTAGCTGATGAACTGGCGCTGGCAGGACGACCCGTCGACGATGATGATTTCCTCATTCAAGCTCTGGAAGGACTTCGGCTAGAGTTCGAAGCAATCGCGAACTCCATCCAGACCTCAGGCGACACTCAATTTGGAACCATCCATACGCTGCTCGTAGGATATGAAGACAAGCTTCGACGGAAGGAGGTGCTGAACTCCAATCCCGTGCTGACCGCTAATTCAGCTATCGCGGAGACGGGAGAGTCTCTTGCCTTGGCCGTTCGAAGGAGTGCAAATGGCCCAAGAGGTAATCAGGCACAAAACCCTTCTATATTGTGCCCAGGACCAGCAACACAACTTCAGAGACAATTTAACGGGCCCAATACCAATCTATTAAATAACATCAGGAGCCATAACCGAAACCAGGGGCCCAATAATTTCAACAACCCAAATCGACATGGAAATAATAATCCCGGAGGTAATAATATGGGAGGCAGAAACAATTTCAGGAGCAATAATGATTCTAGAGGTACAATTATATGCCAAATATGTGGCAAACCAAACCATCTCGCTCTTAACTTTGGCACTGATTTGAACAACAAAATTACCCTCCTCAAGCCAATACTGTGGTGACCAATAGAAATGCGTGGTTGCTCGACTCTGGAGCCTCGAATCATGTCACCAATAATCTCAATAACCTGACCTTGGCTTCAGATTATACTGGCACAGACTCCCTCCTTATTTGTAACGGTAAAGGTCTTGCGATTGCACAAGTTGGAAATATGAATATTCATTCTCTTTCCTTACCTAATACTCTTTTTGTTCCTTCAATTCATACTAATTTAATTTCTGTTGCCAAATTATGTCGTGATAATGATGTGCTAATTGAATTTCATCCCTCTTTCTGTTTTGTAAAGGACCGGCGAACGGGAACAATTTTGTTACGGGTATGAATAATGGGGATGTCTACAGTCAGCCGGATGTACTGATTCCTTCGTCTCCATATGCTAATGTTACTACAAAATATTCTCTTAATAAATGCCATTGTCGTTTAGGTCACCCTGCTCTCCCTATAACTCAAAAAGTTATTTCTTCAATTGGTGTTTCATTTAAAAATGTTACTAAGGATATCTCTTTATGCACTTCATGTGCAAGTAATAAAAGTCACAAGTTACCTTTTACTAAATCTTCACTTTCAAGTTCTGGCCCTCTTGACCTAATCTTTACAGATGTTTGGGGTCCTTCTCGCATTACTTCTGGACTGACATTTCCATGGATTTTGTAGGAGGGCTGCCAAAATCACATGGAAAAGATACTATCATGGTGGTTGTGGACAGATTGACCAAGTCAGCTCACTTCTTAGCTTTATCACATCCATTTAATGCCAAAGAGGTGGCTGAACTTTTCATCAGAGAGATAGTCAAGTTGCATGGGTTCCCCAAAACTATTGTGAGTGACCGGGATAGCATATTTATGAGTGTCTTTTGGTCTGAACTCTTCAAATTAGCTGGAACTAAACTCAAATACAGCACAGCTTATCACCCACAAACGGATGGACAGACAGAAGTAGTCAATAGATGCTTGGAAACCTACCTGAGGTGCATTACTGGCAAGAAACCTAAACATTGGGCTGACTGGTTAGCTTGGACAGAATTCTGGTATAATACCAACTATCATACTTCCCTGAAAATGACACCCTACAAAGCTTTATATGGCCAGGACCCTCCTACAGTGATTACAGGGGATGCTAGTATTACAGCTGTTGAAGAAGTCTCCAAAATGACTGCAGAAAGAAACATGATGCTCAGAGAATTGAAGGAGAATTTGGAAAGAGCCCAAAATCAAATGAAACAACAGGCAAATAAGCACAGGAGAGAGGTGTTTTTGACAGTGGGAGATATGGTCTATTTGAAAATACAACCTTACAAGCTCAGGAGTCTGGCCAAGAGAATCAACCAAAAACTAAGTCCCAGATATTATGGCCAATTTGAGATAATTGAAAATATCAGGCCGGTAGCCTTTAAACTTCAATTACCTACAGACAGTAAAGTTCATCCAGTATTTCATATCTCACTTTTGAAGAAAGCTATACCATCTACCACTGTAATTCAGCCTCTACCAGCATGTCTGAGTGATGAATGGGAACTGCGTGTGAAACCAGAAGAAGTGCTGGATTCAAGGGTGAACAAGGAGGGAAAGATGGAAGTCCTAGTCCACTGGAAAGACTTGCCTCAATTTGAAGATTCATGGGAAGTATTGCAGTCATTGACAGAACAGTTTCCAGATCTTCACCTTAGGGACAAGGTGAAATTCCAGGGGGAGTAATGATAGGCTTGGGGGACAGCAACAGCCTATTCAATACTTCAATAAGGTGTACAAGAGGAGAAATAAGTAGTATTATTACTTAACTAAATAATAGCTAGTTCGGTTGGTCCCTGCGTGGATAATTAGCTATAAATAGTAAGTAGAGAACAAAATAAGGCAGGCTGTTATTTGGTCATTGGCTGGTAGCTTGGAGATTGGGCATCTCGAACTGTCCCACCCCTGTACTCCTTTACCGACTTTCTCTCTCTATAAACTGTTGTGATCTGTTCTAGCTACAATTTCATTAGAATTGTGATTGTTCTGTGTTCATTACTGCCAGTGTTCTATCATATCCCGGTGGCGGATTAAGCACGTGGTCCATCGGCCTAGACGCCCTAACCCTCCCAAACGGCCCCACATACATCTGTACGACCAGATAATCAGCGGCGCTGCTCTCCGGCTTGATGAGGAAAATGTTGGTAAGGTCCAGGTAAGAGAAACCTGGCCCCTTCTTCGGCCGCATGTTCCTCTTCGGCCGCGGCAGCCCCTTCACGGCAGACACCGGCTTCGGGCACAGAATGGTAGTAGAGGCGGACGCCCCGTCCACTACGCGGGAGGCCCCTACATCCTCACCCTCAGATGACGAAGCGGTTGTTTCGTCCTCGTCCTCCCCGTCCGCATTATCCTCGGACTTGTACGGGCTCAGGTGTTCGATCTCTTCGGCGCACTCCTCGATCACATCATAGTCAAGAGACTTGGCGGAGGGCTCGTCGTCGTACGGGTAATACTCCTCGTTTAAGGATTTCATCTTAAACAACTCCTAAGGCACTAAGGAGAGCTACTTTAGATCTAAAGTGTTTTTGTGACTAACACTAGATCAAGGCCTAGAAGAGCGAAATATGTAAGAAGTAGAAGAACGGATTGAAGAACTAACCTTGAAGTTTTGAAGGAGGTGAAGAACACTCAGCAAGGGCTTTATCTCTCTAAAAATTTGGGCAGCACTTCGTTACTCAGAATGCAAATGAGGTCTGTCCTCGGAACGGGGAAGGTATTTATAGCCCACCCTCCTAACGGTAACTACATGTGGCATCACCTTAGTGGCCACACCAACGGCCACCAATGGGATGCCACCATTCTGTCTACAGGCCAAACCCCCTCCACAAATCAGCGGCCCACCACCGAAGCAGGCCCTACGGATCAAGAAAGGAAAAATAACACCCACAACGGCCAGGGCATTCAACGGCCAACACAGACTACGGCTACCCAGGTAGCACTTGGCTCGGCCATTCAAGGGGCCACACATTATGCAAAGGAAGGCTTCACCTCCCACAAAACCCCAAGGGAAAGGAACCCAACGGCCATGAGCCCCTCGCACTAAACCCTTGATGATAACCCTTTGAAAAGCGACCTGCGTCCAAGGGTTCTCCCACAGGGTTACCTTGGTCAGGAAATTGCCAAAGGGTTGGATCCAAGGGCATTATGAGGATCCCGCTTCGGCCTAGGTTTCAAGCTACTCCTTCACCCCTCACTCACTCTTCGGCCTGAAGCAGTGGGGGAGTGGGGGACTACACCGGCCTCAAGAATAACAGGCAAAATCAAAGAAATCCAAAAATATACAAAGTCCACAACTACAACATTAGACATGCACCACAACGTCCATAACATCGTGGTGCACCTTCGGCCGCAGCATGGCTTGAGATCACAGGTCACTTATCGGCTTTGAAACCACACATCACTCTCAAGCCAGGAATCAAAAGACAGGTTAACATACCTGAAACACTGTTGTCCATGTACCACAACGGCTCCAAGGTCCTCACAACTTCATCTCCGGCCAGACTGTTATCATCCCCAAAACCTTGGGCAACATGATGCCTTGTCGTCCAAAAACACATGGTATCATCAACAACGGCCAAAAGGAATGCACAGTACCCTCATCGGCCACCCAAAACAAAGACGCAACCCCTACGGCCTCATCAGCCCAAAAGGGAAACTCAACCAATCAACGACCAAGGATAGACACTACCTTCATCGGCCACTCGTGCTTGAACACTCATCATCCACAAACAAAGCGCACCAAAGGAACAATAGCCTTCCTCGTCCGCATCAAGGGGCAAGCAACGGCCAAACTCAGAACAGGGCCACCAAACGCCACGACAGAGAACGGCCAACGTGGTCTCGCATCGGCCAAGAGCATCAAACACAGAAATCTACTCTCCTTCACTTCGTCTACATCTCAGCTTAGAGAGTGGGGGACTCCTGATGGAGTATATGGGTCTAGGCCCCAGGACCCACATACCCAGAAGAACAGAAAGTACAAGCCACTAAGCGGTGCCCTCGTCGACCAAAGGACCCCCGTCGGCCAAGGAGGGACCAACTCAGAATGTGATCCTGAAGCCAGGGAACCAGGGTGCCCTCGTCGGCCGGTGCCCTCATCGGCCGTGTCCTCGTCGGCCAGACCCTCGTCGGCCACGGAGGACTCGCAGAACTAGATTTTACACTTATTCATTTATATATCCCATCATTTACTTTGTATTCGGCCCAATAGCGGTCCAGTTGTAAATGGGCCTCCCAAGCCCAAGACTTGGGGGCCCAGCCCGTATTTTTCCTATAAATACTTCCTCTGGCGGTAGTTATAGGGGTTACAAAATTATTCTATTGAAGCATTTACTTGCACTTCTCTCTCTAGCTCTCACTTCTTTCTAGAATATACTCTATCACTACTACTTCTACCTCTACTAAACTTGCACTCCATATACTCAATCTTGCTTCGGCTCAGTCTGAAACTCTTGATCTCTGATGTTTGTCACCATACTTCCAACTTTGTTATAACACCCGATTGCGTCTCATCAATCAATACAATATCATCGGCAAACATCATGCACCACGGTATATCTTCTTGAATTGCTTTGTAAGTTCATCCAGGGAGAAGGGGAAAAGAAAAAAGGGAATGAAAGGGGGAGTTGAAGGGGCGGATGTATATTACATTTTTCTGTATGAAGGATGATCTTATTGGTTTATTATTGGATGCATGTTTTTAAGCAACATGATATGGTCTATTACATTCATTAAGCATCGGCATACTTCACCAAGAAAATAAAGGAAGCATCATCATCACAACCTTAATCGCAATTATGTTGGGATTGGTCGCATGAAATTTGGTCTCAGTGAATTGTCTAAAATCGGTTAGCACTATATAAAGGGCAGCCCGGAGCACATTGGCATCCCACAAGGTGAGGGTCTGGTGAAGGATCCCACAACAAGGGTGTATAAGGATCAAGCCTTGGTGCACCAGTTATGTGTGCACCAAGGCTCCTCTTCTAAAATCAGTTAGCACTATAAAGTAGTAAAATCATGCACCATAGCATAGTGTGATTAGTATCAATGATTATTGCAAGATCCTTCTTATTGCTACCCTCTAAAGAAGCAAAAATTGTAACAATAACACATAATACAGAAGTTAGATCAAACACCTAAAGCTGTAGGAGACCACAAATGAAGTTTCCAATCAATAGTTGCTTAAAGATGAAGCTGAGAAGTCAGAAAAAATAATATAATCACACCTGTTTGACAACCTGCTTTCTTACATACTTATGGTGATCTGGATTTTGAAAAATCTGATCTGCAAGGGCTCGGAACTGTCCAACGAGGTATACAGTGACAAAGGCATAGTAAGTAAAGAGACAATTCATGATGTTTTTGCAAAACTATAAGACAGCAAATGGCACACATGACTGCATAATGAAATATCTCCAAAAGTCAAGTTAAAGGAGACTAACTTGGCAATTCCCATCTCCTTCCATTTGAACTTCAGTGAGATGATATGTTGCCAACCTGAGCGATCATTAAAGATGTGGGAAGTATTTTTTATGACATTGCAAGAAACACAAACTCTTGCATCACCTCTTATGCAAATGAGAATTATGTAAATGAAGAAAACAGTATCAAGTTGCCTTCATATGAGAATTATGTAAATGAAGGATAACCTGAACTACCTATTATGAAGTAGCATACAACCATTGCTGCAATAATTATTAAGAGAACTTGAGAAGTGATGCCAACAACAACATTATCTCAGTGCTGCAAAGACCCCCACCAACGGCGGGATAAGGGCGGTCGGATGTACGCAGCCTTACCCCTGTACTAAAGCACAAAGAGACTATTTCCGGATGACCCATGATGAAAATCGTGTAAAAAATGCATGGACTGACCGTTGCTTCATAACAAAAGAAGCACAGACAGTTTACCAAGTCATTTTGTTTTATTTCATCATATTCCCAAGCCAAAATATAGTGAATCTTTGGCTCTATTGGAATTTGGAAATGATGGAAAATAGAGAAATTATAAATGATGCCAATATAGGGAAATTATACTAACAAGACAACCACATGCAAAAGTTATCAAACTCCCAGAGGATGTTGGTCCTCCAATCATCTCTTAAGTTCAGGGGCTTCATACCTCCACCAAAGGAACTATACACATAAGAAGCTCACTCGTTTCAATGGTTGATATCAGAATTGAGAAAAAATGTTTAAAGATCATGTGATCTTCTCACCATAATATTCACTAAATATTCAAGTAATATGTGGTTCAATCACACATATTTTTAGCTAAAATTATCCTATGTTGTATCCAAGTGTCTGTGTCGACTGCATATAATCACTCCACAATCCTATTTTTCTAATCCTAACCATTTGGTAAGATATGTTTAGCTTAAATGACTAAATTTTATCAAATAGCTGACTAGACTGAAGAACATATAGTCCAGATTACATGGAGTCCGCGCGGAGATCAGGATGCAACATGGAATAAAAGTTGTCATGAAAAGCTGAGACGGAACTTTCAGTGGAATAGAAAAAAATAGGGATTTTTACTAATATGTGACTAAGGATAGGAGCTGTCCCAATATATGACCATTTTCAGTTTTTAGAAAACAGTATCACAACACATATCAATTAAGGGAAAACGATGTATAAAATAAACTGCAATATGGGCAACCTAGGATGTTCAAATCAGGAAAAACATTGTCTTGTTCAAATCTTGAGAATTAAACCATCTCTTAATCATACATGTAGTAATTTTCTGAAATATTTATTGTGATCCAAATTAAAGCTTACTACCAACTTTATACATGGAGCATACTTTGGTAACCATTCACTCAACCCCCCTACTAAAACAAGCAGAGTAATGGGTTACCTTTCAGAAAGCCTTGCGTGGTCTAATGTGGCATCATTAGTATCAGGTATTGCTTGAACTACCCTTGGGATGTGCTGCCAGTATTGTTAATACAATATAGCCTTAGAAAGATAGGCAATGTAATTGGGCATTTAAGAGTTTTAAATTTTAATTGTTGTCCCTTTATACATCTACACAAATACAATCCCTTGTAGGCTTGTACCATAGCAAAGCATTGTGCCTTACTTCCAATGATGCATACTATATTTAGATCTAAGATTTTTACTTCTCTTTCAGTCACACTGCTCTAGCAAAAAATGAAAAGCATTTTTAATTCTGATATCATTAATTTACTTGAACATACCGCAATCGAATCTAAATGAGAAAGCCTCTTTCCAAGCTTGCTTGTGTGCTTCAAAGAATTTTCCTCCTCCTCAGCTAATATTTTAGCAATAGTATGATCATCCTGCGTACCCAATGAACTGCTTTTCAAGCTAGCACTCGAAATAGAGCACGATGAGCTGGCCCTTGAAATCCCAGGTTGCTCGTTCATTATAAAATCGGAGTACAAAGCAATCCAATGAAGAAAAGAGTAAGAGTACCTACATGATCCCACACACATGCCAGTGAATTATGTATGTATATTGAAAGTGGGAAAAATCAGCTAAATGAACAAGTCAACATTCTACAAACTAGATGCCGATCAACTGTTTGCTTGAAATCCTCAAGGAATATCAAGCAATCCTTGTTCAGGTAAGCAGCTAGGGCCTTCTGGGGGTCAAGAAATTCAAACTGCGAGTTGATTTAAATAAAATAAGGGAAGAAAAAGGACGCAAAACAAAAGGGGAAGCTGGAATGCAATAAAAGCGTCTGTACTCTGTAGCTTACACGCCAGAATTATATGAAGGCAGCTCTGGTAAACAAACAACAACGCCCTATACCAACACAAAGCGTGTGACACGGATATATACGGAACAGTATCTTATTACGGGGCTCCCTCTTTTCCCAGGTGACCAGGTCAGTCAAAATTTGACAGAGGAGAATGGCTCACAATGGCGGAATGGGTGAGAGGTGTTTGGATTTGATTTTAAAATAAGGTTTTAGTGTTCCCTAAAAATGCAAAAGTGATTCTGTTGCTCTAATTTACTCTTAGAATCAGTTTTATTAGAATTGAGTGTGACCGGCTTCTTAAAACTGATTCTGATTCTGCTTCTACTTTAAAAAAGAAGCAGAATCAGAATCAGTTCCAAACACCTCTAAAAAACTCAGTTCACTTTTGGTTCGATCTTGCATTCTTGCATCTTCAAAACTTGAAAAAAGAAATAAAAAAATTATTAGGTTTTGATTTTTTTTTCTAAAAAATGACATACTTCATACTCCGTATGATTTAAAATGATACAATACTTGATGGATCAAAGGTATTGCATAAAAATAAAATAAAATAAAATAAAATAACAAAATATGATGAATAAATGTGTCTTGAATTATATGAGTTCGCGAGAAAGACATATTTTTCCAATTTTTTGGAGCAAAATTGTATATTCTCATTTATGCTAACTATTTAAAAAATAAGAATATCGTACCTACCACATATTTGACTGAGTTGGTGTGTTAGCGCAAGTCATGTATATTGTGTCTATGTGTATTAGGTGTCGGCAAAGGGCGGATGTACATGTTGTTCGATGGGGGCACATGCCCTCATATGTGAATTTTTTGTGTTCATAAATTACATTTTAATATAAAAAGTGGAAGTGCCCCCGATTTAAAAATAGGGAAAAGTACATTAAATGTACTTGTGATTTGGGGTGTTTTCATATAGAGGCATGAGATTCAATTCTTGACGATCACAGGCTCGTGATTTTACTCGGTTATCTCACTCGGGACACCCACCTTTACGGTGTAATTCTTCGCTTATGTGGCATCATTTATCTGGCCATGTACACTCCAACACATCATTAGTTGGAATTGAATAAAAACATTCTTTAATCTAAAATATAGGTTTAGCGATGAAGAGAAGGGCGCAACAGGGTATATCGGCGCCGGCAGTAAACCGAAGTGAACGTCGGAATAGAAGGGCGAATTTGCTGGGGAAGTGACATTACAAGACGGTGAGTCGTAAATATCTGGCCCTTCTGTGAAATGTAAGTACACCATTTATGCTTTGATTTCGTACGCATTGTTTTAATTTTGGACTGGAATGTGCGTAAATGTCATAGCTATGTGTGGAATGTGTAATGTATGGTTTAATAAAATGTATGTATAGGTTCGAATGACAGAGTATGTCAACTTGTTGATTCGCCATGATGGTAAATGGGACTGCAAAAAAGAAAAAGAAATATTTGGGAGGTGAGGTCACGAAAAAGGAAAAGGTAGACATTGACTACCTCGGTAAATTCGAATTAGATGGGTTTGAAGAGGACTTGGGGTATACATATTACAGATGGTGTACAAATGTGGCCAGAAGGTTATTAAATTAGAGATGTGAGTGGCCCAGTTGCTTTGATGGAAATTGTGTGTGATAAAGATGTACACGACATGCTTCTTGCCAACATAATGGATCCATATATTGAATTGTATGTTGTATCAAAGAGGAGTACAAAAGGGAGAGGGAAAGAGAAATTATCAAAAGGCCCCTCAAATCATACTCCCTCCGTCCCAATTTGATAGTATCATTTCTTTTGGTCACAAGTTTTAATAAAGTGATCGAAAAGGTAAAAGTTGTGGTTGAGATTTGAATATAATAAAGTGAAATGATATGGACCACATCTTTCTTTCCAAAAAGGGAAACATGACCATCATTTTGAGACATCCCAAAAAGGAAATACAGGACCATCATTGTGGGACGGAGGGAGTACAAAGTATAGATGCAGCCCAAAGTTGTACACCAACTCAAAGTGGAGATGCAACCCATACTTGTACACCAGCCCAAGCTTTACAACCTGTCATGCGTGTGGAGTCATCCCACACTCCACTTAATTCCCAGACTGAAGAGGCAATTCCTACATTTCTACAAACATAATTCCACACTAACAATGAAGATGAAGTATACCTACGGTCAAGGAGTGTGAGTGAAACTTTTTCTGAACAATAGTTTGTTTCCCACCTTAGTGAAGACAGCTGGTTATATGAAGATTTAGAAAAGAGTGAAGATGAAGTGTTTTAGGATGTGATTAGTGAAGATGAAGCACTCCAGTTAGAAGGGCATGTGGAACAAGTTAATGAAGAAATTGTGAATGACCAGGAAGAGTTGGATGAGTTCAATGAATAGGCTACCTACAATGAAGATCTACATAACTACAATGGATCTTCAAATGATGAGGGGAATTTACCTGAGTAATGCAGACAATGGATCTAAACATCCTGATTTGTGCAAAGGCATGAGATTCACCTCACATGTTGAATTCATAAAATATCTAAAGGAACCTTTGAACTTCCAAATTTATTTCAGGGGTTAGTGGAGGCTTTTAAAGCTGCGAATCTCTCAAATGAGCATAAATATTGCTTTAAACACATGTATGAGAACTACATGAAGGTTTTAAGGGTGGGAAGTACAAGAATAAGTTGTGGTTAGCTGCAAGCATCGGGAGTTTGAGGTCCTGGGCGGAGACATATGGAAGCCATTAAATTTTTTGATGAGGCTGCCCACACTTGGTTGATGCAGTATGACCCCAAGACTTGGAGTATGGCTCATTTCTCACCACATACACACTCTGATGCTCTACAAAACAACATGTGTGAGTCTTTCAATTCTTATATCCTTAGAGCTAGAGATTCGCCTATCTTAAGCATGTTTCAATGGATTAGATAAAGGTTAATTTAAGATGTTTCATGTCAAGTACATTGGGATGCTGAAATATAAGGGGGATATTTGTCCTAACAAACATGACCTTATAGAAAAAATGGAGTACGATAGTAGGAATTGTTTTTGCACACCGACCGGTGAAAATCTTTGCGAGGTTGAATATTTTGATAGAAGTTATGTGGTGAACTTGAATAAAAGAACTTGCTCTTGTAGAATGTGGGATTTAAATGGAATCCCATGCAAACACAGAGTGTTTGCTATTATGCTAACAGTGAAAAGTCCGAGGACTATATCAGTTCATATTATTCAAAAATCTACCTACCTAGTTGTGTGTAAGCATATGATCCACCTTGTCCTTAGTAAAGAAGAGCGGGAAAGCACTAATTTCCCTGACATAAAGTCACCATTTCCAAGAAAGCCAGCTGGTAGACCAAAGAAAAAGAGGATTAAAGATCCAGAAGAAACAAGGAATCCATATAAGGTTTCTAGGGTTGGGAAGCAAGTTGGTTGCGGTAATTGTAAGCAGGTGGGGCATAATGTTTGAGGATGTAAGGCATCCCTCATAGGAGAAACCCAATGCCAGAGAAGAATGAGGTTGAGGAAACAAAAATCTTCCACAACAAGTGCACATGGTGATGCTAATCAAGCTGCGAATCAAGAATCTACTATCAACACTAAGGTGGTGCAAAGCACCACTAAATCTGTCCCCAATGCTTCCACTCCAAATGCAAGAAGTTCAAGAAAGAGAAGAAGAATCTTTAGTTCACAATCGCAACAACCATCATCTAGAAGAATGACAAGATCCTCTAGTTCACAACCCATCAATCCCTGGTATATGACTTACTGGTCTTACATTTATGATGTCACGCCCCAGATCGCATCTAAGCGCGTGTACAACTGCCGTGTGCTCGAGTGACGTCACTCGCAAGTCAACCTCACTTAATCACACAAGGCGTTCATGAACATTGTTCATACCATACTCAGTAAGTAAGCATATATAACAACATCACATCATAGATTGAATGAATAACGGAAATATTCAATGGTCAATCATAGGCCACATATGGCAAAACGTAGGCTCGCGGGCCCAAAACGAAGTAATCATTTATAAAGTATTCCATGAGCATAATTTACAATTTGAAATAGTTAAGGACGCAGGAACCACATCTTCCTCTAGATTTTTTCCACCCAGGCAAAGGTGTAGACAACAAGCTCTAGCTTCAACCTGAAATGGCGGGGCCCCCGAAGGGGTCAGTACGCGAATAACGAGCGAGTAACAAGCTAAATGTAGAATAACTAACGTTTAAAATATAATACCCAAACATAGGGTGATACATATACTTATACTCCTTTTCCCCAAGTTATAAAATACATATCAGTACTTATATACACTTGGAAATACCTGACGCGTAGGTCATTGTTTATTTGGGAAAATAGTAGTAGTCAATGTTCTTGACTTAAAAATCCCAACCCACCCATAGACTTATGAGTGTATAAGACTCCTCGTCCACATCAAATATCATAAGGACACCGCCCGATCCTGAACTACTAAACTGTATCTATGAGTTTTGAGGATACATGCCTGATCCTTGGGTACTCCACCCGTTATAACCGAGTTTTGAGGATACACGCCCGATCCCTGGGTACTCCACCCGACCTATGATCTACCACATATCATACTAGATAGGATCTATATCATAATCAATAATCAAGACTAAACCAAATCTTAAGGCCTAAGCAAAAAATCATCCATGCAATTCACACATTGAAAATCAACATATAGGTAAAATAAGGCCAAACTGGTGTCGGTTCAGACCTGAACGGCGCCGCTTCATAACTAATATTACTTAATCGGGCACCCCGTACCGAAACCGGCGCCGGTTTTACATATAACCGGCGCCGGTTGCCCCCTGGGCAACCGGTCAACTCCTCGTTGACCAGGCATTTCAAATCCAATTCGTGTCAAACTTAATCACAACGTGTATTAAGTTATAAACAACCATTTTATGCCTCTTTTATTCTTCTAAACATCACACATGTTTTTATAAACATTTTCATACCATATTTCATGCATATCTCAATAATTCATTTCATATAAGCCTAATCACGTTGTCTAATCACATGTTTAATCTCTTTTAAACACCATTATGAACACATATAACATTTACTTAGGTAATCTCAAGCTTAACCCAAAAGTTACAAAACATTAAGCCATCCACTCACCTCAAATGAGCTTTAAGAATTTCTACCCTTCTCGGTTGAACTCCGACGAAACTCCGATGAAACTCAGACGAAACTCCGACGAAACTCCGACTAACTTTGATGAACTCCGGCGATAACTCCGCTGACTCTTTCTGACTTTGTGGAAGTAATAGGAACACCTTAGTCAAGCTCCTAACAAGGTTTTAACATCACAAAGCCCATATCAACACAAATAACCTCTAAAAGGTTATTTTCCGTCGAACCTGTAATTTTGGCTTCTAAGTCCGTTCTTGGACTTAGAACCACCTTCCAACCCCTCATTCTACACTTCTAAACATGTAGAACAAGCCTAGGGGTCCTCCATATGATATATAGCCACGAAATTTCCTCTTCCAAATCATCCCAATCCATCACCAAAAACTCCCAAATTAAACCCATAAAAAATTCCTCATCTCCCTCATCAATCCCATACCATCAAAACCCAATTACCCTCCCCAAATCCCCAACCCCCCCCCCCCCCCCAAAAAAAAAACAGCCCCAAAATTCTCAATTCTCAAGAACAAAGAATTCATGGCTACCAAGGCGATGATGGTGGCGGGGAGCACTAGGGACAGTGCTCGGACTAAGTAGAGGGAGTCACTCATTTGGTATGTATTCATTCATTTTCTACATTGTAACTTGCATTATTTTCTTCACACAAAAAAAAACAAACAAAAAGAATAAATAAATAAAAGAAAAAATGCTAGTTAGGTTGAAAACCCAAATATTGGGCAATCTAAACAAGAGTGGCTAAAATGAGTGAGTTGGGAGAAAATGGAAAATAAAAAGAGAGGTTAGGATGAAACCCTGAAAAGGCTCCTAGGTAGAATGAGAGAATCAGAGGAAATTTTATCTGAGGTTATACAGGAACTCGTTTTACTTGGGAGTTTTTGGGATAAAATCAATGAAAAGAACATTTGTTCTTGAAGACCATGAAGACCCTCTTTTTTCTGTACTTTGAGGGTGGATGAACAAACTGAACATTTCATTCCTTTGAATTTATCTATTCAATGGATTATTGTGAGCTCTTATGTTGACTTTTACTCGAGGACAATCAATAGACTAAGTAGGGGGAGTTTGATAGTATAGAATTGTTATTTCTCTTACACGGTCCACGTGTCCAATAGTATTCTTTCCTTCAATCAGTCGTACGGACGATGTGCGAGTTCAATGGAATGTAAATATCATGAATGCAAAGTGCATGATACCAGACTGAGAAACCTAGGCAACCAATCCCCTATGTCAATTGTTGGTGCATCCAGGGGTCAGGGATTTGTGCCTTGTTATAAAAAAGGAAGCTGGGTAAAGAAAACTTGTTCCTTGGGATGCAATCAAGCCATCGCCCTTCGATCGCTATATTCATGTGATAACGCGATTTAGCAAAGCAAATATCGTAAAAGGATACCCATCGAATAAGCTCTAAAACATTAGGATCTAGTAGAATCGATAGCCTATGTTCAATCTGCCCTGCATCTACCACCTATATTCTCCTTGGGTTCCCTTAGAATATGTTATCCAACATATCTTCTTTCACCAAAGGTGCGAAAGGGAGAAGGTAAGATGATATATGTAACACCACGCCTAGTAGGACCTGAGGTAGTTACTCAAGAATAATCTTCCAGACCTCTAGTGGTGTCCCCATAAACATCCACAAACCTTTAACGCGCACTTTGTCTTCACTCGTGTGCACCTTGAGAAACTTCCCAGGGGGGTCACCCATCCCGAGACTACTCATGTGCAAACACGCTTTACTTGGGGTTGTAGGTCATGAGCTCCCTTAAAAGGAGATGGACATTGTTGGTATGAGTAGTACTATTAATTCTTTTAAATTAATCTCAAATTTTACAATCACCCCCCCCCCCTAGGATCACAACGTCCTCGTTGTGCACATAAACCAATTCAATCTCAATCATATCCCAGAATCCTCCCCTGCTAAGTGCCTGCCCGGAATCCAATGGATCATCACACTGTCACAGGGTTGCTGCCACTCTTGCAGAGAGTGCGCTTAGGAGAAGACTTGATTCGTGCTCCCCCTCTCCGTTTTAAACTTCACTTAAAATGCTCATGGCTAAATAATATTTTTATTTTACTCATGTATTTGGCCTGCGTGCCTGCATTATGCCCTCCGTGGCTAATTACTATTTTAATTATTATTTTCCGTTGTATAATGATGAAATTGTTTTAGCTTATTTAATTGTTATGGGATACTTAGTGTGTATGATATACCCGACGTCTTGTATATTTCGGCAAGGGTGGACTGTGGTTGCCCTTAACGGGTTATATGGTGGTTGTTGACGTTGCCGGAAGGTACAGGGCGTGACAATTTAAGTTCAATCACCCCAATTTTTTACTCATCATGTTTCATATTTCAATATATACGATGATCCGGTGTATATTCAAATGTAACAAGAATGGGGCTCAATCGGGGATCTTGGTATGTCTCCCTTCTTTTTTCCAGGCATAATACGTCATGGTTTGGGTAATGATATAGTTTTGGGTGATCGAGAACCCGAGAATTGGAATCATCAACTGTGCTAGTACTGTGGTGTTGAAATCATCTAACCTCCACACAAAAACAAGCTCAGTATCATATTGACACAACGATACTGGTACTATGGTATCAATCTATTTTTAAAAAAACTTCCCATCTTTTGAGTTTTGTTCTCCAATGATCATTGTCGGTAGAATCTGGATACCTATGTCAGAATAGGGTATTTTTACACTCTTCTAAGAGGGGCTACCTGCTCTACCAACTAGCCTTCGGAGTGTGCTTAAGACACTAATTTTTTATATCTATATAACCTAGCATGGAGTGCGTTCTTTTATGTTTTCGGCTGATCGCACCTTCAATCGAAAATCGGGGAAGGGGTCAACATCGATTCCTTACTTGATTTCTCAGTATGTGCCTGATCAAATGTAACACTGTCCCCAAGTATATTTAATTTTGTATAAATAATGTATCGAACCTTATGAAATGGTTAATGAATTTACGAGGTTGTATTTTTTTTTACTACTTTTGCGTGAATAGTGAATTGCACGTGGGGCCCACATCAGGAGCGTGAACCACCATATATTTCCGGGACCACATATTATATTCATCTTGGTCTAGATAACATGTATATGGTGGTGGCTATTCTATTTGGACCATGGAAAGGGCATAAGGTTGACTGGTTGGTCAAATGAGGCCCAATTATCGGTATTGGTAATTTATCATATAGGTAGCGCGAAGGGCATGGGGCGGGACCGGGCTTGGGCCCACTTCTGTGGGCCGGTTACGAGCTGTCTTTATAGTTTATTTATTATTATTAAGTTAATGTTATGTTTTGGTTTGAACCTTTCATTAGTAGAGTACTTAGTAGAGTTAGTATGGGTCTAATTAGGATTTAATTAATTTGGGCTTGATTAGGGTTTCTTGTAGAAGACTATTTATACCCCTCGCCAGAGTTCATTCTTATTATCTGGGAATAAATTGGTTTTAGCCTTTTGGCTCTGGGCAACAGTATTTTTATCGTTGATTATCTGGGCAACGGTTCACCCCGTTGATTTTATTTTTCTGTTACACAACAATTGGCCCGACCTGCCGGATCTCATTCCGCCAGAATGACGAGATCAAACACTGATCGTACAACAGAGGTAGAAGCTGAGCAAGCCTTAATGAATGAGAAGCTCGACGCACACGGACGGAAGCTGGATGCGCAGCCGATCCAGTTGACAGAGATTGCAGCGTCACTCGATGCACTCGCAAGGGCCATGACACCGCCGGAAAAAGAGTCGGCGTCAGTCGGCGATGCCGCATCAGCGCACATGGTCGGCAGTGGGTCGCGCAGCATAACGACCACCTTGGTGCCCTCGTTTGACGGCGAAGATCCTATCGGATGGGTGGCCAGAGCTGAGCAATAGTTTGAAATTCATCAAACCCTACCTGGAAGCAAAGTGGCAGCAAGTACGGTAGCCATGGAAGGGACTGCCCTGTACTGGTTGACCTGGTTGAAGGCACGGAAACCGGGCCTGACTTTGGAGGAATTCGCAGATGCACTGGTGGCCCGTTTTGATTCACGGTTCAAGGGCAACCAATTTGAACGGGTGTCCGGGGCCAAAGAGTTGGGAACCACAGAAGAATACAATAGCCTTTTTGTGCAGTTGGCCAGTCAGGTTCCTGGGTTGTCCGATGGTCATTATTTGGGGTATTTCATGAACGGGCTGAAGGGACCGATTCAGAGATCCTTACGATTGGTGCAACCAAACAGCCTGGAGATTGCAATGGATTTGGCCAGAGATTTTGAGGACAATTTGTCCTTTCAAGATGGAGACTGGGAAAGTCAACCCTACAACACGGGCTTGTGTTCGAGCAGTTTTTCGCGCCCAAGTGGTAGTAACAACACGGCCATAAGTGGTGGCGGCTTAAGAGGATCAAATGGCAGTTATCCTAAAGACATTGGACAGCCTCCGGGGACGAAGTCAGGGCTGTTCGGCCAGCCTACGACACACTCTCAGTTCACTTGTCTTGCGCCAAAGGAGTTAGCAGAATTGAGGACGAAAGGATTATGCTTTAGGTGTAAGAAATCATTTACACCGGAGCATGACTGTCCCTTTAAGCAGTTGCGGGTAATGATAGCTGAGGAGGATGAAGAGTTAGACCCCCAACAACATGAGTATTGTGAAATAACATGCCAGGAAAGAGATGAAGGATATTTTCCGCTCTATTCTATGGCTGGAAAATTCAGTCCCCGATCCGCGAGATTTTAACCTTGAGGACAAGGTTAATTTGAAGGAGGATGGATTGATAGGTATCGGGAAGAGCATGGGGCGGGATCGGGCTTGGGCCCACTTTCGTGGGCCGGTGACGGGCTGTCTTTATAGTTTATTTATTATTATTAAGTTAATGTTATGTTTTAGTTTGGGCCTTTTCTTAGTAGAGTACTTAGTAGAGTTAGTATGGGCCTAATTAGAATTTAATTAATTTGGGGTTGATTAGGGTTTCTTGTAGAAAGCTGTTTATACCCCTCACCAGGGTTCATTCTTATTATCTGTGAATAAAATTGGTTTTAACCTTTTGGCTCTAGGCAACGGTATTTTTATCGTTGATTATCTGAGCAACGGTTCATCCCGTTGATTTTATTTTTTTGTTACACAACAACTTTATTATAATAGTTTTATTCATCAACCAAGAAAGAAAATATACTCGTAGTGGTTCTGCCTTAACAACTTCCTTTTGTTGTTCTTCCAAAAAAAAACTTCCTTTTGTCGTTAATAAACGTTATCATCTACCATCCCGTTAGTAAAGCCTCGCCCACTCCACCCAGGTCAATCCTCTACCGCTTCTCTCTTTTTGAGTTTTTTTCCACACATTTGGACCACTCCATGGGGTTAGTTAGGTTAGCCGCTGAGGTCTGAGGACCCAGTTCGTCCACATAGGATCGCCATCAATCTTTGTCGCCTTCTTCATCCCCTCGACCCCTTCATCTTCTCCGATGTAAGATTTCATTTGTTTTGATATGCATTTAAGAAGGTAATTTAATTTCATATACACCTTGTTGGAAATCTGGACCGACTCAGACCTCAATCACCACAAAGCCCAAAGGCTTGCTCACACTCACCACCAGAGTTACAACCAGGGAAGACGAAGGGCGACAGCCAACAAACCCTCACACTCAGAACCAGACCCCAGCCCAGAAGCCCCACAGGAGGAGTAAACAACTCACCACACTACCAGACTAGAGTGAAGACCCCCAAGGGAACCCCAAAGTATCACCGGAGTACAGCCGGAGCTAAAACTCTCAGGGAACTGTCTCTCTCTCAATCTAGGTCTAGGGAAACCAACCGTTTGCTTCATCGAAAGAGAGATGAAAGGGACGAGTCAAATAGGAGATTCGAGAAAGAACCAGATAATATAACATAGGGCCACAGGGGAATGGGCTGGGAATAGAACAAACAAAGGGGAGTGGGCTTGGTCGGGTAGACAGCCCAATTGGGCCAGGACAATTAATAGGAGACCAACTTAATAAATGAGGTGGACCAAAGACAACACATAGGTGGCCCGGGTGAGGTGGACCAATATCATCAACAATCTCCACCTTATTGGTCCCCTCGGTGGTGTAGAGCACAACGTGAAAGGGAGAATCATCATCACCGGTTTTTCTTGTTTTCCAGTTCTTATCTAGCCACAATCTAAATTAAGAATACGTTTACAAGACAACAGTTTTTCAAAAGTGAGACATTTAGTCCCCATATCAGCAGGGTTAAATTCGGAAGGTATCTTGGACAGCTTTATCCAACCTGTATCCACAATATTCCTTATAAAATGAAACCTGACATCAATGTGCTTTGTCCTGTCATGGAATACAAGATTTTTGCACAATTGGATAGCAGACTGGCTATCAGAGTAGTCTGTCACAACCTGCTTAAGAGAACCAATTTCAGTTAGCATACGTTTAAGCCAAATAGCCTCTTTAAAGGCTTCAGTGGCTGTCACGTATTCAGATTCATTAGTGGACAGTGCAACAATAGGTTATAGTTGGGATTTCCAACTTATGCAGGAACCACAAAGAGTAAAAACATAGGAAGTGGTAGACTTTCTATTGTCTCTATCATTTGCATAATTGGAGTCAACATAGCCAGTAAGTAAAATGCCAATTTCAGTTTTAGAAAACACAAGAACATGAGAAGATGTACCCCTAAGGTATCTAAGGAGCCATTTAAGGGCAGTCCAGTGAGACATACCAGGGTTTGCCATATATCTACTTAAGCAGCTAACAACATAAGCTATATCAGGCCTTGTGCTTACAATGAGATACATTACTGACCCTGTAACACTGGAATAAGGTACAACATTCATCCTATCTATCTCACGAGCAGTCCTTGGGGACTGGTCCTTGCTTAGCACAAAATGGGGTGCTAAAGGAACATTCACAGGCTGGGTAGAGTCAAGATTGAACTTTTTCAAGACCTTTTCTAAATAGGAGGTTTGGTTCAGGGTAAGGGTACACCTACTCCTATCCCTAAGTATATTAATCCCTAGGATTCTCTTAGCATCTCCAAGGTCTTTCATAACAAAGTTTTCACAAAGGCACTTTTGAACAATCTTAATAGCATTCACAGAGGGGCTAATGATAAGCATGTCATCAACATAGATCAACAAGAAAATAGGTACAGAGGCAGTATTCTTAAAATACAAACAAGGGTCAGAATCAGACCTTTTGAAACTCAGGGAAGACATACACTGGTCAAACTTTATATTCCACTGTCTGGGAGACTGTTTCAGGCCATAGGGGGCCTTCCTAAGTAGACAGACATGTCTAGGGTACTTAGGGTCAACAAAACCCTCAGGTTGGGTCATTAAAATCTGTTTATCTAATTCACCATGCAGGAAAGCAGTGGTAACATCCATCTACTTCATCTCCCAGTCATTATGGGCAACTAGGGCAAGCATCATCCTAATTGTGGTGAATTTTACTACGGGAGCAAAAACTTCAGCATAGTCTACCCCTTCCTTTTGAGTGAAACCTTTAGCCACTAACCTAGCCTTAAACCTAATGTTATTAGGTTCTTCTTTAACTTTGAAAAGCCATTTGCACTCAACAACAGAACAATTAGGAGTCCTAGAAACTAGGGTCCAGGTTTTATTCAACTTAAGAGAATCTATTTCACTTTGCATAACACTTAGCCAATTTTTTGATTCTCTAGAGGCAAGGGCTTCCTGGTAGGTTTTAGGCTCATTCAACTCAAGAGTTTCAAAAACAGAGAATGCAAATAAAGAAGTATCATAGAGGTGAAAAGCATAGTCAGTCATGCTATCAGAAATCTTCTTTATGTTTCTTCTAGTCCTATCTCTGGCTAACACATAATCATCTAGACTGTCATTCTCAACTTGGATTTCACCAAGTTCATCATTATCAGCAAAAGCAGATTGAACAATCACATCATGCAAACCTTCATTACTATTACCAGATTATCAGAATGTTCAAATTCATTGAACAGAGGTGTAGTAGCAGTTTGGACACGCTCCACCTCACTTGGAGGGGTGTCTTTAGGTTCACTTTCAGGATCAGTCACAGTTTTAACTAAGCAGGGAAAATCAGTTTCATTGAAAACAACATTTCTACTAATTATTATGACTTTAAAACCAGTCTGATTCCTATCCCAAACTCTATATACTTTAACACCTTCAGGATAACCTAAGAAAATGCATTTCTTAGACCTAGGGTCAAGTTTGTCAGTCTGTTGGTGTACATAGGCAACACATCCAAACACTTTTAAGTTTGATAAGTCAAGGGGTGTCTTAGAGAAGACTGACTCAGGACACTTACCTTATAAAGGTACAAAGGGGGGTCTGTTTATCAGGTAGGCTGCAGTGTTCACAGCCTCTCCCCAAAACTTCTTAGGGAGACCAGAAGTGGCTAACATACTCCTAACCTTGTCTAGGAGGGTCCTATTCATTCTTTCAGCCAACCCATTCTGTTGGGGAGTATAGGGCACAATTTTGTGTCTCATAATCCCACACTCAGTACACATCCTATCCATATCCTTATTGCAGAATTTTAGTCCATTGTCAGTTCTAAGGGTTTTAACCTTACATCTAGTTTGATTTTCTACCATTATTTTCCACTCTTTAAATCTATCATACACGTCAGACTTATTTTCTAACAGACAAACCCAAACTTTTCTAGAAAAATCATCAATTATGGACAGGAAATACCTCCTACTCCCATGGGTAGGGACACTGGAGGGACCCCACACATCAGCATGTATGTAGTCAAGGACAGCTTTGGACTTAGGCTCACTAGGATAGCTAGAACCAAGAAACTGAACCCTATGTTGTTTACCTAAGACACAACATTCACAGAAAGGTATAGGTGACACCAAGTCATTACCAAAACACCCATTTTGTTTCAAAATGTTTAATCCTCTATTACTCATGTGACCTAGTCTTTGGTGCCAAAGCACAGACTTGTCACTAAGTACAACATTAGCATTTTCAGAAAAAGGTTTGGCATGCACAACATAAAGGTTATTTTGTTTCAAAGCTTTAAACAAAACAAGGGAGTTTTTCAGAATTTTCATACACCCATTTCCCCATTTACCCTCAAGACCACATTCTTCAAAAGCAGAGACTGAAAGTAGGTTATGCCTTAAATCAGGTACATGCCTAACATTTTTTATTTGAAAAACAGTTCCATTTTCAAATTTTAGACAGATGTCACCAATACCAAGGACCTTACACCTTTTACTATCAGCTAGGGAAACAAAACCAGTTTCACATAAGTTAGAGGAGGAGAACAGATTCCTAAAAGGGGTCATATGGTAGGTACACCCAGAGTCTTTTAACCATTCAGATTCAGTCAGACTACTAAGTACAGAATTGGCTTGATCACAGACCATAAAGACTTCTTCCTCTACAAGTTTACTAGTCACAGCATTAGCCTGGTCATTTCTCTTAGTTTGGGTGCAATCTTTTATGAAATGTCCTGGGTTACCACAGTTATAGCAGACTCTTTTCCTAGACTTGAACCTCTTCTTACTAGGTTGTCTACCATTCTTATCCCGATTGTCCTTTTTAGGGTGTCTAGACCTGCTTTTAGACCTTCCCCTAACAAACAATGCTTCCCCAGATTCCCTATGATGGCTCCTAGAATGTTTTAAGTCGAGTTCTTTACTTCTCAGGCCATTAATAACAATATCTAGGGTTATGTCATCCCTCCCATACTTAATGGCTGACTTAACATCATTATAGGAATCAGGTATAGCATTCAGTAAGACTATGGCAGTGTAGTCATCTATATGTTTATCCCCAGCCTGCTTAATGTTTTGGATTAGTTTATTAAAAACATCTAGGTTTTCATCAATATCTTTTGTTAGGTCAAGTCTGAACCTAAAAAACTTTTCCAACAAAAACAGTTTGCCAGGAAGGGAAGTATCAGTATATAGAGACTCAAGTTTATCCCAGAGGGCTTTAGCAGACTGAATGACTCCAACCTTTCTAAGGACAGAGTCAGACAAGTTTAAATATATTGTTGAGCAGGCTGTTTCATTCATTTCAACTTGTTTAGGTTTATCCTCAGTTTCTAAGTATTGTCCAGTAACAGCTCTATATACTTTCTGTTGAATTAACACACATTTTATTTTCTGTTTCCAAATATCAAAATCAGTCTTACCATTAAAAGGCATCATACCATACTGGTTTGAAGCCATGATAACAGTCAATACACTAAGCTGCTGAGATACAGGTAATATAAAGGCTAACCCTAGTGGTTTGGGCTGCCGGACTAAGTGACCACGCAGTTCCGGGGCCACTAAAGTGGCTGGCATGGAATCACTTAGCCCTAACCTCAGGTGCCCTAGCCAACTAGGGGTTAGAAAGCCACACTATTACCATAACTCAACACCAAGCACAGGAATTGACAGACTCACTGAGCAGAGAAATAACACAAATAATACAACAGAAATAAGGCAAGCTACAACAATACAGAGACAGGTTCTGAGGTAACAACACACAGGGGCTAGTAATTAAAGACCGCAACACACAGAGAATAAATTTAATAAGCCAATCAAGTTCACAAATAACCAGTGGCCAAGTTCGATACAGATTGGACCACTCATGCACTAGTTCAACAAACCTAGGGTTTCTGCAGATCTGTCTAGACAGAATCTACACATGCAACGGTTAAAAAACTAGGGTTTCTAACCGGAAGTTCCTCAACCTAGGGTTTCAGAACTACCCATTCATCACAGAAGCCGGTGGTACTCTGGCAGCCCAAGGGTTAGGGTTTTAGTGTTATACATGAGCGGGTGTCCAGCAAAGACAACCCGACTTACCAACTTCGATGGAGCTTCAGTCGTTTTCGGTGTGGGAGTTGTCCGGCGAGCTTCCGGCGTCAGCGAGAGGCAGCAGCGTCGAGGCTCTGATACCACTGTTGGAAATCCGGACCGGCTCAGACCTCAGTCACCACAAAGCCCAAAGGCTTGCTCACACTCACCACCAGAGTTACAACCAGGGAAGACGAAGGGCGACAGCCAACAAACCCTCACACTCAGAACCCAGACCCCATACCAGAAGCCCCGTCGGAGGAGTAAACAACTCGCCACACTACCGGACTAGAGTGAAGACCCCCAAGGGAACCCTAAAGTATCACCGGAGTATAGCCAGAGCTAAAACTCTCAGGGAACTGTCTCTCTCTCTCACTCTAGGTCTAGGGAAACCAAACGTTTGCTTCATCGAAAGAGAGATGAAGGGGACGAGTCAAATAGGAGATCCGAGAAAGAACCGGACAATATAACATAGGGCCACAGGGGCATGGGCTGGGAATAGAACAAACAAAGGGGAGTGGGGTTGGTCGGGTAGACAGCCCAATTGGGCCAGGACAATTAATAGGAGACCAACTTAATAAATGAGGTGGACCAAAGACAACACACAGGTGGCCCGGGTGAGGTGGACCAATACCATCAACATACCTGAAAATCAATGTCACCCTAAGTTGTTTCAAAATCTCATGTGAAGCACATCTTGTGGTATTAAATCCCAATATCGAAAAGCTATTATATACTGTTTTATACACTCTTTGTAGTTTTAGAGGATATGTAAGGCTTCTTTCTTACTTTTATTATCTTATTTTTCTCACTATTAGTGTATCTTGCTTCTTGTTGTTTAGATTAATCTTTTTTAGTATAAGGCAAAGACGGATCTACCGGTAAAGATTTGGGCTATGCCTGCTTACAGTTTGACATATTAAGATAAAACTTTAAGTCTATCTTCAAAAAAAAAAAACTTTAGTGTTCTTTTCCGATGAAACAAGCAATACGTATCCGATGCATGCTACTCTTTTTAGGAAGCGTGGCAGTAACGAAGCTATAGCGTTCTTTTCACATTCTCGTTGCATGCCTTCCCATGCTTGCTTAGTTTTGCATTTTTCTATTAAAGTAATGCGTAAATGTAATTTGTATTTCAAAAATATGGAAGTATACTTGTGTCAATATACAACAATGTACAACATAAAATTTCATTAGGGAAGTGATTTGACAATGTATATATAAGTAATATAACTCAAGAAGAGGTTTAGGATCATTTAGCCATAAATCGTCATAAAATCCAAGTGCTCAGCTCTATTTTAGCTTCCTGAATTTGTTTGGGATCAAAAGCCAAACTTTAGCTTCCTGAATTTGTTTTATCCTACAAAAGCCTCTAACTTCATGAAACCTCCCTTATGGATGAATGCCAATATTCATATCCCAATTAGCAGAACAACATCAGTCTGAATGTTCACTCCTTCTGGGGCCAAATGGTATTCCTCCCTCTCAAAAATATTGTCAACAATCAACACTTTATTATGACAGTTTTATTCATCAACCAAGAAAGAAAATATACTCACAGTGGTTCTGCCTTAAAGTATCAAACTATCAATCGCAGTGGTTCATCCTCAAAGTATCAAACTACCAATTATCAATTATCAAACTGTAATTGAAGAAAGAATTCAGCCTCAAAGTATAAATGATTTTGCGTTTTTTGGAGATTTTGAAATAATATTATTAGTAATGGTGTGATTACAGTTTATCACATTATAATAAATATCTTAAAATAGCAAAACCAAAATCTATAAATTGGTAGCTAGATCAAGGGGTCCAGAACGATGGAGCAAAAGTAAAGTCGTTGTGTGTGCATGATGAGAGAAATTTCACCTCAAAGGGACCAAAAGCGCATACCTTATAATCCGCAATTCGCAAAAGCCTCAGCGTGTTGCAAGTTGCACATGAGTGCTCCGTCATTGAAGTTATGAAGGAACAGTGCCATGATGCCCATCTATCTTGAAATTCTTAAGCGTCTCTATATGGTGGTCCAAAGTTCTATGAAGCTCAGTAAAGCATTTAGCTTGTTTGTTGAAAAAGAAGAAAGGAGAACAACATACGCAATGAGAACGGATTTTTTTCCATGTGTAGGGGGAGCATATGTGAGTATTATACCATACCACTATGTCAGTCATCTCTTTGTAGAGACAAGCTTCTTTCACATTCCAAACATTGCCATCAAAAGGTATAAACTCAATAAACGGAACATCGATTGGTTTTTGAGTTGCGATCTCCAGGAACTCACACATTACATCAACATTAAATCCTTGCCTGACAACAAAGTTTATCCGAGGTTAAGAAGATGTAATAGAATGCATAAATAAGTTGTCTGTCAGGTAAAGAACTTGTTTAGTAAGGGTATAAATGACTGAAATGAGAAATTGACAGACAACAAAAGAGACCCAAAATAATTTAGAGGTAAATATCTTAGGTGAAACTGGAAAGGAAAAATAAAGTTAGGTGTTTTACTCCTCTAATCAAGCCTGTATTAACTTAGTCACTAACAGATTGAACAACCCTTCTAGCAACTTGAAGACTAACTTGTTCTACAAGGTGCATACCACGAGTTTGAGGTATACGCTTAATGGAGAAAGCAAAAACATTAGAAAGGTTTGGCATGCATGATGCATCTGCTTCTTGTAGAGCCCGCCTAATGCTCTCATACAAACAATTTGTTTCTTAATTAACACCTCTGAATCACAATAAGCTTGGCTTGTTTCATAATTACAAATAAAAGCAGCTGGTAGGAGCAAGTGGAGGCAAACACATGCACATAAGGTATCATTTCTAAGGAGTGTGGAGAAACTTTATAATAAGGTTGTTAGAGTCACCCCACTTGTATTTTTTGTATGCACATAAGAGGTGTGTGACTGTGTCTGTGCACATAAGAAGTATATCTATTGTTCGTGTATTTTTTTGTTTGCTTTTGTCCCTGAACGCATAAGTGTCTGGTTTTTTATGAGTGCTTTTAATAATATACGTTATGAGTGCAAAACCATCACACGCTGGAAGAATATAAAAATATAAAAATACAACTCATGTTAGAATAGAATAGAATGATAATTCTAAATTCTTGTAACCGGAATGATAAACTGAACAACTGAAAACGTAAACGGAATAATTAAATTGATTAAAATTTTATAAGTTATATATGTTCACACTAAGTAAAATTCCAATAAAAAAAACACAAATGAGGGAAGCTGTACAATAAAAGCATAACAAATATGTATTAAAAGTTATACAACAACAACAACATCCAAGCCTTAATCCCAAAAGAATTTGGGTTAGGCTTTTGGGGGTTGTTGTTGTTGTTCTAATTAATAATAACATCAAGCCGTAGTAAGTGTTATGTATCATCATAATTAATAATATAGAAAAAGGCCGGCCAGGAATACTTAGATGATGCCCATAACAAGCCAGACTCTATTTTTTGAAAATAAATATTAGAGAAAATTCACAATCGTAATTGAAACGGTGAAACCTTTTGATGGATTTGTGTTTAAAAGAGTTGCAAGAAAAGTCTAGAGGTTAAATAAAGTTCAAATCTTGGCAGTTGAACTATTTTTGCTCCCTTGAGAACATAAAACAAACAAACAATGATTTGCTTGCTAATGAAATATACATAGTATGGTGAAAATTTTCAAATCATCCGATGTAGAATGACTATTTGGCCGATTACTGCCTCAAATGTAAGTAGCCTCTTTCCATGATCTCCAATTACAAGTTCACAATCAAACACATATGCCTTCTAAGATAAGATCTATAATCAAGAGCAAAGATTTTAGTATTCAAGTGAAACTGAAAACTCCCCTATCCAACTTTATCCTTTCATGACAAGTCAAGTAAGGATGAAAACATACCCTTATCTAATACTCCGTAAGTTCACACTTTCCAATTGCGCCTCGTGGGTATGGGAGACAGAGAGAAGAATACATAACCCCTATCATTGAGAATTATTTTAGCAAGAAGGCCATCAACCGTTGGTAATATCAATAAATAAATTATTATGTCGAAAAGAAAGTACTTTGGTCCACTTGATTAGCAATATGAAACTGCACTCAGACAAGTGGTCCAATACGTCACAACTAATATGATTCGTCCAGTCTTACCATTTCCACTGCCCAATAATTGAAGTAAAAGGAATTGGCAGAGGAAATAGAATTGAACAGTTAGAGATAGAGGATGTATAATCATACTCTCATAGCAGTAATGCAAATGACAAAATGTGAATCGAGTGCTATTGTGAGACCAAAAGTGATAAATAAATGAAGATTTTAAGGAATTTTATAATGAGAGTTAATATCGAAGAATGGCAGATAAGAGTTTGCCACATCTTTGTTGTTTTTTAGCTGGTGACAATCATCATTCAAAGAACAAATTAACTTACACGAAGATGGAGAAGATGAAGGAAAAGACGGAAACGATGGAAACATACCTAGTTGGCGCGAGAAGACAGAAACGATGGGAGGCAGTTAGCTGAGGTTAGGGCTCGAAGGAGACCACCTGCCTCATAACAGATGTCAAAGAGCCGAGCCCGAACACTCAAAGCTCGAGTTCGGCTCAATAAGGAATTAGTGGTGTTCGGGTTCGAGCTCGAAGCTCGGCGAGCTTTACAAATGAGGCTCGTGTTCGGCTTGATAGGCGTTCGATGTTCGAACCGAGCGCTCGATAAGCTCGATAAATAGGCTCGTGCTCGAATTTAAAATTGTAGGTGATTCTCGTTAATAGGCTCGTGCTCGAATGATTCGACAAGTATTCGGTTCTTAATAATCATATTTAAATTTATAAAATCATACTAATTATATTTAAATTTTGACATATATATAAATTATATTTATAATTTTAGGGTGTTCGATAGGCTCGAGTTTGAACCGAGCCGAATACTACTATGTTCGAGCTCGGCTAGATTAATTTTTCGAACTTAAAATTCAGCTCGGGTTCGAGTTTGAAAGCTCGTTAAGCTCGGTTCGTTAGGTTCGAAACCGGGCTTGAACTCGAATAGTTCGATAAAAGCTCGGTTCGTTAACAACCCAAATACCAGAGCTAGAGAGGTTGTTGAAAGTTGAGATAGGTGGGAGTTAAGAGTTATAAGATGGAAATTAAATGGAAAATCAATTCCTATAAACGAGTACACATAGTAAAACACATGGCACTATCTCTTAAAGCTAGATGATTACACAACATTTTTTCATCCCTAATATACCCTAACCCCCATTGACAATTATAAGATTTTAAGAAATTTACACCTACACTTCTAAATAATGTAGGTGTACATTTAGTGCCCAAATAAGTGAAGTTTTGTTGGGAGAAAATATTAAATTCCGGAGTATTTATTTCAATTGAATAATCAAAACATATTAAAGTAATACTCTCTCCGTTCCATTTAAATCTTTACACTTTCCTTTTTGGGATGTCTCGTTTACTCCTTTACGTTTTCTTTTTAGACAACTCCTTTCACATTAAATGTCCTAATTACACTTCACTAACACACCCACTTTTTACATTTGAGTGGATAGCATTAATTCTCCCTAAAAGTCAAAGGGCATGCAAAACATTTGTTCTTCTATTAGCTCCTAAAACACTGTGTCAAAAGCAAACGTCAAGATTCAACAGGGACGGAGGGAGTATATCACATCATTAATTGAGTCTTTTCTATAAGAAATTCTTTGGAAAGGTAAGCCTCATAAATTAAGGCAGAAAATAAGGATTATATGTGATACATTATATTCCCTCCGTCTCATTTCATTTGTTCTACCATTTTATTTGAGTTGTCTCAAAAAATGTCTTTGATGGATAATAGGGTATTCAAAGTATAAAATTTAAAGAGATTGAACTAGGAAGTGTGCAGAAGAAGATGAATAGTGATTGTGAATGTGTAATATTGGTTCTAAGAATTAGGAACTAGCTAGGGTTACAAGTCTCCCAAAGAGAGTATAAATAGACAAACAGTGGGTTGAGCCGCTAATATGGGCCCAATAGGTCCAACTACATAAAGGACTAATCTAGTACATACAAATGATATATGAACTCTACAATAATACAAATAATATAAATGACATCTAACAGTCGTGTGTGGACCGTTGTCAAGGCCCAATTGTCATGAGACCGGGGTGCGAGTCCATATACTCTATCAGGAGTCCTCCATGTTAGGTCCCCTAGATTTTGATGATCATATATTGTTTTGATGATGCCACCCCTTTTTTATATTATCCCTGTAATAGACTATAGCTTGTATTTGTTCTACTACTGTTTATTGTAATGTGCTCCACAATTATAAAGTACTCAAGAAAAACAGAGAGTACTAAAAAAGAAGAAACGTACCATAAAACAAAAAGAAAAGAAAAGAAAAGAAAAGGTACGAAAGAGTCAACTGAAACCCTTAGAGAATCGGATACTTAAGTAAGATGACCTTCTGTCATGGTCGTATCAGAGAACCTCAACAACAGAGGTGGTTCTCTGATTGACACCAAACCAGAAGACCTTCTGTCTTGGTCGTATCAGAGAACCTCAACAACAGAGGTGGTTCTCTAATGACACCAGAACAGAAGACCTCAAAGGTATTCTGATGAGGTATTCTGCTTAAGTACTCGACATCTGCTATTCTTCTCTTAGCGCAGAAACAAGAAGACAGAAGAGCCACTTGCAGTCAAAATGACAAAAAGAATAGAAAATAATGTTACAAGAAATTATGTGACAAAATTTCTCATAACATTATTTACTAAAAGCAAGTAATTCTATCATGAGTAAGCATTGGACAAACACTCGGCATAGATACTGAATTTCTACGAGCTAAAGAAATATAAATAAATCATCTTTATCTTCGCTTAGAAATGAGGAATCAAGTTGAGTGAGGATAAATGATCTGTGTCACAAGAAGACAAGAATCAACCATGATGCCCCAGTCAAGTGGAACAAAGCAAGTAGATCAAGCAACGATCAAGATTGGATCACTCAGCCAACGGAGGAGATTCAACGACAAAGTCTATAAATACAGAAGGGGTGCAGGAAGACCAAGTGTGGCACCACCAGATGGCAACAAACCCTGGTATATTGGAACCTAGTGGAACCGAAGGGAATCAAGGTTCACACGAACACATCTAGCTTGCTAATTCACCTTCACCACTCTGGTTACCACCCCACTCATCTAATGCTCTTAGAATAGCTTATAATTCATACACATCTATAGAGCTTAGATTAGTTGGTAGACTAGCTTATACCCATGTAATCTAATATAGTGTATACATTCTGGTATGTGTGTGATCATCCATAAGGTGAGGCAAGGACATGAGTAGCTTCTGGCTGGGCAATGCCACTAGTGAAAAACCTTGGAGGACATGAGTAGCTTGGAACAGTCTGGTTCCTCGTGAAGATTGGGCACTAAATGTAATGAGATATTCATTTAGTGGAAATCCATCTAAAATAGGTTGGGACTGGATGTAGGAGGATTACACCACCTCTGAATCAGAATATATCTTGTGTACCTTTTATATTCAGCACCCAACACATACTTCAGTTCTCACCCACCTTCATATTATCCCAAAAGCTTGCATATTCACTGTCCAGAAAACTCCCTAAAGTTTTCTGTGAATCAAAACTCCTTACCTACGTACTTCAAAGAGATCTATGTCAATAGGTCTAAATCCTTCACACAAAGGTGTTCCGTCCAACCATCTCTGTTACAACTAAAAAGGTCATAACCTTTGTTCCAATAAAGTGTCATACTCTTGAGGTCAAGACTTCTGCTGTATGTTTCAATATCTCCCAAAAGATAGTGGAACACATTATGTTTGAGGGGAAAAGGTTGAAAAAGAAAGATTTTTATAATTTTATTCACCCCCTAGACTTCTACCTTATTTGGGACCATCAATTAGTATCAGTGGGGTTGTTCATAGAGCCAGTTTCTTAACTGGCTTACTTTGAGAAAAAGATCAACCACCAATGTCCCAAAACACTTATAGACAGAAGAGATGGAACACACTTTGAAGGATACTCTTCAAGAAGAAACGAGGAAGGAGAAAGCAAGTTTTGATCACACATCAAGAAAAGGGACTGCTATTCAACAAGAAGAAGAAGTCAAGCCTACTATCATGACATCACAGTTCTGGCCAACTCTTTGAGAGAAAGATGTTCATGAAGAGGTATATTCAAATACATCTCCAGTAACTCAGTTTATCTTGAATGTTCAAACCTTTATCCCAACTGTGCTTCACTTCATAGAACATTCAGATAAATTTATTCCTTTCACAAACTGAAAAGCTTGAACATCAGAAAGTCCAAATGGTAACTGGACTAAGAGGATAATTTGATGATTAAGATTAGTCTTATGAGGAATAAAAACTGAGAGATCTCATTAAGTTCATTACTAATGAAGATCATATTACTGGATTAGCATTGAATATGACTTTATCAATTCTGTCCCTAACCTCCAGAAAACCAAAACACTTACTGGTCCATCCATTATCCATATAAACTCCATAAACAAATGGACCAGTGACCAACTATATATTTCCACATCATCATACACCCTCCTTACCCTTACTCCCATACCAGAGAACCTATCACTCACCCTTCTGGTTGACAACATTTTTGGGAAATCATCCAGTTCACGAAAAGGGATCAGAGAAGGTTCAAAAGAGATTCAATTATATAAAGGGAGAAGAGAGCAACCAATATCATGAAACAAACAAAGATCTAATGATTTCATTATTCATCAATTGACATGATATTTATGAATATCAAAAGTCTGTTGTGGATTTCTCATGGTATCACAAGTGGTACTACTGCTCTTAAAGGAAAGGAAGGACCAAAAAGACAAGAAGATGATGGAAGTATTGAGTGGAATAAAAATGTCAAGACTAGAGACAAACAAACTGGAATTCTCAGATCATTAACACAACTTATGTTAATGGTTTAAAGAATTATCTATCGAGCACACGTCAGTCTATGATAGAAGAAGACATTCAGTTTTCAAGAATGTCACCAAAGATGTGCTCAATGAAAAGAAGAGATTCTCAAAGACAGTAAGCTTGCAGCTGCTTGCTGAAAAACTGGTGGCAAAGAACCAACTTAAAAGACCTTCTTCTCCAGCCACTAGGTATAAGTGGATGTATCAGATGATGTTCAATGCCAATCAGAATGACCTTATTCAAAGAAGGATTGAACCAGCATCAACAACATCACACAAAGATTGTTAGGATCATATTGCACTGAAGGTAGATTTTGATGATTTCTACAACAGTGAGATATTCAAAGCCAACAATGGATCCTAGCACATCTAATTCTCAAGACAAGAGCTTGAATGTTGAACAACCTTGAAGAAGGAATATATATTCCAGAAAACCCTAAAGGTACTCCTCCTTGTCATATCAAAATATCAATTGGTATCATCATTTGATATTAATTGAAGGACATACAACTCAGGGGGACTAGTCAAAGGTTTTAGGCAGACATTATTACGTTCATCTTGCTTATGAGAAAATTATCACAAATTGAGGGGGAACTTCTTCACCTCAATAAAACTTAAGAAATGGACTCTGATTCAAAAGTAGCATCCTACTATTCTGTAGAGTCTTGTTTTTAATAGGAGCACCGTGCTTCTTAGCAACGTCCTATTAAAAATAGGAGCAACCTACTAAATAGCAGCGCCCTAATTTAGGAGCACCCTGTTAAGTTAGCTAAATCATGTTAATAACAGTGTCCTGAGAATGTTCATTTCAAAGTTTACAAGTCAAAAGGACTCAATCATCAACACCTGGGGAATGTTCAAAAAGCTTCAAGAGGATTTGCTCAACCAAAGGATTGAGGATTATTCAGATGAAGATTGGTGATGAAATAACATTAGCAAACTCTCAAATCAAGGGCTGAAACAAGAGCCTAAAGGATTTTTGAGCAACAAGGAAAAGTTTGCTAAAAATGCTACTTAACCGCTCAAGAGTATTCTAGGCTTCACTTGCAACTAATCAACTCCAATCGAAAAAGTCCATAAACCAGATGACTTGACTAGCTCTGAGGATCTGGTGGGATTTGTTCAATAAAAACAAATCATTATTGCAGAGATTGGTCAATGTTGTGGATAACAGAAGAAGACATTCAAAAGGAGAATTAGTTATATTTCACCAGAAACTCTAGAAAGAAGGAAAGAAGAAGGATGATGTCAGCAGGAAAAGCGGCAAACTGAATTCTTCAGCAAATTGTGGTTGCCTGCTGAAACCAACAGAATACCTCAAACTTCTCTGATCGATCAGAACACCTCAAGCTTCTCTGATTCGATCAGAACACCTCAAGCTTCTCTGTTCGACCAGAACACCTCAAGCAGTTCTGTCAAGGAACAGAACTCCTGGTCAAACAGAAAAGAGATTATGTTGAGACACCAACTCCCTATTTATTTTATGCTTGGAACACCTTAGATGTTTCAGGAAATTTCAGGAAATTATTCTATGTATGGGCTATCTGAAAAATCAAGAAGAACAGATATTGATCAAGTCTGAGAGATCAAATTGATCAACGAATATCCTGAAATAAATTATGGAGTATTTATCTGAACTCAGCCATGCAAAAGGAATTAATCTTGATTACATCAAAAGCATGTTGTCATTCGATAAAGTGTTACATTAATGAGCATGAGAGAGGATTATCTTCAATCAAATCAGAAATATGAAGGAGAAGGGAATTTATGATAACATGCAACATGCTATCACGACAAATGGTGATCAAGAAGCTGAGTCAACTATTCGAATAAAAGCAACTTCATCAAATTAGTGAGTTTCCCAACTCACTCAATTATCTAAGTTGCCTTTTGCACTGAAAAGAGAGTCTGCCACCAACCAAGTTTGCAAAGTGTTCAATTATTACCCAATGGTAATTAAGAACAGTTATCATCAAGAGGTATGAATATCATTTTTACCTCACCCCATTCTTCATTTAAGATCAATCTCTCAAAACTAGCTCAAAACCTTCTTCAGATCTTAAAACAAAAGGCTTTTCATCATTCTCATCAAATGACGAACCCCTCAGATTCTTCATCTCACAATATCTCTCTTGAACTAAGCCTAGCTCCTCCACATTTATCAACTCAACGAAGACCAGTTCTATCCCATAATCAAGAAGAGTGTCATTTTGCTCTTGAATCAAGAATCATCTTCGAAAAGGAGAAAGAAATTCTGCAACATGAGACATTCAGAGTTATGGCTTAGAGGACATGGAGATTTTCTCCAAACAATTTTCTTCTTCTTAACGCACCTAGAATGAATCAAGAAGAAGAATTTGCATTTGAATGGCTGAAGACAAGAAACATTGAGATGTTATTGTCATTAAGCTATATCAATAGGATCTACCAAGTCAAACTTGATAATCTCAAACAAGCAGATGCAAACGGAGAAGAAGAGCAGGCAGAAACTTCCTCCCTGGAGAAACATCACGCAGACACCAAGCATAGGTGTTTGTTGCTGCCAAAAAGGGGAAAAATAGAATCAAACACTTAGGACAAATTTTCCCACCATTTTGTGTTTGTATTCTAGTTTTTGGCATCATCAAAAAGGGGGAAGTTATTAGGTCCCCTGGATTTTGATGATCATATATTGTTTTGAAGATGCCACCCCTTTTTATGTTATCCCTCTAATAGACTAGAATTTGTATTTGTTCTACTACTGTTTGTTGTAATGTGCTCCGTAGTGATAAAGTACTCAAGAAAAACAGAAAAGATACACAAAGAGTCAACTGAAACCTTTAGAGAATCGGATACTTAAGTAAGATGACCTTCTGTCATGGTCGTATCATAGAACCTCAGCAACGGAGGTAGTTCTCTGATTGACATCATACCAGAATACCTTCTGTCTTGGTCGTATCAGAGAACCTCAACAACAGAGGTGGTTCTCTGATGACATCAGAACAGAAGACCTCATAGGTATTCTGATGATGTATTCTGATTAAGTACTCGACATCTGCTATTCTTCTCTTAGCACAGAAACAAGAAGTCAGAAGACCCACTTGCAGTCAAAATGACAAAAAGAATAGAAAATAATGTTACAAGAAATTATGTGACAAAATTTCATATAGCATTATTTACTAAAAGTAAGTAATTCTATCATGAGGAAGCATTGAACAAACACTCGGCCTAGATACTTGATTTCTACGAGCTAAAGAAATAAAGATAAATCATCTTTATCTTCACCTAGAAATGAGGAATCAAGTTGAGTGAGGATAAATGATGCGTGTCACAAAAAGACAAGAATCAACCATGTTGCCCCAGTCAAGTGGAACAAAGCAAGTAGATCAAGTAACGATCAAGATTGGACCACTCAGCCAACGGAGGAGATTTAATGACAAAGTCTATAAATACAGAAGGAGTGCGGGAAGACCAAGTGTGGCACCACCAGATGGCATCAAACCCTGGTATATTGGAACCTAGTGGAACCGAAGGGAATCAAGGTTCACACGAACACATCCTGCTAGCTGATTCACCTTCACCAATCTGATTACCACCCCACTCATCTAATGCTCTTAGAATAGCTTATAATTCTTACACATCTATAGAGCTTAGTTTAGTTGGTAGACTAGCTTATACCCATGTAAACTAGTCTAGTGCATACATTCTGATATGTGTGTGATCATCCAGAAGATGAGTCAAGGACATGAGTAGCTTCTGGCTGGGCAATGCCATTAGTGATAAGCCTTTGGAGGACATGAGTAGCTTGGAACATTCTGGTTCTTCGTGAAAAACGTCACAATCTACGCCCGAGCCAGGGGTAGACTGGGCACCAAATGTAATGGGATATTCATTTAGTGGAAATCCATGTGAAATAGGTTGGGACTGGATGTAGGAGGGTTACATCACCTCTGAACCAGGATATATCTTGTGTACCTTTTATATTCAACACCCAACACATACTTCAGTTCTCACTCACCTTCATAGTATCCCAAGAGCTTGCATATTCACTGTCCAGAAAACTCCCTAAAGTTTTATGTGAATCAAACTCCTTACATGCGTACTTCAAAGAGATATATGTCAATAGGTCTAAATCCTTCATACAAAGGTGTTCTGTCCAACCATTTATGTTACAACTAAAAGGGTCATAAGCTTTGTTCCTATGAAGTGTCACACTCTTGAGGTCAAGACTTCCGCTGTATGTTTCAATATCTCCCAAAAGATATTGGAACACATTCTGTTTGAGGAAAAGGGGTTGAAAAAGAAAAGATTTTTATAAGTCTATTCACCCCCCTCTAGACTTCAACCTCACTTGGGACCATCACCCCACTCCTTGAGTCAAGAGTACTCGAGGCGAAAGGGAGTAGAGATATGTATTGATTTGTCATCGTTTGGGGGAGTAAACTTCTGGCGTCGCCGAGGCGCCTTGCCCGGATTCCCCAAGCCGATGATCTGATCTCATTGGCGAGCCCTGACTGAAGCAGCCCTGTGGGAGAATCCTCGGTCAAAGGTTGCAAGCCAGAGGCCATCACCACCGGTCTTGGGGCCGAGGGGCTATGTGTATGCACTTGTTGCTGGGTAAATGGATCTGCATATGATGTGAGGCTGTCACTGGTGCATGTGTGACACCGCACCCGGATGTACTTGAATTTAATATTCAGTATGTATTTAAATTTTCTAGCGGATAATTTCGTGAAACGGATTGGTATATTCAATTAATGCGTGATTGATTGAATTATTTTATCGGGTCCATTATATTGAGAATGAGCTACCAAATAATTAGTTGGGTCATCATAATAATTATAAAAGCCCAATAAAATGCCAACTAAAGTTGAGGAAACGGTTGGGCAACCCAAGTGCTATTTTGACCCAACCTGCCAAAATAACGGGAATAATCGGGAGGAACTTCCTACACCCACTTCAGGTATTTTGCCAATCAAATAACTCCCAAATTAATAGGATTGGGGACATAATTTGAGTGGGTGTGTGGACAAATTAATAGAGGGATGGCCAAAGACACCATCACACCTCCCAAGGCCCTACTCATGCACTATTTTGATGCTTGATTGAGTAGAGGTGCCTTCCCCTCCCTTTGCACATTTCGGACAAACCAAAGGGGAGAAAAGCTCCAGGAAATTCTCTCACAAACAGCAAGTTCGGAGCAAACAACAAGAAAGAAAATCCAAGGAGTAAAAGCTAGAATAAGAGGTAAGAACTCATTAGTTCTTTAACTAGTTTATTGGGTATGATTTTTAAGAAATCATATAGTGGATTAAATCATGAGTTCTACACGTTTAAAAGTGTAGAATATTGTTATAGAGTGGTGGTAATTAACTTAGAAGAGTTGGTGAATCGATAGGAGTCGAATCGCCGGAAACCACCAAGAAAAGGGAGCTGCCCGTATCGCAGGAGCACAAAAGCCGCCTGACATTCACCAAAGCCGCCCGGCTTTTGCTCTGTAGTCCAGTTTTTCGGTTCCAATCAGCCTAGAATAGGGATTGATCGAAGAGCTTCGCAAAGGCAACTAGTTCAGCACTCTATAAGGTGAGGATGACTGACTTTGTGAAGACTCGGACAGGGGTAGCAAGTCCCGTAGAAATAATAAAACCTACGGGTTGCGTCGTGGAAACGATGTTGAAATGGAAAACAAGAAAGGGCCACGTGCCGACCAATTAATGAATCAACTTATTATAAAGATAATAAGAGGGAAATATAAATTATCATTTATACTGTGATATCACCTTATTTTGAGGGTCTTGGAAATTAAAACATCGATTATATTCAATATAGTTGTCATTGTACTTTTCAAATGCTTCAAAGTAGTGACTTCCCCTTCATGGGGGAGGTCACCTCACAGTTTCAGGTAGACCTTGAAGGATGCTACCACCGCCCATTGCTTTGGGGAGATTGAAAGAAGAAGGCTTGGTTCGTGCTTCTTCCGTTTCTGTTTTGAAAACAATATAAACAATGCCCATGAATATTATTTTTTTGAATAATTATTTGGGGGCTTGTATGCCTAATTATGCCAAGTGTGACTTGAACACTTGTAATAATGTTTCCGCTGCTTTGGTGAATGTTTTACATTATGTTTGTTTATGGATGTACTATGTGTGAACGATATTCCAGACGCCTTGTATAGTATGGATGTGTTGGACTGTGGTTGACTATTCGTACTGTACGGTGGGTTGTTGACGTGTCCGGGTGGGTCCGGGGCGTGACAACATGTGGCAATTCAATCTTTCTGAAGAATTTGTAGAGAACCATTCTAATTATTTTTACATATATTCTTTTATTTATTTTATTAATAAAATATATTTTAAATATTTTTTCTAAATTAGCAGAATCAACCATTTCAGTCACTTCACTCAACATTTTATAAATTTCAGCAGAATCAACTGATTTAGACGATTTTGATATTACCAAACGGGAAGAATAACTCCCAAATTTTAGCAGAACCAATTGATTTGGGGCGTGTTTGTCATTTAGTAGTTAGCGATTAATGGATAGCAAGTTATGTTAGTGCGTTGACAATAGCGGATTCAACGAGCGGGTTTGACTAGCGGAATAAGTTGGCGAGTTGCCAGAAGATGTTTTGTAATTTAGCTGTTTAGCCATAAGAATTAGTAGAAAACGTCATTTTTCAAAACGCTAACCCAAAACTTTCTTATATTCAGCATTTTCATTTCAGCGATTCCATTCAAAAACACTAGACCGAACACCTATTTAACAAACAACATTTTAATTTATTGAAAAAGCTAAAGCTAGTCAAACTGCCCTTTTCCAATCACCCTTGGTTTTAACTCTTCAGCTTCCGTTAGGTCTGAGATCAGTTCGGTTCTTGTTAAAATTTGATGGAACCGTACAAAAATCGTAGGCGTTAAATTCGGTTCGGTTCTAGTTAAAAATGTAGTTCTTAAATTCGGTTCGGTTCTAGTTAAATTCGGTTCGATTTTTACCTTTTTTCGGTTCCTTATAAAAATTTATTATCCTCCTAAAATGAACATATTTTACCTTCAGTTACATAAAAAATTCAAATTTTAAATCATTAAATTATGACCATTACATTACGCATGCATGATATCTCAATGTTCAAATATAAAAAAATATGCAAGTGCAACATTAAATTTAAACATAACAAAAATCTCGGTTTAAAATATGCATCAACTGTCAAGCAAAAAGGTTCAATAGCTCCAAAGTACACATCCAATAGCAGGTAGTTCAACCCAAAATAATATTCTTCTACTAGTAATGCACAATAAGTAAAAAGTACGTAGTAATAAACAACGTAATCAACAGAATATTAATTCCTTTGTGAGGTGAACTCTAATAACAAATACAATTACAAACAAAAAACAAATATAAAAGTGGACTAAAGTATTAAAATAATAACTACTATTATTTTCTGCATAATATATAATGTATATTTTTGACAAGAATTTTTGACAAGATTTTTTTGCCTGGAAGGCCGTATGGCCACCTCCATTTGAGGTGCTTTCGTGTAGAATTTTTTGATAAAATTTGTGAGCATGTTTTAAATGAAACATAGATTATATATACCAAATTTTAGCTTAGAATTCAATCAGGATGTGAGTTAAATAAAATATTGGAAAACATTGTGTTTTTTTTATATATTTTGGCGTAATGCTTTTCAATAATTTGTTAAACTGACTTTCCGGTTTCAGCTTAAGCTCAAATTTGGTGTACATAATCATTATTTCATGAACAACAAGCTCACAAAATTTCATCAAAAAATTCCACCCAGAAGCACCTCAAATGAAGATTACTCATGCAATGTATAAGAAGTTCGCTTCCTGGCCAGGAACTGGAACCGAACCGAAACCGAACCGATGAAATACTATAGAAACCGAACCAAAAAAAGCTGAAGTCCAAAATTATAGGAACCGAACCGGAAATTTTGGTTCGGTTCGGATCGGTTTTCCCGATTTTACGGTTACAAGTCCCGGCCCTAGCTTCCGTGTGGCCGTAGTCCCTAATCGTGTCCAGAAATCCAATCTCCCAAGCGGCCAAGCCCAAATAATATATGTGCACTCATATCTTGCTCCTCAAAATAGCGAGAACCATCAAATAAGCACTCGAACTTTCATAAAAAGTGCAAATAAGCTCTTTTATAATAGGCTCTGTCTGGTCATCACCTTTCAGAGCGTTTTTCGGTGGACTTTTTTGATGAATTTTTTCCAGCATCTTCTTCATTAAATCTAGTTTACCCATACCAAATTTCAGCTAAAAATTCAATCGAAAAGGTAGTTAATTTTCTAAAATATACTGGACTCTCTTCAAAAATTCAGGACACTTCCAGTAAAAGAACTCATTTGCAAGAATAATACTAAAAGTACCTCAAAGTTGGCCATAAATTGGACAACTCATTTAAGTGGATCATTTTGAAGTGTACCTCAGGATCGGTATATGAGCATATCGCAACCGGCTTAAATCCCAAACCTCAACTCACAAGTCTGACGCCGGTGGCTGGTCCCTGGTCGGCAGTCGGACGGTCGGCGCACGGCGTCTGAGCACAGAGCTCCTGTTAGCTTAGCCTCTAGCCGAGTAGCCGCTTATCACTTCTGCTCTGCGGCTCTGCGCGCCACTTCTGCTCCGGTAAGTTTGTTTATTGTTTAGTTTCATTGTATTTTTAATATTCAGTTTAGCCGCTAGTAGATTAAATTACAGCCTTATTTCCAGAATTTCAGATTAATGGGTTTTAGGGAGGGTTTGCAAAGTTTGTTTAGCTTTTCACACTAAATTACAGCCTTATTTAGTTTGATAATGGTTTCTATAATTCTAGATTAATGGTTTATCTGTTTAAATACTATTTCTATAAATTAGTATTTTTGAGGGAAGGCATAATGCCTTTAATTAATGTTTTTCCTCACTCTTCCAGATGTTAGGATTTAACATTTATTATGAATGTGATTGGTGACTTCTTAAGTTCTAATTTGTCATTTGTGAGCATCATTTATACTAGTATGAGTTTGATTCTGTTTTGTTATTATTAATCTAATTATTTAGTTAATTAGCATTAGTCTAGTAACTAGTAATCCCATTTTTGTGTTTTTTGTATTTGACTTTGACTAAAAATCTTATAGAAATAAGAGTTTTCTTTAAATAAATTTATGTTCTAATACACATTATTATATTATATTTTGACTTTTTTTGCAATATACAGTATTTGGTTAAATTTGCCCCCCGGATGCCAAAGCTAGAGTTGCTGGTACAGCCTATTTGCCTATACCGAAACCCAGTAATGCTATAATTTTAAATTTGATGCATTCGAATCCTTTTGCTTGATGAATTAGTGAAGTTCTGTATATTTAATGATAATTTAATGATACTTTTCCTAAAATATTATTGACATAAAACATTAAAATTTATGGACAAAAATGTGATTAAAATACTATGCCGGTATATTTATGGTCACTTGTGTGTAAAACTGAACATAGTAGTAGTCACTAAGTTACTACCATGGTCACCATGTATGAGGAGTCCCATTTTTGTCCACTATCTTTATTGTAATCATATATTAATCATTTTTTCTAATATAAATTCGTCTTGTTATCCATATAAAAATTTTGAGGTTTCATATATTTCATGCTATACCAAAGAAGTTCTTGTTCTGCCACTGCCTAGAAGTGACTGGTGGCTTGAGCTTTTGTTCTTCACTGTCTCAGCTGAACTTATGAAGGGGATTTCCAAAGATTACATTGTAAGTAACTTTTGCTGAGATTGAAATTGACACAACCAATTTCAACAAATTGACATTTTCTTTTGTTTGAATCATTTTGAAGCTTGGTCGGGTGAGGGGGTTGCAAACGGCACCTAAAACCCAGAACCTCACGATCAAAGGAATTAAAGACATTATAGCCGTTGCTTCAGGCAAAGGTGGTGTTGGCAAGTCCACAACTGCTGGTACCTGTAAATGCTATACATGTTGTTATTGCTTCTTGCTGTGAAATCATGTGCCTCTAGCTTATAGTTTGTTTAGATGAAGTATTGATGGTAGTTACTAGTTAGTAATGGAAGTTGTCAGAAGTCTCAGGCTTTGGTGGTGGAGGCTGTAAGGGCGAGTTTAAGTGTTTGCTATAATATCCTTACATCTTAAAAATTTATGTGAGCCATATGAATATATTATACTATGTATACTATAAGAGTATATAATCGGAAGCCATGATTTTTTCCCGTTTTGTCTACTCCTACACCTAACTGTTCACATGTGTTTTGAACAGTTATTAGGTAAATGCATATTTTTCTCTAAGGAAAATATATTATGCCTAACATTATACCCAACAATACAAAAAAGTGTCTAGAATCATATATACATTATGAAATAAAACCGAGCTCAACACATGCTGCAATATACTTGTTCAATGTGTCATTGCAACATTTTAGCTATTTGTCCACAAATATTTCATGGATTACAAAATAAACATAATGATAAACTTATCAAGTCATTTAAAATGTAAAATATCGAAATCATACTTAAAAATTGCGTCGTATCGCATAAAAGGCTGTTGCATACTTATGTAAAGACAAATATCTAGGGGAATTGAAGTAGGGTTAAATAACAAGGATTTCTCTTGATAACAAGTGTTAAATGCGGTGCAATACCCCAAATTAGGGTGTGGAAATAGTGAAGTGTTGAAGCATCAGGAGTGTTACCCCTTACACACCCCAACTCTTTGTCTCCTAAATTTTTACATTCCTTCCAAGCAAGAGTTACCAATGAAGCTGCATACATCTTCAATTTCTGATATCCTTCAACACTTCATCCAAACAAAGTGACTTGAGAAAGTAATAAAATGACTTGATAAAATGTGTTCTACCTCCGTCTCATTTAATGTGTTCTACGTTGATTTGGCACAATTATTAATAAAATGGTTGAAAAAGTAAAAGCCGTGGTTGAGATTTGAGTATAATAAAGTGAAATGCTGTACTTCACATATTTCTTTCCAAAGACACTTATTTTGGGACAACCCAAAAAGGAAAGTAGGACAGGTAAAATGGGAGGGAGGAAGTACTAAATAATACCCAATTATTTTGTATTGTTAGCAACTCGTCGGTAAACTTATCGGGTTTGCAGTTAATTTGGCGGTTACACTTGCTAATAAGTGTGGGCTTAAAGTTGGATTGCTAGACGCTGATATTTATGGGCCTTCAATTCCTTTGATGATGCGTCTCCATGGAAAGCCTGAAGTCAGCCATGGTGAGACCTTATTTGCCCCCTCACCCTTTTTTAAGCAAATATCTAGTTATCTACTGGCATTCTTTTGTTCTGAGGGTTAACAAATACATCTTAACATGTTATAGGGACTTCAAATATTTTCTTTCCCAAAGTACTCGGCTTGTGTATACGTCAGTAGCTGATAGGGCCAGGAGCTGTAGAGAATAATAATATAATAATAATAATAATAATAGTGATAGATTGATATTAAAAAAAGTATGGTATTGTATAAATAAGTATTCTGGGCCATGTCATATAATTTGGGCTGGCCCGTTAGAATATAATGACTATATAGGAGTTGGAAGGGGGGAAAGAAGGGTAGGCAGAACTTTGGATCTGGACTGGGACTTGGGAGTGTTGAGACTACTCGAAGTGTCTCTATCGTTTCTTTTCTTCTTTCCGTTCTCTTTGCACGACAATTTCCATCATCGGCCATTGTAATAGCTTATGTACTCAGTTTTCCAGAATTAATATACAGTAATTTTCTGGTTCCTAACAGTAGCAATGAGCTGATGAACATTATCCTTTTGCTTGTTTTGTTCTCTCTGATTCTCATGATCTTTGGTCAGCAGATGGGAAAATGATTCCAATTGAAAGTTACGGTGTAAAATGTATATCAATGGGATCTCTTGTGGAAGAAGATGCAGCAATCGTATGGAGGGGACCTATGGTATGCTTCTCCCATCTATTTTGACAAACAATTAAATTTTAGTTAACGTGACCTTAGTTTAAAAAGCGCGCCTGTGGCGCTAGAAAAATTACAACAAGAATCCTCGGCGCAGCAGGTTCATGTGGGCGCCTTATCCCTCGCTTCCAAGCGCTTTTTGCATTAAGAGTCAGTCGCCTTCTATGCTTGATGCTTCTAGGTTTAATTTTTTGAGTTTTGCCCACTCATGCATGGGCCTAGAATTTTCATAGGTAGATTATATATTAGTCGTTTACTTCCTAAGTCCTCAGACTCCATCAGAACTCCAACTCTCTTTTAATATGATAATATAATAATAATATCACATATCACTCTTGTGCAGTTCCGCCCCTTTCTTCTTTACACAAAGTCACTAATATCATATAACTCGTAAGTTTTTTTTCCTTCTCATCATCATCTTCTTCGTCATACGCTCTCCTATCTTTCTTCTCTTCTTATATTAATCTCTCTTCTTCCCATGATATTTTCTTCTCTTAATCTCTTTGTTATTTCCCTATGCTTTTATGTGCCTTTTTGTCCTCTCCTTTTTTTCTGCTCCCACAAATAGTTCAAGAAATTCAAAGTGGGCCCAAGCCCGTTCCCGCCGCATGCTCTTCCTGCTCTCTATCAATCCATCCTCCTTCAAAATAACCTTGTCCTCAAGGTTGAAATCTCGCAGATCCAGTTCAAAATAACCTTGTCTTCAAAATAACCAACTCCTCATCCTCCTCAACTATCATTGCCCGCAACTGCTTAAAGGGGCAGTCATGCCCGGGTGTAAATGACTTCTTACATCTAAAGCATAATCCTTTCGCCCTCAATTCTGCTAACTCCTTTGGCGGAAGACGAGTGAACTGAGAGTGTGTCGTAGGCTGCCCGAACAACCCTGACTTTGTCCCCAGAGACTGTCCACTATCCTTCACAAAGTTGCCTCTTGATCCCTGTAAGCTGCCACCACTGGCAGTCAACAGAGGACCCGTGTTTGCCATTAGAACGCTGCTGGAACGTACCCCTGAAGGATTGTAATTCGGGCTGCCACTTCCTCCACTTTGGACGGACAGATTATGCTCCACATCGTGAGCTAATTTCATGGCCGTCTCCAGGTTATCCGGCCGTAATAAGCGCAACGAACTTCGTATTTCTTCCTTAAGTCCACTCATGTAGTAGCCCAAATAATGATCGTCGGTCAATCCCGGAACTTGGCTAGCCAGTTGGACAAACAAGATATTGTATTCCTCCACTGACCCAATTTGTTTGACGCCTGATAACCGTTCAAACCTGTTTCCCTGATATCTAATCTGACCACCAGGGCTTGCTTAAATTCCTCCCAAAACATGCCGGGTTTGCGCGCCTTCAACCAAGTCACCCAATGGAGGGCAGCCCCTTCCATAGAAACCCTAGCCGCTGCAACTTGTCTGTCCGGTGGGGTCCTGTTGAGCTCAAACTGCTGCTCCACTCTCGCCAACCACCCAATTGGGTCTTCACCGTCGAACGAGGGAAAGAGGGCTGTGGCTGCGCTGGACAGTCCACCGTCGCTGGGCGCTGTCACGGCCGCACTTCTGACCGCACTTCCTACCATTCTATTATAGAGAAATACACGTGTAACTTTCATACACTATTCCTAACATTGAGCATCTATGAATAAAATTGAAGTTTAGCCTTTTGGCTCTGTGCAACGGTTTCTATCATTGATTATTTTGGATAATGGTATATTTTGGATCCCGTCCCGCCGGAATGACGAGATCTCACAGTGATCTCTTGATAGAGATGGAGGCCGAGCAAACCTGGATGGGGCCCGAGCAAACCCGGATGAACCGGTCCTTGGAAGAATACATCGTACAACCGGTCGAGATCGCCGCATCATTGGTGGCGCTCACCAAGGCACTCATACTGCCAGAGATGGTGGACAGCTCGTCAGCGGCAGTCTCCAGCGCCGCTGTAGCTAGGAGTGTGCACCGGTCCAAAACCGGACCGGACCGGAACCGGAATCATCATTTTCTATGGACCGAAGACCGGACCTGAATCTAACTGGTCCAGACCGGTCCGGATCTGAATTTTCCGGTCCGGTCCGGTTTTGACCCTAATTGACCCGGTTTTAGAAAAAGACATTCTCTTAGAGGGATCTTAACCGATCCAATTTTTTCTTAGGAATAAGGCTTGGATGTTGTTGTTTCAAACTATAATTTTATGTGTGAATATGGTAAATAAGCTAAATAATTGTTTAGCTCATTTATTAATTTTGAAATAGTCATTAAAAATATTCAGTCTTAACAATTAGTTTCCCGCAATAATTAAAACTACAATCTTTTGTGTATATTAAAATGGAAAAATGTATTGTAGAGTAATAAAAACTAAATTACGTCCAAAAATATACTACGTATAAACTACATGCACACCTGCAAATAAAGAAACAAATAAAAAGCAATTTGGAAAAATCAAACAAATATAAATTATGATCATAGTAGTGAACACTTGCACATAAATAAGCAAATCAAAAAAACTTAGGAAATAATAAGACACCAAATATACACTCATATATTTGTTTATATAATAAAAGATGAAAGTAAGCCATAAACATAATGACTAATGATACAGAACGAAGTATATATTTTACGGAACAATAGTTTACCGGTCCATTCCGGTCCGGACCTGTTTTTTCCGGGTTTGACCCGGATCGGACCGGAACCTGGAATCTTGAAAAACTAAGGACCGAAACCCGGACCGGTTAATACCGGTCCGGTCCGGTTCATTCTGGTCCGGTTCCAGTCTAAAATACGGTCCGACCCGATTAATGCACAACTCTAGTTGTAGCGGCGCACAGTGGCGACGGAAATTTGCGCAGCTCCACACCTACCTTGCTTCTATCGTTCAACAGAGAAGACCCCATCAGATGGATGGCTAGGGCTGAGCAATAGTCTGAAATCAATCTAACCTCACCTGGAAGAAAAGTGACAACAACTATGGTAGCCATGGGTTTGCCATGGGTTGAAGGCACGGAAACCGGGCATGACTTGGGAAGAATTCACACAAGCACTGATGGCCCGTTTTGATTCATGGTTCATAGGCAGCCGATTCAAACGGTTGTTCGGGGTCAAACAGTTGGGAACTGTAGAGGAATACAATAACCTTTTTGTTCAATTGGCCCGTCAGGTTCCTGAGCTGTTTGATGATCATTATTTGGGGTATTTCATGAACGGGCTGAAGGGACCCATTCGGGAATCCTTACGATTGGTGCGGCCAAGCAGCCTGGAGATAGCAATGGACTTGGCCAGAGATATTGAGGACATCCTGTCCTTTCAAGATGGAGGCCGAGAAAGCCAACCCTACAACATGGACTTGCGTTCGGGCAGTTTTTCGCGCCCAAATGACGGTAATAGCATGATCATAAGTGGTAGCAGTTTAAGGGGATCGAGTGGCAGCTTTTCTCAAGACATTGAGCAGCTTCCTGTGATAATTTTAGGGCTGTCCAGGGAGTCTACTGCATGCTCTAAGTTCACTCGACTTCCTTCTAAGGAGTTAGAAGAATTGCGCGTAGAATGATTATGCTTTAGGTGTAAGAAATCATTTACACCGGGGCATAACTGCCCCTTTAAGCAGTTACAGGTAATGATAGCGAGGGGATGAGAAGTTGGACCTCCAGCGACATGATTATTATGAAATAACCGGCCAGGAAAAGGTTCAGAAAGGCCAGGGGGTCCAGAAGGAGATGAGAGATATTTTCTAGTCTATTCTATGGCTGGAATTTTCAGCCCTCGAGCTACGAGATTTCAGCCTTGAGGACAAAGTTATTTTGAAGGAGGATGGATTGATATAGAGCAGGGACAGGAAAGGGTTATGGGTTAGGATAATGGTTTTATTTATTATTATAAAGTTTATGTTATGTTTTCTAGTTTGGCCCTATTATTTGTAGCGTATTTAGTAGAATTAATTTGGGCCTAATTAGGGTTTACTCAATTTGGACTCGATTAGGATTTCTGTCGAGTCTGTTACGGGAAGGGTATTTATACCCCTTGTTAGGATTCATTCTGGAGTTTAGCCTTTTGGCTCTGGGCAACGGTTTCTATCGTTGATTATTCTGGGCAACGGTTTATTCTATTGATTTTTATTTTCTGTTTTAATCAGCGCCTTTTAAAACTAAGATGGTGATATAGAACTCTACTTTCCTTCATTTGCAATGGAGCCAAAGACTCACTATTTTTTGGCTTGAGAATATGATGAAGTAAAGCAAAATGACTCACTAAACTATTTGCGCTTCTTTATTTAAAAGCAACAATCATCCAGAAACAGTCTCTCTGTGCTTTAGTACATGAGCAAGACTGCGTACATCTAACTCCCCTTACCCCACCGTAGGTGGGAGCCTTTGCGGCACCGGGGTAATGATGATGATGGTGATATAGAACTCTAAGTAGAGAGAGTTGTAGGTTTTGAAATAAAAAACTATTGAGACAATTTCCCTTGTAGGTTATGAAAGCTCTTGAGCAGATGACAAGAGGAGTTGATTGGGGGATGCTAGACATTCTTGTGGTGGATATGCCCCCAGGTACGGGTGATGCTCAGATATCTATCTCCCAAAGGCTTCAGTTATCAGGTACTGAAATGAAAGAATCTATCTATGTTACAAAGTCACCATCTTTGTCATTGTTCTTTTTAGCTATATGTTTGGATCTCAGAAGTTGTTAAGGGAAAGTTAAATGAATATGATTAGTTACTAAGGGGAAGTTATTTCCTTAAGCTTTGCTTTTCCTTTGGAGTTGAAAAGGAAAATGAATAATGATTAGTTGCACCTATTGAAGACAAGATGCGAGAGTCGCGTCTATGGTGGTTTGGTCATGTATGGAGATGTGTGGAGAAGAGGCAGGGAAGAGAGGGAGAGGAAGACCCAAACAAACGTGGGTTAGGGGAGTTCGAAGTGATATGCTTCTTCTGGGGTTGGATGAGGGCATGACTTTGGATGTTGTTGTTGTATTAAGATTTGTTAGTGTTTATATGGCAGAAATGAATAGATTAAAGGGAAAAGATACAAATATACCCATGTAGTATGGGCGTGGGAACAAATATACCCCTGCTCTATTTTTCAGTACAAATATATCCCGTAGTATATGTTTAAGTGTATATAAACCCCTGAACTTTTAAAAGGTGCAAAAATACCCCTCATATTCTTATAAAAGAGCAAATTTACCCTTATTGAATTTAAATTGATAAAATAAATTTCAAAAACACCGAAAAGATTATGAATTCGAAATTAAAAAATAATTTTTTTTTTAAAAATGTACTTGTGTCAAATTCTCCCTTTTATTGTTTGTATATCAAAATTATGAATGCGAATAACTCTAATCGTTTTGACGGTTAAGTTTATGGGCATTGTGAAGTTTGATGCGATCACTTACCCTTATGTAATTTGGTAGGTCTTGGCTTTACGTCCCCCTACCATGTATCCGTTTTCATTCAATAAATCGGTAAGGTGTTCCCCGGCCCTTACCCCACTATATGTGGAATAAAACCGGGATTAATATATATATATATATATATTATATATATATATAGAAAACTCATGAAATAATGGCCTATTTATTACTAATGACTTTTTAGATTCCAAAAATATGACCCATTAACTAATTTTCAGAAATGTGACTCAACCATTTGAAACGTACGGTCCATTTTAAAACTGAAATGTTCTACGACTAACGACCTTCTCTCCTCGTAGCATCTCCACAAACTCATGTTATAGACTTCTCTCTCTCTGAACCGCCGGACTATTTGGCCGCACAGGTCGCTGCTTCTCCGCCTCTTATTGACTCGCCACACAGGTCTCCGTTTCTCCTCGCTGCTTCTCTGCCTCGCCTAGCCTCGCTGCTTCTCCGTCTCGCCTTGTTGTTGCGCCTCGTCGTCCCAAGGTTGAGGTTCATCGACTTTCTTCAAATCAACGAAGACCAGCAAGCAACCGGACGGTTCGGGACGACGACGGCTAGAGTTACTAGCGCGAGTAGGTGACTAATGGATGGATGGAAAAGCAGATCTTCTGGTGGTGGGGGGCGGCTAGGGTTTCTGGTGGGACAATGACATTGGCTGATGGGCGGAGTTGATACAATTGTGCAGGGGATTTGGGCTTGGAAGGGGCCTGGTGGGCAGGGGCTGGTGATGGGGTAGGGGTCTGTAGAGGGGGGTCTGGAGAGGGAGGCAGGTGGCGGCGGTCGGGATGTTGCGGTGGCGACCGGAGTTTGTAAAGACGGAGGCCGGAATAATTGTGGCAATCACTGGTCGGGGCGACAACAGTCACTGGCCGGTGGCGGCGGCAGTCACTGTTTGGGGGAGTCACTGGTCGGGCTGCGGTGGCAGTCACGTGCCGTGGGCGGTGGCAGTCACTGGCGACGACGACAACAACAGTCACTGGACGGGATGGCGACGACAGTCAGTGGGTGGTCACTGGTCTAATTCCAGTCACTGGACGGGATGGCGACGACAGTTATGGAAAATACATTAGTCACTACATATTAGTCATATTTTTGGGATTTTATCTATGTGATCACTTTTTTTTATCTTCCTGCTTTTATTTAGTAATATTCCTAAAATAAGGCCATATATATATATTACAATTTAATATATATATATATATATATATCACAATTTACTTTTCATCATTTGCAATGGAGCCAAAGATTCATTATTTTTTGGCTTGAGATTATGATGGAATAAAGCAAAATGACTCACTAAACTGTCTGCGCTTATTTGTTATGAAGCAACAGTCGGTCCATGTAATTTTGGACGGGATTTTCACTATGGATCATTCAGAAACAGTCTCTTTGTGCTTTAGTACAGGGGTAAGACTGCGTACATCCGACCCCCCCTTACCCCACCGTAGGTGGGAGCCTTTGCGGCACTGGGGTAAATGAAAATGAAATAAAAATGATATATCACAATTTAATTGTGATAATATATATATCACAATTTAATATTGTTAGTATAATTATTATTTCAAAACTTTACTATATATCAAGTATTCTTTCGAAAAAGTGTTAACATATGTGTTGGAATGTAAAAAAAATTTTGTTTGCATTCTTTGCACTATCATATCACATATTTTTGTATGATGGTAAATAGTCCAAGATTACAAAATAGTGAATTTAATTATTAAGTTTAAACAAAATCAAAGCATGTTATTTTAAAAAATTTAACAATGTGTTCAAAATTTCGCAACAAGACTAAAATTAAAATTAATGAATTTTAATTGCTTCTTTACAACGAAAAAATAATAATTTTGTCAATTTAAAATTAAAGAGTTAATATTTTAACATAATAATAAATCTTTAGTTTAAAATTTCGAATTTATAATTTATTTTTTGTGTTTTTTGAAATTTATTTTATCTATTTAAAGTCAATATGAGTAAATTTGCTCCTTTGTAAGAACAAGAGGGGTATGTTTGCACTTTTTAAAAGTTTAGAGGTATATATGCAATTCAACATATACTTCAGAGGTATATTTGTTCCGAAAAATAGAATAAAGGTATATTTGTTCCCACACCCATACTACGGGGTATATTTGTACCTTTTCCCTAGATTAAATGAGTTTGTACAAACAACAACATCCAAGCCTTAGTCCCAAAAGATTTACATAAAAAGGATAGAATGAAAAGGATAAAAAGAGCGCGCGCACACACACAAAGCAACAGGAACATCAAAGCCTTAGTCCCAAAAGATTTTGGTGTCTGTTAACATGAATCGGTACATGATATCAAAACCAAAAGGAGAATAAAGATAAGAAAGATAAGCTATTGAGTATTAAATGAGTTCATACAAATATCTAAAATAATTATATCGAGTATTAGTGCTTACGTCCTCACCAAAGTATAATCCCGGTTCCAGACAGACTCTAAAGGAAAGCCAGCCTAAGTTGCCTTTTGAGTTAAAGCTTTACATAACTTCACCTAAAGAACTAAATTTTTTGAATTTGTGGAGTGATACATTTCGGAAATAAACTTCATTTTGCATCTGTGTTAGCTCATGGTTGTCATGGCGCATGGCGCAACCCATGGCGCACAGGTCATTTTCCATGGCGATGGCGATGGCGCAAATATGGCGTCGCCACGTGACAAAAAAAAAATTCAAAACGAATAATAGTTAAAGTTTTCCCAAGTTTACCCAACCACCAAAACATGATAAAATAGTTCAAAGTACTTCCAAAAAACATAATATTCAAAAAAAAAGTTTCTGTCTTGCAAAATATGTTAGGATTTAGGCTTGTTAGCTTGTTTTTGTTTGATGATTATGGCATAAATGCATAATCATCATCAATCATCAGACTCTTCATCATCTTCGTCTGAATCTGATAGCAATGACACACCATCCTCATTCATTTCATCCTCGGAGGGATCTGCAACCTCGTCTGTTTCCTCCATTTCCTCCGCCTCCTCTGTCTCCTCTTCGTCGTGCAGCTGAAGTGTTGATGCCCTTGATGTTGTTGCTCTTGTGTTGTGATTTGCTTCGTTAACACCAACAACTTCTTCCACTACATCCCAGTTTTCCATTTCATTTTGCTCAGCAGCTTCATCAATCCATTCATTTCAATCGTCAATGTCATCCAAACATACTTTCTATTTTTTGAAAGCTGGATCTTGAAGACGTTGATTCTGCCGAATGTATACCAAATCATTCATTTTTTTTGGCAGCAACCTTGTCCTTTTCTTGCTTTGAACCTAAAACAAGTAGATAACAAATCAACTACGGATAACTTAAATAGTTGAATTAAATATTGTAGGTTTGAAGAATTAATCTTCCTTGTATTATTGAGCCATCCGGCAATGATATATATACAAGATTACAGATAAACTAAGGTTTGTTACAGATCTAAATATTAGGATCTATCTATTCTTATCTACACTGCGAGCTAATCTAAGAGTTAGAGCCCTAAATCAACTCTAATTTCTATCTATACAGTTCCGGATGTACACATAATAAAATAACATGTATATGCTACATTTTTCTACACTCCCCCTCAAGTTGGTAAGTATATATCATACATTCCCAACTTGCTTATAAGAAATTTAAACACTGGTTTAAACAGCCCCTTTGTAAAGATATCAGCTGTCTGCTCTTTAGTAGATATGAATGGTGTGCACACAATTCCAGCTTCAATCTTCTCTTTGATAAAATGCCTGTCCACCTCAATGTGTTTAGTACGATCATGTAGCATAGGATTGTGAGCAATATTAATGGCTGCTTTATTGTCACAATATAACTTCATAGGTAGGTCCATTTCCATATTCAACTCTGTCATCATTCTCTTGATCCAAAGTAGTTCACAGATTCCATTAGCCATAGATCTAAATTCAGATTCTGCACTACTTCTGGCAACAACATTCGGCTTCTTACTCCTCCAAGTCACCAGATTCCCCCATACATAAGTACAATACCCAGATGTAGACCTTCTATCAGTTATTGAACCAGCATAATCTGTAAAGGCTTCTACACTTCTATTGTCACTTCTTTTAAAAAATAATCCTTTCCCTGGACAGCTTTTCAAATATCTTAGGATCCTGTAGGTAGCATCTAGATGTTCTTGGAATGGATTATGCATGAACTGACTAACCATACTGACTGCAAAGGCAATATCTGGCCTTGTATGTGCCAGATAAATCAACCTTCCCACCAATCTTTGATATTGGTGAATATTAACTGGTACTCCTTCCTTGACATTTCCTAACTTTTGATTAGGGTCAATTGGAGTATCTATTGGTCTGCAGGCACTCATACCTGTTTCATGAAGTAGGTCTAGTACATACTTCCTTTGGGATACCACAATTCCCTTCTTTTATCTGGTTATCTCCATGCCAAGAAAATACTTCAATTCTCCCAGGTCTTTGATTTCAAATTCCTGAGCAAGCTTCTTCTTCAGGTCTTCAATCTCTTCACAATAGTTTCCTGTAAGAATTATATCATCCACATAAACAATTAGTACTGCAGTTTCTCCCTTAATGGAGAATTTCATGAATAGTGTATGGTCTGCTTGGGCTTGCTTGAATCCCTGCTTCTTTATGAATTGAGTAAACCTTTCAAACCAAGCCCTTGGGGATTGTTTAAGCCCATATAAGGCTTTCTCTAGCTTGCACACCTTTGAGCCATATTGTTCCTCAAACCCAGGAGGGGGGCTCATGTATACTTCCTCTTCAAGCTTCCCATTTAGGAAAGCATTCTTCACATCTAACTGTTGAAGAGGCCAGTCTAGGTTAGTAGCTAGAGATAGTAGGATCCTTATAGTATTTAATTTTGCAACTGGTGCAAAAGTTTCTGTATAATCTATGCCATAGGTTTGTGTGTATCCTTTGGCAACCAATCTGGCCTTATATCTTTCAAGTGTACCATCTGCCTTGAATTTAGGGGTAAACACCCATTTGCATCCAACCCTTGGTTTGTTTTTGGGTACCTCTACAGTCTGCCATGTCTGATTCTTTTCAAGGGCATTCATTTCTTCTAAAACATCCTTCTTCCACTCAGGTATAGATAGGGCTTCCTGTATGGTTAAGGGAATAGAAACAGTGGAAAGGCTAGAGGTAAAGGCTGCAAATGATGTAGATAACTGAGAATAGGACAGATAGTTTGAGATAGGGTATTTAACACATGACCTTTTTTCTTTTCTGAGAGTAATGGGTAGATTTAGATCACTGAAATTATTACCTTTATCATTTTCTGGCATCGAGTCAGATTCATGGACAGTGGCAGGATCAGGGATGTCCTCTATTCTGTGATTTGGAACTCTCCTTTCATAAACCTTGCCAAAAAACTTACTTGTCTGCTGTTCATCATCTTTCCTTGTTTCAGAAAATTTTTTTTCATTTTCTTTTGACTCTTGACTATTTTCTAGTTCATCTAATATACTGTGCATCTAGATTAATGTCAAGAGGTTCTAGTTTTTCATGGATATGTGATACATTATTACCATCTTCATTAGGAATCTCCCCCTGAAGATGAGTACCAAAAAAAGGTTGATCTTTTACAAAAACAGTGTTCATAGTTATAAACATCTTTTTTGTTATAGAGTCAAAACATTTATAGCCTTTCTGAGTTGAAGAGAGTCCTAAGAAAACACATTTTTTCCCTCTAGGGTCAAATTTACTTGCAGTTCTGTCAGGATTGGTAATAAAAACTGTGCACCCAAAAATTTTTATGGGAAGAGAATTAATTAGTCTAGTTTCAGGAAAACAAGCTTGAAGAGTATCAATAGGAGTTTTGAATCATAGAGTTTTTGATGGCATCCTATTAATTAGATAGGTAGCATGTAAAACAGCTTCTCCCCATAAATATTTTGGAATTTTAGCAGAAAACATAATTGCACGAGTGACTTCAAGTAAATGTCTATTTTTCCTCTCAGCTATTCCATTCTGAGCAGGTGTATTTACACAGGAACTTTGATGAATAATCCCTTTTTCAGCAAAAAAAGTATTTAACTTCTTAGAAAAGTACTCAAGTCCATTATCACTTCTCACAATTTTGATATTAATGTTGAATTGAGTTTGGATCATTGAGTAAAATTGTTTGAACACCTCTTCAATCTCAGATTTTTCTTTAAGTAAAAACACCCATGTGACCCTTGTGTGATCATCTATGATAGTTACAAACCACCTTTTTCCTTTCAGAGTTGAAACTCTAGATGCACCCCAGATATCACTGTGTACAATAGTGAAAGGATTAGTTGGTTTGTAACTATGAGTGATGTAAGAACTCCTATGATGTTTGGCAAGTGCACACATATCACAATGAAATGATGAAGGATTTTTATTAAGAAATAACTTAGGAAACAACATTTTCAGATAGGAAAAACTTGGGTGACCTAATCTATAGTGCATTAAATACACTTCATTATTACAAGGAAAGAAAACAGTTTGCAAACAAGTTTTTTCTTGACCTTGTTTATTCAATTGTGTTCCTTCATCAAAAGTATAGAGGTCATCCTCCTCTCTAGCACTGCCAATCATCTTCCCTGATGCCAGATCCTGAAAAATGCAATAAGAGGGAAATTTTTTTACACAACACTGAAGATCTTTAGTAATTTTGCTAATAGAGATAAGATTGCAGGAAAGTTTAGGAACATGTAAGACTTTGGAAAGGTTAATGGATGAGGAAATTTTAATATTTCCCATCCCTGCTATGGCTGAAAAAGAGCCATCTGCAACTCTAACTTTCTTATCTCCTGCACAAGGTTGATAAGAAGAAAAAAACTTTGGAATGTAGGTCATGTGGTCTGTTGCACCTGAGTCAATGACCCAGGTGTTTTTAGGTTTTTCAGAACAAAAATATGATGTTATTTTACCATTTTGGGCAAAAGAACAGGTAGGGTTTTCTTGGTTGGAGATTTTCTGGGTGGGTATGAATTTGAGTAGGTACTCTATCTGTTCCTGAGTGAATGGTAGCTGTTTAGGTTCAACTCCTGCCTCTTGTTGAGTCTCAGTCACAGTAGTTTGTAGGGCCCTTTCTACTTTCTTCTTCCCAGCTCCTGGTGGTTTTCCATGGAGTTTCCAGCATGTATCCCTTGTGTGCCACAGTTTCTTGCAGTGATCACACCAAGGTTTTTTCTTGTTGTCATCACTTCTGGCCACCAAAGCTGAAGATTCCCCAGGTTCCTCATTAGGTACTGGAGTGTTGTACATGACCTTCTTCCTGCTATCCTCCATCCTGATTTCAGAAAATACCTCCCTGATAGAGGGTAGAGGTTTTTTTCCAAGTATCCTCCCCTTAACTTCATCTAGGTCCCTATTGATCCCTGCTAGAAACATATAGACCCTATCATTCTCTTCTTTTTTCTTATGTCTGGCCAGATCCTTAGCACTCTCCCACTCTTCATCATCATAGCATTGATCTAATTCTTGCCACAGAGATACCATTTCATTGTAGTATGAAATAATATCCCTATTTCCTTGTTTAGATTGCCACAGTTTGGTTTTGAGTTCAAAAATTTGAGAAGAGTTCTCAAGATCTGAATAAGTTTCCTTAATAGAATCCCATACCTCCTTTGCAGTTTTCATAAACATATGAGGTTTGGCAATTAAGGGCTCCATGGAGTTGAGAAGCCAAGCTGTTATGAGTGAATTCTCTGACCTCCATGTACTGTACCCTTCTTCTGCAGGTAGTTTTGGTTGGATTTCTCCTGTGATGTAACCCAGCTTTCCCCTCCCATCAATTGCAAGTCTGACAGATTGAGACCACTCCAGATAGTTTGTTGCATTCAATCTTTGACTAGTGATTATCATAGATGAATGAATAGGAGACCGGTAATTTGTCATAGAGCTAATTTGGGAGTTAGGGTTGATAGTGTGTGAGGAATTAGCCTCACTGGTTTCTACCATTGTTTAAACCGAAGCTCTGATACCATGTAGGTTTGAAGAATTAATCTTCCTTGTATTATTGAGCCATCCGGCAATGATATATATACAAGATTACAGATAAACTAAGGTTTGTTACAGATCCTAAATATTAGGATCTATCTATTCTTATCTACACTGCGAGCTAATCTAAGAGTTAGAGCCCTAAATCAACTCTAATTTCTATCTATACAGTTCCGGATGTACACATAATAAAATAACATGTATATGCTACATTTTTCTACAAATATGAAAGGCAGATTTATGAACTTACATTTTCAAAAGCACTCCAGTTTCGTTCACATCCAGAAGCACTGCAAGTTAAACTAAGGATCCGAACAGCAAGATGTTGCAATGTAGGAGACGAGAAGCCATTTGAAAGCCACCAGTCAACTATATTTAAAAATTCCAACCAAATGCTAATTAATAATGTAGAAAACAATACTCAGATTTCAGGATTTAAAATTTCAGCTTTCCATTCCAATCTTGCAGTCAATTACAGGCTACAGCAAGTGCTAGCCATCATTTAACACTTAGTCACTCACATTTGGTACTTAAAATAATTTACTAATCAAGTAATCATACATTCATGCTTAAAATATTCAGATTTAAGTTTTTCAGATTCCATTATCCAGACAGTAGGTTGTAGGATAGTAGGTTGCAGTTTAGGACTTTCCAGTTTCCAAAAAGTTTAAATCCAGTATCTATAAACCTACAAAATTAGTTCTAGCAGAAAGTTAATTAAAATACTTAAATAAGAAAGAGAAGACAGATTACAGTTTGCATACCCGGTGGTTGTTTGTCCCTATTGTTCATTGCCATTTTAGTTCTGAAACTTCCTCTACCATTTGTATAGTTTGATATCTCAGTTCAGAACTCTACACTCTCTCCGATGCTAGTGGGCAACATCTTCTCCACACACTTTATAAAGCCATCGCATACTTCTTCATCTCCGAGGATTCGCCGTGAATTAGGGTAGAAGAATTGAGGATTGAGATAATACCCCGCTGCATGTGATGGAGAATGCAGGTTCTCATTCCAACGCTTATCTATTATCTTCCAAAGAGGCATGTATTTCTCTTCTTTACCTCCCAATGTGTTTTTTATTCCCAATTTTGCTCTCTCCATAGCCTCATAAATAAAGCCCATTGCAGGCAACTCTCCATCCGTAATTCTCAATACCTTCACTACTGGCAATGAAATCTTCATAACATAGGCAACACTCCTCCAAAAGCTTTGACGATAAATTGACTCAAAACAAGATTGACCTTCCGTAGTTTTTGCAAACTCACTTTGATACCATTTCGGTGAAGCAAACATCTGCTTCGATGCCTGTTTCTGCGTGAGAAGACTTTGAAGAGTCAGAAAGTTAGTGGCAAACCGTGTGGCAGCTGGTCTAACTAACTCTCTACCCTTGGTAAATTCTTTCATTAAGTCATGAATAAGGGTATGGCTGTAGATGTAGGTAGTAATCCCTTGTGCCGTCTTCACAGTTCTTCTAACTATTGGCATCTTCTTTGAAAAGTCTTCTAGAACAAGGTCAAGACAATGAGTTGCACACCCCGTCGTGAAGATATGTGGATATCTTTGTTCTATCTTCCTCTTCGCTAATCCATAATTTTTAGCATTGTCGGTTACAACTTGTATGACACTTTGAGGACCTATTTCTTTTATCCACTCATCGAAAAGCTTGAAAAGTGCTTCCCCGGTCTTCTTGTAAGATGAAGCATCTACGGCTTTCATAAACACCGTCCCTTTGCTAGAATTCACGCAAAAGTTCACTAGAGTTCTATGCCGTTTATCCTGCCACCCATCTGACATAATAGTGCAGCCATCTAATTCCCATAATTTTTTGTGCTCACTAACCACAAGATCTGTTTTTGCGACCTCTTTTCGCAAGAACGTCTCTCTCACTTCATGATACGTTGGTGCTTTAAACCCAGCTCCAAACCTGCCAATCTTTTCTAGTGTTTCTTTCCACAAAGGGTCACGAGCTACATTAAAGGCGATGCAGTTCCTGTACATCCACAAACAAAGGCTTTGAGCATACTCATCCCTCTCTTTTTTCTTCATGTGTGATGGGATTGTTGTTTGCGTCAATGCCTCCTTCTTACGTTTTTTTGTTGGATATACGAAATTATCCATAGGCCCAGTCACACCACCTCCCTCTGCATTTGACTGAGAACCAGTTATCTCAACATCATCATCTCCAATCACCCTATTTGCACTTGACCCACCGGACTGCTGTACTGTGTATGTACTTCGAAAGGTTTTTTCACACACATTTTTTTCTAAGTTAGCAGCAGATTCTTTCAAGACTAACGCCTGCAGTTCAGCCTTCTTATCAGCGGGAATGCGTTCACACTGTGTTGTGTTGCGGTGCTTCCCGGTCAAGTGTTGTTTAAACCTTGTAATTCCACCTTTCGTCACGTGCCCACAGTAGTTGCAGCGCAATTCATTATTGTTGTTTTCTTTCACTTTCTGACAGAGCTCCTTAGCAAAGGCAACTGACATCCTTTGCTCTGCCTCTTCGGTTACCTAAGATAAAAAATATCAATGAGCATCATCTAATGTAAATTAAAATAAAAATGATCAATGTTACCTCTGCCAACAGTATGAGTATTTAAAATCTCAACTCTCAACTATTATAAATTGATAGACAATTACACATAAAGCAAACTATTAAAGCATCTTACAGTGTAAACTGTAAAGTTTAGTTTAAACTCAAAATATAAAGTTTAAACATTAATTAACTTTATGTTATACATTCATAAACACTTTATCTTTAAGTTTAAACTTTACATAAATTATATACCATAGAAAGTCTCTGTTTTAGTTAATCCATGCAGGCATGCACATTTAAGTTTAGACCATTCACAGTAAAGTTGAGTACACAGCATTAACTGAACTTTTCTTCATTAATACACAGCATTCAAGAGGTAGTAGTACCTTTTGTAGTTGGAAGAAGTCAACGAGAATCCCCTTGTCGTTTGCCTTTTCGGTTGTCGCAGAGCTTTTTTCCGTTGCAGGCTTGCAGCAGCTTTAACTTTTCACGTGTTATCACTTTGTTGTGTTTATTTATTTGTAGTTAGGGTTGTTGTTAGTATTATGGGCTAAAATAGTAAGTTTATGTTAGAGTTTTATTGTTGTTATGGGCTAAAATAGATTGTTATGGCCCAAAACTCCACAACTCACAGCTCAAAAAGCGGACCCATTTTTTAAAAAACCAGTCGCAGCGCCATGACGAAGGCGCAGGAATGGCGAAGGCGCATTCATGGCGACGCCATGTGTATACATCTCGCCACAGCCCGTTTTCATGGCGCATAGGGTATTTCGCGCCTCATGGCGCATGGCGCGCGCGCCATATTGCGCCATCGACAACCATCACTTAGCTAAAATTAGGCTGTAAGCTCCCTGTTTTTATGATACACCTTTCACAGACGTCTTCAGTTTCTTTAACTGTACACTATAGATTTATACATATCTGGCTAATGTTTTAATATATCATTTTCCTGACAGGAGGATTGATTGTTTCAACTCCTCAGGATGTTGCATTAATGGATGCTCGGAGGGGCGTTAAAATGTTTTCGAAAGTTAATGTTCCGGTATGTTCTTCATTGTCTGGTGCATTCTGTAAGAATACACATTGGTTTTGGGAGAGCAACTCAACATAACATCACCTTCATGCATAATGGTAACAGATAATTGGAATCTTGGAAAACATGAGCTACTTTAAGTGCCCTCATTGCAATGAGCCTTCAAATATCTTTGGAAAAGGAGGTGTTCGCAAAACAGCCGAAGAAATGGGCATGAAGTTCCTTGGCGAGGTATTTATGGATCAGACTGGGGACTATGTAATGCCCCTCTCAGAATTAAAGGAAATGTTACACTAACTTACTACTTTTAAAAATAAACTGCAATATAGTGACCGTTTGTTTAAGCAATAACCCTGATAAATTCTCAAAACTGACTAAAATATACTACATCCGTCCCATAAAATAAGTCCCACTTCAATTTGGATCGGAGTTTAAGAAAGTGGGAATAAAGTGAAAATGTATGGTTGTATTTGAGTAAGAAAAAGGTAAATTAATGTTAGCCACACAAAATTTTCCAAAAAGGGAAATGAGAACAATTTTTTAGGATGACCCAAAAAGGAAAGTGTGACTTATTTTATGGGACGGAGGGAGTAACAAATAAAACTTGGTAAAATCTTATTATCACTAACAATTGTGATAATCATTTGGATCTAGGAATTTACTCAAACCTCAAACAATCAAATTTCATTACTCTCTCCGTCCCACTATAATTTCCCATTTTTTCATTTTTGGATGTCCCCCTGTTATTGTCCCAAACCATATTTGGTAACATTTGTGTGGCTGTAATTCATTCTTACTTTATTCTCACTTTATTAACTCATTATCAACCACATAATTCTACTTTTCTTAAAAACCACACCACTCCCTTCTGTCCAAATATTAGGGGGACTGAGGTAGTACTTTACTATAACAACTGAAATACTTAAATATAATAATAGCTAGAAGCCGCCAAGGTCGTTCCCGTTAACTCATTTTGGCACGCATTTCACTCCCTCATCATCTTTGTAGGCTTGATTGTTGATGGCGCAGAATAGCGCGTGCGCCATGTGGCGAGAAAATCCTCGTGCGCCATGAAAACTGGCTGTGGCGACGACCATACATGTGGCGATGCCATTTGTGCACCATCGCCATTGCCATCGCCATGGCAATTGCGCCATCATTTTTAGCAAATCTGAACATATTTAGTTTGTGATTTTTGGGCTTTTGACCATGATAAATACTTAGTAATCTGTCAGGCCATAACATTAAAAAGACCCTAATAACAAATTAATATATTAGCCCAATATACTAACAAAAACCCTACCAAAAGTAAATATGATACAAGTAATAACACGTAAAGTCAAAGCCACTGAAGTTAACGTAAAAGCTGAGCTGCGCAACAAGGAACTACAAAGGGAACTCTTTGACTTCTTCGAACTACAAAAAGTACGGCATTCCTCTTTAATACTCTGTATTGATGAAGAAATATTTCAGTTTATAAAGTTATACTGTTATAGTTTATATAAAACTGTGTATGATGTAGAAAAACATTAGGTTATAAAGTTATAGTTTATGTAAAACTGCATATTCATATGCAATTTATAAAACTGCATATGAATATGTGATTCTTGAAAAACTGAACTTCATTTTATACAAAAGCTGAAATCTGAACATTTAATACAAAAACTTCATTTTTGGAACTTGAAAGCCAACATATATTGAAAGACATGAAACTTTATTTAATACAAAAGCTGGAACCTGAAAGCTAACATATTTTGAAAGACAGGAAACTTTTTTTGAATATTATGTTTTCTTGGAACTACTTTAAACTATTTTGTGGCTAATTTTACTCTAGGCTCTGATATGTACTCGATGGCACTAATCTGATAGCTCAGGGGTGCGACCTACTAAACATATTGAACTCTCTGAACGGTAAACTAATTATTTTGTGGGATCTTGTTCCCAAGTACATATCACCTAATCTTTCACTTTAAATATTAGTTCTTCTTATGGTGACGTTTGATTAAAAACATCGTTAAAATCTTAAAATAAAAGTACTAACTTATTCTTGACTATGCCAGATAATAAACATAACTTAATGCAACAAGCAAAATAATTCATCAAATAATTTATCAAATAATTCAACAAGCTCACATAATAACAAATAGTCTAAAATCATCTATTAAAAATCAACCATGCCTCTTTCTTTCTTTTGGTTGAACAAACATGTACAAGTGGTAGTGAGCAGTGAGCTTACCTGTAGAAGCTGAACTCAAATTACTCAAGTAAGTGTGACACCTTGATAACGTCTTGTGGTAAGCTCTTCCTTAAAATCTCTTATTAATTAAATATAATAGGATAATAAGAATATTACTCCCTCCGTCCCACTAAAATGGGACAAGAGGGAGTGACACGCAAATCAATAAAAAGTGGTTTATGTGGTTGAAATTGAATTGATGAAGTAAGAATAAAGTAAGAATGATTTATAGTCGTACGAACTGTACCGAATTTGGTATGAGTCAATCTCAGTGGGACGGATTGAAAAGGTAAAATGGAACAATCTTAACGAAACTAATAGACTAAGGAAATCGTTGCTCATACTGAACATAAATTCTAAATGAAACTTGAAAGTAGTTATGCCATAATAATAGGTGTGCAGTAGTATACCAATCCAATTGTGAGAAAACATTTAAACTTGGAAACTCTGGATATAAAGAAAATGGAATTCTCCTATTTTGAAATCCCTATGCATCAACTAATTAATTCACAGTTATGACCTTCAAAATTAAAACAAATAGAAACCATCCCTTGGAGTTTAAAAAGACTAGATGCTTTAGAATCAACAACGTGAACAGATAGAAAATTTTTAAAAACAAGCATGGATGAACTGATCCTATTCTTTTAGATTCTACTCCCAAAAAAGAACACTCCCAAATAAGTTATCTTGATTAATGATCAGTTTGTTAAATCTAAACTTGAAAATCCGACCAACAATAGGCGCACCCCAAATACTTAAATGACTCTGCCCTAATCAATTTAAAAGTAATAGAACCAATTGGAAACTAAGAAGATCGTTGATGGTAAACTCCAAATCCATCCTCTAATAGAGATACACGAATGTAACTAAACATCCCTAAAAAATTCAAAACATTCAAAATAAGGAAAGATTGTGGAACGACATACAGGTTGGAGGAGTATCCTCAAAGCACGACTGAGAGAAAAGACAGCTCAGGTGCAGGGAAACGGAACAAGAGGTGCAAGAACTAGTTTTTTCCCTTTCTTAAGCTCATTCATATAATGCATATGAACGCAGACCTGGGGCCTTAGTCTTGGAAAATATTTCTATTAAATTTAAATGGGTCAAGGTAAATAAATTTGGGCCTCTACTTCTAAATAATGCTTCTAGTCCAACTGAATTATTATTTCACCCTTTCGATAAATTATTATTAACACACTGATAATCTAAACTAACGTTTATTTATTCACTTGAAGTATTAGAGCTTACCGCTCAACGTTATCTTCTACAAACAAAACATGATAAAATAATATATCACATTCTTCATAGGAGAAACTTACTTTTTTTGGCAAAGATTTCTAACCTATTATAGTATCTGTTATGTTAAGGCCAACATCCTTGAACTGACATGAGATTCGAACCCGTGATCTCCTCTTTGGAAGTGTCATAGTGATACCATCAGATCACAAAGTACTTGGCAGGAGAAACCCTATTTTTAAAAGGCGCGAGGCGGCATGAGGCGATTCATCGATTTACCCGAGGCACGAGGCGCAAGGCAACGAGATGCGCGCCTCACTGATCTAAACCACTTATCTTTGGTAAAATATATTTATACAACTTCTACATGAAGCACTCTTCTAAAAAATACTTCTCTTAATAGTAAATATATTTACAATAAACTGTTAATACTTGATACTAATCCTAAGCAATTAAAAGTAAATTTTTAAATAAACTTTTATATTAAGATTATTAATAACAACAATCTGTCATATATAATTGACTAATTGTTATATAATAAACTTATAAAGTATCAAGAGTATAAAGTTAAACAATCAGTTTCACAGATTCGACAAACCATATTTATTATTTTTTAAAATTGATAAAATTCCGATTGGGATTAGGGTTTAGGGAAGATTGTTATATGGTTATATTTACAAAATTTGAATTATTTTATTTATTTAAAAAATAAAAACATAAAGAACATAAAGACTAGCGGAAGAAAGACCACAAAGAGAACAGAAGAAAGAAACGTACGCAACCGAACAAAAAAAAACAAAGACGGAAGAAAAAGAAACATAAACAGCGATCTGCGACAAATAGAGCTTAAGATTTGAGACTTTGAGTTGATGGAGTGAAGTAACCTTACCTTACATATATATAATACCCTACAAAAGTTTTGGAAATCTAGCAGGATGAATCGCCAAAAGGCTTGAAGGAAGTTCAGCGGACATATTCCATAAGGCGTGAAAGGTGACTCCTCAAAGAGGCGCAAAAGGTGGCACTAGGCGAGGTAAAAGGAGCACCTTATGGAATCTGCTGCGCCTGGGATGTTTGGATGCGATGAAGTCATCGCCAGAGGCACCTCGCGCCTTTGGTGCGCTTTTTTAAACCAAGAGAGAAACTTACTTGAACTTAACTGACAAAAATAATACCAACTAATATAACTAGTTCAAGAGGTGCAAGAACTAGTTTTTTCCCTTAAGCTCATTCATATAATGCATATAAACGCAGACCAGGGGCCTTAGTCTTTGAAAATATTTCTATTAAATGGGTCAAGGTATATAAATTTGGGCCTCTAAGTCTTCTAAATAATGCTTCTAGCCCAACTGAATTATTATTTCACCCTTTCGATAATACACTGATAATCTAAACTAATGTTTATTTATGGAATTTTATCAATTCAGGACCCGAAAGATAGATTAATTATCAATTCAGGACCCGAAAGATGAAACGTATCGGTACAGGACCCGAATGATGGAAAACTATCAATTTAGGACCTAACGTTTCATAGGTTTTGATTTATTTAGTTTTTTATTAACTCCATTACTAATTTTTGATAAACTTTTCTTCACAAAAGTTTATTAGTTTAATAAAACGAAATAATATTTAAAATTTTTTAATAAAAAAATTATGACAACTTAGGTCCTAGATTAATAGTTTTCAATCATTCAGGTCCTAAATTGATAGTTTTTCATCATTCGGGTCCTATATCGATGCATTTTATCTTTCAGGTCCCGAATTGATAATTAATCTATCTTTCGGGTCCTAAATTGATAAAATTTCTTTTTTTTTTATTCACTTGAAGTATTAGAGCTTACCGCTCAACGTTATCTGCTACAAACAAAAAATGATAAAATAATATATCACATTCTTCATATGAGAAACTTACTTTTTTTGGCAAAGCTTTCTAACCTATTATAGTATTTGTTCTGTTAAGGCCAACATCCTTGAACTGAGATGAGATTCGAATCCGTGACCTCCTTTGGCAGGAGAAACTTACTTGAACTTACTTAACTGACAAAATAATAACAACTAATATAACTAGTTCACAAAAATTGAGGTGTTACAAACTAGGATTATTTTCATCCGTACTGTTTTGATGAATAGGATTTGGCAGGTGTAAATTACTTGGTTGTTTGCTCTTGTTGTTAACATAGGATATTTATTCATGTATACTGTTGCCGATCATATTAAGTTTACTTGATATAGGTGCCACTAGAAGTAGGGATCAGAAGTGGTTGTGATGAAGGTGTCCCCATCGTAGTATCAGAACCTTCTTCTATAGTCTCCCAAGTTTATGGGGATGTCAGTGAGAAAGTTGTCAAAATGCTAAAAGTAATGGACGAGGAGCAACATTTCCGACCCCAGATAACTTTGTGATGCACATATTTGGTGGTATTTTTTGTGCTATGCAGCTTTATCATATTCAAAAGATGACCTTATATGCACATCGGACCAAAAACGCCCTCTACTTTCAGGCCTGGACCGAACTTCTGCTGTCTTGAAGAAATGAAGCAATGTCTGCTCGCTGAAGATCCTAAGCCAGCTTCAGTTATTAGGTCAGCTCTATAGTGCAGGATTTTCTTTTGGTAGACCTATATCTTAAGTGCAGGTTACACCTTATGATGTTGATGGTGGTGTGGTGTATTTTAAAAAGACACATACTCATCATATAGCAGGGATTACGTCTGTTTGGAGCGTCAAGGTTCATGTGTAATTGCGTTTGATAGAAACTGTGTGACTTAGCTAGGGTGTAATTGACCCTTTTTGAGACCGAAGTGTAGATCAAAGCATTCCATGTATGATATAGATTACTAAAACCCTTTGTTTGAGAATTGATCGTCCTTGCAAATAAGCCATGTAGCCAATTATTATCCTTAAAATTATGGGCAGTTCCTTTTCAGGACCAGCCCGAACCAAATCCGCCCAATATTTTTACCGGGATCAGGGCCAGTTGGAACCGGGGGGCTACCCAACCCTCGGTACCTCGCGACACTAAAGTCGTTGTGTGCGTCAAACTAAATTCAATACTAGCACTAATATGTAAGTAGAAAGGAGGTTTTGGGATTGTTTGATTTAATTAATAGAATGAAAATCGTGGAACACTTTTAAATTAATCTTTTAATAAAATAAAGTTAATGTTTTTTCGCTTTTAAAAATCATGTGTTGTAATCCTTCTTTTTTATTTTATAAAGAAAACGATTTTGGTGATACTAATTCAAAAATATGTTTTTGGAGCAAAAGTATATGGATCGTGTTCTTAATGTACTTTTAACATTTTGAGTGTAATCCAAAATAATAATAAGTATATACGGAGTATATTTTATGAGGTACATTTAATGTTAATACTTATATATTCTTTCAATAAAAAAGAAACGAGATTCATAATAAGGAATAAAAACGACGTTTCAATGACCGGTGATCGGAATTTCTATTATTATAAGTTTTTATTTATTTATTATTTCGAATTTTGAAAATACCATATCTGTTGATTATTATTGTAACACTGAATTGAAAATATATACTATCGTGTATATGTTAGTGTTGGTCTTGTATTAAGCAGCTGGCCAGGGGATGGGAACTAAAAAAATAACTAGAAAATACTCCGTATAGTAGTAAGGCCGTACCTTACGTATAGGAACAATACAGATTTTATAATGGCAATACATACATACGGAGTCGGTATGGACCTGGTGTACGTACGTCATAAAGTAGCTGTGCTATCACAGCGGGACCATACAGCCAGGCCCGTGCAACAAACCCCGCAGCCAGCTCACGATATCATGTCTCAAATGAAATTCACACTTTGATTTCACACAAATTAAAGAAATAAATTTGACTTTACTGTAGAGTACACTGTTGTAACATTGTTTGACACTGTTTGACACTGTTTTGCATTGTTTTGCACTGTTTTACACTGTTTTGATGTAGATAATTTGCTAAATAAGGAAGGGAGAGGAAGTGTGAAGTTTATTTTGGACCTACCCAAAAAGGAAAGTGTGAATTTCATTTGGGATCGGAGGGAGTATACAAAAAAGCCTTTTGTACACACTCTTATACACACTTTTGTACACACCTATATTTGTGAAAGGTTTTTTTTTGTCTGTGAACATCGACTCACAGATAGGCTTGGACTCGGGTCGGGCCACCCGGCCCGTGGACCGGCCTGGCCCGCTACTGTGCGGGACCGGGACCGGCCCGGTTCTCGGGTACGGGTCCGGGTCGGGCCTAGGCTCGGGGGGTAGGGCGGGTCCGGGCTCGGGTCCCAATTTTGGTGAACCGGCCCCGGGCCAAATTGATTTTTTTTTAATTTTTTTTTTCATTTTTGGGGTTCCATCCGGGTTGGGCTTGATGGGTAGGATGGGTTTGGGGGGTTTGGGAGGGTGGGAGGCCCGGCCCAGACCCGGCCCGGACCCGGTGGCTACCCGGGCCGGTCCCGGGTCCACCATTCTTGAACCGCCGGCCCGCCCGGGCCTAGGCCCGACCCGGACCCGGCCCGGACCCGAGTCCAACCCTACTCACAGACAATGTTTTGCACAAACAAAATATTGTCTGTGAACCGGATTCACAGACAAAAAAGCTTCACAAACATGGTGTGTATAAGGTGTGTACAATGGTGTGTACATCAAGCAGTTTTGCGATATATATTCCCTCTCCCTAATTTCTTCCGATTTTCTTTTCACAGTCCAATTTTCACTTTCCTTTTTTCGTTAAAGAATTGATGGTTCACAATATTTATTACACACTTCTTAACTACACATTTTCTACTTTTTTAATCCGAGTCAAATGTAATTTAGAAGATACTCCCTCCGTCCTCATATAATTGTTTCATTTTTTCGATTTTTGGATGTCCCTCTATTATTGTCTCATACTAGTACTGTATTTGGTTAAATTTGTGTGACACACTAATTCATTCCTAATTTATTCCTATATTATCAACTTATTATCAACCATATAATTCTATTTTTCTTAAAAATCACATCACTGCTTCCGTCTGAATATTAGATAGAGTGCATTAGCCATTTGAAAAGAATAATGAAAAGGCATGCAAAACAGCATACGGAAATGGTACAATAAACATTGATTGGTGACGCATGCAACAGTAAGGACAAAAATAACGACATGCACTGATAAATTAGTTGGAACAACAACTTTCCCAATATAAATAGGCATGCATGGAATGCAATGCAATGCAATCATAATTGGCTTCCAATTTCTCATTGTGTAGTCCTCCTAGACATACATACATACATCTCTACCTGGCCTGGCCTGGACCTCCATGCATACACTACATTAAACTCCAATCCATCCACACATATACATACACATATTAGTTCAATTCATTGCTAGCTAGCTACTTCTCATAGCTACCTGGCCTATTTTATAAGCTAATTCATCTCATCATCATGGTTTTCTCTGGCCATGTTGACTGGCCTTTTGCTTTCGGTGTTCTTGGTACATAGTATATATTAATATCTATACACTTGCATTTAATTTACTGTATGTATTATTTGTCGCTTTACTTACATATGCATGTCGTCGTCGCTTCTACGGATCGATCCAGCAGTACCTATTATATTATGCATGCATGCATGTTTTGTAGCCTAGCTATATCATCGGACCGGTGAAGATCGAATATCCATTCTTTGCTTAGCTTCTAATTAAGTTACGCGCGCGCTAACTTAAACCATTCTTTGCTACCTTTTATTTTTTGGAGATCAAAATCCGTAATGATTTATATCATGCATTAAGTGCCACAATGGGTGTAGCTCAACTCGTACATACGGAGTGTCACAATGGGGTAAATGTCGGGTTCGAATCCTAGCAACTACAATAATAGATTATTGTGTGAAAAGTACATAGAACTTCTACATATATTTGGACAGAACCATACTCAATAGGGAAAATTACCCCAATAGGAGTAAAACAATGCATTTGTGCACATATATATAGGAGTCCAAGTTTCGTCCGTAATACATAGGAGTAAAAATGACCTTAATGAAGCTCATCGAAGCCCCATTTATTTATTGAAGTAGACAATAAATAAATAATAAATTCCTGGGGACGTACGTCCCCTGAAGTAGGGGGAAGCGTCTGCAGTTGAGGACGTACATCCCCTGAACTGGGGAATTTCAAACTCAATTTACTCAAGCTGAAGGGGCAAAATTGTAATCTCGAGTCCTATTTGGGGAATAACAAACTTATGGTCCTATTTTGGAGTTTTGACTATGTTTTAGTCCTATTTTGGACAATTTCTTTAGTCAATAATAACTTGTAATTAAAGTCTAATTTACATTCTCTCATTTAGTTATCTGGTCAGTAATGACCTAATGGGGACCCCTCACGGATAAGGTATTGATATTTATATTAACAAATAAAGTGGAGTCAAGTAGAATGAACACTTGGAATAGTGGAAAATTGAAGTGCCTTGTCAATGCCAAAAATGCAATATCAAACATACTACCTCCGGGGACTTTGCCAAGTGCAAAGTAGGTGAAAAATAAGAATAGTAAAAAATGTGTATAAGAGAGATAAATGTGAAGAACCACAAATTAGTTGCTTTAATAGAAAAGTAACAAAGTTTTTTAGGACAATCATAAAAGGAAAATTGGCAGTCTAATGGGACGGAGGGAATATAAAAGTACTACTCCCTCCGTCCCGCTAAGATTGTCCCATTTTACCTTTTCGGAAAGTCCCACTAAGATTGTTCCATACCAAATTTGGTAAAGATTGTGTGGCTTTAAACCATTCTTACTTTATTCTTACTTTATCAATTTAATACTCCCTCCATCCCTAATAACTTTGCCAAGTTTGACTGGCACGTGAAATAATAAAGTAAAAATTGTGCGATTGAGATTTGTGCAGAGGAGAGAGAATGAACCGGAACCACAAATTCTTTACTTAAAATGGAAAGTGTCAAAATTTGTGAGACATCAAAACAAGAAAAGTTGACAAAGTTATAAGAGATGAATGGAGTATCAACCACACAAACCCATTTTTCTTAATAATCATGTCATCTACTCTCGTCCCAATCTTAATGGGAAGGAGGTGGTATATGGTAGTATAGTACATACATGTGCGTGCGTGCGTTTACTATATTCATCTATTCATTAATTCCCTTTTGTTCTCTAGCTCCATAATTCTTTCTTTTTTATCCCTTATTTGCAGGAAACATCATCTCGTTCATCGTCTTCCTTTCTCCAATGTGAGACGTCTTATACATCCATTTTCTATAAAATATTTCACATACTCCCTCTTCCCCAAAAAGTTTACCAAATTGACTTTTCTTGATCAATGACAATCAACTTTGACTAATAATATATTTTAATACAAAATTATATAGAATATGAAAATTATATCAAAATATTCCTTATTGAAAATATTTTCATTAAAGTATAAAATTTATAAATTATATACAAATATAATAACTAAAATCATTGTTCAAAGTTTGTCATCATTGATAAAAAAAAGTCAATTTGACAAACCTTTTCGTGACGGAGGTAATATTTAATTTGGCATATAATCACCCCCAAGCAGCCACTATATCCAATTAAAAGATGTTAACAATTTTAGTCTGGTAACTTTCAGTTGTTATCGTTAACAGTCCCGTAACTTTATTCGCTTGCAAATTTAGTACTGTAACTAATAATTTTTTGAAAATTAGAACTTTTCCACTTAAAAGTGCATTTTTTATTTATTTTATTTTATTATGTTTTATAATTATTGTTTAAAAAAATCCTATTAAGATGGGCAAGAGAAAGAGTTGAATAGGAAAAGTTAGTCATATTTTGTGAATTTAAACTTTAAACTCCTATTGTTGCAACTTTTCTTTTATTTAATCTTATTTATGGAAATCTCCTTTAAAACTTTTGTCTCACTCATCATATATATAAAGGCTAAAGGGTAAAATAGGTACATGAACTAACTTAAAGTGTTCAATTAGCCCCTTATATAGGAGGTTCTTTCCGATCGTCGCCAATTGGTGCAATTCCCGGTAAGATTTTTTTATAAAATTTTTTGAGCATCTTATTCATTAAGTCTAGTTTACCTATATCAAATTTCAGCTAAAAATTAAATCGGGAAGGCAATCGAATGATTTTCTGAAATGTACTGCGCTGTTTAACTACGTAGTTATCTTCAAAAACTCATTTGACTGCCTTTCCGGTTGAATTTTTAGCTGAAATTTTGTATAAGTAAACTAGACTTAATGAAGAAGATGCTCAAAAAAATTTATCAAAAAATTCCACTGGGAACTTCCACAATTGGCGACGGCCGGGCAGAACCTCCTATATAAGGGGCTAATCGAACACTTTAAGTTAGTTCATGTACCTAGATACATGAACTAAAGCAAAAAATTCTACGCATAGAAGCATCTCAAATTGAGGTGGTTAGACAGCGCGCGTTATATGTATATGTATATGTATATGCAGGCCAACATTCTACAAGATGTACAAGAAGAGATCGACGGAAGGATATCAATCAATTCCATATGTGGTTGGACTATTCAGTGCGTTGCTTTGGATATACTACGCTTTAGTGAAAGCCCAAAACACAACCCTCCTCATCACCATCAACGCCTTCGGCTGCTTCATCGAGACCATTTACATTGCTTTCTTCCTCGTCTACTCATCGAATAACACCAGGATGCGTACGAGCAAGGTTCTTGTTTTGTTTGTGGGTGCCGGGTCTGCCGCAATTGTTGGGGTAACTCAATACCTATTCAAAGGCGCCGTTCGGGTGGAAGTTGTGGGATGGATTTGCCTTGTCTTTGCCTTGTGTGTCTTCGTTGCACCGCTTTGCATTCTCGTAATAAGTCCATCGGTCTTCCATTATATATATTTGTCAAATCTAATTATTTTGAATATATATATATATATATATACATCAAATTGATCAAGTGCATGTTGTTGCATGCATGCATGCAGAGGCAAGTGATTAAAACGAAGAGTGTTGAAAACATGCCTTTGCTCCTCTCACTTTTCCTCACCGTTAGTGCAGTGGTCTGGTTCTTTTACGGCTTCTTCCAAAAAGACATGAACATTACCGTAAGTGCGTTACAATAATCCATCATATATATATATGGATCATTCTTCAATTTAATTTCATATATTCAACCGGCCAAATGTATAAACAGGTGCCAAATGTATTGGGGTTCTTCTTTGGAATCGTTCAAATTGGGCTGTACGTGATGTACAAGGACAAGAAGAAGGAGATGGCAAAGGATGGTGAGGTGGGAAAATTACCTCCTGCAGTTGTAATCCTGGACAACAATACTGCTATTAATAATGATGATGATGAGAATAACTGCAGGCCAAAACAGCAGCAGGTTGTTGGTACTGAGCTGACTCATGAACAAATAATCGACATCGTCAAACTCATTCAGAAAAGTGCAGCCCATCATTTGCAGCTGCAGCCTGCAGCTGCTGCTGCTCCTAGACTTCAGTCGGTAGAGGCCTAGCTAGCTAGCTTAATTCATGATCCACCATATATATATATACACACCACCATACACTCATATTTACTACTCCATAATTATATATATATATATATATATATCATGAATTGAAGCTAAGCTATATTGTATGTTCACATCAGATAGGATCATTATATAGAACTATGCATGGATTGTGTTGAGAATTTTGATTTGGCTGCTATTATTATCTACGAAGCACATCTTCAATTCCCTTACAATATACATTGGATTTCGTACATGCATGTGTGATGCGTACGTTAAGGATTAATTAATATTGTGTACGTACATTTAATTTATGCTACCTACCTAAGAGATAATTACCATAATACTATATATTTCTCATTTGCTCTTTTTTACTTGCAATACTCAACTTCGCACCATTTGTCAACACACATTTTGCTAGAAATTAAACTTGGCTTAGCCCAATAATTGGGTCCATTAGATGTTAACTTATTGGACTAGAATTTGTATGATAATTAATAAATTAGCTAGCCCATAAGATAGACTTAGAAAGATCTAGAGTAGTTAATGTACCTAAACAATTCTAGATTATTCCTAAGCTAGAATCCTATAGAATATTCTAGAAGGTTAAGGAAGTAGGAGTGCCTAGAAGGATCCTATGAGACCTATAAATAGAGCACTCCTCACTCATTTGTAAAGCAAGCCAAAAGCTCCAAATCAATACAAGTTCCAAGTTCTTCTAAAATCACCTCTCTCTAAAATTCTCTCTTCCACACACAATCACCCAAATATAATACTCATCAACTACTTTCTTCCAACACATTTCTCTATTAATAACAATTTTAAAAATAAGATTTTGAATATTTGTAATGATATGAATCGAATAATATGATACTTTTTTTAAAATAATTCTCATAAATTAATAAATAAAATATAGACAAAGTAGAGCCTCCATGTGGCTAGTGTAAAATTCAACACGTTGTGATTTAAAAAGTAAAGTATATAGTATTGATAATGCTTGAGCTCATTTTTCATATTTTAATCACTCATTTTATCTGACTTTTATTGATTTCGGGTTTAATTTTGCGTTATGTGCTCCAATGATTTCGATTCTTGGTTTATTTGATTTACTGGTGCTCAATGGTGGAGCCAGAAGTTCGTGTCAATGGTGTCAATTTAGCAAATGTTGGATGGTGTCAATATATAATTTATGAAAGATTATTTATACCTATATAGAGAATTTTTATTTTTCAGTGGTGTCAATTTTAAATTTTAATGTTTTTTAATATACCTACCTATGGAAAAAAAAAATTGCAGTGGTGTCAATTGACACCACTGGCCAAAGGGTGGCTCCACCACTGCAGTGGTGCTACTAGTCGGTTTTAGTGGAGTATATTAGATTTTGGACAGTTAGGAGCATCCAAATTCCAAAGGCATAAATGGAAGACCAATAACATATGGTTAATCTTGGGTCAAACCAGATTTGACCAGTCAACAAGTATGTATATATGTGATATATGTACGTATATATACATAAATATATTAACTAAAATAGGCTTTTATTAAATTTATAAAAACAGTTATAAAATGCTAATGAGAGAAGAAAAATTAGAGAAAGCATAAGACAATAGAGTGGCGCCCTCGTCGGCCAAGACGCCCACGTCGGCCGAGAAGAAGCCAACTCGGCTCATGGTCCTGAGCCCAAGGAACCCGGGTGCCCTCGTCGGCCGTGCCCTCGTCGGCCACGTCCTCGTCGGCCACGAAGACCTCCCAGAAACGGATTCTATACTTATTCATTTGTACAGCCCATTAGAGGCTTTGTATTCGGCCCAGTAGCGGTCCAGTTGTAAATGGGCCTCCCAAGCCCAAGGCTTGGGAGCCCAACCCTAATTTTCTCTATAAATACTCCCCTTGGGAGTAGTTATAGGGGTTACAAAATCATTCTACTGAAGCATATTATTGCACTTCTCTCTCTAGCTCTCACTTCTCTCTAGAATCTAAGAGGTATACTCTATCATTTGGTGCTCTCGTTGAGAGCTAGAACAATCAAGTTAGCACCCTTCGTCGCTACCAAGCACAGCTAACCACTGATCATGGGGAGAACTAAGTCAAACCGCAACCTCGTCAGCAAAGTCATCCCTGAGGACCAAGAGCCCAGGGAGCACGATGAGGACGCCACGGCCGACCAGGTCGGCGGAGGGGACCTCTTCCAGGAGGCCTTCAACCTCACGACGGACCTCCGCAACCAACTCAACGGCGGAGTCCCCGACGCCCGCCTCGGCCTGGAAAAGAAACGAGCTGAGAAAGCGGACCACGCCCCGGCCCAGCCTATGGCCACGGCCTCTCCGTCCGTAGATCCTCAGGTCCAGGCCGCACTGTCGGCTATCATCGCCAGCTTGGCTCAGAATCCCACCGTCCTCAGCGCACTCTTACCAAGGACCGGGGGAAACTTCACTCCACCTCCTCACCCCCAACCACTGGCCGACCAGATAGGCAACAATGAGGGGGTTGTGGCCCAGGACACGGCGTCGTCCCACTCCCACCCTGCTTCCCCTCTTCGGCCCGGGCAGACCCCAGCGCGTGGAAAAGCCTCTGCCTTCAATAGGCTAGGTGACACGCGCCGTCGTCCGGTTTCGGAGAGGATGGCGGGACGGATTGGTGATCCTCGTCCTGGCTCGCCAAGGGAGAGTTTGGGGTCTGTATCCCGGACAGCGGACCAGCCCCGCCCGGACAAGGGCAAGGGGAAGTTGCACGAGGATGACGTGCGTCACCAGATCAATGCGGCCCACAACGAGCGCCTGAGGAACCAGCCGGGTGCCGCCGCGGCCGACAGGGACCCCCGGGACGAGGTCATTGCCCAGCTGGAAAGGAGGTTGGCTCAGATGGAGGCCAAGCAGTCAGTCAACATCCCTACGGCCGGCGCCTCCAACGACCCCGGCCTCAACGCGCTCATGAACAAAGTCAGCGCCCTGGAGAGGGAGCTGGCCGAAGGGCGGGGTGACCCCATCATCCAGGTCAGGACTAGGACCCCTTTCACCAACAGAGTCCTCTCGGCCCCCATCCCTGAGAAATACAGGGGGAACGCCATCAAGTCCTACGATGGCCGATCAGACCCCCAGGAACACTTCAGCCATTATCAAAACAACATGCTGATGGTGAACGCGTCCGACGAATACCTCTGCCGTTGGTTCCTCTCTACTCTCGAGGGGCCAGCGTACGAGTGGTTCAACGGGCTGCCAGAAGGAAGCATCGACTCATGGCAGGATCTCGCCCAGCGCTTCCTCACTCACTTTGCCGGGAGGAAGCGCGCGAAGAAGTATTTCACCCACCTCCTCTCCGTCAAACAGCAGCACGAGGAGTCCCTCCGGTCATTCATCGACCGGTGGACGAGGGAGACCGAGGAGGTCGAGGGGGCCGATGAGCGCACCCTCCTCGCCTTGTACCAGGGAGCCCTCCGCAGCTCCCCGTACGCCAGGAGTCTCATCACCGACCCCCCGAGGTCGTATGCCAAGGCGCTCCAACGCGGAGGCTTGTATGCCGACGCCGACGAGCTCCACAACCACAAGAGAGAGGGGGGCCATCCCCCCAGGAAGACAAATCCTTCGTCGGCCCCGGGTCCGTCCCCGGCCGGCCAGGGTGCCCAGGGCCGCCACGGCTCTGGTGGACAAAGTAAGAAAGACCGCCACTGGCGGCCGAGGCTGGAACGGCCGGGGGTAACCCTCACCCACCCGGTCGGCACCATCCTCGATTATGCCGAGAACACTGGGGGGGACTCCGCCACTCAGAGAAAGAAATGGGCCCAATCCCTTTACATTGGGGAGGTGTCCCACGTTCCCCCCAGCCGAAGAAGCAGCGGACGGAGGCGATCACCTTCACTGACAAGGATCTGCCTCCGGGTACGGAATCACACAGGGACGCCCTCGTCATCCGATGTGAGATCGGTGACTCCATCATCCACCGTACTTACATCGATACGGGGAGCTCCGTCAATGTGATGTACTTGGACACCTTCAAGCAGCTGAAGCTGGACAGAGCTCTGCTGAAGCCGATCAAGACCCCGTTATCCGGCTTCACCGGGGACTCTATCGACGCCGAGGGCACGATAGTCCTCCCCGTGGAAGTCGGTGACGGCCCCCATCATGCCAAAATTGACATGGAGTTCATGGTGGTCAACCTCCAGTGCGCCCACAACCTAATCTTGGGCCGGCCAGCGCTGGAGGACTTGGAGGCCATCATCTCCATGAAGCACCTATGCTTGAAGTTCCCCACCAATGACGGCATCGGCTACGCCAGAGGAAATCAGAGGATAGCCAGAGCTTGCTACCTCAAGCTGACGAGGCCGGCCGAGAGGGAAGGACAGCGGATAGACACCATCACGGCCGCCGTCGCCATGGACGAGGAGAGGCCACATGCGGAGCCGGCCGAGGAGGTCGAGGAAATCCCTCTGGATACCTCCCGGCCGGAGCGGGTTCTCAGGGTCGGAAAGCAACTCCCCCAGGACCAACGAGACGCCATCCTCCTCGTCCTACGGTCATACGCCGTTGTCTTCGCATGGGGCTCGGACGATATGCCCGGCATCAGCCGCCAGGTGATCACTCACCGGCTGACCGTCGATCCGGCCTCCGCGCCCGTCAAACAGAAGCGGCGCTATTTGTCCGCTGACAGGCGGGACTTCGTCAAAGGGGAGGTCGCCATGCTCCTATCGATCAAACATATCAAAGAGGTGAAGTACCCAACATGGTTGGCCAACGTCGTCCTCGCACAAAAACCGCCGACGTTCAGGATGTGTGTTGACTACACTGACCTGAACAAGGCGTGCCCCATGGACCCGTTCCCTCTCCCCAACATTGATCAGTTGGTGGACGAGACGGCGGGGTGCGAGTTGATGTCGTTCCTCGACGCTTTCAGAGGGTACCACCAGATCTCCATGCACGAAGATGACGCCGAGAAGACGGCATTCATGACCCAGAGGGAATATTTTGCTACCTCGTCATGGCCTTCGGACTCAAAAACTCCGGCGCCACCTATACTAGGATGGTGGCCAAAATCTTCAGAGCGGTCCTTGGCCGGACGATGGAGGCATACGTCGACGACATGATCGTCAAGAGCAGGCAGGCCACCTCCCACGCCGACGACCTCCGGGAAATCTTCGAAATCATGAAGGAATTCAGGCTCCGCCTTAACCCCAAGAAGTGCGCCTTCGGCGTCCAAGGCGGCAAGTTCCTTGGCTACATGGTCAGCCGGAGAGGCATCGAGATAAACCCGGAGAAGACGCAGGCCATCATCAACATGGAGCCGCCCCGCAACGTCAAGGAGGTACAGCGACTGACGGGGCGCCTGACGGCCTTAAACCGGTTCCTCTCCAGGTCAGCTGAGAGGGCACTCCCCTTCTTCCAGATCATGCGCAAGGCAACCAACTTCAGGTGGACGACGGAGTGCCAGGAAGCATTCGACGAATTGAAAAGGTACCTATCGTCTCCACCCATACTCTCCAAGCCCAAAGCCGGCGAAACCCTCTTCCTGTACTTGGGGGTGAGCACGTCGGCCATCAGCTCCGTGCTCATCCGTGAGGACGAAGGGGTGCAGAAGGCCATCTTCTACATCAGCAAGACACTTAGGGAGGCCGAGCTCAGGTACTCCCCCATTGAGAAGACGGTGCTGGCCATCGTCCACACCGTGAAGAAGCTGGGGCACTATTTCCAAGCCCACACCGTCCATGTGCTGACCCAGCAGCCTCTCGGCGCGCTCATGAGGAGCCCCACTAGCTCCTCGAGGATGGTGAAATGGGCGATCTTCCTCAGCCAGTTTCAAATTGAGATCAAGCCACGGCCATCTATCAAAGGGCAAGCCTTGGCCGACTTCGTCATCGAATGCACAGCAAGGGAGACGGCCGTCGCCAACCCCGGGCCGGAGCCAGACGACACGTGGACCCTGTTCACTGACGGCTCGTCGGCCGCGAAATCATGCGGCGGCGGCGTCGTCCTCATATCCCCTGAAGGATTCAGAGCCTACTATGCCATCCGCTTCAACTTCAGGGTATCCAACAACGAAGCCGAGTATGAGGCCCTCCTCAGCGGTCTCAGACTCGCCGCCGGCCTCAAGGCCAAGCACCTCAGAATCAAGTGCGATTCCAAACTGGTAGTGGGCCAGGTGGAGGGATCGTACGAAGCAAAGGAAGGCCGGATGAAGCAGTACAAACAAGCGACGGAGGAATTGCTGAAAGCGTTTGAAACCCATGAGATCACTCAGATCCCAAGGGCCGAGAACGCCGAAGCCGACATCCTCTCCAAGCTCAGCTCGGACACCCCGGAGCACATCTCCCAGTTGGCCAAGATCGAGGAGTTGAGCATGTCCAGTATCCATGCCAGCCCCGTCTTGTGCGTCCACCAGCGACCAGAGGACTGGATCTCCGACATCACCACCTTCATCACAACGGGGGAGTTGCCCCCGGACGAGGAGAGGGCCAAACTCGCCAAACTCAGGGCCCCAAGCTACACCATCAAAGATGGCAAACTCTACAAACGGTCCTACAATGGCACTCTCCTCCGATGCCTGCACCAGGACGAGGCCGATACTGCCATGGAAGAAGTTCATTGTGGCGTCTGCTCCTCGCACCAGGGTCCTTTCAGCATGTCCCGGCGTCTCGTCGTCCAGGGCTTCTTCTGGCCGACGATGGCACGAGACTGCGCTGACCTGGCCAGGAAGTGCACCACATGCCAGCTACTCCAGAAAGCTCCTGGTCGGCCAGCTGTCAACTATGCCCCTGTCAGCACCGCAATTCCATTCTCCAGATGGGGGATTGACCTGGCGGCCCCCTGCCCAGAGCCGCTGGGAATAACCGCTACATCATCGTCGCCGTCGACTACTTCACCAAGTGGGTCGAGGCGGAACCCTTGGCCAGCATCACGGGGGCCAGATGCCAAAGGTTTGTTTACAAGAACATCATTACACGCTTTGGCGTCCCCAAGGAGATTATATCAGACAACGGCACCCAATTCGAGGCAGCCCCTTTTCAGGAGCTCCTCCGGGAGTTTGGGGTGAGGCACCGTTTCTCCTCCGTTGCCTATCCTCAGGGCAACGGGCAGGTCGAGAACGCCAACAGAACAATAATGGAGGGGCTGAAGAAGAACCTCCAGGCCGCAGGAGGTAGTTGGGTCGACGAGCTCCCCAACATCCTGTGGTGCTACAGAACCACGCCGAGGAGGGCGACAGGCGAAACACCTTTCGCCCTGTGCTACGGCTTTGAGGCGAAGGCGCCCACGGAGGTAGCCATCCCCAGCCGGCGAGTGGAGCAATATGAGCCTGACACCAACGAAGAGAACATGAAGATTGACCTACACCTGGTTGATGAGAGGCGTGAGCAAGCTTACGTCCGAGCAGAGAACTACCGGCGTCAAGTGAAATCATACTATGACGCCAAGGTACGTTCCCGGGAATTTCAGGTGGGGGACTACGTCCTCCGCCGAAGGGAAGCAAGCCAGCCAACAGAGGGCGGCAAGCTAGCATTGAAGTACGAAGGGCCCTACATCGTCAGTGCCGTGGTCAAACCCGGCACCTACAAGCTTAGACGCCCGAATGGGTCCAATGTACCACGAACATGGAATGTACATCATCTGGTGAAGTTTTATCAGTAATCCGAAGGAGGTGTAGACGGCGAAGCCCTCACCCCTTAACGGGTTACTGATTGAACGCCACCCTCGGCCTCGAGCCACTTATGAATAAAATCATGTTCTGATTTTTTCTCTGGAATTTAAAGTAAAACATTGGCAGGTGCCCTCGTCGGCCACCTTAGAGCAGAAGGCTCAGGTCTGGCCGACATGGCCCCTTGCATTGCAGCCTACGAGCGACAAGCTCAGGCACTCCATTGTATTTTGCATCAGCGAAGGGCTCAGGCCTAGCTGAGAGAGCACATCGTCCTGGCCCCGTAAGCCTAGAAGTGAAACGCTCAGGTATGGCCGACGATGTCCCCAGGACGAGGGGCCCGCAAACGGCCCACGTCTTGAAACGGGAAGCTCACCGCGTCGTCCACGCGCCAGATCGCAGGACGACAGGCCTGAAATCATGGTCGAGGTGACAAAATCCCAAAACTCAGGGATGGGCAACGACAGCCGTTGGAAACCGACCAAAAGTCTAGCCCGCGTCATAAATAGGCGACGGGACCCGCCCTGAGACCACGGACGTTATAAACGAAGTCCGAACCGGCCGAAGGACGAGCACACCCCTCGGCCGAAGCCTGAAAGAAGGATACCCCCCGAAACAAAAAAAATAAATAAAATAAAATACAAGGGAAAAAGAGGGAAGCCGACGGCCGCGCACACTTGCCGGCCTCGAGCAATGAAAAAATAAAATCCCCAAAATTCAGGCCCATTTCGGCCAAGTACATATCAGTTGAACACAAGTTTAGTACCACTGACAGGCAGCATGGACGACACGTCCACGCACCACGAGGGAACAATCAAGGCCGATACACACGCCTATGAAACCCTAACCACATCGGTTGGGTGACACGCGAGAGGTGACCTTCATCGGCCATAGTCCTTTGAGGCACCAACGCTTGGTATGAAACAAAGCATCGCAAAAACGAAGCGGGCAATTGTCACAACCGCGAAAGGATCAAGTAATCAAGATGCAACCTCTACTTGCCAACACACCTCGGATAGCCGACACAGGCACCGGAACCATGACTAGCCGACGAAGGCAGGACCATCTCCTTGGACAAGCTACTCCTTACCCAGCACCCTCATCGGCCACAAGCCAGACCTTGGCCGACAAGGGCACCACAAAGACGTAAATACCTGACATTTATACTCAGGAAATTATCTAAGTACTCAAATGAAGGAATTCTAGCCGAAGCGGGTACCAGTATACTACAAAGCCGTTAACCACCTACACCTCTACATGTGTACTTGTGAAAAATTCAGTCCACAAGACTATGGTGAAGGTGCCCTTATCGGCCAGAACACAGGGTTACAAGCCGACAACGGCCCTGGCTAAAACACCTGGGATGAATCCAAGGCCAGGACGATAAGGACGCCAACGCCTGGACGGAACGGACACTGCGGTCAGGGCTAAAAAGGGAAGCACTTAAAAGGAATCAAAAACACTTAGGAAATTTTGTGAAAAAATCCTAAGTGTTATGATGGCAAAGGAACACCGGTCAAGCCGACCAGGCCACCAGGCCGAAAGGGAAGCACCTAAGTGGATCCCAAAACACTTAGAAAAATTTTGAAAAATTCCTAAGTGTTATGAAACTACGTCCAAGCCGATCAGGCCACTAGGCCGTAAAGACAGGAGCTACATGGACCCAAAAAACACTTGGGGAATTATTGAAGCAAAATCCTAAGTGTTATGACAGTAAAGCAAAGAGGCATAGGCCGACCAGATTACTGGACGGGAAGGCCAACCTCATGGACGTAGCGGACACTCGCGGGTGACCCAAGTTATGACTTGTTACTTAGACAATTTACAGAATTAAAATGACAAAGCAAACAAACATACAAGGGATTCAAGGCCGAAAAGGACAGCAAAAATTTCTTCAATTGATAAATTTCATTACAATTGGGGGGCACTACGGCCATTACATAATTGGGCAACAAATGAAAAGCTAACTACAATGGGGACTAGCCGATCAAGCCTCCACGGCTGGCTCTTCAACCTCGTCGGCCCCCTCCTCATCGGCCTCAGCTTCCTGGCCGGCAGCGGCGCTGGTGGCATCATCCAAGAAATCGAACTCAGTATAGTCCGGCTCGCCGAGGCCGGAGCTTTCTATGGGGGACTCCCGCTCCGACAGCGGAAGCGTGGCCTGCCCTTCGGGATCCTTCATCAGCTTTGGGAGCTTCAGGTTCCGTCTAGCCCATCCAGCCGTGTAATTCATGGCCTTCAACGCCCGGGATAGCCGCCGGTACAGGAGCCTTTGCATCCGCTCCTGGCCCAGGTTGTAGTAAACAGACATCTCCTGGCTGAAATACTCCCGGCCGGCAGGGGAGTTCATCCCCCAATTCTCTAGCCTGGCGGCCACCACCTCGTAGCACCAGGGGAGCCTCTCATCGGCCTTCCACCCTTCGGCCAAGAACTTCTCAACAGCCTCATCAGCAGCCCTCACGACGGCGGCCTCGGCCTCAGCTTTCGCCTTGGCGGCCTCCTCGCTCCTGCGCTTCTCGGCCTCAAGCGCTCTACGGGACTCTGCGAGCTCCCTTTTGCTCTCTTCGAGCTGGACCAGGGCAACGTCCCTGGCCGCGACGGCCTCATCAGCTTTGGCCTGCAGCGCCTTGGCATCCTCCCGAAGCCGGTCAAGGCAAGCTACCGCCTCGTCGGCCGAGGCAGCCTTCTGCTCCAGTGCTTGCAGGCGGACTATCTCCCAGTACTGCCTCTTATGGCTTTCCATAAGCATGAAGGCACTCTGCATAAGAAAAACAAAGGTCAGGCAAAAACTCTACATAGACGAAGAGAGACAAGAATATAAAGACAATCACTTACTTGGACGAGGAGATCCATGCCGCCCTCATAAATCTTCGGGTCCTCGAGCTTCTTCAGATGAGCCCGATCTTTGGCCGGCATGGCCTTGGCAAGGACGACGTGGCCGGGGACGAGCTCATTAAACACGCCCCCGCCGACGGGGTACTCTATCACTTTCTGATAGGTGTCACCGGCGATCTCCTTGCCGGCCCTCTTCGTCTGTGGTTCCTGGACGAGAGGCAGCGCTGGGGCGGCATCACCAGCAACAGTAAGGTCCACGACGGGACCACCATCGCCCACGCTGGGGACAACAAGCGTACCGGCCTCACTGGCCGGAGAAGGGGAAGGAGCCCTCTTCGTCTTCTTAGAGACGCTCACACCGGCCTCGGTCAACTTTTTCTGGCCGTCAGTGGCCGGTCTCTTTTTCTTGGATGGGGCAGGCTTTGGGGCCGCATCTGCAGTAGCCCCGCTCACACCGGCCGCGGCACGCCTGGCCGCTTCGGCCGCCTTAGCAGCAATCTCCTCGGCCGCTTTGGCCTTCGCAATGGCCATCATGGAACGGCGGTCCATGACAAAGTCTACAAAGGGAAAACAAACAGATTAGCAAGGCAAAGGACAAAAACGTAAAGACAGAAAGCCGAAGGAAAATTACCATCGGCCTCAGCAGGAATGCCCAAATCCGGGCCATCGGCCTCCTCAAAGGTGGTGGTCATCCTCGGCCAGAGCTGGAGGTCATCCTCCTTATCTCCATACAAGTGATATCTGAAGAAGCCGAGGGCCGTCATCTTGTATTCAGTGACGTAATCTTTCACGCTCCTCGGCCCCCCTTCCAGGAAAGCCTCCACCTGAGCGTCCAAAATAGAGCTCTTCGGCGGGTCATGAAGATTGAACCTCCCGGTATGGCCGAGGGAGGGGAACTCGGTGCCACTCTCACCAATGGACACAAACACGAACTTGCTCTTCCACCCATGAATGGACGTAGGCAAATCCGTGAAGCTCCTCTTCCTCGGCAGCTGTTGAAGAGTAGCATAGGCCGCACAGTTCTTGTGGCTTCCTCGACCGATTTGGTACAAGTTCATGAATAAGGCCGTGGTCGGCCTGTAGCCCAACTCCTCACACCGAAGCAAGAAGCCCACTATCAAGGAATAACTGTTCGGCGTCAGAAGGCCGGAGGAAGCCCCACCATGTCCAGATACTCGGTGACGAAAGGGTGAAGGGGGAACCTCAACCCCTTAGCAAAACTCATCGGGTATACTCCGAAGTATCCCGGTGGCGGAAGTAGAACATGGTCCGTCGGCCTGGGTGCCCTAACCCGCCCGAACGGCCCCACGTACATCTGGGCGACAAGATAGTCGGCCTCACTGCTCTCCGGCTTAATCAGGAATATGTTGGTGAGGTCCAAATAGGAGAGGCCCGGCCCATTCTTCGGCCTCCTCACCCTCTTCGGCTTAGCGTCGCCCTTCACGGCAGATACCGGCCTCGGGCACGGAACGGCAGCAGAAGTGGACGCCCCGTCCACCGCTCGGGACGCACCTACGTCCTCACCCTCTGAAGAGGAGGCGGACTCCTCGTCCTCGATCTCCTCGTCCATCAGCTCTCCGGATTTGTAGGGGCTCAAACGCTCTATCTCCTCTTCAAACTCCTCGAGCACCTCGTAGTCAAGGGACCTCGTGGAGGGCTGGTCGTCGTAGGGGTAGTAGTCCTCGTTCAAGCTCTTCATTACTACTACTACGGGCTTAAGGAGAACTTACGATCTAAAGGTGTTTAAATGCCTAACACTAGATCAACTATTTACGGAGCAAAGTATGAAAAGTGAGGAAGATCGTGATGAACACTAACCTCAAACAATGAAGAACACGAAGAACAGGCTCGGGAGTTTCTCTCTCTAGAAAATCGGCCAGCACTTCGACAAATTCAGAATGCAAACGTGATTTTTTGTCGGAGGGGAAGGGGTATTTATAGACCCCCCCACCAACGGTCACTACACGTGGCACTCTCCCAATGGCCACATCAACGGCCACCACTGGGGGGCCACCACGTCACCAACGGGCCAGGACCAACCCATATCAACGGCCCACTGGCAAATCAGACTCTACGGCCTACACACGCTCAACGGCTTCACAACTGCCAGCAAGCGCCCACAACGTCCCATCTGCTTGCCAATATCACAAATGCCAGGCAACAAGCAGACGGCAACGGCCAGGAACGTAACGGCCACAGAACAAAGGGGACAAATAGCCCACAGCCTTCGGCTCCACGTAATAACCCTTGATGATAACTCTCTACAAGCGATCTGCGCACAAGGGTTCTCCCACAGGGTTACCTTGGCCAGAAAATCGCCATGAGAGTTGGATTCAGGGGGAATACGGCGAGACCGCTTCGGCTAGGGACTCAAGAAACTCCTTCACCCCTCACACTCTTCGGCCTGAAGCAGTGGGGGACTGGGGGACTACACCAGCCTCAACGAAACAAAGGTATAAACAAGGTAACCACAAAACATGGCCACATCATCCATACAGCACAACAGAACTTCATCGGCCAAAGGCCCATAACGTCACTAGCAACGGCCAACAAGCCACTAGAGGCAAGGACACTCATCGTCCTCCGCCAACAATTAATCTTGACGGGCCCTTCGGCCAAGAACACGAAGGCCAACCAGCAACGGCCAAAAGGAGTGCGCAAACACCCTCATCGGCCACCCAAAGGAAAGGACGCCATCGTCCTCGAAACAAGGTTCAACCTCAGTGGCCTCACCGGCCCAAACATAAACTTCAACCACCAACGGCCAAGAAAGGGAAAGCGCGCCCTCAACGGCCACCATCGAAAGAAGGATACTCATCGCCTTCAACGGCCACCATTGAAACAACGGCCTCCCCGCCCGCAACGAGGAACAGGTAACGGCCAAAGCACAGAACAGGATCACCAAAATGGAAACAGCGCCAATACCGCAACAGCTAACGGTCTGGAAATGCCCGCGTCGGCCAAAAGCAACAAAGCGCAGAAATCTACTCTCCTTCACTTCGTCTACGTCTCAGCTTAGAGAGTGGGGGACTCCTGATGGAGTATATGGGTCTGAGCCCCAGGACCCACATACTCGGAAGAACAGAAAGCACAAGACAATAGAGTGGCGCCCTCGTCGGCCAAGACGCCCACGTCGGCCGAGAAGAAGCCAACTCGGATCATGGTCCTGAGCCCAAGGAACCCGGGTGCCCTCGTCGGCCGTGCCCTCGTCGGCCACGTCCTCGTCGGCCACGAAGACCTCCCAGAAACGGATTCTATACTTATTCATTTGTACAGCCCATTAGAGGCTTTGTATTCGGCCCAGTAGCGGTCCAGTTGTAAATGGGCCTCCCAAGCCCAAGGCTTGGGAGCCCAACCCTAATTTTCTCTATAAATACTCCCCTTGGGAGTAGTTATAGGGGTTACAAAATCATTCTACTGAAGCATATTATTGCACTTCTCTCTCTAGCTCTCACTTCTCTCTAGAATCTAAGAGGTATACTCTATCAACTTAAAATGAAATATTCGGAATCAATATCCGACTATTTCTCTAGAGTGTTAGTAATTGTAAATGAGATGAAGAGGAATGGTGAGGAACTAAAGGACATAACGGTGATTGAGAAAATCCTTCGCTCTCTCACCAAAGACTATGATTATATTGTGGTGGCCATAGAAGAGTCCAAGGATTTAGAGTCCATGACCATTGATCAACTTATGGGCTCACTACAAGTCCATGAAGAAAGAGTTGTGAGAAATAAATCTGATGAATCGTTGGAGCATTCTCTTTACTCCAAACTCTCTTTTAAAGAAAGAGGGGAGAATAGAGGTGAAGAAAGAGGCCAACGAGGTCGTGGTGCACGTGGAAGAGGTGGTCGAGGTCGTGGTTATACAAACTTCAACAATGAAGAAAGAATTCAATATACGCAAGCATCTAGAGGCCGTGGGAGAGGAAGCAAACCACAAAGGTACGAGAAGTCTCAACTAAAGTGTCATAATTGCAATAAATATGGCCACTATGCATATGAATGCAAGCGCTCTAATCATGTGAAAGAAGAGGCCCATCTCATGGAGATGAATAATGAGGTAGAACTTACCTTGTTGATGGCAAATCATGAAGAACAAACAAAGAAGAGCACGTGGCATTTAGATACCGGAGCTAGCAACCACATGACGGGAGATAAAAGCATGTTCGTGAAGGTAGAACAAACTCAAGGTCATGTTACTTTTGGAGATGAGTCTAAAGTCGTGGTGAATGGTAAAGGTAACGTTCTAATCCGTCTAAACGATGGAAGTCACCAATTCATTTCCGATGTTTACTATGTGCCCAACTTAAAAACAAATATTCTAAGTATGGGACAACTCTTAGAAAAGGACTATGATATTCACTTAAAGAATCGTAGTCTTTCTCTACGAGACAATAATGGAAGACTAGTTGCTAAAGTGCCGATGACTAGAAACCGAATGTTCTTGCTTGACATTCAAAGAGATCAAGCCATATGCTTAAAAAGTTGCTTGAAAGATGAGTCATGGATTTGGCACTTAAGATATGGGCACTTAAACTTTGGTGGCTTGAAAATGCTATCATCCAAAGGCATGGTGAAAGGCTTGCCCTTCATCAATCATCCTGATCAGCTATGCGAAGGTTGCCTATTTGGGAAGCAATCAAGGAAACCATTCCCTAAAGAAGTTACCTCAAGAGCTAAGGAACCATTGGAGTTAGTCCATGCCGACTTATGTGGTCCTATTACTCCATGTTCACATGGTAAAAGTAAGTACTTTCTCACTTTCATCGATGATTACTCAAGAAAAACATGGGTATATTTCCTTAAACAAAAATCTGAGGCCTTTGAAGCATTCAAGAAATTTAAGGCTCTTATTGAGAAAGAAAGTGGGTACAGTATCAAAGCCATGAGATCAGATCGGGGTGGAGAGTTCACATCAAAGGAGTTTAATCAATTTTGTGAAGATAATGACATCCGCCGTCCCATGACTGTCCCACGAACACCACAACAAAATGGTGTTGCCGAAAGAAAGAATAGGACGATCCTCAACATGGCTCGAAGCATGCTAAAAACAAAGAATATGCCTAAAGATTTTTGGGCTGAAGCTGTGGATTGTGCTGTCTATCTTCAAAATCGCTGCCCCACGAAGAGTCTCGATGGAAAAACTCCACAAGAAGCATGGCATGGAGGTAAACCTGGAGTCTCACACTTGAGAGTATTTGGATGCATTGCATATGCGCATGTACCCGATCAAACTAGGTCAAAACTCGACGACAAGAGTGAGAAGTTTATATTCATTGGATATGATAAACACTCAAAAGGGTACAAACTCTACAATCCAGATTTGAAAAAGCTTATAATAAGTCGTGATGTGGAGTTTGATGAAGAAGGCTCATGGGATTGGAGCATTGGTGACAAAGAAGATTATAGTCTCTTGCCTCCCATGGAATATGAAGAAGAAGTTGAAGAAAATCATGAAAATACAACTCCTCCACCATCTCCCACTCAAGCTCAAGCTTCATCACCAAGTTCGGATGAAAGAGAAATACCACGCATGAGAAGCATTGAAGAGCTTTACGAGGTAACACAAAATTTGAACTCAAATGATGAACTTACACTCTTTTGTCTATTTGGTGATTGTGAGCCACTAAGTTTTCAAGAAGCCACAAGAAACAAGAAATGGAGAGATGCAATGGATGACGAGATCAAGTCAATCGTGAAGAATAAAACATGGGAGCTTGCCACACTTCCACCAAAACATAAAGCAATTGGAGTGAAATGGGTATTTAAGATCAAGAAAAATGCAAAAGGAGAAGTTGAGAAGTACAAGGCAAGACTAGTGGACAAAGGCTACGCCCAGAGACATGGCATTGATTATGAAGAAGTATTTGCGCCCGTGGCTAGATTAGAAACAATAAGATTGATAATTGCATTCGCGGCTCACAACAAGTGGAAGATACATCAAATGGATGTCAAGTCTGCATTCTTAAATGGGTTCCTAGAAGAAGAAGTCTACATTGAGCAACCCGAAGGTTACAAAGTCAAAGTGCAAGAAGGTAAAGTGTTGAGGCTAAGTAAGGCTCTTTATGGGCTTAAACAAGCACCAATAGCTTGGAATAGTAGAATTGATCAATACTTCCAAGCTAATGGATTCGTGAAATGTCCGCAAGAACATGCTCTATATATCAAGAAAAATCATCAAGGAGACATACTGCTCGTGTGCATATATGTCGACGACCTCATCTTTACAGGTAATAACATGACGATGTTTGATGAATTTAAACAAGTCATGACAAAGGAGTTCGAGATGACTGACATTGGGCTTATGAGTTACAATCTTGGCATCGAGGTGAAACAAATGGATGATGGTATATTCATCACTCAAGAAGGATACACGAGAGAAGTACTCAAGAAGTTCAACATGGAAGACTCTAAACCTGTAAGTACACCTGTTGAAAGTGGACTAAAGCTATCAAGGTATGATAAAGGAAAATTGATTGATCCAACTTACTTTAAGAGTCTTGTGGGGAGCTTAAGATACTTAACATGTACAAGACCAGATATTCTCTTCGGTGTTGGACTTGTTAGTCGATTCATGGAGGCCCCCACAACAACTCATTTGAAGGCTGCAAAAAGGATTTTGCGGTATCTTAAAGGCACCACCGAATATGGGTTGTTTTACTCTTCATCTGATGAGTTTAAGCTGGTTGGATATTGTGATAGTGATTGGGGTGGATATATTGATGACCGTAAGAGCACAACAGGGTTCGTATTCTACATGGGAAACATCGCTTTCACATGGGTTTCAAAGAAGCAATCGATCGTCACTCTATCCACTTGTGAAGCCGAGTACGTTGCAGCAACATCAAGTGTGTGTCATGCAATTTGGCTCCGCTACATATTGCAAGCTCTCAGCATCTGTCAAGAAGAAGCAACAACAATATTTGTGGACAACAAGTCAGCTATTGCATTAGCAAAGAATCCAGTGTTTCATGATCGAAGCAAGCACATAGACACTCGATATCATTTCATTCGAGGAAAGATAGCGGAGAAGGAAGTTCAAGTAGAGTATGTGAAGACTCAAGACCAAGTCGCTGATATTCTCACAAAGCCACTCAAGCATGATGTCTTTGCAAAGATGCGAAATCTACTTGGTGTTGCTAAGTCAAGTTTAAGAGGGGATGCTAGAAATTAAACTTGACTTAGCCCAATAATTGGGTCCATTAGATGTTAACTTATTGGGCTAGAAGTTGTATGATAATTAATAAATTAGCTAGCCCATAAGATAGACTTAGAAAGATCTAGAGTAGTTAATGTACCTAAACAATTCTAGATTATTCCTAAGCTAGAATCCTATAGAATATTCTAGAAGGTTAAGGAAGTAGGAGTGCCTAGAAGGATCCTATGAGACCTATAAATAGAGCACTCCTCACTCATTTGTAAAGCAAGCCAAAAGCTCCAAATCAATACAAGTTCCAAGTTCTTCTAAAATCACCTCTCTCTAAAATTCTCTCTTCCACACACAATCACCCAAATATAATACTCATCAACTACTTTCTTCCAACACATTTCTCTATTAATAACAATTTTAAAAATAAGATTTTGAATATTTGTAATGATATGAATCGAATAATATGATACTTTTTTTAAAATAATTCTCATAAATTAATAAATAAAATATAGACAAAGTAGAGCCTCCATGTGGCTAGTGTAAAATTCAACACGTTGTGATTTAAAAAGTAAAGTATATAGTATTGATAATGCTTGAGCTCATTTTTCATATTTTAATCACTCATTTTATCTGACTTTTATTGATTTCGGGTTTAATTTTGCGTTATGTGCTCCAATGATTTCGATTCTTGGTTTATTTGATTTACTGGTGCTCAATGGTGGAGCCAGAAGTTCGTGTCAATGGTGTCAATTTAGCAAATGTTGGATGGTGTCAATATATAATTTATGAAAGATTATTTATACCTATATAGAGAATTTTTATTTTTCAGTGGTGTCAATTTTAAATTTTAATGTTTTTTAATATACCTACCTATGGAAAAAAAAATTGCAGTGGTGTCAATTGACACCACTGGCCAAAGGGTGGCTCCACCACTGCAGTGGTGCTACTAGTCGGTTTTAGTGGAGTATATTAGATTTTGGACAGTTAGGAGCATCCAAATTCCAAAGGCATAAATGGAAGACCAATAACATATGGTTAATCTTGGGTCAAACCAGATTTGACCAGTCAACAAGTATGTATATATGTGATATATGTACGTATATATACATAAATATATTAACTAAAATAGGCTTTTATTAAATTTATAAAAACAGTTATAAAATGCTAATGAGAGAAGAAAAATTAGAGAAACCCGCGAAAAGAAAATGGTAAGGAAAGGGAAAAAAGAGGTAAGAATTCTAATACCTTATTAAAAAAAGGAGTACGATACATATCATTCATTTGATTGGTCCTAGTCATTATATCACTTTTAATTTTCACTTAAATAATTCAACTACAATATTTTGATTGGTCCATGTAGACAAAAGTATGATACTTTATGGGTACCATAAAATCTACCAAAAAGAGATAAAAGCCAACATCCTCCAATTGACCCCAACCCAATCAAAACGCCTAACATCCATATATGTCTAGACAAATCTAAACATAAGGTGTGAATAGCGTGAGATACACTTATAATCGTCTCAACTGCACTTGTATGGTAAGCTGGTGCGTTTTAAGTAAGTGTGTTTTGGGATAAGGGTTAAAATACAAATTCCTCTTAATTTACAAACTACAAACTCATAATGATCATTTGTTGAATTAATCTAAAAGCTAGAAAGGCACGGTGACACTTTGCTAATAAAACCAAACTTTTTCAGATGCAAGACTTTGTGATATGCAATTGTTTATTTCATCGCAAAATAATATGCAATAATCTGAACATCAATATGCAATAATGATATATATAGATAGCTAAACCGGAATACCACTAGCGGTATGTATAGAGAAGGCACAACTATTAAGTTGGAGAGAGAGCAATCATATTAATAATTTTTGAGTTGTTACATGTGCCCAAGGGGCAACTATTTATGCTAGTCATAAATGCTAAATGCATTAAATGAACATACACATGTAAACTAGTCTATGACGAAGAGATAACATCGATGTGAGGCAGATGCGAGCATGTGGCAGAGCATTAGATGTGATGGTTGAGTGTTGGAAGTTACTGACCCAAAGGTCTCATGGACCGGAGCCGCAGGCTTTGCCCTCAGTGACCAAATGCTCTGTTCTGAGGGCTCACCTAGAGACGAGGATGTTCTAGGCCGCATATGTAGGATGGCCTTTTATGAGGTGTCATTGTCCCTAGCTCTCAATCGTGGGCCCGAGGGGTGTGTCCAATTGCTTCATTGGACTATTTGAAGTAGTTGCACCTGTTGAGGTGGCAAGAGTATGTGGGTCCGGTGTTTCTAAGCCATATACCCCTCCATTAGGAGTCCTCCAATCCCTTTGCCGAGAGATATTCGAGGTGAAGGGGAGTTGTTTGTTACGTTTTTTACTGAGTTTCTTAAGGCTCACATGTTGTCATTCTGATTTTCGAGTCTTGTTTCGAAAAAGACCGATGGATAGTCCCCTAGTCCCTCACTAGCTCCTTCTGGTCGAAGGTTAATCGGGGAAAAAGGGTTGATGAATTGAGGTATCCCGAGGGCCGTGATAGAATCTAGGCAAGATTTGAGCTAAAAATAGTTGGGTGTCTCGGGGTTGTTGGCAGGAGGCTCTTTCATTGGTAGCCCAAGTGTTTGGGATGACCGGCGTGTGGGATGAAGGCGTTGCAAGTCGGTAATGTTTGACTCTGGTGGCACGAACTGCTAGAGGCTATCTAGATTCAGGTCTCTCAAGATATCCCGGGCTTGGGGATTTGTACCGATGGCGTGGGAGGAAAAGGCGAAGTGATCATTGGCACTGGCGCCACGCGTCAGTCATTGATAAGGTCATACTGGGCGGGCTTTGCCATTGGGCGGGCCAATGAGTTTGAAATAATGGTTTTTTTACTAGGGGGTGTGGTATCGAGGTAAGCGTGGTTAGATTGCCTAAAAATACCCTTGATCCAGAGTCATTTGGCATGTGCGTTTTTTTATGTCTGAAGCGAAGCTCTGCCCAACTCTAGATATATAAACCCTTTGACGATCAAAACGATTTTTCTAAGGTCAGTGCTTCAATTGTTCTTCCTGTTTGTTGTGTACTTTGCCTTTTACCAGGTTTGATCTAGTGTTAGTGGCCTTAAGCCACAAGGTTCCCTTTAGCCGTCAGTTTTTTGCCTGTAGAGATGTCTTACGACGATGATTCCCAAAATATATCATTGACGTCATCGACGGAATCCGAAAACTGACCGGGTGAGAAGTTCCCCAGCCCTCGGCCAGATGCCAATCGAGGACATTCTGTTGGGATTCTGAAAGGGCACTCAATATCTGAACACGGCGGTATTGACGGGACTGAAGACGAGAGATGATGACTCCGATTTCCAAACCATACAGTTCTATGTCGGCCCGTCGGCTATAGTGGTGGAACCAGGGCCTCACGAAATGTTGATGTTACCTCCCGAAGGATAAATAAGAGAGATACAAAAAATGGAAAATGAAACAAAAATATGGGAAGAAGAAGAAGAAGAAGAAAATGACAAATATATTTGTCTGAAAAGAAAATTTTACAAAAAAAACTCTATGAATAGAGTGAGAAATATAATATATATAATTATGGAAAAGAATTAAAAAAACAACGAAAAAAGAATAAAAAAGTGTCTAAAGATAGAAATAAAGAATGAAAAATATTAGGGAGAAAAAATTTGAAAATATGGAATTGTTTTGAGAAGATTTGTAGAAGGTGGAACTATTTATGTAAACTTTCCAAAGAGAAAAAATAATAATATAGCAGGTCATCAATCAATTGGGATTAATGAAAGAAGATTGAGTGCAAAAGTAAGATTATTTTGAGATTAGATAAATAAATGTGAGATTCTTGTGAAAGGACAATTGTGTTGTTAGTATTAAAATGACAAATTGTGAAAAATAAGAATGTCAATCACCCAAATAATACCAAATATGGTATGATAAATTTAGTAGAACAAACGAAAAATGCAAAATGAGACAAAAATATGAGACCTAGAGAGTACATTATAATGATTAGAGTTAATTGTTCTAGAAAGATCAACAATTCTTGGTGTACACAAAATTTATACATCACACTTGACATACATTTTGATGGATAAGTGTACCCGGGGTATCTATCCGAGGGGTTACTGCGGGGAGTAACTAGAGAGAAGTCAGAGCAACAGTAGAGAGAGAGTGTATATTGATAATGAACGTATTCAGCGTGGATTACAAATGGGGAAAGGGGTGCTATTTATAGCAGCAATAAATGCTAGATAGGGACACGTGTCATCATTCTGGTGGTCGAGGGGTCACCTCAACGGGGTGGCACTGGCACTCGCATGTGGCCGCATTAAATGCGGTGGTTGGATGTGACGTTGGTACTCGGTACGTTGATCCAGCGCATGTGGGTGGGAGATTCTGTCGAGGAGATGCCTTCGGCCGTAGATGATTAGCCGAAGGCTCTTCATCCCCGGGGCCTCTAGGTGCCGAGGGCTCTAGGTACCGAGGGCTACTGTTTTCCCCGCTTTCTCCCACACACTTTGAGTGCTTAAAAGCAACTGTACTGTAAGTTTATGAGCCTTCAGCGAGGGGACCGAAGGCATCCCAATGTTCGTCATGGGCTGTTTGGCCCTTGGGGCACTGTGATTTGGGCCTGCTGTGCTTCCTGGGCCTATTGGGCCTTCGCTATAGTAGTGGGAGTCTATGGGCCGGGGGTTCCTGGACCATATACTCTATCAGGAGTCCCTTACTCCTTTTGCCGAAAGGTACTTCAGGGAAAAAGAGTAAAATGCGTTTGTCCTCTGATGCTGCCTTGCTGTAGTTTGTAAACCTGTGAGAGATTTTGCATTCGCACACGATTTTATCGGGGGCAGCCCTTCAGTCCCCCACATTTTGGGACTGAAGGGTGTTGATGCTTTGTGAGAATATTTTTTAGCATTTTTTTATTTTCCCGGTTCCCGGAGGGGTTCTCGAGTCCCCCACTCCTTGAGGCACTTGTAAAGTGGTGAAAAGGAGTAGAGTGGTGCCTGCTGTTTGTATGGGGCCGAAGGTGGACACTTTTCATTTCATTTTGGGGGATGCCACGTTAAAAACCTCATTAGGAAAAACCCTGTGGGAAAAAATCCTAATGAGGGAAAAAGAGTGCACCGAATTCCCCCAATGATGAATCGAAAAGGTGAAACCTTGGTCTGAGATGAAGGACAAAGTTGATGCCGAAGGCTACCCTTGATCTGAGGGCGTGTCTGTGGAGTTGTCGAAGGGGCTTTGTTGATATCCCGGAGGGTCTGCTGGGAGCATTTCTCCGAAGGCATCCGTAGTTGATTAGCATGAGCGAGCATTCCGGGGACCGCCGAGGGTAGTCCCCCTGTCCAAGAGGCTGAGGGATTGATGAATGCCGGTGATCGTTCCCGTGTGTTGAGGGGGGCCCTGGTACTTTAGCCGGAGGCTAACCAGAGATGAGGGGGTTTTGAAGGCGTGGCCCCGGGGGCCTCCTGATTTCCAACATGTTGAGGGCTGAGGGGTCCCGAGGGGTTTTCCCGTTGTTAAGCCGCAAGCTCCCCTTGATGAAGGATTCCAAGGGAGAAAACCCGAAGGCGTGCGTAGTGTTGTTTGATAGGTGCCAGCTTAGGGCCCCATAGCCTGCGAAATATAGCCGTTGAGATATGACCGTTGGAAGTGGAGTCCACGTGGCGTGTGCTCGTTGGCTCCCGGCGGGCGGGCGTCACCGGTTGGTCAAACCGACGGTTTGTAATGATGATTTCGGGGAATGGGGGCCCGGATTTCAGCCCAAGCCCGGTTTTGGAGGCTATAAATACCCCTGGCCAGGGCCATTCCCCCTGCGCGATCATATTGTAGCGAAGCTCTCGCACAATATTTCTAGAGAGAGAAAGTTCCCTTCGATCAAACCAAGTTCTCAAGGTCAGTTCTTCCTTCGTTCCTCCCTTCACTTGCATACTTAGCTTTTCCAGCCCTAGATTAAGTGTTAGGGTTATTTAGGAAGCCTTCGGTCTTAAGCATTCAACCTTTAATTTTCGAAAATGTCACCTGCAAGTGATTCGCAAGACATCTCGAGGGAGCCCTTGCTTGAAACAGAAAGCGTCTACGAGGTGGAGTCCTCAAACGAACAGCCCTCGGCCGATGGTGATTCTGCCCTCGCCATGGAGGTGCAAAAAGATCTGGTCACCGAAGCCGAGGACTTCGAGCAAGTTAACGCTGACGAAGAGATGGCCCTCGCTATGCAAACTGCCATCGAGGAGGAGAAAAGGGAGCGCCAACGGGTAACCATCGCCATCCCTTCGGCCATAGCCACCGGGGAAGGGACCTCTCGGGTCCTCAGCCCGGAACCTCTCAGAGCGACGCCCTCGGCGAAGGGCAAGAAGAAGATGAAGGCTCCCAAGAAAAAGGGGAGTGTTGCAGACGTGGGGAAGCCTGTCGATATGCCCGAGGGGTACTCCTACCTGAACACCGCCGCCCCGGAGTTGAAGTCGAAGGCGGATTGGGCTGAATGCTATGTGACCCAGCTGAGTGTAGAGCCTTCAGCTGTCGTGGTGCAACCTGGTCCCGATGATGTTCTCTCCCGGGTGCCCGAGGGGTGCATTGCAGTGCATATTCTCTCCGTTGGAATGGGCCTTCGGTTCCCCCTCCATCCTTTCCTTCGCGAGTACCTCCGGTTTGTGGGCTTGGTTCCTTGTCAACTTACCCTAAACAGCCACTCATATATTACCGGGTTTCTTCACCTCTGTCAGTCCCGGGGGGTGACACCGAGCTTGGACTTGTTTTCCCAAAGCTTTAATCTTTGCTGAGGAGGCCATGCAAATGCCGAAGGCTTTGCTAATTTACAACAGATCGCCCAGTGGAGGCTATTTACCAAAGCGCCTTCTTCGAACAAGGGCTGGAGGGAGCGGTGGTGCTATGTCAGGCTACCCGAGAGCCCGTTCCCGAGGGAGTTGCAGGATCGTTTCCGTCGGCATGAGAGGGTGAGAAGTGCCGCCCTCGAAAAAGATGGCTTGAAGATTGCCAAGATCCCGGAGGGGCGAAAGAAGAATGTGACGATCAAGGAATGCACCCTTGAGGATGGTTTGTACGCCCTCGGCTTCCGGCGATATCGTTTCTTGGGGGAAACGGATGAGAAATACCCCCTCATTGACAAAGCCTTCGAGGGAACAGGAGGTAGCTGCCGAGGGCCTTAATTTTTGTACTTAGGAATTTTTGCACTTTGATATTTGTTGACACCTTTAATCCTTCGGCCTAACCCGTCCTTGTTCTTTTGCAGGTACCAGCATGGACATCAATGCCTTCGCTGCTCTGAAAAAACAAAAAGCAAAGGGCCCGGGCAAGAAAGAGCCCAGTAAGCAGAAGCCCCTCGGGGAATTCTTAAAGAGGGGTGGTGAGCCCTCGGACGAAGTTGCCAAAAGGAAGACATCAGGCAAGGGTCCAGTCCCCGAGGGGAAGAGACCAAAGAAGGGGGATGCTGTGAAGAAGGCTCTCCCGGTGCTGATCGTGGATGAGCACTCCACCTCCGAGCCCCATGTTCTGGTGGTGACGACCGCTTCCAAACTTCCCTCGGCCCAGGGGGTGAAGTAGGTTTGCCCCGGGAGGACATACGGTTCTCCTTGCCGAAGGGTGCCGCCATTACACATGGCACCGTGGACCCTCGTGAGTTCTTGGGCGGGGCTACTCCTTCACTGGATAGGAAAGCCCTCGGCAAGCTCGATGATGAGGCCCTTGAGTCAAAGATCCTCCGGTCCTCCCTCACTGTAAGTTTCTTCTTTCCTACATAGTAGTCTAATTCCTCTATCTATTGCATGATAGTCTCACTCCTCTATCTGGTTGATAACAGGCTTGCATAGCCCTCGGTGAGCACGCTAGGAGGTTCGATGAATGGCGCCTCCAGAAGGCGCAGCAGGATGAGGCTATGAAGAAGCTCATCCATGATAATGCTGAGGCCGTGAGGCAGATGACCCAGCTAGAAGGGGACCTCCAACCAGCGAAGGCTACGACGGAGAAGGTAGTTACGAGAAAGCTGAAGCCGAGAGGGCCGCTGCTGAGGCCGCGAAGAAAGCCGTCGAGGATGCCGAGGATGCTAAAGCGGAGGCTGCCGCCAGTGCCGTTGCTGCTTTCATGGCCGAGGGGTGGAGGGCCGAAGACCACAAGAACTGGGTGGCTTCGGTAGTGGAGGCGTCCGCTGACGGGTGGGTGAAAGGCTCCGGGGCGATGTGGTTAGTCCGAAAGGGCGAGGATTACTATGCTGGGGGGAGTTCTTTACCCAGGCCCTTATCTACAGAAGGCTGTCCTGACACATGAAGATTGAGCCGAAGGCTTTTGATCCGGTGACATATGGCCTTCCCCCCTCCAACCAGATATTAGAGTCCCCCTCCCTGCATATGTTGAAAGGCCAGACTTAGAGGATTCTGAGCTGCTGAAGGAGGCTAGGGAGGAAGAGGAAGGGGCCGAAGGGGACGCCACATCGAAAGCTGCCGAAGGGGGTGATGCTGCAGCTGTTGATGATGATGTTGTTATATAATTCTGATTTTTTTTTGTAACGAACATGTACAATCTTTCGGCTTCGGCCTTTATGTATAACAATTTGCCTTTTACTTTTGTGAATTGATGAACGGATGCCTTCGGACCTTTTGTATATAATCTACTTTTCCCTTTGAATGTATGCCTTCGTCTTTCCCCGCCTTGTTTTTCCTTTGTGCGTGAATGTATGCTTGGCTAGATGTATGGCCGAAGGCCTAACATTTAGGACTTAGAAAAAATATTCCAATTGTAGTTTCACCATTAAGCCGTCAGTTCCGTGACCCCTCTGGCTGCACGAAGATTTGACCGAAGGCCAAATATTTAGGACTTAGAATTTTTTTTTCAAATGTAGTTTGACCACTGAGCCTTCGGTTGTGTGACCCCTCTGGCTGCATGGAGATTTGACCGAGGGCCAAATATTTAGGACATAAAATTTTTTTCCAAGTGGTGTGCATTGTATGGCCCTCGGTTATTAGGTCCCCTGACTTGCATGATGATTTGACCGAGGGCCTAATATTTGGGACTTAGAAAAAGTTCCTAAGTGTCACTTGTCACTTGGCCTTCGGTAAATGAGCCCTATGAGTACCAGCCTCCGGTGTAGATTGTAGTGCCGGGGGTTGCTGGAACTTGGACTTAGGAAATTCAAGATCATGTCTGTGGGTACTCGCCTTCGGTGTTGTGTAGCAGGCGCCCTCGGCCGTAGTGGGTTCCAAAGTGTGGACTTAGGAAATTTTTGTAAGACATTCATGTTGTAGTAAGGGCGGATGGAAAGTGGATGCCCTCGGTATCCCTTGAGTCGTTGTTGAGTGGATTTAGCCAATTTTAATCCTTTTTATAGGATCAGAGCCTTCGGTGTTGGTAGAAATCTCGGAGACTGATGTCGTTTTGACTCTAATCCCTTCAGATCCTTTGTCGTGTTGAATAGTAGTCTTCGGGAATTAGTAGCTTCCAGGTACCGGAGGTGTTCCCGGGGGAGCCCTCAGTATGGTCTGTATTGTCTTGTAATGCCGAAGGGCGGTCTGTCATGGAGTGTTGTACTCATTGATTGCTCGTTGAGTCTACTCCCCTTCACCCATTTTTTTGGTAGTGAAGGGAAGGCTTCAAGAAACTTGGTTTCTTGGTAAGGCTTGGCCTATCGGGAGGCAACATCACACACCATTAGCTCCCCCCTCGGGTTAACCTTCCGAGTTCCGAGGGGATCGAGGGTCGTTTCCTGGACGCGAGACGTAGTCTGTTGTCTGCCTCCCCTTGGGGGATGGCACGGAAAGCGCCTCAGTTTTGAAAGTCGTTCCCTGGGCACGAGACATAGTCCATGGCCTGCCATACCCTTGGGGTAATGGCGCGGGAAGCGTTTCATTTTTGAAAGTCGAATCCTGGGCATATTAGTTGTCTGTCATACCCTTGGGGTAATGACGCGGAAAGCGTTTCAAGGAAGGGTTTTCATTTGCACACTGGTTGCAAATGGCCGGGGCACTACGTGCCGCCGACACCGATAGGTGGCGCCTTCGGTATAAATGCGTCCTCGAGGGGTACAGCTTTAGAAACAACACTTGGTGTTTGTTTCAGCATACGGCCCTCAGTACTTGGTACCGAGGGGTCTTCAAAGGAAACACTTGATGTTTTTCTCTGCCTGGAGCTTATAGGAGTACGGTCCCCGGTACTTGGTACCGAGGGGTCTTCTTAAAAACACTTGGTGTTTCCTTCATTTGTCGTATGTGATTGGAGTGTCTACCCTCGGCACTTGGTGCCGAAGGGTCTTGCTTGTGACAAGGCCTTGGGTCAGTAGTCCGCATGAGGGCTTGGCCGCTCATATGTGTCTTATTTGTTGTTCTTGGTGTCTTCAATATGTCTTCAAATTTGAAGGCCTTGGGTCGTAGGATAATACATTCATTAGTGGTGAGGGCTTGGCTGCTCTAATATTACTGATAAAATTTAACTAGTTGATGTACATTCCAATGTCTAGGGACCTCTGCCCCATTGGGGCGTTTGAGTTTGTAAGTCCCAGGTTTGATGATGGCTGCTATGATGTATGAGCCCTCAAACTTAGGTGCCATCTTGCCGCCCTCAATTGGTTGGCTAGCTTCCCTCCGTCGGAGGACATAATCCCCCACTTGGAATTCTCGAGAGCGGACATTGGCGTCGATGTAGCCCTTCACTTGCCTTCGGTAATTTTCCACTCGTATGAAGGCTTGCTCTCGGCGTTCTGAAATGAGGTGAAGGTCGAGGGCCATGTTGGCGTCGTTGACATCGGGATCATATTGGGCTACCCTTCGGGTAGGAAGGGTCACCTCCGTGGGAGCTTTAGCCTCAAATCCATAGCACAGGGAGAAGCCCATAGGATGTTGTGGAGTTCTTCTACCCAGCCTCCCCCTTCGGCCTCTAGCTTCTTTTTGAGGTCCTCAAGTAATGTCCGGTTGGCGTTCTCCACTTGACCGTTGCCTTGAGGGTAAGCAACGAATGAGAAGGTGTGCTTGATGCCCCATGCCTCCAGGAGGGCGCAGAAGGGGGCTGCCTCAAATTGGGTCCCGTTGTCGGAGATGATTTGTTGGGGGACGCCAAACCTTGTGAGAATGTTCTTCAGGACAAAGTGGCGGGACCTGGACTCAGTAATGCTGGCGAGGGGCTCAGCCTCCACCCACTTGGTGAAGTAGTCAATGGCAACGATGATGTACCTGTTGTTGGAGGTACCCCTCGGCAGAGGGCCTACAAGGTCTATGCCCCATCTAGAGAAGGGTATGGAGGTGCTGATGGGGGGCATAGTTGACCGCTGGCCTGCCGAGAGCCTTCTGAAAGTGTTGACATGCACTACACCTTCGGGCGAGGTCCGCACAATCTCGGGCCATCGTAGGCCAGAAATAACCTGGGACTATGAGCCTTCGGGACATGGAGAAGGGTCCGTGGTGAGCTGAGCAAGTGCCACTGTGCACTTCCTCCAAGGCGACTTCGGCTTCGTCTTGATGAAGGCATCAGAGTAGTGTGCTGTTGTAGGATCGTTTGTAGAGCCTTCCGTCTTCGATGGTGTAGCTGAGAGCCCTCAGCTTTGCTAGTTTGGCGCGGGCTTCATCCTCGGGCAGTTGCCCTGTGGTGATGAAGGTGATGATGTTTGAGATCCAGTCCTCTTGCCTTTGATGGATGTTCAAGATGGGGCTGACGTGTATGCTTGAGAGGCTAAGTTCTTCTATCCTTGTGATTTTAGAGATGTGCTCGGGGGATTCATCCGAGAGTTTTGATATAATTTTGGCCTCAGAATTTTGAGCCCTCGGTATTTGGGTAAGAGAGTGTGCCTCAAATACCTTGAGCAATTCTTTAGCCGCCTCCTTGTATTATTTCATCCTCCCTTCCTTGGCCTCGTATTCCCCGGAGATTTGACCCACGACAAGCTTGGAGTCACACTTGACGTGGATCATTCTGGCCTTCATATTTGCTGTCAGCCGAAGGCCACAGAGGAGGGCTTTATATTCCGCTTCATTGTTGGAGACTTTGAAGGAGAAACGGATAACATAATAGGCTCGGAAGCCTTCGGGTGTGATGAGTACTACCCCTCCCCCGCATGCTTTGGCTGCGTAGGAGCCGTCGGTGTAAAGGGTCCACCAATCATCTGAGGGTGCCGAAGGCTCCTGGTCGGTGGCTGATCTTGTCGTGCATTCCGTCACAAAGTCAGCTAAGGCTTGGCCCTTGATGGCAGGCCTTGGACGGATGTCGATGTTGTATTGGCTTAGGAAGATAGCCCATCTTACCATTCGGGAGGAGCTGGTGGGGCTCCTCATCAAGGCGCCAAGGGGTTGATGCGTGAGGACCTGGACCGGATGAGCTTGGAAGTAGTGGCCTAGTTTCTTGACGGTCCAGACGATGGCCAGCACTGTTTTTTCCATAGGAGAGTACCTGAGTTCGGCCTCCCTAGGGGTCTTGCTAACATAGAAGATGGCATGTTGGACGCCATCTTCCTCCCGGATGAGCACTGAGGTGATGGCAGCCAGGCTGACACCAAGGTAAAGGTATAGAATTTCCCCTACCTTGGGTTTGGAGAGCACAGGGGGTGAAGATAAATACCGTTTTAGTTCGTCGAAGGCCTCCTGACATTCTTAAGTCCATTGGAAGCCAGCGGTCTTCCTCATGATGTGGAAGAAGGGTAAAGACTTCTCCGCCGATTTGGATAGGAAGCGGTTGAGGGCTGTCAGGCGGCCCGTCAACCGTTGGACCTCTTTCACGTTGCGTGGGGGCTCCATGTTGATGATGACTTGGATTTTCTCGGGGTTGGCCTCGATACCCCTTCGGCTCACCATGTAGCCTAAGAATTTGCCTCCTTGCACGCCGAAGGTGCATTTCTTCGGGTTTAGCCGAAGGTGAAACTTTGGCATGATGGCGAAGATCTCCCGGAGGTCGTCAGCATGGGTTGATGATTGTTTGCTTTTGACGATCATGTCATCAAGATAGGCCTCCATGGTGCGCCCCGGGACGGCTTGAAAGACCCTGGCCACCATCCGGGTGTAAGTGGCGCCGGAATTTTTCAGACCGAAGGCCATGACCAGGTAGCAGAAGATGCCTTCGGGAGTCATGAAGGCTGTTTTTTCAGCGTCTTCCTCATGCATGAAAATTTGGTGATATCAGCGGAAGGCGTCGAGGAATGACATGATCTTGCACCCCGCCGTTTCATCCACCAATTGATCAATATTTGACAGAGGGAAGGAGTCCATAGGGCACGCCTTATTGAGATCCGTGTAATCCACGCACATGCGGAAGGTGGGTGGTTTCTGTGCGAGGACTACGTTCGCCAGCCATGAGGGGTATCTCACCTCCTTGATGTGCTTGATGGAGAGGAGCGTGGCAACCTCCTTTTTCACAAAATCCCTCCTTTCGGCCAAGAGGGGCCTTCTTCGCTGTTGTACAGGTTTGACCGAAGGGTCCACCGAGAGGCGCTGGGTGATGACCCTTCGGCTGATTCCGGGCATGTCCTCCGGCCCCCATGCAAAAACAATGGAGTAGGCGCGGAGAGCTTCAGTTATGCCGGTCTTCAGGTCTTCAGGGAGCTTGGCTCCAATCTTCAATACTCTCTCCGGCTTGGCCGGGTCGAGCACAAAGTCTTCTACTTCCTCGGCGGGTTCTGCCCTCGGCCTCTTCTCTTCCTTCTCCACGGTTCCGGTGATGGTGTCAACACGGAACTCGGTCTTACTGACCTTCTTCGTCACTTGAAGGTAGCAAGTGTGGGCAAGTTTTTGGTTCCCCCTTGAGTAACCGATGCATCCTTCGGCGGGGAACTTGAGGCACAGATGCCTCATGGAGATGATGGCTTCGAGGTCCTCAAGGGCTGGTCTGCCGAGGATGATGTTGTGGGCGCAGTCGATGTTGACGACGACGAACTCCACTTCGAGCTTGGATTTATGGAACCCGTCGCCGAATAGTACCGGGAGGGTTATGACCCCTCGGAATCAATGGTGTCTCCGGTGAAGCCGGCAAGAGGGGTCTTTATGGGCCGAAGGGACTCCCTCTCTAGGTGTAGCTCCTTGAAAGTGCTGAGGTACATTACGTTGACGGAGCTACCCGTATCAACGTAAGTTCTGTGGATGATAGTGTCATTGATCTCCGTACGAATGACGAGGGCATCCCTGTGTAGAGAGAAAGCAGGGGGGAGATCGGCGTTTGTGAATGTGATGGGCTCCTCCCTCAGCCGCTTTACCGGGGGCATATGAGTGACTTCCCCCACGTATAGCGATTGAGCCCACTTCTTCCGCTGGCTGGTGGAGTCCCCCCTGTGTTACCTCCAGTGATCATATGGATGTGGCGCTTCTTCTCCTGGTACTGGCTGTACTCCTCCACTCATCGAGGTTTCCAATCTCCCTTTTCTTACCCATCGGGTCGCCGAGGGGGATGGTGTTTGGGTTGACCCAAACATTTGCTTTCTTAGGGGGGCCCTGGTAGTGAGGGGTCCCCTGAGGCGGAGGGCCTCTGATGAATTGGGACATGTGGCCTGCCTGTATCAACCTTTCAATGGCCGTCTTCAGCTGATGGCAGTCGTCGGTACTGTGCCCTTGGTTGCGATGGAACCGACAGTAAGGATAATTGGGGTTGATGGCGTATACCTCCAGGGGTGCGTGAGAGTTGCGCTCCACAAGGCCTCTCTCCTCGGCGAAGTCTAGGATGACACTGACGGGGTGTGTCAAGGGAGTCCGAGGGTGCTCCAAGAGAATGGGCTGGGCCCAAGCCTTCGGGTTTCCCTTGTAACCTCCCCCGGGCTTGGCTTGGCCATGCCGGAGGCGATCACTGGGGAGTGCCGCAACCTTGGGTTGATTTGGGGGAGCCCCCGACCCCCCGGTTGCCTTTGTCATCTGGCCGAGGGCGTTGCTAATCAGGGTTGTGATGGCACTTTTCTACCTCCTCGGCCTCGGCGTACCGGTCCCCCCACTGCAGGGCCCTTATGTAATCGCGGGGAGGTTCAATGATGAGGCTCCTTAAGAAGTTCCCGGGGCGGAGAACTGTTTCAAGGAGAGCCAGGAGGGTCCCGTCGTCAGCGTCATCAACTTTATCCGCCTCCGTCCTCCAGCGTTCCAAGAAGTCCCGAAGGCTCTCCTCATTCCTTTGTCTTACCGTTAGTAAGTGGGAGAAGTGTTTCCTTGACCGGCGTATCCCTGCAAATTGCGTCAAGAAGCGTTGGGCGAGTTCTTGCCATGAATCGATGTAGCCTTCAGGCAATCGGTTGAACCATTCGTACGTTGGTCTCTCTAAGGTGGAAAGGAACTAACAGCACAAATATTCGTCCGATGCCCCCACCATCATCATACTGCTTTGGTATCGGCTGTAATGCTCCTGGGGTCTGTTTTTCCCTCATAGGGCCTGATGGGTTGCCCCCGATATTTTTACGGAATTCGGGCCGCCAATACCCTTGGGGTAAATGGCATCCTAGTCCGGAGTTGGATAACGGGTTCCCCGGAGCCCTCGGTTATTCTCTTTTGCATCTCCTCCATTTTGGCCATCATGGCCTCATATTTGGGATCTGCATGAGGGGTGGTGACGGCGGTATGTGCTCGATGGGCCTGCATCTTATCAAGCCGGCGCTGGAGGGCCACAATGATCTCGTCCTCGGGATCCTTCGGGAGGGCCTCCGCCCCCTGCGAACGAACACGAGCCGAGTGGGCCTGATTGATTTGATGTCTCGCGTCATCGGCATGGAGTGGTGCATTGCCTTTGTCCTGAGCAGGACGTCTTTCGTCTGCCCTGGAGACGGATCCACCACTTTCTTGAGGTCTTTGGAACGCCTTCCCCTCGAGACGGTCTTGGACCCCTCAGCGGTCTTGCGCCCCTCCGAGTCTCTCGAGGGCGGAGGTCCGGGGCCTTTCTTTGTTTTTGCCATGGCGGTCCCAGGATTGGACCTCCTGAGAGGCGGTGTCCTGGGCCACGACTCCCTCGTCGTTCCCCATCCAAAGGATAGGTTTCGCGAGGGGGAGTGGTGGTGGGAGCGGTATGGCGTTCTCCCCGACCTATGGTTGAAGGGGCACCAGAGTGCCGAAAGCACCTGGGTTCTGAGTGAGTGTCTGGATGAAGGCGGAGAATGCCGATTGCACATCAATAGTAAGGACCGGAGGGCTCACTTGGTTTTCGCTCCGGTCCTTTTTCCTAGCCTCGATGCCAAGGTGGGCATCGAGGGCATTTTGTTGGAGCTGAAGGCGTAGGTCAAGAGGTGTCTGGTCCAACCCGGTGATGACGCCGCCCTCGGGAGCCATGTTAGAGGCTTCAGGTACGTCGACTTCGCCGAGGGCCAGGTTCCTATCCTCATGAGTCTTGGATTGGGCACGAGTGTTTCTTCCCATTCTGGCAGGTGTTTTTAGCTGAAGGGGAGGGTTTCTTACTTGATTGTTCGACCTATCAACGAGAGCACCAAATGATGGATAAGTGTACCCGGAGGGTATCTATCCGAGGGGTTACTGTGGGAAGTAACTAGAGAGAAGTCAGAGCAAAAGTAGAGAGAGAGTGTATATTGATAATGAGCGTATTCAGCGTGGATTACAAATGGGGAAAGAGGTGCTATTTATAGCAGCAATAAATGCTAGATAGGGACACGTGTCATCATTCTGGTGGTCGAGGTGTCACCTCAACGGGGTGGCACTGACACTCACATGTGGCCGCATTAAATGCGGTGGTTGGATGTGACGTTGGTACTCGGTACGTTGATCCAGCGCATGTGGGTGGGAGATTCTGTCGAGGAGATGTCTTCGACCGTAGATGATTAGCCGAAGGATCTTCATCCTGGGGGCCTCTAGGTGCCGAGGGCTCTAGGTATCGAGGGCTATTATTTTCACCGCTTTCTCCCAGACACTTTGAGTGCTTAAAAGCAGCTGTACTGTAAGTTTATGAGCCTTCAGCTAGGGGGCCGAAGGCACCCCAGTGTTCGTCGTGGGCTGTTTGGCACTTGGGACGCTGTGATTTGGGTCTGCTGTGCTTCCTGGGCCTATTGGGCCTTCGCTATAGTAGTGGGAGTCTATGGGCCGGGGGTTCGTGAGCCATATACTCCATCACATTTGTAGATAATTGATCGTGTACACGTTAGCTATGTGAATATACAATTACATACAAATGAGTATGAAATGTGTACCAATTTCGTGTACAAATAGAATTTTCACAATACCTTATTGATCAAACCGAAAAGGGTATGGTGCAAGTTATTCCATCCTAAAATTAGACAATATCGAACATTTTAAAACCTTTTTGATAATTTAATAGACTGTTTTTAAACGCATCCACCTTTGGTTCATTCGTATTTACAACTCCATTGATTCTTTTGGTTCTTCTCTAAATCATTTTCATGACATAACTATCCAAGCACCTTTGTGTGTTGACAACTATAATGATAAATACCTACATGAGTAGCTCAGTTGGTTGAGCGGTGAGAAACTTGGAAGAATTATCAAGGATCGAATCCCGCAACGGTCATGTGAATGTTACAGCTCCTACGTGATGGGCTGTACTTCTGGTGCACATGGGTACAAAGTCTAACACCATTGAGTCGATTGAGTCACCGTGACTCAGAACTTTCCAAAAGTCATATAGTGTGACGTGGAGATCCTTAGGTTGGAGATTAACCTTTTGGAAGAACTATAACCACAAAACTTTGAATTAGGGAGGCAATAATTTTGGAGAAGAGAGAGTGGTGGAGGACAAATGCATTATCCAAACGCATGTTATTATACAAAAATGTACAAACACGCAAGCAAGCACCTAATAACAACAAGTGCACACGACAAACAGAAGAAGCCTCATTGATTGCATGCCTACCTCATCGATACTTCCAAAAACAGCAGGGTTCATGCTCTTCCCCGCCCTCCATTTTCTTACTCCCCCTGAGCTCTTCTTCTCCATCTTCACCGACGTGGCTGCTACAACATCTCTTTTTCGCCATTTCTTCTTCCATGGCTTCCAAGCGTTCTGTAGTTGACCTCGCCGCCGCAGAGGACCCGTCCTTTAAAAGGCAGTGCCATTTCACTTCTCCGGCGGGACCCTCCCTCTCCGGCGAGAAAGACGACGAGGATTACGGTATGGCGGCACACACCGAGTCAGCTGGTCTGCATTTGCTCGGTCTTCTGCTACAATGCGCGGAGTGCGTCTCGGCGCATGATCTCCACAGCGCCGGCAATCTAATACCGGAGATATCGGAGCTATCTTCTCCGTTCGGGTCGTCTGCTGAGCGCGTTGCCGCTTACTTCGCCGAAGCGCTCTCCGCGCGGATCATAAGCTCCTTTCTCGGCTCCTGCCGGCCGCCGCTCACCATTGAAAACCTAACCATATCCCAATCTAAAAAGCTCTTCGCCGCACTTCAGATCTACAATTCCGTCAGCCCTCTCGTCAAATTCTCGCACTTCACGGCCAACCAGGCCATCTTCCAGGCCCTTGATGGAGAGGATCATGTCCACATCATCGACCTCGACATCATGCAGGGCCTGCAGTGGCCGGGACTGTTTCACATCCTCGCCTCACGCAGGCGAAAGATCCGGTCCATCAAGATAACCGGCGTGGGACCCTCAATAGAGCTGCTCGAGTCCACCGGGCGGAGACTCGCAGAGTTCGCGAGCTCACTCGGGCTCCCTTTCGAGTTCCGGGCGCTGGAGGGCAAAATCGGCAACCTAACGGACCCGAGCCAACTGGGTGGGGGGAGGGGTGAGACGACGGTGGTGCACTGGATGCAACACAGGATGTACGACGTGACCGGGAGCGATTTAGGGACGCTGAGATGGCTCACTCTCCTGAGGCCAAAGCTGATCACGGTGGTGGAGCAGGACACGAGCGGTGGCGGGGCGAGTTTCCTGGGGAGGTTTGTGGAGGCTTTGCATTATTACTCGGCTTTGTTTGACGCGCTCGGGGAGGGATTGGGCGAGGACAGCGTGGAGAGGCACACGGTGGAGCAGCAGCTGCTGGGGCGCGAGATCAGGAACATCCTGCAGGCCGTCGGGGAGCAGGAGGAGGCCAGGTGGTGCGATGAGCTGCAACGGGTCGGGTTCAAGCCCGTTTCACTCACAGGTAGCCCGGCTGCCCAGGCAGGCCTTTTGCTCGGGATGTTCCCTTGGAAAGGATATACTTTGGTGGAGGAAAATGGGCGGTTGAGGTTGGGGTGGAAGGTTTTGCCATTGTTGACCGCCTCTGCCTGGCGCCCGTCCCACATTCATTAGGTTTCACCCCCAAACCATAGCCTCAATTTAACAAATCCGTCCCACATTCATTAGGTTTAGAGATCGAAGAAACAACCATCACACAGATGCAAACAATCAACACTGTGTAGTAGTGACGACTTAGTTGTTTACTCATTCTTACAAATGACAATAAATTCTTTTCAAACTTTTATTTTGAATTTTATGTTTTCCTTATTACAACAAAAAAAATATATAATCAATATCATTTCACTTTATTCTATTTAAATTTTAACCACAATTTTTACTTTTTAATTGTTTTTATTAATAATCGTACAAAACTAAAACTAGACAATGAGTTACAATACATTAATTTCTTTCTTTCAAACTCATGCATAAAATCTTATTAACAATGTTAGACAATATCTTCACAAGTCTGGTCCCAATAAAAACTGATCTTATTGTATAAAGAGTGAATGCTTCAACTTTTGATCATCACTATTGCATTTGGGCGATTTTCGTCATTCATTTTTGGTCATTAATGATACAATATTGCACACACTTGCAAATAGGACGTCAACTTTTTGCGAAGAAAATCTTCATTTCATTTACAAAAAATTTCACACCAATTTTCATCTATTTTGTGCATCTTTACTTATTCAGAGTTGTTGAATTTTAGATCTGATGCACCAAATTTGTTCTTACTTTTTATGGCAAGTGATCCAAATGCATTAAAAAGTAACCATGCATGTATATTTTTATTGAGTTTGAAATGTAAAAATAAAAATATTGGGTGATTGAAGTTAATGTAGAGGAGAGAAATAACTTGAATCACGACATCATTACTTTGAAAAAGAAAGTAGTAAATATTTTTGGACAAATAAAAAAGGGAAGCTAAAAATAGAAATAGATTTACAAACTTAGCCTTAGCATGATTTTTGTTAAAAATCATTATGCCTTTTCTAAGGGAGTGAATAAATATTTTCAATTGAACTCCAACTCTTGTAACACCACCTTAAACTTTTTTACATAACCAGGATACACCCCAATTTTACACAATTTGTGTATTTTTCTTAGAGACAAATTCATGTCTGTCAAATTAGGTGCACGGATAAAACATGTTCTTGTAAGTATTTCAAAATTTGAATTGTAATGTTTTTATTTCCTAATAAATAGAAATAATTACTCTCATTTTTTGAGAGTGTCACACTTTAAATAGGACAGTACTTTCCAAACTTGCAGTAATTGCTCCTCTATTTAAGAAATAAAAACATGAGTCATATCTTGAAATTCTCAAACGTTTTTACTCATTTTCAGGAATTTTCCCTAAATAAAATCAATGATATAAAAATCTTGTATACAGACACAGCAAAATGACTTGTTTTAACAGCAATTCTGTTTGATTTTCTTTGCGGATGTAATTTTATAGTGCACTTGATTTGGCACAAATAAATTATTTGTGCAAAGTGGAGCCCAACTCGGAATGTGAAAATGGCATTTCCTAACAAAATGCATGCATATTATTACAAAGTGAACGGTTTAATATTATAGTCCGGTGCTCAACAAGCGTACGTCCGTCGTACCTATTGTATACTCCTTAAATTTATCCAATCAGATTGTGGAGAGACACCTCTAATCTAATATTAGAAATCGGAATGGTTTATGAGAGGAACATTCTTTTTTAGCGCGCCTGGAGTAAACGATTACCCGTGATTTCAATCTTTGGATTTGCAATGAATGATACTCCCTATCGATGCTTGCACGACACACTATATTCTCAAAGATGATACTTTAAAATGAAACCAAGCATATAAAAAGAGAGGAATAATAGAGTTTTTGGTATGCATTCAAACCACAAATATTACTTACAAGGAGTTCCGTGCATCATATTGATCATAGGATTGAGGCAATAACTATGAAGAAATGTGCACTGTACATTGGTCGGAACGTAATACTTTTACTCCGACCATTACAAACCAGCACTATGAGAAGTACTAGTAAAGTACTCCTAGAATAAAACAATAAATTGCCTATTTGGACCAATCAAGTCGCTTCTACAAAGTAAAATTAAAAATATGCAAGCAATCGAGAAGTAAAAAACTATGTTCTCAAAATGACTTCAAGCCAGGAATTTAGAAGCCACACCCAGCAATGCTCAAAGAAGAATACAAATACAATAATAATAAGATTAAGGAATACCTCAAATGTAGAATTGGGGTGCTTCTAATATCTCTTACCGAGAATTACACCAATGATAATTGAAACCAAAGCCACACCCAGAATGAATCGGGCTGTGAAAGGGGAAGAAGCTTCATTGGTGCTCCGAACTTGATGAGTAACAGTGGATGATGCAGATGGAGTGGTGGATGCTTCAGATTTTTTCTTGCTCTTCCGCTTTGATGGAGAGGAGACGGCCATTGATCCAATATCCCTAGACTTCGCCTCTGCGTCTTCCTTCACAAAAATACTGCCCCCTCCTACACTCTGCATAGATCAATTTACCCGAGTCATCCACTATTTATTATCTTTATTAATTAGCTTTATCGTTCTTTCTTTCTTTCTTGATGGGGGAAAACATCTTCAATAGTTCCATCCCATATTGAACTTCATCGTTCTTTCTTTCTTTCTTTGTTTAGTTTTTCTTGTAAATCAAGGATATGCCCCTGTGATTATCCACCTTATAAGAGATGTGCGTCGCTTTTTATGCGTATAAAATAAACTCTCCACAAAAACTACATGATCTTAATAAGCATACTCAATCCATGTGTGACAGGGGGAGTATATTAGTATATATCACCCTCTCTTTATAAGAGCAGGGTTTTAAAAGTTAGAGAGAGAAAACTCAATGAATTTTGGTGCATTATTTTCATCTTACCCTTTTATGACATGCTTACGAAAATCAGAACCCCTATTGTTTCTACTTTTCTCCTTGCGCCGCAATCATGTGTATTTATAAGCTCAGTTTAAAGTAAGAGGGAGCTTCTATGGTACCACCCTAGAAAATTCAACATGTTTTGGTTCACTGCTCTCATTTTAAATTGCATAACATGATTTAAGAAATGGGGTGCTCACGTTACTTCTCACTCCACCTCTCACCCTTTTGACCAATAATAACAACAAATGTACCACACGCATCGACTTTTTTATGGTCGCTTAGAACTCTAATGGGTAAAGCATTTGGTCACTACATCCATCCCAACATTCTTCTCATTATGTTTTCATTCCATGATTTTTGAACTACAAGACAAAATAGGTTAGTTTTTCAAAACCTACAGGAAAAACTAGGCTAGTTTGTAAGCCCAAAACTTCTTAGTTTTTTTTTTACAAATGATTTGTTTATTCATTTTGTGGATCAAGGAAATACTACTGTAACTGTGGAATGTAAAGTTACAGTATTCGCCAAAATATATTAAACAACGCAAACCAGCCTGAACAATATACTACTGCATGCACTTTTTTCTCATAGAAACATGCATACTCCACTCCTCAACAACTCAGAGGATTTTTTTGGAAAAGATAAAATGTAGGAATGACAATGCAAAATGAATAACAAGATTAACCTTTTCTTTTAAGTCTGCATCAGCAAACTGCAATTTTTGTTCAAGTTCTGTAACCTTCTTTTCTAGAAGTGAGATTTCATTATTCTTAGCTTCCATCTGCTTTAAAGAAGACTCCAACTCCATAACCTTTTCAGTGTCCAGTCCTTTCTGTTTTTATCATCATCCACATGAGAATATGCCATCAAAAAGAAACAAAAATAGTGAAAGGCATGAAAATGATTTTATAAATAATAACCATGCACAACACTAACCACTTGAATTATGGTAGAAGAAAGGGACAGAGACTATAAAAGCAGCAAGTAGGAGAAGCAAAACAAATGAATCCTATCCTAAATAAAGTTTAGAGGTAAATGAGGGAAACTCCAGAAGTTTATTAGCAGAAACTTCAATGTTCTGTCCTTTCATATGAATAAAGGGATAAGGTTCAAATTTCAAGTGGATTCAATTCATGAGTTTTCTTCCAAAGAGAAAGATTGAACAGTTTCATGTATTAGGATTTAGAAATATTTTGAGATTCTTTTACTCTCACTGCATTCCATTAGTATGAGCTCAACTTCCTAATCATTTTTTAAACCATAAATCATGTATCATTCATAAAACGTAATCACTTATCTTATACTCCCTCCGTCCCGGATAAAACTTGACGTTTGCTTTTGGCACGGTATTTTAGGAGCTCAATTAATTGAAGAACAAATGTCTTGCATGCCCTTTGACTTTTGGAGGGAATTAATGTTATCCACTCAAATATAAAAAGTGGGTGGGTAGTGAAGGGTAGTTAGGACATTTAATGTAAAAGTAGTTGCCTAAAAAGGAAATGTAAAGGAGTAAATGGGACGTCCCAAAAAGGAAAGCGTAAAGATTTAAATGGGACGGAGGGAGTAATTAAATATTCCCTCTCGTCCCTTCCCCCTCCAAGTTCAGATTCCAAGCACAGCCTAAATTTATTTTAGAGTAGAAGCAATTCTGCTACCTGTTGCTCAATTTGAGCTTTAGCAGTTGTTAATTGCTCTTCAAGCTCCTTGACAAGATTCTGCACCTCAGAGTTCTTAGAGACATCAGAAGTAAGGGATTCTAATTGGGATTTCAGAGTTTTTTTGCTTGATGCATGCTCATTCAGCTGTTCTTCAAGGTGTGCTATAACACCATGAAGTTCCTTATTAGAATTTTCAAACATTTCGTGAAGCTGTTTGTTTTCCTCTAGAGCTGCCGATAGCTGCAAGAGAAGAAAATTTCAACAGCACATTATTATTTAGGAAAATATAAGAGAAATGAAAGCAATGGGGGATATAAAGTAGAAAAAATCAAGGAACCTGAGAGCCAACCTGATCTTGCAGCTTCTGCTTTTCAGAACTGAGCTCTTGTGTCAAACTTTCTATCACCGTCTTTGAAGCTTGAAGCTCGTCTACAGCTTCATTCCTCTCAACAAAGGCAGCCTTCAGTTTCATTTCTAAATCAACAACCTTCGGCTCATATGAGTATAGTTTTGCAGTGAGCTCTGCATTTTCCCCGAATACACGTACTCTGTCTTCTTCGAGATCAGTAAATTTTATTTTCAGTTCCTCCACGCTTCCTTCTTGTTCTCTCAATGCTGTAAGAGTCTCTTCCAGCTTAAATCTGAGACTTTCAGCAAGAGAAGATTCTTCGCGAGCTTTTTCATCATATCCTTTTACCCGATCTTGAAGAGAGCTTAGCTTTTCCATTAATCCTTTAGCTTCAAGGTCCTTTTGAGTCAACTTCTGGATAGCATTTTCCAGTTCTGTTTGTGTTTCTGAAAGTCGAGCTTCAGATGCCAAGTGCATTTTGGAAGCTCTTGTGTGCTTATCTGCTAATTCAGCGATAGTGTTCATATGAGAAGCAACATTTCGGATATTATCTTCCTTCTCTATGCTGGCTGAACTAAGTTGTTCTTCAAGGTCATTAACTCGTTTCTTCAGTTGTATATTTGTCGCAGCTAACATCTCATTTTCTGATAGAATCTCTTCAGATCTATCAGCTGTTTCTGAGATTTTCTTTTTCAAGTCTTCATTAGTGTTCTCGGACAGAGACAGTTTTAGAAAAACCTGTTCTAGCTCTTTCTTCACAGCTTCTGATCTTTCAGTAGATTCATTTGTCTTCTCTTCATAAATCTTTACCTGATCTTCAAGAGTTTTTATCTTCTCTTCATACAGTGATTGCACCTCATGGAGTTTAAGCTCAGAATCTCTAGAAAGGGTCAGATGCTGTGATTCGAACTCTAGACTTCTCATTGTAGCTTCCTCCAGTGATTTTCCGTGTTTCTCTAACTGCTCCTCAGCAGACTTCAGCTTCTCCATAACCTCACCTTCTCTCAAGAGAGCTACATTTAGATCATTTTCAATGCTCTCCAGTCTCTGTTGAGTAGCATTTAATTCAGTGCGCAAGACTTGAAGCAGATTCTCAGATAAAACAAGTTTTTCAGTCGAGTTTCTAAAGGCTTCTTCTAAGTTTCTCTTATCTTCTGTGGTCACATTCAGGCATTCAGTCAGTTTCTTTTCTTGAACTGCTGCTGATTCCAATGCAGTTTCAAAGCTTGATGATTTGCTTTGGAATGCCTTTAGATCCTCTTCAAGTTCAGATACTCTGTGACGGTATTGGTTCGAATTTGTTTCTGCATCTTCACATTTCTTTTCTAGTGTGACTATTTGTTCTTCAAGCTCTTTGAACCTATACTTCTCCGTTTCAAGCAATAGCTCCAACTCACTCACCTTCTTACCAGTTTCCTCCACTTTGGAATGAGAAATATGCATCAAATCCTCTAGTTCACGGTTGCGAAGGTTCGCTGTACTGGCTGTGCCCTCATGATCAGAACATTGGTCCAAAGCAACCTTCAACTCGTGTTCAACCTGAGCTATCTTGTCCTGGAATTCATGAACTTGGGCACTCAAATGTTCCTTTTCTTCTGTTACCTTTATCAGCGTGGCATCTAGTTCGGATACTTTTTCTGAGATCTCCTTTGCCTCTCTCTCAGCATCATTGCTTTTGAGTTCGACAAGATTGAGTTGCTGCACAAGCTCCAAATTTTTGTGTTCTACTGCAATATACTGCGACTTGAGCTCTACCAATTGTGCATTAGCATCTTCTGCTACTGAATTGGAAATTCGTAGCAATTCCTCAAGCTCGAAATTTTTCTGGTTTGCAGCGGTTGCGGTGTTCCCAGACTCATTGTGTAGCTCTTCCAGCGTCTTAAGCTTTTGTTCAAGCTCTGCAATGTTTGTCAAAGCTTGAGATAGAAGGGTGTCAGATTTGCAGAAGTTATCGTCAGAACTCTGCAACTTAGCCTCAAGGTCACTGCACAATTGTTTCATCACAACAGCATTTTCAGTCAGCTCAGAAACGGCAGAGTCAAGTGATTCATTCTCTTTGGATAATTTTCCCAGTTCATCCACCATCTTTGCAAACTCTGCATCTTGACCCCTTAATTTAGCTTCAAGTTTCTCTTTTTGACCAACTTCCTCCTCCAGTTTTGACAAGGATTTTTCAAGCTCCAGTATCTTAGTCTCAAGATCTCCTTTGGCTGTAAAATATTGGTTCTGAAGAGATAGTATGTCTTGCTTCAGCTGAGACTCAGAAGCCCTGCTCATGTCTAAGTCATGGTTTAATTCGTTAAAAATTTCTTCTTTTGAAGTAAGCCTCTCTTCCATATTACGTACCTCCAATCTCGAAGCCTCCAACTCACCTTGAACACTGGAGAGCTTCGAGGAAGTAGTCTTGAGTTCCTCCTCAACCTCCTCACTATGGGCAATCTTCTCACGGAGGACCTTGACATCCGCCTGCAAAGAAGCCATTTGATCTTCCATGTCTTTCGCACTTTCTTTTGTCAGATCAAGCAACCTCTCAAGCTCCAAGGCCCGTTTAGTTTCTGACTCGACAAGGAACCCACTTTGCTTGTGAAATTCCTCAAACTTCCGGGCCTCGTCAGCAGTGTCTTGCAGATCCTGCTCAAGCTCTTCTGTCTTCTTTCTTGAGCTGTCATACTCAAGGGTAAGTCTGTGAAATGAATCCTTGATACTCTCAAGTTCCTCATGCTTAACTTCTTGTACATTTATGGCGTCCTGCAAGGCACTTATCTGGGAACTATGCCTACCTTCTGAATCTGAGATCTCTTCTTTCAACCTGGCATGATCAATACCAAGCTCTTCATAATTTTTCTCAATCTCCCCAAGTTTCTCTTTTGTGATGGAGAGTTCCTCACTCAATTGCGCCTTTTGAGAATCAGAATCCTTCAGTGATCTTGTGACTCTTTCCAGTTCTACCTCAAGATCTCTGACCTTTTCTTGTGTTTCAAGAAACTCCCTGCTATCAGATGAAACGTTCAAGCTCCGCTCAGTGACACTGGATGGAATGTCTTCTTCTGGAAACGTTAAGTTTCCGGTAGCTGTCTTTGCAAGTTCCTTTGATTCAAGAGTTTCCTTCTCTACTTTTATGAATTCGCCATCAGTGTCGTCGTCTTCCTTCTTTCCTCCATTGTCTGTTAAATTTAAGCCCACCTCTTTCACCTACAATGTTATCAATTCCAAGCACAGCACTCAGTGATGGCAGTCAATTCAGCATTCATTTCAGGTTTCATGCCATATTACTTAGTACTCAAGATAAATCATAAATGAGACTACAAAAGAAACATAGGTTTTCATTAACGGCATTCAACACTCGTTTTCCTTTTCAACTATATAATTCTTTTGTTATCTTTTTTAGCTTTACTATTTTCCATTTATTTATCACAGAAATGCAGAGCAATTTTAGGGTAAAATATCACTCTTAGTTAAGTGCAAAAAAAATAGGTTACAACTTACAAAGACGAGGATACTGTCACACATTAATAGAATCACTTATTTTATAGTAAGATAAAAAAACAAATTCATCCTACAAATTGAAATGAGAAATGTAACCTTAATATGGTGAGGCTCTGTGTCTTTGTCCTCAACAATCTTAGAAATTGGTACCGCGGTGCTTAGGTGGGTCTCAGCTTCCATGACAAAATGAATTTTGACTTTTGATTAATGACAATTCTAAGCAATCTGCAATTTTGTACCTAGCAAAGTAAGATGATATCAGTACCAAAAGCGTTTTGAGTTTTATAAAATCCTCCAACAGATCCAAACTACCCCTAAAACAAAGTAAACACCCTTAAATATTTGTTCAATATGGTGCATGTTTGGTTAATAAGTTATTTCTAGGGAATACAGGGCAAAATATTTGTTCACATAATAATAACGTAGTACTCCCTCCGTCCCATTCAAAGATTCTCGTCCACTATTCACATGGTCAACTTAAATCATTCTTAATCTTTTTCTTTATATATTAAATTTTTATCAAATTTACATTTTCTTTATCAGGCTTTGTAGCGGTTTTAATGTAGTTTTTTAATATGTAAATTTTATTTTCTAAAAATAATCAGTGTGTGAGCAGGGATTAAGTTGCTTTATCGTCAGTCAAGCATCGTAAACCGTAATTGGAACCCCCTAATGGGACGGAGGGAGTAATATTTATGATGCATGGGTTGCATGAGAGAGAAACACGCAAAAAAAATATACTCTAGTAGATATGAATACTCTCTTATTACCACCGTCTATGCTTTTGATAAAATTTTCTCCGTGATGTCTAAATTAGACATTTTATTTCACATAATGGAGAACTTTAATTTTTAATTCATATATGTCTACCTCTGTCATACCACATGTGAACAGTTGACATTGTTCCATTGACGATATTGTTGGGTAATACATTTGAGACATTCTCTCTCTTGGGAATTATTTCCATAAATACATTGCTAAGTGATAAAAATGACACATTTAATCTTTCATGTAAATATTAAATAACACTGCTTAAATTATGATAACAAATTATGGCTCTTAAATTACAACACCAAGAAGTAAATAGTTACAGGATACAGCCAAAAAAGCTGAATAATCTGCTGCATATACACCCTATAGATTATTAAAGAGTTACAGAGATTACAGGGCCATAAATGGAAATAACAAGGGCATATGGAAAACTGAGCTAGTTTATATCAGAGAGCTGTGAGGTGTGGCTAGCTTATTCACCTTAGAGGAAACAATGTCAAACTCAACAATGCATTACTGCACCAATGAGGTATAATGAATTAATGACTCCTACATATGGATCAGGATTTAGAATAGGAAAATACTTTTTGTATCTTTTTCTACAAATATTTGTATACCTCTTCACATAGGCAATGTTCTTTTGTCAACATTTCTGTTTGTAAAAAATAATTTTTGCAGAATAAGTACAGCCTACTATAAAATCTGCCGCTACTATCTGCTGGAAAAAGTACATATATACTGAGCGGCCCGTTCTTTTGTCCTTCATCTTCACCACAAATTGAGTATGAAGGGAGATTCCTCCACCATTTTGTCGGGGTGTGGGAGCGTTTGGGGTGGTCGACTCCACCTTTTTGGGTTGAGTATGGGGGAGAGAAGCTTAATAGTGGGGAAAAGTGATACGGATGGTGGGAATTAATTCCTCTCTAAATTGGGCGGGTGAAATCGAAAATTAGAAGACGAGTAAGGGTATTCCACTTTGTTCATGTTTCTATACATAAAATGGCAAGTGAAAAATCATTTTGAGATAGTCAAATTAAGAAAATTTAGAAAACAAATTGGGACGGAGGGAGTATGGTTTAGGGATGAGATCACAATAGAAATCGGATGAAATCACTTCATGCCCTTGATGAATTAAATAAAACATCATTGAGGTAAGGCTGTAATAATTTCTCCATTCCCTTAGCTTTAGGCTTGGTGGAACCATTCTCTGTCCCTAACATTACTTCAAGGATAAAGCGAAATAACTCCATTGATTTATGATTAGTTTAACCTGAAGTTAATCTAAATCGTTAGCCACATTCATTAGAACTGCAAAGAAAATACCCCCCCCCCCCCCATATTTTCCCATATATATTTAACTTTTGAACCTAAAAAGTTATGTGAGAATGTGGCACCCTAGTGTGATACTGTATTACATTTTGGTCACAGAAACATTTTAAAGCAGTCGGTAATAAAGTTTGACTAAAACTGTGGGCTACGGTCGTCTCACGTAAAACAAATTTGACCAACAAAATGTAGAAAGTCCGTAGCTTTGGGGTGGAATTGAATAAATGGACGAAATTACGCCCTTAATTTTAGGCGATTCAATGAACCAAACAAAGGGAATTAGGCATGCAAGTGTAGTGGACCCCAGAAGACTGTGAAGCAAAGGAAAGATTTGCAGCGCTGTAAACACGACGGATGGGATCCCAATTATGAGAGAGACAGAAAATGTCATGGAAAAACATCAATTTCGATGAATATACGCGCAGTACAGCCAGGTGCTAGCTAAAGCATTAATTGGGACCTTACAAAATAAATGCATATTGAATTCATATAAAAAAAGAGAAGAATACTTTCGAGACAAAAAAAAACAAAAAGGAAATCAAAAAGAAACAAATACTTCAAGAGGAAATTTATCAAAATAAAATAAAATTGAAGATCAAAGAAACAGACGGTAGCAGGGGGATGAAGATCCAAAACAAAAGAGAAACAGATTCGTGTGGAATCATTGAAGAATTAAGCAGTTCTCTATTGAAATCGATAGTTTGACTAACTAATCACAGCTGCTTAGGCTAATTAGCATCCCGACTAAGCGCCAAAAAGATGAGTCGATTGGATCGTGGAAACTTAATTGGATATCAACTGCTACTGAATAATAAAGCTCCTGGAAACGAACAAAAGGAGACGACGATCTTCCCCAGAGATCGGTCGGCGAAGAAAATGAGAAAATCAATATGTACATACATACATACACACACAGCAACAGCAGCAGAGAGAGAGATAAACGAAAAGCATACTCTGTCTGATTGAGTTGCGGCGGGCCTGATAGCAGATGGGGACGAGCTGGCTAGATTTGTTCCTCTCTGTTCGTTTCAGAAGAGAAGAGGGAGAGAATGCAGTGAGGAAAAGTTTGTTTTATTCATTGTTTGGTATTAGTAGTCGTAGTCAGCAGTCAGCAGTGACGGTGGAGGATGTTTTTCTTCTTTTGCCTGCCTTTCTTCTCTTCGCCTTAGCTTAGCTGGAGAGGTAGTGGGTGACTGGTTGGAAATGGGCCCACATTTTACCTACACTTTTGCACTACATGCCCCGGTCCAAAATCAGACCGGACCCGACCGAAACCGGTTAGGACCGGAACTGGAATCATCATTTTCTATGGACTGAAGATCGGACCTGAATCTAATCGGTCTAGACCGGTCCGGACCTGAATTTTCCGATCTGGTCCGATTTTGACCCTAATTTGCTCGGTTTAGAAAAAGACATTATCTTAGAGTATTCTTAACCGATCCCAAATTTTTTTGGGAATAAGGTTTGGATGTTGTTGTTCTTGTTGTTTCAAACTATAATTTTATGTGCGGATATGCTAAATAATTGTTTAGCTCTTTTATTAATTTTGGAATATAGTCATCAAAACTATTCAATCGTAACAATTAGTTTTCCACAAACTATAATCTTTTGTGTATATTAAAACGACAAAATCTATTGTAGAGTCATAAAAACTTGATTACGTCCAAAAATATACTACGTATAAACTACATGCACACCTGCAAATAAAGAAACAAATAAAAAGCAATTTGAAAAAATCAAACAAATATAAACTACGATCATAGTAGTGCACACCTGTACATAAATAAACAAATCAAAAACAACTTAGGAAATAATTAGACACCAAATATACACTCCGTATATATTCGTTTATATAATAAAAGACAAAAGTAAACCATAAACATAATAACTAATGATACAGGATGAAGTATATTTTTTACGGAACAATAGTTTACCGGTCCATTCCGGTCCGGACCTGTTTTCCGGGTTTGACCCGGACCAGACTAGAACCCAAAATCATGAAAAACTAAGGACCGAAACCCGGACCGGTTAATATCACTCCGGTCTGAACCGGTTCATTCCGGTCCGGTTTAGGTCTAAAATATGGTCCGACCCGGTTAATGCACAGCCCTAACTACACTTATATAAAAACCACTTGTGTTTTAGAGTTGTCTGCAATTCTATGCGCGTGAGATAGACGGGTGTACGAAATGTGTACACCAAGCATTTTTCGGCCAAACTAATCTCAATTGTGCGTTAACAAACGTGAAAGTCAAACTGTTGTCATTTTTAAAGAATGAAGGATAGTACATATATTTATTTATTTATACTGCTCGTCGGGGAAAGCTTATTTTTTTTAAAAAGGTTCAAAACGGTTTAAAGACCCTCTAAAAATATTTAATATAATTTGTGTAATCCGTAATAAACTTTGTAAATTTAGTTAATCAGTGATGGATAGTGTACCCAGAGGGTAGCTTATCCGAGGGATATTGTAGGAAATATTAAGAGAGAGGTCAGAACAACAAACAAGAGAGAGAGAGTAGGTGATATTAAGTGAGCTAGATCTGGGATCAGATCCGGGATCAGATCCTTTACAATGGAGAAGGGGCTAGTTATTTATAGCAGCCATAGATGCTAGGCACAATAAGTGAGGGTACATGTAGTAAGTAATCAGGGTGGAGAGTCGACTCAGCCAGGGTGGTGCTGACACAGCATGTGGCACTGCATTCAATGCGGTGGTTGGAGTTGACATCGCATTTAATGCGACGATTCAGAGCATGTAGAGAAGAGATCCTGTCGAGGAGAGTGCCCTCGGCTACAAGCACCCGGGGGCTGCATGTGCCGAAGGCTGCCTGTGCCGGAGGATGTACGTCCCCTGGGGGCTTCCATGTGCTGGAGGACGTACGTCCCCTGGGGGCTTCCATGTGCTAGAGGACGTACGTCCCCTGGGGCTTCCATGTGCTGGAGGACGTACGTCCCCTGGGGACTTCCATGTGCTGGAGGACGTACGTCCCCTGGGGCTTCCACGTGCTGCAGGACGTACGTCCCCTAGGGCCGTACGTAGCTGGAGAGGCTCATGTATTAGAGGTCGTGCGTATCCAAAGTCCTTCATGTGTTAGAGGCCGTATGTATCCAAGGCCCTTCATGTGCTAGAGGACATACGTCCCCTGGGACCTTTATGTTCTGAAGGACTTACGTCCCCTGGAGCAATCAGGGGCCTTGTTTGTTGTGTTTGGGCCGCTTGGGCTTGTTGGGCTTGATTGTAGTAGTGGAAGTATGTGGGCCGGGAGTTCCTGGGTCATATACTCCATCAATCAGCAAGTATTATTACGTTAAAATACATTTAAAGCCCGTTTGGTGACTCTGCTTTTCTTCTTATCAGACTTATCTGCCAACTTTTTAACAAAATACGTAACTTTTGATTTCTCTAAAGTTCGAGTTACTTTTCTGCCTATATTGGCAAATGTTACTGTAGATGACCATTTTATCTGTTTTTCATATATGTTTTTCTTTATTTTATAATAATATATATTTTAAATATAATTTTTCATAAACCAGCAGAATCAACCAGTTCAGCCGATTTCAGTGTTACCAAATGGGCTCTTAATTTATCTGACTTAGTTTACTCGTGTCATGGTGACAACACTAAAGTCGTTGTGTGCCTCAAAATAAATTCGATACTAACACTTATACGTAGTATAGTGAAGTAGAGTTCGTATCCACATGGAAATGAATAATTCTCTTTTAAATGAACTAGTAATTAAAGGGGGGTTTTGGGGTTGAATAATTTAATTTAATTAAACACTAAGATGAACAAATTATATGTGATTTAATTCAAAGATAAAAAGAACTTGGCTCTGTCACTTTTCACTTGTTGATATATTTAGCCGATCCTTGTTATATCTATAACTTATCCCCTCTCGAATACTCAATCGAGGAGTATCTCCAATTCATCGAGGGTAGTTATTAACAACGACCGTTTATTAACAACACTTACTATTAATCAAATATAGAACAACGCCATATATCGATTTAATAATAGCATTTAATCTTTTTAACTCCTTGATGAAATCAATTGAGATTGTTAACCTCAACACAATGGTTTCGGTTTAACCAACAAAATTAATCCCTCTTAAGTCTATTAACCACGATCGTGCATTAATAAACCGAAGTTACTTACTTGTGAAACCATCAATGATTAACCATCGGTTCATTAATCGTTTCTTGTAATAATTAATGTTGAAGTGTTAACTAAATGTCACTTAGCAACACCCCAACATTAATATAGAAATGAGATTAAGGGAAGAATTAATATTCAAGAAGAAAAGTTAAGAAAATAACTCACAACTTTAATAATCAACAAGCTTCAAGAGCAAAACCAAGAAATGGAAGTTTAGCTCCTCATTTGGAGACTAAACATGCTAGAAAAATATAAAGAAAATATTATTAAAAGTTGAGCTTAAGTATATGGAAGAAGGGATATCAAAATGGGAAGGAAAAGAGGTGTATTTATAGGTGTTTTGGTAAGGTTGGGACTGATACCCGACTGGGTATAGAGGATACCCGACCGGGTATCTATGACAGTAGCCACGAAAGTGCTGAAATCTAGTCATACCTGGTCGGGTATGTCAATATACCCGACCGGATATATGTCCAAATCTGATTTTCCCACGTTCTCTTGCTTTATTTGATCTACTAAATCTCCGGGTCAAGTCATACCCGACCGGGTATGACACCAAATCACATTTTTTGCATGATTTAATTTCTTGCTCCCTTGCATCTTCCTTTGATTTTGTAAGATCTCTTCCATGATCCCTTGTTGATCCTTGATTGATTCTTGCTCAAGATGATTCTAAATTTACTAAATTACAACAACCTAGAAAAATAAAATGATTGCACCGTAAATGTGCAATTACCACAACAACACACCGTAAAAACTAATTAAAAGTAAAAATATAAACACACAAAAATCAATGCAATCACATGAAATTTTCTTTTTCCAGATATCCATATAAATGAAATTTTGTTTCTTTTAACATGTATATAGTTTTGGGTATTTACTTAAACAACTTAGTAGATTGATTTGAAATATTGTTTTTTAAATTGATATGAAAAAATGTTAACTCTCTTTGTACTTCATGAGGAGGGGGCGGAGGAGGGGGGAACTATTGTTTTCTCTCTCATATGCTACTCACTTATTGTACTCACTTTCTTAGAATAGTACTTAATTCAAAAATTAATTTAATCATGACAATTAATACTCCTATCCTATAAAATAATTCTCACAAGGATTTGGGTCGGAGTTTAAGAAAGTTGAAATAAAGTGAAAATATATGGTTGTGGTTCAATAATTAAGAAAAAGATAAATGAATGGTAGTCACACAAAACTTTCCAAAAAGAGAAATGAGAACTATTTTTTGGGACGACCCATAAGAGCATCTCCAATGTTATAGTGTGCACAGTGCACATGTGGCATGAAAGATAACCACATAAATATTAGCAAATAAATTATCTATCTCCTTATTTGAATGATTTTATACAATTTTGATAAGTTTTCCCCTGCAATGTCAACTGCAATGTCAACATCTAGACAGTCTCCTTGATATTGTGGAGAAAGACTTACCAAAACTGCATAAAACCATTCAAATAAGGAGATAAAGAATTTATTTACTAATATTTATGTGGTTATCTCTCATGCCACATGTGCACTGTGCACATTGTAGCATTGGAGATGTTCTAAAGGAAATTGGGAACTATTTTGTGGGACGGGGGCAGTAAGTCGCAAATTCTAATGAGTGGTCGCAATTAATTTGTCATGTTAGCCGACCCAAAATCTTTTGAGATTAAGACTCGATGTTGTTGTTCTATAAGAAATTGTCCTAAGTAGGACTCAAACAATAGAAAAGTGCCAAAAAGGGAGTTCATGTTTATTTATTCCCTAAATAAGAGTTATAATTAGGTGTACCATTTATTCTTCCAATTATACCCTTCTATTTAGTTTTCTTCCGCCGGTCCTTCACGCTCCTCTGCACGCATCCTTTCTTCTCTCTGTGCTCACCCTCTCTCCTCTCTAATTTCTTCTTCCTTCTCTCATCTCTTCTCAATATTTTTTTGCTCTCAAATCGGGCAGCAATTTCTTCTTTTCGGCAGATCTCGTGAAGAATTGTTCTCCCTTGACAGCAAATGGCAGTTAAAGGTATGTTTCTATCTTCTTCCCCTCTTTTCTTCTTCCTCTTCTTCTACTTTCTTCTTCCCCTTCTTCTCGTTTCTAGCCTTTTCTTCGCAGGGCTGCAAAGCCTTGATTTTTTGGTAGCGTGATGCTACTGGTTGATTACAACTTTTTCTTTCCATTTTTTTCTCATTCCAAATTTCCAGATTTGTAGCGTGTAGCTTTACTAGCATCACGTATTTCTCGGATTTTCTTACTTTTCCTTTTCGCTCTTTCAATTGTTTTTTAAAATTTGGTTTCTTACTTTTCCTTTTTTTGCTCTTGCAATTGTTTTTTAAAATTTGGACGGAGTATCATTTACAACACCATTAAACCATAGTAATTTTTAAATTGATTTCAATCGATGTTTTTGTAACATTTCAAATTAATATTCTAATTTGTATTTGAAATTGACATAACCACTATTTTGAAGTATTTTCTATGATATTAGCATGAAAATATTACAGAGTACTTGTTTGCAAATACTTATATATTTCCAAGTGAAATATATTTTCAATTTAGTGCCATGTTTATACATGAGAATGACAAATACAATATTATTAATTTTAGTCAATATTTTTGTACAAATTATTTTCTACTTTGAATCTAAAATTGTCATAATTGCCATTTTAAAGTGTTTTTATGGTATTAAGAACATTTGTAAAATATGGCATTATTTGCCTAACATATCCATGTAATTGCCATCTTTACGAAATTAATGTCGACTTCATCAATGTAAAATGACATTATTTGCCAAACATATTGAAAAACATTCATAAATGTAAAAGGGAAAACTGTCAAATAAGCCCTCGTACTATATCGAAAAAGTCAATTAAGCCCTCGAACTATAAAAACAACCAATTAAGCCCACAAACTATAGAAAAACAATCAAATTTGAAATCTAGTAGGTACTGATCCGGTTATCCGGTCGTTATGCTGATGTGGCAATCTGCGTATTCTACTATTCTATTTTAAGTTTTCTTTTTGTTTTTCTTTTCTTTCTTTTTTCTTTTTCTTTGCCCGTTTATTCTTCCGCCTCACCTCCGTATCTTCTTCTTCATTCTTTCTCCCACCCTCCTGTACATACAAACCCTTGCTTTTGTTTCTTTCCTTTTCTCCTTTCTCTTCACTCTTCTTCCCACCTGACCCCCCCCCCCCCCCCCCCCCCCCTCAATCTATCACATTGTGCTTGAAGTGAGGAACTCCGGCAAAGAGGGCAACTTGGGCTGCAGAGATCTGCACCTTCCTGTTTCCACGTCATTGGTGCGGTGGTGCCGGTATTCGTTGATGATGACAAGAATTAGCTCGGGAAGGCTACTGACAACGGTGAGTATGGAGGCTTGGCCGACAAGCTAAAGAATCCGGCGTAAGTCTTGTACACCTCCGGCAGTCCAGCGAGGTAGCTTGGCTGAAAAGCTTTGAATTCCGGTGTGAATCTTGAACACCTCCGGTAGGATAACGTTTTGGCCGAGTATCTCTAAACTCCGGTGAACGCTGCAACCCATGCTTGACCAAGGATGGCGGTTGACCAACGAGGCGATGGGTTCGAAATCCGGCGTACGGATTCTACATCTTCGGCACGCTATGCTCATGCTTGGCCGACGAATTTGTAGACTTAGAGGAAAGAAGGAAAAAAGAAGAAGGAGAAATAAGCAGGGGAAGAGAAATGGCGGAAGATCGAAGAATGTAGCAGGAGAGGAAAAAGAAAAAAAGGAAATGGAAAATTAAACAAGTGATGGCCACGTCACTCGAGTAACCGGCTAACCGGACTCTCACCTGCTAGATTACAAATTTGACTATTTTTCTATAGTTTGCCAAACATATTGAAAAACATGGCATTTTTATAACAATTTTGCCATTTTCGAAAAATAAACATTATTATATATTTTTCAGATCCAAATTCATTAAATTTAAAATTTTAGAGTAAAAAAATTAAAAATAAATAAATATCAGATTGTCATTCTACAACATTCTTAATTTTCAGATCTGAGGCTAGAGGATGGAGATGGCGGCGTCGGAATTGTAGATGGCCGGTAGTGACCCTGGAACAAGGTAGCGGCGAAGATGGTGGTGGCGGCGGCGTCAAGCGACAGCGGAGACCGGCGGCGTCTGACGACAGTGAAGACTGGCGATGTCCAACGACGGCAGAGATTGGCGGCGTCCGGCGGCAGCAACGTTCGTCATCTGGCGGCGGCGTCAAGTGACGGCATAGGGCGGTGGTTAGGGGTGGCGGTTACTGGTGCAGGTACTGCCCCTAGATGGTGCCGGTGACAACTTGTGGTTGGAGAAGGAAAAATACGTTGTTGACTTGTTGTGTAATGCATTAATTAGTTTATTATTCTATTTTGTATATTTACTAAATAAGTTTGACTATTCATTAAGGGCATTTCTGTCCCTTACCTATAATTTCCGTTTGACAAACTACATTATTAGATAGGAGTCCTACTTTTGCATATTTGATAAATTTTACTCCTACACTGGGAATTTTCTCTTGTTCTATACTATTCATGGAATATTTATTGTATGGACTTATATTTTATGGTATTAGCTTATTGTACTCTTATTTTTCGAAAATGTAAAATCCTACAAAGTTACTTTTATTTTAATATTTAATTAGATCATGAGTAAAAATATATGCATCAACTGCTCTTTTCCGTACGTATGCGCATGTACATATAATAGAAACGCAAAGAAAATTAAACTAGAGTACGGTAAAATTGATGACCCAAACAAAATAAAGAATAAATAAACTATGTTGGGTGAAAAATTAAAAAGTATGAATCATGGTGAAAGAAATTAAAAGATTGTGATCTCATTTTATACGAGTGACTATGTTTAAAAAACCGACCCGATCCGGTCTGTCAACCCAGAACACGGTCACCCAGATCGAAACCAGGTTCGGTTAATTCAAAACCCGTAAATGGTCAAAAATCGGAAAAACCCGGCCGACCCGACAAAATCTAGTCCAAACCTGGACCCGAAAACCCCAATAAACCTGAAAAAGCCTGTTTTGGTTGATTTTCCATTTTTAAAAAAATTTAAAGCATTTATAACCAATAAAATTGCAATTTCAATACACTAAAAAGAAAAAATATATGCAATATATTTATATACTCTTATTTGTTTAAGAATAAGAATCATGTCAAATTATAGAGTATACTAATGAGTTAATTATCAAAATAGGAGTAAAAGTCTCACTTTGCACAAATAGGACCAAAAAATAAACTATGTTTTCATAGAACTAATTATGTTTGTCTTGGACAAATATACCCTTATAGCTATTGAAATGTTTTAATTCATAACAAAATAATAAAAAATAATAAAAAAATCGTAAAAAATACTAAAAAATTAATAAAAATATTTCGATAAATATTATAATTTTTTTTGAAAAAAAAAAAATAAAAAAATTAAAAATATTAAAAACTCAAAAAAAGAATCACCACCGCCTCTGCCGCCACTGCACCACCACCTCCATTCACCAAGGGAAAAAATGCCAAATTCATTACGAATGTCATATTTATGGCAGAAAACAATGAAAATGGTGGCATTCTCAAAAAGAAATATGTCATTTTTTGGCATTTTCAGAAAAAAATTGCAGTTTTTAGGAAAATGGCATTTTTTTTCACCGGCCGAAGGTGGTGGTGCAGGGAGGTAGTACAGGCGGTGGGAAAGGCATCCATATTTTTTTAATTTTTTTATGGAGTTTTACTATTTTTTATTATTTTATTTAAATAAAAATTTGAATTTTTTATTTTATAAATATTTTAATTATTTTTCTACGATTTTTTGAATTTTTTTTGAATTTATTATGAATTAAACATTTAATTATGGCTTTTGACTATTTTTAACTCATATTTAAAGGAAGGGTAAGAATGGAATGAAAAAATAGGTATGTTTCCAATAGAACTAATATGATCCTATTTTGATTAAAAAAAACATAGCAAATTCTATTTTGAGTTTTTGTCATAGTTTTAGTCTTATTTGAACTAATTTGAGAAAGGGTCAGATAGGGCCTCCAACTTACAAAACAATGTCAAATAAGGCCTTATATAGGAGGTTTTGTCCGGCTGACGTCATTTGGGGTGGTTCCCGGTGGAATTTTTCGATGAAATTTTGTGAGCATCTTATTCAGTAAGTCTAGTTTACTCATACCAAATTTCAGCTAAAATGTCAATCGGAAAGGCATTCAAATAAATTCTTGAAGATAACTGTGCTTTTAACTGCACACTTATCCTCGAGAATTTATTTGAATGTCTTCCCGATTAAAGTTTTAGCTGAATATTAGTATGAGTAAATTAGACTTAATGAATAAGATGCTAAAAAAGTTTCATTGAAAAAGTCCACCGGGAACCGCTCCAAATGGTGTCGTCCGGACAGAATCTTCTATATAAAGCCTTATTTGACATTTTTTTATAATAATTGTCCAATAAAAATAACAAATATGGAGTATCGTTATATATTTTTAATTAGATCAAAATAGTATTTTGGAATATTATGAGAGTTCTTTAACTTTTAAGTGTTTTGTAAGTATTATTATTCGTTGATTATTATGAAATAACTACCTCTTATATTAATTTTGTATACAATCATATGTATTATTGTTAAATGGTTGATCGATTTTATAGCGTTGAACGGATTGACCCGACCGGGTCCGAGTTGACCCATGACCCGATCACGCAGACGGATCGCTTCCGAGTCAGGTTTCTTAAACATGGACGAGTGATACAAAAGTTTGTACTCCGTATGTTTTATTAGTTTTCACAATAATACTAAAGCCTTTGCCGATTTAAATTAATTTGTATGCCCAGTGGCCACTGACCACAAAATCACAGAAGTTGGAAAGTAGAAGAAGAAAACAAATAGTCTATTCTTAGGAAATAGGAAGGGCTAGTGGTGGTGGGCTGGTGGCCACTATCGACCGCCCAGACCGCCCCTCTTTTTTTTTTCAAGAGTCTACTCTACAGGGTTTGACTATTTGGACCATTTGGTGATTGATATGTTTACCTTTGTTTGTCGAAATTCCATTTTACTTCCCAAAAAAATATAATACCGACAGGAATAATACTAATTAAAACAATTCCAAAATACTGCTGAAGTTAACCGTGATTAAGGAAAGTCGTCACCCAAAGTTGTTAGTTCTTCTATACAATACAAAAGCCACCACTCGGAGTGACGATTCTTCTATAGTGTACAAAAGTCACCACTCATTAATCAACAAAATTAGCCCCTTCTTCCTCCCAGACGACGAACAACACAACAAAAGGGCAAATCTTCCTCTGCGGTTGTTGCGACAAGAAGGGTGAGTCCAGTTCGATTTCCGGCAGGCCATCGGCCAAACGAAGGTCAAATCAAAGGGAAAAGAGGGACGATGTACTCGAGGTCGTTTATGCTCCATTCTACCAACTTTTAATCATTTGAATCGAGGTATTTCACCATTTTTGCTAAAGCTATGTTTTTTTTTTTTTAATTTTTGTTCGGAATTGTTGTATTTGGATTATTTTCTTTGTATTTGATGTTATGAAATATACAAGTTGTTAATGTTGTTAGTAGGCTTGAATTTATATAATTTGTAGAATTTGAATTATTTATTGTTGGTCGAATTGAGTTTGATATATGGGTCATTTGAGAAAGAGTAATGTAGCACATTATTAATATGTATATATATGATTTTTTAATTGAATGAAATCATAAAAATGATATATATGATTTAATACAATTTGTTCGAATAAAAGTAATTGTAGTCGAATTTTCAAAGTGTGGCATAAGTCATAGTTTTTTTTAAATGAATTTTTGGTAGGATATGTCTCAAAACTTGCCCCATTGTTTGTCATTGGGGATGAAATATTATCGAGGAGTCAAACGAAATTTGTTATGAAGGGGGGAGATGAATAAAATTTATACCGCCACATCCATCAATCGTATGAACAAGTTGGATTTGAATGTTAAATATCCCATTCATGGTGGATCATACATGTTGATGTCTCTTAATTACTGACGACGAAGCCGTTACGGGAATGTGGACTTTAATCATGAATCTTGTTATGCATACCGCATGGAGATATATGTTGAATAAGCGACTGTGTTGCCCATACAAACTGATAACTTGTCATTATCTTGTCCATCCACAAGTGTTCCAATTGTGATGAATATAGTTATACAAGAGATTGGAAGATACGTGAACATTGATGCAAGGTTTCTGGATTCACAATGCACTGACGACGATGCAGATGGAAATGTGAATCATGACATACTAACAGATTCAGATGAAGATGGTGATGATCTCGTAAGTGAAAATGCTCCATCCAGCCACTACACTAAAGTTTATGAGCTTCCTGCGGGATTTGATGAATCATGGAGGGGTTGTACAACTTCTAGTCACTTCTCTGCAGATGGTGAATTCGAGGTTAGACAAGAGTTTGATGATAAGAAACAACTGAATAACATGGTTAGAGTGTACTGTAAAGAGGAACCAAATTTTCTCAGTTGTAGAGTCTGACAAACACAATTGGGTGGCAGAGTGTAAGTGCAAAAAAAGAACGTGGTTGCACTTGGCGGATCCGGGCTACTAAGAAACATGCAAGGTAAGATATGTTCAAAGTTGTTCGTTATGTAGGTCCTCGGATACCTACATGTCTAGGTAATGTCGATAACAATGACCATGCTGGTATCACAACTTAGTTTATAGCCCGTGAATTATTGATCTTCTTCGTACTGATACATCACTAAAAATCCACACTATTAGTGAGCTTATGAAGGAAAAGTATGGGTATGTACCTTCATACAAGCGAAGTTGGTTGACTAAGCAAAGAGCTATCGGTGAAATATTTGGAGATTGGGAGCTGCGTCGTATTCTGACTCGGCCCATTTCAATTTGGCATTATAGCATTCCAATCCAGGGGCGGTCGTGCATTGGTACCCACCTCTTTCATATACCAACGAGTTATTAGTATCTTTATTGTATCATATTTCATTCCATTTTAAATTCATCCCTCTAATTATCTCCGTCTTTCAGGTACCACTGATTGTGTGAAGTTTCAAAGAGTTTTTTGGACGATTAAACCATCCATTAAGGGCCTTAATCATTGGCGTCCCTTACTGACCATTGTTGAAACACACTTATATGGAAAGTATAAAGGTACGTTGTTGGTGGCAATGAGTAGTGATGCTAATAACCAATTGCTCCCTTTAGTGTTTGTTATTTGTGATACAGAGAATGGAGAGAGTTGGATGTGATTTATGGTGTGCATACATCATTTTATCACACGCAGAGAATTGTGTATTATTTCATATCGACATGCTGGAATTGTGAAGGCACTTAATGAGGTAGGTAGTGGTTGGGAGGAGCCAGATGCACGACATAGGCTTTTCATATGGTTGTCGCTTCTAATTTGCATGCTCAATTTAAAGATATTCACTTGAAGAATTTGTTCGTTTGGACAGCAAATCAACGTCAAAAGAAGAATTTTGATGATGGATTTAACGGGATAGGCGAATCGAAATGCAAGCACAAGCACGAGAATATCTAGCGAACATTGGTTTGGAGAAGTGGTCTTTACACCACAACGGGGGTATAGGTATGGTACCACAATAACGAACATGGTTGAAGTTTTCAATAGCATCATGGAAAGTGCGTGATACCTTCCAATAACCGCCTTAGTTGAGTTGTCATTCGGTCGTGTGAATGCCTATTTTGTGGAAAGAAGAGAAACTAGTAAGAGAAGGTTAGCAGAAGGACATCGCTACTGCCAGCAAATGATTGAACTGATTGAGAAAATACGGAAAAGACAAAGCATCACAAGGTCACAACATTTGACATAGGCCATGGTTTATATCAAATGGAGATAGGTCGTGGTGGACGAACTGTGGGGAGGGGTGGTACAAAACAAACGGTGAATTTGCATTGTCACCATTGCACATGTCAAAAGCTGAATATTTATAAGATTCCTTGCTCACATATCTTAGCGGTATGCAAACAACGTAGTTTGTCCTATGATGCTTTTGTTGATATTTTTTCTTATCATCGGAGTATGTGGCTTCTTATAAAAGAGTATTTAAACACATACCGGATATAGCTTATCGACCTACTTACACTGGACCACGAGTTGTGCATGACCCAGGAATGATTCGCGCTAAAGGTCGTCCGAAGGCTACACAATTGAGAAATGAAGTTGATGAAGGTTATGGATGGACCCGGGCGGGCTTTTTTTGCAATTCCTTGGGCCTGGAACCGGCCCGGTTTGCTACCGGGTCCGGGCCTAACCGGGTCGGGCCGGGCCGGGCCCGGTTCAATACTTAATTTTTTTTTACTTTCTTGTTATCCCCCGACCCCCCCCCCCCTCACCCCGACCCCCCAAAACACCCAGCCCAACCCTAGGAAAAGAAAAAAAAATTGAAAAAAAAAAATTGACCCGGGCCGGTTCGCCCAAAACTGGGCCCGAGCCCGGCCCACCTGACCCGCCCACACGGGCTAAAAGCCCGGAACCGGCCAACCGGGCCCGGTCCGGTCCGGGCCCGCACAGTAGCGGGCCGGTCCGATTCCGGGCCGGTTCGGCCCGGCCCAGTCCATCCATAATGAAGGTCCTAAAGGTACTGTTAGATGTGGTTTATGCAAGCAAACGGGACATAATAGGACGACATGTGATAGAAGGTCACATGGACACGTAGAGAGTTCCACTATGTAATGTTATTGTTTCATTCACAAATGCATTAATAATATTAAAAAATAAATAAATTTAATTAATAAAAAATAAAATAACTAATACATATATTACTTTTACAACGCCGATGCAGGTGTCAGTGGATCCCGGACCGATTGATCCTTCAGTCCTGACATTGCAGGTCACGCATCGGAGCGACGATGTGTGGCGTGGCCTTGATGTTCAGGTAAATAGGTGTAGTGAACACCTACACACTATATTCCACATGCAGGTGGACGACAGGATTGTACATTACGTTCGATTAGTTGGGTTTTACGAGGTTCACAGACTAGTTTTGACTACGCATTTAGATGTGGCTATACTAGCAGGTCTTCCGATCCAGGGTCTGGCCGTTACTGGGTTTGCATGTAAACTATGGGTTGATGTTGCCATAGATTGTTGGGAGTACGGCCACAGCCTGGGACAGATATTCAGGAGGTCCGCCTTGAGGATGCCTTGGTTGAGAGAGCATTTTACTGCTTTACCTGTCGTGTGAAACGCATTCTTCTTTAGCAAGCAAGTTAATGACTTTCTTAAGATCCCATAGTTCTTGATGAATTTTCTGTAGTAGCCGGTCAAACCCAAAAATCCTCTTAATCCTTTGGTCTTAGGGGTTGGCCAGGTCTGCATGGCTTCAATTTTCCTAGGATCAGTAGACACTCCATTTTTGGATATGATATGCTCCAAGTATTCAACCTCCTTAACCCCAAAGATGCATTTGCTCTTTTTAGTAAATAATACATTATGTCTGAGCACTTCAAGAGTCATTTGTAAGTGTTTTATATGTTCTGTCCAACTTGAGCTGTAAATGAGGATATCATCAAACTCAGATTTGGCTGAAATATGCAGTTCGTCAGACTTTGAAAAGTATAAGGGGCATTAGTGAGTCCAAAAGACATCACTAGGAATTCAAAATGCCCTACATGAGTCCTGAATGCAGTTTCTTCTTATCTTCTTCCATCATTCTTATTTGCCAATAACCAGATCTCAAATCTATTTTGGAAAATACACTGGACCCATGCAATTCATCTAGCAGTTCATCAATGATAGGAATTGGAAACTTATCTTTGATGGTTTGCTTATTTAGCTCTCTATAATCAGCACAAAACCTCCACCCCCATCTCTTTTTTTATCATAACCACTGGTGCAGAAAACGGACTTTGATTGTGTCTTATGATACCATGGTCCAGCATTTCTTGGGTTATTTCTTCAATAGCATCTTTTTGGATCACAGGGTACCTGTAAGGTCTTACATTAATCGAGGTAGTTCCTGGTTTGAGATGGATTTTATGATCATGCTCTCTGTGTGGGGTAGTTGTTTTGGTTCTTCAAATATGTCTGAATATGAGTGAGGCAACTGATCTAGCTCTTCCGATTGGTACTCATTGTCTTTTGCACTGCCATAAGTACTCTGGGATACCTCTGGTCTTTGATTTACTTGAATCACCAGTAGTTGACCACTCCAACTTTTGTTTTCTTTCTGTATTTCCTTGAGGCTTTGACTTCCATTCATCCAACTGAGACTGCCTTTTTTATTACCTCTCAGAACAACTCTTCTTCCCAAGTAACTAAATTCCATAATAAGATCTTTGAAATTCCAATTAATCTGCCCAGGGAAGCTAACCATTCAATTCCCAGAACCATTTCACAGCTTCCTAGAGGAACCAGCATAGTGTCAGGCTACAAATTCTTGTTCATGTAGATTCCATTTGAACTTCTGGCAAGTTAGATTTGTAAAGATCTTTTCACCATTGACAATTGACACGTCCAAAGGATAGGATTTAGAAATCCTACAACCCAATTTCTTAGCAGTTTGGAGATCTAAGAAATTATGGATACTCCCAGAATCAATCAAGATGTGCAGGTCATGGTTTCTCACCTTCCCCACTACTCTCATGGTGTGAAAGTTTTGATGACCAGATAAGGCATTTAAAGAAATTAATGGTGGTTCATCATTTTCTTCTTGATATCCTTGATAGCTGGTTTCAGTGTTGTCTCGCCCTTGAAGTTCCACCTCTTCTTCTCCTGATTCTTCATTATCTTCTTCCATAATAGGCAGTATTTGAATCTTCCACAATAAAAACACAAGTTTCTCCTTCTTCTCTCTTCAATATCCAAAGAAGATAAGGGCTTCTTTTTTGGATCCATGATGTTTTTGCCTTGAGAGTTTACAGGTTTAGGTAGTAACCCTGGTAGTTTGGTCTGAAAGCCTGGTACAGAATTATACCCTTTTTTAGTTTGATTTTCTCCATTTCTGAATGTAGGTCTGTCAAGATAATATCTTCCTACTTTCTTCGGGGCTTCTTAACTGTTTTCTTGCAAACGAGCATATTCCATAGCTTGCAGTAGAGACCTGGGTTTAAAGGCCTTAACAAAATGTTTTATAGTAGGACTGAGACCCCTATAAAACTGTCCAAGAAGATGTCATCTGGCAGTTTTTCATTTTTTCGTAACATCAGGCCTTTTAAACTCTCAAAACTCTCAAACTGGTCCATGTATTCATCAAGTGAATTGCCTTGTCTCAGTTTATTGAATTCTTCTACCACTGATCCACCCAATTCTTCGTTAAACCTGACACAAATATCAAGAACAAACTGCTCCCACACAATATTTTTGTGCACAGATACATATCCATTGAACCATGCTTCGGCTGTGCCAAATAGATACAATGAAGCTAGGTCTACTTTCTGATTATGTTCAACCTTACACAAATCAAAGTATCTAACACACTTTTGTATCCAACTTCTAGGACATGTTCCAATGAAAATTGGAAACTCAATTTTTTGAGAAAATCCAAGAAGTTTAGAATGATTACCCGAGCTTAGCTGGAATCCAACGTTCTCATGCACAAAATGAGGTTGATGAGAATGATTCAAGTGATTGGAATGAGTGTCTTCTTCTTCGAACTTCTTTTGTAACAGTTGGAGCATGGTGTCCAATTTTTGTTGTGTTTCAACGAATTTGAGTACCAATATGCAATTCTGTTCCTCAAGTTGTCGTTCCAGACTAGCTACCTTATCCTCCATGATCACTAATAGAGCAGCTACAGTAAGTTTCTTCGCCAGAGTGCTACAGTCTTCAATGGCGGAAGGTTTTCAAATCTCTGATACCAATTGCTATATTCAAGGATCTGAATTGATGAATTAACTTACAAGAGTAGGAATTCTAGAGTAAAGAATAGATTCGAACTTAGACAAGAAATGAGATATAGAGAGCATAGGGAAGAAGAAGATGAATATGATTCCAGATGTCTAAACAGTATACAATTGGACTTATTTATACATCCAAGTTTCCACCAGCCCAACTAACCGTTCAAACTAACTTTGTTAGTTAACAACTACTAACAAAGCTCAGTATTAGCTCTGTTTCTATACAACTGACATGTAGACTACAATTCTAACCATGACACTCCACGTGGACAGCTTATACAATTCATAACATAATAACGATGACAGTAATTATGATACGATTAATTAGTTGGGTATTTAATAAAGTTGTAATAAATTAAAAAGTTGAGAGCAATATGTGTTTTGGAATTGGCGAATTTCAACAACCCCGGAAAGTAACAAGAACACATTGAATAAAGAAGCTGATCATGTCTCTTATTCCCTTAGCAGCCTTATTTAAATTACTGCACTGCTATAAATGGAATTAATCTTTCGTCCTCATCACACTTCACTTCTGAGATTTGAGTTCTTCTACTCGCTTTTCAGTCTCCCTCAATGCCTTGCCATATATACTAATCAACTGAAACCAGATGTGCATGCAATAAAAAAGCTCAAAAAAACAAAAAAGAGTTTTAAAATAATACAATGAGTTCATTGAGATTATATTTCTAAATGTTGAAGATGTCCTACATCGCCCTAATATAAAATACCAAACCAGCGGCCAGCCTAATAGGCATCACACTGCTCCTACCTTTAAAGATGAAATCTCAAGTCTTAACGTGATATTAGAGTACACCCGACCCTTAACCATGACGTGGACCATTATGAAATTAGAAAAATGTACTAACCTTGTTTGACTGCAGTAATGTGTGTGACCGAATGAAGAATAATATTACAGCCCGTGATTGGATGACTCTAGTGATGACTGATGAGTGTCTGTGCATCCCCCCTATCTAATACTTTTTCTATTCATACATAGTTGACATAGTTGGACTTTCACAACCACCAAAACATGATTTTGACCGTCAATATATTTAAATGGTTACAAGTAAAAATTACGCAGTATATAAAAAAGGGAATTTTATCATTTTAGGACCTGAAAGAGAGACGAGTTATCAATCTGGGATCTGAAAGATGAAATGTATCGGTATAGGACCCGAATGATGCAAAACTATCAATCTAAGACCTAAACTTTCATAAATTTTATTATTTATTTTATTTTAAAAAAAATAATAAAATTTAGTTTTATTAAACTAATAAACTTTTGTGAAGAAACATTCATCAAATATTAGCAATGAAATTTAAAAAAAAATTAAATGAATCAAAACCTATGAAATGTGAGGTCCTAGATTGATAGTTTTTCATCATTCGGGTCCTATACCAATACATTTCATCTTCCAGGTCCCGGATTGATAATTCATCTATCTTTTTGAAAAGTTATTTTGAAAAGTTAACATTTATACAAATTCAACAAAAAAATCATAATGGGATTTTTAAATGAATTGTTAATTAAATAGGTTAAAGTAGAGTGTTTGAGTAGTTCAAAAATCGATTTCTTGCCGAAAAAATTAGAACTACAGGGACCAAACTAGGCGGGCACTAGGCTTAGTTGGGCACCAGCTGGTCTAGGAAAAGAGGCCTAGTCTCATACTCAGGCGGTAGGCGGTTCAATAAGAACATGTAGCAGATCTAGGAAAAGGCTAGAGCCCAGACAGGGATTATCAGAACAAAACATACATTACCTCGTCAACTTCTTCGTGAGACATAATAAATGGAGGAGACATCATTATGTTGTCACCGGCTACACGGACGAGCATCCCATTCTTTTGACACTGAGCTCCAAAATAAGCACCAACACCTGAGAGAATATTTGAACAATGAGTTTTACGTTTTACCCAAAAGTTTGGATTAAGTACACATTAAAATATTGTGTAGAATATCCATACAAGGGACGGGATGATAATTACCCCATTCAGAAGGGAAAGGATCATTGGGAGACTTGTTGTCACTAAACTCTGTTCCGAGGATCAAGCCAAGCCCCCGTATCTATAAATTTAGAAGAGCAATGCTATATATTATTTTGTGGAAGGAACAAAGCAGGGATGAAAATAAGTTGTACCTCTCCGATGATTGGGCTGTCTGAAAACGCTTTTATACCGTCTTGGAATTTAGGAGCTATTCTGTTAACTTGATCAACAATATTTCTCTCCCTAAATAAAAATCGTAGCGATGTCACATTCTACTTTATCAAAAGCTGTATTAATAGGTAATAACTAATAACCACACATACTTGTAGATCTTTAGTGACTCCAATGCAACAGCACAAGCAACCGGATGCCCAGAATAAGTAAAACCATGGGAAAAAGAACCTGGTTACACATTAAGGGTCCGTTTGGATGATGCAAAATACTAGGAAATGAAAATATGTAGGAAAACACATAGTGAAATATTGGAAAAAATGTGAAAGGGGGGGGAATAAAAATTAAGATAAAACTCAATAAATTTATTTTAGATATTCACTGATCCTCATTTATTAATAGACTCGGGAATCTAAGCACTTGTAAATAATCATTTTTAATTTTCCTTTGCTCTTTCCAATATAAAATATGTGAACTTTCCTTGCACTTTAGTGTGGCTAAGATGTGCATGTTGCGTTAGATATGTGGTCATACTAAAAAAGTCTGTTTGAGGAATGAGACAACTAAAAAAAGGTAGAAGTAGCACCTATTGAAGATAAGACACGAGAGTCCCAATTGTGGTGGTTTGGTCATGTGCGCAGAAGAAGACCGAGTGATGTACCTGTTAAATGAGTTGAGAGGTGGGGAGGAGCAGGCGCGGCTCACGTGAAAGTGGTGCAGGTGAACAGGGGCCCCATTTGAAGAAGAGGGCCTCATATTATTGCACATATTAGGCACATTAGGAAAAATATACTTCATATATTATTAAGTAGTTTTGCACTTTGGCCTGGTGAAACATTTCGGACGAGCTGCAAACGACTCTTGAGAGGAACTCGGGAAGAAAAAGAACTGTGAACGACTCTTCGTAAGAACTTCGAGTGATTACAATATCCGAGAATAAGTAATTCATTATACATCATGATCGAGGGATTTAGTAATTACTCCATAGTATTCATAAATTATAATACATCCGGGCATTCGGCACATCTCTCTTCTTCACAATCAGCACTCCCTACCCCACGCAGCTATGCTAATACGCTTCCTCTGTTCTATTTCACATAATCACAATTAACACCTTCTCGTAATCACACTTCCCAAATCTCAATTTCAATTTCCATAGAAGCTCAGAACTCAGAAGTCTCCATTGAATCAATGAGTTATGCAGGTTGTGGCTTCAATACAAGATATCTCCACTTCCACTGCCGAATCCATACTCCATATCCGATGCAGAGAGCAAAGGTTGAGAGGCGTAGAGTATGAATCTCTTCAGTCTTGCTCTTAATCACTCCAGCCTCCAGTTCTCCACGAGTGGTAGTCCGCTAGTATTTACTTTTATTGATCCAGACTCCGGTGCAAGCCTGAAGTCTGAGACAGTAAGACTCACAGCTTTGTTTCATTCATTTGACTCCTTTTAGGCTTTTAGCTATTTGTTATCTTTTCCTTTAAAGGTGTTCAGATTATCTCCTTGAATTAGAAAATATAAAAACTTAAGGACGAACCCACGAACAGAAACCAGGGCCTGCCTTGCTCTTTGTAAGGGACTAAATGGGCCTCCTTTTAATTTTCAAACAGGGCCGCGCCTCGAGAAGAGGTGGGGAGGAGAGGGAGAGGAAGAACCAAACAGACGTGGGGGGTTAGAGTCAGGACTCAGGAGTGATATGTTTCTTCTTGGATTGCATGAGAGTATTGGGTTAGATGAGAGTATGATTTTGGAGAAAGCAAAGTGGAGGGAGAATACTCGTGTGGAGGATTTATCTCTTTTCATCCTTTTATCATTTTATCTTCTATATCTGTTTATCTTATATTTTTATCCTTTTTATCTTATCATTTTTATCTTTAACTTATATATATCTTTGTCTTACATTTATCTTATCTTTTCTATCTTACCTTATCTTTTTAACTTTTTTATCTTTTTCAGCTCTGATTTCATGTCAATTCACGTGAGCCGACCCCAAACTCTTTTAGGCTAAGGCTTGGATGTTGTTGTATTGATACTCATTTTATATATGTGGCTACGGAATTTCAATATATGTAACTAGTAAGCATGTTTCACTTTCCTTTGCACTGTCCACAAGATCAGACAAAAAGCAAGCCTAAATTGTCAATCAGAGAATCTGTTAAATTATTATTATTACTTTATTTGAAAGTATGTAATTTAGGGAAGTTATAATTAGGTATTAAAGGCAGGATATCTTGCATTAATGGTAAAGATCTCCTGATTTTTTTCCTTGTAAATGTATTTATTTATTGCCTATATAAGTGTGAATAAGGAAGGATCTCAGTTCTTTCAGCAATTCTAGTTCTTAGTTCTTCCCAGTTTTATTATTCTCTAGTAATATTTGTGACATGGTATCAGAGCCATAAGCCCTGTTCTTCAAGTTCCTGTTCAAAACCCTAAATTTCCCTAGGGTTTTGTCTCAGATTTTCGTCACCTCAGTTGTAGCCATTTTTCTTTTCAGATCTACTTATTTTCTTCTCAGATCTGTGCGTTTTTAGCTTTAGATTCAGTGCTTATCTTCTGGGAAGTAAACATTCTAGTGCTTTTTTTATTACTTTCTAGTCATCATGGATAAATTAGAAACCTTGTGTGCTCGATTGGATGGCAAGAATTATGTTACTTGGGCATTCCAATTTGAAACGTTCCTGAAAGGAAAGGATTTGTGGGCGCATGTGGATGACTCTTTATACAGAAAACTCTGCTTCTGAGGATGTTACTTGGGCAGTGAAAGATGCCCAAATTCGTAGTTGGATATTAGGGTCAGTGGATCCTCAAATTGTCCTCAACTTGCGTCCTCATCGCACAGCTCGAACCATGTGGGCTTATCTACGACAAGTTTATCATCAGGATAACTCTGCTCATCAATTTCAGTTGGAGTTGGATATTTCGAATTTCCAACAAGGCTCCCTCACTGTTCAGAAATACTATTCCAAACTTCTTTACATTTTGGTCTGAATACATCGACCTATCCCTTGCTGAAGTGCCAGATACTGCTGTAGAGTCTCTTCGGGATATGTTACAGACCCGTCACTGCAATCAATTCTTGATGAAATTGCGTCCTGAGTTTGAAACCATTCGCACCTCACTATTGAGCAGATATCCAGTTCCCTCTAGAGATTTGTTTCCGGGAACTTCTTTGTGAAGAGCAACGCTTGCATACCCAGGCTACCTTGGAGCAGGGTTGCTTATTCCACTCAAGCTAAGCCGCATTCCAGAAACATGAGTACCACACAATGTTATTCCTGTAAGAATTACGGTCACATCGCACAAAAATGCCCTAATAAGGTTTGCAGCTACTGCAAGAAGCCCGGTCACATCATCAAAGATTGCTCCATTCGCCCACCTCGTCGAAAAAATACTGTGTATCAGGCTACAACAGAAGATCTGGTCACTTCTCCAAATGTTTCTGGGGCTGCGTATCCAGCTGCTTCTGCCACTGCTCTTACACCTGAAATGGTACCTCTGCATTGGGGATTCAAGATAATTCTTTACTCTATTCTAACTGGTTTCTAGATTCTGGAGCCTCAAATCACGTGACTTCTTCGGTACATGGACTCACTAATATTCGCAAATATGATGGTTCTTCATCTATTGAAACTGTCAATGGTAATAAGCTGCCTATTACTGCCATCAGTGATATTTCTCCTCGGGTTAAAGATGTATTGTTTGTCCTCAATTATCTACAAGTCTTGTTTCTGTTGGTCAACTTATTGATGATAAGTGTGATGTGAAATTCTCTTCCAATGGATGTCTTGTGCAAGATCAGGTGTCAGGGGAGTTGATAGCGAAGGGGCCTAGGATTGGACGTCTCTTTCCATTACATTTTCCTAAATATAATTATGTTTCAACTTTTGCATGTAATAAAAACTCCGGATCGGTGTGGCATAGGAGACTTGGCCACCCGAATCCTCGAGTTCTTTCTCATTTGTTACAACTTGGTCTTTTAGATAATAATAAAGAGAATGGTGTCGCGGAACGCAAAAATCGTCATCTTCTTGATATGTTCAGACCTTACTTTTAGAATCCAAAGTTCCTACTCGATTTTGGGTTGAAGCTTTGTCTACAGCAGTTTACCTAATAAACAGACTCCCATCACAGGTCTTGGGGTATGAATCACCTTATTTCCGGCTAAATAAATGTCATCCAATATACACTAATCTTCATCCTTTTGGTTGTGTGTGTTTTGTTCATCTTCCACCCTCAAAACGCCATAAACTCTCTGCCCAATCTGCCCGGTGTGTATTTCTGGGATACAATGTCGGTCAAAAGGGATTCGTGTGTTTTGATCTGATAGCAAACAGATTGCGAGTCTCTAGAAATGTTATATTCTTTGAAAATCAGTATTTCTATCATAGTTGTGTTCCCAATAATCCATCTTCTGTCATATAACCTGAATTTGAAAGCTTTTCCAATCCTCCTCCTCTCAGCACCCGATTCAAAGGCATAATGTATGAAAGACGTCGTCCACCTGCCTCTTTATCATCCCCTATCCTGCCATCAGATCCTATGCCAGATCCTCCTCTTGAGAATATGAGTAATGTGAAGATTCCTCTTCGCCGTTCTACACGACGTTCTGTACCACCGGATCGGTATGGCTTCTCATCCTCTTCTCTTGCTCTTGATGCCACCATTGCATCCGTTGTTACTTTCTTGTTATACACAGGCTGCCAAACATAAGTGCTGACAGGAAGCAATGCAGGAAGACTTAAGAGCATTGGAACTTAATCAGACATGGGATGTTGTCACATGTCCTCCTAATATCATTCCTCTAGGGTGTAAATGGGTGTATTCAGTCAAAGTTCATCTCGATGGCAGCATTGATCGTTATAAAGCACGTTTGGTGGCACTCGGCAATCATCACGAATATGGTGTAAATTATGAGGAAACCTTTGCTCCGGTAGCAAAAATGACAACAATTCGGACAGTTCTCGCCATTGCCGCTTCCCAGGGATGGTCTCTAAGTCAAATGGATGTGAAAAACGCATTCCTTCATGGTGATCTCAAAGAGGCTCTTTATGCGTGCACCTCAGGGTCTTTTCTCCTCAGGGTCTTTTCTCTGGTCCCACCACAAAGGTTTGTAAATTACACCGTTCTTTATATGGCTTGAAACAGGCTCCCCATGCTTGGTATGAAAAATTTCGTGCCACACTTCAACAGTTCTTGTTTCAGCCAAGCAAGCATGACACATCCACGTTTCTTCGGCGTACCTCAGACGGGATTGTAGTCCTTGACTATGTAGATGATATTGTTATCACTGGAACGGATCAATCCCTTATTTTCAAGCTCAAATAGCACCTACATAGTTCTTTTCATATGAAGGATCTTGGGGGGCTTTCATATTTTCTAGGACTCGAGGTTACTGTGGGTTCCACTGGTATTTTTTTAAATCAATCCAAGTATGCCCGTGATCTCATTGATTCTGCAAGTCTTAGTGGCACATCTCCGGTTGATACTCCAATGGAGTTAAACATTAAACTTCGAAAAGATGAGGGAGATCTTCTTCCAAACCCGACAGTGTATCATAAGCTTGTGGGCAGTTTAGTGTATCTTACGATTACTCGTCCAGATCTCTCATTTGCAGTTCAGCAAGTTCGTCAATTTCTGCATAATCCTCATCATCTCCATATGGCTGCAGTTCGACGTATTATTCGATATATTCATGGCACTATTACCAAGGGACTTTATTTTCCAACCGGTCCTTCTCTTGAACTATCCGCCTATAGTGATGCTGATTGGGCTGGTTGTGTAGATACTTGCCGATCCACCACAGGATGGTGTATGTTTGTGGGGGCTGCTCTTGTTTCTTGGAAAAGCAAGAAACAGGATCGGGTTTCTAAATCATCTACCGAGTCAGAATATCGTGCTATGTCACTTGCTTGCACAGAAATCATATGGTTACGTGGTTTACTAGCTGAACTTGGCTTTTCACCTAATGGGCCTACTCCATTGCATGTCGATAACACTAGCACTATTCACATTACTGCTACTCCAGTTTATCACGAGCGCACGAAACACATTGAAGTTGATTGTCACTTTATTCGTGAAGCATTTGAATAGCAAGTTATTTCCTTACCCCATGTATCCACGAATCTTCAAGTGGTCGATATATTTACAAAGGCTCCCCCTCATCCGCGTCATCAGTTCCTTGGAAGCAAATTGATGCTTGTTGATCAACCCATCAATTTGAGGGGGGATCTCAATCATAGAATCTATTGAATTATTATTATTATTATTATTATTATTACTTTATTTGAAAGTATGTAATTTAGGGAAGTTATTATTAGGTATTAAGTGCAAGATATCTTGCATTAATGGTAAGGATCTCCTGATTTGTTTCCTTGTAAATGTATTTATTTCTTGCCTATATAAGTGTGAATATACAACTGAGGAAGGATATCAATTCTTTCAGCAATTCTAGTTCTTAGTTCTTCCCAGTTTTATTATTCTCTGGTAATATTTGTGACATAAATAACATTGCACGTTTTGTTCCTTCCTCCAGCATTTTCTAGATCCAAACATACCCTACTTTTGTAGGGAATTACACACAAACACACACACACATTGTCTATTGATATATATATATATATATCACTAGAATTTCTATATATATATATATAGAAATTAACAATATATATAGAAATTAGCATAAACATGGTTTACCTAATTTACTGCTCTGGGAATGGATGACTTCGTTGATTTCAGGGCTCACTAGGACAGCACCAATTGGCATATATGCAGAAGAAAGAGCCTGGAAATTTTGAAGTATTAGTTGAAACATAGGTTGTGACAATTTACTTAAATGATATATCTTATCTACCTTAGCTATGGAGACAAGATCGGGTTTGATATTATATTTGTCACAGCCAAATTTTGTCCCAAGCCTGCCAAATGCACATATCACCTCATCCGCAATGAAAAGAATGTCATACTTTTTAACTACAGCTTGAACCTGCATATAAGAATGATTAAAAAATTTAAGAAGCGTGTAGAAAATGGCTTGAACATAAGTATATAACATGAAACTGTGAAAGAGATGCCAAAAGCACGAATATATATACCGACTAGCGAAGAGAAAATGTTCAGATGCCTAAATAAAGCGTATTAGAGAAAAACAGATCTCCACTGCAAGATTCACAATAAAACCTTGTTTGATCAAATGACAACTTTTTAGTTTTTCTATGGTATAACTCCTGTAACTCCTGTAACTTTCTTTGTTATTTACAACTTGTTTTTTTTAAACTAAACTAATCACATTTACATTTTTAATGACTTCTTTAATAGATGAAGGAGAGAATCTTTTTTATTGTCGATCTGCAATTAGTTTGTTTCTTTAATTAAATTTATCTTATTTAGTTTGTTAATGACTCTTTTTTATGGAAAATTACATGAAAAAGTAGATTTATTCGTCGACAAAGAGTTCTTTTTGTTAGTCATCAGCAAAGAGCTTTTTATCTTTAAACAAGAACTGTTTTCTTTTCTTGGAACAGTTTTGTTGGGAGCGAGTAATTAGTTCCCATACAAAAAAGAATGGGAACGAATAATGGAGCCTCACCTTATCAAAATAAGTAGCTGGTGGCGGAATAACACCGCCTGCTCCCATGACAGGCTCCGCAATGAAAGCAGCTATCTATTAAATGGAAAAACCAACAGACACACACAAATAAAGGAGATTAATTAGGAGCCAACAGCCAAACCATGGTTAACATTATAATAATCAAAGTAAAACAGAATATCATAGTATGAACTTACTGTGTCGGGTCCTTCTTTGAGGATAAGATTTTCCAAGTTATTTGCCAACCTAGTTGAGAATTCCTCCTCCGTCTCGTCTGAGAAAAAGAGATATATGTTCTCAATGCACACTTTCTCACTTTAAAAAGGAAACAGAATCTATGTTAAGTACCTGGAAGATGATAGCGCCAATAATGAGGGCAGTCAGTGTGCAATACAAATGGGGCAGGCAGATCAAAACTCTGATGTAGTGCTGGAAGGCTTTTTTATGGAATAAAGAGGAAAATAGCAAAATAACAGTTCAAACTTCAAATTTATAATAATTTTCTTGCAAGGCTTAAAAGAACAGTTGAAAAGAATGTTTACCCAGAAAGACTTGCTGAGATGAGTGTCGATCCATGATATCTGCCAGAATAAACAAAAAAAACATTAAATTGGTAGCATTTTGAGTGGGGAGGAACTAGCATTTTGAGAATATATGATAAGAACAGAAAAATAAAAATCAACGGGGTGAACCGTTGCCCAGATAATCAACGATAAATAAATACCGGTGCCCAGAGCCAAAAGGCTAAACCAACTTTTATTCCAAGATAATAAGAATGAACCCTGGCAAGGGGTATAAATAGCTTCTACAAGCCCAAATTAATTAAATCCTGATTAGGCCAATACTAACTCTACTAAGTACTCTACTAATAATAGGCTCAAACTAGAAAACATAACATAAACTTTATAATAATATATAAAACTATAACCCTAACCCACAACCAGCCCACGGAGGTGGGCCCAAGCCCGTTCCCGCCCCTTGATCTCTCTGCTCTCTATCAACCCATCCTCCTTCGAAACAACCTTGTCCTCAAGGTTGGAATCCGAAAACTGCCTCACAGAGCTCTCTTTAATCCTAGGATCTGATTTAAATGGATTGTTTTCTCTTTCTTTGCGCAGAAGAGGCACTTCTTCAGCTCTTACACCAAAAAGGAAAAAATTATTTTCCCCAATTTCTTCTCTGATTTCCATATTAGCCCCGTCCAGTGTTCCTATGATTAGGCACCCATTCAGTTCAAATTTCATATTTCTATTCCACCTGGCCTCTAGCAGTACAGCTTTTGAGGGGAATGAGGACCAATCAAGCCTACCCTTCCCATCATTCCTCTCCTTAAATATGTATATGGTATCCTGAAGTGGCGCGCCACATAGCAAAATTTGTTGTTTAAGACTTAAAAGTTTTCCACTTTCTATTGCATCGCCGGGATCAAAGACAGCACAAATATGGTGAGCACTAGAGTGAAACTGTGCAGCAGATTCATATTGACCACCGTTAACTTGAAATAAGTTTATGTCCTCTGCACTAGCTTTGGCCTGCCAAAGTCTTGCAACTTCCCAGGGACTGAATTTATCAAGCCAACCTTCAGTAACTTCCTCTTGTCTAGCTTCTATAATATGTTGCTTGTGTACTCCAAACTTGTACCTCAGTCCATAAACCCATGCTGGCGAATCTAGGGTTGCCATGGAATCAAGAAAGCAAGAAGCAAGCCTTCCCGTTCCACAACTTCTTAGTGCTGCATCTTTTTCGTGCCCAGCAATCTCCTCAGGTTTGCACGCAGATGTTGACGCAGAATCCGGTGACGCGGCTGCCGATGAGTGCCCTTCTGCCGTCGGCAGCATAGAAGTCTTTATGAGCGCAGCCAAGGAGGAAGTGACACCGCGCGGCTGTCCGTTGATGCTGTGCGCAGATACCGTGGGGCTGCCAACCGTGTCCGGGCTTGTTTCCGTCATGACCGGCGGAACAAACGCCTTGGTAAGCGCTGCCAAGGAAGCGGCGATCTCTGCCAGGCGATTGCCGTGCTCCTCTAGGGTTTGATTCATCCGAATTTGCTTGGCCACCATCTCTGTCAAACAGTCAATCTGAGATCTCATCATCCTGGCGGGACGGGATCCGGCAGGTCGGACCAATTGATAAGAACAGAAAAATAAAAATCAACGGGGTGAACCGTTGCCCAGATAATCAACGATAAATAAATACCGTTGACCAGAGCCAAAAGGCTAAACCAACTTTTATTCCAAGATAATAAGAATGAACCCTGGCAAGGGGTATAAATAGCTTCTACAAGCAACCCTAATCAAGCCCAAATTAATTAAATCCTAATTAGGCCAATACTAACTCTACTAAGTACTCTACTAATAATAGGCCCAAACTAGAAAACATAACATAGACTTTATAATAATATATAAAACTATAACCCTAACCCACAACCAGCCTACGGAGGTGGGCCCAAGCCCGTTCCCGCCCCTTGATCTCTCTGCTCTTTATCAATATATGTAGAATATTGCATTTAATATAAATTTTGTTATGATTAAAAATAGGGAAAATTCCCAAAATATGAGTAAAAACGTTATGAAATTCCAAAATAGGAGTACTATGTTTGTATTCCCTAAACAAAAGTAATTACTGACAAGGTTAGAAAATATGGCCATGTTTAAAGTCTGATGATGCCAAAACATAACAGTAATTACTCCTATTTAGGGAATATAAACACCGTTTGTGGAATTCACAAACATTTTTACTCCTACTCAAGGGAATTTGTTTTAAAAATATACTAGTCGCCATGTGTAACACCAAGAATGTAGACTGACTTTGGAAAAAAAATAAAGAGGAAATACATTAAAAAAATAATTCCATAAAAATCCCCCAAATTGGGGGAGTGAGAAGTAACTATTTGAGGAGTTGGGAGGATTTATAGCCCCACCACTTTCCCTCCCCCAGTCAAACACACGCGGTACGCCACTTCTTCACTTTCCTCCCCTCCCCTCCAAAATTTTCATACCAAGGAAGACTGGATGAACAATAGAATAAAATGCATTCGAGGAACCATATTACGATTTTGCACGAGCAATGAATTTTTTCTTGTTTGGCCTTCCAAGTGCATTGTTGTAATACCATACCAGCTTCACCTGCAGAAAAAAAAAATCATTTATTTTACTTAGTGGGGTATATGTATGGTATAGATAGAAATTTTGTTTAAATAAGACAGTTTAATCCCATTTCTTATAAAATGTTTAGTGAAAGCTAGTTCTCGAAGTAAACTTCACAATGCTGGTGCAACCATATGCATGATACATAAGTGGAGGAGATAAGATGTGGGAGTCTCACTTGTGGTGGTTTGGTCATGTGCATAGAAGACCGAGTGATGCACCTGTCACATGAGTTGAGATGTGTGGAGAAGAGACATGGAAGAGAGGGAGAAGAAGATCCAAACAGACGTATATTAGAGGAGTCAAAACTGATATGTTTCTTCTTGGATTGGATTGGGGCATTGCATTGGAGAGAGCAAAGTGGAGGGCGGCTATTCATGTGGAGGAGTGATCTCTTATCATCTTTTCCCCCTCATCTTCTTCTTCCTCTTCTTTTTCTTTCTTGTTGTTTATCCTTTTATCTTTAGATAATAAAGATATATATAGAGAGAAAAGATCAGGTGAGAAGTGCCCCTTAAAATGAAAAGTGAGAACTAATCTCAGCCCTTGGATTTGCATTTAATCTTACAACGCAGTAAACTTATAGACTGAATATACGAACTTATAACCAATAAATCATAACTTATAAAGCTCTCCATAATAATTACGAAAATGCCACCGCGTTAAAAAAAATCAAGGTTTCCTGACTTATTTTTTTGTGGTGGCATTTTCGTAATTATTTTCGAGGGGTCTATAAGTTATGATTTATTGGTTAAAAGTTCATATATTTAGTCTATAAGTTTAACTTCGCGGTTTTCAGCCTAAGAGCACTTCTCACCTGACCCGCTCTCTCTCTCTCTCTCTCTCTCTCTCTCTCTCTCTCTCTCTCTCTCTATATATATATATATATATATATATATATATATATATATATATTCTTTTTATCTTTTTTATTCTATCATTTTTATGTATATCCATCTCTTTTTTATAATATCTTTTTTATCATAGCTTATCTTTTTATCTTTCTTATTTTTCTTTTCCTTTTGGTTACGATATCATGTATTGATTCATGTTAGCCGACCCCCAAAATCTTTTGGGACTAAGGCTTAGATGTTGTTGTATTCTTACATGACATGGTTGTAATAAACTTAAGAGAGTGAGAATGAAAATTTACATATAAAGATATTATTTAACCCAGGAAATTCTCAGATACTCCTTTTAATCACTTTCAGTTGCTCTAATTTGAGTAATTTCCTTTTATACAAGTTTATTATTACTTGATCCGTTTTCCTTTTTGGCAACTTTTCTTACTTTTCATCTTCAGGAGACTAATTAAACATTCTTACTTTTTCATCTTCCTTTTCCAACTTTTCCTGCTTTTCATCTTGTGTCTCTGACTTTTTACTTTTTCTACACTATTCACAATCCTTGCAACTTTACTCTTAATTTCCGTGAAATAATTGTTGGACCAGGTTATTTTTAAACCTAAGACTAATAAATGCAAACAAATTAGTAAAACAAATATCAATCATCCCCTTTCCTTCTCTCCACAATTCATCAACTAAACAATCCCTAAGAGTTAAGAATTAAGCAGCATGAGATCTGTAGAATCAAAGTTAGTAGAAAACCTGTGTGTCATTTGCTTCAGATCCACTATTGGTGAAAAAAACTTTTGCCATTCTTTTTGCAGTAAATGTCTCTTGAAGCTCCTTGGCAAGGTCCTGTATGTGTCAAGAAATTTAGAGATTTTATCATCAAGCAACAAATACAAGCATATATATTGATTGAAAATTCAACATACCAATGAAGGCCTTGTTGTACGGTTCCAAAATGAGTGATAAAATGGCAAAGTATTCAGCTGTCTCGTAGCAGCATCAACAAGTCGGGGTTCATTTCCCCCTGAAACTCCATAGGACCAATCATGTTAAGTGAAGTGTAAGAATTTAGTAAAAAATAAATGATAAAATAAACATTCAGTGAAGGAACAAAAAAACGTGAAATCCCAATTAGGGTCCACTCTCAACCATGGCATGATAAAAATTCAAGAATTTCATCTCATTATTCCTGTGTAAGAAGGTTGTGGCAGAAAGGGCATCAGACATAAATCATGTCTGCTATAATTTTTAGTATGAATTTACATTGTTTGCAATTTTTATATAACCAATTGACTATATATTAAATGTCAGCAACCATGACAGAGTTGGGATTACAGTGATGATGAAGAACGTAAGTGATGCAAATTGGCAATCAATATATTCATAAGATTATAATCCCTCTGTCCCCCTCCCCTATCTTTGTCCCATTTTACCTTTTTCGTCCGTCCCAGTAAATTTTTCTATACCATATTTGGTAACATTTGAGTACATGGAATTGATTCTTACTTTATTCACACTTCATCAATTTCATACTAATCAGTAATCACACAATTCCATTTTTCTTAATAACATCGCCACTCCCTCATGTACCAATCTTAGGGGACCAGGGTAGTATTAAGCAAGCCATATGTAGTATGTTTAGTCCACAAGTTGCAATTTCTAAGCCCCACTTTTCTTTTTGGTAGTCCTACAATTATGTCCCTTTCTTTTTTTGAACTTCACTAAGCTTCGCTTGCCACTTTTCCCCTTTTCTGATTTTGACATTTGGAACTATTCTTGCAACTCTTTATTAAAGTCACCCACCTTTTGAAGGGTGAAATTGGAAAAGTAACCAATTATTATTTGTTTCTTTAATATGCATACAGAAAATGATTGCGGCATATTTTGGAAGCCGTGGAGTAGCATGTCAAAACAACTGAATATAGAACTCTAACGATGGTGGTTTTACCTAAAGCTGTGCACCATAAACCTGCAAGGGAATCAAGATACTTCTTCCCATTCGCATCATAGACATAGGAACCCTGTAGAAATCCCACAAAAAAGTTGGTTTTATCCCAGAGACTCAGAGTCTACTCAGTACTCACTGAGACCATTTAATTCTTTGATGGTACGTTTAAAAATTGGAAAATGCTAGGGAAAGAAAATAGAGAGGAAATTTTGAATGAAAGAATATGTCAAGGAAAATAAAAACTGCTTCAAACTATTTATATATCGATTTTAAATATCGGCTCGAATTCATGTTATGTGGATATTTTTATATGGCCTAAAGACTAAAAAAATCTAAATATATGTGAGTATTGAAATAAGTGTTCATCAATTTTTATTTAATTTCTAATGTACAATCAAACATCAATTACCAATTCCTGTTGTATTGTTTTTTCATTTCCCTTCCATTTTCAGATTTCCAAACATAGTTTAAATGGTTAAAAAACAAAGATCCACACCTCAGACTTTTCTATTATTAAGGGATCCAGATCAGTGGTCTGCCATCCGGCAGTAAAGGGTGCTAACATATCATGACCTTTGAATCTGAGAACATGAAGGACTCATTAGTCAATCAGCAAAGCTTTATCTAAAATTATTATTTGGATAAACAGTCCAGAAAAAGAAAGTAAGAGTGTGTTTGATAAGGGGGAATTTGTTGAAACGGCTGAAACTGTGGATGAAATTGATGAAACTGCTCAAATGGCTAAATTATGATAATAAAAATAAAGAGAAAACACATAAAAAGGAAAGCCGAAATGGTTATCTTTAACAGCTTCAACCAAAAAAAAACTTATAGTCCTACTTTTTATTAACTCTCCCGTCTCGACCAATAACTAGTTTTGTACGCACAACCAAATAAATTAGAGTTTGATAAAAAAACATACTGAGAAGCCGAGAAAAGTAGCTATAGAACTCCACTAAATGTGATCTTGCAGAGAGAGATATTGGTATGGTCATACGGATAGTCGGATATAGACATATTATCTTACCCTCTTTCGTAGGTGCTTGAATCATCAGATGCCTTTGCACTACTCCATCTAGCTGGAGAGTGACTGTAAATAATAGTTCCATGCAAACCACTAACAATAGGAAGACATTTTACATAGGAGCCAACCTGTAAGAGAGTTTGAATGAGCAGGGATAAAAGTGGAATTTAACAAATAAAAAATTTATATATTATCTACAAGTGGTATATATAAAACATTGGTTTTATACAACAACAACATTACCCAATGCCGCAAAGGCTCCCACCTACAGTTGGGGTAAGGGCAGGTCGGATGTACGCAGCCTTACCCTTGTACTAAAAGCAAAGAGAAACTGTTTTCAGATGACCCAGAATTCAACATAAAACATTGGTTTTATGTGGAACCAAAATCTTTTTTCTTGTCTATCTTCTCAACACAATTTGATTTTCCATTGCAATATCAGCAGTGTGAGAATAGCACAACATTACATGCTCAATTGAGAAAATAATTTTTTTTAATAACAAAGAATTTGAATACTGGTTTGTGCTGTTAATTACATTAACTTTCCATCAAGACTAATGTAAAATGCTTATCAACCTTAATACCAGCAAAGTATTTCAGTGAAAAACAAAAATAAATCCTCAGAGAAAGGAAAAATTATAATTAAATAAATAAATATATAAAACACTAATGATGGAGATATTTAAAGTACAAAAGTACAGCCTTTGTTATTCGTAAGACATCCAAGATTTCCCCTAAGGGATGTTTGGATGGAGGGAGGGCTTTGGAGTTTGGAGGGCCTAAGCTACGTCTCTATAAAAATGTTTCTGAAAATGAATATAGGGTGATTGAAATCTTATATAATCACATATTTCGTATTATGTTGTTCCCTAAATTCTTATAAAATTTCAAAGACATTTTAAGATATACTGTTGGCCACAAAATCCCTCTCCTGCAAGCCCCTCCGAAATCCAACTTCCAAACTAGCCCTAAGGGCCTTGTTTGGATGGAGTGTTTTGGTGAGCAAGACTTTGGAGGTCCAAGTGTATATTGTGGTTGGGCGATCATACAAGCACCAATGCACTGGATCCCTTCAGAACTCCGAAGTTAAGACTTAAGCGTGTTTGTACGAGAGTAGATTTAGGTTGGGTGACCCCTGGGAAGTCCTCATGTTGCATCCCTTTAATATTGGTGGGGAAAATTTTGGATCAAATAAAAAGAGTCCTTTACATAAAATTTAAGAAAAAATCTGGAGCATCGGATTTATGATCTAATGGCTCTAAATATAACCAAAATGCATTAAAGTGAATGCAAAACGCAGTCACATTTTCATAAATAAATCAAAGTTTTTCTTCATTGCGAAAAGTGCACTTCAAGTATGTAATAGTGTATGGTAGGTATATGACTAAAAGTGGATAGTGAAAATTATCTGAAATTAATGTTCACACTTTGTATGGGAGACCACTTTTTATTGGAATAAGACCCTATATGTATGTATATGTGTGTGTGTCTATATATATGTGTGTGTGTGTCTATATATATATATATACATATATATATATATATTTATTTACTACCTCCGGTTCCAAAAGATCTTGACACTTTGACTTCACAGTTTTTAAGGAAATAAACACTGTTTGGCACTGTTTGGCACTGTTTTGTGTAGATTTATTTGCCAAATAAGGCAAATAAGGAAGTGTAAAGATCTTTCTGGTACTGCTAAAAATGGAAAGTGTAAAGATCTTTCAGAACCGGAGGGAGTATATATTTGAAAATGTGTAAAATTGAAATACTAAATATGTGGTCATTTAGCATTTCAATAGCCTTTAGAAATGTTCTATCAGGATTTAAACTAAACCTCCAAACATTCCCCTCCAAACAGACCCCAAGGCACTAAACGAGGCACACCAGTGGCTGAATATGGGTAATGAAACAGTACTAGAACAATGGGTAATTAAAAGAGTCTAAATTTTGAAATGACCTACGACTAAAAATCAATTATATAAGCATACACCAAAATGGATGCCGAACAAGCATAACATGATTAACGGTGCTACATTAAAGCAATCCGAATTTTTCTCAGAAGTAAACCAATCCAACTCAAGCAAACGCGCACATGCAGACATGCTCATTAACAAAAAATACTAAATACAAACAATTATTCCAAAGGAATGCTAAAAAACATGACACCTTGTAGGAGGCTGTCTTTAGAGGGTATCCAAGAAGGCGATTGATCATCGTGATTGATTTTCTTTTGGTTCTCCGTTCCCTTCGGGTTCAAATTCAAAACTTCAATGAAGACGCAGAAAAACAATTAGCAGTAAGACCAAAAGATACACTCCGCCTTCCTCGAATGCTCAACGAGTTCGGAGATGCGGAATGAGATAATAAATTATGGGAGGAAATAAATTATGGCGTGTGCAAATAAGACGGAGTAAGTCAGCAATGATTGAAGGGGGGAGGCTGATTTTTTAGAGCTAGACAGGATGGATTCATGTATTATTTTGCAAGATTATTTTCAATAATCTGAGATTTAGAAAAATCCTTAAATAAAAATAAAATAAAGATAAAGTTTTTAATAGGATTATCATTTTTTCATTTCCTGATTTATTCAGTCCTATTTTGAAAAATTGTAATCAACTTATTATTTAATAAGACTAAATAAGGAGATTTACCTAAATAAAAGGATAATTGTAACAATATGAGTTTAAAGTTTAAATTCCCAAAATAGAACCAACTCTTCCCATTCTACTTTTTCTTTTATCCTTCCTAATAGTACTTTTTCCTAAATAAAAGGATAATTGTCGCCTTTTTCCGCGCGCTTCTTGTCCAAGCCGATGCGGGCGTTGGGGGCGCCGCCGTTGAGCTTGTTGTGTAGGTCACGTGCGAGGTCGATGGCTTCCTGGAAGACATCCCCTCGGAGGCCTTGTCGGCCGTAACATCCTCCTCGTGCTCTTGGTTCTCTTGTGCCTCAGGGATGGCCTTGCCGAGGAGGTTGCAGTTTGACTTAGTTCTTCCCAATGTCAGTTAGTTGTGCTTGGTAGCGACGAAGGAGGCTAACTTGATTGTTCTAGCTCTCAATGAAAGCACCAAATGATAGACTATAAGTCTAGAGAGAAGTGAGAGCTAGAGAGAGAAGTGCAGTAAATGCTTTGTATTAATGATTTTGTCAACCCCTATAACTACTCCCAAGGGGAGTATTTATAGAGAAAATTAGGGCTGGGCTCCCAAGTCTTGGGCTTGGGAGGCCCATTACAACAGGGCCACTAATGGGCCGGATACAAAGTGTGTAGAAATGACTAAGTATAAAATCCTATTCTGGAGGCTATCCATGACCGATGAGACCATGGCCGACAAGGGCATGGCCGACGAAGACCCGACCGACGAGGTCACCCGGTTCTCCTAGCTTATGGATCACATTCTGAGTAGACTTTTTTCTGGCCGATGGAGGTCATCTGGTCGACAAGGGTCCCACCAGGTGATCGTGGTACCTTCTGTTCTCCTGAGTATGTGGGCCCTGGGGTCCAGACCCATATACTCCATCACCTTCTATATAAGGGCTTATTTGAACTTTTTTGGTTAGTACGTGGACTTATTTGCTCCTTTTTCCAAAAATCAATAAAAGTTGCAAGCTTAGATTCAAATAAGTTTACGACATGTGTCACTTATTTTCTTTTTCTTTCTTCTTCTTTTTCCTTGTTCCTTCCTTTGTCTTACGGTTGACTCTGTGTTTGCCCAGCCCTCCCTCCCAGTTACAGAGTGTTTTCTTTTGCTTTCATTTTCGTCTCTCTCATACTCAATTACAGTCCCAAGCAATAATTGACATCTAGAATCATAGACGACCCATGTAATTATATTATCAGGAGATGGGAAGTCGTGAGAAAGAAAAGGGATTGGGGGAAAAAGAGAGAAATTAAGAAAGAAAATAAAGAAAAGGAAAAAAGACAAATAGAAAAGGAGAAAATACAAAAAAAAAAAACAATGGATGCCACCTCATATCCAAGTCATCAACTTTACGTGCAACCGGGATGTTACTAGTTAAAAAAAACCAAATTGAATTTTTTCTATGTGTTCATGGGTTTAATTGGGTGATATATGAGTTGATTCTCTTAATTGACATTTTCGTAATAATAGAGAAATTTATTTGACACTTTCCCCTTTTATAACGATAATTAATAATTCTTACCTTAAGGAATGTGGCACACCAGAATGATGCAGAGCAGACTGTGCATATAGCTAGAACAAAGCGTACCCCCCCCCCCCCCATCGCCCGTGCGACAGATGCAAACACTTAAGGATCTGAGGCCTCTTGCACCTCAGCCTTCACACCAATTGGTGGGACAATTGGTCGGGGTGTTACAAGTGGTATCAAAGCAACTCTACGACAGTGTGCTGATTCTGTTGGATATCGGGCATGCACTTAGCATGAGAAGATTCTAGGATATGATTGAGATTGAATTGGCTTATAGGCGCAACGAGGACATCGCGATCTTAAGTGAGGGTGATTGTAAAACTTGAGATTAATTTAAAAGGATTAATAGTATTACCCATACCAAGAAGGTGCATCTCCTTTTAAGAGAGCTCATCAGCTAAAAACTCTAAGTTAAGTGTGTTTACACGGGAGTAGTCTTGGGATGGGTGACATCCCGAGAAGTTTCTTAGAACGGCCATGAGTGAGGTCAAAGGGTGCGGTAAAAGATTGTGCTTGGTTTGTGAAGACAGTATGTCACGCCCCGGACCTAACCGGACACGTCGACAACCCGCCGTACAGTACGAATAGTCAACCGCAGTCCAACTCATCCATACTATACGAGGCGTCATGAATATCATTCACACATAGTACATCCATAAACAAACATAATGTAAAACATTCATTTAAAACAACGGAAGCATTTAATAAAAGTGTCTTAGCCACACTTTGGCAAGCATGGGCATGCAAGCCCCCAAATAGTTATTCAAAATAATATCCATGAGCATTATTATAATTGTTTTGAAATCAGAAAACAGAAGAAGCACGAACCACGTCTTCTCCTTCGAATATCCCGAGCAACGGACACCGGTAGCAACCTTCAAGTCCTACCTGAAACTGTGAGGTGGCCTCCCCCGTGAAGGGGAGGTCAGTACTTGGAAATATTTGAAAAGTACAATACCAACTATACTAAGTATAATCAACGTTTTAATTTCCAAGACCCTCAAAATAGGGTGATATCATAATATAAATAATAATTTATATTTCCCACTTATTATCCTTATAATAAGTAAATTTATTTATTCGTCGACACACGGCGCTTCTTATATATCCCTTTTTATTTATCATTTGCACAACCCAACCCTTGGGTCTATTATTTCTACGGGACTTGCTACCGCTGTCCGAGACCTCGTGAGGCTCCCGGTTCGGACTCCAACATCCCGCCCCTGGACTCATACCCATCATCCCGTAGGAACGTAAGGCCCTTCGGGGTCCTATCTTATGTGTTACCGCTACCGGAACCTAGTTAGGTCTCCGATTCGGATTCCACCCTAACCCGTGATCACGATGTAAGTCCATGCTATCCAACCCCGCTCTCTAGAGTCGGGAAGGGCCATGGTCCTTACTATTTCCATAATTCAATCGGCTATCCACAAGGATTACCGAACACACCCGTAGGCCAATCCTATACTTAGGATCAATTTAATATTTACATTATCTTGGGTATCCCTTAAGGCCTACCCCTAGTATAACTTAAAGTTCATACTTTCCTACCTTAAAGCATCTCTTAAGACTACTTAAGGCATAACATTTCACAATCCAACCTTAGGATCAATCTTAACAATATTTCATTTTAATGTCGAACTAGTATCTTAATACTAGTCAAATTAATATCAACAAAGCAAGTTCTCAACTCATAGTCATATAGACAATTCCAACTGATTTTCCTTTGAAAATATCATTTATCTCAATATCCAAATTATCACTTTTAATCACTCACATATTATAATATGAAGAAAAAAGTATATTTCAACACATGTTTCATAATAAATTCCACTTTCAAGTCAACATACTCATAACCCACGAACATACACAATTTACTCCTAAATTTGTATATCTTGCTCCTTTTTCTCTAGACATTTAGTCTTTTCATTTTTAGGCATTATTAATCCTTAATAATCCACAAGAACACATTTAATTACCTTCGGTAATCTCATTAAAATTAACTCACTAATTATAAGCAATATAGTCAGTCATCCTCACCTTATGATGTGCTGAAATAGTTGCCTTTGTTGAGCTCCCCGATAAATCCTCGTTTTAAACCGATGCAAAGGCAAAACTGGACTGCCTGGTCAAAATCCGGGCGGCTTTCGTGGTCTGCAACTACGACTAGCTCCTTTGAAGTGGCGGTTTCCGGCGGTTTCGACTCCTATCGATTGGCCAACCCTCCTAAGTTAATTGTCACCACTTTATATCAATATTCTACACTTTTAAACGTGTAGAACTCATGATTTAATCCACCATATGATTTCTTAAAAATCATGCACAATAAAACTAGTTAAAAGAGTAGAAATTGTGTTCTTACCCTCTTCTCCTAGCTTTTCTTCTTGGATCATTCTCTCCTCTTGGTTTCTTCAGCTCCAGAACTTGAGAGCCTTTTCCCTGGACCTTATCTCCCTTGTGCTGGCCGAATGGATTGAAGAGAGGGTAGGGGAGAGGTCCTTTTCAACCAACACAATGACTTGTGTGGGATAGGACCCTAGTATGGGTTTTTGTCTCAAAGGAGACTTCCTCCCTCTCCCTTGTGCGTACCAGCACGTTTAGCTGCTCCCCTCCCTCATTATTTGATCAATCAGCACCCATAAAAACGTGGGGTGGCCCCCACTTATGTGGGAGGTCATCCCATTACGTCCCGGTGTGTTCAATCGGCCCCGAAAGTTGTATTTCTCGGTCCGTTTTAATCATATTTTATTTTATCGGGCCAAATAAAATATATCATGTGTTCCTAATAATTATGGGCCTTTAGAATAGATGTATATTCCCCAACATTAATTTAGGAGTCTCCGAAACTCATTTCGGGCTGTTATCCTTTAAATTGCCAATACCGGTAATTGGGCCCCGTTTGACCAACCGGTCAACTCCATGCCTTTCTTATGGCCCAAATAGAATATCCACCCCCATATAGGTGTCATCTAGACCAAGATGAATATAATATGTGGTTCGGGAATTATCGGGCGGTCCACGTTCCCGATGTGGGCCCCACATGCAATTTACTATTCACGTAAAAGAAATAATGAAATTTAACAATTACGCAAATTCATAAATCATCTTTCAAGGTTTATTACATAATTTACTAAAAGTAAATATGCTCGGGGTCGGTGTTACACAGTAATAGAGGTCTGGACAGTATCTGGAGTAACTACCTCAGGCTCTGCGGGGTCGGTGTCGTACACCTTAAACGAAGGCTTGGAGGTTGAGGCCATTCGGAGGGAGCTAGACATTATACCAGGATTTCAGAATCATGTACAGAGAGGCATACCACGACGGAACACACACCCGTGGTTTACGATGATAGCCACATGATGAGGGAGCCGATCCCCACAGTGCAGAACGACGGTCGTTGTTTCTAGTATCCGAAAAGAAACGATCGTCGGATCGTGAGAATGCCCCATAGAGCGAGACATATCCGCACAGGGGAAGATGCCACACATAATATCCTTACTCCTCCAATCTACATTCCTCATTGACGAGCTCAATCGCAAGGTGGCAAGAACTCCAGCTCAATCCAGGTTTTGCCTCACTCCAGCTCAACCGCAGACATCCCCCAAGATGGAGGAGTATGACGAGCTCAATTGTTAGGAGATCAAAGTCATCTTTGGTGGGACTGAAACTAGTGATACCTCCATCAAAAGGAAGAAGTTCGAGCAGGCCTTTACGTGTCAATGGAATTTTCATTATAGGGACATTTTCAGTACTTTGCAATGGAATAAATGCGACTTTATTGGCATCCATCTCCGCCTAACCCCCAAAGAGGAACAAAATCGAGCCCATCACCTTCGGCCCAACAAATTTACCTTGCATGTAACACCGTCCCCAAATGTATTTATCTTTGAGCTAATAATTTATTGAACCCTATGAAATATTTAGTGAATTTACGAAGTTGTGAATTTGTATTATTTTTTTCGCATGAATAGTAAAATGCACGTGGGGCCCACATCGGGAGTGGGGACCGCCCGATATTATCGGGGCCACATATTATATTGATCTTGGACTAGATAATATGTATATGGTGGTGGATATCCTAGTTGAGTCATGACAATGGCATAGGGTTGACCGATTGGTCAAACGGGGCCAAATTATCAGTATCGGCAATCTATCGGATAACAGCCCGAAAAGGGATTTCGGAGACTTGTAAATTAAAGTTGAGGTATGCATATTGATTCTAAGGTACATTAAGAATTGGGAACAAGTGTTATATTTTATTTGACCCGATAAAATAAAATATACTTAAAACAGTCCGGAAAAATACAACTTTCGGGACCGATTGTACACTTCTGGACAAAAAGGGTTGACCTCCCACATGGGTGGGGGCCAACCCACGATTTTAGCCTCATTATTCAGGGCCTTAGCAGGCTGGTAAGAGATATGAGGTGGGAGAGGACTGATTTGAGATGTTTGGCATCAAAACAAATCATGGTGGCCCTCCTCCCTTTCACTCATTGCCCAAAAGGAGACAAAGAGGCATTCCTACCCATCCCCCTCCTCACTAGTTCGGCCAGCAGCAAGGGAAAGGAGGAAAGAACCTCTACAACTTCATCTCCATAGCCCCAAATCCGAACTCAAGCTCAAGGGAGTCCAAGAAGAAAGTTTAAGAAGGAAAAAGCTAGGAAAAAGTGTGAAAATTAAGGTAATGACCTTATCATAACTTTTCCTTTGTTTTTCTTCTAGCATATAAGATATATATCATATGAAAGACCTTTAGTATTGTTCTACATGATTTAAGTGTGGAATAATGGGTTGGAAAGTGATTCTAAGTCCAAAAACGGACTTAGAAGCCAAATCGACCGGGTTGCCGGAAAATAACCTTTTATAGGTTATTTGTGTTGATATGGGTTTTGTGATGATAAAACCTTGTTAGGAACTTGATTTAAAGTATTTTTGAGCCTCGCCGGAGTTTCGTCGGAGTTGGTCAAAGTTCGCCGGAGTTGGTCAAAGTTCGCCGGAGTTGGTCAAAGTTCAATCAAGAAACGTAGAACGCGCTTAAGCTTAATTAAGGTGAGGATGACCGACTATGTTACCTATAATCTTTGGGTTAATTTCATGGGATTTCCTAAGTGAATACAAATGTGATGCGTATGAGTTGTTAATGGTTAATAATGCCTAAATGAAACTACTATTGATTATAAGTATAGTATGCATGATACACACATTTATGAATAAATTGTGTATGTTTAGATGTTGTGAATATGTGTGTATGATGGTTGTACTAACCATGAATATCATTTGAGATATTATACTTTGATGCCATGAGGAGAAGCTATGAGGGTATGAAAGTGATACTTGATATTAAGGCCAATGGTGCAAGAAGAAAGAATTATATTGAAATAAATAAATAACTAGCATTGAAATGTTAGTTGGAAATGTTAGTTGAGAAATGGATGAATTAGATCCTAAGAATTTGAATTATAAGGATTCGGTGATTATGAGCCGGGCTCAAGACCGATGTAGATAACGGTGATTATGAGCTGGGCTCTAGACCGTAGTAGATGACGGTGATTATGAGCTGGGCTCTAGACCGTAGTAGATGACAGTGATTATGAGCTGGGCTCTAGACCGTAGTAGATGACGGTGATTATGAGCTGGGCTCTAGACCGTAGTAGATGACGGTGATTATGAGCTGGGCTCTAGACCGTGGTAAATAATGATGAATTGATATTAAATGAACGGATTAACTATAATGTAATAATGCTCTAGTTTGAGGGCCTCAGAGATTTAAACTTTGATTATACTTAGTATAGTTGTCATTGTACTTGTCAAATGCTTCCAAGTACTGACCTCCCCTTCACGGGGGAGGCCACCTCACAGTTTCAGGTAGAACTTGAAGGTTGCTACCACCAACCGCTGCTTCGGGAAGTTTCTGAGGAGAAGACTTGGTTCGTGCTTCTCCCGTTCTTGTTTTGAAAAACAATATGAATAATGCTCATGGATAATATTTTCTGAATAATTATTTTAGGGGCTTGCATGCCTAATTATGCCAAGTGTGGCTTGAACACTTGTATCAATTGTTTCCGCTGCTTTAATAAATGTTTTACATTATGTTTGTTTATGGATGTACTATGTGTGAATGGTATTCCAGACGCCTTGTATAGTATGGAGGAGTCGGACTGCGGTTGACTATTCGTACTGTACGGCGGGTTGTTGACGTGTCCGGGTAGGTCCGGGGCATGACAATTTAAATGGTATCAGAGCCTTAGTCCGTAAACATCATAACGAAGCTTCAAAATTTCTTTTTGAAAATGAATTTGAAAAACCATGAGCATAAGTTTTGTACTTATAGAACTTTTGGTACTTGAGTTGCAATGCCTCTAATTGTTAAGATGGTACCCTTAACAATTGGTATGGCGGTGATTTGAGCCGATGGATGTCTTTAAGTACCCGTCCGTCATTTGACACTCGATACGAGTCTAACGACTCATTCTAATTTCTTTCAGAAATGGAACCAATTGGAAGGATCACTAGGAGGAACCCGTTGGGTCGTGCACCGGGTGGGTCCGAGCGCGGTAGCCGGGGGTCCTCTAGGGGATCAAGAGGAAGGGGCCGTGGAGGCCAACGTCAAACCGTGAGCGATGGCCACGTCGATACCGAAAGTGAGACCTATTGGTCCTACGAGGACTCAACTTACCAGCCGGGGACTGAGCCAGTTGAGACCCCTTACGAAGAGAATGATGACGATGTGAGTGATGAGGAGGAAAGTGGCTCCTTGGCCAGAATCGAAGCGCTGCTCCAACAGTATCATCGGGAGCGCGAAGAAAGGAGGGCACGCCGAAGGCACCGTGCAGGGCAACCTTCGGGCGGGGCTCCAAGAGGGAGGAGCTTTTTTGATTCGAGAACCCATGTGGAAGCGCATGGGAGTCGGGGCGATGGAGGTCCAGTCATAAGGATCTCCAAATACATCAAGGAGGCGAGGGACAGGGTGCAAACCGTTCGACGGGACGGGAGACATCTCGGTTGCCGCCCAGTGGATCAAGAGGTTGAACGAGGCAGCCCTTGACATGCAGCTCACCCCCGATTTTAAACTGAGAATCGCGGTAAGGTTACTCGAAGGGTTGGCATCCAAATGGTGGGATGGAACCAAGGGTAAGTACGGCGGAACTGTTACATGGGAGGATTTTCGACAAGAATTCTTTGCCCAGTACTACTCTGACTTCGAAGTAAACGCCAAGGTGAGGGAATACACTCTCCTAACCCAAGGCGGTAACATGACGGTGAAAGAACTTGAGAACAAGTTCAGAGACCTTGCTGATCACATACCGGAGTATGCTTGTGATGAAAACCGAATGGTGAATCATTTTTGGGAGGCCTTGGACTTGGAGATACGTGACAGGGCAACTCAATTGCCCAATATGACTTTCAGCCAAGTGGTTGCCCAAGGGTTGAAGGGAGAAAAGCAATGGGAGGAGAGGAAGAAGAGAGATGCCGAAGAGGCCAAGAAAAGGAAGTGGGAAAGCCATGGCCCCCAAGGTCCCAATAAGAAGGGGAACCACGGGGGAGGTGGATTGTTTAGGGCACCGACAGCACCATCCAAGGGAAACCAGGCCACAAGCGGGCACTACTCGGGCTCACAAGCCCCAATGACGCCCAGGTGCAGGAATTGCAACAGGAACCACACCGGTAAGTGTCGTGATCCACCACGGTGCTACCAATGCGGGAGTACAGGGCATATTAAGCCAAACTGCCCTCAACTTGGTGGGAAACGGGGGTCAGGACCAAGCGGCGCTACCACGGCAGGTAGGAACCGGGCCGGAGCATCTCATGCCAGTGTGGGCCAGGGGGAGCAAGCACAAGCAATGCGCCGTCCGTGAATCAAGGAAGAACTCAAGCTAGAGTTTATGCGATGACGGAGGCGGACACACGTGCTAACCCGGACACCGTGGCGGGTAAGATCTTAAACTCACGATATTACTCCATTGTATGCAATAGGAGTGTTTGTAAGGTGCAAAAAAAAATTTGTAACCCGACGGTTTGGTCGGGATTGTGGGGAAAAGGGGAGGAAGAACCCCCGCCCTGGGCGAATGCCGCCCGGCATTTGACGAAAGTCGCCCGGCTTTCGTCTTGAAATATTGAGAAAATGCTGCGGCGACGAATGCCGGCCGGTTTCCACCAAAAGCCGCCCGGCTTTCGTCATCATTTAATCAAGAAAATTCTCGCAACCAAAAACCGGTCGGCTTTTGTAAAGACCGGTCGGCTTTCATAAAGGCCTGAACTGGGAGTTTTCTCACAGCTGAAAGCCGCCCGGCTTTCGTCGGGCCTAGGAATTACTGCGCTGCTGAAACCCGACCGGGTTTCGTATAAACCGGCCGGCTTCGAAACCTTTCCCTGAATAAAAACCACGGCGACGAAAACCGCCCGGCTTCCGTAAAAGCCGCCCGGCTTTCGTGATTAAAAACTTGGAATTTTTCTCGCAGTCGAAAACCGGCCGGCTTTCGTGAAAAGCGGCCGGCTTTCACCCGGATTGATCCTAAAACGGTCCTAAAGGTTAGAAACCGGGAAATTTCGGGAGGGTATCGAACGGACTCCACCCGAAACACAACCAACATACCCTACGACTTAAGAAACGAACCTATTTATTAGATAGTGTGTCTTACATTACTTATGAATGTAGGAACACTAAAGATAAACGGGAGAGAAGCAAGGATCCTTATTGATACCGGGGCGCAACGATCATTTGTAAGTGAGGCGTTCGCCAGCGGATTCAACGGACCACTTGTACCGATGACTCAAACCCTATTGGTGTCCACGCCTCTAGGGGATGATATCGAGAGAGAAAGCCACTATCCATCGTGTGAGGTGGAGGTGGAGGGACAGAACTTGACGTGTGATTTCGTACCGCTGAGTATGATCGAGTTTGATGCAATCCTCGGGATGGATTGGCTTGAGAAACATCATACTAGGGTCGATTGCTACACGAAGATTCTTGAACTCGAAGGCGGTGAAGGGTTGACCTTACGCTTCGAGGGAGATAGAGGCAAATCAAACTGTTGTATCATATCCGCCGTGAGAGCAAGGAATATGATGAGAAAGGGGTGCCACGCATACCTAGCGTATGTGGTGGACAAAACCAAAGAAGAGATAGACATCAATGATGTGAGAGTTGTGTGCAAGTATCCGGATGTCTTCCCAAAAGACTTGCCGGGACTTCCACCCGATAGGGAGATTGAGTTCGTGATCGAGGTCGAACCCGGCACCAAACCAATCTCTATACCGCCATACAGAATGGCACCCACTGAACTTAACGAGTTGAAACCCCAATTGCAAGAGTTATTGGATAACGGTTTCATAAGGCCGAGTCACTCTCCGTGGGGAGCACCGGTCCTTTTCGTGAAGAAGAAAGATGGAACACTTCGAATGTGCATTGACTATCGTCAACTGAACAAGGTCACAATCAAGAATAGGTATCCCTTGCCTAGAATTGATGACTTGTTTGATCAGCTCCGAGGGGCGACGGTGTTTTCGAAGATTGACTTGAGGTCGGGGTACCACCAACTGAAAATAAAGGAAGATGACATACCGAAGAGTGCATTCCGCACAAGGTATGGTCATTTCGAGTTCCTAGTTATGTCGTTCGGGCTAACCAACGCTCCGGCGGCATTCATGGACATGATGAACCGTGTGTTCAGTGAATACTTAGATCAATTCGTGATAGTATTCATTGACGATATTTTGATATACTCCAAGAGTGAGTGGGAGCATGAAGATCATTTGAGACTTGTACTTGAACGGCTAAGGGAAAAACAACTCTTTGCCAAATTCTCTAAATGCGAGTTTTGGCTCAAAGAGATCGGGTTCCTCGGGCATGTCGTGTCAGGTTCGGGCATTGCGGTGGATAAAGCCAAGATAGAAGCCATTATGAATTGGGAGAGACCCAAGAACGTGAAAGAAATACGTAGTTCCCTCGGTTTGGCAGGATATTATCGTAAGTTTGTTGAAAAATTTTCTGTATTGGCGTCTCCATTGACAAAGCTCACAAAGAAAGGGGCCAAGTTCTTATGGGACGACAATTGTGAGAAAGGTTTTCTCGAAGTAAAGAAACGGCTTACAGAAGCACCAGTCCTCACTCTACCCACACAAGGGATAGGGTACGACATATACAGTGACGCTAGCATCCAAGGGCTTGGATGTGTTCTAATGCAAAACGGTCGGGTGATTGCCTACGCTTCAAGGCAATTGAAGAAACACGAGACAAACTACCCTACCCATGATCTAGAGTTGGGAGCGGTAGTGTTTGCACTGAAAATTTGGCGGCATTATCTCTATGGGGAGACGTGTCACATTTTCACTGATCATAAAAGCTTGAAGTATGTATTCACTCAAAAAGAGTTGAATATGAGACAGAGGAGATGGATGGAGTTGATCAAGGACTACGACTTGATCATCGACTATCATCCCGGGAAGGCCAATGTAGTAGCCGATGCACTGAGCAGAAAGAGTACATCGGGGACGTTACTCACGTGTCTACGCTCACTAAGGGCACAAGTGGAGGTGTCCACGAGTGGGGTCCTCATTGCTAGATTCGAGGTTAGGCCTACATTGCTGAGTGAGATCAGTAGATGTCAGGCCATTGATGAAGAATGTCAGAAGATCCGTGAACAGATCCTTGAGGGACCTGTTGAGAACTTTCGGGTACGTGATGATGGTCTTTTATTATTTAAAGGCCGTGTATGCATACCAAGGAACGAGGAGCTCCAAAAGTCTATACTGGAGGAGGCTCATTCTTCGGCGTATGCCATGCATCCAGGAGGTACTAAAATGTACCGAGACTTGAAGGAAAGTTACTGGTGGTCAGGTATGAAGAGGGACATCGCAGAGTACGTGAGTCGGTGCCTTACTTGCCAACAAGTCAAGGCGGAGCATCAACACCCGGCGGGACTTTTGCAACCACTTACCATTCCAGAATGGAAGTGGGAGCACGTGACCATGGACTTCGTGGTGGGGCTGCCACGAACAGTGAACAACTATGATGCAGTATGGGTAGTGGTTGATAGGCTCACCAAGAGTGCACACTTTTTGCCTATCAACATTACTTATCCTCTTGAAAGATTGGCAAAGCTATACACGGAGGAGATTGTGAGACTGCATGGAGTTCCGATATCCATTGTCTCGGATAGGGACCCACGTTTCACATCCCGATTTTGGCCAAAATTTCAAGCATCTTTGGGTACGAAGCTAAAGTTTAGCACAGCCTTTCACCCACAGACGGATGGGCAATCCGAGAGGGTGATACAGATTCTGGAAGATATGCTTAGGGCATGTGCTCTGGAATTCCAAGGGAGTTGGGACAAGCATTTGGCTCTGGTTGAGTTTGCCTATAACAACAGTTATCAGGCGAGTATTGGCATGCCTCCATACGAGGCATTGTATGGGAGGAAATGTAGAACACCGTTGTGTTGGGACGAGGTTGGCGAAGCCAAGCTCGAGGGGATTGAACTTGTCGAAATCACCAAGGCTAAGGTGAAAGTCATTCAGGATAGACTCAAGGCTGCCCAAGATCGGCAAAAGAGTTATGCTGACAAACGACGCAGGCCATTGGAGTTTGAGGTCGGTGATAAGGTCTTTCTAAGGATTTCTCCTTGGAAAGGTATCATCAGGTTTATATCGAGGGGAAAACTTAACCCCCGATTCATTGGCCCATTTGAAATCCTTGAAAGGATAGGGGCCGTGGCTTACCGTATCAAATTGACGCCAGAACTTGAGAAGATACACGACGTGTTTCATGTATCGATGCTCAAGAAATATGTGCGAGATCCGTCTCATATCCTTGAGAAACCACCGGTGGAGATACGTGAAGACCTACAATATGCGGTGGAACCGGTGAAGATTGTGGGTCAACAGGTAAAGAAACTGAGGAACAAGGAGATCCCTATGGTAAAGGTCCTTTGGAGGAGTGATCGAGTCGAAGAAGAAACCTGGGAGACTGAGGTCTCAATGAGGGAGCAGTACCCTTTCCTTTTCGATTAGACACGTGGATTTCGGGGACGAAATCCCAAATAAGGGGGGGTGAACTTGTAACACCGTCCCCAAATGTATTTATCTTTGAGCTAATAATTTATTGAACCCTATGAAATATTTAGTGAATTTACGAAGTTGTGAATTTGTATTAATTTTTTCGCGTGAATGGTAAAATGCACGTGGGGCCCACATCGGGAGTGGGGACCGCCCGATATTATCGGGGCCACATATTATATTGATCTTGGACTAGATAATATGTATATGGTGGTGGATATCCTAGTTGAGCCATGACAATGGCATAGGGTTGACCGGTTGGTCAAACGGGGTCAAATTATCAGTATCGGCAATCTATCGGATAACAGCCCGAAAAGGGATTTCGGAGACTTGTAAATTAAAGTTGAGGGATGCATATTGATTATAAGGTCCATTAAGAATTGGGAACAAGTGTTATATTTTATTTGACCCGATAAAATAAAATATACTTAAAACAGTCCGGAAAAATACAACTTTCGGGACCGATTGTACACTTCTGGACAAAAAGGGTTGACCTCCCACATGGGTGGGGGACAACCCACGATTTTAGCCTCATTATTCAGGGCCTTAGCAGGCTGGTAAGTGATATGAGGTGGGAGAGGACTGATTTGAGATGTTTGGCATCAAAACAAATCATGGTGGCCCTCCTCCCTTTCACTCATTGCCCAAAAGGAGACAAAGAGGCATTCCTACCCATCCCCCTCCTCACTAGTTCGGCCAGCAGCAAGGGAATGGAGGAAAGAACCTCTACAACTTCATCTCCATAGCCCCAAATCCGAACTCAAGCTCAAGGGAGTCCAAGAAGAAAGTTTAAGAAGGAAAAAGCTAGGAAAAAGTGTGAAAATTAAGGTAATGACCTTATCATAACTTTTCCTTTGATTTTCTTCTAGCATATAAGATATATATCATATGAAAGACCTTTAGTATTGTTCTACATGATTTAAGTGTGGAATAATGGGTTGGAAAGTGATTCTAAGTCCAAAAACGGACTTAGAAGCCAAATCGACCGGGTTGCCGGAAAATAACATTTTATAGGTTATTTGTGTTGATATGGGTTTTGTGATGATAAAACCTTGTTAGGAACTTGATTTAAAGTATTTTTGAGCCTCGCCGGAGTTTCGTCGGAGTTGGTCAAAGTTCGCCGGAGTTGGTCAAAGTTCGCCGGAGTTGGTCAAAGTTCAATCAAGAAACGTAGAACGCGCTTAAGCTTAATTAAGGTGAGGATGACCGACTATGTTACCTATAATCTTTGGGTTAATTTCATGGGATTTCCTAAGTGAATACAAATGTGATGCGTATGAGTTGTTAATGGTTAATGATGCCTAAATGAAACTACTATTGATTATAAGTATAGTATGCATGATACACAAATTTATGAATAAATTGTGTATGTTTAGATGTTGTGAATATGTGTGTATGATGGTTGTACTAACCATGAATATCATTTGAGATAGTATACTTTGATGCCATGAGGAGAAGCTATGAGGGTATGAAAGTGATACTTGATATTAAGGCCAATGGTGCAAGAAGAAAGAATTATATTGAAATAAATAAATAACTAGCATTGAAATGTTAGTTGGAAATGTTAGTTGAGAAATGGATGAATTAGATCCTAAGAATTTGAATTATAAGGAATCGGTGATTATGAGATGGGCTCAAGACCGATGTAGATAACGGTGATTATGAGCTGGGCTCTAGACCGTAGTAGATGACGGTGATTATGAGCTGGGCTCTAGACCGTAGTAGATGACGGTGATTATGAGCTGGGCTCTAGACCGTAGTAGATGACGGTGATTATGAGCTGGGCTCTAGACCGTAGTAGATGACGGTGATTATGAGCTGGGCTCTAGACCGTGGTAAATAATGATGAATTGATATTAAATGAACGGATTAACTATAATGTAATAATGCTCTAGTTTGAGGGCCTCAGAGATTTAAACTTTGATTATACTTAGTATAGTTGTCATTGTACTTGTCAAATGCTTCCAAGTACTGACCTCCCCTTCACGGGGGAGGCCACCTCACAGTTTCAGGTAGAACTTGAAGGTTGCTACCACCAACCGCTGCTTCGGGAAGTTTCTGAGGAGAAGACTTGGTTCGTGCTTCTCCCGTTCTTGTTTTGAAAAACAATATGAATAATGCTCATGGATAATATTTTCTGAATAATTATTTTAGGGGCTTGCATGCCTAATTATGCCAAGTGTGGCTTGAACACTTGTATCAATTGTTTCCGCTGCTTGAATAAATGTTTTATTACATTATGTTTGTTTATGGATGTACTATGTGTGAATGGTATTCCAGACGCCTTGTATAGTATGGAGGAGCCGGACTGCGGTTGACTATTCGTACTGTACGGCGGGTTGTTGACGTGTCCGGGTAGGTCCGGGGCGTGACATTGCACCCCCAGTCCACACTAGGACGAGCTAGTGATCAGTATGGACGTTGGCAATGCTACCGTATTGCGCATCTTATGCGATACGGGCATCAATGTCAATGTCTTATACTTGGATGTCTTTGATAAGAGGGGGTTGACCAATGACAAGCTTACTCCCCTACGAAGCCCCCCTAGCCAGCTTCAAAAGAGATTGCATCAACATGGAAGAAACTATTTCCTTATCGCCCGTGATTGGTGACTACCCTCACCGCACGGCCATTCAGATGACGCTTGTGGCAGTCCACCCGTAGTGCGCACACAATGCCATTTTGGGCGGCCGCCGTTAGAGGATCTGTAATTCATTGCTTCCATGCGGCAGTCATGTATTAAATTCCCCATGGAGACGGTGTAACACCCCGCCCCGTAGGGCCCGAGGTAGTTACTCCAAACTCTCTTTGGACCTCTAATAGTGTACTCACAAACCACCACTAGCCTTTTCCGCGCACTTTGTTCTCACTCGTGCGCGCCCTGAGAAACTTCCCAGGGGGTCACCCATCCTAAGACTACTCCCGTGCAAGCACGCTTAACTTTGCAGTTCTTAGCTGATGAGCTCCCTTAAAAGGAGATGCACCTTGTTGGTATGAGTAGTACTATCGGTCCTCTTAAATTAATCTCGGGTATTACAATCACCCCCACTTAGGATCGCAACGTCCTCGTTGCGCCCTTAACAATCTCAATCAAACCCCAGAATCTTTCCCCGCTAAGTGCCCGCCCGATATCCAATGGGTCAGCACACTGTCGCAGGGTTGCTCTGATACCATTTGTAACACCCCGCCCCGTAGGGCCCGAGGTAGTTACTCCAAACTCTCTCTGGACCTCTAATAGTGTCCTCACAAAGCACCACTAGCCTTTTCCGCGCACTTTGTTCTCACTCGTGCGCGCCTTGAGAAACTTCCCATGGGGTCACCCATCCTAAGACTACTCCCGTGCAAGCACGCTTAACTTTGGAGTTCTTAGATGATGAGCTCCCTTAAAAGGAGATGCACCTTGTTGGTATGAGTAGTACTATCAATCCTCTTAAATTAATCTCGGGTATTACAGTAGGGCCCGAGGTAGTTACTCCAGACCTCTCTCCGGACCTCTAGTACTGTCCTCACAAACCACCACGAGCCTTTACTGCACATTTTGTCCTCACTCATGCGCGCCCTAAGAAACTTCCCAGGGGGTCACCCATTCCAAGGCTACTCCCGTGCAAGCACGCTTAACTTTGGAGTTCTTGGGTGATGAGCTTCCTTAAAAGGAGATGCACCTCTGTTGGTATGAGTAGTACTATTAATCCTCTTAAATTAATATCGGGTATTACAATCACCCCCACTTAGGACCGCAACGTCCTCGTTGCGCCCATAAATCAATATCAATCATATCCCAGAATCTTTTCCCCTGCTAAGTGCCCGCTCGATATCTAACGGATCAGCACACTATCGCAGGGTTGCTTTGATACCATTTGTAACACCCGCCCCGTAGGGCCCAAGGTAGTTACTCCAGACCTCTCTCCAGACCTTTAGTACTGTCCTCACAAACCACCACGAGCCTTTACCGCACACTTTGTCCTCACTCATGCGCGCCCTAAGAAACTTCCCAGGGGGTCACCCATCCCAAGACTACTCCCGTGTAAGCACGCTTAACTTTGGAGTTCTTGGGTGATGAGCTTCCTTAAAAGGAGATGCACCTCTGTTGGTATGAGTAGTACTATTAATCCTCTTAAATTAATATCGGGTATTCCAACGGGGGTCGGAGTAGCCTGCACAGACCCCACACAACTAGATCTTGCTATAGGGAGGCAGTGAAGAAACTGAACGCCCGGGACCTACAGGTGAACAACATTGCAGAATCCGCTCGACGGGCAAACACCATAGACCAACCAGAGCCTGCCACACTCTTGGAGGAGGTCAATCTGGATGACCCCTCCGACCGGAAGATTTCAATTGCTGTGTATCTCGAGTCGGAGTGCGGGAGAGGGTGATTCTCATCATCCTCAAGTGTAAGGTTTTGTTTTCCCCGACATGAGGGACATGCCCGGGATTGACCCCGAACCTCATCTGCCACATATTACTTGTTAGGCTTGATGCCAAGCCAGTGCAGCAGAAGAAAAGATATATGGTAGCCGAGCGGTGGGATTTCACAAACGTGAAGGTCGCCATGCTCATTGGCATCAGACACATCCGCCTAGTGATCCCAATGGCTATAAAATGTTGTTCTTGCCCCAAAGGGACCAATATAACACATGTGCGTCGATTATTTGGACTTGAAAAAAGGTTGTATGATGGATCTGTATCATGTGACCAGGATCGACCTTATGGTGGACGAGACGGCCGGTGTGAGCTACCTAGCTTCGTGGACGCATTTTGGGGTTATCACCAAATCATCATGCACCCGGACGATGCGAATAAGACCACATTTGTCACATCGAACGACGTGTACTGTTATATCGTCATGTCGTTTGGGTTGAGGAATGAGATGACAACCTTTTAGTGGATGATCAGAATATTGTTCAAGGAAGTTATAGGGGTCATCATGGAGGCTTATGTGGATGATATCGTGACCAAGAGCAAGAAGAAAGAAGACCATGACTAGGGCATAGAGAGGGTGTTCAGAGTAATGGAGTGGGCCAACATGGGACTGAACCCGAATAAGTGTACATTCACCGTCAAAACGGGAGATTCCTCTGCAACATGATGAGCGAGCGGGGAGTATAACTCAACCTCGAGATGGCGAAGGCCATCATGGATATGGAGGCCCCTAGAAACCATGAAAGCGTACAACGACTGACCAAGCGCCTAACATCTCTTAGAAGTTTCATGTGTAAGTTAGTAGACCGAGCGATCCCTTTCTTCCAGATGATGATGAAGGTAAACCCATTCTTGTGGACTCAGGAGTGTTAGACTGTGTTTGAAGATTTTAAGTTCTACCTCTCCTCACCCCTAGTCCTCATTAAATCGGACCCCGAGCGAGCATTTGTACATGTATCATGTAATAGCCGATCTAAGTGTTACCTTGGTACTATTGAGGAGACGGACAAGGTTCAGCAGCCCAAATATTCTGTGTGCAAGGGCTGAATGGCCCTTGAGTCGAGGTATACGCTAATGGAGAAGACCATTTTGGTCCTCGTTGCAGCAACCAAATGCCTGACACCCTACTTCAGGCCCATCCAGTGACAGACTACACGACACAACCGTTAGCCAATATCCTCAAGAATCCAATGGCTAGTGGGCACATCACTTAGTGGTCCCTCCTAATCGGGCAGTATGATGTGAAATTCAAGTTGAGGTTGGCCATCAAGAGGCAGACTCTTGTAGACTTCATTGTGGAATGCACTGCTCGGTTTGAGGAGATTCCTCGGACGGTGGGGAGTTTGACAACTTGTGCGAAATGTACACCGATGAGGCCTCTAGAGCTCAGGGATGCAGAGGAGGTGTAGTCATCACCTAGCCCGAAGGCTTCAAGGCGTATTACTCCATGTAATTTGAGTTCAAGGTAACAGATAATGAGGTCGAATATGAAGCATTTATTTCGGGTTTGAAGTACGTGAGGGCTCGAGGGGACACATAATTGAAGATCTGATAAGATAGACAAGTGATTGTGGGTCAAGTGAATGGGACGATAAAAACCCAACAAGAAAGAATGAAAGCATACAAGGAGTTAGTGGAAGAACAGACCGTTCGGTTTGAGCAGATCATTGTATGTTATTCTCCCGGGTGGAGAATGCAAAGGCCGACATCATGTCCAAATTGGGAAACATCCTTTCGGGTGATCTAACACGGGTTATCCTACAACATATCGGGAGATTCACTCAGATAAAGATCATACCCACGCCAGCAATAAAGCTATTGCAGGTCGAGACGATTTCCTTTGAATAACCAAATTGGGTGACCGAGCTAATCGACTACCTCTGGGTTGAACAACTCCCTGAGGTGGTAAACCATCTCCATGTCAACAACCCACTGTAAATCAAGAGGAGAGCCTCGAACTCCAAGCTTATAGACAGATAACTCTATAAGGAAGGCATTCAGGGGACCATATCTCAAATGTCTCATGTCTGGCCTCGTCGCAATAGTGATAGAGGAGATCCACAAGGGCATCTGTTCAGGTCACCAAGAATCGAGGTCACTAACAAAGAATGTCATTCTACTAGACAACTATTCAATAAATCTGTTTCCACCATACACAGAAATGTGTCATGTGCCAACAATATGTCCTCGTCTCGGTCGGCCAACCAACTTCTACACTCTTATGACTACGGTCGTGTAGTTCGCCAAGTGGGGGATCATCTTACTAGCCCCTCTCTCACAATGCCTGCCATAAAGAAGTATATCATCGTCGGGGTAGACTACTTCACCAAATAAGTTGAGGTCGAGCACCTAGCAAGCACCACCAAATTCCAATGCCGACGCTTCGTCTTGTTGAACACTATATGCCGACAATTCTCGAACAGATCATCATCGACAACGGACGCCAATTCATCGGAAAACATTTTGAGGAATTCCTAGTGCAATGGGGCATACTACACTCTAAGGCTTTAGATCGAGAACATGAACCGGACAATCATGGATGTGATCAAGAAAAAACTCAAAGACTACACCTCCACCTGGCCAAATCAACTCAATTACATCTTATGGACATACCAAACGACCCCACAAACTACTACTAAGGAAATACCATTAGCCTTATCTTATGACCTCCAAGCCAAAGTCCCGACCGAAGTATCGGTACCTACACATCGGGTGGAGCACTTTGACCCAGAGCAAAACGAAGAAGATTTCTAGTCTGAACTGCATTTCATTGAGGAAAGAAGGGACTTGGCCTCCCGACATATTGAAAAGTATCACCAAGCAACCCAACAACACTTTAACCAAGTTGTCAAAATACAGTTGATAAAGGTCAGAGGCTTAGTGTTGGGATAAAGAGAAGAAAGCAAACAGTTTGAGGGTGATAAGCTAGTAAAAACTGGGAGGACTATATCAGGTCTTGCACAAATTCACGATCAAGACTTTTGACCCCCAAAAGACCACTTAACGACCGTGGCAATATGGAATGTTTAACACCTCAGAAAGTTCTACCAATGAAACTCGTCTAGAATCATTCAAAAAAGAAAACATAACTCCTTGCAAGAGCTAACCGAGTGATCGGAAACCTCGGTAGTCGCATTCCCTCGAACCTCCTGAAATGGGTAAGTAGGTTAGGCCATTAGGGCCGCCGAATGCGATGTTGAGGGAAATCCACGAATGTGAATGAAAGTCCATGTGGCATACCACCCAAGTTAGGGATGTCTAGTAGCCTCATTTCACTTGCCATGGGTAATTTAAGTAGGATTAGCCGAACATGATGATCGAGATATGGGAATGTGAACTCTTTCTCATATCTATCGGTTTGATACAGGCAAATAGTATGAGCCCCAAGGCGGGGGCGAACACGATGATCAGGGGATCTGGAGGTGAGGAATGGAACCATCTCGATAACCTTGTCATTGGCGAGTAGTCCGAGCTTCTAGGGTCGCACGAATGTGATGAACAACGGATTTGGAAGTGATGAGCTCTTCCTCATCTCAGTCACCTTGGCATGGGCAAGTAATCTGAGTCCCTTGGGCCGAACGAACGTGATGACCACGTGATTTGGAGGCGAGGAATGGACTCATCACGATTCGCGATCAACTTGTCATGGCTTAGTAGTACGAGCCCCTAGGCCAAGTGAACATGATGACCAAGGGGTTTGGAGGTGATGGACAGACTCATCTCGATCAACTTGTTATGATGAAATAAGAGTATTTTCATCATTTAACATTTTCATATAAATGAGATTTTCTTTTGCTTTTCAAACATACGAATGTCTAAAAACAAAACTAGTCATAATAAGGAAAATTCTATGTTTTAGTCATATGCCAAATGTTATCGTTCATAATGAGTTGTCTTGTCTACTTTATATTCACTTGTCTACGCCGATACACATTCTTTATAATATTATGGGAAAAGGGTCAAAAACACCCTTCTACAATTGTAGAAGGGTCACTTAGACCCATGTACTATAAAAAACATCATATAAACACATTTACTCTTAAAAAGCAATCATTTAAGCCAAAATAGCTAAAAGTAACCTGTAAAAGGAGGTCATCGTCACTTTTGCTCCCTCATATTTATTATTTTTATTTTTGTTTTATATTGCCTTAGTAAATTCGGAGTAGCAAATTATCAGGCTACCCCCATCCCCAAACATGCCTTCTTACCAAAATCGCTAAAAGTAACCTGTAATAGGAGGTCATCGTCACTTTTGCTCCCTCATATTTATTATTTTTATTTTTCTTTTATATTGCCTTAGTAAATTCGGAGTAGCAAATTATCAGGCTACCCCCATCCCCAAACATGCCTTCTTACCAAATGTGATGCAAGTTAGATGCAAACCAACTCAGCTAAATGTTTGTTGTTGAATAATTTACCTCGCCATATATTTATACTTCAACACCTTACACTATTATTTTTAATATAAATAAATTTGTATTTATAATACTCCCTCCGTATTTAAAAGTTTGTTACACTTTCCTTTTTTGGTAAGTTTTTCTTTTAAAAATACTTAATTATCTTTTGTTTTTACTTTTTATCTCCTCTTTCCTACTTTTTCACTTTCTCTCATACTTTTTGTATTCACTAGATTCGCACCTGTGCGATGCACGGGACAAAATTCGATATAACGATTTTATATTTTTTATTATATTAACAATATCAAAATTTTATTAAATGCAATGTGTAATGAATATAGAATATCAGGTATTGTATAATAAAGGTTATACAGAGTAATTACTAAGAGTAAAATGATTTGTAAGAAGATAAATGTCTGCAGATAGAAATGAGATATTAAGAGCCCGTTTGGTAATACACAAATTGACTGCATTAACTGATTCAACTGAAATTTAAAAAAAAAAACTGACCGAAATGGCTGGATTGACTAGTTCTGTCTCCGTATAATAATCCCAACAATCAACTCGATTTTTTTACAAAAAGTTGAAATTTTGGTTTAAATTTCAAATTTGAATTTTATAAAATTAAAGTTTAACTAAATCCAATAATGTATTGTGTTTCATAAAGAAAACCACTATTTTTGTTTTGTTTTTATTTTTAGAAAAATTGTAATATTTGATAATTAATTGTTTTATATATTCTTTTACAAATTCGTGATATTTTTTTAATATTTAGGAAAAAATTATTATTGTATTTCACTTTTTGAAACATTCTTTAATTTTAAATATCAAGGTTATTTTAGTGTATTTTTTGGGTCTAATAAAAGTCTTCAGATGATAGTTTAGATTATTATAATTTAATTTCTTTTCTTCCAATTGACTGAATAAATAGCCGATCAAGTGAAACCATTATTTATAATAATAAACGGAATATAAATAATAACAATAGGTGTAGAATAAGTAATACTTCTTCTGTCCCTTTGAACGTTGCCAAATTTTATTTTTTGTATGTCGCACCAATTTAATCACTTTCCATTTTAAATAAAGAATTTATGTTTCCAATTAATTTCTCTTGTCTGCAAAACCTCAAGTACACGAATTTTCCTTTATTAATCCTCATATCGGTCAAACATGGCAAGATTTTAAGAAACGGAGGGAGAGAGTAATAATAATAATAATAATAATAATAATAATAATAATAACTATAATAATAATATAAAAATAATTCATTCTCGATGGCCCATGATAGTTTTTTACATATTAGTACCTATTTTGGACAACCCATGGCATTAAAAAAATACCCATTTCACCAGCCCATCTTAGCCCAACATCAACAAAACCTAAAAGGGTCCTATATATAAGCAACATTTTCAATTGCCGTACAAAGGACCCTTGGTTCATCCGACCCCTCTCCTATGGTAGCTCTGTTGAATCTTCGATTTTTGTCCCCAAATCCGACAATATCTTTTGTTTACCCGTGAAATCAGTGTTTTTGTTGTGGGGTGCCATATTATCCCATTGTTTGAATCTATATGATGGATGGGGGATAATCAAAGGTCCTCAAACCATGTATTTTATCCTCTTGCAATTCGGGTATTATCCATTTCATCTCTGTCCTCGTTTTTTAATTTTTTGAACGGTTATCGATTACTATGTTTGTATCAGTTTTGATTTTGTGTGCATGTCCTCTATTTCCATCACTTTTTCGATTATATTGCGCACATAATCGGAAAATCAGTGGTATTATGTTGGGTGACGTTTTGTTTCTTTGGTTTGAAAAGGGGCCATTCTGATTTTCTATGTTGGCGGCTCAATCAATCAATATAATAACTCTGTTACCAAATTTTGGATACACACATACACCTACTAATTTCTGCATATTTACATATTTGATTCCATTTCAGTTTTTTTGGATGGATATATCAATCTAGTTATATCTATCATTCCAATAGTATATTCATTCATGCACTTGTAAATCATTTTGTTTAAGGGATTTATTCAATTCATTATATTTTTTCCAGTGTAAAGTTAGTTTATGTTTGCGTAGATCGTACAATATTCCTATGTACATGCACTTGTATATGGTTTTATTTGACTGATTTATTCAATTAAGAACCTTTTTTGATGTGTCAATTGAGTATATTTTTGTTCGATCTTGCCTTACTACACCACGTACTGTTATGGCATGAAGGCTGAGGGATAACCAAAGGATCTTAGACTAAAGCTCTCACTTTTACTCGTTTTGTTATAACTCTTAATATTACTTGAATCTGCCTTTTTTTAGAAATATATAGTTATCTCTTATTTTCACTACATAGATCTCTAAAATTATAGGGTATGTGTACCGTGCTTGATTTACTATAACGAAAGGAATTAGATCTGAGATCTGAAAAGTAAATTTTGTTGGTAATATGACATTACAATATTGTTCTCTTAAAGTATTGAGATGAGCAGGACCTTAATGTCATACATGTATCACAATCTGTTTTGTTAAACAATAGCATTTGGATTGAAGCATGATCTGTCATATTTATCTGTAACAATAGCATTTGAATTGTCACATTATCTATCATATACTTAGTCACATTAAAGTAAAATGCTACAGTTTGTTTCTTAAAATACAATGGCTTGCTCGTAAACTTGAGTTGATATCACTTGAACTCCTTCAATGTAAACTGGTGTATGCATATATATGTGCATCTTTGGTTTTTCATACATGCATAGGATAAAAAGAACATAATAACATCTAGCAGTACGATGATTACGGCGGCGCAAGAAAAAGATGATCGCCGATTGAGTTGAGCGGCAAGGCGGAAGTTCGCGCTTATCCGTTTTCAAAGGTTTTTGGTAATTTGCTTTTTCTCTCTGTTTCCTCCGGACGATTTCTGTCCCGTGTTTTCGTCCGGCTGTTTGTGGCCGAGGTTTTCGGTGTAATTTCTCTGGTTTTGGTCTGGCGGTTTGTTCTATTGCTGTGAACGTAGTGTGTTGTTGTGAGGTCTTGTTTGTTTCACGTTTTGTTCCATTTTGTATTGAGCTGGTGTTTTTTCGATTTGGCTTGTAATGGATTTGGTCTTGAGCAACGTTAATCTGCTTTCAATGGCCGAGGAAGAAAACAGGGGATTGATGATCGCGGCTGACCCATTAGAGAACGAAGATGGGAAAACGGAGGGGTTCAATCTAGCGGCGGTGGCGAGAGTGGTATCTGACAAACCTGTCCGGGCTGTCTCCTTTTGTCAAACAATGGCTATGGTATGGAGACCAGTCACAGGGGTCTCCATAGATGAAATCGGGGACTCAAAATTCTTGCTACATTTTTATCATGAAGGAGACCTGAACAGAGTTGTGGACGAAGGGCCTTGGTCTTTTGAGCAAAATCTGGTGGTGATCAAATGGTTGGAACGTACTGATAAACCTTTGGAAATTGAATTGCACCATGCGGACTTTTGGGTTCAGGTTCATGATTTACCGCTAAGTTACATGACGGCAAGGGCTGCACGGGGCATAAGCAACATCATTGGTACGTTTGTGCAAATGGATGAGAGCTACTCTGGAGGAAGGCAAAGACTGGTTATGCGCATAAGGGTCACTCTGAATGTTAACTTGGCTTTAATCCGGCGTTTACAGGTTAGACAGGAAGGAGATGGCTGGATTTGGGCCAACTTTAAATATGAGAGACTGCCGAACTTCTATTTTCTATGTGGGATTCTTGGCCATGCTGATCGATTCTGTCCATCTAATCCGCACAGTGGGTTGGGAATCAGAGAGAAACCTTATGGGCCGTGGCTTCGAGCAGATATGAGGAGGGGAGGAATGCACCCCGGAAATAGATGGCTTATACCTAGTATCAACAAACCGGGTGATAGGCAAGGAAAAATAGTAGAGTCTGATCAAGAGACAGGGGAACATGAGAGCTATCTGGTGGAAGGATTATTGGCAAAGGGGAAAGAGGCTACTACAGAACGGGATACGCCTAGAAAGCGCCGGATCATTGATAAAGATAGCGAGATGGGGACTCAGGCGAGCATGGATGTTGATGAAGCTTCTTCAAAAAACTTGGAAGTGGCGGTGCTAGCGAGACAACACCACCAGTAACGGGAGAAGAGGAGAATATGCAGTTCTTTCCCTTAACGAAGGTTGGTCAAATCGCTATTCCCTTTCCAGTGGCTGGTCAAACTGGTTTATGTTCTTTTTCAATTTCTTTTTTTAGTTTCGAACTCTTTGTTCTCTTATTACCATAATAGTAGCAGGTACAACAGTGCTGTGTATGGAGTCTACCACATTGTGGGGTTAGCGAGATGGACCGCTAGTAAGCGCGATTCCAGCTCTGAGTCTCACCCCAGCGTAGCCTTTGTTATGGCAATTTTGTATATGGTCCTTAGTTTTAATAATAATTAAGTTATCCGTTTTCAAAAAAAAAACACCTACATTCCTAGCCGTACACTTCAACTGTTTTCATTCAATCACCCTGTACAAAATATTTGTTACTTGCAAATTACAATGATAATCCATCCGTTTATTATGCCAAATATTTATTCATGGAAATTCATAGCGATTTTGATGGATATAGAGCAAGGCCAGTATAAAATAAGCCTAATAATACTTGTTTTTATCTGCATTTCAAATAATTATGTACTTCATGCATTCTATTTTTATGTTTTCTTAGTAATTACATGGTGTCCTCTTAAGAGTTTTTAAAGGTTGTTTTACATCTCTCTCATTTGTTACATTCATTTGTTACATTGTAGCAACATCCAACATATGTAACTGAGATTTTTTACATTAATGGAAAATTACTTTCTTAACACATTTGCTTATGTGATGGTAATTGTTTTATTTAATATTATTATTTCTGAAAATTGACTAATTGAATGATTTTAGTAGTTTTAAAATACATTTTATGTTTTTTTTATAATTAAAAAATGGACGTGTATCATTCTTCGCAATCCACCTGTTGTCAATTGAATAACCTGTACAAAAAAAGATATTAGTTACAATGGCAACCCATCTATTGTTTAGGTCAAAATTTTCTCCATGGAAATTCATAGTAATTCAATTGATACAAATATAAGACCAATATAAAAGAAGCCTTAGACTTCCTGTTTTCATTTGCTTTAGCTTTAAAAAATTCCATACTTGATGAAATGCAGTGTATGAGTTCTTACTATTACATGGTGTCCTCATAGTTTTTTATGGACATTTTTTCACATTTCCGATTTTTACATAAAACTGAATTTTTTATTTAAGTAAAGAATTACTTTCTAAACACTTTTGTTTATATAAAGGTTGTAATTGTTTTATTTAAATACATCTATTTCAAAAAATTGACCGATTGACTGATGTTTGTAGATTTTAATAAGCATTTTGATTTGTTTTCTTAAACTCAAAAATTGTAATGTATTTTTTATACCTGTCGATGATAGATGACGAACTCTAGCATCTGCCCTCTCCAGTTGAATGGGTTCTTACTCCATGGTTTTACCATCCCTATCCTTGATGCAAATAAAGTTGGATTGGTTTACATCTATGATGAAAGCAGACATTTCATTTTCATATGAATTTTATAAACCAATGGTGCTGAATTGAACTTTGTCCATTACGAAGTGGTTTTGAGATGGATTGGGGTGCTGAAGTGCTGAAGTTAGAATGTATTTATAGTACAATAATTGAGGTGTTGTTACACTGCATAAATTAACCAATAGTTATTAACCAATGGTTAATATCATGTAATGTTAGAGAACCAATTAATGTAAATCTCAGAGGACAACACGCAGGTCTGATCAGAATAAAGTAACATTATTTATAATTGTTGTTTTTAATTCGTAGTGAATTCGCATTCTCAAATCCTTGATAAAGATTTTTTCAGCCAACATCAAATCAATTGTAGAATACAACTAATGTTCTCTCTACTTTGTTATAAAAAATAATTAAAGAGGACAGAGCATTTATTGCTCCTTCTCGAGATCTGCTTCGATATACAGTGCACACATTCCAGCCTCCCCATTTAAAATAACACAACATTTAATGCTCTAATAGGCATTTATTGAGCCACGAACTCTACAGTGTAATTATTACTTATTGACCAAAGAAGTCCAATCAATCAGCAAACCTCTGAGAACCCGTGATCCAAGCTTGAATAGATTCTAACATAACTCGACCCGCCAATGGAGCAAGTGTTTGGGCGGGAAAAATGACCTGACTTCTCCTGCTTTTGTATATAGAAAGATTACCCCCTACCATTTCTTCCTAAAATATTGTGTCAATGCCTAATGTAGTGATCTTTTATATACATAGAGAATAATAAACTAATAACTACGAGTATTTTTTGATGTTTTATAGTACTATATTAATAAACTACATATTATTTGTAAAAAATTCGAAACATTTATGGATTGGGTTACTCCATTTAAGCTATTTTCCCTTTAATCTAATATATAGTGAACTATATGTTATGTTTCTTTTTCACGAAATATTGGCCAATTTTATTGGCGCTAACCAAGTTGACCCATGATCCAATAATGCTATCATTAATGATCCTTGAGTTTAGTTAGTATTATACGGTTCGTGAATAATACAATAATACGTACATTTGTGTATAATACGATACAATTATATAAAGTATGGCTAAATATATGTTTCACACGTCCATGGAATGAATAGAGATATGATGTGTTTTAAACGTTTCACAATTTAAAAATTACTGCATATAATATGTGTCTTGTATACTAATTTAATGATAGATCAGAAATGAATAACAATTCAACATATGCAACACATTCTTCAACGGTTTAAAATGTACACAATAATTATTTCAAATATACAAATTTGAATGTATAGGTACAATAAGTAATAAAAATGACATTGTCTATTTGAGTAGAAAAACAGTCAATATTTAGTGAAAAAATAAACATAAAATATAGCTAAATATATATTACATCAAATTTATATGGTAAAAATTACCCTAACTCAAAATTTAATAATTCTTACAAGAATATGGAGAAAAGAGCCAAAGCATATAGGTTTTAATAAATTCAAAATGTGTTTAGCATTGAAGGGACAATATGTGAAAATAATATTTATATATTGAAATTATAAATAATAATGTTATATGTTTTGAATCTTTTACAAATACTTCGTAGTTTATTAGTATAATACTCCTGAAGGATTATAGGGATCCAAACATATATAATTAGGAGAGATTTGAGCTAATAGATGTGGAGGAGAAGATGAATGAATAGTAGAGTGAATGAGTAATTATGTTCTAGGGTTACAAGAGGCTCCAAGAGGAGTTATATAGAGAAATCCGGGTCTGGGCTTTTAATATGGGCCTGACAGACCCGGTTACATAAAAGGCTAATCTAGAACACCCGAATAATGATAATGTACAATAATGTCAATGCTATCTATTGAGCGTACGCGTGCCGCTGTCCGGGCCCAATAGTCAAAAGAGCGGGGGTCTGAGTCCATATACTCTATCAGGAGTCCCCCACTCCCTGAGGCGAAAGTATTCGAGGCGAAAGGGAGTAGAGCTGTGTGTTGATTTGTCATCGTCTGGTGAGTAAACTTCGTAAAAAATTTTGAATTTGTGTTTCTTCTATTAATGGAGGCGCTAAGTCCCCCGTTCTTCCAGTCCCCCACTCCTTGAGGCACGTGTAATGAGGTGAAAAGGAGTAGAACAATGCATGTCTTCGATAGGAGGCCGAGGGTCGACGCCTTTTGATCCACAATGGGGAAATGCCTCGTTAAAAACCTCATTAGGAAAAACTTAGTGGGAAAAAATCCTAATGAGGGAAAAAGAGTACACTGGATGCCCCCAAAATGAAGCAAAAGGGGTGAGCCCTTCGGCCTAGGCATGGAGCTGTAGCGATGTCCGTCTTCGGAGGGGATGGCTGAGAACTGTCTCTAGATGTGAGTAGCTCGGCGTGATAAGTAGCCCCAGTCATCAAATAAAGATGACTAAGAGATAGGTCGAGTGACTATCCATAATATGATGTCCACGCCATCAAATAAAGATGACCAGGAGAGACGAATAAGGAGTCGGTATGATGTCATCATTTAGTCGCACCTATGCATTCAAATAAAATTGCTATAATTTCTTGAGCTTATAAATTGCTATTGGACCTAAATTAAGTGGCCTCAAATTTTTTAGCTGGAGCTCAAGCTAGGTTTCTATGCTTAGTGTAAGGAATACTTATAATTAGATTTTGATGATGTTATATTTATTAGGACTTTAGAGTACCCCTCTTTAGAAATTTGTATTAGAAATTTTCTTTGTAAAGTTTCTTAAAATAGTCGATTGACAGAAGAACTCCTGACAGAAGACCCTCTGATAGACTTAGTCTGAACAGAAGACCTTTGATTCTCTGTTGGTTCATATCCAGACAGAAGACCCTCTGGTTCTCTGTTGGACTTCACTTCAACAGAATCTGTCAAGACCCTCTGTTGGCTCGCTTTTTGACAGAAGACTTAAAAACTATCTGGTAGCTTATTCCAACAGAAGTGCTCGAGACCTTCTCTGGTTGATCCCCTGGAAGATACCAGAAGGCCTGACACTTAGAGAATTTTCATGAAACTACTTTAGCCAGTGAAACCAACGGAAGATTCCTTCAACGACTAGAAGGCTTCAACGAAAAAGCTACAGTACGCGCATTAAATGCACATTTAATGCACCCTGTACCCTGAAGAGTAAAAGCTGATGATTGGCCGACATTTCAGGATAGCTTTATCCCAAAATAGCAACTCGCCAACTTTACTGGGTCCTACTGGTCAAGTCAACTGTTCGCGCATTTAATGCAGTTGTCCTCCTCCTCCAACGGGAAGACAACCTCAGTATAAGAGATACTACTCGAAGAACAACCGAATAACTTTGTTAGACTTCTGCTCAACACTTGCTCAAACAAGATATTCAAACATTCAAACGCACAAGCCTTCCTGAGATTAAAATGGAGTAGTTAAGTGGTGATACTTCAAGGAAGCTCAGTGAAAGGACCAGTCTTAAAGGAAGCAAGGAAGTGCATCCCAGGAGACATCTAGACTTGAAGAAGACATGGAGAGCTTCTTAAGTGGTAGGGCTAAGGCTTTGTAATTGGATCTTTTACAAGCTTAGTGGAGCAGTGGATTAGAGGAACAAGTTGTTTCTTGAACCACTATAAAAATCCCTGGTGTCATTTACTTACTGCTTTTAATTCTTCCATTTACTTTAAACTGATTAATTCCAGAAACTTGGTCTCTGTGTTCACCATAACCCTTTCTGTGAGTTAACAGAAGGCCTATTGTCTTTGCTTATCTTAGAGGCTAACCGGACAGAACCCCTACAAGAAGACCATCCGCTGCCAGTCTGTTCTGCCAACAGAACATGCTATTCTGTTAAATCTGGTACTTAACTTGAAAAAGTTAAAAACCAGTACAGTCTATTCACCCCCCTCTAGACTGCACCCAGTACAACCGGGACCAACACTTAGTTGGAGCGTGGCACACATAAAGGACTGAACCTACCGTTGGAGGATTGCATTTCAAATCCAATAGTTAGAGGGCACACATAACTCATACAAAACATAGAAACTAGAGTATGTGTTAGATAACATTTGGATTGAGAGCTTACTATCGCTACACTCGTTTCACGTGACCTGGTGGTGAAAGATTTTAGCACTCTCCCGGTGTACGCGAGTGTTCGGAATCCATAAGTCCATTTTTTCAATGTAAAAAAATACACACTATTTAAAAAATAATGATAATAAATTAATAATCTAGCTCAACTCATCACTCAAGTTCGTAGCTTGAATCCGTCAGATGCGCGCTTTTGGGGATCTTTTAACGGATGACTCGTCTCTCGAGATAATTTTGGAGTACTTAGCTTCACTTGGAGACGGCACTGCACACTATCAAAAATGTGGCTGGCTGGATTCTAAATCCACTGGAGCATGGCACAAGTGGACCGGTTAATAAAGTTGGCCTCAATTCTCGTGCTTGACAGAAAAGGGAGAGCATCCAAAGCTCAAGTCTGCTCAGTACCGACGGAGACAAGACAACACCAGCCGCCTGTCTACACGGCTGCACCACACCAAAATCCGTCGCCGCTAAGGCCCAAGGATAACCTATCAGAATCTCTGTAGTTCCCTGTCGTGAGACCTCTACTCTGACGCCTTCAGCACTTGTTGCCGCAAGCTGGACCCCGCCCAGTGTTGTTTCTGAAGAAGAAGAAGCGAGCTTCATCCATGGTCGCCGTTGGATGGCCCTCGGCCGGAGTGGCAGGAGGATAGGGACGTACAAAAACTGCCCAAAGTTACTTTGGGCCTGCATTGCCGCCAGTTGATGGAGGAGGAACGACCCATCGCGCGACCGACTATCTTGTTGCCCAGATGTACGTGGGGCCGTTCGGGCGGGTTAGGGCACCCAGGCCGACGGACCATGTTCTTCTTCCGCCACCGGGATACTTTGGAGTATACCTGATGAGTTTTGCTAAGGGGTTGAGGTTCCCCCTTCACCCTTTCATCACTGAATACCTGGACATGGTGGGGCTTCCTCCGGTCTTGCTGACGCCGAACAGCTATTCCTTGATGGTGGGGTTTTTGCTCCGGTGTGAGGAGCTGGGCTACAGGCCGACCACGGCCCTATTCATGAATTTGTACCAGATCGGCCGAGGAAGCCACAAGAACTGTGCGGCCTATGCTACTCTTCAACAGCTGCCGAAGAAGAGGAGCTTCACGGACTTGCCTTCGTCCATTCATGGGTGGAAGAGCAAGTTCGTTTTTGTATCCCTGGGTGAGAGTGGCACCGAGTTTCCCTCCCTCGGCCATACCGGGAGGTTCAATCTCCATGACCCGCCGAAGAGCTCTATCTTGGACGCTCAGGTGGAGGCTTTCCTGGAAGGGGGGCCGAGGAGCGTGAAGGATTACATTACTGAATACAAGATGACCGCCCTCGGCTTCTTTAGATACCATGTGTATGGGGATAAGGAGGATGACATCCAACTCTGGCCGAGGATGACCACCACCTTTGAAGAGGCCGACGGCCCGGACTTGGGCATTCCTGCTGAGGTCGATGGTAACTATTTTTTCGGCTTTCTGTCTTTGTACTTTGTTCTTTTGTCTTGCTAATCCTTTTGTGTTTTTCCTTTGTAGATTTCGTCATGGACCGTCGCTCTATCATGGCTATAGCAAAGGCCAAAGCGGCCGAGGAGTTGGCTGCTAAGGCGGCCGAGGTGGCCAGACGTGCCGCGGCCGAGGGGAGCGGGGCTACTGCTGGTGCGGCCCCAAAGCCTGCCCAATCGAAGAAGAGGCCGGCCACTGACGGCCAGAAAAAATTAACTGAAGCCGGCCTAAACGTCTCCAAGAAGACGAAGAGGGCGCCGTCTCCTTCCCAGGCTACTGAGGCCGGCACCCTTGCCGTTCCCAGTGTGGTTGATAGCGGTCCTGTTGTGGACCTCACTGCTGCTGGCGATGCTGCCCAATCGCTCCCTCTCGTCCAGGAGCCACGGACGAAGAGGGCCGGCAAGGAGATTGCCGGTGCCACCTACCAGAAGATGGTAGAATATCCCGTCGGCGGGGGTGTATTTGATGATGTCGTCCTTGGCCACGACGTGCTGGCCCAGACCATGCCGGCCAAAGATCGGGCTTACCTGAAGAAGCTCGGGGACGTGAAGATTTACGAGGGCGGTATGGACCTCCTCGTCCAAGTAAGTTACTTTCCTTCGTATGTGTCGTTTTTTCTCGTCGTCCATGTAGAGTCGTTTGCCTGAGTTTTGTTTTCCTTTTTTCTGCAGAGTGCCTTTATGCTCATGGAGAGCCATAAAAGGCAGTACCGGGAGATAGCTCGTTTGAAGGAGCTGGAGCAGAAGGCTGCCTCGGCCGACGAGGCGGTAGCTTGCCTGGATCGACTCCGGGAGGATGCCAAGGCTTTGCAGCAAAGGGCCGATGAAGCCGCTGCAGCCAGGGACGATGCCCTGGCCAAGCTCGAGGAGAGCAAAAGGGAGCTTGAGGCCGAGCGGCGCAAGAATGAAGAAGCCGTGAAGGCGAAAGTTGAGGCCGAGGCCGCCGCTGTGAGGGCTGCCGATGAGGCCGTTGAGAAGTTCCTGGCCGAGGGTTGGAAGGCCGATGAGAGGCTTCCCTGGTGCTACGAGGTGGTGGCCGCCAGGCTTGAGAGTTGGGGGATGAACTCCCCCGCCGGCCAGGAGTATTTCAGCAGAGAGATGGCCGTGTATTATAACATGGGCCAGGAGCGGATGCAAAGGCTCCTGTGTCGGCGGCTATCTCGTGCTTTGAAGGCCATGAATTACACGTCTGGGTGGGCTAGACGAAACCTGAAGCTTCCAAAGCTGATGAAGGATCCTGAAGAGCAGGCCAAGCTTCCGCTGTCGGAGCGCGAGTCCCCCATTGAGAGTTCTGGCCTCGGCGAGCCGGATTACACGGAGTTTGATTTCCTCGATGATGCCACTAGTGCTGCGGCTGCCGGCGACCAGGAGGCTGAGGCCGAAGAGGGAGCTGAAAACGTTGAAGAGCCAGCCGAGGATGGAGGCGCTCATGAGGCTTGATCGGCTACTCCCTTGTAATTAGTTTTTATTTTTGCCCAAATGATGTAACGGCCGAAGAGCCCACCTTTGTACTGAACTGAATATAAATGAAATTTTTTGCTGTCCTGATCGGCTTTGAATTCCTTGTATGCTTGTTTGCCATTTGTCATTTCAATTCTAAAATTTGTCTAAATGTCAAGGTCATAACTTGGGTCACCCGCGAGTGTCCGCTACGTCCGTGAGGTCGGCCTCCCTGTCCGGAGGCCTGGTCGGCCTATTCATCTTTGCTTTACTATCAGAACACTTAGGAATTTTTTCAAAAATTTCCTAAGTGTTTTGGGTCCACGTAGTTGCTGTCTTTCCGGCCTGGTGGCTTGATCGGCCTGGCCGTCGTTTCTCTACTATCATAACACTTAGGATTTTTTCAAAAATTTCCTAAGTGTTTTGGATCCACTTAAGTGCCTTCTTTCCGGCCTGGTGGCTTTGTCGGCCTGTTCGGTGTTGATGTAGTATCATAACACTTAGGATTTATTCAAAAATTTCCCAAGTGTTTTGGGTTCATTTAGGTGCTTTCCCTTCGGCCTTGACCGTGGTGTCCGCTCCGTCCTGGCGTTGGATTTCTTCTTTTTTGTTAGAATTTTTCTAAGTGTCTAACTTCAAGTGGCTGAGCGTTCTCATCGTCCTGGCCTTGGATTTATCATTCTTGACAAATGCTCTGGGAGATTTCCCAAGTGTTTGAGCCAGTGTCATTGTCGGCCTGCATCCTTGTGTTGTGACCGATAAGGGCACCTTCACCTTGATCTTTTGAACTTAGAATTTTTCTAAGTACACATGCAGAGGTGTAGGTAGCTAACGGCCTTGGAGTATACAGGTACCCGCTTCGGCTAGAGTTCCTTCATTTGAGTACTTAGAGAATTTTTCTAAGTATAAATGTAAGGCATTTACTTCTTTGTGGTACCGCTGCCGGCCAAGGTCTGGCTTGTGGCCGATGAGGGTGCCAGATAAGGAATGGTTTTACCAAGGGGATGGTCCTACCTTCGTCAGCTAGCCATGGTTCCTTGTTGAGGAACCCTCTTTTTTCTCAGGATTTTTTCTAAGTGTTTGGCAAACACATGAACAAATTCCCAAATAACTTTCGCTTGACCAACAGCCTTGGTTCCAGTGCCTGCAGCGGCCATCCGAGATGCTGTGGCAAGTAGAGGTTGTTTCTTGATTGCTTGATTCTTCCGCGGGTGTGATAAGTGCCCGCTTCGTCCTGGTCATCCTCAGGATTGTGATTCTTTGTTTCATACCACGCGTTGGTGCTTCAAAGGACTGTGGCCGATGAAGGTCACCTCTCGTGTGTCACCCAACCGATGCGGTTAGGGTTTTATAGGCGTGTGTTTCGGCCTTGATCATTCCCTTGTAGTGCGTGGACGTGTCGTCCATGATATCTGTCAGTGGTGCTACACTTGTGTTCAACTGATATGTACTTGGCCAAACTGGGCCTGAATTGTGGGGATTTTATTTTTCATTGCTCGAGGCCGGCAAGTGTGCACGGTCGTCGGCTTCCCTCTTTTTCCCTTGTGTGTGTGTGTGTATATATATATATATATATATATATATATATTCCGTGGAGTATCCTTCTTTCAGGCTTCGGCCGAAGGGTGTGCTCGTCCTTCGGCCGGTTCGGACTTCGTTTATAACGTCCGTGATCTCAGGGCGGGTCCCGTCGCCTATTTATGACGCGGGCTAGACTTTTGGTCGGTTTCCAATGGCTGTCGTTGCCCATCCCTGAGTTTTGTGATTTTGTCACCTCGGCCATGATTTCAGGCCTGTCGTCCTGCGATCTGGCGCGTGGACGACGTGGTGAGCTTCCCGTTTCAAGACGTGGGCCGTTTGCGGGCCCCTCGTCCTGGGGACATCGTCGGCCATACCTGAGCGTTTCACTTCTAGGCTTACGGGGCCAGGACGATGTGCTCTCTCAGCTAGGCCTGAGCCCTTCGCTGATACAAAAATACAATGGAGTGCCTGAGCTTGTCGCTCGTAGGCTGCAAATGCAAGGGGCCATGTCGGCCATGCCTGAGCCTTTCGCTCTGAGGTGGCCGACGGGGGCACCTGCTAATGTTTTACTTTAAATTCCAGAGAAAAAATCAGAATATGATTTTATTCATAAGTGGCTCGAGGCCGAAGGTGGCGTTCAATCAGTAACCCGTTAGGGGGTGAGGGCTTCGCCGTCTGCACCTCCTTCGGATTACTGATAAAACTTCACCAGATGGTGTACATTCCACGTTCGTGGTACATTGGACCCATTCGGGCGTTTAAGCTTGTAGGTGCCGGGTTTGACCACGTCACTGACGATGCAGGGCCCCTCATACTTCAATGCTAGCTTGCCACCCTCTGTCGCCTGGCTTGCTTCCCTTCGGCGGAGGACGTAGTCCCCCACCTGAAATTCCCGGTAACGTACCTTGGCGTCATAGTATGATTTTACTTGACGCCGGTAGTTCTCCGCCCGGACGTAAGCTTGCTCACGCCTCTCATCAACCAGGTGTTGGTCAATCTTCATGTTCTCTTCGTTGGCGTCAGGCTCATACTGTTCCACCCGTCGGCTGGGGATGGTAACTTCCGTGGGCGCTTTTGCTTCAAAGCCGTAGCACAGGGCGAAAGGCGTTTCACCTGTCGCCCTCCTCGGCGTGGTTCTGTAGCACCACAGGATGTTGGGGAGCTCGTCGACCCAACTACCTCCTGCGGCCTGGAGCTTCTTCTTCAGCCCCTCCATAATTGTTCTGTTGGCGTTCTCGACCTGCCCGTTGCCCTGAGGGTAGGCAACGGAGGAGAAACGATGCTTTACCCCCAAACTCCCGGAGGAGTTCTTGGAAAGGGGCTGCCTCGAATTGGGTGCCGTTGTCTGATATAATCTCCTGGGGGACGCCAAAGCGTGTGATGATGTTCTTGTAAACAAATTTTTGGCATCTGGCCCCCGTGATGCTAGCCAAGGGCTCCGCCTTGACCCACTTGGTGAAGTAGTCGACGGCGACGATGATGTAGCGGTTATTCCCGGCGGCTCTGGGCAGGGGGCCGACCAGGTCAATCCCCCATCTGGAGAATGGAATTGCGGTGCTGACGGGGGCGTAGTTGACAGCTGGCCGACCAGGGGCCTTCTGGAGTACCTGGCATGTGGTGCACTTCCTGGCCAGGTCAGCGCAGTCGCGTGCCATCGTCGGCCAGAAGAAGCCCTGGACGACGAGACGCCGGGACATGCTGAAAGGGCCCTGATGTGAGGAACAGACGCCACAGTGAACTTCTTCCATGGCTATGTCGGCCTCATCCTGGTGGAGGCATCGAAGGAGAGTGCCATTGTAGGATCGTTTGTAGAGTTTGCCATCTTCGACGGTGTAGCTTGGGGCCCTGAGTTTGGCAAGTTTGGCTCTCTCCTCGTCCAGGGGCAGCTCCCCCGTTGCGATGAAGGTGGCGATGTCGGAGATCCAGTCCTCTGTTCGCTGCTGGACGCACAAGACGGGGCTGACATGGATGCTGGACATGCTCAACTCCTCGATCTTGGCCAACTGGGAGATGTGCTCCGGGGTGTCCGAGCTGAGTTTGGAGAGGATGTCGGCTTCGGCGTTCTTGGCCCTTGGGATCTGAGTGATCTCGTGGGTCTCAAATGCTTTCAGCAACTCCTCCGCCGCTTGTTTGTACTGCTTCATCCGGCCTTCCTTTGCTTCGTACGATCCCTCCACCTGGCCCACTACCAGTTTGGAGTCGCACTTGATTTTGAGGTGTTTGGCTTTGAGGCCGGCTGCGAGTCTGAGACCGCTGAGGAGGGCCTCATACTCGGCTTCGTTGTTGGACACCCTGAAGTTGAAGCGGATGGCGTAGTAAGCTCTGAATCCTTCAGGGGATATGAGGACGTCGCCGCCGCCGCATGATTTCGCGGCCGACGAGCCGTCGGTGAACAGGGTCCATGTATCGTCCTGCTCCGGCCCGGGGTTGGCGACGGCCGTCTCTCTTGCTGTGCATTCGATGACGAAGTCGGCCAAGGCTTGCCCTTTGATGGATGGCCTCGGCTTGATCTCAATTTGAAATTGGCTGAGGAAAATTGCCCATTTCACCATCCTAGAGGAGCTGGTGGGGCTCCTCATGAGTGCGCCGAGAGGCTGCTGGGTCAGTACATGGACGGCGTGGGCCTGGAAGTAGTGTCCCAGCTTCTTCACCGTGTGGACGACGACCAACACCGTCTTCTCAATGGGGGAGTACCTGAGCTCGGCCTCCCTGAGTGTCTTGCTGATGTAGAAGATGGCCTTCTGCACCCCTTCGTCCTCACGGATGAGCATGGGGCTGATGGCCGACGTGCTCACCCCTAAGTACAAGAAGAGGGTTTCGCCGGCTTTGGGCTTGGAGAGCACGGGTGGGGACGACAGGTACCTTTTTAATTCGTCGATTGCTTCCTGGCACTCCGTCGTCCACTTGAAGCTGTTTGCTTTACGCATGATCTGAAAGAAGGGGAGTGCCCTCTCGGCTGACCTGGAGAGGAACCGGTTTAAGGCCGCCAGGCGCCCCGTCAGTCGCTGTACCTCCTTGACGTTGCGGGGTGGCTCCATGTTGATGATAGCCTGCGTCTTCTCCGAGTTTATCTCGATGCCTCTCCGGCTGACCATATAGACGAGGAACTTGCCGCCCTGGATGCCGAAGGCGCACTTCACCTCTTTGATGTGTTTGATTGAGAGGAGCATGGCGACCTCCCCTTTGACGAAGTCCCGTCTGTCGGCGGACAAGTAGTGCTGCTTCTGTTTGACAAGCGCGGAGGCCGGATCGACGGTCAGCCGGTGAGTGATCACCTGGCGGCTGATGCCTGGCATATCGTCCGGCCCCCACGCGAAGACAACGGCGTATGACCGTAGGACTAGGAGGATGGCGTCTCGTTGGTCCTGGGGGATCTGCTTTCCGATTCTGAGAACCCGCTCCGGCCGGGAGGTATCCAGAGGGATTTCCTCGACCTCCTCGACTGGCTCAGCATGTGGCCGTTCCTCGTCCGTGGCGACGGCGGCCGTGATGGTGTCTATCCTCTGGCCCTCCCTCTCGGCCGGCCTCGTCAGTTTGAGGTAGCATGCCCTGGCTATCCTCTGGTTTCCTCTGGCGTAGCCGATGCCGTCGTTGGTGGGGAACTTCAGGCACAAATGCTTCATGGAGATGATGGCCTCCAAGTCCTCCAGCGCTGGCCGCCCCTAGATCAGGTTGTGGGCGCACTGGAGGTTGACCACCATGAACTCCATGTTAATTCTGGCGTGGTGGGGGCCGTCACCGACTTCCACGGGGAGGACTATCGTGCCCTCGGCGTCGATAGAGTCCCCGGTGAAGCCGGATAACAGGGTCTTGATCGGCTTCAGCAGAGCTCTGTCCAGCTTCAGCTGCTTGAAGGTGTCCAGGTACATCACGTTGACGGAGCTCCCCGTATCGATGTAAGTACGGTGGATGATGGAGTCACCGATCTCACATCGGATGACGAGGGCGTCCCTGTGTGATTCCGTACCCGAAGGCAGATCCTTGTCGGTGAAGGTGATCGCCTCCGTTCGCTGCCTCTTCGGCTGGGGGGGGGGACGTGGGACACCTCCCCAATGTAAAGGGATTGGGCCCATTTCTTTCTCTGAGTGGCGGAGTCCCCCCCAGTGTTCCCACCTACGATGAGGTGGATGTGATTCTTCTTCGGCGGAGGCTCTTCGAAGTCCTCGTCGTCGCTGAGCCTACCAATCTCCCGCTTCTTCGCAGAGGGTTCGCCCCCATGTTTGTCGGTGTTTACCCAAGTGTTCTTGCATGGGCCACCTTTGACAAACTAGGAGAGTTCCCCCTGGCGAATAAGGCGCTCGATGGCCTTCTTCAGTGTGATGCAATCGTCGGTGTTGTGCGACGAGTTCTTGTGGAACCGGCAGTATGTGCCGCCTTGCTGGATGGCAAGGATCTCCTCGGCCGGCCGAGGAGCCTGCTCAATGAGGCCGTGCTTCTCGGCATAATCGAGGATGGTGCCGACTGGGTGGGTGAGGGTTACCCCCGGCCGTTCCAGCCTCGGCCACCAGTGGCGATCCTTCTTACTCTGTCCACCAGAGCCGTGACGGCCCTGGGCACCCTGGCCGGCCGGGGACGGACCCGGGGCCGGCGAAGGATTTGTCTTCTTGGAGGGATGGCCCCCCTCTCTCTTGTGATTGTGGAGCTCGTCGGCGTCGGCATACAAGCCTCCGCGCTGGAGCGCCTTGGCGTATGACCTCGGGGGGTCGGTGATGAGGCTTCTAGCGTACGGGGAGCTGTGGAGGGCTCCCTGATACAAGGCGAGGAGGGTGCGCTCATCGGCCCCCTCGACCTCCTCGGTTTCCCTCGTCCACCGATCAATGAAGGACCGGAGGGACTCCTCGTGCTGCTGCTTGACGGAGAGGAGGTGGGTAAAATACTTCTTCGCGCGCTTCCTCCCGGCAAAGTGAGTGAGGAAGCGCTGGGCGAGATCCTGCCATGAGTCGATGCTCCCTTCGGGGAGCCCGTTGAACCACTCGTACGCCGGCCCCTCGAGAGTAGAGAGGAACCAACGGCAGAGGTATTCTTCGGACGCGTTCACCATCAGCATGTTGTTCTGGTAACGGCTGAAGTGTTCCTGGGGGTCTGATCGGCCATCGTAGGACTTGATGGCGTTCCCCCTGTACTTCTCTGGGATGGGGGCCGAGAGGACCCTGCTGGTGAAAGGGGTCCTGGTCCTGACCTGGATGATGGGGTCACCTCGCCCTTCGGCCAGCTCCCTCTCCAGGGCACTAACCTTGTTCATGAGCGCGTTGAGGCCGGGGTCGTTGGAGGCGCCGGCCGTAGGGATGTTGGCCGACTGCTTGGCCTCCATCTGAGCCAGCCTCCTTTCCAGTTGGGCGATGACCTCGTCCCGGGGGTCCCTGGCGGCCGCAGCGGCGCCCGGCTGGTTCCTCATGCGCTCGTTGTGAGCCGCGTTGATCTGGTGACGCACGTCATCCTCGTGCAACTTTCCCTTGCCCTTGTCCGGGCGGGGCTGGTCCGCTGTCCGGGACACAGACCCCAAGCTTTCCCTCGGTGAGCCAGGACGAGGATCACCAATCCGTCCCGCCATCCTCTTCGAAACCGGACGACGGCGCGTGTCACCTAGCCTATTGAAGGCAGAGGCTTTTCCACGCGCTGGGGTCTGCCCAGGCCGAAGAGGGGAAGCAGGGTGGGAGTGGGACGACGCCGTGTCCTGGGGCACCACCCCCTCATCGTTGCCTATCTGGACGGCCAACGGTTGGGGCTGAGGGGGTTGAGTGACGTTCCCCCCGGTCCTTGGCAAGAGTGCGCTGAGGACGGTGGGGTTCTGAGCCAGGCTGGCGATGATGACCGACAGCGCGGCCTGGACCTGTGGATCCACGGACGGAGAGGCCGCGGCCATAGGCTGGGCCGGGGCGTGGTCCGTCTTCTCAGCTCGTTTCTTGTCCAGGCCGAGGCGGGCATCAGGGGCTCCGCCGTTGAGTTGGTTGCGGAGGTCCGTCGTGAGGTTGAAGGCCTCCTGGAAGAGGTCCCCTCCGCCGACCTGGTCGGCCGTGGCGTCCTCATCGTGCTCCCTGGGCTCTTGGTCCTCAGGGATGGCTTTGCTGACGAGGTTGCGGTTTGACTTAGTTCTCCCCATGATCAATGGTTAGCTGTGCTTGGTAGCGACGAAGGGTGCTAACTTGATTGTTCTAGCTCTCAACGAGAGCACCAAATGATAGAGTATATCTAGAGAGAAGTGAGAGCTAGAGAGAGAAGTGCAATATATGCTTCAATAGAATGATTTTGTAACCCCTATAACTACTCCCAAGGGGAGTATTTATAGAGAAAATACGGGCTGGGCTCCCAAGCCTTGGGCTCGGGAGGCCCATTTACAACTGGACCGCTACTGGGCCGAATACAAAGCCACTAATGGGCTGTACAAATGAGTAAGTGCAAAATCCGGTTCTGGGAGGTCTTCGTGGCCGACGAGGACGTGGCCGACGAGGGCACGGCCGACGAGGGCACCCGGGTTCCTTGGGCTCAGGACCATAATCTGAGTTGGCCCCTTTTCGGCCGACGGGGGCGTCTTGGCCGACGAGGGCGCCACTCTGTGTCTTGTGCTTTCTGTTCTTCCGAGTATGTGGGTCCAGGGGCTCAGACCCATATACTCCATCACATGCACCACGAGAAACAATGACAAAGCTGCTTCTACCACCTTCATGGCGTATTTGGCCACTTTCCTCAAATACGATCCCTCCCCAATGACACACGGCTGGGAAGTTTGAGAAATCCATATTCTAATAACGATACATGTCCAACTTTCATGAGTACACATTAATATACACAATTCATACACCCAAATTAATCATTTCATAGACATCACAACATATTAACCAAATCCTGTATGATATATATACACTTAAAAAACGGAAAAATATAACATTTAAAAAAATAATACATTCTAATTTTTGAGTTTTTTAGCATTAATAAAGTTCAAAAAATTAACAAAGTTCAATTCATACCTCCAAATCTACATTACATAACAAAGTTCAAAAAAACATTATATAACAATGAATTCAGCATCAACATTCAACACTTCATACATATTCACATTACACAACAAATCAATTCACAAATGAATTCCTAATTTACAAAATCCAATTTTCTATATTCTAAACCCTAAAATGAGATAAATTGGAGATATTTGTTTATCTAGAGTGTTGAAGAAGATGGAAGTGAAGTAGTATTGACAAGATAGGGAGGCCTCGCCTGAGTTTCACCGGACTTGGAACCTGTTTTCGTCGCTCATCGCTCATCCTCGCTCATCCTCGTTGCGCTGCTTTTGGGAAGGGGGGTCTGTTGCTCTGTCTGTGGCGTAGCTTGACCCGGCGTTTTAATTTAAGGGTAAGTCGCCAAACGGTTGGGCGACTTATAAGTCGCCAAACCGGATGACGACTTATAAGTCGTCCAACCGTTTGGCGACTTACCCCAACCATGGTTAATCCCAGCAGTATATCGGTAAATACTTTTAACCCAACATTATTTTCGTAATTAATTAACTAATTAGCATTAATTCGAAAAAAACTCTAGGTATTTTGGTTCAATTGACTTATTTTTTAGAGTAGGTTGGTTTATATGATGCTTTTTATAACACATGGGTTTAAGTGATCATTTTGTAATTGTAGAAGGGTGTATGTGACATTTTTTCTAATATTATTATTAAACGTTCTTCATAACTATCAAAGTGTCCTGTAACAAGACAACTCATTATTAAAGATAACATTTGAGATAAATAAGATTAGGTAGAAGATGAGACAACTCAAGATGAAAGATAATACTTGGGGCACATGTAATTCAATAGACATTTCATATTGAAGATCTCTTATCTCTTAATTTCTAAAGGCAAAATAATTTTGATGGAGAAGTGCTCCGCTAAAAAATGTCTACATCAAAAGTGAATATCAAGAAAACAAGTCATTCATGGGTCTACAAAATCAATTGAAAAAGAAAAAAATGAATATAAAGAAGACAAGACAACTCATTGTGAAAGATAACATTTGGGATAAAAAAAGAGTATATAGAAGACAAGACAATTCAACTCAACATGAAAGATAACACTAGCGATGTGTGTAATACAATAGACATTTCATATTGAGGATTTCTTATAATATACTTCCTTTGTTCTTTTTAGCTGCAACATTCTTTTTTTCACATTTGCCAACGCACAACTTTGACCGTCATTATATTTAGTTATAGATTAGTAAAAAATAATTAAAAATCAGATTATGAAACTTAGGAATGAGACGAATTCAACAGTATTTTAAAAAAATAAAATAATTCACATACACTAATAAATAAAATGTAATCAAAGTAGAGTACATGCATGAATAGTGTATAAATTGCAATATTGCAACTAATATGATACGGGGGATATATAAACATAAGAAATCTTGGTAAAGAAGTTTCTCTTAAAAAGGTTAACATCAAAGAACTATTGATAACATGACATCCGAAAAGTTTTACATTGACATTAAACAAAAAACAAAATAAATAACCCATATTCCTTACTGTAGGAGTGTTTGTGATTGCTACTACTTAAAAATGATTTTCAAAACTAATTTTAGAGAAAATGCTTAGTAATAAAAGTCAACAGCGCTTGAAAAACAAGTTTTGTGGAATTAAAAGTTTGTAGTGTTTGTGATGAACAAGTACTTCTCCTAATATTTAAATGGGAAAAGAAATGTGATGGAGCATTCTCTTCCTAAAACATGTCCACTTCAAAAATATATAATACTCCCTCCGTCCCTTAAAACTATGTCAAGTTTGGCTGACACAGAGTATAATAAAGTAAAAACTATGTGATTGAGTGCTGTGCATAGGAGAGATAAATAACATCAACCACAAATTAATTGACTAAAAAAGAAAGTGACAAAGTTTTTTTGGGATATCTCAAAGAGAAATATGACAAAGTTGTACGGGACGAATGAAGTATTACGTAGGATATATATTTTCTATAACATTTCTTATTGAACCAAAAAAGAAGTAATTGTTACATCAATGAGCCCATGTGAAAAAGACGTGAGAAGACATCCAAAAAGTATCTCAATATCTTAATACTCCGTATAATACATAAAAGTAAAAGAAAAATGATGGAGCATTCTTCCGTTGAAAAATGTTTGCATAAAAACAATAAAATATGTATTTTCTACAAAATTTCTTATTGAGCTATAAGAAAAGTATTTTTTTTCCCGCATAACACTTATGTTGACAAACAACAATTTTCTTTAAATATCACTCCTCTCAGGGAAAAAAGAGTTGAACAAGTAAATGCTACAGAAACTAAAAGAACATTAGCCAACGACAAAATCACTAAACAAAGAGGTTGGGTCAGGAAGCCTTGTAGGTGATCTTTAGCTTCCTAGTGGGAGGCCTAACTTTCTTGAGGACCAATGTGAACTTGATTTGGGAGTTGTGAAATTGTTTGGTGCTCTCTCTCTTGCATAGCTAGCGTACCCGATGTCGGGAAGCCATATGTGTATACATCTGCTCAACCGCACCATTCAAGGTTGTGTCACGGAACTCTTTGTACTTGTTGTGGTACCTTAACCATATCCCACAGTTCTTGATGGTTGTAATTCGTAGGTAACTATCTTGTCGTCGCAAATTATTACATCAATGTCTTATCTCTTGATTGACATGACTACACAAGTGGTTTACCACAAAAACAAATACAAATTAAACAAATTATAATCATTTCATGTGGTGACAATGACTTTAACCGGTCATTTGTAAAAATGATTTTTCTTTCACAAGATCTTGATCTTAATGATTGCGATATGTCCTATCAATTAAAGACCTCCAATATAATATATTTTGATTGATTTAGTTTTTTATTTATTTGATCGCTAAGGATGGTTGACTTAAGTTTATTAGTTTAATAAAATTAAATACATGTTACTATTTAATAAATGTTTAAAAAAATTATAAAGTTCATGATAATTTAATCGTTGAATTTCATTAACACCTTAGGATTACATATTGTCACTCTGAATCCAGAGACGAAAACATCCAATAATGGCATCATATGGTATGACTATAAACAAAAGTCAAGAACACTCATTATCCGTGTAAGTTTGTTATTGAAAACTATCTTTTTTAGAATTTTAGTCACACATAATTTTATTTTGTGGCGTCACGATGACTCACGAGTAACAATGGGAGCATGTTTGAGATTTTGATTTGAAATGAAGTTAGACATTCAAAGTCTCTGAGATCTTAAGTAATTTTGACTGGTTCATTTTACTTACTTTATTTTTTTGTTTTTTGAATTAAGTACGTTAATTAATGTGTAATTTGGATTTCTCTCGACTATCACACCAATACACAATTGCTATACAATATGTATTCTTGACCCATTTTTTGAGGAAGAATAACTAACCGTGTAACACAAGAGTGGATTTAGAATGAGAAAATTTCCCAAAATAAAAGTAAAAACGTATGAAAATTCCAAAAAAATTGACATGTTTTTACTCCCTATATATGAATACTTACTGGTTTGAAAAAATCCTATTATGTTTAAAATCTAATACTATCAAAATATACAATAATTATTTCTTTATTTAGAAAATAAAAACATTATACCGTAGTCTTCTTCTCAAATTATTTGAACCTTTATAGTCCCAAAAAAGAAGGGTCATGCTTGGCGTACACAAGATATACCCAAAATGTGTACATTGCCTATGTAAATAGACAATTGGGTATCAAATTCTGTCCTTTTCTAAATGAATTGCCCGTGTAAGGTCAACGGGTTTTGTGTACCGTTTGTGTCCAAACTCAAGCATTTTTCAAAAAAGAATCTTTTTAGTCCTGGTCATTCCATTTGGAAACCGGAAAAGATTTGGAGCGCCCTTCATTGCGTCAAATTGCCTCCTGTCTGCAACTCTTGCAAGCTCGGGCAAATTGCTTCCTGAGATGCAAGCGGCGAAATCAATGTTTGCTGAACGACGATGATGGCCGACATGTACCTCTCTTGTTCTTCTTTTATCACGGTCTTCGTTTTCTTACAATGCGATGCTTTCAAATTCTAATACTCCAATATGATTTTTAGATTTGTTCTAGGGAAATTTTACACAATTGCAATTAGTCTCTATACTTGAAACCATAAATAGTTGTAGCACAAAAAAGCATGAATTGTGTTTGACTAACTTTGGTGCTCAAGGGTTTAGTTGTTATAAGAATACTTGCTTTGAATATGCTGAGATTTTTGAAGAAAATAGAGAACGTTCTCAGCTCATTTTTAAGCACATGTACCAGAGTGAAGGTTACCATTTCTATTTATCAATGTGATATTCTGAATTATGATGTCAAGTGAAGTCCATACACAAAGATTGAGTGATTATGTTTTTATTTTGAAAATTAGTTTGAGTTCACTTTGTATCAAATGTGGTTATGTTGATCATTAAGAAGATCAATCTGCAATAATGGAACTTTCGTGTTTTTGATGCATTCAATTATTAGGGTTTAAATGAGTTTTGACTTTTGATTCATGCCTAATACGACTATACAATTTTGTTCAAAAGAATAATACTACGTAATTAATCTCACAGATAACCAAAACCTAATGTATCCTACAGTTAGAGCGTTAGTGCTAAATGAATTAATGGAAGCCTAATATGCTATACTATAATTCTGTCATATATACACATCTAGAATAAGTGGGTCAGCTACATAAACATATAGAAAATATCCCGAGTTCATTTACCAATATCTCATTTCCCTCTCTTTTCTGCCACTCACCATAGGTTCAGGAAATTGTCTCGCCCTAATATTTTTACACCCTCAAATCATGTCATTTTCGCTCCAGAATTTCAAGTTTTCTCTGTCAAACCTACCCACTGTAATGCAAAAAATGGTATTGGTTTTCAAGCTAACTGAACCTTTGGTTGTAATAATGTTAGTTTTCATTGTATGTGCTTTTGGACATGGACATTTCTGCTATACTAGAAGGTGACCTTGCTGTCTGTTTGGACTGTTTGACTTTCTTATAAATATTCATTTGACACCATGGATATTTAATCTTATGATAAAAGAAACTTTTTGCCTGATTTGCACACAGATTATGAAAGGAATGCACTTGGACATGATATTTTGGTGAATTGGGGTTCTTAAAATGAGCTTGAATTTTTGGCCATATATTTATCCTTCATGTGTGTGAATTTAGACACTTCGAACAGTTAAATTAATCATGTTGTATTTCCATTATAGTCTTCGTAACAGATTCATGCTTTTAGAGGTATGTGTATGTCTCTTGATTTTCCCAAACTGCAATTGGAAACGTTTGCTGAGTTACCTCAGGTAAAACTCCGTGGAGCTCAAAAGGGGAATGTTCTTGGAAATAAAAGTAATAACCATTCCTGGAGATAACATGCAAAGGAATCTTCAAATGGTCGTACACATGTGCGATGATGTAGAAATGCCACATCAGGATAGAGATGGAGGGATGTCTCATTCCCCTAAAAGGCTCATAGTTGCATCTGAAGGAAATACAGGTCTCGAGCCACATGATGGTATTGAATTCGAGTCCCATGAAGATGCATATTCTTTTTATCAAGAATATGCCAAATCAATGGGATTCACGACCTCAATAAAAAACAGCCGGCGGTCAAAGAAATCTAAAGAGTTTATAGATGCAAAATTTGCTTGTTCTAGATATGGAGTGACACCAGAGGCTGAAGGTTGCAGTAGTAGACGCCCTACCGTGAAAAAGACAGATTGCAAAGCAAGCATGCATGTAAAAAGAAAGCGAGATGGGAATTGGTACATCCATGAATTCATAAAGGAGCATAATCATGAACTCCTTCCAGCCCTAGCGTACCACTTTAGAATTCATAGGAATGTAAAACTAGCTGAAAGAAATAATATTGATATTCTTCATGCTGTCAGTGAACGAACAAGAAAGGTGTATGTTGAGATGTCAAGGCAAACTGGTGGAAATAGAGATGTTGAATTAACGGGGAATAGTTTGAATTATCAGTTTAGTAGAGGGCAGTGTTTAGGGTTAGAAGAGGGTGATGCACAACTCATTCTTGAGTATTTCATCCGTATACAGAAAGAGAATCCATATTTCTTTTATGCTGTTGATCTCAATGACGATCAGCGTTTAAAGAACCTTTTTTGGGTTGATGCCAAAAGCAGAAAAGATTTTGTTAGTTTTAGTGATGCTGTTTTCCTTGATACCAATTATATGAAGAGCAATGAAAAGATGCCAATTGTACTTTTTGTTGGAGTGAATCATCATTTTCAGCCGATGATACTTGGATGTGCACTGGTAGCAGATGAGAGCAAACAAACATTTGTTTGGTTAATGAAAACATGGCTTCGAGCTATGGGTGGACGACATCCTAAAGTAATTATAACTGACCAGGACAGAGCTCTTAAATCTGCTGCTGAGGAAATTTTCCCTTCTTCATGTCATTCATTTGCTCTTTGGCATGTAACCGAAAGGATTCCTGAAATTCTCTCTCATGTCATAAAGCAGCGTGATGATTTCATGGGAAAATTCACCAAGTGCATATTCAAGTCGTTGACGGATGAACAGTTTGATATGAGATGGTGGAAGATGGTTACCAGATTTGAGCTACAAGAGAATGAATGGATTCGTTTGTTGTATGAAGACCGAAAAAATTGGGTTCCGATTTTCATGAGGGGTGCCTTTTTAGCTGGAATGTCTACAAGTCAACGATCTGAAAGTCCCGTCTCATTCTTCGACAAGTACATCCACAAGAAGATCAGTCTTAAAGAGCTTGTGAAGCAGTATGGACTCATTCTGCAGAATAGGCATGAAGAAGAAGCCATAGCAGACTTTGATACATTGCACAAACAACCTGCATTGAAATCTCCTTCACCATGGGAGAAGCAAATGTCAACAATTTATACTCACACAATATTCAAGAAATTTCAGGTCGAGGTTCTGGGGGTAGTCGGATGCCACCCAAAGAGAGAAGGAGGCGTAAATGGTGCAAACATAACATTCAGGGTTGATGACTGTGAAAAGGATGACAACTTTATTGTGACATGGAACGAGGCAAAATTGGATGTTTCGTGTTCTTGCTTACTATTCGAATACAAAGGGTTCCTTTGCAGACACGCAATGATTGTTCTTCAAATGTGTGGCCTTTCAAGCATCCCATCACATTATATTCTGAAGAGGTGGACTAAAGATGCTAAGAACACGCACATGGTGGAGGGCACTGAAAGGGTTCAAACAAGGGTGCAAAGGTACAATGATCTGTGTAAATGGGCCATTGAATTGGGAGAAGAAGGATCTTTATCTGAGGAGAGTTACAATATTGCATTTCGGGTACTGGATGAAGCTCTAAGGAACTGTGTGAATGTTAATAACAGAGTTGGTACAGAATGTAGCAGTACTATTGCTGTCATTCGTGACGTAGAAGAAGAGAACAAAGGATCTCATGCCATGAAAACAAGTAAGAAGAAGAGTGCGACCAAGAAAAGAAAGGTTTGACATCGAATCAGCTCTCTGTTGTCAACCTAGTTGTGGTTCATTCTCTTAATGCCAATGACCTTGTCCTTCCCCATCCAGGTACAATCTGAGACTGAACTGGCAATTGTTGACACTCAAAACAGCTTGAGCCAACTGGTTTGTCCCCTGTGATTTTAGTCATTACTATGTGTTCTTATGCGTTAAATACAATTTACTAGAACCTGTTTATCGTGAGTAACTTGACTAGTTGTCATTCTCATCAACAATTCATCATCGCTAGATTCTTAATTCCAACTAGTTGGGTAGGTGAAATGATAGCTAGTGTCATTTAATTTAGTTGGCAGTTGGCACTATAAATTCATGTAAAAGATCGGTGACAATGTTTTACCTATTAAACTATCCCATACTGCCCCTGCCTATAAAAATAAAAATTAAAATATAAAATTTTAGGTTACTTCTCCTATCAAGTTGATTTTTTAGAATGAAATCTTGAATTTTAATATGGTATCAGAGTCAATTAAACTTCAACGAGCAATTAGATTTAAGTCTTTATTAACAACTAGCACGTTTACTACAAGATTGGTCTAAACGAGCCACCATCATGTGGGGTGTATTAAGCTATTCCACACCGGCCACATACGAAAACACAAACTAACATATAAACTTTAAGCTACTCCTCCTATCAGTTTTAGGATAGAACCTTGAGTCTTAATATTACCTCGGTCGCCATGTGCCCTTTTTGTCACCACTTTATGCCTTTGGTTAAGGGAAGAAATTGAGAAGAAGAGAGGAATGGGTGAGAAAGAGAGAAGATCAGAAGACAGATATAACATAAAAGTAGGGTAGATTTTGTGACATGTTTGGTAGGAGAGAAATGAAAAAAAAGGGTAAAGAACTAAAGATCGTGGAGTGCATTTCTATCACGTCTCTCCATGTGAGAGAAGAAATAAAATTGGTACCCAAACATTTTTCTCTTTCTCTCTTAACCAAACACACAAATTCTACATTTATCTCCCTCCCAAAAAAACATTTCTTTCCCTCCTCCTTCCCAATCTATCAAAGGCTATATGTGCAGGGACTTAATTACAACTTCATTTAGATTAGTGGATGCAGTTTCTACAGATTGTTTCCATGAGAATTGAGAGGGATATATTTGTGTGTTAGTGTGTAGGTGGGTGGGTGTGTTTTCTTCTGGCGTTCTTATTTAAACTTTCTTGTTTGTAGGATAATCTTAGCGTAGATAGTATGACCCCGAGTGGATATTATGGAACACAACAGAATGTGCAAGGACTGGTAGGTTGCTGCATATAGAGGACACAGTAGTCCTTGATGTGTCCTTTTTATTTTGTGCAATGTTACAAATAATGTGATCATCCCACTGTTACTTAATTCCAGATGCAGCTTAATTTGATGGAGCCACCTAATGATTCTTATTATGTCAACCCACAGAATATCCAGGGGCTGGTACTAAGTGTGGATTTATTATTACATATACTATTTTATGTTTTGTTTTAATCCCTCCTGCATTGCTGAACTGATATAGCAGCATATGAAGAACTTTGTAAACATTTGAATGGTTGTAGGGGCAACTTACTCCAATTACACCTAGTCATGATGGTTTTTTTGGGTCTCAACAAAGTGTGCCTGTACTGGTATTAGTCTCTCTTGATATAAAATGTTCTACCACTCTAATAACAGTAAATAGACTTAATAAGAGATCAACCAATATAGGGGCATCTGGATTACAGACCAAGCTTTGGTTTCAGCTTACAGGTCAGCTTACCAATTACTCCCTCCTTACCCCAAAGAAAGAGTCTCGTGTCAACTTTTTTTTTTGGTCCAAAAAAGAGTCCAGTTTAATCAAATGTAGTTGTAACAAATTAATGAAAGCAATCACAGAAAAGTTACATTTGCTAAATTTAGTAAGCCAACAAAATATTAGGCAACATAAATATGATTATGAGAGTTGTACACTTGTAATTCATTAAAAATAAAAAGTTGTACATTACTCAAGCATGACATTTTTTGATACATAGTGAGTGAATTATAAATACTCGTCTTAGACCTGGTTTAAAAAGGCGCTTATGAGGCGGGTTCTGAGGCGCGCCTCAAGCTGAAGCGTACTGGTTGGGTATCAAGGCGTAGGTTTTTTGCGCAGGTAAAGAGGCTTACGCCTCATAGATTGAGGCGCGCCTTGAGGCGTTTGTTGAGGCGCACACATTGAACACTTGCGCAGTGACTTAAAACAGGCCCAAGTATTTCATTTAATAAAAAGCCCAGAGTTCTTTCTAAATAGAAGCCCATATACTAAACCCTAACAAGTCTTATTTCATTCAAATCCTGATAAGGATTTGAACCTTAACGTATACTTTCTATTCACCTACGCAAAGAACTCTCTCTTCTCCTGCGACATCTCCTTACAACAGCCCAAAAGCTTCCAGGTAACTTTTCTTCTCCTCTCTTCTTCTCCATCCCCTTCTCTTTCTTCTATTCTTATTCAACTCCTCTCCTTCATTTCTTCTCATTCACTGCTTTTTATCCTTCTTTTACAGAACTGTTCTTCTTCTTCTCCTTCACTGCTTCTTATCCTTCTTTTACAACTGTTGTTCATGTTTTCTAACTGGTAAAGGATTTAGTGATTCACTTTGCTTCCTTAGTCATGTTATTAATAATACTTCTGTGTAGATTTAGTTTAATGATGAGAGGTTCAAAGAAAAGATGTCTGTAAGGACTACCAGTATTCACAGCAAATTCACAGAACAATCAAAAGGAACTGCACAAACTTTATTGAAATCCACAGAGTTACACTGGCCGAAGCCCCAAAAGATAGAGCTAGAACTCTAATCTTCCCAGTCCTGACTTAGCAGTCTAACAGCCTGCCTGAGAATACCCCCAGTCTATTCTATTTATAGTAAGCGAACAACCACTTACAGTTATTAGTTAATAACAGAAAATAACTAATAACTACCCCTCTCTCTCCTTCTTCTAGAATAGACTCTTCCATAATATTTGTCCTCCTTGTTCGGCTGCATGGAGTCTCTAACATAACTCCCCCACTGAAATTCCAACTTGCCCTCAAGTTGGAAGGTAGGAAATTGTTCTCTGATCACCTGCTCCTTTTCCCAAGAATCTTCAAATTCAGGGAGGTCCTTCCAATGCACCAAGACCTCCTTTTCCCCATTCTGATTGATTCTAACTTCCTTCACAGCCTCAGGCACCACCATCAATTCTCCTTCTTCAGTCAAACATTTGGGAAGATCCTGATAGGAAGCTGTAGGATTTAACACTTTCTTCAGTAAAGAAACATGGAAAACTGGGTGAATCTGACTCTCCTCTGGCAGTTTTAGTTTAAAGGCTACAGCATTTATCTTCTCTATGATCTCATATGGACCATAAAACCTAGGACTCAATTTCTGGTTGATCCTTTTGGCCAAGCTCTTCATTTTATATGGCTGTATTTTCAAGAAGACTTTATCCCCCACTTTTAACTCCAGTTCCCTTCTACTTTTGTCTGCCTGTTGCTTCATTCTATTTTGTGCTTGGGCCAAATGATCCTTCAATTCCTTTAACATAACATTCCTTTCTGCAGTCAATCTGGATACCTCAGCCACAGAAGTCAGACTCACATCTCCTCTGATTATGGTGGGAGGTTCTTGACCAAATAGGGCTTGATAGGGTGTATGTTTCAATGAGATGTGATAGTTAGTGTTATACCAGAATTCTGCCCAGGGCAACCACTTCACCCATTGTCTCGGTTTTCTGCCAGTCATGCACCTTAAATAGGTCTCTAACACTTATTAACCACCTCCGTTTGCCCATCGCTTTGGGGGTGGTAAGCAGTGCTATACTTCAGTGTAGTACCAGCTGATTTGAACAATTCAGACCAAAAGGTAGATAGGAATAGGCTATCCCTGTCACTCTCAATGGATTTAGGAAATCCATGTATCTTTACCACCTCCTGTATAAAGATTTCAGCAACCCCTTTTGCACTGTAAGGATGAGCTAAAGGTAAGAAATGTGCAAATTTTGTCATCCTATCAACCACTACCAAAATGGTATCCTTCCCCATGGATGTAGGCAAGCCCCCAATAAAATCCATATTAATATCAGTCCATATATGATCTGGAATGGGTAAGGGCTGTAGCAAACCTGCAGGTTTCAGTGTTTGGTGTTTGTTTCTTTGGCAAGTATCACACCCTTGCACATAGTCTTTGATGTCATTTCTCATACCAGCCCAATAGAATAAGCTGGAGATCCTTTTCATGGTTCTAAAATACCCATGAGTGTCCTCCAAGAGCAGTTTCATGGTATTCCTTGAGGATTCTGGGTATTCTGTTAGATCCTTTAGTCAAAACCAGTTTCCCTTTATAAAATAAGATCCCTCCCTTGAACCGATAATCCTTCATCAAATCTGGCTGAGATGTAAGCTTCTGCAGAATGTCCTTACATCTTAAATCCTCCAGTAGTTCTTCTTCCAAACCAGTCCACTCCTGACATGATACTACAGACAAGGATAGAAAAGCAGGCTTTCTGGATAAAGCATCAGCTGCTTTATTTTCAACACCGGGTTTGTATTTGATAGAAAAATTGTACCCCAGTAGCTTAGTGATCCATTTCTGTTGCTCAGGCCCCATAATCTTCTGCTCAGTCAAGTACTTTAAGCTTCTCTGATCTGAATGCACTTCAAATGTTCTTCCCAAAAGGTAGTGTCTCCATTTTTGTACCGCCAGAACCACAGCCATGAGTTCCTTTTCATACACAGATTTACTGTGATGCTTAGGAGAAAGTTCCTTACTCATGAAGGCAATGGGCCTTCCCTCTTGCATGAGTACAGCCCCTAACCCTTTCCTTGAAGCATCGGTTTCAATGATGAACTTTTTAGTAAAATCTGGAGTGGCAAGAACAGGTAATGTTGTCATAGTTTCCTTTAGCTGATTGAAAGCCTTGCTAGCCTGAATATCCCATTTGTAGTTATCCTTCTTCAACAGGTTGGTTAAAGGAGCTGCAATTCTGCTATACCCCCTTACAAATCTTCTATAGTACCCAGTCAAGCCCAAAAAACCTCTCAACCCTTTGACATCCTCAGGCTCTGTCAAGCTTACCATAGCCTCTATCTTACTAGGATCAGCAGATACTCCTTCAGAAATGATGTGACCCAAGATAACTGATTCTGCCCAAATGAACATTTCTTCCAATTTGCTACCAATTTATCATCTTGTAAGGCTGTCAAAGCTTTTCTAAGATGCTCTACATGATCCTCTTTTGATTTGCTATAAACCAAAATGTCATCAAAGAAAACTAGAGCAAACTTTCTTAGAAAAGGCCTAAGAACTTCATTCATCAATGCTTGAAAAGTTGAGGGAGCATTTGTTAGCACAAAAGGCATTACAACATACTCATAATGTCCCTCATGTGTTCTAAAGGCTGTTTTATGGGCATCAGCTTTCTTCATTCTTATCTGATGATATCCAGATTTCAAATCCAGTTTCGAGAACACTTTAGCTCCTCCTAACTCATCTAAAAGTTCTTCTATAACTGGTATAGGAAACTTATCTGGAATAGTCACCTTATTTAATGCCCGATAATCACCACAAAATCTCCACCCCCCATCTTTTTTTTTGGCTAATAGTATGGGGCTGCTGTAAGGACTGTTACTGTGTTTGATAATCTCAGAAGAAAGCATTTCTTGTATAATCTTTTCAATTACATTTTTTTGATCATAATTATACCTGTATGGCCGCAGATTAGGTATACTGGTTCCCTCTATAATGTTTGTAGCATGGTCACATGGTCTTTCTGGAGGCAGTTCCAACACTGATTTGAAGACTTCAGGAAACTCACCATTTACCTTGTTCCAGGTTTCATCCTCATCAATACTGGACTGAGAATTCTGCCCTTTACCTTCACAAAACAAGTAGCCATCTCCTGTATTCTGCAAAATGTGAGTGATGGACTTCAATGAAACTTCCATCTGATTCAATGCTATATCTCCCTCGATAGTATGCAGCTGGTTCTGTCTTCTCCATTTAAGAATTTGATTCTGGAAGTTGACTTCCATATCTCCAAGCTCTGTTAACCACTCCATTCCCAACACCAAATCTACTCCACTCAAATCCAGAATGTAGAATTGCTGTACAATCTGGTTACCTTGTATCTCCAAAGCTACCTCCTCACACCTGCCATTGTTGGGAAGAAATTCCCCATTTCCTATCTGCACCTTGTAGCCTTTAATACACCTATAAGGTATCTTCCATGTATCCACCAGTCTTTGGGAAATGAAATCGTGTGTGGCCCCACAATCAATCAAAATATTTACTTGCTTCTGATCAGTCTCCCACTTTAGATTCCCCATGACTTTAAATGTTTTCATGGAAGGAATCCCTTCTTGACTCAGAACAGATAATTTCAGTGTTTTAACCTCCATAGGTGTTCCTTCTCCCTTTTCATCTTCACTAGAATTCATGTCAGATTCTTCTTCTCCCTCAGATTGTTCCACCAGCCTCATTTTAAAATTCTTCATACTGCAAATATGGCCTCTGTTCCATCTGTCCCCGCATTTGAAACAAAGTCCCTTCTTACTCCTTTCCAACAACTCATTCTGTGTCAATCTAGGACCTAACTTCTTAGAAACAGAATTAGTTCCATCCTCTTGTCTTCTGTTATCAACTGAATCCTTCACAGAAGTATTGGTAGATGCCTGGTTGTAAGTTTTTCTACTGCCATCTCCCCAATGATTGTAACCTTGTTTGCCAGAATTGCTGCTCTTCCAAACCTTCTTCCCTTCTTCCTTATTTCTCCTGGATAACACTTCAAAATTCTTATTCTCAATCAATAGGGCTGTGTCCACGATTTCAGCCAAATCTCTGGTGTTGTAAAGTTTCAATTCAGCTCTGATGTCCTTCTTTAGGCCATTTAAGAAAATGCCTCTTGTGACCTTCTCACTTAGATCGCCTTGTGATGCTACAGCCATCTCAAATTGTTCTCGGAACTCCTTCACGGTTCCCTTTTGCTTAAGACCTAATAGAGGTCCCAAAGGATTTCTTACCAACTCTGGTTGGAATCTTCGAGTTAGAGCTTCCTTCATGGCGTCCCAATTCCTCTCTCGTCTGATTCTCCCACCACTGAAACCAACTCAGTGCGCGGTCCTCCATAGCAACTACTGCCACATCTACCTTCTCGTCTTCCTCAATCTGATTAAGACGGAAATATCGGTCGATTCTAACCAACCAACAACCGTTAGCATCATCTCCATTAAATAATGGCAAATTGATCTTCCTTCCTGTTCGGCGACGTGTATTATGTTCCCTGTGGTGTCGGTGATTACAGTGTTGTGAATGATCCGAATCTCCATGCAAGTCGTCATCATTCTCTGAATTCCGTGATCGCCGATGGTGAGAGGTGCGATGTGAAGCGGATGAGGCCTGTGACCTGCTTTGCGCACGACCTGGAAGTCGATTCTGAATGTCAGCGAGACTTGCTTGCATAGCGATCATCATCGTCTCCATCGTATCTTGCCTTCTTGCAGTTTCTCTCAAGCTTCTCTCCACTTCCGTCATTCGTCCGTCCATCTTCGCACGAGTATATCTCATCCAGAGATCGTCGTGATCTGATACCACTGTAAGAACTACCAGTATTCACAGCAAATTCACAGAACAATCAAAAGGAACTGCACAAACTTTATTGAAATCCACAGAGTTACACTGGCCGAAGCCCCCAAAGATAGAGCTAGAACTCTAATCTTCCCAGTCCTGACTTAGCAGTCTAACAGCCTGCCTGAGAATACCCCCAGTCTATTCTATTTATAGCAAGCGAACAACCACTTACAGTTATTAGTTAATAACAGAAAATAACTAATAACTACCCCTCTCTCTCCTTCTAGAATAGACTCTTCCATAATATTTGTCCTCCTTGTTCGACTGCATGGAGTCTCTAACAATGTCATGGTTGTACTGCTACACCTAGTAGTTCTGAAGGCCTTGGTATTGCTACTGGTGCTACTAGGAACATAAGAGATCCTGCTTGGAATCATAGTGTTCAAGTAACAGGCCCTGGAGATGAAAAGAAGAGCTATGTATACCTAAAGTGCAATTATTGTGAAAGAACAATCACAGGAGGTGTAAAGAGGATGAAAGATCATCTTGCTTGTACCAGAAAGAATGTTATTCCTTGTAAAGAAGTGTCTGATGACATTAAAAAAAAATTCCAAGACTTTGAAAAAAGGAGCTGCAAAAAAAAGACTGGCACAACAAGAATTTGAAGAGTGTGTTGCTGTAGGTTCTTACTTTGGCAGTGGGATGGAGGGGGAGGATCAAGCCAATGATAATACTCTTCCAACAAGGGGTACTCGTGGGCCTTTACTCCTTTAGACAGATTTATGGTGAACGCTGGTGATGGTGTTGATGTCAACATAAAGGACTTTGAGTTGTTTGTTACTAGTTTAACTATATCAAGTTTTATGTCTGTATTTTTTTAGGCTTACGCCTCAATACGCCTCAAGGCTTACGTCTCGCCTCTTAGGAACAAACTGCCTTGAAACCCGAACCCGCCTTTTTAAACCTTGGTCTTAGATTCAAGGGTGTTGCCATATATCATAATTTACAGCTCATTTGTATATAACTGTCTTTCATTTCAGGATGAGCCTAACATGAGATCTGCATCTGCTCAGTTGCATGGCAACAGTGCAAGCCATGAATGAAAAATGCACATAATCCACTGCTCTCCAAGGTATGTTTTGTAACAATAAAACCATTAGGGTCCATTTGGAACAAGGAAAGGTTTAGGGAATGAAAATTAGGGTACAACATCCAAGCCTTAGTCCCAAAAGATATTGGGGGCGGCTAACATGAATCGATACATGATATCACCACCAAAAGGAAAAGAAAGGAAATAAAGATAAAAAAGATAAGCTATTATAAAAAGATAATATAAAAAGAGATGAATATACATAAAAATGATAAAATAAAAAGGATAAAAATAATGCTTATATATATAAGGATAAAAAACAAGGAAAAAAGATGAGGGAAAAAGATGATATAAGATCACTCCTCCACACGAATACCCGCCCTCCACTTAGCTCTCTCCAAAGTCATGCCCTCATCCAACCCCAGAAGAAGCATATCACTTCGAACTCCCCTAATCCACGTCTGTTTGGGTCTTCCTCTCCCTCTCTTCTCTGCCTCTTCTCCACACATCTCAACTCGTCTCACATGTGCATCATTCGGTCTTCTACGCACATGACCAAACCACCGTAGGCGTGACTCCCGCATCTTGTCTTCAATAGGTGCTACTCCCACCCTTTGTCTGATTGTCTCATTCCTCACGCGATCCTTCCTAGTATGCCCACACATCCAACGCAGCATGCGCATCTCTGCCACACTCATCTTTTGAATGTGACATTGTTTCACCGCCCAACATTCTACGCCATACAGTAATGCAGGCCTAATTGCCGTCCTATAAAATTTACCCTTCAGTCTAATCGGCATACCTCGATCGCATAGAAATCAGGGAATGAAAATTAGGGTAAAAAGAATAATTTGGTGCAAACTCAATTTATCAGTTTTAGAAAATTGTTCCAACTCATATTGTTACATATTCATAATGCATAAAGACTAAGATTTTTTTATGTAAAATAGTAAAGAAGCTCTGATCACATTTGATGTTCTTCATATTTTCAAATTAAAGCCAAATTTATAAACTACTAGGTATTTCCCTTGGCATTATCCTTCCTTCCCTTGCCGCTTTTTGCGTTTCAAACAGTGTGTAGAAAAAGTAATGAAAAAGGGGTGGGGATGAAAATGGAAGTTAGTACTAATAAAAGGTGTTGCTTTTAAATACAGTGTTAAGATAACTTTCAGGCATACTTTTCAATTATTTTCCTTTTTTTCTTGACTCAGATATTGGTTCCCTACAAATTACAGCATTCTGATAGTTTTGGCATTCCAACTCTCTGAAATGATTTCACGAGTTGCTGCAGTGGAGTTAGGCTTTTGAAGTTCAGAAGTACAATTTCAGGGATACAGAGGTGTTGTATGCAAAAATTTAGTGGGCATACATTTTCAGTTTTATATTTGAGTAGGTTCCTTTTTTGTTGTTCATTCTTCTTCTACTAATGCAGTTTCAGGAACATGATGAACATACCTAATTAAATGTTGAAGTTATTCTTATTAGCAGAGGCAAAGATAGAGATGAAGGAAGTTTTTAGTAATATAGCAATTATATACATTAGTCATTTGCCGCATCTTATTTTCAGTTGCAGTTGCTGGATCTATGAAGGAAGTTTCACCTTTCACCATTTCTCAGATTCAAATCTGTACAACTCCTTTACATGGAGTGATGAGAGTAGTTCACACGGGGGCAATAGTTGGTGGCAAGCATAGAGGAAATGCCATGATGTTTTGCTCGACTAGACTATGGTTTTGCTTTTTATTGGCTAGTGTTAGATTGGTTTTCACGAGTTACACCCCTACTGAAATCATAGAGATGAAGGAAGTTTTTAGTAATATAGCAATTATATACATTAGTCATTCGCCACATCTTATTTTCAGTTGCAGTTGCTGGATCTTCGATCTATGAAGGAAGTTTCACCTTTCACCATTTCTCAGATTCAAATCTGTACAACTCCTTTACATGGAGTGATGAGAGTAGTTCGCACGGGGTGACGGGGGCAATAGTTGGTGGCAAGCATAGAGGAAATGCCATGATGTTTTGCTCGACTAGAGTACTAGACTATGATTTTGCTTTTTATTGGCTAGTGTTAGATTGGTTTTCACGAGTTACACCCCTACTGAAATTATTTTGAAATTATTTTGTACACGCTTCACACATTTTAGTATAAAATTACTGACAATTTCAGGTCTTTTGGCCTGAATATTACTAAAAATAAGAAAAAAGATAAAAAAGTGAGACGTTTTAAAAAATTCCAGAAATGTGACCAACGTCACAATTAAGTGATTAACCCTTGCAATGCAAAGTGACTCTGACCAAAGTGACTCTGACCAAAGTGACTCTGCCACCATAGTGATTGCCTCACCGGCCACATTGACTGCCCCACCGGTCACATTGATCTTGCCGTCACAGTGACACCGCTGCCACAATGACTCCGACCATAGTGACTTCGACCACCGTGACTGCCCGCCTATCGGCCACAATGACTACCCACACATCGGTCACAGTGACTCTTGTTAGATTGCCCGCTCACAGTTACTCAGCCACAGTGACACACAACATTGATGATACCGCCACCGCCAACCCCGGCCGCCGCCCAACCTTGACTTAACTCCCGAGCCCCCAACCCCCTCCTAGCCCCGAGCCACCTCCCCATCCAACACGGTGGTTGCTCGCTATCTCGCTGCCACTACCGTCGTCTGCCCAATGCCCATAGATCGCCCATTACCCTTGCCCCTCTCCATCCCCATGCCCCACCAGCACCCTAAACCCAAGCCCAAGCCTCTGCCCTGCCCCTGCTTTGCTCCCTTTCCTGTCCCAAGCCAACAGGCGGTCAGCCAAACTACCCTGCGAGCCCATCAATGTCGTTCAACACCACAAGCCTTCAACATTCAGCCCTAACCCCAATCGTCACTCCCCCAACCCTAGCCTCCAACCTTCAGCGCATCACCAACGTCGTAATCTAGCCGCTGCTCAACCACCAGACAACAGCCCCAACTCCTAACCCTAATTTTGGGTCGTCGCCGTTGTTTGCTAGCAATTGCCAAACCATGGAACCGCCAGAGCATGACCAAACCATGGAACTTGGCTGCCGTGACTTTCACATCAGATCTGGAAAACTGAATAAGAAGAATGGAAGCAGGCGGAGATCTGGAGGCCGGCAGAGGCGGCAACATCGGATGCCGACATAGGAAGTGGCGGCGACTGCGAAGGTGGAGCCGGTACGACTTGGAGGCAGTGGCGGTACGGTGCGATGGCGGACTGCAAAGATGAAGAGAAGAAAGATGGACTTCCTTGTTCAATGAAAAAAAAGGATGACACCCCATCCCTGAGGGCCCCCCAACCCCGACCGGACAGTAATCCCAATCTGACAGATAGAGAGTGAGGCTCTGTCCCCGGTACTTGTAGAGGTCCTATGCATTTTTTAGCATAGTAACCCCTCATCGCAGTTGCCGGGATTCGAACCCGAGACCTAACCCTTGTGGCACTCCCTTTCTACCAGTTGAGCTACGCCCACCGGTAAGTCATATTTTTGGAATTATTAAAAGGAGTTATGTTTTTGTCTTTTAAAAGTCCAAGAGTGACATCTAAGCCATTTTTTCTATTTTATTACTACCTTAACTGACATTGGTGGCATGTGAGATGTAGGGGTGGACCTATTCTGACCTGGTTCAACTTTTCAGCCTATTTAAATATAAAACGTAACCCGACCGGTTACGGTCCTATATTGGCACAATTGGAACTTGAATAAAATTGAGCAGTGGACCGACCTGATTGTTTACACACTGTTCTGATTCTTTTCGGGTTTAATTCCGGAGTAGGGACTATCCCTAGTCAAGTGCACGTGTTTGAGCAGTGGACTATCCTATTGGTTGGGACTATATTGAGATTATTTAAGAATGAAGATAATGTGTGAAATAGTAACACAAATAATACTACTAGAAATTTAAATTGATAAAAATGTGATGGGGTCTGACTTTGGGAAAGAATGAGATCAAATTACAAAGAGAAAACGTCAAACCAACCTTCTTAGTCTGTGTATAAAAAGTCAAGTCAATTAAATCCCTGTTAAGTTTCTTCAATACGTTCTCCAGGAATATTATTTTTTTCAAATATGCTTTTTCACGGGTCAAGTGTTGATTTTCCAATTTACTGCTCAGTTGGCATCGTACGTGGACATGATATGTTATTTTCCAGCGTGTCTTGGTGTAAAAACTATGAAGTAACCTATTCTTAATTATTCCTACCACCAACCAATCTAGATCACTACAAATTTTCTACCCGTCACAAGTGTCATTTTAATCTACCTCAACAATGACTAAAGAATGAAACTTTACCCTTCAGTATGAGTCACATGTGTACTTCCTTTGTGGATTAAAAGCCTCGCTATGTGTTGGGCGGTAGAGTGGCACAACTGCACAAGTTTCTACGTGTAAAAAATGAAAGGTAAATAAATTTTTCCTAAATTCTTCATTTTTGCTAAATTTTGAAAAAACCGCTTGTGTTATACTTTCTCCGTTCTCTTTTAGTTGCAACGATTCACTTTTCACATTTGCCAACACACAAGTTTGATCATTAGTATCTTTCATTTCTTATTAGTAAAAAATTATAAAAATTCAGATTTTAAAAATTTAAAATGAGAGGAATTTAACAATATTTTTACAAAAATTAATTTATAATACATTAATAAATAAAATGTAATCGAATAGTGCAAAATTCACCAATATTGCAATGATATGCACTAATTAGTAGTGCATAAATGTTTATTTTTATGTTTGATTTGTGTGGATTGTTTACCGTTTTATTTAGTTTGTAAACATTTGTGTGATTTTAGTTGTAATTGTATTTTAACCTTCATTTGTAAGTTGTAAAGTTGAATTAGGAATTATGGTGTTGAAAAGGAGGACTTTAAAGTGAAGAAAAAAAAGTTTTGACTGTCCAGGAGCAATTACCCGACCGAGTAGAAGACATCACCCGGCCGGGTTTGATTTAACAACCGAAATTGCCTGGAATATCATTGGACCCGGTCGGGTCCCCTATTCCACCCGATCGGGTTAGACTTGACCCGGAACACCAGAACGTGCCGAAGATCACCAGAACGTGGAAGATTATCTGATTTTGACCGGACCCGGTCGGGTGAGCACTTGACCCGATCGGGTACGCGGCCCAACTCCCAAGGTGTTGAAAAACACCTATAAATAGCACACTTTTCCTTCACAAATAATCATCCCTTCTTCCATACTCTTAAGCTCAGTTTAGAATAGCATTTCTTTATATTTTTCTATCAATGTTTAGTCTCCAAATGAGGAGCTAAACTTTCATTCTTGGTGTTGCTCTTACATCTTGTTATTATTAAAGTTGTGAGTTATTTTTCTTAAACTTCTTCCCTTGAATATTAATTATTAATTCTTTCCTTAATACTATCTCTATATTAATGTTGGGGAGTGTTGCTAAGATGACAATTAGCTTAGATCTTGACATTAGTTATAGTAGTATTTTCTTCCTCCAATACAAAAGACAAACTACAAGTTCTCATGATCTTCTTGATCGTCTTGGTCATGGAGATGTTGCTGTTGCTGCCTACGCCTACGCCGCTGGCATGGTTGAACAACCACTCTCTCATGCTAAGTCTGGGATGATGAAGTTGCCGCTGCACTAGATGTCGATGACATATCCTGAGATGGGGGCATATGTATAAGATGACCGTAGTCGACTCGTCCCAACACATATGAACATAACGAGGCGATGCCCGTTAAAACTTGATCGTACATGTCCACGTCATGCGTATCGCTCACTGTGGCAGTAACCCGCTGATGTTTACGCTGCAAAGCTCGTGTCTGAAATATGAAACACAATTACAATTAGTTAGAAATAAATAAAAATGTTAAATAAAGAAAACTCTCCCCATTCTCAGATTCAACAACAGCAAAGGCCACGAGAAATATTTGGTTGTTCACATCACTACTCATAGCCACGAGCAATGTACCCTTGTACTTCCCATACAAGTGTGTGCCATCAATAGTAAGTACGGGTCGAGAATGCTTAAAACCATGTATTGAAGGCTTGAATGTCCAAAATACTCTCTGAAATTGCATATATCCTGTTGGAGTAATAGGGGGTGGGTACCAGTGAACAACAGTTCGAGGATTGGAATGTTGGAGCGCTGTCATGAAATGTGGCAATTCAGAATACGACTTCTCCCAATCGCCAAAAATTTCTGCAATGGCCTTCTGTTTGCCCATCCATGCTCTCCTGTATGATACTGTATACCCATACTTTTCCTTCAGCAGCTCAATGATAGTATGCACTTTAAGGGAAGGATCAATGCGAAGAATGTCAATCACATCTTTAGCAATGAAATCAGAAGTCATCGCCACGTGATCAGTTCTGTCGGTGTTGCCAACACAGCTAGCAAAATGAGGTCCACGATAACGCACTATTGTGAAGCTGTTGAGGTTGCCTTTGTTTTTTTTGTGGCGTGCATTCTCTAGGGGCAATCACGTTCCTTCTTCCTCTTGCACTCTGCAACCCATTTGTGTTTATCGGACTCCAGCACCCGATAAAATTGGTTAAACCGAAACCGTTGTGTTGAGGTTATCAATCTCAATTGATTTCTTCAAGGAGTTAAGAGATTAAATGCTACTATCAAGTCAGTATATGGCGCGTGTTCTATATTGACTAATAGTAAGGGTTATTAATGAACGGTCGTTGTTAATAATTACCCTCGATGAATTGGATATACTCATCGATTGAGTATTCGAGAGGGAATAAGTTATAGATATAACAATGATCGACTAAAGTCTATGAAGCACGGATACTTCCCTAGGGTAGCGTATCGGCGTATCGGATACGTTCCCGTATCCGATACTTTAGGATACCCGTACCATACGTTCCCGGGCCGTATCTGTAATTTTTAAAAGTTTCCATTTTTTTTTGTAATTTTTTGAAAGTTTCCGATACTCGTATCCTAACGGATACCCGTATCATCGGCAGTTTGTTTGGAAGATGATATTATTCCTGGAAATTAATACTTTGTGAAAATATGTATTAGATGTTAGAGCTTTTAGAATATTGTTTTCTATCTTAATTATTCTAGAACTTTGATACTTGCACTTTTAATTTCAAGATTGTAGTTGTTTGACTTATTTCTCATTTTAAATTAATGACTTATCGACTACATGTTTACATTTATATTTCGAGATGCACTAGTGTATATGAGAAATATTATGATGTATATGTAATGAATGAGTATATATGTATATATAGGATATATATATATATATATATATATATATCCAAAAAAATTATTTTTTTGTATATTTCATAGGATATTATATGTATATATTTCCAAAAAAATCTATTTTTAATATTTATAAATACACCCCTGTAACTTTTAATATTTGTAAATACACCCCCATAACTTCTAAAGTATATCAACAAGTGGAAAGTAGCAATGCCAAGTCCTTTTTATCTTTGAATTAAATCTCATATAAGTCATTCATCTTAGTTTTTAATTAAATTAAATCATTCAACACCAAACGCCCCCTTTTATTTACTAGTTTTATAAGAAGAAAAGTATTCCTTTCCCTGTGGATACGAACTCTACTTCACCTATACTACGTATTAGTGCTAGTATCGATTTATTTTGACGCACCGTGACAAAGTGCACGTCAAATTTGGCGCCGTTGCTGGGGAAGGACAATAATATTTCTTTTTATTTTATTCCAAAACAAAAATCAAAAAAATAATATATATAAAGATTTCTATTTTTCTGAGCTTTGTTTGAGTATATGGTAAGAACCCGATCCATAAACCAACTCACCTACCAAACAAACCCGGAAATATAACAAACTTTCGAGCGGTTGAAAAGTAAATTTTCAAATACCGACTCGGAGGAATCATCTACCGGAGATTCATCAAGTCCTAGTTCTCATTCTAGCGAGTCCGAAGAGCCAATAACTATGGCTCTTGAAACAAGAACGTTGAGGGAGCTCATGGCTCCTAATCTAAACCAACAACCTTTATGTATCACCTTCCCAACTCTTGATGCGGGTGCTACATTTGAGTTGAAATCCGGGCTCATACATCTACTTCCATCCTTCCACGGGCTAAGAGGAGAGGATCTGAATAAACATCTTTCGGAGTTCCACATCGTTTGCACAAGCATGTGCCCAAACGGTGTCACCGAGGAACAAATCAAGTTGAGAGCTTTTCCATTCTCCCTCAAAGACACCGCCAAAGATGGGCTATTCTATCTTCCTTCGGGAAGCATAGATACTTGGGCGGCCATGAAGAAGTGCTTCCTCGAAAGGTATTATCCTGCCTCGGTCTCCTCATCTCTAAAGAAACAAATCAGCAATGTGGAGCAAAAAGGTAATGAATTATGAATTCTAGGAACGGTTCAAGAAACTTTGTGCAAGCTGTCCATATCATGGCTATTCAGAGCAAGACCTCATCCTATACTTTTATGATGGTCTTTGCAATGATGATAGGCGGATGATAAATGCCGCATGTGGAGGAGGAATTGTCAACAAGACTCCTTCTCAAGCTAGGAATCTTATCTTGGAGTTGGCCGAGAATTGTAGACACTATGACCGGCGGTCATAAAAAAGAGTTATGACGGCGGAATCCAACACCTCGTTGGAGAGTCAAGTGGCCGGCTTGACTTCTTTGGTTAAAGAGTTTCTCTTAAATCCAAAAACAAAAGAAGTCAAGGTCTGCGGCATATGTTCAACACAAGGGCATCCCACCGATTCTTGCCCAACACTACAAGAGGAGAATCCCGAGCAAGTCAATGCATAAGGGTTCCAAGGTCAAAGGAGGTACGATCCGCATGGCAACACATATAATCCGGGATGGAGAGATCATCCAAATTTGAGGTATGGTAGTCCGCAACAACCAAATTCTTCTTCCCAACAATACAACCAACCTCCCCAAGGCCAAACTTCAAGCTCAAATATGTCCACTGAAGACATGATTCGAGCACTTACCATGAGTGTATCAACAATACAACAAAGTGTGGCCCAATTTCAGGAAACGACTAAATCCAGCATCCAAAATTTGGAGAACCAAATGAGCCAAATTTCGAGTGCTGTGAGCCGGCTTGAGGCAAAAGATTCGGGTAGACTTCCCTCTCAAACGGAGCAAAACCCGAGACAACATGTTAATGCAATCATGTTGAGGAGTGGGACGACATTGAAAGAGGTGCATAAGGAAGAAGAGCAAGCTAAAAAGGAGGTTGACCTTGAAGAAGACTTTCAACCAGAAGAGAGGACCACAAAAGCAAAATTTCCACCATTGTCCTCATATGAACCACTACCCCCCATTCTCCGAAGCACTGAAGGAAACAAGGAAGCTGGAGAAAGATGCTGACATGTATGAGACTTTCGCCAAGTGTGAGGTAAACATTCTGCTCCTTAACTTAATTAAAAGTGTTCCCCATTTCGCTAAATTTTTAAAAGAATTATGCATAATGAAAAAGAAAAGCAAATTGAAAGGAAAACAAAAGGTGGAGGTTAGTGAACGTGTCTCGGCGATATTCCAAAAGAAACTTCCTGTGAAATGTAGCGATCCAGGCATGCTCACAATCTAATGAAAAATAGGGGACACTTTATTTCCTAAGGCCTTGTTGGATTTAGGGGCTTCAATATATAAGTCCCTAAAACTTGGCCCAATGAATGAAACTGGGATAGTAATCCAACTAGCGGATAGGTCCAACACATACCCAAAGGGCGTCGTAGAGGACGTACTAATAAATGTTGAAAATCTGGTCTTCCTTGTTGATTTCTATATCCTTGAAATGGAAGCCGATAACCAAGCTACATTCATCCTTTTGGGAAGACCTTTCTTGAAGACCGCCCAAACAAAAATAGACGTGTCTAATGGTTCACTAACTTTAGAGTTTGATGACGAGAAAGTAGAATTCAACATCTTTGATTCTACGAACAAACAAATTAAAAACAATTCTCTTCGTTCTCTAAATGTTTTTGTTAATAAAGAAGCTGAGAAAACTCCACTTTTTGAAAAAGAAGAACAAATTGAGCATTGAGAATCACCATTGATTGGGGAGGAATTGTTCAAATTTTCAAAAAGAGAATGGATCCCTCCTGGGGTTAAAGTAACAAGGAAGAAATCCTGGCCTTACTGGAAAAGGCCGAGAAAGAAAGATGAAACAAGGGATGTTCACGATCCCACATAAAACATAAACTAAAGTAAAAATAACGTCATGCCGGGACATTAAATAAGGCGCTTCTTGGGAGGCAACCCAAATTTTTATTTTGATTACTTTTCATTTATTTGAGTGTGTGTGTGAACTTTTCCAAAAAAAAAAATGACCCGGGGATTGAACCCGGTCGGGTATGAAACTCAACCCGACTGGGTCCCTTTATAAAACACATCACCCGGCCCAATCACCCGGGTGAAGAAGTTGTGGAAGAGCAAAAATCAAAACACCCGACCGGGTCTGCTACACCACTCAGCCGCGCGGTTTGCCTCTAAAACCCTCTGGGACGGAACCCGTCCGGGTAAGGGTTCAAATTTTTAAAATGAAGAACACCCGACCGGGTCACTCACCCCACCCGGCCGGGCGAACGGGCAAAAATCCCGATAAGGGTCGGGCAGACCACCTTTCTCCCCCATTTCACCTTCTTCATTCGAACAACCCTCCCCCATTTCCACCATTTTCGAACATCAAAGCTTCAATTCCTCCTGATTTCTCCATCAAATCCATCACTTAAACACATTTTCTTCATCTCCTCAACACCCTCTTCCATTTTCTACCCAAAAATCCTACCTAAATCCACCCCTAAAAGAAATCCAAAAACCCTAACACCCATCTCCAAAGGTCCGAATTTCCCCCCCAAAATCCCTAACAAATCCCAATTTCTTCTCTTAATAATCATCCTCTCCATTCTCACAACCCCAAAATACCCAAAACCCACCAAAAATCCAAAGTTCCAAACCCCACCCTACCCAAGTCCGAAAATACCAAGAAAAATTCCCCCCCAAAAAATCTACTTTCATGGCTCCTAAAAAGTCCAAAGCATCTTCTTCAAGGGGTGACCAAGCTATTGCACCCGTTCCCGGTTTTGAGAGTGTGCAGTTTGACATCGGGGTCCACAAAAAGTGCTTCATAGAGCAAACCAAACGGGAGGTAAAACAATCTCGTTTCATATGCATTACTACGCTAGTGTCATTCATGCTTGATGTGATTATGCGTGAAATGTTCACAAACATTGGGATGCTTAGGATATTTGAGATGCAATATGTTACCTACCCACATTTGGTGTATGAATTTTTTAGTTCATTTAAGCAAATAGCAGATGTTGATGATCATGCTGAAAGTAGAATCACGTTTCGTTTATTGAATGAGAACCGTTCATTGACCAAGCGGGAGTTTGCCCAACACTTTGGCTTCCCCTTGTTCAATGAAGAACGTGAACATGACACTTTTATGGGTGTGGAATTGTGGAAAAGGATGACAGGGCAGGTGGATGTCGAGCTCAGACACCTTAGTGTGAATCGTGTACAACATCCGGTCTTCCGAATTTTCTTAAAGTTCTTATCAAACTATTTTCTCGGAAGACCGAATAACCATCACACAAGGGTATGAGATGTTTGTATTCTTGGACAAGCTGTTTTACCAGGTCCGGATCAAGTGGATGTTGCCTCAATCCTATGGGATCACTTCAACACAGTGGCAACTTCCACAAGAACTATTAGGGTAGGGGCTTGATTACACATTTAGCTACACTCTATGGCTTTGTAGACCTAGGCCCCACTACCTCAGCACAGCTAGTTTGCACATCATGGATTCTGAAAAATACCAAAGATATTGTTTTTTCATAAAACACCTGGTGGGGTGGATATCTACAATTGGTTAATCGATCCACCTAATGCCATTTATGCACAAATACCCTCAGTCGACCTCCCTTTGGACCTTTTGGATCACCAAATTGATGATGGGCACCACTATTGTCTCCCCGGGAGAATACCACTACATGCTTGTTTTCAATATGCCTGGAAGGGGAGAATTGAAGAATTCAATTTCCAGGACATATCCAAGTACAAACAAAATGAAGAATCCAATTGCAACAATCATGAAGCTTCCTCCATGTGCAAGCAACAACCATGAAGCTTCATCCATGTGCAAGAATGACTAAGGGAGCTTCCTCAACCACCATTGAAGTTTCCTCATGTTTAATCCCACCTTCCTCCCACCTAGTTTTGGTGCTATAAATAGAGAGCTGGGAGAGTCTTTCTATCATCAAGTAAATTAGATCATAGATCATCATAGCACAACCAAGAAGAGTTGTGAATATCCTTGAGATATATGTGAGGTGTTTTTGAGAGTTTTTAGTTAGAGCTTGTATATCTCTTCTTTCTATTCTTGAAAGTAATAGAAGTGTTTTTCTCTCATATTAACACGATCCTGTTATTCCCAACAGCCGCGGCGCAAGGATGGCCAGAGAGGGTAATCTCTGGTGTAAAATCGGATGGCTTCGAAAGCAACTTCCCTGAGCTTCAAACCACCATTAATGGTGGAAACGAAGGATTCTCCGCTGGAAAGTCTTTCAAGTTTCATCGATAGGGGTTGAGGCTTGAGCCGCGACTGACCGGGTGGAGGAATGGACACCGGTTGGCAGCCGGCGACAGGCGACGGTGCTGCGTTTCAGGCGGAGGGTGACCAGCTGCAAGAAATGAATGACACTGCTGTACGGAGGTGGAGGTCAAAGCGAGCTGCTGGTTCCTTCATTCGTCGGGACTTGGGTCTTCTCCTACTGCCACTTTCGTTCAGTTCTTTGGACGATTGGGGTCTGGTTGGGAAGGCTTCAGCGTGTGGAGAGCTTCTGGCAGCATGAATGGTCCTCCAGCTCTGGTTAAAGCCGGGTAATGCTCCGACCAGAAAATCCAGCCTCTTCTTCTCATTTTCCTTCTTTTCTGCCAAAGTTCCATGGTGGCGGGGACGACGACCTTAACCCAGATCTAGAAAAATCCAGATTTAACTTCCGAATTCCATAGCTTCTTCTTTTCCCAGAATCATCATTTTTTTTTCTTTTCACGGAAAACCAATGCACTTCCTATGAAATTTTTGTTGTTGTAGATGAAGAACACATGAATCTTTTAGAACAAGATTCCCACAGACGACGTTAGTGTTGAGTTTAATCCAACACGATATAATAAATATAGATATAATTTGATATAGACACTCGATCTTTACGTGGCAACTCGAAAGGGAGAAAACCACGGGACTGTTTAGGCTAATGTCCAAGTCCGCTCATTTTATTAATGCTCTCCTCACCAAAACATTATACAAGCTCCCATTCATAGAGTATCCAAGCTAACTATAAAGTGGGAGGAAGAAGAGAGGATCCTTAATAAGGAGGGGAGTCCTCCTATTTATAGAGGAAAGGGGAGGGGTGCTCCACCCTAATTAATGGGCCAAGCGGCCAGATTGGCCCGTTGGGCCAAGGTGGGCCGGATGGCCAAAAATAGGCCGAAACGGGCCTCACTGATTGTGCTCCGTACCAAATAATGCCACGAGCTCCTATACAGTGGTAAGTCAGGGTAATATATCTCAACATTAATGAAGATTCAACTTGCAATATGAAACAAGGTAGTGCTCTTGCGGAGCTAATTGTCAAAGCTAAGCTCATCATTTGGGATGAAGCTCCAATGACTCACAGGCATTGTTTGGAGGCAGTTGATAGATCACTCCGAGATCTCATGAGGTTTCAAAATAGGGAGAGCTTACATCAAGCCTTTGGAGGAAAAGTAGTCGTTTTTGGAGGCGATTTCAGGAAAATTCTTCCAGTCATACCTAAGGGCACACAACAAGAAATTGTGCATGCTACAATAAATGCATCGTACCTTTGGCAATACTGGCGAGTGTTAACTTTAACCAAGAACATGCGCCTTCATTATGGTTCTTCCAATTGTGGCGTTGAAAAGTTGAAAAAATTTTCAGACTTGGTGCTAAGTTTTGGAGATGGTACTATTGGACGTGGCACATATGGAAATGCTCTCATTGACATACTAGATGACATGCTGATTCAGAATTCAGGTGATCCACTTGAATCTATTGTTAATAGTACCTATCCATCGCTTTTAGATAACATGAATGATCCAAGTTATTTCCAGAATAGGGCGATTTTGACACCTAAAAATGAAGTTGTTGACATCATCAAAAATTATATGATGTCTTTGATGCCGGGTGAGATGAAAACATATCTGAGTTTTGACAGTACATGTTCCCGTAATGGTAATCCTGATACACTAGATGATGTGCACACCCCTGAATTTTTGAATACCATTAATGTTTCTGGGTTTCCAAATCATAAGTTGAATCTTAAGGTTGGTGTACCATGCGGAACATTGATCAGTCTTCAGGGTTATGTAACGGGACTCGACTTATCGTTACTAAGTTTGGAAAATATGTTTTGGAGGCTAAAGTAATTTCAGGAAGTAATGTTGGGGAAAAAATTTGTATTCCTCGACTTTCTTTGGTGCCATATGACAGTAGAATTCCTTTCAAATTCCAACGGAGGCAATTCCCTGTTATGTTTTCTTTTGCAATGACAATAAATAAAAGTCAAGGTCAATCTCTAAAGCAAGTTGGAATTTATCTTCCACAACCCGTTTTCTCACACGGTCAATTGTATGTTGCTATGTCAAGAGTCACTTCTAGAGATAGATATAATAATTGTATAACTAATACAATGTTTATAGTATATAATATATAAGTATATTAATAGGAAACTAATATAAATTACTAAGTATATTAGTAGTATTAATATAACATGCAATAGTAATAGAAAATTACTAATATAAGTATATAACAATACTACTATTAATTAATAGTATAATTATATATGAAAATTTAAATACAATATATAATATTAGAAATAATAAGAATAGTAATAATAATTAAGAAAGTGGAGAAGAGTAGTAGATGAAGATGATGAAATTGATGAATATTGTAGTTGATACTTGATAGAGAATAAAAGATTAGAGAAGAATGAGTTGTGTAAAAAAATGGAATGAATAGGTATTTATAGAAAATTTCTCTCCCCCCGGGACACCCCCCTTTGCTCCCAACGGCTATATATATATAGTCGCTTGGGAGCTCCCCAACAGCTATATAGCCGTTTGGGAGCTCCCCAACGGCTATATGCCTTATTTAATCAACAATATTTTTTTTTTGTAAAAAATTCTAGCCGTTAGGCCCGAGCTCGTGCCCGACCCGGCTGGGCCGGGTTACCAAATCAACGTACCGGAACCGCCCCGCTGTAATTCCCGGCAAGTGTCTCGGCAAGTGTGAAATGTTGACCGTTGCATTTGTTTAAGAACGGAGGAAGTATGTCATATGAGATTACGTGGAAGAAAGAAAAGTCATGATAAGGTCCTTACCTACTTTTCTCAAGTTTTCTTCCTAAATTCACCCACTTAGCTTCCTCCTTGAACTTCTTCCTTGTTTGAGCTTGCTTCAACAATGAAGAATATGGATTTGGGAGTCTCTCTCTCTTGATTGCAGTAGCTGGCCGAAATAATAGGGGGAGTAGGGAGTGAGGAGACTTCCTCTTGTCCAGTTGCTATACTGTGGGAGCATCCCACAGTGAGAATGCTGCTCCCACAGGCAAATCACGCGTGTTACTGTTCACATGTGAACATTATTATTTTTTCCATTGTCCCAGTAGCAGAATGATGTAACACGCGTGTAGAGAAATGTAACTCACGCTGATAAGAAATGTAACTGCAGACAAATCGAAATGTAACTTGTGTAATACGGAGTATATGAAACAAAACATTGATTTCAATGTAAACAATGGAAAAAAAGTCTAATTGCTCGATTACTTTATATAAATAGTGAATATGTTTTGTTTTTAACTAATATCATGGCCATAAAAATATTTTTAAAAAATAAATCATTTACATTATTAAATGATGAATCCTTATTAAAAGAAAAAAAACTGCAGCAAATTGTTCATTTACAAGTTGCCCAAAAAGGAAAAAATCAGATGAGTTTTTCTTTAATTTCCTGGAGTAAACACAAAGCAGTCGTAGGAGCAGGTTTCATTTGTATTCTTTCTTTCTAGGGATAAAGACTTAAATAGGACTAAAACAAAGGTTAGGAACTTAAATAGCACTTACAACTTTTTAAACCCTAAATAGGACTAACTTTAGACCGAAGAGACAAAAGTACCCCTTAGGTACTCGTAGATGAGGAAGCTATTGGAAAACACCTGAAGTGTTTCTTCTCGTCCGTGCTCATATGCAGATGTGCGGTTTTCGCTGCCGGTCTGTCGCAACTCGTCATCAGAGCGTACTGCTGCAGGTCGTTGCCGGAGTGCTTTGCTGCTGGTCTTCGCCGGAGTGCTCTGTCGCTGGTCTTCTTCTTTTCTTCTCTTCTTCCTTTCTTCCGCCGATCTTATTTTCTTCAGCGTGTCTTCTTTCTTCCGCGATCTACTTTTATTTTTGGCTGGGCGTAAACTTCTCTGTTTCCGTAGAATGCTTTTGTTTTGGCGGAATGCTTTTATTTTCCGCCGATATTTCTTCCACCTACTTTCTATTTGCCGGAATGCTTTTCTCGTTTTGCTTTTGCCTCGTTTTGCTTTTGGTTCTTCTTGTTTTATCTAATTTCCTCTTCTGGAGAGCTTTGAAGTACAAGAAATATATTTAAAAAAATATTGTAAAATGTATGATATCATAACATTGTCATCTTATGAAACATTACTATTAATGGTGAATCATTGCATAGTTGATTGTGAGGATTGGAACAATATTTTACACAATGTGATTGTTTAAATAAAGAACCAATGACATTGTATACAATGTAATATCATGTCATTCTTTAAAATTTAAACTCATTGTTAGAAAATTAATGTCATTGTTTAAAAATCAATGTCATTATATGATAATGTAACACAATGTCATTGTTTAAAAGTCAATGTCATTGTATGACAATATAATACGATGTCATTTTTACAAATTAATATCATTATTTGAAAAATGTCAATGTTATTTTGTTATACGTTTACAAAATGAATAATAATCTCTCAATATCGCAAATATGTCAAAATGTATGAAACGTCACAATGTCAAAAAATGTATCCGGTTGTACTGGATAAAGTCTAGAGGGGGGGGGGGGGGGGTGAATAGACTGTATAGGTTTTTAACTTTTTCAAAATAAGTACCAGATTCAACAGATTAGGCTGTTCAGTAGGCAGAACAGTAGGCAAATAGCCATTCTTCAAAGATTTCTATTTCTTCATCTGCAAGGGGCTTCACTTTCTCCTCTGAAGAAGTAGAGACGAGAACAACTTTTCCCTTATAATTTGCCTTCTTTTTCTCGAGGACAGAGTGTAGGAAGTTGAGGGCAAAGCACTTAGAGACATCATCAGTGTCCACCCACTTCAGTATGGCCTCTTCTTCAGACTCATAGTGGTCAAAATATTGGATGATCTTTTGGAGAGGTCCCATCCTCCATCTTCTCCATGCTAGCACACGTTCAAACTGTCTATCCAGTAGGGATAAGTATCCCTCTTTGTCTGTATAGGGGTGTTCTGGTGATGTTAACACCCGGTTCTGTTCTGGAGTGGCAACAGAAGTGGGGTTCTCTGGTTCCCCTGAGTCATAGCATTCCTGACTCCTTCTGAACAAGAATTAGACATCACTTGGTGATTCAACTTGGTTTTCTTGTTGGGGTGTTCTGTTGTCACAGAGTCATTCAGTTCCCCCTGAGTGTCTGCTACCTTCTCAGACACTGTGATCACAGGTGTGATGACCTTCTTCTTAGTTCTAGCGGTTCTCTTCCTCTTATGTGCAACCTTCTTGGGTTGAGGAGGCGCAACTTGTTTGGTTTTCTTTTCCCCTTTCTTTTCCTTCTTCTCAGCAGGTGCACCAGAGAAGGGTTTTTGAACCTCGTCTCCTTGTTGTCTCTTGTTATCAAGTTGATGTTGTCGCTTTAGTTCTGCCTTGATAGCAATTTCTCTATTAGGAGATGCAGAGAGAAAGATTACCTTAGTGTGGTCCAGAGGGGTGGTCTTCCTCAGAGTGACACCTTGAGTAAGCAGAAATTCAGAGATGAGCAATCCATGGCCTAACTTCCCAGAATATAGGCATGTCTTGGGGTTCTTCTTCTTCTTGATGAATTCAATGAGGGACCGCACCATAACTTGTCCCCAGTTGACATTTACTCCATGATGTACTGCATAGATGGCCTTTACATTTGCAGTAGTGACATCATCAGTGGAGGAATATTTGCACCATAAACATTTGTGGAAAATGTTATTGAGAAGCTCAAAATCCTTCTTGAGCAGGTTTTTCTTGATGTTCAGTTTTTCAACTTCTTCTCCTTTCCTGCAGTAGTTCCTTTTGAATTCAGGAACAGTGACGTCAGCTTCTTCTAGATCAAATAGTGAGTCCTTGCCTTCTTCCAGTTGAATGTCAAATATTTTGTTGATGGCGTCAGCATCAACCAGTATGTCCTCTCCTTGGACATTAGAAGTAATGGTTTCATCTTTGTAGGAGGCGTTGAGGTAGAACTCAACGATATCAATGTTGCTGAAGACTTCATAGGTGAAGGAGATGACCTTGCTCAGTTGACATTCTGCCAGGCCTCCAATGATATTTGCCATCCTCTTCTCATTTTCCGCGAATCTAAGTAGTACGTCCAGTTCGCACTTCATCCCTATCAACACATTTTTGAGCACGGTAGCTTTCTGCTCCTTAGAGAGGTCGGTGAAGTTCAAGAATGCCATAGTAGAGGATTGAAAGTTTGGAGAGTTTTTAGAGAGATAAAGATTCGAATGCTTGAGAGTAATGGAAGCACTAGCAGTTTAGGTTGAAACGAAGGGAATATATGGGTTCGGGTTAGTGGACGTTTGAGATTATTGGCGGTTTCGAGGTACCAATATATGAAAATAGGGGCGCAGTAAATATTCTGCGGCTGTAATACCGTTTAAGGGTAAAACGGTAAAAGACCTTCATTAAGTTACTAGGTCACCCGGTTTTTCTCAAAATATTTCCAAGTCCACAACCTTCTGTTAAAGGTAAGAGTTCTGAAGGTAAGGGGATGGTTTCTGTTGCTGAGGTGTTCTGTTAGGAACAGAGGTTCTCTGTTCAGGATAGAGAACAAAAGGGGTTCTGCAACAGGTATTCTGTTAACAGAGAGTCTGCAACAGAAGGTCTCCCTTTTCAACTTTCTCTTGGAATTTCATCCATCATTCCCAATTCCTCTCTCAGTTTGTTGAATCTAGCCTCAGGCAGAGGCTTTGTTAGAATGTTTGCAAGCTGGTCTTCTATTGACACATGCTCCATGCATATGTGTTTCTTTTCAACATGATCTCTGATGAAGTGATGTCTGATCTCAATATGCTTTGTCCTAGAGTGAAGAACTGGATTCTGAGTGATGGCAATGGCACTGGTGTTGTCACACAACAGCTTGATCTCCTTTGCTTGAATGCCATAATCCTTTAGTTGTTGCTTCATCCAGAGTAGCTGAGCACAATAACTCCCAGCTGCAATGTATTCAGCTTCAGCTGTACTGGTTGAGATTGAGTTCTGCTTTTTGCTAAACCAGGAAACAAGCCTTCCTCCTAGTAATTGGCAGTGACCAGAGGTGCTCTTCCTGTCCGATCTGCAAACAGGAAACAAGCATTCCTCCAGTCATCAAACTTAAGATCTGAGAACATAAGATTCTTGGAAAGAGAGTGATCCATTATATCAGATAAAAAATTGAGGCAAACAGAAAACAAGTGGATCTTTGTTCAGCAAATAACCTAAGAGATTATTAGAACAATGAGGCTCTGATACCACTTGTTGGTCCCGGTTGTACTGGATACAGTCTAGAGGGGGGGGGGGGGAGGGTGAATAGACTGTATAGGTTTTTAACTTTTTAAAGCTAAGTACCAGATTCAACAGATTAGCATGTTCAGTAGGCAGAGCAGACCGACAGCGGATGGGGTTCTGGTAGGGGTTCTGTTAGTTTAGCCTTAGAGAATAAAAAAAGGCAGTAGGCCTTCTGTTAACTCACAGGACAAGTTCTGCTGAACACAGAGACCAAGTCTTTGGAGTTAAACAGTTCAAATAAGAACAATAAATAAATGCAGTAAGTAAATGACACCAGGGCTTTTTATAGTGGTTCAAGGAACAACTTGTTCCTCTAATCCACTGTTCCACTAAGCTTGTAAAAACGTCCGTTTACAACGCCTTAGTCCTATCACTTAAGAAGCTCTCCACGTCTTCTTCAAGTGTAGATGTCTCCTGGGATGCACTTCCTGACTTCTTTAAGACTGGTCCTTTCACTGAGCTTCTCGAAAGTATCACCACTTCACTACTCCAGGTACTTGGACGTCCTTCTTGTGAAAGAAGAGTTTCTGTTGAAACAGGGGTTCCTCCAACTTACTTCGTTACAAAAGATTTGTAGATGAAGTGCTTGAAGAGTTGAAGAATTAATAGAACTTTGCTTGAGTTGGAAGTAAGAATCTTTCCAACGTCTGCCTTCTCTTGTAGAAGATAATGAAGATTTAATCTCAAGGAGGCTTTTTGCGTTTTGAGCGTTTGAAAGTTTTTGTATTCGCACTGTTGTAGCAAAGTTATCTTGTTGTTCTTCGAAGTGTATCTTTTATACTGAGGTTGTCTTCCCGTTGGAGGAGAAGGAGGACAACTGCATTAAATGTGCGAGCAGTTGACTTGGCCAGTAGGACCCAGCAAAGTTGGCGGGTTACTATTTGGGATAAAGCTATCCTGACATTGCGGTCAATCATCTGCATTTACTCTACAGAGTACGGGAGGCATTAAATGTGCATTTAATGCGTGTACTGTAGCTTTTCCGTTCAAGACTCCTAGCCGTTGAGGGTATCTTCAGTTGGTTTACCGGCTTGGTGAAATTCTCTAAGTGTCAGGCCTTCTGATGTCTTCAGCAGAGAGTCGATCAGAGAAGGTCTTGAGCACTTCTGTTGGAGAGCTATCAGAGACTCTTGAGGGTTTCTGTAGAAGAAATGTCCAACAGAGAACCAAGAGGGTTTCTGTCCGTGTAAAGGCTAAAAGAGACCCAGAGGTCTTCTGTTATAAAGCAGAGAGCCAAAGGTCCTCTGTTAATACAAAGCCTATCAAAGGGTCTTCTGTCAGGAGGTCTTCTGTTCTGGAGGTCTTCTGTCAGTCAAGGAAAATTTCTAATACATTAAATCAAAAGAGGGGTACTCTAAAGTCCTAATTAATATAACATAATCAAAATCTAATTACAATTATTCCTTACATAAACTCATTGTTAGAAAATTAATGTCATTGTTTAAAAATCAATGTCATTCTATGATAATGTAATACGATGTCATTGTTTAAAAATCAATGTCGTTATATAACAATGTAATACAATGTCATTGTTTAAAAGTCAATGTCATTGTATGACAATGTAATACGATGTCATTTTTACAAATTAATATCATTATTTGAAAAATGTCATTGTTATTTTGTTATACGTTTACAAAATAAATAATAATCTCTCAATATCGCAAATATGTCAAAATGTATGAAACGTCACAATGTCAAAAAATGTCACGATTTTATATAGTGATGATGTCAATGTTATAAAAATGACATTAAAATGACACAATAAAATGACATTGTCGTGACAATGTCAATGACATTGTCGTGACAATGTCAATGTTAGAAAAATGACATTGTTAAAAACAATGCCAATGTGACATTACTGTAAACATTGTTAAAAAGAAATAATTGTGAGAATGTTAACAATGTCATTATATTACTGTCATAATTAAAAGATAGAAAATAAGTCAATGTTACAATAAAATCACACGATTAATTGAGTACATATATACATAATCAGCCCACCTGCTCATACAAACAAGAAACATGTCAATGTTACAGTACATAGAAAATGTAGCCTGGACATTATCAACCCACTCGTTCATGCACTTTAAATAAGTTGCCCATGATTTTTCTCAACAGAAAATGTAAAACAGGGAGATTTTTTTCACACAGGGAGATTATTTCATCAAATAGTTTTGGCGCAAAACAAAAATTAAATGATGCATACATTAAACTGAACAACTACCTTCTACATTAGTCCAAGACATAGCAGCTATTTGTCTATTTGTAATAACAACTAAATGGTTAGCAGAGCCAATTCAGCGTCGTTAACAAGATGCTAAAAGTTCTGGTGCAAAACAGAAACTCAGCGATGCATACACTAATGTATCAACAACCGCATAGGCGGAGGGTGAGATGGATATTAGACCCGCTCTAGATGTTGTAGTCGGCAAGTGTGCGGCCGTCCTGGAGACGCTTTCCGGCGAAGAAAAACCACTGGTCGCGAACCAGGATGCCTTCGAATTCCTCAATCTGTTCGTGCACATCATAAATGGTGTCAGACGGTTCTACATCGAGTTCGATCATTGCTCCGTGTGGTTTTTCCCTGACACCACTTGCTCTTTCCTTCACAGTAGCAATGACATAGACATGAAGAGGCTGCAAAGGCAACATCTCTGGGAAACCCTAGTTGAAATACAGAGTAGATGTTCAACCAGCAAAGAGTGAAAGCTGAATTGCCAAAGATATTGACACAAACTAAAGGAAAATCACATGACATTCTCTCAATTTAATTTCAAAAAATTACTTTTCTAACAAAAGGTCAGCAGAACAAACACAAAAAGAGAAAGGAACACAGAAAGAAAAAATAGAAGAAAATGTCAAAAAGGATAATAGAAAAGGAGAGAAAACAAAGAAAAAAGCCAGAGAATAGATCTGGCAGATTCTTGCACGCTGCAAAAAAAACGAGGACAACACGAAGGAAGAGAAGATGCAGCAGAAAGAAGAAAAAGGAGGAGACTTACCAGGAATTTCCGCCTCTAACTTCCCGCCGCGTCGCTATGCCGCCGCCGCCTCACCAACTCACCATGCCACCGCCGCGGCGCCGTCCTATTTGGCACCGTTTCTATTCTTTCTGTTCGTAAGCAAGGAGCCGTACTAGCTAGTCCGTATTTCCTCTCTTCACTTAGACGCAGCAGCACTCAAGAAGACCAGTAGCAGTTTTTGTTGTTTCTATTCATTAATTACCAGCCGTAGGGAACAAGAATGGAGAGCCGGGGAATGCATAAACTTTACTTTTCTTCCATTTCTTTCAATTCAATTTAGTTTCTAAACAAGAATTGTAAGTTTACTTATCAATTAGAGCATTACTTATAATGGGAAATGAGTGATTCATTATTTTGTTTCAATAACATGACTTTATTTTGTGATGTAATTCGTGTTATGACAAATGTAACTCGCATTGATTGAAAATGTATATTAGAAGTATGCAAAATGCAACTTGTTGACAAATCCAAATGTAATTTACGCATGAGAACATGTAACTCGCACACAAAAAGACGTAAATCACACATAAGAAGATGTAATTCTATAAATATCAAATGTAACTCCAGAAATTTTTTATAAACATAACTTACACATGAAAATTTAAACCACATACATGAAAAATGTAATCTCATGTTCTGTCAAATTTGAATTGAAATAAACAAACTTAATATTTTAAAAACACTAAAAACATAAAAAAGAGATAAGAATTATATTATAGAAAAAAGTGTATGAATATGAAAAATATATTACAAAAGGTGTATAAATATAAAAAAGTATTATAGAAAAAGTAAATTTGGTTGTACTTTTAGTTGAAGAAAAAAAAGTAAAAAAGTGTATAATTATGAAATACAATATACTTATTTTATATTGATTAATAAAATTTTGTAACAAATTGGTAAAGAAAAAAGTTAATTAATTCAATTGTAATTTAATCGGTCCAAATGTAATTAGTTAATTACATTTGGACATGCTAAGGCAATTTTAAATGTAACATGCACATATGAAAATGTAACTTGCGCATGAGAATATATGTAACTCGCGTATAAGTAGACGTAACTTGTGCATACGAAGATTTAACTTGCGTACAAGAAGATGCAACTCCATATATAATGAAGTGTAATTTCATGAATCGAAATAAACAAACCCAGTGTCTCAAAACCTTATAACAAATACATAAAAGTGATAAAATATACTACTATATTTATAGAAAAAAAGGTGAATAAAAAATGTATTATAAAAAAAGTGTATGAATATAAAAATGATTACAAAAATAAAAGTAGCGCATGAATATGAAATGTAATACAATTATTTATTTAAACTAACAATTTTTTGTTATGAATTGAATAAAAGAAAATAGATTGAGTTATAATTTAAGTTGAAGATAAAGAAAATTAAAATTACAATTAAATTTTTAATATTATAATGGAGAAAAAGAAAAGAATTGAAGAAAAGAAATGTAAAAAAGAAGAAAAAGCAAAGGAAAAATGAGGTAAGATGTTCGAGGGAAGTAAAAGTACGGTCAAATAACTAATAGTGAGATCGACATACCATACGCACGGTGAACCGATCTCACAGTATAATTTCACTTGCTCAATGAGTATGGGAGGGTGGTCCACCATACCCATTTGATTTCTTTTCCCTCAAATCAGTCCCCCAAGTTCAACTCATCTCATCATGTCCGTCCTATGGGTTGTCTTTGACACCCAATTTTGTGGTCTGGCCTCCACTCATGTGGGAGATCATCCCATTAAGCCCCGAAGTGTACATTTGGCCCCGAAAGTTGTTTTTATGGATTGTTTTAATTAATTTCCATTTTATCGGGTCAAATATAATGTATATCATCCTCCCAATTATTATGGGTCTCTAGAATGAATATATATTCCCCAAAATTTGTTTATTAGTCATCGTAATTCATTATGGGTTGTTATCTGTCAAATTACCTTTATCGGTATATAGGTCTTGTTTGATCAACCCACCAACTCTATGTCGTTTCTATGGCCCAACATGAATATAAACAATCATATAAATATTATTTATACCAAGATGAATATAATATGTGGTCCCGGGATTAGCGGGTGGTCCCCGCTCCTGGTGTGGACCCCACGTGCATTTTACTATTCACGCAAAAGTAATAACAAAAATCTACAACCTCGTGAATTCATTAACCATTTCTCAACGTTCAATACATGATTTGGTAAAAAGTAAATATACTCTGGGAAGTGTTAAAAAATCTCGAGGGAAGAAAACACAAAAGCAGATGTGCTCTCCAAACTAAGCTCTGAGTCACTTGAGCACATATCCAGGATAACAAGAGTGGAGGAACTCAGCATGTCAAGCATCCACACCACTCCAGGGAGTTTCAGGTTGGGGACTACGTCCTCTGAAGGCGCGAGGCGAGCCAATCAACCAACCGAGGGAGACAAACTGGCCCTGAAGTATGAGGGCTCATATATCGTCACCGGCAAAAATACATATTTTTGACTTACCAACATATCTATCAAAATTCGTATAATGTCATTAGAATCAATTTGCCTCTCATAGCACGGTTAGGAAGGAAATTGATGTAACGTACCTCGAAAGTACAACTGCGGAAGTTTAAAATTTCTCAAATAGATCTTCCCTGATTGTGACAAAACAATGAATATAACAATAATACCAGATCTGAGTTAAAACTTACAGATCTTCCAGCCTAACAATGTTAATCCTTAACCTTAGGTATCCACGTGATTTCTTCCTTCTGAAAGAACACTTAGATCTCTCACAAAGAAAGACAATGAAATCTCTTCGCACGGAAATAAAGTAGTAATACTGAATCTAGAAAACCGGTCTTATAACTATGAAAGAGGATCATGTATTTATACTAGTTCTAAACTAGTTCCCCAATCACAATGAAAGTCTTTCTAATTAATGAGTTCTAATCCCGCTAGGACCAATACTCCTTATTAATTAAATAAGTAGATAAAACAAAACAAAACAAAATAATAATAATAACAATAATAGAGAATTGGTCTTACGCCACTCCCTATATATTATATATATTATTTAGTTCATTTACATTCCTTTTTAATTCTAAATTATAAAAGAAAATATCAACTTTATTTAATAATAAATACATCTTAATTAAGTATAATAAATATAATTTATTTTATTTAATTAATTCTATCAAATAGAAATCTCCTTCAACTTCATGAACAAAAAATGTTTAAATTAGTATTTAATCCATTTCCAGTATTACGAATTAAATATTATTTAATCCAATTAATATTTAACTCCTTCTAACAATTTATTCGAAAGGTATAGTCACTTGTTGTGTGACCCATATAGCCTCATATATTAAGCACTAATCAAATTAAGGTCTTAACGAATCCCTAGACGATTGTCTAGAGAAACTTAATATATAAGAACGTTTGCGAGGATTATTCAAATTCTCTTTAATATAGAGCTCATAGTGATACATTCATTTGATTCAACGAACATTAAACTAATTCTAGAACTTGATATTGCGTCTATTCCAATAACTTAGTCTCTATCTCTCGATCTTTCTAGATGATCCATAATGATCATATTCGATATGCATTGACGAATATATGTTTGCATTGACCAATGACTTTATTATACGAGGAATGAATCTGATCCTTTTTTGACTCAACTACAACTCCAAGTGCTTTGTGACGCACCCAACACATGCCGTATCTACCCCGATCAGAGTGCAAGCGCTGGTCATGGTCAAAGTACATCACTCCGCACATGTAATACGTATTGACCTCAAGTCGGATGACTATACACTACTCTATACGCCAATAATCCCACAAACACATGAATAGAACTTATGAAATGGTTTCTCGGTGGGTATGTCAATATTCTCTAAAATATCTATTTGAACATCATGAATTACAGGAACTCATATTTGTGAGATCAACCATACTTTTTAAAAGTATGATGCAGTCCACATACCAATCTTATCACATATCATCAATATCCCTTTCTTGATGATCATTGATTGAGGCTAATTTAGGACCTTAGGTTATATCATATAAGCTCTCACTTACTTATTGACAACATAAGTCCAAGGGAACACAATTATGAATAGACATTGACAATCAAAATGTTTAATCATCAATGTGTAATACCGTATATATCAAATATATAAAACTGAATTTGATCAAGTACATATATCTCTAAAAATTGATTGTCGTTAGGATATATATACTAACAATTACAACTTCCCAAAATATATAATTAAATCTCTGAGTTATAGGGGTGATTACTGACCCACCATAAAAAATGCCGGGGTGATTACTGACACACCATAAAATATATTCAATAATAATCCACCAAAATTCAGTTAAATTAATCTTTCCTAGATTCTTTTAAGATGGCCGAAACTCAAGATTCCTCGAGACCAATGAGCCGTTGTTGTATACGACCCATCCCGCAATTGCGGCTCTCACCGACCACCAATTTGGAAACTGAACATCTACCTTAAGTGTGCACACCCTCTAAAAGGGATTCCAAGCCCTCAGAGAAGTAAGAAGTCCAAATTGTCGGGATAAGTTTCTACTGACTATCCGAAGAAGGATGAATCCTATAAAAGTGGAATAGGGGCTACTACTACCACACAAGCCGAAACAAACCAAAATCCTACATTTATCCGGATGTAGAAACGGACACCATGGATTACTACCAGATGCTTAAAACAAAAATCCTACATTTATCTCGGTGTAGACACCGACACCGCGGATTACTACCGGGTGCTCAAAACCAAAATCCTACATTTATCCGGATGTAGAAACCGACACCACAGATTACTATCGGGTGCTCAAAACATCCAAAATCAAACCAAGAGAAAATCAACAACCAAATAGTAGTAGCCCTACCGTAGACCACAACCAAAATCATACATTTATCTGGATGTAGAAACCGACATCACAGATTACTCCCGAGTGTTCAAAATATTCAGAAATCGTCATTCATAGTCTTTATCAAAATAATTTGATCTTGATCTCAAATACTTCCTCAAAATATCCCAACAATATTCACATCTCAAAAATAAATGCATAACATATCAAATCCAAAATCATACTTCACAATTTAGGGGTTTTTCCAAAAGTAGTTCCAAAAATAGTAATTAATCTCATGTTCAAAATAATCTAATAAGGATAGTTCTAACTCCAGAGTGTATATGTAAATACTCACACCGAATTATACATTTAAAAACATATAATTTGCCTCAAATCAATCTCCACAATTTACCAAGTCAAAATATCAATTTCTCACAATTCACAATTTCGACTATAGTAATTAAAATAGTTAATTACTCAAAATCCATACATTCCAAAAATTCCCTGAAAATCATATCATACTCAAATAATTCCATAATAACCGAAACACACATAAAATTTCATATAGAATCTCAAATCATAACTCAACCCCTAATTAATACATAGTAGGGGTAAAATAATAATTTTGGTTGCAATAGTCCTTACCTCGAGGCTAGCAACGAATCCTAAATGTCAAACCTAGATTGAGAGATCACTCACACGTCCCTAGAGAGATATAGGATTTTGGGTTCACAATTTAGGAGAGAGGAATCAAAGAAAACGAAGAACGATAAGAATTTGGCAACAAACGTATTTACGAGAAGATTAGGTTCAATGATTATGTTCTTGGCCTCAATGATCTTCTTGGATGTGTTAGGATTGAAGGGCTGGAAGAAATAATGCTTAGGAAGTCGGCCTTAGGGTTTTTTGGAAACAAGAAATTCAGAGTTAGGGATCAATTTATACTACTAGGTCAAAATTAGGGCTTATGGACCGGAAATGTCGTGTGAGAAGCTGTGTGCCCCGAGAAGACTCCTATGCTTCAAACGTCTCTACACACACCGTATGGGCAGCCGTGTGTTCCGGGAAGAGACTCCTATGCTTCACACGGCTTTGCACACACCGTGTGGGCAGCGGGAAAACTTCCTAACTTCGATTTTCATTCTGATTTCGCATCACTCGGGCCCGCTTTTGACTTCAAACACCATACCAAATCTAATTAACTATCTTGAAACCTTCTAAACAACATAAAGCATAATTTTCCTATTTCTCATAATAACTCAAATTTTCGGGGTATTACACCGCGGCCGGTAAGGGGCATCGATACCTTTGCTTTTTCGCAGACACCATGATGGAAATGGGTGAGGGGAACATCCCCTGCCTCGAGGTACACGGGCCCTCCAGCTCCACGACATCAGACTCCTTCAAGAAGGCTGATTCATGAACGACCAAGGCGTGCTCCTTGGGTTCACCAACAGAATCAACTTCATCTTCCCCCTCGGAATCACTCACGAGGTTTATCTTAGCCTCAAAGTCTTCCAGAGGGCGTTTCGACATCTTCAGACTCAACTCCACCTCGAAGAGCACTTCAGCCTCTGGGGAAGCCAGATATGTCTTGCGAGTCCGATGAAGACATCACTAACAACTTTTGTACTTAAACGCTACAGATCTAAGTACGGTTTTCTACAAACACATAATCTAAGGCCTCAGAAGCTAAGTATGCGGAAAAAACGAAGAACGGATGAAGAACTTACCTTGAAGGTTTGGAGATTGGTGAAGAATAGATGAAAAGAGTTTCTCTCTCTAAAATTATGCAGCACTTCATCCATTCTCAAGAAAGCGAAAAGAGAAATGAAGGCTAAGGCCAGGTATTTATAGACGGAGTAATGATGACCTCCCAACGGTCGTTACATATGTCGACGTGACGGTTGCCATTCGATTCAATCGATGCGACCACCTAGATTCATCTCTCACCAAATGCCACCTGTCCCAGGACGTCTCCTCTTATGATGCACTACGGTTCACCACAGACATCTAGTGACACGCCGGAAAGATCCCACGGTCTACTGCACCATGGAAAACAAAATCCAAGCACCTCGGGTATAAATTTTAACTCCAAGACCGAGGTAAGCCCCTCAATCTGATCACCACGGTGAGGGTCTCGGGCTAGCGACCTTCGAACAAGGATTCTCCCATAGGGTTGCATTGTCCAGATTTCGCCAAAGAGATCAGATCCTTTGCCACCTCCTAGGGGCATCCCCGCAAGCAGGTACAACCCACCCGCAAAGCAATCCTCGGTGTCAACACCATACTCCTCACCCCACATTCATCTCGTCATGAGGAGTGGGGGACTTAGGGACTACACCTCGATCAAAAGGCAAAAAATGTGGGAAATCAAAAGCTCAAAAAATACAGACAAAGTACATGCCAATACAAAGCACACCCCGAAGTATATCACCTCGGCCCGAAAAAACATGGAACCCCATAAAAGGCAACGGAGTACAGGCGAACGCTATACTTCCCTTGATTACATCACGTCGGACACAAAGCTCAAGCAAGCGCCATAAATCGGGTTATAAGGTCAAACGTCAGGAAAACTCTACTCCCTTTCACTTTGATGCTCTTTAGCTCAAAGAGCGGGGGACTCCCAATAGAGTATATGGTCCTAGACCCACGACCCACACACTCTTAGACATACGGATGACCCAAGGCCCAGCCAGAGAGCCCAGTCCGGAAGGAAGAGACAAACTTTCTATTTGTACCATCACCTCAGCATACGTGCCTCGGAGGAACACACCTTGACCACAGACCGCTAGGACTCACATGGGGATTTTCACCAGCAGGGCCGAGGTGCACCCATGCACCTCAGACCCAACATTAATAGAGATCATCATCATATCCTTAGCGGATTAGAACACATGTAAACAGCCCATTAACTGCCCAATATTGCAGTCGGGCCTCCAAGGCCCAAGACCCGAGAGCCCAACCCATATTCCCTTTATAAATACCCCCTTTGGGGTTAGTTGTAGAGGGTTCATAACTCATTTATTGCAAGCTCTTTCTCTCTCTATTATTAGCTCTTCCTTCCCGGTTATAAAAAAACCGAGAAGCTATCATAATTTATTAGCATGTACCAACACAAATCACGCACCATAATACTATTGGGCCCAAGAATTTTAATTAGAAATTGGGCCACCGGTTGATCAATGTGTGAACCAGTCCAGAAGATAGCAACATGCGTATTGGATAAAGATAAATGAAGAGTCCAAGAGCAAGTCAAAGGAGGTTGTTGCACGTGGAGGAAAAATAGGCATATCATTGCTAAGCTTGGGGAGAAAGCCCCTATTCTCTTGGATAGTGGGTGCAACCACTAAGGCATCAGTTAGAATAAATACGGATAGTTGATATCCCATGTGGAGATACATCATTCTAAACGATATACACACACTGTGATTCATACGTATAATACAAAGTGATTAGCAAAATTCTTTCTGCTTAATGTTTAATTCATTCCAATAGTGTCATATTTTACATCTGATTCTTATTTGCTTGATTCCCATTCAATTCCACATTTAGATTAGTTTAATTTCTGGTTAAAACAATTGGCGCCGTCTGTGGGAAATTTTTGCAAAAAGAGAATCACCTATGGCCGAAAGTTCTAACTCCCTGTTTAATGAGATTCAAGCACAGCTAGAAGCCGTTCGAGAAGAGCTCTGCGCATCCAAAAGTTCTGATGCGGCACAGCTATAAGCCGTCCGAGAAGAGCTCCGCACATCCAAAAGTTCCGATGCGGCACAACTAGAAGCCGTCCAAGAAGAGCTCCGCGCATCCAAAAGTTCTGACGCGACACAATTAGAAGCTGTCCGGGAGGAAATGCGTCAACGAATGGCCTTCCTCCAAGGTGAAAATGACGCTTTCAGATCTCAGGTGCAATCGGTGGCATCCATAGCCTCCATCTCACGACGGGGTGAGGATGTAGCTACCGTGGCAATGAGATTGAACATGGGTTCAATTCCGGCTTCAACAAAACCTTTCATCCCTCACTCCGGGGCCGACACATCTGGAGGAGAAGGGCCCTCAACTCGTTCCAATCCACCCCCAAATCCCAGAAGGAACATATTCTGAAATCTGTTTGTAGAGCCCCAGAGACAACATGTTCCAAATCATGTCGATATTCATAGATATGTCGACATCAACAACCAGATGCGACAAGTTCCAAGCCATGTTGACATGCCCATACGTGTCGACATCAATAATCAAAGTTGTCAGGAGCCAGAGGTCGTCACCATACAGTCGCCAACCGAGCAGAGGATAACTCAGATAGAAATGTCTCTCGAAGCAGCGGGTCCACAGATACAAACAAACACGGCAGGTCCATTGGCCGTCATCATGGAGGAGCTGAGGGAATTGCGAGAGAAGGTCAACATCATACCAGGAGTCCCACGTCCACTTAATGTGGCGACGCAAACCTGTTACGTAGATTCACCCTTCGGACGACATATTGCAGACATCGAGATTCCAAGGAAATTCACCGTACCATCTGTTAAGTATTTAGTTTTGTTGATGACTAAACCTCTCACAGGAACATGGAATGGAACTATTCTATGGTCCAAACAAACGTTTATGATTATCTAACCATGCAGGTGAACCATAGGATAGAACTCTCATCTATCCATAGGATAGACACCATGTCTAGTGTTAGTCCCTTGTGCATTGTATTCTGAACCCATTGCTGTACTAAACTGACCGTTCGAGAAAATTGATCAAAAGATTTTCAGAGGCAGAATCTCGAAAAATCAGATGTCGAGATCTGAATATCGAAATCTCAGATTTCGATAAAGGAGGCCCGGTATCGAGATTTGGGCTCGAGATTAAGGATCTCGAGATTTGGGATCTCGAGATTTCAAATTTCGAGATGCTGATCTCGAGATTTGAAATGTCGAGAAGTTAATCTCTCGAAATCTTAATCTGAAGAGTCAAATGTCGAGACCAGATGTCGAAACCTTTTCTCGAAATCAAGATTTCGAAATCCAAGATGTCGAAATCCTAAATGTCGAAATCTTTCAACCTGTAAAAATCAGATAATCAAAATCTGAAGATAGTTTCCTGTAGAGTTGAATGTCGAGATCTTCTGGTAAAGTTTTCAGCTCAAAAAACGTAGCAGAACCTGTAAAGAAATAGGATGTCGAGATGCCTAGCTCGAGATATCTCGAAATCAAAAATTGCGTAAAACACAAACTGAAGTATACCCTTTGATCGCTTTGAAGAGGCGATTCCAAAGGTGTAACTTTTACAAATTTTGAACAAGAAACAAAATTACAGAGCAAAAATTCGACAGAATGAACTACGTTAACAAAAAACAGAGTATTCTGCAGGAGTTCTTCTAATCGTTCTCGATCGGCTCTGATACCAATTGTTAAATAGGATCTCATATGGAGTCTTGTCGAAGCGCTTGTGGATGAAGGTTCTGTTCTGAGTGAAGCACGCGGTATTGATTGCCTCTGCCCACATGAAGTGAGGCAGTCTTGATTGGATTAACATGGTGCGTGCTGCTTCAACAAGGGTTCTGTTCTTTCTCTCAACAACTCCGTTCTGCTGGGGAGTTTTAGCTGCTGCAAATTGCTGAGTGATACCGAGTGATTCATAGAACTCAGTGAGTGTCTGATTTTTAAACTCGGTACCATTGTCAGTTCTCACAATTCGAACACTGTGATGTAGCAGTTTCTGGATGGTCCTGATAAAGGTCATAATGTTTTCCGCAGCTTCGTCTTTTGATCGAAGAAATTTTGTCCATGTATACCTAGAGAAGTCATCAACGATCACCAGAGTGTATTTGCGACCGTTGATGCTTTGTACTCTCATAGGTCCACACAGATCCATGTGAATTAGCTGCAACTGATGAGTAGATGAAGGTTCAGTTTTTGACTTGTGGGAGCTTCGCGTCATTTTGCCCATTTTGCAGGCACTACAATGATTTTCAGCGGAAGACTTTAGCAGAGGAAGCCCCTTCACAAGTTTCTTGGAGGACAAGGTTGATAGATGTTTGAAGTTCAGATGGGAGAGACGTTTGTGCCATAGGTTGTTCTGTTCAGTTGAAGCTTTGGACAGCAGACAAATGGAAGTGGTGGATTGGACGCTTTTCAGATCAATAGTGTACAGATTTGATGTTCTGTAACACGTTAATAATGTATTTCCTGTGCTGTCAAGAACACAGCATTGTTTTGCAAAGAACCTCACTTCCATCCCGTTGTCACAGAATTGTCCAATGCTCAGTAAGTTGTGTTTGAGCCCTTTGACGAATGAAACATCTTTTATTGTGACACTGGCACAGACGACGTCCCCATACCCAAGGATAGGAGATGAGGCGTCATTCCCGAATCTGACATTGCCTCCGTAGCAGTTGGTGTAGTTGCTCAAAAGGTGCTTTATTCCGGTCATGTGGGTTGAGCATCCTGAGTCTAAGTGCCACACATGACCGTCCTGCAAAACAATCAAATAAGATCAGGTACCCAACTTGGAGTGGGTCCTTCCTTATTATCAAGAAACACCTTTTTAAAACTTGCTTTGAGCAGTGATCCAAGGTCAGCTGCTCTTTCAACAAAAGATCTATCTTCGATGGGCTTTCCAATTGCCAGATCTGCTTTTGCAGTGTGTCTGGTTTTTGGAGTCCACCTACCATTTTCCATTTTGGTGGGTCTGATGTTGTGAACCCACCTTTCCATTTTAGTCCTTGTGGGTCTAAGTTTGGGGACCCACTTTTCAGTTGTAGTTCTGATGGGTCCTTGATTTGGACTCCACCTATCAGTTTTAGTTATGATGGGTCTACGATTGGGAACCCACCTTTCAGTTTTAGTTTGGATGGGTCTTCGTTTGTGGACCCACCTATTCGATTCAGGTTTGGTAGGTCTCATCTTGGGGACCCACTTTTCGGTTTAGGTTCAGGAGGAGAGTAGACAGGAGCTTTGTGATTGAACGGTTGTTTTTTGAGTTTGGTTTTGAAAATCTCCTCCTTAGAAAGCCGATTAACATGTTTCCTAGAATGAACTCTAAGGGCGTATTTCATATCTGGAATACAAAACGTTCCCTTAGAAGTTTCTTTCTTGGTTTTCTTTTCAGGTTTAAGCTTTCTGGAAGGCTTAGATTTAACAACATTCATATCACATTCATAATTATGGGGATCTGGAACAGAATAACCATAAGCAATACTTGTATTATAAATAGAACTTTGTCTAGAAGATGTCTCAGAAATATTCAGCTTGGGACTCAAGACTGAACTGTTAGAAGTTTGCTTTGTAGAGACAGAATTACAATTAACTTTTGCAACCTTCTCGAACATGGCCTCGTCTAAGCATTGATATATGAGAGTGAGAGCTTGTTGATCCTTCCTCCTACTCTTTTGGAGACTATCCCTTTGGGATTGATTTAAAGTAGCATCATCTTGAGGTTCCTCGTAACCTTTCTCAACAATCTCCCATGCATCTTGAGATCCGAGCAAGGCTTTCATGCGAATGCACCAACTAGAGTAGTTTTCTTTAGTGAGGCGAGGAAATTGCAATGGAAATAAGCCATTGACATTCATCTTTCTTGAAAGGATTGATGGCTCTGATACCACCTTGTTGGAACAAAGTAGTTTATGAGTATTAAAACTGGGTGATTGTGTGTGGAAAAGAGAATTTTAGAGAGATGATTTTGGGAGAACTTGGAACTCTTATTGATTTAGTTTTTGGCTTGTATTACAAATGAGTGAGGAGTGCTCTATTTATAGGTTTCATAGGATCCTTCTAGGCACTCCTACTTCCTTAACCTTCTAGAATATTCTATAGGATTCTAGCTGAGGAATAATCTAGAATTGTTTGGGTACATTAACTACTCTAGATCTTTCTTTACTAAGTCCATCTTATGGGCTAGCTAATTTATTACTCCCTCCGTTCCCCCATCAAGTTACCACTTTCTTTTTTGGGTAGTCCCTAAATTAAGTTCACACTTCCTTATTTTCCTTATTTGGAAAATTATCTACATCAAAATAGTGTCAAACAGTGCCAAATAGTGCCAAACAGTGTTTGAATAGTGCAAAACAGTGCACTCCACAGTAAAGTCAAATTTATTTTCTTAATATGTGTGAAGTCAAATCGGGAACTTAATTTAGGGACGGAGGGAGTATTTCTCATACAACTATTAACCCAATAAGTTAACTTCTAATAGACCCAATTATTATGGGCTAAGCCAAGTTTAGTTTCTAACAGAAAATGTCCATTGAATGAGGGTGTGCGTTGACCTTGCATCACTGGCCAATCCTCGCTGCAATAATTTCATGCGAGGAAGATGAAGATAATGTTCACTTGCGAAAGAGACCATAAGCACTTACCCTTAATTTGACAAATAGTTGAAATGAAATGTGCCAAATTGAAGCTAAACAAATTGCTTTCAATTTTAATTGTAGAGTTCCTCGGATTTTTGTTGAAATAGAACTCCATCATTGACATGGTAGGGCTGGATGCTTATCTGGAGTCCTAAGGCTTGCCGTATTTTGCAAATGAACAATGGTCTTTCAATGATGAAAATCTGCCACTGTGAACTTGCACCAGAAAGCAGGGACGGATCCAGTATTTCAAGTCAAGGGGGCGAATTGTTTTTCGTTAGTGTAGTGGGTGAAATTTTTTTTGCTAGTGTAGTCGGGCGATTTTTTTTTCGCTAGTGCAGTGGGGCGATTTTTTTCCCGCTAGTTTAGAAAGGCTTTGCGGTAATTTTTATTAAAAAAGAATTCATAAGTACATACATGATGATATTTAAATACTCCCTCCATCTCAGAAACAACTTCTCACTTTCCTTTTCGGACAGTCCCGAAATTAACTTCACACTTCTTTCCAGTTCCTTATTTGGCAAATTCTCTACATTCAAAAAGTGCCAAACAGTACCAAACAGTGCCAAACAGTGTCGAAACAGTGTCCATACAGTAAAATTTATCACCTAGTATGTTTATTTCCTTAATATGTGTGAAAATGAAGTTTGAAGTTGTTTACGGGACGGAGGGAGTATATTACATTCTAAGTTTAGACAATGAACAAATAACTTTGATTTTATAATTGTAGGTGCTTTAGAAAAAAGTATTGATAAATTAAAGCGTAAGAAATAGCAAATCAAACGAAAAATTATTTGAAAATAACAAAGGATATATAACATTTTATCAAATTATTTGAAGGTAAAGAGTTTAAAACGTGCACAACCACCAATGCTTTTTAAATAACTCATGTCATGTTTAACAACACGAATCTTATGAGTCATGAGGATAGTATGTACGTAGTATGGCATTATTATTTTTAGAATAATATTATTGAATTGCAAATTTTGAATTGCAAGTTTTGCTAATATTACAAAAGTATAGTATGTACGTAATATGAGATTATTATTTTTAGAATAATATTATATCGTTGATTCTTAGATTGATGTCTTCTCTATCTTTCCTCTCTTTTTTCTTTTATCGTTTATCTTCTTTATCTTTTTTTATTCTTATGTTATTTTTTATCCTCTAGCTTTTTTATGCTCTTTTATTTTTTATTTTTTATCTTTCTTATATTCTTGTGTTATTGTTATCTTATATTTATTTATCTTTATTTTATTCGTTTAATCTTACTTCTTTTTCTTCCCTTTCTTGTCTATCTTCTCTGTTTGACATCGATATCATAGATCGATTCATGTTAGCCGACCCCAAATTCTTTTGGGATTAAGCCTTGGATGTTGTTTTTGCTGTGGTAAAATAAGTTAAAATTTATTACCTATGCAATAAATTATTTTTAAAGAGTAAGAAGTAAACGAATTGTGTAATTTTAAATTCATTTCACATGATCGAAAAACTGTTTAACTAGTGTGTCTCGTATATAATATTGTTTGATATTTTACAAATCGAGTAATAATTATCTAATAAATTAAAGATAATTAAACATTTCAAAACTATGAATATTTATATAATAGGTATCCTAAGTCTTGAACAATAAGTGGTTCTATTGTTTATTTGCTTAAGTTATGTAAATTATTTTAGATGTTTCATCTTTTAAATCTCCAATTAAGTATTTCATAATGTAAGGCTATATATTAATTTTGAAACTAAAAGTTAAGGGGGGCGAACACATATATATCTAATTAAAGTATAAAAATTTTATGAAAATATTAAATATATTGTAGAAAAATTTGAAAGTCCAAGGGGGGCGGTCGCCCCCCCCCCCCCCCCCCCCCCCCCCCTTAAATCCATCCCTGCCAGAAAGCATGGGGTGCGTGTGCGTGTGTGTGTGTGTGTGTGTGTTTTTTTGTGTGTGTGTGTGTGTGTGTGCGCGCACACGAGCGTGCGTGCGCACGCGTGCGTCCGTCTGCGTGTGTGTGTGTGCGTGTGCATGTGTGTGTGTGAGTGTGTGTGTGTGTGTGAGTGTGTGTGCGCATGTGTGTGTGTGCGCCCGCACGCGCGTGCGTCTGCGTGTGTGTGAGTGTGTGTGTGTGTGTGTGTCTGCATGTATGTGTGTGTGCGCGCGTGTGCGTCTGCGTGTGTGCGTGCGTGCGTGTGTGTGTGCTTGTGTGTGTAATCATAAACTTCCCGATTGAATTTTTACCTAAAATTTGGTGAACATAAACTACACTTGGTGAAATCAGAAACATGGTAGTCAAATAATTATTTTGTACTTGCTCAATTTATTAAATGAAGTTACACTTTCAATAAAAGTTATATATTTGCCTTTATAAGTTAAATTCAATGAATTAATAGTTAATCCTAAAAGATTGTTTAGATTATTTAGAGAAATACTAGTAAAAATGCGGTCGTCTCCCTAGTCTCTTAGGGTTTGGTTGCGCAGTTCGTTTTTCAGCGCCGGTCCTCGCTAGCGATCGGCTTTGGCCTTCGCAGGATTTTAGTGCGCTGCGTTTTGTTTCGGCTACGACTTCAAGCTCCTAGGCGTGGTGTTTTGCTTTTGTGTTGCTGGTAGTTTTATGCAAGTTGGCTGAGGTGTTGGACAGTGGACGGTGACGAAACAAAGAGGGTGTTGGTTTCATCTCCGATGAGTTCTCTCACCGGTGGTATCGAGGCGGTGGACAGAATAGAGATGGTATCGCCAATAAGTACAAAGAGATGATGATTGAGGAAGAGTTAGTTTTTGAGGAGGATTCCACCGAGGAAGAGGGGAGTTCAGCCAATCAGCAAGTTTACCCTGCGGTAGGAACGGTTCTCATAGACAGGATGGTGAAATTTCCGGTGCTCAGGGATCTCATGGCTTCAATATGGAGACCGGGCAAAGGTATTGCCATAAGAAAATGGTGAAAAAAGGTACATGTTCACTTTTTATCATGCTATTGATATGGAACATGTTATTAGTGGTGGGTCGTGGATTTTCAAGCAGAATCTGCTGATCCTTAGGGCGCTTAGGCCGGGTGATGTGCCACTGCAGGTCCATCTAAACGAGGTGGAGTTTTGGGTGCAGGTACATAATGTACCTTATGATTTTATGAACATTGGGACAACGAGAAGAATCGGAAATGTTATTGGGAAATTTATTAGTTTTGACGAGAGTCAGTTTGAAAAAAACTGGAGATCCTATATGAGAATTAGGGTTAATATGGATGTAGGAAAACCGCTCAAAGTTGGCACGACTCTCAGAAGGGTCAGAGAACGGGGCACCGGGTTGATTTTAAGTATGAGAAATTGCCTAGTTTTTTCTTTGCATGTGGTATCATGGGGCATGCTGACATGCTTTGTCCCCTAGTCTATGAATATAAGGGTGGGGAACTGGTTAAGGCCTATGGGGCAAGCCTTCGTGTGCGGGGGGGGGGGGGGGGGGGGGGGGATAAAACCCGCTCGATAACTGGGAATAAATGGTTTATGCCAGAAGGTTTGGTGGGCGGCCGAGGAGGGTTTCAGAGTGGGGGCGGTGGTAGAGTGGGGGCAGCGGTAGGATTGGGGTAGGAGGGCAGAGCTGGGTTCTAACTGTGGTGGGAGGTCACAAGGTCCGCAACGAGGAAAAGGCAACAACAGCCGAGGGGGAAATCACTTGTGAGCAGAAGCGCAGGAGGACATGGGAGGAGGAAAAGGAAGAGGAGGCAAGGAGAGACAAAATGGCGGTTGATGCTCCAAATCACTTGTTTTTGTCATTTACATTTTTTTTCTGCCACACTCTTGCATTAGGTTGGGGTGGTGAGAGGTTTGCTCTAACCACGTTAGGCTCATTTAGACTCATTGTAAGATCATCGAACCATATTGCTTTTTTAAAGGTGATTGGTTCTGAGTTTGGTTCGAGGGTTGGTGGTTGGAAGTGGTCCTTTTATCTTTTGTTTCCCTTATTGAATGTTTTAATATCAATTTAAGCCAACTTGTTTTAAAAAAAGAAATCATAAAAGCAATGTCTTGAATTCAATAAATATAAAAAAATGTTAGAGTATCAAGTAATGCTACTTGTTATTTTCATCAGTTATTTTCAGTATTCAAAAATTACATATTGTTACCTTACCGATATTTCGGTATACCATCTTTCGATATACCGAAGTTCTGATTCTATAATGTTATGATATCAGTAAATTATCATGCATGTCTCTCAATACAATAAATTATTATAGACTAATGAAATATACAAAATCGATGTTGCGAGTGACATACTTTGCTCATTATTACAAAGGGATTTTGATATAAATATTACTTCCTCTGTCCTGTTTTACCTTTTTTATCTGTCCCATTAAATTTGTCGCATACCATATTTGGTAATATTTAGGTAGTTACAATTCATTCTTACTTTATCAATTCAATATCAACAACGTAATTCCATTTTTTCTTAAAAATTGTGCCACATCCTTATCCCAAACATAGTGGGACGGAGGTAGTACTAAAAAACAGAGAATGGGTGAAAAAGAAACATTTTTTCTTAAATTTCCAAAAATGTGGCTAATAAACACTTTCTTCACTAATGAACCATTCTTAACTTTTAGTTCCTCAACTAATGAACCATTCATAAATTTTAGTTCCATAAGATTGTAGCAATACACTCTATCATAATTAATGCTTTTTTTTAATTTAACATTATTTCAATTCAATCATTAACAATGCACTCTATAAGTCCATAACAATTAATGTTTTTTAATATTATTTATGAAGATAAATACTCCCTCTGTCCCTTAAAGTTTGTCACACTTTCCCGAAACGGATGTCCCAAAATGTTTATCATACTTTTTCAACTTTCTTATTTGGTAAACAAATCTATACCAGACAGTGTCAAACAGTGCAAAACAGTGTCAAACACTGTGCCCGGGCCCGGGCCGGTTCGGGCCGGTCCGGGTGAACCGGTTGGTTGGCCGGTTCGGGCCACCCGGCCTGGTGGGATCTCGGTTCGGGCTCGGGCCCTTCAAAAGGTGAACCGGCCCGGCCGGTTCGGGCCCGGGCCGAGCCAAATTTAATTTTTATTTTTTTTTGAATTTTTTTTAAGTTTTTGGGTTGGGCTGGGTATTTTGGGCCATTTGAGGTGGTTAGGGTTGGTTTGGGGGTGAGGGGGAGGGTTGGGGGTCAACTAGGAAAAGCCCAAAAAAAATATAACCGAGACCCGGCCCGGCCCGGACTCGGGGGTTACCCGGGCCGGTTCCGGGCCTCCCATACCTTGAACCGAGGCCCGGTCGGTTCAAGGCTCGAACCGAGTCCATCCCTAGCCCGACCCCAACCCCACACTCCAAGCCCCACTCTCATGGTCCTCACCCCTTGTTTCCCAACCTCTGCACCCCGCCGATCATGATTTGAAAACCCTAGACTCTGGAATCTTCACCACAATTCTAGATATGGCGCGGCAGAAAATTGAAGTAGAAAAAGCGCAACGGAGCAGCAATGTGATGAAGGTGGAGTCGACGATGACGAAGAAATCTTGCGTCTGTTGGTGCTAAGGAGTGGAAAGCTGCGTTGGTGCTGGTGACGATGCTGATACGATGGTTGGCCGAAGAAGAAACTGATGAGGGAGCAGGGGTGAAGAAAAGCTGCGGGCGATGGTGGTGTTGTGCCAAATTCAACTTTAAATGGAATCCTACTCTTTTTAAATTGCTTCCCAAATAGATACTCCATATAATATATTGATGGACTCAGGCCGGGTCGGGCCCGGGCCGGGCCTAGGCTCGGTCGGGCCGCCGGGTAGTATGACATGGGCCCGGGACCGGCCCGAGGGTTGGATGGGTCCGGTCCGGGCCGGGCCACCCGTCCAGGTCACGGGTCGGGTCCGATTCGGGCCGGGTCGGTTAAATTTTTTTATATATATAATTTATATTTTATAGTTTATAGTTTTATACGAGTATTAAAAACAAACTTCAATTGCATTTATTTGAAATGAAATAGGAACTACATTTGAAAATTAAAACAAACTTTAAGAGATAAACATTTTGAAAATTGTAATCAATCGGAACTTCCCGTACCTCCCGATCCTTTGGCTTTGTCAGATGACTTCATATGCTTGATTGCCATCCCGAATCCGCCAGAAACCCCCATGCTACATTTTTTCTCGCACCATTTGCAAATTGCGTACCACATCCCGGTCTTCGGGTCCTTCTGCTTATCAAAATTATACCGTATAATGGCATCTTGATTTTCCATCTTAACTTCTTAAGTATAAACTAGGGTTGGACTCGGGCTGGGTCGGGCCTGGGCCGGGCCTAGGCCCGGTCGGGCCGGCGGTTCTATATAGCTGGACCCGGGACCGGCCCGGGTAGCCACCGGGTCCGGGCCGGGCCGGGCCTCGGGTTTGGTTAATTTTTTTTTTTTGCTTAGCTACCCATCCCTGACCCCCCCCCCCTCACCCCCCCACCCCCAAACCCCTCCTAAACATCAAGCCCAACCCGATGGAGCCCAAACAAAAGAAAATAACCAAAAATAAATAAATTTGGCCCGAACGGGGCCCGGGCCTGGCCGGGCCGGGCCTTGTTGTGGGTGACCCGAGCCCAGACCGGAAACCCACCGGGTCAGGCCTACCGGGACCGGTCACTGACCGGGCCACCGGTTCGGGCCGGGCCGGAACAGTACCGATCCTGGGCCGGTTCTGGGTCGGGCCACCCGGCCCGAGTCCAACCCTAGTATAAACTATAAAGTAGATATATAAATAATAAATATAATATATTGGAGAATAAGAGAATTAGAGAGTTAAGAATATGATTTAGGAAGAATTGGAGAAGAGATATGAAAAAATGTTTAAAATTAGGAGTATTTATAGGTTTTTTTACCCCCTCCCCCCACCCACCACCACCACCACCCCACCACCAGCCAACCCCCCCCCCCCCCCCCCGGACCCCCCCTTTACCCCACCCAACGGCTATATAGCCGTTTGGGTTGTCCCCAGCCCCACCCCCAACGGCTAGTAGCCCAAGAGCCCACCAAACAAAAAAAAAAATAAAATAAGACCGGACCCGGGCCGGGTCACATTAATCCAGCACCGAGCACGCCCCGCCCATTCCCACCGGTTCGGGTGCATACCCGGTCCCGGACTGCCCGACCGGGCCGGTCCCGGACCCGCACAGTACCGGGCCGGGCCGGGTCACGGGCCGGGTGGCCTGAACCGAATCCAACCCTAATATAATACATACGGAGTACAATAAAATGAAACTGGTGATTGGCTTGGCTCAGTCTCTGTGCCAAAGTGAGACTCTGGACCCCATCTTCGGGTCTCAATTTTGTCTTGGAACCAGAAAACAGCTCTAGTCCCAATTCAAAAACCAGTTAATCCCAAGATTCTCAACTCAATCCCAAGACCTTGTCCATCCCTATCACAAACATATAAATTAGTTTTTTTTCAAAGTAACATACTCCCTCCGATTCTTAATGAGGTTTACACTCTGACTTCACCCAAATTAAGGAAATAAATTTGACTTTACTGTAGAGTATATTGTTTGGCACTGTTTGACATTACTCCCTCCGTCCCCTTTTAAATGTCCCATTTTACCATATTGGGATGTCCCTATTTAATTGTCCCATACCTTATTTGGTAAAGTTTGTGTAGCTCAAAATCATTCTTACTTTATTCTTACTTTATTCTTACTTTATCTATTAATATCAACCACACAAACCTACTTTTCTTAAAACTCGTGTCACCCTCTTCCGGGACATTTAAAAGGGGACGGATGGAGTATTTGGCACTGTTTTGCACTGTTTGGTGTAGATTTGTTTGTCAAATAAGGCAAATAAGAAAGTTTAAAGTTTAATATGAGACGACTCAAAAGGAAAGTGTAAAGTTAATTAAAAACCGGAGGGAATATAAATTAGTTTCTTTTGATTGTAATTTGTAACGTATAAATTAGTTAAATAACCCACTTATTATTTTTGGTTGATTAATCAAAATAAATCAAAAAAAAGTATTCTGAACCACATTAGTTGCTATCCAGTTGATTCCGGACTCCAATTTGAGAAAATGACCACAATATGAGCAAAACATAACTAAAATGTAAAATCGAAATTAATGTTTAAAATTCTCCAAATATGAATAATAATTTGTGATTGGACAAAAACACTCCTGAGGTTTGAAGCTATTATTCACCGGACAAAAACACTCCTATAAGGTTTGAAGCTATTATTCATTATCGCTGGACAGCAGCAGCCAGTCACCAAATCCCTGCCCCTGACTGAGCGCCGCCACTAGACCTCCACCGGACCTTCACCGCTGCCAACTCTTTGTTGCCGGTAGCCACCACTAAACACTAAGTGTGATTGTAAACCGTAAACCCTAATCTCTAATCCCTAAATTAAAGGGTATTTTTGTCCACACAACATTTGACACCTATTTAGCGAAGTTAAAATATAAACTCCAATTTTTGCACTTTCTTTATGTTCTACTCCTATTTTAGGCAATTTCTATATACAAATTAAACAGAGGCATGGATCATGGATGATTTGAGATAATTTTAAAATGCAATTTGCAACCTATTCATTTGAAAATAAAATTATAATTATTATTAATTAAACCTCAAGCCTGGACTGTGCGGGCTTTGACAACACAAATGGCAACTGTTTTCTCTTCACGAGCCAGAAGAGAATAAACGACTCCAAACACCTTCTTCTTGTCTTTGTTATTGCATTTGCTACATACCTGACGTCCTCTTTTTCAGTTTGCACCATAACCCATTTTTTGTATGAATGGTTGCACCAGTGACGAGCTCCACCGACTCCGGTGATCCACTCAACTCTATGTCGAACTTCTGAAGCAACATTGCTAATGCTATGGTTGACTCCATGAGGGCGAACTGGTCACCTACACATTTTCTTGGTCCACCACCAAAAGGCAAGAAAGCAAAGTCTGACATTATCTGAATCATCACACAAGCGGCCCCATTAGAATGCATATAAGAAAGACATTTCATCTGCATTCTATTGTGCTTTTAGCTTTGTCTGATCAACCATTTCTTTCACCAAACAATAAGGTTCATGCCATAAGCTAGCTACTAGTGTTTTTAAATAACATTCATTTGGTTGGTTGGGGGGACTTTTCTAATAAGCTCGCATCTTCAAAAAAATAAGGTCACGCTTATTTACTAAGGGTATGTTTAGCACATGTAGCTGAAAAGATACTTTTATGAGCTTTTTAGTAACTATTAGCTCTTAGTAACTGAAAAGATCTTAAAAGAAAAAGGTAGTAGCTATTTGATAAAAAGCTGACTGTTTGATTTAGCTCTGTTTGACATACAAACTTTTGAGACTAATTAATGCTAGAAGCTACATACTTATATGAGATGTGTAGCATCTCAAGAAAGAGCCTAAGTTTCTAGAATGTAGCATTAATTATGCCTGCCAAAAATTAGTACAAAAGCTAGAAGTCATGGACTTATGTCTGCCAAACATAGCCTAAGTTTCATGGAATGTCTTTTCAAAACAGCTAATGATATTTTTTGTTTATACTTCAATTTTTACCTCATTTTCTATTTCAAAAATATTTTAAGCACCCTATTTTACGTAATTTTGTATTTCTAAAATTGCTTGTTAGCAAATTTCTTCCAAATGCTATGAGAAGAGCTAGCTTATGCACTAGAAGTTATCAGATATACATTATAATCTTTACATTAACTTATAAGCTATAAGCTGACTTATCAGCTTGCTTTGCCAAATACGACCCAACTATTGCCACAGTGATTGCTGAATCCAGGGATGATAAAAATAGTGCAGAGTCATCTTTTTGGCAGATATAGCTCGATTTGATACTATTTGTTTTATTGTTAGATACTCAACTTAAATAATTTTAACAGATTTAGCCACTTGGCCATTTCAAATCTTACCATATGGGTTTCAGTGGACTAAATTAATTAACACGATAAATCTGTGCAAAAAGCATATTGCAATAGTCAGGTCACATATGAAGAACTGGCATTGTGCAACCAACATACAAAAACAATTAAACAGTGTCCAGAGAGCAGCTAACCTCATTTGGGTATAATGCTCCTGGGCTCCTACATGGATCAAACCCAGCCCACCCCTCAATTCCTTCACTTTCTCTTCGAACTTGAAACCTCTCAGGTTCAAACTTGTCTGGTTTGTCCCAAAAGTATGGTGACCTATGGAGATTATATACCTGTTTTGATGTGTAACTGAAACAATCAAATCCATGGGGACTATCATACCTTGGAGAATCTTTATCCTAAAGTTATGAGTCTATGAGTCCTAAACCCATTATACAGCAAAAAAATATGTGCACAAATGATAAGTAACAAACTTACCGAAATAAATACATCAGTACCAGCTGGAATTTCATATCCATCCTCATCACCGTTGTAACCTCCTTTATAGTTGCATAAGATTTTCAGGAAACAGTGACAGCAAATGCTTAAAGGTTCTATTCAGAGCCTGGATTATACTAGGCCAACTAGGGTAAGATAATACTCCCCCTGTCTCTTAAAAAACTTCCTAATTTGACTTTCATGGATTTTATGGATATCACATTCTTTTCTTTGACTTTCAATAACATTTCTTTTTACTGCAGATAAATATAGTGTAGAATAAAGTTTTGACACTGCATATCTACTGTTTACAGCAGAAGTGAATATTGCTTGAGGATAGCAATTAAATATCGATTGATACTCGTTATCAAAGTAAAACCAAACATAAGAAATAACTTGCTGTGGCATTTTTTTGCCCAAAGATACACTAATAAATAAGATCATGATGTGTGCAGAATGAAAATGATGTGAACTCTATGCGATGAGGCTTCCTCAAATTTGTGACTACACTTTTAATGCTGGTTGACTCAAATGTACAAGGTTCTTCCCATGGTTTAAAATATTTCAGTTCAGATCTTAATCAAAGCCCCATCATTCAAAAAGCCAATCTTGAGATAGATATGAAATCTTACCAATTTCAGCTGGTTTTCAAGACCTAATTTAGAACAAAGCCACTCTTGAGATATATTTCAAGAGTTCTAATGATAGATTTGTTTTGTTGAAATCATTTAAAAAGCCACTCTTGAGATATATTTGAGATATATATGAAAACCATTGAATTTAGGTGTTTCAAGTCTGTTCAGGAAAGCAACTAAAAATGGACAGATCACAAAGGATTCAGACTTCAGAGTACGCAAAAATGGATGAGATTTGAGAGGAGAATACGCCTCCTTAATCCCGTAGGACATATAGCCCAAATGGCATAACTAGAACAGTAATAGGACTAATAGACTATATACTCAAGTTTCAGATTTCAAATGCCCATGGAATTAGAGTAGTCTTGAGTGAATGGCCAAAATATTCATGCATTTCTTGAAGGATGACTCGAGCATATTAAGAGCCGTTTGGTAAAATTGGAATTGACTGAATCGGTTGAAATTGATGAACTTCTGGATGAAACAGTTGAATTGGTTGAATAAGCTAAATTATGGGAAAATTCTATTTAAATTATATTTTATTAATAAAATAAAGAAAAAATTACATAAAAATAGAAAAAATGATCATCTACACTAACTTCAGCCAATTCGGCCAGAAAAGTTACTTCAACCTTACTTATTTAGATTATTACACAATTCAATGTGCGAATCAAAAGTTACACGTTTAGTAAAAAGGTGACCGACTGGCTGATAAGACCGATAAGCTCAAAGACAGGCTCTAAGTTTTGTCAGCACTTTCCTTTTTATTCCATCCCAAAGTCATGTTCACTCTCCTAATTCAAACTTGACAACACTTTAATTCCCACATTTTATCTACAACTTACCATTTTTTTTTTTTTTGGGGGGGGGGCTAGTTACTTCTTTTGTAAGATAAAATTGTAGACCAACAACAATCTGTAATTTTCGTTAAAACCACGACAACCCCAAATGTATCTTACATTATGGATTGGGGGAGTATTAAATGTACCTAAACCCTTCAAAACAAAGATCTTATCATAAATTTGACAATTTAATAGGGTCTTGTCAAGATAAGTAATCATGTAACCTGGCAATTTATCTGGTCTAAGGGAACGCCTAATAAGCAATGGAGGTTGTGGATACAAACGCAACGCCTCCACAACAATAAGCCGCAAGTACCTGAAATCCATGAAAAAGTTTATTGCAAGACTCTGATAGAACAGCTCCAGGTATATAGAAGATTTACAGAAAAGATGAGAAGTATTCAAGAAATGACTCAAACTTCATTAAAGGTGAAAACCAGTACAGCGAAGCCCCAAAGAAAGAGACAGCGTATCTCTATTCTCCCAGTCCAATCTAACTGTCAAACCGCCTATCTAACCCAGTCCAGAATCATCTATTTATATCTTCCCAGCCTAACAGAAAGGTAGTTAATAGCTAACAACCGAAATAACTATCAACTAACTATTCTATTTCCTCCACAGACCCAGTTTGTTTGACTCCGGACAGTCGTTCAAACCTGTTCCCCTGATATCGGGAATCAAATCTGGCAACCAGGGCCTGTTTGAAATCATCCCAGCTTATGCCGGGTTTGCGTGATCTCAGCCAGGTTACCCAGTAGAGTGCTCCACCTTCCATAGCCACCTCAGCGGTAGCCACTTTCTTCTCCGGTAGGATTTCGTGTAATTCAAACGGTTGCTCCACCCGAGCTATCCACCCGATCGGGTCTCCCCCATCAACGCCGGTAGCAACGTCGGAGTTGGGTTGCACGGCACTTTGTTCACAGGCGGCGCAGTCACCGCGACACTTCCGACTCCAGCCGCGGCGGCGTCCAGCGAAACAGGTGGCACCAGTGCCTGGGTCAACGCGGCCAGCAAGGCAGCGATTTCTGCCAGCTTTGTGCCGTGATCTTCAAGCGTCTGGTTCATCCGGTTCTGCTCGACTGCCATCCGGGTTTGCTCAGCCCCTAGTCGGGCCACTTCCTCTCCCATGCGAGTTTGTTCGTTCTTCCACCTCTGTTTTAAGGAAACCTCCACACTGTTTAGGGCTGTATCTCCCTTGATAGTACAACTCTGTCCTTGTTGCTTCCATTTAATGATCTGGTTCTGGAAATTTACCTCCATATCTCCTAATTTAGTTAACCATTCCATACCCAGCACCACATCAGTACCACCTCAGTAGAATACGTTTTCTAAGAAGAACAAAACAAGCGTTAAAGAATACGAATGAAGAAGGCCACACTGCGACACTGAAGAAGGCGTCGCCTTGGGGAGTTGGATCTTCGCAGGTCATTATTTTTTTTAAAACTTGAGTCGCTTCTTTCAGTCTACGTCATTTCCGATTTCCGACCATAGCCTCGTTTCGGAATTCCGACTCTGTGCGTCGTATTCTTTCCCTACAGACACGAACGACGCAGATCGAAGGAGATCGATGATTCCGCGATCTAACGAGTGAACTCGTCGATCCGGCGATCTGGCTGCAATTTCCGATCCAAGCTGCGATCTTGACAACCTTGCGCGGACCCATTTTGTCAAAAAAACATTCGCATCGCCATGGCGAAGGCGCAGGAATGGCGAAGGCGCAGGAATGGCGACGCCATGTGTATACACCTCGCCACAGCCCCTTTTCATAGCGCAGAGGGTTTTTCGCGCCACATGGCGCATGGCGCGCGCGCCATATTGCGCCATCGACTACTATGCCTACATGACTTTCCTATCCAGGTTTCCTTGGGAAGCAATGGCCATTTCGAACTGTTCTCTGAACTCCTTAACAGTTCCCTTCTGTCTCAGACTTAGTATAGGGCCCAAGGGATTCTGAACCAAGTCAGGTTGGAAACGACGAGTCAGAGCTTCCTTCAATGTTTCCCACGTCCTCTGACGCGCTTGATTCTCCCACCATTTGAACCAGCTAATCGCTCTGTCCTCCATAGCTACCACAACTACTTCTATCTTCTCTTCTTCCTCTATGTGATTGACTCGGAAATAGCCATCAATTCTCAGTAACCAACCATAGGCATGGTCACCATTGAATAAAGGAAAATCAACCTTTCTTCCCCTTCGATGGTGATGGTTACGCTCCCGGTAATGATGGTGGTTACGGTGCGGAGAGTAGTCGGAATTTTCCTCCGATTCATCTGGGCTAGCTGAATGTGGTGAATGTTGATGGTGCGATGCGACGCGGAAGATGCATGTAATCTACTTCGTGAACGACTCTGCATCCTTTTCTCTAGATTCACAATGCTCGTTTGTAATGCTGATAAGGTCGCCGCAGTTGTTGCCGCTGTTTCTTGTTGATTCCTCTCCAGTTCGTTCATTCTTCCTTCCATTTTTGCACGCGTAAAGATCATCCACAGTGATCGACGTGCTCTGATACGACTGATAGAACAGCTCTAGGTATATAGAAGATTTACAGAAAAGATGAAAAGTATTCAAGAAAGTGAGAAACGACTCAAACTTCATCAATGATGGAAACCAGTACAATGAAGCCCCAAAGAAAGAGACAGTGTATCACTATTCTCCCAGTCCAATCTAACTGTCAAACAGCCTATCTAACCCAGTCCAGAATCATCTATTTATATCTTCCCAGCCTAACAGAAAGGTAGTTAATAGCTAACAACCGAAATAACTATCAACTAACTATTCTATTTCCTCCTTCTAGAATAGACCTTGCCAAAGTACTTATCCTTTTCATTAAGTGTAGCCGTATCCCTATCAGACTCAAGAAAGATATACAGAGTAGATCATTTATAAAGTAGATATGTGAATTGTTAAGAAATCCCAGCTAACATGAAAATGTCACCATTTAGCCATTTTTCTCTTTCACTTTCATGGAAATGTCACTATCAGAAAATTAAAAGTTGTTATTTCATTTCAGCAGCTTCCTCACAAAGAACGCAATTGACTACTGAGCTACCAGCAGAATGACTCAAATGGTAACCATTTTGGAATAAGATGCTCATCCGTGACAATGAAGGATCAAATCGATAAAAAGAAACAACTGAGAGACGGATGTTGTTTTACATCTGTAGATTAAACAGAAAATGGTGTACAAAAAATCTTAAGGTTTAGGGAAATTGCCCAAAATAGGAGCAAATGATATATGGAATTCCAAAATAGGACTAGTATGTTTTTCTTCCCGAAATAGGCGTTGTCACTGTCATGTATGAAAAATACTGCCATGATTGAAAAATATTGTCATTAATTATACTCCCACCATCTCATTGGACTTTGCCAACTTTCCTTTTTTTGTTGTCCCAAAAAACGTTAACACTTTCCTATTAAAGCAACTAATTTGTGGTTCTGCACATTTCTCTCTCCTCTGCACAAATCTCAACCACACAGTTTTTACTATTCTTATTTCTCACCTACTTTGCACCTGGCAAAGTCCACCGGGACGGAGGTAGTAATAAATACTGTCATGTTAAATGCACTGTACTGCAACTATTTGGCAGTCACGCCTACAAGATGACAGTAAATACTGCCATGTTAGTCCCATTTCGGGAATAAAAACATAGTAGTCCTATTTTGGAATTTCAAACCCCATTTCCTCCTATTTTGAGAAATCTCCCTAAGGTTCATGGTAAACTCATATCTGTTATAATGTGCTTTTAACTGAAGAGGGACCCGAACAAGTTCAAAGAGTTACTTCACTTACTCCAACTTTTTGAGTGATTCAAAAGTGGTTCTTCCCTGTCCAAGTACAATGTCAATTTCCGCCTGGGCTTTCTTCATTTTGGATGGATTCTTCACCAAATATAACACATTATGAAAGCCACATAGATAAGAATTAAAATGTTTATTGATGAAATCAATTTTCAAAAAAAAATGACAGTTATGGAAAAAAGAAAGGTAAGAAACATCAACAAAGAAATAACGAAGGACAGTAATTGTCATTTTCTTCCTAGAGACACTTTAGTATGATTCCACCTTCAACAGCCCAGCAACTTATGCTCTTTTTTGTTTAGCACTTTAGCCTTTTAAATAAATGTAAAAAAGATTCTAATCTTCGGATTATGATGAACTATACTTGTGCTAGGAGAAAAACAGCCCAGGTAAGGACAGCTGCAGTTGTTTCATGGCCAGCAATAAGCATTGTCATCAAATCATCTCTTAGCTGTCACATAGAGAACAAAACAAATGTGCAAAATATTAGACAATTACTACTGCATAGAGATCAATGCCGAACATTCAAGAACAGCAACATAGGTTTGCATGAAAGAATGATAAGATAATACGTACTATTTCTTTAGCTCAGAATTATTGTTATTATTTTTTAAAGAAAGCTATGAAGAAGGTATAAGATACTCCACCTGACGATCATCCACATCCACACCCCTCATATCAACTAAAAAACGCAACACACTTGCATCCTGCAAATTTTATAGTTAAGCCGAATTCACTGATCTGGATTTATAAATCTTTTTATGCATGATCACTAATTCATATGTTAAGCCGAAATTCACTGATCATCCACATCCACACCCCTCATATCAACTAAACTCATATCTTTATATGGAATAGGAACTACTAAACCCAGATAAGTGCCAACCTTAAGGTCTAGGTAGTCCCTCTGCTGCAGTTTTTCAACATCTGTTTCCTGTCAGAGAATACAATCACAGTGAAACAGAAACTCCTGGTATACAAATTAAATCCGTTTTAAGAATTACTAAAATAATATTTGCATTCGGAAACAATCAGCTAATATATGTGTAACATGGATTGATATACTACTTTTCATTTCCAACTCCGGAATCTTCTTTATACTTGGCTCATAAAATATTTCATCCATAACGAATTTACCCTTGTTTAAAACTAATTAACTTCTGAAGATGATAGCTCAAGTTTTATTCACTCCCGTCCGATAAAAGAGATATTTTATTTTACTTCATATACACATGGTTGTATGCAGTGGTGCTCCCAAAATTTACAGAAAGTGGGGAAATAAAAGACAAAGGTGATCTTAGTTTTAACACATATAAACATTATAAATCAATATATAAAATGTTACCATCAATGAAAAATTAGTTTATACTTCCACTTAATTTGATACCTTCGTAGTTTGTACTCTACGAAGTAAGTGCATGTTTTCCTATAGAAAGTCCTCATGGATTAAACCCGCCGGCAGATCCATAAGAGATGTGGAGGAGCTATGAACATCTGGAAAAAGCCAACATTTTAAAATCCTATAGATTTCTTCGGATGAAAATATTCCTGGAGATCCATGCGGTAGAAAGAAATATTTAATAGAATACGTATAGCTAGTATACTTCCTATAAGTTGTTTTTTTGAAGTATGAATACTTGATGGATATAAGTGAGCAATAGTCAAATTCAAACAATGTTATTTAGGCCTGAATAGTGAAATAAAATCTAGACCAACTGTCCAAGCACACCATGGATGGCCGAATTTTGGCAAAGTACATGAAAATCAAGGAGCCATTCAGCACCTAGTCAGATTTTTAGAATACATATAGCTCACAATTCCATTGCAATATCCCAACAAGTGGTTACTACTTACTAGACATGTATTCTGAGTCTGCTTTGCACTATAAGATTATAAAGAGCATCTGAAAACCCCAAAAAATATCATATATCTTCTTACCTGTCTGGTCTCTTTTGCAAGTTTTATGAGACCATCTAGACAGTCATTTATGACCTTAAGGTCATTCTGGAATTTTCTTTGACGGGGAACTAACCACCTTGCTAGAGGAAGCTTCCAATAAGGAATATAGAATGTCGATCGGTGCTCAGCTTCAAACAGAGTACCATATACCGCCTGCAAGTTGGAAAGCCTGACTAGTTTATTATTGGCAAAAACAATAAGGAGCTAAATTTAATAACTATGCATAATAATACATTTTTAAGTGCATAGACATGTCTCTATGTGTGTACTAAAAGTCTAAAATGATACGTATTAACTTAAGAGCATCATAGATTGCATATATAAGCTAAAAATTCAGCCAAACCAAATGAAAGAACCGTAAAGAAAAAACAATCAAACATGAACATAGTAGTATGTTATGGTTTATGAAGGATTACAAAAATCTCACTTGGCATTTGTAATTTGTACTCGTGATAGTTGGAGCTTTAACTCCATCATTTCCAATGGAGCCAAAGATTCGCTATTTTTTGGATTGGAAATATGATGGAATAAAGCAAAATGGCTCACTAAACTGTTTGTGCTTCTTTGTTATGAAGCAACGGTGAGTACACACAATTTTGAACCCGGTTTTCATCATGGGTCATCCAAAAACAATCTCTTTGTGCTTTAGTACAGGAGTAAGGCTGCATATATCCGACCCCCCTTACCCCACCAAAGGTGGAAGCCTTTGCAGCACTGGGGTATTGTTGTTGTGTTGATAGTTGAAGCTTTACTATATCATAGGATCTTTATTCTGTGTAGAAAATGCATCACTTTCACAGCTCTAAATGACATTGTATTCACACTCAAGCACCCGTTTGGTGAACTTTATTAGGAAGCAAGATAGATATTTTTTTATAATTTCAAGCGATTGACGAGTTTTTCTTACTGTACTAGTAAATCTAATTACACTTGAAAGCATATTTAGTAATCCCACCTTAGGTTCAGTTGAAGGGAGATAGAATAGTTTGTTTATTTCTCTTCCTTAACTTTATCCATTTTATTAACATTTACCATAACGAACAATACCTTTCATATTATTTTGCTATGATAACCATTTAGAATATAACTAGAATAGACGTTAATAAGTTAATTCTTGAAATACAAGATTATATATAAATATCACAAAGTAAGTTAACACAAAAGGTTATTATGCAATAAGTTCATACAAAAAGTTAAAAATAAGTTATTATATACTACCTCTGTCCCATACAAAGGTTCCCGTCCACTATATCCAATTTTATCACATTTGAGTTTTTTTGCTACTTTATAACACTTTTAATATAGTATTTGATTATGTAAATTTTATTTACTAAAAAAAGCTAATTACGGACAAAGATCAATTTACTTTATGGTTAGTCAAACATCGTAAACCGTGTGGGAAACTCTCTACAGGACGGAGGGAGTATTTAATAAGTTGTTGCAAATAAGAATATTTCAATTTATTGTAAATATAAAAAGTTAAATTGTTATAATTATGATTTATATTTAAAGATAAATACAATACTCTGTACATTTAAAGCTAAATATAATGTTGTAGAAAAATAGGATATGAAACTACTAGTAATCCTAAATATAAATAATAGGGAGAAAAATCAAATTTGACACTATGGTTATATACTTATATAGTTATATGTGAATCTCACATTGGCCACTACGGTCTCAAGCGCACCAAATTGGACACTATGGTTACATGTTAATCTCATATTGGCCACTCACTTACGATTCTTTTCTTTCTTCAGTAAATATTGTTAGTCTTATTTTTCCTTTTCTTTTTTGGTGCCAATAAACTAACTTTATTGATGTATTTTGTTTTAGAATATTTAATTCAAGTTATTAGAATATATACTTTGATTTTAATTAAGAACATCTCATAAAGTTAAAAATATATTTTTGACTTTTTATTTCATACGATTTTTATGGAACTTTGGGAAGAATCATTTTGTTAAATTGATTTAACAAAATTAAAGAGTTCAATTACATGATAGTAGATTTTTCATAATTGGTGATAAACTTATAGTGCTGATAAACTTACATAAGGCAATAACTTGTATTGTATTCCTTATAGATTTTGGTGATGTATAACTTAATTTGTTTTGGAATTATGGTTTTCATCGATGAGATACATAGACTGTCGAATTGAATTATTTCTTATTTTGTAAATAAGATAAGATATATTTTAATAAAAATCAGATTTAGAAACTTTGGTAGTATCGGAAAACAAAAATAATGCACCAAATTACAATGTTTTAGAGAGTTTTTGCTGTGAAAATAATAGTTATTTGCTGCGGTTCAGAACCGCCGCAACAAGTCAAAACCCTTTTTTTTGCTGCTACCTATTTGCTGCGGTTCTGAACCGCAGCAAAAAGCTAAAACCCATTTTTTAATAATGACTATTTGTTGCGGTTCTGAACCGCAACAAATACTTTTTTCTACTATTTGCTACCCTGCCAATTGTTGTGGTTCATAACCGCAGCAAATAGGTAAAAATGACCGCAGCAAATAGCTATTATTCTAGTAGTGAACATCCAATTATATATTCTAAATCTAAATACATGAATTACGTTATTTTCATTTTTAGGTATAAAAATAAAGGAAAAGGAATATTAATGACTTTCATTGACGGAATATGATAAACCATAGGTGGGTTTCCAAAATGACCAAAAATCATTAAGTTCGTGCTCATTTGGTCTGTTTAAAACCTTCGTGGCCAATATGAGATTCACATGTAATCATAATGTCCAATTTGGTCCATTTGAAACTCTGGTGTCAAATATGATATTCATATGTAATCATGGTGTCCAATTTGATCTTTATCCCTAAATAATATCAACTGGTCAATTAGTGTGAGATTAAACCAAGTATTTGTATTCATGTTAGAACTATACAATACAGATCAACACACAATGCAATTGAACTAATCCTATCCAATAATCCAATAAGATGTGCCAAGTGAGCCATGAGGAAGGAGATGTCTGCCACTCTGCACCTACCAATCGGAGAACCAGCCGACTTGAAATAAAGTTTGTTCAATCTAGAGTGGAAATGGTTATTTGATAAGTTAAGAAGCGATGGGTAGCACCCAGAGCATATGGAGTATGGATTTCACAGCCACTAAGGCAAACCAGTGAACCACAGATAAGTTTGAGGCAACAAGAAAAAAGACAAAATATAGACAAATTATGTTCATGTTTATCTAACTATTTCATGACACAGTACTGTTAGATTGCTTGGCATGACTATTTGAGACTAACAATTCGCTGAGACAAAAACATGCAATGGACATAAACTAGCTTAGATGGGTACTTCCCAATAAAAACCCAAAACTATTAGTGGCCAGTGTTGAACACAAACTGTTTCAATGGAAGATCACATGCTTAATAACTAACCAGTAACCAACACAGTTAAGCATGGACCAAAGTCTTAACAATGAACAATTCATTGTTGGATCTTAACCATAACATATCATTTCATCTGCATCTCCTACACTTGAAGAATACACAGTTCATATGAAGCTAAAAAAATAAACAACTACCAATTTTGAGGATTACTATGGAGTCTCCAGATATGGTATCCCATCTTTTTTAAGACCTCTATACAATCTTAATTCCATGCCACTGAAGTACTGAACGCAATATAGTTTCGCAATGCAATACATACCACATAGACATCTGCATCCTTCCGAAGTCAATCATCATTTAAATAAAGCATGCCATTATATCCCTTATTCAACAGCATCCATAACTTAAGCATTGCATCTTAAAACTTGTATATTAATATAAACATCAAAAGGTTCTACTAGTGGATCAATGAGGGTTACCAGAACCACTCGTGAACAAGTGAACAACTTAGCAGAAAAGGGTCGATCAGATAAATGCTACTCCGTATAATGTAAATGATACAATGACATCTAGTCCAAATACATGTGGGGAAAGCTTGAATTCCCCCTTGAACTAAGACCATGAGTCCCCAAGCCTAGTGAATGGAGTGATGAACCGAGTGATGAACACTACTATAACTCCCTATAAGCTGCCTATTTGGCACAAGTGTCCTATAATATTTGTTCAACCTGATTGCATTAATGTATCACATCAGTACATGGTATAGTATCAATTTTGATACAATGATTGGTTCGCACTTGAACTATAAGCAGAATAAAATTTATATAAAAGACAGTATTTCATATACTATTTTCATACAATATTTACTTTGATTAGATTATATTTCATATACTATTTTCATACAATATTTACTTTGATTAGATTATATTTTCATATTAAAGTATAATTTTTTTTTTTTACATTTTAATGTATACTCCCTCCCTCCGTATTTAAAGTTTGCTACACTTTCCTATTTGGGATGTATTTACAAGTTTGCTACACTTCCTTTTTGGTAAGCTTTTCCTTTAAAAATACCCAATTACCCTTACTTTTTCTACTTGTTATCTTCTCTTTCCTACCTTTTCACCTTCTCTCCTACTTTTTCTACACTATTCATTACCCCTACTATTCCCCCCTTAAATATTGTGCCAAGACCTAAAGTAGTAATCTTTTAAATACGGATGGAGTATTTAATAAAAATGTATCTTAAAATGTATCGATTTTGGTTTTGTATCTTATAAAAACTTGTAATATGCTTGGTTTCTTCTGAATTATTTCTTCTATACTCCGCATTTTATTAGAAAATTAGAACAAAAGCAGATAACATCAACTAGGAAGAAAATTATGACAAGGACAACGACATCAAATTGCTGCATTAAGTTGATGATTATGGCTGATCAGCATGAAGAACTTTTTGACTGATCAGCATGAAGAACTCTTTTAGTTTTGCTGTCTTTTTATGTTCATCTTATTAAAATGATTGCAAATGACTAATTAACCCTTTAGTTGTTATTTTTTATCTTCTTCGTCATTTATGGTTCATTGATGTTCTGTTGGTGCCGACTCCTCGATGCTCGCTGTCATCTTCGAATGGGGTAAGCAAAGGAGAAGATGCGTAGATGCAAGTAGTAAATTACTCACGTAGTATTTTTTACATGATACAAATTTGAATTTAATATTATTCATAAAATGAAGACAATACTGGCCATTCATATACTCCCTTTTATAATAGAGATTACATGCATAGAAATGCTTAAAACAAAGAAAGGAAGAAATCCTAGCAAATCACTTCCTAAAATAGATAAGCTAATATTGGTCATCATTGTCATTACCCCAGTGCCGTAAAGGCTCCCACCAACGGTGGGGGGGTCGGATGTACGCGGTCTTACCCATGTACTCCACAGAGAGACTGTTTCCGGATGACCCATAGTGAGATAAGCTAATATTGGTATTAAAAACAAATCAAAATAAAACGGTAAAACCAAAAGGCAAATGAATCCGCTATCACTTCTCAATCTTCTACTTGATGCTTTGATCATTATCGTTCCATAATCTTACAGTGTAGCATGCATCCTTACAACAACCCTCATGATTCATGAAAAATCAAGCTTGTGGACCTAAGGTTAAATGACTGGACCAATAAAAAGTGCCAGCAATCCTTATATTCTTGAAAGAGATGGAAAGTTTTTTGTAAAGGTGGACTAAAACGAAGGTGAGTAAAATCCATTAGAAATTCCCCTGAGACAATGGTAAACTGGGATGATCTTGATGGAGCAAAATGGATCTGAAAAGTCCAAGTAGTTTGCCTTGAGAAGTTTTTTAGCTGGGCTGTCTGCATTGCGTTTTTCTGGACAACATTGACACTATAAGTCATTGAGTTGTAGTGGTTGAGGTGGAACTTTGGTAGATGAAATGTTTACTGACAGAGGGTTCTTCTTCAGCTGCCAAGATCCACCAATTGTAAAAAGCTTGAAAGAGATGGAAAGTTTTTTGTAAAGGTGGACTAAAACGAAGGTGAGCAAAATCCATTAGAAATTCCCCTGAGACAATGGTAAACTGGGATGATCTTGATGGAGCAAAATGGATCTGAAAAGACCAAGTAGTTTGCCTTGAGAAGTTTTTTAGCTGGGCTGTCTGCATTGCGTTTTTCTGGACAACATTGACACTATAAGTCATTGAGTTGTAGTGGTTGAGGTGGAACTTTGGTAGATGAAATGTTTACTGACAGAGGGTTCTTCTTCAGCTGCCAAGAAGTCCACCAATTGTAAAAAGCTGTCAACCTGGTTAGGCAGTGTTTCAACCAATTCCTTTAAGGCTGTCGTGTAAGTTGAACCTTCTGCACTGCATTTTGCAGCTTGTGAAGGTGTCATTGGCTTGTCAACTTGCATAGTTCCTTCAGTATCACGGTGAGGAGGGAACACTGATCTGAGATTTCCCACAACTCCAAAAACGGAACCAAAACGTTGTGTACAAGGATTCTTCACGTCGTGGGAATGCATAAAAATGGACGAGAAGAAGGGGGCAGTGGGAATTTAGGGAGTTTCCTTTCCTGTAAATTTGGGGAGTTCTCCTTCTCCTTGATTTTTTCACTATTCCTTCTTTGGTACGTAGTATTTTATATAATAAGCAAAACTCACTTTTATAATACGGATGCCATGCATATCAATGCTTAAAAAAAGGGAAGGAAGAAATCCTAGCAAACCACATGCTAAAATAGAGCTAATACAACAACATCCAAGCCTTAGTCCCAAAATAGAGCTAATGTAGGTATTAAAATCAAATTAGGATAAAATAAATCAAGCAAACCATTCAGCTACCACTCCTGAATTTTCTACTTGATCTTTATCTCGCTGTGATCCTACAGTGAGCATGCATCACCCATACCTTGATTACTGGAGATTCTTTAGAGACAGAACCAAAATCATAATTGAAAACACCAAGCCCAATAATATCCAATGCCAAATTTGAAAATTCTGACTCAAGATCCAATTCCATTGTTTTTTCACCCTTTGAGCCTTCTGCTTCTATAAGCTTTTCAAATTTCAACATTGTTCTTTCAGAACAATCGGTGAATACTTTCGTCATAGCTTCCAAGTATGATGTGTGGAATCCAGGGGCAATGACTGTAAGTAAACATGAGTAAATAATTGGTATTAAGTATGCAAAAATAGGTTGTTTTGTACTACATAGGTACATAAGTACATAACTATTAAGGGTATGAAAATAAAAATGCACATAAAGTATGCCTGATATACAAGAGTGCCACACGTCTACAGTAAGATTTATGTCAGCATGGTGAGAAGAAACACTTTAAAGTAGTTAAATCGAGTCTAGCAACATATGGCATTATGCTGTCACTTTACCGACCAATGTTAAATATATCAAATAATATTGCGGTTTTAAACTATTATATAATGCAACATGGTGTGATGCATTTGCGAATAAGCTCATTACATGCATTACTTATCGCAAAGAAGTAGTGACACATTCGTAATTAAACTTTGACCAATTAGTGACTGAAGAAATGCAAAGCGCTTTTCAGGATTGAACCAGCTTAAATCTCAAAAGCCAAACACACCTCTTCTCCTTTGTTTCCAAGTATCAAAGTCGGCAGGTATTAGTCCTTTTCCCATTATAGGTTCCAAAATTTCAGCGAGAACTCCCTGTTTGAAAGCAAGAAATGCCATAGGTTGTTTTGTTCAACATATTCGTTTTGCTTATTACTAAATCTTATTTTGATCCAATAATGCTGGACTGAAAAGTTCAGATATAAAAAGCCTAGCCCAGAAAGACCAAATCAGACCAAACCATAGGATATGTTTGAGACAAGAAAATTAGACATGATAGCTAACATTCAAATCAGACCAAAAAGATTCAGGCCAAATACTAGACCAAAACAGATTTTAAAAAAATCAGACCATGTCACATTTTTTCAAAGCGAGAACAAGTCCATAATCTAAAAGTGAGATCCATAATCTAAAAGAAATAAGACCAATGCATGGCCAGTTGGCACTATCTCTCTGTACCAGTTTGCACAAATTCAAAAGAAAAATATCTCACAATAGAAAATATATAGTAATCTAAACTCTAAGAGATTAAGATAAAGAAACAGTCCTTACAAGAAAAGCTCCATAATGAGTGACTAGCCACAATGCATACCTTGTCATATGAGAATGCATTTTCACGAAGAATATGCCTAGCCACAATGGGGTCCGATACAACAACAAATGCTTTTGGCCCAAAAGCAAGTTTGTACACCGAGCCATACTGTTGATTCAGTAAAGCCAAATTAAAGATTTATAATATATATAATGAAAAAACAGGGTGGCAATGTAAACAAAAACATTGCAAATAGGCAAGTGCTGGCTTCAAGCATCAAATAACTAAGCATGTAGATTGCAAGTGAAACAGATCAATCATCAATGTTTGGTTTTTCAGAGGCTATTCACCAAAAAGTCGTTTGAAGGCACTAAATCCCTAAAAGGCAACTTCTACTACAGCGGTTTTTATATTTTGCCTCATTTCCCTTGCTCACAGGCAAATCTTAATCATACAGTTATGCATTAATTTTGTCATTTAACCATAACCACTACATACAACAACAACAACATTAACCCAGTGCCGCAAAGGCTCCCACCTATAGTAGGGTAAGGGGGGTTGGATGTACGCGGTCTTACCCTGTACTAAAGCAGGGAGAGACTGTTTCCAGATGACACATGATGAAAATCGTGACTAAAATTGCATGGACTGATTGATGCTTCATAACAAAGAAGCGTAGACAGTTTAGTGAGACAATTTGCTTTATTCTATCATATTCCCAAGCTAAAAATAACGAGTCTTTGGCTCCATTGGAAATGATGGAATAACCATAATCACTGCATAGTTTAATAAAATAATGATAACGGAGTGATAGCTAAATATTCGCTGCAATGAAGATACAAATAACTAAACAAAACAAGTAGATCGTGCTACAGTGCTATATAGAATACCTCTAAGAACCAATCGTACAATGAGAAGAAAAGCGGTTGACCAAAAAGATCAGAGACGGCACCTTCAGCAATTGGCATGGATCCAATTTTACTCCCACTCAACAAATTTGTGAGGAGATTGCTTGCATTGTCTAAAAAATTCATCCTTGGTTTCCTCTCATCTGTGCTAGTTGATTGGCACCTGTATTTCAGTTCAAATTCACTTCATCTTCCGTCAAGTAGTCTTACAACTTTTTAAGTTTTTACACATAAATGAAACCTTGTGAATGCATTATTGGAAAATAAGCTGAATAAGTGCTAGTCAACTGGAAATTCTGCTCCTATTTCTGCATTAAAAAATCTGGAAAATTACTTGGTCTAGCTTTGTTTCTATTTCTGAACTGTAGCCTATCTTTGCGCCTATACTATTAATAGGTATCACATTGGCATGTGCTATCAAGTGGATCCAAAGAGATTGCAAAGGGGCGAACTCGCAATGCAATCCGTTTTGATGGAACTACTCTGAATTTGGAAGATATGCTTACACATATCAAGTATATGGTGAACAAAGTGTTCTACTCTTTCTACCCGTACCATATGATTACCTTTTGAAATCACAAACTGTCTTTTTGTCACGGCTTGATGGCTGGTTGTTTTGCTATATGATTACTCTAGAGGTTATGCTTAGATAGCATTTGATATTATAGGGTATCCATACTTGGATATGCCTCTCTTTTTGTCCATATAATGTACATAAACCTTGCTTACTATATATATATTTACATTTCACCACAAAAAAAAGGTATCACATTGGCATATCCCATATAAGTACTTTTTTATGCAAGTATCATACGAATTGGAACCATATAGGCCATTTCCAAATAGTAACACATCACTTTTTTACTTGAAAAACAAAAACTTGTGATATCCATATTGCCTAGTGAAACACATATCAAGCCCACTTAAAAAAAATTGGTTTGTGGCCTTGTGCAAGGACATAACCTTACACCTTCTAATGATCTAATCTAGTAACCAGTATCCTAAAATGCTACTCCATCCATCCCATTTGTAAGATACACTACCCTTTTTGCGTTGATCCATAAATTGAACTCCACTAACTTTTTATTTTCTTACACTTTCCTTAGTGAACACAGAATGTTGTTTCTTAATTTTTGGAGGTTGGAACTGTAAAACAGTAACTTTATCCATTATTTTATTAAAACCTGTCCCAAACCCAAATTTAATTTGCATTATGGGACAGAGGGAGTAATAACTAGTTAATTACTCCGTAATTATTAATAATTGAATAATTCCAATTACTTTTTAAATTTTCAGTGTTGTTTTAAAACTCCAAATTTACTTTATACTCCTACGCATTTATTCAGATTTTGAAAACCAAACATATTGAGTATGTCCTGCTTGGAAGCTCTAAGGAAAGTGAGATGTAGGTAGATCTTACATCTACCCTATGAGTAAAGGCTTCCGTGAAGACCCCATGTTTTGGGAAGTTTGGAAGATGTAACATTTATTCATATTATTATAGTAATTTTACTAACTTTATAAAACTACAGTTTTACTTTTTATGCATATAAATATCCAGTGGGAATATGGGCTTCTGTTTTGGAAATTTAAAACATCTACTCATATCCTTGAAGGCTTGAACATTGATTGTGTTTTACTCATGTTTAGGTAATTCACATGAGTGTTTTCCCTAAATCAGAGTATTGTGTTTTTATTCCCTAAATATAAGTGCACAATCCATCTATGCCCTCCATAATTTAGTAAATTACATTTATCACACTCCAAATTTAATTGATTTTAAATCTGAAAATGTCATTATTTGAGTGCGGCAGTATATAGAATGCCATTATAGTTATCAAAATCACAATATTACTTTGAAAGCATAATTATTTAGATTTACTCTCAATTATATTTATTTTAATATTTTGTCATCAATATGAATATAGAAAGTTCCATCTTCTTACTACTCCCTGGGTCTGACTGATTTCCTTATTTAGTCATGCCACAAAACTTCATCATTTCAATTTAAAATACATAGTAATAAATATGGGATGAAAGTTGTTTTTCACTCCTCTGCATAAATCTCAACTACTCAACCAATTAGTTTTTGCCTAACTATTCTCTGTATACGTGTAAGTCAAACTTCACCAAGTTTGAGGGCGCTAGTATTATGAATGAAAATGTCAAATACAACAGGTTATATCTTTGTCCAGATGACAATATTATTGTAACATGTATTTTCACAAGACATCATTACTAGTGCATGCTGGATTGCTGGCATTATGATGGCATTACTAGTCTACAAGATGACACTTTTCCGGCTGGTTTTGCCAAATTTTGATTTACAATGATGGCCGCCTATGCAGCACGGAAACTCTCGCAAAAGAGTACGTTCCTTTTAGGAACTCTAAGGAAACACTCTCGAAACTCTTCAAACAAACATTTTTAGGCAAAAGTTGACCTCTCTTGTTTCTCATTTCTTCATGATATTCTCATTTCAGTGGAACATAGATGGCTGCTATAGCATGGTCGGCAATATCTGCTAGTGGATAGCTTTTAGCCTATTTTGTTTTGTCTTCTTTAATCTTTAGGAACTGAGGAGTACTTGAACGAGACAGGAAGTCAGGAAGAGTTAGATTTACTGACCAGTGCCACTATAAACGATAAAAATGAAGAGAGAAAACAAAACTACCTGATTCGACTCCCTCCGCTGGGCATTAGCTCCTTGAAAGGATTGGCATGGCTATGTTTATGACCCGGAGACCAGGAAGAATACAAGGGCAAGCCGATACAAGAACTGGGGAGTGCACAGTGGATTTGAGCAGTAGCAACGCAACATCCAATCGCCATGGACTTCTATCACACAGTTGGGGCGCGAGAATCCTAGAAGCAAGAAGAAGAGGCTGAGTCTGAGGATGAGCCAAGCTCAGACTTCTACCGCTGCAAGCATTCCTCTTCGTTTTACCCGTCTCTCCTTTCCTTCTCTTTATCCATATGTTCTCTTTTTTCTCTTTTTTGTTTCTTCTATGTTCAATCCTATCATCTCGATATTAGAATCTCTGTAACCCTATAAAATCAATATGACTCGTTGATCTTGTAGTGGGTCTAAATGAGCCTAAGGCTGTAAGGAAAGAAGATCCCTCATCGCCCAATCATAATGCAAGAGTGTCACGCACCGGACTTACCCGGACACGTCAACAACCCGCCGTACAGTACAAATAGTCAACCGCAGTCCAACTCATTCATACTATACAAGGCGTCTTGAATATCATTCACACATAGTACATCCATAAACAAACATAATGTAAAATATTCATTTAAAGCAGCGGAAATAGTTAATACAAGTGTTCAAGCCACACTTGACATAATTAGGCATACAAGCCCCCAAAAATAATTATTCTGAAAATATTATCCATGAGCATTATTATAATTGTTTTTGAAACAGAAACGGAGGAAGCAAGAACCACGTCTTCTCTCTTAGATTTTCCCGAAGCAACGAGCACTGGTAGCAAGCTCAACTTCTACCTGAAACTGTGAGATGGCCTCCCCCGTGAAGGGGAGGTCAGTACTTGGAAGCATTTGACAAGTACAGTAACAACTATACTAAGTATAATCAACGTTTCAATTTCTAAGACCCTCAATCTAGGGTGATATTACATTATATTATAGGTCATAACCTTCGGTTACACTGTTTGAAAATGTACTTACTTTATGTATAAAGTCAAGCAGTCGGCCCGTGGGCCGTATTCATTTTGAAACGTCCACCCATGTTTCCCTGTGACTATTAGTCACGATTGTCATAACTTTCAGTAAGTTACTTTTACCGTCAAGTGTCATTTCTCAAATTCATTAATTAGTCATCTTGGAGCCTCGCTCAATCTTATTATTATACCGTGCTAGAGCCTCGCTCTTAGTCGTCCTACGTCGTGCTAGAGCCTCGCTCTTAGTCGTTCTACGTTTTGCTAGAGCCTTGCTCTTAGTCATTCTACGTTATGCTAGAGCCTCGCTCTTAGTCATTCTACGTTATGCTAGAGCCTCGCTCTTAGTCAATCTACATTAGGCTAGAGCCTCGCTCCTAGTCAATCTACATTTGTGCTAGAGTCTCACTCTTAGTCAATCTACATGTGTGCTAGAACCTCGCTCTTAGTCAATCTACATGTGTGCTAGAGCCTCACTCTTAGTCATCTACATTTGGCTAGAGCCTCACTCTGAGTCAATCTACATTTATGCTAGAGTCTCGCTCTTAGTCATCCACATTAGGCTAGAGCCCCGCTCTTAATCAATCTATTTGATTCCTAAGCCAATTCTATGCCTAGAATCAATTTACCTTGAGTAGCCTTTAAGGCCCACTCCTAACATATCTTAGAGCTCATACATTTCGACCTTCAAGTATCTCTTATGACTACTTAAGGCATCTCTATTCACAATCTCATCTCTTAGGATTAATTCCATCATTTATTTATTTTAATCTCCTGACTAGTATTTCAATACTAGTCGGATAATCTTAGAACAACCAAGTTCTTAATTCATACTCAACATTTCATTTCAATTGATTTTCCAATCCAAATACAATTTAATCTTAATATCAAAAATATCACCTTTATTCATTCATGAATTCTATACATGAAGTAAAAGTATGTTTTATCACAATATTTTCATAGCTAATTCCATTATCATGCCATCACTTTCATATCACATAATCATACACAATTTCTTCCAAATTTGTATATCATGCTCCATTTACTCATAACAATAGCATTTTCATTAGGCATTATTAATCATTAATAATCCATGAAAACCACATTTTATTACTTTAGGTAATCTTATGAAATTAACTCACTAATTATAAGCAATATAGTCAGTCATCCTCACTTCGTGATATGCTACAATAGTTGTCTTTGTTAAGCCCCTCGATCAATCCCCGTTCTAGGTCGATTGAAAGTGGAAGACTGGACTGCTGGGCAAAAGCTGGGTGGCTTTCACGAAAGCCGGGCGACGTTCGTAGTCTGCAACTACGAACAGCTCCTTTGGAGTGGCGGTTTCCGGCGGTTTCGACTCTTATCGATTCCACAACTCTTCTAAATTAAATACCAACACTTTATAACATATTTCTACATTTTTAAACGTGTAGAACATCCCCATTAATCCAATATATGATTTCTTCAAAATCATATTCACTAAATATATTAAATAACTAGTTGGATGGGAATAGCATTCGGTTACCTAGAAACGAGCTCTCTTCTTCCCGGAATCCCTTTCTTTCTCCTTCCTTGCTCCAAGAACGTGTGAAGCTCCTTGTGAGCTCTCTTCCCTCTCTAAGTGGCGTAGGAGGCTTCTCAAAATGAGAGGATAAGGAGACTCTCCTCCCTTATCTTCTATTTTTAGAAGGTTGGGCCAATTTAGTTGGGTTGGGTTCGCGGGCTGCTCCTTTTAATTTACTCCGACCCAAATGACTTTTATTCGTTTACTTATATTGTTTTAGGCTAGTAGACCTCACTAAATCGATCCTAAAATGTATTGGATATTCCTCTCCAATGTTCCGAGCTTAAACCCCTTTACCTTTCTATTATTAGAAAGTGGCTCAAAAAGTCCCTTTATTTTATTCCTTTACCTTTTATCCGGCTCAAACATTCGTATATAACTTATTTCCTTATCCTTGGGCTTTTAACTAATTTAACGTGGTCCAAGAATATAATAGTTAGTCCCTCTCCATTTTTTTAGGGTCCGACACAATATGATTAATCGGTATTAACTTAATCAATTAATCATTTCTCATATGATTAATATTTTTGTAACTAGTTTTCAAAATGAATAAATATTCACGAACTCAACTAGTCATCCTCATCGACATTGGTATTTGTAATTGCTATTAAATTTTAATATTAATGTATTAATTAATCCCAGTTCAAACTGGGAGCGGTGTCACAAAGAGTCCGGCAAAAATAAGCATAAACGACAGAAACAAACACAGTCTGATCGAAATAAAAAAGCAAAAAATAAAGCATAAAAGTGGAACTTCAGCTGCACCATCAGCAACCCGAGGGGCTTCCCCCGTGCTTCGTTGAGCAGGATCATCTTCAGAACTCTCGGCGGGTTGAAGTACCCAGACCCGCCCCTTCTCCGATTTTTGGATCATCGAGAGCCATGTTGTCTCCCGCAGCATCCACGGCTTTGTTCTCCTCCCACATCATCTTGCGCTTCTGTTCTCTTAAAGTTTCCTCCCTAGTTGTTGCTTCGTCCTCCTCGGTTCGAGTCTTGTTTCCTCCCGCCACGGTAAGAACCCAATTTTGTCTTCTTGTCTCAACCCTTTCGGCGTCCTCATTCACTCCACCAGAAGTATTATCTTTCTGAGTCATAACCCGTCCACCTGAAGAACATCCCGGTACCAACCATTTATTGCCTCCTATTGGGCGAGTTTCCCCCCTCCACCCGTTCGGAGTCCAACCCCATAGGGCTTAGCCAGAATCGTACTTCCACATTCATAGGTCAGGGGACAATATCTGTCAGCATGACCAATGACACCACAGGCAAAGCAAAAACTAGGTAATTTTTCGTACTTAAAATCTACCCAATGCCCTGCTCCCTGACCTTTGCTAAGAGTCGTGCCCACTTTCAGTGGCTTCCCCACATCCATGCAAACCCCGATTCTCATATAAGAATTCCATTTTTCTTCAAATTGACTTTCATCAAAACTGATGAATTTCCCAATAAAGTTGCCAATGCGTCTAGTTGGCCCAACATTCATAAAATCATAAGGTACATTATGTAACTGCACCCACAACTCAACCTCATTAAGGAGAACCTGCAAGGGGATGTCTCCTGGATTAAGTGCCCTGAGTACTAACAGATTATGCTCAAAAAGTCACGGGTCACTTCCAATAACACGTTCCATATCAATAATATGGTAGAAAGTAAACAAGTACCTTTTGTCCTCAATCTCCTTAATGGAAATTCCTTTACCGGGCCACCATATTGAAGCCATGAGGTCCCTGAACACCGGGAATTTCACCATTCTGTCCATGAGGACAGTACCCACCACTGGAAATGTAACGACCGTTCCCAAACGGCCATTACGATACTCAAATCCAAAAGAGACTTGATATACAAAGAGGGAATAAAGATATAAAGTCTCGTCATGAAACTTTATTTCTTATATACATAACCAAACTTAATAACGAAAATGTCGTAACCAAAAGAAACTGTCCTTAAACAAAACCATTACACCTGATCAGGATTTTTAAAAGCAAAGCATTTAACCATCCATAAAAGTATCATAGTACTAAAGCAAAACATAGCAGCCAACCAGGTATTCTCCGTTAACCCATCCAAAACCTTGTCACCAGCTCCGTACATCCCCTCATGCTTCCGTTCTTCATTTATTACCTATACATGAGCACACGAGAGAATAGAATTCTCGTAAGCAATAATGTTTAGTAAGTCACCATTACATCCATTAAAACAACGGAGTCTTAGCTAGCCATAAATAGATACACAAGCCAGAATACTCAACTCATAAGACATAACCACATACAAAAACACATATCATGACAAGCAAAAGTTTCAAGTATCGAAACCTAAGAGGTTTCCTTATTCATCATTCTTTCTTCTCATTTTTCGTTTGAGTTTATGGGCCTGTAGCTCGTGTCATGGCCCCTCACCGATGACCTCAGGTAGCTAGCCCGCAGCCCATCAGAAGTAACCTCAGGACTCCCCGCAGGAGGATGTCCCATTACACTCAGCTCAGGTAGTTACTTGGGGGCACGTCTACCTTAGAACATTACTTATCAATCATTAGTTATCATTACCATTATAACTTCCTTTAATTTCATCATTGGTTCCATATGAACCCAAGCTAAAACCAAACATAGGACTTGAATACCTTACATCTGATAATTCAACAACTCTACGATTAACACCACCTTTTAATACATACACATCACATGGAATTCACATAACATCATGCCACACAATTTCAAGTATCCAAGCAAATGTATCAAATTCATAATTAGCTAGACTTTCATACTTTATTTAGAACTACGTATAGGTGGTGATGACTTACCTGATTCACGCGGATTATTCACCCTTGTACGTGTGTGTACGGCATCCACGAGCAATTGTTCTTCGATGAGCAACTATATAGGATTTATACTTGTTCAACTTGAATTCATGTTTTTATTTAAAATCCTAAGGCTTAGGAATAAGAAAAACTCTACAAAACCAGCCCCTGAACATGATAAAGATTCCGAAATTCCTACATCCAAAACGATCAAATCCTCGGGTAACTAGATAACCAGGAACCGGTTTAAATTCATAATCAAGAATCAACATCAATTGACTAATTATCATAATATCAAGGACTCCATGTATCTATTTAGAATCAGCCACTAAACATTAAGAATCTTCCCAACTTCTTTCATTAAATTGGCATAACATTGGGGTAGCTAAATACTCGAGAACTAATTGAAGTTGTTCAATCAAGGATTAACAACAACTCCACAACAACCTTATTATCAAGAAAATCCATTAGTTTTCATAGAATCAACCCAAAATCGATCAACCCTAGTATAATCCAAAAACAAGAACTATAACTTAAAATACAGAAGAAATACTTCAAGTGTAAAATCTTACCAATTGGTGATCTTTTGTCACGCCCGGACCTACCCGGACACGTCAACAACCCGTCGTACAGTACGAATAGTCAACCGCAATCCAACACATCCATACTATACAAGGCGTCTTGAATACAATTCACACATAGTACATCCATAAACCAACATAATGTAAAATATTCATTTAAAGCAGCGGAAACATTAATGCAAGTGTTCAAGCCACACTTGGCATAATTAGGCATAAAAGCCCCCAAATAATTATTCAGAAAATAATATCCATGAGCATTAATGTAATTGTTTTTAAAACAGAAACGGAGGAAGCATGAACCACGTCTTCACTCCTAGATCCTCCCTCGAAGCAACGAGTATTGGTAGCAAGCTCAACTTCTACCTGAAACTGTGAGGTGGCTTCCCCCGTGAAGGGGATGTCAGTACTTTGAAGCATTTGAAAAGTACAATGATAACTACACTGAATATAATCAATGTTTCAATTTCTAAGACCCTCAAATAGAGTGATATCATAATATATATGATAATTCATATTTTCCCAATATTATCTTTATAATAAGTTAATTTATTAATTTGTTGGCACGTGGCCCCCTTTTTATCCCTTAAGGCCTACCCCTAGTATAACTTAAAGTTCATACCTTCCTACCTTAAAGCATCTCTTAAGACTACTTAAGGCATAACATTTCACAATCCAACTCTAGGATCAATTCTAGCAATATTTCACTTTAATGCCCGACTAATATATTAATACTAATCGGACTAATTCCAACAATCCAATTTCTCCGTTCATAGTCATATAGACAATTCAAACTGATTTTCCATTGAAAGTATCATTTATACCAATATACAAAATATCACTTTTAATCACTCATATATTCTTATATGAAGTAAAAAGTATATTTCAGCATAAGTTTCATAGTTAATTCCACTATCAAGTCAACATACTCATAACACATGATCATACGCAATTTACTCTTAAATTTGTATATCATGCTCCTTTCCTTATAGACAATAGTCTACTCATTCTTAGCCATTATTAATAATTAATAATCCATACAAACGCATTTAATTACCTTAGGTAATCTCATGAAAGCCGGGCAGACAGCTCCTTTTGAGTGGCGGTTTCCGGTGATTTCGACTCCTATCGATTCACCAACTCTTCTAAGTTAAATACCACCACTTTATATCAATATTCTACACTTTTAAACGTGTAGAAAATCATGGTTTAATCCATCATATGATTTCTTAAAAATAATACAACATGAAACTAGTTAAAAGAAATAATAGTTGAGTTCTTACCTCAACTCTAGCTTTTCTTCTTGAATTTTCCCTCTTCTTGGTTCCTCAAGCTAAAGGATTTTGAGAGATGTTCCTATGCCTTATCCTTTTCTTGCTTGGTTCGAATGATCTCAAATGGAAGGAGGAGACACTTCACTCAATCACACACCGAGTACAATGCATGAGTGAGACATGGGGTATGGGCTTTTGTCTCAATGAGACTTCTCATTTCACTCATCCGCACCAACCATTGTTGGTTGTCCCCCTCCCCATTATTTGAGAGCCTAATTGGCTAAAAGGAAATGCCAAGTGGGTGTAGGAAGTCCCTCCCAATTATTCCCTCTATTTTGGCAGGTTGGGTCAAAATAGCATTCGGGTTGTCCAAACATTTTCCTCAACCTCAGTTGGCATTTTATTGGGCTTCTATATTTATTATGATGACCCAAATAATTATTTGTAGCTCATTCTCAATATAATGGACCCGATAAATAATTTAATTAATCACGCATTAATTAAATATACCAATCTGTTACACGATTTTTATTCGATGGGAAATTCAAATACATATTGAATTTCAAATTCAAGTATATCCGAGAGCGGTGTCACATCTTTGATGAAGAAATATGTTCAATTTGAGCTTGAATCACCTTGGGAAGGGTTTGGGAATGGTTTATAGAGAGAAGGACGAGTAGAGGTCGGTTTTGGGGTTGAAAGGTGTTTTCTGCACTTAAAATACGTTTTGCACCGATTGTCAAAAACCACCGGACCGGCGCCGGTTTGGCCCTGACCGTGCCGGTTGTGCTGCCAATCTGCCGGCCAACATTCTGTGTTGGACCGGATCCGAACCGGGGCCTCCCTGGTGCCGAAAACATGATTTCTCATCCTAAATTGATCCCGATTGTTGCAGTTTACATCCTAGACCCCCGATGACATTTTAATCTAAATTTCAAACATCCGGATACTATCTAACATGAAAACTAACTTAATATACCGTTACATCCGAAATAAAACGATTATTACGGTGTAGTTTCATTGCTCATCGGATCCCGTCGCATGTCATGTTCAAACATATTACAAGTACGTGAGTTCAACACAAATATCACAAAGTATATAATCACATGGTATCCCTAAACTTTACATGTATAATGCACAAGATTATATGTTATGGCATGATCATATTGATTAATTAAACACATAAAGAGTAGATAAAAAGTATGGGCGTTACAGAGAAGATTTCTTTGCTATTCGAGTTCCCCTCCTCTTCGTTGGTTTCATCATCAAACACAAGTTCTTCCTCTTCTCCTCCAATGGATATATCATTGTATTTATTTGCAATATCCTCCATCTCTGACATTTACCTAAATCTCGTCCGAACACAAAGTAACAAAAGAAACCTCTGCCACAGACGTGCTGCAACCCTACGGCAGAACAACCCTTTGCCTTGCTGCTCTGCGACGCCCCAAGCGACACCCACCGAGTCGTAAATAAGCGAAGGCCGGCGAATAGAATAGAAGCAAAATGAGACTATCTCGTGCCCTCCTAGCCGAAGAAAATGGACCACACTGATGTGCGCACACCTTAAACCCTAAGCATTAGGGAGACGACCGCTTTTTTGTATCTTTCATCTTTATTATTTCCAATCTTATTCATTTTTTATTTATTAACTTTCATCTTCACTATATCATTATATGTCATCTTTTATCTCGCATATTTCATTATCATTAGAGTTGTAATCACAAGAAGTGTCTCCTGAAAATAATCGGAGTCGGAGTCACCCAAAATGTATAATTTGTCAATAAGAAAAAAACGAAACTGGAAAACTAATAACACTTTGAATAATTTCGCAATAAAAAATTGTGTATATAGACATTTGTTTTCTTTCATTGTTTGTGAATATAGACAAAAATATTGCACATAGTCAAAGTTTGGTTACACATAAATCAATGTTTGTATACACATATAAAAAAAGTATGGATACAACCACTTTTGTCTCTAAGGATAACTAATGTGAAGGTTGGGTTGTATGTGTACATAGACAAAAGTAAAGGTACATAAACAAAAATATGACATATAGACAATAAAGTAAAGGTACAAACAATTTTTGTTTGTATACTAACAACTATTGTTTGTATGTAGACATTGGTTTGCGTGTATATCACATTGATTGACGCACTTTTTTGTAGAAATGTCAGGGTAGTTGTACAGAAACCAATGCATGTGTACACAAACGTTAGATGTTTATATACATACAAAAAAATGTATGTACTTATACATTTTTTGTATTGTGTACAGAGACATTTTTTCGATACGGTGCAACCTAACCCTCACTTTTTTACAATATGTTTTTGTCTGTGTGCACAATTCTAAAAAGAAAATCAGCGTCTATATAAAGACATTTTTTTTTTGCGTTGAAGTTTTATAAAATATTAGTACGTACTAGTATTATGGTTTCGTCTTTCCTTATAGAAAATATATGTCATTATTGAGCACGACATGGACAATATTTTATACACCACACATACAAAAAAATCTGATGGTCATTCATCTCTAATTTTCCGGCGACTTTCCGGCTATTCTCAAATATCAATTTTTTTGGTGCCCTAACGAAGTGATGATGATGATGATGATGATGATGATGATGATGGAAGGTGATGGTGAAGATGAAGTATGAATAAAAGGTAAAAAGGATGAGGGGGAGGGGGATACAAAGAGGAAGAAGAAAGAGGAGTTGAGGAGGAGGGGGAAGGGGGAGGGCGAGGATGAGGATGAGGATGAGGAAAGAGTAAAAAAATTAAGAAAGGTGTATATATTTTTATAATTCAGTTTTTTATGTGGATTGAATTTGCTTCTAACCACAATCGGGATAAGTAGAAGGGAAAGATATCTATATCGTTGTTAGAATATATTTTATTGTGTTCAATTTAATTAGATTTATCTTTTTTAATTAGGCTTTAATTAGTGGGCCTTTGTAATTAATTAGGGGTCATTTAATTAGATTAATCCGGCCCATCCTACTTTAAATAGGATGTTCGGCCATCCCTCTATAAATAGAATGGGAATGGACCGAACAGCCTGAGGGTTTCACAATTAGAATAGCCATATCATTCTCGAAACTCTCACACTAGAATTCTAAGCCTCTACACATTCTATTCCGCATATTATTCTGGTAGAGCACGTAGATTAGAAATTCTCTCTCTAGTTGTTCGAGTATTGTGTATTGTTCTTAATGGATTCATCATTCTATATACACAGTATACGTTATTGGTGAAATTCATGTTCTAATGTTTTAATTCTTTCTATTATTATTAGAATATTCGACTGTTGAAATCTGGGCATATTACACATAATTGGTATCAGAGCCTCAGTGCAATTCTGTTCATGTGATTCGTTGAATTTTTCTAGAATTAATTTGATCAAAATCACAATCTTTGGTTGAATTAATTGTTAGATCTGTTCTTGGTAATTTGCTAATTTTGGAAGTCTGCTACTACAATGAAAGTCACGAAAGAAGAATCCCAGTTAAATTCGGTAACTGATTTTCTCGCCCATCCGAAATCTAATTTGGAAACCCGGTGAAGATCTCAGATCCTGTCAGGATTTCGCTCATCCGAAATCATTTTTGGAAGACCTTCCGAGTTTTGCATCCGAAATCTCAAATTCGGACCACATCCGAGATTTGAAGACCCGAGATCAGCATCCGAGATCTACAGACCCTAAATAAACTCTGGTCCGAGATTCTTTTATTCTTCCGAAATTCTCATCATCCGAAATCAATTAATTAGCAAACCCGAATTTTTTCTTTACACGAACAGTTCTCGCCTTAAGATCAACAACAGTCATGGAAGCATACACACTTGGAAGTGATTCAAGACCTCCTCTGCTTAGAAGGGGAGAATTTGCTGTCTGAAGAGATGGAAGAGATGGAAGATACCTATCAACGTTTTCTCACGGTCCCTAACGAGATGAAGAAGATCAACATTCGCAAAAACCAATATGGAAGTTAACTGTCGCTTCCTGAGGTCTCTCAAGCCCAAATGGAAGAAAACAGCCAAACGAATCAGACACAACAAAGATCTGGATGAGCTGACCATCCACAATCTCTTTGACTGTTGATAACCGCTTACGCGGCGTTGTAGTAAAACGGAGTTTAACCTTTCGGTTTTTCCCCGAGTATCGTGTCTCTTGAGGAATGACGGAGGAGTTTTCTTAATTTATTCTTAGTCACGGGCTATCGCTAATTGTTGGAAGCTTTTTCAATACAAAAAGGTGATTGTGTTCTAGACTAGGCCAATTTGCACAATTATACTAGGAGCGAATTTCAACTAAATATTTAAGATCAAATATTCTAAAGATTAATGAAAAGATTGAGGCAAGTAAGGGCAATGAATTGAGTAATTGGAAATGGATATATTCTTGGACCTAGTAATTAGGGGAATTTAAAACTAAAATTGGACTAATAATTTCTTTTCTCATAGACAAGAATAGAAATTACTTTCATTAATTTATCCTATTTCTAGGTTTCATTAATGTATTCAAAAATGGTTGGCTTGAATTAAATTCTAATCTCATAGGCAAGGCAGAAATAATTCTCCAAAATTTTAATTAATAAAAATAGCCAAATTCATTAACTAATTATATTCATATTTAAGCAATTTGAATTTATTTCTCATAGACAAGATGTAAATCCATTTCATTAAAATTATTCTATTTCAAGGCCTTATTAATGTGCTTGAATAAAGTTGGCTCAAATTACTTTCTAATCTCATAGACAAGTTAGAAATAATTTTCCAAAATTTAATTAATGAAATTGGCTAACAATTATTAATTACTAATTCATCAATTTGAATAACTAGCTCAATTAATTAATTTTAACCCCTAATTTTCGGCTAACCAGTCAATCCATATTCCTTTACTCAATTCATGCCCAAAACAAATTTAGCTACTAAACATTATTTTTGCATTCAACAATATGGTAAATAAATTAAACATTAACAAGGAATTAAACATGTATAATAGAAAAAATTAAACAAAAATAATATATTGTCAAAATAAACTTTCTGGAACTACAATATGACTTTCTGGAATTTTTTCACGAATTTGTAAACCTAAAATCCAATTTTAACAATTAATTGATAATTTTCCCACTTTTAACTATAAAATACAAAAGGCAATTAAAAATAGGCTAAATTCGTTCTAAATTTTTTATTGACTACTGGGGGTGATACTTCATTGAAATAAACTGGAATTAGGGCCGAGACTATTTTTTTCCTATTTTTGTGTAATTAATTTAATTTATGCAATAATAACAACTAAATACCGAAATTAATTCAAAATTACTTGCACTTCGTGAAAATTAACTTTCTTCGGATAAATAACAACTTTGAGGCTATTGAACAACTATATAATTAATTGGAATGAATTCAACATCAACAACAATTTTATTTAATTTATGGAAGAAAATGCGAAATACTAGATAAATATTCTGGAAAAATTCGAAGAACAGATCGAGAAAACAAAGCACAGATTCAGATTCTACTCGTTGAGAGGATGAAAATACATATAAAGAACTTACAATTTGAAGCTAAAATGAAGAAGATATGAAGATTTGAAGTTTCTCTCTCCCAAAAGACCTTGGAGCTGCGGAAATGGCTGAAGAACTGGAACTTTTTGAACTGAATTAGGGTTGGAAGATGTGTGTTTGAGTTCAGAAAAAATCGGGCTATTTATAGCACGAAAAATCTCGTAGGCGGCCAACCAGACGGCCACCTCTGGCCCTGTCCCGGTCGCCTTCCGTCACGTCACCGACACGGCGTGACGCCGGTCACCTCATCCGCCGCAGGCGGTCCAGCAGGCGGCCACCTGTCATTCCTGTCTGGCCGCCTGCCGTCAAATCCCACCGGCCGGTGGTTGGTTTGTCGCCTTGTGCCGCAGGCGGTCATCGAAGGCGGCCGCCTTCCGTCCAATGTCGGTCGCCTTCGGGTTTTCCCCGGTCCGGTCAAATTTCTAAAAATGTTGACTTTCCAAAAACAGCGGTAGGCGGCCAAATCCGGGCGCCTATTTGGGCGCCTGTGAGGTTTTTTGTCTGGCTTGTTCTGTATTTTGTGCTCTTCAACTTTCCCTTCTGGATCACTTTTAAATTCTGCTTCCTTCTTTAGGTATGATATCATTTGTCACTCAAATTGACACATTTTGTGCTTAAATGACCCGAAATTTCATCAAACATATCATGGACGTGATTTTTACCTGATTTTACGAAACTTGAACCAAAATATATAAAACATGCCTTGTTTTTCTATTTTTCAATCCAAAATCACTTAAATTTGATAAGAAAAATAAGTACAAAAATGGACTTATCAATCTCCTCACACTTCAGCGTTGCTTGTCCTCAAGCGACAAATTAGTTGCAAACACACTCAAAAAGGTAAAACCTGACTGAATCACAATCGAATTGCTATTAAAGAAATAGAAACAAAAATCTCCCTTTTTTATTGTCAATTTTTTAATATGTTAGAAAAATCACCCAAAATACAAGAATTTAAAATTATTATTACTAAAGAAACTATTGATTATGTTAAACCACCAATCACTTCCTATCCCAAGGTTTTCATGATTCTAAATTGGAAATTCATCTATTTTTTTTACTCATTTTCACTCTTGTTGGCGGTGTAGTCTCATGGTGGATGTATTGTCACAGGCTATGGTTAATGGATAAAATGGAGCCCCCCCTTTTTTTTTGTTTTTTTGTTGGAGATGGAATTGTTCAAGGGGATGATATAGTGCCAGCGGGAAGGGATGGATAGGTATAACAACACATGGGTGCGATAATCAGAATGGAAAGCTGCAACACTTAGCCGCATATGTAATTTACACAACTCGGCCGAAAGAAAATAGCTCTTGGAAGCAAAAAATTTGTTTGCTGGGTAAAGAGAGAAGGAGCTAACCGCAGAGTAGATGAAATGAGTTTTTTTTATGACTAAAATGAATGTCCAATTAAAACAAATTTAGCCATTTACTTTCACAACCAATAAACCATAGCAATTTCAAGTTTTCTAAAAATAATAATAAAAGTAAATTCTTATAATAAGGGTGATTCTCTAACCTATTATGTGATTGATAACAATTGAGAAATTAATGTTTCATATCAAAAATAGTAAAAAGATTGTTCTAAAATAAGGTTTTGACTTTTGAGTGTAAAACGCAACCTCCTCACACTTGAGCTTGACCTCGCCCTCGAGGTCTCATTTTAATGCACAAAGTTTAGAAATAAAGGCACATTTTTTTTGTTCTTTCCTCACACTTGAGTTTTGAAAAGATTTTGTGAAGAGGAATAATGAAAACAGGAATAAAATTGTTTTAAAAATTCTTACAGCATCCATAGGTAGTTTGTGAGAGCATTCAAGTCAAAAGAGTAGCGCAATGTCCAATCCTGAATAAACAAACAAACACAAATAAATGTCAAGGAAGAAGCAAATCTAGGCATCGCTTGTGTCATCTCGTGATCCATGATTAGGCTGCAGCCACTCTCGTATCTCCTCAATATCCAATCGCTGGGTCTCTAGCTGCTCCTGAATATCCCTGTTGGCTCCCTCATGTGCTAGTCTATAATCTCTGAATTCTCCCAGGGCCGACACATGTGCCTCTCGCATCTCCTGAAATGCTCCCTCCTGTGCTAGTCTATAATCTCTGAATTCTCCCAGGGCCGACGCATGTGCCTATCGCATCTCCTGAAATGCTCTCTCATGTGCACCCCGAAAATCTACGAATGAGGTCTGAAGACCCCTCATCGCATCCATCATCGCACTCCAATCTGAAGCACTAGGCATGTCCGAGGATGGCTCACCAGGTCTCCTGTGCGGTGGGGCTCGAGAAGAGCTACTCTGCTGGGTCGACTGCTCAATGCCCGGAAGCTCGTGAGTATTTCGCTTCTTCTTGATCCTCATGTTCCCAAAGGATGAGGATCTAAGAATGCGAATGCTATCCTGTAGTGGGAGTAGACTTGGAATGTATAGGTCAGGATAGAAAGATCGGACGAGAGTAGTGACGAAGGGCTCTGCCTGGATCGTGCGGCGAACACTCTTCCCCTGGCTCCGGAAGAAACGAGCCAAAAGGACTGCCTTATTCACCGGGGTGCGGTGAACCAGACTCCAAAAGAATAGTATGTCCTTTTTGGACAACCTGTTCGTGTTGTTAGGTCGTCCAAAAAAACCACAAGAGAGTACAAATGAGAGTATATACCAGTGAGTCTGCCTCCACCGGCTCGACTGGGGGTGCATGCGGAGGAACGGTCTAGTGTCTGTGGAGTGCCTGTGCCAGAACTCATCAATGTCAAATGTCTCAGGTAAACACGTCGGGAGAGCACAGAACTCGTCTGTCTGTGTATATGCAGGAGCATAGAGCCCAATCCTCCATCCGAGCTCAGCCACAGTGAGGGAGTGCTCAATGCCCATGATAGTGAATCTCATCTGAGTCGCCGACCCAATGACAGATCATGTGTGCACAGTGTGGCCGTAGTGAGTGAAGCGTAGAGAGCATAGGAACTCCATCGTCAATGGGAAGCTGGCTCTCTCCTGTATTGATAGAATCCCACGCCATAAGGAATCTCCCAGTAGATCATCAATGTCACCCCAATATCCCCATTCCTCGAGCATCCTCTGATCCAGGATCATGGGAGCTAGAAGAGTGCGGTACTGCCCCCACGTTTGGAAGCGTGTGCGGTCAACATCAGTAGCAAATGGGATATCTGGCACGTGCAATGGGTCATGCCTAGCCAGTGGTGGCTCCTGATAGATGGGATCGTCGCTTCCTCCTCCAGACATCTGCAAAAATCAAAATAACATTTTTTTAAGGTTAGTTTTTTTTTAAATAATGGGTTGCCTCCCAATGAGCGCTTCTTTAACTTCACTAGCTTGACGAATTTCCTCCTTTGGTTCAAAATTTCTGGAGATAGAGAATATCCTTGTTTTTTTTACCGGGCCACCGTGGTAAAGTTTGAGTTGGTGGCCATTGACCATAAAGGGACCCCCGCTTGCATCTTCGATCTCGATGGTGCCATAGGGGTAAGTTTTCACGACCGTGAACGGTCCGAACCATCTTGATTTCAGTTTTCCCGGAAAAAGTTTTAACCGGGAGTTGAACAGTAGCACTTTGTCCCCAACATTGAAACCATGGGCCTTGATGTGTTGATCATGATAGAGTTTGGCCCGTTCTTTGTAAAGTTTGGAATTATGAAAAGCTTGCGCTCTCCACTCTTCCAGTTCATTTAGCTGGTAAAATCGTTCTTTCCCTGCAGCGTCAAGTTTAAAACACACATTTTTCATCGCCCAAAGTGCTTTATGTTCGAGTTCAACGGGTAAGTGGCAAGACTTCCCGTATACTAGGCGAAATGGGGTGGTTCTGATCGGGGTTTTGTATGTGGTCCGAAATGCCCAAAGTGCGTCGTCAAGTTTAGTTGACCAGTCTTTCCTGGTCTGGGCAACTGTTTTCTCTAAAATGGACTTCAAATCCCTGTTAGCGTTCTCAACCTGCCCCTGAGTCTGGGGGTGGTACGCTACTCCGCTTCGATGCTGGACTCCATGTTTGGCCAAAAGTCTGGCCATTGGGTCATTATGAAAATGAGTCCCTCTGTCACTGATCAAAACCCTAGGCACGCCAAACCTTGTAAACAACTTTTTCAGAAAATTCACGACTACTCGAGAGTCGTTGGTGACGCAAGCCTGAGCTTCAACCCACTTAGAAACATAATCAATGGCCACAAGAATGTATTTGTTCCCTCTTGAGCTGGGAAAAGGTCCAACAAAGTCGATGCCCCAAACATCAAATACCTCACAAGGTAATATATAGTGTTGGGGCATCTCATTGCGCCCAAAAATGTTCCCGATTCGCTGACAGTTATCACAAGAGGAAACAAATACATTAACATCCTTAAAAATCGTGGGCCAGAAGTACCCACAGTCCAGAACCCGTCTGACAGTTCTATTCCCTAAAAAGTGGCCCCCAGTAGGACCGTTGTGACAATGTTTCAGTATGTCTCTTCCCTCAGCTTCAGTAACACATCTTCTCACCACCTAGTCAGCACAAATTCGGAATAGATATGGATCATCCCAAAAATAGTGCCTTGCTTCTGACAGGAACCGCCTCTTCATGTGCCTTGTTAGATTGGTAGGCTCGACGTTACCAACAAGGTAGTTGACAATGTCGGCATACCATGGTGTTTGTTCTTTGGCAGATATTGTCATTAAACTCTCTGCAGGAAAAGTTCATCCACCTCGCATCTTCCAAAGGTTTCTCCCAATTCGACATCTAACCTTGAAAGGTGATCAGCTGCCTGATTAGCAGATCCCTTCCGGTCCCTGATTTCAATATCAAATTCCTGCAACAAAAGAACCCAGCGTAACAGTCTAGTCTTAGCATCATGCTTTTGGAGGAGATATCAAATGGCCGAATGATCGGTATAGATAATAACCTTCGAAAGAATGATGTAAGTCATAAACTTCTCTAAAGCACAAACAATATCAAGGAATTCTTTTTCAGTGGTGGTGTAGTTCAGTTGTGGCCCGGACAGAGTTTTGCTAGCGTAGTAGATCAAGTGGAAATTCTTGTCCTTCCTTTGGCCGAGAATGGCTCCCACTACTAAGTCACTAGCGTCACACATGAGTTCGAAAGGTAAACTCCAATCCGGGGCCACAAGTACTGGAGCATTGATAAGTTGTGTTTTAAGTGTTTGGAAGGCTTGGTGACATTCATCAGAGAATATAAAAATCGCATCTTTTTCAAGTAACCGGGTGAGAGGTTTTGCGATTTTAGAGAAATCCTTTATAAAACGACGATAAAAGCCCGCATGTCCCAAGAAACTGCGGATGGCTTTTACCGTGGTTGGTGGGGGGAGTTTCTCTATCGTTTCAATTTTCGCACGGTCAACCTCGGCCCCGTTACTTGACACTTTGTGTCCAAGTACTATACCCTCTTTTACAAGGAAGTGACATTTCTCCCAACTGAAGGCTAAGTGGGTTTCCTTGCGGCGGATAAGTACTTTTTCCAGGTTTTCAAGACATTTTTCAAAGGATTCCCCAAAAATAGAGAAATCATCCATGAATACCTCCATGAAGTGGCCAATGTATTTCTCAAATATGGCAATCATGCACCTCATGAAAGTGGCAGGGGCATTACAGAGACCAAAAGACATCCTACGAAAAGCAAAGCTCCCAAAAGGGCATGTGAACGTAGTTTTGTCTTGGTCTTCCGGGTTGACATGGATTTGGAAGTATCCACTCATGCCATCAAGGAAACAATAATGACTATGGCCTGCCAACCTCTCTATTAATTGATCGATGAAGGGGAGGGGAAAATGGTCCTTCTGGGTGGCTTCATTCAATTTTCGGTAATCAATTACCATTCGCCACCCGGTAACAGTTCGACTAGGCAGAAGTTCACCCTTTTCATTTTTTGTGACAGTCATTCCCCCCCTTTTGGGGACAACATGAATCGGGCTTACCCATTAGCTATCAGAGATGGGGTAAATGATACCCGCATCCAGCAGTTTGACGATTTCAGCACGCACCACTTCCATCATGTTTGGGTTCAAACGTCGTTGTGGTTGGACGACAGGTTTAAACCCTTCCTCGATCTTGATGGTGTGGGTACAAAAGGTTGGACTTATTCAATTGATGTCCTCAAGTTTCCAAGCAATTGCTTGCTTGTGTGTCTTAAGGACTCTAAGTAATTTGCCCCTTTGTTCCTCACTTAAGTGTGCGGTGATGACGATAGGGCATTTGCCTTCGTCATCCAAGAATATGTATTCTAAATGGTCAGGGAGTTTCTTTAGTTCGAGGGGGGCGGTCATTTCTTAAGTTTTGTTCATTTTTCTCCCCCCGAACTCAGGCAATACTTCGTGAGAAGCTTGCTCAATTATCACGTCCTCACAACTCTCACATGCATCACTCATGTCACTGTTTGCTTCTTTTAACAGACATGCTTTATCACTTGCATATCCATTCTCTCCCCCAAACAGATACCCTTCAATTGATTCGAAAGTATCCAGAAAATGACATCCTTGAAAGGAATCTGTGGGGTGTTTCATAACATATGAGAGTCGGAAGGTGCATAAATCATCTCCGACTCTTAGAGTTAATGAGCTATCAGTGACATCAATCAAGGCCCTGGCGGTAGCCAGAAAGGGCCTTCCCAGAATAAGAGGTGTTTCCCTATCCTCTTCCATGTCCATTACTACAAAGTCGACTGGGAAAATGAATTTGTCAACCTTGACCAAGACGTCTTCAACAATCCCTTTCGGATATTTGACTGAGCGATCAGCCAGTTGATGACACATCCTGGTGGGTTTCATTTCCCCAAGTCCTAGCTCCTCGACTATAGAGGAAGGCATCAGGTTGATACTCGCCCCTAAGTCAGCTAGAGCATTATTGAAATTGAAATTGTCAATTGAACAAGGGATAGTGAAGCTACCTGGATCCTTTAGCTTTTCAGGTATTGACCTTAGTACCACCGCTGAACATTCTGCATTTAGGTCCATGACTGAGAGCTCCTGCAGCTGCCTCTTGTTTGTCAGCAAGTCTTTGAAGAACTTGGCATATTTTGGCATCTCCGCCAATGCATCCATCAGTGGCAGGTTGACGTGGAGTTGTTTGAGTAGGTCTAGGAATTTGTTGTATTTCCTACTATCGTCATCATTTCTAACCCGTGAAGGAAACGGGAGAGAAGGTTTGACAATGGTGACCTTTGTGTTAAGGCGTGTTGTTTCCATGCTCCTTTCAGTTGGAGCATCAGTATGTTTCTCAGGTGTCATACTAGGTGTCTCCTCCTCTTCACTGTTCTTCTGATTGTCCTTAGTTGTTTGTCTCCCACTTCGGAGAGTGATAGCTTGCACATGTTCACGAGGATTAGGTTCTGTAGTGCTAGGCAAGTTGCCAGGCTGACGACCGGGAACATTATTCTGAGTAATTTGCATCATCAGAGTTTTGATCTGATTGTCGGTGCTAGCTTTGTATTTTTCCATTTCCTCCCGTTGCCTTGCTAGTTCAGCTACCAACAAGCCTATCTCCGAGGTTTGGGCCGCCTCTGTTTGTCGTATATGCGGGGGCACATAAACCTGAATGTTCTTGGTTGATTGGTTTACTTCCCCTCATTGGTTTCGCCCGTGGAAGTTGTGCCCTTGATTGTTGTTGTTGGGGTAGCTCTGATTACCTTGGTAACCTCCACGAGGAGGACCATTGTTGTAATCCCCCCGCCATTGGTTGCCTTGGTAGTTTCTCCCCTGGTAATTCTGGGGAGGGTAATTTGTGTTACCCCCCTATTGCCTTGATTTGCCCATGGCCCTTCTTGTTTCGTTCGGCCATATTCCAGCATGTTAACCTCCCTGTTGTTACTTACATTACAATCATCAACTAATTGACATGAATTGGTCAAATGCGGACCAAAACATATCTCACAGGAGAGTACAAGTTCAGTAGAATTAGAAACAGGTGAATAAACATTAAATTGTGATGAGTGTGGGGCAGAGTTTGAGTTCCCGAAGTATCAGGATGGTTGCTGATTCGGGGCAGCACCTATGTGGTTGACCTGGTTGGTGTGACTGTTTTCACCTTTCAGATTTTTCACTTCCACCACCAACCCTTCAATCTTTGCGGTTAAGGCCGTGAGTTGGTCCACTTCAAGATAGCCTGGTTTTGTGGCCACTGGAGTTCTTTCATCGTACCAGTATCTTGCGTTGGAAGTGACCTTCTCCACCAGAGCTTCATTGGCGTCAGGCGCCATGTCAAGGAACGATCCCACCTGTGAAGAGAATTCAAGCTCTTTTTTGCTTCCAACTTGAAGCCCATTATAGAAATGGAACATCAAGCTGCTAGAGTTCATCAGTGTGAGTGGACACTTGTTTCTCATATCCTTGAAGCGCTCTCATGCTTCATTTAATGATTCAGTCGGGAATTGCCTAAAATTTTGGATTGCTGTTTTGATTTTAGCAACCGCCGACGGAGAAAAGCACTCTTGCATGAACGCCTGGTGTAGTGCTGCCCATGTCGTGAAATGTCCTGTTGGAAAACTATCCAACCATAGAGATGCCCTATCTCGAAGTGAGAAAGGAAATAGGGTCAGTTTTACGGCGTCAGGAGTCACTCTGTTGAAGCGGAATGTTTGGCACGCTCTGGTGAACCACAGCATGTGGGCCCTGGGATCGTCTTGTTTGGACCCGCCAAATTGATGATTAGACATCATGTTGATAATGGCGGGTTTTATCTCGAAGTTGGCCGCCTCTATTGTTGGTGCGCTTATGCTATCATCCTCGATGAAGCTGGGCGTGAGGTTTTGCAGCATCGTCTTTTGGTCCGTCATGATTGGTTTCTTGTGGATCAAAAGATTTTTCCACAAAGTTCGTTCAGGTTCAGGATTAAGTTCAAGTAGCCCTTCCACTCCTTTAGAGCAGGTGTGCATTCATTTATCCTGAAATCTTTATACAAATGTCGCAAGTGCGAAAAAGTCTCCCTAACTAGAATTCACCTATGCTAGAACTAGATTAAGAAATTACCGTGCCATTCCCCGGCAACGACGCCATTTGATAACCGCTTACGCGGCGTTGTAATAAAACGGAGTTTAACCTTTCGGTTTTTCCCCGAGTATCGTGTCTCTTGAGGAATGGCGGAGGAGTTTTCTTAATTTAGTCTTAGTCACGGGCTATCGCTAATTGTTGGAAGCTTTTTCAATACAAAAAGGTGATTGTGTTCTAGACTAGGCCAATTTGCACAATTATACTAGGAGCAAATTTCAACTAAAGATTTAAGATCAAATCTTCTAAAGATTAATGAAAAGATTGAGGCAAGTAAGGGCAATGAATTGAGTAATTGGAAATGGATATATTCTTGGACCTAGTAATTAGGGGAATTTAATACTAAAAATTGACTAATAAATTCTTTTCTCATAGACAAGAATAGAAATTACTTTCATTAATTTATCCTATTTCTAGGTTTCATAAATGTATTCAAAAATGGTTGGCTTGAATTAAATTCTAATCTCATAGACAAGGCAGAAATAATTCTCCAAAATTTTAATTAATAAAAATAGCCATGATGGAGTATATGGGTCTGAGCCCCCGGACCCACATACTCGGAAGAACAGAAAGCACAAGACACAGAGTGGCGCCCTCGTCGGCCAAGACGCCCCCGTCGGCCGAAAAGGTGCCAACTCAGATTATGGTCCTGAAGCCAAGGAACCCGGGTGCCCTCGTCGGCCGTGCCCTCGTCGGCCACGCCCTCGTCGGCCACGAAGACTCCATAGAACCGGATTCTACACTTACTTATTTGTACAACCCATTAGTGGCTTTGTATTCGGCCCAGTAGCGGTCCAGTTGTAAATGGGCCTCCCAAGCCCAAGCCTTGGGAGCCCAGTCCGTATTTTCTCTAGATATACTCTATCATTTGGTGCTCTCGTTGAGAGCTAGAACAATCAAGTTAGCACCCTTCGTCGCTACCGAGCACAGCTAACCACTGATCATGGGGAGAACTAAGTCAAACTGCAACCTCGTCAGCAAAGCCATCCCTGAGGACCAAGAGCCCAGGGAGCACGATGTGGACGCCACGGCCGACCAGGCCGGCGGAGGGGACCTCTTCCAGGAGGCCTTCAACCTCACGACGGACCTCCGCAACCAACTCAACGGCGGAGCCCCTGATGCCCGCCTCGGCTTGGACAAGAAACGAGCTGAGAAGACGGATCACGCCCCGGCCCAGCCTATGGCCGCGGCCTCTCCGTCCGTGGATCCACAGGTCGAGGCCGCCCTGTCGGCCATCATCGCCAGCCTAGCTCAGAACCCCACCATCCTCAGCGCACTCTTGCCAAGGACCGGGTGGAACGTCACTCAACCTCCTCAGCCCCAACCGTTGGCCGTCCAGATAGGCAACGATGAGGGGGTGGTGCCCCAGGACACGGCGTCGTCTCACTCCCACCCTGCTTCCCCTCTTCGGCCTGGGCAGACCCCAGCGCGTGGAAAAGCCTCTGCCTTCAATAGGCTAGGTGACACGCGCCGTCGTCCGGTTTCGGAGAGGATGGCGGGACGGATTGGTGAGCCTCGTCCTGGCTCGCCGAGGGAAAGCTTGGGGTCTGTGTCCCGGACAGCGGACCAACCCCGCCCAGACAAGGGCAAGGGAAAGTTGCACGAGGATGACGTGCGTCACCAGATCAACGCGGCTCACAACGAGCGCATGAGGAACCAGTCGGGCGCCGCTGCGCCCGCCAGGGACCCCTGGGACGAGGTCATCGCCCATCTGGAAAGGAGGCTGGCTCAGATGGAGGCCAAGCAGTCGGCCAACATCCCTACGGCCGGCGCCTCCAACGACCCCGGCCTCAACGCACTCATGAACAAGGTTAGCGCCCTGGAGAGGGAGCTGGCCGAGGGGCGAGGTGATGCCATCATCCAGGTCAGGACTAGGACCCCTTTCACCAACAGGGTCCTCTCGGCCCCCATTCCGGAGAAGTACAGGGGGAACGCCATCAAGTCCTACGACGGCCGATCAGACCCCCAGGAGCACTTCAGCCGTTATCAGAACAACATGCTGATGGTGAACGCGTCCGACGAATACCTCTGCCGTTGGTTCCTCTCTACTCTCGAGGGGCCAGCGTATAAGTGGTTCAACGCGCTCCCCGAAGGGAGCATCGACTCTTGGCAGGATCTCGCCCAACGCTTCCTCACCCACTTTGCCGGGAGGAAGCGTGCAAAGAAGTATTTCACCCACCTCCTCTCCGTCAAGCAGCAGCACGAGGAGTCCCTCCGGTCATTCATCGATCGGTGGACGAGGGAGACCGAGGAGGTCGAGGGGGCCGATGAGCGCACCCTCCTCGCCTTGTACCAGGGAGCCCTCCGCAGCTCCCCGTACGCTAGGAGCCTTATCACCGACCCTCCGAGGTCGTACGCAAAGGCGCTCCAGCGCGGAGGCTTGTACGCCGACGCCGACGAGCTCCATAATCACAAGAAGGAGGGGGACCATCCCTCCAAGAAGACAAATCCTTCGCCGGCCCCGGGTCCGTCCCTGGCCGGCCAGGGTGCCTAGGGCCGTCACGGCTCTGGTGGACAGAGTAAGAAAGATCGCCACTGGCAGCCGAGGTTGGAACGGCCGGGGGTCTCCCTCACTCACCCGGTCGGCACCATCCTCGATTATGCCGAGAGGCACGGCCTCATCGAGCAGGCTCCTCGGCCGGCCGAGGAGATCCTTACCATCCAGCAGGGCGGCACATACTGCCGGTTCCACAAGAACTCGTCGCACAACACCGACGATTGCATCACACTGAAGAAAGCCATCGAGCGCCTTATTCGCCACGGGGAACTCTCCCAGTTTGTTAAAGGTGGCCCACGCAAAAACACATGGGTAAACACCGGCAAACATGGGGGCGAACCCTCTGCGAAGAAGCGGGAGATTGGAAGGCTCAGCGACGACGAGGACTTCGAGGAGCCCCCACCGAAGAAGAATCACATTCACCTCATCGTAGGTGGGAACACTGGGGGGGACTCCGCCACTCAGAGAAAGAAATGGGCCCAATCTCTTTACATTGGGGAGGTGTCCCACGTCCCCCCCCCAGCCGAAGAAACAGCGAACGGAGGCGATCACCTTCACCGACAAGGATCTGCCTCCGGGTACGGAATCACACAGGGACGCCCTCGTCATCCGGTGTGAGATCGGTGACTCCATCATCCACCGCACTTACGTCGATACGGGGAGGTCCGTCAACGTGATGTACCTGGACACCTTCAAGCAGCTAAAGCTGGACAGAGCTTTGCTGAGGCCGATCAAGACACCGTTATCCGGCTTCACCGGGGACTCTATCGACGCCGAGGGCACGATAGTCCTCCCCGTGGAGGTCGGTGACGGCCCCCACCACGCCAAGATTGACATGGAATTCATGGTGGTCAACCTCCAGTGCGCCCACAACCTGATCTTGGGGCGGCCAGCGCTGGAGGACTTGGAGGCCATCATCTCCATGAAGCACCTATGACGGCATCGGCTACGCCAGAGGAAACCAGAGGATAGCCAGAGCTTGCTACCTCAAGCTAACGAGGCCGGCCGAAAGGGAAGGACAGAGGATAGACACCATTACGGCCGCCGTCGCCACGGATGAGGAGAGGCCACGTGCGGAGCCGGTCGAGGAGGTCGAGGAAATTCCTCTGGATACCTCCCGGCCGGAGCGGGTTCTCAGAATCGGGAAGCAACTCCCCCAGGACCAACGAGACGCCATCCTCCTCGTCTTACGGTCGTACGCCGTTGTCTTCGCGTGGGGCCCAGACGATATGCCAGGCATCAGCCGCCAGGTGATCACTCACTGGCTGACCGTCGATCCGGCCTCCGCGCCCGGCAAACAGAAGCGGCGCTACTTGTCCACCGACAGGCGGGACTTCGTCAAAGGGGAGGTCGCCATGCTCCTCTCAATCAAACACATTAAAGAGGTGAAGTACCCGACATGGTTGGCCAACGCCGTCCTCGCCCAGAAACCGCCGACGTTCAGAATGTGTGTTGATTACACTGACCTGAACAAGGCGTGCCCATGGACCCGTTCCCTCTCCCCAACATTGATCAGCTGGTGGACGAGACAGCGGGGTGCGAGTTGATGTCGTTCCTCGACGCTTTCAGAGGGTACCACCAAATCTCCATGCATAAAGATGATGCTGAGAAGACGGCATTCATGACCCCAGAGGGAATCTTTTGCTACCTCGTCATGGCCTTCGGACTCAAAAACTCCGGCGCCACCTACACTAGGATGGTGGCCAAGATCTTCAGGGCGGTCCTTGGCCGGACGATGGAGGCGTACGTCGACGACATGATCGTCAAGAGTAGGCAGGCCACCTCCCACGCCGACGACCTCCGGGAAATCTTTGAAATAATGAAGGAGTTCAGGCTCCGCCTCAACCCCAAGAAGTGCGCCTTCGACGTCCAGGGCGGCAAGTTCCTCGGCTACATGGTCAGTCGGAGAGGCATCGAGATAAACCCGGAGAAGACGCAGGCTATCATCAACATGGAGCCGCCCCGCAACGTCAAGGAGGTACAACGACTGACGTGGCGCCTGGCGGCCTTAAACCGGTTCTTCTCCTGGTCAGCCGAGAGGGCACTCCCCTTCTTTCAGATCATGCGTAAAGCCAACAGCTTCAAGTGGACGACGGAGTGCCAGGAAGCATTCGACGAATTGAAAAGGTACCTGTCGTCCCCACCCGTGCTCTCCAAGCCCAAAGCCGGCGAAACCCTCTTCTTGTACTTAGGGGTGAGCACGTCGGCCATCAGCTCTGTGCTCATCCGTGAGGACGAAGGGGTGCAAAAGGCCATCTTCTACATCAGCAAGACACTCAGGGAGGCCGAGCTCAGGTACTCCCCCATTGAGAAGACGGTGCTGGCCATCGTCCATACGGTGAAGAAGCTGGGACACTACTTCCAGGCCCACGCCGTCCATGTACTGACCCAGCAGCCTCTCGGCGCACTCATGAGGAGCCCCACCAGCTCCTCTAGGATGGTGAAATGGGCAATTTTCCTCAGCCAATTTCAAATTGAGATCAAGCCAAGGCCATCTATCAAAGGGCAAGCCTTGGCCGACTTCGTCATCGAATGCACGGCAAGGGAGACGGTCGTCGCCAACCCCGGGTCGGAGCCGGACGATACATGGACCCTGTTCACTGACGGCTCGTCGGCCGCGAAATCATGCGGCGGCGGCGGCGTCCTCATATCCCCTGAAGGATTCAGAGCTTACTATGCCATCCGCTTCAACTTCAGGGTATCCAACAACGAAGCCGAGTATGAGGCCCTCCTCAGCGGTCTCAGACTCGCAGTCGGCCTCAAGGCCAAGCACCTCAAAATCAAGTGCGACTCCAAACTGGTAGTGGGCCAGTGAAGGGATCGTACGAAGCAAAGGAAGGCCGGATGAAGCAGTACAAACAAGCGGCGGAGGAGTTGCTGAAAGCGTTTGAAACCCACGAGATCACTCAGATCCCAAGGGCCGAGAACACCGAGGCCGACATCCTCTCCAAACTCAGCTCGGACACCCCGGAGCACATCTCCCAGCTGGCCAAGATCGAGGAGTTGAGCATGTCCAACATCCATGCTAGCCCCGTCTTGTGCGTCCAACAGCGACCAGAGGACTGGATCTCCGACATCGTCACCTTCATCACAACAGGGGAGCTGCCCCCAGACGAGGAGAGGGCCAAACTTGCCAAACTCAGGGCTCCAAGCTACACCATCGAGGATGGCAAACTCTACAAACGATCTTACAATGACACTCTCCTTCGATGCCTCCACCAGGATGAGGCCGACATAGCCATGGAAGAAGTTCATTGTGGCGTCTGCTCCTCGCACCAGGGCCCTTTCAGCATGTCCCGACGTCTCGTCGTCCAGGGCTTCTTCTGGCCGACGATGGCACGAGACTGCGCTGACCTGGCCAGGAAGTGCACCACATGCCAGGTACTCCAGAAGGCCCCTGGTCGGCAAGCTGTCAACTACGCCCCCGCCAGCACCGCAATTCCATTCTCTAGATGGGGGATTGACCTGTTCGGCCCCCTGCCCAGAGCCGCCGGAAACAACCGCTACATCATCGTCGCCGTCGACTACTTCACCAAGTGGGTCGAGGCGGAGCCCTTGGCCAGCATCACGGGGGCCAGATGCCAAAAATTTGTTTACAAGAACATCATCACACGCTTCGGCGTCCCCTAGGAGATAATATCAGACAACGGCACCCAATTCGAGGCAGCCCCTTTCCAGGAGCTCCTCCGGGAGTTTGGGGTGAGGCACCGTTTCTCCTCTGTTGCCTATCCTCAGGGCAATGGGCAGGTCGAGAACGCCAACAGAACGATCATGGAAGGGCTGAAGAAGAAACTCCAGGCCGCAGGAGGTAGTTGGGTCGACGAGCTCCCCAACATCCTGTGGTGCTACAGAACCACAGCCTACGAGCGACAAGCTCCGGCACTCCATTGTATTTTGTATCAGCGAAGGGCTCAGGCCTAGCTGAGAGAGCACATCGTCTTGGCCCCGTAAGCCTAGAAGTGAAACGCTCAGGTATGGCCGACGATGTCCCCAGGACGAGGGGCCCGCAAACGGCCCACGTCTTGAAACGGGAAGCTCACCGCGTCGTCCACGCGCCAGATCGCAGGACGACAGGCCTGAAATCATGGCTGAGGTGACAAAATCCCAAAACTCAGGGATGGGCAACGACAGCCGTTGGAAACCGACCAAAAGTCTAGCCCGCGTCATAAATAGGCGACGGGACCCGCCCTGAGATCACGGACGTTATAAACGAAGTCCGAACCGGCCGAAGGACGAGCACACCCTTCGGTTGAAGCCTGAAAGAAGGATACTCCCCAAAACGGAAAAAAAAATTATACAAGGGAAAAAGAGGGAAGCCGACGGACGCGCACACTAGCCGGCCTCGAGCAATGAAAAAATAAAATCCCCACAACTCAGGCCCAACTAGGCCAAGTACATATCAGTTGAACACAAGTGTAGTACCACTGACAAGTAACATGGACGACACGTCCACGCACTACAAGGGAATGATCAAGGCCGAAACACACGCCTATAAAACCCTAACCGCATCGGTTGGGTGACACGCGAGAGGTGACCTTCATCGGCCTCAGTCCTTTGAAGCACCAACGCTTGGTATGAAACAAAGAATCACAATCCTGAGGATGACCAGGACGAAGCGGGCACTTATCACACCCGCGGAAGAATCAAGCAATCAGGAAACAATCCTTACTTGCCACAGCACCCCGGATAGCCGATACAGGCACCGGAACCCAGGCCGTTGGTCAAGCAAAAGGCCTTTGGGAATTTATTCAAGTGTTTACCAAACACTTAGGGAAAATTCTGAGGAAAAAGGTTCCTCAAGAAGGAACTAGGGCTCGCCGACAAAGGTAGGGCCTTATCTTGGGGAAAGCAAGGGGCACCCTCATCGGCCACAAAGCCAGACCTTGGCCGATGATGGCAGGTCCACCTCCTAGCCGGCAGCGGTACCACAAAGAAGGAACTATGTCCTACATTTATACTTAGAAAATCCTCTAAGTACTTAGATGGAGGAACTCTAGACGAAGCGGGTACCTGTATACTCCAAAGCCGTTAGCTACCTACGCCTTGCATATGTGCTTAGAAAAAAATCAAAGTCCAAAAGAGTAAGGTAAGGTGCCCTTATCGGCCACAACACAAGGATGCAAGCCGACAACGACACTGGTTCAAACACTTGGGAAATCTCCCAAAGCATTTGCCAACAATGAGAAATCCCATGCCAGGACGATGAGAACACCCATCCACTTGAAGTTAGACGCTTAGAAAAATTCTAACAAAAAAGAAGAATGGGACAACGCCAGGACGGAGCGGACACCACGGTCCAGGTCGGAAGGGAAAGCACCTAAGTGGATCCAAAACACTTAGGAAATTTTTGAAAAAAAATCCTAAGTGTTATGATAGTACAGAAATGACGGTCAGGCCGACCAAGCCACCAGACCGGGAAGAAAGCAGCTTAGTGAGCCCAAAACACTTAGGAAATTTTTGAAAAAAATCCTAAGTGTTATGATAGTAAAGCAACGACGAACAAGCCGACCAGGCCACCGGACAGGGTGGACTACCCCATGGACGTAGCGGACACTCGCGGGTGACCCAAATTTCAGAATTGAAATGGCAAAGGGAAATAAGCATACAAGGAATTCACAGCCGAGCAAGACAGCAAAATTTTTTCATTCATAGTCAGTTCATTACAATTGGGGGCGCTTCGGCCATTACATCAGTTCGGCAAAAAATGAAAAGCTAATTACAAGGGAGCAAGGAGTAGCCGATCAAGCCTCTTGGGCACCTCCATCCGCGGCTGGCTCTTAGACCTCGTCGGCTCCCTCCTCGGCCTCAGTCTCCTGGCCGGCGGCGGCTGCAGCACTGGTGGCATCGTCCAGGAAATCGAACTCTGTGTAATCCGGCTCGCTGAGGCCGGAACTCTCAATGGGGGACTCCCACTCCGACAGAGGAAGCTTGGCCTGCTCTTCTGGATCCTTCATCAGCTTTGGCATCTTCAAGTTCCGTCTAGCCCACCCGGATGTGTAATTCATGGCCTTCATAGCACGAGACAGCCGTCGACACAGGAGCCTCTGCATCCGCTCCTGGCCCATGTTATAGTAAACGGCCATCTCCCTACTAAAATACTCCTGGCCGGCGGGAGAGTTCATCCCCCAATTTTCAAGCCTGGCGGCCACCACTTCATAGCACCAGGGGAGCCTCTCATCGGCCTTCCACCCCTCGGCCAGGAACTTCTCAACGACCTCATCAGCAGCCTTCACAGCGGCGGCCTCGGCCTCAGCTTTCGCCTTCACGGCTTCCTCGTTCTTGCGTCGCTCGGCCTCCAGTGCCCTTTGGCTCTCCTCTAGCTTGGCCAGGGCATCGTCCCTGGCTGCAGCGGCTTCATCGGCCCTTTGCTGCAAAGCCTTGGCATCCTCCCGGAGCCGATCCAGGCAAGCTACCGCCTCGTCGGCCGAGGCAGCCTTCTGCTCCAGCTCTTTCAAACGAGTTATCTCCCGGTACTGCCTCTTATGGCTCTCCATGAGCATAAAGGCACTCTGCAAAAAAAGAGGGCAAACCAAGACTCAGACAAATAACTCTACACGGACGACGAGAAAAATTACACATTACAAGGCAGAGAACTTACTTGGACGAGGAGGTCCATGCCGCCCTCGTACACCTTCACGTCCCCGAGCTTCTTGAGGTAAGCCCGATCTTTGGCCGGCATGGCCTGGGCCAGCACATCGTGGCCGAGGACGGCATCGTCAAACACACCCCCGCTGACGGGGTATTTCACCACCTTCTGGTAGGTGGCAGCGGCGATCTCCTTGCCAGCCCTCTTCATCCGTGGCTCCTGGACGATAGGGAGCGATTGGGCGACATCACTTGGAGCAGCAGTAAGGTCCACGAGGGGACCACTATCGTCCACGCTCAGGACAGTCAGAGTACCGACTTCGGTAGCAGGGGAAGGAGACGGTGCCCTCTTCGTCTTCTTGGCGACGTTCAGGCCGGCCTCAGTCAATTTTTTCTGGCCGTCAGTGGCCGGCCTCTTCTTCTTCGATTGGGCAGGCTTTGGGGCCGCACCAGCAGTAGCCCCGCTTCCCTCGGCCGCGGCACGTCTGGCCGTCTCGGCCGCCTTAGCAGCCAACTCCTCGGCCGCTTTAGCCTTAGCAATAGCCATTATGGAACGACGATCCATGACAAAATCTACAACAGATTAGCAAGGCAAAAGAACAAATCATAAAGGAAGAAAGCCGAAGAAATAATTACCATCGGCCTCGGCAGGAATGCCCAAGTCCGGGCCGTCGGCCTCTTCGAAGGTGGTGGTCATTCTCGGCCAGAGTTGGATGTCATCCTCCTTATCGCCATACACATGGTATCTAAAGAAACCGAGGGCGGTCATCTTGTATTCAGTAATGTAATCCTTCACGCTCCTCGGCCCCCCTTCCAGGAAAGCCTCCACCTGAGCGTCCAAGATAGAGCTCTTCGGCGGGTCATGGAGATTGAACCTCCCGGTATGACCGAGAGAGGGAAACTCGGTGCCACTCTCACCAAGGGATACAAAAACGAACTTGCTCTTCCACCCATGAATGGACGAAGGCAAGTCCGTGAAGCTCCTCTTCTTCGGCAGCTGTTGAAGAGTAGCATAGGCCGCACAGTTCTTGTGGCTTCCTCGGCCGATCTGGTACAGATTCATGAATAGGGCTGTCGTCGGCCCGTAGCCCAACTCCTCACAACGGAGCAAAAACCCCACCATCAGTGAATAGCTGTTCGGCGTCAGCAAGGCCGGAGGGTGCCCCACCATATCAAGGTATTCAGTGATGAAGGGATGAAGGGGAAACCTCAACCCCTTAGCGAAACTCATCGGATATACTCCAAAGTATCCCGGTGGCGGAAGAAGAACATGATCCGTCGGCCTGGGTGCCCTAACCCGCCCGAACGGCCCCACGTACATCTGGGCAACAAGGTAGTCGGCCGCGCTGCTCTCCGGCTTAATCAAAAAGATGTTGGTGAGATCCAGGTAGGAGATGTCCGGCCCACTCTTCGGCCTCCTCACCCTCTTCGGCTTATCTGCTCCCTTCACGGCAGACACCGGCCTCGGGCAGGGAATGACAGCGGAAGTGGACGCCCCGTCCACCACTCGGGACGCACCTGCATCCTCACCTTTTGAAGACGAGACGGACTCTTCGTCCTCGACTTCATCGTCCACCGGCTCTTCGGATTTGTAGGGACTCAAGTGTTGTATCTCCTCCTCGAACTCCTCGAGCACCTCATAGTCGAGTGACCTAGTGGAGGGCTGGTCGTCGTACGGATAGTAGTCTTCGTTCAAGCTCTTCACCATAACTACTACTACGAGCCTAAGGAGAATAACTTAGGATCTAAGGGTGTTCAAATGTCTAACACTAGATCACTAGCCTAGGAAGCAAAGTATGAAAAGTGCAGAAGATTGCGATGAACACTAACCTCGAACACGAAGAACACGAAGAACAAGCTTGGGAGTTTATCTCTCTAGAAAATTGGCCAGCACTTCGACAATTCAGAATGCAAATGAGATTTTTGGTCGGAGGGGGAGGGGTATTTATAGAACCCCCACCCAACGATCACTACACGTGGCACCCTCCCAATGGCCACATCAACGGCCACCAATGGGAGGGCACCACGTCACTAACGGGCCAAGCTACATGTCAACAGCCCACTGGCAAAACACACTCTACGGCCTATACACGTGCCGGCTTCACGAGTGCCAGCAATCGCCCACAACGTCCTATTTGCTTGCCAGGTTCACAAACGCCAACAATAAGGAGACGACAACGGCCAGGAACGTAATGAACGTCCGTAACGGCCACAGAAGCAAAGGAACCAAGAACCCACAGCCATCGGATCCTCGTAATGACCCTTGATGATAACTCCCTACAAGCGATCTGCGCACAAGGGTTCTCCCACAGGGTTACCTTGGCCAGAAAATCGCCATGAGGGTTGGATTCAGTGGGACTACGGAGAGGCCGCTTCGGCCAGGGACTCAATCAACTCCTTCACCCCTCACACTCTTCGGCCTGAAGCAGTGGGGGACTAGGGGACTACACCGGCCTCAACAAAACAAAAAGGAACAATACAAAGAACATGACTGTAACCAACAAAGCATTGTCACATCGGCCATGTATCACACTGCGCCTCGTCGACCAAAGGCACACAACGTCATCAGCAACGGCCAACTGGCCACCTAAGGCAAGTACACTCATCGTCCTCCGCCAACAGTTAATCATGATGGGCTCTTCGGCCAAGAACACGAAGGCCAATCAGCGACGGCCAAAAGGAGTGCGCAAACACCCTCATCGGCCACCCAAAGGAAAGGACGCCATCGTCCTCAAAGCAAGGTTCAACCTCCGTGGCCTCATCGGCCCAAACATAAACTTCAACCATCAACGTCCAGGAAAGGGAAAGCATGCCTTCAACGGCCACCATTGAAGCAGGACACTTGTCGTCCCCAAACGAACACATCAAGGAAACAACGGCCTCCCCGCCCACAGCGAGGAGCAGGTAACGGCCAAGGCACAGAACATGATCACCAAAATGGAAACAGCACCAACGCCGCAACAGCTGACGGCCTGGGAATGCCCGCATCGACCAAAAGCACTAAAGCACGGGAATCTACTCTCCTTCACTTCGTCTACGTCTCAGCTTAGAGAGTGGGGGACTCCTGATGGAGTATATGGGTCTGAGCCCCCGGACCCACATACTCGGAAGAACAGAAAGCACAAGACACAGAGTGGCGCCCTTGTCGGCCAAGACGCCCCCGTCGGCCGAAAAGGTGCCAACTCAGATTATGGTCCTGAAGCCAAGGAACCCGGGTGCCCTCGTCGGCCGCGCCCTCGTCGGCCGTGCCCTCGTCGGCCACGAAGACTCCACAGAACCGGATTCTACACTTACTTATTTGCACAGCCCATTAGTGGCTTTGTATTCGGCCCAGTAGCGGTCCAGTTGTAAATGGGCCTCCCAAGCCCAATCCTTGGGAGCCCAACCCGTATTTTCTCTAGATATACTCTATCAAGCCAAATTCATTAACTAATTAAATTCATTATTTAAGCAATTTGAATTTATTTCTCATAGACAAGATGTAAATCCATTTCATAAAAATTATCCTATTTCTAGGCCTTATTAATGTGCTTGAATAAAGTTGGCTCTAATTACTTTCTAATCTCATAGACAAGCTAGAAATAATTTTCCAAAATTTAATTAATGAAATTGGCTAACAATTATTAATTACTAATTCATCAATTTGAATAACTAGCTCAATTAATTAATTTTAACCCCTAATTTTCGGCTAACAAGTCAATCCATATTCCTTTACTCAATTCATGCCCAAAACAAATTTAGCTACTAAACATTATTTTTGCATTCAACAATATGGTAAATAAATTAATTATTAACAAGGAATTAAACATGTATAATAGAAAAAATTAAACAAAAATAAGATATTGTCAAAATAAACTCTCTGGAACTACAATATGACTTTCTGGAATTTTTTCACGAATTTGCAAACCTAAAATCCAATTTTAACAATTAATTGATAATTTTCCCACTTTTAACTATAAAATACAAAAGGCAATTAAAAATAGGCTAAATTCGTTCTAAACTTTCTATTGACTACTGGGGGTGATATTACAGTGAAATAAACTGGAATTAGGACCGAGACTATTTTTTTCCTATTTTTGTGTAATTAATTTAATTTATGCAATAATAAAACCTAAATACCGAAATTAATTCAAAATTACTTGCACTTCGTGAAAATTAACTTTCTTCAGATAAATAAGACCCTTGAGGCTATTGAACAACTATATAATTAATTGGAATGAATTCAACATTAACAACTATTTTATTTAATTTATGGAAGAAAATGCGAAATACTAGATAAATATTCTGGAAAAATTAGAAGAACAGATCGAGAAAACAAAGCACAGATTCAGATTCTACTCGTTGAGAGGATGAAAATACATATAAAGAACTTACAATTTGAAGCTAAAATGAAGAAGATATGAAGATTTGAAGTTTCTCTCTCCCAAAAGAACTTGGAGCTGCGGAAATGGCTGAAGAACTAGAACTTTTTGAACTGAATTAGGGTTGGAAGAGGTGCGTTTGAAATCAGAAAAAATCGGACTGTTTATAGCACGAAAAATCTCGTAGGCGGCCAACCAGGCGGCCGCCTCTGGCCCTGTCCCGGCCGCCTTCCGTCACGTCACCGACAGGGCATGACGCCGGTCACCTCATCCGCCCCAGGCGGTCCAGCAGGCGGCCGCCTGCCGTTCCTGTCTGGCCGCCTGTCGTCAAATCCCACCGGCCGGTGGTTGGTTTGTCGCCTTGTGCCGCAGGCGGTCATCGAAGGTGGCCGCCTTCTGTCCAGTGTCGGCCGCCTTCGGTTTTTCTCCGGTCCGGTCAAATTTCTAAAAATGTTGACTTTCCAAAAACAGCGGTAGGCGGCCTGGTAGGCGGCCAATCTGGGCGCCTATTTGGGCGCCTCTGAGGTTTTTTGTCTGTCTTGTTCTGTATTTTGTGCTTTTCAACTTTCCCTTGTGGACAACTTTTAAATTCTGCTTCCTTCTTTCGGTATGATGTCATTTGTCACTCAAATTGACGCATTTTGTGCTTAATTGACCCGAAATTTCATCAAACATATCATGGACGCGATTTTTACCTGATTTCACGAAACTTGAACCAAAATATATAAAACATGCCTTGTTTTTCTATTTTTCAATCCAAAATCACTTAAATTTGATAAGAAAAATAAGTACAAAAATGGACTTATCAACTGTCTAGGGGAATTCTCTGAGGATATTCGTGAAAACATCAACTCTTCAAAGGGAAAGAACATTGTTGAAACACTTGCCCTCCTCTCAACTCAGAAGAAGGAAAAAGGCCCTAAAATTACATTTGAAGATGACTCGTCCGATGAAGAGAAGAACATGTCTGATTCTGACCCTGAGATTAATGAGCTGAAGAAAGAGCTGGCCTTGCTAACCAACATGACGAGGAAAATAAACAAGAAGTTCACTAGGTTCAGAAATCCTGCTACAAACAACAAACAAATAACTTCTTCCTCAAACTATTCTGAAAGAGTTAGCTGACCATCAGGTAAGGCTGTCAGCAGTGACCCACTGAAGTGCTTTAAATGTGGAAAGCCCGGACACTTTTCTAAAGAGTGTCAATCCGCCAAGAAGAAGGATTTCAACTACTACATGCAAAAGGCACAACTCGCTAAACAAAAGGATCAGGGGGTGTCCTAATGGCTGAACATGATAGCTAGCTCTAAGATTCTGAAGATAGTGAGCCTAAGAATTTGGCTCTAATGGCAAGGGTAACTGGATCTGGAAGCGAAAGTGAAGAGTCTGAAGTAGAAGGCAATGCTCCTACATCTGCTGAAAATGATGTAAGTAACCTGAACTCTTTAATCTCTCAACAAAACGACAAAATGAAAGAGTTAATCACTTCTCTGAAAAGAGAGAAAAACAAGATAAAGGAACTTCAAGACAGACTTGCTAACAATCAGAAGGTTCTCGTAAAACAAGTGTTAGAATGAGCTTTTGAAACTGCACGCTTAAAACACTCACGTGAAAAAGTTTCTAAGTTAGAGTCAGAAGTAACTAAACTTAAGCAAACTGTTAGTGACTTAAATAAGGAGCGTGATGAGAATAAACGACAACGTTCTGAAGCTGTTATTCGATATGATCTTATCAACAAAGAATGAGGTCAACTTTACTCTAAGATAAAGGAGTTAGAGGACATCTTAGCCAAGAAAGGTCGAACCGAACAGACAATTCATCTTTTGAATAGTAAAATCAAGGATACTCAGTTTTACAACCCTAGAGAAGGACTAGGCTTTCAAAACCCTGAAAATTTGAAGAAAGTCGATTGCATTAAGCTTTACGATATAAGATATATGAACCTAGGGTTGACTAAACTTATGAAATTCACTAGTGCTTCTGAAACCATTGAGGAAGAGGAGGAGAAAAGGAAAAATAGGGCTAAAGCTGAGATTAGTTTTGATTATACTGCTCTCAATGACAGTTATACCACTAGAGAAATTCCTTTGTCAAATGACTATCTTACCCATTCTCCTCCTGAGAATCAAAACGTGTCCAGTGAGGAAGATGCCTCAACCTCAAAAGTTTCAGAACCCTACGTTCCTCCTCTCATTAAGAAAATTGCAGACCTTCACTCATCTTTTGAAGAGGAGCGTGAAAAGTTTAAACTTGAAAAAGAAAATCTTCTAAAGAAAATCTCTGAATTGTCTGACGAATCCTCTCAAGGCTCAAAATCTCCTGAGGCTTCTTTTTCTAATGAGCATAAAAAGAAAAATCATTTTGAAAGCAAAAGGAACTTATCTTCTGCTCCAAATGCAAGAAAAGCTTTTTCTAAATCCACTGCAGGAAGGATGACCTGGACTACAAAGAAGTCTTCAAGCAAGGATACAAGACCTGAGCAGACAAAGAAGATTTCTAAAATCTTTAATTTTGTGGAAAAGTCTTGTAATAGATTTAGAAATTGTTTCGTTCTAGTTATTCTACTACTTCCTCTAAATCTGTTTCTAACTATTCTACTAAGCTTTCTACCTCTTAGTAAATTCTTCTCCTTTTTCCAAGCATGATGTGTGTGATGTGAATGTTGATAATGATTGTGTTACTTTCTCTTCATGTAATGGTGTATGTCTGAATTATCCTCTCAAGGTATATTCAGTCAAACATCTCAAAAGATTAGAAAGAGAAAGTTTTCATAAACTCTGAAACATCACACTCACGATTCTAGAACCACTCAAACAAATTTAATAAGGTCAAACAAGTTTGGGTTCCTAAAAATGACTCAATCAAAACAGATTCAGTTCTTTCTTCACATAAAAAGGATGGACCCGTCCTTAAATGGGTACCTAAGGCAGCTTAATTTTGCAGGCCAGTCATGTGTGGTACTTATATTCAGGTAGCTCCACACACATTACTGGGAAGAAAGTTCTGTTGAGCAACTACGTGGACAAATTTGGTGGGAAAGTGAGATTTGGAAACAGTGACTCTACTCCTATCCTTGGGTACGGAGATATCTGCAACAACAGAGTCACAATAAAAGACGTTTCTTATGTTGATGGGTTGACGCACAACTTGTTTAGCATCAGGCAATTCTATGACAAGGGCATGAAAGTTGTTGGTCCCGTTTTAAGTAAGGAACAGTCCAAAGGGGAGGGGTGAATAGACTCTTCACGATTTTTTCAAACTTCTCTCAATGTCACAAGTGACTTGTCAGAGATGGTCTGATTCTGGTGAGAGAGAAGGTCAAGTTATGATGGCAGAACTGGGCCTGGCAGCGGATAAGAGTTTTGTCCGGGTAGCCTCAGGAAAACACTAAGGCAAATGCTTTTCTGTTAACTCTCAGAACAAGATATGTTGAACACAGATTCCAAGTCTTTGAGTTAATCAGTCAGAATCTTAAGTGCAAAAATTAAATGCGTAAAGTAAATGACACCAGGGTTTTTATAGTGGTTCAAGGAACAACGTGTTCCTCTAGTCCACTGTTCCACTAAGCTTGTAAGTTAACTGTTACAATGCCTTAGTCCCTAGCACTTAAGAAGCACTCCTCGTCTTCTTCAAGTCTAGTTGTCACTCGGGATGCTCTTCTTGGCTTCCTGATGACTGGTCTCGTTTCACTGAGTCTCTTGAAGTATCCCCACTTCACTACTCCAGCTAGTTTGAGACGTCCCTTCATTTGCAAGAAGTGTTTTGATTAAAAATCAGTTTTCTCCAATGTGGCTTCGTTACAAAGGATGTTTAGTTGAAGCTTTAGAAGTGTTGAAGAACTGGAGGAACTTTGCTTTTTGTTGGAAGAAAGGATATGAGAATAATATCTTTCCAACGTAAGCTTTTCTTGTTTGAGGAAGATGAAGTTAAGGTCTCAAGAAAGCTTGAATGTTTGAATGTTGTGTTGATCAAAAGTTATCCTGTAGTTCTTCGAAGTGTATCATATATACTGGGAGCGATCTTCCCGTTAGAGTGTAGAAGACATCTTGATTAAATGTTTGTACTGTTGATTTGACCGGTTGGTTCTTTGACATGCTATTTTGGGGGCGAAAAAGATATCCGCACGGTCAATCATCAACTTTAAATATCTCTTCATAAGCATCGCATTAGTTGAGCATTTAATGCATGAACAGTTCATGTTCCGTCGAAAGACTTCTAGCCGTTATGGTATTTTCCGTTAGTTTCACGACCGTTGAAAGTTACTTCAGAATATTCTAAGTACCACCAATCTGATAGCCAACTCTGATGTCTGCCTCTGCTACCTTCTCTGATGAGCAACTCTGAAAGCATCTCTGAAGAGCAGCTCTGGTAGCAACTCTGTTGACCAACTCTGGTAGCAACTCTGATAAAGAGAGTCAGAGAGGGTTTCTGGCGAGCCGACTATGCTAATACTTACAAAGAAAATTCTAATGCAAGATTTCTAAAGGGGTACTCTAAAATACTAATTACCCTAGCATCATCAAAATCTAAATACATTTATTCCTTATAATTTCCCCTCTTTTGATGATGCCAAAACCCTTAAATTACTTCCAGAGAAGTGCCTTTCACCATAAAAGAAATAAAGTCAAACTTTTTATTAAAAATTTTGGTGGGTAGCTTAGCATAGGAAAGTAGTAAGAGTAAGAGAACAAACAATATAAGATATACAGTATCAGAGCATAACAAATAAGTGCAAAAAATAAAAAGAGACGGAGATTGAAAAGTGCCATGCAAAATAGAGGCAGAGTTGGTATCTTTTTTTTTTGCTACAAATGGTGTACGCCATATATAGCGTAAAGCCTTCCCCCCTCCCCCCTTTTTTGCCAGGGAACACCTCCCTAATTTATTAAAATAGAGTTCTGGGTACAAGATATTTGAGAATACATTTAATGAAACTGAAAGAACAAGAAAAATGAAAGAAACATGAGAAGTACATCAACAATTGATTTTTTTTGAGGGATCCCAATTAATGCTGAAATAGCTCTGTTAAACTTGTTATGAAACCTGATTGCTCTCTTAAGCTACGGTCTGAACATTTGTTCCTCGGGATGAGATAGCCTAAACCATTGTACAGCTGCTGCTAGTTTGTGCGGTGAATCAAACCTGTCATCAGCTGGGTAGAGAAAGTAGTCGGTTTCATTTTGGGGTCTTTTGGAGTGGCTTCTGGTGATCAACGGATGAGAGCTGTATCCCACGTCGTAGTACAATTGTGTATCTTCAGTTGTATCATGATGTGGATTAATTAAGTTCAAGGTTTTGTTTTTTCTTCTGTTTACTTGTGTGAACCCATCCACTAGTTCTTCATCAACAGCTTGAGGACCTGAAACGGAAAGAGAAACATCATTTTTGCCCTCAAAAATGATTTCATCACAGGACATTTGTGTGACCAGTGTAGCATCTGCAGTTTTGGGATCAGAGGAGATCTCATCATATCCAGTTTGGACCGGACAGTCAGAGGTAACCACAAGATTAACATCCCACTCGGTTACCGCCTTATTACAGGTGGCCACCAGGGGCTCATCACATTGTGTTCGTGTAAAGATTTTGCTCTTAGCAGTTTGAGCAATTCCCACTGAGTAATTTGCTTGCGGCCTCAGGTGATCTTCATAGGCATCTGAAAGAGTGATTATTGTTGCTGCATCATTAAAGGCATGAGAAGGGGCAGAGTTGGTATCTTATTTAGTAGAGAGTATATAAAGATACAGGAGATTAGAAGGATTAAGAGTCTTCCTCTTCTACCTGTGCTCCTGCTTCATCAATGCTCTTTAGTTCTGCGTTCACTCTGGCTCTGATGAAGGCTAAGTTCCTCGGATTCTGGTGTCTCTTCTTCTTCTTCTTCTTCTTCTTCTTCTTCTTCTTCTTCTTCTTCTTCTTCTTCTTCTTCTTCTTCTTCTTCTTCTTCTTCTTCTTCTTCTTCTTCTTCTTCTTCTTCTTCTTCTTCTTCTTCTTCTTCTTCTTCTTTTGTATCAGAGGTTCAGAGTTATCCGAGTCACTCTGAATGACTACTTTCCTTCTTCTCTTCATCTTTTGTTTCTATATAGGGGAGGTCTTTTGATGGACCTTTTGTGATGCAATCATGGCTGTAGTAGCAGATTCCTTGGGTTTCACTTTGTCAACCTTTTCTTTCTCTGGCTGAGTGGAAGTCACAAGGGGCTTCTTGAAGGGTTTCTTGGGGGCAGGTTTGGGCTTAGCTATATGTTTTCCCCTCTTCTTCTCAAGCCTTTCTTCTCTCTTCAGTTTTGCCGCAATGGCCACATTGACTTTAGGAGAGGCAGTGAGAAAAATGGACTTGGAGTGGTCAACTAGAGTGGAGTTCCTAAGTTGCACTCCGGCTGCTTGAATCATCTCAGATAGGACGAGGGCATGTCCCATCTTAGTTGAAAACAATTCTCTCTTCTTGTCTTTCTTCTTGATAAAATCATAGAGTGATTTAAGCAATACCTGACTCCAGTCTATGTTCATTCCATGGTGAACTGCAGAGATAGCTTTTGCATTTGTGCTGTTCATCTCATCAGTTGATCCTGTTTTGCACCATAAGCACCTGTGCAAGATGCTGACTAGCTTCTCGTAGTCCTTCTTTAGTAGAAACTTCTTCATGTACATCTTCTCTACTCCGATGACTTCAGGGTGGCAGTAGGTGTCAACAAAAGCTTGGACGGAGACGTCTACATATTCCAGATCAATGAGGGTTGTTGTGTCCTCATCTTGAGAGTCCAGTTGAACACCAAAGAACTCATTTAGGGCATCAACATCAAGCTTCAAGCTTTTGCCCTGTACTTAAGAGTGAATGGCATCTCCGGTGATGTGGGCGTTTAGGTAGAACTCTGCTACATCCATCATGCTGAAGGATGCATAGGGATGAGCAACAATCTTGCTCAGTTAAGACTTGTGCATCCCTTGGATGATTTTCTTCATCCTCTTCTGGTTTTCCGCCAACAGTGGCAGTGCTGACATGTCAACCCGCATGCCAGTGACAATGTTGTCAATGAGAGTCTGGGCTTCCTCCTCAGTAAGGTCATTGATGTTGATGAATTTCATTTTCAGGTAGATGAGAGTTCTGGGAAATTTCCTGGTAAAAGGATGTTTTGAAGGAGGTTCGAAAGCTTTGAGAGCAAGAGTGAGTAATAGAGATAAAGTGCAATAGCTGTTTAGGTTTAAGGTAGTGGGTATAAATTGATTTGGGTTAGTGGACGTTTGATATTTTTGGGGGTTTCGAAGCATCATTTAATGAAATGTGGGCGGAAAGACGTTTCCGTTAAAGGAATAATAATCAGGGGTAAAATGGTGAAAGACATGTTCAAGTACTTAGATCTGCCCGTACCTCGAAAAATAACTAAGTCCACAACCACTTCCGTTGAAAAATTCTGATAAGAACTTCTGTACCAGAGAAGGAGGTATTCTGATGGGTGGTTCTCTGGTTCAGAAGGAGCAGTTCTGGTCCAGGAAAACTCTGATTCACGTATCTCTGGAAAGGCCATCCATCATTCCCAGATCTTCCTTTAGCTTGTTGAACCTCACCTCAGGCAAAGGTTTGGTAAGAATATCTGCTATCTGGTCTTCTGTTGGCACATGCTCCATGCATATGTGCTTCTTCTCCACATGATCTCTGATGAAGTGATGTATGATCTCAATATGCTTTGTCCTGGAGTGAAGGACTGGATTCTGAGTGATTGCAATGGCACTGGTGTTGTCACAGAGGAGTTTGATCTCCTTTGCATGAATGTCATAATCCTTGAGTTGTTGCTTCATCCAGAGAAGCTGAGCACATCAACTCCCAACTGCAATATATTCAGCTTCAGCTGTGCTGGTTGAGTTTGAGTTCTGCTTCTTGCTAAACCAGGAGACAAGTCTCCCACCTCGCAATTGGCAGTGACCAGAGGTGCTCTTCCTGTCTAACCTGCAACCTGCAAAATCTGAGTCAGAGTAACAAATTAGTTCAAAAGTTACCTCCCCTGGGATACCATAGTCCTGCATTTGGGTTTCCTTTGATGTATCTGATGATTCTCTTTGCAGCACTAAGATGGCTCTCCTTGGGCTTTGACTGATATCTGGCACAGATTCCAACAGAGAAGGATATGTCTGGTCTGCTTGCGGTTAGATACAGAAGAGATCCAATAATTCCTCTGTACATTGTTGCATCCACATCTTTTCCTTCATAATCTGGTCTAATTCCTTGAGAAGTGTTCATGGGAATCTTCAGTGAGGATTTTACTTCAACTCCAAACTTCTTGATCAGGTCTCTGGTGTACTTCCCTTGGTTGATAAAGATTCCTTCTGGAACTTGTTTCACTTGCAGTCCTAGGAAGTAACTCAGTTCTCCCATCATACTCATTTCAAATTGACTCTGCATAACTTGAGAAAACTTCTTGCATAGTTCTGCATTAGTACTTCCAAATATAATATCATCAACATATATTTGTACTAGCAGAATATGGTTAGCAACAGAGATCTGAAATAGAGTTTTGTCAACCTTTCCCTTAGCAAACCCATGGTTCACTAGGAATAGGGACAAAGTGTCATACCATGCTCTGGGAGCTTGCTTAAGACCATATAGGGCCTTTCTAAGCTTGTAGACACAAGAAGATTGAGTAGAGATGATAAAACCTTGTGGTTGTTCCACATAAACTTCTTCTTCAAGATCACCATTCAGAAATGCACTCTTGACATCCATCTAGTAGACCTTGATGTTGTTGTAGGCAACATAGGCTAGGAAGATTCTGATGGTTTCTAGTCTGGAAGCTCGTGCAAAGTTCTCATCAAAATCAGTTCCTTCCTCTTGGCAGTATCCCTTGGCTACCAGCCTTGCTTTATTCCTTACAATGTTTCCTTCTTCATCTGTTTTGTTCTTGAATACCCATTTGGTTCCAATGACATTCTAGTGCTTTGGTCTAGGAACAAGTTCCCACACTTTGTTCCTTTCAAACTGAGTGAGCTCTTCTTGCATTGCATTTCCAGTCTCAGTCTTGCAGAGCTTCTTCCACAGTCATGGGTTCCATCTGAGAAATATAGCAGACAAACATTGCTTCTCTTCTGGTTGCAGCAGATCTGGTCTGTACACCACTTCTGATTTGCCCAATCACTTGGTTTGCTGGATGGTCTCTTAACCAAGTTAGATCAGGTTCTGATAAGGGTTGTCTGGGTCTCTCTTGTTCAGTTTCAGTTTCTTCATCACAGTCTTTGTCTTGTAAGACAGGGTTCTGGATGTGAGTAGGTATTACAGAGTTGGTGACCACTTTTGGTGTGACCACTTCTGGTGCTTCTTCTAGGCTTACTTTCTTCAGGTTCTCTGTTATGTTCCCAACAGAGTTGTGATCATCAAACTTGACATGAATAAATTCTTCAACAAGTAGGGTTCTCTTGTTCGGTACTCTGTAGGCTTTGCTAGTGCTTGGGTAACCTATGAATGTTCCTTCATCATCTTTTCTTGGAATACTTTGAGATTCTCCTTCCCATTGTTCAGAATGTTGCATTTGCATCCAAAGGAGTGAAAGTAGCTGATGTTAGGTTTTCTTCCTTTCCAGAGCTCATAGGGGGTCTTCTGGTGAGCTTTGTGGATCATGCTCCGGTTCTAAGTGTAACATACAGTGTAGATTGCTTCAGCCCAGTATCTGAGAGGTAGGCCAGATTCAACAATCATGGTCCTTGCAACTTCTTTTAGTGTTCTATTTCTTCTTTCAGCAACTCCATTCTGTTGAGGAGTTCTGGCTGCAGAGAGTTGATGCATGGTGCCATTCTTGTCACAGAAATCCTTTAGGACCTGGTTGATGAACTCAGTTCCTCTGTCTGATATGATGGTCTTGACCTTCAGAGTTTGTTCATTCTGTAGTTGCTTCAACAGAGATGGTAGTTTCTGTAGAGTTTCATTCTTCTTTTTCAAGAAGATTGTCCAAGTGTATCTTGAATAGTCATCCACAATGACTAGTGTGTATTTCTTGCCACCAACACTTGGGGTCTCCACTGGTCCAAATAAATCCATGTGGATGAGATTTAAAGGACTAGTAAAGCGGTCTCCAGCAATGGGTTTGAAAGAGTTTTTGATTTGCTTTCCTTTCTGACATGCACTACACAGATTCTCCTTCTTGTACACAATGTTGGGCAGTCCATCAACAATGTGATCCCTTGCTAGTTTGTTGATTGTTTTGAAATTCAAGTGGCTCGGTTTCTCGTGTCATTCCCAACTGAGTCTTGAATCTCTTGTGGCTATCAGGCAAATTCATTCTTTTGCAGTAGACCAATCAACAACGTATATGTTCCTTTTCCTGGTAGCTATCGGAACCACTTCCTTAGTTGTCTCATGCTTGACAGAACAACCTTCCTTGGAGAATTCAACAATGTAGCTTTTTTCACAGAACTGGCTAGCACTCAGCAGGTTGAACTTTAGGCCTCATCATCAATTGTTATCTGGTTCTTGATCAGCTTCCATCTTCCTTTTGTTTGACCTTCTTGTCTACCAAATGTGACTTTAGGTACATTGTATCTCTGGAACTCTGTTAGGCAACTCTTGTTACCTGTCATGTGCCTGGAGCATCCACTATCAATAAACCAATCTTGCTCAGAGATGGCTCTAGCACACAATTCCTGCATCAATAAAAGGAAGATTTAGGTACCCAAGCAATGTTGGGTTCTAGGGGTCATGGAGTCTAGGCACTTGGTACCACTTTGGTCTCATGAGGTGAAACCTTGGTGGGTGGTACCCATTGTCCACCTGGTAGTCGTAGTAAACTAAAGTGTGATTCACTTTGGGCAGATGCTTATGAGGGTCATGCTTCCGGTTTACATACTTCTGCATAGCTTTTCTGGTTGGAAAGAAGTCACATATACTATCAAGAGCAGAAAGGCGATTAACTTTGGGCTTCTGAAGTTGACTAGCCAACCTCTTCTGCCTAAAGTCAATCTTCTCTTGATATCTGCCTCTCTGGTGACCATTTCTGGGAGGGTAGTCATGAGAATGTCTGGGCGAGTTCTGTCTTTGATTTTTGTTCTTTTGAAAACCTTTTTTGTTGTTAGGTTTTCTGCCAGGTTCATTAGTCTTTAAAATTTGTTTGGGTTGAACCTTTATCTTTTGTTTTTCTGGCCTGACCTTCTCATGAACAACCTTTGTGCCAGATACACTAGCTTGGCAGATGGGGCAAGAAATCAATGGCTCTATGACATTATCTGCCTTAGCAACTCTGGTGCTAGGCATTACAGAAGGCTCACCTGATTCTGTTGAACCATATCCAAGACCAAAACCAACGCCAATTTATTGGTCAAGTAATAACCTTTCCATTGAAGACTGAGCCTTCTGGTATGTGTTGTACTTGATTTCAACTGACTCTATTTCTCTTACTCACTTTAGAAGAGAAACATTTTCAGCTTCCAGCTGATCTCTTTCTTTAACGAGAAGATTGATTTTGATCTCATCCTCCTTTCTTAAGTCAAGGATTTCAACTTTCAGCTTACTGTTTTCTTCTTTAACAGATGAGTAAGTGGTTTGGATGGCTTTGAACTCTTCCCAAAAATCTGACATTGAATCAGAATTCAAAGCTAAGCCTACCGAAGAAAAAATTAGAAGTAGAGGTAGAGGATACCTCATCATCAGATTGACCCATGAGGCACAGGTCTTCAGTCTCTGTATCCAGGCAACAGAATGCCTCATCCGATTCTGATTCTGAACTAGATTCTGTCTCAAAGAGGGGGTTCTTCTCTGGTTGTTCAGAAATGAGAGCTTTCCTCCTTCTATTCTCATACTTTTTCTCTCCCTCATGACCTTGCCTTTTGGAGACTATGGGGTGTGGATAGTTGGCTTTGAAGTGCCTAGACTGTCTACAGTTGTAGCAGAGAAGCTCTCCACTACTTTCTGAAGATTTGGTCTTCTGGTGTGGTTTTCTGCTGAAGGATGGACTTCTGCCATCCTTGGGCTTCATAAATTTTCTGAACTTCCTGGCAAAAGCAGCCATGTATTCATCAGTTAAAAGTATTGAAGGGTCAAAGTCATTTACCTTAGAGGTACTGGCTGTGAGGGCAGTAGTTGTTATGTCCTCAGTTTCTTCTTTCTCTTCTTCATTCATCTCGAACTCATAAGACTTGAGATCATAGATGAGTTTCCCTGTGTTGTAGGTTCTGAGATCCTCGTTATCTCGCATGGCAGTAACCTTCATCTTCCAGGGTGAAGGTAGATCTCTGAGAACTTTCAAGTTGATCTCCTTGGGAGTGAGTTCCTTCCCAAGTTCTGAAATCTCAGCTGTGAGGGTGAGCAGACGTGCATACATCTCAACTATGCTCTCTTTGGGGAGAAGTTTGAAGTCTTCACACTTCTTCATGGCAATGGTATGTTTTTTGTCTTTCTCCTGCTCATCACCAGCTCCAATGAGGGTCAGTGTATCCCAGATCTCCTTAGCAGAGTTGCACTTCTTGATCCTGGTGAAGTATTTGTCATCTATTGCTTTGTAGAGGATGTCCTTGGCTATGTTGTTAAGGTTGTACTTCCTCCTTTTTTCAGTTGACCATTCATGACGTCCTTTGATTATCATATGTGGTTGATCACCACCAGCAAGGTATTCTGGGTTCACCTTTTTGAACTGTGTGAAAGGGCCAACATCAAGAACTCCCCACATCTCATCATGCAGGGCATAGAGGTGCGCTTTCATCCTGATCCTCCAGTCATCGAACTTTGTTACTGAAAACATCGGGTTTTTTGAAAGAGTGTTATCCATAATAAGAGATTTAAAAGGAGGCTAAGGAACAAGTGGATCTTTGTTCAGCAAGTAACCTGAAAGATTACAAGAACAAGGAGGCTCCGATACCACTTGTTGGTCCCGTTTTAAGTAAGGAACAGTCCAGAGGGGGGGGGGGGGGGTGAATAGACTGTTCAGGATTTTTCAAACTTTTCTCAAAGTCACAAGTGACTTGTCAGAGATGGTCTGATTCTGGTGACAGAGAAGGTCGAGTTCTGATGGCAGAACTGCACCTGGCAGCGGATAATAGTTCTATCCGAGTAGCCTCAGGAAAACACTAAGGCAAATGCCTTTCTGTTAACTCTCAGAACAAGATCTGTTGAACATAGATTCCAAGTCTTTGAGTTAATCCGTCAGAATCTTAAGTGCAAAAAGTAAATGTGTAAAGTAAATGACACCGGGGGTTTTATAGTGGTTCAACGAACAACGTGTTCCTCTAGTCCACTGTTCCACTAAGCTTGTAAGTTAACTGTTACAACGCCTTAGTCCCTAGCACTTAAGAAGCACTCCTCATCTTCTTCAAGTCTAGTTGTCACCCGGGATGCTCTTCCTGGTTTCCCGATGACTGGTCTCGTTTCACTGAGTCTCTTGAAGTATCCCCACTTCACTACTCCAGTTAGTTTGAGACATCCCTTCTTTTGCAAGAAGTGTTTTGATTAAAAATCAGTTTTCTCCAACGTGGCTTCGTTACAAAGGATGTTTAGTTGAGGCTTTAGAAGTGTTGAAGAACTGGAGGAACTTTGCTCTTTGTTGGAAGAAAGAATATGAGAATAATATCTTTCCAACGCAAGCTTTTTTTGTTTGAGGAAGATGAAGTTAAGGTCTCAAGAAAGCTTGAATGTTTGAATGTTGTGTTGAGCAAAAGTTATCCTATAATTCTTCGAAGTGTATCATATATACTGGGAGCGATCTTCCTGTTGGAGTGTAAAAGACAGCTTCATTAAATGTTTGTACTGTTGATTTGACCGGTTGGTTCTTCGACTTGCTATTTTGGGGACGAAAAAGATATTCGCATGGTCAATCATCAGCTTTAAATATCTCTTCGTACGTACAACATTAATTGAGCATTTAATGCGTGAAGAGTACCATGTTCCGTCTAAAGACTTCTAGCCGTTAGGGTATTTCCCGTTAGTTTCACGACCGTTGAAAGTTACTTCAGAATATTCCAAGTACCAGTAGTCTGATAGCCAACTCTAATGTCTGCCTCTGCTACCTTCTCTGATGAGCAACTCTGAAAGCATCTCTAAAGAGCAGCTCTGGTAGCAACTCTGTTGACCAACTTTGGTAGCAACTCTGATAAAGAGAGTCAGAGAGGGTTTCTGGCCAGTTGACTATGCTAATACTTACAAAGAAAATTCTAATACAAGATTTCTAAAGGGGTACTCTAAAATACTAATTAGTAATTACCTTATCATCATCAAAATCTAAATACTTTTATTCCTTACAAAAGTCATTTTCCGAGCTAACAAATGTTGCGTGAAGGATGATCAAAGAGACACCATTCTGAGGTGTAGACACAAATCAAGCCTCTACACCATTGTGCTAAAAACTATGTTTCCCAATACCGATGTCTGCCTGCTGTCAAGAGCATCCTCTGAACTAAATCAACTGTTGCATAAGAGGATGTCTGATCTGAACTACCGTGATCTGCATACATTGTCATCAAAGATGCTCGTTACTGGTCTGCCAGCACTACAAAGCAAATATGATCATCTGTGCGATTCTTGCGCACTTGGAAAATTGAAAAAAGCTTCTCACAAGGCAAAAATGACAACATCTAATACACGTCCTCTTGAATTGCTTCACATGAATCTTTGTGGGCCCATGCGTACACAAAGTATCAATGGGAAGAAATATGTCCTGGTGATAGTAGATGACTACTCAAGATAGACATGGATCCGGTTCGTACGCTCCAAAGACAAGACATCAGACATCATAATCACCTTCATCCGGACTACTCAGAATCTACTCCAGGCGACCATCCTTTTCATACGATCTTACAACGGCACTGAGTTTAAGAACCAGAAACTCAGTGAATTCTATGAGACTCAAGGCATCATTCAACAATTCTCTGCAGGAAAGACCTCACAGTAGAACGGGGTGGTTTAAAGAAAGAACAAAACTCTTGTTGAGGCTGCAAGAACTATGCTCATCCATTCTAAACTTCCACATTCTCTCTGGGCTGAAGCCATCAACGCTGCTTGCTTCACTCAGAACAAGACCTCAATTCATAAAAGGTTTGGAAAGACACCGTATGAGCTGATCAACCGCCTAATTCCCAGTGTTTCTTTTCTAAGAATTTTTGGAAGCAAGTGCTTCGTGGCTAATGATAGGGAAGATCGAAGCAAGTTTGATCTGAAATCTTTTGAAGGTGTGTTAATTGGCTACTCCTCTTCGTCTAAAGCTTACCGAGTGTACATCAAAGACAAAAAGAAGGTCATTGAAAGTATCAATGTGACCTTTGACGAAAAGGGAGAACAGACTTCTGGACACATCAGTTCAGAACCCAATATCACTGGTGTTCTAGCACAACTACCCGCCTCATCTCCCTCACTTGATTCCAACTCTGTGGATCTCGATCATCTATTTGACCAAATATACGAGAATCCACAACCACATGATCCATCTCCTACACCCACTACTGCGTCCACAACTGCAAACACTACTCCATCACCGACTCCATTATCCTCTGCAACCACAACTGAGACTGAAACCTCTACTGAAACTACAACGCCTCCGTCCACTGATCCTACATCTTCGTTTGGTCCTCATGCTGATATTCCTTATGTTGATCAGAAACCAAACAACAATGCTCAACCACTCCCTCATGTTATAAAATGGACACGTGCTCATCCACCTGATCTCATACCTGGAAATCCTTCAAGTGGAGTGTGCACACGATATGCAACCGAGAATGAATGTCTATTTTAATGCTTCCTAAGTCAATCTGAGCCTACTCATGTCACTGAAGCGTTAGCTGATCCTGATCGGATAATTGACATGCAAGAAGAAATCAATCAGTTTAAGAGACTGAAAGTCTGGTCACTTGTGCCTCGACCCCCCGGAAAATCAATCATAGGCACTAAGTGGATCTTCAAGAACAAGAAAGATGAAGATGGGATTGTAATTCGCAATAAGACCCGATTAGTTGCGAAAGGCTATAATCAACAAGAAGGCATCGACTATAATGAGACGTTCGCTCCAATTGCACGCATTGAAGCCATTCGACAGTTCATGGCTTATGCTGCACACAAGAACTTCACCATCTATCTAAGACGAGTGGAAGTAAGGGTCCAAGAGTGACTAAACCAAATAAGAGGGCGGGTGAGACTCAGTCCACGAGAACTGGTATCTCCTCCTCAAGTGCTTTAAACGGCTCTTCTCTTACGTCCCATTTTGTACATATATGTTGAGGTTTATTCTCTCAACCCGCAGGCCCAACACGTAACATGGGGGTTTCGAATGGGTGAAGGACAAGTAATATGAAGAGACAAGCCATGAATGGACCGACAACTGTATTTAATCACTCAAACGATTACAAGCCGAAGGGTCGAACGTACTATGCTATGCTATGAGCTGTTATTACTGCTATAATGCTACAATATCAAATTCCGGGTGGTTGGGAGTGCTGACGTGGTTGGGAGTGGGCGACATAATCTCAACCACCAAATCTCCGGCATTTAATGTGTTTCCCGCCAAGATCTTGGTTTCCCGCCATGGGAAGGGGACGTTCGTTCTACAAGGTTAGACCCAATCTCCTGGTGGCAGCCTGATCCTTGTGATAAGGGCCATAGGACGTGCGTCTCTAGGCCCTTGGGCCCTGGTGCTGGCTGATAATAGACTACGTACGTCCCCTGGTACTTAGGCCTTGATACTGGGGTGCGCTGGACCACGTACGTCTCCTGGTCCTTGGGCCCTGGTGCTGGCTGATGATGGACTACGTACGTCCCCTGGCTTTTAGGCCTTGACACTGGGGTATGCTGGACCACGTACGTCTCCTGGCCCTTGGACCATGGTGCTCGACCCTCCTCTCGGACCTTTAACAAAACGCTCATAGGTGGTTCTTAAGGGTTGATGGGCCGACCCTTATTGGGCCATTAACCTAACACAAGTCCCCCACTTCTGATGTTCCGAGCGTGCGCGGGACATAAAGAAGTAATTAGTTTCCGCCGAAATGCTTTGAGCCGTTATCCCCCTTCCCCCGAAGTGATAGTTGCTTCCCCGTCGTTGTTCACGGGGCTCTAGGTGGCAGTTATCCCCGGCCGGTTCAACTTCCGATGCAAAAGTAATCATTTCGCACCTGCCCGACTCAACATGACACGTGTCCCCGAGTACGCTCCTCGCCACGTGTCACCCGTGGTTTGGCCATTGAAAAGGCGCGTCCCCTTTATAAATACCGGGATCGCAGGCAGGATTAGGGTTTTCCATCCTTTGCTTCCTTCTAATCTTCCAGCGTTTTCCAGCAAGTGTCCCCGGTTTCCGCGTTCGTCCCTGCTTCAAAGTTCCGCAAGGTAATTCCCTGATCCTAACTCCCCTTCTTTTCTTCTTGCAATCCTTCCCATGGCCTGTTCCATGGAGATCTCCTCCGACTCGAATACTGGTTCTGGTTCTTCTACTGGTTCTTCTGTCGGTTCTTCTTCCGCGGCGAGCTCTAGGTCCCGTTCTTCGGAGGGAACAAGTAGTTCCGCCCGCTCCAGCGCCTCTACAGTGGCGGTCCACGTGGCGGCAGATGAGGCCGTGGCCTCGAATGCAGGGGGCATGCTGATATGGACGCCGTTCCCGAGAATGCCATAGCGGCGGTAGCGCGACCTGACGCAGAGGTGGAGCACTCAGCCAATTATGATTCTGGCGAAGAGGCCGAAGAGGGGGACGACCTCCAGGTATACCAGCTTGGCACCCTCGTGGATCAACACCGGCACATCGTGCTTATCCCCAACGTGGATGTGCACGATCTGCTTTTCTCTAGGAGGGCCCTGAAGGAACTGCAAACTCTTCTCCCTCCACCGTTTCATTACAGCCTCCGGGGTGCAGACAACCTCTTTAAGAGACGTCCGGGAATGGTGATGGTGCACATGGACTCCATAAAAGCCGGACTGCGTTTCCCACTTCATCCATTTATCTTGACTTTTTCGACTTTTACAGTGTTGTTCCGACTCAATTCATGCCGAACTCCTACCGCCTAATCTCCGCATTCATTGTTCGTTGTAAATCGCAAGGACTCACCCCCATTTTGGACCTCTTTCATTATTTTTTTCAAGTCACCCCCAAAATGCCGACGGGTTTCTGAGCGTGGCCGCTAGTGTTGAGGTTTGTTCCCTCAACCCACAGGCCCAACACGTAACATGGGGGTTTCGAATGGGTGAAGGACAAGTAATTTGAAGAGACAAGCCGGGAATGGGCCGACAACTGTATTTAATCACTCAAACGATTACAAGCCGAAGGGCCGAACGTACTATGCTGTGCTATGATCTGTTATTACTGCTATAATGCTAGAATATCAAATTCCGAACCCTTTACAAGGAAATAAATGCGACTATTTGTACTACCCATGGGTGGTTGGGAGTGCTGACGTGGTTGGTTGTGGGCGACATAATCATAACCACCAAATCTCCGGCATTTAATGCGTTTCCCACCAAGATCTTGGTTTCCCGCCATGGGAAGGGGACGTTCGTTCTTCAAGGTTAGACCCTATCTTCTGGTGGCAGCCTGATCCTTGTGATAAGGGCCATAGGACGTGCGTCTCCTGGCCCTTGGGCCCTGGTGCTGGCTGACAATAGACTACGTACGTCCCCTGGTCCTTAGACCTTGATACTGGGGTGCGTTGGACCACGTACGTCTCCTGGCCCTTGGGCCCTGATGCTGGCTGATGATGGACTATGTACGTCCCCTGGCCCTTAGGCCTTGACACTGGGGTATGCTGGACCACGTACGTCTCTTGGATCTTGGACCCTGGTGCTCGACCCCCCTCTTGGGCCTTTAACAAGACGCTCATAGGTGGTTCTTAAGGGTTGATGGGTCGGCCCTTATTGGGCACTTAACCCAACAATATATAAAACACAGTATGTTTCAAAAATTTCTTTAACTGCCTTACCGATTGAATTTTGAGCTGAAATTTGATATGCATAAACTAGACTTGATGAGGAACATGCTCAAAGAAGTTCATCAAAAAATTCCACCGGAAACACCCTCTGATGGTGTTGTCCGCGGGGGGGGGGGGGGGGGGGGGGGGTCCGGTCATGACGTCATGACAAAAGGGTGGTCTGGCAACCTCAATTTGAGGTGGTTCCCGGTGATATGTTTTGACGAATTTTTTTATGTTCTTAATAAAGTCTAGTTAATCCATATTAAATTTCAGAACCAATCTCAATCGGAAAAGAGTCAAACGATTTTAGAAAGATAATTGCGTTTTATATGTATAATCTGGCGTAGTTATCTTTCAAAAATCATTTGATGGCCTTTCGGATTGAATTTTTTTCTCAAATTGGGTATGACTCAACTAGACTTTATTAAGAACATACAAAAAAAATTCATCAAAAAATACCACAAGGAACCACCTCAAATTGAGGTGGCCGGACCACCCTTTTGTCATAATGTCCTGATCGGAACCCCCGCGGTCAACACCATCAGAGGGTGTTTCCGGTGGAATTGTTTGATGAAATATTTTGAGCATGTTCCTCCAAAAGTCTAGTTTATCCATACCAAACTTTAGCTCAAAATTCAATCGGAAAGGCAATTAAACAAATTCTTGAAACATACTGCGTTTTATATATGTATAAAATGGGACGTAAGAAAGCGGAAGACGGGAAGAGGTCAAGAGGCCTACGCTGAACACAACTACAGAAGTCCTGAAGAAGAAGCGCCGCTCGACCGAACCTGCGAACCACCAGCCCGCCTCGCTGTTGCGGCGCTAGAGCGCCCCGCCTCCTGGACCACTCGTCTGCGTTACTCCGCGTCTCCACTGTCTCCGTGATAAGTCCATTTTTGTACTTATTTTTCTTATCAAATTTAAGTGATTTTGGATTGAAAAATAGAAAAACAAGGCATGTTTTATATATTTTGGTTCAAGTTTCGTGAAATGAGGTAAAATATTACGTCCATGATATGTTTGACAAAATTTCGGGTCAATTACGCACACAATGAGTCAATTTGAGTAACAAATAATATCATACCGAAAGAAGCAAGCATTATATCAAAAATGGTCCAGAAGACAAAATTGAAGAGCCCAAAATAGGGAAAAAGTCAGACAAAGAAGCTCACAGGCGACCAGATAGGCGGCCAAAATGGAGGCCTTCGCGGCCGCCTACGGAAAAAAAATCAAAAGTCAACATTGGCTTTGACTCAAAACGGGAAGAAGACCGAAGGCTGCCGACACTGGACGGAAGGCGGCCGCCTTCGGTGGCCACCTGCGGCACAAGGCGACAAACCAACCACCGGCCGGTGGGATTTGACGGTAGGCGGCCAGACAGGAACGGCAGGCGGCCGCCTGCTGGACCGCATGTGGCGGATGAATTGACCGGCACACGTTCGACTGCCGGTGATGGGACGGAAGGCGGCCGGGACAAGGCCAGAGGCGGCCGCCTGGTTGGCCGCTTACGGTGATTTTCGTGCTATAAATAGAAAGCTATTTGCTGAGCTTAAACACACCTCTTTCAACCCTAATTCAGTTCAAAAAGCTTCAGTTCTTCCTCCATTTCCGCAGCTCCAAGGTCTTTTGAGAGAAAGAAACTTCAAATCTTCATATGATCTTCATTTTAGCTTCAAATTGTAAGTTCTTTATATGTATTTTCATCCTCTCAACGAGTAGAATCTGAATCTGTGCTTTGTTTTCTCGATCTGTTCTTTGAATTTTTCCAGAATATTTATCAAGTATTTTGCATTTTCTTCCAGAAATTAAATAAAATAGTTGTTGATGTTGAATTCATTCCAATTAATTATATAGTTGTTTACTAGACTCAAGGTTGTTATTTATCTGAAGAAAGTTAATTTTCCCGAAGCAGAAGTAATTTTTAATTAATTTCGGTAATTAGTTGTTATTATTGCATAAATTAAATTAATTACTTAAAAATAGTAAAAAATAGTTTCGGCCCTAATTCTAGTTTATTTCACTGTAATATCACCCCCAGTAGTCAATAGAAAATTTAGAACGAATTTAGCCTATTTTTAATTGCCTTTTGTAGTTCATAGTTAAAAGTGGGAAAATTATCAATTAGGGTTAAAACTGGATTTTAGGTTTAAAAATTCGTGAAATATTCCAGAAAGTCATATTGTAGTTCCAGAAAGTTTATTTTTACAAGATCTTATTTTTGTTTAATTTTTGCTATTATACATGTTTAATTCCTTGTTAATGGTTAATTTATTTACCATATTGTTGAATGCAAGAATAATGTTTAGTAGCTAAAATTGTTTTGGGCATGAATTGAGTAAAAGAACATGGACTGACTTGTTAGCCGAAAATTAGGTGTTAAAATTAATTAATTGGACTAGTTATTCAAATTGATGAATTAGTAACTAATAATTGTTAGCCATTTTCATTAATTAACTTTTGGAAAATTATTTCTAACTTGTCTATGAGATTAGAAAATAAATTGAGCCAACTTTATTCAAGCACATTAATAAGGCCTAGAAATAGGAAATTTTAATGAACTGGATTTACATCTTGTCTATGAGAAATAAATTCAAATTGCTTAAATAATGAATTTAATTAGTTAATGAATTTGGCTATTTTTATTAATTAAAATATTGGAGAATTATTTCTGTCTTGTCTATGAGATTAGAATTTAATTCAAGCCAACCATTTTTGAATACATTAATGAAACCTAGAAATAGGATAAATTAATGAAAGTAATTTCTATTCTTGTCTATGAGAAAAGAAATTATTAGTCCAATTTTAGTTTTAATTTCCCTAATTACTAGGTTCAAGAATATATCTATTTCCAATTACTCAATTCATTGCCCTTAATTGCCTCAATCTTTTTATTAATCTTTAGAATATTTGATCTTAAATCTTTAGTTGAAATTTGCTCCTAGTATAATTTTGCAATTTGGCCTACTTTAGAACACAATCACCTTCTTTTGTATTGAAAAAGCTTCCAACAATTAGCGATAGCCTGTGACTAAGACTAAATTAAGAAAACTCCTCCGCCATTCCTCAAGAGACACGATACTCGGGGAAAACCGAAAGGTTAGACTCCGTTTTACTACAACGTCGCGAAAGCGGTTATCAAATGGCGCCGTTGCCGGGGAATGGCACGGTGAAATCTTGATTTTGACTTTAGCATGGGCGAATTCAAGTTAGGGAGACTTTCTTTTTCTTTTTTGTGTTGTTCTCACGTGTTTGCTTGATGTTTCCTCATGGATTACTCAAATGAACAATTTTATTCTCAACCACCATATCACTATCCATACCATGAACAACAAAGTTTTCAAAATAATCAAAATGAAGGATACTATGAGCAAGGTTATGGGGATAATAATCAATGGTGCGAAAATCCACCTTTAGGGTATGAAGATTACCAATTTCAAGATAATTATTTCCACCAAGGGCAAAACTTTGAAGGTTATAATGATTTTTCCTATCAAGGTAATTATCATGATGATTTTAATCATAATGAAAACTACCACGAAAGGCTAGAAAACCATTACATTAGCACAAACGAGTATTCCTACGGGAATGAATCTGAAATTTCACCTTATCCTCAACACGAGCTCGAAAACTTAAAATCATCCTTACTCGATCTTGTGGAAGACTTAAAACAGACAAGGATTGAACTAGCATCTCGTGATGAGAGCCTCAATAAATTATTTGAACAAATCATATATGACAATGAACACAAAGTTCAAGAGGAGACATACGAGGAAGGTGCTAAATCTGAGGAGGAGGCTGCGGTAACTATGGACGAGATGGTTGAAACTCTTTTCAACCCTATTTCTTTTGAGCCTCTCATTGCTACTGAGCTAGAGCCTATCCTTGTAAAAATTAGTCCTGAAGAGCCCAATCTGAAAGTGCCCACTGAAGTTGATGAAGAGACCATATACGAGGAAATACTTTGTGACACCGACCCTACCCTACCATCTATGGACAACCTCTCACTTAAAGAGTCCTTGAAAGATAGCCTTGATGAATATGTTGATCCTACACGAGCCCAAATGCACGATCAAGTAGTTGATGAAACATGTGATGTTGAGAAAACATTGTCCGATGACGCCTTCTTTGACTCTCTACTCAATGATGACAAACGTAGTTGTGCTAGGCAATGATCTGTTTACCTAGATGATATTTGTGGGGTTAATGAGCTAGGAAGTTGGGATGCATTCTTAGAGAGCGACACCGAGTCTAAACTTTGTGATTTTCATGTTGAGGGCATAGATGAAAAAGAGAAAACCCATCAAGAGGAGTATGAAATCTCTATTCACGCTACTTTTACCTTGATGGCTCCATTTGAGCGGTTGGAAAAACCAGAGGCACCTGATCCTGAAATACTTGTTGATTCTACTAATGAGATTGATGCAAGATATGTGCTAATTCCTTGTTCGAACGACGTGTTCTTTGAAGATTATGTCACATTTTGGTGGTCACGAGAGTTCAAAGGTCTACGCCATCTGACGGCATACCTGGAGGATAAGGTGGAGGCACTAATGATGAGTGCTCCACGACTGACTTGCATTACAGAAAGTTATCTCTCAAACTTCAAGCTAGTGACGTTAAAAAAGCACTTCTTGGGAGGCAACTCATGTTTTTCATAACTTTGTTTGTTTGTTTTGTGTGATTGCAGGTGGTGCTTCAATAAATAAATCGTGAGTTGAACGTTTTGACCCGATTTCAAAAAAACTGATCATTGATGATATTTTAAAAACAATTTTATTCCTGTTTTCATTATTCCTCTTCACAATTTTTTTCCTCAAAACTCAAGTGTGAGGAAAGAACAAAAAAAAAGTGCCTTTATTTCTAAACTTTGTGCATTAAAATGAGACCTCGAGGACGAGGTCCAGCTCAAGTGTGAGGAGGTTGCGTTTTACACTCAAAAGTTAAAACCATGTTTTAGAACAATCTTTTTACTATTTTTGATATGAAACATTAATTTCTCAATTGTTATCAATCACATAATAGGTTAGAGAATCACCCTTACTATAAGAATTTACTTTTATTATTATTTTTAGAAAACTTGAAATTGTTGTGGTTTCTTGGTTGTGAAAGTAAAGAGTTGAATTTGTTTTAATTGGACATTCATTTTAGTAAAAAAAAAAACTCATTTAATCTACTATGCGGTTAGCTCCTTCTCTCATTACCCATCAAACAAATTTTTTTGCTTCCAAGAGCTATTTTCTTTCGGCCAAGTTGTGTAAATTACATATGCGGCTAAGTGTTGCAGCTTTCCATTCTGATTATCGCACACATGTGTTGTTATACCTATCCATCCCTTCTGCTGGCACTATATCCTCCTCTTGGACAATTCCATCTCCAACAAAAAAACACAAAAAAGGGGGGCTCCGTTTTATCCATTAACCATAGTCTGTGACAATACATCCACCATGAGACTACACCGCCAACAAGAGTGAAAATGAGTCAAAAAAACAAAAAAAAAAACTAGATGAATGTCCAATTTAGAATCATGAAAACCTTGGGATAGGAAATGATTGGTGATTTAACATAATCAATAGTTTCTTTAGTAATAATAATTTTAAATTCTTGTATTTTGGATGATTTTTCTAAAATGTTTAAAAGTTGAGAATAAAAAAGGAAGATTTTTGTTTCTATTTCTTTAATAGCAATTCGATTGAATTACAATAAGATTTTACCTTTTTGAGTGTATTTGCAACTAATTTGTCGCTTGAGGACAAGCAACGCTTAAGTGTGAGGACATTGATAAGTTCATTTTTGTACTTATTTTTCTTATCAAATTTAAGTGATTTTGGATTGAAAAATAGAAAAACAAGGCATGCTTTATATATTTTGGTTCAAGTTTCGTGAAATCAGGTAAAAAATCACGTCCATGATATGTTTGACAAAATTTCGGGTCAATTAAGCACACAATGAGTCAATTTGAGTAACAAATAATATCATACCTGAAGAAGCAAGCATTATATCAAAATGGTCCAGAAGACAAAATTGAAGAGCCCAAAATAGGGAAAAAGTCAGACAAAGAAGCTCACAGGCGGCCAGATAGGCGGCCCAAATGGAGGCCTTCGCGGCCGCCTACGGAAAAAATCAAAAGTCAACATTGGCTTTGACTCAAAACGGGAAGAAGACCGAAGGCTGCCGACACTGCACGGAAGGCGGCCGCCTTTGGTGGCCGCCTGCGGCACAAGGCGAAAAACCAACCACTGGCCGGTGGGATTTGACGGCAGGCGACCAGACAGGAACGGCAGGCGGCCGCCTGCTGGACCGCCTGCGGCGGATGAATTGACCGGCGCACGTTCGACTGCCGGTGATGGGACGGAAGGCGGTCGGGACAAGGCCAGAGGCGGCCGCCTGGTTGGCCGCCTACGGTGATTTTCGTGCTATAAATAGAAGGCTAGTTGTTGAGCTCAAACACACCTCTTCCAATCCTAATTCAGTTCAAAAAGCTTCAGTTCTTCCTCCATTTCCGCAGCTCCAAGGTCTTTTGGGAGAGAGAAACTTCAAATCTTCATGTCTTCTTCATTTTAGCTTCAAATTGTAAGTTCTTTACATGTATTTTCATCCTCTCAACGAGTAGAATCTGAATCTGTGCTTTGTTGTCTCGATCTGTTCTTTGAATTTTTCCAGAACATTTATCAAGTATTTCACATTTTCTTCCAAAAATTAAATAAAATAGTTGTTGATGTTGAATTCATTCCAATTAATTATATAGTTGTTTACTAGACTCAAGGTTGTTATTTATCTGAAGAAAGTTAATTTTCCCGAAGCAGAAGTAATTTTTAATTAATTTCGGTAATTAGTTGTTATTATTGCATAAATTAAATTAATTACTTAAAAATAGTAAAAAATAGTTTCGGCCCTAATTCTAGTTTATTTCACTGTAATATCACCCCCAGTAGTCAATAGAAAATTTAGAACGAATTTAGCCTATTTTTAATTGCCTTTTGTAGTTCATAGTTAAAAGTGGGAAAATTATCAATTAGGGTTAAAACTGGATTTTAGGTTTAAAAATTCGTGAAATATTCCAGAAAGTCATATTGTAGTTCCAGAAAGTTTATTTTTACAAGATCTTATTTTTGTTTAATTTTTGCTATTATACATGTTTAATTCCTTGTTAATGGTTAATTTATTTACCATATTGTTGAATGCAAGAATAATGTTTAGTAGCTAAAATTGTTTTGGGCATGAATTGAGTAAAAGAACATGGACTGACTTGTTAGCCGAAAATTAGGTGTTAAAATTAATTAATTGGACTAGTTATTCAAATTGATGAATTAGTAACTAATAATTGTTAGCCATTTTCATTAATTAACTTTTGGAAAATTATTTCTAACTTGTCTATGAGATTAGAAAATAAATTGAGCCAACTTTATTCAAGCACATTAATAAGGCCTAGAAATAGGAAATTTTAATGAACTGGATTTACATCTTGTCTATGAGAAATAAATTCAAATTGCTTAAATAATGAATTTAATTAGTTAATGAATTTGGCTATTTTTATTAATTAAAATATTGGAGAATTATTTCTGTCTTGTCTATGAGATTAGAATTTAATTCAAGCCAACCATTTTTGAATACATTAATGAAACCTAGAAATAGGATAAATTAATGAAAGTAATTTCTATTCTTGTCTATGAGAAAAGAAATTATTAGTCCGGTTTTAGTTTTAATTTCCCTAATTACTAGGTTCAAGAATATATCTATTTCCAATTACTCAATTCATTGCCCTTAATTGCCTCAATCTTTTTATTAATCTTTAGAATATTTGATCTTAAATCTTTAGTTGAAATTTGCTCATAGTATAATTTTGCAATTTGGCCTAGTTTAGAACACAATCACCTTCTTTTGTATTGAAAAAGCTTCCAACAATTAGCGATAGCCCGTGACTAAGACTAAATTAAGAAAACTCCTCCGCCATTCCTCAAGAGACACGATACTCGGGGAAAAACCGAAATGTTAGACTCCGTTTTACTACAACGCCGCGAAAGCGGTTATTACTTTGCAGTCCGCCGGAGAAGTGTATTTGTCAAGAGATTCCTGAATTATGTGTTTCATATCAAATGTAGTTTATTGTTTATAGAGGATAGTATGAGGTTCATAGTTTACTGAACTGCTTGACGAGATGAGTTACGCTACCAGCAAACCCTTCTTGTCAAGCTACCCTCCCATTTCATCATCTCGAAGTGCTTCTCCAGCACAAAGCCGAGAATTCCAGTTTCACTGAGGTTGAATAAGTTGTCAACAGTTTACTCAACTGCAAGGCTTCCTAAGTTGTCTCTTAATGTCGTGGCTAGTACTTCTACTTCCAAACAATCTGGACCTGTCTGCTTGTTTGGGGGCAAGACAAAGTCTAGCAACAGAGATGAGGGTATTCTGAAGGAAGTGGTTGGGAATTTCATGAGAAGTTTGAAGGAGCAGTCGATTGAGGATGTGTTAAGGCAGCAGATTAAGAAACAAGAGTTTTATGATCAGTGGCGGAACCAGAACGAAAACAAAGGTGTAGCTAAAAGTATTACCAAATACAAAAATATAAATTGCTATTAAAGTTTACATAATATAAAATTTGTGAGAATGGTACATTACATTACAATTAAATGTTAGAAGAAGAAGAAGCCAATTTAGACAATTGCGTACGGCGTGTTTGCATACATTGAAAACGTTGCAAAATTGCTTCATTTTCAATCTTGGAAAAAATTTCCTTCTCCATGTAGATCACCAAACTATCATTCATCCATTCATCTCCCATTCTACTCCGTAAATCAGTCTTGATGATTTTCATGCCAGAAAAGACTCTTTCAACTGAAGCTGTTGCAATCGGTAAAACTAACGCCAACTCAATAAGACGATATACCAAAGAAAACACAAGGTTCATGCCACTTTCAACCATTTGTTTGGCAAGACTTCCCAAATCTTCAATTGCATGAAATTGACTTTGACTCTTTACGGCATGAATGTATGTCTCAAGTTGTTGCTTAAGCATAAAACGATCGGTAGAAGAAAAGTCTTCCGCATACATTTCAGCCATATGAATCAGTTTATCAATGTCAAATTGATAGAAAGAATTTCTTGGATCAAGACATGCAATACAATTAAGTAACTCAGTACTTGCCTCTGAAAAACGATTATTCATCTCCACAATCATCTTGTCAACAACCTAATACATAGTACAAAATAATATAATCAAAATAATGGAATACAATACTAATATTAAAAAATAATCAAAAGACATAGTCATATACCTCACAAAAGATTCCGCCGCGAAAGTGAATCAAATTTGTGGTTGTGTTTCTGCTTCGTCTACTACGCCCACGAATCAGTACTTGTTCTTCCATGTTTAAGATCGGGATGTTGACTTTTTCACAAAATGTATTTGTTTCTTCTAAAAGACTCTCCCACCCATTATCTCAGAATTCTTGCAATCTAACTTTCATTGTCCCAATCAAGTTGATTGCCAAAACAATATTTTGATCTTTTTGTTGCAAGGCAAGAGACAACTCATTAGTAATTCCAAACAAATACATCATTAAATGCATAACGAAGACAAATTCATAATTCTCCATCTTGTTGATTAAACTTGAAGCCATACCCCGCTCCTCGGTAGCTCCATCATCATGCACATTTTTAAGTGCTTTTAAAACCGAAGTCCACATAGACATCAAACGCACAATAGTTATGTAGTGTGACCCCCAACGAGTATCCCCCGGTCTTCTCAAACTTACTTCTTGATTTTTCCCTTTCCCACTTACTATCTCTCCCTTCTCCAAACTCTCAACTAGTCTGTCATGCTCTATTTGTCTAAGTCTATCTTTTCTTTTACAAGAAGCACCAGTGACATTCACAAGCATAATAACATATTGGAAAAAGTCACACACAATTCGATTAGACTTAGCAACAGCAACAACAACTAGTTGAAGTTGGTGAGAAAAGCAATGCACATACCTTGCTGAAGGATTTTCCTTCAATATGAGAGCATTTAATCCATTGTACTCACCTCTCATATTTGAAGCGCCATCATATCCTTGACCTCTGAGTTTTGATAAAGACAATTTATGCTTTGAAAACAACTCATCAACAACACTTTTCAAAGAAATAACAGAAGTATCAGTAACATGCACAATGCCAAGGAAACGTTCAATCACATATCCACGTTTATCCACATATCTCAAAACAACTCCCATTTGCTCCTTAACTGAAACATCTCTACATTCATCAACCATAAGAGTAAATACATTATCTCCAATATCTTCAAGAATAACTCGTGTGACTTCAAATGCACAAGCATTAGTTAATTCTTTTTGAATTTTTGGAGATGTCATTTGATTATTTCCGGGAGCATTCTCATTCAATGTATTAGCAACCTCTTCATTTCTTTGACTATACCATTCTAGTAATTCAAGGAAATTACCTTTATTTAAAGAACTAGATGACTCATCATGACCACGAAATGCTAGACCTTGCTTCAACAGAAATCGTATCACATCCAAAATTGCGGTTAAACTAATGCGATACGCAGCTTCTATTTCCCGCCCATGTGCACTTATCAAATGTGAGATACTTTGTCTTTGATTTTGAAAAGTTTCAAGTTTCACTCTAGCATTATTGTGAGCACTACCCACCACACCAACATGAGTATTGAATATATCTAGTGCTTTTTTCCAATTATTTACCCCTTTCTCGGTAAATGCAACTTCTCCAACTCGGTTTCCTTTATTTGAATCTTTGAAAAGATAACACCACAAGCAATAAGCAACATCTTTTGAAATGCTATACTCCAACCATGGATATTTCTCAAACCAAGCAGGTTGAAAACTTCTCTTTTCTTTAGAGGGAAGAAAAGTCTTCGGTTACAGCGGCTCGGGGAGAAGTGGAAACGAACCTTGAAGAAGATGTCAGAGAAGAAGAAAGTGAACCCGTACTGGTTAGAACGTGCAATCATGAAAACCCAAACTTGGTATGATAGCCCTGCAATATATAAGAAACTCTATAATGACATAACAAGTGCGTATTCAAGAAATTCTAAAATCAAGAAAGTTTGATGGAGAGGATTTTGACGATGAAGAAGATGAAGATGCCAATGATGATTATTATTATTGATGATTCATTGATTGGTTATGTTAATGTGGGTTGGATAACACTTTGGATCATGATTTTTGAATAAAATTACTGTCTTATTAACTAACCATTTTTAAGCAAAAAAAAAAACAAACAAAATGGGACGTAAGAGAAGAGTCGCCACTTGAAGTGTCGGCTTTTGTACTATAAGAGAAGAGCCGCCACTCGGAGTGGCGGATTTTGTGAAGTAATACAAGAGCCGCCACTTAGAGTGACGACTTTTCTTAACCATGGTTAATTCCAGCAGTATTTTGGGAATTATTCTTAACCCGACAGTACTTCGGGAATAATTTATTTAATTAACATTATTCTGGGAAAAAACTCATAACAAATTGTTTAAATTTATTAAATAGAAAAATAATTTAATAACATTAAAATGTAAAAATAAAAACATAAAAATGAAAAATGAAGTTAAAATGTAAATAGATGTAGATTAATACACAAATAGTTTAAAAATGCTAAAATATTGACTTTAACATTCTCAAAATTTTCACATTTTTATCTATTTTTTTTCAAATTTAAACAATTGTTTTAAGTTTTTTAATTTAAAAAGCTCGCTATTACACGTCAAAAACTTATTTAAATTGATCATTTTTCCAAAGTGTACTTATATGATACTACATCCGTCCCTTAAAACTTTGTCATCTTTGACTTTTCAAGTCAATGGTGGTAAAGTTTTGACCATAATCTTGATTAGTATAATATTTGGTAAAACTATCAAATAAGCCCCCCTACTATTTCAAAAAAGTCAATTAAAATTCTCAACTATAACAACACTCAATCAAACCCACAAACAAGAAAAGATGAGGCAAATCCCTTTTTAACCTAAAAAAGAGCTATTTTTAAAAGACTTATGTCACAACAACCGATACAGTACACCTGTTCTCTCTCTCTCCCTCTCTCTCTAGGGCGATTTGCCGCTAGGGTTTCTCTCCACTATCGGTTCTACCGAGGAGCGGCCGTCGGGAGGTGGATCTAAGACAACGGGTGGGACGAGGACGTGCTGAAGGTCTGCGGTTTCTATCACTTATGTGCGCAACCGAGGCCTTGGATTGAGGAATTTGAGGGAGGAATCTGAATCGGGGCTTAGAGTGCGTTTTGTTTGATGGAAGAAATCATTACCCAGTATAAAAACATGGCAATTGGTGAGGAAAGCAAGGAACTGAACTTCGATGATGACGAAGGAGAGGAAGAGATGGCGGGTGACGGTAAGGTGACTTTTTCGGTTGTTGGCATGGTACTCACGGATCAGAAAATCAACTTCGAGATCTTTAAGGAGCTTATGACCTCTCTATGGCGACCAGTCAAAGGTGTGTCAATAAAGGAGATTGGCGAGAAGAGGTATATCTTTACTTTTTTTATCATATTGTGGATATGAGACGTGTCACAGTAACAAGGGTGTTGTTGGTGTAACCATGTATCTGGAGCATGAAGGATGTAACTATTAGGGTTATTATTGTAATATTAATCATATTTCTGGAAATTTTTAAAAAATGTCACTTTTTAATCTTTTATCAAATTTTTAGTAATATTAAGTCATAACCCCTAATATTTTGACTATATAGATTAATAAAAAGATAATAATATATGTATTCAGGGTTCTTTGTGTAATTGACATTTATTCTATTATTATAAATATATATGTCAAGGCTCCTATTGGAGTAACCTGTTTCATTATTTCACATCGTTTTAAGAGCACATGCATAACTACTTTTCAGTTCCCCATAACACTAGAATTCGGCCGCCACAGTCATTCACTACGTTGTTTCTCATAGTTCATCATCCACCACACCCTTTACATTGTCAACATCGACGACGACCGCAACTTCTTCGTCCGCAACGACTGTGCTATCGTCTGCTGCAATGTTGTCTCCTTCTACGACGATCGTGTCGGCCGCATCCTCTGGCGCCACACCTCCTCATGTCTCGCTGCCAGCCCCGCCTCTCCTCCAGTCGCCGTTCCGGATATCCTTGCATGTGTCTTGGGCTTCAATATGTGCCTATATGTACTCTTTGATTCTCAGTCGCCGCAATTTCTATGGCAATCCGGTGTTACGCCTTCGTCTCTTGCGGTTATGCCTCCTCCATCACTGCATGGCTCCCAATTTTTCTGTGACACCGCACCCAGATGTACTTGAATTTAAAATTCAGTATGTATTTGAATTTTTCTAGCGAATGATTTCGTGTAAGAGAATGATATATTTAATTAATGCGTGATTAATTAAATTATTTATTGGTCCCATAATATGGAGGATGGGCTAGCAAATAATTAGTGTGGTCATCGTAATAATTATAGAAGCCCAATAAAATGCCAACCGAGGTTGAGGAAAATATTTGGACAAACCAAGTGTTGTTTTGACCCAACCTGCCAGAAATAGCAGAAATAATTGGGAGGGACTTCCTATACCCACTTGGGATATTCTATACACTAAATTGACTCAAATAATAGGGGAGGGGGACAAGTCTACATGACTTGTGCGGACAATAGTAGGAAGGTGGCTTCCTAGAGACAAAACATGCATCTCCATGACCCCATCCCTTGAATTATTTTGGGATTGATTGCATAGAGATGTTTTCCTACCCATTGCATCATTCGAACAACCAAGAGGGAGAGAGAGAGATCCAGCAACTCCTCATCTAAGCTCCAGTTGAAGGAAATAAGAAGAAGAGAAACCCAACAAGAAAAGCTAGAAGAAGAGGTAAGAGCACAACTTCTACTCTTTAACTAGTTTATGTTGTATGGTTTTTAAGAAATCATATAGTGGATTAAACCATGAGTTCTACACGTTTAAAAATGTAGAAAATGATATAAAGTGTTGGTATTTAACTTAGAAGAACCGTGGAATCGATAGGGGTTGAAATCGCCGGAAACCGCCAAGAAAAATAGGCTGCCCGCAACCGCAGGCCACGAACTCCGCCCGGCTTTCACGAAAGCCGCCCGACTTTCACCTGCTGTCCAGGTTTTTCACTTTCGAACGGCCTAGAACGAGGACGGGTCGAAGGGCTTCGCAAGGGCAACTAGTCAAACACTCTATAAGGTGAGGTCTAGGAACAAGTTCCCATACTTTGTTCCTTTCAAATTGAGTAAGCTCTTCTTGCATTGCATTGATCCAATCTGAATCTGCAAGAGCTTCTTCTACTGTCATAGGTTCTATCTGAGATATGTAGCAGGCAAGCATTGCTTCTCTTCTGGTTGTAGCAGATCTGGTTTGTACTCCACTTCTGATCTGTCCAATCACCTGGTTTGGGGGATGATCCCTTAACCAAGTTAGGTCAGGTTCTGATAAGTGTTGTGTAGGTCTCTCTTGCTCTTCTTCAGATTCTTCATCACTATCCTTGTCTTGTAGAATGGGATTCTGAAGGTGGTTTGGTATGGCAGAGTTGTTGACCACTTCTGATGTTGTCACTTCTGGTGTTTCTTCTAGATTCGTTTTCTCCAAGTTCTCTGTTATGTTCTCAACAGCGTTGAGATCATCAATCTTGACATGAATCGATTCTTCAACAAGTAGGGTCCTTTTGTTGAGTATTCTGTAGGCTTTGCTTGTGCTGGAGTAGCCTAAGAATATTCCTTCATCAGCCTTTTCTTGGAACACTTTGAGATGCTCCTTTCCATTGTTGAGTATATAGCATTTGCCTCCAAATGCATGAAAGTAGCTGATGTTGGGTTTCCTTCCCTTCCAGATCTCATAGGGGGTCTTCTGATGAGTTTTGTGAATCATGCTCCGGTTCTGGGTGTAGCATGCAGTGTTGATAGCTTCAGCCCAGTATCTGTAAGGCAGACCGGATTCAGCAATCATGGTCCTTGTAGCTTCCTTGAGTGTTCTATTTCTTCTTTCTGCAATTCCATTCTGTTGAGGAGTTCTGGCTGCAGAGAGTTGATGCATTGTTCCATTTTGATCACAGAACTCTTGTATGACTTTGTTGATGAACTATGTTCCTCTATCTGATCTCATAGATTTGACTTTCTGGTTCTGCTCATTCTGAAGTAGTTTCAGTAGAGATGGTAGTTTCTGCAGAGTTTCATTTTTCTTCTTCAGAAAGATTGTCCAAGTGTATCTTGAATAGTCATCCACCATGACTAGAGTATATCTTTTTCCACCAACACTTGGAGTTTCTACTGGTTCAAATAAATCCATATGGATCAGATTTAAAGGACTAGTAGAGAGGTCTCCAGCAATGGGTTTGAAGGAGTTCTTCACTTGATTTCCTTTCTGGCATGCACTGCATAGACTCTCCTTCTTGTACACAATGTTGGGTATGCCATCAACAATGTGATCCCTTGCTAGTTTGTTGATTGTTTTGAAATTCAGGTGACTCAACTTCTTGTGCCATTCCCAGCTGAGTTTTGAATCTCCTTTAGCTAAAAGGCAGATTTCACCCTTTGCAGTAGACCAATCAACAACATAGATGTTCCTTTTTCTGGTAGCAGTCAGAACCACTTCCATAGTTGTCTCATGCTTGACAGAACTGCCTTCTTTGGAGAATTCAACTGTGTAGCCTTTATCACAGAATTGGCTAGCACTAAGCAGGTTGAATTTCAGGCCTTTGACATAAGAGACATCTTCAATGATTATCTGGTTTCTGATCAGCTTCCCTTTTCCTTTAGTTTGACCATCTTTGTCATTACCGCCAAAGGTAACTCTGGGCCCTTTGATTTTCTGGAACTCTGTAAGGCAACTCTTGTCACCTGTCATGTGCCTGGAGCATCCACTATCAATGTACCAATCTTGTTCAGAGATAGCTCCAGCACACAGTCCCTACAACAATTAAAAGGAAGATTTAGGTACCCAAGCAATGTTGGGTCCTAGGGGGTCATGCAGTCTTGGCAGCCGGTACCACTTTGGTCTCATCAAATGAAACCTTGGTGGGTGGTACCCATTGTCCACCTGGTAGTCATAGTAAACGGAAGTGTGATTCACTTTGGGCAGATGCTTGTGAGGATCATGCTTCCGGTTTACATACTTCTGCATAGCCTTTTTTGTTGGGTAGAAGTCCCATATACTATCAAGAGCAGAGGAGCGGTTAGCTTTGGGCTTCTTAGGTTGACCAGCCAACCTTTTCTGCCTAAAGTTAACCTTCTCTTGATATTTGCCTCTCTGGTGGTCATTTCTGGCACGGTTATCATGAGGTTGTCTGTCAATGAATGGTCTTTTATTTTTGTTATTCTGAAAACCCTTTCTGTTGTTAGGTTTTCTGTCAGGTTCATTATTTTTCAAAAAGGGTTTCTGTTGAACCTTTATCTTCCTTTTTTCTGGTCTGACTTCCTCATGAACAACCTTGGTGCCAGATACACCAGCTTGGCAGATGGGGCTAGAGATCAGTGGCACTATGACCTTGTCTGCCTTAGCAACACTAGTGCTAGGCATTACAGAAGGCTCACTTGATTCTGTTGAGCCATAACCAAAGCCAAAACCAGCGCCAATTTGTTGATCAAGCACAAACCTTTCCATTGAGGCCTGAGCCTTCTGGTAGGTTTTATACTTCATCTCAAGAGGCTCTATCTCCCTTATTCTCTTTAGAAGAGAAACATTTTCAGCTTTCAGCTGATCTCTCTCTTTAATCAGAAGATTGATTTTGATCTCAACCTCCTTTCTTAAGTCAAGGATTGCAACCTTAAGCTTACTGTTTTCTTCTTTAACAGAGGAATAAGTGGCTTGGATGGCTTGAAACTCTTCCCAAAATTCTGACATTGAATCAGAATCAAAAGTTTTGCCTACCGAAGAAAAACTAGAGTTAGAAGTAGAGGATACCTCATCATCAGATTGACCCATAAGGCATAGGTCTTCAGTCTCTGTATCCAGGCAACAAAATGCCTCATCGGATTCTGATTCTGAGCTGGACTCTGTCTCAGAGAGGGGGTCCTTCTCTGGTTGTTCAGTGATGAGTGCCTTCTTTCTTCTGTGCTCATACTTCTTCTCTCCTTCCTGGCCTTGCCTTTTGGAGACTATAGGGTGTGGACAATTGACTTTGAAGTGTCCTTGTTGTCTGCAGTTCTAGTAGAGAAGCTCTCCACTACTTTATGATGTTTTGGGTTTCTGGTGCGGCTTTCTACTTGAGGATGGACTTCTGCTGTCCTTTGGCTTCAAGAATTTCCTGAACTTTCTGGCAAAGGCAGCCATATATTCGTCAGTTAAAAGAATAGAGGGGTCAAAGTTATTTACCTGAGATGTGCTGGCTATGAGGGTAGCAGTAGTTCTGTCCTCAACTTCTTCTATCTCTTCTTCATTCATCTCGAACTCATAAGATTTGAGATCAGAGATGAGCTTTTCTGTGCTGTAGGTTCTGAGATCTTTGCTATCTCTCATGGCAGTGACCTTCATCTTCCAGGGTGAAGGTAAGCCTCTGAGAACCTTCAGGTTGATCTCCTTGGGAGAAAGCTCATTCCCAAGTTCTGATATCTCAGCAGTGAGTGTGAGCAGGTGTGCATACATCTCAGCTATGCACTCTTTGGGTAGAAGTTTGAAGTCTTCAAACTTCTTCATGACAATGGTCAGTTTGTTGTCTTTTTCCTGCTCATCACCAGCTCCTATCAGGGTGAGTGTATCCTAGATTTCCTTAGCAGAGGTGTACTTCTTGATTCTTGTGAAGTATTTGTCGTCTATGGCTTTGTAGAGGATGTCCTTGGCAATGTTATCAAGGTTGTATTTCCTCCTTTCTTTATTGGACCACTCATGCCGTAGTTTGGTGATCATCTGAGGTAGACCACCACCAGCAATGTATTCAGGATTGATTTTAGTAAACTCTGTGAAAGGACCAACATCCAGAACTTCCCACATTTCATCATGGAGTGCGCAGAGGTGAGCTTTCATGCGAATCCTCCGGTCATCAAACTTAGTCACTGAGAACATAAGATTCTTTGAAAGATTGTTATCCATAATAAGAGATTAAAGAGGCTAAAAACAAGTGGATCTCTTGTTCATCGAGTAACCTAAAAGATTACAAGAACGAGGAGGCTCTGATACCACTTGTTGGTCCCGTTTGTAATGGGAACAGTCTAGAGGGGGGGGGGGGTGAATAGACTGTTCAGGAATTTAAACTTTTCTCTAAGTCACAACTGACTTATCAGAGATTGTCGAATTCTTGTGACAGAGAAGGTCAAGTTCTGATGGCAGAACTAGACCTGGCAGCGGATTAGGTTCTGTCCGGGTAGCCTCAGACAACACTAAGGCAAATGCCTTTCTGATAACTCTTGAGGAAGATCTGCTGAACACAGAGTCCAACCTTTTGAGTTATGCAGTCAAGTTCTTAAGTGCAGAAATGAAATAAGTAAAGTAAGTGACACCGGGGATTGTTACAGTGGTTCAAGGAACAACTTGTTCCTCTAGTCCACTGTTCCACTAAGCTTGCAAAAACAACAGTTTACAACGCCTTAGTCCCTAGAACTTAAGACGCTCTTCACGTCTTCTTCAAGGCTAGTTGCCACCCGGGATGCAGTCCTGCTTCCTGATGGTTGGTCTCGTTTCACTGAGTCTCTTGGAAGTATCACCACTTCACTTACTCCAGTTAGTTTGAGACGCCCCTTCTTTTTCAAGAAGTGTTTGATTCAAGATCAGTTTTCTCCAACGTTGCTTCTTCACAAAGGATGTGTAGATGAAGTTTTCGAAGTGTGGAAGAACTGAGGAACTTTGCAACTTGCTAGTTGGATGGGGGATAAGAAAGTATATCTTCCAACTTGAGCTTTTCTTGTTGAGGTAAGAGAGTCTTTGATCTCAAGAAAGCTTGGAGGTATTTGATTCAGAGTAGAATGATCTGAGCAAGTTCGTCTGGCAAACGTTATGGCAAAGTTGTAGCAAAGTTGTCAAAAGTTCGCAAAAGTTCGCAAAGTTGTCCTGGTAGTTCTTCAGAGTGTATCTTATATACTCGGAGCAGTCTTCCCGTTGGAGTGAAGAAGACAACTTCATTAAATGCTTGTACTGTTGACTTGACCGGTTGGACCTTCGACTTGCTATTTTGGAGGCGCGAAGATACTCGCATGGTCAATCATCAGCTTTAAATATATCTTCGTACGTACATCATTAATTGAGCATTTAATGCGTGTACAGTACCATGTTCTCGTCGAAAGGTTCCTAGCCGTTAGAGGATTTCCCGTTAGTTTAACGACCGTTGGTAAGTGCCTTCGAGTTCTGCTAGGTAAGAGCTTGTCTGATGAGGTTTTCTGATCAGAACTCTGATGGCAGCTTCTGATGCCAACTCTGGTATCCAAGTCTGATGGCTTCTCTGGAGAGCAACTCTGGGAGCAACTCTGGTAGAAGTTCTGATAAGGAAGACCATGAGGGTTTCTGGCATGTCGACTATTCTAGTACTTACAAAGACAAATTCTAATACAAAATTTCTATAGGGGTACTTTCAAATACTAATCAACCTAGCATCATCAAAATCTAATTACATTTATTCCTTACATACACAGAGCATCCAATCGACAATGGAGAAACAATAGAGCCTGATTGAAGGACTGGCCTCTGTCACACAGACTCTGCCTGAAGCTCTTGATGAGATCAGAGATGCCCAAGCTTCAGAATTCTCTAAGATCGAACTCCTCCTTGGTGATCTTGTTGATGCCTAAAAGGGGGAAGAGACCAGAGAAGAAGAAGGTCCAAGGACCAGAGCCCTATCCATCAGAAACCCTTCATCTGGTGATCCTGCTCCTTACTTTGAAGCTGCAAAGAAGAAGAAGCTAGCTGCTGCAGGCACCAGACCTCCTCCCCCACCTCCTAAAAGCTTCAAGAAGAAATCATCAAGCTTCTCATTTAATGAATTGATGAAAAGTGGGATGTCAAGGCCAGACAGAGCTCAGTTCACTCAGATGAAGAAGCTCATGACTCCACTACAACAAGAGAACCTATTCATGGACAGTGAAGGACTTGTCCAGATCAACCATGATGGCTCTTTACAAGAAGCTGAAGGCCGGTGGCAAATGAAGGTCATCACAGGGAAGAATATATCAGAAGCTGTAAGAAACTACCTAGATTGCAAACTAGCGTCTCATTGGACAGATTACCATAACCCAAGAGATCTAGCTTCCATAAGAGCCAAGGTCAATGCAGAGCTCAAGAAAATTGATGAAGCAGGACCACAGGTAGATGAAGAAGAACCTCAAATCCTTCCTTCTCTGTATCTGTACTAAGTCTCTGTTAATAAGATACCAACTCTGCCTCTACTTTGCATGGCATCTTCAATTATCTGTTCATATTTGCTTTCTGTGTTTATATTAGTTTCTTGCTCTGATACCTTATTCTTTATTGATTGTTATCTGAATGTATCGTACTCTTACTATTTTCCTATGCTAAGTTGCCCACCAAGATTTTAATGAAAGTTCTTATACTTTATTCTTTTATGGTGAAGGCACTTCTCTGGAAATAGTTAAAGGGTTTTGACATCATCAAATAGGGGGAAATTGTAAGGAATAAATGTAATTAGATTTTGATGATGCTAGGTTAATTAGAATTTGAAAGCCCCCCCATCTTTAGATATTTTGTATTAGAAATTTTCCTTGTAAGTATTAGCATAGTCGACATGCCAGAGATCCTCTTTGACCTCTACCAGAGTTGCTCCCAGAGTTGCTCATCAGAGAAGCTACCAGAGTTGGGTACGAGTGTAGGTACCAGAGTTGGCATCAGAGGCGGACTTCAGAGTCACAACCAGAGAGCCTCACCAGAATTATTGATACTCATCAGAATCCGAAGGCACTTCCAACGGCCGTGAAACTAACGGATATTCCCCAACGGCTAGGAGCCATTCGACGGAACATGGTACTGTACACACATTAAATGCTCAATTAATGTTGTACGTACGAAGAGATATTTAAAGCTGATGATTGACCATGCGGATATCCTTTTGCCCCCAAAATAGCAAGTCGAAGGACCAACCGGTCAAATCAACAGTACAAGCATTTAATGAAGCTGTCTTCTACACTCCAACGGGAAGACTGCTCCCAGTATATAAGATACGCTTTGAAGAACTACCAGTAGAACTTTGACAACTTTGAAGAAGAAATTTTTTCGCTCTGAACCAAAAAGACACTTCAAGCTTTTCTGAGATTACAACTTCATCATGCTCACAAGAAAAGCCTACTGTGGGAAAGATATTAACTTCATATCCTTCTTCCTACAAAAGCAAAGTTCCTCAGTTCTTCACCACTTCGAAAGCCTCATCTACATATGTTTTGTGAAGAAGCAACGTTGGAGAAAACTGATTTTGAATCAAATACTTCTTAAAAAGAAGGGACGTATCAAACTAGCTGGAGTAAGTGAAGTGAGGATACTTCCAAGAGACTCAGTGAAACGAGACCAGCCATCAGGAAGCAGGACTGCATCCCGGGTGGCAACTAGGCTTGAAGAAGACGAGGAGTGTTTCTTAAGTGCTAGGGACTAAGGCGTTGTAATTGTTATCTTACAAGCTTAGTGGAACAGTGGACTAGAGGAACACGTTGTTCCTTGAACCACAATAAAAACCCCGGTGTCATTTACTTTACGCATTTAATTTCTGCACTTAAGATTCTAACTGTTTAACTCAATAGGTTGGACTCTATGTTCAGCAGATCTCCCTTAAGAGTTATCAGAAAGGCATTTGCCTTAGTGTTTTCCTGAGGCTACCCGGATAGATCTTTATCCGCTGCCAGGTCCAGTTCTGCCATCAGAACTTGACCCTCTCTGTCACCAGAATCAGACCTTCTCTGATAAGTCAGTTTTGACTTAGGGAAGAATTCTAAAAACCTGAACAGTCTATTCACCCCCCCTCTAGACTGTTCCCAGTATAAACGGGACCAACAAGTGGTATCAGAGCCTCCTCGTTCTTGTAATCTTTTAGGTTACTTGCTGAACAGAGATCCACTTGTTCTAGCCTCTTCAATCACTTATTATGGATAACACACTTTCCAAGAATCTGATGTTTTCAGTTACCAAGTTTGATGACTGGAAGATTCGAGTGAAAGCTCACCTCTGTGAACTACATGATGAAATGTGGGAAATTCTCGATGCAGGTCCTTTCACTGAGTTCACAAAAGTAATTCCAGAGTCCACTGCTGGTGGTGGTCTACCCCATATGATCACCAAACTGCGCCACGAATGGTCAAACGAAGAAAGGAGGAAATACAACCTTGACAACATTGGCAAGGACATCCTCTACAAGTCCATAGATGACAAGTACTTCACCAAAATCAAGAAGTGCAACTCTGCTAAGGAGATCTGGGATACTCTTACCCTGATAGGAGCTGGTGATTAGCAGGAGAAAGACAACAAGCTGACCAAGTATAAACGGGACCAACAAATCGAAATGTCGATATGATTGAATTTCCATCTTAGTATTTTACACATTCAAAATATTCGAGAATCGGGGTGTCCTACGGATTGAACCCTTCAACCCATTTGAATACCTCAAGATAAAATACATACAAGTTTCTATACTCAACTAGAATACAAACTTGACACAATTACAAAGCCGTGTGTCCTAATCCCATTCATGATCGTATAAAAGCCAAGTCCCAAGCTTTTTGAAGTGCGGCTACACTTCAAGATCATATAGGTAATTCCTTTACTTGTGTACCTGCTTACACTTTATCAAAGAAATTATTAAGAAATAAATTCAGCCTCCCTACTACAGGTCCGAACACACACCTTGGGATGATTTTCATTGTGTGTTCCAATCTGTTAGGTCCCCTAGATTTTGATAGTCATGTATTAGTTTTGATGATACTAAAAACTATCTCTGTAATAGACTAGCACTTGTATTTGTTCTACTACTGTTTATTGTAATGTGCTCAAAAACGATAAAGTACTCAAGAAAAACAGAGAGTACTAAAAAGAGAAGAAACGTACTATAAAACAAAGAGAAAAGAAACAAAAAGAAAAAGGTATGAAAAGAGTCAACTGAAGCCCTTTTGAATAGACTAATCAGAAAACCTTCAATGACCTTCTGATCATACCAGAGAACCTCAACTCTGATGGACATTAGAGCTGATCAACTCTGGTGAACACCAAAAAGGGGGTCTCTGATATATACCAGAAGACCTTCTGTTATGATCAGAACAGAGAACCTCAAACAGAGTTGGTTCTTTGTTGACACCAGAACATAAGACCTCATAGGTATTCTGGTAAGGTATTCTGTTAAGGTATTCTTGTAACACCGACCCCGAGCATATTTACTTGTAGTAAAGTATGTAATAAACCTTGAAAGATGATTTATGAATTTGCGTAATTGTAAATTTTTATTATTTCTTTTACGTGAATAGTAAATTGCATGTGGGGCCCACAGCGGGAACGGGGACCGCCCGATAATTCCCGAACCACATATTATATTCATCTTGGCCTAGATAATATGTATATGGTGGTGGATATTTTAATTGGGCCATAAGAAAGGCATGGGGTTGACCGGTGGGTCAAACGGGGCCCAATTACCGGTATTGGTAATTTAACGGATAACAGCCCGAAATGAGTTTCGGAGACTCCTAAATTAATGTTGGGGGACATAATGGGATGACCTCCCACATAAGTGGGGGCCACCCCACGTTTTTAAGGGTGCTCAATGACCAGAGTAATGGGAATGGGACATCCTAACATGGCTTGGGCGGACTTATGAAGGAGAGGGTAGCTGGGGGGACAAACCACACCCCTCCTTGTCTCATTCATGCACCATCCTCATAAGGTGAGGAGACTTGATGGACTCCTCCCTCATTCTACACCATAAGGAGGATAGAATAGAGAGATAAGGTCCAGAGAAGAGCTCTCAACATTCTGGAGCTTGAGGAGCCAAGAAGAGGGAAGAATCCATAGAGGAAAAAGGCTAAGCCTTGAGGTAAGAACACATATGGTTCTTTTAACTAGTTTTATGGTGTATGATTTTTAAGAAATCATATGGTGGATTAAACATGATGTTCTACACGTTTAAAAGTGTAGAATATTGATATAAAGTGGTGATATTTAACTTAGAAGAGTTGGTGAATCGATAGGAGTCGAAATCGCCGGAAACCGCCACTTTAAGGGAGCTGCCCGTTTCTGCAGACTACGAAAGCCGCCCGGCTTTTGCCCAGCAGCTCAGTTTTACACCTTCAATCGGCCTAGAACGGGGATTGATCGAGGGACTTAGCAAAGACAACTATTTCAGCACTTCATAAGGTGAGGATGGTTGACTATATTGCTTATAATTAGTGAGTTAATTTCATGAGATTACCGAAGGTAATTAAATGTGTTTTTATGGATTATTAATGATTAATAATGCTTAAAAATGAAAAGACTAAATGTCTAAAGAAAAAGGAGCATGATATACAAATTTAAGAGTAAATTGTGTATGTTCATGTGTTGTGAGTATGTTGACTTGTATGTGGAATTTATTATGAAACATATGTTGAAATATACTTTTTCTCCATATTAGAATATATGAGTGATTAAAAGTGATATTTTGAATATTGAGATAAATGATATTTTCAAAGGAAAATCAGTTGGAATTGTCTATAAGACTATGAGTTGAGAACTTGGTTTATTGATATTAAATTGACTAGTATTAAGATACTAGTTGGACATTAAAATGAAATGTTGTTAAGATTGGTCCTAAGGTTGGATTGTGAAATGTTATGCCTTGAGTAGTCTTAAGAGATGCTTAAAGGTAGGAAAGTATGAACTCTAAGTTATACTAGGGGTAGGCCTTAAGGGATACCCAAGATAAAGTAAATAATAAATTGATCCTAAGTATAGGATTGGCCTACGGGTGTGTTCGGTAGTCCTTGTGGATAGCCGGTTGAATTATGGAAATAGTAAGGACCATGGCCCTTCCCGACTCTAGAGAGCGGGGTTGGATAGCATGGACTTACATCGTGATCACGGGTTAGGGTGGAATCCGAATCGGAGACCTAACTAGGTTCCGGTAGCGGTAACACATAAGATAGGACCCCGAAGGGCCTTACCTTCCTACGGGATGATGGGTACGAGTCCAGGGGCGGGATGTTGGAGTCCGAACCGGGAGCCTCATGAGGTCTCGGACAGCGGTAGCAAGTCCCGTAGAAATAATAGGACCCAAGGGTTGGGTTGTGCAAACGATAAATGAAAAAGGATATATAAGAAGGGCCGTGTGCCGACAAATAAATAAATTTACTTATTATGAAGATAATAAGTGGGGAATATAAATTATTATTTATATTATGATATCACCCTATTTTGAGGGTCTTGGAAATTAAAACGTTTATTATACTTAGTATAGTTGCTATTGTACTTGTCAAATATTTCCAAGTACTGACCTCCCCTTCACGGGGGAGGCCACCTCACAGTTTCAGGTAGAACTTGAAGGTTGCTACCGGCGCCCGTTGCTTCGGGGATACTCAAACGAGAAGACGTGGTTCATGCTTCTTCTGTTTCCTGTTTTCAAAATAATGATAACAATGCTCATGGACATTATTTTTTGAACAATTACTTTGGGGGCTTGTATGCCTAGTTATGCCAAGTGTGGCTTGAACAATTGTATTAATGCTTCCGCTGTTTTAAATGAATGTTTTACATTATGTTTGTTTATGGATGTACTATGTGTGAAGGATATTCATGACGCCTTGTATAGTATGGATGAGTTGGACTACGGTTGACTATTCGTACTGTACGGCGGGTTGTTGACGTGTCCGGCTAGGTCCGGGGCGTGACAATTCTGATCGGAATATCAACATCTGCTATTCTTCTCTTAACACAGAAACAAGAAGATAAAAGACCAACTTGCAGTCAGAATGACAGAACACATAGAAAATAATGTTACAAGAAATTATGTGACAAAATTTCTTGTAACACTATTTTACTAAAAGCGAGTAATCTTATCTTGAGGAAAAGCATTGAACAACACTCGACCTAGATACTGAATTTCTGTAAGCTAAAAAGATAAAGATAAATCATCTTATCTTTGCCTCGAAATGATGAATCAAGTTGAGTGAAGATAAAATGATCCGTGTCACAAGAAGACAAGAATCAACCATGCTGCCCAGTCAAGTGGAACAAAGCAAGTAGATCAAACAACGATCAAGATTGGATCACTCAGCCAACTGAGGAGATTCAACAACAAAGTCTTTTTTTTATTTTATTTTATTTTATTTTATTTTTTTTTTTTTTTTTTATTTTTTTTTATTTTTTTTAACCCCCGGAAGGCAAACCACCAAAATCAGTGGGACAAATGCCGGGGGGCATTTGTCGGATATTATTAAGATAAGAAAGAACAAAAAGAGGGGGACTATACCAAAATCTCTTTTAGCAAAAATACAAATCAGATCAAAAGTCTAAAAGAAGGTAAACTAAATAAATCCATAGAAATAGCCAGTTTGATGGGCCCAGGTAAGGAGTGATAATCGGGCCAAATTGTAAAATGGGCTGAAAATAGGCCTGCTAGCAGGTGGGCCGGGACGTTTCCTTCACGCAATACATGTCTGAAAAAAATGCCCTTCCTAAAACTCATCTGTCTGAAACCAACAATTTCCTCCCTCCATCTATCTCGTTTCCTACCTGAAACGTAATTCACAATTTCCTCCGCATCACATTCAACCTGAAAGGGATCGAAACCAGCATCGACAGCCCACTTCGTCGCCCTGATGAGAGCTATCAGTTCCGCATGAAGACTGGAGCAGGCATCTATGGGAAAAGAGATAGCGCAGATGAAAGTTCCCTGTTCATTTCTCAAAATTGCTCCTCCAAAAGCACTTCCAGTTATAAACGCCGCATCTACGTTTAATTTAAGACCACGCTTAGGTTTAATTCAACAACAAAGTCTATAAATACAGAAGGAGTGCGGGAAGACCATGTGTGGCACCAGATGGCAACAAACCCTGGTATATTGGAACCCAGTGGAACAGAATGGAATCACGGTTTACAAGAAAACATCCAGCTAGCTGATTCACCTTCACCACTCTGGTTGCCACCCCACTCATCTAATGCTCTTAGAATAGCTTATCATTCATACACATCTATAGAGCTTAGATTAGTTGGTAGATTAGTTTAAACCCATGTAAACTAGTATAGTTTATTCATTCTGGGATGTGTGTGATCATCCAGAAGGTGAGGCAATGACACGAGTAGCTTCTGGCTGGGCAAGCCATTAGTGAAAAACCTAGGAGGACATTAGTAGTTTGGAACAGTGTGGTTCCTCGTGAAAAACCTCACAATCTATGCCCAGGCCAAGGGTAGATTGGGCACTAAATGTAATGGGATATTCATTTAGTGGAAAATCCATCTGAAATAGGTTGGGACTGGATGTAGGAGGATTACACCACCTCTGAACCAGGATATATCTTGTGTACCTTTTATATTCAGCACCCAACACATACTTCAGTTCTCATTCACCTTCATACTATCCCAAAGGCTTGCATATTCATTGACCAGAAAACTCCCTAAAGTTTTCTGAGAACCAAAACTCCTTACCTACGCACTACAAAATAATCTATGACAATAGGTCTAAATCCTTCACACAAAAGTGTTTTGTCCACCCATCTTTGTTACAACAAAAAGGATCATAACATGTGTTCCTATAAAGTGTCACACTCTTGAGGTCAAGACTTCCGCTGTATGTTTCAATATCTCCCAAAAGATATTGGAACACATTCTGGTTAGAGGAAAAAGGGTTGAAAAAAAAAGATTTTTAGAAGTCTATTCACCCCCCCCCTCTAGACTTCTACCTCACTTGGGACCATCACAATCCATTAAGTGTGAGCTTTCCGCATTGAATCGGGACCAAAGTCTTTCACGATGCGGCCTCGTTTGATTTTCCTTATTTGTGGTGCTTCGGGATTCAAAGCACCATCCAAACATTCTGGAACTTGCACCTCACTAGTTCTTGGAACTAGTTCCTTTGGTCTTTGAATTGATGAAAATCTCATCTCATAAAAGATCACATCCCCAGACTCAATCACAGTGTTAACCGCTACCGCATCATTAGGTTCTATTACATAAAACCTATAAGCCTTGGAATGTTCAGCATACCCTATGAATATGAAATCAATTCCCCTTTCCCCCAAAGTTTTCCTTTTGGGATCGGGCAATTTTACAACCGCCCTACAACCCCAAACCCGAAAATATTTCAAATTCGGCGCTTTCTTGTACCAAAGATCATATGGAGTTGTCTTGTTCCTTTTATTTGGAACCCTATTTAGAACATAGCAGGCCGTGAGCATGGCCTCTCCCCAAAACCCTTCACTCAAACCCGAGTAGGAAAGCATGGAATTAACCATTTCCTTTAACACTCGATTTTTCCGTTCGGCCACACCATTTTGTTATGGTGTATACGGAGCCGTGGTCTCATGAATGATTCCAACAGATTGAAAATAATGGGGATCCATATATTCTCCTCCCCGATCAGTCCTAATACATTTAATCGGATTACCCAATTGCCAATCAACCTCGGTTTTATACACTTTAAATTTCTCTAAAGCTTCATCCTTACTGTGTAATAAATACACATAACAAAACCGAGTTGAATCATCAATAAAAGTAACAACATACTTTTTATTTCCAAGGGAAGGAGTTGAGTGAAAATCACATAGATCACTATGTACAAGATCCAAAATAGCCGAATTCCTTTCAACATTAGGAAACGGTTGTTTTGTGATCTGAGTAAGCATGCAAGTCCTACACTTATCATCATTAATATCAAAAGCCGGAATTAAACCATCTTTAGACATTTAATGCATTTTTCTAAAATTAACATGACCTAATCTAGCATGCCAAATCATACAATCATTCATGGAAGATGCCACAAAAACTAAATAATCACTAGAAATTAATTTATTCACAACATTCAAACGAAACATGCGATTTGATAAATATCCAAAACCAACAAACACACCACCCTTGGACAGAATATATTTTTCGGATTCAATCACTTGTTTGAACCCTAAATTATTCAACATACTTCCCGAAACAAGATTCTTTCGAACCTTCGGTACATACAAAACATCAAACAATGTAGTTGTTTTTCAAGAAATAAATTCTAAAACAGCTACACCCTTTCCCAAGATAGGCACCATTGACTCGTCTCCCATGCGTAAGAAGGAACCGACCTCCACTGGTTCTAGGTCTTCAAATCATCCTTTATCCTTACACACATGGCTCGTAGCCCCGAGTCAATCCACCATGCACAGTCATCATCCTGTTCATAAAAAGATTCTGGAATGAGTGATACATAATTCTGGACAGAATTATCAAAGTTAGTCAGGAACTGACCTCCTTTCCGTGGAACCAGGTTCTTAGACCGTTCCCGTCCACTGCCACTCATTCCAGCGCCATTCTTGTTCAGTTTCACACGGCAATCACGCTTGACATGTCCAACCTTCTGACACCTCCAACAAACCAAACCTTTCAGTTTCTTGTTGGGTTTGTCATGGTCTTCATACTTGCGCTTTTTTCCTTTCCCCTTATCTTTCGGGTTAGATTTATTATCCTCAACCAAGTGAACATGAGCCAGTCTAGATTCAACTTCACCCATAATTTGGTCATTCTCTTGCACACGAAGAGACTCCTCAATGTGCAAGTGACTCCCAAGTTGAACCAATGACAATTCCTCATCTTGATGTTTTAAATTACGTTTAAAATCCTTCCAAGAGGGTGGAAGTTTGTCAATTATACTCGACACGGCATAGGATTCATCAATACCTATCTTGTGGAGTTTAAATTGACCAAGAACACGAAGGAGATCATTGTATTGTTCCATAACCGGCCTTGAGTCAACCATTTTATATTTATTAAAATCACTCACCAAGAACTTCTTACTAGAAGCATCCTCGGCGATGTATTTTGACTCAAGAGAATTCCACAATTCCTTCGCACTCTCAACGTTTTGGTAAATATCAAATAACGCATCGGACATACCATTAAGAATGTGGCCTCTACATATGTAGTCATCGTTCTCCCACTTCTAACGCCTCCTAGTTTGTTCCAAGGTTTTGTCCTCCATCACTTCCGGCATCGGAGTGCTCAACACGTACATAACCTTCAAAGTGGTGAGGAGGAAGTGCATCTTCTTTTGCCATCTACGGAAATCGTTCCCTTGAAACTTGTCCAATTTGTTGAACTTGGATGTCATCTCTTCCATGGTACTCATGATTATCACAAAGAAAATATCAATTCGATTGTTGGGGTATAACACGTAGGGGGTGATAATCGAGTACTTGGATTGCTTAAGGATCGTGTAAGTTCACTTTCCGAATTGATATTTCTCCCCTATGCCTAGGTTACAAGAAATTCAATCTAGGATAATCCTTAAGGACACTCTAGAACTTAGGCACAAGAACTAGAGCCAAACTAGTTTAGTATATGGATTGTTATCTTTAATTTGAGTGCCAAAGTGATGAAGATATGTTGGATATGTTTCCTCATCATTCTCTGTACGAAATATGGTGATATATAACCATATTACACATCCTGGGCAGTTGCAACACGTTCTGGAATAACTGTGACAGTTTTTGGAAAAACTGCACGAAACTGCCCAACCGCTCTAGACCTCGGTCTAGAACCACAGAGTTGGTCTACTGAGTGTTCTACCTCGAGTTCCACTGCCGTAGACACTTTGGAATAGAACTCGTTCTTATATACACACCTCCTAGCTTGTATTAGAACACAGTTGACAGAAATAAGAATGTCGAATAAAATATAATATACGGAGTATTAAATATTAGTGATTATAATTATATTTATAATTTGACTTAAATTTTTTTTAGTCATTGCTAATATGACACTTTGTTTTAAGTCCTTGTAATGTATTTTTTTTTGTTTTTCATTTTTGTAATATTCTAGATGTTTAGCAATAATTCAACATTGTACCGTATTACGGAGTAATTTGTATTGTTTCAAGTTTGAAGTCTGGTACTGAATGATTACATCCTTAGAATCATTCAGTAATCATCTTATTACTGAATGATTACATCCTTAGATAACATTGTACCGTATTAAACATGTCGGTAATCCTTTTTACCTTTCTTATGTCATGTTTTGGCAGTACCAGACTTCAAACATGTCAGTATTTTCTAAACATGGTATGATTACATCCTTAGAACTGGACTGTACTGATTTATTAGAAACTTCACGGGTGCATTATGAGTTTTACTAATTTATCGGACATTTACGGACGGCTGCTAGGCCTATAAAAAGTATTTAAAAAATCAAAATTAAACTAATGAATATACCAAGCTTGGAAAAATAAAAATAAAAATTTTAAATTTCATTTTGTGCTCAATGCTTCCTTATGATTTTTATTATCATTTTTTATTTCTTGATCTCTAAACTCAGTATATTCATTAATTCATTTTTTATATTTTTTAATATTTTTTATTTATTTAATATCAAGAAGGATAATCTCACTTCTAAATATGAACTCTAGGGATATTTTGCACCCGTCACAACTTTAGTCCCAACATATTTTGGGGTCGGCTAATTACATGAATCGACTCATGAAATTAGTGCTAAAAATATAAGAAGAATATAAAAGGTGAAAAGATAAAAATATAAGAAAATATAAAAGAGATAATATTAAGATAAAGATATGTTAAGATAAAAAGGATAAAAAAATATAATATAAAAAGGATTAAAGGATAAAGAACATAAACATAAGAAAGGTAAAAAGGATAAAAAGATAAAATGGTAAAAAAGCTGAAAAAGGATCAATCTCCCACACGAAAATTATCCCTCCACTTTGCTTTATCCAAAATAAGACTCTCATCGAACCCAATAAGTATATCACTCCCTAGTCATGACTCCTCTAATTCACATTTGTTTAGATCTCTCTCTCTCCATGCTTTTTCTCCCCATCTCTCAACTCGTCTAATAGGTGTCCATCACTTGGTCTTCTACGCACATGCCAAAACCTTGCAATCGAGACTCTCACATCTTATATATCTTCAACATATGCTACTCCCACACAACCAACACAACATGCATGTCTTACTCAAGCTCATCTTTTGAATGTGATGTTGTTTCACCATCCAACCCTCTATGCCATACAGTAAGGCAGACCTAATTATTTTTTTGATAAAAGTTACCCTTCAATCTAGTCAGCATACATAGATCACACAGAAATCTTGTTTCACTTTCACTTTATGCACTTTGTTCAGATTAAATGAGATACATCTCCATGTACCTCACTGTCCCTTTGAATTATGAAGTTCAAATGACGAAAAATATCCCCGCGGTGGGATGTTATTTTGGGTCAGATGATTATCTCACGTGGGCTGTTATTGGGCCTCATTTGAATTGATTTGGGTTATTTCAATTAACTGACTAAATTATTGTTGTTATTTATTAGGCTCAGACGGTGTGTACTCATTCTAGAATTGCTTAAGAAGAAAAATCAGAAGACTATAATTAAGAAACTTGTGAATAACCAAAAAAAATGTGGAGTCCATATTAAGGTTGTCTGCAATCCGTGAGTTGAAACCCTCAAATTTGAGGGGTTCACCCCAAATTTGTTGCAACACAAGCCAAAAAAAAGTATTCAAAGGTGTCAAAGTAATTTTTGGGCACTCTGGGGGGATTGGCTGCCTAGATTCATCGGGGGAGAGAGAAAGAAGAGAATCTACAAGTCTGTTGGGGCAAGTAAGAAAAAACACAGAGTATTTAATACAGTTTCTTAAGATTTCCTTAAGGTAGTCTTATTCAAGTTTAGCTTTTCTGGGTTTGTTGCACGGTTGATTACGGGAATCTATGGTCTACACAATTGTTTGTTCTCATTATTGGGAAAGTTTGTGGATATTTTTAACCAAGACATGGAGTTGTGAAAGGGGATTTTGTATATCCATTGTTATTAATTTTGATTTCTAGAACCGTTAAACATTGATGTGTTATTAGTAAGATTAGTCGCTACAATATCTCTAAAGGGGCTTATCCTTATGTGGACGATCTCCTTATTTTCATAAGTGACTATTGAATCTCTTATGGATTTTAGGTCTTTCCTTAACTCATATGAAACCACCTTCGGCCACCTTGTTAACTTAGACAAAATCAGTTTTGTTATAGCTTTCTCTTTTCTCATCCTCTTTGCTTATGTAGTTTGGTCGGATGGAATGTAATGGTATTAAATAGTGATGCATTTATCTAGAATATTCTATGTAGAAAAGGCTAGAGATGATCTAGAGAGTTAAATGTAGAAAGTATTCTAGAAAATTCTCTACTAGAGAATTCTTATGTAAAATCTAGAGTAATTAGACATAGATGTAGAATACTCTAGAATCATAGCATTTAATAAGGATCTAGAATGATCCTCTAGCTCCTATAAATAGGACTCATTGTACTCATTTTCAAACTAAGCAAAACCAAGAAACATCAATACAATACTACTTTTCTAGAAACAAGAGTTCTCCTCTAAAACACATCATCTACATTACACCTCACTAAAATCACTTATTCTATTCATACAACCAACAACCTCTTCTATTTTCTAACAAGTGGTATCAGAGCTTGTTCGATCATAAGCGGGCATTATGACGACATCAAGCTTCTCGGTATCAACTCCGATGTTCAATGGAGAAAGCTATGACTATTGGAGTGTCCGTATGAAGACTTGCCTAGAATCACATGATCTCTGGGATATTGTTGAAGAAGGAATCATCATGCCGGAAAAAGGAAGCGACGACGCATCAACTTCCGAGGTACGTAAGAAACAAAAACAGCAAAATGCTAGAGCTCTCTATCTTCTTCAACAATCCGTTTGTGATACTATTTTCCCGAGAATAATTCGTGCTACTACGTCAAAAGAAGCTTGGGATATTCTTAAGGAGGAATTTCAAGGAAATGAGAAAGTTAGAACTATTAAATTACAAAGTTTAAGAAGAGAGCTCGAAAATTTAAAGATGAGAGATTCTGAAATGGCAAAAGATTATTTCTCTCGGGTTATACATATAGTCAACGAAATGAGAACTCTTGGAGAAAACATAACCGACGAGAGAATAATCCAGAAGGTCCTAATCAGTCTCCCTGAAAAATATGATCCAGTAGTTTCGGCTATTGAGGAGTCAAAAGATCTATCAAAAATGTCCATCACTGAATTAATGGGGTCGCTAGAAGCACGTGAGCAAAGGCTAAACAGACGACACGAAAGTTCATTAGAAAGTGCCTTCCAGTCTAAGCTCAACATTAAAAGGAATCACTCGAGAAATGGTGAAAACTTTAAACCACATAAAGATGGGAATTCTAACAACAAGGAGAGGAAGATGAACTTTCCACCATGCAAAATATGCAAGAAGACTAATCACTTAGAGAAAGATTGCTACCATCGAGGAAAGCCACAATGCAGAAATTGCAAGAGGTTCGGGCATGAAGAAAAAGATTGCAGAGATAGAAGAAACTATCAGGCCAACTATTCTGAAGATTTTAAGGAGAAGGAGTACATGTTCTACGCATGTCACTCAGCCATAGAAGCAAAAGAAGAAGAGTGGTACATCGATAGTGGGTGCAGCAATCACATGACATCCAACGAGACCATCTTCCATGACTTAGACACCTCTATCAAGACAAAAGTCAAGATGGGAAATGGCGATTTGGTGGAGGCAAAGGGGAAAGGTACCATTGTCATAGATACAAAGAAAGGTACGCGCTTTATTAGAAACGTTCTCCTAGTGCCACGCCTTGCACAAAATCTACTAAGTGTTGGCCAAATGATGGAAAGTGGATATGCCTTGCACTTTGAGAAAAATTCTTGCCGAATTTATGACAAGAACAATAATTAAGAAATTGCTGAAGTAAAAATGGGAAATAATAGAAATTTTCCTATTCAATGGCAATATCCACAAAAGGCGATGGTGGCTCAACTGAGTGATACGAGTCTATGGCATCGAAGATTTGGGCACTTCAATCTCAATGCCTTGAGATTACTACACCTAAAGAAGATGATGAGAGACATGCCTCTACTGGATGAAAAAGAAGGAGTATGTGAAGGATGTATGGTTGGGAAGCAGCACAGGCAACCATTTCCAACAGAAAAGACATGGAGAGCCAAACAGATACTAGAGCTTGTCCACACCGATGTTTGCGGTCCAATGCGCACGCCTTCAGTTTCGAAGAACAGGTACTTCATACTCTTCATCGATGATTACTCTAGGATGACATGGGTGTATTTTTTCCAAGAAAAATCCGAAGTCTTTAGAATATTCAAGAGATTCAAGAACTTCGTGGAGAAACAGAGTGGTCATCAAATCAAGAAGTTGAGAAGCGATCGAGGTACCGAATACAACTCAAAAGAATTTGACAAGTTCTGTGAAGATGAAGGTGTAGAGCATCAACTAACAGTAGCATACACTCCACAACAAAATGGGGTATCCGAAAGGAAGAACCGCACAGTCATGGAGATGGCAAGGTCTATGTTAGCTGAAAAAGGAATGCCTAAAACGTTCTGGGCAGAGGCAGTATATACTTCAGTCTATCTTCTAAACCGGTGTCCAACTAAGGCGGTTTTAAACAAAACACCTATTGAGGCATGGTCTGGACAAAAGCCTTCAGCCAAACATTTGAAGGTCTTCGGAAGCATATGCTACATTCATGTTCCCTCTGTTAAAAGGCACAAATTAGAAGACAAGACAGAGAAGGGCATCTTCCTTGGCTATAGCTCCAAATCCAAGGGATATCGAATCTACAATCTCGAGACAAAGAAGTTGGTGACAAGTCGAGATGTGGAGTTTGACGAGCAAGCCTCTTGGAATTGGGAGACAGAAAAAGTTGAAAGAAAGACAACTACTGTCCAACTAGAGGAAATACCAGAAGAGGAAAATCACGATCAACAAAGCCCCACGTCTACTCCAAGATCCTCTTTTGAAGCTAATACATCAAGAAATCACGACTCCTCACCAGAGTCCCCACCTCTTCGGGTAAGAACTCTAGCAGACCTATATGAGTCTACTGACATCTATGAAACATGCAACTTTTGCTCCTTGGAGCCATATAGCTACACCGAAGCCTCCAAAGAAAAAGTTTGGATTAAAGCAATGGAGGAGGAGATCAAAATGATAGAAAAGAATGATACTTGGGAAATGGTAGATCTTCCACATAACAAGGAGGTTATTGGAGTCAAATGGGTGTATAAAACAAAATTGAACCCCGATGGCTCAATTCAGAAGCATAAGGCAAGGCTGGTTGCAAAGGGGTATGCTCAAATACCGGGAGTTGACTACACAGAGACGTTTGCACCAGTTGCCCGGATGGACACAATAAGAACACTCATAGCTCTTGCTGCTCAGAAGAAATGGAAAATTTATCAGCTAGATGTCAAGTCAGCCTTTCTAAATGGAGAGCTACGAGAAGAAGTGTATGTGGAGCAACCAGAAGGATTCATCAAAGAAAAAGGAAAAGTTCTTCGTCTAAAGAAAGCGCTTTACGGGCTCAAACAAGCTCCACGAGCGTGGTATAGCAAGATTGATGGATACTTCACCCGTCAAGGGTTCAGGAGGAGTAAGAACGAGGCTACACTATACATCAAATCCCAAGGTAAACCTGACATTCTCATCGTCTCTCTATATGTTGATGACTTAATTGTCACGGGAAATAATTCCAAATTAATTGAAGAATTTAAGAGAGACATGATGAACACTTTTGAGATGAGTGACTTGGGATTAATGCACTACTTTCTTGGCATGGAGATAAGTCAAGAAGAAGAAGGCATATTCTTATCTCAAGAAAAATATATTAAGGACATGCTAAAGAAGTTTAAAATGCAAGACTGCAAAGCCGTCGTTACTCCACTGATTCCTAATGAAAAATTGAAGAAAGAAGATGGGTCAAAGCAGACGGATGCAACCAATTACCGAAGTTTGATTGGGAGTCTACTCTACTTAACGGCTACGAGGTCGGACATCATGTATGCTACAAGTTTGCTCTCGAGGTTCATGGAAAGTCCAACTGAGACTCATTATGGAGCGGCAAAGAGACTCCTTAGGTATCTACAAGGAACCATCAATTATGGTATTTGGTACAAAACAACTCCTGACTCACGACTAACTGGATATAGCGACAGTGATTGGGCTGGATCTCAAGATGACATGAAAAGCACCTCCGGTTACGCATTTAAGCTGGGTTCGGGAATTTTCTCATGGGGATCAAAGAAGCAAGATTCTGTTGCACTATCTTCAGCCGAAGCCGAGTATGTTGCAGCAGCCGGAGCAGCGTGCCAAGCTATATGGCTAAAAAGAATATTAGAAGACATGGGAGAATTGCAAAGTTCTGCGACTCAAATATTTTGCGACAACAAGTCAGCTATTGCGATGGCTAAAAATCCAATTCAGCACAATCGTACTAAGCACATCGATATCAAGTATCACTTCTTGAGAGATGTCCAAGCAAAGGGGCATATTGAGATGAAGTACTGCCCAACAGAAGAACAATTGGCAGATATTTTCACGAAGGCCCTGCCAAGAGACAGATTCCAGTTTCTGCGAAGAATGGTTGGAGTCACCGACAAATGCATCAAGGAGGAGTATTAAATAGTGATGCATTTATCTAGAATATTCTATTTAGAAAAGGCTAGAGATGATCTAGAGAGTTAAATGTAGAAAGTATTCTAGAAAATTCTCTACTAGAGAATTCTTATGTAAAATCTAGAGTAATTAGACATAGATGTAGAATACTCTAGAATCATAGCATTTAATAAGGATCTAGAATGATCCTCTAGTTCCTATAAATAGGACTCATTGTACTCATTTTCAAACTAAGCAAAACCAAGAAACATCAATACAATACTACTTTTCTAGAAACAAGAGTTCTCCTCTAAAACACATCATCTACATTACACCTCACTAAAATCACTTATTCTATTCATACAACCAACAACCTCTTCTATTTTCTAACAAATGGTCTGGTGATCATGCACACTGTTTAGCTTTACTCTTCTCTTCCTCATTTTATTTTTCTGTGAGAAGGCCAGGCAATAAAACATTACAATTGTATACCAATAGTCTACTTTCATACTTTCTAATTTAGTACTATATTGATATACATGATGTTCATCTATACACTATCCCTACCCAATGTTATACGGAGTATATTTTATGATTTTATTCCAATTTACATTTTAAACAATCCTATATTCTTCATCTATACATTGTATCCCTACTACAGTGCCATAATAAAACTTAAATGAGGTCAAACACTTAATCATTTAATTGTTAATATCAATTAAGAAGATCTGATTTATTTAAATATTAATATGAATTTCGAATTATATCAATGTTGCTCATTAATATATGAATTTTAAACTTGAGTATGTCATTATAGCATTTCACTATAATGTGGCACTGAACAATAAACTATGGCACTGTTTCATGTGTTGTGTCCTCTTATATTTCTTCTTTTCCGTGAACTTGCTTTTCAATCCTCTCAGCGTTAACACACAGTTCTTGTATAAAGTATGTGTTCCCTTGACTCCAAAATTCTACTCCTGCTTGCACAACAACATCCCCTTTAATGTGGCTGCTTTCTTCTTGCTTACCATTTTCTTCTTCCTTTCCATCCCCTCCTCCTGCTTATCCTTCTTCAAAGTGTGTGCTTTCTTCTTTGTTCTCAATTTCTTGCTTCTCTTTCTATTCTCTGCGACTGCTTCTCCTTCGTTATTATGGTCTCCTCTTTCTCCTTCTCCTTATTCTTTGCTCTCTTTACTTCCATTTTGTTGCTCTTCCATCCCTTTCACTAGCTTGTCGTTCTTCATTCATACTCATAACCTGCATGTATAATGAATTTCTCTTTGCTATGCATATATGTGATCTGGATGTGTTAAAAAGGTATTGTTACTTTTTTTCAACTTACATTACCATGTCCTATACTTGACACTATATGAATATGCCTATTACTTTACTTGTTCATTTTCTTCACTTTCACCGCACCCGTATTGTTTTTCATCACCGACCTTTGTCTTTCTATGTTCTTGTTTTTCATTCAAGTTCATCCCTTATACCAATGATCTCATTTAGTATAAATTTGAAAACATTCATTATTATTGTAACTACTTGTGGAAATTACAATATATATGACACTTATTTTTTTATCTCACAACATCTTGCATCTTGTCCTCATCCTATTTTTTGTTGAGTTAAAACACCAATTATTTGAAAAATTGGCCCATACATGACGATGTTTTTATTTCTAGCACATGCTGCTCCACATCACCATCCTCAATTTCCACCTCTAGTACACTCTCAACATAGTCTTTTTCCTTCTCACTTTCGAACTCACCATCGCCTTTCCTTCTCCTAGTTGATCTAGAACACTTGTTGTCACCACATTGTCTTGATGGCTATCCTCTTTGTTGTTTATGTGCCCTCAACTTCAATCGCTCTTGCTTCTTCCTGGTCTTTTGCGTTATCTTCATATTTATTTGTGTCTTTCACTCTTTGAATTGAGAGCTGCCTCATGGAAAGGAGAATCTTGTTCAACATTGGGTTCTACTTTCGTTGTTGTTGTTGTTTTCACCTCTTATCTCATTAAGGATCTTGGCACTATGCTTTTATTGCATGCATGTGTAGTCTTTCCAATATCTTTTTCGAATCCTTTCATCTCTTAACATCACATTCTCCATCTTCAGTTGCATCGTCGCGTACATCTGAGTTGGTCTGTAGCCTTTTCTTTCTAGATCTAACAACACTCTTGTTTGAAGGTCCAACTTCTGCCAAACTTCCATCAATCACAAAGTCAACATTTTATCGTGTTAACGTCTCTTACACAAGTTCACAACACATTCCTCTTCTCCGATTTTCTCTTCGTTCTTTCTATTCTTTGCTCAACTTTTTGTTAGTTTTCAACCATCTGTAAGCTCAACATTGAAGGAGGGAGTCTTCACTCTTCTGGCATGGTTTCTACGATTATAGCTAGGCACATTAATATCAATTTCGGGTTATGCTGTTTTTGGGAAAGTGAAAGAATGGGAGGCAGTCACCGAATGAGGTTCCACCCGTTTTGCCTCATTAAGGGTCTTTTGGTCTACTCCTATGAATGATGGATGAACACAACAGTCCTATATGTGCACAATTGCATTGTTTTAGTCTTATTAGGATAATTTACTCTAACTAATTATATGGATTTGTGATAATAATGATTGTGCCTGACGTGAATGAAAAAAAATTAGTGGAATTATCAGTGTAAAATTAGTAAGGTCAATTTAAGAAATGATGTTAGTTGTTAAAAAAAGTGAAAGGATCTAGTAATATTTGTGTCCATCACTTTTGGAACGATTATATTTTTTCATTTTCCCTAATGTTTTACCACATTATTAAATATATATCTATATATAATTAACAAGACGAAATCATAAACTCGATCTCGCACCAAATTAGATCACCTCAAATATGAAGACCGAACCGTACCACGTGTTCCATTAAACAAAAAAGATCACATTTTGTGTGCAGGAGAAAGAATAGTTTAAGTTTTATACATCGTTTTTGCATGATATCTTATTTGAATCCTATATGCGAGCATTTAAACAGCAGAAATTACGATTGGGTGTAACAATATTCACTATTTATACGCATGCTAGAAAATGGAAACGACACCCAACATATATATAATTTAAAGTATGGTTAGATATGCTAAATGCGCAGTAGTTTGGGTAAAGTTTATGGGATTTACTTTTAAAGCATTTTGGTTTGTGTTGAAAGAGATGATACACACATCAAAAGGGCCCCTCAGAATGGCTAGAAAATCATGGAGGAGAATACAATGGGCTGTTCTCCAATGGGAGATGGAAATCATTGATCCGCAACTTATAACGCCTGATGAAACGTTGTATCAATCTTTGTTCTCATGATATTAATTAGTAGCTATATTCTGAAATTGTTGGTAACTAGGTACATACACATACTTGTAAACTAATAAGATTTCATTTCATTATTATATCAGAGTTGGTGTGTCTAACTCCAACAACAATAATAATGTCATCACAAAGACTCAAAGTTTAGTTAATTTGACATCTCCGGTCCAATTTTTGTTTCTTTGTTTTGTGATTATGATAAATGAAAAAATATATATGCTGTCATACATATATATATATATATTGATATATATTATGAAAATTCTAGATATGCTAATAATGCATTAGATGAGCAAAAATATGGTGGAATTAGGGATGGACCCGGGCCGGTCCGGTTTCGGTTCCGGGCTGGTCCGGTTCCGGTTCCGGGTCGGTCCGGTTTCGGTTCCGGGCCGGTCCGGTTCCGGGCCAGGCTCGGGCGGATTTTTTTTTGAAAAATGTTGGGCCCGGAACCGGCCCGGGATGATACCGGGTCCGGGCCTAACCGGGCCGGGCCGGGCCCGGGTCAAGTTCATTTTTTTTTTGGTTTCTAATTAACACCCGACCCCCCCCCTTCACCCCCACCCCACCCCCCCCAAAACACCCAACCCTAACCTAGAAAAGCAAAAAAAATTGAAAAAAAAAACCGGGCTCGGCCCGAACTGCCCGGTCCGGTTCACCAAAAGTTGGACCCGAGCCCGGCCCGCCCGACCCGCCCAAACGGGCTAAAAGCCCGGAACCGGCCAACCGGTCCCGGTCCGGTCCGGGCCCATACAGTAACGGGCCGGGCTAGTTCCGGGTCAGGCCGGCCCGGTTTAGTCCATCCCTAGGTGGAATTATATAAATCAACCAAGTTAATTTTTCTTGATCACAGACGGTGCACCATTTAAATATGCAAGGGCATCACTATAATTTAATGTAAAGGTGCTATTATGCGCATTTTACGTGAAAATAGTATTTTTATTTGAACCACACTATATTATATGGAGTATTCAGTATATAAACATTTTGTAATTCTTCCATGAAAATTATTTCTTTTAGACATGAACTCAATAGTAATATGTAGGGTGGGCACGGTCTGGTGCAATTTTTTTGTCAAATCCGTACCTTTACCGTGACTATAGAAACGGTTCAGTTCGGTTCGGTCTTAGATCTAAACCCGTTCGGTACGGTCCCTTTTCAAACGGGACGGTACCATGCCATACCAATACCAAACAATGACATTTTTCCCAAGTGTTTTAGGAAAAATTAAAGTTTAGCCATCCTCCAAAAATCCACACAATTTATCAATTTTCATATTTCATACTACATCCATCCCAAATTGATTTGCAAAGTCAACCTTTATTTGGTCAAACAATTTTTTATTCGCTTAATTAGGATATCACTTTTTAATGATATTCTAATTTGGCCTTTCAAAAAAAGTATTTTCGTATATTCTAATTTGGATTTTGCAACTTTAAAGAGATTGTAATGTGGTTTCTAAATATGTAAATTTTAATTATAAAAAATTGTACGTGGTATTAATTATCATTAGGGAGGACTTGACATTAACATTGGTTGACAAAAAAAATCTTGACTTTGCAAATCAATTTGGAACGTATGAGATAATTAATAAATTTCAGATAAACTATAGTAGTACAAATTTAAATAATTAAACCATACTTCTGTCCGGATCGGTCCGGTATCGGTTCTGATTTTATGAGAAGCCATCATGGCATTGTTTAGAACCGGTACGGTCCAGTTCCAGACAAAAAATTTTGAGATCCGTTTCAAACCCCTTTTATCGGTCTGATACCATACCGGTCCGGTATATTTGCTCACCCCTAGACTAATATGCTAAACCAATAAAGTATGCATATGGTTTTAATAAAAAATTCTTTCTTAAAAAAAGAAATATAGATGGAGTATATATACTACCTTCGTCCCGCAAAGAAGTTCCCACTTTCCTTTTATGGATGTCTCAAAAAGAAGTTCTCATTTCTATAAAAGGAAACCACTTTTAGCCAAAAAGTCACAACTACCCTTACTTTTTACCCACTTTTTGTTTGATTTGACATAAAGTAAGAGTATACTTGGAAAGTTAAAACAAAACTCTACCTTACATAAATATGTGTGTATGTCAAACTAGGAACTTCTTTACGAGACGGAGGGAGTATATAGAGTTATCATCCATAACTTCATTTGAAGCCGGGCTAAAGGGATCTAGTTAGGCCAATTTTATTTTTGGTCCAAAATGAAGTTTATGATTCAACTTTTTTGTTCATTAGTATCAGCTATAAATTTTAACCGCTAATTTTTTTTTGATGAAATGTAAATATATATGAAATCATTCAAGAATGTTTATGTACATCATATGTGCATCATAAAAAAACCTATAGGGAATCCCAAGTAAGGATGCCCTATCACCTCAAAAAGCCATCTAGCTACATATACATGCTAGCCATCACAAAAAATAGATGACGAAACAGCAAAAATCAGAATGTTACCCTATGATGCGGATACACAGAATAAATTAAAGCACTTTATACACCATATACTTGATATGTGTGACCATATCCATAACCGTAGGCTTGGCAGCCTCAAAACACACTCTCTTCGTCCCTTATAACTTTGCCAACTTTCATTTTTTGGTTGTCCCAAAATCTTTGCCACTTTCTCTTTTAATCAATCCATTTGTGGTTCCTGCTATTTTTCTCTCCTCTGCACAAATCTCTACCACACAATTTTTACTTTATTATTCTACGTGCCGGTTAAACTTGGCAATCCTTTTAGGGACGGAGGGAGTATATTATTCCTAGTACGCTAGATCCAATAGATGGTGTAGCAGAAGGAAACCCTCACAACTTTGTCTTTGACATGTACTCCATTGTGTTCCTTCTTAATCCATTTGACCGCACTTGAAAGTGTTGTCATCTACCCCCAAAGTCCTAGCCAAGCTCTTACTATACTCCAAACATGCCCTGTAATGTTACACTCAAAATACAATTGTGATACCGTTTCCGGACCAGGCCACCCTTACAAAAAGGACAAACATTAATCACATCAAGAAACCCCAATTTATCATACGTGGCTAACCTATTGCGGAAGGCAAGCCATGTAATGAAAGAAAATTTGAGGGGGGGGGGGGGGGGGGGGATATATGACTTCCAAATAAAAGACAACCATGAATAGATGTTACCTTTAGTTTTAAGTAAATCATACACTTTCGAAGAGGAAAGTTTTCCAAAGTAGGATATTTTCCCAAAGTAAGTCACTGCCTCATTTAGATCAGAGTAGAGAATTTTGGACATAATCAAGTCCCGAGTTAGCCCAAACTTCTTCATTAACAAAGAGTCTCTAGTGTGTGGAACAAACGTCCACACATCCCTACCATGAAGGTAGACCCCATGAACCCACTTAACCCAAATTGAGTCCTGTTTGGAATGAATATTCCAAAGGGTACGGGATAGTAGAACATTAATTATTCCCTACTTTAGTATCTCTAATACCCAAACCCCCTCTTCTTTAGGTAGGCAAATGGCATCCCATGTTACCTTAGCATGCCCCCCCCCCCCCCAAGAAAGGTCCTACAAAGTGAGATTATTCTATCCAAAATGACCCTCGTTACATGGACGCTTCTAAGAAAAAAAGACTGGACCCCTTGCATAACAGATTTAATCAACTCAACCTTTCCAGCATATATGACAAAGATTTGGAATTCCACGCAAAGATATAGTTTGTAACTGTATCTATCAAAGGAGAGTTAACCGCCAAACGGCCAAATCTTAATTTTATTCTAAAGTTGACCCTTTGACCTCATATTTTCACTTCTAAACTTATCTAATGTTTAGTATTGATTTATTATAAAAGTCATTTTTAATCTCAATTTTTTTCGCGGTTTTTTTTCTCAAAAATATTATCAAAATAAAATTTATTTACACAAATATGATTAATAGTTACTACAATGTAGTGTCATTCTAACTTAAGTTTAAACATTGAACACAGATTACCATGTATTCATTACTACTCTAGTCATTAGTCACATTCTTTGTTCACAATCTTAAGTACTTGTAATAATATACTCCATCCGTCCCTAAAATGATTGCCAAGTTTGACCGGCACTTAGAATAATAAAGTAAAAACTGTGTGGTAGAGATTTGTGTAGAGGAGAGAGAAATAGCAGGAACCACAAATTTATTGATTAAAAGGGAAAGTGAAAAAGTTTTTGGGACAACCAAAAAAGGAAAGTTGACAAATTTATAAGGGACGGAGGGAGTATATTCTTTGTTCTACCCTTCTCTAGAAAACTCTAAAACATATATTCTAGAACATTCATTGCTTCCCCACACACATTTAGAGATCTTTATACATTTCCGCAACATTCTAGAATTCTTGTGAACTTCTCAATTAAGAAGGGAACCCAACAGTATCTAAATCAATACCATCATGTTCGATCGAGCTCGGCTCATGTTTTTATTGGAACTTTAAATTGGGCTGGTGTTCAAATTTGGAATTCGTTAGGCTCGATAATGTTGGGTTGGGTTTAGTGGCGGAGCCAGAAAAATGGCTCGTGGGGTCGAAACTCAACCTATGTACAGAATGAAAATGGTAAATCGTTTTTTAAACAATGTCCGGGTTGAATATTTCATATGCAGTTTAGATAAATAGGCACTCGTAGCAATAAGATAGATTTTCTTTACTATGTTTCAGAGTCATGTCACGTAGGTATTGGGTGAATTATAACTATTTTTAAAATTTGGGAAAATAATCTATAGTATACATCAAATTTTCCTAATTTTATGTTTAGATAATGCTGATTTTCCAAAAGTCATAACTTTTTACTCGTAATGAGTTACAGGGGCCATAATATATCAAATCGAAGATATTTCAAAGCTCTATACTCTCAAACCTTCAGTGGGGTTGGCTGACCACCCTGACCCCTTGGCTCCGCCCCTGCTTGGGTAACAACTCGGATCTATTACTTGTGAGAAAAGAATACGTATATTGGAAGTATAAGATGGAATAGGCCGTGAAAGAATAATAGATAGAGATGTAGAGACGACGTACCACTACTAGAATGAGAGCAAATAAGAAGGAAATATTTTCCTATGTAAATATGATATATTCCTTTCTAAATAGGTTAGCTACAAATTTAGATAGGACTTTGTAGTCCTCTATAAAATCTCCCTTGGTAAATCACAGTTCCTCTCTGCATTCCTCTCTAGCATATAAAGTGATGCAAAGTATTAAATAAATTAGAGAGGAACTCAGTTCCTTTTAATTTTCATCCTCATTTATATAGAGAGGAACTTGATTCCTAGCTAAACAGGTGGGCCTTCAAAGAAAAATATGCTCCATAGAAAGGAACTAAAATCCACCTGTATTGATTTGAGATACGTATATCTGTAGACTAGAGAGGAACTGTATTCCTTTCTATTGAATTTGAAAATTCATGTATATGTACATATACAGAATATAATACATGGTATATGATAGGTATACAAAAAATAATTTTTGAATACAAACCCAATTCTCATTTAAATACCAAACAATAAAAATAAACATCAAACATTCCATTCAAATCAGGTAATAAGTTATTCATGACATTCATCATTCTACATCATAAATCCATTAAAAGACAGAGTACTTGATAAAATTCGAAATTAAAATTGCTTAAATTAAAAGGATTACAAAGTCACTGATTGAGATCATCTTCAACATCCTCACATCCATTTTCACCCCGGTTTGAATGATTGTAGCCATTGTTGAAGACTTGAGAAGGTTGGGGCATCAACATGCTCATAAAAGATCCCACTTGGGGCTGTTGTGGAGAAATATTTATGTAAGCACTTTGTTGATTGTGTGGAACAGAGCCCATGAACGTACCTTGTTGCATATTAGGGATCACATTCATAAATGCACCGTGTTGCAATGGTTGTGCCATTTTCATAGTTGTAATGATGGCTTGCATTTCTGCTATAGTAACTGATGCAGATTCCTTAAACTGCACAAGTTCTTTGTTAGTGTCTAGAAGAGCATTATTGGACTTCTCTACTTGCTCCACACGTTGTTGAAGTAATTTATCCTCGTATGATTGTTGTGGAATGTTCTCATATGTAGAGGCTGAAGGAAAGAAATAAATACTTGCTGCGGCAAAACCAGTAACTTTTCCTCATTTTTTTCGCCCTCCGGCAGCCTTCAACATTAGATCTTGAGACTTGGCATTTGACACTTTTGACTTTAGTTCTTCATATGAGTCCTGCAAAAAGTATAATTTGAAGACACTTTGACAGAAATGTAATTCATTTTTTACAATTTTAATTTGCAGAAAGAGGGTTAATACATTAAAGATTAAATTAACTCAATAAATTTTACTCACATAGATTGATTTAGCTTTTGGTGTCACAAATGTTCCGTCTCCTTTTGTATGTGTTAGCAGAAATATTTTTTCTGGGGGTGCTGTTTCTTGATACTTTTCCTCCTACAAATATTAACAATATATCTAAAATAAGGCTTACTAACAGTTTTAAATAGTAAAAAATGACCGTATAAATATGCATGCTTACATATCGTCGGCAGTGCTCTGTGATGGGGATAGATCCCCCCGTGTGCAACGCCATGCCCACATCAGAGTTCTTGTTTTTTTATTGGTATTGCATTTACTAATGAACTTTCCATCCCTCCATTGCTCAAGCAGTTGAACCCATATTGGAAGAATGATCCATTCGGGACGTTGTTTATTTTTCCGAGCACTAGATAGTGCACGCGATAAACCTTCTGATCCCTTTTTATTGAAATTCTTTTTAATGCGTGACTCATATTCCGGTCTCCAATAATACTTCTCCTATGAATTTAATTAAAGAATACCACAATTTGGTAACAAAGTAACACAATGTATAACAAGTCAATGAAAATATAAGCATCACCTTCTGATTTAGTGCCCATTGAATTCACAGAAAGAAAAGATAGGAGCTCGACAATGTTAGATACCACTTTCAATTCTAAAAACAAGAAAAATTATTTAGTACATATTACCTTGAATAAACTCAACCAAGCTTTCCTCAATTCTGATGAAGCACGTGTATAAGAGCAAATGGGTTCATCAAACTTCTTCGTAACACATGGCATGACAAATCGATTTGCCTTGCATGGAATAAAACTGCAAATAATACATATATATTTATCACTAACTATTGATGCATAAACTGAAACTTTTATTTATGATGGAACCTTTCTTGTTGAACACTTTTGTTATTGAACTTTTATTCCTTGCTACCGTTCTATGAAATATTTATACCATCTGATGTTATTTTTGATTACTTATCTCATTTACTTATTTCATTTATTGTTGTGAAAGTTCAATTAAAATGTCATATTAAATGTTTGTGTAGGTTGGATGAAATGGAAGATGAAATGAGGGAAACAAGTAGTGAAGAATTTTATGAGATGTTGAAGTTAATTTTATTAGCTCTTGAAGCAATACTTCAAATGTTGAGTGACCTATTACAGTTAATGCATGAGGGAGAGTATATTGAGCGTCCTACTCGCAAACCTATCACCACCATTGGATTTAATTACATAAACACAGTGTTAACTGAAGATCCTGTGCATTTTAGAGAAATGCATAGGATGTACCCCGATGTTTTTATAAAACTTTGTAGCATCATTAGGGAAAAAACACCGCTACGAGATGCCCGATATGTTTGCGTGGAAGAAATGCTTGCGACATTTTTACTTACGGTTGGTCAAAACAGTCGTTTTTGTATTACACGCAAGACATTTGGTAGAGCACATTCTACGACTAGCAGAAATTTTAACAAAATTTTGAAGGCTTTAAACACAATTTCATCCATGATGATGGTGAAACCGGCAGCTGCTGTACCTAGCAAAATCAGAGAGAGTACACAGTTTTATCCTTACTTTAAGGTAATCATTTACTGCTCATATGAAACTTTAATTTCTTGTTATTATTTGAAAAATATTATTATTTATTTTATCACTAGGATTGTATTGGAGCAATTGATGGTACACATATACCTACGATAGTTGAGGGTCGTGATGTGACCCCTTACCGTAATCGCCATGGAAACCTATCACAAAACATGTTGGCGGCTTGTAATTTTGACTTGGAGTTCATTTATATTCTTAGTGGTTGGGAAGGTTCAGCTCATGATTCAAAATTATTAAATGATGCACTAACAAGAAGAAATGGGTTAAAAGTTCCACGAGGTAAGCGTCATTTTTATCACTATAAGGTATTTTATATTTGTGTCGTATAGTAATTTATCATGTATTTCATTTGTCATCTAGGGAAGAGTTTTCTAGTTGATTGCGGATTTGCAAATCGTCGTCAATTTTTGGCTCCATTTCGAGGTGTTCGATATCATCTTCAAGATTTTGGTGGGCAAGGTTGTCATCCTGAAAATGAAAGGGAGTTATTCAATTTACGTCATGCTTCCTTGAGGAATGTTGTTGAGAGAATATTTGGCATTTTTAAATCACGGTTTGCGATTTTTAAGTCAGCTCCTCCATTCCCATTCAAAACGCAAGCAGAGTTAGTATTAGCTTGTGCAGGAGTGCATAACTTTCTACGCAAAGAATGTAGCTCAGATGAATTTCCTGTTTCTTCAGATGATGAAGACTCTTCAGACGAATCTTTGATAGAAGACGACGAAGATGAAATTGACACTCTCCAAACGCAGGATGAACAAAGGCAATATGCAAATCAATGGAGAAACGGTATTGCACAACAAATGTGGACGGATGTCATCAATGAAGATTACATAGATTGGATGTATTCCTTTTGTTACTTTAGTACGGTTCATAATTGTTTAAGATTGTGCTTTGATTATGGATTAAATATGAATTACGTAGTTTGTTATATTTCAATTTGACGTTTTTCCTTAAATATGATTAGATTGAAGCCAATTTATCATTAACATTTCCCAATGATTTTTTTTAAAAAAGAACGAATAATTTTTTATCAAAATATTCTGACGACTTTTCCAACGGCGGTTTGCGGTGGCTGAGCAGGTGTGGGAGTTGGGAATTAGGGTAGGGGTTTGCACCGACTTGTATTTCAAATCTATTAAAATCCATTGAAATCCATATAATTCCATGAAATAGAATTCCATAGAATTCCATATCAATCTCATGGAATCCGTAGAATTGCATTAGAATCCATGGAATCTACAATCTTTTAAAATCATTTAAACTCTGTGTTGGGGACACCCCCTTAACTCCTTTCAAATCCTTTTCTATTTTAGATCTAGTGGCGTAGATCTTAGAGAGGAACTCCAATCCTAGCTATAGAAATTATTATGATATTTTTTAAAATTATTAAATAGAGGAACCAAATTTCCTTTCTAAATAGTTAAAATTCCTTTCTACTCCAACTAAATAAGGAAAATGCTTAATTCCTAGCAAACATCCTATCTAAAATACATAGGGATATCTTTCCCTCCCAATTTCCTCTCTAATTCAACACTTTCTAGTAGTGTACGTAGATGCGCCAATGGAGGCCGGCATTTAGGGAACATTGGTTTTGCATGTAAGACGCGGAATGCATGAGAGGGCGGCCGCAGGGAACAAACCTGCATAAATTACGATTGCATGCATATATATATATGCATAAATATATATATTGCCTGGCAGGATGGGAGGAATATATATATATTTTCTCCGTTCTTAAATAAGTGCAATAGTCAACTTTTCACGTTTGCCGAGACACGACATTGACCGTTAATATAGATAATTCTGAACCAGTAAAAAAAATTAAAAAATCAAATTGTGAAAATTTATTAGGGAAAAATAATAAAAATACCCCAAACTTTGAAGGGGTGTGAGGTTATAAACACCCTAAACTTGTATATGTAATATAAATACCCCAACTATATATAAAAGTTATTTTTGCATCATTGAATTGTCATGTATTATTTCTTACAAAAATAGAAATTTATGGGGTTAATTGTATAATTTAAAATAGTAAATTAAAAGTGTTGCAATTATATAGATTGGGCGGTAACATTATTTATTTTGCAATGTTAAAATATTTTATATTATGCAATAAACACCATAAGTTTACATTTTTTGATAGAAATAACACTTGACTATGATGCTAAAATAACTTTTTATATAAAGTTTGGGGTATTTAAATTACATATGCAAGTTTGGGGTGTTCATCTCACATCCTTTCAAAGTTTAGAATATTTTAATTATTTTCCCCAATTTATAATGAGACAAATCTAACAATATTTTTTTCAAAAAAATATATTAATACATTAATAAATAAAACGTGTTCAAAGTAGAACATGTGAATAATTTAAAATTCAACATGTTGCACTTATTTAATAATGGAAGTAGTATAATATACTACTCTGTAGTATATATGGAGTGGTTATTGGTTACCACGTACGTAAGTACTCCCTCCGTCCCGAAATAAATGTCCTGCTTTTCCAAAATGGATGTCCCAAAACAATTGTCCTACTTTGAAACTTTCCTTATTTGGTAAACAAATCTATAAAAAACAGTGTCAAACAGTGTCGCTACATTGCCAAACAGTGTCGGTACAGTGCCAAACAGTGTCGCTACAGTGTGAAGTCAATTTCATTTTCTTAATCTGTGTCAAGGTCAAAGTAGGACAATTATTTGAGGACGGCGGGAGTAGTATACATACGTGAATTTGGAACGGATCATCATATGATATGATATGATATGCGGTCGTCGCACAGTATAAATAAATTAGTAAAATAAAACAGCGTACGTACTCCGTAGTATCGTAAAGTATAGTATGAGTGCTGGTGCAGGTGTAATATTAGCGGCGGCGAAATGGGCGGTAATACTTTGGGTGGTGGTTGTACGTGCAGTTTGGGTTGTGTTGGAGAAGACGGCGGTGGCGGCAAAAGGATTCCTGCTCTTCCCTTTTAGGATCGCTCTATGGCATCTTCGCCTTATCCTCCGCCCCTTTCAACTCTCCACAAACTTGCAACGCCTCCTCATCAGAAGCTCCTCCCTGGCTTAATTCACCGCCCGCCCACCCACCATTTCACATTTCAATTCCATCATATATATATATATATATATATATATATATATATATATATATATATATATATATATATATATATATATATATATATATATATATATATATATATATATATATATATATATATATATATATATATATATATATATATATATATATATATATATATATAGATACACACACACACACTAATACATCAACAAGCCCGCCGGCCAATATATAAATAATAAATGAAATTCTATGTATGTATGTACCGCTGCATGCCCTGCCCTCCCTCGTAATAATTTACTACGAGTAGTATCTTATGTTAATATATTTTCGTCTTACTAATTATTTGGGAGATTTACTTGCAACAATAAGAGTTAAGTTTAAATTCCCAAAATAGGACTATTTCTTGGCATTATATCCTTTCCTTTGTCTTCCTAATAGGATTTTTTAAACAATCATTATAAAATATAAAAAAATAAATTTAAAAAAATAAAAATCGTAAAAAAAAAAATACAGACCTCAACCACCACCTTAGCCACCTTCCAGCACCGTCACATCCGGTCTCCGGAAAAGATTGCCAAATTGAGGGAAAAATATCATCATGATGACAATTTTGAAGAAAAAGCTGAATATTTTCAAAGAGTAAAAATGTCATCTTCATGGCATTTTTAGAGAAATGTGTCATTTTTTACACAAGATGGCATTTTTCCCCGACAACCTGAGATGGTGGTGCTGCGAGGTAGAGGACGCATTGGCAGTGACCTACATATTTTCTAAATATTTTTTAGGTATTTTATTTTATTTTTTAGATTTTTTTAAAGTTTTTTAAATATTTTATTATTACTTTTTAATGTTTTTAATTTTTATTTATTTTTCACGTTTTTATTAGTGATTTATAAATATTATATTATTTTTATATTTTTATTAGAAATAAAACTTTGATTTTTTTATTAATAAAATAAATATATTGGAAATTATAGGAATATGGTAGAATGAGAAGAATGGACATATGTTGGTCCTATTTTTGGAGTAATGAGATTGTACTCCTATTGTTGAATTTTGCGCTAATTTTAGTCCTATTAAAGACGAATACCCTAATTATATTGCTTCACCTATTATTCAATCAACACCTGCAATTTAGCAAAAAAAAAAAAAATCAACACCTGCAATTCTAGATGTATGCCTTTCCTTTACTCGCGATCGTAACGTAATTAATACGGAGTACTACGTACGTAGTAACTATTCGCCCGCCTTCTTCTTTTATTTTTTCAAGGGGAGTTCTATCCACAGTCCCTTATTTGCTAAATACAGCAACGTAATATCTGCGATACCTAATAACGTCTAATTGCCTTCAACCCAAGAGGCACCGCCTACTCAACTCCCAGCAAGATCAATGAGCATCTGAAGAATATCTTTCCATTAGTGTGAACTAGAATCGGGGTTGTAAGAAATGGCAAAGTCAGCAGCTCAAATCAATTTGCTTTGCCATTTGGGTTTCTTTATTAGGGAATCTAGAGTCCAATAATCCATCTCTTGTAACAGCTCAAGAGCATTAGTCCATATCTGATGTTGAGTCACCAGAGGGCATATCATATAGTTGCCCTGACTGACTTCCTCCGTTGAGCAATTTCTCATGTTCAGTTCCTCCAAGAAATATTATAAAATGGGATTCTATCTGAAGGACAAATATTACCAGGTCCTTGGGAGAAATATTAGAGTTCATGGTGAAGGAGCAAATATAAGGGCCGGCCAGTTGCGGTTCATCGAACTCATTTCGCGCAACTGGAATTAGATGAACATCGAGCTCGAATGGAAGGGAAGTATCCATGAATTGTGCGCAGCTCACAGGCAATCTCGTCTGCCATTTTTACCTATTGGCCGGAGTTGCTGGTCGGAGGAATCACAGGATATAGATCTAGCTTATGGGCTCGTCCTCACTCTAGAAACTTCAGAGTTCAGACATGGGTGTGTGGTTCCGGAAACTTCAAACATGTGTGGATATTAGATAGAGTTGTGGTCGTGACAATACGAGACGACGTGAAATTATAGCAAGGGCATATTCGAAATTTAAAATAATTACGAAAATGAGTGTGTAACTAGCAAAAAGGGGGCTGTATATAGAATTCCCCTTTTTTCAATTTGTTTTATTTAGTAATTTGGAATTTCCAAATCCCAATTCCCCGAAACTTTATATGTAAATATATATACACCGTTGGCTCGCGCGATCCGCCTGGGTCATGGCCAATGGGGGGAGAAATTTGGAAGCGAAAGTAATGTAAAATAAATCAGTGAAAGCAGAATAAAAAAATTAGGGCTGGGACTTGGAACCGTAAAACCGGGAAAACCGATCCGAACCGAACCGGAAATTTCGGTTCGGTTCGGTTCCTATAATTTTGGACTTCAGCTTTTTTCGGTTCGGTTCCTATAGTCTTTCATCGGTTCGGTTCCGGTTCCTAGTCAGGAACCGAACTTCTTATATACTGCATGAGTAATCTTCATTTGAGGTGCTTCTGGGTGGAATTTTTTGATTAAATTTTGTGAGCTTGTTATTCATAAAATAATGATTATGTCCACCAAATTTGAGCTTAAAATGAAACCGAAAAGTCAGTTAAATAAATCATTGAAAAGTATTACGCCAAAATATATACTACCTCCGTTCCCATTTTAACTTCCAAATGGGTTTGACACAAAGTTTAAGATATTGGATATTGTGTGGTGGAGAGTTGTGCAGAGGAGAGAGAAATGTATAAGAAATGTTGTGAACCACAAATTCTTTACCAAAAAGGGAAAGTGGAAGTTTTAATTGGAACGGACGAAAAAGGAAAGATGGAAGTTTATTTAGGAACGGAGGGAGTACGTATAAAAACACAATGTGTTTCGATATTTTATTTAACTCATTTTACGATTGCATTTTGAGCTAAAATTTGGTATATATAATATACATTTGATGTAGAACATGATCACAAAATTTTGTAAAAAAATTCTACACGGAAGCACATCAAATGGAGGTGTCCAGACGGCGTTCTGGGCAGAAAATTTTTGTCAAAAAAATTGTTTTGCATATTATACCTTATATATTGTGGATCAGGCCAATCCGAATAGTTGTTATTTTAATACTTTAGTCCACTTTTATATTTATTGTTTTTTGTAATTGTATTTGTTATTAGAGTTAACCTCAAAAAGGAATTAATATTCTATTGATTACGTTGTTTATTACTACGTACTTTTTACTTATTGTGCATTACTAGTAGAAGAATATTCCTTCCGTCCCTAAATAAAAGCACTTGTTTCCTTTTCGGGCCGTCCCTAAATAAAAGTTCCCTTTCTTTTTTTGGCAAACAAAACAGTGCAAAACAGTGCAAAACAGTGCCAAACAGTGCCAAACAGTGTCCAAACAGTGTCCAAACAGTGCCAAACAGTACGAACCAAACCCACTTTCTTAAAATGAGTGAAAAACGAATGGATACTTTTATATAGGGACGGAGGGAGTATTATTTTGGGGTTGAACTACCTGTTATTGGATGTGTACTTTGGAGCTATTGAACCTTTTTGCTTGACGGTTGATGCATATTTTAAACCGAGATTTTTGTTCAGTTTAAATTTAATGTTGCACTTGCATTTTTATATTTGAACATTGAGATATCATGCATGTATAAATGTAATGGTCATAATTTCATGATTTAAAATTTGAATTTTTTATGTAACTGAAGGTAAAAAATGTTCATTTTAGGAGGATAATAAATTTTTACAAGGAACCGAAAAAATGTAGGAACCGAACCGAATTTAACTAGAATCGAACCGAATTTAACAATTACATTTTTAACTAGAACCGAACCGAATTTAACGTCTACGATTTTTATACGATTCTATCGAATTTTAACAAAAATCGAACCGATCCCAGACCCCAAAAAAATAAAAATGAGCACGTAACAACAATTACATCAGCAAACATGCCTAAATAATAATTGAAATGTAGACAATAGACACAATGAAAGTGTGCAAACTCGCTGGGCAACAATGTTTAATACTACATCCGGTCCCAAATGAAATTCATACTTTTATTTTTGGGTAGGTCCAAAATAAACTTCACACTTCTTCTCCCTTCCTTATTTGGCAAATTATCTACAGCAAAACAGTGCCAAACAGTGTCAAACAGTGTCACAACAGTGTAGTCTATAGTAAAGTCAAATTTATTTCCTTAATTTGTGTGAAGTCAAAGTGTGAATTTCATTTGGGACCGGATGGAGTATATCATTTATGTAGCATGAAAGAACAGAGAAGGTCAAACTACCAACAGAAATACCATTAACCGTTGGAAAATGTGTTAATAAATTGCATTAAATGGTCATTTGGGTGCAAAGTATTGAGTGTGTTCCACTTCCAATTTGGGTCGGATCAAAGCGGTTTCGGATTGTCCTTGTTAAGGGCTACAATTCGATATATGGTACAGTCAAAACGGATAACGGGTGAATGAGAAATTGATTCTCGAAGTTCACTTGTTGAAACGGAAAAATTGGGCAAAAGGATGGGTTTCTAGTGTGATTTATCACACACCGGAAAATCCAAGGGATTTTCACCTCCTTATAAAGGGAACCCTCTTTGAAGAAGTTAAAATTTCTATGGGGAAAGACTCTCTTCGCGCGCAAGGGGGGTGCCGATCAAATCTCGGAAATGGAGAAGAAAAACCGCGACCTGTGGACTCGAAGTGCTCAGCGGCAGAACTGCTCGGACAGAAGACCTGTGCAGAGCTCTTCTGTTCCGCGCACCAGAAGACCTTAGAGGTACGTATTCTGGTGGCTTCCGAACAGGAGACCACAAAGCTGTTCTGGTGGCTTCTGAATAGAAGACCACAGAGCAGTTTTGGTTGGGTGTTATGGTAGCACACCTGAGCCGTTACGAAAGTTAATGCCCAACGTTCTTATTTTTTAATGCTTCTTTAAATGGACAGTTTTCAACATGTTTAATGCCCAACGTGCTGGTCATTTATGTCCAACGTTCAGATCCATTAAAGCACAGTTAACGCACCACAAATCTGACCATATATATACCTGACAGGTGTTTTGCAACAACACATCTCACAGCATAGTTAGCACAAAGGTTTTGAGCTAAAAATACACCTCCAGTACTTCGAAAAATTCCTCAGTGTTCTTCTTTGTTCCCGTTCGTCGGAACTTTCGATTGTGTGCTCAAACGTTAGTTCATTAGCCACCGTATCCTGAGAAACGGTCGTTGCAACGCTCCTAACACCGTGGAAGGCGACAATTACATTTTAAGGAAATCGTGCGTAACACGAGATCTGGCTAAATTCTGTCTCATCTCATTTCTGTTTTGTTTAGTCATTTTAATTAATTAATTTTTATTAATTATTTTGTTTGTTTTTTGAAACACACCCAACATTAACAACTAAACCGATGAATTCAAGGCCAAACTATCCAATTCAACCACTTTCTTGCAAGCACGTGCAATAATCTTTGTAATAGCCACTGCACATTCATAACACCATAACAACAACAGAAAAGAGGGAAAAAGAACACATTTAAATTCCATTCCTCCAGGATGAAATTAAATGTGAGCCCGACAATACCCAAAATAATGACAAAGCGGTAACGGATACCACCCAATCACTGAAGTTAGAACTCCCTGCCAATAGTTCTCAAATGGTGAAGCCCACGACTAAGCATGTGCACTTCCATATTTATCACAACAAAAAGAAGGGAAAGTAACTCCTAATAGAATTATTATAGGATCAATATTGTACATTACATTAAACTCTCTTTATTATAAATATATCTGTCAAGGCTCCTAAGAGAGTATCTAGTTCCATTATTTCACATGGTATCAAGAGCACAGAATAAACCCTATTTTTTTTCTCTTCTCCTTCTCGACATACCCTAAGTCGCGCCGCCATGAGCTCTTCGGCTAACACTGCGGTCACTGCCGCCGCTGTATCTCCTTCGGTGGTTCCGTCCACCATGGTGGGCATTCACACCTCCTCTTCATCTGCTTACACCCCGTCTTCCATTGCTGCTATCCCACCGGCTACTACCTCTGTACCCGCTACTGAACCAAGCCCCACTACACCTATCTCTTTAGTGTCCAACCCATATTACCCTACTTCAGCACCCAGACTCTCGGCCAGCTCAGCCATTAGGTCCCCACCTTCCCCTACCCATCCCCTTACGTTACCCTCGGCCAGTCCAGCATCATCTTCCTCCTCGGTATCACAATCGTCTTCTATACCTAGTCGTCTAGCCTCCCCGGTCAGTTCGGACCCAACCGAGTTGAGTACCCCCACCTCTCCCGGAAGTCATTCTACTGCCTCTCGTAGCTCTGAAGTAAACGGCTCTACTCCGCCCCTGGTGGTCAACATCCATCTCATGCAAACCCGTGCAAAGGCGAGAATTTTTAAACCATAAACCATTTTCAATTTAAGTACAGTTGTTAATTCAACAAATGATACGCTTGTAATTTCCATTTGTATGTTTGTGTTTTTAATTGGTTTTGATTGATTATTACTTTGGAAATTACACACTTTTGGTGTATGACGTGCACTTGTCGTTAGATGCACTCAAAATAAATACAATACAATCACTAATACGTAGTATAGTGTAGTAAGGTTCGTATCCACAGGGAAAGGAATACTTTTCTTTTATATAAATAGTAACAAAAGGGGGTTTAGATTTGTTTGCTTTAAAAACACTAAGATAAACAACCTATATGAGTTTAATTCAATGAGATGTGGAGGCTTGGTTTTGCTTTTATCCACTTAATGGAATGTTCGTCGATCCCGGTTATATCTTTAACTATCTTCCTCTCGAATACTCAATCGAGGAGTATATCCAGTTCATCGAGGGTAGTTATCAATAACGAGATGCGTTCATTAATAAAACTTACTATCGAGTCAATATAGAACAAGCGCCATATATTAACTTGATAGTAGCAATATAATTAATTCCCCTTGTCATATTAACCATGAGATGCATGCATTAATATTCCAAGTTTACTACCGTTGAAAGAACCGGATTAATAACAAGCGTATTAACCGATCGATTCTAGTAATAATTAATATGAGAAACAAAACTAGTTGATACTTTAAGTAATGTTTAAGATATTAACATGAAATATGAATGGGAATTAATTAATACTCAAGGAAGAATATTAAAGAATATGAATCCTACTATGATTAATATCAAGATGTTAACTAATTGTCATCTTAGTAACACTCCCCAATATTAACATAGAGGAAGAAATAGCTATTACTATAACCAATGTCAAGATGTTAACTAATTGTCATCTTAGTAACACTCCCCAACTTTGATATAGAAATAGTATTTGAAAGGAAGAATTAATATTCAAGGAAGAAGATTAAAGAAAATAACTCACAACTTACAAATTCATTAAGCTTCAAAGTAGCAAAACAAAGATGGAAGAGTTTAGCTTCTCATTTGGAGACTAAACATGATGAAAAATATAAAGAAAGAGCTATTATATACTGAGCTTAGATGTACAAAGGAATTGGATATCTTTTTGTGAAGGAAAGGAGGTGTATTTATAGGCTTTTGGGATGGGATTCGGGTACTCGATCGGGTATATACATGGTACCCGATCGAGTACGTGTGTAACACTCGATCCGAGGTATACTCAACCGGTTTCAGGCTATTTTCCATAAGTATACCCGATCGAGTATATATTAATACCCGGTCGAGTATGCTTAGAAAATGGTATTCGGACCATACTCGACCGATCTTCGTTTGAAACTCAACGGCATACCCGATCGGGTATGTCGGTCTACCCGATCGGGTATAGACATAAAATCGTGGCCGAAATCTTCCCGGCATGTTCCCTTGTCTTCGGATCTGATCCGATTTGAAGTTCCAACCTAATACCCGATCGAGTATAGTTAATACTCGACCGAGTATAGACCAAAATTCAGGATCTTCTTTTGTCTTTGAACTTTTGCACCTTCTTTCCACTTTTTGGGTTCACCAACTGTACTTCGAGTGATCAATACCTGTTTGAGATCAGAATATATCTAATCTAACCTATTTATAAGAATTTAACAAACTAATCTATTACACCAAAAGTGTGTAATTTCCATAGTAAAGATTAAGCAAAACTTATTAAAAACACAAACATAAGTATGGAAATTACAAACGTATCAACTCCCCCACACTTAAACCTTTACTCGTCTCGAGTAAGATCAAATGTTTACAAGTGTCAAGTTTATCCAAAAGTTTCACAGTTCAACAAAAACAATATACAAACACAAATACCACCAAGGATGACAAAGAAAAATGAGTTTTAAACTCAAATTACAAAAGAGCATCTTGGGTTTAATGGCCTCCTAGTGTTATCTTCTCTTCTCCTCCTCTCTTCTTCTTTATCTTGAATCTTCTTATTCTTCACAGGGATACAATGAGTGCCTGCAAGAACAAACATTTCTCTCATATCTCTCATTTTGCCTAGGAGCCTTTTCAGGTTTTCATCCTAGCATCTCTTTTCATTTTTCATTCTCTCCAACTCACTCATTTCTTTTTTATAAGCCCTTTTTGCTTAGATTGCCCATTTTGTTTGGTTTTCAACCTAACTAGCATTTATTTTCTTTTGTTTATTTTTTTTTTTGTGAAAAAGATCAAAAGAATTACATGCATAGTGCTATGTAGAAATGAAAATTACATACCATCACGAGTGTCTCCCCCGCACTTGAATCAAGCACTGTCCCTAGTGTCCGCCTTCTCCTCCGTAGTAGCTCCCTCCGAAGCCGCTCCTTTGGCCACCATCTCCCATGTAGGTGTCCCCGCCATCTCCGCCGTCGTACCCGCCACCCCCGGAGCCAGATCCTCCAAAGTTACCCCAATGAGTGGGGTCATACCATGAGGGTGGTGGAGGGGGGTTCGCCATGGTATGGAAGGATCACTGCTGTGCCATATAAGAGTACATAGGTCCGTAGAACCTATGTTGGTCTTCCTCATACCGATGTCTATCGGCCTCCTTGAGCTCCTCCAATCGCTGAAAGCCAGCTCTTTGCTCCTCCTCTAATCGCTGAAAACCGGCTCTTTGCTCTTCCTCTAATCGGTTGAGCCGGTAGTCCATTTGGGCGTATCCTGTAAGCAGTTGTTGTTGACCCTCCAGAAGTTGTTGAAAGAAGTCGGGTGGTGGAGGGTTTTGTCTTTGTTCTGGGATGTCCTGGCCCATGTTGTGATGGCTATGGAGTTGAGCATAGGGCTCGTAATCGGGTTGGTGTTGGGGAGGTTCTTGTTCTGGTTCCTGGAGATGTGGTGGGAGGGCGTGTGGGAAGAGGTAATGTTGCTCCTCTCTTGCTGTTTTGTAGTGGAGTTGGGGGAGTTCTGGGTTGGGCAGGAGGAAGTATTTGAGGGGTTTGGGGTGGATGAGCCAGTTGTACATATTTCTGGGCCTTTCTTCACCATAAACGGTGTGTGAAAAAGATGTACAACCCGAGTGGCCCAGCCAAGATATGTTCATCAAACAGTAGTCGGGTATAGGAGAGTTATCCGTATACCCGAACTTTGTGGCCAAGTGCATAATCACCCCGCCCACTACAATAGCGCCCTTTGCCACGCTTTCTTTTTTGAGATGTGCCCACATAAGATTACATAGGTTGAAATCCACGTGAACACGGAATAGGGCTACCGATATCAGGCATACATCCCCCATCCTAGTGTGATGGTTGTTGGGACGTCCAAGCAAGGAGTTGGCAAGGAATTTCAAAAATAGGCAGAGGACGGGATGTTGGACATGACTAATATAGAGTTGGGAGGAGTTGAATTTAGTCTCCCCGGTCATCTTTGTCCATAGGGTATGGCCGAAGGCGGTATTGTCCGATACAGATTTTTGGTAAGGGACCGGAATACCAAAGTGTTCGGCGAACTCAAGTTTCGTGATGGAGTGGTTGTGGTTAAACAAGCGAAACTTGAGTTTGTCATCCCTAAAATCCTCTTCATTGTTCTCAAATTGCATAGAGCTTAGGAATTCATAGATAATTTTTTCATTTGAGTAATATTGCATTTTGAATATCTTATCCATGCTCAACTCATGAAAAAATTTCTTAGTCATTTTGTACACTCCTAATTCCTTTAGGGCATCATGGCATAAAAAGCGAGAAGGTTTAACTTGCCTTTCAATGGTGGACATGAAGCGGGTGCGGTGTTCGTTGTCCATGAAGATGATCTCCTCGTAGCCCGGGATGGATGCCCTGGTGTTTGAGCTTTGTCCTTTCTCCTTCCTTGGAGCCATTTTTGAGTGAATTTGGCCTTGAAATCTGAAATTTGAAAGTGGGAGGTAGGGTTTTTTCGGACCTCTGAAAACTTGGGGAGAATTGGATTGGTGAGTATGAGTGTGTAGAGGAGGATAAGGGGAGTGTTTTGGTGTTGAAATGGGATGATTTGGTGAAGAAATGGAGGAGATATGGTAGAGAGAAGGTGTAAAAATGGAGGTTGGGGGCGTTTTGTTCGAATTGGGGTTGGGGATTTTGGGGAAGATGAAGTGTTTGGGGCTGATTTGGGGTTATAATGCCCGTATACCCGATCGAGTATGTGCTATTACTCGGTCGGGTATGTCTGGAAAGTGGGGTTTTTGAGCAGCCTGCCTCCTGTACTCGATCGGGTATGTGCTGTTACCCGGTCGAGTATTGCTGGAAAGTTTGGTTTTTGAACAGCCTGCCTCCGGTACTCGATCGGGTAGTGTGTTGGTACCCGGTCGAGTATTTCTGGAAAATGAAGTTTGTGAGTGGCCTGCCTCCGGTACCCGGTCGAGTATTATTCCATACCCGATCGGGTATGTGCTCTTTTCTACTTTTGAGGCATGTACTCGGTCGAGTGTGGGAATCAGTCTCCTTCAACTTTAGCATTTCTATACATACCCGACCGGGTGTATAGTGATACCCGATCGGGTATCCCTTGTTTTTCAATTTTGGAGCCCTGTACTCGACCGAATATGGGCATCAGTTTCCATGGTACTTCGACTTTCTGTACATACTCGACCGGGTATATAGTGATACCCGATCGAGTATGTCTATTTTCTTTCAAAAATCCATGCTTCCTCGATCGAGTAATGCCCGGTTCCCCTTCTTTTTGGCCATACCCGACCGAGTATAAGGTGGTACTCGATCGAGTATGTCCCCAGATGTTCCAAAACCTGCATTTTTATTTCTTTTCCTCCACAAACCTGTGATTAGTGCCTTCTCTCTCAACCTCCCAAAAACATAATTGAAAACTTTGACAGGGGAGTTAACAAAAAAAAAAAGAAAAATGTACCTTGCTTGGGTTGCCTCCCAAGAAGCGCCTTAGTTAACGTCGCGGCACGACGCCATTGTTGTGTTCATTCTTCAAAGATTGGATCGATGAGATCCATGCATTCAATGCTTTCTTTCGGGAAACTTTCAAGGAATGGTTTGAGTTGATGTCCATTAACCTTGAGGATTTTTCCGGTGTCGAGGCTTTTTATTTCCACTGCGCCATGGGTGTAGACTTTGACCACCTCGAATGGTCCTTCCCATCGTGATCTCAATTTTTCGGGGAAAAGGCGAAGGCGTGAGAGAAAAAGAAGGACTTTGTCTCCAACTTGGAAATCCTTTCTTATTATCATTTTGTCATGCCATACCTTCGTCTTTTCCTTGTAGATGGCGGCATTCTCATAGGACTCCAATCGAAGCTCTTCTTGTTCTTGGAGTTGTAACTTCCTTTGCTCTCCCGCTTTAGCCATGTCGAGATTGAATGTTTTGACCGCCCAATAAGACTTGTGTTCGAGTTCGACCGGAAGATGAAAGGCCTTACCGAACACGAGTCTATAGGGTGACATTCCAATTGGGGTTTTGAAAGCGGTCCTGTATGCCCATAAGGCATCATCCATGCGCAGGCTCCAATCCTTACGGTTTGGATTTACTGTCTTTTGAAGAATAGATTTCAGCTCTCTGTTCGATACCTCAGCTTGACCGTTTGTCTGTGGGTGGTAGGCGGTGGAGAGTTTATGTGTGACGCCATATTTTTCAACAAGGCACTCACAGTTTTGTTGTAGAAGTGAGTGCCTCTATCGCTTATCAAGATGCGTGGTACTCCAAACCTTGAGAAGATGCGGGTTTTGAGGAATTCAGTCACCGCTTTGGCATCATCGGTCTTTGTGGCTTTTGCTTCCACCCATTTGGATACGTAATCTACCGCCAATAGAATGTATAGATTTCCATGGGAATTAGGAAAAGGTCCCATGAAATCTATTCCCCACACATCAAAGATCTCCACGTAGAGCATAGGAACTTGTGGCATCTCATGCTTTCGAGAGATGTTGCTCATGCGTTGGCAATTATCACAAGATTGACAATAGACATGAGCATCTCGGAATAAGCTTGGCCACCAAAAACCACATTCAAATACCTTCATGGATGTTCGTTTCCCTCCAAAGTGGCCACCACATGCATGTGAGTGACAAAAAGCAAGTATGGATGCAATTTCTATTTCGGGAATGCACCTTCGAATGACCTGATCTTTGCAATGTTTCCATAAATATGGTTCATCCCATATATATTGCTTTGCATCATGGTGGAGTTTCTCTCTTTGAGCTTTAGAGAAGCTTGGTAGAAACCTGTTTAGAACAAGGAAATTAACAATGTGAGCGTACCAAGGACGAATTTCCTTAAGGGAGAAAAGGGTCTCATCGGGAAATTCGCCTCGGATATCATCTTTGATATGATTGTTTCCTTCACCCAAGACCAAACGGCTCAAGTGATCGGCCACCAAGTTCTCCATGCCTTTCTTGTCTTTGATCTCAACATCAAACTCGCTCAGGAGTAATATCCATCGAATCAGCCGTGGTTTGGCCTCCTTCTTTGTCATCAAGAACCTAATAGCCGCATGATCAGTGTAAATGATCACTTTGGTACCAAGTAAATATGATCTGAATTTTTCAAGCGCATAAACGACGACCAACATTTCTTTTTCGGTGGTGGCGTAGTTGCGTTGGGCATCATTGAGTGTGGTGGATGCATAATAGATCACATGAGATGCTCTTCCCACCTTTTGGCCAAAAACGGCCCCGACCGCATAGTCACTAGCATCACACATGATCTCAAAGGGAAGAGACCAATATGGGGCTTGGATGATAGGTGCGGTTACTAGCTTCTCCTTCAAAGCATTGAAGGCCTTCTTGCAGTCCTCGGAAAATATGAATTCCACCTCCTTTTGCAAAAGTGTGCATAAAGGAGATGCAATCTTTGAGAAATCTTTGATGAACCTCCTGTAGAAACCTGCATGTCCAAGGAATGATCGTATCTCCTTAACGGTGGTAGGATAAGGTAGTGATTGGATAACCTCCACTTTTGCTTTGCCCACCTCTATTCCTTTGGACGAGATCACATGGCCTAGGACAATTCCTTCCTCCACCATAAAGTGACATTTTTCAGAGTTTAGAACAAGATTTGATTCTAAACAACTCTTCAAAACAAGAGATAGATGAAGTAGGCATGAATCAAATGAGTCTCCATGGATTGTAAAATCATCCATAAAGACTTCCATAAATAGCTCAACATATTCAGAGAATATGCTCATCATGCACCGTTGGAATGTGGCCGGGGCATTGCAAAGTCCGAATGGCATGCGCCGGTATGCAAAGGTGCCAAATGGACAAGTGAAAGTGGTCTTCTCTTGATCTTCAGGGGCTATAGGCACTTGAAAGTACCCGGAGTAGCCATCAAGAAAGCAATAGAACTTATGCCCGGCAAGTCTCTCAAGCATTTGGTCGATGAAGGGTAAAGGAAAGAAATCCTTTCTAGTTACCGCATTGAGTCTACGGTAATCTATACATACCCTCCATCCGTTTTGAATTCGGGTGGGCATAAGTTCTCCATGTTTGTTTTCCACTACCGTGACGCCGGTCTTCTTTGGAACCACTTGGGTTGGGCTAACCCATTTGCTGTCGGAGATGGGAAAGATTATCCCCATTTGGAGTAGTTTGATCACCTCCTTTTTGACCACCTCCATCATAGGTGGGTTTAGTCTTCGTTGCGGCTGTCGTACCGACTTGGCTTCATCCTCCATTAAGATGCGATGCATGCAAGTAGATGGACTAATGCCTTTGATGTCGGCTATAGTCCATCCAATTGCTAGTTTATGCTCCATGAGCACCGCTATCAATTTGCCTTCTTGTTCCCCGGTCAATTTGTTTGAGATAATGACCGGTAGTGTCTCGTTTTCCCTCAAGAACACATATTTCAAGTGTTTTGGGAGTGGTTTCATCTCAACTTCGGGTGCCTGCAAAACTGAAGGTAGAGGCTTTTCCTCGGGGATGGTTAGCGGAAATGCCCTAGACCCCGGTGGCATAAGTGGGAGTTGGAAGTGAGTATCCAATTCCACTATCATAGCTTGTGTGTTGGGGGTCAAGGCAAGTTCTGAAGAGTTTTCCCCGAAGTCATTCTCAAGTATACTTAACAATTCGTCCTCTCTATCGATTTCAAAAGTATTTTGTACATGGGGGTCAACAGTATCAATGGCAAATAAAGAATGATTTTCATTTGGATATTTCATGGAGTCATAAATGTTGAAATCAACTTTATCCCCATCAAATTCCATTGTTAAAGAGCCGCTAAACACGTCAATCTTTGCTCTAGCGGTTTTCAAAAATGGCCTTCCTAAAAGGATAGGAACCACATTCTTATCATTCTCCATTTCCAAAACATAAAAGTCAGCGGGGAAAATCAAATTGTCAACCATAACTAGTACGTCTTCGACAATACCTTTAGGGTAGGCATTTGATCTATCCGCAAGTTGAATGACTACTCCGGTTTCATTTAAAGGGTCAAGCTCAAGTGATTTGTATAAAGAGTAAGGAATGACATTAATTGATGCTCCTAAATCGAGCATGGCTTTTGAAAACGTAGTTCCTCCCAACTTGCAAGGTATAATAAACATGCCCGGATCATTGTATTTCTTTGGGAGTTTCTTTTGAAAAACTGCCGAAACACGTTCACTAACTTGGACTTTTTGTTTTCCATTGAGTCTATGTTTCCTTTTTATCGTACATAGTTCTTTGAAAATTTTTGCAAATCTAGGGACACCCTTTATCAAGTTAAGGAGAGGGATATTTACCTCACATTTGGAGAATGTTTCATAGATGTCCTTGTCCTTCTCCAGCTTTCGCGTTTCCCTTAGAGCCTCGGGGAAGGGTGCTTCAATCTCGGGAATGACCGGTGGTGGGGTTGGGATTTGAACTTCCACCTCCGGTTGAGTTACTTCCACCAGCTCCTCTTCTTCCTCCTCCTCGCCAATGTGGCTCTTTGCCTTCTCCTTGGCAATAACCAACTCCTTGCCACTCCGTAATGTGACTGCATGGGCTTGTTGCCTAGGATTCGGCTCCGTTTGAGATGGTAGCCTTGCCGAATCCTTAGCTTCAAGCCTACTCACGGCATTTGAGATTTGGCTGATTTGGCTTTCTAAGTTGTGGATGCTGGATTTTGTTGTTTCTTGGAATTGAACCACACTTTGTTGCATTGTTGCCATATTCATGGCAAGTGATCGAATCATGTCTTCGGTTGACATGTTCGAGTTTGAAGTTTGTCCTTGTTGTTTATATTGTGGAGGAGGAAGATTTGATGGTTGAGGCAGTTGAGAGTTTCCGTACCTTAAATTAGGATGATCCCACCATCCCGGATTGTAGGTGTTGCTTTGAGGATTATACCTCTTTTGATTTTGGAAACCCAAAGCATTGATCTGTTCAACGTTCTCCTCTTGTAGTGTTGGGCAAGAGTCGGTGGGGTGCCCTTGTGTCGAGCATATGCCGCAGACCTTGACTTCTTGAGTTTTCGGATTTAGGAGAAAATCTTTAACCAAAGAAGTCAAGCCGGCTACTTGACTTTCCAATGAGTTATTGGATTCTGCCGCCATAACTCGTTTTGATGATCGCCGATCATAGTGCCTACAATTCTCGGCCAACTCCGAGATGAGGTTTATAGCTTGAGAAGGGGTCTTGTTGACAATCCCTCCTCCACATGCGGCGTTTATCATCCGCCTATCTTCATTGCAAAGACCATCATAGAAATATAAGATGAGGTCTTGCTCCGAATAGCCATGATAAGGGCAGCTTGCACACAGTTTCTTGAATCGTTCCCAATAATCGTAGAACGATTCATCATCTTTCTGCTCCACGTTGCTAATTTGCTTTTTTAGAGAGGATGAGACAGATGCAGGGTAATACCTTTCCAAGAACGCCTTCTTCATGGCCGCCCATGTACCTATACTTCCTGAAGGAAGATAGAATAGCCAATCCTTTGCGGTATCCTTCAGTGAAAATGGGAACGCCCGCAGTTTGATTTGTTCTTCTGTCACATCGTTTGGGCACATGCTTGTGCAAACGACGTGGAACTCCGATAGGTGTTTGTTCGGGTCCTCTCCCCTCAGGCCATGGAAGGATGGCAGCAGATGAATGAGCCCAGATTTTAGCTCAAACGTATTACCCTCATCAAGTGTAGGGAAGGTAATACACAGTGGTTGTTGATTTAGATTGGGGTCTGTGAGTTCCCTCAGCGTTCTTGTTTCAAGAGCCATTGTGGTTGACTCTTCGGTGTCGCTAGAACTAGAGCTAGCGGTGTATGAATCTCTGGAAGATGATTCTTCCGAGTCGGTGTTAGAAAATTTACTTTGCAACCGCTCGAAAGTTTGTTCTATTTCTGGGTTTTTGTGATATGTGATTTCGTTTATGGAACGATGTTTAACCATAAACTCCACTAAGCTCAGAAAATAGAAAAGTAAACACTCTTTATATTTTTGTTTGATATATATATTTTTTTTATTTTTCTTGATATGAAATAAAAGAAAAATTAATTGCCTTTCCCCGGCAACGGCGCCAAATTTGACGTGCACTTGTCGTTAGATGCACTCAAAATAAATACAATACAATCACTAATACGTAGTATAGTGTAGTAAGGTTCGTATCCACAGGGAAAGGAATACTTTTCTTTTATATAAATAGTAACAAAAGGGGGTTTAGATTTGTTTTCTTTAAAAACACTAAGATAAACAACCTATATGAGTTTAATTCAATGAAATGTGGAGGCTTGGTTTTGCTTTTATCCACTTAATGGAATGTTCGTCGATCCCGGTTATATCTTTAACTATCTTCCTCTCGAATACTCAATCGAGGAGTATATCCAGTTCATCGAGGGTAGTTATCAATAACGAGATGCGTTCATTAATAAAACTTACTATCGAGTCAATATAGAACAAACGCCATATATTAACTTGATAGTAGCAATAAGCTTAAGATGGAAACGATTGAGATTGATAACCTCAACACAAGCGGTTTATTGGTTTAATCAATATAATTAATTCCCCTTGGCATATTAACCATGAGATGCATGCATTAATATTCCAGGTTTACTACCGTTGAAAGAACCGGATTAATAACAAGCGTATTAACCGATCGATTCTAGTAATAATTAATATGAGAAACAATACTAGTTGATACTTTAAGTAATGTTTAATATATTAACATGAAATATGAATGGGGATTAATTAATACTCAAGGAAGAATATTAAAGAATATGAATCCTACTATGATTAATATCAAGATGTTAACTAATTGTCATCTTAGTAACACTCCCCAATATTAACATAGAGGAAGAAATAGCTATTACTATAACCAATGTCAAGATGTTAACTAATTGTCATCTTAGTAACACTCCCCAACTTTGATATAGAAATAGTATTTGAAAGGAAGAATTAATATTCAAGGAAGAAGATTAAAGAAAATAACTCACAACTTACAAATTCATTAAGCTTCAAAGTAGCAAAACCAAGATGGAAGAGTTTAGCTCCTCATTTGGAGACTAAACATGATGAAAAATATAAAGAAAGAGCTATTCTATACTGAGCTTAGATGTACAAAGGAATTGGATATCTTTTTGTGAAGGAAAGGAGGTGTATTTATAGGCTTTTGGGATGGGATTCGGGTACTCGATCGGGTATATACATGGTACCCGATCGAGTACGTGTGTAACACTCGATCCGAGGTATACTCGACCGGTTTCAGGCTATTTTCCATAAGTATACCCGATCGAGTATATATTAATACCCGGTCGAGTATGCTTAGAAAATGGTATTCAGACCATACTCGACCGGTCTTCATTTGAAACTCAAAGGCATACCCGATTGGGTATGTCGGTCTACCCGATTGGGTATAGACATAAAATCGTGGCCGAAATCTTCCCGGCATGTTCCCTTGTCTTCGGATCTGATCCGATTTGATGTTCCAACCTAATACCCGATCGAGTATAGTTAATACTCGACCGAGTATAGACCAAAATTCAGGATCTTCTTTTGTCTTTGAACTTTTGCACCTTCTTTCCACTTTTTGGGTTCACCAACTGTACTTCGAGTGATCAATACCGGTTTGAGCTCAGAATATATCTAATCTAACCTATTTATAAGAATTTAACAAACTAATCTATTACACCAAAAGTGTGTAATTTCCATAGTAAAGATCAAGCAAAACTAATTAAAAACACAAACATAAGTATGGAAATTACAAACGTATCAGTGTAATAGTTTAGTTTGTTAAATTCTTGTAAATTGTTTAGATTAGGTTTATTCTGAGCTCAAACAGGTCTTGATCAACTCAAAGGACAGTTGGTGAAACCCAAAAGTCGAAGGAAGGTGCAAAAATCAAAAGAAAGAAGATCCTGATTTTTTTGTCTATACCCGGTCGAGTATGACCTATACTCGATCGGGTATCCTGTTGAAATCTCAAATCGGATCAGATCCGAAGACAAAGGATCATGCAGAGAAGATTCGGACCACGATCGAATGTCCATACCCGATCGGGTACACCGACACACCCGATCGGGTATCCCTTCAAATACAAACCCGAACTCGGTCGAGTATGTCCCGGATATGAAGTTATAAGCATACTCGACCGGGTACAAAGGTATACTCGATCGGGTATGCTTATAAAATTTTCCCTTTGATCGATCGAGTATACCTCGAATTTGAGGTATTACACATACCCGATCGGGTACCTTGCATATACCTGATCGGGTACCCGAGCTGCATCTCAAAAGCCTATAAATACACCCCGTTTCCTTCACAATTAGATATCCAATTCCTTTATACATCTAAGCTCAGTCTAGAATAGTTCTTTCTTTATATTTTTCATCATGTTTAGTCTCCAAATGAGGAGCTAAACTCTTCCATCTTGGTTTTGCTACTTTGAAGCTTAATGAATTTGTAAGTTGTGAGTTATTTTCTTTAATCTTCTTCCTTGAATATTAATTCTTCCTTTAAAATACTATTTCTATATCAAAGTTGGGGAGTGTTACTAAGATGCCAATTAATTAACATCTTGACTTTGGTTATAGTAATAGTTATTTCTTCCTCTATGTTAATATTGGGGAGTGTTACTCTGATGACAATTAGTTAACATCTTGATATTAACTATAGTAGGATTCATATTCTTTAATATTCTTCCTTTAGTATTAATTAATTCCTATTCATATTTCATGTTAATATTTTGAACATTACTTAAAGTATCAACTAGTTTTGTTTCTTATATTAATTATTACTAGAATCAATCGGTTAATATGCTTGTTATTAATCCGGTTCTTTCAACAGTAGTAAACTTGGATTATTAATGCATGCATCTCATGGTTAATATGCCAAGGGGAATTAATTATATTGATTAAACCAATAAACCGCTTGTGTTGAGGTTATCAATCTCAATCGTTTTCAACTTAAGTTTATTGCTACTATCAAGTTAATATACGGCGCTTGTTCTATATTGACTCTATAGTAAGTTTATTAATGAACACATCTCGTTATTAATAACTACCCTCGATGAACCGGATATACTCCTCGATTGAGTATTCGAGAGGAAAATAGTTAAAGATATAACCGGGATCGACAAACATTTCATTAAGTGGATAAAAGAAAAACCAAGTCCTCAATTCTATTAATTAAACCACATACGTCGTTCATCTTAGTGTTAATTAAATTAAATTAAATCAAACTCAAAAACCCCCTTTGTTACTCATTATATAAAAGAAAAGTATTCCTTTCCCTGTAGATACGAACCTTATTTCACTATACTACGTATTAGTGTTGTATTGAATATTTATTTTGAGTGCACCTCACGACAAGTGCACGTCAAATTTGGCGCCGTTTCCGGGGAAAGGCAATTATTTTTCTTTTATTGTATTTCAAGAAAATATAAAAAAAATATTAAATAAAAATATAAAGAGTTCTTTTTTTTTCTATTTTTGAGTTTTGAAGTATATGGTTAAATATCGTTCACTGAACGAAATCACGTATCAAACAAACCCCGAAATAGAACAAACTTTCGAGCGGTTGAAAAGTAAATTTTCTAATACCGACTCGGAAGAATCATCTACCATAGATTCATACACCGCTAGCTCTAGTTCTAGCGAATCCGAAGAGTCCTTTCACATGGCTCTTGAAACGAGAACACTGAGGGAGCTCACAGCTCTGAACTTGAATCAACAACCACTGTGTATTTTCTTCCCCACACTTGATGAGGGTAATACGTTTGAGCTAAAATCTGGGCTCATTCATCTGCTGCCATCCTTCCATGGCCTGAGATGAGAGGATCCGAACAAACACCTCTCAGAGTTTCACGTCGTTTGCACAAGCATGTGTCCAAATGGTGTGACGGAAGAACAAATCAAACTGCGGGCTTTTCCATTTTCTCTAAAGGATACCGCAAAGGATTGACTATTCTATCTTCCTTCAGGAAGTATAGGTACATGGGCGGCCATGAAGAAAGCTTTCCTCGAAAGGTATTACCCTACCTCTGTGTCCTAATCTCTAAAAAAGCAGATTAGCAATGTGGAGCAAAAGGATGATGAATCATTCTACGAATATTGGGAACGATTCAAGAAACTTTGTGCAAGCTGTCCATACCATGGCTATTCGGAGCAAGACCTCATCTTATACTTCTATGATGGTCTTTGCAATGATGATAGACGGATGATCAACGCCGCATGTGGAGGGGGGATTGTCAACAAGACTCCTTCTCAAGCTAGGAACCTTATCTCGGAGTTGGCCGAGAATTGCAGATACTATGATCGGCGGTCATCCAAATGAGTTATGGCGGCGGAATCCAACAACTCATTGGAAAGTCAAGTAGCCGGCTTGACTTCTTTGATTAAAGATTTTCTCTTAAAACCAAAAACCCAAGAAGTCAAGGTCTGCGGCATATGCGACACAAGGGCACCCCACCGACTCTTGCCCAACGCTACAAGAGGAGAACTCCGAGCAAGTCAATGCTTTGGGGTTTCAAGGCCAAAAGAGGTATGATCCGCACTCTAACTCCTACAATCCCGGGTGGAGAGATCACCCGAATTTGAGATATGGGAACCCTCAACCACAACAAAGTCAGCCCTTGCAACAATCTTTCCCAAATCATCAAGGCCAAGCTTCAAGCTCAAGTATGTCCACCGAAGACATGATCCGAGCACTCACCTCAAATGTCTCAACCATGCAACAAAACATGGTTCGATTTCAGCATGAGACCAAGTCTAGCATTCAAAATTTGGAAAGCCAAGTGAGTCAAACTGCAAATGCCGTGAACCAACTTGAAACGAAGGACTCGGGTAAACTCCCATCTCAAACGGAGCAAAACCCGAGACAACATGTGAATGATATCATGTTGAGAAATGGGGCGACGTTGAAAGAGGTAGAGAAGAACGATAGAGAGATTGAGGAGGTGGACCCTGAAGAAGTAGTTCAGCCGGAGGAGGGGACCACAGAAACCAAGCTCCCTCCACTTTCATCATATGAACCAGTAACCCCGTTTCTTGAGGCGCTGAGGGAGACAAAGAAGCTAGAGAAAGATGCTGACATCTATGAAACTTTCGCCAAGTGTGAGGTAAACATTCTGTTTCTTAACTTAATGAAAAATGTCCCCCGTTTTGCTAAATGTTTAAAAGATTTATGCAAAACAAAAAGGAAAGATAAATTGAAGGGGAAACAAGAGGTTAGAGTTAGTGAACGTGTCTCGGCTATTTTCCAAAGAAAACTCCCCGAAAAATGTAACGACCCAGACATGTTCACTATCCCTTGCAAAATAGGAGACACCACATTTCCTATGGTCTTGTTGGATTTAGGGGCATCAATAAATGGCATCCCCTATTCTGTTTATAAATCTCTACAACTTGGCCCATTACATCAAACCGGTGTAGTGATTCAACTAGCGGATCATTCTAGTACTTACCCGAAGGGTGTAATAGAAGATGTGCTTGTAGAAGTAGAAAATATGGTTTTCCCTGTTGACTTCTATGTCCTTGAAATGGGAACTGATGATCAAACAACACCTATCCTTTTGGGTAGACCCTTCATGAAGACCGCAAAAACAAAAATTGACGTGTCTAGTGGTTCATTAACTTTAGAGTTCGATGACCAAAAAGTAGAATTCAACATCTTGGACTCTACGAAAAAACGAATGCAATATCTAACTCTTTGTTCTTTAAATGTTTTTGAACCACAAGAACCGATATTTTTTAAAGAAGCTGATAAACATGAGAAGTCATCTTTGATAGAAAGGGATGTGTTGAAATGTGAACTAAATCCACCTATGATTGAGGTGGTAATGAGAAAGAAATCCCGGCCTTACTGGAAAAGGCCAAAAAATAAAATTGAAAAATGGCTAAATAGGGCCTCAAAAAATAAAACAAGGGATGCTCACGATCCCAAATAAAAAAAATGAATAACGTCGTGCCGCAACGTTAACTAAGGCGCTTCTTGGGAGGCAACCCAAGTTTTATTTTTATTTTTATTTTTTATTTCGAGTGTTTAAAGTTCGTTTTTTTTAGAGATCCGTGAGAGAGGGAACTAATCACAGGGTTTTGGAGAAAAAGAAAAAAAATGCAGGTTTTGAAGCATCTGGGGACATACCCGATCGAGTACCACCTTATACTCGGTCGGGTATGGCCAAAAGAAGGGGAACCGGGCATTACTCGATCGAAGGAGTATTGATTTTTGAAAGAAAGCATGCATACTCGATCGGGTATCACTATATACCCGGTCAAGTATGTACAGAAAGGCGAAGTTCAAAGGAAGCTGACCCCCACATTCGATCGAGTACATGGCTCAAGAATTACAAAACAAAGGATACCCGATCGGGTATCACTATATACCCGGTCAGATATGTACAGAAAGGTGAAGTTCAAAGGAAGCTGACCCCCACAATCAATCGAGTACAGGCCTCAAAACGTGGAAAAAGAAACATACCCGATCGAGTATTGTGCCATACTCGATTGGGTACCGAAGGCAGTTGATACGTTTGTAATTTCCATATTTATGTTTGTGTTTTTAATTAGTTTTGCTTGATCTTTACTATGAAAATTACACACTTTTGGTGTAATAGATTAGTTTGTTAAATTCTTGTAAATAGGTTAGATTAGATATATTCTGAGCTCAAACAGGTCTTGATCACTCTAAGTACAGTTGGTGAACCCAAAAAGTGGAAAGAAGGTGCAAAAATTTGAAGACAAAAGAAGATCCTGAATTTTGGTCTATACTCGGTCGAGTATTAACTATACTCGATCGGGTATTAGGTTGGAACTTCAAATCGGATCAGATCCGAAGACAAGGGAACATGCCGGGAAGATTTCGGCCACGATTTAATGTCTATACCCGATCGGGTAGACCGACATACCCGATCGGGTATGCCTTTGAGGTTTAAACGAAGATCGGTCGAGTATGGTCTGAATACCATTTTCTAAGCATACTCGACCGGGTATTAATATATACCCGATCGGGTATACTTATGGAAAACAGCCTGAAACCGGTCGAGTATACCTCAGATCGAGTATTACACACATACTCGATCGGGTACCATGTATATACTCGATCGGGTACCATGTATATACTCGATCGAGTACCCGAATCCCATCCCAAAAGCCTATAAATACACCTCTTTTCCTTTACAAAAAGATATCCAATTCCTTTGTACATCTAAGCTCAGTATAGAATAACTCTTTCTTTATATTTTTCATCATGTTTAGTCTCCAAATGAGGAGCTAAACTCTTCCATCTTGGTTTTGCTACTTTGAAGCTTAATGAATTTGTAAGTTGTGAGTTCTTTTCTTTAATCTTCTTCCTTGAATATTAATTCTTCCTTTAAAATACTATTTCTATATCAAAGTTGGGGAGTGTTACTAAGATGACAATTTGTTAACATCTTGACATTGGTTATAGTAATAGCTATTTCTTCGTCTATGTTAATATTGAGGAGTGTTACTAAGATGACAATTAGTCAACATCTTGATATTAATCATAGTAGGATTCATATTCTTTAATATTCTTCCTTTAGTATTAATTAATTCCTATTCATATTTCATGTTAATATCTTAAACATTACTCAAAGTATCAACTAGTATTGTTTCTCATATTAATTATTACTAGAATCAATCGGTTAATACGCTTGTTATTAATCCGGTTCTTTCAACGGTAGTAAACTTGGAATATTAATGCATGCATCTCATGTTTAATATGCCAAGGGGAATTAATTATATTGATTAAACCAATAAACCGCTTGTGTTGAGGTTATCAATCTCAATCGTTTTAATCTTAAGTTTATTGCTACTATCAAGTTAATATACGGCGCTTGTTCTATATTGACTCGATAGTAAGTTTTATTAATGAAGGCATGTCGTTATTAATAACTACCCTCGATGAACTGGATATACTCCTCGATTGAGTATTCGAGAGGAAGATAGTTAAAGATATAACCAGGATCAACGAATATTTCATTAAGTGGATAAAAGCAAAACCAAGTCCTCATCTCATTTAATTAAACTCATATAGGTTGTTTATCTTAGTGTTTTTAAACCAAACAAATCTAACCCCCCCCCCCTTGTTACTATTTATATAAAAGAAAAGTATTCGTTTCCCTGTGAATACGAACCTTACTTCGTTATACTACGTATATTCGTTGTATTGATTTATTATTTTGAGTGCACCTCACGACAAAGTGCACGTCAAATTTGGCGCCGTTGCCGGGGAAAGACAATTAATTTTTCTTTTATTTCATATCAAGAAAAATCAAAAAAATATATATCAAACAAAATATAAAGAGTTCTTACTTCTATTTCTGAGCTTAGAGGAGTTTATGGTTAAACATCGTTCCATAAACGAAATCACATATCACAAAAACCCAGAAATTGAACAAACTTTCGAGCGATTGAAAAGTAAATTTTCTAATACCGACTCGGAAGAATCATCTACCGGAGACTCATACACCGCTAGCTCTAGTTCTAGCGACACCGAAGAGCCAACCACAATGGCTCTTGAAACAAGAACGCTAAGGGAGCTCACAACTCCAAATCTCAACCAACAACCACTGTGTATTACATTCCCTACACTTGATGAGGGTAATATGTTTGAGCTAAAATCTGGGCTCATTCATCTGCTGCCATCTTTCCATGGCCTAAGGGACGAGGACCCAAACAAACATCTCTCGGAATTCCATATTGTCTGCACAAGCATGTGCCCGAATGGAGTCACCGAGGAACAAATCAAGTTGAGGGCTTTTCCATTCTCCCTAAAAGACACATCTAAGGATTGGCTATTCTATCTCCCTTTAGGGAGTATAGATACATGGGCGTCAATGAAAAAATGCTTCCTAGAAAGGTACTACCCTGCATCCGTCTCATCATCTTTGAAAAAACAAATAAGCAACATCGAGCAAAAAGATGATGAGACATTATATGAGTATTGGGAGCGTTTTAAAAAATTGTGTGCTAGCTGCCCATATCATGGTTACACAGAGCAAGACCTCATCCTCTACTTCTATGACGGTCTTGCAGAGCAAGATAGACGCCTGGTGAACGCAGCATCTGGAGGGGGAATTGTCAACAAAACCCCTTCCCAAGCTAGGAACTTCATCTCGGAGTTGGCCGAGAATTCTAGACACTACAATGGGAGGTCATCATCAAAACGGGTCATGGCATCGGAATCCAACGTCTCGTTGGAAAGTCAAGAAGCCGGCTTGACTTCTTTGGTAAAGGATTTCCTTTTAAATCCAAAACACCAAGAAGTCAAGGTCTGCGGCATATGCTCGACACAGGGGCACCCCACCGATTCCTGCCCAACACTACAAGAAGAGAATTCCGAGCAAGTCAAAGCTTTAGGATTTCAAGGCCAAAAGAGGTATGATCCACACTCTAACTCCTACAATCCTGGGTGGAGAGATCACCCGAATTTGAGGTATGGGAATCCTCAAAATCAGCCCTTGCCACCAACTTTCCCAAAACACCAAGGCCAGACGTCAAGCTCAAGTATGTCCACCAAAGACATGATCCGAGCACTAACCTCCAATGTCTCAACCATGCAACAAAACATGGTTCAATTTCAGCATGAGACCAAATCCAGCATTCAGAATTTGGAAAGCCAAGTCAGTCAAATTGCAAATGTCGTAAACCGACTTGAAACAAAAGACTCGGGTAAACTCCCATCTCAAACGGAGCAAAACCCGAGACAACATGTGAATGCTATAATGTTGAGAAGTAGGGCAACGTTGAAAGAGGTAGAAGAGAACAATGAAGAGACTGAGGGTGTGGACCCTGAAAAAGTAGTCCCACCGGAGGAGGAGATCACAGAAACCAAGCTTCCCCCACCCTCATCATATGAACAAGAAATTCCGTTTCCCGAGGCGCTGAGGGAGACAAAGAAGCTAGAGAAAGATGCCAACATCTATGAAACCTTCGCAAAGTGTGAGGTAAACATTCTGCTTCTTAACTTAATGAAAAATGTCCCTTGTTTTGCTAAATTTTTAAAAGAATTATGCAAAACAAAAAGAAAAGATAAATTGAAGGAGAAACAAGAGGTTAGAGCTAGTGAACACGTCTCGGCCATTTTTCAGAGAAAACTCCCCGAAAAATTTAACGACCCAGGCATGTTCACTATCCCTTGCAAAATAGGAGACACCACATTTTCTAAGGCCTTGTTGGATTTAGGGGCATCAATAAATGTCATCCCCTATTCTGTTTATAAAACTCTACAACTTGGCCCATTACATCAAACCGGTGTAGTGATTCAACTGGCGGATCATTCTAGTACTTACCCGAAGGGTGTAGTAGAGGATGTGCTAGTAGAAGTAGGAAATATGGTTTTTCCTGTTGACTTCTATGTCCTTGAAATGGGAACTGATGACCACACAACACCCATCCTTCTGGGTAGACCCTTCATGAAGACCGCAAAAACGAAAATTGACGTTTGTAGTGGTTCACTAACTTTAGAGTTCGATGATCAAAAAGTGGAATTCAACATCTTGGACTCTACGAAAAAACAAATGCAAAATCCAACTCTTTGTTCTTTACATGTTGTTGAACCACAAGAACCGGTATTTTTAAAAGAAGCAGATAAAATCAGATTTTTTCAAGAAGGGACAAATAAACACGAGAAGCCATCTTTGATAAAAAGGGACGTGTTAAAATATGAACTAAATCCACCTATAATGGAGGTGGTAGTGAGAAAGAAACCCCGGCCTTACTGGAAAAGGCCGAAGAATAAATTTGAAAAATGGCTAAATAAGGCCACAAAAAATGAATCAAGGGATGTTCACGATCCCACTTAAAAAAATGAAAAAAAATGAATAACGTCGTGCCACGACGTTAACTAAGGCGCTTCTTGGGAGGCAACCCAAGTTTTTTTTATTAATTCAAGTGTTTATAATTCATTTTTTGTCTAATTATTTGAGAGATCAGTGAGAGAGGAAACTAATCACGGGTTTTTGGAGGAAAAGAAATAAAAAAAATGCAGGTTTTGGAGCATCTGGGGACATACCCGATCGAGTACAACCTGATACTCGGTCGGGTATGGCCAAAAGAAAGGGAATCGGGCACTACTCGATCGAGGAAGCATTCAATTTTTGAAAAACAAGGATACCCGATCGGGTATCACTATACACCCGGTCGGGTATGTACAGAAATGCTGAAGTTGAAGGAAACTGATTCCCACACTCGACCGAGTACATGCCTCAAACGTAGAAAAGAACACATACCCGATCGAGTATGAAATGATACCCGATCGGGTACCGGAGGCAGGCTGCTCAAAAACCCCACTTTCCAGACATACCCGACCGAGTAACAGCACATACTCGATCGGGTATACGGGCATTATAACCCCAAATCAGCCCCAAACACTTCATCTTCCCCAAAATCCCCAACCCAAATTCGAACAAAACGCCCCCAACCTCCATTCTTACATCTTCTCTCTACCATATCTCCTCCATTTCTTCACCAAATCATTCCATTTCAACACCAAAACACTCCCCTCATCCTCCTCTACACACTCATACTCACCAATCCAATTCTCCCCTGTTTTCAGAGGTCCGAAAAAACCCTACCCCCACCTTCAAATTTCGGATTTCAAGCCCAAATTCACTCAAAAATGGCTCCACGGAAGGAGAAAGGACAAAGCTCCAACACTAGGGCATCCATCCCGGGCTACGAGGACATCATCTTCATGGACAACGAACACCGCACCCGCTTCATGTCCACCATTGAAAGGCAAGTTAAACCCTCTCGCTTTTTATGCCATGATGCCCTAAATGAATTAGGAGTGTACAAAATGACTAAGAAATTTTTTCATGAGTTGAGCATGGATAAGATATTCAAAATGCAATATCACTCAAATGAAAAAATTATCTATGAATTCATAAGCTCAGTGCAATTTGAGAACGATGAAGAGGATTTTAGGGATGATAAACTCAAGTTTCGCTTGTTTAACCACAACCACTCCATCACGAAACTTGGGTTTGCCGAACACTTTGGTATTCCGGTCCCTTACCAAAAATCTATATCCGACAATACCGCTTTCGGCCATACCTTATGGACAAAGATGACCGGGGAGACTAAATTTAGCTCCTCCCAACTCTATATTAGTCATGTCCAACATCCCGTCCTCCGCCTAGTTTTGAAATTCCTTGCCATCTCCTTGCTTGGACGTCCCAACAACCATCACACTAGGATGGGGGATGTATGCCTAATGTCGGTAGCCCTATTCCGTGTTCACGTGGATTTCAACCTGTGTAATCTTATGTGGGCACATCTCAAAAAAGAAAGCGTTGCAAAGGGCGCTATTGTGGTGGGTGGGGTGATTATGCACTTGGCCACCAAATTCGGGTATACGGATAACTCTCCTATACCCGACTACTGTTTGATGAACATTTCTTGGCTGGGCCACTCGGGCTGTACATCTTTTTGTACACAGTATATGCACAACTGGCTCATACACCCCAAACCCCTCAAATACTTCCTCATGCCCAACCCAGAACTACCCCAACGCCACTACAAAACAGCAAGAGAGGAGCAACATTACCTCTTCCCACACGCCCTTCCACCACATCTCCAGGAACCGGAACAAGAACCTCCCCAACACCAACCCGATTACGAGCCCTATGCTCAACTCCATAGCCATCAAAACATGGGCCAGGACATCCCCGAACAAAGCCAAAACCCTCCACCACCCGACTTCTTTCAACAACTTCTGGAGGGTCAACAACAACTGCTTACGGGATACGCCCAAATGGACAACCGGCTCAACCAATTACAGGAAGAGCAAAGAGCCGGTTTTCAGCGATTGGAGGAGCTCAGGGAAGCCGATAGACATCGGTATGAGGAAGACCAACGTAGGTTTTACGAACCTATGTACTCTTACATAGCACAACAGGGATCCTTCCATACCATGGCGAACCCCCCTCCACCACCCTCGTGGTATGACCCCACTCATTGGGGTAACTTTGGAGGATCTGGCTCCGGGGGTGGAGGGTACGACAGCGGAGATGGTGGGGACACGTATATGGGAGATGGTGGCCAAGGGAGCGGCTTCGGAGGGAGCTACTACGGAGGAGAAGGCGGGCACTAGGGACAGTGCTTGATTCAAGTGCGGGGGAGACACTCATGATGGTATGTAATTTTTATTCCCACCTAGCACTATGCATGTAATTCTTTTGAGCTTTTGCACAAAAAAAAATATAATAAATAAATAAAAGAAAATAAATGCTAGTTAGGTTGAAAACCCAACAAAATGGACAATCTAAGCAAAAAGGGCTTATAAAAAAATGAGTGAGTTGGGGAGAATGGAAAATGAAAAGAGATGCTAGGATGAAAACCTGAAAAGGCTCCTAGGCAAAATGAGAGATATGAGAGAAATGTTTGTTTTTGCAGGCACTCATTGTATCTCTGTGAAGAATAAGAAGATTCAGAAATCAAAGACAAAGAAGAAGAGAGGAGGAGAAGAGAAGATAACACTAGAAGGCCATTAAACCCAAGATGTTCTTTGTAATTTGAGTTTAAAACTCATTTTTTTCTTTGTCATCCTTGGTGGTCTTTGTGTTTGTATGTTGTTTTTGTTGAACTGTGGAACTTTTGGAGAAACTTGACACTTGTGAACATTTGATCTTACTCGAGACGAGTAAAGGTTTAAGTGTGGGGGAGTTGATACGTTTGTAATTTCCATATTTATGTTTGTGTTTTTAATTAGTTTTGTTTGATCTTTACTATGGAAATTACACACTTTTGGTGTAATAGATTAGTTTGTTAAATTCTTGTAAATAGGTTAGATTAGATATATTCTGAGCTCAAACAGGTCTTGATCACTCGAAGTACAGTTGGTGAACCCAAAAAGTAGAAAGAAGGTGCAAAAATTTGAAGACAACAGAAGATCCTGAATTTTGGTCTATACTCGGTCGAGTATTAACTATACTCGATCGGGTATTAGGTTGGAACTTCAAATCGGATCAGATCCGAAGACAAGGGAACATGCCGGGAAGATTTCGGCCACGATTTAATGTCTATACCCGATCGGGTAGACCGACATACCCGATCGGGTATGCCTTTGAGTTTTAAACGAAGATCGGTCGAGTATGGTCCGAATATCATTTTCTAAGCATACTCGACCGGGTATTAATATATACCCGATCGGGTATACTTATGGAAAACAGCCTGAAACCGGTCGAGTATACCTCGGATCGAGTATTACACACATACTCGATCGGGTACCATGTATATACTCAATCGAGTACCCGAATCTCATCCCAAAGGCCTATAAATACACCTCCTTTCCTTCACAAAAAGATATCCAATTCTAGGGTTGGATTCGGTTCGGGCCACCCGGCCTGTGACCCGGCCCGGCCCGGTACTGTGCGGGCCCGGGACCGGCCCGGTCGGGCGGTCCGGGACCGGGTATGGGCCCGAACCGTTGGGAAGGGGCGGGGCGGGCTCGGTGCTGGAATAATGTGACCCGGCCCGGCCGGGTCGGGCCCAGGCCCGGGTCCGGTCTTATTTTAAAAAAAAAAAAATTTGTTTGGTTGGGCTACTAGCCGTTGGGGGTGGGGCTGGGGACAACCCAAACGGCTATATAGCCGTTGGGTGGGGTAAAGGGGGGGTCCGGGGGGTTGGCTGGTGGGGGGGGGGGTGGGGGGTGGGGGGTAAAAAAACCTATAAATACTCATAATCTTAAACATTTTTTCATATCTCTTCTCCAATTCTTCCTAAATCCTATTCTTTACTCTCTACTCTCTAATTCTCTTATTCTCCAATATATTATATTTATTATTTATATATCTACTTTATAGTTTATACTTAAGAAGTTAAGATGGAAAATCAAGATGCCATTATACGGTATAATTTTGATAAGCAGAAGGACCCGAAGACCGGGATGTGGTACGCAATTTGCAAATGGTGCGAGAAAAAATGTAGCATGGGGGCTTCAGGCGGATTCGGGATGGCAATCAAGCATATGAAGTCATGTGACAAAGCCAAAGGATCGGGAGGTGCGGGAAGTTCCGATTGATTACAATTTTCAAAATGTTTATCTCTTAAAGTTTGTTTTAATTTTCAAATGTAGTTCCTATTTCATTTCAAATAAATGCAATTGAAGTTTGTTTTTAATACTCGTATAAAACTATAAACTATAAAATATAAATTATAAAAAAAATAAAATTATCCAGCCCGGCCCGAACCGGACCTGACCCGTGACCCGGGCGGGTGGCCCGGCCCGAACCGGACCCGTCCAACCCTCGGGCCGGTCCCGGGCCCATGTCATACAACCCGGCAGCCCGACCGGGCCTAGGCCCGGCCCGGGCCCGACCCGGCCCGAGTCCATCAAAATCCAATTCCTTTATACATCTAAGCTCAGTATACAATAGCTCTTTCTTTATATTTTTCATCATGTTTAGTCTCCAAATGAGGAGCTAAACTCTTCCATCTTGGTTTTGCTACTTTGAAGCTTAATGAATTTGTAAGTTGTGAGTTATTTTCTTTAATCTTCTTCCTTGAATATTAATTCTTCCTTTAAAATACTATTTATATATCAAAGTTGGGGAGTGTTACTAAGATGACAATTAGTTAACATCTTGACATTGGTTATAGTAATAGCTATTTCTTCCTCTATGTTAATATTGGGGAGTGTTACTAAGATGACAATTAGTCAACATCTTGATATTAATCATAGTAGGATTCATATTCTTTAATATTCTTCCTTTAGTATTAATTAATTCCTATTCATATTTCATGTTAATATCTTAAACATTACTTAAAGTATCAACTAGTATTGTTTCTCATATTAATTATTACTAGAATCAATCGGTTAATACGCTTGTTATTAATCCGGTTCTTTCAACGGTAGTAAACTTGGAATATTAATGCATGCATCTCATGGTTAATATGCCAAGGGGAATTAATTATATTGATTAAACCAATAAACTGCTTGTGTTGAGGTTATCAATCTCAATCGTTTTCATCTTAAGTTTATTGCTACTATCAAGTTAATATACGGCGCTTGTTCTATATTGACTCGATAGTAAGTTTTATTAATGAACACATCTCGTTATTAATAACTACCCTCGATGAACTGGATATACTCCTCGATTGAGTATTCGAGAGGAAGATAGTTAAAGATATAACCAGGATCGACGAATATTTCATTAAGTGGATAAAAGCAAAACCAAGTCTTCATCTCATTTAATTAAACTCATATAGGTCGTTTATCTTAGTGTTTTTAAACCAAACAAATCTAAACCCCCCCTTGTTACTATTTATATAAAAGAAAAGTAATCTTTTCCATGTGGATACGAACCTTACTTCGTTATACTACGTATATTCGTTGTATTGATTTATTATTTTGAGTGCACCTCACGACAAAGTGCACGTCAGCAAGCTTCTCAAAACTTCGGGTTTCCAGCCATACTCGACCGAGTAACTCCCCATACTCGATCGGGTATACAGGCGTTTTAACCCCAAAAATGCCCAAATCACTTCATCTTCCCCAAATCCCAAATTTTGAACCCCTCTCTAGGGGTGGACAAAAATACCGGAAAATCGGTATACCGCACATACCGTACCGAAAAATACCGGAACATATCGAAAGATTGTTATACCGTCATTTTCGGTACGGTATCATACCGTACCGATTTATTTCGGTACGGTAACGGTAAATGTTTTCATATACCGCGGTATACCGGTATAATACCGTACTGACTCCCCTACCCAACAATTACTTTTAATTCTAAAATATTGTAAAAGTCAATTACAATTTTGATGGCCAAAATTAATACTTAGGTTGTTCAAATACCGAAATACACAAATAAAGGCCCAATTTACCGAACCCACTATAACCTTCTAGGCTTCTACTATCTAACATTCAAACAAACTAACCATGATGACTAATGAGTAATGTACTAATGTCCAGAAACAAGTCCATCTTGTTCCAAGAGCTTGCGAGTTGCGGCGGCTGAACCGCTGAGTAGCTCACGAGTCAAGAGGGATACACTTATGTGATGAATCTACATAGTGATTCTATAACCTGAGACTCACGACTTTGCCAAAAGTTTTATTCAAATATTATTTTAAAATTATAAATATGACTAAATACACAATATCATATTAGGAATAAATAAATGATTTTATATCCATGTCGTTTGAATATTTTTTTTTGTTAGAGATCACTATTGATTTAAGTATATTTATATTGTTCAAGTTATTTTAAGAGAATGTATTATTTTTTAATATGTGGCATGTTGAACTGCTTAAATATACTAATAATAATTATTGTACAAGATTGGATATGACATCAATAGATTATTAATTGTATCGTGTAGCATTTTAATAATGCATTAAATATATCGCTAGTAACACCGATTTGGTATATTTCGTTGGTCTATGATAATTTGTTTTATTGGGAGACATGCATGGTAATTTACCGATACCGTACCGTTACCGAACCGAAACTTCGGTATACCGAAATGCGGTATACCGAAACTTCGGTACGGTAAAGGTATATAAATTTTGTATACCGAAAGTTTCGATACGGCAAAGGTATGAGAAAAAATATTCGGAATACCGTACCGAACCACCCCTACCCCTCTCCCCCAACCTCCATTTCAAACCTTCTCTCTACCATATCTTCTTCATTTCTCCACCAAATCACCCCATTCCACCACCAAAATACTCCCCTCACCTTCCTCTACACACCCATACGCACCAATCCAACTTTTCCCCAATTTCCACAGGTCCGAAAAACCCTACCCCCAAATTTCAAATTTCGGATTTTGAGCTTCCAAATCTCCAAAAATGGCACCAAGGAAGGATAAAGGGCAGAGCTCCAACGCTATGGCACCCATCCCGGGCTACGAGGACCTCATCTTCACCGACAATGAACACCGAACTCGGTTCATCACTACAATTGTAAGGCAAGTAAAACCTTCCCATTTTTTATGCCATGATGCTCTACATGAATTAGGAGTGTATAAAAGCACTAGGAAATTTTTTCATGAGTTGAGCATGGATCGTATATTCAAAATGCAATACAACTCTAACGAAAAAATAATCTATGAATTCATGAGTTCGGTGCAATTTAAGACCGATGAAGCTGATTTTAGGAATGATAGACTCAAGTTTCGTCTGTTTAACCAAAACCATTCAATAACGAAACTTGAGTTCGCCGAACATTTTGGCATTCCGGTTCCCTACCAAAAATACATATCCGATAACACTGCTTTCGTCCATTCCCTGTGGACAAAGATGACCGGAGAAGCAAAATTTAGCTCCTCCCAACTGTATATTAGTCATGTCCAACACCCCGTCCTCCGATTATTCTTGAAATTTCTTGCCAATTGCTTGCTTGGACGTGCCAACAACCATCACATTAGGATGGGGGATGTATGCTTGATGTCTGTAGCCCTATTTCGTGTTCATGTGGACTTTAATCTGTGCAATCTTATGTGAGCACATTTGAAAAAGGAGAGCGCAGCTAAGGGGGCTATTGTTGTGGGTGGGGTGATTATACACTTAGCCACCAAGTTCGGGTATACGGATAACTCTCCTGTACCCGACTATTGTTTGATGAACATCTCTTGGTTAGGCCATTCAGGATGCACAACCTTTTCCCATACAGTTTATGGCGGTGAACGACCAAAAAACATGTATAACTGGCTCATACACCCCAAGCCTCTCAAATACTTCCTCCTACCTAACCAAGAACTTCCCAAACTGCGCTACAAAGAAGCGGTAGAGGTGCCTCATTACCTATTCCCACACGCCCTTCCACCGCATCTCCAAGAACCAGAACAAGAGCCTCCCCAATACCAACCCGAGTACGAGCCTTATGCTGAACCCCATGGTCATGAAGACATGGACGCAGACATCCCCGAGCAAACTCAAAACCCTCCACCACCCGACTTCTTCCAACAACTTTTGGAGGGTCAACAACAACTGCTTGCAGGGTACAATCAAATGAACACAAACTACATGGCCGTGGGAAAACGACTCAACCAAGTGCAGGAGGAGCAAAGGTCCGGTTTTCAACGGATGGAGGAGCTCCAGGAAGCCGACAGACATCAATATGAAGAGGATCAACGTAGGTTCTATGGACCTATGTACTCTTACATTGCCCAGCAGGGATCTTTTCAGACCATGGCGAACCCCCCTCCACCACACTCGTGGTATGACCCCACTCATTGGGGTAACTTTGGAGGATCTAGCTCCGGGGGTGGAGGGTACGATGGTGGGGACACATACATGGGAGATGGCGGGCAGGGGAGCGGCTTCGGAGGCAGCTACTACGGCGGAGAAGGCGGGTACTAGGGACAGTGCTTGGCCTAAGTGTGGGGGGAGAGACTCTTATGGTATGTACTTTCATTTATTACCTTTCACTACGCATGAATTTCTTTTACCATTGGTATTCAAAAAAAACAAAAGAAAAGAAATGCTAGTTAGGTTGAAAACCCAACAAAATGGGCAATCTAAGCAAAAAAGACTTATAAAAAAATGAGTGAGTTGGGGAGAATGGAAAATGAAAAGAGATGCTAGGATGAAAACCTGAAGAGGCTCCTAGACAAAATGAGAGATATGAGAGAAATATTTGTTCTTGCAGGCACCCATTTCATCTCCTTGGAGGAAAAGAAGAGTCAAGAAGAAGAGGAAGAAGAAGAGAGGAGGAGAAGAGAAGATGAGCACTAGAAGGCCATAAAACCCAAGATAATGTTTGTACTTAAAACTCATATTTTAGCCTTGGTGGTCTTTGTGCTTTTATCTTGTAAAATTGTTGAAACTTTGGAAAACTTAAACACTTGTGAACATTTGACTTTACTCGAGGACGAGTAAAGAAACTAAGTGTAGGAGAGTTGATACGCTTGTAATTTCCATTTGTATGTTTGTGTTTTTAATTAGTTTTGATTGATTTTTACTTTGGAAATTACACACTTTTGGTGTAATAGTTTAGTTTGTTAAATTCTTGTAAATTGTTTAGATTAGGTTTATTCTGAGCTCAAACAAGTCTTGATCAACTCAAAGGACAATTGGTGAAACCCAAAAGTGGAAGGAAGGTGCAAAAATCAAAAGAAAGAAGATCCTGATTTTTTTGTCTATACCCAGTCGAGTATGACCTATACTCGATCGGGTATCTTGTTGAAATCTCAAATCGGATCAGATCCGAAGACAAAGGATCATGCAGAGAAGATTCGGACCACGATCGAATGTCCATACCCGATCGGGTACACCGACACACCCGATCGGGTATCCCTTCAAATACAAACCCGAACTCGGTCGAGTATGCCCCGGATCTGAAGTTATAAGCATACTCGACCGGGTACAAAGGTATACTCGATCGGGTATGCTTATAAAATTTTCCCTTTCATCGATCGAGTATACCTCGAATTTGAGGTATTACACATACCCGATCGGGTACCTTGCATATACTCGATCGGGTACCCGAGCTGCATCTCAAAAGCCTATAAATACATCCCCTTCCCTTCACAATTAGATATCCAATTCCTTTATACATCTAAGCTCAGTCTAGAATAGTTCTTTCTTTATATTTTTCATCATGTTTAGTCTCCAAATGAGGAGCTAAACTCTTCCATCTTGGCTTTGCTACTTTGAAGCTTAATGAATTTGTAAGTTGTGAGTTATTTTCTTTAATCTTCTTCCTTGAATATTAATTCTTCCTTTAAAATACTATTTCTATATCAAAGTTGGGGAGTGTTACTAAGATGACAATTAGTTAACATCTTGACTTTGGTTATAGTAATAGTTATTTCTTCCTCTATGTTAATATTGAGGAGTGTTACTAAGATGACAATTAGTTAACATTTTGATATTAACTATAGTAGGATTCATATTCTTTAGTATTCTTCCTTTAGTATTAATTAATTCCTATTCATATTTCATGTTAATATTTTGAACATTACTTAATGTATCAACTAGTTTTGTTTGTTATATTAATTATTACTAGAATCAATCGGTTAATATGCTTGTTATTAATCCGGTTCTTTCAACAGTAGTAAACTTGGATTATTAATGCATGCATCTCATGGTTAATATGCCAAGGGGAATTAATTATATTGGTTAAATCAATAAACCGCTTGTGTTGAGGTTATCAATCTCAATCGTTTTCATCTTAAGTTTATTGCTACTATCAAGTTAATATACGACGCTTGTTCTATATTGACTCGATAGTAAGTTTTATTAATGAACGCATCTCGTTATTAATAACTACCCTCGATGAACTAGATATACTCCTCGATTGAGTATTCGAGAGGAAAATAGTTAAAGATATAACCGGGATCGACAAACATTTCATTAAATGGATAAAAGCAAAACCAAGTCCTCATCTCTATTAATTAAACCACATAAGGCGTTCATCTTAGTGTTAATTAAATTAACTTAAATCAAACTCAAAACCCCCCTTTGTTACTCATTATATAAAAGAAAAGTATTCATTTTCATGTGGATACGAACCTTACTTCACTATACTACGTATTAGTGTTGTATTGAATATTTATTTTGAGTGCACCTCATGACAAGTGCACTTCAGCAGACCCTACGTGCTTTACTGATGCTAATAAACAGACTAAATGGCGTGAGGCTATGACCGATGAATTTAATGATCTCATTAATAATATTACCTGGGATATGGTGCCCTTTGACGATTCTAAGAATATAGTTGGTTGTAAGTGGATTTATAAAACTAAATATCACTTTGATAGGTCCGTAGAGCGCCATAAAGCTCGATTAGTTACTCAAGGGTTTAATCAACAGGCTGAGATTGATTTCTCTGAAACTTTTAATCATGTCATTAAACCCACCACAGTTCGCATTGTTCTCACTCTTGTTGTTTCTTTTGGCTGGGTCATTCGCCATCTTGATGTCAAAAATGCATTTTTACGTGGCTATCTTACTGAGGAAGTCTATATGCATCAACCCCGTGGTTTTATACATCCACAATTTCTTAATCACATTTGTCGTTTGCGAAAGGCAATTTATGGCCTTAAGCAAGCACCACGGGCATGGTTTCATAGATTTAGTAGCTTTCTTCTTTAGCAGGGTTTTTGCTGTAGTAAGTCTGATAATTCGCTATTCATTTACCAAGTTTATTTCTATTATTTCTAATCATTTTGCAATGAAACATCTGGGTGATTTACATTATTTCTTGGGCATCGAGTCTCATCGGTCTGGTAATGGTCTGTTTCTTTCTTAGTCTAAATATGTTTGTGATCCTCTCAATCGCTTTCATCTCCATACCGGTAAACCCGTTCGCACACCTTTAGCGTCTTGCACCACTTTATCCCTGTCTGATGGTGTGTTGCTTTCAGATTCCACTGAATATCGAAGCAGTACACTTGGTGTCTCAGTTTATGCATGCTCCCCGCACTACTCATCCTTTTGCAGTCAAAAGAAATTTCAGGTACTTGCAGGGCACCCGAGACCATGGCTCGTGGCTTCAGCATTCTGCCAAACCCACATGTGTTCTAGCCTATTCAGATGCAAATTGGGCGGGATGTCTCGGTCAACCACAGGTTTTGCGGTATTTCGAGGCCCTAATCTGATCTCCTGGAAATCGAAGAAGCAACCACTACTAGAAAAATGCCTTACAGTGACACCAAATTAGTGTCACTGAAAGTTTCTGTGACACTAAAAAAGTGTCGCTGAAAGTGGGGGCTAGTGACACTACGAGTGACACTTTTTAAGTGTCACTGCAAGTGTCACAAAATTGTGACACTACGATATCACAATATAGTGACGCATTAACAACATAGCTATTCGACGACACTTTTACATCATATACTCTAATGACACTAAAGTATCACTAAATAGTGATACCTTGGCGACACTACGGTATTACAAAACTTAATGACAAGCTAATACTATGAAATCATACACATGATACATTGATTACAATCATAATTTAATACTAATAAATAATCAAACGTTCAAATATTTTTATTTATATCTCAAATTCACATGTAAATGTGATTGTACATTCTACATAATTCATTGGGACATATCACGAAACAATAAGTAAAAACAAGAACAAAACGCTAACAAATCCAACTTTTAGCCCATTCTTCACAGGACCTTCACATTTCTTCTCATACATAGACATCATATCTTCTGCTGCACAGAATGAAGCCATTGGTCTACTACTACGTTTGGACTCATACTTCTTCTATAACTGGACACAAGGCACATGGACCTGTTCCTCAACCATGCTCAGTTGTAATAGCCAGAGTTACTAAGGTGATTCCCTGACTGCTCAAAAAGAGAACACATTGGAAGAAAAGAGAACATTCAAAATGGAAGAAAACATTCTTAATCATCTTAGCCACATATGATGCAAAACAGAATACTAAATTTCCATCAAATTCCTTGGTGATACAAATGAGAATGCCAAAAATGCATTTCCACGGACCAGTTTTGAAGACAAGGAAATAGAACTAAAATCAATCAGAACAGAAATTTATCAAACACCTTATGAGCATAATCTAAATTCAACAATCAATCTATAATAAATCTTCACTCCATGAGAATCCAATGTTCGTATCACCAAAAGAAAAGAAGGTGATGGAGTATATGGCCCGGGAACCCACGGTCCACAGACTCCTACTACTCCAGCGAAGGCCCAACAGGCCCAAATCACAGCGCCCAGAGTACCAAGCAGCCCGCACAACAAGCCCGGGGTGCCTCCGGCCCCCTGGCCGAAGGCTCCAAATTCTCACAGAACGGGTTTCTCAAGCAAATTAAGAAAATGGGAGAAAACGGCGAAAACAGTAGCCCTCGGCACTGTGAGCCCTCGGCACCAGGGTGCCATCGGGTGGAAGAGCCCTCGGCCACTGCTCTATAGCCGAAGGCATCTCACTCGACAAGATATCCGCCTCACATGCGTACAGATCACCGTACCCCGCACAGACGTCCCATCCAACAGCCGCATTAAATGCGGCCACATGCGGCTGCCAGCGCCAACCAGTTGAGGTGACCCCTCGGCCAATAAGCGCTTGACACGTGTCCCTGCCCGGCATTTATTGCTACTATAAATAGCACCCCATTTCCCCATTTGTAACCACGCTGAAAACGGCATTCATACTGAATACACTCTCTCTCTCTACTTTTACCTACTTGCTCCGACTTCTCTCTAAGTTATTCCCCGTAATAACCCTTCGGATATATACCCCAGGGTAGACTATCCATCATTTGGTGCTCTCGTTGAGAGGTTGAACAATCGAGTAAGAAACCCTCCCCCTCGACCAAACACAAAACACTAGCCCTCTATCAAAATGGTGAGGACAACACGTGCCAACTCAAAGAACGTAGAAGACAAGAACCTGCCCCTCGGCGACGTCAACGCCCCCGAAGCCTCTCACAGGGCTCCCGAGGGCGGTGTCATCGCTGGGCTGGAACAGGCGGCTGTCGACCTACGCCTTCAGATCCAACAAAATGCCCTCGATGCCCGCCTCGGCATCGAGGCCAAGAAGAAAAACCGGAGCGATGACCAAGTCAGTCCTCCGGTTCTCACCATCGACGTGCAATCGGCGCTCTCCGCCTTCATCTAGACGCTCACCCAGAACCCGGGTGCCTTTGGCACCCTGGCTCCAGCTCACCCTCAGATCGGGGAAAATATCATACTTTCCCCTCTGCCACACCCATTCGGAAATCCCACCCCTCGGGTGAGAAACGACGAAGGGGTGGTGGCCCAAGATACGTCCTCCCAGGAAGTTCAGTCCCGGGACCGCCATAATGACAACAGGGAAAGGCCCCGTACTTCCACCCTCAACCGGCTCGGAGGAGGGCCAGACCGCCGAGGGGTCCAAGACCGCCTCGGGGGGAAAGCACTCCAAAGACCCCAGGAAAGCGGGGGATCTGTTTCGAGGGCAGACGAGGAGCGTCCCCCTCGGGACAAAGGCAAGGCACCCCTTCATGCCGATGACGCCCGGCACCAAATCAACCAGGCCCACTCGGCCCGGGTTCGTTCGCAGGGGGCGGAGACCCTCCCGAAGGATCCCCGGGACGAGATTATTGCGGCCCTCCAACGCCGGCTTGACGAGATGGAGTCCAACAAAGCTCACGCCACCACCTCAACCCCTCATTCAGATCTCAAATACGAGGCCATGATGGCCAAAATGGAGGAGTTACAGAAGAGGGTGGCCGAGGGCTCCGGGGAACCCGTCATCCAGCTCCGGACTCGGACGCCATTTACCCCAAGGGTATTGGCGGCCCGGATCCCGGAAAAATACCGAGGGCAACACATACAGCCCCACAACGGGAAAACGGACCCCTAGGAACACTACAGCAAATACCAGAACAGCATGATGATGGTGGGGGCGTTAGACGAATATTTGTGTCGATGGTTCCTCTCCACCTTAGAGGGACCGGCATACGAATGGTTCAACAGGCTGCCCAAGGGCTGCATTGATTCGTGGCAAGAACTCGCCCAACGATTCTTGACACAATTCGCTGGGAGGCGTCGCACAAGGAAGCACTTCTCCCACCTCCTAACAATACGCCAGAAGAAGGATGAGACCCTTCGGGATTTCCTGGAGCGCTGGAGGACGGAGGCCGACAAGGTCGACGGTGCTGATGACGGGACCCTCCTGGCCCTCCTACAAACCGTCCTCCGCACCGGTAACTTTTCAAGGAGCCTCATCATTGAACCCCCCCGCGACTACATAAGGGCTTTGCAGCGGGGGGACCGATATGCTGAGGCCGAGGAGGTGGAGAAGTATCACCAGCATCCGGACCAGCAGCCCCCGAGGGCTGACAACAAGCATAATCGAGGGCCAGGGGCTCCTCCAAATCGCCCCAAGGCTTCGGGACCCTCTGATGACCGCCCTCGGCAAGGCCAAGCCAAGCCCGGGGGAGGTTATAAGAGCAACTCTAAGACTTGGGCCCAGCCCATTCTCCTGGACCGCCCTCGAACACCATTGACGCACCCTGTCAGCATCATCCTCGATTTTGCCGAGGAGAGGGGCCTCGTTGAGCGCGACTCTCGCGCACCCCCGGAGGTACACGCTATCAACCCTCAGTTCCCCTACTGTCGCTTCCATCGACACCAGGGGCACAGGACCGATGACTGCCATCAGCTGAAGACGGCCATCGAGAGATTAATACAGGCGGGGCACCTGTCCCAGTTTGTCCAGAGCCCTCGGCAGGAGGGACCTTCTCATCAGGGGCCTCCCCGAGGGCATCACACGAAGGTGAACGCTTGGGTAAAAACGCCACATCCTCATGATCACCGGTGGCAACACAGGGGGCGATTCCACCAGCCAGCGAAAGAAGTGGGCTCAATCGCTTTACGTAGGGGAAGTCACTCATATGCCCCCGGTAAAGCGATTGAGGGAGGAACCCATCACCTTCACCAACGCAGATCTCCCTCCTACTTCTTCTCCTCACAGGGATGCCTTGGTGATTCGGACAGAGATAAACGACACCATCATTCACCGAACTTACGTTGACACGGGCAGCTCCGTCAATGTAATGTACCTCAGCACCTTCAGAGAGCTGCATCTGGAGAGGGGGTCCCTTCGGCCCATTAAGACCCCTCTTGCCGGCTTCACCGGCGACACTATTGATTCCGAGGGGGTAATAACCCTCCCGGTGATCTTCGGCGACGGGCTCCATAGAGCCCAGCTCGAGGTGGAGTTCGTCGTCGTCAACATTGACTGCGCCCACAACATCATCCTCGGCCGGCCAGCCCTCGAGGACCTCGAAGCCATCATCTCCATGAGGCATCTCTGCCTCAAGTTTCCCGCCGAGGGGGGCATTGGCTACTCCCGGGGGAACCAGAAAATTGCCCACGCCTGCTATCTTCAGGTCACTAAGAAGGTAAGCAAGACGGAATTCCGTGTTGACACCATCACCGGAACCGTCGACCAAGAGGAAAGAAGGCTGAGGGCTGAACCGGCCGAGGACGTAGAAGACTTTGCGCTCGATCCGGCCCAGCCGGAGAGAGTCGTGAAGATTGGAGCCCAGCTCCCTGAAGATTTGAAGACCGGTATCACCGACGCCCTCCGCGCCTACTCCACTGTCTTTGCATGGGGGGCGGAGGACATGCCGGGAATTAGCCGAAGGGTCATCACCCACCGCCTCTCGGTGGACCCCTCGGCAAAAGCGGTGCAACAACGAAGAAGACCCCTCTCCGCCGAGAGGAGGGAATTTGTGAAGAAGGAGGTCGCCATGCTCCTCTCCATTAAGCACATCAAGGAGGTGAAATATCCCTCATGGCTGGCGAATGTAGTCCTCGCACAGAAGCCCCCTACCTTCCGCATGTGCGTGGACTACACTGATCTCAACAAAGCGTGCCCTATGGATCCATTCCCTTTACCAAACATTGATCAATTGGTGGATGAGACCGCAGGGTGTGAGATCATGTCCTTCCTCGATGCCTTCCGAGGGTATCACCAAATTTTTATGCACGAGGAAGACGCCGAAAAAACTGCCTTCATGACTCCCGAGGGCATCTTCTGCTACCTAGTGATGGCCTTCGCCCTAAAGAACTCGGGGGCCACTTACACCCGGATGGTGGCCCGGGTCTTTCAAGCCGTCCTAGGGTGCACCATGGAGGCCTATGTTGACGACATGATCGTCAAGAGCAAACAATCTTCCAGCCATGCTGACGACCTCCGGGAAATCTTCGCCATCATGCAAAAATTCAAACTTCGGCTAAACCCGAAGAAGTGCACCTTCGGCGTCCAAGGGGGCAAATTCTTGGGCTACATGGTGAGCCGAAGGGGTATTGAGGCCAATCCCGAGAAGATCCAGGCCATCATCAACATGGAGCCCCCACGCAATGTGAAGGAAGTCCAACGGTTGACGGGCCGCCTGGCAGCCCTCAACCGCTTTCTATCTAAATCGGCGGAGAAGTCTCTACCCTTCTTCCAGATCATGAGGAAGACGACTGGCTTTCTATGGACTCCAGAATGCCAGGGGGCTTTCGACGAGCTCAAACGATATCTATCTTCACCTCTTGTGCTCTCCAAACCCAAGGTAGGGGAGACCCTCTACCTCTACCTTGGGGTTAGCCCGGCGGCCATCAGCTCTGTGCTCATCCGGGAGGAAGACGGCATCCAACATGCCATCTTCTACGTTAGCAAGACCCTAAGGGAGGCCGAGCTCAGGTACTCCCCTGTGGAAAAAACGGTGTTAGCCATCGTTTGGACTGTCAAGAAGTTGGGCCACTACTTTCAGGCTCACCCGGTTCAGGTCCTCACCCATCAACCCCTCGGCGCCCTCATGAGGAGCCCCACCAGCTCCTCCCGCATGGTGAAATGGGCTATCTTCTTGAGCCAGTACAACATTGACATCCGTCCAAGGCCTGCCATCAAGGGCCAAGCCCTGGCGGACTTTGTGACGGAGTGTACCGCAAGGGCAGCCACGGACGGGGAGCCCTCGGCTACCTCAGACGACTGGTGGACCCTCTACACTGACGGCTCCTCCGCGACCAAAGCATGCGGGGGAGGGGTAGTCCTCATTACTCCCGAGGGCTTCAGGGCCTACTATGCAATCCGCTTCTCCTTCAAGGTCTCCAACAATGAGGCCGAATATGAGGCCCTCCTATGTGGCCTTCGGCTGGCTGCCAACATGAGGGCTCGGCAGATCCACATCAAATGCGACTCCAAGTTGGTCGTTGGCCAAATCTCCGAAGAATATGAGGCCAAGGAGGGAAGAATGAAACAGTACAAGGAAGCGGCCAAGGAGTTGCTTAAGGTATTTGAGGCACACTCTCTCACTCAAATACCGAGGGCTCAGAACTCCGAGGCCGACATGTTATCTAAACTCTCGGCAGACTCCCCCGAGCACATCTCCAAAATTGCCAAAATCGAGGAACTCAGCCTCTCAAGCATCCATGCAAGCCCCGTGATGAACATACAACAACGTCAGGAGGATTGGATCTCAGATATCACCGCCTTCATCTCCACAGGGCAGCTACCCGAGAATGAGGCCCGCGCTAAACTGGCAAAGCTGAGGGCTCCTAGCTACACCATCGAAGATGGGAGGCTCTACAAACGATCTTACAATGGCACGCTACTTCGGTGCCTTCATCCAGACGAAGCCGAGGTCGCAATGGAGGAAGTGCACAGTGGCACTTGCTCAGCTCACCAGGGACCCTTCTCCATGTCCCGAAGGCTCATTCTCCAGGGCTACTTCTGGCCAACCATGGCCAGGGATTGTGCTGACCTTGCCCGGAGGTGCACCGCATGTCAACATTTCCAGAAAGCCCCTGGCAGGACAGCGGTCAACTATGCCCCCATCAGCACATCTGTCCCTTTTTCTCGATGGGGGATAGACCTTGTGGGCCCTCTGCCGAGGGGTACCTCCAACAACAGGTACATCATCGTGGCCGTCGACTACTTTACCAAGTGGGTGGAGGCTGAACCCCTCGCCAGCATCACAGAGGCGAAGTGCCGTCACTTCGTCCTCAAGAACATCCTCACAAGGTTTGGCGTCCCCCAGCAGATCATCTCCGACAATGGGACACAATTTGAGGCAGCCCCCTTCTGTGCCCTTCTGGAGGCATGGGGCATCAAATACACCTTCTCCTCCGTTGCCTACCCTCAAGGCAACGGGCAAGTAGAGAATGCCAACCGGACCATGCTCGAGGGCCTCAAAAAGAAGCTGTAGGCCGAGGGTGGTGGCTGGGTGGAAGAACTCCACAACATCCTGTAGGCCGAGGGTGGTGGCTACGGTTTTGAAGCCAAAGCTCCTACGGAAGTCACCCTTCCCACCCGAAGGGTGATCCAATATGACCCCGAGGTCAACGACAGCAACATGGCCCTCGACCTCCACCTCATTTCAGAACGCCGGGAGCAGGCCTTCATCCGGGCAGAAAACTACCGAAGGCAAGTTAAAAGCTACATCGACGCCAAAGTTCGCACCCGAGAATTTCAAGTGGGGGACTATGTCCTCCGGAGGAGGGAAGCCAGCCAACCAACCGAGGCAGGCAAAATGGCACCAAAATTCGAAGGTCCCTACATCATAGCAGCCATCATCAAACCTGGGACCTACAAGCTCAAACGCCCCAACGGGAAAGAAGTCCCTAGGCACTGGAATGTACACCATTTAGTTAAATTTTATCAATAATGTAAGAGCGGCCAAGCCCTCATAACTAGTGAATGTACAAACAGTGAAAACACCACGTGTTTTCGGTCAAGACCCCTCGGCACCCAGTGTCGAGGGAGGGAACTCCTATCACCAACAACAAGGAACGCCATGTGTTTCATTTCCCTTCGGCACCCAGTGCCGAGGGTACACTCCCACCTTCATTATAAAAAAAAGAAAAAATGAGAACACCAAGCGCTCCTACAGAAGACCCTTCGCAACCCAGTGCCGAGGGTACATCTCCATCATCAAACATCGAAACGAAGAAAAAACACCAAAATGTTTCAAAGAAGACCCCTCGGCACCCAGTGCCAGGGATATGCTCTCCTATCAACTTCCGAACATCTGTTGGGAAACACCAAGTGTTTCATTTGAAGACCCTCCGGTACCAAGTACCGAGGGTAGACGCCTACATCAACTACGACAAAAGAGAACACCAAGTGTTCCTAAAGAAGACCCCTCGGTACCCAGTGCCAGGGATATGCTCTCCTATCAACCTCCAAACATCTGTTGGGAAACACCAAGTGTTTCATTTGGAGACCCTCCGGTACCAAGTACCGAGGGTAGACACCTCCATCAACAACGACAAAAGAGAACACCAAGTGTTCCTACAGGAGACCCCTCGGTACCAAGTACCGGGGGCTACACATCGGAACTAACACCAAGTGTTGTTTCTAAAAAGCCGTACCCCACGAGGACGCATATACCGAAGGCGCCACCATCGGTGCCGGCGGCACGTAGTGCCCCCGGCCATTTGCAACTAGTGTGTAAATGAAAACCCTTCCTTGAAACGCTTTCCGCGTCACTACCCCCGGGGTATGACAGGCATGAGAAATGCCCAGGATTCGACTTTCAAAAACGGAACGCTATCCCCAGGGTATGACAGGCATGAGAAATGCCCAGGATTCGACTTCCAAACCGAAACGCTCCCCGCGCCACCACCCCAAGGGTGTGGCAGGCCACGGACTATGTCTAGCGCCGAGGGGACGACTTTCAAAAATGAGGCGCTTTCCGCGCCATCCCCCAAGGGGAGGCAGGTTACGGACCACCATATCTTGTGCCCAGGAAACGTCCCTCGATCCCCTCGGAACTCGGAAGGTTAACCCGAGGGAGGAGAGCCATTGGTGTATTCTGATGGTCTCCTAATAGGCCCAGCCTTACCAAGAAACCAAGTTTCTTGATGCCTTCCCTTCACCACCAACCAAAAAAAAAAGAAAGAGGGGGTGAAGGGGAGTAGACTCAGCGAGAAATCAAAGAGTACACTCCAACAGATCACAACAAGCCGAGGGCTCCCCACGGGAACACCTCCGGTAATTGAAGGCTCCTATTTCCCGAAGGATACCACTCAAACAAATATCATCAGGAAACGGCTAAGTCCACTACCTGGTCACCCCCGGTCACAAAAAACACCGAAGGCTTCAACAATACCAAGGGACTGGACTATCCAAGGTCCACTAAACGGTACTTCAAACAAACACCGAAGGCATCTGTTATGCACAAATACCGAGGGCCCCTTCCCCATGACAAGGGTCAAATTCTACAACTTTTAAAGTGTATGCCGAGGGCACACACTCCTCACTGGCTTTCTTCACAACAACAGGACTCAACATCAATTTATGCTTAGAAAAAATTCTAAGTCCTGAAGGAGCAGCCCCCGGGCATCTCGCAAAGTAATGTAGAGTCAGAAGGCACCTATCACCCGAAGGCTACACAAAGAAACAACACTTGCAAACAAAAAATTCTATGCCCTAAAGATGGGCCCCCGGCTCAGTCAGTATTGCAACTAGAGGAATATGACAATCGAAGGCCATACATCAAGGAGGGATGCCATCTCCCGAAGGCTCCCAAAGGAGATTTTGCACTTAGAATATTTTCTAAGTCCTACATGCTTTTCCCCGGTCAACTACTCATACATCAAGGAGGGATGCCATCTCCCGAAGGCTCCCAAGGGAGATTTTACACTTAGAATATTTTCTAAGTCCTACATGCTTTTCCCCGGTCAACTACTCATACATCAAGGAGGGATGCCATCTCCCGAAGGCTCCCAAGGGAGATTTTACACTTAGAATGTTTTCTAAGTCCTACATGCTTTTCCCCGGTCAACTACTCATACATCAAGGAGGGATGCCATCTCCCGAAGGCTCCCAAAGGAGATTTTGCACTTAGAATATTTTCTAAGTCCTGCATATTTTCCCCCCCGGTCAGCTACTCATACATCATGGAGGGATGCCACCTCCCGAAGGCTCCCGAGGGAAACTCTACACTTAGAAGATTTTCTAAGTCCTACATATTTCACCCTCATCTCAAGGGACCTAATTTCCGAAGGCTACCTATCAATCGAGGGCTACAGTACACAAGGAATCAACGCTCAAGAAAATTTTCTAAGTCCTAAAGAATTGGCCCCCGGCCTATTCAATATTTCAATTGGGGCCCCACGGTAGCCGAAGGCTACATGACATACTACACTTGCAAAAAATCTCTAAGTCGTGTGCATTGGGCCCTCGGTCCAACATTCACACATCAGGAAGGGATGCCATGTCCCGAAGGCTCTCAAGGGGAAATCTACACTTAGAAATTTTTCTAAGTCCTAGGATTTGGGTTACTACAAACGCCCGAAGGCCTCACGCTGTGCTACACTTAGAAGAAATTTTCTAAGTCCTAATTGCTGCTGAACCCTCGGTTGCATATCCATCAGAGGGTGCCCAGCTACCGAAGGCTTCCGGGGGCAAGCCACAGTCAGAAAACATTCTAAGTCCTAAAACATACATTCAAGAAGTAGAAGGCATACATTCAAAACATAAGGCGCACTCAAATGTAAAGAGCCCGGAGGCAGCATGCATTCATCAAAAAACAACAGAGTAAGTGTGAAATTTACAAACAGGCCGAAGCCGAAGGATCAATGATGTTCATTACAAAATATGTTCAAGGATTTCTAAGTACAAAGTCACTCTACAACTACAACAGCATCATTCACCGGGGTGCCCTCTGCAGCCGGCCTCGATGATGCCTCCGCTCCGGCCTCGACAGCGTCGTCCTCGGCCTCATTCTTCAACTCCGTATCCTCAAGGTCGGGCCTCTGAACACCTTCCGGGAGCGACTCACGGACATCAGGCTGCAGGGGAGGAAGGCCATACGCCGAGGGGGAGAAATCCTTCTGCTCAATGCCCAAATGCCGAGCCATCCTCCGGTAAATGAGGGCCTGGGTGAAGAATTCGCCGGCCTCATAATACTCTCTGCCCTTCCGGGCCATCCATTCCCACCCGGGGCCCTCGGCCCATTCCTCAACGTGTGCCTCCACGACCGAGGACAACCACATCTTGCGTCCCTCGGCCCTCCAGCCCTCGGCGACGAAGGCATCAACGGCTTCCTCCCGAGCCTTGGCGACGGCCAGCGCCTTGGAGTCCTCGGCCTCTTTGACAGCTCTCCTGGCCTCCTCAGCAGCGGCCTCAGCATCAGCCTTGCCTTTCTCTGCGGCCTCCAATCTCTGCTCCATTTGCCGAAGCTCCTCTTCAAGCCTGGCCCCCAGCTTCACCGCCTCTTTATTTTTGAGGATGCATTCTTTCATCTTGGCGTCCTGCTCGGCTTTATGGAGGCGCCATTCTTGAAGCCTCCGGGCATGTTCACCGAGGGCTAGACAAGCCTGCAGACCAACAACCAAAATGGTTAAAGGCAATTGCACAATATAATCAAAGGAGAAAAGGAAGAAAGCTGAGTAAACACTTACAGAAAGGGAGGAGCGGAGAATGTGGTCCTCGAGGGCCGCATCATTATAGGCCCCGAGGGCAGCCCTATCAGTCTCAGGGGTTATGCCCCTAGAGATGGCCCCCGGGTCGACAGCGCCGCTGGCCAGGGATGTCCCCCTCGGGAACGAAACTTGGAGGACCTCAGGCAGCAACTCCTCTGCCCCCGCCGGCGTTTCACCCGATGGCTTCTCCACATGCACCCCGGAGGCGGGGTGCTCATCAGCAATAATGACCGGGGGCTCCTTCTCGGCGACATCCCCCTTCTTCGGCTTTTTGGTAGCCGGGGGGGACCCCTTGGTCGCTGCCTTCCTCTTGCCGGCAGCAGCATCGCCCTCGGCTTTCTTAAAGAGGGCAGTGGCGGGCTTCTGGCTGCCCTGTCCCGACCCCTTCGGGTCCTGTTTCTTCAGACGGGCAAGGCCCTTTACGTTCACCATGGAGACGGGGATACCTGCAAAAAGGAGACAAAGGGTTAGTCCGACGGGTCTAAGCGAAGGGACAATAACATCCAAGCAAAAATAAAACTAGGTACAGAATTCTAAAGCCCTCGGCTCCTACCTCCGGCTCCTCCGAAGGCCTTGTTGAAGGGAGGGTACTTCTCATCGGTCTCCCCTATGAAGCGGTACCTCCGGAACCCGAGGGTGTATAAATCCTCCTCGAGGGTGCAGTCTTTGATCGCCACGTTCTTATTTTTCCCCTCCGGGAACTTGGCCAGCTTTAGGCCGTCTTTCTCGAGAGCGGCACTCCTGATTTTTTCGTGCCTTCGGAATCGATCACGCAGCTCCCTCGGGAATGGGCTCTCATCCAACTTTACGTAGAACCAACGTTCCCTCCATCCTTTGTTGGAAGAAGGAGCATCGGAGAATAGCTTGAAGCGGGCAATCTACTGCAGGTTGGCATACCCCTCGCCGTTTTCGTGCCCCCCCCCCCCCCCCGGCATAAATTAAAGCTCTGGAAGAATAGATCCAGGCTGGGATTCACCCCTCGGGACTTGCAGAGCTGGAGGAACCCCGCAATGTAGGAGTGGCTGTTGGGCGTGAGTTGGCAGGGGACCAAACCAACAAACCTCAAATACTCCCGGAGGAACGGGTGCAGAGGGAACCTAAGTCCCATGGAAACCGAGAGGACGTGAACAGCGATACACCCCTCGAGCGCCCTGGACAACACGTCGTCGGGACCTGGCTCCACCACTTTGGCCGAGGGCCCCACGTGCAGCTGAGTCACGTACAGATCTGCCCTATCAGCCTTCGACCTGATCTCGAGGGCCTCAGTGTTCAGCCAACTGTACGCCTCGGGCATGTCCACGGGCTTTCCTTGATCGACGGCCCTCTCCTTCTTCCTGGTAGCGGCCTTCTTCTTCTTCAAACCGGAAACCGCCCTCAGAGGTATCGGATCCAGCGGCCTCGAGCTACTGGCTTCCCCAGAACCCCGAGGGGGGAGAACAGCTATCGTAACCTTCGAGCTCTCATTCTGCGCCTCATCCTCCGTTGTTTCCCATGCGAGGGCTAAGTCTTCATCCTCGCACTCCTGCTCGAAGCCCTCGGCTTCGACCTCCGCAATGAGTTCCTTCTGGACCTCCCGGGCCAGGGCTGCATCACCACCATCCGAGGGCTGACCACTGCTTGACTCCACATCGGAGATGCCTTCGTCCTCCATCGAGGGCGTCCTCGAGATATCTTGAGAATCACTCTGGGACGACATTCACACTCTAGTTCGAGGGCTCGTAGACGGTAGTGTTTCCTAACTTTTCTATCTCCTAACCTAAGGGCACAGTACCGCTATACTAGAAGGAGAAAGGCAGGGAGCACTGACCTCGAAAGCTGAGTTAGGACCGAAGGCTGGAGTTTCTCTCACTAGATTTTTTGGCAGAGCTTCGCTAAGACAACTGAGTTCGCACAGCGGGAATGGCTCTGGCCTTGGGGTATTTATAGGCGCTGGAATCCGGGCTTGGGCCCGGAAACCGGGCCTCCGGGCGGACCGTCATCATTACACACCGTCGTTTCACCCAACCGGTGACGCCGCCCGCGAACAGCCAGCCATCACACGCCACGTGTGCCACCCCCCCCCCCCCCCCCCCCCCCCAACGGCTATATCCCGTCGTTACATATTCCAACGGCTATATTTCCAACGGCTATATTCTGGAAGCCCCCGGGTTTTTCCACTTCACTCCACTTCGTCAAGGGTAGCCCCCGGGTACACTCACTCAGAAGTGTGCCCAGGTTGTGCCCCAAACAGCACGTAACAGACGCCTTCGGGATCACTCCTTCAGAAACCCAAGGCTTCATATCAGGGCACCCCTCGGGAATTCCCCCTCAGCATTACAAAACCGGGTAGCCCCCGGGGAGTTGCCTTCATTGACGGATAACCCGTCGCACGCAGGTAATGGGAGCCCTCGGGTATCTTCATCGCCAACTAATCAACAAACAGTGGACCCCCCGGTAACAACTCCATTGTCGCCCTCATCCAGCAGGCCCTCGATCCCTGGATTGAGGGGCTCCCCTTCGGCGCCACCAGGACATCAACAGCGAGCCTTCGGCTAATCAACACAGGAGCCCTCAGAAGAGAGAGCCTTCGGCATTCCCGTCATTCTCCGTTTTTTACCAAGGTTTTACATTTTCGATTCATCATTGGGGGAATTCGGTGCACTCTTTTTCCCTCATTAGGATTTTTTCCCAAAGGGTTTTTCCTAATGAGATTTTTAACGAGGCATCCCCCCAAAATGAAACGAAAAACGTCAGCCTTCGGCCCACAACAGCAACGCAACTACTCTACTCCTTTTCACCACTTTACAAGTGCCTCAAGGAGTGGGGGACTGGAGGACCCCCTCGGGAAAATCATTAAATTACAAAATCTGTGAAATTCCAGCAAACAACAAAGCAAGCCCTCAAGTCCCGACATGTGGGTAACTGAGGGACTGCCTTCGGCAGGGACATAAAAGCAACAACTCCTCACCAACTTCAGAGATCACGACGGGACAACATCAAAGGGCAAGCACAAATTACTCCTTTTCCCTCAAATACCTTTCGGCAAAAGGAGTGAGGGACTCCTGATGGAGTATATGGCCCGGGAACCCACGGTCCACAGACTCCTACTACTCCAGCGAAGGCCCAACAGGCCCAACAGGCCCAAATCACAGCGCCCAGAGTACCAAGCAGCCCGCACAACAAGCCCGGGGTGCCTTCGGCCCCCTGGCCGAAGGCTCCAAATTCTCACAGAACGGGTTTCTCAAGCAAATTAAGAAACTGGGAGAAAACGGCGAAAACAGTAGCCCTCGGCACTGTGAGCCCTCGGCACCAGGGTGCCATCGGGTGGAAGAGCCCTCGGCCACTGCTCTATAGCCGAAGGCATCTCACTCGACAAGATATCCGCCTCACATGCGTACAGATCACCGTACCCCGCACAGACGTCCCATCCAACAGCCGCATTAAATGCGGCCACATGCGGCTGCCAGCGCCAACCAGTTGAGGTGACCCCTCGGCCAATAAGCGCTTGACACGTGTCCCTGCCCGGCATTTATTGCTACTATAAATAGCACCCCATTTCCCCATTTGTAACCACGCTGAAAACGACATTCATACTGAATACACTCTCTCTCTACTTTTACCTACTTGCTCCGACTTCTCTCTAAGTTATTCCCCGTAATAACCCTTCGGATATATACCCCCGGGTAGACTATCCATCAGAAGGTATAAAGGACTAAGAGATATAATAAAGATACCATGTTTCATTACCATATTGTAAAGTGATGAGGTTAAAAGAATTTTGGTTTCTTCTGGAAAGGAAATATCCAAAAATGTAACGTTTGAGAGCCTAAATGCCTACCAATGGCTTGATGAAACTGTGAGTTGTGATACTGGTAAGTAAATCAACAAGCCAATGCATACCTGACCTGAAGTTTGAACAATGAGTTCTTGTTTCTTACGTTGATAACCTCAACATCACACTGTCCTCTCCTGTACGCAACCACAGCAAGTGTAAGATCACGCTTCTCACAATACTTACCCACAATACGCGAGTCATAATACGGGTTGGTTGTCAAGAAGTGTTCTCGGTTATTGTTGCTATCTATTATTATTTTTCCAAGTGCATTGTGCACATGAACATCTTGGCTTCCTTCACTCACAAAGTGACATCATGCGGGCAAAATTTACATCTCCCTGAAAATAATCAAATACTCCCTCCGTCCCTATATAAAAGTATCCATTCGTTTTCCATACATTTTAAGAAAGTGGGTTTGGTTGGTACTGTTTGGCACTGTTTTACAGTGTTTTGTTTGTAAAAAAAGGAAAGGAAACTTTTATTTAGGGACGACCCGAAAAGGAAACAGATGCTTTTATATAGGGACGGAGGGAGTATCAAACAAAATGTTTACATTCACCCATATGCTACTTACATTGTTATTCATTTATGCATTATTCACTAAAGAAGATGCCAGTTTCCAGATATGTTAACATGTCGTACTTATTTATAACAACATTAACATGCCATACTTATTTCAGTAAGAAAAAATCAAGGTACATGGAATAGAAAGAAAACATCGACAGTGAATGTTAATTGTACTAAGATTGGCTCATTTCCATATTCAGAGGCGCGCCTGTTGATCTGATCGTAGAATTGTTTGCAGTAAAAAAAGATAGTCGGGTGTATATCCAACCTGTAAGCATAACCAACACAAACCATCAGATAATCATTTAGCAATAATCAGTTGAATATTGAAACAAAACACCAGACGACAATGAAACAAAACATAAGACACAACTCATATTTCATCTTAAAAACTAGATGATGAAGAAAGAGAGAAATGAGATGACTAAAACGAACTGCTGATAACCTGCTTGGAATAGATTAAAATCTTGTCAAACTCTCTGCGCTCAGCAAATGCTGCAACAACCTTTGGGGTCACTCTCGCTTTAATATATATTTTCAAGGCGATGTCAGTATCCACAGTCTACAAGACAGCGTGTTCCTATTAGTGTGGGGAGCAAGAAAAAATGACTACCAGACACGCCACCCAAAATATGACCAATTGAGACCAAAAATTAATCTTCACAAGATCCCCAAGCTCCTCACTACACTCCAGTTTATCGTTAGCCAGCCAGTTTTCCAAAAGATTCTTTTTGTTTTGGTTGACAACAAGACGTGAAAGTTCCAATGACTCAAAGGCGTTAAGCTTCCCTCTTGTCAAAAGTGTTCCAAAGTACTGCAGCAAAGGTGGTGTTTGCCCCGTCTGTGCAGGTACACTCTGCAAATAAGAGTTTAAATTTTTAAAAACATAAATTATGATATAATTTCTGATTTGTCCCCAATGATATGAAAGGTTAGAGCTATGAGAGCCATAATGATTGTAACAAAACCTGAAATTTGGCAATAGTATCACGTGTCCTGAGAATGCCTTGCGGAGACTCTGCAGCAAGCTCAACAGCCTCCTTATACTTTGATGGATAGTGTACCCGGGGGTAGCTTATCCGAGGGTTTACTGCGGGGAGTAGCTTAGAGAGAAGTCAGAGCAAGTAAGAGAGAGAAAGTATATTGAGTTGAGGCGTTTTCAGCGTTTATCACTTGGTTACAAATGGGGGAAAGGGGTGCTATTTATAGTAGCAATAAATTCCGGACAGGGACACGTGTCAAGCGTCCATTGGCTGAGAGGTCACCTCAACTGGTTGGCGCTGGCAGCCGCATGTGGCCGCATTTAATGCGGCTGTTGGATGGGACGTAGTACAGGGTACGGTGATCTGTACGCATGTGGCACGGATATTATGTCGGGAGAGATGCCCTCGGATGCAGAGGACTAGCCGAGGGCTCTGAGTGGCGGGGACCCCCTGGGTGCCGAGGGCTCCAGGTGCCGAGGGCTACTGTTTTCTGCCGTTTTTCTCCCAGTTTCTTAGTTTGCTTGAAAAACCCGTTCTGTGAGAGTTTTGAGCCTTCGGCCAGGGGGCCGAAGGCTCCCCAGTGTGCGCTGTGGGCTGCTAAGTGCTTGGGGCGCCGTAATTTGGGGCCTGCTGTGCTTCCTGGGCCGGTTGGGCCTTTATTGGTGTAGTAGGAGTCTGTGGGCCGGGGGTTCCCGGGCCATATACTCCATCAGGAGTCCCTCACTCCTTTTGCCGAAAGGTACTTGAGGGAAAAGGAGTAATTTGTGCTTGCCCCTTGATGTTGTTCCGTTGTAATCTCTGAAGTTGGTGAGGAGTCGTTGCTTTCATGTCCCTGCCGAAGGCAGTCCCTCAGTTACCCACATGTCGGGACTTGAGGGCTTGCTTTGCCGTTTGTTGGAATTTTTCACCATTTTGTAATTTAATGATTTTCCCGAGGGGGTCCTCCAGTCCCCCACTCCTTGAGGCACTTGTAAAGTGGTGAAAAGGAGTAGAGTAGTCCGTTGTAGCATGGGGCCGAAGGCTGACGCTTTTCGTTTCATTTTGGGGGGATGCCTCGTTAAAAACCTCATTAGGAAAAACCCTGTGGGAAAAAATCCTAATGAGAGAAAAAGAGTGCACCGAATTCCCCCAACGATGAATCGAAAACGTGAAACCTTGGTTCCAAATGGAGAATAACGGTAATGCCGAAGGCTCTCCTTGTTCTGAGGGCTCATGTGTTGATTAGCCGAAGGCTTGCTGTTGATGTCCTGGGAGGTGCCGAGGGGGCCCCCTCAATCTGGGGATCGAGGGCGTGATGGATGAGGGCAGTAGTTGAATTGTTACCGGGGTGTCCCCTGCTTGTTGATTAGTTGGTGATGAGGATATCCGAGGGCTCTCATTACCTGTGTGCCGTAGGCTACCCGTCAATGAGGCATACTCCCCGGGGGCTACCCGGCCCTTACAGTGCTGAGGGGGAATCCCCGAGGGGTGGCCTGATATGAAGCCTTGGGTTTCTGAAGGAGTGGTCCCGAAGGCGACTGTTATGTACTGTGTGGGCACAACCCGGGGGTGTCTCTGGGTAAGTGTACCCGGAGGCTCTCCTTGATGAAGTGGAGTGAAGTAAGAGAATCCGGGGGCTCCCAGAATATAGCCGTTGGAAATATAGCCGTTGGGGGGGAAGTCCACGTGGCGATTAGCGGTTGGTTGGCCGCTGGCGGGCGTTACTGGTTGGGTGAAACGACGGCAAGTAATGATGACTTGTAGCCGGGGGCCCGGTTTTCAGGCCCAAGCCCGGATTCCGGGGCCTATAAATACCCCGGAGCCAGAGTCATTTCTTCTTGCGCGATCATTTGTCTTAGCGAAGTTCTGCCGAAAATTTTCTAGAGAGAGAAAATCACCCTCGATCACAACAACTTCTAGAGGTCAGTTCTTCCTTTGTTCCTCACCGTTTTTCGTAAGCTTTTGCTCCCTTGCCTTAGATTAGGTGTTAGAGCTTTGTAGAGAACCCTCGGTTTAGGAATCTTAGCTTAAGTACACCAAGGATGTCGTCCCAAAGTGACTCGCAGAATATCTCAAGGGAGGCCTCGGTTGAGGACGAGGTTGCTTCTGATGTAGAGTCAACTAGCAGTGCGCCCTCGGTTGCCGATGACGAAGCCGTAGCCTTGGAGTTGCAGAAGGCCCTTGTTGCTGAAGTGGAGGCCGAGGGCTTCGAACAGGAGTGCGAAGATGAAGAATTAGCCCTTACGTTCCAGGTGGCGGAGGATGAAGCTCAAAAGGAAGCGATGACGGTTACCGTTGTTGTGCCACCCCCTCGGAATGATTGTGGTGAGCCTAGTACCTCCAGGCCGTTGGACCCGACGCCTATGAGGATGGCCCCCGGCAAGAAGAGGAAGATGAAGTCGAGGAGGGCTGCCCCCAAGAAGAAAGGTGTTGCCGCTGGTGCTGGGGGGCCGGTTGAAATGCCCGAGGGGTATACCTGGCTAAATACCGAGACCCTCGATATCAAGTCGAAGGCGGAAAAGGCGGACTTGTACATCACGCAGCTGCACGTTGGGCCTTCGTCCGTAGTGGTGGAGCCAGGCGTCGATGATTTGCTGTCCCAGCCACCCGAGGGATGTATTGCCGTCCACATCCTGTCGGTGTCAATGGGCCTCCGGTTCCCCCTGCACCCATTCCTCCGGGAGTACCTCAGGTTCGTTGGACTTGTCCCTTGCCAACTTACCCCCAACAGCCATTCATATATTGCTGGCTTTCTGCACCTGTGCCGGACGAGGGATGTTACCCCAAGCTTGGACCTCTTCTTCCAAAGCTTCAACTTGTGCCGAGGGGGCACGCAAATGCCGAGGGCTTCGCCAATTTGCAGCAGATAGCGAAGTTCAAGTTGTTCACCGAGGCGCCCTCGTCCAACAAGGGCTGTAAAGACAAATGGTGCTATGTCCGGTTGGCCGAGAACCCCTTCCCGAGGGAGCTACGGGACCGCTTTCGGCGCCACGAGAAGGTGGGGAGTATCGCCCTAGAGAAGGATGTCCTGAAACTCGCCAAGATCCCGGAGGGCAAGAAGAAGGTCGTGACGATCAAAGAATGTACTTTCGAGGATGACTTGCATGCCCTCGGGTTCCAACGGTACCGGTACATTGGGGAGGCAGATGGGAAGTACCCCAAGCTGGACAGACCCTTCGAGGGGGCTGGAGGTACTAGCCGAGGGCCCTTAGTTGTTGTACTTAGGCATTTTTATTTTGCGTCCCGATAGTTGTCTGTCGTACGGATCCTTCGGGTTAATCTTTTCTCTTCATTGTTTTGCAGGTATGGAGGCTCTCTTTGCCATGAAAAAGAAAAAGGAGAGGGCTCAAGTCAAGAAGAAGGAGATAAAGGATCCCTCGGGCCAAAAGCCCATTGATGAGGTCTTCCCGAAGGAGGTTGTGGAGCCTTCTGCTGATGCTGCCCTTGCTACTGAGGCCGGGGGGCCGAAGGCCGAGGTGGCCGTCAAGAAGAAGAAAGGAGGCAAGGGGGTGGAGCCCCCGATCAAGAAACAGAAGGTTGCCGGGGGCACCGTTGGAATGGCGGCCCCCTCATAGTAATTGATGTTCATCCCTCCGCTGACTCCCCGTCCGTTGACACTCCGATGGCTCAGACAGATCTTCCCCCGGAGGACTTGCCTCGGGAGATTCTTCAGCTCTCCCTCGCCCCGGGGGCATCTGTGCTGCATGGTTCAGCTGAACCGATGTCTTTCCTGAGGGGGATTACCTCGATGATGGATAAGCAAGCCCTCTCCACCTACGACGACGACGCCCTCGAGAGCAAGGCCCTTCGATCATCTCTGGCTGTAAGTATTTTTACTTTGCTTTTATCTTAACACTTAGTACATTCTCAATGCCCGTCTGAACCCATTGTCCGTTGTTTAACAGACGTGTATAGTCCTCGGTGAGCAGGCCCGAAGGCACGAGGAGTGGCGCCGTCATAAGGCCGAGCTAGAGGAGTCCGTGAAGGAGCTGATCCATGACAAGGACGCTCACCTCCGGACGGTGTGCAAGCTGGAGGACGCCCTTCGGCAAGCGGAGCTGAAGCTGAAGAAGGCCAGAGATGACGGCAAGGCCGAGGGCAAGGCAGAGGCCGAGAGGGTTGCGGCCGAGGAGAGGAAGCAAGCGGCTGAGGACGCCGAAAATGCCAAGGCCGAAGCTGTCGTCAAAGCCCGAGAAGAGGCCATCACTGGGTTCATCTCCGAGGGTTGGAAGGCCGAGGTCCAGAGGGAGTGGGTGGCTTCCGTGGTGAAGGCCTCGATCGAGGAGTGGGTGAAAGGCTCCGGGCTCGACTGGATGAACGAGAGGTGCAACACCTATTATCAAGCCGACGAGTTCTTCACCCAGCATCTGGTTTACCGGAGGCTCGCCCGGCATTTCGGCACTTCCCTGGAGGAGTTTGACCCCTCGGTGTATGGCCTTCCCCCGTTGCAGCCAGATGTGAGAGTCCCCCTCCCCGAGGGCGACGAGCGCCCGATGATTCATGATTCTATGATGATGAGCGGTGATGATGATGGTGCTACCGTCGGGGACAATGCCGTCGAAGAAGAAATCTCCTCCAAACCTGCCGCAGGGACCGTCGATGAAGTTGCTGATAAATCTTAACTTGTACTTAGCTGATTTTTGAAAAATATTTGTAATGATCCTTTGTCACCCCTCGGCTTTGGCCCGTATGTAATAGTTACACTGACTTTCCTTTTGATGATTGATGGATGAATGTTAGCCTTCGGGCTTTTATATATGAATGTGTTGTCCTTCTTTTCTTTTGAATGTATGTTTAGGACTTAGAATACTTTCTTCCAAGTACGTTGCCCCTTGTAGCCCTCGGCTACTAGTAACCTTTAGTTACTTTAACGTTTTACCGGGGGCACAGTGTTCAGGACTTAGAAATATTTCCAAGTGTTTGTTCATGTGTTGGCCCCCGGTTGATCTTCCCTTCTGGTTCCGGGTAGCCTTCGTGCGATGGCCGGAGGTGAAGGTGCTTAGGACTTAGAGAATTCTTCTAAGTGTTTGAATACAGTCATAGCCTTCGGTTGTTGGGCACCCTTTGCTAGATGTATGACCGAAGGCCCAACAATAGTTAAGACTTAGAAAATTTTTCTAAGTGTAGTCTCACCAAGCCTTCAATTGTGTGACCCCTCAGGTTGCAGAGAGATTCGGGACTTAGAAACTTGTCACCGAGGGTAAGATCTTTTGGGATTTAGAAATTTTTCTAAGTGTAGCACGTATGTAGTAGGAGCCCTCGGTCAGCATGGAGATTTGACCGGGGGTCAAAGTATGTAGGACTTAGAAAAATTTTCTGAGTATAGCTTCACCAAGTCTTCAACCGCATGTCCCCTCGGGTAGCGTGGAGATTTGACCGAGGGCCAGAATATGTAGGACTTAGAAAAATTTCTAAGTGTAGTCTCCCATTGGAAGCCCTCGGCTGGTAGCTTCATTTCCTGATGTGCGAACATTTGACCGAGGGCCAGATATGTAGGACTTAGAAAATTTTCTAAGTGTTGTTGCATCACGTAGCCTTCGGCTATCATGGTCCTTCAGTTGAAATATTGATCAGGCCGGGGGCTCAATCTTCAGGACTTAGAAAAATTTCTAAGTGTTGCTTCCTTGTGTAGCCTTCGGTTAGTAGTGTTTTCCACTTGAGATTTTCCGAGGGCGACATTATTTTGGAATAATCCCCCTTGGTTGGCCTTTGATGATTTGTAGTAGATGCCTTCGGTCGTTGGGTGATATGTGAGCCTCCGGCTGTTGTCATTTTCTCAAAAGTGTGGACTTAGGAAAATTTGTAGGATATTGATGTTGTAGTGAATGCTCGTGGGATATAGGTGCCCTCGGCATTCATTTGAAGGGTTCTTGAGCTACCTTAGTCAGTTGGATCCCCTTTTATAGGATAGGACCCCTCGGTAGCAATGGATGACCGATGGTAGGTGCCCTCGGCACTTATTAGAAGTGAACTCATCCCTTTGTATTGTTGAGTAGTAACCTTCGGGAAATAGGAGCTTTCAGTTACCGGAGGTGTTCCCGTAGGAAGCCCTCGGTATGCTGTGATTTGTTGGAGTGTTGTACTCATTGATTTCTCGATGAGTCTACTCCCCTTCACCCCCTCTATTTTTTTTTGTTGGTGGTGAAGGGAAGGCATTAAGAAACTTGGTTTCTTGGTAAGGCTGGGCCTATCAGGAGACCATCAGAATACACCAATGGCTCTCCTCCCTCGGGTTAACCTTCCGAGTTCCGAGAGGATCGAGGGTCGTTTCCTGGGCACAAGATATGGTGGTCTGTAACCTGCCTCCCCTTGGGGGATGGCGCGGAAAGCGCCTCATTTTTGAAAGTCGTCCCCTCGGTGCTAGACATAGTCCGTGGCCTGCCACACCCTTGGGGTGGTGGCGCGGGGAGCGTTTCGGTTTGGAAGTCAAATCCTGGGCATTTCTCGTGCCTGTCATACCCTTGAGGTGATGACGCGGAAAGCGTTCCGTTTTTGAAAGTCGAATCCTGAGCATTTCTCATGCCTGTCATACCCTAGGGGTGGTGACGCGGAAAGCGTTTCAAGGAAGGGTTTTCATTTGCACACTAGTTGCAAATGGCCGGGGGCACTACGTGTCGCCGGCACCGATGGTGGCGCCTTCGGTATATGCGTCCTCGTGGGGTACGGCTTTAGAAACAACACTTGGTGTTAGTTTCGATATGTAGCCCCCCGGTACTTGGTACGGAGGGGTCTTCTGTAGGGACACTTAGTGTTCTTTTGACGTTGATGGGTGAGATGTGTACCCCCGGTACTTGGTACCGGGGGGTCTTCTGTATGAACACTTGGTGTTCTTCTTTTTGATGTTGATGGTGGAGATGTGTACCCCCGACACTGGGTGCCGAAGGGTCTTCTGTATGAACACTTGGTGTTCTTCTTTTTTATGTTGATGGTGGAGATGTGTACCCCCGACACTGGGTGCCGAAGGGTCTTGAAATGAAACACTTGGTGTTTTCACTGTTGTTGAAGGTGTTGATGGTGTCCGCCCTCGGCACTCGGTGGTGAGGCCTGGGGCCTGTAGTTGGTATGGGGGCTTGGCCGCTCATAAGTGTTTTGCGGTTGTTCTTGGTGTCTTGAATGTGTCTTCATTCCTCAAAATTGGAGGCCTTGGGCCATAGGATAGTACATTCACTAATTATGAGGGCTTGGCCGCTCTTACATCATTGATAAAATTTAACTAAGTGGTGTACATTCCAGTGCCTAGGGACCTCTTTTCCGTTGGGGCGTTTGAGCTTGTAAGTCCCAGGTTTGATGATGGCTGCTATGATGTAGGGGCCTTCGAACTTTGGTGCCATTTTGCCTCCCTCGGTCGGTTGGCTGGCTTCCCTCCTCCGGAGGACATAGTCCCCCACTTGGAATTCTCGGGTGCGAACATTGGCGTCGATGTAGCCTTTGACTTGCCTTCGGTAGTTTTCTGCCCGGATGAAGGCTTGCTCCCGGTGTTCTGAAAGGAGGTGGAGGTCGAGGGCCATGTTGCTGTCGTCAACCTCGGGGTCATATTGGATCACCCTACGGGTGGGAAGGGTGACTTCCGTAGGAGCTTTGGTTTCAAAACCGTAGCAGAGGGAGAAGGGTGTCTCGCCTGTTGCTTGCCGAGGGGTGGTGCGGTAGGCCCAAAGGATGTTGTGGAGTTCTTCTACCCAGCCACCGCCCTCGGCCTCCAGCTTCTTTTTGAGGCCCTCGAGCAAGGTCCGGTTGGCGTTCTCTACTTGCCCGTTGCCTTGAGGGTAGGCAACGGAGGAGAAGGTGTGTTTGATGCCCCATGCCTCCAGAAGGGCACAGAAGGGGGCTGCCTCAAATTGTGTTCCGTTGTCGGAGATGATCTGCTGAGGGACGCCAAACCTTGTGAGGATGTTCTTGAGGACGAAGTGACGACACTTCGCCTCCGTGATACTGGCGAGGGGCTCAGCCTCTACCCACTTGGTAAAGTAGTCGATGGCCACGATGATGTACCTGTAGTTGGAGGTACCCTCGGCAGAGGGCCCACAAGGTCTATCCCCCATCGAGAAAAGGGGACGGATGTGCTGATGGGGGCATAGTTGACCGCTGGCCTGCCTGGGGCTTTCTGGAAATGTTGGCATGCGGTGCACCTTCGGGCAAGGTCAGCACAATCTCTGGCCATGGTTGGCCAGAAGTAGCCCTGGAGAATGAGCCTTCGGGACATGGAGAAGGGTCCCTGGTGAGCTGAGAAAGTGCCACTGTGCACCTCCTCCATTGCGACCACGACTTCATCCTGATGAAGGCACCGAAGTAGCGTGCCGTTGTAAGACCGTTTGTAGAGCCTTCCGTCTTCGATGGTATAGCTAGGAGCCCTCAGTTTTGCTAGTTTAGCGCGGGTCTCGTTCTCAGGTAGCTGCCCTGTGAAGATGAAGGTGATGATATCCGAGATCCAGTCCTCTTGGCATTGTTGTATGTTCATAACGGGGCTTGCATGGATACTTGAGAGGCTGAGTTCCTCAATTTTAGCAATCTTGGAGATGTGCTCGGGGGAGTCGGCCGAGAGCTTAGATAGTATGTCGGCCTCGGAGTTCTGAGCCCTCGGTATTTGAGTGAGAGAGTGTGCCTGAAATACCTTAAGCAACTCCTTGGCCGCCTCTTTGTACTGTTTCATTCTTCCCTTCTTGGCCTCATATTCCTCGGAGATTTGGCCAACGACCAACTTGGAGTCGCATTTGATGTGGATCTGCCGAGCCTTCATGTTGGCAGCCAGCCGAAGGCCACATAGGAGGGCCTCATACTCGGCCTCGTTGTTGGAGACTTTGAAGGAGAAACGGATTGCATAGTAGGCTTTGAAGCCCTCGGGAGTAATGAGGACTACCCCTCCCCCGCATGCTTTGGTCGCGGAGGAGCCGTCGGTGTAGAGGGTCCACCAGTCGTCCGAGGCAGCCGAGGGCTCCCCGTCCGTGGCTGCCCTTGCGGTACACTCCGTCACAAAGTCCGCTAGGGCTTGGCCCTTGATGGCAGGCCTCGGACGGATGTCAATGTTGTACTGGCTCAAGAAGATAGCACATTTCACCATGCAGGAGGAGCTGGTGGGGCTCCTCATGAGGGCGCCGAGGGGTTGATGAGTGAGGATCTGAACCGGGTGAGCCTGAAAGTAGTGGCCCAACTTCTTGACGGTCCAAACGATGGCTAACACCGTTTTTTCCACAGGAGAGTACCTGAGCTCGGCCTCCCTTAGGGTCTTGCTTACATAGAAGATGGCATGTTGGATGTCGTCTTCCTCCCGGATGAGTACGGAGCTGATGGCTGCCGGGCTGACCCCAAGGTAGAGATAGAGGGTCTCCCCTACCTTTGGTTTGGATAGCACAGGGGGTGAAGATAGATATCGGTTGAGCTCGTCGAAAGCCCCCTGGCATTCTGGAGTCCATTGAAAGCCAGCCGTCTTCCTCATGATCTGGAAGAAGGGTAGAGACTTCTCCGCTGATTTAGATAGAAAGCGGTTGAGGGCTGCCAGGCGGCCCGTCAACCGTTGAACTTCCTTCACATTGCGTGGGGGCTCCATGTTGATGATGGCCTGGATCTTCTCGGGATTGGCCTCAATACCCCTTTGGCTCATCATGTAGCCTAAGAATTTTCCCCCTTGGACGCCGAAGGTGCACTTCTTCGGGTTTAGCCGAAGGTTGAACTTCTGCATGATGGCGAAGATTTCCCGGAGGTCGTCGGCATGGCTGGAAGATTGCTTGCTTTTGACGATCATGTCGTCAACATAGGCCTCCATGGTGCGCCCTAGGACGGCTTGAAAGACTCGGGCCACCATCCGGGTGTAAGTGGCCCCTGAGTTCTTTAGGCCGAAGGCCATCACTAGGTAGCAGAAGATGCCCTCGGGAGTCATGGAGGCTGTCTTTTCGGCGTCTTCCTCATGCATGAAGATCTGATGATACCCGCGGAATGCGTCGAGGAATGACATGATTTCACACCCCGCGGTTTCATCTACAAGTTGATCGATATTGGGCAAAGGAAAAGGGTCCATAGAGCACGCCTTGTTGAGATCGGTGTAGTCCACGCACATGCGGAAGGTAGGAGGCTTCTGTGCGAGGACTACGTTTGCCAGCCATGAGGGATATTTCACCTCCTTGATGTGCTTAATAGAGAGGAGCATGGCGACCTCCTTCTTCACAAATTCCCTCCTTTCGGCGGAGAGGGGTCTTCTTCGTTGTTGTACTGCTTTTGCCGAGCGGTCCACCGAGAGGCGGTGGGTGATGACCCTTCGGCTTATTCCCGGCATGTCCTCCGGCCCCCATGCAAATACAGTGGAGTAGGCGCGGAGGGCGTCGTTGATACCGGTCTTCAGATCTTCAGGGAGCTGGGCTCCAATCTTCACGACTCTCTCCGGCTGGGCCGGATCGAGCGCAAAGTCTTCTACGTCCTCGGCTGGTTCAGCCCTCGGCCTCTTTTCTTCTTCATCGATGGTTCCGGTGATGGTGTCAACACGGAATTCTGTCTTACTTACCCTCTTCGTGACTTGAAGATAGCAAGCGCGGGCAATTTTCCGATTCCCCCAGGAATAGCCAATGCCCCCCTCGGCGGGGAACTTGAGGCAGAGGTGCCTCATGGAGATGATGGCCTCGAGGTCCTCGAGGGCTGGCCGGCCGAGGATGATGTTGTGGGCGCAGTCGATGTTGACGACGACGAACTCCACTTCGAGCTGGGCTCTATGGAGCCCGTCGCCGAAGATCACCGGGAGGGTTATTACCCCCTCGGAATCAATAGTATCGCCGGTGAAGCCGGCAAGAGGGGTCTTAATGGGCCGAAGGGACCCCCTCTCCAGACGCAGCTCTCTAAAGGTGCTGAGGTACATAACATTGACGGAGCTGCCCGTGTCAATGTAAGTTCGGTGAATGATGGTGTCGTTTATTGCAGTCCGAATCACCAAGGCATCCCTGTGAGGAGAAGAAGTAGGAGGGAGATCTGCGTTGGTGAAGGTGATGGGTTCCTCCCTCAGCCGCTTTACCGGGGGCATATGAGTGACTTCCCCCACGTAAAGCGATTGAGCCCACTTCTTCCGCTGGCTGGTGGAATCGCCCCCTGTATTGCCACCGGTGATCATGAGGATGTGGCGTTTTTTCTCCTGGTAGTGGGGGTACTCCTCCTCTTCCTCCTCCAAGTTTCCGATCTCCCTCTTCTTGCCGAGGGGGATGGTGTTCGGGTTCACCCAAGCGTTCACCTTCGTGTGGTGCCCTCGGGGAGGTCCCTGATGAGAAGGTCCCTCCTGCTGAGGGCTCTGGATAAACTGGGACATATGGCCCGCTTGTATCAATCTCTCAATGGCCGTCTTTAGCTGATGGCAGTCATTGGTTCTGTGCCCCTGATGCCGATGGAAACGACAGTAGGGGAACTGAGGGTTGATAGCATGTACCTCCGAGGGTGCGCGAGAATCGCGCTCAACGAGGCCCCTCTCCTCGGCAAAATCAAGGATGATGCTGACGGGGTGCGTCAATGGTGTCCGGGGGCGGTCCAGGAGAATGGGCTGTGCCCAAGTCTTAGGGCTGCTCTTATAACCTCCCCCGGGCTTGGCTTGGCCTTGCCGAGGGCGGTCATCAGAGGGTCTTGAAGACTTGGGGTGATTTGGAGGAGCCCCCGGCCCTCGGTTGTTCTTGTTGTCAGCCTTCAGGGGCTGCTGATCCGGATGCTGGTGGTATTTTTTCACCTCCTCGGCCTCAGCATATCGGTCCCCCCGCTGCATGGCCCTTATGTAGTCGCGGGGGGGTTCAATGATGCGGCTCCTTGAAAAGTTGCCGGTGCGGAGGACGGTTTGTAGGAGGGCCAGGAGGGTCCCGTCGTCAGCACCGCCGACTTTGTCGGCTTCCGTTCTCCAGCGCTCCAGGAAGTCTCGAAGGGTCTCATCCCTCCTCTGACGTATGGTTAGGAGGTGGGAGAAGTGCTTCCTCGTGCGACGCCTCCTGGCAAATTGCATCAAGAATCGATGGGCGAGTTCTTGCCACGAATCAATGCAGCCTTCGGGCAATCGGTTGAACCATTCATATGCCGGCCCTTCTAAGGTGGAGAGGAACCAACGACACAAATATTCGTCCGACGCCCCTACCATCATCATGCTGTTGTGATATTTGCTGTAGTGTTCCTGGGGGTCCGTCTTCCCGTTGTAGGGCTGTATGTGTTGCCCTCGGTATTTTTCCGGGATCCGGGCCGCCAGTACCCTTGGGGTAAATGGCGTCAGGGTCCGGAGCTGGATGACGGGTTCCCCGGAGCCCTCGGCTACCTTCTTCTGTAATTCCTCCATTTTGGCCATCATGGCCTCGTATTTGAGGTCTGAATGAGGGGTGGAGGTGGTGGCGTGAGCTTTGTTAGCCTCCATTTCATCAAGCCGGCGTTGGAGGGCCGCAATAATTTCGTCCCGGGGGTCCTTCGGGAGGGTCTCCGCCCCCTGCGAACGAACCCGGGCCGAGTGGTCCTGGTTGATTTGGTGGCGAGCATCGCCGGCATGAAGGGGTGCCTTGCCTTTGTCCCGAGGGGGACGCTCCTCGTCTGCCCTCGAGACAGACCCTCCGCTTTCCTGGGGCCTTTGGAGTGCTTTTCCTCCGAGGCGGTCTTGGACCCCTCGGCGGTCTTGCCCCCCCTCCGAGCCGGTTGAGGGCGGAAGTGCGGGGCCTTTCTCTGTTGTCATTGTGGCGGTCCCGGGACTGAACTTCCTGGGAGGCCGTATCTTGGGCCACTTCCCCTTCGTCATTCCTAACCCGAGGGATGGGGTTTCCGAAGAGGTGTGGCAGAGGGGGAAGTATGATGTTCTCCCCAACCTGGGGTTGAGCCGGAGCCAGGGTGCCGAAGGCACCTGGGTTCTGAGTGAGCGTCTGGATGAAGGCGGAGAGCGCCGAATGAACGTCGATGGTGAGAATCGGAGGGCTGACTTGGTCATCGTTCCGGTTTTTCTTCTTGGCCTCGATGCCGAGGCGGGCATCGGGGGCATTCTGCTGGATCTTAAGGCGTAGGTCGACAGCCGCCTGTTCCAGCCCGGCGATGACACCGCCCTCGGGAGCCCTGTGAGAGGCTTCGGGGGCGTTGACGTCGCCGAGGGCCAGGTTCTTGTCTTCTACGTTTTTGGAGTTGGCACGTGTTGGTCTCACCATTTTGGTAGAGGGCTAGTGTTTGGCGGAGGGGGAGGGTTTCTTACTTGATAGTTCGACCTCTCAACGAGAACACCAAATGATGGATAGTGTACCCGGGGGGTAGCTTATCCGAGGGTTTACTGCGGGGAGTAGCTTAGAGAGAAGTCAGAGCAAGTAAGAGAGAGAAAGTATATTGAGTTGAGGCGTTTTCAGCGTTTATCACTTGGTTACAAAATGGGGAATATGGGTGCTATTTATAGTAGCAATAAATGCCGGACAGGGACACGTGTCAAGCGTCCATTGGCCGAGAGGTCACCTCAACTGGTTGGCGCTGGCAGCCGCATGTGGCCGCATTTAATGCGGCTGTTGGATGGGACGTAGTACAGGGTACGGTGATCTGTACGCATGTGGCGCGGATATTATGTCGGGAGAGATGCCCTCAGCTGCAGAGGACTAACCGAGGGCTCTGAGTGCCGGGGACCCCCGGGGTGCCGAGAGCTCCAGGTGCCGAGGGCTACTGTTTTCTGCCGTTTTTCTCCCAGTTTCTTAGTTTGCTTGAAAAACCCGTTCTGTGAGAGTTTTGAGCCTTCGGCCAGGGGGCCGAAGGCTCCCCAGTGTGCGCTGTGGGCTGCTAAGTGCTTGGGGCGCCGTAATTTGGGGCCTGCTGTGCTTCCTGGGCCGGTTGGGCCTTTATTGGTGTAGTAGGAGTCTGTGGGCCGGGGGTTCCCGGGCCATATACTCCATCATACTTAGTTTGAGCAATTAACTCTTGGAAACGTTGAACGACCTGATGTATTTAATATATGAGTGAATCTAACAATAAAATAATTAAACATTCTAAATATCAAGGTAAATTGACACATAATTATCAAAACTTCACAACTTGGCTCCAACCATTCCAAGTCTTATGAACCACACAGTATCTTGTGTGTATCCAATTAAAAGTACCTTAAACAGGCATAATCTATGTTGAACAGTGAACACTATGAAGGCAATACTTTAACCAAGATGCATCTTCATTTCTAAATAATAAAAAAAAAGTGGAGTGTGAAGAACAAAACATTAGCTAACCAAATTCTCAGCACCAGGAAGATTTCCTCTTTTGGCAAGATTAATCGCGAGTTCTAGATTATTTAACTGCCAAATACATTTCAAACTTGTAAATAGAATAAACTTAGATTCATTTTTCTAATACCAAGCTGGGAAAAAGGTATAAACTTACTTGTCCGCTCACGAAAGGCACAAGTGTTGCTTCATTTACCGTGGCAAGCAACACCTTACCTCTCCTGTTGATAGCATAGAAACCACCTACAGAGGATATGCTTCTGCTGTCAAAAAAATGGGGTCTGGGCTTATCCTATTTCGGTACACTGCAGTAGCTGTTTCTAGGTCATAGACAAATAAAAGCCCAAGCTTTGTAATCACATAAATGCGATAGGGTTTTGTAGTTCATGTTCAAGTTACGGAGTTGATGGCCCCTGTTTTCATATTCATAACCAAGAATTCATTGGGGGATAGCAAAGACCTAAAATGGAATGAAATGCCACACAGAATCGGTAAATGAAATTGTGAGATAGGGTTTTGTAGTTCCAATGAGATTGGGCTTACCAAACAGCGTGACCTCTCCTTGGCCGCCATCAAGAGTGTCACCTGCAGATGGGTAATTCCTATTGTAGCTGAGGAAAACCCTCTGGTACGCTTCCCATTCTCTTGTCACTGAGGCAGATCGGTGATTCTTTATATTTTCGAAACACTGTCCGGAGCAATAGATTTAGGGCTAAAAAACTTGTAGCGGCGATGGCGTCTTCGTTGAAGTCGTGGGGAGCAGCAACGACATCGTCTTCATACTGTGACGGGTCTCTTCATCAATTGAGGAGCTACGGCTCGTATAGAAAGAAGGAGAATAGCGAGCAGATGTAAACTAAGTCGGAGAAGTCTGAGAGGGAGAGGGAAAAACCTTGAAGTCTTGTTACTCCGTATGCAGGCCCGCGGCCCAAATAGTTAAGCGCGTTAAATTATACCCGTAAAAATGTAGAGTGTCACTAAGTGATGTTGATAGAAAATAGTGACACTTTTATGTTACTAGTGGTATTAAGTCACAAAGTGTCACTATAAAAGTGTCACTGTAAGCCAGTTTTTTACTAGTGAACCCACGGTGTCCAAGTCTTCTACAGAGGCCGAGTATCGTGTCATTACCTATACTGTTCAGGATACGTTGCACATTAGTTAGTCTTATTTGAGATCGGTTTTCCCATAACCGAACTTGTCCATTTATTATGTGATAACGTCTCAGCTTCCTATTTGACTGCTAATCCTATCTAGCATGCCCGAAGTAAACACATACAGATTGACTACCACTTTGTTCGCGAACGTGTTGCTCATGGAGATTTGATTGTCAAACATGTTCCTACTCATTTACAGTTGGTAGATATATTTACAAAGAGTCTTCTTAGTCAGCGTTTCCATTTTTTGAAGGACAACCTACGTTGTATCTCCCGCACAGTTTGAGGGGGTGTAATACAATTATTATAGGATCAGTATTGTACTTTACATTAAACTCTCTTTATTATAAATATATCTGTCAGGGCTCCTAAGAGAGTATCATATTCCATTATTTGAAGATATGTTATCAAGGGTATCCAATAACAAAATCAACAATGTTTTTCCACTTATTAGGCTTATCAACCAACTTTTTCACCAAACACGTAATTTCTGCTTTCACGCGTTTAATTGTCTAATAAGCAGAAAAAGTAAGGTTGAAGTTACTTTTCAGGCTGTATTGGCTGAAGTTACTGTAGATGACTATTTTAGCTATTTTTACATATAATTTTTTCTTTATTTTATTAATAAAATATATTTTAAAACTATTTTTTTCGTAAATCAGCAGAATCAGTCTAGGCATGGCAATGGTTCGGGGCGGGTACTGCAAGACCCAGACCCGCCCCGTGACTTGACGGAGCGGGTCCGCCCCGCCCCGTGACCTGCACGGGTCCAAACTTGTTGACCCATGACCCGCCCCGCCGCAACCTAATTAGCTAGTATGTATTTTTATTTGTGAGAAGTTGTTACCAATTATATTGAATCTACATAAAATTTATCTTTAAATAATTATTAAAAAATAATATATTAAATCAAATTCACAATACGCTAGAAATTTCAAGAGTTAAGGAAAAATCACTTAGACTTGAATAGTTAATCTATTTAATTATATTAATACTTGAATATATGTATTAAAATTCTATATATAAAGAAGACATTGATAATCCATCGTTCATCTCAATCTAATATATATATATATATATATATATATATATATATATATATATATATATATATATATATATATATATATTATAAGATCAAAGAATTTATGATTTATTGTATACACACATATTATGTTGAAGCATATTTTTTAATTTGTAGTATAATTTAAGAAAACGTATGTATATACTTATATATTGAGCGGGTCGGGTCGGGGCTGGTCGGGGCAACACGGGTCAATACTAATAGGCGGGTTTCGAACTCGAGACATCTCACTAGGCACGGTAACCTTGCAACAAGCTGGGCTGGAATGTTTGGGTTACTCTTTTTAATATATTATCTTTCCTACTTTATCATTTACCATACACACTCTACATTTATCCTACTATTTTTCTATTAAAACCCGTGCCCAAGACTAGCGGGACAGGTAATAAAGAACGGAGGGAGTATTTTAGAAAGAAAAAGGGTAAAAATGAAGTTATTCAAAAAATATTAAAGAAACTAAACTTAAAAAATCTGTTTCAGGGAAAGACATAAAAGAACGAATGAACAAACCTTTATGAGAAAATTCCATAAATAGGAGTAAAAAAGTTTGAAGATTCCAAAATAGCTTAGGACTGCCATGTTTTTATATCCAAAATAGAGACTAATTATTATCAAGTTTGTAAAATATTATAATGTTTAAAGTCTGACACTGCCAAAATATGACAGTAATTAATCATATTTTGGAAATAAAAACATGAGAGTCATATTTTGAAATTTACAAACGTTTTTAGGTCTATCATTATGGATAATTTCCCAACCTTTATTATATTCATACATATGGAGTATTAAATTAAATAAGTAAATAAAATAAAAGTGAATGTACTGTTTTGCAAAAGGATACATTAGCTTTAATTAATTAGATGTAGTGTATAGATACGTATTGTGAATATAGACCAAGAAAAAAATACGAATTCATGATACGTGACTGTTTCTAACTATTTGACAGAGTGTAAAATTCGTAGACAAAAACTGAATTATTTGGTATCACGTACAATTAAATAAATTAATTAATTAATATTAAAAATAAGTATAGCGAAGACAATTTGGGCGCAGTGTAAGTTAAGGGTCAAAGTCCAGATTTGCACGGGCATGAGTGACGGGTTGAACATCCACCAAACATTGAATCTGATCTAGGAAACATAAAATCTAGCTTCTAGTCAAAACCATCGTGCTTAGCTTCCGGCCAATTCCGTTTAATTTTCTTCATAAAATAATATGCACCAATTAACTAGCTATATGAATTAACAAAATATAATTATATATTCTAAAATCAATGATACCATGCATTCTATTTTAATTCATACGTAGTATTAAAAAGACTTCGGATTACCGGGGGCGGACCCAGGAAAGTCATCATGGGGGCGAAAATATTTTTTGGGAGGTCAAAATATTTTTTGAGAGGGAGAAAATTATTTTTCATATATATATATACACTAAACAAAATTCTTGTTGGGGGGCGGTAGCCCTCTGAGTCTGTACTACGGTTCGCTCCTGTGGATTACAAACGCGTACACATCGTAAACGAAAAAGTGTAATTCCAGAATTAGATTCTTCATTCTAATAAAACTCATGCACTTAAACAAGAGAAAAACCAGTTAAAAAACAGAGGTGGACGTGTACCTCTTACACCCTTTATCAACAACTAAATTGATACAATTTTAATCATTTTTATGATCAAATAATTTCCGTTTTATTTGGCATTGGCTCGATTTCAATTTATTGATACCTTTTTGTAAAGTACTTCAATTATAATTCTATGTCATTTTTCTCATTGTGCAAATTTAGAGTCCTACGTACACTACTAGGAAAAATTTGTTACCTTAGTTGCGAATCCTGGATCCAAATTCCAATTACATTGTTGGTCAATATATTTCATATATATTGTCCAAATAAATTTTCTTTACAAGTTTTCTTGGTATGTTTTTTATTGCGAATAATCAAAGATTTTATGTATTGACTTGAAAAGTCTGACCAGGACCATGAATAGGGGAGGAAAGTTATATTCATAAAGTAAAAATGGTTTAGAGTCGTACAAACTTTACCAAATCTGATATGAGACAATCTTAATGAGACTTTTCGAAAAAGTAAAATGAAACAATCTTGGCGGACGAAAGCAGTAATATTTTAATGTAAAAAATACTTGCTAAAAATATACATGCCTTCAAATTATACTAAGATAGTTTATTATATACATATGCATGTATATAATTTGTTTCATATAAATAGTAAAATGAGAATGGATTTAGTTCATAATTAATACAATGAACAGTTTGATGTTATACATTGAAATTAATGAACACTTAATATATGAGCTGAGTCAACAATTTGATACCATGTACCCATAAAAAATTATATGATGTACGTAGTTCAGCCGTTGCACTGTGCAGCTTAGAACTGTTAACGAACCGAACTTTTATCGAACTATTCGAGTTCGAGCTCGGTCTTGAATCTAACGAGCCAAGCTTAACGAGCTTTTGAACTCGAACCCGAGCTGAGTTTTAAGTTCAAAAAATTAATCGAACCGAGCACGAACATAGTAGTATTCGGCTCGGTTCGAACTCGATCCTATCGAACACCCTTAAATTATAAATATAATTTATATAAATGACAAAATTTAAATATAATTAGTATGATTTTATGAATTTAAATATGATTATTAACAAATCGAATACGTGTCGAATCATTCGAGCTCTAGCCTATTAGCGAGCATCGCCTAAAATTTTAACTTCGAGCATATTTATCGAGCTTATCGAGCGCTCGGATCGAACATCGAACGCCTATCAAGTTGAACACGAGCCTCATTTGTAAAGCTCGCCGAGCTTCGAACTCGAACCCGAAACACCACTAATTCCTTATCGAGCCGAACTCGAGCTTTGGGTGTTCGGACTCTACAACCCTAACCCGACCCACCTAACCCGTGGGTTAAACGGGTTGGCCCGCGGGCCAATATGTAAAAAAAATATATAACAAAAAAAATTAAAAATAATTACCCGGAAGTATATATTTATATTAGTAAGTAGTAACAAAGGAAATATAAGAAATCAAAATACTAAAAATTCAATACTTGTTAAGTTTAATTAAAAAATATTAAATACTAGTTATACGAGAATTTGAAAACTATAAGAGTGTATGCGACAAAAATACTCATTGTATAAAAATAAAGATCTACATAACCTTTTGATTAATTATTTGTAAATAATGATTACTAATTGTTAAATATTGTATCGAACTTCACATAAAATATATGTTTCAACATTTTATTTGAAAATTTATTATAGAAATAAATATTGTTTTGCCATGGTTGTAATTTTTATTTGTAATTATAATAATATTGGTAGTAAAAGGACAATATTTAAGATAATAAAATTTAAAACTATATTTTTGTATATTGGCCCGCGGGCCAACCCGCAACCCGGTGGGCCAACCCACTTAAACCCACAACCCGTGTGGGTTGACCCGTGAAACCCGTGAACTAAATGGGTCAGAAATTCGCAACCCTAACCCACCAATAAATGGGTTTAAACGGGCCAGGCGGCCAGCCCGTGGGTTTCGGCCCATTTTGACGGCTCTACTCTAGCGTCATACTTTCCTCTAACCCAAGAAGAAGAATGTCAGTTCTGATTCTTCTAATTCAAATTTGTTTAGGCCTTCCTTCTCCTCTCCTCTCCGCCTATTAGAAAAACAATACATTCATATAATTTCGTATTTCAAAAAAATTATTACTCCCGTCCTACAAAATTTGGTGTTATTGACTTTTCTTGATCAATGATGCTCAAATTTAACCAATGATATTATATAGCATGAAATTATTAACAATTTGGAAATTATATGAAAATGTTCTTTGGTTTTTATTGAAAGTAAAATGTTCTTTGTTAAAAATACTTTTAATAGATAAAATTAATTTCAAACAACACCAGAAATAAATTAAAAGTTCAAATTTAAAAATAAAGATTTAGTATTATGTTAAAATATTAACTCTTTAATTTTAAATTGAAATATTATTATTTTTCCGTTGTAAATGAAGCACTTCAAATTTATAAATATTAATTTTAGTCTTGTTGCGTAATTTTGACCACATTGTTTCATTTTTTGAAATAACATTCTTTGATTTCATTTAACCTTAATAAAATTAAATTCACTGTTTTGTAATCTTGGGCTATATATCATCATACAAAATACTACCTCCGTCCCAAAATGAACTTCCCATTTCGGATTACGATGCTTGATCGACGATAAAGCAACTCGATCCCTGTTCATACTCAGATTACTTTTAGTAAATAAAATTTTCATATTGAGAAACTACATTAAAACCGCTACAAAGGCCGATAAAAAAATAAAAATTTGATAAAAATTTGATATATAAAACATAAGATTAAGAGTAATTTAAGTTGGCCATGTGAATAGTGACTGTGAAGTTCATTTTGGGACGGAGGGAGTATGTAATTTTATAGTGCAAAGAATGCAAAAAATGAATATTTTTTTGCATTGCAACACATGTTTTAACACTTTTTCGAAAGAATCTTAAATATATAGTAAAGTTTTAAAATAATATCTTATACTAACAATATTAAATTGTGATATAAAAACAACAAAAGGGAGAATTGGACACATTTACATATTTAAAATTTTTATTTTTATATTTCGACTTTATAATTTATTTTTGGTGTTTTTTGAAATTTATTTCAATTTAAAGCCAATAAGGATAAATTTGCTCCTTTATAAGAACATGATGAATATTTTGGCACATTTTTAAAAGTCAGGGATATATATGAACTTCAACATATATTTCAGGTGTATATTTGTTCCGAAAAATAGAACAGAGATATATTTGTACCGACACCCATATTTGTACCTTTTCCCATATTAATATAATTTATTTCGCGTATGACTGTAATGGGTAGGTAGCTTAGTGTATGACTGTATCATTTGATTTCGTGTAGCTTAGAATTAGTTTCTTCTCCACTTATAATAATAAATATAAATAGGTGAGTTGAGGCGGTGGGTGTTAGTTAGCAGGCCAAATTAAGCATAAAAAGTGAGTGTTTAATTTGATAGGGCGGGCGGGCATGAGTGAAAGTAATGAAACTTCGCCGTCATTAACCCCTAACTGCAGCTGGGTTCAATTCTGTCAACGCAACGCACAACCCACCGCCACGGGGCCCATCAGCTCACCGTCTAACGGGCTGAGCCCCGACGGCCGGGTGGCGAAGCCAGCCCGACGGAGGCCCAGGGCGTCGCGGCGGACTCCCACCACCGTTTTCAACACGGACCCCTCCAACTTCAGGGCCATGGTCCAACAGTTCACCGGCGGCGGTCTGGGTCTGCTTCCGCCTCCACTGCCGTCCCCGTTTTCATTTCCCGGCGGAACGGCTGCAGCAGGATTGGGGTTCAGGTTCGGGCCGCCGCACCAAGTGCTGGAGAATCTTATTAACTTTCCTCAGAGGGCCGCGAGTAATCACAGTATGCATTTTGAGGCGGTAGCCGGCTCCTACACGTCGCCGCTCATGACGAGCAGCGGCGGCAGAGCTTATGATGTTCACACACAACCTTTTGTGGGCAGGGTTTCATTTCCGTCACCTCAACACGGAGGGTCTGCCTCTTCTTCTGGCCTCGAATAAGATCGATCTAGCGGCTATATATGACCTGATCGATCAGTTGAGGTTTTTATATCTAGGTCGGCCGGCCATGCGTCGCCGGCCGGATCTCATATATATAGGAAGCGGTTCCGATAAGAACGGACTCCCAGGAGAGAAATGAGAACGAATCTGGACCGTTGGATTATATTATGTGAAACTGAATTGGGCATTTGGTGAAACTGAAATATGCATTTGATGACATTGAAATGTGCAGAATAATAATTTAAATTCAAGTGTGCATTAGATGAAACGGAAATGTGTTGACTAAAAGGTACAAAAATAACATCGCATCGTACCTTTTATTCTGCACATTTCAGTTTCACATAGTGCACATTTCAATTTCACTTCATGCACAATTCAACTTCACATAATGCCACTGTATCGTACCATTTGTGCTGCACATTTCAATTTCACCTAATGCAAATTACAGTTTCATCTCATGCACATTGAATTTCACTTTAAGTAAATCTAACGGTCCAAATTCATTCTCATTTTTCTCCTAAGATTATGTTCTTATTTAAACCAAAACCTATATATATATAATAAGGATCAAATGAGAAGAGTGCTTGTCGTAAGAAGTGAGAATGCATCTGGTGCGTTCATTTTAAGACCTGTGCATCAGATTAGCAAAAAAGTGCACGGGAAAGTGCAAAAAATATTAAAAAAGTGATGCTAGACGCGGTGGCATTTCCGTAATTAATCGGAACTTTTCTGTCATCGCAAAAAGTGCTTCAGATTAGCAAAAAAGTGAATCAGGAATAGATAAATGTGTAACTTCTCACTTTTCAGGTTAAGAACATATATATTCTTAAGGTTTTAGTTTCACACTGGCCTAGCTATATAGATAGATTGTACGACCGGCTGGTACTATTCTTTTCAATTCTTTTAATTTGGAATGGATTATTATATAATTTGAATTGCAAACTTTGATCGACACAAGGATTAAGCAATGACAATAAATGATGCTTGCTTTTTACACTTTTGCCCATCTTTCTAAAAGTAGATGCATTTAAGTTAATGGAGAAAAAGTAAAAGTAAGGGTAAACTTGTCAATTTATTCTTATTTACATACCTAAAATAGAAAGTGAAAAACCATTTTGGGACAACCAAAATAAGAAATTTTGCAAATCAAATTGGAACGCATGGAGTATTCATTGATAAGTTTTACTAGTTAACATTAGAAATTACTCCAAATAAGACTAAAACTATACCGAAAATTCAAAATAGGACTTACTATGTTTTTCTTTTCAAAATAGGACCATATTAGGAGTTTTTTCCCGGAATAATGCTAATTAAATAAATTATTCCCGAAATACTGTCGGATCAAGAATAATTCCCAAAATACTGCTGGAATTAATCACGGTTAAGGAAAGCCGCCACTCCAAGTGGCGGCTCTTGTATAACTTCACAAAAGCCGCCACTCCGAGTGGCGGCTCTTCTCTTATAGTACAAAAGCCGCCACTTCAAGTGGCGGCTCTTCTCTTACGGCCCATTTTGTACATATATAAAACGCAATATGTTTCAAAAAATTGTTTAACTGCCTTCCCGATTGAATTTTGAGCTGAAATTTGGTATGCATAAAATAAACTTGATGAGGAACATGCTCACAAAAATTCATCAAAAAAATTCACCGGAAACACCCTCTAATGGTGTTGTCCGCGGGGGGTTCCGGTCAGGACGTCATGACAAAAGAATGGTCCAGTCACCTCAGTTTGAGGTGGTTCCCGGTGGTATGTTTTGATAAAATTTTTGTGTATGTTCTTAATAAAGTCTAGTTCAGTCATACCAAATTTGAGCAAAACATTCAATCCGAAAAACTGTCAAATGATTTTTGAAAGATAACTACGCCGGATTATACATATAGAACGCAGCTATCTTTAAAAAAATCATTTGACTGATTTCCCGATTGAGATTGGTTCTGAAATTTGATATGGAGTAACTGCACTTGATGAATAACATACACAAAAAAACTCAGCAAAACATCCCACCGGTAATCACCTCAAATTGAGGTGGCCGGACCACCCTTTTGTCATGACGTCTTGACCGGAACCCCCCGCGGACAACACCATTAGAGGGTGTTTCCGGTGGAATGTTTTGATGAAATTTTTTGAGCATGTTCCTCGTCAAGTATAATTTATGAAACATATTGGGAAGGCAGTTGAACAAATTCTTGAAACATACTGTGTTTTATATATGTACAAAATGGGACGTAAGAGAAGAGCCGTCACTTGAAGTGGCGGCTTTTGTACTATAAGAGAAGAGCCGCCACTCGGAGTGGCGACTTTTGTGAAGTAATACAAGAGCCGCCACTTGGAGTGGCGGCTTTCCTTAACCGTGGTTAATTCCAGCAGTATTTTGGGAATTATTCTTAACCCAACAGTATTGGAAACATACTTATTTTTTCATTCCTTTCTTACCCTTCTTTTAAATATGAGTTAATTAAATTCTTAATTCATAATAAATTCGAAAAAAATTCAAAAATTCGTAGAAAAGTAATTAAAAAATTATAAAATATTTATAAAATAAATTTTTTTAGAAAAATATGTTTTTTAAATTAATAAAAAAGTAAAACTCCATAAAAAATTAAAACAAATATGCATGCCTTTCCCACCGCCTGTACTACCTCCCTGCACCACCATCTTCGGTCAGTGAAAAAAATGTCATTTTTCCTAAAAACTGTCATTTTTCTGAAAATGCCAAAAACATTACATATTTCTCTTTGAGAATGCCAACATTTTCATTGTTTTCTGCCATAAATATGGCATTCGTAATGAACTTAGCAATTTCCCCCCTCATAACTGGAGGTAGTGGTGCAGAGGCGGCGGTGATTTTTTTTTTTTTTTGAGTTTTTTTATTTTTTTTTAATTTTTCATTTTTGAAAAAAAAAATTATTATTATCGAAATATTTTTATTAATTTTTTAGTATTTTTTACGAATTTTTATTATTTTTTATTATTTTATTATGAATTAAAACATTTCAATAGCTATAAGGGTATATTTGTCCAAGACACACATAATTAATCCTATGAAAATATAGTTTATATTTTGGTCCTATTTACGCAAAGTGAGTAACTTTTAGTCCTATTTTGATAATTAACCCTACAGATGAAATTACTCACGATATGATTAAGACGTAGCATTTTTATTAAAGTATGATCATATGTTTAATTTTCCTTAAATAGGACTAAATATTACATATTCACCCCTAATTTAATTAATTAATATGTAGTATAATTAATTGTCATCTCTAGTTCCCTTGTATTACCAAATCCATTTTGTTAGTGGTGGATCAGTCCGATGACGATGACGGAGAACTCCGATGACGGAGGCGGACATGTAGATCGGTAGCGGTGATCTAGGTGAATATTCTGGCGACCAGCAGTTGCAGTCTGCATTTAGAAGTCTATGGACTTTTTGAAAGTTAATAAACTTATCCATGAATTTAAAAGTCAATATAATTCATTCATACAAAAGTCTATGGATTCAAAAGTCCATTGACTTTTTTAAAAGTCAATGAATTAAAAAAGTCCACGACAATCCATATTCAATACACCCCCCCGTAAGTAGGGGTGGACTCGGGTCCGGGCCGGGTCCGGGTCGGGCCTAGGCCCGGGCGGACCGGCGGTTCAAGAATGATGGACCCGGGACCGGCCCGGGTAGCCACCGGGTCCGGTCCGGGTCCGGGTCCGGGCCGGGCCGGGTCGGGCCTCCGGTTTGGATTTTTTTTTTGCTTTCCTAACCCCCCCTCACCCGCACCCTCCTAAACACCCCCAAACTCATCCTACCCATCAAGCACAACCCGGGTGGAACCCCAAAAATGAAAAAAAAAAAATAAAAAAAATTCAATTTGGCCCGGGCCCGACCCGACCGGGCCGGTTCACCAAAATTGAGACCCGAGCCCGGACCCGGCCTAGGCCCGACCTGGACCCGAGAACCGGGCCGGTCCCGGTCCCGCACAGTAGCGGGCCGGGCCGGTCCACGGGCCGGGTGGCCCGACCCGAGTCCAAGCCTACCCGTAAGTATTAGCCACACAAATCATTACTCGGAACATCATAAAAAGCCAACTGTGGATATTTTATGGAACGCGCTACTAGTATTGACTATTGAGAATTAAGTGCGCCGAAAAATGATCAAATGACATGACAAAATGATTAAAAACACGTCTCCCTCTTTCACTAATAACACATTTATTTTAATATAAATATTTTTTAAATCAAAACGATATAGGCTAGTAAAAAAACTAACAAAAATAGTATCAACTTGAATTATAAATATTGAATGCCTATCAACGTTTTTAAAAAATACCTAAAAATACCTAAAATTATTCGAGGTGCTATTTGGAGCCTAAGTGAGGATGCGGCGCCCGGCCCAGATGGTTTTGGAGGAGGCTTCTATAAGGGGTGATGGGATATCATTGAAAAGGATGTTATTATGATTGTTCAAGAGTTTTTCTTGGGTCTGCCAATTCCGAAAGGTGTGGCTAGTGTGAATATGGTGCTTATCCCTAAAAAATATATCCTACTTTCTTTGGGGACTTTAGGCCTATATTTGTTTATCCACTTTTCTTTGTAAAATTAATACAAGGATTCTTGCATCTAGAATGTCTCTTATTATGCCCAAAATCATTTCAAATGAGCAATCAGGATTTATGAAAGGTAGAGAAATTCAAAACCATGTTTTGGTTGCTTTAGAAATGTTGCATAACCTGGATAAAAAGTAAGAGCGTCTAATGTGGTGGTCAAGTTGGATATTGCAAAGGCATTTGATAGAGTGGCATGGAATTTCCTAGAAGCTATTTTGGGGAAGTTTGGCTTTGCTAATCATGTTATTAATCTGGTTATGGGTAACCTACGGGCTACTCATATCTCAGTCATTATTAATGGTGAATCGTTTGGTTTTTTTCAGCCTCTCCGCGGAGTTAAGCTAGGTGACCCCCTCTCCCCGCTATTGTTTATCATTATGTCTGAGGCATTCTCTAGGGGGTTAAACCAGTTGGATCTAGAAGGGAGATTGGAAGAGCTACCCATATCTCACATTTGGCTTTTGCGGATGATCTCATGATTTTTATGAATGGGTCAGCTAAGTCTATTAAAAACTTTAACAAGTTCCTCCAAGTTCACCAAAAAGCTACTTGACAATTAATAAATAAGGGTAAAAGTTGTTTTGTTCTTGGTAAACATACAACTCGAGGCAGATTGCTAAACATTGGGCACAAGTTGGGCATGAAGGCTTCTAAATTGCCTTTTAAGTATCTGGGAGTACAGATACATAAATGTATTACAAGGCTAGCGCACTGCAACGAGTTGATGGATACTTTTGATAAAAAAGCTGACATGCTGGAGGCAGAAAAATCTATTGCAGGGAGGTAGACTAATTCTTATCAAACATGTACAAAACTCCATTCCTGTTCATGTTCTAGCAGTCATTGCAATCCCAAGGGCAGTCATCAACATGATCAACAAAAAAAATTCTAATTTCTTCTGGGGGTTCAAAGATAATAAGCCTAAATACCATTAGGCTTTTATGAGGAAACTATGTAAGCCTATTGAAGTGGGAGGGGTTGGTATTAGATCTATTTCTGATATTCAGAAAGTCTCTACCATCAAGCTCTGGTGGCAATACCAGAAAGAAAAGTCCATTTGGTCGCAACTGATGCAATCAAAATATGGCAAGAGAAATTTGGGAGATGTTAATGTTAGAGATATTTTTTATTGTGATCCATTGTATTTTATAAAGCCTAGTAGAATAATTTATTAGATAAGCTATTTTAGGTAAAGGCCACATTCCTAAAGGGAATGGGCCTCTTTATTATGGAAGCCCAATGCTTGTAACCTAGCATTCTACAAAGGGCTATAAAGTATAAATAGACCCTATGTAGAATGCGTAGGAGAGATTTTTTGAACATAGAAGGGGCTTTTCATTCATTCATCCCTGCGCATACATAGAATAGGCTACGAAAGTTTTTACGCTAATTTCTCTTCATCATTCTGTAAAACTTCGTGGCCATCAATGAAAGCTTCCATTACACCAATACACATCCATCTTCATACACATTATGTAGTGTAGATCTTCGGGGACCAACAAGTGGTATCAGAGCGGCCTTATCGACCGGTTGTAGCGAAGAAGATGAAGCTTGCGCCAAACTTCATCGCCTGTTTCTTCACATGAGCGATTGATAGATTAGCTTTGTTTGTTGATTTTGCAGGAAAATGTATGAAGGATTATATATCTGTGATTGCTAGAATCATTCTCTGTATATCTTCTCAGCAGTACCATCGGCGTACAGGTTAAGCAGAGGAAGAGCGATTCTGCAGAATAGCGCATCTGGCCGAGGAAGACACTTAACTCGCTTAACATTTCATGCACGAATCTCCTATCCTGCACGATAGAGGTTGTGCGTAAAACATAGGCGTGAAGTTCTCCCTGCGCTATTCTCAAAATCTCTTGTGAGCTATTCTCAAAATCTCTCGTGAGCGATTCTCAAAATCTCTCGTGAGCGATTCTCAAAATCTCTCGTGAGTGATTCTCAAAATCTCTCGTGAACGATTCTCAAATTCTCTCCGTGCGCCAAAGTTGCTTGAGCCATTTAAGAACTGTCGTGCGCCATTTGCAAAGTCTCGTGCGCCACTCTCAAAATCTCTCGTGCGCCATTCACTTCGTGCGAGATTGAGACATTCTTCTACGCGCCATTCTTCGTGTGCGAGATTTGTAGCCGTGCGAAATTTTAAGTGCTCAGACATGCAGTTGCGCGCTATTCTCTGTGTGCAATATTTTCAAGCACCTAAGGATACCCTTTTATGAACCTTCTGCTAGAAGAACTCTACAAACTAAGACAGACTTTAAACAATCAACAGATCAGCTCGATCCAAAAGATGGATGCTCTGTCAATCGGAAAAGACACTAGACCCCCAATCCTAAGAAGAGGAGAGTACAATGTTTGGAAGAACAGGTTCCTTAACTTTCTCGAAAGCAAAGATCAATCCTCTGGTTTACTGGATTCTATCACTAATGGACCTGCTCAGTTACTGATTGCTATTGAGAGAAATGAAGTTAACAACCCAGCTATGGAAGTTGAATTGTGACAAAAAACCGTGGATGAATATGACGACGAAGATAGAGCTAGACTGCGTGCTGACTTGCTGGCTAAGACCTATCTTCTTCAGGCTATACCAAATGACATCTATATGCAGATTGATAGCATGTCAACTGCAAAAGAGATGTGGGACGGAATTTTCAAGATCATGCAAGGAACTGAGATAGGCGTCAAAGCCAAGAAAGCAAGCACCTTCACTGCTTATGATTCTTTTAAAGCTAAACTCAGAGAATCACTTGAAGATACGTACCTCCGATTTCTTCAGCTAATTAATGAAATGAGGAAGATTGGAGTTCACAAGTCAAACATGGAACTAAATGTGAGATTTTTGTCAGCTCTAGGACCTGATTGGAAGAAACTTTGCTCTCAGATAAGACACACCAAAGATCTGGATGATATGGACATTCATGCTGTGTACAATACCCTTTATCAGTATGCTGAAGATTTTTCTGATTATGTACACACTATCGTGATGGCTGAAAAAGGCAAAGATGCAGTTGACAAGCTGGCGGATACACTTGCACTTATGCTTGATAAACCTTTCAAATCCGGATCTAAGAAAGATAAAATGAAGATTGAAGAAAGTGAGAGTGCTGATAGTGATATCGGGTTCTGGGATGAGACTGAAAGTGATGATGAGCTTCGTGACTTTCAAAAGCAGATAGCACTTCATACTTCAAGGTTCAACAATCAGATATTGAAAAAGAAGAACTCCTCAAATAACAAGCTCCGCAAAACTTCAACCAGCAACAATAAGAGAAAAGAATGTTCATTTGAATCTTCTGAGACTGGAAATGCTAAGGATGCTCCAAAGTGCTTCAATTGTGGGAAGACTGGACATCTGATGAAGGATTGCAGGATGCCAAAGAGGAGGAAAGACGCTGAATATTACAAGCAGAAAATCAATCTGAACAAGAAGAAAATGCTACTGGCTATAGAAGAAAGGAGTGATAAAAACGCTCTCATGGCAGAATAGGACCATTGGATGGATGATTCTGATGATGAAGAAAATCTAGCTTTAATGGCTATTGTTGAAAATGAAGAAGAGCAGACCACTGTTGCTGATAAAGATGTAGAAAAGACAAATTCTTCTGTTGCTGATTCTGTGGTTTCTCTCACTGCAGAAAATGTGGACGCAAACCGCGAAGTAAGTACCTCTAATCCTTTTGTTTATTCTTGCTCTAGAACTGACACACACGACAAAATTAAGGAGCTAGAAGAGAAATTTGATAGAGCCTATGGTATCTATAACAAATTGAGAGAAAAGCAGACCTGCTCTAACATTAAAATAATCAATTCAGAGAAAATAATTGCTAAGCTCACAGCTGAGAACAAAAGATTGAGTGATAGTGAAAAGGAACTTAAGGAGAAACTCAGAGTCTCTGAAAAGGAAAGAATCAAGTTTTTTGGTGAAAACAATTTACTCAAAGAAAGAAAGGGTGCTCTTTATTCCAAAATTAAAGAACTCGAAGACCTGTTAGCTCAAAGGGGCCAAACTGACCAGACCGTTTTCCTTAACCAGCCTAAGGACACTAGTTTCTACAACTCCAAGAAGGGTCTAGGTTTGACTAATCCTCAGAACTTGAAAAAGGTCGATTGTATTCAACTCTATGATATGAAATACATGAGATTTGGATTAACCAAACTTATGGCCTTCACTGGAGCTGAAGAAACGAATGCCCTCGAGGATGAAAAGAGAAAGAACAAGTCTGGTACCGAGATCCCTTTTAACTACACAGAATTGAACAAAAGTTACCAAACCAAAGAACCCCCTTTAACTCATGCTGATGAAATCTTGACCTACCCTCCTGAGAAGGAAACTGTGAAAGAAAGAGAGGAACCTTCCACCTCAGAACCTGTAGTCAAACCAGCTTACATTCCACCTCTTGTGAGAAAGTTTGCTGAGTTAAAAGAAGCCTTTGATAAAGAAAAACAGGTTCTTGAACAAGAAAAGGAACAACTTCTTAAAGAAATATCAATTTTGAAAACATCCTCTCAGTCCTCCACAGTTTCTCAAACCTCTTCACCTTCTTCCTCTGAAAAATCTTTTGAAAACTTCATCGATAGCAGTAAGACTTCTCCCGCTTACTCTCAGTCTCCTTCTCCAATAGAGAACCAAGTGAAGAAGAGAGTCGAGAAAAGTGGAGAGTGGATTGAAGAGAAAATAAGAAGAAGGAAGAGAGAAGAAGAGACAAGAGTAGTGAATAAGAATCAGCGAGCGAGTGCACTTTTCTATGTCAAAAATAAGTCTAGATTGAGCATTAGAGAGCCGTTTGCTAATCATTCTAGTAGTATTGTTCCTAGGATTTCACTTTGTGAACCTTCGACTAGTTATGATAGTAGAGCTGCCTCTAAGTTTTCTCTTTCCAAGATATCTGTCACCAATCGTTGTACTAGTTGTGTTTCTCTTAATTGTGTTAAGTTAATGAAATGCTGTTATTTTGAGTCCAATTCCACTGATAATGAAACTGGTCCTGTGAGTGCTAAGAAAAATTTGAAAAAACCAAAGACTGACAAAACAACTGTTGAGGGGAAATTAAAACTTTCATTCTCAAAATATCCCCTCAAGGTTAATTCAGCTAAACATCTGAAAAGACTCTCACAGGAATCAATTTTGAAGGATCATATATCTGAAATCTCTCTTGCTCCAAAAACAAAACAAATATGGGTTCCTAAGGCTGAGGCTGGTCAATTAAAATTGAAAAACGATTCTCAAACAGTCAGCCTGGGTTCCCAGATTAAAAGAAAATTGAAACAGTTGCTTACTGTTGATAAGGAAGGACCCATCTTCCGATGGATACCTAAGCGAAACTAATCTGTTTTGCAGGTCAGTCATGTGTGGCATCTTGATTCTGGTTGCTCGTCACACATGACTGGACAAAAGGAACTCTTGAGAACCTATTCTGAAAGATATGGAGGACATGTGAGGTTTGGGAACAATGCATCTTCACCCATACTTGGAATAGGAGATGTCATTTGTGAGAGTGTCACGATCAGGAATGTGTCATTTGTGCAAGGACTGAAGCACAACTTGCTTAGCATTGGCCAATTTTGTGATAATGGAATGGAGGTGAGATTCCATGCTAAGCAATGCTGTGTGATGGATATCAACGGGAAACCACTATTAAGGTGTCAGAGGAAAACCAATCTCTACACCATTGATCTTAAAACAGTCCAATCTCCCATATCCATCTGTCTCTTGTCCAAAGCATCTCAGGAACAAAACAATTTATGGCACAGACGTCTCTCACATTTGAATCTACTTGCAATCTGTTCTCTCTCCTCAAAGAAGCTTGTGAAAGGAATGCCTGTATTGAAGAACTCACCCAATCACCGCTGTTCTGCTTGCCAATTGGGAAAGATGAGGAGCGCATCACACAAATCAAAGCAATTTCCCTCCTCATCTCATCCCCTGGAGCTACTACATATGGATCTGTGCGGTCCGATGCGTGTTCAAAGCATCAACGGATGCAAATATACTTTGGTAATTGTGGATGACTACTCACGCTACACATGGACCAAGTTTTTGCGATCCAAGGACGAAACTCCAAATCTGATCATGACATTCATCAGGACCATACAGAACTACCTACAGCATAATGTGAAAATAGCCAGAACTGACAATGGGACAGAGTTCAAGAAAAATGAGTTGGCCGATTTGTACGAAGCTCAGGGAATTACTCAACAGTTCTCTGTAGCTAAAACACCACAGCAGAACGGTGTAGTAGAAAGACGGAACAGGACACTGGTGGAAGCAGCTAGAACTATGCTGATACAGTCAAAGCTTCCTCACTTCATGTGGGCTGAAGCTATCAACACGGCTTGCTTTACTCAGAACAGGACAATGATCCACAAAAGATTTGACAAGACCCCCTACGAGATTGTGTTCAAGCGACTCCCAAACATCGCCTTCTTCCGGACCTTCGGTTGCAAATGCTACATTATGAATGACAGAGATGCTAGGGGGAAGCTTGATCCAAAAGCAAATGAAGGAATCTTTATTGGATATTCTACTAACTCAAAAACCTACAGAGTATACTTGAAAGATAGAAGAACCGCCATGGAGAGCATCAATGTGAGCTTCTATGAAATGGCGGACATGGCTTCTGAGCACTTCCAGTTTGAACCAACAATCTCTGATGAAAGCAAGGCTCAATCATCCTCTGGAATGAGAAAACAGGAAGACAAGGAAAGATCAGATGAGCAAGTGATACTGGACTCTTTATTTGAGCACTTCTACAGCCCGCCACATGCATCACCAGGCCAGTTACAACTGCTATAAACACTCAACCTGCCTTGTTACCTGCTCCCACAGCAGAAGAATCTCAAATTCCTGTTCAGAACGATGATGAGCATATACAAGACCAAACACCATCCGATCCTCCTACTCCACAGAATAAACAACCAGAGCAAACTACTGAACAAGAAACTCCTGAGACACAGCAAAGCAACGAGTACACTGACCCTGGTCAACCAATCATACTCCACTTCCTCTCCCTCACGAGAGAAGATGGACGAAAGCACATCCACCAGAGCTGATTATCGGTGATCCATTAAAAGGAGTCAGAACTAGAGCCGCATCAGTCAATGAATGCTTATACTCTTGTTTTCTAAGCCAGAAAGAACCTGCAAAGATGTCTGAAGCATTGGCTGATCCGGACTGGATTGTTGCGATGCAAGAAGAGATAAACCAGTTTGAAAGACTGAAAGTGTGGACCCTAGTGCCACGACCGTACAGAAAAACCATCATCGGCACCAAATGGGTATTCAAAAACAAGAAAGATGAAGACAGAGTGATAATCAGAAACAAGGCCCGCCTGGTAGCAAAACGATACAATCAACAAGAAGGAATCGACTACGATGAAACCTTTGCACCAGTGGCGAGAATTGAGGCCATCAGACTATTTCTTGCATACGCCGCACACAAGAGCTTCACCGTATATCAAATGGATGTCAAGACTGCGTTTCTCAATGGAGAGCTGAAAGAAGAAGTTTTTGTTGCACAACCTGAAGGTTTTGTTGATCCTGAACGCCCTAATCATGTTTATAAGCTGAGAAAAGCCCTGTATGGACTGAAACAGGCACCGAGAGCCTGCTACGAAGCACTATCAGATTTTCTTGTGGATTCAGGTTTCTCGAAGGGAAAGATTGACCCAACTCTCTTTATCAAGCGACACAAGGGTGACATCATGCTGATACAGATTTATGTGGATGACATCATTTTTGCCTCATCAAATCCAAATTTCTGTCAAAAGTTCAGCAATCTGATGCGCACCAAGTTTGAAATGAGTATGATGGGGAAGTTGAGCTTCTTTCTCGGGCTTCAGATCAAGAAAATTCCAGACAGAATATTCATCAACCAGTCCAAGTACATCCACGACATGCTTAAGCGCTTCAAAATGGACAGCAAGTCAACGAGGAAAACCCCCATGTCTCCCTCACAAAAGCTCGACTCTGACCCTTCCGGGAAACCAGTCGACACCACCAATTATTGGGCTATCATCGGTTCCTTGTTGTACCTCACATCTAGCAGACCGGACATTGTCTTTGCAACCTGTCTCTGTGCACGATTCCAAGCAAATCCTAAGGAGTCACATCTGAATGCAGTGAAAAGAATACTGAGATATCTGAAAGGAACAGTTAATATGGGCCTTTGGTATCCCAAAGAATCAGGTTTTGACCTAGTGGGATACTCAGATGCTGATTTGCGGGTTGCAAACTGGACAGAAAGAGTACATCCGGCGGTGCACAATTTCTTGGTGAAAAGTTGGTGTGCTGGTCCTCTAAAAAGCAGAATTGCGTGTCCACTTCTACAGCTGAGGCAGAATACGTCGCGGCTGCTAGTTGTTGTTCACAAATACTTTGGATGAGGACACAACTGAAAGATTACGGATTCACATTCCCACACATACCGATCTATAGCGACTCTCAAAGTGCAATTGCCATCACGTGTAATCCAGTTCATCACTCACGGACGAAGCATATTGACATCAGATATCATTTCATCAAGGATCACGTTGAAAAGGGCACCGTGGACATGTACTTTGTGTCCACGGAATTACAACTGGCTGACATATTCACAAAGGCACTGGATGAGAAGAGATTCAATTTCCTAATCTCTAAGCTGGGGATGCTGAACCAGAACGAATGAGTAACTCTGAACTGTGTGTGTGCGTGTGATTTCATTTCATTTTAAAACATTAAAAAAAAACAAAAAAAACATATTTGCATTTTTATTTTTTTTATGCATCTCATTTTTTTTCACATGCATCATTTTTTTAAGTCAATTCTTCAATGCATAAATCAAGGGGGGGCTTTTTCAAAAACATGCATAAATTGAGGGGGAGTCTCACAAAAATATTCATTGTCAAGAGAGCAAGTGTTGAGGGGGAGCACTTTGAAAATAAAAAAAAGAGAGGAAAAGGCCTGGCCCGTTAAAACTTTTAAAGTTCCGGGCCTAGCTATTTAAACTTCAAAATCACGCATACCTCCTCTTCACTCTCTCTCTGCGGTGAAACGATCGAACTTCACTCCTCTCTCAAATCGAAATCGCTCATCTCCCCTGTTAAGCTTTCAAGGTTTCGCTCATCTCAAAATAAAAGGGTAAAAATTGTTTCTCAATCTGTTACTATCTAAAAGCTTCACAGGTCTCCAATGGCGAACAGATACAACGAAGACGACAAACAGGCCTGGTTTCGCGATAAGGCCATGCGCGAAACCCTTTATACGATTTTCCTTGTGCGCGATTTCAGGCTGAGAGTGATTTCAGCCTGATGCGCAAAACAGACCTAGCGCGATTTTGAACTGATGCGCTAAACAAACCTAGCACGATTTTGAGTTGATGCGCCAAACAGACCTAGCGTGATTTTGAGTCGATGCCCCAAACAGTCTGTGCGCAAAATAGGTTCTGTGCGCGATTTGGGGCTGTGCGCAATAAGGTCATGCGCAAAACCCCCATGCAAGATTTTATAGATGCGCCAAACAATTGAGATGCACTATTCTGGTCTGGTGCGCGATACAGGGCATGCGCGATGAGATAGGGCTGCGCTATTTCAGCCCAAGCGTAAAACATAAGTGTTCGGCCATAAAAAATTTTCAAAGTCCAGGCCCACTTTGGCTTAGTGGGGCCAAAAATTCTAAGACCCGGCCCAGGAAACATCAAACCCAAAGACGGGCCCACATTTTGAAACAAACCGGAAACGTTCAAAGGGCCCACTTTCAATAAAATTTTACAAACTCCAAAAAAAATACAAAAAAGGGGGGCCCACATTATTTAAAAAAAGTTCGGAAATGTCAAAGGGTCCAATTTAAATAAAATTAAAAAAAATTAAAAAAACACACAATAAAAAAACAAGGAGCCCAAATTATAAGCGCCCTAGTGAGAGTTGAGAGCTGTTTCTCTCACTAGAAATCTTCTAGGTTGCTCTACTACTTCCGGCACTGCCACTCGCGGCGGTCGCCGCCGCCGGAGCCCTCCTGACTCCGGTGGGCTTCATGGTGCTTGGTCTAAGGATTTTTGGAAATTAGTTCGTGGGTTGTCGGATTTAACGGCGATTTGATGAGCTGTTGAGTTTCTTCGTTGGAGAACCTTCTGGTTCGTAGCTGGAACGAACACCCTAGCGTGGTGGACTCATTGCCCGCACTGAGTGACGACAGTGAGAAGTAATTGAATTATTGACGGAAAGGTGTGGCGAGTGGTCTGGTGCGCAAAGGAGTTCCTGCAAGGCTATGTACTGGTTTTTGGGTGGTTGGCCGACTCGTGGCTAAGGGCGGTGGAAGGTGGGACGGCCATCGTTTCGAGGACGATGTTGTGTCATTTGGGTTCTTCATGCCGGAGAAGAAGGTAGGAGTTTATCCCTTCGTGAATGAGGGCGCTCCAACTTGACTCTCCCGTCTGGATTTTTATGGTGTTTGTTGACGTATGGGTTTCGCCGGAGAAGACGACCGGCCACGGGGAGTTGGAACCGCCCATCGTTGTGATTTTATCCTACTGTGGTTTCCGGCTACAGTCATTCCGCCTCAAAACGCTGTCTACCAACGTCGTTGAGGGCTGCCGGGGCTCAACGGGGGTGGGGAGTGGAATGAGGACCGTCGGTTTGGTTTTGGTTACTGTTCCCGTTTGGTGTATTGTTTGTTATGCGTCCGGTCGCCGGTCGCTGGAAAGCCTGGGGTCGCCGGACCAGGTGGGGCGCTGGGACAGGGGGTGGGTTACGCTATTGGACAGCCTGTCATGGTTGACCAATTTTGAATTTTGAAATTCAATTTGGCTGATGCGGCACTGGAGTTTACGATGGTTAACCCTAGCTCGCAGGCAGCTGGACTGGTTTGGACTTGGGCCTTAGATGCGAACTGGGCCTCGCTTTTGACTTGTTGTTGGACTGCTAACTGACGCAGGGAAGCTCTTTGATGTAGAGAAGGGTCTACTTTTGGGCCTGGACTGGTGGAATTGGTGGACATGAAGCCCTTTGACTCGATTTTGCTAATGGGCTGGCCTTTTATAGACTAGTCCTTTTTGGTTACTGATTTTTGTGATACGAGCCGGGGCCTGTCCCGTACCGTTTTGTTATCCAAAAAACTTCTCTCTCTCTCCCCCGGCTGTCGTCGGGAGGGGGGGATACGGTACATACTATTTTAGGTTAGCTTGCTAGCTTAGATAGTTATTTTTGATCTTTTTGATGCATTGTACTTATGCTATTTTCTGGATATATATATTTACAATTTATCCAAAAAAAGGGGCCCAAATTATCAAACCCTGATCACAATAGAGATTAAAAGGGTCCAAATAAGAGCTTAAGTTGTGAACTTAGCTACCATCTTTGATCAAATGCTCTAATCCGTTTATCATTTTCGGATCGAAATGACAGCTATTCCCAAAATCAGACAGATCTATCCAAGGGGAAACTGGTACGCTATCAAAGAAAACAATCCCAAGCTGGACCCAGAAGTGTTCACATGCCAAGATGAAGTCGTCATTGCTATTCTGGAAAGCCCTAAGCAAATCTGCTGAAGTACCAGAAGTGTATCTCCAACAATTTTGGGGAAGACTCAACAAAGTCCTTGACGACGAAAACGAAGAGTTAGATGACGAGCTGACCGTCACTATCATGAACACTGAGGTCACCATCAACAAAGATCTGCTGCACCAAGCTCTCCAAATCCCGGAAGAAGATCACTATGACGAGCTGACATCTGAACCTGAAATGATGGCCGATATGCTCAAGCTAGGCCATGCTGCACCAATCAAGCTAATATCTGATGTCAGACCGGGACGCTTACCAAGACCGTGAAGGACCATGCTTGCTATTCTCAACAGGTGCTGTAAGGCCAAACACACTGGCTTCGACAAGTGCAGTATCTACCTTCTGACCATCTTCCACGGCATCACTTTCATGAAGAATGTTGGTCCCGGTTGTACTGGATACAGTCTAGAGGGGGGGGGGGGGGTGAATAGACTGTATTGGTTTTTAGTTTTTTTAAACTAAGTACCAGATTTTACAGAATAGCCTGTTCTGTTGTCAGAACAGACTGGCAGCGGATAAGGTTCTGTTAGGGGTTCTGTTGATTTAGCCTCAGAGAAGCAAAGGCAGTAGGCCTTCTGTTAACTCGTAGGACAAGTTCTGCTGAACACAGATACCGAGTCTAAGGAGTTAGACAGTTCTATCTAAGTGCAAATATTAAAACAGTAAGTAAATGACACCAGGGATTTTTATAGTGGTTCAAGGAACAACTCGTTCCTCTAATCCACTGTTCCACTAAGCTTGTAAAAACGACCGTTTACAACGCCTTAGTCCTAGCACTTAAGAAGCTCTCCACGTCTTCTTCAAGCCTAGATGTCTCCTGGGATGCACTGCCTGGCTTCCTTTAAGACTGGTCCTTTCACTGAGCTTCCCGGAAGTATCACCACTTCACTACTCCAGTTATTTGGACGTCCTTCTTGTAACAAGAAGAGTTTCTGTTGAAACAGGGGTTCCTCCAACTTTCTTCGTTACAAAAGATTTGTAGATGAAGTGCTTGAAGTTGTTGAAGAACTGTTGGAATCTTGATCTTGTTGGATTTGATGATATGAAAGTATATTCTTTCCAACTTGTGTCTCTCTTGTTGAGGATGAGGAGTTTGAATCTCAAGAGGACCTTTTTGCCTTGAATAATTTGAATGTGTTTTTCTCGCAAAGAATGTAGTGAAGTTGGCAAAGTTAGCAGAACAAAGTTATTCCTTTGTTCTTCGAAGAGTATCCTTTATACTTAGGGTTGTCTTCCCGTTGGAGGTGAAGGAGGCCAACTGCATTTAATGCGCGTGTTGTTGACTTGACCGGTTGGACCCACTGAATTCGGCGACTTGCTATTTTGAGAAGATTCTTTCCAAAAGGTGGTCAATTATTTGCTTTAAATATCTTCTCGTACGTATCAGCATTAAATGAGCATTTAATGTATGTACTGTAGCTTTTCCGTTGAAGTCTTCTAGCCGTTAGAGAATCTTCCGTTGATTTCGCCGGCTTGGAGGTAAACTTGAACTTCTCTAAGTGTCAAGCCTTATGGTCTCTTTATCAGATGTGCACCAGAGAAGGTCATGAGCACTTCTGTTGCAACGGATGACAACAGAGGGTCTCCAGTCCTTCTGTTCTGTTAGAGGCCAACAGAGGACCTAAGTGCTTCTGCCTAGGTGAAGTCCAACAGAGAGTCAGGAGGACTTCTGTGAAGGCACTATCACCAGAGGGCCAAAAGGGCTTCTGTCTGGGGGTCTTCTGCCAGTCGACTATACTAGAACAAATACAAGGAAAATTCTAATACAAATTTTCTAAGGGGTAATTTAAAAAAAAATCCTATAGCATCATCAAAATCTAATTACATTTATTCCTTACAATTTCCCCCTTTTTGATGATGCCAAAACCCTTTAACTATTTCCAGAGAAGTGCCTTCACCATAAGAGATTTAAAGTAAGAGACTTTTCATTAAAATCTTGGTGGGCAGCTTAGCATAGGAAGATAGTAAGAGTACGGTACATTCAGATAGCAGTTCAAAAAGAAACAAGTACCAGAATAAAATAAAGTACAGTAAGCAACAAGGAGTATAGAAGTAACGAGACCTTAGAAGGAGCAGAGATAAGCTTTTATTAGATCAAGAGTTTTAAGAGAAGTTTAAAAGGAATTACAGATTCTCCCTTTCAGCTTCAGCTCTGGTTCTTCGATCTTGTTCTTTCAGGCTCTTAAGTTCAGTATTCACTTCTTCTCTTATGCCAGCCAAATTTCCTGGTGCTTGACAAGAGGACCAAATGGGAGAGAGCTTGCAATTCAAATAGTGAAGTACTCCCTCATGTACATCCTTGCCTGGGAGTACTCTTTTGTGAAACCAATATTCAGCTTCTTCCAAGGAACCACCATGTCTGACCCTTATATGACCGTCTCTGTCAAGATAGAGATTCTGTCTTTGAGCAGGGATCATCTTCTGTTGTATTTCTTCAAACTGCGCTCTATCAATCTTTTGAGAGCCTCCAAGCCTCCACTCAGTTAAGCTCAAGGGCTTCTTCTTCTCGGTAGAACCTCTGCGAGGAGAAGAAGGTCTTGGAGTGCCAGCTTCTCTCTTCTTCTGTTGGGAGGCCTGGAAGTAAGGGGTAGGATCAATATCAGATGAGGGTCCAGTAGTTGGCCTAGGAGGCAATTTCTTCTGTTGAGGGTCCTTTTCCTTTTCCCCCTTTTTGGCATCATCCAGGTCAGAGATCATCATAGCAATCTTCTGGAACTCTGTTGCCTGGGAGATGGCAATCTGCTCAAGAGCTTCTGGTAAGGTTTGAGTGACAGAAGTCAGACCTTCTATCAGGTTCTGTTGACGATCAAGAGCAGACTTGATGTCCTGAGAGCTAGCTTCGAGGAGTATCAGCTTCTGATATCTCTCTTGATCCTTCTTGATCAGGTTGGCCACTTGATCTTTGTGATCATTGTTTAAGAGTTGTAGCTGCATAAACTTCTCAGCAGATTGGTCTTCATACCATTGTACAATGTCAAGGGACTCTGTTATATCCTTGAGTTGTTTATTCTGCTTGTTGAGAGTCTGAGATTAGGAGTAGAGAACAGAGTTGACACCATCAACTTCTCTGGCAACAACATCAAGTTTTGCAGATGATGATTCCATGAAGGTGACCAGTGTCTGAGTCAGAGCTTCAACCTTCTCTGAGATGTGCTGAAGTCCAGCCTCAAGATGATTATGTACAAAGGTGATATGTTCATGGTGCTTAGTGTTGATCTCAGCCAGTTGATCCATTCCATCAAGCACTTTACCACCAAAGTCCTCAACTGCAGTGACAAACTGATTGAAGGAGATTTGGGGCTTAGCTTCTTTGGATTCTGCATACCCGGGCATACCTAGACCTCTTGACCTAGGCATAGGAGGCCTTCTGGATTGTTCTTCATTCTGGGGAGGGGTCTTCCTCCTCTTGGAAGTAAGGTCAGCAGCTATGGAGGAAGTGAGGAACCCATCATTATCACTAGTAGATGAATGAATCTTGAAGATAGGTTCCTTGCTAGGAGTAGAAGCCACAGAGTGTAGAGGGGAGAGAGGAATGGCTGCATCTTGTGGTGCAGACTTTGGAGAAGAGGGGGTTGGAGTTCTGGATTTCTTGGTAGAGGGGTTTTCCTGTGGTGTGGAGGTTGGCGTGAGGGAGCTTTCTGTTGTTGTGGAGGAGAGGGTGGAGGTGATGGTGATCTGGATCTGTTTGAGGGTTGGGGTTTGCAGGGAGAAGGGTTTTTGGTTTTGGGTGAAGAGGTTTTCTGTTGGGGAATAGGAGGGGTTTTCTGTTTAGAGATGGATTTTTGTGAGAGTGATGGGGATTTCAGTTGAGGTTGAGGTGAAGTGATTTTAGGAGAGGGAGGGGGAGAAGGAATGGTTGTAGGGATTACCTCTAAGACGGTTTTTGTGAACAGAGATTCCCTCCATTCTTTGACAAGCTTTTCCATGACCAAGGGTAGATCATTTGCAGTAGAGGGTTCCCCTTCTCCATGTGCACTATGTCGAAACTTGATCATAGATTCTTTCCTTTTCTTTTCAACCAGCCAATTACAAAATCATCCATCTCATGCTCTTGAAGAGCCTTCACATGGTCTTCTGGTGATTCTTTGAACATAAGAGCTTTTCCTTGGTGTTTCTCCTTCTTTTTCTGTAGGACTGAAAGAAGGAAGTTTTTGTCCAGGCATTGTTCCACATCTTCTGTGTCAGCCCATCGAAGTACTTTTTCTTCCTCAGAGATGAAGTGGGACAAATTTTTAAGCAGGTCAGTGAGAGGTCCCACTCTCCACTTTCTCCATTCAAGAACCCTGATGAATTGCCTATCTGCAGAGTTTGAGGTTCTGCTAGCTTCTTAGTGTTCTGGTGAAGAAACCACCAGTGGTTGATCATCTGTAGAAACAGAAGGAGAGAGGTGTGGTTCCCCCTGAGTAGTGGCATCCTGCACCACTACTTCCTCTTCTGAGTCACTTGACTCAAACACAATCCGCTTGCCCTGCCAAGCGTTTCTGTTGGGTTGTGCAGAGTGAATGGAGTCTTCAAGTTCCTCCTGAATGAAAGGGGTCATCACCCTGATCTTCTTTGCAACTGGTGAAGCAGAAGGAGTAGACTCTGTTGGAGAGGGGGAAGGCTGCTTTCTCTTGATCACAGCCTTCTTAGCCACTAGCTTGTGGACTTTGACAGGAGTGGTCTTCTTCTTGAGGACCTTCTTGACCACCTTCTTGATCAAAGGCATTTCTTCTTCAGAATCCGAAGGAGTAGAGGGTTTTTGTTGCTTCTTGGTAATTTTCTTTGGCTGAACAGCCTTCTGTTGTAGCTTTTCTCTGTTGAACTCAAGAGTTCTCAACCTTTTCTGCTCTGCCTTGAGAGCAACCTTCCTGTCACTGGAGGTGTTGAGGAAGAGCATCTTGGTGTAGTCAGCATCAATTGGGTTCCTCAACCCAATTCTTGCTTTGAGCATTAGCTCAGACAACAGAAGTCCATAACCCATGGGGGTTCTGAACAGTCCAATCTCCCTATCCTTCTTTTTGATGAAATCAATTAGGGATTAAACAATTACCTGTCCCCAGTTGGTGTTCATCCCATGATGAACTGCAAAGACAGCCTTTGCATTCTGAAGAGTCATATCATCTGTAGAGGTGCTCTTGCTCCAGACACACCGGTGGAAAATGTTGACCAACTTCTCATAGTCACTCTGAAGAAGATTCTTCTTCATGTTCAACTTGGGAATCTCAGCAACTTCTGGTCTGCAGTAAAGCCGGATGAACTCATCCACTGTGACCTTGACACTGTCTAGGGCAATGAACCCTTCAGTCTCCTCTTCTTGTGGATTCTCCATTACGCCAAAGAGGGTGTTGATGATTTCTGGGGTGAGGGCGATGTCATCCCCGTTGACCTTAGACCTAATGGTCTCGCCTTCATATGTAGCGTTGAGGTAGAACTCTGCTACATCCCTTGTGCTGTAGGAGTTGAAATGGAATCCCACCACTTTATCCAGCTGGGAATCCTTCATTCCCTGGATTATCTTCTCCATGGTTTCATGATTGGCGGCCAGTTCTGGGAGTGCGGAGAGGTCGCAGTTCATCCCAGTGTAGATGTTCTTGACTAGAAGTTCAATTTCTGCTTGGGTGAGGTCGTTAATGTTGATGAAAGCCATTTCTGAAAGTTCTGAGAGTTTGAGAGCTAGAGAGATATGAGATTATGAAGGTTTGAGAGTAGAGGAAGCATTAGCGGTTTAGTTTAGAGAAAATGGTATATAAGGGTTTGGGTTAATGGACGTTTGAGATTATTGGTAGTTTCGAGGTTTCAGTTTAATGCGAAAGGGGGCGCAGTAAGTATAATGCGGCTATAAAGCCGTTTTAAGGGTAAAGGGGTAAAAGACCTTTAATAAGTTACCAGGTCACCCGTTCCTCGAAATATTTCTAAGTTCACAACCTTCTGTTGGATAAGTAAGAAGGTCTGCTGTCGATGATGTTCTGATGTGCACTGAGGTTCTCTGTTCGAGATGAAGAACAGAAGGGGTTCTGTACAAGGGTTCTGTTGACAGAGAATCTACAGCAGAGAGTCTTTCTTTCAACTTTCTCTTGGAATATCATCCATCATTCCCAATTCCTCTCTTAGCTTGTTGAACCTAGCCTCAGGTAAAGGCTTGGTGAGAATGTCTGCTAGCTGGTCTTCTGTTGACACATGCTCTATGCATATGTGCTTCTTCTCAACATGATCTCTGATGAAGTGATGTCTGATCTCAATGTGCTTTGTCCTCGAGTGAAGAACTGGATTCTGAGTGATGGCAATGGCACTGGTGTTGTCACACAGCAATTTGATCCCCTTTGCTTGAATTCCATAGTCCTTCAGTTGTTGCTTCATCCAGAGTAACTGAGCACAGCAACTCCCAGCTGCAATGTACTCAGCTTCAGTTGTACTTGTTGAGATAGAATTCTGCTTCTTGCTAAACCAGGAAACAAGCCTTCCTCCTAGCAATTGGCAGTGACCAGAAGTGCTCTTTCTGTCTAGTCTGCAACATGCAAAATCTGAGTCAGAGTAACCAATTAGTTCAAAGTTACCTCCCTTGGGATACCATAGGCCTGCATTTGGATTTCCTTTGATATATCTGATGATTCTTTTTGCAGCACTTAGATGGCTCTCCTTGGGCTTTGATTGGTATCTGGCACAGATTCCAACAGAGAATGATATGTCTGGTCTGCTTGCAGTCAGATACAATAGAGATCCTATTATTCCTCTGTATGTTGTAGCATCTACATCCTTTCCTTCATCATCTGGTCCAATTCCTTGAGAAGTGTTCATGGGAATCTTTACTGATGACTTGCCTTCCACTCCAAACTTCTTGATCAAGTCTCTGGTGTATTTCCCTTGATTATTAAAGATTCCTTCTGGAACTTGTTTGACTTGTAGTCCTAGAAAGTAGCTGAGTTCTCCCATCATACTCATTTCAAATTGACTCTGCATCACTTGAGAAAATTTCTTGCACAGTTCTGGATTAGTACTACCAAATATAATATCATCAACATATATTTGTACTAACAGAATGTGATTAGCAACAGAGATTTGAAATAGAGTTTTGTCAACCTTTCCCTTGGTAAGCACATGGTTCACTAGGAAAAGAGACAATGTGTCATACCATGCTCTGGGAGCTTGCTTAAGACCATATAGGGCCTTTTTAAGCTTGTAGACACAAGAGGATTGAGTAGGAATGACAAAACCTTGTGGTTGTTCCACATAAACTTCTTCTTCAAGATCTCCATTTAGAAATGCACTCTTGACATCCATCTGGTAGACCTTGATGTTGTTGTAAGCAGCATAGGCTAGAAAAATTCTGATGGCTTCAAGTCTGGCAACTGGTGCAAAGGTCTCATCAAAATCTATTCCCTCTTCTTGGAAATACCCTTTAGCTACCGGCTTTGCTTTATTCCTTACAATGTTGCCATCTTCATCAGCTTTGTTCTTGAATACCCATTTGGTACCAATGACATTCTGGTGCTTTGGTCTAGGAACAAGTTCCCATACTTTGTTACTTTCAAACTGAGTAAGCTCTTCCTGCATTGCATTGATCCAATCTGAATATGCAAGAGCTTCTTCCACAGTCATGGGTTCCATTTGAGATATATAGCAGGCAAACATTGCTTCTCTTCTTGATGTGGATCTGGTTTGAACTCCACTTCTGATTTGACCAATCACTTGGTCAGGGTGATGATCTCTTAACCATGTTAGATCAGGTTCTGTCAGCTGTTGTCTTGGTCTCTCCGCTTCCTCATCTTCAGAGTCTTCATCTTCATTCAACAGAAGGGGGTTTGGTGCAGGTGTTGAAAACATTGGATTAGCTGCAACCTCTTCTGTTGGTTCAGGTATTCTATCTTTGATGTTGACTTCTTTGAGGGTATCTGTCACATCTTCAACAGATGTGCTGTGATCAAATTTTACATGTATGGATTCTTCTACATGTAGAGTTCTTCTGTTGAGTACTCTATAGGCTTTGCTAGTACTTGAGTAGCCTATGAATACTCCTTCATCAGCTTTCTCTTGAAAGACCTTCAGATGTTCCTTTCCATTGTTGAGAATGTAGCATTTGCAACCGAACACATGAAAGTAGCTGATGTTTGGTTTCCTTCCTTTCCAAAGTTCATAAGGAGTCTTCTTGTGATTCTTGTTGATCATGCTTCTGTTCTGGGTGTAGAATGCAGTGTTGATTGCTTCAGCCCAGTATCTCATTGGTAGTCCAGATTCTGCGATCATTGTTCTTGCAGCTTCTTTCAAGGTTCTGTTCCTTCTTTCTGCTACGCCATTCTGTTGAGGGGTTCTGGCGGCAGAGAGTTGATGAAAAGTTCCATTCTGATCACAGAAGTCTTTTATGACTTGGTTGACAAATTCAGTTCCTCTGTCTGATCTGATTGTCTTCACTTTCAAATTCTTCTCAGTCTGAAGTTGCTTTAACAGAGAGGGCAACTTCTGAAGAGTTTCATTCTTCTTTGTTAGAAAGATAGTCCATGTGTATCTGGAATAGTCATCCACCATGACAAGTGTGTATCTTTTGCCACTTACACTCGGAGTTTCAACTGGTCCAAATAAATCCATGTGGATCAGATTTAAAGGACTAGTAGAAAGATCTCCAGCAATAGGTTTGAAGGAATTCTTCACTTCTTTGTCCTTCTGACATGCACTGCAGAGGGTCTCCTTCTTGTACACAATGTCTGGTAGCCCTTCTACAATGTGTTCTCTGGCCAGTTTGTTGATTGTCTTGAAATTCAGATGGTTGAGCTTTTTGTGCCAGTCCCAGCTTAGCTTTGAATCTCCTTTTGCTATCAAGCACACACCATCTTTGGCAGTCTTCCAATCAACTACATAGATGTTCTTCTTTCTTGATGCAGTCAGTACCACTTCCTTTGTTGTCTCATGCTTCACATAGCAGATGTCCTTTGTGAATTCAACGGTGTAGCCTTTGTCACAGAATTGGCTAGCACTCAGCAAGTTGAACCTCAGTCCTTTGACATATGAAACATCATCAATGACTATCTGGTTCTTGATCAGCTTTCCTCTTCCTTTTGTTTGACCTTCTTTGTCATTACCTCCAAAGGTAACTTTAGGTCCTTTGCATTTCTGGAACTCTGTTAGGCAACATCTGTCACCTGTCATGTGCCTGGAGCATCCACTATATATAAACCATTCTTGTTCAGAGATAGCTCCAGCACACAGTTCCTGCAAAATTAAAAGAAAGGTTTAGGTACCCAAGCAATGTTGGGTCCTAGGGGGTCATGCAGTCTTGGCAGCCGGTACCACTTTGGTCTCATCAAGTGAAACCTTGGTGGGTGGTACCCATTATCCACCTGGTAGTCATAGTAAACTGAAGTGTGATTCACTTTGGGCAGATGCTTGTGAGGATCATGCTTCTGGTTTACATACTTCTGCATAGCCTTCTTGGTAGGGAAGAAGTCCCATATACTATCAAGAGCAGAGGGGCGGTTAGCTTTGGGCTTCTTAAGTTGACCAGCCAACTTTTTCTGCCTAAAGTTAACTTTCTCTTGATATCTGCCTTTCTGGTGATCATCTCTGACACGGTTATCATGAGTTTGTCTGTTATGGGTTTGTCTTTGATTTTTGGTATTCTGAAAACCTTTTCTGTTGTTAGGTTTTCTGCCAGGTTCATTAATTTTTAAAATGGGTTTCTGTTGAACCTTTATCTTTTCCTTTTCTGGTCTGACTTTCTCATGAATAACCTTGGTGCCAGATACACCAGCATGACAAATGGGGCTAGAAGTCCGTGGTTCTATGACCTTATCAACCATAACAACTTTGGTGCTAGGTTTTACAGAAAGCTCACCGGATTCTGTTGCAACATATCCAAGACCAGAACCGGAGGGTAGCATTTGATCAACATTAACAGCCTTAAGAGAAGTTTGCATTTTCATAAGACTTTTAAATCTGACTTCCAAATGGTGAATATCTCTTATCCTGTCGAGAAGAGAAACATTTTCAGCTTTGACAGAGTCCCTTTCCTTAGTTAAGAGATTGACTTTTACCTCAGTCTCTTTTCTTAAGTTAGAGAGTTCTACTTTCAGCTTACTGTTTTCTTCTTTAACTAAAGAATAAGTTGTCTGGATAGTTCTAAACTCTTCCCATAATGATGACATTGCATCATCATTTAAGGCTGTGCCTACCGAAGAAAAATGAGAATTAGAAGAGGAGGATACCTCATCATCAGATTGGGCCATGAGGCATAGGTCTTCTGTCTCTGTATCTAGGCAACAGAATGCCTCATCAGAATCGGAGTCAGAACTGGATTCTGTCTCTGACAGAGGGTCTTTCTCGACGTGTTCTGTGACAAGCGCTTTTCTTCTTCTGAGATTGTCTTCGAACTTCTTCTTTTCTCCATCATGTCCTTGTCTCTTAGACACCCTTGGATGGGGGCAATCTGCCTTGAAGTGACCAGGTTGTCTGCAGTTGTAACAGAGAAGCTCTCCATGGCTCTCTGTTGGTTTGACCTTCTGGTATGGTTTTCTGCTGGAACATGGGCTTCTTCCATCTTTAGGATTCTTCATAAACTTTTTGAATCTCCTGGCAAAGGCAGCCATATATTCGTCAGATAAAAGTATTGAAGGGTCAAAATCATTTACCTTAGATGTACTGGCTGTAAGAGCTGTAGTGGTTCTCTCTTCTGGCACATCTTCCTTCTCTTCAATCATCTCGAACTCATGAGCTTTGAGATCAGAGATGAGCTTGTCTGTTGGATAGGTCTTCACATCTTTGCTGGCTTGGACCGCAACCACCTTCATCTTCCATGCAGAGGGAAGACCTCTCAATACTTTGAGGTTGATCTCCTTGGTGGTGAGTTCTTTGCCAAGCTCTGAGATTTCTCCAGTAAGGGTGAGGAGCCTATCATACATTTTGGAGATGGTTTCTCCAGGGAGCAGCTTGAAATCATCAAACTTTTTGTTGGCTATGGTCAGCTTGTTATCTTTCTCTTGCTCATCACCGGCCCCAATGAGCTCGAGAGTATCCCAGATTTCCTTTGCGGTTCTGCATTTCTTTATTCTGTTGAAGTATCTGTCATCAATGGATTTGTAGAGGATGTCCTTAGCAATATTGTCCAGGTTGTATTTTCTTCTCTCTTCAGTGGTCCATTCTGACTTGGCTTTACTGATCATCTGGGGTCTGGTGTTGTCAATAGCATGCTCAGGATTGACCTTCTGGAAGCTTGTGAAAGGTCCAATGTCAAGAACTTCCCACATCTCATCATGCAGAGCACAGAGATGTGCTTTCATCCGGATCCTCCAGTCATCAAACTTAAGATCTGAGAACATAAGATTCTTGGCAAGAGAGTGATCCATTATATTAGATAGAAATGAGGAAAATAACAGAAAAACAAGTGGATCTTTGTTCAGTAAAATAACCTAAGAGATTATTAGAACAAGGAGGCTCTGATACCACTTGTTGGTCCCGGTTGTACTGGATACAGTCTAGAGGGGGGGTGAATAGACTGTATTGGTTTTTAGTTTTTTTAAACTAAGTACCAGATTTTACAGAATAGCCTGTTCTGTTGTCAGAACAGACTTGCAGCGGATAAGGTTCTGTTAGGGGTTCTGTTGATTTAGCCTCAGAGAAGCAAAGGCAGTAGGCCTTCTGTTAACTCGTAGGACAAGTTCTGCTGAACACAGATACCGAGTCTAAGGAGTTAGACAGTTCTATCTAAGTGCAAATATTAAAAAAGTAAGTAAATGACACCAGGGATTTTTATAGTGGTTCAAGGAACAACTCGTTCCTCTAATCCACTGTTCCACTAAGCTTGTAAAAACGACCGTTTACAACGCCTTAGTCCTAGCACTTAAGAAGCTCTCCACGTCTTCTTCAAGCCTAGATGTCTCCTGGGATGCACTGCCTGGCTTCCTTTAAGATTGGTCCTTTCACTGAGCTTCCCGGAAGTATCACCACTTCACTACTCCAGTTACTTGGACGTCCTTCTTGTAACAAGAAGAGTTTCTGTTGTAACAGGGGTTCCTCCAACTTTCTTCGTTACAAAAGATTTGTAGATGAAGTGCTTGAAGTTGTTGAAGAACTGTTGGAATCTTGCTCTTGTTGGATTTGATGATATGAAAGTATATTCTTTGCAACTTGTGTCTCTCTTGTTGAGGATGAGGAGTTTGAATCTCAAGAGGACCTTTTTGCCTTGAATAATTTGAATGTGTTTTTCTCGCAAAGAATGTAGTGAAGTTGGCAAAGTTAGCAGAGCAAAGTTATTCCTTTGTTCTTCGAAGAGTATCTTTTATACTTAGGGTTGTCTTCCCGTTGGAGGTGAAGGAGGACAACTGCATTTAATGCGCGTGTTGTTGACTTGACCGGTTGGACCCACTGAATTCGGCGACTTGCTATTTTGAGAAGATTCTTTCCAAAAGGTGGTCAATTATTTGCTTTAAATATCTTCTCGTACGTATCCGCATTAAATGAGCATTTAATGTACGTACTGTAGCTTTTCCGTTGAAGTCTTCTAGCCGTTAGAGAATCTTCCGTTGATTTCGCCGGCTTGGAGGTAAACTTGAACTTCTCTAAGTGTCAAGCCTTTTGGTCTCTTTATCAGAGTGTGCACCAGAGAAGGTCATGAGCACTTCTGTTGCAACGGATGACAGCAGAGGGTCTCCAGTCCTTCTGTTCTGTTAGAGGCCAACAGAGGACCTAAGTGCTTCTGCCTAGGTGAAGTCCAACAGAGAGTCAGGAGGACTTCTGTGAAGGCACTATCACCAGAGGGCCAAAAGGGATTCTGTCTGGGGGTCTTCTGTCAGTCGACTATACTAGAACAAATACAAGGAAAATTCTAATACAAATTTTCTAAGGGGTAATTTAAAAAAAAATCCTATAGCATCATCAAAATCTAATTACATTTATTCCTTACAAAGAACTACGACTACGTCTCGCTGATATGGGATGAAATTTTTGAGCTAGTCAAAGAGGACGAAGACGGACCAGATCAAACACCTTCCCTACATGAGGTGGTTTTCACTGATTGTAAGACATATCTCCCGATCCACTGCAGCGATTCCACGAAGGCTATCAAAGGAGAATGTCTACATATCGTCCGTCCAACGTCTCAAGAAAATGCCCGATGTTCCCAGGCTGGTACCAATGACTATACCAGTGGCTCTTCTACAGTTAGCCGATCCGAATGATCCATCTGTCCGACGCTACTGTGAAGAGCACAACATTATACTCCATATGGCTCGGATAAACCCCCCATGAGCTTACCCCTGGGAGTCAGCCGAGTGTGAGTGAGGGTCCTGAGAGTTCAACCCGGCCACAGAGACCAGTGGCGAGTTAGCCCCATGATGATCAGACTTTGTCTGCTGAGGGCCACACCCGTGCTGAAGAGATTACCTGTGATTCATCAAGCGTAGCCAGAACACCAGACGCTAATGATGAGGACTCTGGGAGCAAGGCTGAGGAAAGCGACAACGATGACGGTGATGAGGATGATGACGACGCGAATGACAGCGCAAGAAAAGCCAAGGAAGCCCCTGCTCTGAAAGGAAGACTCATTATAAGGCTTTCTAGGGCTACAAACAAGGAGGAGTCTCACCAGATCAAAAACGCTCAAGGAGCAACTATAAGTGAGACTCGCTCTAAGGTACATCATGACAACCCCTCCTCATCATCCATTCCAACTCAAAGAGTGCAAACGGACAACGCCATTGCGGACGACATGGCAATATTTGATAGTTGTTCCGACTTCGAAGAAATAAACAGGGCTAACCCCATAGGTGCAGAAACTAATATTTTCAATTTCCGAGTAGAAGACGCAACATCAAGCCCAACTGCGCATGCACAAGCCCAAGCTAGCCACTCTGCTGTCTCTCAACAGGTAGTAGTTTCACATATAGGGGATACTACACCCACCTCTCTGCCTCCTTACGACGCAGGTGAGGATTTATATAGTGGTCTATCGCCCCGGACCACTACCCCTCCTGCTAACCCGATGAGTCTAGGTGTCACACTCCCTACATTTTCCAATTTTTCTAGGACACCTACACTTCTCACACCACTGCACTCAACAGGTCCACTTTACCTGTCAACAACGATCGGAGATACGTCAATGATGATCGGAAGTCCTGCCGTTCAACAGATAACTCAATCATTATCTGCAGGCCACACTTCGGTAATCTTTACTGATGCTGTGACAACGGTTACTACCCCTGTAACCGGACAGCCCGAACCTACCGACCGTTCTGTCATTCTGCAGAGCTTCATGGATTCCACCATCAAGCCATGGGTGCACGAAGCAATAACCGCTCAGGCACATGAATTCATGAACACCCAGGCGCTACAGATTGACACCACCCAACCACAACCATCCACCTCAAACTCCCAACAACAACTTACCCCCATACTTACCCTTCAAACATCCGAACCCTCAACCACCCAACCTCAAACACCAACCACTTCAAGGAGAACCCAGGATACAGAACGCGTGTCCTCCCCTGCAACGACCACACCTCACCCTATTATGCTAGCAAGAATTCTAGCAACCGAAGAAGGCAACCGAATCCTTAGACAAAAAGCCCTTCTTCGCATATTCTTAGAAACCGATAGCACATGCCGTGACAGTCTCCGTGGTCACAAACGTTCGCATGAGGATCCCGATGACTCGTATCCTCATGAGGGGGAGAACAAGAGGCAACGGACACTTGAGCATAGAGCATCAACAAGCCAACAACCCATACATAATTCCCAACCTGAATCCTCAAACAACCAGCCCCCATCCTCCACTCAACCCAACAGCCAAGCCACAAACCTACATATTTCTAGCATGGTCGAGCTAGACAAAACACTCTGAGGCATATCTCTTAGAGATTTTGACCAAGGATGGAGTGGAAGCCCTGAGGTAGCTACTTCGAGTACACCATTTTATTCAGGCCATCAGGAAGAACCTAGTTCTATACTGATGACAACGGGCAATCCATGTGATCCCGGACTTACCTCTCACGAAGCAACACAGATGAATGCTCCCTATGAAGAACAAAGCCTGTCCACCTACAATGAACTTGAAAATATCATGATCGATGAAAGATGGAATGGAGAATGGACGGAATGGGACGAGATCAGACAAGAGGTCGAGCAATATGAAATGCAGAGAGAAGTCTATCTAAGAGACTTATTGAAAACGTGCACTGAAGAACTGATAGAGCTTGAGGAAGATGAACTCAAGGAAGGGGAGAACTACAAAGAAACTCCAGCAGAGCTACCCTCCATTGTCAGAAGAACAGGAGCGCTCTTGCCCAAAGATGAAGACCCATGGGAGAATATCAATATCACTGCCCCCTTTCAAGAGGAAATCCGAAAGCATTTATGGGGAAAGCCTGACAGGATCAAGAAAGTTGATGAACTTAAAGTCCGAGGTCTAACCCATCTCAAAGGTAGACAAGTCGACAGACATCTTCATATGTTATATAATCGATCAACAGGCAAACAACGCGAGATTCTGGAAAATGATCTGAAAACGAGCAAATGTCCTATTTGGAATATTCTGAATGTGTCTAGAGGAGATCATTACGGAATAAAGTATCCAATCTATCAACTGCAAAGAACTGATGGCACAGAGTTTACCTGTCAAGAGAACGATTTCATTATGCTCAAGATGGAAGACATCTATCAAATGTCTATGATCTACAGGAACCTGTCCATCAGAAAGAATAAAGTCCTCAAAGAAGGATATGAAGCAATAAGACGTTTCATGCTGAGGCAAGTCAGAGTTCACGCCACTCATGATCTTCAGATGGCTCTCGAGAACAACATCACCAGAACAAATCTTACAAAGCCAATCTTATACGGACCGGAGCTCGAAGATTTTCCACCGTATGCCACTTTTGGAGATCCGGTCTCTGTCATCTATCTCAATCATGAAGAGAAGAAACGCATTCTATGGATAGCTGACATTGCAAGATACTGTGATGGGACCCTGAAGATCATTAGAGACAAACTGCTTCCACTCAAATCTGATATCGAACAAAGACTTGCTGAAGCCTCTAAAGCTGAAATAAAAGAATTCGACAGAATAACCGCGGAAGGCAATCAATGACAGACTCGAAATGAGGAGAATGTTACGCATGTACGAGCACACCCTAGCATTGCGGAAGAACTACTTCAAAAGGAAAAGGAACTAATAAGAGCTGACAAAGACATTGGATCACAAAGGGTGAGATTGTTAGAGATATTTTTGATTGTGATCCATTTTATTTTATAAAGCCCAGTAGAATAATTTATTAGATAATCTATTTTAGGTAAAGGCCACATTCCTAAAGGGAATGGGCCTCTTTATTATGGAAGCTCAATGCTTGTAACCTAGCATTCTACAAAGGGCTATAAATAGACCCTATGTAGAATGCGTAGGAGAGGTTTTTCGAACATAGAAGGGGCTTTTCATTCATTCATCCCTGCGCATACATAGAATAGGCTACGGAAGTTTTTACGCTAACTTCTCTTCATCATTCTGTAAAACTTCCTGGCCATCAACGAAAGCTTCCATTACACCAATACACATCCATCTTCATACACATTATGTAGTGTAGATCATCGGGGACCAACAGTTAAGCCCACTGATTCCTCCATTTGGAGAAGAATCTGCCAATATGGCGAGGCTGAACCTATGGTGGATAGAAGTAACAACCAGTTAAAGTGGAAGCACACAGCCAATGGTGATTTCACTTCTAGGTCTGCCTACCTGGCCGGGGGGGGGGGGGGGATTTATCAACTACAAACATATGGAACAAAAGACAAATGCCAAAAATTAGGCTCTTTCTGTGGAAGTTATGGCATAATTATTTTCCATTTCCGGAACGATTGACATCCTTCTCAACTGCTTACCCATCTCAATGTCCATTATGTAGATCTGCATGTGCTGAGGCTGACTATGTCCTTCTGTCGTGTCCCTTTGTCAGGTCCATTTGAGAATTTTTTGAGAACACCTTAATTCTAATCATCGATAATAGAGGATACTTTTGTAATTTTATTATTCCTTGATTATTATAAATACAGAGCAGGACACCCTATTTGGGTGTGCTATTATTTCCAATCATTATTTTCATATGGTATAAGATGCCTAGGTTTCCCTAGATTTTTTTTCGTAACCCTACTCGCACGTCAAAGTCATCGCGCCTCCGCCATGGCTTCCTCCTCCGAAGCTGGAACAGCAACCTCAGCCACGCCTACTCCTTCTCTGGCGCCCAATTCAACGGTGCAGTGATAAGTCCGTATTTAGACACGCATTTGATGCGTGTTGAGATTGGCTTTTGATGTTTTCCCTATATTTAAGGTGTTACAAGTCTCAAGTTTAGCTCAAGTTATGTTTAACAGGCGTTGGTTCGAGTTTTGTGTCATTTGGAGTCAAAATGAGGATTTCAGAGTTCGACACCGGTGCTTGAGAAGAAATCAGGATGAGTTGAGAAGCATTCAAGAGTGAATCGAGAGATTTGGAGGTCACCGGGAGGTTCACGATGAAGTTTTGACGACAAGAGAGCTCCAGGAATGGCTACAGGATCAAAATAAGATGAATGGAGCTTGAAATCGGTGATCAGGATGACCTTCTGTCAATCGTTCAAGCATATCTCTTTGTAGAAACATTAATTATACACGATTCAAAGTCCATATGAAAGACAACTTCAAGAAATACAAATCATATGAAGACACCATTATGAGAATCTGAGAGGAAGAAGGTGACAACAGACGATGAAGTCAGATGATCCCTGTTGCGATTTCAGAATGAGACCTTCCACCATATTGATCATATCTCTTGATTAGGTGATTCAAATCCAATTCCGCAAGTTTTGGTGGATATAGGACTTCATTATCTACAACTTTCATTAAGGAAGAATTTCCAAATTCAGATGTTAAGAAGACACAGTTGTGCCCTCAAAACTAGGAATTAGCTAGTGGAACCCAGGCACGGTCGTGCCTGGCAGGCAGGCACGCCGTGCCTGAAGAGAAACGAGGAACGAGCTACTGGAGGCCAGGCACGGTCGTGCCTGGCAGTTCGGCACGCCGTGCCTGGATGCGTTTAAACGGAATGCTTCCGTAGGCACGGTCGCAGGCACGGTCGTGCCTGGCGCCGTGCCTAACCCCGTTTTGTCCTAATTCAGCCCAATTTGCCTTGTTTCCTATAAATATCACCCCCATAAAACTAATAAGGGGGGATGGACTTTAGAGAGCTGATTAAGGACGAAAATTAGAGAGCTTTTCAGCCAGGTTTTTCAATTCCTTAACATTCGTTGTAAGTTCATACTTTTTGATTAATGACAATTAATTATATTCTTCCCAATTCCGTTGATTCTTCAATTATTAATTGCGAGTAGTTTTAATTAGGGATTTGGGGTTGATGAAGGGGTTTATCATGATGTATGACTAGTTTCTTGATGGTTTGATTACATGAATGCCATTTAATTTGTGTTTGAATAATTTAATTGTTATCTTTTGTAATCTGGAACCGCGGCTAGAATTACAATTGGACATAGAATAAATTAAGAGAGATCTAGTTTATTCTATGACACATTCACACACACTTAATCATTCGCTAAGAGATTAGTAGCGATTAAGGGGCCGTAAGCTCGTTCGTCTTGGCAATAATTTAGGATCCTGTCGCATGAGAGATCAGCCTGGTCCCCTAAATTATTGTACACTACGCCGCGAGAGCGGTAAGAACTTAGTATTGATTAGCTAGGCTCAATTAAATTTAATTCATGCAATTAAGTCTGATCTACCAGAAATCTGATTACCCCGGAATCAATCCCTGTTCCCTTTGTCGTTAATTAAGAAGAACCCAAATATTTACTTTTATTCGCTCATTCGCATTAGTTTAGTTTCAATTCAACCAATCAATCTCGCACGACGCATTTATTTAATTTTATTTCTTTTTAATCGCTGAATTTAGTTAATCTTTAATTCCCTTTTGTCCGTCCCTGTGGAGACGATACTCGTACTTTCACCACTATTCTCTTAATCTAGAGATTGAAAAGCTCGCCAGACAGAACCGCAAGGCTCACAAAGAGAAAATTACCATGGACCGTCAATCTTCATCTGGAAACATAGGGTCATCTAGTAATCCTAACCCTACTTCTCAGCCAGATTTCTATCATAACACATCACCCCAATCTTCACCACCAATTTCACCTAGAAACCCTCCAGGTTTTCAAAATTACCGCACTCCGATCTTATCCCAAAATCAGCCTTCACCACAATTTAATCTCCCTACATTATATCATCTTTTTCAAAATACCCCAACTGCTCCTGAAACCAATTTTCAAAACCAAGTTTATGGGATGCAAGGATCAGGGCAGGGTATTCCCGTTTTCCAACTAAGACAGAACCCACTTCCAATCAATCAACCTACATTCCAAAATCAGCCCCATTACCATAATCCGTACCTTAATCAGTTTCAAAACCAAACCCAAGTCCCACCTACTCAGCCACAACCAGCCCCCCAACGTAGACATCAGGCGCCTCCACCAAATCCATATGTACCACACAATAATCCACTCTATCAGCGCCAGACCATTGCAGGGTTCCTCACGCCAAACGTTTCAGAGTATGATAGCATTCAAGTGCAAGGAATTACTGCCAACCGTTACGAGATCAAGCCGGCGGTGATCAGCATGGTATCCAATAATCAATTTGGAGGAGGCCCTACAGAAGACCCAGTGACACATATTACGCGCTTCCTGAGGATGTGCCAGACTTTCAAGATACCTGGGTTAACTGATGATCAGGTGAGAATGATGCTTTTCCCTTTCTCATTGAGGGATGATGCGCAGAGGTGGTTGGACAGCAATCCTCACCATCACCTCCAGACTTGGGACCAGCTGCATAGTGCCTTCATTAAAGAATATTTCCCTACATCAAAGGCCCTGAAGTTGAAGAAGAAACTACAAGAGTTCAAACAGGGATCTCTGGAGACACTGGCTGAAGCATGGAAAAGATTTAAGGTGCTGAGGAGAGCTTGCCCTCAGGGCAATTTGACTGATTGTGAGGTTCTTTTTTACTTTTATAGCGGGCTCAACAATGAAGGGAAGATGATGCTTCGGGTGGTGTAGCCTTTCCTGATTTACCATCCGAGGTGGGGGAAGAACTAGTGGAGAAAATTATTTCGAATAACGCATCCTGGTACAGCGATAGGAGTACACCTTACCAGAAGGCCCCGAGTTTGTATGAGATCAGTGATAATTCTGCCCTTTCTGCACGGGTAGATACATTGGCAAGCATGATGCAGAAGCTCATAACCAGCACGGATGATCTAAGGAAAAAAGTGGAACTTGCTCACTCGGTGCCCAGTGTAAACATGGTAGCCCCCGGTCCTATGAGTCCTTCTTGTACTATGTGTGGGGGGCTCCATTGGCCACATGAATGTAATATGATGGCACACTCAGCAGCCCCTGGAGTGGAGCAAGTAGATGCAATGTATTTTCAGAGGCAGGGCCATTACAACCAACCCTACAGCCAGCAGCAGCAAGAGAATTACGGGCAAGGAAATCAGCAGCAGCAGCATCAGTATAGAAACTATAATCAGCTTCAAGCATCTCAGGCCCCACAACAAGCACCTCAGCAAGGACAAGAGAATTTTGAGAATGTGACTCAGTATAAACTTTCTAGCTTGGAGAAGACACTAGAGCAGTTCATTCAAGTGACTGCGGCTAGAGATCAATCAACGCAGTCAAGTATTCATGATACACAGTCAAGTATTCGGGACATACAAATTCAGTTGGGGCAGCTCACGAAGTCCGTATCTGAGAGGCTTAAGGGATCCCTCCCGAGCAACACCGAACCAAGTCCAAGAGAGCAAGTTCACGCAATCACACTGAGGAGTGGACGGGATCTGGAGCCTGCTGCCACAGAGAAGAAAGTTGAAGAAGTTGATCCAATTGCAGTTGTTCCTGAGGAAAAGAAGGAAGAAGAAAAGAAGAAGGAGGGGGACACAGTCCCAAAGCAACCCGTTCCAGTCAAAGCTTACAATACCCCCCTCCCATACCCGCAACGCTTAAAGGGGAAGAGTGACACTGAGGACTTCAACAAGTTTTTGAACCTCTTTAAACAGGTTCAAGTAAACGTACCATTCATGGAGGCACTGCAACAAATGCCGAGGTACACAAAGTTTATGAAAGAACTCCTCTCTAACAAAAGAAAGTGGGGAGAACTGAAATCGGTGGTGCTGAATGAAGAGTGCTTGGCAGTGGTGCTAAAAGAGATGCCCAAAAAGCTCAAGGACCCAGGTAAGTTCACTATCCCTTGCTCCATAGGAAGTGAGATTTTTTATAATGCTTTAGCTGATTTGGGTGCGAGCATCAATTTGATGCCATATACCTTGTATGAGAAGCTTGCACTCGGTCCGCTTAAACCAACACGTATGTGCATACAGCTGGCTGACCGATCGGTCAAATATCCCCAGGGGATTGCTGAAGATGTGTTGGTTAAAGTGGACAAATTTGTGATTCCGGTCAATTTTGTTGTCCTAGATATGCCCCAAGATCTTGAGGTGCCCTTAATTCTTGGAAGGCCTTTTCTAGCCACTGCTCGGGCCCTCATTGATGTTGGGGAAAGGAAATTGATTTTGAGAGTTGGGGAGGAGAGAGTTACTTTTTGCATGGCCAAACTGGCAAAACAGTCCTGTCAAGTTGTAGATGAGTGCTATGTGTTAGATGTCATGGAACCACCCGGAGAAGAGGGAGGAAAACCCCCACCTCTCAAAGAAACCACTTTCGATCTATTCTTTGATAAAGGGCCTGATAAAGGCTTGGAACCTCCCTTTTGTTGTAATTGTGATCCTCCATTAAATTTGTGGTTTCATGAATTCCAAGTTTTGCGCCATCTGAGGGCATTTGTTGACAAGAGGTTTGATATGTGGAGGACAACTTTTCTAAATGGACGTGTATTTAATTGAGAATCCCATGGGTTAGTTGCGTCGGGCAAACGACGTTAAAAATAGTGCTTCTTGGGGAGGCAACCCAAGCTTATTTCTGCACTTTTGTTTTTGCATGTTTCTTTGTTTTGTGTGTTTTGTGTGTTTTGTTTTTGCAGCTCAGGGTCTTGCTTTGGGGATGATGTGCCGAGGATCACTTAGACTCAGTTTAGTTCTGCATCGACCAGCGCCCTAGGCAAGTTTCTACGACTCTTTTAATCGCCTGTGTAATGTTGACTTGAGTTGAGATTGAGCACGTGTGACCCTTTCCTCTTTACCCGTTGTGCATAGTGCATTTTTGGTCATCGAGGGCGATGCCAAAGTTTAAGTGTGGGGGAGCGAATTGGGCATTCGGGCAGTAGTTGTTACATGTGATTTTTAGAGTTAGCATGCGCAGGTGTTAGTTGTATATTCATAGGAAATTCATGTCAAATTTTTGAAAAATTTTCTTTAAATTGTGTCTTTGTGAGCTCGCTAACGATTGACTGTGCTTTTAGGACACCCTTGAAGTGTTTAGGCTTAAATTGCTTGCAATATAATCTAATTGTTGAAAGGATGAAGTCATTAGTCACCCATTTAATTCATAATTTTTCCATCTCACCTGAAAAAGTCCTTTAGGAAAAGCCACTTTGAACCTGACCATTTTGTTCCATACCCAATCAATTGAGCTCCATAACCAAATGACCTGTGTTCCTTACCCGTGAATATTTCTGACTTAGCCGTGGCATTTAGGGAACTAGGGGATTAATTTGTCAAGTTTTGGGAATTTTTGTAGGAGCCACCTTTGGCACTGTTCCTATACCCCAAATGGGGTAAGAGCAGTCACTTTTTAGGAATTTGATACTTTCGAGGATTGCATTGTAGGCATGGATTCACATTAATAAATGAACTTTAATTGTTATTTTTCCTTGGTGAGGCCGAGATTAGAATGGGGTAATGTCTAGTAAGAATCCGAAAGGTGAAAAAATAATATAGCTAGACCTCTTACCTTGCGAAAAAGAGAATGGGAGCCCGGGTCAAAAAGCGTAAGTGTTTTGCACAATAAGATGAAACCTTGGGTATCTTTCGAAAGAAATGGCGTTCTCGTGCCAACATGACAAGGAAAACTACACTTAATTAATGAACTTGGAGGCTTTAGCAAAATTAGCTTTAGTCCTCCACGTACTTCAAGTATATGTCAAAGCACCAAAGTGCCGCGGCGGTTTAGCTTAGTTGTAAACCATGTCTGCTCTTTGCATAGGTTTAGATGATTGTTCCTAAAATTGTGTCCTTCTGAGTTCCTTGATCCTAAGAATAGCCCTGAAGTTCTTGAATGCATCGAGTCTTTGTTAGATTATTTCAATCTATCAAAAGAAAGGGACTGTCTTTTACAATTCACCATCACTTTCACAAGTCCTTCTGATCAATAATTAGTTTATTTGTGTTATGCTGTCATTACTTCGAGGATGCTGTGGGTACTTCGTCAAATAGTTTAGCTTGAGTACAAAGATGTAGTTTAGGGACGAATTTTCTTGGTTTAGTTTGTCTGTTCTTTGAATATCCCTTTAACTACATGTGCATGCTAATTGTTTTGATTCCGTGTGGTGATTATCGTAAGTCCCGTTGTTCAGTTTGCTTGAGGACAAGCAAAGGCTTAAGTGTGGGGGAATCTGATAAGTCCGTATTTAGACACGCATTTGATGCGTGTTGAGATTGGATTTTGATGGTTTCCCTAGCTTTAAGGTGTTACAAGTCTCAATTTTAGCTCAAGTTATGTTTAACAGGCGTTGGTTCGAGTTTTGTGTCATTTGGAGTCAAAATGAGGATTTTAGAGTTCGGCACTGGCGCTTGAGAAGAAATCAGGATGAGTTGAGAAGCATTCGAGAGTGAATTGAGAGATTTGGAGTTCACCGGGAGGTACACGATGAAGTTTTGATGACAAGAGAGCTCCAGGAATGGCTACGGGATCAAAATAAGATGAATGGAGCTTGAAATCGGCGATCAGGATGACCTTCTGTCAATCGTTCAATCATATATCTTTGTTGAAACATTCAATGTACACGATTCAAAGTCCATATGGAAGACCACTTCAAGGGATAAAAATCATATGGAGACACCATTACGAGAATCTGAGAGGAAGAAGGTGAAAACAGACGATGAAGTCAGATGATCCCTGTTGCGATTTCAGAATGAGACCTTCCACCATTTTTATCATATCTCTTGATTAGGTGATTCAAATCCAATTCATCAAGTTTTGGTAGATAGAGGACTTCAGTATCTACAACTTTCATTAAGGACGAATTTCCAAATTCGGAAGTTAAGTGGACACGGTCGTGCCCTCAAAGTTAGGAATGAGCTAGTGGAACCCAGGCACGGTCGTGCCTGGCAGGCAGGCACGCCGTGCCTGAACAGAAACGAGCTACTGGAGGCCAGGAACGGTCGTGCCTGGCAGTTAGACACGCCGTGCCTGGACGCGTTTAAACGGAATGCTTCCGTAGGCACGGTCGGAGGCACGATTGTGCCTGACCCCGTTTTGTCCTAATTCAGCCCAAATTGCCTTGTTTCCTATAAATATCACCCCCATAAAACTAATAAGGGGGGATGGACTTTAGAGAGCTGATTAAGGACGAAAATTAGAGAGCTTTTCAGCCAGGTTTTTCAATTCCTTAACATTCCTTGTAAGTTCATACTTTTTGATTAATGACAATTAATTCTATTCTTCCCAATTCCGTTGATTCTTCAATTATGAATTGCGAGTAGTTTTAATTAGGGATTTGGGGTTGATGAAGGGGTCTATCATGATGTATGGCTAGTTTCTTGATGGTTTGATTACATGAATGCCATTTAATTTGTGTTTGAATAATTTAATTGTTATCTTTTTTAATCTGGAACCGCGGCTAGAATTACAATTGGACATAGAATAAATTAAGAGAGATCTAGTTTATTCTAGGACACATTCACACACACTTAATCATTCGCAAAGAGATTAGTAGCGATTAAGGGGCCGTAAGCTCGTTCGTCTTGGCAATTATTTAGGATCCTGTCGCATGAGAGATCAGCCTGGTCCCCTAAATTATTGTACTCTACGTCGCGAGAGCGGTAAGAACTTAGTATTGATTAGCTAGGCTCAATTAAATTTAATTCATGTAATTAAGCCTGATCTGCCAGAAATATGATTACCCCGGAATCAATCCCTGTTCCCTTCGTCGTTAATTAAGAAGAACCCAAATATTTACTTTTATTCGCTAATTCGCATTAGTTTAGTTTCAATTCAACCAATCAATCTCGCACGACGCATTTATTTAATTTTATTTCTTTTTAATCGCTGAATTTAGTTAATCTTTAATTCCCTTTTGTCCGTCCCTGTGGAGACGATACTCGTACTTTCACCACTATTCTATAATCTTTTTAAGTGCGAGAAAACTCACATCATGCAGCCTTTGTCAGTCTCCTCTCCAGTGCCCAGTTCCGCTTCTCGACAGCAAGGTTTCAATATTCCGCCGTCGCTGAATTCCTATCGCTTGTTTAACATGCCCGAACCGTTTACATGGAGCTCCATTGGTTATGTTGCGCCTTCCACGGCTGCCCAATTCACGTCGTCCACTGTAGTTTCTTTTTCAACAGGGATAGATCCATCGATTTACAGGTTCTTCTAATAATTCTACTCTCTTTGATTCATTGACTTCACATTTAGCGTTTTCTACGCCTAATGTGACCAATATTGTAACCATTCGCTTGAACGCCGTTGAGGATTTTCTCCTGTGGCGTACCCAATTCGAATCTTTTCTAGTTTCTGATAATCTAGTTGGGATTCTAGATGGTTCCGTCTTGGCACCGCCTCCATTTATTTTTGATAATTTCGTCAGGAGATTCCTAATCCCGAGTATCATCATTGGTTAAAAATTGATCAAACTATTCGATCGTGGATTTTTGCTACTTTATCTCGCGATATTCTCATGGAGGTTCATGACCTCAAGGGTTCGGCTCGTGTTTGGGAATGTCTCCGGACCCGCTTTATGTCGGCTTGTTTGGCTCGCTCCATGGAGCTTAAACGACTTCTTTCGCATGTTAAGAAGAAAGAAAATCAAACCATGGACCAATATTTGTTGGAAATTAAGGTTATGGCGGATTTCTTAAATTTGATTAATTCTCCGGTTAGTAACAAGGATTTAATTGACTACACCATCTCGGGTCTTGGTCCTGAATATGAATCTTTAATTACGGCGGTGTCATATTTTCCCGGCGATGCCACACTTGAATTCCTCCGCCCTATTTTACTTGCACAAGTATAGAGGGTTATTTACCTCCACTCCCAAGAACTCTGACCTGCTCATTCGTTGCTCGTGGTGGACCTGCGGACCGAGGGGGTGCACGCGGCCAAGGTGGTAGACAGCAAGGAAATCGCGGCCAACGAGGTGGCCGAGGGCGTGGCCAGAGGGGACGGGGTCGTGGTTATGGTGGAAATTTTCCAAATCAGTTTCGTAATTTTCCCTATCAGTATGGCTCCAATTTTCAGCCACATTTGCATGCTCCTGTTCACGGCCAACAGCATTCCTATGGACACCAGCAGTTCGGACCTCCATGTGCACCATCTCAGTCAGGAAATTCAGGTGCACTTTTAAGTAATTTTTCGTCTGGTTATTCATACTTTAATCATTTATCTTCTTGTGGTACTCATTGTGTTAGTGCAGGTTTTCCATCTGTGCACAATAATTTTCCCTATCTCCCACATCCAGTTGTTTTCCAAATTTGTTTCTCGCCAGGTCATTCTGCTCTTACATGCTCTCGGTTCACTGGATCTTCTACGCCTGCTCTGGCCGCTATTCTCTCGGGTGAGACAAATGCTGCTATGTGGTATCCTGACTCAGGTGCCTCTGCTCATATGACCCCTCATGAAGGTATTTTTTCTAGTAAATCTCCCTATACCGGCTCTAATAATGTGCAAGTTGCTAATGGTACAAAATTACCTATTTCTCATGTTGGTAACGTTAACATTAATACATCTGGTCGCCCGCTACGTTTAAACTCCGTTTATCATGTTCCACACCTAAAATATAATTTATTATCTATTCATAAGTTGTGTGCGGATAATGATTGTACGGTGGTTTTTAATAAAAATTCCTTTTTTATTAAGGACAATCAGACGGGGGTGCATCTTCTTCAGGCTTCCAATAAAGACCATCTTTTTCCGTTCTATGCTCTTCAGACTACCCTTCTTCCTGGACCAACTTGGCACAAATGATTGAGGCATTGTGGTGATAGAGTCTTAAATACGCTTCGGCGAAAACGTTTTATTTGAGCTTCTAGTAATTTTTATCATGATTGTGTTTCTTGTAAGTTGGGTAAATCCCACAGACTCCCTTTTCAGGATGTTATTCATTCTTGTAGTGGTCCTTTAGAGCTTATTCATTCGGATGTTTGGCAGTCCCCTGTTTTATCTAGTCTTGGTTTTAAATATTATGTTTCTTTTATTGATGATTTTCCTCGTTATACATGGATCTATCCTATGCGTCGTAAATCAGAAGTTTTTCATCATTTCTATAATTTCCAAGTCCTTGTTGAAAATCTTTTGAATATGAAAATTAAATCTTTTCAAAGTGATGTTGGTGGTGAATTTGTCAACACTCTTTTTCAAAATCATTTTTTGAAGAACGGTATTTTATTACGCAAATCATGTCCTGATACTTCTGCTCAAAATGGCATAGCCGAGCGCAAACATAGGCATCTACTTGAATTAACTAGGACCATGTTAATTGAATCTTCTCTTCCTCCTAGTTTTTGGATTGATGCCCTATACACCGCTACTTACATTGTGAATCGCCTACCTACACCACTTTTGAAAAATTTAACTCCGTTTGAGAATATTTTTAATAAAATTCCTGACTTTAATTTTCTTCGTGTGTTTGGATGTGCTTGCTTTCCGAATTTTATTGCCAAGTCTTCCAATAAGCTCTCACCGCGCTCCATTTGTTGTGTGTTTCTTGGGTATGCCCTGAGCTATAAGGGTTATTGCTGTTTAGATCCTTTAACTGGTAGAGTTTATATTAGCCGGGATGTTCAGTTCCATGAAAATTCGTTTCCATACCCCCATGATAAGTTCGTATTAGAATCGCATTTGATGCGTGTTCAAGTTGGATTTTGATGGTTTTCCTAGCTTTAAGGTGTTGCAAGTCTCAATTTTAGCTCAAGTTGCGATTATCAGGCGTTGGGCCGAGTTTCTTTGCATTTGGAGTTGAATTGAAGAAGTTAGAGTCCGGCAATCAGCGCTTGAGAGGCATTCGGGAAGGATTTGGAGGCATTCGAAGAAGATTTGAGAGATTTGGAGGTCATCGGGAGATTCACGACGAAATTCTGATGAAGAACGAGTATTTGGATTGACCTCGTATACATCCGGGAGCGTTTGGAAGAAGAAAACGAAGAAAAAGTGAAGAATACGGTCACGCACGGTCGTACCTGGCGTTAGGCACGCCGTGCGTGCCTAGGAATGAAGCGGATGAGCTACTGGAACCCATGCACGGTCATGCCTGGTAGACAGGCACGCCGTGCCTGAAGAGAAACGAGGAACAAGTTACTGGACGCCAGGCACGGTCGTGCCTGGCAGTTAGGCACGCCGTGCTTGGACGCGTTTAAACGGGTTGCTTCCGCAGGCACGGTCGCAGGCACGGTCTTGCCTGGCGCCGTGCCTGACACCGTTTTGTCCTAATTCAGCCCAAATTGCCTTGTTTCCTTTAAATACCATACCCATAACCCTAATAAAGGGGGATGGAACGGATTTGTGTTATGCTGTCATTACTAGAGGTGTCTAACATCAGGTCAACCGTAAACGGTCGTTTTTACAAGCTTAGTGGAACAGTGGACTAGAGGAACAAGTTGTTCCTTGAACCACTATAAAAAGCCATGGTGTCATTTACTTACTGCATTTTACTTATAGTTTTTATTTGAATTGTTTAACTCTAAAGACTTGGTATCTGTGTTCAGCAGAACTTGTGTTTTGAGTTAACAGAAGGCCAACTGCCTTTGCTTCTCTGAGGCTAAACTAACAGAACCCCCTACCAGAACCCCATCCGCTGCCAGTCTGTTCTGCCAACAGAACAGGCTATTCTGTTAAATCTAGTACTTAGCTTGAAAAAGTTAAAAATCAATACAGTCTATTCACCCCCCCTCTAGACTGTATCCAGTACAACCGGGACCAACAAATGGTATCAGAGCTTCCTTGTTCTAATAATCTCTTAGGTTATTTGCTGAACAAAGATCCACTTGTTTTTCTGTTTACCTCATTTTTAATCTGATATAATCGATCACTCCCTTTCCAAGAATCTTATGTTCTCAGATCTCAAGTTTAATGACTGGAGGATCCGAATGAAGGCACATCTCTGTGCTCTGCATGATGAGATGTGGGAAGTACTTGACATTGGGCCTTTCACAAGCTTCCAGAAGGTCAAACCAGAGCATGCTATTGACAACACCAGACCTCAGATGATCAATACGGCCAAATCTGAGTGGACTACTGAAGAAAGAAAAAAGTACAATCTGGACAACATTGCTAAAGACATTCTTTACAAGTCCATCGATGATAGGTACTTCAACAGGATAAAGAAGTGCAAGACTGCCAATGAAATCTGGGATACTCTTGAGCTCATTGGAGCTGGTGATGAGCAGGAGAAGGACAACAAGCTGACAATAGCCTACAAGAAGTTTGATGACTTCAAGCTTCTTCCTGGTGAAAGCATCTCCAAGATGTATGACAGGCTCCTCACTCTCACTTGAGAGATCTCTGAGCTTGGCAAGGAACTTACCACCAAGGAGATCAACCTCAAGGTGTTGAGAGGATTGCCCTCAGCATGGAAGATGAAGGTGGTTGCTGTCCAAGCCAGCAAGGATGTGAAGACTTATCCCACTGATAATCTCATTTCAGATCTCAAAGCTCATGAGTTTGAAATGATTGAAGAAAAAGAAGATGTACCAGAAGAGAGGACCACTACAGCCCTCGCTGCCAGCACATCAAAGGTAAATGATTTGGAGCCCTCAGTACTATTATCTGACGAATATATGGCTGCTTTTGCTAGGAGATTCAAGAAGTTTATGAAGAATCCCAAAGATGGAAGAAGTCCATCATTCAGCAGAAAGCCCTTCCAGAAGGTCAAAGCAACAGAGAGCAGTGGTGAGCTTCTCTGTTACAAATGCAGACAACTTGGACATTTCAAGGCAGAGTGTCCACATCCAAGAGTGTCCAAGAAACAAGGGCATGATGGAGAACAGAAGAAATATGAAGACAATTCCAGAAGAAGGAAAGCACTCGTGACAGAATAGCTCGAGAAAGACCCTCTGTCTGAGACAGAATCCAGTTCTGACTCTGACTCTGATGAGGCCTTCTGTTGCCTTGATACTGAGACAGAAGACCTATGCCTCATGGCTCATTCTGATGATGAGGTAACCTCTACTTCTGCATCTAGTTTTTCTTCGGTAGGCTTAGCTTTTGATTCTGATTAAATGTCGGAATTTTGGGAAGAGTTTAAGGCCATTCAAGCCACTTATTCCTCTGTCACAGAAGAAAACAGTAAGCTGAAGGCTGAGATACTTGACTTAAGAAAGGAGGTTGAGATCAAAATCAATCTTCTAATTAAGGAGAGAGATTAGCTGGAAACTGAAAATGTTTCTCTTCTCAAGAGAATAAGAGAAATTGAGCCTCTTGAGATTAAGTACAAAGCTTACCAGAAGGCCCAGTCTTCCATGGAAAAGATTTTGCTTGATCAACAAATTGGCATTGGCTTTGGTCTTGGTTATGGCTCAACAGAATCAGGTGAGCCTTCTATAATGCCTAGCACCAGTGTTGCTAAGGCATACAAGGTCATAGTGCCACTGATCTCTAGCCCCATCTGCCAAGCTGGTGTATCTGGCACCAAGGTTGTTCATGAGGAAGTCAGACCAGAAAAAGGGAAGATAAAGGTTCAACAGAAACCCTTTTTGAAAAATAAAGAACCTGGCAGAAAACCTAACAACAGAAAGGGTTTTCAGAATAACAAAAATAAAAGACCATTCGTTAACAGACAACCTCATGATAACCGTGCTAGAAATGACCACCAAAAGGGTAGATATCAAGAGAGAGTTAACTTTAGGCAGAAGAGGTTGGCTGGTCAACTTCAAAACCCAAAGCTAACCATCCCTCTGCTCTTGATAGTATATGGGACTTCTTTCCAACAAAAAAAGCTATGCAAAAGTACGAAAACAAGAAGCATGACCCTCACAAGCATCTGCCCAAAGTGAATCACACTTCAGTTTACTATAATTACCAGGTGGACAATGGGTACCATCCACCAAGGTTTCACCTGATGAGACCAAAATGGTACCAACTACCCAGACACCATGACCCCCCAGGACCCAACATTGCTTGGGTACCTAAACCTTTCTTTTGATCTTGCAGGAACTGTGTACTGGAGCTATCTCAGAGCAAGAATGGTTTATTGATAGTGGATGCTCCAGGCACATGACAGGTGACAGAAGTTTCCTAACAGAGTTCCAGAAATGCAAAGGACCTAGAGTTACCTTTGGAGATAATGACAAAGAAGGTCAAACAAAAGGAAGAGGGGAGCTGATCAAGAACCAGATAGTTATTGATGATGTCTCTTATGTCAAAGGCCTGAAGTTCAACTTGCTAAGTGCTAGCCAATTCTGTGACCAAGGCTACACTGTTGAATTCACAAAGAACTTCTGCTATGTGAAGCATGAGACAACAAAAGAAGTGGTTCTTACAGCATCAAGGAAGAAGAACATCTATGTGGTTAATTGGAAAACTGCAAAGGATGGAGTTTGCCTGATAGCCAAGGGAGACTCAAGACTAAGCTGGGACTGGCACAAGAAGCTTAGTCATTTGAACTTCAAAACAATCAACAAACTGGCAAGAGAACACATTGTTGATGGACTGCCAGACATAGTTTACAAGAAAGAGACCCTCTGCAGTGCATGCCAGAAGGGAAAGCAACAGAAGAACTCTTTCAAACCCATTGCTGGAGATCTTTCCACAAGTCCTTTAAATCTGATACACATGGATTTATTTGGACCTGTTGAGACTCCAAGTGTTGGTGGCAAGAAATACACCCTAGTCATGGTTGATGACTACTCCAGATATACATGGACTATCTTTCTGTCAAAGAAGAATGAAACACTTCAGAAGTTGCCATCTCTGTTAAAACAACTTCAGACTGAGAAGAACTTGAAGGTTAAGACAACCAGGTCTGACAGAGGAACTGAATTTGTCAACCAAGTCATAAAGGACTTCTGTGATCAAAATGGAACCTTTCATCAACTCTCTGCCACCAGAACCCCTCAACAGAATGGCGTAGCAGAAAGGAGGAACAGAACATTAAAAGAAGCTGCAAGGACAATGATTGCAGAATCTGGACTACCTATGAGATACTGGGCTGAAGCAATCAACACTGCATGCTATACCCAGAACAGAAGTATGATCAATAAGAATCACCAGAAGACCCCTTATGAACTTTGGAAAGGAAGAAAACCCAATATCAGTTACTTTCATGTATTTGGATGCAAATGCTACATTTTTAACAATGGAAAGGAACATCTGAAAGTCTTTCAAGAGAAGGCTGATGAAGGTGTATTCATAGGCTATTCAAACACCAGTAAAGCCTATAGAGTACTCAACAGAAGGACTCTACATGTTGAAGAGTCTATACATGTGAAGTTTGATGATAGCACCTCTGTTAAAGAAGTAACAGAGACCCTCAAAGAAGTCAACATAGAAGACAGAACACCTGAACCAACAGAAGAGGTAGCAGATAACCCTGCATTTCCAACACCTGCACCCAACCCCCTTCTGTTGAATGAAGATGAAGATTCGGAAGATGAAGAACCAGAGAGATCCAGACAGCATCTGACAGAACCTGATCTGACATGGTTAAGAGACCATCCCCCTAACCAAGTAATTGGACATATCAGAAGTGGTGTGCAGACCAGATCAACATCAACAAGGAGAGAAGCAATGCTTGTCTGCTACGTACATATCTCAGATGGAACCCATGACTGTAGAAGAAGCTCTTGCAGACTCAGATTGAAACAAAGTATGGGAACTTGTTCCTAGGCCAAAGCACCAGAATGTTATTGGAACAAAATGGGTATTCAAGAACAAAGCTGATGAAGATGGCAACATTGTAAGGAATAAAGCAAGGCTGGTAGCTAAGGGTTACTTCCAAGAAGAAGGAATAGATTTTGATGAGACTTTTGCACCAGTTGCCAGACTGGAAGCCATCAGAATATTTCTAGCCTATGATGCCTGCAACAACATCAAGGTCTACCAGATGGATGTCAAGAGTGCATTTTTGAATGGAGATCTTGAAGAAGATGTTTATGTGGAACAACCACCAGGTTTTTTCATTCCTACTCACTCCTCCTGTGTCTACAAGCTTAAAAAGGCCCTCTATGGTCTTAAGCAAGCTCCCAGAGCATGGTATAACACACTGTCCCTATTCTTAGTGAACCATGGGTTTACTAAGGGAAAGGTTGACAAAACTCTATTTTCAAATCTCTGTTGCTAATCATATTCTGCTAGTACAAATATTGTTGGTCCCGGTTATACTGGATACAGTCTAGAGGGGGGGTGAATAGACTGTATTGGTTTTTAGTTTTTTTTTACTAAGTACCAGTTTTTACAGAATAGCCTGTTCTGTTGACAGAACAGACTGGCAGCGGATGGGGTTCTGGTAGGGAGTTCTGTTGATTTAGCCTCAGAGAAGCAAAGGCAGTAGGCCTTCTGTTAACTCGTAGGACAAGTTCTGCTGAACACAGATACCAAGTCTGAGGAGTTAGACAGTTCTATCTAAGTGCAAATATTAAAGCAGTAAGTAAATGACACCAGGGATTTTTATATTGGTTCAAGGAACAACTTGTTCCTCTAATCCACTGTTCCACTAAACTTGTAAAAACGACCGTTTACAACGCCTTAGTCCTAGCACTTAAGAAGCTCTCCACGTCTTCTTCAAGCCTAGATGTCTCCTGGATGCACTGCCTGGCTTCCTTTAAGACTGGTCCTTTCACTGAGCTTCCTGGAAGTATCACCACTTCACTACTCAAGTTACTTGGACGTCCTTCTTGTAGCAAGAAGAGTTTCTGTTAACACAGGGGTTCCTCCAACTAGCTTCGTTACAAATGATTTGTATGTGATGAGCTTGAAGAGTTGAAGAACACTTGGAACTTTGCTTGAGTTGGAAAAAATATTTTTCCAACTTCTGCCTTCTCTTGTAGAAGATGATGAAGTGTTAATCTCAAGGAGGCTTTTTGCTTTTTGGCGTTTGAATATCTTGTATGAAGAGTTGTAGCAATGTGTAGCAAAAATTGCAAAGTTATCCGGTTGTTCTTCGTAGTGTATCTTTTATACTGAGGTTGTCTTCCCGTTGGAGGAGTAGGAGGACAACTTCATTAAATGAGCGATCAGTTGACTTGACTAGTAGAGCCCGGTAAAGTTGGCGGGTTACTATTTTGGGATAAAGTATTCCTGACATTGCGGCCAATCAACTGCAATTACTCTACGGAGCATGGGGTGCATTAAATGAGCATTTAATGCGCGTACTGTAGCTTTTCCATTCCATACTCCTAGCCGTTGAAGGAATCTTTTAGTTGACTTCCCGGTTCTGTGGAATTCTTCTAAGTGTCAGACCTTCTTGTGTTTTTAACTGAGAGTTGAACAGAGGAGGTCTGGAGCACTTCTGTTGAGGATATATCCAACAGAGACCCAGAAGGGTTTCTGTCAGAGTAAAGCCTAACAGAGACCCTGAGGTCTTCTGTTCTGGAGCAGAGAACCAAAGGTCCTCTGTTTCAATAATGCCTTACGAGGGTCTTCTGCTCTTGGAGCCCTTCTGCTCAGAAGGTCTTCTGCTCTGAAGGCATTCTGCCAAGTCGATTATACTAAGAACTTTACAAATGAAAATTCTAATACATTAAGTCTAAATAGGGGTACTCTAAAGTCCTAATTAATCTAGCATCATCAAAATCTAAATACAAATATTCCTTACAATTTCCCCCTTTTTGATGATGTTAAAACCCTTTAACTATTTCCAGAGAAGTGCCATCACCATAAAGAAAGATTAAAGTTTAAAAACTTCCATTAAAATCTTGGTGGGCAACTTGGCATAGGAAAATAGTAAGAGTACAGTACATTCAGATAGCAGAATATAAATGAAATAAACAAACACAAGCAGAAGGCAAAAAGACATGAATTGAGGAAAAGCACTTCAAAGTGAGAAGGCAGATTAGCTGCTTGCAGAGCTTCTTCTTCCAATCTTTGAAGTCTGAGCAGTTCTTCATTGATTTCTGCTCTGATTTTGGAAAGGTTGCCAGACCTTTGATAAGAAGCCCGAATGGGAGAAAGCTTGCAGTCCAGATAGTTGAGAACACCTTCATGTATTGTCTTCCCTGGGACAATGTTCTTCTTATACCATTCTTCAGCTTCTTCTAATGATCCCCCATACATAACTCTCACAACACCATCTTTGTCCAGATAGAGGTGCTGTTGTTGGGTGGGAGTCATTTTGGCCTTCATATCTTCAAATTGAGCTCTGTCAATTTTCTGAGAACCACCCAATCTCCATTCTGTGAAGTTAAATACTTTCTTCTTCTTGGTGCCTTTCTGTACTGGAGATGGGGGTCTAGGTATACCTGCTGCTCTCTTCTTTTGTAGGGCAGCTTCAAAGTAGGGAGCAGGATCTACTGTAGGCTCAGCAGAGGAGGATGCCCTAGCAGGAGTTCTGTGAGATCGAGGCCTAGTCTGTTGAGGGTCCTCTTCCCCCTTTTTGGCATCATGTAGATCTTCTATCATCAGGCTTATCTTCTGGAACTCTGAGGCCTGAGTGGAGGCTATCTGCTCTAGGGCCTCTGGTAGAGTCTGAGTGACAGAGGTAAGGCCTTCAATGAGACCTTGCTGCTTCTGTATGGCAGAAAAGATGTCTTTGTTATTGGCTTCAAGCAGCACCATCTTCTGATATCTGTCTCTGTCAATAGATAGGAGAGCTTGAGCTTGTTCTTGATGAGCTCTGCACATTTCCTCAATAGAGGTCAGTTGCCTCTCTGTTCTGGCATCAGATTTCTTCAGAGCCTCAAGATGCTCTGAGATAGTGTGGATTGCCTGCCCTTGATCTAGGAGAGTCTGTTGAAAGATAGAGAGTGTTTTGTGGATGCCTACCACTTCTGTTGACAGGGTATCTGTTCTGGCAGAGGAGGAGGCCATGAAGTTGTTGAGTGTTCCTGTGAGGTTCTCAAAACGATCAGAGATGAACTGCATTCCTGAATTATGATTGTCATTCACATGAGCAAGGTGCCCATAGTGTTTATCATTTATCTCTATCAGCTTGTTCATGCCTTGGAGGATCTGTCCACCAAAGTCTTCTGCAGATTCAACAAATTTGTTGAAGGGAATGTTATTCTGTTGTCCATCAGCTGGAGGCATCTCTAGACCTCTTCCCTTAGGCAAGGGATGATGTTCTTGGACAGATGAGAGAGATTCTACAAGCAGTTCATGTTCCAGTTGAGTCAGAGGAGGGGTCTTCTGTCTCTTTGATGTGGCTTTGTAGGATTTGCTGATCATGAATCCATCCATGTCAGATGAATCTTCATAAGATGAATAGATAGGTATTCTGTTTCTGACTATCTTCTTCTTCTTTCTGAGGGAGGGATTGGGGGCAGTAGAATGCCTAGAATGGCCTTGGGGTGCAGAGATGGGGGAGACAGTTGTAGGGTCTGAATCTCTGAGAAACCATACAGGTTTAAGCTTCTCTGCAGGTTGTTGTGGAGGAGGTGATTCTGGTGGAGGGGTTTGATGTTCAGATTCAGAGGATGAAGAGGATATCTGTTGGAGTGAGGGGTTCTGGTGCTGGGGTGAAGATTGAATAGGTGAGGCATTCTGTTGAGGGGGAGATGGTGGAGGTGAAGGTGAGCGGTTTCTGAAGGGAACAATTGCTCTGCAGGGAGATGCAATTTTCTGTTTGGGTGATTGAGGAGGGGTGGGGGTTTTCTGTTCAGGAGATTTAGGTTGAGGGTTTTCTGGTGGAGGGGTTTCTGTGCTGGTGGGAGGTGAGGGGATAAGGGGTTCTGTTGAGATATTAACAGAAGGGGTTGGAGAGTTTACCTCAATGATGTTCTCCTCAAGCAAAGAAGTTCTCCACTCCTTGATATGCTCCATCATAGCTTGCCCTTCTGTCTTGGGTACAGAGGGCTCTCCTGGGTTGAAGTTGGGCTGCACAGAGTCAGTTGCCATCTTGGTGAACAGCCATTCTTCAAAGGCTTCTATTTCTCCATCTTCTAGAGGTTTGACAGCCTCCTCTGAGGGTGAAGAGATGAGAATAGCCTTTCCTTTGTAGCTTGCCTTCTTCTTCTCAAGGACAGAGTGAAGAAAGTTGAGGACAAAGCATTTTGAGACATCATCAGTCCCAACCCAATTCAGAATGGCTTCTTCTTCTTGCTCATAGTGATCAAAATATTGGATTATTTTGTGGAGGGGTCCCATTCTCCATCTTCTCCATTCAAGGACCCGGGTAAACTGTCTGTCTAGCAAGGACAGATACCCATCTTTGACAGGACTGGGGTGTTCTGTTGGAGTTGACACCCTGTTCTGTTCAGGAGATGCAGCAGAGGTGGGGATCTCTGGTTCCCCCTGAGTGTCTGCCACTTCCTCAGATATGGAGACCACAGGTGTAACAACCTTCTTCTTGGGTTTTGTGGTCCTCTTCCTCTTCTGTCCAGCCTTCATGGTTGGAGAAGCAACAGGTTCTGCCTTCTTGGTCTTCTTCTTCTTCTTCTTTTCAGAAGAAGGGGCTGCAGAGAGGGGTTTTTGCACCTTCTCTCCTTGTTGTCTCTTAGCCTCAAGTTGAAGCTGTCTCTTCAGTTCTGCCTTTATGGCTTTTTCCCGATTTGGAGAGGCAGTCAGGAAAATTACCTTGGTGTGATCCAAAGCTGTAGCCTTCCTCAAGTTTACCCCTTGTTTGAGGAGCACTTCTGAATGAGCAGTCCATGCCCTAGCTTCCCAGAGTAGACGCTAGTCTTTGGGTTCTTCTTCTTGATCACCTCAATCAGGGACTTTACCATGACTTGTCCCCAATTGATGTGTTGGTCCCGGTTATACTGGATACAGTCTAGAGGGGGGGGGGGGGTGAATAGACTATATTGGTTTTTAGCTTTTTAAACTAAGTACCAGATTTACAGAATAGCCTGTTCTGTTGAAAGAACAGACTGGCAGCGGATGGGGTTCTGGTAGGGAGTTCTGTTAGCCTCAGAGAAGCAAAGGCAGTAGGCCTTCTGTTAACTCGTAGAACAAGTTCTGCTGAACACAGATACCAAGTCCAAGGAGTTATACAGTTCTAACTAAGTGCAAGTATTAAAAGCAGTAAGTAAACGACACCAGGGATTTTTATAGTGGTTCAAGGAACAACTCGTTCCTCTAATCCACTGTTCCACTAAGCTGTAAAAACTGCCGTTTACAGAGTCTTAGTCCTAGCACTTAAGAAGCACTCCACGTCTTCTTCAAGCCTAGATGTGTCCTGGGATGCACTGCCTGGCTTCCTTTAACACTGGTCCTTTCACTGAGTTTCCTTGAAGTATCACCACTTCACTACTCCAGTTATTCGGACGTCCTTCTTGTAGCAAGAAGAGTTTCTGTTGAAACAGGGGTTCCTCCAACTAGCTTCGTTACAAAAGATTTGTATGTGATGAGCTTGAAGAGTTGAAGAACACTTGGAACTTTGCTTGAGTTGGAAAGAGTATTTTTCCAACTTCTGCCTTCTCTTGTAGAAGATATTGAGTTTGAATCTCAAGGAGGCTTTTGCTTTTCAGAGTTTGAATATCTTGCTTGTAGCAATGTGATAGCAAAGTTGAATCAAGGTTGCAAAGTTTTAGCAAAATTATGTAGGCAAAAGTTATCCGGTTGTTCTTCGTAGTGTATCTTTTATACTGAGGTTGTCTTCCCGTTGGAGGAGTAGGAGGACAACTGCATTTAATGCGCGAGCAGTTGACTTGACCAGTAGGACCCGGTAAAGTTGGCGGGTTACTATTTTGGGATAAAGTAATCTTGACATTGCGGCCGATCATCTGCAATTACTCCACGGAGCATGGGGAGCATTAAATGAGCATTTAATGCGAGCACTGTAGCTTTTCCGTTTCATACTCCTAGCCGTTGAAGGAATCTTTAAGTTGACTTCCCGGCTTTGTGGATTTCTTCCAAGTGTCAGACCTTCTGGTGTTATTGGCAGAGAACTGATCCAGAGAAGATCATGAGCACTTCTGTTGTTGGTAGCTTACAGAGAACCAGGAGGGTTTCTGTCACGCTAAAGGGTAACAGAGACCCTGACGCTTTCTGTTCCTAGACAGAGAACCAAGATCTTCTGTCTGGAGGACTTCTGGTAGAGAGGCCTTCTGGTAGTCGAATATGCTAAGAACTTTACAAGGGAAAATTCTAATACATAATTTCTAAAGGGGTACTCTACAGTCCTAATTAATATAGCATCATCAAAATCTAAATACAATTATTCCTTACAATTTCCCCCTTTTTGATGATGCCAAAACCCTTTAACTATTTCCAGAGAAGTGCCTTCACCATAAAAATTTAAAGTTTAAAACTTTTCATTAAAATCTTGGTGAGCAACTTGGCATAGGAAAATAGTAAGAGTACGATACATTCAGATAGCAGAAAAATTATCACAAAGCAAACACACAAACAAACACAAACAGAAAGTAAGGAAAAGCCAGAGATTGAGGAATTGCCTTACAAAGTGTGAGGCAGAGATGTTCTTTTATTAAGGTGGATTACAAGAGTGTCTGATTACATAATAGCCTTGGCTGCTTCAGCTCTTGCTTGTTCATCCAGTCCTTGTAGTCTCTTTAGTTCTGCATTCACCTCTTTTCTGATTCCAGCCAGATTTCCAGTTCTTTGGTAAGAAGCCCAGACAGGTGAGAGTTTCCAGTCTAAGTAGTTAAGAACACCTTCATGGATATCTTTTCCTGGTACTATACTGTTATGAAACCAGAATTCTGCTTCCTCCAGAGATCCACCATGTCTGACCTTCACATGACCATCATGGTCCAAATACAGATTCTGTTGTTGAGTAGAGGTCATCTTCTGCTTCATTTCATCAAGTTGTGTAGCAGTCATCACCTGAGAACCTCCCATTCTCCATTCTTTAAAGCTTAGAGCTTTCTTTTTCTTAGATCCTTTCTTCAGTGGGGATGGAGGTCTAGGGATACCAGCTAGCCTTTTCTTCTGAAGGGCAGCCTCAAAGTAAGGTGTGGGATCCACACTTGGTTCAGCAGATGTTGAGGTTCTGGTGGTCCTGGGTTTTGGTAGATGAGGGCCTTCTTCCCCCTTTTTGCCATCATCCAGGTCAGAGATCATCATGGCAATTTTCTGGAACTCTGTTGCCTGGGAGATGGCTATCTGCTCAAGAGCTTCTGGCAAGGTCTGCGTGACAGAGGTCAGACCTTCTATTAAGTTCTGCTGACGATCAAGAGCAGATTTGATGTCCTGAGAGCCAGCTTCAAGGTGTATCAACTTCTGATATCTTTCTTGATCCTTCTTGATCAGGGTGGCCACTTGATCTTTGTGATCATTATTCAGGAGTTGTAGCTGCATAAACTTCTCAGCAGATTGGTCTTCATACCATTGTACAATGTCCAGGGATTCTGTTATATCCTTGAGTTGCTTACTCTGCTTGTTGAGAATCTGAGACTGGGAGTAGAGAACAGAGTGGACACCATCCACTTCTCTGGCAACAGCATTAAGCTTTGCAGATGATGATTCCATGAAGGTGACCAGTGTCTAGGTCAGAGCTTCAACCTTCTCTGAGATATGCTGAAGTCCAGCCTCAAGATGATTGTGAACAAAAGTGAGATGTTCATGGTGCTTGGTGTTGATCTCAGCCAATTGATCCATGCCATCGAGCATTTTACCACCAAAGTCTTCAGCTGCAGTGACAAACTGATTGAAGGAGATTTGAGGTTTATCTTCATTTGCTTCTGTGTTCCCAGGCTTACCTAGACCTCTTGATTTAGGCATAGGAGGCCTTCTGGGTTGTTCTTCATGCTGAGGAGGGGTCTTCCTCCTTTTGGAAGTTTCATCAGCAGCAATGGAGGATGTAAGAAATCCATCATTGTCACTGGAAGAGGAGGGCACCCTGAAGATAGGTTTCCTGATGGGGGTAGAGGCCACAGAGTGTTGAGGGGAGATAGGTGTGGCTGCATCTTGTGGTGTAGGCTGTGGAGAAACAGTTCTGGATTTGTTGATGGAGGGGTTTTCTTGTTGATGTGAGGGAGCATGCTGTTGTTGTGGAGGAGAGGGTGAAGGTGATGGTGATCTGGATCTGACTGAGGGTGGGGATTTGCAGGGAGATGGATTTTTGGTTTTTGGTGAGGAGGTTTTCTGTTGGGGTGAAGTTGTAGAGGAGATGATCTGTTGGTGTTGATATGGGATAATTTGTCCTTGAGGGGATGGGGATTTGTTCTTGGGAGGAGAGAACGGTTTGCAGTGTGAAGGAGGTGGGGATTTGGATTTTGAGGGTTTCTGGGGTGTAGGGGTTTTCTGTGGAGAAGAGGGTTTCTGAAGAGTTGAGGAGGTGTTCTGTTTAGAGATGGTTTTCAGTGAGGGTGAGAGGGATTTCTGTTGAGATTGGGGTGAAGTGATTTTAGGTGAGGGAGGGGAGAAGGAATGATTGTGGGAATTACCTCTAGTACAGTTTCAGTGAACAGAGAGTCTCTCCATTCTTTGATAAGTTTTTCCATGACCAGAGGTAGGTCATTGGCAGTAGAGGGTTCACCTTCTCCATGTGCACTGTGTCGAAACTTGATCATTGACTCCTTCCTCTTCTTCTCAACTAGCCAAGAATCAAAGGCGTCCATCTCATGCTCATGAAGAGCCTTCACATGGTCTTCTGGTGAGTTTCTGACCAGAGGTGCTTTTCCTTGAAGTTTCTCCTTCTTCTTCTGTAGGACAGAAAGAAGAAAATCCTTGTTTAGGCAGGACTCCACATCTTCTGTGTCAGCCCATCTGAGTACTTCTTCTTCTTCAGAGATGAAGTAGGACAAGTTCTTGAGGAGCTCAGTGAGAGGTCCCACTCTCCACTTTCTCCATGCCAGAATCCTGATGAATTTCCTATCAGGGCTAGAAGTACTGCTTCCTTCTTGGTGTTCTGGTGAAGGAACCACCATAGGTTGATCATTTGCAGAGGCAGGAGGAGAAGAATGTAGTTCCCCCTGAGCAGTGGCATTCTGCACCACTTCTTCTTCTTCTGAGTCACTTGACTCAAAGATGATCCTCTTGCCGTGCCAAGCATTTCTGTTGGCTGGGGCAGAGATGACAGAGTCCTCCAGCTTCTCCTGTGCTGCAGGTGTCAAAATTTTGGCCTTCTTAGCAATGGGGGAGGCAGAGGGGGTTCTTGCTGAAGAGATAGGTGAAGGAGCCTTTCTCTTAAGGACGAATTTCTTTGCCACCAACTTGTGGACTTTGACAGGTGTGGTCTTTTTCTGGGGAACCTTCTTGACCACCTTCTTCACCAAGGGTATTTCTTCTTCAGAGTCAGAAGGGGTAGGAGGTTTCTGCTGCTTCTTTGAAACTTTCTTTGGTTGAACAACCTTCTGTTGTTGCCTTTCTCTGTTGAACTCAAGGGTTCTGAGTCTTTTCTGCTTTGCCTTGAGAGCAACCTTCCTGTCACTTGAAGTGTTGAGGAAGAGCAGCTTGGTGTAGTCTGCCTCAATAGAATTTCTCAGCCCTATCCTTGTTGTGAGCAGGATTTCAGAGATGAGGAGACCATAACCCATGGGGGTCTTGAACAGACCGGTCTCCTTGTCTTTCTTCTTGATGAATTCAACAAGGGATTTGACAATTACCTGTCCCCAGTTGATGTTCATCCCATGATGAACTGCAAAGACAGCCTTTGCATTCAGTGCATTCATGTCATCTGTGGAGGTGCTCTTGCTCCAGACACACCTGTGCAGGATGTTGACCAATTTCTCATAGTCGCTTAGAAGAAGATTTTTCTTCATGTAAAGCTTTGGAACTCTACCCACTTCAGGTCGGCAGTAGAGTTGGACAAAGTTGTCCACAGTGACGTTGACATTGTCCAGAGTGAGGAAACCTTCAGTTTCTTCTTCTTGTGGGTCCTCTACTACGCCAAAGAGAGCGTTGAGGTCTGCAGGAGTGAGGGTAATGTCTTCACCATTCACATTAGACCGAATGGTCTCCCCTTCGTATGTAGCGTTGAGATAGAACTCTGCTACATCCCTTGTACTGTAGGATTCAAAGTGATAACCTACCACTTTGTTCAGTTGGGAGTCCTCCATTCCTTTGATGATCTTCATCATCGTTTCGTGGTTTGAAGCGAGTTCAGGGAGTGCGGAGAGGTCGCAGTTCATCCCTGTGTAAATGTTTGAAACGAGGGTGTTGATTTCCTCCTTGGTGAGGTCGTTGATGTTGATGAAAGCCATTTGATCAGAGAAGATTTGCAGAAAGCTTGAGAGCTATGGAGGTTTGAGAGTTTGAAAGTAATGAGAGCAGTAGCGGTTTAGGTTTGCGAAAGGGGAATTTATGTGTTTGGGTTAGTGGACGTTTGGAATTAATTTATGGTTCCAAGAAACCAATAAATGTAAAAAGGGGCGGAGTAAATAAACGGGGGCGCAGTAAATATTATACGGCTTGATACCGTTTTAAGGGTAAAAGGGTAAAAGACCTTTAATAATTTACTAGGATACCCGGTTTCAGAAAATTTCTAAGTCCACAACCTTCTGAGGGTTTTTCTGTAGAAGGGGGGTTTTCTGTTGCTGAGGGGTTCTGCCAGGGTAGGGATCAGAAGGGGTTGACAGAAGGGGTTCTGTTACAGGTATTCTGTCAACAGCAAAAGAGCAACAGAGGGCCTTTCTTTTCAACTTTCCCTTGGAATCTCATCCATCATTCCCAATTCCTCTCTCAGTTTGTTGAACCTAGCCTCAGGAAGAGGCTTTGTCAGGATATCTGCAAGCTGGTCTTCTGTTGGCACATGTTCCATGCAGATGTGCTTCTTCTCCACATGATCTCTGATGAAGTGATGTCTGATCTCAATATGCTTTGTTCTGGAATGAAGAACTGGATTCTGAGTGATAGCAATAGCACTGGTGTTGTCACACAACAGCTTGATCTCCTTTGCTTGAACTCCATAGTCCTTCAGTTGTTGCTTCATCCAGAGTAGCTGAGCACAGCAACTCCCAGCTGCAATGTACTCAGCCTCAGCTGTACTTGTTGAGATGGAGTTCTGCTTCTTGCTAAACCAGGAAACAAGCCTTCCTCCTAGCAATTGGCAGTGACCAGAAGTGCTCTTTCTGTCTAGTCCGCAACCTGCAAAATCTGAGTCAGAGTAACCAATTAGTTCAAAGTTACCTCTCTTTGGATACCATAGGCCTGCATTTGGATTTCCTTTGATCTATCTGATGATTCTCTTTGCAGCACTTAAATGGCTTTCCTTGGGCTTTGATTGGTATCTGGCACAGATTCCAACAGAGAATGAGATGTCTGGTCTGCTTGCAGTTAGATACAACAGAGATCCGATGATTCCTCTATATGTTGTTGCATCTACATCCTTTCCTTCATCATCAGGACCAATTCCTTGTGAAGTGTTCATGGGAATCTTCACTGATGATTTGCCTTCCACTCCAAACTTCTTGATTGGATCTCTGGTGTACTTCCCTTGATTGATAAAGATCCCTTCTGGAACTTGTTTGACTTGAAGTCCTAGGAAGTAACTGAGTTCTCCCATCATACTCATTTCAAATTGACTCTGCATCACTTGAGAAAATTTATTGCACAGTTCTGGATTAGTACTTCCAAATATAATATCATCAACATATATTTGTACTAACAGAATATGATTAGCAACAGAGATTTGAAAGAGTTTTGTCAACCTTTCCTTTAGTAAACCCATGGTTCACTAGGAAAAGGGACAATGTGTCATACCAGGCTCTGGGAGCTTGCTTAAGACCATAGAGGGCCTTTTTAAGCTTGTAGACACAGGAAGATTGAGTAGGAATAACAAAACCTGGTGGTTGTTCCACATAAACTTCCTCTTCAAGATCTCCATTCAGAAATGCACTCTTGACATCCATCTGGTAGACCTTGATGTTGTTGTAGGCAGCATAGGCTAGAAAGATTCTGATGGCTTCAAGTCTGGCAACTGGTGCAAAGGTCTCATCAAAATCTATTCCTTCTTCTTGACAATATCCTTTAGCTACTAGCCTTGCTTTGTTCCTTACAATGTTGCCATCTTCATCTGCTTTGTTCTTGAATACCCATTTGGTTCCGATGACATTCTGGTGCTTTAGCCTAGGAACAAGTTCCCATACTTTGTTCCTTTCAAACTGAGTGAGCTCTTCTTGCATAGCATTGATCCAATCTGAGTCTGCAAGAGCTTCTTCAACTGTCATAGGTTCCATCTGAGATATATAGCAGGCAAGCATTGCTTCTCTCCTTGATGTGGAACTGGTTTGAACTCCAATTCTGATTTGACCAATCACTTGATTAGGAGGATGGTCTCTTAACCATGTTAGGTCTGGTTCTGTCAGCTGCTGTCTTGGTCTCTCTGGTTCCTCATCTTCAGAGTCTTCATCTTCATTTAACAGAAGGGGGTTTGGTGCAGGTGTTGGAAATGCAGGGTTGTCTGCCACCTCTTCTGTTGGTTCTGGTGTTCTGTCTTCTATGCTGACTTCCTTGAGAATCTCTGTTACCTCTTTAACAGAGGTGCTTTCATCAAACTTCACATGTATGGATTCTTCAACATGTAGGGTTCTTCTGTTGATTACTCTATAGGCTTTACTGGTGTTTGAATAGCCTATAAAGACTCCTTCATCAGCCTTTTCTTGAAATACTTTCAGATGCTCCTTTCCATTGTTGAGAATGTAGCACTTGCATCCAAATACATGAAAGTAGCTGATGTTAGGTTTTCTTCCCTTCCAGAGTTCATAAGGGGTCTTCTGGTGATTCTTGTTGATCATGCTTCTGTTCTGAGTATAGCATGCAGTGTTGATTGCTTCAGCCCAATATCTCATAGGCAATCCAGATTCTGCAATCATTATTCTTGCAGCTTCTTTTAAAGTTCTGTTCCTTCTTTCTGCTACGCCATTCTGTTGAGGGGTTCTGGCGGCAGAAAGTTGATGAAAAGTTCCATTCTGATCACAGAAGTCCTTTATGACTTGGTTGACAAATTCAGTTCCTCTGTCTGATCTGATTGTCTTCACTTTCAGGTTCTTCTCAGTCTGAAGTTGCTTTAACAGAGATGGCAACTTCTGAAGAGTTTCATTTTTCTTTGTCAGAAAAACAGTCCATGTGTATCTGGAGTAGTCATCAACCATGACTAGGGTGTATTTCTTGCCACCAACGCTTGGAGTCTCAACAGGTCCAAATAAATCCATGTGAATCAGATTTAGAGGACTTGTAGAAAGATCTCCAGCAATGGGTTTGAAGGAATTCTTCACTTGTTTGCCTTTCTGACATGCACTGCAGAGGGTCTCCTTCTTGTACACAATGTCTGGTAGCCCTTCTACAATATGTTCTCTGGCTAATTTTGTTGATTGTTTTGAAATTCAAATGGTTGAGCTTTTCGTGCCAGTCCCAGCTCAGTTTTGAATCTCCTTTGGCTATCAGGCAAACTCCATCTTTTGCAGTGTTCCAATCAACTACATATATGTTCTTCTTCCTTGATGCTATAAGAACCACTTCCTTTGTTGTCTCATGCTTCACATAGCAGAAGTCCTTTGTGAATTCAACAGTGTAGCCTTTGTCACAGAATTGGCTAGCACTTAGCAAGTTGAACTTCAGTCCTTTGACATATGAGACATCATCAATGATTATCTGGTTCTTGATCAGCTTTCCTCTTCCTTTTGTTTGACCTTCTTTGTCATTACCCCCAAAGGTAACTCTAGGTCCTTTGCATTTCTGGAACTCTGTTAGGCAACTTCTGTCACCTGTCATGTGCTTGGAGATAGCTCCAGCACACAGTTCCTGCAAGATCAAAAGAAAGATTTAGGTACCCAAGCAATGCTGGGTCCTAGGGGGTCATGGAGTCTGGGTAGTTGGTACCATTTTGGTCTCATCAAGTGAAACCTTGGTGGGTGGTACCCATTGTCCACCTGGTAGTTATAGTAAACTGAAGTGTGATTCACTTTGGGCAGATGCTTGTGAGGGTCATGCTTCCTGTTTACATATTTTTGCATAGCTTTCTTTGTTGGAAAGAAGTCCCATATACTATCAAGAGCAGAGGGACGGTTAACCTTGGGCTTCTGAAGTTGACCAGCCAACCTCTTCTTCCTGAAGTTAACTCTCTCTTGATATTTGCCCTTCTGGTGATCATTTCTGGCACGATTGACATGAGGTTGTCTGTCAATGAATGGTCTTTTATTTTTGTTATTTTGAAAACCTCTTTTGTTGTTAGGTTTTCTGCCAGGTTCATTATTTTTCAAAAAGGGTTTCTGTCGAACCTTTATCTTACCCTTTTCTGGTCTGACTTCCTCATGAACAACCTTGGTGCCAGATACACCAGCTTGACAGATGGGGCTAGAAATCAGTGGCTCTATGACCTTATCTGCCTTAGCAACTCTGGTGCTAGGCATTACAGAAGGCTCACCTGATTCTGTTGAGCCATAACCAAGACCAAAACCAGTGCCAATCTGTTGATCAAGCACAATCTTTTCAATGGAAGACTGGGCCTTCTGGTAAGCTTTGTACTTAATCTCGAGAGGCTCTATTTCTCTTATTCTCTTAAGAAGAGAAACATTTTCAGTCTCCAGTTGATCTCTTTCCTCAATTAGAAGATTGATTTTGATCTCAACCTCCTTCTTTAAGTCAAGAATTTCAGCTTTCAACTTACTGTTTTCTTCTGTTACAGAAGAATAAGTGGCTTGTATGGCCTTAAACTCTTCCCAAAATTCTTACATTGAATCAGAATCAAAAGCTAAGCCTACCGAAGAAAAACTAGATTCAGAAGTAGAGGTTACCTCATCATCAGAATGAGCCATCAGGCAAAGGTCTTCTGTCTCCGTATCCAGGCAACAGAAGGCCTCATCAGAATCTGAGTCAGAACTGGATTCTGTTTCTGACAGAGGGTCTTTCTCCAGCTGTTCTGTCACAAGTGCCTTTCTTCTTCTGGAGTTGTCCTCGTACTTCTTCTTTTCTCCATCCTGTCCTTGCTTCTTAGACACTCTAGGATGGGGACAATCAGCCTTGAAGTGACCAGGTTGTCTGCAGTTGTAACAGAGAAGCTCTCCACTGCTTTCTGTTGATTTGACCTTCTGGTATGGCTTTCTGTTGAAAGATGGACTCCTTCCATCTTTGGGATTCTTAATGAACTTTTTGAATCTCCTGGCAAAGGCAGCCATATATTCATCAGATAAAAGTACTGAAGGGTCAAAATCATTTACCTTAGATGTGCTGGCAGTGAGGGCTGTAGTGGTCCTCTCTTCTGGTACATCTTCCTTCTCTTCAATCATTTCAAACTCATGAGCTTTGAGATCTGAAATGAGCTTATCAGTGGGATAAGTCTTTACATCCTTGCTGGCTTGGACAGCAACTACTTTCATCTTCCATGCTGAGGGCAGTCCCCTCAACACCTTCAGGTTGATCTCCTTGGTTGTGAGATCCTTGCCAAGCTCAGAGATCTCTCCAGTGAGAGTGAGGAGCCTGTCATACATCTTGGAGATGCTTTCACCAGGGAGAAGTTTGAAGTCATCAAACTTCTTGTTGGCTATGGTTAGTTTGTTGTCCTTCTCTTGCTCATCACCAGCTCCAATGAGCTCAAGAGTATCCCAGATTTCCTTAGCAGTCTTGCACTTCTTGATTCTGTTGAAGTACCTATCATCAATGGACTTGTAGAGGATGTCCTTGGCAATATTGTCTAGGTTGTACTTTCTCCTCTCTTCGGTGGTCCATTCTGACTTGGCTTTGCTGATCATCTGGGGTCTGGTGTTGTCTATGGCATGTTCAGGATTGACCTTCTGGAAGCTTGTGAAGGGGCCAATATCTAGAACTTCCCACATCTCATCATGCAGGGCACAGAGATGTGCTTTCATCCGGATCCTCCAGTCATCAAACTTAAGATCTGAAAACATAAGATTCTTGGACAAGGAGTGATCCATTATATCAGATAGAAATGAGGTAAAACAGAAAAACAAGTGGATCTTTGTTCAACAAATAACCTAAGAGATTATTAGAACAAGGAGGCTCTGATACCACTTGTTGGTCCCGGTTATACTGGATACAGTCTAGAGGGGGGGTGAATAGACTGTATTGGTTTTTAGATTTTTAAACTAAGTACTAGATTTACAGAATAGCCTGTTCTGTTGAAAGAACAGACTGGCAGCGGATGGGGTTCTGGTAGGGAGTTCTGTTAGCCTCAGAGAAGCAAAGGCAGTAGGCCTTCTGTTAACTCGTAGAACAAGTTCTGCTGAACACAGATACCAAGTCCAAGGAGTTATACAGTTCTAACTAAGTGCAAGTATTAAAAGCAGTAAGTAAACGACACCAGGGATTTTTATAGTGGTTCAAGGAACAACTCGTTCCTCTAATCCACTGTTCCACTAAGCTGTAAAAACTGCCGTTTACAGAGTCTTAGTCCTAGCACTTAAGAAGCACTCCACGTCTTCTTCAAGCCTAGATGTGTCCTGGGATGCACTGCTGCCTGGCTTCCTTTAACACTGGTCCTTTCACTGAGTTTCCTTGAAGTATCACCACTTCACTACTCCAGTTATTCGGACGTCCTTCTTGTAGCAAGAAGAGTTTCTGTTGAAACAGGGGTTCCTCCAACTAGCTTCGTTACAAAAGATTTGTATGTGATGAGCTTGAAGAGTTGAAGAACACTTGGAACTTTGCTTGAGTTGGAAAGAGTATTTTTCCAACTTCTGCCTTCTCTTGTAGAAGATATTGAGTTTGAATCTCAAGGAGGCTTTTGCTTTTCAGAGTTTGAATATCTTGCTTGTAGCAATGTGATAGCAAAGTTGAATCAAGGTTGCAAAGTTTTAGCAAAATTATGTAGGCAAAAGTTATCCGGTTGTTCTTCGTAGTGTATCTTTTATACTGAGGTTGTCTTCCCGTTGGAGGAGTAGGAGGACAACTGCATTTAATGCGCGAGCAGTTGACTTGACCAGTAGGACCCGGTAAAGTTGGCGGGTTACTATTTTGGGATAAAGTAATCTTGACATTGCGGCCAATCATTTGCAATTACTCCACGGAGCATGGGGAGCATTAAATGAGCATTTAATGCGAGCACTGTAGCTTTTCCGTTTCATACTCCTAGCCGTTGAAGGAATCTTTAAGTTGACTTCCCGGCTTTGTGGATTTCTTCCAAGTGTCAGACCTTCTGGTGTTATTGGCAGAGAACTGATCCAGAGAAGATCATGAGCACTTCTGTTGTTGGTAGCTTACAGAGAACCAGGAGGGTTTCTGTCACGCTAAAGGGTAACAGAGACCCTGACGCTTTCTGTTCCTAGACAGAGAACGAAGATCTTCTGTTTGGAGGACTTCTGGTAGAGAGGCCTTCTGGTAGTCGAATATGCTAAGAACTTTACAAGGGAAAATTCTAATACATAATTTCTAAAGGGGTACTCTACAGTCCTAATTAATATAGCATCATCAAAATCTAAATACAATTATTCCTTACATGATGTTTACCCCATGATGCACTGCATAGAGGGCCTTGGCATTTGCAGTTGTGACATCATCTGTGGAGGTATATTTGCACCATTAACATTTGTGGAAAATGTTAATGAGCAGCTCAAACTCCTTCTTGAGCAGGTTCTTCTTGATGTTGACCTTCTCTACTTCCTCACCTTTTCTGCAGAACTTCTTCTTGAATCCAGGCAGAGGTATGTCAGTATCCTCCAGGTCAAGTAGAGAGGCCTTGCCTTCCTCTAGTTGGATATTGAAGATGTTGTTGATGACGTCAGCATCAATCAAAATTTCTTCTCCTTGGACAATGGAGGAGATGTTTTCATCCTTGAAGGATGCGTTGAGATAGAACTCAACAGTGTCAACGTTACTGTAGGCCTCATAAGCATGAGTGATGACCTTGCTCAGTTGGCACTGTGACAGTCCGTCAACAATGGAGGTCATCCTCTCCTTTTTCTCTGCGAACCTGGGTAGGACTTCCAGTTCGCATCTCATCCCTGTCAGGACATCCTTGAGAAGAGTTGCCTTTTGTTCCTTGGAAAGATCGGAGAAGCTCAAGAAAGCCATGTAGTTTTTAGCGGTTTGAGAGTTTTGGGAGAGATAAGAGTTCAAAAGCTTGAGAGTTATGAAAGCAGTAACGGTTTAGGTTTGCGAAAGGGGATTTTATGGATACGGGTTAGTGGACGTTTGAGATAATTTACGGTTCCAAGGTACCAATAAATGTAAAAAGGGGGCGCAGTAAATATTATGCGGCTGGATACCGTTTTAAGGGTAAAAGGGTAAAAGACCTTTAATAATTTACTAGGTCACCCGGTTTTCAGAATTTTCTAAGTCCACAATCTTCTGTTAGACATAAGAGGAGGTTTTCTGTAGAAAGGGTTTCTGTTGCAGAGGTGTTCTGCCAAGGTAGAGAACAGAAGGGGTTAACAGAAGGGGTTCTGCAAAAGGTGTTCTGTTAACAGGATTTTAGCAACAGAGGGCCTTACTTTTCAACTTTCCCTTGGAATCTCATCCATCATTCCCAATTCCTCTCTCAGTTTGTTGAACCTAGCCTCAGGAAGAGGCTTTTTCAGAATGTCTGCAAGCTGGTCTTCTGTTGGCACATGTTCCATGCAACTGTGCTTCTTCTCAACATGATCTCTGATGAAGTGATGTCTGATCTCAATGTGCTTTGTTCTGGAGTGAAGAACTGGATTCTGAGTGATAGCAATGGCACTGGTGTTGTCACACAACAGCTTGATCTCCTTTGCTTGAATTCCATAGTCCTTCAGTTGTTGCTTCATCTAGAGTAGCTGAGCACAGCAACTCCCAGCTGCAATGTACTCAGCCTCAGCTGTACTTGTTGAGATGGAGTTCTGCTTCTTGCTAAACCAGGAAACAAGCCTTCCTCCTATCAATTGGCAGTGACCATAGGTGCTCTTTCTGTCTAGTCTACAGCCTGAAAAATCTGAGTCAGAATAACCAATTAGTTCAAAGTTACCTCCCTTTGGATACCATAGGCCTGCATTTGGATTTCCTTTGATGTATCTGATGATTCTCTTTGCAGCACTTAGATGGCTTTCCTTAGGCTTTGATTGGTATCTGGCACAGATTCCAACAGAGAATGAGATGTCTGGTTTGCTTGCAGTTAGATACAACAGAGATCCTATGATTCCTCTATATGTTTTTGCATCTACATCCTTTCCTTCATCATCAGGACCAATTCCTTGTGAGGTGTTCATGGGAATCTTCACTTAGGATTTGCCTTCCACTCCAAACTTCTTGATCAGGTCTCTGGTATACTTCCCTTGGTTGATAAAGATCCCTTCTGGAACTTGTTTGACTTGAAGTCCTAGGAAGTAACTGAGTTCTCCCATCATACTCATTTCAAATTGACTCTGCATCACTTGAGAAAATTTCTTGCACAGTTCTGGATTAGTACTACCAAATATAATATCATCAACATATATTTGTACTAACAGAATATGATTAGCAACAGAGATTTGAAATAGAGTTTTGTCAACCTTTCCTTTAGTAAACCCATGGTTCACTAGGAAAAGGGACAATGTGTCATACCAGGCTCTGGGAGCTTGCTTAAGACCATAGAGGGCCTTTTTAAGCTTGTAGACACAAGAAGATTGAGTAGGAATGACAAAACCTGGTGGTTGTTCCACATAAACTTCTTCTTCACGATCTCCATTTAGAAATGCACTCTTGACATCCATCTGGTAGACCTTGATGTTGTTGTAGGCAGCATAGGCTAGAAAGATTCTGATTGCTTCAAGTCTGGCAACTGGTGCAAAGGTCTCATCAAAATCTATTCCTTCTTCTTGACAATATCCTTTAGCTACCAGCCTTGCTTTATTCCTTACAATGTTGCCATCTTCATCTGCTTTGTTTTTGAATACCCATTTGGTTCCAATGACATTCTGGTGCTTTGGCCTAGGAACAAGTTTCCATACTTTGTTCCTTTCAAACTGAGTAAGCTCTTCTTGCATAGCATTGATCCAATCTGAGTCTGCAAGAGCTTCTTCAACAGTCATAGGTTCCATTTGAGATATATAGCAGGCAAGTATTGCTTCTCTTCTTGATGTGGATCTGGTTTGAACTCCACTTCTGATCTGACCAATCACTTGGTTAGGGGGATGATCTCTTAACCATGTTAAGTCAGGTTCTGTCAGCTGCTGTCTTGGTCTCTCTTGTTCCTCATCTTCAGAGTCTTCATCTTCATTCAACAGAAGGGGGTTTGGTGCAGGTGTTGGAAATGCAGGATTATCTGCTACCTCTTCTGTTGGTTCTGGTGTTCTGTCTTCTATGCTGACTTCCTTGAGGATCTCTGTAACCTCCTTAACAGAGATGCTTTCATCAAACTTCACATGTATGGATTCTTCAACATGTAGGGTCCTTCTGTTGAGTACTCTATAGGCTTTACTGGTGTTTGAATAGCCTATAAAGACTCCTTCATCAGCCTTCTCTTGAAAGACTTTCAGATGCTCCTTTCCATTGTTAAGTATGTAGCACTTGCATCCAAATACATGAAAGTAGCTGATGTTGGGTTTTCTTCCCTTCCAGAGTTCATAAGGGGTCTTCTGGTGATTCTTGTTGATCATGCTTCTGTTCTGAGTATAGCATGCAGTGTTGATTGCTTCAGCCCAATATCTCATAGGCAATCCAGATTCTGCAATCATTGTTCTTGCAGCTTCTTTTAAAGTTCTGTTCCTTCTTTTTGCTACGCCATTCTGTTGAGGGGTTCTGGCAGCAAAAAGTTGATGAAAAGTCCCATTCTGATCACAGAAGTCCTTTTTGACTTGGTTGACAAATTCAGTTCCTCTGTCTGATCTGATTGTCTTCTCCTTCAAGTTCTTCTCAGTCTGAAGTTGCTTTAACAGAGATGGCAACTTCTGAAGAGTTTCATTTTTCTTTGATAGAAAAATAGTCCATGTATATCTGGAGTAGTCATCAACCATGACTAGGGTATATTTCTTGCCACCAACGCTTGGGGTCTCAACAGGTCCAAATAAATCCATGTGAATCAGATTTAGAGGACTTGTAGAAAGATCTCCAACAATGGGTTTGAAGGAATTCTTCACTTGTTTGCCCTTCTGGCATGCACTGCAGAGGGTCTCCTTCTTGTACACAATGTCTGGTAGTCCTTCTACAATGTGTTCTCTGGCCAGTTTGTTGATTGTTTTGAAATTCAAATGGTTGAGCTTTTTGTGCCAGTCCCAGCTCAGTTTTGAATCTCCTTTGGCTATCAGGCAAACTCCATCCTTTGCAGTATTCCAATCAACTACATAGATGTTCTTCTTTCTTGATGCTGTAAGAACCACTTCCTTTGTTGTCTCATGCTTCACATAGCAGAAGTCCTTTGTGAATTCAATAGTGTAGCCTTTGTCACAGAATTGGCTAGCACTCAGCAAGTTGAACTTCAGTCCTTTGACATATGAGACATCATCAATGACTATCTGGTTCTTGATCAGCTTCCCTCTTCCTTTTGTTTGACCTTCTTTGTCATTACCTCCAAAGGTAACTCTAGGTCCTTTGCATTTCTGGAACTCAGTTAGGCAACTTCTGTCACCTGTCATGTGCCTGGAGCATCCACTATCAATAAACCATTCTTGTTCAGAGATAGCTCCAGCACACAGTTCCTGCAAGATCAAAAGAAAGATTTTGGTACCCAAGCAATGCTGGGTCCTGGGGGGTCATGGAGTCTGGGTAGTTGGTACCATTTTGGTCTCATCAAGTGAAACCTTGGTGGGTGGTACCCATTGTCCACCTGGTAGTTATAGTAAACTGAAGTGTGATTCACTTTGGGCAGATGCTTGTGAGGGTCATGCTTCCTGTTTACATACTTTTGCATAGCTTTCTTTGTTGGAAAGAAGTCTCATATACTATCAAGAGCAGAGGGACGGTTAGCTTTGGGCTTCTGAAGTTGACCAGTCAACCTCTTCTGCCTGAAGTTAACTCTCTCTTGATATTTGCCCTTCTGGTGATCATTTCTGGCACGATTGACATGAGGTTGTCTGTCAATGTATGGTCTCTTATTTTTGTTATCTTGAAAACCTTTTCTGTTGTTAGGTTTTCTGCCAGGTTCATTATTTTTCAAAAAGGGTTTCTGTTGAGCCTTTATCTTTCCCTTTTCTGGTCTGACTTCCTCATGAACAACCTTGGTGCCAGATACACCAGCTTGACAGATGGGGCTAGAAATCAGTGGCACTATGACCTTATCTGCCTTAGCAACACTGGTGCTAGGCATTACAGAAGGCTCACCTGATTCTGTTGAGCCATAACCAAGACCAAAACCAGTGCCAATCTGTTGATCAAGTACAATCTTTTCCATGGAAGACTGGGCCTTCTGGTAAGCTTTGTACTTAATCTCGAGAGGCTCTATTTCTCTTATTCTCTTGAGAAGAGAAACATTTTCAGTCTCCAGTTGATCTCTTTCCTTAATTAGAAGATTGATTTTGATCTCAACCTCCTTCTTTAAGTCAAAAATTTCAGCTTTTAACTTACTTTTTTCTTCTATTACAGAAGAATAAGTGGTTTGTATGGCCTTAAACTCTTCCCAAAATTCTGACATTGAATCAGAATCAAAAGCTAAACCTACCGAGGAAAAACTAGATTCAGAAGTAGAGGTAACCTCATCATCAGAATGAGCCATGAGGCAAAGGTCTTCTGTCTCAGTATCAAGGCAACAGAAGGCCTCATCAGAATCTGAATCAGAACTGGATTCTGTTTCTGACAGAGGGTCTTTCTCTAGCTGTTCTGTCACAAGTGCCTTTCTCCTTCTGGAGTTGTCTTCGTACTTCTTCTTTTCTCCATCCTGTCCCTGTTTCTTGGACACCCTTGGATGGGGACAATCAGCCTTGAAGTGACCAGGTTGTCTGCAATTGTAAATGAGAAGCTCACCACTGCTTTCTGTTGTTTTGACCTTCTGGTATGGCTTTCTGTTGAAAGATGGACTCCTTCCATCTTTGGGATTCTTCATAAACTTTTTGAATCTCCTGGCAAAGGCAGCCATATATTCGTCAGATAAAAGTACTGAGGGGTCAAAATCATTTACCTTTGATGTGCTGGCAGTGAGGGCTGTAGTGGTCCTCTCTTATGGTACATCTTCCTTTTCTTCAGTCATTTCAAACTCATGAGCTTTGAGATCTGAAATGAGCTTATCAGTGGGATAAGTCTTTACATCCTTGCTGGCTTGGACAACAACTACCTTCATTTTCCATGCTGAGGGCAGTCCCCTCAACACCTTCAGGTTGATCTCCTTGGTGGTGAGTTCCTTGCCAAGCTCAGAGATCTCTCCAGTGAGAGTGAGGAGCCTGTCATACATCTTGGAGATGCTTTCACCAGGGAGAAGTCTGAAGTCATCAAACTTCTTGTTGGCTATAGTCAGTTTGTTGTCCTTCTCTTGCTCATCACCAGCTCCAATGAGCTCAAGAGTATCCCAGATTTCTTTTGCAGTTTTGCACTTCTTTATTCTGTTGAAGTACCTATCATCAATGGACTTGTAGAGGATGTCCTTAGCAATATTGTCTAGGTTGTACTTTCTCCTCTCTTCAGTGGTCCATTCTGACTTGGCTTTACTGATCATCTGGGGTCTGGTGTTGTCAATAGCATGCTCAGGATTGACCTTCTGGAAGCTTGTGAAAGGGCCAATATCTAGAACTTCCCACATCTCATCATGCAGGGCACAGAGATGTGCTTTCATCCGGATCCTCCAGTCATCAAACTTAAGATCTGAAAACATAAGATTCTTGGACAAGGAGTGATCCATTATATCAGATAGAAATGAGGACAAACAGAAAAACAAGTGGATCTTTGTTCAGCAAATAACCTAAGAGATTATTAGAACAAGGAGGCTCTCATACCACTTGATGGTCCCGGTTATACTGGATACAGTCTAGAGGGGGGGGTGAATAGACTGTATTGGTTTTTAGTTTTTTTTACTAAGTACCAGTTTTTACAGAATAGCCTGTTCTGTTAACAGAACAGACTGGCAGCGGATGGGGTTCTGGTAGGGAGTTCTGTTGATTTAGCCTCAGAGAAGCAAAGGCAGTAGGCCTTCTGTTAACTCGTAGGACAAGTTCTGCTGAACACAGATACCAAGTCTGAGGAGTTAGACAGTTCTATCTAAGTGCAAATATTAAAGCAGTAAGTAAATGACACCAGGGATTTTTATAGTGGTTCAAGGAACAACTTGTTCCTCTAATCCACTGTTCCACTAAGCTTGTAAAAACGACCGTTTACAACGCCTTAGTCCTAGCACTTAAGAAGCTCTCCACGTCTTCTTCAAGCCTAGATGTCTCCTGGGATGCACTGCCTGGCTTCCTTTAAGACTGGTCCTTTCACTGAGCTTCCTGGAAGTATCACCACTTCACTACTCAAGTTACTTGGACGTCCTTCTTGTAGCAAGAAGAGTTTCTGTTAACACAGGGGTTCCTCCAACTAGCTTCGTTACAAATGATTTGTATGTGATGAGCTTGAAGAGTTGAAGAACACTTGGAACTTTGCTTGAGTTAGAAAACATATTTTTCCAACTTCTGCCTTCTCTTGTAGAAGATGATGAAGTGTTAATCTCAAGGAGGCTTTTTGCTTTTTGGCGTTTGAATATCTTGTATGAAGAGTTAAGGCAATGTGTAGCAAAAATTGCAAAGTTATCCGGTTGTTCTTCGTAGTGTATCTTTTATACTGAGGTTGTCTTCCCGTTGGAGGAGTAGGAGGACAACTGCATTAAATGAGCGATCAGTTGACTTGACTAGTAGAGCCCGGTAAAGTTGGCGGGTTACTATTTTGGGATAAAGTATTCCTGACATTGCGGCCAATCATCTGCAATTACTCTACGGAGCATGGGGTGCATTAAATGAGCATTTAATGCGCGTACTGTAGCTTTTCCGTTTCATACTCCTAGCCGTTGAAGGAATCTTTTAGTTGACTTCCCGGTTCTGTGGAATTCTTCTAAGTGTCAGACCTTATTGTGTTTTTAACTGAGAGTTGAACAGAGGAGGTCTCGAGCACTTCTATTGAGGATATATCCAACAGAGACCTAGAAGGGTTTCTGTCAGAGTAAAGCCTAACAGAGACCCTGAGGTCTTCTGTTCTGGAGCAGAGAACCAAAGGTCCTCTGTTTCAATAATGCCTTACGAGGGTCTTCTGCTCTTGGAGCCCTTCTGCTCAGAAGGTCTTCTGCTCTGAAGGCATTCTGCCAAGTCGATTATACTAAGAACTTTACAAATGAAAATTCTAATACATTAAGTCTAAATAGGGGTACTCTATTGTCCTAATTAATCTAGCATCATCAAAATCTAAATACAAATATTCCTTACAAATATATGTTGATGATATTATATTTGGTAGTACTAATTCAGAACTATGCAAGAAATTTTCTCAAGTGATGCAGAGTCAATTTGAAATGAGTATGATGGGAGAACTCAGCTACTTCCTAGGACTACAAGTCAAACAGGTTCCAGAAGGAATCTTTATCAATCAAGGAAAGTACACCAGAGACCTGATCAAGAAATTTGGAGTGGAAGGCAAATCCTCAGTGAAGATTCCCATGAACACCTCACAAGGAATTGGTCCGGATGATGAAGGCAAAGATGTTGATGCAACTACCTACAGAGGAATCATAGGATCTCTGCTGTATCTGACTGCAAGCAGACCAGATATCTCATTCTCTGTTGGAATCTGTGCCAGATACCAATCAAAGCCCAAGGAGAGCCATCTTAGTGCTGCAAAGAGAATCATCAGATATGTCAAAGGAAATCCAAATGCAGGCCTATGGTATCCAAAGGGAGGTAACTTTGAACTAATTGGTTACTCTGACTCAGATTTTGCAGGTTGCAGATTGGACAGGAAGAGCACCTCTCTGGTCACTGCCAAATGCTAGGAGGAAGGCTTGTTTCCTGGTTTAGCAAGAAGCAGAATTCAATCTCAACCAGTACAGCAGAAGCTGAATACATTGCAGCTGGGAGTTGTTGTGCTCAGCTACTCTGGATGAAGAAACAGTTGAAGGATTATGGCATTCAAGCAAAGTAGATCAAACTGCTATGTGACAACACCAGTGCCATTGCCATCACTCAGAATCCAGTTCTTCACTCCAGGACAAAGCACATTGAGATCAGACATCACTTCATTAGAGATCATGTTGAAAAGAAGCACATATGCATGGAGCATGTGTCAACATAAGACCAGCTTGCAGACATTCTGACAAAGCCTCTGCCTGAGGCTAGATTCAACAAACTGAGAGAGGAATTAGGAATGATGGATGAAATTCCAAGAGAAAGTTGAATAAAAAGGCCTTCTGTTGCATACTCTTTGCTAACAGAATAACTGTTGCAGAACACCTTCTGTTCCCTACACTGAACAGAACACCTACTGCAGACCCCTTCTGTTCTCTATCCTGAACAGAGGACCTCGGTTCCTGACAGAACACCTCAGCATCAGAAATCCTCCTCTTACTTTAACAGAAGGTTGTGGACTTAGAAATATTTTGAGAAAAACTGGGTGACCTAATAAATTAATGAAGGTCTTTTACTCTTTTACCCTTTTACCCTTAAACGGTATTTCAGCCGCAAAATATTTACTGCGCCCCCATTTTCATTTATTGGTACCTTGGAACCGCCAATAATCTCAAACGTCCACTAACCCGTACCCATATATTCTCTTTGTTTCAACCTAAACCGCTACTGCTTTCATTACTCTCAAGCATTCGAATATTTATCTCTCTAAAAACTCTCCAACCTCTCAATCCGGCTATGGCCTTCTTGAACTTCACCGACCTCTCTAAGGAGCAAAAAGCTACCCAGCTCAAGAATGTGTTGACAGGGATGAAGTGCGAACTGGAAGTACTATCCAGATTTGCAGAAAAAGAAGAAAGTATGGCCAACATCATTGAAGGACTGACAGAATGTCAACTGAGCAAGGTCATCTCCTTCACATATGAAGTCTACAGCAACATAGATACCGTTGAATTCTACCTCAACGCCTCCTACAAAGATGAATCCATCACTTCTAAAGTCCAAGGAGAGGACATACTGGTTGATGCTGACGTCATCAACAAATTTTTTGACATTCAACTAGAAGAAGGCAGGGCTTCTCTATTTGATTTAGAAGAAGCTGACGTCACTGTTCTTGAATTCAAAAGGAACTACTGCAGAAAGGGAGAAGAGGTAGAAAAAGTGAACATCAAGAAACACCTGCTCAAGAAGGATTTTGAGCTACTCATTAACATTTTCCACAAATGTTTATGGTGCAAGTATACCTCCACTGATGATGTCACTACTGCAAATGCAAAGGCCCTCTATGCAGTACATCATGGAGTAAACGTCAACTGGGGACAAGTTATGGTGCGGTCCCTCATTGAATTCATCAAAAAGAAGAACCCCAAGTAGGCCAATATTCTGGGAAGTTAGGCCATGGATTGCTCATATCTGAACTGCTACTCACACAAGGTGTCACCTTGAGGAAGACCACACCTCTGAATCACACTAAGGTAATCTTTTTGTCTACATCTCCGAATAGAGAAATTGCTATCAAGGCAGAACTAAAGCGACAGCGTCAGCTTGATAACAAGAGACAACAAGGAGACAAGGTTCAGAAACCCCTCTCTGAAGCACCCACTGAGGAGAAAAAGAAGAAAAGGGAGAAGAAAACACAACAAGTTGCACCTCCTCAACCCAAGACGGCTGCACTTAAGAGGAAGAGAACCACCAGAACTAAGAAGAAAGTCATCAAACCTATAATATCAGTGTCTGAGAAGGTAGCAGACACTCAGGGGGAACCAGAGAACCCCACTTCTGTTGCCACCCCAACACAGAACCGGGTGCCAACATCACCAGAACACCCCAATACAGGCAAAGAAGGGTATCTATCCTTACTGGATAGACAGTTTGATCGAGTGTTGGAATGGAGAAGATGGAGGATGGGACCCCTCCAAAAGATCATCCAATACTTTGACCACTATGAGTCTGAAGAAGAGGCCATACTGATGTGGGTGGGAACTGATGATGTCTCAAAGTGCTTTGCCCTCAACTTCATGCACTCTGTCCTCGAGAAGAAGAAGGCAAATTACAAGGGAAAGGCTGTTCTCATATCCACCTCTTCAGAGTAGATAGTCAAGCCCCTTGAAGATGAAGAAATAGAAGTCTTTGAAGAATGACTATTTGCCAAGAAGGCAAAAGAATCTATGCAACCTCACTCTACACCAGGAGAACCTTCTGTACCCAAGACAGAAGGGCATGCTATGACAAGCACTTCGAACACCTCTCACATGTGAATGATAACCTCAACTCTGGAATGCAGTTCATTTCAGATCGCTTTGCTAACCTCACAGAATCCCTCAATAATTTCATGGCTTCATCCTCTGCCAGAACAGATGCAATCTCAACAGAAGTGGACAGCATTCACAAGACTCTCTTCACATTTCACCAGACTTTGTTGGCTCAAGGTAAGGCCATCAGCACCATATCTGAGAACCTTGAGACTCTTCAAAGATCTGATCACAGGACCAAGAAGCAATTGCTAACCATTGAAGAAATGTGCAAAGTCCACCAAGATCAAGCTCAACATCTCCTCTCTGCTGACAGAGACAGATACCAAAAGATGGTACTGCTGGAAGCCAACAAAAAGGATATCTTCTCTGCCATCCAGAAGCAGCAAGGGCTGATAGAAGGACTCACTTCTGTCACTCAGACTCTACCAGAGGCCCTTGAGCAGATAGCCACCTCACAGGCCTCAGAGTTCCAGAAGATCAGCCTCATGCTAGAGGACCTCCATGATGCCAAAAAGGGGGAAGAGGATCCTCAACAGACTAAGCCTCGGTCCACCAGAACCTCTGCAAGAGCATCCCCCTCTGCTGAACCAACTGGTTGATCCTGCACCCTACTTTGAAGCTGCTATACAGAAGAAGAGAGCAGCCGGTATACCCAGACCCCCATCTCAAGTTAAGAAGGGCACCAAGAAGAAGAAGATTCTTAGTTTTACTGATTGGAGATTGGGTGGATCCCAGAAAATTGATAGAGTTCAATTTGAAGAGATAAAAATGAAAATGACTCTTACACAGCAACAGAACCTCTTCTTAGATAAGGATGGTTTTGTACGAGTCAGACATGGGGGATCCCTAGAAGAAGCAGAAGATTGGTACCAGAAGAACATTGTCCCTGGCAAGAGAATTCATGAAGGAGTTCTTAGCTACTTGGATTGAAAACTATCTCGTATCTGGGCATCTTATCAAAGTTCTGGTAACCTATCTCAGATTAGAGCAGAAATCAATGAGGAACTGCTAAGGCTTCAAAGACTGGAAGATGAAGCTCTGGCCACAGCTACTAGGGAGAATATGTAAGGAATCTATTCTGTAAAACTGTCTCTAATAAAATCACATTTCTGCCTTTCACTTTGTAAGGCTATTTCTCCCTACTTGCTTTGTATTGTTCCTTGTCTTTTTATGTGCTTTGATTTATTATCTGCTATCTGAATGTACTGTACTCTTACTATTTTCCCATGCCAAGTTGCCCACCAAGATTTTAATGAAAGTTTTAAACTTTAATTCTTTATGGTGAAGGCACTTCTCTGGAAATAGTTAAAGGGTTTTGGCATCATCAAAAAGGGGGAAATTGTAAGGAATATATGTAATTAGATTTTGATGATGCTATATTAATTAGGACTTTAGAGTACCCCTCATTTGATTTAATGTATTAGAATTTTCCTTGTAAAAATTCTTTAGTATAATCGACTGACAGAAGGCCTCCCTGGCAGAAGGCCTCCAGAACAGAAGACCTTTAGCTCTCTGCTTCAGAACAGAAGACCTCAGGGTCTCTGTTAGCTTTTACTCGGACAGAAACCCTCCTGGTTCTCTGTTGGACATTTCTTCAACAGAAACCCTCAAGAGTCTCTGATAACCTTCTCCAACAGAAGTGCTCAAGCCCTTCTCTGATCAACTCTCTGCTAAAGACACCAGAAGGCTTGACACTTAGAAGAATTTCACCAAGCCGGTAAAACAACTGAAGATTCCCTCAACGGCTAAGAGTCTTGAACGGAAAAGCTACAGTACGCGCATTAAATGCACATTTAATGCCTCCCGTACTCTGTAGAGTAAATGCAGATGATTGGCCGCAATGTCAGGATAGCTTTATCCAAAAATAGTAACCCGCCAACTTTGTCGGGTCCTACTGGTCAAGTCAACTGCTCGCTCATTTAATGCAGCTTTCCTCCTTCTCCTCCAACGGGAAGACAACCTCAGTATAAAAGATACACTACGAAGAACAACCAAAAAAACTTTGCTACAACAGTGCGCATACAAAATATTCAAACGCTAAAAACGCAAAAAGCCTCCTTGAGATTAAATCTTCATTATCTTCTACAAGAGAAGGCAGACGTTGGAGAGATCTTCACTTCCAACTCAAGAAAAGTTCTAATCGTTCTTCAACTCTTCAAGCTCTTCATATACAAACCTTTTGTAACGAAGCAAGTTGGGGGAACCCCTGTTTTTAACAGAAACTCTTCTTTCACAAGAAGGACGTCCAAGTACCTGGAGCAGTGAAGTGGTGATACTTCCGGGAAAGCTCAGTGAAAGGACCAGTCTTAAGGAAGCCAGATTTGCATCCAAGGAGACATCTACACTTGAAGAAGATGTGGAGAGCTTCTTGATTGATAGGGCTAAGGCGTTGTAAACGGTCGTTTTTACAAGCTTAGTGGAACAGTGGATTAGAGGAACAAGTTGTTCCATGAACCACTATAAAAAGCCCTGGTGTCATTTACTTACTGCATTTTACTTATAGTTTTTATTTGAACTGTTTAACTCCAAGGACTTTGTATCTGTGTTCAGCAGAACTTATGTTGTGAGTTAACAGAAGGCCAACTGCCTTTTGCTTCTATGAGGCTAAACTAACAGAACCCCCTACCAAAACCCCATCCGCTGCCAGTCTGTTCTGCTAACAGAACATGCTATTCTGTTAAATCTGGTACTTAGCTTGAAAAAGTTAAAAACCAATACAATCTATTCACCCCCCTCTAGACTGTATCCAGTACAACCGGGACCAACACCAGTACTCAGCTTCCTCCAGAGATCCGCCATGCCTAACTCTTATTCGACCATCTTTGTCAAGGTAAAGGTTCTGCTGCTGAGTAGGAGTCATCTTCTGTTGTATTTCCTCAAAATGGGATCTACCTATCCTCTGAGATCCACCTAATCTCCATTCTCTGAAGTTTAGAGATTTCTTCTTCTTGGATGTTTGTTTGTGAGGAGAGGGAGGTCTAGAGATTCCAGCGTCTTTCTTTTTTTGTATGGAAGCCTGGAATTAAGGAGTTGGATCAATACCAGTAGAAGGGCCAGCTGAGGTACTGGAAGGTTGTTCCGGCTTCTTCTGCTGGGATCCTCTTCCCCCTTTTTGGCATCATCCAGGTCAGAGATCATCATTGCTATCTTTTGAAACTCTGAAGCCTGAGATGTGGCAATCTGCTCAAGGGTTTCTGGCAGAGTCTGTGTGACAGAAGTGAGGCCTTCTATCAGACCTTGATGCTTCTGAAGAGCTGAGGCAATATCCTTAGAACTTGCTTCAAGTAGAACCAATTTCTGGTATCTTTCTTTGTCAGCAGCAAAGAGAGTTCTGGCTTGATCTTGGTGAACTTTGCAGAGTTCCTCAATGTCCAGCAACTGTTCCTTAGTCTTAGTATCAGCCCATTGAATCTCTTCAAGATTTCCAGAGATGGTTGCAATAGCTTTGCCTTGAGCCATCAGGGTCTGGTGAAAGGTGAATAGGGTTTTGTGAATACCTTCTACTTCTGTTGTGAGAGCATCTGTCTTGGCAGAGGATGAGGTCATGAATTTCTGGAGGGACTCTGTCAGTGTAGCAAAGCTATCTGAAATGAAGTGCATGCCAGAGTTGAAATTCTTATTGACATGAGAGAGATGCTCGTAATGCTTGTCATTGATTTGGATGAGCTTGTTCATCCCATCCAACATCTGACCACCAAATTCTTCTGCAGCTTCTACAAGCTGATTGAAGGGAATTTTAGGTTCTGTGTCCTCATAATCAAGCATTCCCAGTCCTCTTGACTTGGGCTATGGGGGCCTTGTGGGCTGTTGCTTACTCTGAGGAGGAGTCTTTCTCTTCTTGGATGTGGCCTTGTTTGATTTGCTAACAATGAATCCATCATTGCTAGAAGAACCAATGCTACAGAGGTCAATGTGAACCTTAACATTGTCCGGGTTCAGATTGGATGCAGCAGAGTGTTGAGGTGAAAGGTGAGGGTTGGCAGTCTTGGGTGCTGATTTTTGTGGTGAAGGAGTTGGAGTTTTGGATTTATGGTGGGAGGGGGTTCTCTGATGTGAAGAGGTTTTTTGAAGAGATGGGGTTTTCTGGTGATGGGGTGATGGTGGTGGGGAAGGGGAGCGGTTTCTGTTGGACGGAGTTGGTTTACAAGGTGAGGTATATTTGGATGGAGTTTTCTGATTTGATGGGGATTTTTCCTTGGAGAGAGTTTTCTCCTTGGAAGGGGTTTTCTGAGGTGAGGGTGGAGGGGTATTCTGTTGTGGGGTTGCTCTCTGTTGGGGTGAGAATTTCTGTTGAAGAGATTGAGGTGGAGTGGTAAAGGGAGTTGGGAGATTTCTTGCGGGTTGTGATTGATGAGGTGATTTAGGAGAGGAGGGAATTTGAGGTACTGTGTGAACAGCGGGGGATTTAGAGATTACCTCAAGTACAGTTTCCTCGAACTATGAGTCTCTCCATTCTTTGATCAGCTTCTCCATGGCCAATGGAAGGTCATTAGCTGTTGATGGTTCTCCTTCTGCATGGGGCTTTCTGCTGCTTCTTAAGAGCCTTCTTAGGCTTAACCGCCTTCTGTTGGAGTTTCTCTCTGTTGAACTCCAGGGTCCTCAACCTTTTCTGCTCTACCCTGAGAGCAATCTTCCTATCACTGGAAGTGTTCAGGAACAAGAGTTTGGTGTAGTCTGCATCGATACAGTTCCTCAATCCTATTTTTGCTTTCAGTAGAAGTTCTGATAGCAGAAGGCCATAACCCATGGGGTTTTTGAAGAGACCGGTTTCCTTATCTTTCTTTTTAATGAAGTCAACTAGGGATTTGATAATTACCTGTCCCCAGTTGATGTTCATCCCATGATGAACTGCAAAAATAGCTTTTGCATTGAGAACTGTCATATCATCAGTAGAGGTGCTCTTGCTTCAGACACACCTATGGAAGATGTTGACCAGCTTCTCATAATCACTTTGAAGGAGATTCTTCTTCATGTATAATTTTGGAACACTTTCCACTTCCGGTCTGCAATAGAGCTGCACAAAACCTTCAACAGCAACCCTAACACTGTCTAGGGCAATGAACCCTTCAGTGTCTTCTTCTTGGGGGTCCTCCACTACGCCGAATAGAGCGTTGACAGTTTCAGGAGTGAGGACGATGTCATCACCATAGACATGGGAATTGATGGTTTCCCCCTCGAATGTGGCATTGAGATAGAATTCTGCCACGTCCTTTGTGCTATAGGAATCGAAATGATAGCCTACCACCTTGTTAAGCTGTGACTCCTCCATACCCTTGATGATTTTCCTCATCGTTTCCTGGTTTGCTGTGAGTTCTGGGAGTGCGGAAAGATCGCAGTTCATCCCAGTGTAGATATTGGCGACCAAGGTATTGATTTCTTCTTAGGTGAGGTCGTTGATGTTCAAGAAAGCCATTGCAGAGAGTTGTGAGAGATTTTGAGAGCTTGAGAGATATGGAAGTTCGAAGATTTGAGAGTAATGTGAGCAGTAGCGGTTTAGGTTGAAAGGATTGGAATATATGGGTTCGAGTTAGTGGACGTTTGAGATTATTGGCGGTTCTGAGGTACCAATAGGGGCACAGTAAATGTTTTGCGGCTGTAGTACCGTTTAAGGGTAAAGGGTTAAAAGACCATCAACAAGTTACTGGGTCACCCGGTTTTCTCAAAATATTTCTAAGTTCACAACCTTCTGTTCGTAAGAGGAGGGTTTCTGTTACTGAGGTGTTCTGGTAGGATTAGAGGTTCTCTACTCAATGTAGAGACCAGAAGGGATCCTGCAACAGAGGTTCTGTTGACAGAGAATCTGTAACAGAGAGTCTTCCAATCAACCTTCTCTGGGGATTTCATCCATCATTCCCAATTCCTCTCTCAGCTTGTTGAATCTAGCCTCGGGCAAGGGCTTTGTCAGAATATCTGCAAGTTGGTCTTCTGTTGATACATGCTCCATGCATATGTGCTTCTTCTCAACATGATCTCTGATTAAATGATGTCTGATCTCAATGTGCTTTGTCCTGGAGTGAAGAACCGGATTCTGAGTGATGGCAATAGCACTGGTGTTGTCATACAGAAGCTTGATCTCCTTTGCTTGAATGCCATAATCCTTCAGATGTTGCTTCATCTAGAGTAGCTGAGCACAACAACTCCCAGCTGCAATGTATTCAGCTTCTGCTGTACTTGTTGAGATTGAGTTTTCCTTCTTGCTAAACCCAGAGACAAGTCTCCCACCTAGCAGTTGGCAGTGACTAGAGGTGCTCTTCCTATCTAACCTACAACCTGCAAAGTCTGAGTCACAATAACCAATTAGTTCAAAGTTACCTCCCTTGGGATACCATAGGCCGGCATTTGTATTTCCTTTGATGTATCTGATGATTCTTTTTGCAGCACTTGAATGGCTCCCCTTGGGATTTGATTGGTATCTGGCACAGATTCCAACAGAAAATGATATATCTGGTCTGCTTGCAGTTAGATAGAGAAGAGATCCAATGATTCCTCTGTATGTTGTTGCATCAACATCTTTTCCTTCATCATCTGGACCAATTCTTGAGAGGTGTTCATGGGAATCTTCACTGAGGATTTGCCTTCTACTGCAAACTTCTTGATCAGGTCTTTGGTGTACTTCCCTTGGTTGATAAAGATTCCTTCTGGAACTTGTTTGACTTGCAGTCCTAGGAAGTAGCTCAGTTCTCCCATCATACTCATTTCAAATTGACTCTGCATAACTTGAGAGAATTTCTTTCATAATTATGCGTTAGTACTACCAAATATAATATCATCAACATATATTTGTACTAACAGAATATGGTTAGCAACAGAGATTTGAAATAGAGTTTTGTCAACCTTTCCCTTAGTAAACCCATGGTTCACTAGGATTAGGGACAGTGTGTCATACCATGCTCTGGGAGCTTGCTTAAGACCATACAGGGCCTTTCTAAGCTTGTAGACACAAGAAGATTGAGTAGGAATGACAAACCTGGTGGTTGTTCCACGTAAACTTCTTCTTCAAGATCTCCATTCAGAAATGCACTCTTGACATCCATCTGGTAGACCTTGATGTTGTTGTGAGCTGCATAGGCTAGGAATATTCTGATGGCTTCAAGTCTGGAAACTGGTGCAAAAGTTTCATCAAAATCTATTCCTTCTTCTTGGCAGTATCCCTTAGCTACCAGCCTTGCTTTATTCCTTACAATGTTGCCATTTTCATCAGCTTTGTTCTTGAATACCCATTTGGTTCCAATGACATTCTGATGATTTGGTCTAGGAACAAGTTCCCATACTTTGTTCCTTTCAAGTTGAGTGAGCTCCTCTTGCATTGCATTGATCCAATCTGAGTCTGCAAGAGCTTCTTCTACAATCATAGGTTCCATTTGAGATATGTAGCAGGCAAGCATTGCTTCTCTTCTGGTTCTTTTTCTTCTGAATCTTCATCTTCATTCAACAGAAGGGGGTTTGGTACAGGTGTTGGAAACGCAGGATTAATTGCTACCTCTTCTGTTGGTTCAAGTGATCTATCTTCTAGGTTGAGTTCTTTGAGGGTCTCTGTTACTTCTTCAACAGAGATGCCATCATCAAATGTTACATGTATAGATTCTTCAACATGTAGAGTTCTTTTGTTGAGTACTCTATAGGCTTTGCTGGTGCTAGAATAGCCTATGAATACACATTCATCAGCTTTCTCTTGAAAGACTTGCAGATGCTCCTTTCCATTGTTAAGAATGTAGCATTTGCATCCAGATACATGAAAGTAACTGATGTTAGGTTTTCTTCCTTTCCAAAGTTCATAAGGGGTCTTCTGGTGATTCTTGTTGATCATACTTCTGTTCTGGGTGTAGCATGCAGTGTTGATTGCTTCAGCCCAGTATCTCATAGGTAATCCTAAATCTGCAATCATTGTCCTTGCAGCTTCTTTCAACGTTCTGTTTCTCCTTTCTGCCACGCCATTCTGTTGAGGTGTTCTGGCGGCAGAGAGTTGATGAAAGGTTCCATTCTGGTCACAGAAGTCCTGAATTACTTGGTTGAAAAATTCAGTTCCTCTGTCAGACCTGATTGTCCTGACCTTCAAGTTCTTCTCGGTCTGAAGTTGCTTTAACAGAGATGGCAACTTCTGAAGAGTTTCATTTTTCTTTGACAAGAAGATAGTCCATGTGTATCTAGAGTAGTCATCAACCATGACTAGGGTGTACTTCTTGCCACCAACACTTGGAGTCTCAACAGGTCCAAATAAATCCATGTGGATCAGATTTAAAGGACTTGTAGAGAGATCTCCAACAATGGGTTTGAAAGAGTTCTTCTGTTGTTTTCCCTTCTGGCAAGCACTGCAGAGGGTCTATTTCTTGTAAACTATGTCTGCCAGTCCTTCTACAATGTGTTCTCTTGACAGTTTGTTGATTGTTTTGAAATTCAAATGGCTAAGCTTCTTGTGCCAGTCTCAGCTTAGTTTTGAATCTCCTTTGGCTATCAGGCATACTCCATCTTTTGCAGTTTTCCAATCAACCACATAGATATTCTTCTTCCTTGTTGCTGTAAGAACCACTTCCTTGGTAGTCTCATGCTTCACATAGCAGAAGTCTTTGGTGAATTCAACAGTGTAGCCTTTGTCACAGAATTGGCTAGCACTCAGCAAGTTGAACTTCAGGCCTTTGACATAAGAGACATCATCAATAATTATCGGGTTCTTCATCGGCTTCCCTCTTCCTTTTGTTTGACCTTCTTTATCATTACCTCCAAAGGTAACTCTAGGTCCTTTGCATTTCTGGAACTCTGTTAGGCAACTTCTGTCACCTGTCATGTGCCTGGAGCATCCACTATCAATAAACCATTCTTGTTCAGAGATAGCTCCAGCACACAGTTCCTGCAAGATCAAAAGAAAGATTTAGGTACCCAGGCAATGTTGGGTCCTGGGGGCTCATGGAGTCTGGGTAGTTGGTACCATTTCGGTCTCATCAAGTGAAACCTTGGTGGATGGTACCCATTGTCCACTTGGTAGTTATACTAAACTGAAGTGTGATTCACTTTGGGCAGATGCTTGTGAGGGTCTTGCTTCCTGTTTACATACTTTTGCATAGCTTTCTTGGTTGGAAAGAAGTCCCATATACTATCAAGAGCAGAGGGGTTGTTAGCTTTGGGCTTCTGGAGTTGACCAGCCAACCTCAACTCTTCTACCTAAAGTTAATTTTCTCTTGATACCTTCCCTTCTGGTGATCATTTCTAGCACGGTTATCTTGAGGTTGTCTGTTGACAGCTTGTCTTGATTTTTATTATTCTGAAAACCCTTTCTGTTGTTAGGTTTTCTGCCAGGTTTATTGATTTTCAAAGAGGGTTTCTGTTGAACCTTTATGTTTCCTTTTTCTGGTCTGACTTCCTCATGAATAACTTTGGTGCCAGATACACCATCTTGGCAGATGGGGCTAGAATTCAGTGGCACTATGACCTTATCTGCCTTAGCAACTCTGGTGCTAGGCATTACAGAAGGCTCACCTGATTCTGTTGAGCCATACCCAAGACCAAAACCAAAGCCAATCTGTTGATCAAGTACAATCTTTTCCATGGAAGACTGGGCCTTCTGGTAAGCTTTGTACTTATAATGTTTCTCTTATTCTCTTGAGAAGAGAAACATTTTCAGCTTCCAGGTGATCTCTCTCCTTAATTAGAAGATTGATTTTGGCCTCAACCTCCTTTCTTAAGTCAAGAATTTCAACATTAAGCTTACTGTTTTCTTCTGTAACAGAGGAATAAGTGGCTTGGATGGCCTTAAACTCTTCCCAAAATTCTGACATTGAATCAGAATCAAAAGCTAAGCCTACCGAAGAAAAATTAGATGTAGAAGTAGAGGTTACCTCATCATCAGAATGGGCCATGAGGCATAGGTCTTCAGTCTCAGCATCCAAGCAACAGAAGGCCTCATCAGAATCAGAGTCAGAACTGGATTCTGTCTCAGAAAGAGGATCTTTCTCAAGTTGTTCTGTGACGGGTGCTTTCCTCCTTCTAGTATTGTCTTCATATTTCTCTCTCTCCATCCCTTCCTTGTCTTTTGGACACTCTTGGATGTGGACAGTCTACCTTAAAATGTCCAGGTTGTCTGCAGTTGTAACAGTGAAGCTCTCCACTGGTATCTGCAGACTTGGTCTTCTGGAATGGTTTTCTGCTGGTAGATGGACTTCTTCCATCTTTGGGATTCTTCATAAATTTCTTGAATCTCCTTGCAAAGGCAGCCATATATTCGTCTGATAAAAGAATTGAAGGGTCAAAATTATTTACCTTAGATGTGCTGGCTGTGAGGGTTGTGGTTGTCCTCTCCTCTGGTACATCTTCTTTTTCTTCAATCATCTCGAACTCATGAGCTTTGAGGTCTGAGATGAGCTTGTCTGAGGGGTAGGTCCTTACATCCTTGCTGGCTTGAACAGCAACCACCTTCATCTTCCATGCTGAAGGAAGACCTCTCAACACTTTGAGGTTGATCTCCTTGGTGGTGAGTTCCTTGCCAAGCTCAGAAATCTCTCCAGTAAGGGTGAGGAGCCTGTCATACATCTTGGAGATGCTTTCACAAGGGTGAAGATTGAAATCATCAAACTTCTTGTTGGCTATCGTCAGTTTGTTATCCTTCTCTTGCTCATCACCTGCTCCAATGAGCTCAAGAGTATCCCAGATTTCTTTGGCTGTTTTGCACTTCTTGATTCTGTTGAAGTACCTATCATCAATGGACTTGTAGAGGATGTCCTTTGCAATATTGTCAAGTTTATACTTTCTTCTTTCTTCAGTAGTCCACTCAGATTTGGCTTTATTGATCATCTGAGGTCCGGTGTGGTCTATAGCATGCTCAGGGTTGACCTTCTGGATGCTTGTGAATGGCCCAATGTCAAGTACTTCCCACATCTCATCATGAAGAGCACTGAGATGTGCCTTCATCCGGATCCTCCAATCATCAAATTTAAAATCTGAAAACAGAGATTCTTGGAAAGAGAGTGATCCATAATATGAGATTAAAAATAGAGGCAAAAAGAAAACAAGTGGATCTTTGTTCAGCAAATAACCTAAGAGATTATTAGAACAGGAAGGCTCTGATACCACTTGGTTGTCCCGGTTATAGTGGATACAGTCTAGAGGGGGGTGAATAGATTGTATTGGTTTTTAACTTTTTCAAGCTAAGTACCAGATTTAACAGAATAGCTTGTTCTGTTGGCAGAACAGAACGGCAGCGGATGGGGTTCTGGTAGGGGTTCTGTCAGATTAGCCTCAGAGAAGCAAAGGCAGTAGGCCTTCTGTTAACTCACAAGACACGTTCTGCTGAACACAGAGACCAAGTCTATGGAGTTAATCAGTTCTAACTAAGTGCAGGAAATAAAAGCAGTAAGTAAATGACACCGGAGATTTTTATAATGGTTCAAGGAACAACTCGTTCCTCTAATCCACTGTTCAACTAAGCTTGTAAAAACGTCCGTTTACAACACCTTAGTCCTAGCACTTAAGAAGTTCTCCACGTCTTCTTCAAGTCTAGATGTCTCCTGGGATGCACTTCCTGACTTCCTTTAAGACTGGTCCTTTCACTGAGCTTCCTTGAAGTATCACCACTTCACTACTCCAGTTACTTGGACGTCCTTCTCGTTGGAGAAGAGTTCTTGTGAGAACAGGGGTTTCCAACTAGCTTCGTTACAAAAGATTTGTAGTTGAGGAGCTTGAAGTGTTGAAGAACAAATGGAGCTTTGCTTGAGTTGGAAGTAAGAATCTTTCCAACGTCTGCCTTCTCTTGTAGAAGATGATGAAGTTTTAATCTCAAGGAGGCTTTTTTATTTTTAATCCTTGAAGGTTTTTGTTTTAGCAAGTGTTGAGCAAAGGATGTAGCAAAGTTATTTTTTGTGTTCTTCGTAGAGTATCTTTTATACATGGGTTGTCTTCCCGTTGGAGGAGGAGGAAATGCGTTAAATGCGCGAATAGTTGACTTGACCAGTAAGAACCGGGAAAGTTGGCGAGTTGTTATTTTGGGATAAAGTAATCCTGAAATAACCTGGAATGTCGGCCAATCATCATCTTTTACTCTTCAGGGTACGGGTGCATTAAATGTGCCTTTAATGCGTGTACTGTAGCTTTTCCGTTGAACTCGTTTAGCCGTTGAAGGAATCTTCCGTTGGTTTCACCGGTTGAAGTAGTTTCAAGAAAATTCTCCAAGTGTCAGGCCTTCTGGCGTCTTCAGCAGAAAGTCTCTCAGAGAAGGTCTTGAGCACTTCTGTTGGAATAAGCTATCAGAGGGTCCTTTAGGTCTTCTATCAGATGCGAACTAACAGAGAGTCTAGAAGGTTTCTGTTGTAGTGAAGTCCAACAGAGAACCAGAGGGTTTCTGTCTGAGTAAAAATCAACAGAGAGCCAAAGGTCTTCTGTCAGGACTAAGCCTTTCAGAAGGTCTTCTGTCAGTCGATTATTCTAAGAAACTTTACAAGGAAAATTTCTAATACAATAAATCTAAAGAGGGGGTATTCTAAAATCCTAATTAATATAGCATCATCAAAATCTAATTACAATTAATCCTTACAGTTGATTTTGGTGAATTAAAGTCATTATGAGCATCTATCTCATGTCAATGACAACTTCAACTCTGGAATGCAGTTCATATCTTAAAAGATGCTACTCTGAAGGCTTCTCTGAACGAGTTCATGCAATCTTCTACTGCCAGAACAGGTGCCCTCTCAACAGAAGTTGATGGAATCAACAGTGTTCTATACTCTCTTCATCAGACACTGAGTGCTCAAGATAAGGTAATAGATAAGATCTCTGACGCAGTGGATGAGTTGCAATATGCTGATCTCAACAATAAGGAATGACTGCATGATATTGAGGAAATGTGCAAAACTCATAAGCAGCAGTGCTTAGAGCTACTTAAAAGTGACAAAGAGAGATATCAGAAGTTGATACTCCTTGAGGCAAGCTCTAAGGATATCTCCTAAGATATTCAGAAGCAGTTGGGCTTAATAGAAGGACTTGCATCTGTTACTCAAACTTTACTAGAAGCCCTCGAGCATATTGCTTCCAACCAGGCTTCAGAATTCCAGAAACTCTCCGTGCACATAAAAGACCTGAATGATGCCAAAAAGTGGGAAGAGAAATCCCAACCCTTCAAGCCTTCTAAGCCTCCCTCTGTCAAAACCTCTACCAGAACAGGCACCTCTGTGGATCCAGCACCATACTTTCAAGCCTCTCTACAGAAAAAGAGAACAACTGATGTTTCTAGGCCCTCATCTCCTCCTAAGAAGGCTCCCAAGAAGAAGAAGGCCTTAAACTTCATTGAATGGAGACTGAGTGGATCTCAGGTAATTTATAAAGCTCAATTCGAAGAGATGAAACAGAAAATGACTCCAACGCAGCAACAGAACCTCTACTTGGATAGTGATGGGCGTGTAAGAGTAAAGCACGGTGGATCTATGGAAGAAGCCGAATACTGGTTCCAGAAGAATGTTCTTTCAGGGAAGAATATTCATGAAGGAGTTCTTAACTACCTACACTGCAAACTCTCCCCCATCAAGGCCTCCTATCAAAGTTCTAGCAATCTTACAGAAATAAGAGCAGAAGTGAATGAAGAACTGAGTCGGCTACAAGGATTGTAAAATCAAGCCATGGCTGCAGCAGCAAGGTAAAATATGTAAACAATATATCCTAACTGCTTAATAAAATCACATCTCTGCCTTTCCTATTGTAAGGCAATTTCTCCTATTTGTTTCTTGCTATTTACTAACTCTGCTATTATGTTTGTTTGATTCATTTGTGCTTTGATATTGTGTTTTATCTTGTTTGTAATCTTACTCTTACTTATTTCCTATGCTAAGTTGCCCACCAAGATCTTTTAATGAAAGTTTTTACTTTATTTCTTTTATGGTGAAGGCACTTCTCTGGAAATAGTTTAAGGGTTTTGGCATCATCAAAAAGGGGAAATTGTAAGGAATAAATGTAGTTACATTTTGATGATGCTAATTAATTAGGATTTTAGAGTACCCTCATTAGAAATTTGTATTGGAATTTTTCTAAGTATAAGCATTCTTAGAATAGTCGACTGAACATAAGACCTGCAGGCCCTCTGCTGTCCTCTATCGTGACAGAAGTGCTCAAGGCTCTCTACTGAATTATTCGGACAGAAGACCTCCAGGCCCTCCGTTAGCTCCTATCATGACAGAAGTGCTCGAGGCTCTCTCTGATTGAATCTCTGCTCAAGATTTCCAGAAGGCCTCATACTTAGAGGATTTTCAGAAATTAACCTAAGCCAGTGAAACCAACAGAAGATTCCCTCAACAGCTAGGAGACTTTAACGGAAAAGCTACAGTGTACGCATTTGATGCTCATTTAATGAGCCCCGTTTGATGTAGAGTAAAAGCTGATGATTGGCCGACATTCCAGGATAACTTTATCCCGAAAATAGCAACTCGCCAACTTTCCTGGGTCCTACCGGTCAACTCATCTGTACGTGAATTTAATGCAGTTGCCTCCTCCGCTAATGGGAAGACAACCTTAGTATATATGATACTACACAAAGAATAACCGGATAACTTTTGCTCTCTCTACAACATCTAAACTTTCAAGCTTTCTTGAGACCTCAACTTCATCTTCTTCAACAAGAAAAGCTTCAGTCAGAAATATAATATTTTCACCTTCATATTCCAACAAGAGCAAAGTTCCAACAGTTCTTCAACATTTCAAATACTTCATATACACATCCTTTGTGACGAAGCAAGTTGGAGAAACCCCTGTTTTACAAGAACTCTTCTTTTACAAGAAGGACGTCCAAAGTAACTGGAGTAGTGAAGTGGTTATACTTCAAGGAAGCTGAGTGAAAGGAACAGTCTTAAAGGAAGCCAAGAAGTGCATCCCAAGAGACATGTACACTTGAAGAAAATGTGGAGAGCTTCTTAAGTGCTAGGACTTAAGCGTTGTAATTTTTACTTACAAGCTTAGTGGAACAGTGGATTAGAGGAACACGCTGTTCCTTGAACCACTATAAAAATCCATGTTGTCATTTACTTACTACTTTTATTTTTTGTATTTACTTTAAACTGATTAACTCCAAAGACTTGGTCTCTGTGTTCAGCAGAACTTGTCTTGTGAGTTATAGAAGGTCTACTGCCTTTGCATCTCTGTGAGGCCAATCAGATAGAACCCCTACCAGAATACCATCCACTGCCAGTCTGTTCTGTCAACAGAACAAGCTATTCTATTATATTTGGTTCTTAGCTTGAAAAAGTTAAAAATCAGTACAGTCTATTCACCCCCCTCTAGACTGTACCTTGAGTAACTGGGACCAGCAAGTGTGTTATCTCATGCTACATATGAGTATACCCGGGAGATATTCAAATTGTTCCGGGAACAATATTTGAAGGGTATGTCACATTTTTATAAATTAATCTCACAAAATTGTCATGCTTATGTATATGTTGGGTCCCTGTTTCTACAATAGAAATGTATGAAGATGGAGCTCTAAAAGATGTAGATGAATCCTTCCATTGATAGAGATGAAGTTTACACAATGATGAAAGAAATTTTAGTGTAGAAACTTCTCTGTCTATCTATATCTGCGCAGGTGTGGAATATTTATGGTATGAAAGGCTTACCTACTCCATTCCCTTAAAGGCATATTTATAGCCTAGGGAATGAGTAGGTCACAACGATTGGGCCCTTAAATCAAGGAAGGTCATATATTGCCTTTTGAATACTTTAGCTATTTTAGGCTATTCTATTCTATTTAATACAATGTAAAATATTACAAGAGGCTATTAATAATAAACATTGATCACAACATAAAATATCTCTAGCATTCTCCCCCTTTGTGATCAGATGTCCATTTTTCAGTTCTTATTTATCTCTGCCTCTTGACGTAGTTTTTCCTTAGTGCTAGTGCATGCTCGAATTGATGTAGCATTCTTCTCTTTTTGAGTCGCTCATTGATTGCATCTAGCACTTGCTTTATTATGTCGAATTCTGCAAGCTCTCCTTCAGAGGCGTCGGCAAGTCTTTGTTCAAAATAAGATTTCAGCGGAAGCTGTTTGTATCTTATGATATTCAGAGTCCCATCACAATACTTGGCAAACTCATCAATCACCATTCGTCGCTTCTTTTCTTCATGATTTAGATATACTGTTGTGACCAGATCGTCAAGAATGTGAAGAGGTGGAAATGCCTCGAGTTCTGGTCCGTATAGCTTTGGCTTGGTGAGATTTGCCTTAGGAATGTTGTTTTCTAGGGTCATCAGTAGACCGTGAGAGGCATGAACTCAAACTTGCCTTATCATGAATCGCTTTATTGCATCATACCCTTCTTGAAGCACTTTGCTGGTTCTGACGGGGAGATCCTTGTAGGCTATGAACATCTGATAAATGTCATCCATTTTTAGCATGAAGAAGTCATTTTCCTGGCGGGTGAACTCGCTTCCATATGTGAGCTGAAGTCGGTAGATGTAGAGCTTTATTCCTACGTGATCTCCTTCATACAAGTTTAGTATATTCCAGATAGGATATTTGCTTGTTTCATGTCATGATTCAGGATCTCACGCTGCTTTCCCATTGAACGGTGGCTTAACATATGAAGATGTCCACCGACCTGCCTTCCCTTCAGGTGGGTGACGACACTAAACGTCATTGTGTGCCTCAAAATAATATTCAATACAACACTTATACGTAGTATAGTGAAGTAAGGTTCGTATCCGCATGGAAATGAATACTTCTCTTTTATGTGACTAGTAATGAAGGTTTTTTTAAGATTGATTTGATTTAATTAATTTAAATACTAAGATGTGTTAGAATATTATTTTATTGTGTTCAAATTAATTGTAATTTAATTAATGAGTCTTTGTATTTAATTAGATTAGCTAAGAGAGAATTAGGCCTGATTTAGATGCTCCACATAGCCCACACGCACGGCCCACTCTGTTTCCTAATTGTATTAGGCAGTTCGAACATCTCTCCTATAAATACAGGTTGAGATGGACGAAAACTCTTAAGTGTCTACACAATCTATTCCGCATATTATTCTATGTAGAGCCAGTAGACAAGAATTTCTCTCTCTAGCTTATACGTTCGAGTGTCGTGTAATTGTTCTTCATGGATTCATCATTCTATATACACGGTATACGTTATTGGTGAAATTTCTCTTCTACTGTTTTAATTCTTCCAATTATTATTAGATTATTCGACTGTTGAAATCTGGGCATAGTTCACACAATTGGTATCAGAGCCACGGCGCAATTCTGTTCATCTGGTTCCTTGAATTTTTCTGGAATTAATTTGATCAAAATCACAATTTTTGGTTGAATTAATCTTCAGATCTGTTCTTGGAAACTTACTGATTTAGAAGGCAACTGGAACTTGGAAAGCCACGGAAGAAGAATCCCAGTACAATTTGAAGTTACCATAATCTCGCTGATCCGAAATCCTAAAGATTTAGCATATCCGAAATCTTAAACAGGTCCGAAATCCTGAGATTTCGAAGCCCCGAAATCTTAAACTCTGCAGGTCACCGAATTTCTACTTTTGGAAACCGAAAATTAGCATCCGAGATTAGGTTCTGAAATCAGTGCATCCGAAATTACAATTTCGGACACCCGAAATAAGGCTTTTCGAAATCTTAAATTCGGACCAACCGAAATCTAGTTTTCTGAGTTTCTAATTTCGGACACCCGAATTCTTCTCTGAATTTCCAATTTCGGACACCAGAACCGTCCTCCGAAATCAGCATCCGAAATCTTCTTAAGCAGTTCCAAAAAAATACTTTTATTTTTTACGAACTGTTCTCGCCTTAAAAGATCATCAACAGTCATGGAAGCATACACACTTGGAAGTGATTCAAGACCTCCTTTGCTCAGAAGGGGAGAATTTGCTGTATGGAAAGTCTGTTTCCTCAATTTCATTCGAAGCCGAGACAATGGGAAGAACATTCTTATCTCTCTCAATGAAGGACCACTCGAAGTATGGGTTGATGTTCCAGCCATAACAACAAATAATCCTCCCACACCAGCAGGTAAAGCATTGAAATCTGAGGATGATTACACTGAACCGAGAAACTGAGAGCAAAGACTTATCTACTTGCTGCCACTTATTTGCTGCAAGCCATCCCCAATGACTTGTTTATGCAAATTGATAGCCTTACAACTGCCAAGGATTTGTGGGATGAAATTCATCAGATCATGCAAGGCACTAATGTTGGAATCAAATCAAAACGAGCACACACCCTGACTGCATATGATTCCTTTGCTGCTAGACCTTATGAAGAGCTGGAAGAGACCTATCAACATTTTCTAATGGTTCTTAATGAGATGAAGAAGATCAACATCCGCAAAACCAATATGGAAGTTAATCTTCGCTTCCTGAGGTCTCTGAAGCCTGAATGGAAGAAAATAGCCAAACGAATCAGACAAAACAAAGACCTAGATGAGCTGACCATCCACAATATCTACGACTGTCTAGGTGAATTCTCAGAGGATATTCGTGAAAAAGTCAATTCTTCAAAGGGAAAGAACATTGTTGACACATTTGCCCTCCTTACATCTGAGAAAAAGAAGAATGAAAAAGCTCCAAAAATTACCTTTGAAGATGACTCATCCGATGAAGAGAAGAACATGTCTGATTCTGACCCTGATATTAATGAGCTGAAGAAAGAGCTGGCTTTGCTGACCAACATGACGAGGAAAATTAACAAGAAGTTCACCAAATTCAGAAATCCTGCTACAAACAACAAACAAAGAACTTCTTCCTCAACAGAGATTTGAAATAGAGTTTTGTCAACCTTTCCCTTAGTAAACCCATGGTTCACTAGGAATAGGGACAGTGTGTCATACCATGCTCTGGGAGCTTGCTTAAGACCATACAGGGCCTTTCTAAGCTTGTAGACACAAGAAGATTGAGTAGGAATGACAAACCTGGGTGGTTGTTCCACGTAAACTTCTTCTTCAAGATCTCCATTCAGAAATGCACTCTTGACATCCATCTGGTAGACCTTGATGTTGTTGTGAGCTGCATAGGCTAGGAATATTCTGATGGCTTCAAGTCTGGAAACTGGTGCAAAAGTTTCATCAAAATCTATTCCTTCTTCTTGGCAGTATCCCTTAGCTACCAGCCTTGCTTTATTCCTTACAATGTTGCCATTTTCATCAGCTTTGTTCTTGAATACCCATTTGGTTCCAATGACATTCTGATGCTTTGGTCTAGGAACAAGTTCCCATACTTTGTTCCTTTCAAGTTGAGTGAGCTCCTCTTGCATTGCATTGATCCAATCTGAGTCTGCAAGAGCTTCTTCTACAATCATAGGTTCCATTTGAGATATGTAGCAGGCAAGCATTGCTTCTCTTCTGGTTCTTTTTCTTCTGAATCTTCATCTTCATTCAACAGAAGGGGGTTTGGTACAGGTGTTGGAAACGCAGGATTAATTGCTACCTCTTCTGTTGGTTCAAGTGATCTATCTTCTAGGTTGAGTTCTTTGAGGGTCTCTGTTACTTCTTCAACAGAGATGCCATCATCAAATGTTACATGTATAGATTCTTCAACATGTAGAGTTCTTTTGTTGAGTACTCTATAGGCTTTGCTGGTGCTAGAATAGCCTATGAATACACCTTCATCAGCTTTCTCTTGAAAGACTTGCAGATGCTCCTTTCCATTGTTGAGAATGTAGCATTTGCATCCAAATACATGAAAGTAACTGATGTTAGGTTTTCTTCCTTTCCAAAGTTCATAAGGGGTCTTCTGGTGATTCTTGTTGATCATACTTCTGTTCTGGGTGTAGCATGCAGTGTTGATTGCTTCAGCCCAGTATCTCATAGGTAATCCTAAATCTGCAATCATTGTCCTTGCAGCTTCTTTCAACGTTCTGTTTCTCCTTTCTGCCACGCCATTCTGTTGAGGTGTTCTGGCGGCAGAGAGTTGATGAAAGGTTCCATTCTGGTCACAGAAGTCCTGAATTACTTGGTTGAAAAATTCAGTTCCTCTGTCAGACCTGATTGTCCTGACCTTCAAGTTCTTCTCGGTCTGAAGTTGCTTTAACAGAGATGGCAACTTCTGAAGAGTTTCATTTTTCTTTGACAAGAAGATAGTCCATGTGTATCTAGAGTAGTCATCAACCATGACTAGGGTGTACTTCTTGAATATTCATGAAAAAGTCAATTCTTCAAAGGGAAAAAACATTGTTGACACATTTGCCTTACATCTGAGAAAAAGAAGAATGAAAAAGCTCCAAAAATTACCTTTGAAGATGACTCATCCGATGAAGAGAAGAACATGTCTGATTCTGACCCTGAGATTAATGAGCTGAAGAAAGAGCTGGCTTTGCTGACCAACATGACGAGGAAAATTAACAAGAAGTTCACCAAATTCAGAAATCCTGCTACAAACAACAAACAAAGAACTTCTTCCTCAAACTACTCTGAAAGAGTAAGCAGACCATCTGATAAGGCAGTCAGCAATGACCCAATGAAGTGTTTCAAATGTGGAAAGCCAGGACACTTTGCTAAAGAGTGCCAATCTTCCAAGAAAAAGGACTTCAAAATCTATATGCAGAAGGCACAACTTGTTAAACAAAAGGAGCAAGGAGTTGTCCTAATGGCTGAACACGATAGCTGGCTCGAAGATTCTGAAGATAGTGAGCTAGAGAATTTGGCACTGATAACAAGGGTAACTGAATCTGGTAGTGAAAGTGATGACTCTGGAGAAGAAGACAATGGTGCTACATCTGCTGAGAATGAGGTCAGTCATGTGTGGTACTTAGATTCAGGTTGCTCCACACACATGACTGGGAAGAAAGAGCTGTTGAGCAACTACATTGACAAATTTGGTGGGAAAGTTCGATTTGGAAACAGTGACTCTGCTCCAATTCTTGGTCTTGGAGATATCTGCAACAGCAGGGTCACTATCAAAGACATTTCTTATGTTGCCGGGTTGACGCACAACTTGTTTAGCATCGGTCAATTCTGTGACAAGGGCATGAAAGTCATATTCCAAGCTGACAAGTGTTGCGTGAAGGATGATCAAGGAAACACCATTCTGAGGTGTAGACGCAAATCTGTTCTCTACACCATTGTGCTGAAAACATTGTTTCCTAAAACCGGTGTTTGCCTGCTGTCAAGAGCATCCTTTGAACTTAATCAACTGTGGCCCAAGAGGATGTCTCATCTGAACTACCGTGATCTACATACTGTCATCAAAGAAGCTTGTTATTGGTCTGCCAGCATTGCAAAGTAAATGTGATCATATGTGCGACTCTTGTGCACTTGGAAAAATGAAAAGAGCTTCTCACAAGGCGAAAATGACAGAATCTACTACACGTCCTCTTGAATTACTTCACATGGATCTTTGTGGGCCCATGTGAACACAAAGTATCAATGGGAAGAAGTATGTCCTGGTGATAGTAGATGACTACTCACGATACACATGGAATTGGTTCCTTCGTTCTAAAGACGAGACAGCTGACATCATCATCACCTTCATCCGTACAACACAGAATCTACTACATGCAACAATTCTCTTCGTACGATCTGACAACGGCACTGAGTTCAAGAACCAGAAACTCAGTGAATTCTATGAGACTCAAGGCATCATTCAACAATTCTCTGCCGCAAAGACCCCACAACAGAACGGGCTGGTAGAAAGAAAGAACATAACTCTTGTTGAAGCTGCGAGAACAATGTTGATCCATTCCAAACTTCCACATTTTCTCTGGGCTGAAGCTATTAACACTGCTTGCTTCACTCAGAACAGAATCTCTATTCACAAAAGGTTTGGAAAAACACAATGTGAGCTGATCAACCGCCGCACTCGCAGTGTTTCTTTTCTAAGAGTTTTTGGATGCAAGTGCTTCGTGGCAAATGACAGGGAAGATCGAAGCAACTTTCATCCGAAAGCTTTTGAAGGAGTGTTTATTGGCTACTCCTCAACGTCTAAAGCTTACCGAGTATACATCAGAGACAGAAAGAACGTCATTCAAAGCATCAATGTGACCTTTGACGAGAAGGAAGAACAGGCTTCTGGACAAATCAGTTCAGAACCCGATATCACCGGTGTTCTAGCACAACTACCCACCTCATCTCCATCATCTGATTCCAACTCTGTGGATCTCGATCACCTGTTTGACCAAATTTACGAGAATCCACAACCACACGATCCATCTCCTCCAACCACTACTGCATCTTCAGCTACAACGCCTTCTCCTACATCATCATCTGTTACATCAGCTTAGACTGAAACTTCAATACCTCAGTCCACTGATCCTACATCTTCTTCTGTTCCTCATGCTAATAACCCTTATGTTGATCAACAACCCAACAATAATGCTCAGCCACTCCCTCATGTTAGAAAATGGACACGTGCTCATCCACTTATCTCATACTTGGAAATCCTTCAAGTGGAGTGTGCACACAATCTGCTACCGAGAATGAATGTTTGTTTTCCTGTTTCCTAAGTCAAACTGAGCCTACTCATGTCACCGAAAGGTTAGCTGATCCTGATTGGATAATCACCATGCAAGAAGAAATCGACCAGTTTGAGAGACTGAAAGTCTGGTCACTTGTGCCTCGTCCCCCTGGAAAATCAATCATAGGCACTAAGTGGATCTTTAAGAACAAGAAAGATAAAGACAGGATTGTAATTCACAACAAGGCCCGATTAGTTGCGAAAGGCTATAATCAACAAGAAGGTATCTGATGTGAGTTTTCTCGCACTTTAAAAGATTGTAGAATAGCTGTGAAAGTACGAGTATCGTCTCCACGGGGACGGACAAAAGGGAATCAAGGATTAATTAAATTCAGCGATTAAAAAGGAATAAAATAAAATAAATGCGTCGTGCGAGATTGGTTGGTTGAATTAAAATTAAACTAATGCGAATAAACGATTAAAATAAAAGATTGGACTCTCTCTAATTAACGACGAAGGGAGCAGGGATTCATTCCGGGGTAATCAGATTTCTGGCAGATCAGGCCTAATTACATGAAATTAATTTAATTGAGCCTAGCTAATCAATACTAAGTTCTTACCGCTCTCGCGGCGTAGAGTACAATAATTTAGGGGACCAGGCAGATCTCTCATGCGACAAGATTCTAAATTATTGCCAAAACGAGCGAGCTTACGGCCCCTTAATCGCTACTAATCTCTTAGCCAACGATTAAGTGTGTGTGAATGTGTCCTAGAATAATCTAGATCTCTCTTAATTTATTCTATGTGCAATTGTAATTCTAGCCGCGGTTCCAGGTTACAAAAGATATCAGTTAAATTATTCAAACACAAATTAAACGGCATTCATGCAATTAAATCGAAAAGAATCTAGCCATCAATCATGATTAACCCCTTCATCAATCCCAAATCCCTAATTAAACTACTCACAATTCATAATTGAATAATCAACAGAATTGGGAAGAATAGAATAAATTGTCATTAATTAAAAAGATGAACTTACAAATAATCCCAGGGTCTTGGAAGAAAATAGCGTAAAAACGATGTTAAATTCGTCCCTAGGCCTCTCCGTAATGTTCGTCCCCCTAAAAAGGGTTAGGGAGGCCTTATTTATAGAAAAGAGGGGAAAAATCGCAATTCTGGTCGATGTGGGAAATTTCCGCGCGTAACTCGGGGCTACGCACGATCGTGCATCCCTGGCTACGCACGATCGTGTGTAGCAGGCAGTAGCTCCTCCACGGTTTTAGCTCTTACGCACGATCGTGCGTCTCAGACGCACGGTCGTGCGTCCGTGTTCTTCAGCCTTTTCTCTAGTCCGAATTTAACAAAACGTTCTTCATACAAGTTGTAGATAATGAAGTCCTCTATCCACTCCAACTTGCCGAATGTGATTTGAATCATCCAATCAAGAAATATGATCAACACCGTGGAAGGTGTCATTCTGAAATCGCGGCAGAGATCATCTGATTTCGTCATCTGTTTTCACCTTATTGCTTTCTTATTCTCGTAATGATGTCTTCATATGATTTGTATCCCTTGATGTTGTCTTTCATATGGACTTTTAATCGTGTACATTGAATGTTTCTACAAAGAGATATGCTTGAACGATTGACAGAAGGTCATCCTGATCGCCGATTTCAAGCTCCATTCATCTTATTTTGATCCCGTAGACATTCATAGAGCTCTCTTGTCGTCAAAACTTCATCGTGAACCTCCCGGTGACCTCCAAATCTCTCAATTCACTCTCGAATGCTTCTCAACTCATCCTGATTTCTTCTCAAGCGCCGGTGTCGAACTCTAAAATCCTCATTTTGACTCCAAATGACACAAAACTCGAACCAACGCCTGTTAAACATAACTTGAGCTAAAGTTGAGATTTGTAACACCTTAAAGCTAGGAAAAACCATCAAAAGCCAATCTCAACACGCATCAAATGCGTGTCTAAATACGGACTTATCATATTCCCCCACACTTAAACCTTTGCTTGTCCTCAAGCAAACTGAACAACGGGACTTACGATAATCACCACATAGAATCAAAACAATTAGCATGTACATATAGTTAAAGGGATATTCACAGAACAGACAATCCAAATCAAGAAAATTCTTCCCTAAACTACATCTTTGTACTCAAGCTAAACTATTTGACGAAGTACTCACAACATCCTCGAAGTAATGACAGCAAAGCACAAATAAACTAGCTATCGATCAGAAGGACTTGATAAGGTGATGGTGAATGGTGAATGGTAATAAACAGTCCCTTTCTTTTGAGAGATTGAAATATTCTAACAAAGACTCAATGCATTCAGGAACTTCAGGGCTATTCTTATAAACAAGGAACTCAGAAGGACACAATTTTAGGAACAATCATCTAAACTTATGCAAAGAGCAGGCATGATGTACAACTAAGCTAAACCGCCGTGGCACATTGGTGCTTTGACATATACTTCAAGTACGCGGAGGACTAAAGCTAATTTTGCTAAAGCCTCCAAGTTCATTAAATAAGTTTAGTTGTCCTTGTCATGTTGGCACGAGAACGCCATTTCTTTCGAAAGATACCCAAGGTTTCATCTTATTGTGCAAAACACTTACGCTTTTTGATCCGGGCTCCCATTCTCTTTTTCGCAAGGAAAGATGTCTAGCTATATTAATTTTTCACCTTTCGGATTCTTACTAGACATTACCCCATTCTAATCTCATCCTCACCAAGGAAAAATAGCAATTAAAGTTCATTTATTAATGTGAATCCATGCCTACAATGCAATTCTCGAAAGTATCAAATTCCTAAAAAGTGACTGCTCTTACCCCACTTTGGGGCATAGAAACAGTGCCAAAAATGGCTCCTACACAAATTCCCTAAACTTAACAAATTAATCCCCTAGTTCCCTAAATGCCAAGGCTAGGTCAGAAATATTCACGGGTAAGGAACACAGGCCATTTGGTTATGGAGCTCAATTGATTGGGTAAGAAACAAAATGGTCAGGTTCAAAGTGGCTTTTCCTAAAGGACTTTTTCAGGTGAGATGGAAAAATTATGAATTAAATGGGTGACTAATGCCTTCATCCTTTCAACAATTAGATTAAATTGCAAGTAATTTAAGCCTAAACACTTCAAGGGTGGTGTCCTAAAAGCACAGTCAATCGTTAGCCAGCTCACAAAGACACAGTTTAAAGAAAAATTTTCAAAAATGTGTCATGAATTTCCTATGAATATACAATTAACACATGCGCATGCTAACTCTAAAAATCACATGTAACAATACTGTCTGAATGCCCAATTCGCTCCCCCACACTTAAACTTTGGCATCGCCCTCGATGACCAAATATGCACTATGCACAAGGGGGTAAAGAGGAAAGGGTCACGTGTGCTCAATCTTAACTCAAGTCAACATTACAAATAAGCGGTTAAAAGAGTCGCAGAAGCTTCCCTAGGGCGCTGGTCGGTGCAGAACTAAACTGAGTCTAAGTGATCCTCGGCACATCATCCCCAAAACAAGACCCTGAGCTGCAAAAACAAAACACACAAAAACACACAAAAACAAAGAAACATGCAAAAACAAAAGTGCAGAAATAAGCTTGGGTTGCCTCCCAAGAAGCACTATTTTTAACGTCGTTTGCCCGACGCAATTAACCCATGGGATTCTCAATTAAATACACGTCCATTTAGAAAAGTTGTCCTCCACATATAAAACCTCTTGTCAACAAACGCCCTCAGATGGCGCAAAACTTGGAATTCATGAAACCACAAATTTAATGGAGGATCACACTAACAACAAAAGGGCGGTTCCAAGCCTTTATCAGGCCCTTTATCAAAGAATGGATCGAAAGGTGTCTCTTTGAGAGGTGGGGGTTTTCCTCCCTCTTCTCCGGGTGATTCCATGACATCTAACACATAGCACTCATCTACAACTTGACAGGACTGTTTTGCCAGTTTCGCCATGAAAAAAGTAACTCTCTCCTCCCCAACTCTCAAAATCAATTTCCCTTCCTCAACATCTATGAGGACCCGAGCAGTGGCTAGAAAAGGCCTTCCAAGAATTAAGGGCACATCAAGATCTTGGGGCATATCTAGGACAACAAAATCGACCGGAATCACAAATTTGTCCACTTTAACCAACACATCTTCAGCAATCCCCTGGGAATATTTGACCGATCGGTCATCCAGCTGTATGCACATACGTGTTAGTTTAAACGGACCGAGTGCAAACTTCTCATACAAGGTATATGGCATCAAATTGATGCTTGCACCCAAATCAGCTAAAGCATTATAAAAAATCTCATTTCCTATGGAGCAAGGGATAGTGAACTTACCTGGGTCCTTGAGCTTTTTGGGCATCTCCTTTAGCACCACTGCTGAGCACTCTTCATTCAGCACCACCGATTTCGGTTCTCCTCACTTTCTTTTGTTAGAGAGGAGTTCTTTCATAAACTTTGCGTACCTCGGCATTTGTTGCAGTGCCTCCATGAATGGTACGTTTACTTGAACCTGTTTAAAGAGGTTCAAAAACTTGTTGAAGTCCTCAGTGTCACTCTTCCCCTTTAAGCGTTGCGGGTATGGGAGGGGGAGATTGTAAGCTTTGACTGGAACGGGTTGCTTTGGGACTGTGTCCCCCTCCTTCTTCTTTTCTTCTTCCTTCTTTTCCTCAGGAACAACTACAATTGGATCAACTTCTTCAACTTTCTTCTCTATGGCAGCAGGCTCCAGATCCCGTCCACTCCTCAGTGTGATTGCGTGAACTTGATCTCTTGGATTTGGTTCGGTGTTGCTCGGGAGGGATCCCTTAGGCCTCTCAGATACAGACTTCGTGAGATGCCCCAACTGAATTTGTATGTCCCGAATACTTGACTGTGTTTCTTGAATACTTGACTGCGTTGATTGATCTCTAGCCGCAGTCACTTGAATGAATTTCTCTAGTGTCTTTTCCAAGCTAGAAAGTTTATGCTGAGTCACATTTTCAAAATTCCCTTGGCCTTGCTGAGGTTCTTGTTGTGGGGTCTGAGATGCTTGAGGCTGATTATAGTTTCTATACTGATGTTGTTGCTGCTAATTTCCTTGCTCGTAATTCTCTTGCTGCTTGTAATGGCCCTGCCTCTGAAAATACATTGCATCTATTTGCTCCACTCCAGGGGCTGCCGAGTGTGACATCATATTACATTCATGTGGCCAATGGAGTCCCTCACACATAGTACAAGAAGGACTCATAGGACCGGGGGCTACCATGTTTACACTGGGCACCGAGTGAGCAAGTTCCACTTTTTTCCTTAGATCATCCATGCTGGTTGTGAGCTTTTGCATCATGCTTGCCAATGTATCTACCCGTGCAGAAAGGGCAGAATTATCACTGATCTCATACAAACCCGGAGCCTTTTGCTGTGGAGAACTCCTATCACTGTACCAGGATGCGTTATTCGAAACAATTTTCTCCACTAGTTCTTCCCCCACCTCGGATGGTAAATCAGGAAAAGCTCCACCACCCGAAGCATTGAGCATCATCTTCCCTTCATTATTGAGCCCGCTATAAAAGTAGAAAAGAACTTCACAATCAGTCAAATTGCCCTGAGGGCAAGCTCTCCTCAGCACCTTAAATCTTTTCCATGCTTCAGCCAATGTCTCCAGAGATCCCTGCTTGAACTCTTGTAGTTACTTCTTCAACTTCAGGGCCTTTGACGTAGGGAAATATTCTTTATTGAACGCACTATGCAGCTGGTCCTAAGTCTAGAGGTGATGGTGAGGATTGATGTCCAATCACCTTTGCGCATCATCCCTCAATGAGAAAGGGAAAAGCATCATTCTCACCTCATCATCAGTTAACCCAGGTATCTTGAAAGTCTGGCACATCCTCAGGAAGCGTGTAATATGTGCCACTGGGTCTTCTGTAGGGCCTCCTCCAAATTGATTATTGGATACCATGCTGATCACCGCCAGCTTGATCTCGTAACGGTTGGCAGTAATTCCCGGCACTTGAATGCTATCATACTCTGAAACGTTTGGCGTGAGGAACTCTGCAATGGTCTGGCGCTGATAGAGTGGATTATTGTACGGTACATATGGATTTGGTGGAGGCGCCTGATGTCTAGGCTGGGGGGCTGGTTGTGGCTGAGTAGGTGGGACTTGGGATTGGTTTTGAAACTGATTAGGGTATGGATTATGGTACTGGGGCTGATTTTGGAATGTAGGTTGATTGATTGGAAGTGGGTTCTGTCTTGGTTGGAAAACATGAATACTCTGCCCTGCTCCTTGCATCCCATAAACTTGATTTTGGAAATTTTTTTCAGGAGAAGTTGGGGTGTTTTGAAAAAGATGATATAATGGAGGGAGATTAAATTGTGGTGAAGGCTGATTTTGGGAAAACATCGGAGTGCGGTAATTTTGAAAACCTGGAGGGTTTCTACGTGAAATTGGTGGTGAAGATTGTGGTGATGTGTTATGATAGAAATCTGGCTGAGAAGTAGGGTTGGGGTTACTGGATGACCCTATGTTTCCAGATGAAGATTGATGGTCCATGGTATATTTCTCTTTGTGAGCCTTGCGGTTCTGTCTGGCGAGCTTTTCAATCTCAAGATTAAGAGGGATTAACGGTTCTTCCCTCTTGGAGCGTGTATGCATAAACAGATCTGACCTGCAAGGTTAGCAGACAGAAATCCTACGAAAAACTAAAAATGAATCGCTGAGTTAAATTAACCATTAAGACCGACACCGTCCCCGGCAACGGCGCCAAAAACTAATGTGAGTTTTCTCGCACTTTAAAAGATTGTATAATAGCGGTGAAAGTACGAGTATCGTCTCCACAGGGACGGACAAAAGGGAATCAAGGATAAATTAAATTCAGCGATTAAAAAGGAATAAAATAAAATAAATGCGTCGTGCGAGATTGGTTGGTTGAATTAAAATTAAACTAATGCGAATAAACGATTAAAATAAAAGATTGGGTTCTCTCTAATTAACGACGAAGGGAGCAGGGATTGATTCCGGGGTAATCAGATTTCTGGCAGATTAGGCCTAATTACATGAAATTAATTTAATTGAGCCTAGCTAATCAATACTAAGTTATTACCGCTCTCGCTGCGTAAAGTACAATAATTTAGGGGACCAGGCAGATCTCTCATGCGACAAGATTCTAAATTATTGCCAAAACGAGCGAGCTTACGGCCCCTTAATCGCTACTAATCTCTTAGCCAACGATTAAGTGTGTGTGAATGTGTCCTAGAATAATCTAGATCTCTCTTAATTTATTCTATGTGCAATTGTAATTCTAGCCGCGGTTCCAGGTTACAAAAGATATCAGTTAAATTATTCAAACACAAATTAAACGGCATTCATGCAATTAAATCGAAAAGAATCTAGCCATCAATCATGATTAACCCCTTCATCAATCCCAAATCCCTAATTAAACTACTCACAATTCATAATTGAAGAATCAACAGAATTGGGAAGAATAGAATAAATTGTCATTAATTAAAAAGATGAACTTACAAATAATCCCAGGGTCTTGGAAGAAAATAGCGTCAAAACGGTGTTAAATTCGTCCCTAGGCCTCTCCGTAATGTTCGTCCCCCTAAAAAGGGTTAGGGAGGCCTTATTTATAGAAAAGAGGGGAAAAATCGCAATTCTGATCGATGTGGAAAATTTTGGCGCGTAACTCGGGTCTATGCACGATCGTGCGTCCCTGGCTACGCACGATCGTGCGTAGCAGGCAGTAGCTCCTCCACGGTTTTAGCTCTTACGCACGATCGTGCGTCTGGGACGCACGGTCGTGCGTCCGTGTTCTTAAGCCTTTTCTCTATTCCTAAGTTTACAAAACTTCCTTCATACAAGTTGTAGATAATGAAGTCCTCTATCCACCCCAACTTGCCAAATATGATTTGAATCATCTAATCAAGAGATATGATCAAAACGGTGGAAGGTGTCATTCTGAAATCGCAGCAGAGATCATTTGACTTCGTCATCTGTTTTCACCTTCTTGCTCTCCTATTCTAGTAATGATGTCTTCATATGATTTGTATCCCTTGAAGTTGTCTTTCATATGGACTTTGAATCGTGTACATTTAATGTTTCTACAAAGAGATATGCTTGAACGATTGACAGAAGGCCATCTTGATCGCCGATTTAAAGCTCCATTCATCTTATTTTGATCCCGTAGACATTCCTAGAGCTCTCTTGTCGTCAAAAATTCATCGTGAACCTCCCGGTGACCTCCAAATCTCTCAATTCACTCTCGAATGCTTCTCAACTCATCCTGATTTCTTCTCAAGCGCCGGTGTCGAACTCTAAAATCCTCATTTTGACTCCAAATGACACAAAACTCGAACCAACGCCTGTTAAACATAACTTGAGCTAAAATTGAGATTTGAAACACCTTAAAGCTAGGAAAACCATCAAAAGCCTATCTCAACACGCATCAAATGCGTGTCTAAATACGGACTTATCAGTATCGATTAAAATGAGACGTTCGCTCCAGTTGCATGCATTGAAGCCATTCGACTGTTCATGGCTTGAAAGAAGAAGTTTATGTGAATCAACCAGAAGGCCTCATCAGTGAAAAATATTCAGATAATTTTTATCGTCTGGATAAAGCGTTGTAAGGACTCAAACAAGCCCCGAGAGCTTGGTATGAGGAACTGTCTGATTTCTTGGTTGATTCTGGTTTTTCAAAAGGAACTATTGATACTACTCTCTTCATTAAGCATCATGGGTGTGACATCATCCTGGTTCAGATATACGTTGACGACATCATTTTTGGTTCCACCGATCCAGCACTATGCACTGCGTTTGGAAGTCTGATGCAATCTAAGTTTGAAATGAGCATGATGGGTGAAATGAATTTCTTTCTTGGACTACAAGTTAAACAATTGCCTGAAGGAATTTTCATTCATCAGTCTAAGTACATCAATGATTTGCTGAAGAGATACGGTCAAGAGTACAACACCCCTGTGAAAACCCCGATGACTCCTGCTTGTAAGCTTGATACTGACCCATCAGGAAAGCCTGTTGATGTTACCACTTATAAGGGAATGATTGGTTCGTTGCTGTATCTAACCTCGATCCGACCTGATATTATGTTTGCTACTTGTCTCTGTGCTCGTTTTCAAGCAAATCCAAAGGAATCCCATTTGCTTGTTGTGAAAAGAATTCTTCGTTATATGAAAGGAACTCCTAATCTAGGACTCTGGTATCCTAAGGAGACTGTATTTGATCTGATAGCATTCACTGACGTGGATTTCGCTGGATGTAAAATGGATAGAAAGAGTACTTCTGGTAGTGCTCAATTTCTTGGAGAAAAGTTAGTCTGTTGGTCCTCAAAGAAGCAAAATTGTGTGTCCACGTCTAATTAAGGCAGAGGCTGAATATGTTGCTGCTGCTAGTTGTTCACAAGTATTATGGATGAGGACTCAACTACGGGACTTTGGATTCTACTTTGACCATATTCCGATTTACAGTGACTCAAAAAGTGCGATTGCTATCTCTTGCAACCCGGTTCATCATTCTCGCACTAAGCACATTGACCTGAGATTCCACTTCATCAAAGATCATATTGAAAAAGGTCATGTGGACCTATACTTTGTGTGCACTGAGCTACAATTGGCTGATCCATTCACATAAGCTCTGGATGAGAAAATATTGCAGTTCCTGGTCTCTAAACTGGGAATGCTGAATTTGGAATTTTAATACCATGCATAAGTATAGGGGGAGTTTTAATTTTAATATTATTTTTTTGTGTCAATCTTTTTTTATTTTGAGCCAGTTTCTTGGTCTGTCAGTCTGTTTCCCTAAAATGTGCAAACATTAAGGGGGGACAAAATTAGTCTGGTCTGGGTGCTATAATTGAGGGAGAGTAATTTTTTATTTCTCTTAGTATCTGCATTTGTTTTAAATAAGAAAATCACAAAAATATTTTTTCTTTTATTTGAGTCAGTTTAGGATTTTTAGTCAGTTAAATTGAGTTAGTTTCCAAAAGTCTGAGAAAGCCAAAAAACATTCTCTTTTATTTTTTTCTGCGGGTACTTAAAGCTTAAAACGGTTGAATTTTTCTATTCTCACACAAACTCTAAACACTCTCAAGCACTCAAAGGTTTTCAAAAGCTGAAATTCATCTTCTTCAACAATCATCTTCTCCAATTTCACTCAAGGTTGAATTCTTTTTTATTCATTGCATGTGTGTGTGAGTGTGTTTATTTTTTTTGCAGGTACAATCTCAAAACGACGACTAGGAACCGGTTTTGGCCCACCAGAATCCCACCTCGCCGTCGTTACCTTCACTATCTCCGGCGACCATCACCATCAGAATCAATTCTCACACCCAGCACCTTCGACCGGCATAGCCCAACACTAACTAGCCGAAATCATTCAGTTCAGGGCTCCCGAGATCTTCATCTTTACACCCTTCCGAATTCCCATTCTCGAAAACCGTCCCAGCTGAAATCCTTCTCAAGAAAATCAATTCAGGATCTTTAAAATCGGGCCCCCGAAATTCTTATCTCCGAAACCTTTTCTCCCGAAATCCAATCCATACCCCCGAAATCATGACCCCGAAGTCTAGTCAACCGAAAGCCTACCCCCCCCCCCCCCCGAAATCATACCCGAAATCCTTTACTAAGTGGAAGCCCGAAATCTTGAAATTAGGGGCTATCAAAATCTAAGATCTGAAATCCTTCAGCCCTGAAGTCTTATTAACAAAGCTCCCGAAATCCTCACAAAAGGGCTACCCGAAATTCTTAACCCACATCCGAGATCTTTTATCCAAAGCTCATTACCCTTAGCCCACTTTCCTTACTTACCCAACTTACAAGTCAAAAGCCCAAGTTTCCAAAACCTAAACCCAGTTTCCTTATTACCCAAGACCAAAAAGCCCATTTAGCCTGACCCCATTTAAGCCCAAGTCATCAAGCCCAAAACCAATTGCTTTCTAACATTAAGTGTTATATTTGTGCAAATCAGGCATAATGGCTCTCATCACTCAGGAAGAAGTGTATCCCAGGGTCAGTTGGATTGATATAAAGGACAACAACTTTCTGATAGACCCTACTACATTCAAATGCCAAGACAAAATGGTGGTCTCCATTCTCAAAGGGCACCCTCTATGGCAAGCTCACATCATATCTGCCAAAGTACCAAAGATCTACTTGTGACAGTTCTGGGGCACATTCACCTCAACCGAAAGTACCAACCTCACCTTTCAAGCCCAAATAGCAACACTATTGTCCAAATCACCCATGATACCCTCCGCACCCTTCTACACCTACAAATAACCTCATCGTATGACCCATTTCCCGCTGATAAGGACCTACTCAACGATATTCTCAAGGTTGGCCATCCATCTCTATTAACCCAATTCTCTGAATTCTAAGACAACCTTTTGCCCCGACCATGGAGAACCCTTTTCTACATCCTTAACAAGTGTTTGTCGCCCAAACAATCTGGTCATGATCGCTGCAACATTCACTTTCTCAAGTTGGTTCACGGGGTGATATTTTCCAAAAACTATGATTGGGCTCAGCTGATCTAGATGGAGCTCCGCGAGCAGCTCAAAATAAGGAGATCCAACAGCATGACCAAGTACATCCCATATGTACGTTGGTTCTCAATTCTCATCGACCATTTCATGAAGGAGGACTCCAACATTCCAAGAAGACCAAATGAGGAGTTGCTTGAACTTCCAATGATGAAGTATCTAAAGAACACTGAGGACAAAGTTCAAACGCAACCAATGCCTATTCCAGAGGCACTACTCAATCTTGCTGCTCCAAATGATCCTCACATTGCTGAATATAAGGTTAGTATCTCATCTATCCCTACGATGCAGTCAAACCCCACTGTGTCTACCCAAGGGACATCTCAGCCGAGTGGAAGTAAGGGTCCGAGAGTGACTAAAACCAAAAGGAGGGCAGGTGAGACTCAGTCCAAGAGAGCTGATGTCTCATCCTCTAGTGCTTTAAATGTTTCATCAATACCAGTCATTGAAATAATCTGAACTCAGCCCATAGGTACAGGTTCTGACGTTGTCAGTTCCCAAGTAGAAGTCGCTACATCGAGTTCAATAGCGCAAAATGAGCCAAGCCTAGACCACTCAACCGTCTCCCAACAGATGGTTGTTTCAACCCAACAAGGGGAACCCATCAGTGAACCGCCCCACACTGCAAGCCAATGCACGTTAGGTCTCGTGTCTACCATCCCAGAATTTTTATCATTTGCTAGGGCATAACCTTATGCTTCTGCACACACTGATACAAGCTCATTACCACCTGTCATAACAACCAGAGGTACGCCAATGATGGTTGGGAGTCTTTCCACACTGATCTCCCCAGCAGGCCATGGCACCGCTATTTTTAGTGATGTTGTGAGAACTGATAATTCATATAGGTCAGGTTTTTCTTCCTTTGCTAGTTTAACTAGGGAGGATCTGAGGTCTGAACTACGTCCTGTAGACCCAACAGGCGTAGCAGACCAAATATCACACCCAACTCCCTGCATAGGAACTCTTCCATCAACCATTACACCCACCTCAATAATACACACATCCGCTCCATCTACCTCTCACCCTGACCCAACACAAATGAACATACTTGATTTATCCGAGTATTTCCTTGATAGACTCCTATCCGAACCCATCCTCCCACCTCACCTCATTCAAGTACGAAACATCCTAGCCCTCACCCCTCCATTCATCCCTACTACCACATGACGTGATCAAGAACGCTTGCCTAAGCGTAAGCATGATGACACCGATGATTCAGATCATCATGAGTGGGAGAAAAGGAAACGTGCTTGTGAGCAAACCACATCTCAATCCATCATTCCATCCTCCACTTGCTCTGAACCATCTACATCTTCTCAGCCTGAACCTTTAACCTCCACCGCACCCAACGACTCACTAGCCTTAACCGTTTTTCACCCTTCCACCTCTTAACACTGAGCCAGGACTTTGTGTCCTCTCGAGAACTTCTATAGGCTCATCCTTCATGGATGTAGACCAAGGATTGGAAGGAAGTCCTGACAATGCAACATATGAATCACCATTGTCTTCAGGCCGTCAGAACGAGCTAACCTCTAGTATGATGAAAACGGTAAGTCTTTGTGACACCGGTGTTATGTTACCCACTGTTACGATTTTTGTTCCCAATGATCCCCAGGTCCCACAAGCCGAGAGAGCAACATATTCTTCTAAGTCCGCTTCTATCCCAATTCCAGCTGATCTACCATCGTCATCCAAAAAGCAAGGTTCAAAGAGAAAAGAAAGAGATCTAAAAGAGAAAGCTGCTGATCTGATTTACTCGACTGGATAGAAGATAATGAGAAGGACGAACTTCAAAAGATGAACAAAGAAGAAGCTCTCAACCAGCTGAATTTCATATGAGAAGTCAAGAAGACTGCTGCTGAAAAGTTAATGGGACTAGACTCTGAAGAAATAGCTCAAGGAGAATTCTATGATGATCCACTTCCTGATTTTCACTTAGTCAAAGATCTGATCAAGATGCACCCAGAGAAATTCAATACAGAAGACAATTTTGAGACACCTTGGGAAAACGTCAAGATAATTGTGCCATATCAAGAAGATCTGAGACCCAAAATTTGGAGAAGTGAGAAAAGAATTAAGAAGATTGACGAGCTAGAACTCAGAGGACTTGAACATTTAGAAGGAACTGCTGCTTCTGGACATATATGGATGTTACGGAACATGTCTGCCGATCAAAATGATCCTTATGGACACCGCAAAAGATTAGTCAAGCATTCTGATTCGATGATCATAGCAATTAGAGCCATTGAGATACATCATATTGGAAAAGATACGTTCTATCCAATTTATGAGTTTGAATGACAAAACGGCATGATCCAAAGAGCATCTGAAGCTGACCTGTACTACTTGGTTTCTACTGATTTGATCCAATTATTTTACGAGTACAGATACGTGAACTTCAGAGAACTTTCTCAAAAGGACAAAGATCTAGGCCTTAATGCACTCAAGAGATTCATGATGCGACAAGTCAAATACTATTCACTCTTCGATCTGCAAATGGCCATAGAAAACAACTTTTCAAAAGTGAACATGTCTGCACCAAGAAATAGAGCTGCCTGGGTCGAGAATTTTGAAGAAGGCACCATCGTCACATAGCCAGAGATAGGACTGATCTACAAAGACTACAAAGGCATCAAGTAAGTCCTACTCATGAACGAAATTCACAAATATTGCGATGGTACACTGAGAATCATATAAGACCATCTGGGAGAAGCTGCACTGAAGCTACAAAAATCTAAAGATCCAAATGACCCAGTACAGATTGCTCTTATTGCAGATTTTCACGAAGCCGTAGGAGTTAGACTTGATTTCAGAAGTACCCTCAGACATTATGAAGTCATCCTAGGCTATCGGAAGTCATTGTACAAGACTCAGAGATAATCCGTGCTCCATCGACATTTGAACACAAAGGGAGAGAATGTTAGAATATTATTTTATTGTGTTCAAATTAATTGTAATTTAATTAATGAGTCTTTGTATTTAATTAGATTAGTTGAGAGAGAATTAGGCCTGATTTAGATACATCACGGCCCACTCAGTTTCCTAATTGTATTAGGCAGTTCGAACATCTCTCCTATAAATACAGGTTGAGATGGCCGAAAACTGCTAAGTCTCTACACAATCTATTCCGCATATTATTCTATGTAGAGCCAGTAGATTAGAACTTCTCTCTCTAGCTTATACGTTCGAGTATCGTGTAATTGTTCTTCATGGATTCATCATTCTATATACACGGTATACGTTATTGGTGAAATTTCTCTTCTAGTGTTTTAATTCTTCCAATTATTATTAGATTATTCGACTATTGAAATCTGGGCATAGTTCACACAAGATGAATGACTTATATGTGGTTTAATTCAATAAATATGAAGACTTGGCTTTGCTTATATCCACTTGATGAAATGTTCGTCAATCCCGGTTATATCGTTAACTATCTTCCCCTTGAATACTCAATCGTGGAGTATCTCCAATCCATCGAGGGTAGTTATTAATCACGAGACGCGTTCATTAATAAAACTTACTATCTAGTCAATATAGAACATGCGTCATATATTGACCTGATAGGTGGTAGATGACCAATTTTGACCATATCTGCAAGTAGGTCTTGGTCAGATGAAAAAGGGTCGTATTGATAGCTGCGGGTAGTTAGAGTAGGGTTCTGACGGTATTGTGGGTAATTTGGACAGTGGAGTTGGCTATGGTAGCTTCAAAAATAGGAATGGAAGCGGTGGTTACTGAATGCATGGTTCCCCGGGATTGACGCAGATATTATTTGGGAACTTATGCAGACAAATTGAGAGTTGACTAGAGAGGGTGTCCTTTCAGAATCGAAACCATTATCATGTCATGGCATTTGAACACCTCTGGGTGCAGTAGGTAGTTGTTCTCTTTGATTTCAATCCAACTCTCTTTCGAGTAAACTTCTTCCTCAGAAATTAGAGCCATTATGCCTATACTGCACAGATAAAATAGATTTTAGGATTAAAGGTTTTGGGCTAAGGGTTTTGGCTTTAAACTATGGATAAATGGGTTAAAGCTGATTCGGCTTAGGATTAAGGCAATTGGGTGGGGTTATGATGGATATCGGGTGAGATGACAGGACTTAGAACTTGAGTATTAAGATCTCGGTGGTCCGGTATTTTCTTTGGAGATCTTGGGGTTGAGATCTCAGTGGAAGGAATTCGGGGGTTATAGAACTCGGGAAAGGGAGTTCGGGTCTTAGGATCTCGAGTAGAAGACTTCGGTCATTAGGATGTCGGGTGATGGAAATTTAGGCTTAGGGTCGAGATTAGGAAAATCGGGGGTGAGGGATGTTGGGATACCGGGTTTAGAAATCGGGTGTTTAGGAATTTGGGGGTGCGAACTCGGGTCAGGGGGGATTTTGATTGATGAGAATCTGGGCTAGGTATATTGGGATTGGAAATTTCGGTTGTTCCAATTTCAAGGTTTGGAATTTCGGCTATGGATTTCGAATGGTCATGTGAGTTAAATCTCTGGACAGCTTGAGTTCTTGACTATGGCGAGTAAAGATTATGGGCATGTTGTTTTCAGGGAGATTATCACTGGTGAGTGAAGTGGCCGACGGCGGCGAGAGAGGTTTCTGGTGGTTGTACCCGGTTGTCTCGTCGCAGTTTTGAATAGGTACCTGCGATTGAAAATCAACACACTCACACACATCCACGAGCAAACAAAGAAAAAAAATAAAACCTTTAGAAAGATGAGTAGGACGATGAATGATGAATGAAGCTTGAGACCTTTTAAGTGCAAGAAGAAAATTTTGAAAGTAAGAGGAGGAAGATGATAAAAAATGACGATTCTGCCTTAAGTACTCGCGAAAACAAAGAAAGGAAAATAAAATCTTTTCGGCTTTTTATTAGAAAAGGAAACGGCTCTACTAAAATAAAATAGGAAACACTAACAGAAAACAATATTTTTGTGATTTTCTCAATCAAAACAAAATACTAAAACTGACAGAAAAAATTAAAACTTACTCTCCCTCAATAGTAGCACTCAGAGCAAACAAAATTTTGCTCCCCCTAAATGTATGCAAACTTTTAGGGAAACAAATTGAATGACCAAGAAACTGGCTCAATAAAATTAAATAAATTAAATTAAATTGACACGACCGATAAGATTAAATACTCCCCCTACACTTGTGCGCATATTAAAAAGCGTAATTCAGCATTCCCAATTTAGAAACCAGGAACTGAAATCTTTTCTCGTCCTGAGCTTTAGTGAATAGATCAGCCAATTGTAGCTCAGTGCACACAAAGTATAGGTCCACATGACCTTTTTCAACATGATCTTTGATGAAGTAAAATCTCAAATCGATGTGCTTAGTGCGAGAATGATGAACTGGGTTGCATGAAATAACAATCACACTTTTTGAGTCACTGTAAATTGGTATGTGGTCAAAATAAAATCCCAATTCGTCCCCTGATGACGATGGCACTGATTAAGCCGTTTGTCATATAAGGGACCAAGCTTTGAAGTTGGTCTGAGGTTGATGAAGCTGTTGGGGATGCTCGTCCTTTTATGAAGAACTGAGCATTGGCGCCCACCTGAAGATGGACGGAGTTGCATGCTCATCCCATGATGATGATAGACGGCGTTGGGGACGCTCGTCCTTTGTCACTTTGGACACTGTCACTCAAAGTAAGTAGAACAGAATGTACAAGAGCAAAGTATAGTGGCATCATCAAAATCTATCAAGATTGGGTACTAACAATACTTGTGAACAACAGTTAGCGGCGATGACATATTTAGCCTCTGCCGCATATGTAGACACACAATTTTGCTTCTTAGAGGACCAACAAACCAGTTTCTCTCCAAGAAATTGAGAACTTCTAGATGTACTCTTCCTATTCATTTTACAGCCTGCGAAATCCGCGTAAGTAAATGGAATTAAATCAAATCCAAATTCTTTAGGATTCCAAAGTCCCAAATTGGGTGTTCCCTTCAGATGTCTAAAGATCTTTTTAACATCCAATATGTGAGATTCCTTCGGGTTTGCTTGAAATCGGGCACATAGACATGTAGAGAACATGATGTTGGGTCGGCTAGTTGTCAGATACAGCAAAGAACCAATCATACCCCTATAAGTAGTAACATTGATTGGCTTTTCTGATGGATCAGAATCAATCTTAAATGTCGGGGTCATCAGGCTTTTCACAGGGGTACTGTTTTCTAGACCTTACTTTTTCAACAACTCGTGAATGTACTTGGACTGATGAATGAAAATTCCGCCAGGTAGTTGTTTAACTTGCAGTCGAAGAAAGAAATTCATTTCACCCATCATGCTCATTTCGAACTTTGATTGCATAAGACCTCCAAATGCAGTGCATAGAGCGGGACCCGTGGAACAAAAAATGATATCGTCAGCGTAGATCTGAATCAAGATGATTTCAGACTCGTGACGCTTGATGAAGAGTGTATCAATTGTTCCCTTTGAGAAGCCAGATATAACCAGAAAATCAGATAATTCTTCATACCAGGCTCTCAGTGCCTGTTTGAGTTCATATAAAGCCTTATCCAGACGATAGACACGATCTGGATACTTCTCATTGACAAATCCTTCTGGTTGATCAATATAGCCTTCTTCTTTCAAGATTCTGTTCAGAAAAGCAGTCTTGACATCCATTTGATAGATGGTGAAGTTCTTGTGTGCAACATAAGCCATGAACAGTCGAATAGCTTCAATGCGTGCGACTGGAGCAAATGTCTCGTTGTAGTTTATGCCTTCTTGTTGGTTGTACCCTTTAGCAACTAAACGGGCCTTATTACGAATCACAATTCCTTCTTCATCTCTTTTATTCTTGAAGATCCACTTCGTGCCTATAATAGATTTACCAGATGGTCGAGGCACAAGTGACCAAACATTCAATCTTTCAAATTGATTGATCTCCTCTTGCATGACAATTATCCAATCAGGATCAGCTAATGCTTCAGAAACACATGTAGGCTCAAATTGACTTAGGAAACAGGAAAAAAACATTCATTTTCTATAGCAGATCAGGTGGACGAGCACGAGTCCATTTTCTGACGTGAGGGAGTGACTGAGCGTTGTTGTGTTGTTGATCAATATAATGAGTATTTGTTTGAGGAGTAGTTGAAGTGTCAGGATTAGTAGATGGAGGCGGTGTAGTTTCGGTAGCTGTTTCAGATTCAATTGTAACTGCAGATGTAGTAGAAGTTAATGTTGTTAGAATAGATGAAGTAGCAGTAGATGCAATAGATGGTGGAGGAGATGGATAATGTGAATATGGATTCTCATAAATTTGTTCAAACATATGATCAAGATCCATCGTGTAGGAGGATTATTGGTTGTATCTCCAGGAAGATCAACCCAGTATTCAATTGCTCCTTTATTAAGAGATTTGGGGATATTTTTACCATTATCCCTGCTTCGGATAAAATTAAGAAATCTGGCTTTCCAGACAGTAAATTCGCCTCTCCTCGGAATAGGAGGCCTTGAATCACTACCCATAGTATAAGCTTCCATCGTAAAAGATTAATTGTTGGTGATCGTGGGCGAGAACTGTTCTGCCAGAATTAATAATTCGTTGCAACTGGGTATGATTTCGGGCCTTCTTTTGAAATTATGATCTCAGATGTTGATCTCAAATGATGATCTCGGATGATGATCTCGGATGATGACCTTGAACCTAATTTCGAAATTCAAATCTCGGGTAGGCGCTGAATTCGGTTGCTTGATCTCAGGTGTGCGAGATTAAGATCTCGTATGCCCGAAATAGTCTGAAGCTCGAAACCCGATGCTCTGAAATAGATGAGGTACCGAAATCAAAGATTTCGGGTAATTGAAATAATAGAAACTCGAGCAATTAGGTATCTTTTGTGATCTTCTCTTATCTTTTGCAGCCGCCGTCACTAGAAAATACATAGAACCCCAAGAACAAATCTAGAACTAATTTAACCAAAACTTGTGATTTTGATCAAATTAATTCCTTCAAAATTCTTAGAATAACGTCGAACAGAATTACTTCGTGGCTCTGATACCACCAATTGTGTGAATCCCAAACCAACAGTCGAATAATAGATAAATTATAAGAACTATAAATCTTGTAGAAGAATAATAATTTAGCAACAATCAATACCGTATATTCATAATGATATGACAATAATACACGATATACGAATGACTTGTTGAGAGAGATCAACTAGAAAGGCGCTCTACCAGAATAATAAGTGCGGAATTTAGTGTGTAGAGACTTAGGTTGTTCGAATCACTCTGCCTGTATTTATAGGAGAAACTCAAACATCCTAGTACAAACAGGAATAAATAATGTGGGCTTAATTAAATAAAAAGCTTCTTTCTCTCTCAACTAAAAGCCTGCTAATATTAAGACTAATTAATCAAAGATAATTACAATTAATTTGAACACAATAAATAATGTTCTAACAAATATATCCATGTTCGAAATTGATAATTTACCTTTATTAACTCCATTTTTTTTTATTTTTCAATTTGAAATTTATAATTTACTGTTGGTGTTTTTTATTTGGGCAAAATAAAATAGTTCCGCTTCCAGACTCGAAAACACGGATAGAGGGAATGAGATTGCAAAGATCAAGTCACCTTCATGATTCCGCATAACCGCACCACCGGCAGCCTTCTGAGGTGTGTATGTAGCGTCAGTGTTCATTTTCAGACCCGATGATGGTTTTATCCATTTCACAATTTTGAAATTGCAGCCAGAGAGTAAAATTCTTAGGAATAAGGTGCTCTTAAAAAAAGAACATCACCTATTCCATGAAGTTTCATTCGTCCCAGACTTGTCACCCAAGTCTGACAATAAAATTTGATCTGTAAAATAATTTTGCCAGGTATAGGAACATAGTCAGCATATCCCTAGATGTAGCTAGAATAGCTCTTCGAAAGGTGCCAACAGATGATTCTAGGTAAATTATGTTTGAAAATATCTGTCATTTTCTTGCATCCTACTTCAAACCACCACCCCATGAAAACTTGCCTGACTGTAGCTTCTGAGTTGGGTAGGGGAATTCCCATTCCCCCATTAAATAATTCTAGATAGGCATCACTTTCTTACAATTAAAGAACAAATGATCAAATGTTTCTTCATGAGCTTTACAGAAAGGCCAAATAGAAGGATGAACCACCAGTCTGAACCTAGTTAGGTTATCTGAGATAGGCAGAATGTTTTTCAAAATTTTCCATTGGAAAATTTTTATCTGCATAGTCTGCTTAGTGTGCCAAGCATGAGTGAAGGAACAGGTACTGGGCAGCTCTCTCCTAACCAAATCATATGCAGACTTAAAAGTAAATCTGCCATCATCCTCTAATGACCAAACCACATTACCATGTGTCCCTGTCTCACATAGATCACTAGCCATAGGGTTGATACTGCATATCCTTCTCCAAATAGGTGAATCAGTCACCTTTGGAATCATATTTGTACCATTGGGGTATTTGCTTTAATGAAATCAGTCCAAACTGAGTTCATTTGTTTCCACTTCCACCATAACTTAAGAGTAAAAGCCTTTTCAACATCACTTAGAAGCCTGATACCAAGACCCCCTTCATGTGTAGGCAAACACAAATCCTCCCATCTAATCCAATGATATTTTTCCTTATTGCTTGATGATCCCCAAAAGAAAGAGGCCATTTTTTTCTAAAATAGTAATAACTTTTTTTGGGAGAGTGTCAGTAGCTAAAATATGTAGTGGTATAGAGCTCAACACATGTTTAATTAAAAACAATCTTCCACCCTGAGAAAGGTTTTTCTGCTTCCAATGGGTCAATTTTGAATCAAATTGTTTAATCAAGTCTAAACAATACTAATATCTATTTATACCTTTGTGTAAATTGACCCCAAGATATTTTACAGGTAGATCAATTTGCTGCATTCCAAGAATTCTTTGCATCACTCTGCTTCTAGCTCTGGCATGCTTACCACAAATAAAAGATGATTTATGCAAGCTGACAGTTTGACTTGAAGCATCTTGGTAAGACTTGATAAATCTGTTAAAATTTGTTAGTGACCTTGCATCCCCATTAATAAAGACCAACAGGTCATAAGCAAAACCTAGATGAGAAAAGGGATAACCAACATTCCCCATCCAATAAGGTTTAATCTGCCCTTCCTTTATTTGCCAATTCAGCCCCCTAGAAAAAGCCTTTGAGGCAATTAGGAACAGAAAAGGGGATAGAGGGTCTCCCTGTTTAACTCCTCGTTTGGGCTTGAAAAAACCTTGAGGGATACCATTCACCAAAATAGAAAGATAGGTGGCTTGTAAGTTATTCAGAATGATTTGAATTAAATGATGACAAAATCCAAATCTATTTAGGATTTCCCCAAGAAATTGCCAAGAGAGTTTATCAAAGGCTTTAGCCATATCTAGCTTAATAACCACATTAGAGCCTGTTGGTCCCGTTTGTAATAGGAACAATCTAGAGGGGGGGGTGAATAGACTGTTCAGAAATTTAAACTTTTCTCCAAGTCAAGTCTGACTTAACAGAGATGGTCGAAATCTGGTGACAGAGATGGTCAAGTTCTGATGGCAGGACTAGACCAGGCAGCGGATAAGTTTCTGTCCGGGTAGCCTCTAGGAGAAAGCTAAGGCAAAATGCCTTTCTGATAACTCTGAAGGAAGATCTGCTGGACACAGATTCCAACCTAAAGAGTTAGTCAGTAAAACCTTAAGTGCAGAAAGTAAAAGCTGAAAGTAAATGACACCGGGGTTTTTATAGTGGTTCAAGGAACAACTCGTTCCTCTAGTCCACTGTTCCACTAAGCTTGCAAAAACGACAGTTTACAACGCCTTAGTCCCTAGAACTTAAGAAGCACTCCTCGTCTTCTTCAAGTCTAGTTGCCACCCGGGATGCAATCCTGCTTCCTGATGGCTGGTCTCGTTTCACTGAGTCTCTTGAAGTATCTCCACTTCACTTACTCCAGCTAATTTGAGACGTCCCTTCTTTTTCAAGAAGTGTTTGATATAGAGTCAGTTTTTCTCCAACGTTGCTTCTTCACAAAAGATGAGTATATGAAGTTCTCGAAGTGTTGAAGAACTGAGTAACTTTGTCTTTTCTAGTTGGATGAAGGATAGGAATATTTATCTTCCAACTGTGGCCTTTTCTTGTTAGAAATGGAGTTTTTATCTCAAGAAAGTTGTTCACGCAAATCTATCTTGGTAAAGGTTATGACAAAAGTTATTTTTCTTAGTTCTCCAGAGTGTATCTTATATACTGGGAGCGGTCTTCCCGTTGGAGTGTAGAAGACAGCTTCATTAAATGCATGTACTGTTGACTTGACCGTTTGGTCCTCCGACTTGCTATTTTGGGGGCGCAAAGATATTCGCATGGTCAATCATCAGCTTTAAATATCTCTTCGTACGTACATCATTAAATGTGCATTTAATGCGTGTACAGTGCCATGCTTCCGTTGTAAGGTTCGTAACCGTTAGAGGATTTCCCGTTAGTTTAACGACCGTTAGAAGGGCTTTCGGATTCTGATGATACTTACCAGAGTCTCAAGAGGTTCTCTGGTCCAGTCTCTAAAGTCCGTCTCTGGTGCTAACTCTGGTATCTTTCTGATAACTAGTTTCTGATAGCTTCTCTGGTGAGCAACTCTGGGAGCAACTCTGATAGAAGCAAGATGGAACTCTGGCAGGCAGACTAAGCTAAAACTTACAAAAGAAATTCTAATACACAATTTCTAATGGGGTACTTTCAAATTCTAATTAATCCTAGCATCATCAAAATCTAAATACATTTATTCCTTACAATTTCCCCCCTTTTTGTTGATGCCAAAACCCTTTAACTATTTCCAGAGAAGTGCCTTTCACCATAAAAAAAGTTAAAAACTTTCCATTAGAATCTTGGTGGGCAACTTAGCAAAGGAAAATAGTAAGAGTACGATACAGTCAGATAGCAATAATCAAGTATGATAACAGAAAATACACAAGAGAGTAAATGAGAACAGATATTTGAAAAGAGCCAATCAAACAGAGAGGCAGAGAAGGTATCTTAATAAACTGTTAGAGAAAGTACAGCATTACAGAGTTAGATAAAGAGAGTTAGAGATCTTCTTCATCTACCTGTGGTCCTGCTCTGTCAATCCTTTCAAGTTCAGCATTTACCTTCGCTCTGATTGAGGCTAAATCCCTAGGATTCTGATAGTCAGCCCAATGAGGTGCAAGTTTGCAATCCAGATAGTTTCTGACAGCTTCAGCAGAATTCTTGCCATTCAGAATTTTCATTCCGTACCACATCTCAGCTTCTTCTATCGAACCACCATGGTTGATCTGGACAAGTCCATCATTGTCCATGAACAGATTCTCTCTTTGAAGAGGGGTCATCAATTTTCTCATTTGTTCAAACTGAACTCTGTCTGGCCTTGACAGACCACTCTTCATCCAATCAGTGAATGAAAAGGATGAAGACTTCTTCTTTGAGCTTCTGGGAGGAGGAGGAGGAGGTCTGGTGCCTGTAGCAGCTAGCCTTTTCTTTCTGGTAGCATCAAAATAAGGAGCAGGATCAACAGAGGAGGGTTCTCTGATAGAAAGGGTTCTGGTGCTGGTGCCTTCTCCTTCTCTGGTATCTTCCCCCTTTTTGGCATCACAAAGATCACCAAGGAGAAGTTCAATTTTGGAAAACTCAGAGGCTTGAGCATCTCTGATTTCATCAAGGGTTTCGGGCAGTGTCTGAGTGACAGAGGCAAGACCTTCAATCAGGCTTTGTTGCTTGTCTACTGCAGATTGTAGATCTCTGGTGCTGACCTCTAGAAGCACCATCTTCTGGTACCTTTCTCTGTCAGATTTGAGAAGAGCCAGGCCTTGCTCTTGATGTTCCTTGCATAGAGAATGTAAGATGTTGAGTTTCTGGGAGGAACTATCAGCAGATTTCTGAAGATTGTGAACAGATTCTGAGATCCTGTTGATTGTCTGATTCTGGGCAAGCAGAGCTTGAGAGTGAGAGTGGAGAACAGAGTTGAGTCCACTAACATCTCTGGAGACAGAATCAATCCTTGAGTTAGAGGAATGCATGAAGGTGTGCAAATTTTCTGTGAGAGCAGCAACTTTATCTGACAGGTGTTGAAAACCTATAGTGATTTGCAGATTGGTATGGGTGAGTTCCTCATGTTGTTTGTCATTTAATTCAATAACCTTGCTCAGATCTTGAACCAATATTCCACCAAAAGCTTCAGCAGACTTCACAAACTGGGTGAAGGGGATTTTGGATTCTTCAGGTGTAAAATCAGGCGTTTCCAATCCTCTGCCTTTTGGTAAGGGAGGAGCTCTGTTGGATGGTGGAGGGGAAGGAACTCTGGGGGGTGTCCTTCTCCTTTTGGAGGTTTCATCAGCAGCAATGGAGGAGGTGAGGAATCCATCATTGTCACTAGATGAGGAGGGAACCCTGAAGATAGGTTTCTTTTTGGGTGTAGATGCTGCAGAATGATGTGAGGATCTCTGAGGTGAGGCGGACTTGGATGCAGATGAATGGTTCCGGTGCTGAGGTGGAGAGTGAATGGGTGAGGCATGCTGTTGAGGGGGGGATGGTGGAGGTGAGGGTGAACGGTTTCTGAAAGGGACAATTGCTCTGCAGGGAGATGCAATTTTTTGTTTGGGTGAAGAAGGTCTTGAGTTGGGTTTCTGGTGAGATGGTGTTCTGGTGGAAGGTGGGGTTTTCTGTTTTGGTGAAGGGGTTTTCTGGTGAAGTGGGGATGAAGGTTTAGATGGAGATTTGGAGGGTGAGGGTAGAGTAATAGGAGATTGGGGAGGGGAAGGAGGAGGTGTAGGAATTACCTCAAGTACAATTTCGGAGTACACAGATTCTCTCCACTCCTTGATCAGCTGCTCCATGGTAATAGCAATGTCATTCGCAGTGGATGGTTCTCCTTCCTCAAGAGCACTATGGCGAAATTTGATCATTGACTCTTTCCTTTTCTTCTCCATCAGCCAAGCATCAAAAGTTTCCATTTCTTCTTCTTCTAAGGCTCTGACATGCCTTTCTGGAGATAGGTCAGATGTGGGAGCTTTACCTTGATATCTGTCTTTCTTCTTTTGTAGCACAGAAATCAGAAAGGTAAGGTTGAAGCACTTTGATACATCATCTGTGCCTACCCAGTGAAGAACAGCAGCTTCTTCTTCTTCATAGGCATCAAAGAATTGGATGATTTGTTGAAGAGGACCCATTCTCCATCTTCTCCAAGCTAGAACTCTGTCAAACTGCTTTTGCAGAATGATGTTGAAGTCTGTTTCTTGGTCCATTTCTGGTGAGGCTTCACGTTCTGGTGAGAGAGCAGAGTTGGGCAACTCTGGTGCATAATGTTGGTGAGTTTCTGGTAGAGTGCCAGATTCTGGTGCAAGTTCCCCCTGAATTGCTGAATCTTTGGCAGGTGAGACTACTTTGGTCTTCCTCTTCTTCTGCCTTGGTTTAGTGCTAGAGTTGTCAGAATCACCACTTAGCACACCCATCTTTCTTCTCCTTTTCTGCTTCAGTTTTCTGGCAGCAGATTTCTTGGTTGCCTTTGGGGAGGGCATCTCTGGTGCAGCCTCCTCTGCTGTTTCCTTCTCTGGTAGTGACAGATTGTCACTCTTCTTCTTCTGTCTAACCTCCCTTACAACCTGTGACTGCTCAGGTTGTTTGGGCTTTCTGGCAATTTTCTTTGAAGGTTTGGCCTTGGCAGCCTGTTCTTCCCTTTTCCTTTCCAGTCTTTCCTCTCTTCTAAGTTCAGAAGAGATGGCAATGTTGAATTTTGGAGAGGCTGTGAGGAAGATGGTCTTGGTGTGGTCAACTGGGATAGGATCCCTGAGTTGAACTCCTTTTGCAGCAAGGATGGCAGAGATAAGAAGGCCATGTCCCATCTTGGTTGAGTAAAGACCTGTCTCAGAGTCTTTCTTCTTGATGAATTCAGTTATAGAGCCAAAAGTTACCTCTCCCCAGTTGATATTCATGCCATGGTGCACTGCAAAGATTGCCTTGGCATTGTTTGTGTTCATCTCATCAGTTGAGGCTGTTTTGCACCATAAGCAACGGTGCAGAATGGTGACAAGCTTCTCATAGTCCTTCTTGAGTTGAAATTTCTTCATGTAGAGTTTATCCAGTCCGGCAGCCTCTGGACGGCAGTAAGTCTGGACAAAGCCTTCAGTGGAGACTTCCACTGATTCAAGAGCAATGAGATTGTTGGATTCTGGGTCTTGGGAGTCAAGTTGAACTCCAAAGAATTCATTCAGTGCATCTGCATTCAAGAAGATGTGTTGACCCTGTACGGATGAGTGAACTCCAGTCCTGGAGATGGTGGCGTTGAGGTAGAACTCAGCCACATCTTTGATGCTGAAATGCTCATAGGGATGAGCAACAACCTTAGATAACTGTGAATCAGTCATCCCTTGGATGATCTTCGTCATCCTCTTTTGATTTTCTGCCAGGAGGGGTAGAGAGGACATGTCAACTTTCATGCCGGATACTACGTTGGCAATGAGAGTTTTTGCTTCCTCCTTAGAAAGGTCGTTGATGCTCAGGAAGTTCATCTTGAGTGACGGTTAAGAAAATTTCTGGGTATTGGAAATTTTTTGGGATCTGAGAGCTTTGAATGCTAGAGCAGTTTAAGAGAGAAGAAGTTGCAGTAGGGATTTGGGTCGAAGACGGTGGATATAAAGGAGTTAGAAATAGTGGACGTTTGGTATATTGGCAGTTTCGAGGCAGCATTTAAAGAAATGCGGGCGGAAACGTTTCCGTTAGAAGAGTAACGATCAGGGGTATTTTGGTAAAAGACCGTTTCAATTAATTAGGTCTAGCCCGTACCTCGAAATATTGTTAAGTCCACTTCCGTATCTGTTGTCTTCGGTTGAGGAACTCTGGTCAAAGAAGAGGAGGTTCTCTGATGTGAGATTCTGATGACCAGAGATAGTGGATCTCTGATCCGAGTTTCTGGTGCAGAAGAAGAAAGTTCTGGTTCAGTGAATCTCTGGTTCATGCATCTCTGGGAAGATCATCCATCATTCCCAATTCTTCCCTAAGCTTGTTAAACCTTGCCTCAGGTAAAGGCTTGGTTAGGATGTCTGCAAGTTGATCTTCTGTAGGTACATGCTCCATACAGATATGCTTCTTTTCAACATGATCTTTGATGAAGTGATGTCTGATCTCAATGTGCTTTGTCCTGGAGTGAAGAACTGGATTCTGAGTGATAGCAATGGCACTAGTGTTGTCACACAACAGCTTGATCTCCTTTGCTTGAATTCCATAGTCCTTCAGTTGTTGCTTCATCCAGAGTAGTTGAGCACAGCAACTCCCAGCTGCAATGTATTCAGCCTCAGCTGTACTTGTTGAGATGGAGTTCTGCTTCTTGCTAAACCAGGAAACAAGCCTTCCTCCTAGCAATTGGCAGTGACCAGAGGTGCTTTTTCTGTCTAGTCTGCAACCTGCAAAATCTGAGTCAGAATAACCAATTAGTTCAAAGTTACCTCCTTTGGGATACCATAAGCCTGCATTTGGATTTCCTTTGATGTATCTGATGATTCTCTTTGCAGCACGTAGATGGCTTTCCTTGGGCTTTGATTGGTATCTGGCACAGATTCCAACAGAGAACGAGATATCTGGTCTGCTTGCAGTTAGATACAACAGAGATCCAATGATCCCTCTGTATGTTGTTGCATCTACATCTTTTCCTTCATCATCTGGACCAATCCCTTGTGAAGTGTTCATGGGAATCTTCACTGATGATTTGCCTTCTACTCCAAACTTCTTAATTAGATCTCTGGTGTACTTCCCTTGATTGATAAAGATCCCTTCTGGAACTTGTTTGACTTGAAGTCCTAGGAAGTAACTGAGTTCTCCCATCATACTCATTTCAAATTGACTCTGCATCACTTGAGAAAATTTCTTGCATAATTCTGGATTAGTACATCCAAATATAATGTCATCAACATATATTTGTACTAACAGAATATGATTAGCAACAGAGATATGAAATAGAGTTTTGTCAACCTTTCCTTTAGTAAACCCATGGTTCACTAGGAAAAGAGACAATGTGTCATACCAGGCTCTGGGAGCTTGCTTAAGACCATAGAGGGCCTTTTTAAGCTTGTAGACACAAGAAGATTGAGTAGGAATGACAAAACCTGGTGGTTGTTCCACATAAACTTCTTCTTCAAGATCTCCATTCAGAAATGCACTCTTGACATCCATCTGGTAGACCTTGATGTTGTTGTAGGCAGCATAGGCTAGAAAGATTCTGATGGCTTCAAGTCTGGCAACTGGTGCAAAGGTCTCATCAAAATCTATTCCTTCTTCTTGACAGTATCCTTTAGCTACTAGCCTTGCTTTGTTCCTTACAATGTTGCCGTCTTCATCTGCTTTGTTCTTGAATACCCATTTGGTTCCAATGACATTCTGGTGCTTTGGCCTAGGAACAAGTTCCCACACTTTGTTCCTCTCAAACTGAGTGAGCTCTTCTTGCATAGCATTGATCCAATCTGAGTCTGCAAGAGCTTCTTCAACTGTCATAGGTTCCATCTGAGATATGTAGCAGGCAATCATTGCTTCTCTCCTTGATGTGGATCTGGTTTGGACTCCACTTCTGATTTGTCCAATTACTTGATTAGGAGGATGATCTCTTAACCAAGTAAGATCAGGTTCTGATAGGGGTTGCCTTCGATTCTCTTGTTCTTCTTCTGATTCTTCATCACTATCCTTGCTTTGCAGAATGGGATTCTGATGATTCATTGGTATGGCAGAGTTGGTCAGCAACTCTGGTGTATCTATCTCTGGTGGATCCAGTTTTGGAGATTTTTTGAGATTCGCTTTCTCCAAGTTTTCAGTTATGCTCTCAACAGAGTTGAGATCATCAAACTTGACATGAATCGATTCTTCAACAAGTAAAGTTCTCTTGTTGAGTATTCTGTAGGCTTTGCTGGTGCCAGAGTAGCCTAAGAATGCTCCTTCATCAGCTTTTTCTTGAAACACCTTGAGGTGATCCTTCCCATTGTTGAGTATATAGCATTTGCATCCAAATGCATGAAAGTAGCTGATGTTGGGTTTTCGTTCTTTCCATAATTCATAAGGAGTTTTCTGATGAGTCTTGTGAATCATGCTCCTGTTCTGGGTGTAACATGCAGTATTGATTGCTTCAGCCCAGTATCTGTAGGGTAGACCTGATTCAGCAATCATGGTCCTTGCAGCTTCCTTTAATGTTCTATTTCTTCTTTCTGCAATTCCATTCTGTTGAGGAGTTCTGGCTGCAGAGAGTTGATGCATTGTACCATTCTGGTCACAGAAATCCTGAATGACCTTGTTGACGAACTCTGTTCCTCTGTCGGATCTGATGGCTTTGACTTTCTGATTCTGCTCATTCTGTAATAGCTTTAGCAGAGATGGCAGTTTCTGCAGAGTTTCATTTTTCTTGGTCAGAAAAATAGTCCATGTGAATCTGGAGTAGTCATCCACCATGACTAAAGTGTATCTCTTGCCACCAACACTTGGAGTTTCCACTGGTCCAAATAAATCCATGTGAATTAGATTCAGGGGACCCGTAGATAGGTTTCCAGCAATGGGTTTGAAGGAATTCTTCACTTGTTTTCCTTTCTGACATGCACTGCATAGATTCTCCTTTTTGTATACAAGGTTGGGTAGACCTTCAACAATGTGATCCCTTGCCAGTTTGTTGATTGTTTTGAAATTCAAGTGACTCAGTTTCTTGTGCCATTCCCAACTGAGTTTTGAATCTCCTTTGGCTATCAGGCAAATTCCATCTCTGGCAGTTGACCAATCAACCACATAGATGTTTTTCTTTCTTGTTGCTGTTAGAACCACTTCTTTAGTTGTCTCATGCTTGACAGAACATCCTTCCTTGGAGAATTCAACTGTGTAGCCTTTGTCACAGAATTGGCTAGCACTCAGCAAGTTGAATTTCAATCCCTTGACATAAGAGACATCATCAATGATTATCTGGTTCTTTATCAGCTTCCCTCTTCCTTTTGTCTGGCCATCTTTATCATTACCTCCAAAGGTAACTCTGGGCCCTTTGACTTTCTGGAACTCTGTTAGGCAACTCTTGTCACCTGTCATGTGCCTGGAGCATCCACTATCAATGTACCATTCTTGCTCAGAGATGGCTCCAGCACACAGTTCCTACAAAATTAAAAGGAAGATTTAGGTACCCAAGCAATGTTGGGTCCTAGGGGGTTATGCAGTCTTGGCAGCCGGTACCACTTTGGTCTCATCAAGTGAAACCTTGGTGGGTGGTACCCATTGTCCACCTGGTAGTCATAGTAAACGGAAGTGTGATTCACTTTGGGCAGATGCTTGTGAGGATCATGCTTCCGGTTTACATACTTCTGCATAGCCTTTTTAGTTGGGTATAAGTCCCATATACTATCAAGATCAGAGGAGCGATTAACTTCGGGCTTCTTAAGTTGACCAGCTAACCTTTTCTGTCTAAAGTTAATTTTCTCTTGATATCTGCCTTTCTGGTGATAATCTCTGACGCGATTATCATGAGTTTGTCTGTTATGGTTCTGTCTTTGATTTCTGATATTCTGAAAATCTTTCCTGTTGTTAGTTCTTCTGCCAGTTTCATTAACTTTAAAAATGGGTTTCTGTTGAACCTTTATCTTTTCCCTTTCTGGTCTGACATTCTCATGAATAACCTTGGTGCCAGATACACCAGCCTGACAAATGGGCCTAGAAATCAGTGGCTCTATGACCTTATCTGCCTTAGCAACTCTGGTGCTAGACATTACAGAAGGCTCACCTGATTCTGTTGAGCCATAACCAAGACCAAAACCAGTGCCAATTTGTTGGTCAAGTATAATCTTTTCCATAGAAGACTGGGCCTTCTGGTAAGCTTTGTACTTAATCTCAAGAGGCTCCATCTCTCTTATTTTCTTTAGAAGAGAAACATTTTCAGCTTCCAGCTGATCTCTTTCCTCAATCAGAAGATTGATTTTGATCTCAACCTCCTTTCTTAAGTCAAGGATCTCAGCCTTAAGCTTACTGTTTTCTTCTTTAATAGAAGAATAAGTGGTTTGTATGGCTTGAAACTCTTCCCAAAATTCTGACATTGAATCAGAATCAAAGGCTCTGCCTACCGAAGAAAAACTAGAGTTGGAAGTAGAAGATACCTCATCATCAGATTGACCCATAAGACATAGGTCTTCAGTTTCTGTGTCCAGGCAACAGAATGCTTCATCAGATTCTGATTCCGAGCTGGACTCTGTCTCAGAGAGGGGGTCCTTCTCTGGTTGTTCAGTGATGAGTGCTTTCCTTCTTCGGTGTTCGTACTTCTTTTCTCCTTCCTGGCCTTGCCTTTTGGAGACTATGGGGTGTGGACAGTTGACTTTGAAGTGCCCTGGTTGTCTGCAGTTGTAGCAGAGAAGCTCTCCACTACTTTCTGATGGTTTGGACTTCTGGTGTGGCTTTCTGCTAGAGTGTGGACTTCTGCTATCCTTTGGCTTTAGAAATTTCCTGAACTTCCTAGCAAAAGCCGCCATATATTCGTCAGTTAAAAGAATAGAAGGGTCAAAATTATATACCTGAGAGGTGCTGGCAGTGAGGGCAGTAGTTGTTCTGTCCTCAACTTCTTCTTTCTCTTCTTCATTCATCTCAAACTCATAAGACTTGAGATCAGAGATGAGTTTCTCAGTGCTGTAGGTTCTGAGGTCCTTGCTATCTCTCATGGCAGTGACCTTCATCTTCCATGGTGAAGGTAAACCTCTAAGAACCTTCAGATTAATTTCCTTGGGAGTAAGCTCCTTCCCAAGTTCTGATATCTCAGCAGTGAGGGTGAGCAAGCGTGCATACATCTCAGCTATGCATTCTTTGGGTAGAAGTTTGAAATCTTCAAACTTCTTCATGGCAATAGTGAGTTTGTTGTCCTTTTCTTGCTCATCTCCAGCTCCTATCAGGGTGAGAGTATCCCAGATCTCCTTGGCAGATTTGCACTTCTTGATCCTGGTGAAGTACTTGTCATCAATGGCCTTGTAGAGGATATCCTTGGCAATGTTGTCAAGGTTGTACTTTCTCCTTTCTTCATTAGACCATTCATGGCGCAGTTTGGTGATCATCTGGGGTTGACCACTACCAGTGATGTATTCAGGGTTGACCTTGGTGAACTCTGTGAAAGGTCCTGCATCAAGTACTTCCCACATTTCGTCATGGAGTGCGCAGAGGTGAGCTTTCATGCGGATCCTCCAATCATCAAACTTTGTTACTGAGAACATAAGATTCTTTGAAAGAGTGTTATCCATCATATGAGATTAAAGAGGCTAAAACAAGTGGATCTCTTGTTTAGTAAGTAACCTAAAAGATTACAAGAACAAGGAGGCTCTGATACCACTTGTTGGTCCCGTTTGTAATAGGAACAATCTAGAGGGGGGGGGGGGGTGAATAGACTGTTCAGAAATTTAAACTTTTCTCCAAGTCAAGTCTGACTTAACAGAGATGGTCGAAATCTGGTGACAGAGATGGTCAAGTTCTGATGGCAGGACTAGACCAGGCAGCGGATAAGTTTCTGTCCGGGTAGCCTCTAGGAGAAAGCTAAGGCAAAATGCCTTTCTGATAACTCTGAAGGAAGATCTGCTGGACACAGATTCCAACCTAAAGAGTTAGTCAGTAAAACCTTAAGTGCAGAAAGTAAAAGCTGAAAGTAAATGACACCGGGGTTTTTATAGTGGTTCAAGGAACAACTCGTTCCTCTAGTCCACTGTTCCACTAAGCTTGCAAAAACGACAGTTTACAACGCCTTAGTCCCTAGAACTTAAGAAGCACTCCTCGTCTTCTTCAAGTCTAGTTGCCACCCGGGATGCAATCCTGCTTCCTGATGGCTGGTCTCGTTTCACTGAGTCTCTTGAAGTATCTCCACTTCACTTACTCCAGCTAATTTGAGACGTCCCTTCTTTTTCAAGAAGTGTTTGATATAGAGTCAGTTTTTCTCCAACGTTGCTTCTTCACAAAAGATGAGTATATGAAGTTCTCGAAGTGTTGAAGAACTGAGTAACTTTGTCTTTTCTAGTTGGATGAAGGATAGGAATATTTATCTTCCAACTGTGGCCTTTTCTTGTTAGAAATGGAGTTTTTATCTCAAGAAAGTTGTTCACGCAAATCTATCTTGGTAAAGGTTATGACAAAAGTTATTTTTCTTAGTTCTCCAGAGTGTATCTTATATACTGGGAGCGGTCTTCCCGTTGGAGTGTAGAAGACAGCTTCATTAAATGCATGTACTGTTGACTTGACCGTTTGGTCCTCCGACTTGCTATTTTGGGGGCGCAAAGATATTCGCATGGTCAATCATCAGCTTTAAATATCTCTTCGTACGTACATCATTAAATGTGCATTTAATGCGTGTACAGTGCCATGCTTCCGTTGTAAGGTTCGTAACCGTTAGAGGATTTCCCGTTAGTTTAACGACCGTTAGAAGGGCTTTCGGATTCTGATGATACTTACCAGAGTCTCAAGAGGTTCTCTGGTCCAGTCTCTAAAGTCCGTCTCTGGTGCTAACTCTGGTATCTTTCTGATAACTAGTTTCTGATAGCTTCTCTGGTGAGCAACTCTGGGAGCAACTCTGATAGAAGCAAGATGGAACTCTGGCAGGCAGACTAAGCTAAAACTTACAAAAGAAATTCTAATACACAATTTCTAATGGGGTACTTTCAAATTCTAATTAATCCTAGCATCATCAAAATCTAAATACATTTATTCCTTACAGAGCCTCTGATTTTCTTGTCGACAGAATGTATCATTTCTTGGGCAATTAGGATGTGATCAGCGATGTCTCTTTGTTGCATGAAACCAGTTTGTTCATGTGAGAAAATTTTAGGAAGAATTCTAATCAGCCTAGTAGCCAAAACCTTAGTGCATACCATACTCACAAAGTTTGATAGACAGATAGGTCTACAATCTCCAAAAGTAGATGGATTATTTATTTTAGGAATCAGAATAATTAAGCTGCTAGCCATACCTCTAGGAATAGGAACTCCTAAAAAGAATTCTTGCACTGCTCTCACCACATCTTTGCCTACAATTGCCCAACATTTTTTGAAAAAAACCCATTAAAACCATCCGGTCCAGGGGCCCATTTCGGTTTAGATCCCAAACAACATCTTTAACTTCTTCCTCAGTTGGAATATTAAACAACATATCATTATCATCTCTTGTAACTAAGCTTGGAATGTACTGCATGATGTTCTCAGGATCTACATTTCTTTCAGTAGAGTGTAGATTAGAGTAAAAAGAAACTGCAGCCTCTCCAATCTGTGGCAAGGTATGAACCAGCTGACCCTGTTCATTCATTATAGAGGTAATAAACTACTTCTTGTGCCTGACCTTAACATATGAGTGGAAAAAGTGTGGATTTGCATCCCCTTCTTTGAGCCATTTAATGTGTGTGTTCTGTTTCCAAAACTTTCTTTCACGATTCAATTTTGAAATGAGCAGGGCTCTACTTTTGCTCCAATTTTCTCTATTTATCTCATTTGGGCAATCTTCATACGATTTTTTTGCTTGTGTCACCAGAAGTTCAAATTTTTTATGTCATAAAAAATGATTCCAAATATATTCTTGGTCCACTCTTTAAGAACCTTTTTAAGACATTGAAGCTTAGAAACTAAGCCTTTCATACCCCCACCAAAGAAATTGGAATCCCAAGTTTTTTTCACAGTATCCAGAAAGGATGGATGGGTCAGCCAAACATTTTGGAATTTAAAAGATTTTCGACCACTGAAACCCCCTTTGGACCACTGAATAATAATATAGTTGTGATCAGATGGGATTTTGTCCAAAATAGATATCTGAACTTGATCAAAGGCATCAGTAAGATTTGAATTTACCAGAACTCTATCCAAGCGCCTCCACACTATGCCATTAGATCTCTGACCAGTGTCCAGTTGGATTCCCAGTTATCTATTGGTTTTTTATGCAGGCGTTTCTTGGTCTCATCATAAGAGGAGTACTATTTTTTAGCCAGCTCCGAGTCAAAGTCAAGCTACTTGTGGAGCTGGAGAACATGGGTGTCATCCTTGATAGCTGAGATCTTCCGAGAGGGCTTAATTCCTGGAATTTCAGTGAGTAGCAAGGCTTTTAACTCATGGCTAAGAAGATCATTAGATTTAATCTCCGGTGGTTCTTCAGTATCTAAAAAGATCTCCTCAGTATCAGATTCTTCATTATCATTGCTATGAAATTTGGAAGTAGATGGATTATCCTGTGTTGTATCATGAATCTGTCCTTTTCCTTTCTCCTATGCTGTAAACTTAACCATATGTGTAAATTCTTTACCTGATTGGTTGGTAGGCTTAGCTATCCATCTGTCTTTGGGAAGGGTGATAGATTTATCTCTCATATTCTTTTTAGGGCATTTTGCTTCCATATGTCCCAGGTGGAGGCAATGAGTTCAATACAAAGGTTGGTTCTCATAAATCATAGGTTGTGAAAAACCTACAGAACCACAATTGATCCACACGTGAGAAGGCATTTCCTTCATTAGATCCAATTCTACGTTGGTCCTCGCTACTAAGGGCCTAGCCAAAGTAGCCGCAGCAGCATCAATTTTAAGCGGGGTTCCCAATCAACCCTTGATCGTCTTAAACTTGCAAGTGTACAAGTGCCAATGTAGTAATAAAATCCGGTAGAAATACCGGGTCGAACATGAGGAAACGTTGTTTATATGATTCAAAAGTTGAGAATAGAATTTGTAAAAGACTTAGTAAAAGAGTATAGATTTTTGGTTTTCAAGTTATAATAAAAGAAACCAAGGGTTCGGCATTACTCCTAAACGACTCCTAGTAATGAATATATGTTCTTTCACCAATTCTTATGAGTGGAATGTCACTAAAGTATTCTAACTCCTGTTACGGCAGCGAGATTGTGATTAATTCTACGTGTGAATCCCGTCACGGTTCACATTCATCTAAAAATAACCCCATTGAAGATTAGGACATTATAAAATCCACCATATTCAATTGAGGTATATTTCTATCCACAATTAGAATATGTCTAAACCTTTAAGTTCACGGTTTATAACTCAACGTTATTTGCTCAAATAAACCCAACGATATTATCATATGTTGTACACCGTAGTCATACACATTAAAATATAAAGGAAAGATCATAATAATTTGGTTGAGAACATACATCAAACACCCAGAGTGCGTAAAGTTTCATCCCTAACATTGGGTATGGAAAATTAGCTAGAACAATTCATAATGAATATACAAATATTGAAATGATGAAATACAATGGAATACATAAGAAAGTAGTACCACAACTCCAAAGCTATGGTGGACAATGGAATCCCCAAGTGTAGAACTTCTCCCAAGACCAAGGGGTTGATCTTGGAATGCTAAAATGGAAGTAAAGTGTATGGAATATGGAATAGTCTCTTGAGAGGGCTTCAATATGCTTAAATATTGGGTCTTCAACGGCCATTTTTAGACAAGGAAGCAAGCTCCTTAATGAGGTTTGGAGTTTCTCATGATTGATTGTGATGATCGTTGCTATTTTAATCAGTTCCAGACGAAAGGCGGGCGACATTCGCGAAAGCCGGGCGGCTTTCGCGTGTTTAAAATAACCTTTCTCTGTTCCAGGGGACGAAAGTCGGGCGGCTTCTGTCAAAAGTCGGCCGGCTTTGGCTTGAATTAATGTTTTAATCCTACGACGCCCAAGGACGGGCGCCTTTCACGAAAGCCGGGCGGCTTTCGCGTGTTTAAAATAACCTTTCGTCTTTTCTTGCTCCGGACGCCTTTTCTTCTCTTTGGACGTGGAAAATGGGTTTGGGGTAAAAGTTGTGCGGCTTTCACCCTTTTGTGCATTTTTCTTCTTTCCTTTTGTTCTTCAGGATGCGTTTGGTTGACCTTTTTCCGTCGGTTTCTTCATGTGTATTCTACCATCCTTGTAGTTGATCCAATCATCGATTTAAAGTACTTCTAGCAAAACGAGGCATGTGTGAAGATTTAATTGTTTTAAGTTTAAAAGCGTTTATAAACGATCGTATAAAACACGTTAATAGAACGCTTATCAAATACCCCCACACTTGAACTTTGCTTGTCCTCAAGCAAATTTTAAAACTTTTTGTGAAAATATAAAGACAAAACCTTAAGAAAAATTCTTTTGAAAAAAGGTTTTGGAGGACAATGGTTTTGCTAAAATATTTTTCAAAAATTTTGGATCAAAATTGAACAATTTTTCAACAAAAATCATGCACAATTTTTAAGAGTAAAGTCACCCCAAACACTTATTCCACATTATCCCAATGTGGATTCACAAGGCAAAGCAAAGAATAGTCAAAAGACTATAGTCAATTTCAAAAAAATGAAAAAAAATGACATGGAACCCCCTAAAAAAAGGACTATAATCTCAAATTAGGACAACAAGGGACAATATATTCACAACCTCATTCATCAACAAGTAATCACATGATTTTGATTCAAATTCCCCAAATTTTCAACAAAGAATTCGAACCCTAGCCCCCATTTTCAACCAAATAGCAAAAAATTCAAAATTTTTGAAAATAACTACTTGGAAAGAGGTTACAATGGTTCATACAAGCAATATAGGCAACAAGAACAAGATATCATGCAATGAATTTGGCCTAAAAGCAATCAATTTGCATAAACCCTAAATTTCGAAATTGGGAAGAACAATCAAAATTAACGATTAAATGATGTAAAAAGAGTGAAATAAGAATTAAAGAAGTGAAAGTGATTGAGAAATACCTGATTTGAGCTTGAAGTAGAGGAAGCAATGAGTGAGAAGAAGGTCTAGGGTGCTGGCCGTTTGCTTCTCTTCGTTCGCCGGGCGGGTTTGGAAGTGGTGTGCGTGTGTTTTGTTTTAAAAGGAAGAGGTTTTAAGACCCTGCAACCTGTAAGCCGGGCGGTGTTTGCAAAAGCCGGGCGGCTTTCGCTTGGCAGTGGGATCCTCACACCCGTAAGCCGGACGGCTTACACGAAACCTGGACGGGTTTCGATTTAATTAAATCGAATAAAACTACGGCGCCCAACGCCGGGCGCATTTCACGAAAGTCAGGAGGCTTTGTGCGCGAGAAGAATACTTGGAGTGCAAACCTGTAAACCGGGCGACTTATATGAAAACCGGGCGGGGTTCAACCTTTTCACCTATTTCGCCCTTTTTGTTGAACTTTTGCTTCAAGACTTCAAACTTCTTGCATTTTTCTCTCCCCCTGCACTTGAGTTGCAATGCTAGAAGCAGAATAACACTCCCCGGAAAAGAAATTGATGGCATACAAAAGCCGTTATACACTTCTACATAAACTTCAAAAGTATATACGGACTTCTACATAAACTTCTTGGATATATTTGTACTTTTCCCCCTTTTTTGAAATACTCTGTGTAACATATGGAACATAACCAAATATCTTTTGGTCTGATGACATCAATGCAACACTTCAAAGAAGGAGGTCACATGTTCGAATCTCATCCCAATTCAATAATATTGGCCTACATAGAATAAATACTATAATACTCCCTCCGTCCCCTTAACTTTGTCCCGTTTTACCTTTTTCGTCCGTCTCATTATGTTTGTCCCATACTATATGTGGTAATATTTGGGTGGTTACAATTTATTCTTACTTTGTTCACACTTTATCAATTCAATACCAACCATACAATTTCACGTTTTCTTAAAAGTTGTGCCACACCCCTTTTGTCCCAAACATAGTGGGATGGAGGTAGTAATAGGTTAGAGAGCTTTGGGAAAAAAAATGGGCCTCCTTCGTGCACCCCCAAGCTTGCTATGCGCACCTCTTTCTTTTCAATATCGGACAACTTTGTCCTCAAGTGCGAACCAAATGTATTACTACCTCCACCCCCTAATATTGGGACAAAAGATAGTTGTGTGGTTTTTAAGAAAAGTAGAATTATGTGATTGATAATGAGTTGATAAAGTGAGAATAAAGTAAGAATGAATCAGAGCCACACAAATGTTACCAAATATGGTATGGAACAATAGTAAAGGGACATTCAAAAATGAAAAAATGCGACAAGTGAGAACTATCAAATAAGCCCCCGAACTTACAAAAAAAAGTGCAAATAAGCCCGTTATTAAGAGGCTTTGTCCGGCCGTCACCATTTGGGGCGGTTTCTGGTGGAATTTTTTGATGAAATTTTTTGAGCATATTTTTAATTAAGTCTAGTTTACTCATACCAAATTTAAGCTAAAACTTTGCGCAAGTTAATAGAAATTTGGACTTAAAAATTCCTATTTAAAAATCTTTCCATCATACCCTCAATAATTTGGAAAATAATACACTATTAGAACTATTTTTTGGAGTTATCACAATAATTTATATCATCTTTCACTATTCTTAAGCTACATACTTTTAAAATGGGAACATTTTTATGTTACGAAGGGAGTATATTGTAAAAACATAAATATTTTGTTTTTAACTTTGCGCAAATCTCGATGAGATTATATATTTGAATAAGTAAAATTTTTTAATACTAGTAAACTAGTTGTTTTCATATTTTATTTATTTGACTAATTTCAAAAGTGGAGGATCCCGCTTTTTAAAACTCGACAAACACCATCTTGATTTCGAATTAAGGTCATATATGTTATATCTCTGAGCGCACATGTGGATGATATTTAAGATGTTTTTAGTTGAACTGATTACGATTCAAATAGATGTAAGTCAATCATGTCAGATCAGACTAGACTAAAGTTAAAAAACAGTAAATACACATTTATCGGCCGTTCAGCGGACCAAACCTGTACATATCTAATTAGAATAATGTTTTTTAAAATTTACATATGTAATATGGATATCATACGGTAGATCATAAAAAGTTATTTAATTTAATATAATTTCTATAAACATCACAGTACAATTGAAAGGGTTATTATATTTTATATAAAAAAGAATTATTTGCCACATGGCAAAAAGTTGTTCCATGGAGAGAGAATTTAAAAGATAGAATTCCCTAAATAGAAGTAAAAAAAAATTGAAATTCCAAAATAGGAGTATCATGTTTTTATTCTTTGAATAGGAGTAAATTTCTGCCAAGTTTGGCATTACTAGGTTTTAAAACATGACATTTGTTTTCCAAACTTGGCAGATTACTCCTACTCAGATAATAAAAGACATGATACTCCTATTTTGGAATTTCAAAACGTTTTTGCTCCTATTTAGAGTAATTTCTAAATTTAAAATTGCTAAAGCATGGTATGTGGTAGGCGTGTGATATAGCATGGTATGTGGTAGACGCATAAATATTAGCAAATAAATTATCTTTTTCCTTATTTGAATGATTTTGTATAATGTTGTTAAGATTTTCTATGCAATGTCAACAACAATGTCAACATCTAGACGATCTTCTTGACATTGTCCAGAAAAACTTACCAAAATTATACAAAATCATTCAAATAAGGAGATAGATAATTTATTTGCTAATATTTATGTGATCATCTCTAATGCCACATGTGCACCGTGTACATTGTAGCATTAGAGCATCACCATTCATAATCTCTAAAAATCAATATTTTCTAGCACTCTTACCTTTTTAATATTGTTACATAATGAATTTTAAAATAATCTCAAAATCCATATATGCCTCTCAACCATCATTTTCAAATAATTCGTTTTTTTCTCGGTCCCGAATGAACATATTACATATATTTTTCAAATAATTTTAAAATAATCTGGATTTTGATAACGGATTTTTCTAGCAAATAATCTCATTAAATAATCTATATCATAATAATCCTAGCAATGAGAATGCATTTAGAGATGCTAGCATCAATATTAATTAATTTGAATTAATAACAATATTAAAGAGTCCTCATTAGATGCATAACCTACCTTTATGAGGACTCTGGAATGAGCTTGTTGGATGTTGTATACTTTTAGTTGTGCTGTCATACTTGACCATTCGGGACCGAGAAATGCATTTATGAGGAGTTGAGGACTCATCTTTTACTTTACCTAACACTAGTATTCTACCCGTGCGATGCACGGGAAATAATCGTATTCAAAGATATATGATGTAACTCGTAAGTTAAAAAATAAATAGTGACACAATTTTAAAAATTTAATAACTTTTTGCACATACATAAGAGTACGATGGACTCATGGAAGTAGTAAGCTATATATAAATATAAACGAATATTTATACAATTTGAAAACAAATTTGTCTTATATTAGTACTTTTTCCATCTGCATCACATATGGCTATTTTCAAACCTGCAGTATTAGTGACACGTGAAAGGTCAACATATAACTGACCATGACTGAAAACATGTTTTTCAAGACTAATCCAACATTGGACAATAATTATTCTTGACTCTTATTTATCGTCATAGCATATGAGACAATAAAAGGAAAATGTCTTCTTTGCCATCGTCATTTGAAAGTAGAATACACAAACTAACCATAATCAAATATTTTTCATGTATTTTAGAATATTCTTGTTATCGGAATGCATACGTTCATAATTTACATTCACTAAAATTATATATATATTTAATATATATATAATTAATATATATATATATATATTTAAAAACAGTACATTCAAATTGTCATGATCCTAGCCTAATAGCCTATTCATTTATAAACAGCCCATTTGATTATTTATATACGAAGTATATCTGAATGCAAACCCAGCTTAAAACCCCATTCTTGATGCTAGCCCAACAGCCCAGAACCCCCTTTACTAATGCCATAGCCCTATCACCGCCATACGATCGGCTAATTCAGCACCCCCCATGTTACCCTTCCTTCTTCGCATCGATCTCCAGATCCTTACGGCGATCTCCAAATGACCGCAGTCCGTTCGCATGTCGTCGCACTCACCCTACAATAGATCGACAACTTCACCGATCACCAACACAACCATCAAATAACCGCCACCGATCGGCAAAGTCAGTAGCCTTAATCCCCATCTTCCATCTTTCTTCTTCGCTGCCAACTCCAATCCCGATCGGCAAATTCAGCAGCCCCAATTCCCCCAATCTTCCATCTTTCTTCTTCGTTGTAACTCCAAAAGCTTACGCAGATCTACAATGCAACCACCAACACAACCATCGAAACACGCTGCCACATCTCCACAAAACTCGACTACAACCAATCATCTTTTTCGAGCTCTCAGGCGGCTTCTATGTTGGCCAATCAGTGTTTCAATGTAATCATCTACTACTATTGTTAGATAAGTGTTTTTTCTTACTAATTGTAAACAACATCACTGAGATATTCTTACTAAAGATTCTATTTTGTTGATGTTGTCTAGTTTGTCAAGTTCCTATAATAAAATAAATCAGCCGCCACCCCTGGTGCATAGGGATTCCAAAAAGCATATTTATATTTAACACCTTTACAAACTCCAAAAGGCACAAATTTAATTCGTAAAGGCACAAATGGTAATTTTAAGACTATAATTCCCATTTGAAAAATTGTGTTTTAGTGGGATTCCAAAAGTCTCCTCCATTGCTTCACGTATACTACAAATTATAACATGCTATAAGAATCTAAATTACTAAATGAGAGTAGGTTTTGTGGGTATGTAACTTTTGTTGTAAGGATAAACCAAAATTTGAGCTTGAATAAAGAGAATATTCAAGTCACAATTATCCATAGCTCAACATCAATTTGAGCTTAAAAATTAAAATACACATTCAATCATCATGACAAAAGTTTTTCATTCAAGAAGAAAATAACCGCATCCAAAACAAACTAAAACACCAATCCATCCGACATTTTTTCAGGCGTAGAGAAAAAAAATCATCTGAACTTAAACAACAGTCCAAAAAAGGGTTCTGAAGCAGCTTTATCTCCAGGCTTAGTTAAAATCATTCCTTTTCTTCTTTAATCTTTACCTTCAATTTCTTTGAACATTCTGTTAATGAAAACTCTTCCACCAAAGAAAGGTCAACACTTTCATTTTCATCAAGCTCGATCATCAGCGGACTATGTGCTTCTCCATTAGAAGACACAATCTGCGTTGGAATACGAATTAAACTCATCTATCATGCTTCTCCAGAGAAAACAAATGATTGATTCTCCCCTACACAACAAATAGTTAAGGAAAATTATGAGCAAAACACATTAAAAAACGTAGATAGTAATATCAATTACTTTTCATGATAACCACATAAGAACACCCTAAAAGTTCCTAATGAGGCAAAAGTAGTATCACAAATCTCTCTCAATCATTATTGAAAATTAGCAAGTATAATATAATAGCACATTTATTTAAAAAAACAATTATCAAATGTTTTGTTGAACAGTGGATATATGTAATAATGTTTTTAGTATCTTTCATTTTCATCCAATCAAAATTAAACATTTTACTATGAATGGTCAACTATATCTTATAATATATTAGGACAAAAAAAGCTCTAATTAAATACTTGATCAGTGGGGTAAGAGATGAGTACTGCCTCAACGTCCATGCGTGTCAGGAGGTATATCATCCTTCACCAAATCATAGGCTGGAGGCATCCTCATTCCTCAAAGCAAAATAAAAAACGTTATAAGAAAAGACTATTCTGAAAACTTAATAACAAAGTAAATGAAATTATTTAACCATTAGAAAACTATATGTTCATCACTGGATTGCTTGACAGAGTGTAGAGCGTTTGGGCGTTTTGGCATAGACTGCTTGGTACGATGGGATGAAGTGACTCCCTGAGTCTTATTTATAGTAGAAATTTTCATAATTGGCTTTAAACATTTTTATTATTATATTATATTAATAAATGTATAAGTGTTGAAGGATGTGATGCACATTCTTTTAGGTCTAGAGAATTCCAAGCATCCAATGCACATTATATTAAAGCATCCAATGGCCTTTTTATTATTTCAGATGCATCGGAATTGCTAAACATCTTCTTTGTTGGCAGCATTTATTTAAATCAATAAAGATCACACAGGGAATTTCAAAAGACAAATACGAAGTAGTTGGTAGCTAATCTGTATTTGCATCGGAATTCCAAAGGTGACTTCGAGCATTGCATGGATTTATTGCTAATCAATATTTGAAGCTTTAGGCTCTTAGTATTTCTAAGGCCTTCGTGCCATCTATTTTTTAGAAACGTTTTTTCCCGCCCAACACCCCTTGTCCTCCTTCCTTGGGACTTTTGTGTTTTACTATATTATATAGATCTCATGTCTATATTGACCTTTTCAATTACTCCGTAATGAATTCAAATTAATTAATATTGATGCTAGCATCTCTAAATGCATTCTCATTGCTAGGATTATTATGATATAGATTATTTAATGAGATTATTTGCTAGAAAATCCGTTATCAAAATCCAGATTATTTTAAAATTATTTGAAAAATATATGTAATACGTTCATTCGGGACCGAGAAAAAAACGAATTATTTGAAAATGATGGTTGGGAGGCATATATGGATTTTGAGATTATTTTAAAATTAATTATGTAACAATATTAAAAAGGTAAGAGTGTTAGAAAATATTGATTTTTAGAGATTATGAATGGTGATACTCTAATGCTACCATGTACACGGTGCACATGTGGCATTAGAGATGATCACATAAATATTAGCAAATAAATTATCTCCTTATTTGAATGATTTTGTACAATTTTGGTAAGTTTTTCTGGACAATGTCAAGAAGATCGTCTAGATGTTGACATTATTGTTGACATTGCAGAGAAAATCTTAACAACATTATACAAAATCATTCAAATAAAGAAAAAGATAATTTATTTGCTAATATTTATGCGTCTACCACATACCATGCTATATCACACGCCTACCACATACCATGCTATATCAATTTTAAATTTAGAAATTACTCTTAATAGGAACAAAAAGGTTTTGAAATTCCAAAATAGGAGTATCATGTCTTTTATTATCCGAGTAGGAGTAATCTGCCAAGTTTGAAAAAAAAATGTCATGTTTTAAAACCTAATAATGCCAAACTTGGCAGAAATTTACTCCTATTCAAGGAATAAAAACATGATACTCCTATTTTTGAATTTCAAATTTTTTTTACTTCTATTTAGGAAATTCTATCTTTTAAATTCTCTCTCCATGGAACAACTTTTTCAAATAATTCTTTTTTATATAAAATATAATAACTCTTTCAATTGTACTGTGATGTTTATAGAAATTATATTAAATTAAATAACTTTTTATGATCTACCATATGATATCCATATTACATATGTAAATTTTAAAAACTATCAAATAAGCCCTCGTACTATACCGAAAAAGTCGATTAGGCCCTCGTACTTTACAAACACTCAATTAAGTCCTCGAACTATTAAAAAACGTTCAATGAAGCCCTTTCGGTCGGTAAGTAACCGGTTTCCCGGTTAAATGTAACCTGTTTCCCGGAAGCTGCTGTTGCTGGAGTTCGAGCACATCGTCGCCATCGTCGTCGTTTAACCGGGAAATCGGTTACTTACCCACCAAAAGGGCTTAATTGAACGTCTTTTAATAGTTCGAGGGCTTAATTGAGTGTTTGTAATGTATGAGGGTCTAATCGACTTTTTCGGTATAGTACGGGGGCTTATTTGATAGTTTTCCCAAAACATTATTCTAATTAGATATGTACAGGTTTGGTCCGCTGAACGGCCGATAAATGTGTATTTACTGTTTTTTAACTTTAGTCTAGTCTGATCTGACATGATTGACTAACATCTATTTGAATCGTAATCAGTTCAACTAAAAACATCTTAAATATCATTCACATGTGCGCTCAGAGATATAACATATATGACCTTAATTCGAACTCAAGATGGTGTTTGTCGAGTTTTAAAAAGCGGGACCCTCCACTTTTGAAATTAGTCAAATAAATAAAATATGAAAACAACTAGTTTACTAGTATTAAAAAAATTTACTTATTCAAATATATAATCTCATCGAGATTTGCGCAAAGTTAAAAACAAAACATTTATGTTTTTACAATATACTCCCTTCGTAACATAAAAATGTTCCCATTTTAAAAGTGTGTAGCTTAAGAATAGTGAAAGATGATATAAATTATTGTGATAACTCCAAAAAATAGTTCTAATAGTGTATTATTTTCCAAATTATTGAGGGTATGATGGAAAGATTTTGAAATATGAAGATTTTTTTCGTTATGGATGAAAAAGGAAATTTGGAAGATTTTGTTGCTACGGAGGGAGTACAAGCTATTAATATATCAACCAATAAAATTCATACAAATATTTTTATAGAATTACCATATTCTCTAAAATGTTTAATTGTAATACCAATAAGAATGTTTTTAATTGGATTAAATTTTTTATATAGTCCAATCTCGTATGATTTGATCTGATTTGGTATGTTAAATTTTGTCTAGTCCAGTTGAACTAGTCTGTTATGTTAAATGTATGTTCTATATGTGTTATATACTCCGTAGAACATAATGAAACATCGAAAACATTCTGATGAATGAAAAGTATATATGACTCCCAAATATTTTTGTAAATTGTATGGGACAACTTTAATGAAACACATCAAAAATAAAAAATGAGGTACCAATATTGGGGCAGATGAAATGATTAATATGAAATTCATCGCCTCTTGTACAAGAAGATTGTAAAAAACTTATAAAAGAATTAAATTGTGTTACAAATATTTATATAATTGATGGTAGTTAGAATTTGTAATCCTAATTACATTAAGATTTTGAGTGTATTTTTAGGAATAAAGTTAGACAAAATTTAAAGAAATATGAAAACTTATTTTATTTAAATTAAAAAGAAATACACTTAGGAGGTCCAATCTTTAGTGTGCTACGTATGTTTATGAGCTACGTACAATAATTTAAAAGGCATTCCCTCTGTCCTCCTATAATTATCCTTGAACTTACATAAAAAGTGCAAATAAGCCCGTTAATAGGAGGCTCTGTCCAGTCGTCGCCATTTGAGACGGTTCCCGGTGGAATTTTTTGATGAATGTTTTTGAGCATCTTATTCATTAAATCTAGTTTACTCATACCAAATTTCAGCTACATATTCAATCGGAAAGGCACTCAAATAAATTTTTGAAGATAATTGTGCAGTTAAACAGCGCATAAAACCATTAGACTGCCTTCTCAGTTGAAGTTTTAGCTTAAATTTGGTATGAGTAAACTAGACTTAATGAAGAAGATGCTCAAAAAATTTCATCAAAAAATTCCACCAGAAACCGCCCCAAATGGCGACGGCCGGACAGAGCCTCTTATAAACGAGCTTATTTGCACTTTTTTTGTAAGGTCGGGGGCTTATTTGATAGTTCTCCCTTGTCCCATTTTTTCATTTTTGAATGTCCCCTTATTATTGTTCCATACCATATTTGGTAACATTTGTGTGGCTCTGATTCATTCTTACTTTATTCTCACTTTATCAACTCATTATCAATCACATAATTCTACTTTTCTTAAAAACCACACAACTATCTTTTGTCCCAATATTAGGGGGTGGAGGTAGTAATACATTTGGTTCGCACTTGAGGACAAAGTTGTCCAATATTGAAAAGAAAGAGGTGCGCATAGCAAGCTTGGGGGTGCACGAAGGAGGCCCGTTTTTTTCAAAGCTTTCTAACCTATTACTACCTCCATCCCACTATGTTTGGGACAAAAGGGGTGTGGCACAACTTTTAAGAAAACGTGAAATTGTATGGTTGGTATTGAATTGATAAAGTGTGAACAAAGTAAGAATAAATTGTAACCACCCAAATATTACCACATATAGTATGGGACAAACATAATGAGACGGACGAAAAAGGTAAAACGGGACAAAGTTAAGGGGACGGAGGGAGTATTATAGTATTTGTTCTATGTAGGCCAATATTATTGAATTGGGATGAGATTCGAACATGTGACCTCCTTCTTTGAAGTGTTGCATTGATGTCATCAGACCAAAAGATATTTGGTTATGTTCCATATGTTACACAGAGTATTTCAAAAAAGGGGGAAAAGTACAAATATATCCAAGAAGTTTATGTAGAAGTCCGTATATACTTTTGAAGTTTATGTAGAAGTGTATAACGGCTTTTGTATGCCATCAATTTCTTTTCCGGGGAGTGTTATTCTGCTTCTAGCATTGCAACTCAAGTGTAGGGGGAGAGAAAAAAAGGCAAGAAGTTTGAAGTCTTGAAGCAAAAGTTCAACAAAAAGGGCGAAATAGGTGAAAAGGTTGAACCCCGCCCGGTTTTCATATAAGTCGCCCGGTTTACAGGTTTGCACTCCAGGTATTCTTCTCGCGCACAAAGCCGCCTGACTTTCGTGAAAGGCGCCCGGCGTTGAGTGCCGTAGTTTTATTCGATTCAATTAAATCGAAACCCGTCCGGGTTTCGTGTAAGCCGCCCGGCTTACGGGTGTGAGGATCCCACTGCCAAGCGAAAGCCGCCCGGATTTTGCAAACACCGCCCGGCTTACGGGTTGCAGGGTCTTAAAACCTCTTCCTTTTAAAACAAAACACACGCACACCACTTCCAAACCCGCCCGGCGAACAAAGAGAAGCGCACGGCCAGCACCCTAGACCTTCTTCTCACTCATTTCTTCCTCTACTTCAAGCTCAAACCAGGTATTTCTCAATCACTTTCACTTCTTTAATTCTTATTTCACTCTTTTTACATCATTTAATCGTTAATTTTGATTTTTCTTCCCAATTTCAAAATTTAGGGTTTATGCAAATTGATTGCTTTTAGGCCAAATTCATTGCATGATATCTTGTTCTTGTTGCCTATATTGCTTGTATGAACCATTGTAACCTCTTTCCAAGTAGTTATTTTCAAAAATTTTGAAATTTTTGCTATTTGGTTGAAAATGGGGGCTAGGGTTCGAATTCTATGTTGAAAATTTGGGGAATTTGAATCAAAATCATGTGATTACTTGTTGATGAATGAGGTTGTGAATATATTGTCCCTTGTTGTCCTAATTTGAGATTATAGTCCTTTTTTTAGGGGGTTCCATGTCAATTTTTTTCATTTTTTTGAAATTGACTATAGTCTTTTGACTATTCTTTGCTTTGCCTTGTGAATCCACAGTGGGATAATGTGGAATAAGTGTGTGGGGTGACTTTACTCTTAAAAATTGTGTATGATTTTTTTTGAAAAATTGTTCAATTTTGATCCAAAATTTTTGAAAAATATTTTAGCAAAACCATTGTCCTCCAAAACCTTTTTTCAAAAGAATTTTTCTTAAGGTTTTGTCTTTATATTTTCACAAAAAGTTTTAAAATTTGCTTGAGGACAAGCAAAGCTCAAGTGTGGGGGTATTTGATAAGCGTTCTATTAACGTGTTTTATACGATCGTTTATAAACGCTTTTAAACTTAAAACAATTAAATCTTCACACATATGCCTCGTTTTGCTAGAAGTACTTTAAATCGATGATTGGATCAACTACAAGGATGGTAGAATACACATGAAGAAACCGACGGAAAAAGGTCAACCAAACGCATCCCGAAGAACAAAAGGAAAGAAGAAAAATGCACAAAAAGGGTGAAAGCCGCCTGACTTTTACCCCAAACCCATTTTCCACGTCCAAAGAGAAGAAAAGGCGTCCGGAGCAAGAAAAGACGAAAGCTGCCCGGCTTTCGTGAAAGGCGTCCGTCCTTGGGCGCCGTAGGATTAAAACATTAATTCAAGCCAAAGCCGGCCGACTTTTGACAGAAGCCGCCCGACTTTCGTCCCCTGGAACAGAGAAAGGTTATTTCACGCGAAAGCCGCCCGGCTTTCGCGAATGTCATCCGCCTTTCGTCTGGAACTGATTAAAATAGCAACGGTCATCACAATCATTCATGAGAAACTCCAAATCTCATTAAGGAGCTTGCTTCCTTGTCTAAAAATGACCGTTGAAGACCCAATATTTAAGCATATTGAAGCCCTCTCAAGAGACTATTCCATATTCCATACACTTTACTTCCATTTTAGCATTCCAAGATCAACCCCTTGGTCTTGGGAGAAGTTCTACACTTGGAGATTCCATTGTCCACCATAGCTTTGGAGTTGTGATACTACTTTCTTATGTATTCCATTGTATTTCATCATTTCAATATTTGTAATTTCATTATGAATTGTTCTAGCTAATTTTCCATACCCAAGGTTACGGATGAAACTTTACGCACTATGGGTGTTTGATGTATGTTCTCAACCAAATTATTATGATCTTTCCTTTATATTTTAATGTGTATGACTACGGTGTACAACATATGATTATATCGTTGGGTTTATTTGAGCAAATAACGTTGAGTTATAAACCGTGAACTTAAAGGTTTAGACATATAATAATTGTGGATAGAAATATACCTCAATTGAATATGGTGGATTTTATAATGTCCTAATCTTCAATGGGGTTAATTTTAGATGAATGTGAACCGTGACGGGATTCACACGTAGAATTAATCACAATCTCGCTGCTGTAACAGGAGTTAGAATACTTTAGTGACATTCCACTCATAAGAATTGGTGAAAGAACATATATTCATTACTAGGAGTCGTTTAGGAGTAATCCCGAACCCTTGGTTGCTTTTATTATAACTTGAAAACCAAAAATCTATACTCTTTTACTAAGTCTTTTACAAATTCTATTCTCAACTTTTGAATCATATAAACAACGTTTCCTCATGTTCGACCCAGTATTTCTACCGGATTTTATTACTACATTGGCACTTGTACACTTGCAAGTTTAAGCCGATCATGGGTTGATTGGGAACCCCGCTTAAAATTGATGTTGCTGCGGCTACTTTGGCTAGGCCCTTAGTAGCGAGGATCAACGTAGAATTGGATCTAATGAAGGAAATGCCTTCTCACGTGTGGATCAATTGTGGTTCTGTAGGTTTTTCACAACCTATGATTTATGAGAACCAACCTTTGTATTGCACTCATTGCCTCCACCTGGGACATATGGAAGCAAAATGCCCTAAAAAGAATATGGGAGATAAATCTATCACCCTTCCCAAAGACAGATGGATAGCTAAGCCTACCAACCAATCAGGTAAAGAATTTACACATATGGTTAAGTTTACTGCATAGGAGAAAGGAAAAGGACAGATTCAAGACACAACACGGGATAATCCATCTACTTCCAAATTTCATAGCAATGATAATGAAGAATCTGATACCGAGGAGATCTTTTTAGATACTGAAGAACCACTGGAGATTAAATCTAATGATCTTCTTAGCCATGAGTTAAAAGCCTTGCTACTCACTGAAATTCCAGGAATGAAGCCCTCTCGGAAGATCTCAGCTATCAAGGATGACACCCATGTTCTCCAGCTCCACAAGTAGCTTGACTTTGACCCGGAGCTGGCTAAAAAAGAGTACTCCTCTTATGATGAGACCAAGAAACGCCTGCATAAAAAACCAATAGATAACTGGGAATCCAACTGGACACTGGTCAGAGATCTAATGGCATAGTGTGGAGGTGCTTGGATAGAGTTCTGGTAAATTCAAATCTTACTGATGCCTTTGATCAAGTTCAGATATCTATTTTGGACAAAATCCCATCTGATCACAACTATATTATTATTCAGTGGTCCAAAGGGGGTTTCAGTGGTCCAAAATCTTTTAAATTCCAAAATGTTTGGCTGACCCATCCATCCTTTCTGGATACTGTGAAAAAAACTTGGGATTCCAATTTCTTTGGTGGGGGTATGAAAGGCTTAGTTTCTAAGCTTCAATGTCTTAAAAAGGTTCTTAAAGAGTGGACCAAGAATATATTTGGAAACATTTTTTATGACATAAAATTTTGAACTTCTGGTGACACAAGCAAAAAAATCCTATGAAGATTGCCCAAATGAGATAAATAGAGAAAATTGGAGCAAAAGTAGAGCCCTGCTCATTTCAAAATTGAATCGTGAAAGAAAGTTTTGGAAACAGAACACACACATTAAATGTCTCAAAGAAGGGGATGCAAATTCACACTTTTTCCACTCATATGTTAAGGTCAGGCACAAGAAACAGTTTATTACCTCTTCAATCCGATCTCACTCAATAAATGGTTTATCCAGATTATCTCACATGCCAATTGTGCCATAGCCCGATATTCTGATTCAGCACTCGAACGAGAAACCACATTCTGCTTCTTACTTTTCCAAGAGACGAGATTACCACCAACAAAGATGCAATAGCCAAATGTGGATCTTCTATCATCTTTAGATCCATCCCAATCAGCCTCTGTAAAGCTGATTATGATTTGGATAAACAATACCTCGTCCTGGTGTCCCCTTCAAGTAACATAATATATGCTCTACAGCATTCCAATGATCAACTGTTGGAAATGACATATATTGACTTACTACACTCACTGAGTACGCAATATCTGGATGGGTAACTGCGCGATAATTAAGCTTTCCAACCAACCTTCTATATCTTTCCGGATCTTCAAATGGCACGCCTTCATGAGTGAGCTGCACATTGGGAATCATGGGAGTATTGCTCGGTTTTGCCCCTAATTTCCCTATTTGAGTTAGCAAGTCAAGCACATATTTACGTTGAGACAGAGGAACAGTGGACTAAGTTTGGAAAGAATTATCCGAATCGGGTTAGGCACTAATCCATTCCACCCCGTTTATGGGTTATGGGGGATGGAACGGATTTGTGTTATGCTGTCATATCCACTAAGTTTGGAAAGAATTATACCAATCGGGTTATTTGAGGTAACCAAAACCAATCCGAACTCCATTTTTTCGGTTCGGGTCGGTTGACCCGGACCATTTTGCCCAGCCCTACTAGAGATCATCTTGAAAAAGGGTTCCCTAAAGCACTAAATGAAATTGGGGTCTTTAGAGGTTTAGTACTTTAGTACTGTAGTGGTGTAATCTCTCTAGTTCTCTTTCAATTGTAATAAAATAGTAAACTAATACAGTTAATGTAAAACTAAATATGCAAAAGAAGTAGGGCTTAAAGTTACCTCCTGCAACGTAATGCATATAGATTATGCATTATAAGTAATTAGCAAAAAGAACTCGGAAAAAATAATTAAAAACTATTGCACTAATGGACGCAGGAAAATGGATATAGTTCATATCTAGAGTCGGTCTACAACATCATTGATAGACTAAGTCAATGGATATATGCCATGTTTAGAATTCATTAGCATGACATGTGATCCCTATGTCATTGACTGATATGACTAAGGTCTATAGGTCCATAACAACATATTATTGATGTGGTGTGCCATGCGCCAAAAATAAGGCTATGACAAACTTTATTCCACCATGCTTGAAGAGCCTTAGCCATCCCAGTGTGTGTTAAGCTTTTAACGCATAGCTAGGAGTAGTTATACACTTCCGTTGCAGTTGTTTGCCGAACCAAAGAGGCTGCAAACCTTAGGGTGTTTACGAATATGTTGCGGGCACTTGTAGAGAAGATCTTTTGCCCCGGAGAGCCTACCCTCAAAAAATGATTCAAAACCGTGCTGGTATGCTGGGATAGATGGATGTCCCTTACTAGTCATGGACTCGGGCCGGGTCGGGCCCGGGCCGGGCCTAGGCCCAGTCGGGCCGCCGGTTCGTATCATATGGGTCCGGGACCGGCCCGAGGGTTGGACGGGTCCGGTTCGGGCCGGGCCACCCGCCTGGGTCACGGGTCGAGCCACCCGCCGGGCCGGGCCGGGTCGGTTAAATATTTTTTTTTTGTTTTTATAATTTATATTTTATACTTTATAGTTTTATACAAGTATTAAAAAAAACTTCAAGTGCATTTATTTGAAATGAAATAGGAACTACATTTGAAAATTAAATAGGAACTACAATTGTTTTTAAAACATGAAATACTAATCAATAATTCAATCGAAATCTCCGGCATAGGTAGAGCCACCCTCGGTTGTAGATTCGTCCATAAAGTGTTGGGATGGAGTGATGTCAATTTCTTGAGCTCTACGGGCTGCTTTCAACCAATCGTGATAGCATATAAGCATCTCAAGAGATTCAACGCTCAACCTCGTTCTGGTTTGTGTTAGGACATTGCCGGCCGAACTAAATTCTTGTTCCACGGCAACCGTTGAAACCGGCATTGATAGCACTTGCTTAGCCATCTTTGCTAAAACCGGGAACATTCTTTCTTTTCCCTTCCACCAGTTTAGTACGTCAAAATCATCGTCTTCTTCAAAATCAACATCATAAGTTAAATACAAAGAGATCTCATTAATTATGTTTTGTTGTGTAGCGGGAGTTGATTTCGTTTTTTTAATAAGATTGGCAAACGTAGATTTGAAAATTGATTTTCCTTTAGATGATGTTTGTGTCGGGGGAGGGGGCGCATTGACATATTGTGCATGAAACTCATTGAATAATGCATAAAATATATCACTAACCTCATTGTATTCTTTTTTCGGATCAATTGGGTTGTCCTCATACATTGGGAATGGACCAAAAAAACCAGCATAATAATAATTCAAACATTCTTCTAAAGAACCAAGTCTAAAACGAGGATCGAGAACAAATGCAATACCATAAATATGCGGAATATGTGAATAATATTTTAAAAACTTTTCCTTCATAAAACTAGCAAAATAACTCACATAATCAGCATTCTCAAAATTTGAAAAAGCACCGGCGAGATTAACAGCTTCACGAATAAATTGGTTTGAGGTAGGTTTATAAACATGACTAAAAGTTTCAGTTGCATTATTAAAATATATCAAAACATTACAAATTTTTTCACAGGTGTCGATCTCAGCCAAGTTTATAATATAGTTATCATATTGTTTCATAAAAGCAGGAAAATGTTGTTTATATCTAAGAAGAACTCCAATTAACTTATAGGTACTATTCCAACGAATAGACAAATCTTTAGGAAAAGCCACATATCTCTCACCTCTTTCTATCAAATAATCATGTCATTTTTTCCTAAGTTGTCCATTACCCCAAATACGTCATCCCCCATTTACCTTTGCAGGATCTCTTCCTCGCAAGCTCTTTCGTTCGGTTGCGCCCGAGGTTACCCATATCAACCGAATATCTAGGACGATCCATCTAAAAAATGTAGCGATTAATAAAAAATTGTAAAAAAGTAATTAACTATTTATCTAACTATTAATTCGAGTTATAGCAAATTAACTAGTGAATTAACTAGTTTTTTGTACAACCTATTTTTTTAAACTAAAGTCAAATGTAGCAATTAATAAAAAATTATAAAAAAGTAATTAACTATTTATCTAACTATTAATTCGAGTTATAGCAAATTAACTAGTTTTGTGTACAACCTATTTTTTTAAACTAGAGTCAAATGTAGCAATAAATAAAAAATTGTAAAAAAGTAATTAACTATTAATCTAACTATTAATTCGAGTTATAGCAAATTAACTAGAGAATTAACTAGTTTTGTGTACAACATATTTTTTACTAACAATGAAATTAATACACTTTAACTTTAACTATAATTAGAATTACAACTAGTTTTTTAAACTAGAGTCAAATGTAGCAACTAGCAATTAATAAAATATTGTAATAAAGTAATTAACTATTAATCTAACTATTAATTCGAGTTATAGCAAATTGTACAACCTAATTAACTAGTTTTTTTTTCAAGTAACGTTAATACAAAATTAAACAAGTGTAAATAATAGAATAATTTCGTACCTCTTTCGGACTTTCGGTCTTTCGGATGGGAGTAATAGAATGACTTCAAATTAATTAGATATAATTCCAACTATATTAATAGATATAACAAATATATAAGTAATATATAATTAGATAACAAAATATAAGTAATATAATACTATTTATATCTATTTATAGTTTATATAAGTAGATAATTAATATAAACTAAAAATAATAAAGATAATATATTGGAGAATGGAGAATAAGAGAATTAGAGAGTAGAGAGTTAAGAATAGGATTTAGGAAGAATTGGAGAAGAGATGAAAAAATGTTTAAGATTAGAAGTATTTATAGGGTTTTTTACCCCCCACCACCACCACCCACCACCCCCCCCCCCCGGACCCCCCATGCACCTCACCCAACGGCTATATAGCCGTTTGGGTTGTCCCCAGCCCACCCCCCAAGGCCATAACGGTCAGTAAGTATTTAACAAATTTTTTTTAAAAAAAAAATATGACTGTTGGACCCGGACCCGGGCCGGGTCACATTTTTTCGGAACCGTGTCCGCCCCGCCCATTCCCACCGGTTCGGGTCTACACCCGGTCCCGGACCGCCCGACCGGGCCGGTCCCGAACCGCCCGACCGGGCCGGTCCCGGGCACGCACAGTACCGGGCCGGGTCACGGGCCGGGTGGCCTGAACCGAATCCACCCCTATCCCTTACTCATGGCCTGCAGAAACTCCATTGCATCCTCTACTGTCCCTAGCTTGGAAATATAATTATAAAAAGGTTCTACAAAAGGTGGAAAATTGATATTCTTCATTCCACGAAGTAGATCCGGTGCTTCTTCAAGTTTCATTTCCCCCATCAACATTTGAATCAGATTCTTATATGTTGCTTGCCATGGTAGGGCGTGAGTCTTAGCCACCATCTCTTTTAGCAATTCATAAATTCATATGCTCCTAATTTTCCCTGATTGAGAAAACCGTTTATTAATACATCCAACAGATCACCATCAGCATCAACATTTTTCTTCACTGTCTTAGCAAGACAAAGCAATTTTTCGTCTACTGCATTAGCTTCACAGTGGCCTTTGATCAAAAAGAGTTCAAGTCTTGATATCATGATTGCAATCCGAGTCCTACCATTGTATCTATTTACCTCAGAGGCTTCCTCCATTGTTCCTGCTCTACAAAATCCATGAATCAATTGGTTAGTAATAATTTTAAATAAATGAATAAAATAACTAAGTACGTAAATCATATTAAAAAACAAAGGGAGAAAAGTCTCCACTTTTCAATAGTTGTAGATGCATCTTAGACAAACATCATAAAGCTTAACATTAGAAACAGTAGCAAACTGTTACAAGGATAAGTCAAGGGAATAGGAATCAGTTTGCCTCAAGCAATGAGTGTCTTCTTTTAAAGACTTCTTCTCCTGTTCCTCTTTCTTCGCTTCTGTTTTCTTTTCCTTCGTATCAGAGGCCTCAGCCTTTGCCTTCGAATCAGAGGCCTCAGCCTTTGCCTTCGAATCAGAGGCCTCAGCCTTTGCCTTCGTATCAGGGGCCTTTGCCTTCGTATCAGGGGCCTCAGCCTTTGCCTTCGTGTCAGGGGCCTCAGCCTTTGCCTTCGTCTCAGGGGCCTCGGCCTTTGCCTTCGTATCAGGGGCCTCAGCCTTTGTATCAGGGGCCTCAGCCTTTGCCTTCGTATCAGAGGCCTTTGACTTTGTACAAGGGGCCTCGTCCAACCTGTTTGTGTCAAGAGAAAAAGAAAATTAAGTTAAAATTTATCCTTATGGTCATAAATCATTTAAAAAAATGTAAGAGATCAGCATGACAAACCATGGACAGAATTCTTCGAAAAAAACTTTTAGGAAACCCCTATAAGAAAATCACAACGATAATTATGATGAATAAATAAATAAATAAATAACTTAGAAGAGAGAGTGAATCATTTACCCGCTTTGAAATTTATTGAGAGTGTTAAAACCACGTACTGCTGGGGTAAATAAATCAATGTTTTTTGAAACGTAATCATGCACCCAATGGCTATTGCTCACAGTATTGGTGTCTCTTTCATCTACCTTGACCGGGTATAAATGTTCTTGAGCATTTCGGTAAAAATGAAGTGATGATAACAGTCGTATGTTCATCTTTTTTAATACATCACGCACCATAAGAGTCTTCTCATTCGGATCACTGGGAAGTGTAATATTATGCAAAAGCAAATTCACCAAAACTTTATCGTTTTTTATCATCTCAGTCCTGTTTTGGGGAAATGTTGTGTTCATGATCCATGCCTCCTTCTGAAAAATGTGCATGTTGCAGTACAGTATGCGGTGAAGGGCAATCAAAAATTGGATGCGCACATTCTTTGGCCAAAAGATTGGGGGCCTAAGAACCCACAATGCTCCTTTATCTCCTGGTTTACTTGGGAAAAAAGACAAATCAAGAAAATATTAGACAAATCATGATAATATAATATAACAGAAGTCATTAAAGAGATAAGTGAGAGAAGTGATTTTGGTTATAAATACTGATTACAATAAAGACAAACCGGGACACATTTTAAAAAAACTAATGGCTTATGAAACTTGAAACTTGTGGAATAACAGTGGAGAAGAATGTCTAGGGAAATGTCCCAGACCATTAGTATTCCAGCTCTCATCATTTAGATCATTTGGAAAGTGAGAAATGAGGCTAAGTTCAAAAAAGGCAAAATTGATAAAACTGAAGTCATTCAACAAGTTGGGGTCTAATTCAATAATAACCAAAGAATGAACACAAATGAGAACAGCAATTCCAAGGAAAACGCAATGTAGGGTTACTAATTGATAAACATATGGTCCAATTCAACCAAAGCAATTTAACATGTACAATTAGGAAAATCAAGCTCAAAGTAGTTTCTAAGTTCAAACAATGAGTAAAAGAATTAAAAAACAGAGGTATGCAAACTTACTAATTATCGCATGGTAAGAAAGATGAGAGTATGTTGACGCAAAACATGCCCACCTCTACCACTGGTTCTGCATTGATAATTGTCCGTCTTCTCCGCCTGTCTCCTACTTGGGTACTCATAGAACCTTTTAACTAGATATAGCATATCTTTTAAATCAGAACTTGGTAAGCGCTCATCTAGAGCCCTCATATTGTAGAGAAACCCTCTTGAATTGCGTATTACAGCCCCTGTAATGAGTGACCCGTGACAAGAACCGTTCTGGTGCAACCGGTAGAGGGTTCTAAATAAGGAATCAAAAATGGTAATAAAATCGGCACGTATGTACCCCCACCAGGTACATTGTTTGCTCTCCTCCCAAATATTATATTTTTCTGTTAACCACTCTTCTATTTCCGAATCAAAATTCTCTATTAATACCAACTTATCGCACATGTGAATTTGGATCTTTGTTCCTAAACATCCATTAATTTCACTAAAATTACGTTGGTATTCTATCCATATTTTTGCTGAATCCCTATCTTGGAATTCCAGAGCAGAAAATTTTTGGTTCCAAAGGCATACTTCCCACCTTCCTGTCCCACTATTATCCTCATTCTTTTTCTTCTTAAGTGTAGCAACAGGTGCACCCTCTGTGGCCTTTTCAAATTCCTCTAGTATACTTGTCATTGTAGATGTAAGGGAAGTAGATCACTCTGAAAGAGATTAAGAAGTTTCAAGATCAATGATATGTAGTACTTTATAGTTCACACTGACAACTATATGGAAAGTCCTTAAATATCTATCTATCTATATATAGAAGTAAAAGAAAATTTCCACTGAAGTTGCCACTAAAAGAACATTGACATACCACAAGACCCATATACTTGAGCATCCCACTAAAAATAAAATGAAAAAATCTGATCTAATTAGCTTCTGTACATGTCAAAATTTAAATGGAACAACTGTATGTTATATACCTTATTGGTGAATGGTGACTGAAATTAATATTCCGGAGCATTGTCTTTTAGATTATCAAAAACTGTAATGGTAACAATCACTTCCACCTCTTGAGAAACCTAAAATTTAATACTCTGTATAAATTTTTGATTATACAATTTGAAATCACTATTTGGCTGGACAACCCAACAGCTCTCAGCAATATTTTAACTTTCAGTTCTACTCTACCAGAGTGTGTATAAATATGTGTGTATATATATATATATATATATATATATATATATATATATATATATATATATATTGTTGGAGTGTTAGGTAAATACCCAATTAGGCCAACCCATCGTGAGGCACAGGCCCACAAGTACACAACAGGAACAGGCCCAACGGGCGATCCCGTAATTATCAAGATGATACGCCCGCCCATACCCAATGACCCGCCTGGGCGATCACCTCATTATCAAGAAGGCCGGGCCGGGAGTTATCGAAGGATCTGCAACATACAGTGCAACATGCTTGGAGATAATGCATTACCTACCAGTTACACTAATATATAAACCCCTCTTCAAGGTTAGAAGAGGGAATCCGAACTTTAAGCTATTATTCAGTATCCCTCTCTAGAAATATCTCTGTATTCCAGCATTCCTTCCGTTTGTAATTGAGGCTCGATATCTCTTATTCAATAAAATAAATTTCTTCTTGCCTTATTCTTAGTTTGTATACACCATCCACACCCAATCATACCCCATCCGAAAGATAGTGTTGGGCTTTCGGAATCACGCGGAAATAAACATCAACACTATGCGAACTCTGAAAGAAAAATCCTTAAGTGGTCTACTAGAGCTATCTAAAACTTATACAGCTAAGAAGTGAAAGGAAGAGCCAACAACGATACCGGAGACCTCTCAAATCAACTTGAAGCCAGCCGGTGGACCCGAGGGAAAACTCGGAGGGGTGTGGATCCCAAGCGATGGAACAAGGAGATCAAGATCTGGGAAACCTGACACACATGATCCCGGAGGACGTATGGACAAACCCTCGTGTCCGTGCGTTGTCTAGGACCTTGGAGAGACCGGAAACCGGAGCGAAGCCAGACGAGCTTTAGAATCCACAGGAACAAATCGAAGCCCCTTTACACCAATCAGGAAGATGGAGTCATTGGTTTCTTACACAGGGACGAACCAAACCCCCTGCCTATCAAGATTATCAAGATTATAACTAGTTGTCATTTCACTTCACCTTGAACTTTAAAAGCTTTGTGTGTAGTAAGCTCTTCCTTACTGATTGAGGACAGCTGCATAGGAGGAGTTTCTCCTCCAACTTCTGTATTTTCTGTTTCAGTGCTTGTACCCTGACTTTCTTCCTCATTTCTTCGGAATTTTCCACAAGCAACATCGGGATTTTCTGTGTCATAGCTTATACCCTGAATTTCTTCCTCATCTTTTTCGGAATTTTCCACAGGCAACATCTGGAAATGTTTCAGTTTTAAAAAATGTTCTTTATTCCACTTTTAACCGCATTTAAAGCAAAGACCCATCCTGCTCTTGTCTTGCAACTCACTTTGAGATAGCATTTGACCCCTTTCCGACTCTTACTTTGTCCCACTACTTCCTCTGTTTTATTGGTAGCTACTGTTTTGTCTGTGCCTTGAGCATTGCCCAAATTAGCCCTCAACTTACTACCATTTATCCAATGTGCTGCTTCTGTCAGTACATTCGTTTATCCTTCTAACCTCTCTTATCCTCCTCTTTATTTCTCCCATCTTTCCCGGCTAGGTTCTTCTTCTCAAGTAATAAAGGTTTGTCCATCAATTCTACTAAGTTACTGGAATGATACAACTTCAATTCAGCACGAACTTCCTATTTCAGCCCATTTAGGAAAAATGCCATGTCTTTGTCAACATGCCTTAAAGGGGCTACCACCAGTTCAAACGTCTCTCTATATTCCATCACTGTACCCGTTTGTGTCACACTCAAATTTGGCCCAAAAGGGTTTTGGACCAAGTCAGGCCGAAACCTCCTAATCTAAACGGCCTTGAATGATTCCCAGTTTCTATCATCCAATTGTTCCTCCCACCATTGGACACCATTGGAACCAATTAAGAGGTTTATCCTCCATTGCAGTTACAATCATCTCCGCCTCCTCCTCAACAACCTGATTGAGCTTGAACCGCGTCATCTTCGTAATCAAATGTAAGCCTCATCTCTCCATTGAACATAGGTAGATCAACCTTTCGACCAGTTCTCGCATATCCTCTATTCATCGCCTGCTAATGCGCCATCGGCCGGGAGGCGGTCAAATTAGGTGTGGTCGGCCAAGGAGGCTCTAGACAGCGAGCCAAGACTACTCACGTCTCACATGACCTCCGCAACTCCCTGACCCAGAAAAAGGCGTCCAGCAATCCTGAGAGGGCCTCTCCCTTCGTCATTGGAATGCCAACCACATTGGCCCCGGAACCAATCGGAACAACGGTCACCCCGGACTTGCAGGCGGCGATCTCGGTCGTCCTAGCCGCTTTCCAAGGAAAGCCCTCGGCCCTGCAAGCACTGCTGCCCCAGATCGGAGAAAACAGGACCCCGCCTCCGCCTCCTCCGCCACCAATGCCCGTCGTCCCGATTTACCCAGAGCCCGAGCGTGCCGTCACTGAGCACACTCGGGAATCGCCATTCACACGCCTCGGCCCCTCGGCCGAGGGGGCGGGTCGGCCCTGGACCGGTTGGGCGGTAACAGACACCCCGTCCAGGAGCGCCTCAAATCGCACACTGCCTCCAGCGGCAGCACTTCTCCTGGCAGCCAGGGATCTTTCTCCAAGGAGAAGGCCGAAAGAGCAAAGCAGTGGAGAGAGGGGAAGAAGCCGATGCTGGAAGGCGGTAAACATATGGAGCAGCCGAGGGAAACACAGCCGAAGACGCTGATCCTCCACAAGAGTGACGCATGCCACTACATCAACAAGACGCACTCGGTCAGGGCCACCCGGCCGGACAACGCCGAGCATGACCCCTTGGCCGAGGCCGAGCGTGACCCGTGGGATGACGTCATCGCCCTCCTACAGAAACGTCTCGCTGACTTAGAGGCCAGGAGTGCCCCGTCGCAGCCGTCCACACCACCGCCGGATCCCCTGGTCGCCACTCTTTTGCAGAAGGTCGAGGACCTCCAAAAGAGGATGGCCGAGGGTGATATTGAGCCGGTCGTACCGCTGATGACGAGGACTCCGTTCACTGCGCGAGTGTTGGCAGCGCCCATTCCGCCGAAGTACATGGGGCAGCCTATCAAGCCGTATGACGGGAAAACCGACCCCCAGGAACATTTCAGCCGATACCAAAACAACATGCTAATTATGGGGGCCTCGGACGAGTACCTCTGCAAATGGTTCATGACTACTCTTGAAGGGGTAACATATGCTTGGTTCAATGACTTGCCCCAGAATAGTATTGACTCTTGGCAAGATTTGGCCCAGCGATTCCTAACACATTTCGCTGGGCGGACGAGGGCAAAGAAACACTTCTCTCATCTGATGAAGATTCGTCAACGGAAGGACGAGTCTTTGAGGGACTTCATGGAACGATGGAGGACTGAAACCATAGAGGTTCAAGGCGCGGACGATGCCACGAAGCTGGCTATGTTCCAGGGTGTCCTCCAGCCCAGCACCTTTTCTGAGAGTCTCATCACAGATCCTGCAAGGTCTTATCATAAAGCCCTTGAACGCTCTGGCATATATATCGACGCCGAAGAGTTGGGCCTGAAGCGCCCCGTGGGAGAGAATGATCCAGCGAAGCAGAAACAGAAAGCAAAGGACGCTACGCAAAAGACGGCCTCGGCCACACCTGCAGACAAAGGTCGGTCGAGCCGCCGTTTCAAAAGCGTCGGCGACAAGAAGTCTTGGAGGCCGCCTTGGATCAGCAAGCCCCTTACACCCCTCACTCATCCCGTAAGTCATATCCTGGACTACACGGAGAGGAGCGGGTTAGTGGCGGTTTCGCGCGATTCGAGGGCCCAAGAGGTAATGAGGGTCGACTCGGACGAGCCCAACTGCACTTTCCATCGGTCGACTGGGCACGCCACCGATGAATGCGTAACCTTGAAGAAGGCCATTGAGAGGCTCATCCAGAAGGGCCACCTCGGCTAATTCGTCCGACAGACGCAGCAGGGTAGACCCAACACTTGGGTTAACAAAGACAGGAGGGATGTCGAGCCCTCAAAGAAGAAGAGAGAGATCGGGAACCTCAACGATGAAGAGGACGAGGAGACGACGGTGCATGTCACCCATAAAAGGCAGCACGTCAACTTCATCGTTGGGGGGGATACTGGTGGCGACTCGGCCACCCAGAGAAAGAAATGGGCTCAATCACTTTACATCGGGGAAGTGGCTCACGCCCCTCCTCCGGCGTCGAAGAGGCCGAGGGCTGACCCCATCACTTTCTCAGACAAGGACCTGCCGACGGGCCCTCCTATGCACAGGGATGCGCTCGTCATCAAATGTGAGATCAACGATGTCATAGTCCACAGGACTTACGTTGATACCGGAAGCTCCGTCAATATAATGTACCTCAGCACCTTCCGGAAGCTGGGGCTTAACAGAGCTGACCTTCGACCCATTCAGACTCCGTTGTCCAGCTTCACTGCGGATTCAATCGACGCCGAAGGCACGGTGGATCTCCAAGTTGAGGTCGGCGACGGGTCCCATAGGGTTCGATTGCCTATGCAGTTTGTGGTGGTGAAGCTGGAATGCGCCCACAACCTAATTCTCGGACGACCCGGCCTAGAAGACTTGGAGGCCATAATTTCAATGAAGCACCTGTGCTTGAAATTCCTGACCGACACTGGCGTCGACTATGCCAGGGGGAACCAGAGGGTCGCCAGATCTTGCTATCTCCAGATCACCAAGAAGGTCGCCATGGCAGAAATCCGGATTGACATAATCCAGATGACAGTGACCAAAGAGGCCGACCGGCCGAGGGCCGAACCCGTCGAGGACATTGAAGAGGTGCCACTTGACACCAGCCGACCGGACAGGGTGGTACGGATCGGACGAGAGCTAGAGCCAACCCTGCGGTCGGCCATCATCGTCGTGATTCGGTCCTATGTCATCATTTTTGCCTGGGGTCCGGAAGACATGCCTGGCATCAGTCGCAGCATCATCACCCATCAGCTAGCTATGGATCCGGCCGCCAAGCCGGTGAAGCAAAGGAAGAGACACCTGTCGGCCGACCGGCGGGATTTTGTCAAGGTCGAGGTCACCATGCTCCTGGCCATCAAGCACATAAGGGAGGTCAAGTACCCCGAGTGGTTGGCGAACGTCGTCCTGGCACAGAAACCCCCCACATTCTGCATGTGCATGGACTACACTGACTTGAACAAAGCTTGCCCTATGGACCCGTTCCCACTGCCGAACAAGGTGGGGTCGTCCTCATCACCCCCAAAGGCTTCTGTTCATATCATGCCATCCGTTTTAGCTTCAAAGTGTCAAACCATGAGGCCGAATATGAGGCCCTGCTATGCGGGCTCCGACTCGCAGCCAACCTCAAGGCCGAGCGGATAAAAATCAAGTGCGACTTCAAACTGGTCGTGGGCCAAACTACAGGGTCGTATGAGGCCAAGGAAGGGCGAATGAAACAATACAAAGAGGCGACCCTCGAACTGCTCAGAATATGTGAAGCTTATGAGATCAATCAGATCCCGCGAGCTCGAAACTCCGAGGCCGACCTCCTGTCCAGACTGAGCTCGGACGCCCCCGAACGCATATCCAAGGTTGCCCACTTCGAAGAGCTGAGCACATCAAGCATCCATGCCAGCCCGGTCCTCTTCACTCAGCAGAGGGCCCCCGACTGGATTTCCGACATCAAGACATACATCACGGAAGGGGTGCTCCTTGATGATGAAGAGAGGGCGAAACTAGCCAAGATGAGGGCCCTAAGTTACACCATAGAAGATGGTAAGCTTTACAAACGATCCTACAACGGCGCCCTCCTTTGGTGCCTCCACTCGAACGAGGCCGAGGTCGCCATGGAAGAGGTCCACAACGGCATATGCTCTTCACACCAAGGCTCTTTCGCCATGTCTAGGCGCTTGGTGATCCAGGGCTATTTTTGGCCTACAATGTCCAGAGATTGCGCCGACTTAGCCCGCCGCTGCCTAGCTTGCCAACACTTTCAGAAGGCTCCCGGCCGACCGGCAGTCAATTATACCCCTGTTAGCACGGCCATTCCCTTTTCAAGATGGGGGATAGATTTAGCCGGCCCTCTTCCTCGGGGAACCAACAGCAACAGATGGATCATCGTAGCGGTTGATTATTTCACCAAGTGGGTGGAGGCCGAGCCCTTACCAAGCATCACGGCCGGCCGATGCATCCGGTTCATCACAAAGAATCTCTTGACTCGCTTCGGCGTCCCACAACACATCATCACCGATAATGGAACTCAGTTCGAAGCGGCGCCCTTCCAAGATCTGCTCAAGGCTTGGGGGATCAAGCATAGTTTCTCCTCCGTGGCCTACCCTCAGGCCAACGGGCAAGTTGAGAACGCTAACAGAACCATCTTGGAGGGCTTGAAAAAGAAATTGGAGACTGAAGGTGGGGGTTGGGTCGAAGAGTTTCCTGACATCTTATGGGCACATCGGACGACCCCGAGAACAGCAACAGGCGAAACCCCATTCTCCCTCTGCTACGGGACGACCGGCCTCGGCCGAGGCAGCGTAAATCATGGTACCTAAGGCCGATCCCAGAAAAACCTCCGAACGGGAGAAGCGACAGGAATGCCGAGGGCAGCCCTTGGGAGATATTGGGTGACACCCAAAGGGAACAAATGACCAGGCAAGGGAACACTCCCCATTGATCGAATCACACCCAATATCCTAGGTCTCGTCCAAGGATGGGTACCTTCAAGTTTTAACTTGAGTTACATTGAGCATAGGCCGGACGAGCCCCTCACCACCAAAAAAATGATGTAAAAAAAGAGAGAGAGAAAACAATCAAAGTCAAAGGTAAAAAGCCGGGGAGATGGGGCAACGGAAGGTGGCCGACCCCATCAGTTGAAAAAAGGCATCCCCGCGTAACACCTTCTACCCATCGGCCATCTATCCCTTAGTCGATGGTCTTGATTGTGTCGCCGGAAAAACTGCGGAGGGCCGCTAGGGGCTGTATAGCCTCAAGGGCGGTATCGGAAGCGGCTGAGGCACGCATCAGGATCAGGTCCGAGGCCGAGGCCACAAAACCTCCAACCCGGAACCTGAGAAAATAGGATGGTAGGCCGACGCCGTCTACCACCTAGGGAAAAATCACCTCTTGTTTTATCTTTCTGCCGTACTCCTCTAAGGACTTGATCCTGGTTGATTTCTCCTGTATTTCATCCCTTAATTTGCTTATCATAGAAGTCAGTGAAGCCTCCCTTTCTTCCAAGCTAAACTTCTCTTGAGCAAGATCAGCAAGATCAGCAAGTTTCGCCTTCTCTTCCTCCTCAGCATGCTAGGTGGATAGCAAATCGCTTTCTAAAACCTGCATGCGCTTGGCAGCCGCCAAATTGGCTTGTAGCACATGACGTTTGATAATACAAGATATGACAGCATCAGGTGACGTGTAAGTACAAAAGATTATATAGAACATCCACAGTAATGCTGGTATACCTGGAAGGCCAAAGCGGAAGAAGTAGTTTGGTCAGACCTGAAGTAAACTCGAGCTTGGTCAGACCTGGAAGGCCAATGCTGGTATACCTGGAAGGCCAAAGCTGGTATACCACGGTACGTCTACATTGGTCAGACCAGAAATAACCTCCACAGCAGGGGAAAGAAGCATTTGGGCAATTTCGTTTTTCATTTTCAGGGCATTATCGAGACGGCAAAAACCTGAAGTAAACTCGAGCTTCATAGAAACCACGTCATTTGGGGCAGCCTCTGTCCGCGCAATAGAGCTACGAGGTGGCAAGGAACAAGTCGTCGTTGCAGAAACACTTGCGACCGAAGGCAATGAGGGTTCGACCTTTCTTTTCTTGGAATTAAGATTGAGCAGTTCAAGAGGGTTCAGAGTTCGGTGAGACCCTGAGTAGGATGAAGCAGCTGTCGGACGATCAGATGACATACATCAGGATTCTATAGGTAAATTAAATAAAAGCAACAAATCCAAACATTGGAAAAGCCTATGCCTAGAGATGGGAAACACATCATACCAAAAGCACGGGTGACAGTAACGGGAGCGGTGACCACCAGTGCACCCTTCTCTTTAGCAATGGGGGCATCAGCACTGTCAATATCGCTTAAGATATCTTCTTTCTCAGAGCTCTCCACAGAAACAGCCGACGTATCTTGGCATGAACCAAGAAATTTAGACGCATTTCGGGAGGAACGCTGCGAGCCAACATGAACAGGACTGACAGAGGGAGAGTGAATGGTCATACCTCGGAACTCATGCTTGAGGTTGCAGTATAGGCGAATCTCGGGGTCCAGAGCCAAGAAGGCGTTGGTCCTCTCTTCAGCTTGAGGGCCATATTCCATGGAAAATGTTTTTATTTCACCTAAAGAAATAGGAAGATTACTAAAGGCAAGTGACAAAGGCACAGTCTCGGATTTATTAGAGCGAAAGGAAAGGGGTTTACCGGCAACTCTCAAACGATCAGGGAGGTAGTCCCCGGAGCCACTCAGTGAAGACCTTTCAACAAAGAAGAATCTGGTCAACCAACCTCTGTCGTTGGCATTGCTAATCCCCAAGACCAAAGGTTTCGTGCCAGGTTTAAGCGTCAAAATAAACCTCCCCTTCCCAGAGGTACGAAGGTCATAGGAGAAGCCCAAATCCTCAGAGGCGAAGCTCAAACCGTTTTTCTCAATCAAAAACTCCATAGAGCGGAGGAGCCTCCAGGTCTGAGGCATAATTTGACAGGGTGACAATTTCGCAAGGGAGATAAAACCACTTACCAGGGCAGAGAAAGGGAAACGAAGACCTAGTTTCTCAAACGGATATTGGTAGAAATTGATCCAACTAGGGCAAGTCCAATCTACCCGTTCACCACGCTGTGGGTACCGGACTCTCGCATTTACCGGAAAGCCATACGACGGTTCGATCTCCTCCTTGTCCTTAACACGTAAGTCGGCAGCCTTGAGGTTCCTGGTCTCAAAAACGCCCTGGCTCAAAAACACTGTTGTCGCCATAGCATAAAGGAGTAATGGAATTGGAAGTAAAGAGTTCATCCGGCACAGAGTGAAAAGGTAAAGAAGGAGGAAATACGAATGACTGATCAATAAAACTCTTCTGCGGCTGGGGAGAGTTTGTCAGTTGTTGGGAAGAGGGAAAGTTGTAGGAGTCTAGGAAACTTAAAATTCGTAATGATGACAGTCTCTCCACCCGGTTCAACTATCACCAATACGAATGAGGGCAATTGTTGGGCCGGTGCTTTTCCGTGTAATTTGATGTTGGTCCGGATACATTTCTTACGCTTGGGCTGGTTTATAATGCGCATGAAGAAGACCACCTAAGTTCAAATGGGATAAAGATGCCTAGAACGGTTTAGCCAGGTAAAGCATAAGATAAGAAGGGCCAACCGCACGTGGAGGAAAAAGGGGGAACAAGTGCGATACTTGAGGAAGGAGTAGCGTTTTATTTTAAAAAAAGGCATACCGCAGAACATGTAGCACACGATCACTTGATCAATTCCATTAAGCAATCCAACTACACTCTTGTAATCATATTATCATCTTCAAACTATTATTAAATTTCTTTCGTACTTTTACTCCTCAATTTACCCCATTGTTAGATTCATATTTGTTCGATTCCCGTTACAATTTTAGATTAATTTATTCTTGCATAAACATCGAGCTCAACGAGCTTTCGAACACGAACCCGAGCTGAATTTTAAGTTCGAATGTCGGATCGCACCGCCAAACGCTGTGACATTTTTATCATGGCGGGACTGTCTAGGGGACCTAGGGTCTCCTTTCCCTCCGTCTGGATAGGCTCGAGTCAAACTAGCTTTCCCGTGGTAAGAATGTTGTTGTGTCATTTGGGATGGACCGCCGTCCGAGCAGGTACTTGCGGTCCCATTCTCCTGCCCAGGTAAAGACCAATCTCGCTTGACAGTTTTTCCGATGAAGGCTTTTGCAGTGGTCTTCTCTTGGTGCACGCGATGGCGCGTGGGTTCCTGACCAGTGAGATAAGCAGAGGGCGTCATTGAAGGGCTGGCGACCCAATCACGCACGGTCGGGCGAGGAATCCTCCGACGCGAGTGTGGACTGAGAATGCGTGACTGTGATGACGACCTGTTTGGAGTTGGCGTTCTTCTCGGGGGCGACATTGGTGCCGAGCTACTGTGCCCGTTCCGACGATGCGAACCGCGCAGCATTGATGGCGCCATGGAATATGGGGAAGAAGCTATGTTATGCGGCGGCTAGGCTTTTTTGAAATTTGTGGCCGGTCGTATGAGTTCCCAGGGTTTTTAATGAAAAAGCCCAAGACCTTAACAATAAATCCCAGGGGTGTTCATTCGGTAATACCGAACCGAACCGAAATTTCGGTAAACCGAGCAGGTATTTGCGGTCCCATTCTCCTATCCACGTAAAGACCAGTCTCGCTTGACAGTTTTTCCGATGAAGGCTTCTGCATCGGAATTTCGGTTATGCATATTCACATACCGAATACCGAACCGAACTAAATCGGTTTGGTTCGGTAAAAACTGGAAAAAAATCGGTTCGGTAATTGGTAAAACCGAATTACCAAATAGGCATTCAACAATATTTATGTAATAATTTATAAACAAATATTTAAATATATTATATATAATATATAAATACATAATGATATATATATATATATATATATTTCTAAATATATTATAAATAACGATATATATACGTAAATATATAAATATTTATATATTTATGGCTAATATATATATATATATATATATATTATAAATATATAATACATAACGAAATATATATAAATATATAAATATTTATATATTTATGGCTAAAATATATAAATATATTATAAATATTTATATATTTATAAAATATTATTTATTATTTTATTAAGAGAAAAGGGTCAAATAAGGCCTTCTACTATTAAGAAATAGTCACATAAGGCCATGTACTCAATAAAGTGTCGTATAAGTACCTCTACTTGTATAAAGCAATCAAATGAGTTCTAACGGCTTATTTAACACCTCATAATCCCGATTTTAGCTTACATGTCGGTTTTTTTCACTTGTATTTCAACCAATCTTAGTTAAATATTCGACATATGCCGTATAATGTATTCTAAAAAGATGGTCAGAAGTACATTGAAACCGGGATTAGAGGTGTTAAATAGGTCATTAGAACTCCTTTGATTGCTTTTTAGAAGTAGATGTACTTATATGACACTTTATTGAGTAAATGGCCTTATGTGACTATTTCATAACAGTAGAAGGACTTATTTGACCCTTTTCGGTATTCGGTACATACCGAAAACCAAAATATTTATATATGTACCGAACCGAATACCGAATTTTCAAAATTAAATGTACCGATTACCGAACCGAAATTTCGGTTCGGTATTTGGTACGTACCAAAATTTCGGTATCGGTTTGGTTCGGCCGGTTTACCGAATTGTGCACACCCCTAAACAATATTATGAGTTTTTTAACATGGCTCCGGGGTATTTATTTAAAATATAAAGGGAAAGGAGAGCTGACATAGTCTCATTGGATTACGAAAATAATAAGCCTTCGAGTCCTAGGAGGATTGCAATTGAAAGCTTAATATTTTCCACCCGGCAACTATTGTAAGCATATGAATATCGAAGCCCAAATTTGAAGATCATCGGCCAGATTTGACAAATCTGATGAAGAACGTTGCATACAGTCGGGTCAGGGGCGACTCCGCATCCCGGACGCCCCAACTAGCTGACCGGGCATCGAGATCCCCGTTCCTTTCGCAAGCAGCAGAGATCAAAATAAAATGACCGATTAAGACCCGGGGAGCTAACCTTCCTTTGTTTTATTTTGAGGTACCGGTGTACTCTTTTTCCTTTACTAGGTTTTTTTCCCACCGAGTTTTTTCCTAGTAAGGTTTTAACAAGGCATCCCCTCATCATAAACAAAGGAAGAGGTTTTCCTGTCCAAAACAAAGAAGACCTCGGGCTGCTGATCAGATAACCAAGACCCCGGGCTGCTACCCAGACAAGGAGAGTCTCATCCTTACGCGAAGAATGGGCCATAGAGGACGATTACATGGCTGACCTTTCCAGGCACACCGCAGATCGTCATTACCAACGAACATCTATGTAACTGGCTAGCTAGCCTGGAAACCAGAGCCGATTTCAAACCAGCTCAACTACTCCCTTCTAGCCGAGCCTACTACTCGACTAAGGGAGTGGGGGAATCGTGTTTGGATAATGGGACGGGCCCAGAGCTATCGGCCAGTTATCCCCGAACTTAGGCCCGACCAGGCCCAGGACGCAGTCCCGTGAGCGGAAATCATTTCCACCCTTGCTCATTTACTTATTTATCGGGCTGGTTGGCCCGCTAGTTTCAAGATGTATTATTAATTTGGGCCAAGCCCACGTAGATTAGATTTTAGACTTGTGACGGATTCCTATAAATAAGCCATCACCCCCATGTATTCTCCACGTTACTTTTACTATACTGAAGTGTTGTCGTTTTCTCTCTCAAGCTATTTTCTACTAACAAAGAGAGAGTAGTATTTTACCAAAAAATTATTGTTAGTTTCTTTGCAGTAATTATACCTATTTACATTTTTATCGAGCAAAAGCCAACTCTCTTTGTCACCTTTGTTTTCCACCAATGAGTGATGCATTGAATTAAATATTTCATTTTTAGTACTCGGAGTATCTTTTTAAAAATAGTGCCTTATATTACTTCTTTGTAAATGGCGATAAAACTCTTTGCACAACACACATAAGCTCAAGGAATACCACATGCACATACAACAACAACAACCACAACAACAACAAATGTACATGCACACATAAATTTATCTCTCCTTGAATCATCGATAAGATCCTTCCATCACGTTGTAAATCCTTCGACCTTCAAGAAGAAATAGTTCAAAATAACTATTTTTAATACCTGTCTAATCATTTTTTATTATCACGGTTGATCCTTGGGTTACTATCATTATTAACTTGTCATTAAGTTATTAAGAAACATACAAATCGAAATAACCACTTCTTACTTGACCAATTAAAGCCTCTTAAAATTGGAAGTCCTAATATCAAAAGTCATATAAATAAAGGTAAACTTGTAGAGGCATTCTTAAGAATATATGTTCCAAAACATCCAAAATATTGAGTTTTTAAATAGATATGCAAATGAAGGTAATCAAAGAATTCATCCCCCTCCCACTAAGAGGAAACAAACCTCATAAACAATTTAAAGAACCACCTTGTGCAAAAAAGACTCAACCTCTTCAATGTTGCCAGTATTCGGCTAGTGATCAACTTCTCCGGCTAAAGATGACTGAGGACGTGCTGAATAATAATCCATTGTTGCAAGTGATTCGAAAGAAGGGAACTTTACATCTGCACCTAACTGTTCCCCTGAAGAAAGGCACTTCATTATCTTCCTCATCAACGTTGCATAAGGTGAACCCCTCCTTGGATGTCCAATCAACTTCCTACTCCTCACACCGCACATCATTTCTTGCAATTCCTTAATAGACAACAATACCAAAAACAACACTTCTCAATATTCACAAATATATAAACGGATACAAAAATGTTGATACCAGTATGAGTAATTCATCATCCAGATTCAGAGATGAGATAATTACAGGCTGAGTTTAAGCCTTTACCCATTTGGCAAACATTTAGAGCCTACACTTATAGCTCAGTAAAGGCATCCCTCCTCCCATTTCGGTGTTGTCAAGAAATTATTGAAATGCCTGAATTCACATAGTCTAAACCCCCAATCCAGATGAAGTATAAGGGTATTCCAATCAATGCCTAAATTGACATGATCTAAACCCACAATTCAGATGAACAAAAACACCACATAAGAAATACATAAACTAAAATAGCTCATATATATCTTACTTGACTAATAAAGTCTTTAAGAATTGAGAGTCCTAATATAAAAAAGTAGTATAAAAAAGGTGAAAAAATAAATAATGTGAGGAAGATGAAAATATCCAATCGTAGAAAATAAGAATGTATCTTGATGGTGTCATGGGTATTGTACGCACCAATAACATCTTAAAATAAGAAATAAAAGAACCAATTTATGACGGGGATTGTACACACCAATTTGAGTTCATTAAGTTACATTTATGAGTATTATTAAATTACTCAGCTCTTATTCAATTTACTAATGGTATTCAACTTCTTGACACTTAACCTTAGTTGCTTCATTGAATTGAAACTTGAAAGGGTGTGATGCCAGTCTCCACTATTCATTATTTGCCTTGTCAGTCAAATTTAACATTGCATACAGAATTAAAATAATGTAAAATGCTAATGTGTACTTTTGTGTTTAAACTAATGCACAGTTCAAATATGCATTTCCTAATCTATGATAGTGCAAGTTTCCTTTTAATGATTCACAATATCCAAATCTGATGCTGTAGAATCATTCCTATTTCACTCTTTAGATCATGTTCTCATTTGAACCAAATTGTGTCTATATATATATGACAATGTAACGACCGTCCTCAAAACGGCCATTACGATACTCAAACATAAAAGAGTCTCGATAAATCAAGCGGAAATAAAGATACAAAGCCTCGATATGAGACTTTATTCCTTTTAGAACAAAATCAAACCTTACAACCATAACGAAACGCATCCAAAATAACACATCTGTAAAACCATTACACCTGATCAAGATTTAAAAAACGTTTAACAACCCTTTGAAGTACCAACGTACTAAAACCACAACATAACTGATAACCCAATCTTCTCCGTTAACCCATCCAAAACCTTGTCACCGGCTCCATACATTCTCTCAGGCTTCCGTACCTCGTTCATTACCTATAAATGAGAATACGAGAAAATAGAAGTCTCGTAAGCAATAATGCTTAGTAAGTCACCATTTCATCCACTAAAAACGTTTAGGGAATCATAGCTAGCCATAATTAGATACATGAGCTTGAATATTCCATACACATAGCATATTCACACACATAATCATATCACGTAAAACACAACATCATGTAACGAAATCTAAAAGATTTCCTCATTCATCATTCTTTCTTCTTATCTTATTACTTGACTTGATGGGCCCATAGCTCGTGTCCTGGCCCCTCACTAATGACCTTGGGTAGCTAGCCCGTAGCCATCAGAAGTAATCTCGGGACTCCCCGCGGAAGGAGATCCTGCTCCGTTCATCTCAGGTGATTACTTGGGGGAACGGCTACCTTAGAACATTTCTTATCATTCATTAGATATCATTACCATCACAACTTTCATTCATTGTAGGAGTCCATATAAATCCAACCTAACATTAACCATAGAACTTGGATACCTTACATTGATAACTCAACAAGTTCTCAATCAACATCACCTATAAATATATGCACATAACAGGGCATTCACATAATCGCATACCATACAAATTCAAGCATTCAAGCAAACCTATCCAATTCATAGGTAGCTAGACTTCCATATTTCATTTCAAGCTATCATGTATAGGTGGTGATGACTTACCTGGTTCACACGGAGTATTTGCCCTTGTGTGTGCGTGTACGGTGTCCACGAGCAACGGTTCTTCGATGAGCAACTATAGTTATAAATACACAAGCTTATACTTGATCAAACTTAAATTCATGTCTTTAGAAAATCCTTAGACTTAAGGTGAGGGAAAGTCCACAAATCAGCCCCTACAAGTTACAAAACTCCTCCTTTTCCTACAACAAATCGGGCATAGATTCGGGTGGCTAGATAACTAAGAATCCGTTGAATTTCAGGAATCAAGACTCGTCATCTATTAACTCCCTCTCATAATACCAAGGACTACATGTATCTGTTTAGAATCAGCCACTAATCATTAATGACAAGTAGTTGTATATGTCACAAGTAGTTGTATGTCCCCCCCGGCACCGGGGTGTAGAAACTTTTGTCAGATCTTTGTATATGTCACAAGTAGTTGTATGTCCCCCCCCCCCCCCGGCACCGGGGGAACCCCGGTATGCCGAAAACGTCCTTTTTCGCCCTAAACCGACCCCGATTATTGCCGATCCCATCCTATACCCCCGATGACATTTTAAACTATATTTTGAACACCCCAATACCATCTAGCATGACAAATAACTTGATATACCATTACATTCAAAAATACAAATAATTATTACGGTGTAGTTTCGTTGCTCATCGGATACCGCCATCTGTCATGATAAAACATATTTCAAGTATATAATTCAAGTACAATTATCACCAAGATCATAATCACATGATATCCATATACTTCACATATATAACATTCAAATGATAAGTTAAAACATGATCATATATAATTAATTAGCACATAAGAAGTCGATAAAAAGTACGGGCGTTACAATCCCTCCTACCTTATAAAAGTTTCACCCTCGAAACTTGAAATAACTCGGGATAACGACGTCTCAACATTTTATTTCTTTTCTGACTTCTCAGTTCTCACATAGTTATACTCTATAATAGCCTTACACCTTTTTCTAGGTTACCCCTTTATTTTCTGGAGCATGTGTCTTTAAATTCTATGAATGTGTACTGACTTTTCTTATTACCACATTGATCACGTTTCTCTTATTGGGGAGACATACATCTACTTGTGACATATACAAAGATCTGACAAAAGTTTCTCCTATTAAGTATTCTCCTTATGTTTTGTGCTTATACTAGAACACAAAATCCTAAACACTGAACATAGCATTTATTACGGATTTGTTTACTGACTTGCTCTATTTACTTATTAATATGAGAGCAGAAGATCATACGAAATCCGAGCCTATTTTAACAACATAGGCCACACGCCATAAAAAAAATATTTAAGACTTTAGAACAACATTCAACCAGGGTGTGCTTAGTTCGAACTGGTCTTTTTAAATTTAAAGGATAGAAATCTTTCTAATAAAGTTCATCACTTCATCTTGATCTCATATATTTTAAAATATCTAAAACATAGTGTTTCACCTTCTTTCTATTTTAACGAATTCACCTTTACAATATGATTACGTTGTGGGAGAGAATGTAGTTTTCTAATTCACCATTATATCACTTATGTCCAATAGATTAATTAGCATCGGGGTGTAGAAACTTTTGTCAGATCTTTGTATATGTCACAAGTAGTTGTATGTCCCCCCCGGCACCGGTGGAACCCCGGTATGCCGAAAACGTCCTTTTTCGCCCTAAACCAACCCCGATTGTTGCCGATCCCATCCTAGACACCCGATGACATTTTAAACTATATTTTAAACACCCCAATACCATCTAGCATGACAAATAACTTGATATACCATTACATTCAAGAATACGAATAATTATTACGGTGTAGTTGTTGGGTGTGTTTCGGAAAATAAAGAAAATTAATTAAAATAAATGACTAGAGAAAAACAAGAAAGTAGATGAAGCAGAATTAGCCAAAGCTCGTGCTACGCACGATTTCCTTAAAACGTATTTGTTGCCTCCCACGGTGCTAGGAGCGTTGCAACAATCGTTTCCCAGGATACGATGACTACGAACTAATGTTTGAGCACACAAACAAGAGTTCCAGCGAACGAGAACCAAGAATGAACACATAAGGAATTTTTGGGAGTAGCTGGAAGAGTTTTTAGCTCAAGAAAACGTGAGGAAAGTGTTGTGCGTTGGCAAAACGTTTCTTTGTTGCAAAGCACCTGCCAGCTATTTATAGGAGGATTTGTTGTGTGTTAAATGGGGTGTTAATGGACCTGAACGTTGGACATCAATGACTAGTCCGTTGGGCATTGAATCGTCCATAAACTGTCCATTTAACGCTGCATTAAAAGAGAAGAACGTTGGGCATTAATTGTTGTAACGGAAGAAATGCGTGACAGAAGACCCCAACAGAACACCCCTTGGAGGGGTTCTGTCCGAAGCCAACAGAACACCCCTCGGAGGGTTTCTGTTCGAGGCCTTCTGTCCGAAGCCAACAGAACCCCCTTGGAGGGTTTCTGTTCGAGGCCTTCTGTCCGAAGCCAACAGAACCCCCCCTTGGAGGGTTTCTGTTCGAGGCCTTCTGTCCGGAGCACTTCTGGGAAAAAATTAAACGTTCGGGAAGAAAACAAAAATTAACCGTATATCACAAGTAGATTAATTAGCATCGGGGTGTAGAAACTTTTGTCAGATCTTTGTATATGTCACAAGTAGTTGTATGTCCCCCCCGGCACCGGTGGAACCCCGGTATGCCGAAAACGTCCTTTTTCGCCCTAAACCGACCCCGATTGTTGCCGATCCCATCCTAGACACCCGATGACATTTTAAACTATATTTTAAACACCCCAATACCATCTAGCATGACAAATAACTTGATATACCATTACATTCAAGAATACGAATAATTATTACGGTGTAGTTGTTGGGTGTGTTTCGGAAAATAAAGAAAATTAATTAAAATAAATGACTAGAGAAAAACAAGAAAGTAGATGAAGCAGAATTAGCCAAAGCTCGTGCTACGCACGATTTCCTTAAAACGTATTTGTTGCCTCCCACGGTGCTAGGAGCGTTGCAACAATCGTTTCCCAGGATACGATGACTACGAACTAATGTTTGAGCACACAAACAAGAGTTCCAGCGAACGAGAACCAAGAATGAACACATAAGGAATTTTTGGGAGTAGCTGGAAGAGTTTTTAGCTCAAGAAAACGTGAGGAAAGTGTTGTGCGTTGGCAAAACGTTTCTTTGTTGCAAAGCACCTGCCAGCTATTTATAGGAGGATTTGTTGTGTGTTAAATGGGGTGTTAATGGACCTGAACGTTGGACATCAATGACTAGTCCGTTGGGCATTGAATCGTCCATAAACTGTCCATTTAACGCTGCATTAAAAGAGAAGAACGTTGGGCATTAATTGTTGTAACGGAAGAAATGCGTGACAGAAGACCCCAACAGAACACCCCTTGGAGGGGTTCTGTCCGAAGCCAACAGAACACCCCTCGGAGGGTTTCTGTTCGAGGCCTTCTGTCCGAAGCCAACAGAACCCCCTTGGAGGGTTTCTGTTCGAGGCCTTCTGTCCGAAGCCAACAGAACCCCCCCTTGGAGGGTTTCTGTTCGAGGCCTTCTGTCCGGAGCACTTCTGGGAAAAAATTAAACGTTCGGGAAGAAAACAAAAATTAACCGTATATCACAAGTAGATTAATTAGCATCGGGGTGTAGAAACTTTTGTCAGATCTTTGTATATGTCACAAGTAGTTGTATGTCCCCCCCGGCACCGGTGGAACCCCGGTATGCCGAAAACGTCCTTTTTCGCCCTAAACCGACCCCGATTGTTGCCGATCCCATCCTAGACACCCGATGACATTTTAAACTATATTTTAAACACCCCAATACCATCTAGCATGACAAATAACTTGATATACCATTACATTCAAGAATACGAATAATTATTACGGTGTAGTTGTTGGGTGTGTTTCGGAAAATAAAGAAAATTAATTAAAATAAATGACTAGAGAAAAACAAGAAAGTAGATGAAGCAGAATTAGCCAAAGCTCGTGCTACGCACGATTTCCTTAAAACGTATTTGTTGCCTCCCACGGTGCTAGGAGCGTTGCAACAATCGTTTCCCAGGATACGATGACTACGAACTAATGTTTGAGCACACAAACAAGAGTTCCAGCGAACGAGAACCAAGAATGAACACATAAGGAATTTTTGGGAGTAGCTGGAAGAGTTTTTAGCTCAAGAAAACGTGAGGAAAGTGTTGTGCGTTGGCAAAACGTTTCTTTGTTGCAAAGCACCTGCCAGCTATTTATAGGAGGATTTGTTGTGTGTTAAATGGGGTGTTAATGGACCTGAACGTTGGACATCAATGACTAGTCCGTTGGGCATTGAATCGTCCATAAACTGTCCATTTAACGCTGCATTAAAAGAGAAGAACGTTGGGCATTAATTGTTGTAACGGAAGAAATGCGTGACAGAAGACCCCAACAGAACACCCCTTGGAGGGGTTCTGTCCGAAGCCAACAGAACACCCCTCGGAGGGTTTCTGTTCGAGGCCTTCTGTCCGAAGCCAACAGAACCCCCTTGGAGGGTTTCTGTTCGAGGCCTTCTGTCCGAAGCCAACAGAACCCCCCCTTGGAGGGTTTCTGTTCGAGGCCTTCTGTCCGGAGCACTTCTGGGAAAAAATTAAACGTTCGGGAAGAAAACAAAAATTAACCGTATCTCTTGAGAGATAGATTTTTGGACGGCATTCGTGTCCGCAGGTCGCCCACGCACACGAGTCGGGGTTTTTCTTCTCCGTTTTGGGATTTGATCGGCACCCCCCTCCTGCGCGTAAGAGAGAGCCTTTCCCTTTAGGAATCTTAACTCCTTAAAAGAGGCTTCCCTTTATAAGGGGGTGAAAATCCCTTGAGTTTTTCGGTGTGGGATAAAACACACTAGAAACTCATCATTTTTCCCAGTTTTTCCATTTCAACGAGTGAACTTCGAGAATCAATTTCTCATTCACCCGTTATCCGTTTTGAGCGTACCATATATCGAATTGTAGCCCTTAACAAGGACAATCCGAAACCACTTTGACCCGACCCAAATCGGAAGTGGACCCCACTCAAATAATTGCCCCAAAATGACCATTTAATGCAATTTTTAACACATTTTTCCAACAATCCCCCACATGAATGAAAATTGATTTCCGAGACTAAAAAGACACGAAGATAGGAGGACACATTGTGTTCACCGGATGATCCTTGCATACGGAGAGGTAGGTTTTATCCTTTGAACCTTCCGTTGTAAAGACACGTTTATTTACTGGCTGTCTAGTAGACTCGATGTCCTTGAACTATACTGCCGTCGTGTAAACATTGACTTATCTTTACACAAGAACCTTCCAACTTTGTTCCGTTCTCATGGGTGTGCCCGTTTTGGCCATGGGTCACCGTCCTGGTTCTGCAAGAGTTTCTAAAGAACTGAGCCTTTACAGTTCTCCTTTGAAGCGGCCCTCTTCTCTCTCACATAGGTGATTCTTTCGCGAGTATCCCGCATACTCTTCCAATGTTATCGAGTAGATCAACATTTTAGAATCATTAAAGCAAACGTTTTTTTTTTGCTAACCTCGTGCGGGAGTCACTGTTTTAACGAGGAGTGGGTAGGAGTCCGGGACCCCCACAGTGACCATCCTTCGCTCTATAATTTAGTTGTCCCTTTTGAACCTAGGACCAACTAGGTTGGGTATCCACTATAGAACTTTTCAATTCACGGGCTTTAGTCCCATTCCTCGTGACAACTTCTCCAACAATTCTCTATCCAATGCCTTGGTTAGCGGATCTGCTATGTTATCCTTTGACTTCACGTAGTCAACAGTGATAACACCCGTTGTGAGGAGTTGTTTAATGGTGTTATGTCTACGACGAACGTGTCTAGACTTACCATTGTAGAGATTGCTCTGTGCCCTTCCAATTGCCGCTTGACAATCGCAATGTATGCATATTGGAGGGACAGGCTTCTCCCAACTTGGAATATCCTCGAGAAAATGGCGTAGCCATTCAGCCTCTTCAGTGCACTTATCCAAGGCTATTAGCTCAGATTCCATCGTGGATCTAGCTATTAACGTTTGTTTCGAGGATTTCCATGACACGGCTGCACCTCCCAAAGTGAAAACATATCCACTTGTGGACTTAGAGTCCTTTATGTCGGATATCCAACTAGCGTCGCTATACCCTTCAAGTACAGCTGGATATCTTCCATAGTGCAGTCCAAGGTTTTGGGTTTTACGTAAATACCTCAAAACCCGTATTATTGCCTTCCAGTGTTCATCACCGGGGTTGCTAGTATATCTACTTAGCTTACTAACCACAAAGGCAATATCAGGCCTGGAACAACTCATTAGATACATCAAACTTCCAATAATCCTAGCGTATTCTACTTGAGAAATACACTCTCCACGATTATTGGTAAGATGAGTGTTTTTATCTAATGGCGTCCTTGCCTCTTGATAATCATCCTTATTAAATTTAGTAAGGATTTTATCAACGTAATGGGATTGGCTTAGCATTAGACCGTCAGGTCCTCTAATTATTTTAATCCCAAGGATTAAATCGGCCAGCCCCATATCCTTCATGTCAAATTTAGAATTTAACATGCTTTTGGTAGAATTAATCATTAGATTATTGCTACCCACGATGAGTATATCATCCACGTATAAACATAAAATGACATAGCCGTCTACCGTGCTCTTCACATAGACGCATTTGTCACTTTCGTTTATTTTAAACCCATTAATTAACATTGCATGATCGAACTTTTCGTGCCACTGTTTAGGGGCTTGTTTCAATCCATACAATGATTTAATTAATTTACACACTTTCCTTTCTTGGCCTGGAACACGAAAGCCCTCGGGCTGTTCCATATAGATTTCTTCGTCTATATCGCCATTTAGAAAAGCGGTTTTTACGTCCATTTGATGAACTTCCAATTTCCGCAATGCGGCAATTGCTAGTATCATCCTAATGGAATTTATTCTCATCACAGGAGAATATGTGTCAAAGTAATCATGGCCCTCACGTTGCTTGTATCCTTTGATTACAAGTCTGGCCTTGTACTTATCGATGGAACCGTCCGGTTTCATTTTCCGTTTAAAAATCCACTTGGATCCCAAAGGTTTATTTCCCGGAGGAAGATCAACCAATTACCATGTGTGATTTTTAAGGATAGAATCCACCTCACTTTTGATGGCTTCTTTCCACATAGGACCTTCAGTAGATGTCACGGCTTCCGTATAAGTCCGTGGCTCATTTTCTACCAAACATGTTAGAAAATCCGGTTCATTTTCTACCATACATGTTAGAATATCCGATTCCAATTCTACCAGGTAGGTGAGAAAATCCGGTCCGAAGGATTTTTCGACTCTAGCACGTTTGCTACGTCTGGGTTCGGGTTCTTCTCCGGATCCCTCGCTAGTATTTTCCATAGCTACGTCAAATGTTCGTTTTGACGTGCTAGGCCCTTCGTTGGACTTGCATGGAAATACATCTTCAAAGAACGAAGCATTCCTTGATTCAATTATTGTGTTTTTATGTACATCCGGATTATTCGAATCGTACACTAAAAACCGATAAGCACTACTATTTTGTGCATACCCAATAAAAATACAATCCACCGTTTTTGGACCTATTTTTATTTTCTTAGGTGTTGGTACAAGCACCTTAGCAAGACACCCCCACACTTTTAAATATTGATAGGAAGGCCGTCTGCCTTTCCACAACTCGTACGGAGTTTTATCATATTTTTTCCGGGGAACCTTATTTAAAAGGTAATTGCTTGTCAAGATTGCTTCGCCCCACATATTTTGTGGCAAGCCCGAACTTACTAGCATTGCATTCATCATATCTTTCAATGTGCGATTCTTTCGTTCGGCAACACCGTTTGATTGAGGTGAATAGGGTGCGGTACGTTCGTGTACTATACCCACACTAGCGCAAAAGTCACCAATTGGTGCTTCATACTCACCACCTCGATCACTCCTAACCGTCTTAATCCGTCGATTAAGTTGGTTTTCCACTTCATTCTTATAAAGAATGAATTTATCGATTGCTTCGTGTTTATTTTTTAATAAATAAACGTAGCAATAACGAGTGCTATCATCGATAAAGGTAATAAAATATTTATTACCGCCACGTGTTTGTATTGATTTAAAATCACAAACGTCACTATGAATTAATTCAAGTGGTTCCGTTTTTCTTTCAACCGATTTGAAAGACGTTTTCGTTAGTTTTGCCTCTACACAAACTTCACATTTGTGCTTCACATCAATTGTGAATTTAGGAATGTGTTCCATGTTAATTGATCTACGTATAGAATTAAAATTAACATGTCCTAGTCTACCATGCCACACATTAGAAGACTCAAGCAAGTAAGCAGAAGGTATTTTATTATTATTATTAATAATAGTCATTACATTGAGCTTAAACAGCCCATCAACTGCATATCCCTTGCCCACATACATTCCCGATTTAGACAAAACTAGTTTGTCCAACTCAAAGACCATGCGGAAGCCATGCTTGTTCAACAATGAACCGGAAATCAGGTTTTTGCGTATATCCGGAACAAACAAGACTTGGTTTAGAGTCAGCTCCTTGCCCGAAGTCATCTTCAGGACCACTTTGCCCACGCCTTCCACCGCGGAATGAGCAGAATTTCCCATCCACACCTTTTCACCATTTGATGGCTCAAAGCTCGTGAATAGCTCCCGGTTTGAGCAAATATGCCGGGTAGCACCGGTGTCCACGAACCACTCCTTGGAATTGGATCCAACGAGGTTGACCTTGGTCACCACAGCCGCAAGGATGATGTCTTCATCCTTTTGCCCACCTTGCACCAAGTTCACGTGAGAATCTTTCTTCTTCCTTGGTGCCTTGCAATCCGAGGACTTGTGTCCATTCTTGTTGCAATTGAAGCATTTTCCGTTGAACTTTGTCTTGGAAACGCCTCCCTTGGGACCGAGCTTGCTCTTCCCATTATTTTTATTTTTGGAGCCTTTAGCATGCTCCACCACGTTGGCCTTGGCGCCATGAACAATTGGGAGTTTCCCATCGTTCTTCCGGTTATCCTCTTCAATCCGCAGACGGAGGATCAATTGCTCCAGGTTCATTTCCTTTCGCTTATGCTTAAGGTAGTTCTTGAAATCCTTCCAAGCCGGCGGCAATAAGTGAATAATTGACGCCACTTGGAATGACTCACTAACCGTCATTCCTTCATCTCGAATTTCGTTGAAGATCATTTGCATCTCCTCAACTTGACTCAAGACCGTCTTCGAATCCACCATTTTAAAATCAAGGAATCGACCAACAACAAATTTCTTTGCGCCGGCATCCTCGCTTTTATATTTGTGGTCCAAAGCATTCCATAGCTCCTTAGCCGTAGCTAATTTGCTATAAACGTCGTACAAAGCATCATGCAGCCCGTTAAACACGTAGTTTCGGCAAAGGAAGTCAGAATGCTTCCAAGCTTCAACCGCGTTGAAAGATTGTGCATCCACCTCACCCCCGGTTGCTACCGGCGCATCTTCGGTCAAGAATCTAGCAAGACCGAGAGTAGTGAGGTAAAATAGCATCTTTTGCTGCCACCTCTTGAAGTTTAACCCGTTGAATTTCTCAGGTATCTCCACAGAGTTGCTTGGCACGGTCACCATAGGGATAGCCCTTTGGTTGGCCAAAGCAGATGCACCGCGTTGTGAACTATTGTTCACCGGTGCTCCGCTTTCAGAGTGATTGTCGTTCAGAACATTCTGCCCAACACCAATCTCGTTTTCTTGAGAAGTCATTTTCGTTCTTTAACGTTTTTCCGAAAACACAAAAATTAAGTTCGTTCACCAAAGTGACAAACTACGTTTTTAGATTGTTTACCGCAGTACAACAACCAAGGAAAATACGTTTTAAGATAGTATCCGTATGATACAAGCTCAACAAATACGTTTTAAGATTGTTGGGTGTGTTTCGGAAAATAAAGAAAATTAATTAAAATAAATGACTAGAGAAAAACAAGAAAGGAGATGAAGCAGAATTAGCCAAAGCTCGTGCTACGCACGATTTCCTTAAAACGTATTTGTTGCCTCCCACGGTGCTAGGAGCGTTGCAACAATCGTTTCCCAGGATACGATGACTACGAACTAATGTTTGAGCACACAAACAAGAGTTCCAGCGAACGAGAACCAAGAATGAACACATAAGGAATTTTTGGGAGTAGCTGGAAGAGTTTTTAGCTCAAGAAAACGTGAGGAAAGTGTTGTGCGTTGGCAAAACGTTTCTTTGTTGCAAAGCACCTGCCAGCTATTTATAGGAGGATTTGTTGTGTGTTAAATGGGGTGTTAATGGACCTGAACGTTGGACATCAATGACTAGTCCGTTGGGCATTGAATCGTCCATAAACTGTCCATTTAACGCTGCATTAAAAGAGAAGAACGTTGGGCATTAATTGTTGTAACGGAAGAAATGCGTGACAGAAGACCCCAACAGAACACCCCTTGGAGGGGTTCTGTCCGAAGCCAACAGAACACCCCTCGGAGGGTTTCTGTTCGAGGCCTTCTGTCCGAAGCCAACAGAACCCCCTTGGAGGGTTTCTGTTCGAGGCCTTCTGTCCGAAGCCAACAGAACCCCCCCTTGGAGGGTTTCTGTTCGAGGCCTTCTGTCCGGAGCACTTCTGGGAAAAAATTAAACGTTCGGGAAGAAAACAAAAATTAACCGTATCTCTTGAGAGATAGATTTTTGGACGGCATTCGTGTCCGCAGGTCGCCCACGCACACGAGTCGGGGTTTTTCTTCTCCGTTTTGGGATTTGATCGGCACCCCCCTCCTGCGCGTAAGAGAGAGCCTTTCCCTTTAGGAATCTTAACTCCTTAAAAGAGGCTTCCCTTTATAAGGGGGTGAAAATCCCTTGAGTTTTTCGGTGTGGGATAAAACACACTAGAAACTCATCATTTTTCCCAGTTTTTCCATTTCAACGAGTGAACTTCGAGAATCAATTTCTCATTCACCCGTTATCCGTTTTGAGCGTACCATATATCGAATTGTAGCCCTTAACAAGGACAATCCGAAACCACTTTGACCCGACCCAAATCGGAAGTGGACCCCACTCAAATAATTGCCCCAAAATGACCATTTAATGCAATTTTTAACACATTTTTCCAACAATCCCCCACATGAATGAAAATTGATTTCCGAGACTAAAAAGACACGAAGATAGGAGGACACATTGTGTTCACCGGATGATCCTTGCATACGGAGAGGTAGGTTTTATCCTTTGAACCTTCCGTTGTAAAGACACGTTTATTTACTGGCTGTCTAGTAGACTCGATGTCCTTGAACTATACTGCCGTCGTGTAAACATTGACTTATCTTTACACAAGAACCTTCCAACTTTGTTCCGTTCTCATGGGTGTGCCCGTTTTGGCCATGGGTCACCGTCCTGGTTCTGCAAGAGTTTCTAAAGAACTGAGCCTTTACAGTTCTCCTTTGAAGCGGCCCTCTTCTCTCTCACATAGGTGATTCTTTCGCGAGTATCCCGCATACTCTTCCAATGTTATCGAGTAGATCAACATTTTAGAATCATTAAAGCAAACGTTTTTTTTTTGCTAACCTCGTGCGGGAGTCACTGTTTTAACGAGGAGTGGGTAGGAGTCCGGGACCCCCACAGTGACCATCCTTCGCTCTATAATTTAGTTGTCCCTTTTGAACCTAGGACCAACTAGGTTGGGTATCCACTATAGAACTTTTCAATTCACGGGCTTTAGTCCCATTCCTCGTGACAACTTCTCCAACAATTCTCTATCCAATGCCTTGGTTAGCGGATCTGCTATGTTATCCTTTGACTTCACGTAGTCAACAGTGATAACACCCGTTGTGAGGAGTTGTTTAATGGTGTTATGTCTACGACGAACGTGTCTAGACTTACCATTGTAGAGATTGCTCTGTGCCCTTCCAATTGCCGCTTGACAATCGCAATGTATGCATATTGGAGGGACAGGCTTCTCCCAACTTGGAATATCCTCGAGAAAATGGCGTAGCCATTCAGCCTCTTCAGTGCACTTATCCAAGGCTATTAGCTCAGATTCCATCGTGGATCTAGCTATTAACGTTTGTTTCGAGGATTTCCATGACACGGCTGCACCTCCCAAAGTGAAAACATATCCACTTGTGGACTTAGAGTCCTTTATGTCGGATATCCAACTAGCGTCGCTATACCCTTCAAGTACAGCTGGATATCTTCCATAGTGCAGTCCAAGGTTTTGGGTTTTACGTAAATACCTCAAAACCCGTATTATTGCCTTCCAGTGTTCATCACCGGGGTTGCTAGTATATCTACTTAGCTTACTAACCACAAAGGCAATATCAGGCCTGGAACAACTCATTAGATACATCAAACTTCCAATAATCCTAGCGTATTCTACTTGAGAAATACACTCTCCACGATTATTGGTAAGATGAGTGTTTTTATCTAATGGCGTCCTTGCCTCTTGATAATCATCCTTATTAAATTTAGTAAGGATTTTATCAACGTAATGGGATTGGCTTAGCATTAGACCGTCAGGTCCTCTAATTATTTTAATCCCAAGGATTAAATCGGCCAGCCCCATATCCTTCATGTCAAATTTAGAATTTAACATGCTTTTGGTAGAATTAATCATTAGATTATTGCTACCCACGATGAGTATATCATCCACGTATAAACATAAAATGACATAGCCGTCTACCGTGCTCTTCACATAGACGCATTTGTCACTTTCGTTTATTTTAAACCCATTAATTAACATTGCATGATCGAACTTTTCGTGCCACTGTTTAGGGGCTTGTTTCAATCCATACAATGATTTAATTAATTTACACACTTTCCTTTCTTGGCCTGGAACACGAAAGCCCTCGGGCTGTTCCATATAGATTTCTTCGTCTATATCGCCATTTAGAAAAGCGGTTTTTACGTCCATTTGATGAACTTCCAATTTCCGCAATGCGGCAATTGCTAGTATCATCCTAATGGAATTTATTCTCATCACAGGAGAATATGTGTCAAAGTAATCATGGCCCTCACGTTGCTTGTATCCTTTGATTACAAGTCTGGCCTTGTACTTATCGATGGAACCGTCCGGTTTCATTTTCCGTTTAAAAATCCACTTGGATCCCAAAGGTTTATTTCCCGGAGGAAGATCAACCAATTACCATGTGTGATTTTTAAGGATAGAATCCACCTCACTTTTGATGGCTTCTTTCCACATAGGACCTTCAGTAGATGTCACGGCTTCCGTATAAGTCCGTGGCTCATTTTCTACCAAACATGTTAGAAAATCCGGTTCATTTTCTACCATACATGTTAGAATATCCGATTCCAATTCTACCAGGTAGGTGAGAAAATCCGGTCCGAAGGATTTTTCGACTCTAGCACGTTTGCTACGTCTGGGTTCGGGTTCTTCTCCGGATCCCTCGCTAGTATTTTCCATAGCTACGTCAAATGTTCGTTTTGACGTGCTAGGCCCTTCGTTGGACTTGCATGGAAATACATCTTCAAAGAACGAAGCATTCCTTGATTCAATTATTGTGTTTTTATGTACATCCGGATTATTCGAATCGTACACTAAAAACCGATAAGCACTACTATTTTGTGCATACCCAATAAAAATACAATCCACCGTTTTTGGACCTATTTTTATTTTCTTAGGTGTTGGTACAAGCACCTTAGCAAGACACCCCCACACTTTTAAATATTGATAGGAAGGCCGTCTGCCTTTCCACAACTCGTACGGAGTTTTATCATATTTTTTCCGGGGAACCTTATTTAAAAGGTAATTGCTTGTCAAGATTGCTTCGCCCCACATATTTTGTGGCAAGCCCGAACTTACTAGCATTGCATTCATCATATCTTTCAATGTGCGATTCTTTCGTTCGGCAACACCGTTTGATTGAGGTGAATAGGGTGCGGTACGTTCGTGTACTATACCCACACTAGCGCAAAAGTCACCAATTGGTGCTTCATACTCACCACCTCGATCACTCCTAACCGTCTTAATCCGTCGATTAAGTTGGTTTTCCACTTCATTCTTATAAAGAATGAATTTATCGATTGCTTCGTGTTTATTTTTTAATAAATAAACGTAGCAATAACGAGTGCTATCATCGATAAAGGTAATAAAATATTTATTACCGCCACGTGTTTGTATTGATTTAAAATCACAAACGTCACTATGAATTAATTCAAGTGGTTCCGTTTTTCTTTCAACCGATTTGAAAGACGTTTTCGTTAGTTTTGCCTCTACACAAACTTCACATTTGTGCTTCACATCAATTGTGAATTTAGGAATGTGTTCCATGTTAATTGATCTACGTATAGAATTAAAATTAACATGTCCTAGTCTACCATGCCACACATTAGAAGACTCAAGCAAGTAAGCAGAAGGTATTTTATTATTATTATTAATAATAGTCATTACATTGAGCTTAAACAGCCCATCAACTGCATATCCCTTGCCCACATACATTCCCGATTTAGACAAAACTAGTTTGTCCAACTCAAAGACCATGCGGAAGCCATGCTTGTTCAACAATGAACCGGAAATCAGGTTTTTGCGTATATCCGGAACAAACAAGACTTGGTTTAGAGTCAGCTCCTTGCCCGAAGTCATCTTCAGGACCACTTTGCCCACGCCTTCCACCGCGGAATGAGCAGAATTTCCCATCCACACCTTTTCACCATTTGATGGCTCAAAGCTCGTGAATAGCTCCCGGTTTGAGCAAATATGCCGGGTAGCACCGGTGTCCACGAACCACTCCTTGGAATTGGATCCAACGAGGTTGACCTTGGTCACCACAGCCGCAAGGATGATGTCTTCATCCTTTTGCCCACCTTGCACCAAGTTCACGTGAGAATCTTTCTTCTTCCTTGGTGCCTTGCAATCCGAGGACTTGTGTCCATTCTTGTTGCAATTGAAGCATTTTCCGTTGAACTTTGTCTTGGAAACGCCTCCCTTGGGACCGAGCTTGCTCTTCCCATTATTTTTATTTTTGGAGCCTTTAGCATGCTCCACCACGTTGGCCTTGGCGCCATGAACAATTGGGAGTTTCCCATCGTTCTTCCGGTTATCCTCTTCAATCCGCAGACGGAGGATCAATTGCTCCAGGTTCATTTCCTTTCGCTTATGCTTAAGGTAGTTCTTGAAATCCTTCCAAGCCGGCGGCAATAAGTGAATAATTGACGCCACTTGGAATGACTCACTAACCGTCATTCCTTCATCTCGAATTTCGTTGAAGATCATTTGCATCTCCTCAACTTGACTCAAGACCGTCTTCGAATCCACCATTTTAAAATCAAGGAATCGACCAACAACAAATTTCTTTGCGCCGGCATCCTCGCTTTTATATTTGTGGTCCAAAGCATTCCATAGCTCCTTAGCCGTAGCTAATTTGCTATAAACGTCGTACAAAGCATCATGCAGCCCGTTAAACACGTAGTTTCGGCAAAGGAAGTCAGAATGCTTCCAAGCTTCAACCGCGTTGAAAGATTGTGCATCCACCTCACCCCCGGTTGCTACCGGCGCATCTTCGGTCAAGAATCTAGCAAGACCGAGAGTAGTGAGGTAAAATAGCATCTTTTGCTGCCACCTCTTGAAGTTTAACCCGTTGAATTTCTCAGGTTTCTCCACAGAGTTGCTTGGCACGGTCACCATAGGGATAGCCCTTTGGTTGGCCAAAGCAGATGCACCGCGTTGTGAACTATTGTTCACCGGTGCTCCGCTTTCAGAGTGATTGTCGTTCAGAACATTCTGCCCAACACCAATCTCGTTTTCTTGAGAAGTCATTTTCGTTCTTTAACGTTTTTCCGAAAACACAAAAATTAAGTTCGTTCACCAAAGTGACAAACTACGTTTTTAGATTGTTTACCGCAGTACAACAACCAAGGAAAATACGTTTTAAGATAGTATCCGTATGATACAAGCTCAACAAATACGTTTTAAGATTGTTGGGTGTGTTTCGGAAAATAAAGAAAATTAATTAAAATAAATGACTAGAGAAAAACAAGAAAGGAGATGAAGCAGAATTAGCCAAAGCTCGTGCTACGCACGATTTCCTTAAAACGTATTTGTTGCCTCCCACGGTGCTAGGAGCGTTGCAACAATCGTTTCCCAGGATACGATGACTACGAACTAATATTTGAGCACACAAACAAGAGTTCCAGCGAACGAGAACCAAGAATGAACACAGAAGGAATTTTTGGGAGTAACTGGAAGAGTTTTTAGCTCAAGAAAACGTGAGGAAAGTGTTGTGCGTTGGCAAAACGTTTCTTTGTTGCAAAGCACCTGCCAGCTATTTATAGGAGGATTTGTTGTGTGTGAAATGGGGTGTTAATGGACCTGAACGTTGGACATCAATGACCAGTCCGTTGGGCATTGAATCGTCCATAAACTGTCCATTTAACGCTGCATTAAAAGAGAAGAACGTTGGGCATTAATTGTTGTAACGGAAGAAATGCGTAACAGAAGACCCCAACAGAAGACCCCTTGGAGGGGTTCTGTCCGAAGCCAACAGAACACCCCTCGGAGGGGTTCTGTCCGTAGCCAACAGAACTCCCCTTGGAGGGTTTCTGTTCGAGGCCTTCTGTCCGAAGCCAACAGAACCCCCTTGGAGGGTTTCTGTTCGAGGCCTTCTGTCCGAAGCCAACAGAACCCCCCCTTGGAGGGTTTCTGTTCGAGGCCTTCTGTCCGGAGCACTTCTGGGAAAAAATTAAACGTTCGGGAAGAAAACAAAAATTAACCGTATCTCTTGAGAGATAGATTTTTGGACGGCATCCGTGTCCGCAGGTCGCCCGCGCACACGAGTCGGGGTTTTTCGAAACCGTTTCGGGATTTGATCGGCACCCCCCCCCTGCGCGTAAGAGAGAGCCTTTCCCTTTAGGAATCTTAACTCCTTAAAAGAGGCTTCCCTTTATAAGGGGGTGAAAATCCCTTGAGTTTTTTGGTGTGGGATAAAACACACTAGAAACTCATCATTTTTCCCAGTTTTTCCATTTCAACGAGTGAACTTCGAGAATCAATTTCTCATTCACCCGTTATCCGTTTTGAGCGTACCATATATCGAATTGTAGCCCTTAACAAGGACAATCCGAAACCACTTTGACCCGACCCAAATCGGAAGTGGAACCCACTCAAATAATTGCCCCAAAATGACCATTTAATGCAATTTTTAACACATTTTTCCAACAGTTTCGTTGCTCATCGGATACCGTCGTCTGTCGTGATAAAACATATTTTAAGTATATAATTCAAGTACAATTATCACCAAGATCATAATCACATATCCATATACTTCACATATATAACATTGAAATGATTAGTTAAAACATGATCATATATAATTAATATAGCCCATAAGAAGTCGATAAAAAGTACGGGCGTTACAATCCCTCCTACTTTATAAAAGTTTCACCCTCGAAACTTGAAATAACTCGGGATAACGACGTCTCAACATTTTATTTCTTTTCTGACTTTTTAGTTCTCGCATAATTATACTCTATAATAGCCTTACACCTTTTTCTAGGTTACCCCTTTATTTTCTGGAGCATGTGTCTTTAAATTCTATGAATGTGTACTGACTTTTCTTATTACCACATTGATCACATTTCTCTTATTGGGGAGACATACAACTACTTGTGACATATACAAAGATCTGACAAAAGTTTCTCCTATTAAGTATTCTCCTTATGTTTTGTGCTTATACTAGAACACAAAATCCTAAACACTGAACATAGCATTTATTACGGATTTGTTTACTGACTTGCTCTATTTACTTATTAATATGAGAGCAGAAGATCATACGAAATCCTAGCCTATTTTAACAACATAGGCCACACGCCATAAAAAAATATTTAAGACTTTAGAACAACATTCAACCTGGGTGTGCTTAGTTCAAATTGGTCTTTTTAAATTTAAAGGATATAAATCTTCCTAATAAAGTTCATCACTTCATCTTGATCTCATAAATTTTAAAATATCTAAAACATAGTGTTTCACCTTCTTTCTAGTTTAACGAATTCACCTTTACAATATGATTAAGTTGTGACAGAGAATGTTGTTTTCTAATTCACCATTATATCACTTATGTCCAATAGATTGTTTTATTTATGCTATATTCCCGTTATGTATAGCTTACTAGCTTATTTACTAGATTACTAGCTATCTCACAAACTGTTCATGGTAGCAATGTTATGACTTATGAGACTCATATGCAATCCTAAATCCCTTAATATATATATATATATATATATATATATATATACATAAATCCCTCATATATACATATATATATATATATATATCCCTTAAATATATATTCCATGAGTCTAACTGATGGAGTATATGGGTCTGAGCCCCAGGACCCACATACTCGGAAGAACATAAAGCACAAGACAACAGAGTGGCGCCCTCGTCGGCCAAGACGCCCCCGTCGGCCGAAAAGGGGCCAACTCGGATTATGGTCCTGAGTCCAAGGAACCCGGGTGCCCTCGTCGGCCGTGCCCTCGTCGGCCACGCCCTCGTCGGCCAAGAAGACCTCCCAGAATCGGATTTTACACTTACTCATTTGTACAGCCCATTAGTGGCTTTGTATTCGGCCCAGTAGCGGTCCAGTTGTAAATGGGCCTCCCAAGCCCAAGGCTTGGGAGCCCAACCCTAATTTTCTCTATAAATACTCCCTTTGGGAGTAGTTATAGGGGTTACGAATTCATTCTATTGAAGTATATTATTGCACTTCTCTCTCTAGCTCTCACTTCTCTCTAGATATACTCTATCATTTGGTGCTCTCATTGAGAGCTAGGACAATCAAGTTAGCACCCTTCGTCGCTACCAAGCACAGCTAACCACTGAACATGGGGAGAACTAAGTCAAACCGCAACCTCGTCAGCAAAGTCATCCCTGAGGACCAGGAGCCCAGGGAGCACGATGAGGACGCCACGGCCGACCAGGCCGGCGGAGGAGATCTCTTCCAGGAGGCCTTCAACCTCACAACGGATCTCCGCAACCAACTCAACGGCGGCGCCCCTGATGCCCGCCTCGACTTGGACAAGAAGCGCGCTGAAAAGACGGATCACGCCCCGGCCCAGCCTATGGCCGCGGCCTCTCCGTCCGTAGATCCTCAGGTCCAGGCCGCACTATCGGCTATCATCGCCAGCTTGGCTCAGAACCCCACCGTCCTCAGCGCACTCTTGCCAAGGACTGGGGGGAACGTCACTCAACCTCCTCAACCCCAACCGTTGGCCGTCCAGATTGGCAACGACGAGGGGGTTGTGGCCCAGGACACGGCGTCGTCCCACTCCTACCCTGCTTCCCCTCTTCGGCCCGGGCAGACCCCAGCGCGTGGAAAAGCCTCTGCCTTCAATAGGCTAGGTGACACGCGCCGTCGTCCGGTTTCGGAGAGGATGGCGGGACGGATTGGTGATCCTCGTCCTAGCTCGCCAAGGGAAAGCTTGGGTCTGCGTCCGACGAATACCTCTGCCGTTGGTTCCTCTCTACTCTCGAGGGGCCAGCGTACGAGTGGTTCAACGGGCTCCCAGAAGGAAGCATTGACTCATGGCAGGATCTCGCCCAGCGTTTCCTCACTCACTTTGCCGGGAGGAAGCGCGCCAAGAAGTATTTCACCCACCTCCTCTCCGTCAAGCAGCAGCACGAGGAGTCCCTCCGGTCATTCATCGATCGGTGGACGAGGGAGACCGAGGAGGTTGAGGGGGCCGATGAGCGCACCCTCCTCGCCTTGTACCAGGGAGCCCTCCGCAGCTCCCCGTACGCCAGGAGCCTCATCACTGACCCCCCGAGGTCGTACGCCAAGGCTCTCCAACGCGGAGGCTTGTATGCCGACGCCGACGAGCTCCACAATCACAAGAGAGAGGGGGGCCATCCCCCAAGAAGACAAATCCTTCGCCGGCCCCGGGTCCGTCCTCGGCCGGCCAGGGTGCCCAGGGCCGCCACGGCTCTGGTGGATAGAGTAAGAAAGACCGCCACTGGCGGCCGAGGCTGGAACGGCCGGGGGTAACCCTCACCCACCCGGTCGGCACCATCCTCGATTATGCCGAGAAGCACGGCCTCATCGAGCAGGCTCCTCGGCCGGCCGAGGAGATCCTTGCCATCCAGCAGGGCGGCACGTACTGCCGGTTCCACAAGAACTCGTCGCACAACACCGACGATTGCATCACATTGAAGAAGGCCATCGAGCGCCTTATTCGCCAGGGGGAACTCTCCTAGTTTGTCAAAGGTGGCCCACGTAAAAACACTTGGGTAAACACCGGCAAACGTGGGGGCGAACCCTCTGCGAAGAAGCGCGAGATTGGTAGGCTCAGCGACGACGAGGACTTCGAGGAGCCTCCGCCAAAGAAGAATCACATCCACCTCATCGTAGGTGGGAACACTGGGGGGGACTCCGCCACTCAGAGAAAGAAATGGGCCCAATCCCTTTACATTGGGGAGGTGTCCCACGTTCCCCCCCCCCCAGCCGAAGAAGCAGCGAACGAAGGCGATCACCTTCACCGACAAGGATCTGCCTCCAGGTACGGAGTCACACAGGGACGCCCTCGTCATCCGATGTGAGATCGGTGACTCCATCATCCACCGTACTTACATCGATACGGGGAGCTCCGTCAACGTGATGTACCTAGACACCTTCAAGCAACTGAAGCTGGACAGAGGTTTGCTGAAGCCGATCAAGACCCCGTTATCCGGTTTCACCGGGGACTCTATCGACGCCGAGGGCACGATAGTCCTCCCCGTGGAAGTCGGTGACGGCCCCCACCACGCCAAAATTGACATGGAGTTCATGGTGGTCAACCTCCAGTGCGCCCACAACCTGTTCTTGGGCCGGCCAGCGCTGGAGGACTTGGAGGCCATCATCTCCATGAAGCACTTATGTTTGAAGTTCCCCACCAATGACGGCATCGGCTACGCCAGAGGAAATCAGAGGATAGCCAGAGCTTGCTACCTCAAGCTAACAAGGCCGGCCGAAAGGGAAGGACCGAGGATAGACACCATTACGGCCGCCGTCGCCATGGACGAGGAGAGGCCACATGCAGAGCCGGCCGAGGAGGTCGAGGAAATCCCTCTGGATACCTCCCGGCCGGAGCGGGTTCTCAGGGTCGGAAAGAAACTCCCCCAGGACCAACGAGACGCCATCCTCCTCGTCCTACGGTCATACGCCGTTGTCTTCGCGTGGGGCCCGGACGATATGCCAGGCATCAGCCGCCAGGTGATCACTCACCGGCTGACCGTCGATCCGGCCTCCGCGCCTGTCAAACAGAAGCGGCGCTACTTGTCCGCCGACAGGCGGGACTTCGTCAAAGGGGAGGTCGCCATGCTCCTCTCAATCGGACACATCAAAGAGGTGAAGTACCCGACATGGTTGGCCAACGTTGTCCTCGCACAAAAACCGTCGACGTTCAGAATGTGTGTTGACTACACTGACCTGAACAAGGCGTGCCCCATGGACCCGTTCCCTCTCCCCAACATTGATCAGCTGGTGGACGAGACGCCGGGGTGCGAGTTGATGTCGTTCCTCGACGCTTTCATAGGGTACCACCAAATCTCCATGCATGAAGATGACGCTGAGAAGACGACATTCATGACCCCAGAGGGAATCTTTTGCTACCTCGTCATGGCCTTCGGACTCAAAAACTCCGGCGCCACCTATACTAGGATGGTGGCCAAGATCTTCAGAGTGGTCCTTGGCCGGACGATGGAGGCGTACGTCGACGACATGATCGTCAAGAGCAAGCAGGCCACCTCCCACGCCGACGACCTCCGGGAAATCTTTGAAATAATGAAGGAGTTCAGGCTCCGCCTTAACCCCAAGAAGTGCGCCTTCGGCGTTCAGGGCGGCAAGTTCCTCGGCTACATGGTCAGTCGGAGAGGCATCGAGATAAACCTAGAGAAGACGCAGGCCATCATCAACATGGAGCCGCCCCGCAACGTCAAGGAGGTACAGCGACTGACGGGGCGCCTGGCGGCCTTAAACCGGTTCCTCTCCAGGTCCGCCGAGAGGGCACTCCCCTTCTTTCAGATCATGAGGAAAGCCAACAGCTTCAAGTGGACGACGGAGTGCCAGGAAGCATTCGACGAATTGAAAAGGTACTTGTCGTCCCCACCCGTGCTCTCCAAGCCCAGAGCCGGCGAAACCCTCTTCTTGTACTTAGGGGTGAGCACGTCGGCCATCAGCTCCGTGCTCATCCGTGAGGACGAAGGGGTGCAGAAGGCCATTTTCTACATCAGCAAGACGCTCAGGGAGGCCGAGCTCAGGTACTCCCCCATTGAGAAGACGGTGCTGGCCATCGTCCACACAGTGAAGAAGCTGGGGCACTATTTCCAAGCCCACACCGTGCATGTGCTGACCCAACAGCCTCTTGGCGCGCTCATGAGGAGCCCCACTAGCTCCTCGAGGATGGTGAAATGGGCGATCTTCCTCAGCCAGTTTCAGATTGAGATCAAGCCAAGGCCATCTATCAAAGGGCAAGCCTTGGCCGACTTCGTCATTGAATGCACAGCAAGGGAGACGGCCGTCGCCAACTCCGGGCCGGAGCCGGACGATACGTGGACCCTGTTCACTGACGGCTCGTCGGCCGCGAAATCATGCGGCGGCGGCGGCGTCCTCATATCCCCTGAAGGATTCAGAGCTTACTATGCCATCCGCTTCAACTTCAGGGTATCCAACAACGAAGCTGAGTATGAGGCCCTCCTCAGCGGTCTCAGACTCGCCGCCGGCCTCAAGGCCAAGCACCTCAGAATCAGGTGCGACTCCAAACTGGTAGTGGGCCAGGTGGAGGGATCGTACGAAGCAAAGGAAGGCCGGATGAAACAGTACAAGCAAGCGGCGGAGGAATTGCTGAAAGCGTTTGACACCCACGAGATCACTCAGATCCCAAGGGCCGAGAACGCCGAAGCCGACATCCTCTCCAAGCTCAGCTCGGACACCCCGGAGCACATCTCCCAGTTGGCCAAGATCGAGGAGTTGAGCATGTCCAGCATCCATGCCAGCCCCGTCTTGTGCGTCCAACAGCGACCAGAGGACTGGATCTCCGACATCGCCACCTTCATCACTACGGGGGAGCTGCCCCCGGACGAGGAGAGGGCCAAACTTGCCAAACTCAGGGCCCCAAGCTACACCATCGAAGATGGCAAACTCTACAAACGGTCCTATAACGGCACTCTCCTCCGGTGCCTGCACCAGGACGAGGCCGACACAGCCATGGAAGAAGTTCATTGTGGCGTCTGTTCCTCACACCAGGGCCCTTTCAGCATGTCCCGGCGTCTCGTCGTCCAGGGCTTCTTCTGGCCGACGATGGCACGCAACTGCGCTGACCTGGCCAGGAAGTGCACCACATGCCAGGTACTCCAGAAGGCCCCTGGCCGGCCAACTGTCAACTATGCCCCTGTCAGCACCGCAATTCCATTCTCCAGGTGGGGAATTGACCTGGTCGGCCCCCTGCCCAGAGCCGCCGGGAATAACCGCTACATCATCGTCGCCGTCGACTACTTCACCAAGTGGGTCGAGGCGGAACCCTTGGCCAGCATCACGGGAGCCAGATGCCAAAAATTCGTTTACAAGAACATCATCACACGCTTCGGTGTCCCCCAGGAGATTATATCAGACAACGGCACCCAATTCGAGGCAGCCCCTTTTCAAGAACTCCTCCGGGAGTTTGGGGTAAAGCATCGTTTCTCCTCCGTTGCCTACCCTCAGGGCAATGGGCAGGTCGAGAACGCCAACAGAACAATCATGGAGGGGCTGAAGAAGAAACTCCAGGCCGCAGGAGGTAGTTGGGTCGACGAGCTCCCCAACATCCTGTGGTGCTACAGAACCACGCCGAGGAGGGCGACAGGTGAAACGCCTTTCGCCCTGTGCTACGGCTTTGAAGCAAAGGCGCCTACGGAAGTTGCCATCCCCAGCCGACGGGTGGAACAATATGAGCCTGACACCAACGAAGAGAACATGAAGATTGACCTACACCTGGTTGATGAGAGGCGTGAACAAGCTTACGTCCGAGCAGAGAACTACCGGCGTCAAGTAAAATCATACTATGACGCCAAGGTACGTTCCCGGGAATTTCAGGTGGGGGACTACGTCTTCCGCCGGAGGGAAGCAAGCCAGCCGACAGAGGGTGGCAAGCTAGCATTGAAGTACGAAGGGCCCTACATCGTCAGTGCCGTGGTCAAACCCGGCACCTACATGCTTAAACGCCCGAATGGGTCCAACGTACCACGAACATGGAATGTACACCATCTGGTGAAGTTTTATCAGTAATCCGAAGGAGGTGTAGACGGCGAAGCCCTCACCCCTTAACGGGTTACTGATTGAACGCCACCCTCGGCCTCGAGCCACTTATGAATAAAATCATGTTCTGATTTTCTCTGGAAATTCAAAGTAAAACATTAGCAGGTGCCCCCGTCGGCCACCTTAGAGCGAAAGGCTCAGGCATGGCCGACGAGGCCCCCTTGCATTTGCAGCCTACGAGCGGCAAGCTCAGGCGCTCCATTGTATTTTGTATCAGCGAAGGGCTCAGGCCTAGCTGAGAGAGCACATCGTCCTGGCCCTGTAAGCCTAGAAGTGAAACGCTCGGGTATGGCCGATGATGTCCCCAGGACGAGGGGCCCGCAAACGGCCCACGTCTTGAAACGGGAAGCTCACCGCGTCGTCCACACGCCAGAACGCAGGACGACAGGCCTGAAATCATGGCCGAGGTGACAAAATCCCAAAACTCAGGGATGGGCAACGACAGCCGTTGGAAACCAACCAAAAGTCTAGCCTGCGTCATAAATAGGCGACGGGACCCGCCCTGAGACCACGGACGTTATAAACGAAGTCCGAACCGGCCGAAGGACGAGCACACCCTTCGGCCGAAGCCTGAAAGAAGGATATCCCCCGAAACGAAAAAAAAACATACAAGGGGAAAAGAGGGAAGCCGACGGCCGCGCACACTTGCCGGCCTCGAGCAATGAAAAAATAAAATCCCCACAACTCAGGCCCAACTAGGCCAAGTACATATCAATTGAACACAAGTGTAGTACCACTGACAGGCAACATGGACGACACGTCCACACACTACAAGGGAATAATCAAGGCCGATACACACGCCTATAAAACCCTAACCACATCGGTTGGGTGACACGCGAGAGGTGACCTTCATCGGCCATAGTCCTTTGAGGCACCAACGCTTGGTATGAAACAAAGCATCGCAATCCTGAGGATGACCAGGACGAAGCGGGCACTCATCACACTCGCGAAAGGATCAAGCAATCAAGAAACAACCTCTACTCGCCACAGCATCTCGGATGGCCGACGCAGGCATTGGAACCAAGGCCGTTGGTGAAGCGAAAATTCTCTAAGTACTCAAGTGGAAGAACTCTAGACGAAGCGGGTACATATATATTCCAAGGCCGTTAGCTACCTACGCTTTGCATATGTACTTGGAAAAATCCAAAGTCCAAAAGACTAAGGTGAAGGTGCCCTTATCGGCCACAACACAGGAATGCAGGCCGACAACGACACTGGTTCAACACTTGGCAAATCACCCAAACCATTTGCCAATAATGGGGAGAGACTAAACCCCATGGACGTAGCGGACACCACGATCAAGGGCAAAAGGACGTAGCCAAGGACCACCGGTCAAGCCGACAAGGCCACCAGACCGAAAGGAAAGCACCTAAGTGAAAAAATTCCTAAGTGTTATGAAACTACGTCCAGGCCGATCAAGTCACTAGGCCGTAAAGACAGCAGCTACATGGACCCAAAAACACTTGGGAAATTTTTGAAAAAAAATCCTAAGTGTTATGATAGTAAAGCAAAGATGAATAGGCCGACCAGACTACTGGACAGGAAGGCCGACCTCACGGATGTAGCGGACACTCGCGGGGTGACCCAAGTTGTGACCTTGACACTTAGACAAATTTTAGAATTGAAATGTCAAATGGCAAACAAGCATACAAGGGATTCAAAGCCGAAAAGGACAGCAAAAATTTCTTCAATTGATAGTGAGTTCATTACAATTGGGGGCACTTCGGCCGTTACATCATTTGGCAAAAAATGAAAAGCTAATTACAACAGGGAATAGCCGATCAAGCCTCCGGGGCACCTTCATCCGCGGCTGGCTCTTCAACCTCGTCGGCTCCCTCCTCGGCGGCCTCTTCGGCCTCGTCAATTCCCTCCTCGGCGGCGGCCGCAGCGCTAGTGGCATCGTCCAGGAAGTCGAATTCAGTGTAGTCCGGCTCACCGAGGCCGGAGCTTTCTATGGGGGACTCTCGCTCCGACAGCGGAAGCTTGGCCTGCTCTTCTGGATCCTTCATCAGCTTTGGCTGCTTCAGGTTCCGTCTAGCCCACCCAGACGTGTAATTCATGGCCTTCAACGCCCGGGATAGCCGCCGACACAGGAGCCTTTGCATCCGCTCCTGGCCCAGGTTGTAATAAACGGACATCTCCCAGCTGAAATACTCCCGGCCGGCGGGGGAGTTCATCCCCCAACTCTCAAGCCTGGCGGCCACCACTTCGTAGCACCAGGGAAGCCTCTCATCGGCCTTCCACCCCTCGGCCAGGAACTTCTCAACGGCCTCATCAGCAGCCCTCACGACGGCGGCCTCGGCCTCAACTTTCGCCTTGACGGCCTCCTCGCTCTTGCGCCTCTCGGCCTCCAGCGCCCTTTGGGACTCCTCGAGCTCCCTTTTGCTCTCCTCGAGCTTGGCAAGGGCATCGTCCCTGGCCGCGGCGGCTTCATTTGCCTTTGCCTGCAACGCCTTGGCATCCTCCCGGAGCCGATCAAGGCAAGCTACCGCCTCGTCGGCCGAGGCAGCCTTCTGCTCCAGCCCTTTCAAGCGAGCTATCTCCCAATACTGCCTCTTATGGCTTTCCATAAGCATAAAGGCACTCTGCAGAAGGAAAACAGAGGTCAGGCAAAAGACTCTACACAGACGAAGAGAAAGACAAAAGCATAGGGACAGTAACTCACTTGGACGAAGAGGTCCATGCCGCCCTCGTAAATCTTCTCGTCCCCGAGCTTCTTCAAGTAAGCCCGATCTTTGGCCGGCATGGCCTGGGCCAGGACGACGTGGCCAGGGACAAGATCATTAAACACGCCCCCGCCGACGGGGTATTCGACCACCTTCTGGTAGGTGGCACCGGCAATCTCCTTGCCGGCCCTCTTCGTCCGTGGTTCCTGGACGAGAGGAAGCGCTGGGGCAGCATCGTCAGCAACAGTAAGGTCCACGACGGGACCACCATCGTCCACGATGGGGACAGTCAAAGTACCGGCCTCAGTAGCCGGAGAAGGGGAAGGAGCCCTCTTCGTCTTCTTCGAGACGCTCACGCCGGCCTCAGTTAACTTTTTTTGGCCGTCAGTGGCCGGCCTTTTCTTCTTCGATGGAGCAGGCTTTGGGGCCGCATCAGCAGTAGCCCCGCTCCCACCGGCCGCGACACGTCTGGCCGCCTCGGCCGCCTTAGCAGCAATCTCCTCGGCCGCTTTGGCCTTGGCAATAGCCATCATGGAACGACGGTCCATGAGAAAATCTACAAAGGAAAAACACAAACAGATTAGTAAGGCAAAGGACAAAACATAAAGACAGAAAGCCGAAGAAAGAATTACCATCGGCCTCAGCAGGAATGCCCAAGTCCGGGCCGTCGGCCTCCTCAAAGGTGGTGGTCATCCTCGACCAGAGTTGGAGGTCATCCTCCTTGTCACCATAGACATAGTACCTCACGAAGCCGAGGGCGGCCATCTTGTATTCAGTAATGTAATCCTTCACGCTCCTCGGCCCCCCTTCCAAGAAAGCCTCCACCTGAGCGTCCAAAATAGAGCTCTTCGGCGGGTCATGCAGGTTAAACCTCCCGATGTGGCCGAGGGAGGGAAACTCAGTGCCACTCTCACCAATGGACACAAACACGAACTTGCTCTTCCACCCATGAATGGACGTAGGCAAATCCGTGAAACTCCTCTTCTTCGGCAGCTGTTGAAGAGTAGCATAGGCTGCGCAGTTCTTGTGGCTTCCTCGGCCGATCTGGTACAAATTCATGAATAAGGCCGTTGTCGGCCTGTAGCCCAACTCCTCACACCGGAGCAAAAACCCCACCATCAGGGAGTAGCTGTTCAGCGTCAGCAGGGCCGGAGGAAGCCCTACCATGTCCAGGTACTCGGTAATGAAAGGGTTAAGGGGGAACCTCAACCCCTTAGCAAAACTCATCGGGTATACTCCAAAGTATCCCGGTGGCGGAAGAAGAACATGGTCCGTCGGCCTGGGTGCCCTAACCCGCCCGAACGGCCCCACGTACATCTGGGCAACGAGATAGTCGGCTGCACTGCTTTCCGGCTTGATCAGGAAGATGTTGGTGAGATCCAACTGGGAAGTGCCCGGCCCACTCTTCGGCCTCCTCACTCTCTTCGGCTTAGCTGCTCCCTTCACAGCAGACACCGACCTCGAGCACGGAATGACAGCAGAAGTGGACGCCCCGTCCACCACTCGGGACGCACCTACGTCCTCACCCTTTGAAGAGGAGGCGGACTCCTCGTCCTCGCCTTCCTCGTCCAATGGCTCTCCGGATTTGTATGGACTTAAACGCTCTATCTCCTCCTCAAACTCCTCGAGCACCTCGTAGTCAAGCGACCTCGTGGAGGGCTGGTCGTCGTAGGGGTAGTAGTCGTCGTTCAAGCTCTTCATAACTACTACTACGGGCCTAAGGAGATTTAACTTAAGATCTAAGGGTGTTCAAACACCTAACACTAGATCACTAATCTAGGAAGCAAAATATGAAAAGTGAGGAAGATCGTGATGAACACTAACCTTGAACAACGACGAACACGAAGAACAAGCTTGGGAGTTTATCTCTCTAGAAAAATGGGCAGCACTTCGAAAATTCAGAATGCAAATGTGATTCCTCGTCGGAGGGGAAGGGGTATTTATAGACCCCCCACCCAACGGTCACTACACGTGGCACTCTCCCAGTGGCCACATCAACGGCCACCAACGGGAGGCCACCACGTCACCAATGGGCCAGGCCCAACCCACATCAACAGCCCACTGGCAAACCAGACTCCAACGGCCCACACACTTGCCGGCTTTACAAGTACCAGCAAGCGCCCACAACGTCCCACTTGCCCGCCAAGATCACAACTGCCAAACAATAAGGAGACGGCAACGGCCGGGAACGTAACGGCCACAAGATCAAAGAACCCAAGAGCCCACAAGCCATCGGCTCCTCGTCATGACCCTTGATGATAACTCTCTACAAGCGATCTGCGCACAAGGGTTCTCCCACAGGGTTACCTTGGCCAGAAAATCGCCATGAGAGTTGGATTCAGGGGGATTACGGAGAGGCCGCTTCGTCCAGTGACTCAAGCAACTCCTTCACCCCTCACACTCCTCGGCCTGAAGCAGTGGGGGACTGGGGGACTACACCGGCCTCAGCAAAACAAAGCAGGGCCACATCATCAGAGAACATGAATGTGACCACAAAGCATGGCCACATCATCCATACAGCACAACGGAACTTTATCGGCCAACAAGCCACTAGAGGCAAGGACACTCATCGTCCTCCACCAACAATTAGTCTTGACGGGCCCTTCAGCCAAGAACACGAAGGCCAACCAGCAACGGCCAAAAGGAGTGCGCAAACACCCTCATCGGCCACCCAAAGGAAAGGACGCCATCGTCCTCAAAGCAAGGAATAACTTCAGTGGCCTCATCGGCCCAAACACAAACTTCAAACATTAGCGCCCAAGCAAAACGTGCCCTCAACGGCCACCATTGAAAGAAGGACACTCATCGTCCCAAAACAAACACATTAAGGAAACAACGGCCTCCCCGCCCACAGCGAGGAACAGGTAACGGCCAAAGCACAGAACAGGATCACCAAAGAGGAAACAACGCCAAACGCCGCAACGGCTAACGGCCCGGGGATGGGGGACTCAAAGCACAGGAATCTACTCTCCTTCGCTTCGTCTACGTCCCAGCTTAGAGAGTGGGGGACTCCTGATGGAGTATATGGGTCTGAGCCCCAGGACCCACATACTCGGAAGAACAGAAAGCACAAGCCAAGACGCCCCCGTCGGCCGAAAAGGGGCCAACTCGGATTATGGTCCTGAGTCCAAGGAACCCGGGTGCCCTCGTCAGCCGTGCCCTCGTCGGCCGTGCCCTCGTCGGCCACGCCCTCGTCGGCCAAGAAGACCTCCCAGAATCGGATTTTACACTTACTCATTTGTACAGCCCATTAGTGGCTTTGTATTCGGCCCAGTAGCGGTCCAGTTGTAAATGGGCCTCCCAAGCCCAAGGCTTGGGAGCCCAACCCTAATTTTCTCTATAAATACTCCCTTTGGGAGTAGTTATAGGGGTTACGAATTCATTCTATTGAAGCATATTATTGCACTTCTCTCTCTAGCTCTCACTTCTCTCTAGATATACTCTATCACTAACATAGTATTATATATTTACTGTTGAATCCTTAAGACACATTCTTCTTTTTTGCGTGATAAGGTACTCAGGTCTAACACATCATTTATAATCTCGGGAAAAATCATTCATTTGGTATGTTACACTTGTGCTATTTGTTGTCAAGGTGTCACTCCACATGAAAATCTTTTCTAAAACATAAAAGGAAGTCTTCATTTCTTTTAATAATCCATTGTAATTTGACTCCCCTATTATATTAAAAGAATTTCTTTTTAAAATTTAAAATAGATGAACTATAAAACAAAAATCTTCTTGTGGATAAGTCTTTTGTGAATAAGTTAGATTATAAGTTTAGTAACCAAATCTTCTCGGAGGTCATCTAGAAAATCAGTATATGGGTTAACATTAACATGTCAACATTAAAAGAAATTGTTTGCTTAGTTTCAAATTTTTCATATTTCATAAACACAAGACATCATAAATGATCTGTTTAACAAAATTTGATATTGTCATACCCATAATAGTCTGACACAAAAAAAATACCTGATAGCAGACAGTCAAGACAAGAAGGTGAACTATCACTAGGTTTGTGACTTTATATAAATTTCAATTCTTTCACCCTTTTCTACAATGATTTGGAGACTATCTCTTTGCTTCCTCAATTAGTTGTAGAATCATTAAAAAGCAAAATGATATAGATATTTTTATTTATTAAATCCTTCAACCCTTCACTAATCAAAATGTATTATATTGAAATCTGTAGTCGATAAGAGACAAAACTAATAGTTTAATCGTAAACTCCCTTTAGGCCGTTCATTATCAATAATTATTTCTTGGTTGATATTCCACAGTATTGTTCTTTCTAACTTTAATCTTCTAACTATATCACTTAGGAAGTATTGTATGTTCGTGGTGGTAAAGTTTATGTAACCTTCCACAAATAAGGAAATCAATCGGTAACACGTAATTCCATAGAACCTGACAAATGATAACCCGCTAAATCATCTGATAATAAACTATATGGGGTCGTATCTAAGACTATCTTAGACTAAACAAATTAATTTTCCAAAAATAAAATTCTAATTCTGAATCCTCTTTTGTTTTACAGAACCTTTGCATTATGTTCTTTAGATTTCGATGGGAAATAATAAACTAGTCATGGAATCTACACGATATCTTTCAAAAGAAAATCAAACACTGTAAATGAAACCTTTTTACCGGTTTATATTCTTAACTCGACTGATACTATTTTACTTAATCAGAAGTCACATAATACAGCTTACCCAACTTTTCGGGTTTAAGCCTTTGGAGTTGTTGACGATTTACAACATAAGAATAGTTTGTAGTGACAAACTTTTACACTCTTTATTCCCACTAATACATCTATTACTCAAGGAGCATACGAGTTACCAATACGAGCTTATTGGGATATTGTCTACAAATAATCATACTCGTTCATAAGGGCTATAAGAGAGTTCAATGGTACCATCTCCTTTATTCTATTGAAATATTCATATTCTAGATCATATTATATTCAAACACACTTCGTAAATCCATATATCGCGTGCAGTGGGTTATTCACTACATTTTTACTCACCATGTGGCTAAAAATGTTGGACATACGCTCCGAAGGTATTTTCTTGCCTTTACAGCCAGGGTTACCATTTTCTTTAGTCTCTGAGACTCTCTACGAAATTTGAAGGGTTCCGCACCATGTGGTTCCAACCAATACTATTGGTTCAAACTAACCCACTAGCTCTGAATTTACCCGCTCAGTTAAAACCAGTTAAGCAACCCCATAGTGTTTATTATTTCATTCTTTCATATTACGCCATGGGGACTTAACCATACAAGTGAGGACTAGTTTAACAACTACCGTGGGTCTATTATTTATTTCTTTAATATTATGATACGTGAACTTTATCATATAAGTTTAACAACTACATACAGTTTGTTATTTTCTCCTTTAATATCATGACATGGAAATTTTACCATATTAGGCTATAACAATCAATTACCTGCCTAAATGCTAAACTCCCGTTCAAAGCCAAGGTTACTCTCCACTTAGACTTTGTTTAATATTTAGTTCTGGTCTATTATGCTCCTCAACCTATTAGGACGATTGAAATTTTTCATAAACAACTCATTCGTCTAGGATAAATGTTATTAAGCATCTTTCGTTATAGGAAATTTAGCAGGTTGACCTCAATAACTTTGATCTTAAGGGCCTTAGATCTCATCTTAATCCCATTATCATCCTGTTTAGCACAGTAACCCCTATTAATCTTGACACATTTGCGAAACCCTGACCTGCTGTCCAGCCTACCCGTATGCTTTATAATACTTCAAGAAACATCTTCATAGTGTAATGAATACACATGACACATACATATATACCCGACATTTGAACTGAGCTAACTTATATGAAAAAGTAATTACTCTTAATATGCCTTTAACTACTCACTTACCTGAGAGATGTCAAGCGGTGCGTGGCAATGGATGGATTTACGGAAGCACCTGGGCTCTGATACCAAACTGTAACGACCGTCCCCAAAACGGCCATTACGATACTCAAACATAAAAGAGTCTCGATAAATCAAGCGGAAATAAAGATACAGAGCCTCGATATGAGACTTTATTCCTTTTAGAACAAAATCAAACCTTACAACCATAACGAAATGCATCCAAAATAAAACATCTGTAAAACCATTACACCTGATCAGGATTGTAAAAATTTTTAACAACCCTTTGAAGTACCAACGTACTAAAACCACAACATAACTGATAGCCCGATCTTCTCCGTTAACCCATCCAAAACCTTGTCACCGACTCCATACATTCTCTCAGGTTTCCGTACCTCATTCATTACCTATACATGAGGATACTAGAAAATAGAAGTCTCTAAGGAATAATGCTTAGTAAGTCACCATTTCATCCACTAAAAACGTTTAGGGAATAGCTAGCCTTAATTAGATACATGAGCTTGAATATTCCATACACATAGCATATTCACACACATATTCATATCACGTAAAACACAACATCATGTAACGAAATCTAAAAGATTTCCTCATTCATCATTCTTTCTTCCTATCTTATTACTTGACTTGATGGACCCGTAGCTCGTATCCTGGCCCCTCGCTAATGACCTTGGGTAGCTAGCCCTTAGCCATCAGAAGTAATCCCGGGACTCCCCGCGGAAAGAGATCCCGCTCCGTTCAGCTCAGGTGATTACTTGGGGGAACGGCTACCTTAAAACATTTCTTATCATTCATTAGATATCATTACCGTCACAACTTTCATTCATTGTTGGAGTCCATATAAATCCAATCTAACATTAACCACAGAACTTGGATACCTTACATTGATAACTCAACAAGTTCTCAATCAACATCACCTATAAATATATGCACATAACAGGGCATTCACATAATCTCATACCTTACAAATTCAAACATTCAAGCAAACCTATCCAGTTCATAGGTAGCTAGACTTCCATATTTCATTTCAAACTATCATGTATAGGTGGTGATGACTTACCTGGTTCACGCGGAGTATTTGCCCTTGTGTGTGCGTGTACGGTGTCCACGAGCAACGGTTCTTCGATGAGCAACTATAATTATAAATACACAAGCTTATACTTGATCAAACTTAAATTCATGTCTTTAGAAAATCCTTAGACTTAAGGTGAGGGAAAGTTCACAAATCAGCCCCTACAAGTTACAAAACTCCCCCTTTTCCTACAACAAATCGGGCATAGATTCGGGATGGCTAGATAACTAAGAATCCGATTGAATTTCATGAATCAAGACTCGTCATCTATTAACTCCCTCTCATAATATCAAGGACTCCATGTATCTGTTTAGAATCAGCGACTGATCATTAAAATACTTCCCAAATTCTTTCATTAAATTGGGTATAATTTTGGGGTAGCTAAATACTTAAAACTTCACAAGGTTTTTCAATCAAGAATGAACAGCAACTCCATAACAACCTTATCATTAAGAAAATACATTAATTTTCCTAGCATTAACTCTAAATCAACCAATCCTAATAAAATCCTCAACCAAGAACTATACATACTAAGAAAATTCCCGATTTTTTTTATCAATTTGACATAGTTTTGGGACAGCTAGTTATTCAAGAATATATTTAAAACTTGTTAAACCAAGGATAAACAACCACTTTATAACACTCCTATCATCCATAAAATCCATTAATTTCTTAGAACCAACCCAAAATTAACCATATATGTAGAAATCCCCAACAATAAGAACTAAAACCGAAGTATGAATGAATTACTCTATGTAAAGTGAGAAACATACCAATTGATGATATTTGATGAAAAGTATGTTTAATTTTGAGCTTGAATCACTTGGAGAAGGTTTTGGTGCTGGTTTACCGAGAGATGGACGAGCAAGGTCAAAATTTGGGGTCAAAAGGGTTTTTTCTCCGTTAAATATGCGTTTTACACCAACTGGCCAAAATCGCTCCGACCGGCACCGGTCAGGGCCCAACCGGCGCCGGTTGCCCTGCCTTTCCACCGCCGTAAGGTTCTGTTTTGGACCAGCGCCGGTCCGGGTCGGACCGGCGCCGGTCCAGGGTTCCCCCGGTGCCAAAAACGTCCTTTTTCGCCCTAAACCGACCCCGATTGTTGCCGATCCCATCCTAGACCCCCGATGACATTTTAAACTATATTTTAAACACCCCAATACCATCTAGCATGACAAATAACTTGATATACCATTACATTCAAAAATACGAATAATTATTACGATGTAGTTTCGTTGCTCATCGGATACCGTCGTCTGTCATGATAAAACATATTTCAAGTATATAACTCAAGTACAATTATCACCAAGATCATAATCACATGATATCCATATAATTCACATATACAACATTCAAACGATAAGTTAAAACATGATCATATATAATTAATTAGCACATAAGGAGTCGATAAAAAGTACGGGCGTTACGGACAATGTCCAAGTAAAGTAAGCCTAAGAGTTACAATTCTTATGCCTCTTTCATTTGAGGTGCTTCTGGGCCAAATTGTTTGATGAAATTTTATGAGGATGTTCTCCATTAATTGTAGATCATGTCCACCAAGTTTCACAATAAAATTCAATCGGGAAATCAGTTAAATAAATTAATGAAAAAACTGCATTGTATATATGTATAAACCTGCGCAATTTTGAAAAAATATTTAACCGACTTCTCAATTAAATTTTAATACTCCCTCCGTCCCGCTAACAATGGGACAAGAGGGAGTGACACACAAATTAATAAAAAGTTGTTTATGTGGTTGATATTGAATTGATAAAGTAAGAATAAAGTAAGAATGATTTAGAGCCACACAAACTTTACCAAATTTGGTATGAGACAATTTTAGTGGGACGGACCGATAAGGTAAAATGAGACAATCATAGCGGGACGGAGGTAGTATGAAATATGGTGGACATGGTATACACTTCATGGAGAACATGCTCACAAAATTTCATAAAAGAGTTCAACCCGGAAGCGCCTCAGATGAAAGAGGCCTAAGATTATAACTTTTAGACCTACCTTACAAGAACATTTTCCTATCTGAGTAATTTACTATGCCAAATTCTAATTATTTGTAACATCTCAAGATTATATACCATTGTCCCTAAAGATTGATGTACATGCATGCATGCACTCATTAACAAAAACACAAAAGGAGAAAAAGTTTTGAAATGAGCAAAGAAAAACAGCTTTGTATAAATTTTGACCCCTTAGTATTAACATTGAACTTAAGGCACATATGTCATATAAATTCAATGCTACTTTTCAACCGATCAAGAAGACAATATTTCAACATAAACTAATAAAAAACTTCGATCATATTCATGAATGGTTCAAAGTTTACCAAATAATTCAAAACTTCACACAATTTATCAATTTCAAATCTCATAAATTCAAGTATTGAGACACTCGCAATAGTAGAATACATAAAGCCAAATTATTTTAATTGAGAGGCTGCCAAACATGAGATGGTGCGCAAGTGGGAAGTTTACTACATAATTAAAACTCAGCTCAATCTTATGAGACTAATTTTCAACCAAATATAAATTTTCTCAAAAAATATTCCAAATTCTTTCAATCTGCATTGTTACGACTTACGATTGATAATCAAGGGCATAAGCACTTAATTGTTGTCTCCATGGAGTAGTATTTACTAAAAATCCCATAATTCTTATTTTAAAAAAACATATTAACTTCCATAAATTTCTCTTGTTAACCGGTGATTTTGGTGGTTAAAAAAACAAATGACAGTGCAGGGGCGGATCCAGGAAAGTCATTTTGGAGGGCGAAAATATTTTTGGGGGGTTCAAAATACTTTTTGGAAGAGCAAAAATTATTTTTCGTATATATATACACTAAAAAAAAATTGTTGGGGGGCGGTAGCCCCCATGGGTCTCTACTACTGTCCGTCCATGGTTCAGTGGTCCAACATATCAAAAAGAATAATGATAATTGTTCTTAAATAAATTTCTTAATTTCTATTCAGGATGCTTTAGCTAGTTAAATTCCACTTTCGACTTTCCATAAGAGAAATTACCAATTGCTTTCTTTGGAAAATATAATACGAATTCTCAAAGGTAAAGAGAATAATCACAAAATCGGCGCGACTGAACCGAAACAAATACGCAGAGAGACGATGAGAGAGAGCGCCGGAGTTGTATCGGAGGCAGGGCAGCGCCAATTACCCAGTACCGACGTTAACTGCAGCGGTAACAATAACCACAGTCGAATCTCTCATGCCCCACCGCCGACTGATCGCCCCGTTCGCGTGTATGCCGACGGGATCTACGATCTCTTCCATTTTGGTCATGCTCGCTCCCTTGAGCAAGCTAAAAAAACGTGCGCCTCTTCATTTTTTCATTTAATATGGTCACGCATCTCCCTCTGTTTGTTGTTAATCATTACCTCATTCACTAATCACGCGCGAATACAATCATGAACTTGATGCTCGTAGCTTTTCCAACACGTACTTGCTGGTGGGATGTTGCAGCGATGCTGTCACGCACAAATTCAAGGGTAAAACTGTTATGACCGAGGAGGAGCGCTATGAATCCCTCCGCCATTGCAAGTAAGATCTTAATTATATAGAAGATTTTGTTTGCTTTACCTTTATACAAAAGTCAACCGTAGAGTTGAGTTTCAAGTTTCGACCACTTCTCCATATGCTCATATGCATTATGATCTGTCAGAAACTTGGAATGAAACCGACTGTTACATCATCTGAATGTCACTATTGATTCTGATTGCTGGATCGTATTCTTCGTGGATAAAATCGTATGTACGCTAAAATACCTTGCTTCTTTGATCTTTAGGTGGGTGGATGAAGTTATTCCCGATGCCCCATGGGTGATAAATCAAGAATTCCTAGACAAGCATCGAATTGACTTTGTGGCACATGATGCTCTTCCGTAAGACTTCTTTCGTTTTTTTCCATTTCAGTTGATGTTCTTATCAGTGTAGTAGATTTCAAATTTATTTTCACGTCCATCTTAACTGCGCTGTTTATATACCTTTATAAACTTCCTGAGATCTTGGTATTTTAACATCTTACAGTTATGCTGATGCTAGTGGAGCAGGAAAGGATGTCTATGAATTTGTATGTGTCTTCCTACGCAGATAATTGTAGTGTTTACATTATTGTATTTTCAAGTGTATCAAATAAGGAGGGATCGAAGTTGCAACCTGTCCTGAACTCTATGTTTCTACAAGGTGATGTGTATCAGATTTTTTAATGTAGATTTGTTGCTTCAACAGGTCAAAGCTGTTGGTAGATTTAAAGAAACAAAACGTACTGAAGGAATTTCTACTTCTGACATTATTATGAGGATAGTTAAAGACTATAACCAGTATGTCATCCGCAATTTGGATCGTGGATATTCAAGAAAAGAACTCGGGGTCAGCTATGTTAAGGCACGACCCTTTTGTGCTTTGTATTACTGCATTGTTTCATTCCATTAAATAGACATCATCTAGGAATATATGTTTTATTCAATGGTTTTCTTCTCTTTTTCTTTTTTTCTTTTGCTTTCTGCAAGAACTGAGAAGTAATTGTTTGTGGGAGCAGGAAAAACGCCTTAGAGTGAACATGAGATTGAAAAAGTTACAGGAGAAGGTTAAGGAACACCAAGAGAAAGTTGGAGAAAAGGTATAATTCTATAGAGCTAATTTCCTACATATGCACTACAGGTGTCTATTTTACTTTTACATGGCATATAACCATAAGTTCTCTTTGTTCCATGCATTTTATGTTAATAAGGATGTGGGGAATAGATTAGGGCTGAAACCGTCTCTTTATCGTTTCTCTCACCTTCAATATTTTCTACCATATGAAATCACCATTTTTTAAGGATGTGTACCCTTCCCCTGAAAGTTTATGAGATGTGATCTGACCTAAGCTTTTATGATGTGGTCTGGTGTGAATCTTTCTAGTCCCATTTGGTCCGGGTGTTTTGTGTCTAGTTTGATCTAAATTGTTCTAATCTTGTCTAATTGTATCTTTACGTATGAGTGGTGATGGTTTTAATGCGTCAGCTCAAACCCCCCCTGATGATATACAATTTTTACGCATTAGCAAATTAGCTCATGTAAGTCCCTTGTGTTATGAATACACATTATTCATTGGAAGAACAAATTTACTAATTGCTAAAACAAACTTCTTTGTAGTTATAGTACTTAAGTATCTACATAATTTACCTGCATGATTAATCATAAAGATAATGCCATGTGTTTTCATGGCAATTAATTTTGTCGTTCCAGGGTATTGCTTTTTTTGAATAACAAGATGAGTTTTTAACTTTTGACACTTTTTTTATATGAGGGTCTGATGCACAGAATATGGCATTACTTATCATTGTGAAGTCCTGGGCATTAAACCCGAGTCTCAAACATAATTTTCTTTCATGAAACATGGTTTTATTTTACTAATTCTACAACTTACAAGTATGTCTCTAATTTACAACTTGTATCTTTAAATTGAAAAATTATGTTGGTAACATCACTATCCTTTCTTTACCTTGGGGTGGATGTATAAGAGAATCTCCATTATCTGCATTGTCACCATCATCATCATATTATGGTGTTCTCCATGTAATAGTGTTTGCTGACTAAGCTTATAAATGAATTGGGATTTCTTTTCAGATTCAAATTGTTGCAAAAACAGCTGGTATGCATCGCAATGAATGGATTGAAAATGCTGACCGGTTGGTTGCTGGTTTTCTTGAAATGTTTGAAGAGGGTTGTCATAAAATGGTATATGCAGAATTCATGCAAAATGTGTCCCCAAATTCTGTGTTTAATTTCACATGGGTAATTGGTATCGTAAAACCTGTTTCTATTACTCCTATTTTTGTATTCATCAGGGAACAGCCATAAGGGATAGAATTCAAGAACGATTAAGAGGTCAGCACCAGAGGGATCTGCTAGAAAATGGGAATGGAGAAGAAGAAGATGATTACTATTATGATGATGAGGAAGAGGATGAAGAATATTTTGACGAAGATTATAATGAGGACTACAAGCAATAACAGTTCACACCAGAATTTTTATGTTGTGGTCTAATGTGCCATGTTGTATTATTGATGTGTAATCCAGTCATTGCAGAAGGGTATTCTAATCATGAATGCAGATTTTGGAGAGTTTATGTATCTTTTTTTATTTACAGGCGCTGTATAATCATAGTGGAAAAGAGTTTCTAAAACTCTCTCCATGTATGTCAATGTTTTTTCCCTCATAAGTGCACTGCTGAAATGTGTGCGTATTATCTTACAGTTACAGTCTTACCGAGGCAAAGCCAGCTTTAATACCTCAACAATGCTTGATGTACCTTATACTCACCATGTTTGTGAAGCTTTTTTTGTCTATATTTTGTTTGTGCAAAATATTGTCTGTGCATCGATGTTCACAGACACAAAAAAACCTTTCACAAACATGGGTGGGTACAAAAGTGGGTATAAGAGCGGGTACAAACATCATTTTCACAAACATGTGCTTTGACTAAATTTTCACATACTTCGTATATCAGATCTTCAAGTCAAGTTATGTTTATACAATTGCTTCACATTTCACATCTAGGGGTGGACTCGGGCCGGGTGCATTATAATCGAACCACCATTTTTTGTTGCGGGCTCCGGGTGTCCAGAAAGTGAACTGGTTGGGCCGGGCCGGGACGCCAGGTCGAGTCCGGGCAAATTTTTATTTTTTAATTTTTCACAATCTTTGGGAGGTAAATGGGTTGGGCTGGGTGTTTTGGAGGGGCGTGGGGTGTGAGGGGTAGGAAGTAATTAGAAAATAAAAAAAAAATCAGGTCAACCGGCTTGAGCCAGACTTGTACCCGGTAGCTACCCGGGCCGGTTCCGGGCCTCAAGAAACCAAAAAAAAGCCCGATCAGGTCCGGACCAGCCCGAGTCCATGCCTATTCACATCACTATTTCATCAGCTGTTAAAATTTTAATTGTTTAATTACAATATTTTGATTCATCGTTTATTCATATTTTAATTGTTTGATTGCAATATTTTGATTGACCATATGAAAAAGTTATGGTACTTTATATGACCATATAATTTGCCTTGTTATCATTCCTTCACAAGTTTTCCGTTTAAATGATTTTTTTGTGCTTACTTGGCATTAGTTATGGACTCGGTCCGGTCCTGACCCGGGATTGGTCGGTCTCTTGTCTAGGACCGGTCGGTCCCGATTCTGAAATAGTGAAGACTGGTATTGATCTGGTTTGGTCTGGTACCAGTTTTGATCTGGATACCCGGACGGGTCCAGATTGGTCCCGGGTCGGGTTGAATTTATTTTTATTTTAAATTACCTGATTTATACCACAAATGATAGAAATTAAAATTGAAATATAGATTTATTTGAAATATGAATTACAATTGAGGATTGAGAATAATTTAAAATATCAAATACATTTGCTAATTGTCATAATTCCCGCCAGCGTCCCCAAGCTAAATACTTTCTTACCATGTTTGCTAGTTGCATACCACTTCCCATTGGTCGGGTTCTTGACCTTATCAAAATGATGTACAAAAAGAAGATATATGGTTTTTTTATCGGGTTGGGATGGACCGGCGGCTTCTTTCGCCTCCTCGTCGGGGGTTTCCTCATTGCCTTGTTCCTCTTTGGCTGTCATCTACTCTTCTTCCTTGTCGTCATTCTCGAGCTCGAACTCGGCCGAGGTCGGGTCTAAAATTCGACTCTTAGATATCGAGATAAGGCCAAAATTAAATTGCGTCTGAGACCGAGCTAGACCCCGCCGAGGTCTACGTCAGATCCAGTGTCTTGACAAAGCCAAGAGTCAACGGACACTTCACGAAGTCAACGCAACCGAGAAAGCATCACCACTTTGCATATAGTGAACTGAGGTTACTCTCCTCCATACAACTACGCTACATTCGAGTTCAACCTCACCTAATGAGCTTGGGACCTCGTAAGAAGATTGTGGACTTAGACGTTTCAACACTCAAATGCCACACGTAATTGTGGCTAAGTCGCCTACATGACAATTGTCCAATGCTTACATCACTTAGGCGGTTCCATATAGAATGTTCCAGATTGCACACGTGTTGCCTGAAAACGTTGATAGAAACCGTTGACAAATGTCTACTTAAATCAGGGGAGAGTTTCCTAATAGAATCTACAAATGCTAACACCGGCATTGGGTTGACATTCGTGGTAGCAACTAAGCGATACGAACTTATCATCTCTGTGCCTAGGCATGCATCGGGTCCGGGCCGGGCCGGTTCAAGCCGAAACCGGCCCGGATTGATATCGGGTCCGTGCCAAACCGGACCAGGCCGGTCCGGACCCGGTTCAAGGAATTTTTTTTGGCTTTGTAATTAACCCCTGACCCCCCTTCCTCACCCCCAAACCCCCGGCCCCCAAAACACCCAACCCTACCCAAGAAAAAGAAAAAAAATGAAAAAACAAAAAAATGAACTGACCCCAGCCCGGGCCGCCCGGGCCGATCCATGAAAATCAAGGCCTGAACCCGGCCCGCAAGACCTGCCCAAACTGGGCTAAAGCCCAGAACCGGTCATCTGGGCCCGCACCGTAGAGGGCCGGTCCGGTTCCCAGGCCGGTTCGAACCGGTTGGGTCCATCCCTATCTGTGCCTGCTTCCACAAGGCACACCTACACTAGTGTCAATGTGAGTGACATATAGGTCATGAAGAAATAATAAGAAGCAAAGCCAAATAGTATAATAAATAAATGTAGTAAATTGGAATAATAGATTGAATTGAATATTTGTTGTGATACTCTTATACATTATTTTATGTTTCTTTTTTATGTACCACATGTATTGCATTTTGTTGAATTGTGTTGTTTTTTGTTGTATACTATTACTTTTTTCTATTGCTTTTTGTTGCATTGTGTTTCTTATGATTGTTTATTGTTGATCTTGATTTCTGCAGTATATTTAGATTTCTATTTATTTTTCTACATCTTTCAAATAGAAATATCTATATAGATCTAGTCTATATCATTTAGATACAAGCACCTAAAATGTTAAATTTCGATTTTTGAATATGAAAAGCAACTTGATAACACAAGAAACAATATTAAACAAAAAATTCAGAATTATCAACAAAAGGAAACACAAAGAAATCATAAGAAACAAAAATGAACAATAAAGTGATAATACTAATAATTAAAATTTTAAGTAAATTAAGAAAAAGTACATTAGAAATTTCATATTTTTCAGTATGTAATTATTTTTAAAGTTCATCATTTTAAATTTTCATATTTTAATTCTATGAGTTTGTTTTAATTTTACACACTTTTAAGTTTCAGTAATTTTCTTTGTTTTTATGATTTTATTTTATATATTTTGCTAGAAAATACTCCGTATTATGTAATGTTTTTTTTATATTATTTTTTATTAAAATTTTTATATTCTCTGTTATTAAACTTTTATATATTTATTTTAATTTTTATAATTTTATCTAGTTTTTATTCTAAAACGTTTACTCGCTCTAATTTTTTAGACTATTTTCGTTTTTTTAATATTTTAAATTTTTTAATTTTTTTTTAGAAAGTTTAAGATTCTAATTTGTATAATTTAATTTATGTCCTTTCATTTTTGTGAAATTTATATTTCTTGCTTTTTATATAATTTTATATTTATATATTTTGCTTTATTCAATAATTCAACAAAAATTTATTTTGTAAATTATGGAGTACAAAAAGCTTCTAAAAAGTAACATTACAAAACTTGTTATTTTTGTATGATTTTCCCACGTTTTATCTATTTTCAATCTTTTTTAATTTTCATTTTTCTATTTAGAAACAAAAATTGAGTGATTGGTGAAGTTTTTATTAATTTATCTTTTGAGAGAAGTCACTCATTAGACTACCCACACGCTCTGCACTTAGGGAATTCGAAGAACAGAACCAACCATTCCAACTCACTGGGTGGAAGGTTACCGTGTCCTAGCGGAGGTCTCGGGTTTGAATCCTGCTAGGCACATTCAGGGGAGAGGAGGGAGGTTTTGCTCCTAATGATTCTTCCTACCTTCACGAAGTTGCTCAGCGGCTTAGAAGGGAAAGGATGGTAATGAAGGTAGCGGGTTCATGTGGTGGGAGGAGCAACCTGAAAGGTGATGTAAGTCCTACTTGATTCGTCCTTTGGAGCCAGTACTGGCGAGGCTGACTGTGATCAGATCCGAATTAATTGTCTAGGGGCTTTGGAGGGTAGTTCATAGACTTCAGGATTATAGGAGCGTAAGCTCCAATACCTGGATTATCAAAAAAAAGGAATTCGAAGAACAATACGGGTAGTAGAAAATTAGGTGGGCTTGATGCCTCATACGTCGTACTCTGTATAGTCTATTTTTGAAAAAAAAAGTATTAACTAGTCTACTTTTCAAAGAAAAATTGAAAAGTTAAAAAAGTGATATGACTTTCACTTTTGAGGCTAGTTGTGAAAAATTCCCTAATAACTTTGTGTAGTCAGCCTATTAAGGACTCATTATTGTAATCTGGTTTTCCACACTCAAGACTTGGAAACTCAATTCACATTTCCTCTATAATCACTTTTCTCTAAAATGATACTCTATCAGGGACATAGTCCGATATAATCTAAAATGGGATGCAAAGACAAATTTTCCCTTTATTAGGGCATTCCCATCCATGGGATTATTTAGAGATTTTTTTGATGATGTGGATGATATTTTTTGAAATTATGGATGAGATGTTAGGATTATTTGAAGAGATTATTTGATAAAAAATTAAATCTGCTATAAAAAAATTTGAAGATTATTTTCAACTTTTAGTCTCATCTTCCCATTTTCTAGGCATACTCATAATTAAAGTGATGACTAGGCTTACTCCAAACGACGAAATTTTTTAACTGCATGCACTACGATTTGTAGATACTGTAATTAAAAGTACTATCCATTTATAATTAAAAGCACTATCCGTTTGTTTTTTTTATCATAGCACTATCTGTACAATAAATTTATATACAAGGTACTAAATGTATATAAAAAAAAGTGTACCTAATAATTGTATATAATATAATTCTTTTTAACTTTATAGTGTAAATTATTTTACATACAAGGTACTAAATGTTCAACCTAAAAGGTATGCAGTGTACATATATAATGACGTTCCATTTTTTTGAAAGGTATAATTTTTTATATATATAATGGTGTACGTACTAAATGTATATACTAAATATATTGTGTCGATATGGAGTGCATGTGAGTGTGTGAGTGCATGTCTCATAAAAACCTACGTAAATTAAGATCATAGATGAAGAGAAATTGATAGGTTTAGAAATTATTTGAGATTTTCTTATGTGAAAGTGACATGACAATAATAAGCCATAAAAAACCGTAAAATTGAGTATGATGAATGGAGATGCTCTTAGTTGTTATTAATAATATGTAGGTACTCATTATTTTATGTATATTACATCTATCCCTGAATTATCTCTAAATTTTCCGTTTTCCTTTTCTAAAATAATCTTTTACTTCTCTTTTTGGCAAAAAAAAATTGTAGTTCACATTATTTCTTACATATTCAAACGCATTTCTCTATGCTTTGCACAACCCTCCACCAAACGATTCATATTTTCTTAATTCCATTGCAAAAACTCACTTTAGAAGATAGTTTAGGAACGATGAACTGGACAAGGTGTAGTGGAACTCGGTGAGGTTTTGTGTTGTGCTAACAAGACACCTTTGGATTGAGACAAAAAGGAGTAGTGTGATATTTAAGAAAATTGTGATTATGTAATAAATTGTGTTATATACTACGTACTATTTTCACTCTGTAAAATGTAAATAAAGTGAAAATAATTATAACCGCTGAATAATTACTAAATAAGGTACTACATCCGTTCTATTAACATTGAGATATGAGGAAGTGATATGATTACTCTGTATTAAAAAAGTGTGTTGACATTGAATTAGTGAAATAAGAACAAAACAAGAATGCTTTAAAATTACTCAAATTTTACTAAATTTAGTACTACGTATGAGAAAATCTTTGACATTATCTAGAATGAAAATATTGAAACAATTTATGTGAAAGAAAACACCCAAAAAGATGAAACAAAGATAGGGGGAGGAGTATATAACGTAACGCCCATAAGCTAGCAATGTTGTGTGTGCCTGGATCGGCTCTATTCATGGACCGTCATAATTACTCGATGCCGCTACTTGCCCTGCTTTTGCTTCTGTCTACCACCCCATGTATCGCTAAGAAGCGGCCGCCGTGCAATTTCCCGGCGATATTCAACTTTGGTGACTCGAATTCCGACACCGGCGGTCTGTCAGCAGCCTTTGGTCAGGCAGGACCGCCGCATGGACAGACGTATTTCCATCATCCTGCCGGAAGATACTGTGATGGCCGTTTGAAGATTGATTTTATAGGTAAATAAATAAATGCATTTACTCTTCTCATGTTTAACACGGAATATAATTAGTACTATATGTATCTCATTAATTTTCAATTTTATGGTTCAATTATATTGAGGATATGTTATTGAGGAAAATAGTTTCACAAAAAATTATAGAAATTACTCCAAATATGACTAAAACTATGGCAAAAATTCAAAATAGGATTTATTGTGTTTTTCTTTTCAAAATAGGATCATATTAGTCCTATTAGAAACATACCTATTTTTTCTTTCAAATCTTACCCTTCCTTTAAACATGAGTTAATTAAATATTTAATTAATAATAAATTCCAAAAAATTCAAAAAAATCGTAGAAAAATAGTTAAAAAGTTTATAAAATATTTATAAAATAATTTTTTTTTTTAATTTTTGTTTTAAAATTAATAAAAAATAGTAAAACTCCATAAAAAAATTTAAAAAATATGGATGCTTTTCCCACCGCCTGTACTACCTCCCTGCACCACCATCTCCGACCGGTGAAAAAGATGTCATTTTTGCTGAAAATGTCAAAAACATGCCATATTTCTCTTTGAGAATTCCAACATTTTCATTGTTTTCTACCAAAAATATGACATTCTTAATGAACTTGGTATTTTTTTCCCTAGTGACTGGAGGTGGTGGTGCAGAGGCGGCATTGAATTTTATTTTATTTTTTTGAGTTTTTTATTATTTTATTTTTTTTTTAATTTTTGAAAAAATATAAATAATTTTTTATTATCAAAATATTTTTATTAATTTTTTGGTATTTTTTATGAATTTTTATTATTTTTTATTATTTTATTATGAATTAAAACATTTCAATAGCTATAAGGGTATATTTGTCCAAGACACACATAATTAGTCCTATGAAAACATAGTTTATTTTTTGGTCCTATATGTGCAAAGTGAGTGACTTTTAGTCGTATTTGGAACTGATTCTGCTTCTGCTTCTTTTTTAAAGAAGAAGCAGCACCAGAATCACTTCTGCACTTTCACCCAAATACTGCAACTTCTTCTTATGCTCCCTGAAGGAGCAGAATCAGTTTTAAGAATCAGATCCAAACACCCGCATAATAAATTATTTTCTAAAGCAAACGGGGGAACCTTATTAATTATTAATCTTTTTGAGGGTGAAACTTTCACAATAGCAGCTTTAGTTCTTTATTTACTAACGGCTAAATAAAGATTTTAAGTTAATAACAACGAGTTTCACTTGATTTTGTTCTTTAATTATCAATGAAATAAGCGGGTAGAAAGAGAGAATTGTTCAATGAAATGGTAAAAGTGAATTTAAATTTAATTCCACCTACTAGAGCTAATCTACGAGAATAGAGTAATTAGGCGGCGGAAATGCAGATTTTTCTTATTCAGGAGGACGGATCCTCATTGGAGTATGTACATGAAGTATTTATAGACATAGAGTTACAGTAGCCTAAAGAGATAAAATAGGTACATTTAATAGGTCAAATGTTTTCGTTATTCCGCAGTTATTACTTATTACTCCTTTATGTTAACGTTTCTTCCGTTAAATCTCTGCCGCTTCCAGATACCAATGGTTGTGGGCTCCTCTCACGGGTCCGAGTGAACTTAGTCTTTTAATCCAGTATAATGAATTTCACATGAATGGCCCTTGATTGGGTCATGGTCATAGTCCATGGTACCATCAAATTTTGATTATTAATCGGATACATTTCAATATTTCATCTTTTAGGTCCCAGATTGATAAAATTCCTTGATTTGTATAAAAGTTTATTCGGGCAGATTAATAAATAAAAAATTCAAATAATCGTGAAGGAGTAGCTCAATTGAAAGAGAAACGCTAGGATACCCCATTTGTTGTACACACTATCTGTCCACGCAGACATAATAATCCATATATATATAACTTTATAGTTCCAAAAAAAAATGATTTTATATAGACAAATTGAAGAGACCTACCATTTTGAAAAAAAAGGCGACACTAATGAATTGGTCGCAGCAGACAAAGAAGAACCCATACAACCAAGCGTGGCCAATTGGGGCGGGACCCAGCGACATGAGCGTGGCCAATTGGGGCAGGACCCAGCGACATCACATGCGTCTAATATCAACTACACTCTATCTTGATCTAAAAGCCTCAACCATATTACGACTCAGTAACTATACCGTGGAACGTGTGAGCGCCATGTACTCATTGTATGTTATTTTCTCTTTTTTTAAAAATTGTAATAACTTTTTTATTTTTTATCCGATTTTTATAAAATTTATATCAACATTTTTTATTTTTCATGATCTTTCAAATGAGGCCAATATTGCCTATGTAATTTTAACATATTAACATTTGCGTTTAAAATATGTAACTTTACGTGTTAAAATATGTAATTCACGTTCAGTCAGGCCAAATGCAACTCGTGTGTATAAATATGTATCTCTACGTGTAACAATATGTAACTCGCGTTCAGACAGGTCAAATGCAACTCGTGTGTATAAATATGTAACTCGCGTATACAAATATGTAACTTTACGTGTAAAAATATGTAACTTTACGTGTAAATATATGTAAGTCGCGTTCAGGCATGTCAAATGCAACTCGTGTGTATAAATATGTAACCCGCGTGTACAAATATGTAACTTTACGTGTAAAAATATGTAACTTTACGTGTAAATATATGTAAGTCGCGTTAAGGCATGTCAAATGCAACTCGTGTGTATATATATGTAACTCGCTTATAAAAAGATGTAACTTGCTTATAAAAAGATGTAACTCGCTTATAAAAAGATGTAACTTGCTTATAAAAAGATGTAACCCGCTCATAAAAGATGTAACTCAATGTATTATCAAATGTAACTGAGGCCACTGATCCACTCCCAAACAGATTCGATCTTCTATTTCACAAACCTATCATCTCCCAAACAGATTCGATTTTCCTTATAATCCAATACTCATTAATATAATAGTTCGATAATTTCTTAAAATTACATAAGCAATATTGGTCTCATTTGAAAGATTATGAAAAATAAAAAATGTTGATATAAATTTTATAAAAATCGGATAAAAAAAAGTTATTATAATTTTTTAACAACAAAAGCAAAAAAAAGTAACCTCGGGTCCGGCCCGAGTCGGGCCTCGGTTCATTTTTTTTGGCTTTTCCTAATTAACCCCTAACCCTCCCCCCTCACCTCCAAACCACCCCAAACCACCTCAAATGGCCCATCATACCCAGCCCAACCCAAAAACTTAAAAAAAATTCAAAAAATAAATAAATAAATTGGCCCGGACCGGGCCCGAACCGGCTGGGCCAGTTCACTATTTAGCAGCTCGAGCCCGAACCGCCTACCTCACCGGGCCGGGTGGCCCGAACCGGGCACCAACTGGTTCACCGGGCCAGTCTGGGCCCGCACAGTAGTGGGCCGGTCCGGTTCCGAGCCGGTTGGCCCGGCCCAAGTCCACTCCTACGACCGCTGCAGGTTTCGAACCTTGGTCACTTGGTCCAAATTTCTCACCACTGAACCAACTGAGCTACCCGTGCGGGTGATTGTACGTCTTCCTATTGTGGCTGGCATGTGTCGGGCGTGAGCCCACTCTCCGGTGGGTGGGTGGCGCATGGAGTGGTGTCAGGTGACTGGTCGGACGTTGAAAAGTTTCAGCAGCTTGCTCCCTTAGACCGGCTAGACGAGCCAGATCCAATGGTGTGATCGGATTGAGGTTCTGAGCAAAACTTAAAGATAAATTTTCGCAGTTTGATTTTTTTTTTTTGAAAAAACAGTAAAATAGTGAGAGCTCAACTATGTTTTGATACCACTTGTTGGGAATTAAGTGATCATTTATGACCTAATATGTGGGAAAATACTTTTAATATTTTCAACAATGGATAGAATCGAAGAAACTTTACAAACTCTAACAAAAAATTCTTAGAAACACCTCATACTTTTTTTTACTCTAGGGGGTCTGGGGGAGGGGGAGGGGGCCCTAGAGTAATTAGAGCTGAAACTCACTCCATTGAGTTTCAAACCTTTATGTGTCTAGCGTGTTTCGAACTCGAGACCTTCCAATAGTCACGATAACTTCGCAACCAGCTGGGTTAAAATTCTTGGTTGTGTTTGTGATGACTAGCAATAGAAGAGCTAGCTAGGGTGATAAGGCTCTATATTTAGAGGCCAATCTCAAGTGATACAAGTTTAGGGAAGACTTCATTTATCAATAATTATTACTAACTTGTGCTTCGTATTTTTCATCACTTCTATGAACATATATTCCCTCCGTCCCAAAAACAACTTCTCATTTTCCTTAAATTGATGTCCCAAAATTAACTTCACACTTTTTCTCACTTCCTTATTTGGTAAATCATATACATCAAAACAGTGTCACACAGTGACAAACAATGCTAAACAATGTTCAAACAGTGTCAAAACAGTAAAATTTACCCCCAGTAAGTTTATTTCCTTAATATGTGTGGAAAACGAAGTGTGAAGTTGTTTTTGGGACGAAGAGAGTATAATTTTAAAAAATTAGCAGTTATGAATGCGAAGTATTCAGTTCTTAAAATGTGTATTGGCATTCTTCATCTAAACGTGCTAAAATGACCATACGTGCTCGCGGAGTCGCGGTTGATGTGTATTGGCATTCTTCATCTAAACGTACTAAAATGACCAAAGAACACATTGTAAACTTAATGTTTTAGCCATCTTTTCTTTATACAATGCATGTGATTCGTATAATATATCCATGATCTATCATGTATAGCATTTGTGTAGCTACTTGAATAAAAAATGTAGGCATGTCATTGTTTTGCATCTCTTAACACTTGCAGAACTGAAATGTATTCTCAAAGATATGATATTTTTTTAACTTTTCAGAATGTCAGGTATTCGTTTTTATCAAGTTTTATTACTATTATTTGTTTCATTTTCATATTTTGATAATCGTTTTCAGCTTCTCTCCTCCTATTTGTACCCTACCCTGCTACGTACTTTTCTTAATTTCTCTATAATACCTACAAGTAAAAGGGAGGCGGAGGGAATATGTCCTTAGGCACTTGGCATGTGTGATTCAAATGGTAATATTCATAATTCATATTAGAAAAGTGAATATGAATGAATAACCAAGAGAAAGTGGGTGCTCTAAGTTTAAGACAGAGGAGCTGAATATAGATGGAGTGAATGGAAAGAGAAATATAATGTTCCAAATTTATAGTAGCTGGTATTACAATAACAAGCCATACGATGGAACAACTTAATTAAATAATTATTAGAGTACTTGGTATTATAAATATATGGTGGGAGTGATTAACTTAGCTTGTATTTGGTTGGATGTGATTATTAATTATTACGTGCAGCTGAGAGGTTAGGGATACCATATCTAAGTGCATTTCTGGACGCACTGGGGTCGAACTTCACGCACGGGGCCAACTTCGCGACGGCAGGTTCGACCATCCGACCTCAAAACACAACCCTCCATCAAAGCGGTTTCAGCCCTTTCTCCTTGAACGTGCAGTTGAATCAGTTCAGTGACTTCCATCGCCGCTGGCCTCAGACCGTTAAACTCCACAACAACAGCGCCGTGGCCGATGTATTCTCCAGAGCTCTATACACATTCGATATCGGGCAGAATGATTTAACGGCGGGCTACTTCCTGAACATGTCAACGGATCAAGTAAGAGATTATGTTCCTGATGTAGTGGATCAGTTTTCGTCCGTGGTGAAGAGTGTGTATGATGATCAAGGGGGGAGACACTTCTGGATACACAATACGGGTCCGGTGGGGTGCCTTCCGTATGTGTTGGTAAGAGCGGAGGCGGGGGCGGAGGTCGACCAGTGGGGATGCGCGGCTGCTTTCAACGAGGTGGCAAAGTACTTCAACACCAGGCTGTGGCATGCCGTGGTCCAGCTGAGGAAGGATCTCCCGCTGGCTACCCTCACCTATGTTGATGTTTATTCTGTCATGTATCACCTCATCACTCATCCCACCCAACACGGCTTTGTGCATCCACTGGAGGCTTGTTGTGGGGGCAGGGGGATTCATAATTACAAGAGGGAAATAGGATGCGGAGGGAAGATGAGGTTAGCCGATGGAAGACAAGTGTTGGTGGGAAAAGCATGCGCAGACGCATCAAAGAGGATCAACTGGGACGGCGTGCATTACACAGAGGCTGCTAACAACTGGGTTTTCCACAAAATCGTTGACGGAGCCTATTCCCATCCTCCCACCCCCCTCACAATGGCATGCCACACCCATTAGCATAATCGATCATTACTTCTTTTCGCATCTAAATCGCAACTTTAGTTTCGGACCCTCAAAGTATTACAATCATATTATCGAATCACAAGCTGTCCTTTACATGATCCATCAAACTTTTATTTTATTTAATTGTATTGATTCATTTGTATACTCAAGTCTATATACTTTTGATGTGTTTAATTGTATTCAACCGTGCAAGAGATTTATGCAGAGGAAAGGGAAATGTGCAGAACCACAAATTATACTTCTTCCGTCCCTTAAAACTTTGCCAAATTTCCTTTTTTTGATGACCCACTAACTTTGACACCTTCCCTTTTAAGTAAAGAATTTGTGGTTCCAGTTAATTCTCTCTCCTCTGCACAAACCTCAACCACACAGTTTTTACTTTATTAATCCCCGTACCGGTCAAACTTGGCAAAGTTTTAAGGGACGAAGGTAGTATGCTTTAATAGGAAAGTGACAAAGTTTTTTGGGAAAACCGGAAAAGGAAAGTTGGCAAAGACCAATGAAACGGAGTGAGTACTATCTCCGTCCTGAAAAGCAGTTCCTACTTTCCTTTTATGGATGTCCCAAACAAATGTTCTCATTTCTATAAAAAGAAGCCATTTTTAATCAAAAAGTCACAATTACTCTTACTTTTTATCCACTTTTAGCTTGATTTGACATAAAGTAAGGGTAGACGTGTTTTTTGTTGTACTTTCTCTCTTACTTCTAGTATGAAGGATAACTGCCTGCTTTTCTCCGGCTACGGCTCAACAAGGGGGGGAAGTATCCCCTCAACAACCTAGGGGTGTCGTGCCGGCTGGGTCCCAGCGCTCCCACAACTCCAGAATAAACCCAAGGATCCCTATGGCGAATCGAATAGGTGAGCAGTGAGTCTCTGTCCATGAGAGACTCTCCTCCAGGCCCGAGCGCAGTAAGGATGCCTCCTCGGCCGATGTTTCGTCCCGTCGTTGTGGCAGGCGTGGGGGTGATCTCCGGGACGAGATCAACACGAATAGGTTGGCTCGGAGAGATCGCCAATCCCCATTGCCTGTCCTGGCAGATCATGGCGATGACGACCTCAGGAGGAGGCTAGACGAGCTCAGAAGAGAGATGGAGGGGAGAGTCGGTCTCAACTATGGTGTGAAGATCCCCGAACCTTTCACACGTCAGATTATGGACGCGCCACTACCACAAGGGTACCGGCCATGCAACATTGAAACCTACCAAGGAAGAACCGACCCCCAACACCATGTGTCCAAGTATGTAGCTTACATGGTCATGATGGGATATGATGATGCCATCAAGTGTAGAGGCCTCTCAGTGACTTTGGACTGACCCGCCCGGGAGTGGTACGATTCCCCTACCAGACAGGGGAATAAGAAAGGGAAAAAGACTCTAATAGGACTAAAACATAGGCTTTGTATGCGGATAAGACCTCTAAGTTTTTAAACCCTAAATAAGACCTATTTTTGACTGAACGGACAAAAATAACCCCAATTCCTAAATTGCAATCGCGGATTTAAAAGAAAGAGGCGGTAGGGGAGACCAGATCCCGACGAACAAAGGCACCAACAGCTCGCTTTGACCTCCACCTCCGTACAGCAGCGTCGTTCATTGCTCGAAGCTGGACTCCCTCCGCCTGGAACGCGGCACCGTCGCCCGTCGCCGGCTGCCAACCGGTGTTCACTCCTCTGCGCGGTAAGTAGTAGCTCAGGCCTCAACATCCGTCGACGAGACTTGGAAGATTTTCCAGCGGAGAATCCTTGATTTCTGCCATTAATGGAGGTTTGAAGGTCAGGACAAATACATTTAGGGGCGCGGACGATCTCCCATCGGAAGCTGGCTTGTATGCCCATCCTCGCTCCGCTGCGACCCCCATCTCCACCTGCCTTTTCTAAAAAGATATCCGTATGGTCCAAGCAAATTTGACCTTTCATGATTTGGCCACTATCTTACAGAATATCTAAAAATGTGAAAAAAATTGACAATAACAGTACCAATGTCATAATGTAAAAACCAATGGCGAATAAAATTACTATTAAAGAATCTGCTTATTGTATCTTTTATCGAGAGGACAGTACAACACATCCAGATGATGGTGTCAAACTGGCCTTATTGTATATTTTATCGAATCTGCTTCAAGGGAATCAGTCATCCATTACAATGTTATGATAGTCATTGGCTATTTCAACATTGATAATGTTATTAATAAAATGTTTTTGTTAGTTGCATTGACATTGTCATATTACAATGTCATTTTTATAGCATTGACAGTTTCATTCTTTGATATTATAATAATTTTATGACATTTTGATAGTTTCCAACATTGATTCTTTTAAAACAATATGACATAGTCACATATCTCAATGGCATTATCGAAAACAATGTTACTTCTCGACAATGTCATCACAATGTTGTTTTTGCAGCATTGAAATTGACATTGTCATTATCACAATTTCATTTTTTAAATCTTTGACATTGTCATTTTTGCAATGTCATTTTGTACAAGTGTTGATGTTGACATTGTAATTGTCATTATTTGACATTGTTTCATTTTTCCTGATATTATAATATATTATAATACATTATTACATTTAAAACGTCAAAATGATAAAAAATGTCACAATTTCGTATAGTAATGGTGTCAATGTTATAAAAATGACATTAAAATAACGACAATGTCAATGACAATGTCATTAGAATGTCAATGACAATGTCATTAGAATGTCAATGGCAATGCCATCAGAATGTTAATGACAATATCATAAGAATGTCAATCATCATTATGAAAATGAAATTGTTAAAACTAATGACATTTTTATTTTCAGCAGGTGCAACTTTTGCAAGACAAAGCCAATTCACATTCATCACTTTACACTTTATTTGCAAGACAAAGCCAATTTCGTATAGTAATGGTGTCAATGTTATAAAAATGACATTAAAATGACGACAATGTCAATGACAATGTTATCAGAATGTCAATGACAATGCCATCAGAATGTCAATGACAATGTCATAAGAATGTCAATCATCATTATGAAAATGACATTGTTAAAACTAATGACATTTTAAGCATTGCTTTTTAAGCCCTTCCTCTCATGTCGAATTTTTATAATGTTAACTTTAATATTGATGTATAAGCTACCGAATGACTGCCATTGGATGAATGGCAATTAAAAGAGATCATATGAATGTAATGTAACTATGTTAGTAGCTGCTAATATGAGTTTCATGATAGGGTTGTAACTATGTTAGTAGCTACTGTTTTTTCATTGTAGAAATAAAAAACCAGGGACATTCTTTAAAATTTAAAGTCATTGTTAGAAAATCAATATCATTGCTTAAAAATCAATGGCATTATATGACAATGTAATACATGTCATTGTTTAAAAATCAGTGTCATTATATTACAATTCTGAAAAGGAAATTAGGAAATGCTCCTTAGAAAAAAACATTACTAGGCAAAACGAAAAGGAGAAAAGTAAAAAACAAAACATTATGCAGCCAAACAAAATCAAGATGAATACGGATCCGCCAAACAAAAACAAGAAGAAAACAAATCTGTCAAACAAAACCAAGAAGAAACGGATCTGCCAAACAAAATCAAGTAGAAGACAAAGAAAAAGAATTGGAAAAGAAGAGGAGAAAAGAAAGAGAGGAGGAGAGGAGGAAAAGGAGCGGATCTGCAAGATCTTTTCCGGGGCCTCCCACCAAACCGCTGCACCGCCGGACCACTAGACGGCCGCATCGCCGGACCGCCAGACTATCGTACCGCTGCAACGCCAGATCTTTTCGATCTGTCTTGCCACATCTACAACGCCACAATAGCTCAACTCCTCCATTAATTTGTACGTCGCTGGACCTTGAAGGCTTGAAGCTGCCCTGCTTAGTTATGGATGAAGGAGAGAGAGGGTTTGGTGAGGTCGTTGGGAAGAAATAAGGTTTGGTGTGAGAGGAAAACTTAGCATAGAAAACAGGGGCAATTTTGGAAACATGGAAAATTTTAATCCTATTTAGGAGTTAAAAAAGTCAAGGTCTTATTTAATTACATACGGAAACTTAAACTCCTATTTAGCACCATTTCTCAATAAGAAACTTTCGGGAATTAGCACATGCGTTTGTGTCACGTTTTGCCACCTCTAAGGGCTCCAAGAAGAACGTTTCTTACCTCTTGGGAATCAAGCAGGGCTCCTAGGAGACCCTGGTTGACTTTCTGACCCGCTGGAGGGATGAGTCGATTAAAGTGGAGGATGTGGATGACAAATCTGTTGTAGCTATCTTGACAAATGCCCTGAAGTCGGGTGAGTTGTACAAGGACTTCATATGTAATCCCCCGACCTCACACGAGGAGGCCTTCCTGCGCGCCAGCGCACAAGCTGAGGTAGAGGAAGCCGAGAAACGAAAAAGGGATGAAGAAACCGGGAGGCCTCAAGACGGTGAGGAGAAGAAGAAGGATTTGGAGAAAGGAACCCATGACCAGGATAAGGAGAGCGGTTTCAAGAAGAAGAAAGGCTGGAGTAAGGGTAAATCAAGTGTCCCGGAAGGCCCATTATCTAGTCAGCCTGAATTCCCGGTTAACGCGGTCTTGGATTACGCAACAAAGCAGGGATTGATCACGGTCCCTGAGGGTTGTAACATCATCAACGGTCAACCCTCCAAGGGTAAGTATTGCAAAATTCACAAAAGTGAGACTCATGAGACCGACGAATGTTACATGTTGAAGAAATATGTAAAGAAGCTCGCCCGCAAAGGACAACTGGACAGGTTTGTGTAGGAAAGCCTTCAAGAGCAACACCCGCCAAGGAAAAACACTTGGAACAGGGCAAAAGACGAGCCGGACTCTGCCTCCAAAAAGAGAGAAGTCGGAGCCCAGTTCGAAGAAGATGAGGAAGGTGAGGATTAAGGGCGACAGAAGCGCACGCATATCCACCAGATTTATGGCGGACCTGTCGGGGGGACTCTGCAGGAGAGAGGAAGAAATGGAATTGACGGATGTTCGTTGGGGAGATTAATTGTCTCCCTGCGGAGAAAGAGCCGAAGCGGGAATCCATCACCTTTACAGACGATGATCTCCCCCGTGTCCCCCACCTCACAGGGATGCTTTGGTGGTTAAGATGGAGGTTATGGACGCAATTGTCCATAGAGTTCTCGTGGACAGCGGAAGTTCAGTCAACATACTACATATGGATACCCTTGTGGAGATTGGGTTCCAGAAGGGAGCCCTCAGACCGGTAAGAACTCCTCTTTCAGGCTTCACCGGAGACACGATCGAACCGGAGGGGGTAATCACCCTTAAAATTCAGCTCGAGTCGGGACCGTGCATCAAGTAGATCGAAACAGATTTCGTTGTCGTTCAACTACCCAGTGTTCACAATGTCATTCTGGGCCGACCTCTGTTGGAAGACTTGAGAGCCATTATCTCCCAGGCCCATCTGTGCATTAAGTTTCACATGCCGACCGAGATAGGCATAGTGAAGGGAGATGAGAGGATGTCCAGAAGTTGTTATGTAAGTGCCTACAAAGCTCATGGAGGGCATGATATGGGGATCAATGCTATCGAACACAGTTCATCAGAGTATGAGGATTGGAAAGGGCCTTGTAAGAACGAAGGAATTGTTGGGTCCTAGGCCTACAAGGTCGGGAACCCCTAAAAGAAAACTGGTAGAAAGGGTGTGGGATTATGCGCACTTCTTGAAATCCTACTAGAAAGTATGTAATTTCCTTTCATTTCGAATTTTAATAAAGTTTCGTTTTCATTCACAAATGTCCTTTATGCATGACTTGCGAAGGTTTTTTAACCGGGCAAAAGAAAAAGGTAGGCTATGCCTAATTGGTACTCGCAAAAGACAAAGTATAAATTCCAGTCTTTCTAAAAAGCAAGAGCAGGAATAAAACAACCTTTCTCAAGGTTAAACAGCCTTACAAACAAAGTCAAATTTCCTCAAACAGGAAAAGACAACCTTTGTCAAGGTTAAGACTGATTTTACAAGGTTAAAGATGAAATGGAAGGAATTAACTTTGCACCGGAGAGGCTCACAAGCCTCTCCAATTAAGAGGCCACTTGCTTAGGTCAAAGCAACCTAAAAGGAAGCCCACCCGACCTGGCTCAATTACTAAGAGCCTAAGGGTTTGAAATTGGTAATGTCATCCTTAACAAAGAAAAGACGACCTTGACCGGAAATTCAAGGCAAATACATGCAAAGGACAGAAGTGCTTGAGAACGAAAATCGGGAAGGCCTAAGAGCCATCCATCGATTTCGCAGAGGGCAAAGGACCCAAGGGAAGAGGTCAGCTCGGATAGGGCCGGAAGCCGCAAGCAAGGGTTAAGGTATCAAAAAAATCAAGTTAATTGGACAAGATGGTCAGAAGGTGGTAATGTATATGTATATGCAGAATTAAAATGGAATGTAAGGATGTTTGGATTACAAACCACTCCAGTGGTGGAAAACAACTGCAGGCGCGCAGGCGCGCAGGCCTGGGAAAGATGTTCATAGAAGTGTTCTAAAAGTCAGATCAATTATCAGATTGGGCAGGGGGGTGTTCAGAGATTGGAACTACCAGGGCTGGGCTCTCCTCAGCAGCCTCCGGATTCTCCATCGGCTCTGGGAGTCCCCAGGCCTGGGCGGAGAAGGAGGGGTCTCTTTTCCGGAGGAGATCATATAGGGACTTCTGCATCCCGTATTGTCCCAGCTGAAAGCACATGGCCCCCTCCTCATTCAGCCTGGCCTCGCCCTCGAGAGTCTGAAGCCAGTCTTGGGCTATCTGTGTCCTACGGCTCAGGATGGCCTGCTCCACTTCAGCCAGGAAGTCTGCACTTTCTCGGAAGGCCTGAACAGCAGCTGGACCGGCCTCCTCGGCTCTCTTTCTTAGCTCCCCCTCCATGATCCGATGTGCGGCCTCCACGTCTTCAAGCCTCTTCTGCAGTGAACCAGCCTCCTTCACCGTTGTCACGCATCCCATCTCCACCGCTGCCAGGCTTTGTTCCAGGGCGGCCACCTGGTTCCTCAGATAGGCAACCAGGCCCTGGGAATCGTTGTGTCCCTCATCAAACCGGCAGAAGCCAGAGGATGCGAGGATAAAGGCCTGAAAATGGAGGAATTTTACAAGAAGGGGATTACACTTCCCATCCTAAATGGAGCATTCGCTACAGAAGATTCAGATAAAGGTACATACCTTAGAGATGGCATGGACAGCCCACCGAACTGCGGTCCGGGGAGATAAGCCATTTACCTCCTCAACATCATCTGGGGGTGATATCTAAGCCCAAGGACACTGGGTTCGCAGTGTGACGAAACAGAGAGGCGGAACCCGACTTCATGGAGAGGCGGACGATATGGATAGGTGTCAGGGCCCTCCCCTGATTGTCACCTTCCTGAGACTGGGCGTCTGAGTCAGAATCGACGTCAACTACATCCTCGGTAGACTTCAAGGCATCCTTTCCTTTCTTCTTGGGCCCGGAGACGGGCGGAGTGCTAGCCTCTTCCTAACCCCCTTGTTAGTGGGGGGCTGAAGGTTAACGGCCAGCGTATTCAGAGTCCCGGCACTGTCTCTGGGGATGGATCCCCCTGACCTTGATGAGGCGGACCCAACAGTTCCCTGGATTTGGATCTTCCTCAGGGGAACCAAGGAACTGGGGGTGGCACCAACCTTGGCAGCAAGCCGTTCCAACCGAGAGGCCATCTTATCGCCCGCTGCATCAAGAAAAAGAGAGTATTAATGTGACAGGGCGAGCAATAAAGTAAACAAGGTGCCAAATCGGGTGTAATCAACCTGGAAAATATGAAAGCATCACTACTCCATCCTCACCTACATAATGCCCCATCAGGAAGGGTGCCCCATCAACAATCATTTTGGCAGCATCAGCGTTCCCCTCCGACAAGAAAGGCATTACCCATTTCCGGATTAATTCCCCCCATTTATTTTCAAACTGGAGTTTACCATTCGTAGGAGTAACCCAAATCCATTTGTGCCTCCAACCCTTGAAGGAATCGGGGTAGGATTTAGCTTCCAACAAATGGTGGTCAACCCGTTGAGAAATTGAAAGATAACCCAGGGATTCACAAGCGCCATGTCTCATGGAATGGAAAAAATGAAGGAAAAGATCGAGGACGGGGTGAATTCGCAGGTGAGTGCACCGGGCGATGAACCTCGCGATGAACATGTGAGTGGTTGGGGAGAACTGATCCGGAATCATAACATAATAATTCATGACGTTCAGGTGGGCATTATGCAACAGAAAGTGAAGGCCTACTTACAAACTGGCTAAATGGACCCCAAAATGAAAAAGGGAAGGAGGATCTACAATGTTCTGTCTGAGAGAGGGGCGGGAGCAAACGACGCTAGGGCCCGCAAGGTCCACCGCCTCACCAAACTTGGCATCGGAAAGAACCGCGGTCGAGGCTTGTCGGGCGTGTTCGCAAGAGAGGAAGAAATGGGTTTCTTTCCCATCTGGGTCCACCAGAATTCGAGGCTGACTCAGTATAGCCCCTTCATCAGGGAACACATGGTGCATTGGAACAGAACTTGCAGAAGACATCGGTGGGACTAACCTGATGCAAGTGAAGACGGAGGAAGGAGTTTCGTGGCTTAGGTTTCCTAACCAAGAAGACGAAGGCCCAAATAAAATGAGATGGCAAAAGAGCTTTGGAGAGGACAGTAGGCATTTAAATAGTCAATAAATTAGGGCTAGGGGATCGCTTGGAATTCGCAATCGTAGCACTCGAGTACTGAATGCAGAGAGGTGGATTGGGAGTTGTGCTGGGATGAGGGCTCATATCAGACACGTATTGCCCGCATTTAATGCAAAGTGGCACTACAGCCCACCCAAGAGGATTTGAAATTTGAAACTGGTTGAACCGCTCGACTTACTCTCCTAAAATCAGCCCTGCTGATTTAGAGAGTGGAGGGCTCGTGATGGTACCATGGGTCCTGACCATGGCTCAGTTACATAGTCCGACCCATAACGGGGTTAGCCTATGGATGGGATCAAGCCCTAAAGCGGGTTTATATTAATGAAGGTGCCAAGCCCAATTAGGGATTAGGCCCATAATAGGAATCTGCAGCCAGGTCGGGCTGGACAACAGACCTCAAGCCTAGGTAGAGTTCTAACGAGGTTAGGATGCTCCTAGGGTTTACGTGGCAGGATATTATTTGAGCATAGCTATTCAACAGCAGGTCAGACTCAACGAGAGATGTAAGCTCGAAGGAGACGATCATTGGATAACGATCTAGATGCTACAGGAGTTCTATTCGAAATAATATATGTTCCATGATTAATAGCATTTAAAGCAGTGGTTTCCTTCTAGGACACCAATTCTTGTAACCTATAAATAATTCATGTAACTCTCCCAGAAGGGGATCGAAAATCATTCTCTCAAATAAGAATTACATTGCTTTACGCCATTATATTTCAATATCTCGTTGAATTTAGCTCTCATAGTTGGATTAAACTCCATCAGAGTGTTATAGGTAATATTTTAAATTGTAATAAACCTTTTGTTAAAGCTAAATTTGTTGTATTCAACTTAATTGGTAAAAAGAGTTCATCAAAATGACTGAATTGATTTGAATATGATGATTATTTCCAATGAGTAAAATATGTATAATTGTAAAAGGAGATGATTCAAAAATAAAGGGCAACAATCGCTCTATTAACTAAGGGTAGAAAATAGTGAAGTATCAAATTAAAAATTTATGGACCCTTACTAAATAATGTAGTTCAAATAGCCCGTTTGATGACTATGTTTTTCGCCTTTTCGGCATATCATGCTTATCAACCAACTTTTTAACCAAACACATAATTTTTGATTTGCGCGCAAAATTGCGTAATAATAACAAAAAGTAAGATTGGAGTTACTTTTCTGGCCATATTCGAAATTACTGTAGATGGCTATTTTAGCTATTTTTCTTTATTTTATTAATTTTATTAATAAAATATATTTTAAATATAATTTTTCATAAGTCAGCAGAAGCAGTCGATACGGTCACTTCAACCATAACTTCATAAATTTCAGAAAAATTAGCCGATTCAACCGATTTCAGTGTTACCAAACGGGCTCTTAATTTATATATTTTATCTAAGATTTTTTTAATAGTGATTGTGTTAGTATATTTTAACGATGATTAACAGATCAATCATATTACTAATGTTGTTTACAAAGAAGTATTTCACAATTTGTGGTTTCACTATGAACACTTATTATTTTACTTGCCACTTTGTACTTTCAAATGTTATATCTCTTTTATAATTTTTACATTTTTCCTTCTTCGACAATGTTTTAATCTCTCTTAAATTACTAATGTGTGATTAAGAACTCTATTATAATAAAGCATAAATAATTGAACTTAGAATAAAGTGATAAGTAATAAAATAAGTGGATGCACGGGTGAAAATCTAGTTTAATTGATAACTAGAGTTCATCGAAATGACTGAATTGATTTGAATATGATGATTATTTCCAAAGAGTAAAATATGTATAATTGTAAAAGGAGATGATTCAAAAATAAAGGCCAACAATCGCTCTATTAACTAAGGGTAGAAAATAGTGAAGTATCAAATTAAAAATTTATGGACCCTTACTGAATAATGTAGTTCAAATAGCCCGTTTGACGACTATGTTTTTCGGCGTATCATGCTTATCAACCAACTTTTTAACCAAACATGTAATTTTTGATTTGCGTGCAAAATTGCGTAATAATAAGAAAAAGTAAGATTGAGGTTACTTTTCTGGCCATATTCGAAATTACCGTAGATGGCTATTTTAGCTATTTTTCATATAAATTTTTCTTTATTTTATTAATTTTATTAATAAAATATACTACCTCTGTCCCGCAAAGAAGTTCCTACTTTACTTTTATGGATGTCCCAAAAAGAAGTTCTCATTTCTATAAAAGGAAACCACTTTTAACCAAAAAGTCACAACTACCCTTACTTTTTACCCACTTTTTGTTTGATTTGACATAAAGTAAGGGTATACTTGGAAAGTCAAAACAAAACTCTACCTTACATAAATATCTGTGTAGATCAAACTAGAAACTTCTTTATGGGACGGAGGGAGTATTTTAAATATACTCCCTCCGTCCCCTTTTAAATGTCCCGGAAGAGGGTGGCACGGGTTTTAAGAAAAGTAGGTTTGTGTGGTTGATATTAATAGATAAAGTAAGAATAAAGTAAGAATAAAGTAAGAATGATTTTGAGCCACACAAACTTTACCAAATAAGGTATGGGACAATTAAATAGGGACATCCTAATATGGTAAAATGGGACATTTAAAAGGGGACGGAGGGAGTAATTTTTTAATAAATCAGCAGAAGGAGCCGATACAACCACTTCTGCCATAACTTCATAAATTTCAGGAAAATTAGCCGATTCAACCGATTTCAGTGTTACCAAACGGGCTCTTAATTTATATATTTTATCTAAGATTTTTTTAATAGTGATTGTGTTAGTATATTTTAACGATGATTAACAGATCAATCATACTACTAATGTTGTTTACAAAGAAGTATTTCACAATTTGTAGTTTCACTATGAACACTTATTATTTTACTTACCACTTTGTACTTTCAAATGTTACATCTCTTTTATAATTTTTACATTTTTCCTTCCTCGGCAATGTTTTAATCTCTCTTAAATTACTAATGTGTGATTAAGATCTCTATTATAATAACGCATAAATAATTGAACTTAGAATAAAGTGGTAAGTAATAAAATAAGTGGATGCACGGGTGAAAATCTAGTTATAAAAATTCCAAACTAATACGATAGTACTATATAGTTTACTACTCTCGTCGTCAAACAATCAAGCACACTCCATACATAAGGATGACACCCCATCCTTGAGGGCCCCCAACCCCGACCGGACGGTACGTTGGGAGGAAGCACACTCCATACATGATACCAACAGCCGACATCAATTTTTTTAAAGTTTAAACTCCTTTCTCTCCTTCACATTGCCAATTGCTCCTTTTTCCCAGGCTTTTCCGCTATGACATTTTGGATTAAGCCTCTTGTTCTGATTTCACTCTCAAATTTGGAAAGCTCAAGTTTATGTGTATCCTTAGTGTATAGTGTATACTACGTATGATTTATTCAGATAGAATACACCAACCTGGGTTGGTGATGTGGTTCACTTGATTGGTCACCCACCACTAAATATTTCCTTTGTGAGATGTCTTGCTCCCCATGAATCTCATTACATTCTCATGTGGTGGGATGAGTAGTCTTGTAGTGTAGGTGATGCGAGTCTTATTGAATTTATCCGATGTAATGAGTATCAACAAAAGCTATATGGGATCATATTCGGATTTACCTATCTAGAGGATTTGGGGTTGATATGAAAGCAAAAGCCCCCACACACCTAGTTTATAAAAAAAACATTTCGAGTCTACTATTTATCTCACATATATGCTTTCTCGGTCATTTCAATCTTCTCTATTTCATGGCTAAACCAAAGAGATAATTACAGATTCAGCTCGGCAGTGCACACATTTTGAACAAGAATTCAAAATGATGAAGAAAAGTCACTGCACCTCACAATGTCATTCCCAAAGTGGTACAAATTGAACTCCGTATCTAGTAAGACATCTCCTAGATAAGTAAGCTTTTCGATTCTATTCTGTTGACCCATGCTTAAGGTTTTTCGATTCTATTCCGTTAACCCGTGTTTTGAGTAGCTTTTTTAATTCTATTCCATTGACCCTTACTTTCATTCCTGTATAGCATCAAGCTGACAGCTATGACCCATGTCCTTCATATTAGTGAATAAATTTTCCAGCATTTCATCTATCACATTGCATTCTGGATGCCTGCGATCTCTTGAAACAAAACATGTATAACCAGAAATATCAATCCAACTGCAACCAACTTCTTTTAATATCCCCTTCTCATGCAGTCCTCCTCTCACACCATTCACGAAGTTCCAATTTCCTTCCTCCGCGTACATATTTGAAATCAGAACATGATAACCCGTCATCCTGCCCCCACCATCCTTGAATTCATATAACTTGTTAGAAACGATCTTTCCTAATTCAAAGTTTCTGTGGATTTTGCAGGCAGCAAGAAGGGATCCCCACATTCCAAATGTAGTCTTTTCTTCGCCAAGCCCCTGAAGGAACTTGTACGCTTCAACTACCCTCCCAACCCTTCCTAGCAAGTCCACAACACAAGCGTAGTGCTCAAGAGAGGGATCAATTCCATATTCTTTCTCCATTAATTCAAATATTTGAAGGCCTTCATCAACCAACCCAGAATAACTGCAGGCAGACAAGATTGCTACGAATGTAATTGCATCTGGTGTGACACTTTGGACCGGAAGAGAATAGAAAAGTTTTAAAGCTTTCTCCCCCATCCCATGTTGACCGTAGCCTAAAATCATATTAGTGTATGTTACAGAGTTCTTCTCTCGTGAGTTCAGAAAAACACTTTCGGCATAGAAAACAGCACCTGATTTAGCATACATGTCTACTAATGCAGAATTCACAAAAACGTTTATGTCCAAAAAGTTGCGAACAGCAAAACCATGGATCTGCTTACCTGCTGTTATACCCCCTAATTGACTACATGCAGGGAGAATTGATGCTAAGGTCACTGCATTTGGCTCCTTTCTCTGCTTAATCATCTCCCTGAAGCTGAGAAATGCCTGCTCAATTAACCCATTCTGTGTGTTACCAGCTATCATAGCATTCCAAGTCACCTGATCTCTATTTTTTGGTAAGTTTGAGTCAAATACTGATTTTGCTTCCTTCATCATGCCAGTCTTAGCATACATATCTATTAGGTAGCTCTCCATCCCTTCAGATTGAATACTATGTCTCAGAAGATAAGCATGTGTCTGCTTACCGATCTCCTTGTCCCTCAAATTTGAAGCTGCAGAAAGTAAAGCGGTAACTGTGATGACATCAATAGCAAATCCTTGTTGTAGCATATCATATAAGAGCATCAAACCTTCATCATCATTCCCATTCTGCACAAAACAAGAGACCATTGTGTTCCAGGAAACAACATCTCTTCCCTCCATTTCATTAAAGAGTTTAAACGAATCGCCAATACAGTTACACTTTGAATATGTGGCGATGATGGAGTTTTGTAGAACAACGCGTGAAACTAGAGAGCTCTTGACCAAATATGAATGTAGCTGCTCAGTGAACTTCAAATAGCGAAGCTGTGAAGCTGCGTTTAGTGTTAAAAGAAAAGTTACGTCATCAAAGAAAGACGCATTTTCAGCCTCCATAGCTTCAAGAAAGACATCTAATGCTTCTAGAGGACAATTGCTTTGAGCATACCCGCTAATCATGGAGTTTAATGTCTCTACGTTTCTGTCCAAACTAGAGTCATATATACTCCTTGCTATGTCAAGGCATCCAAGCTCAGCATACATTAAAATAGCTGCACTCACGATGAACATATTATTTACAAATTCAGTACCCGATTTTACAAGAATCCCATATAGAATATCCGCAAACCTAGTGTCACCCATTGTAGAAACAGAAGGGAAAATGTTTACAAAACTGATGACAGAGGGTTTGATGCCCATTTTAAGCATCAAAACGAAATTTCTTACTGCTTCTAGGAAACTCTCTCTTTTCATATACCAGGAAAACATAGTATTCCAGGAAACCACGCTCCTGTGACGCATTGTATTAAACACCCTTTCCACCAAAACATGATCACTGTCATTTGCTGAGCTCAGACATGTTACATACATGTTCAAGAGAGAATTGTATAGGATCTTGCTAGGGTAAATACCTGAACGAATGATATGGGCGTGTACGGATTTACCTATCAAAAGCTGCCTCAGATCGGCGCAGGCTTTGAGAGTGGAAGAAAAAGTGTATGAATCACAAGTGGGTGACAACCCCGAATGTTTCATGCGGGAGTAAAACAGGATAGCTTCACTGGGCAAGTCGTTACAGATGAACCCAATGATAATTGTGTTCCAGAGAACTGTAGTTGGTTTAGGAATTGCGTCGAACAGCTCGCGGGAGAGAGTGAGCTGGCCTTCGCGGCAGAGCTGGCTGAGACGATACCGGATTGTTTTGGCTTTCGGAGGAGACTTGAGCTGTTTGCAGGATTTCGTAGGAAGCGCAGAGGATGGCAGTGAAGGTGAGGAAGGTGAGAAGTCATGGCGGTGGTGGGTGAAGGTGGCGGTGGAGAAGGGGAGGGGGACAGCTGAAGATGAAGGGGGCGACATGCACAGCCGCATTTTGGATTGCGCAAAGGGGCAAAAACCCCGTTGAAGAAGTTGTGAGCAAAGGTTACCTATGCCCTTTTGAACTTTTTTTGGGCAAAAACCATTAAAGAGATAATTCCCTAAATAAAATTAAAAGAAAGTGTAATTGTAAAAATAGGATTACTATATTTTATTGGACAAAAATAGGATTAAAAAAAGCTAAACCGACTAAAATACCCTTGATTAAAAAATTAAGCAGGATCATGCGCAGGTTTCCCATTCCCCTGTGCTACGCAGGTTTCCCCTTCCCCCTGCTGCGCAAGTGTGTCGTGTTCGGAGGTTTAGAGTGGGCACCTCCACCATTGGCACCTTTGCCACCATCCATCACAGTCTGCCACCACTGTCACCCCTCAGCGAGTATGCTACCGTAACTCTCCAATAAAGATCTGCCCTTCAGTGAGTCTGTGCAGACTTCCATGAGGAATGTTACTTCATATATGAGAATGCCACTTAATATGCACAATGATATAATAATAACAATTTCATATAAAAACATGACGTTCTTTAACAATGTGACATTTTCAAATACTATAATGACATAGAAGTGACATTTTTTAAAAATGACCACTAATGACACAATAATGACAATTTCGTATAAAAACATGACATTCTCAATATGACATTTTCAAATATTGTAATGACATAAAAGTGACATTTTTTAAAAATACCCAATAATTATGACATTCTCTTATTCAAAAAGTGGCATTTTCTGGAATCATCACTCATGGCATCTTGAGATTCAAATTAATTAAAATTGATAACAAAAAATTCAAGTTCAGATATATCTTCATTTGAGACTTTCAAAATTCAAATGAAGAAGAAGAAGAAGAAGAGGAAGAGGAAGAGGAAGAGGAAGAGGAAGAGGAAGAGGAAGAGGAAGAGGAAGAGGAGGAGGAGGAGGAGGAGGAGGAGGAGGAGGAGGAGGAGGAGGAGGAAGAGGAGGAAGAGGAAGAGGAAGAGGAAGAAGAAGAAGAGGAAGAGGAGGAAGAAGAAGAGGAAGAGGAAGAGAAAGAGGAAGAGGAAGAAGAATAGGAAGAGGAAGAGGAAGAGGAAGAGGAAGAAGAAGAGGAAGAGGAAGAGGAAGAAGAAGAGGAAGAGGAAGAGGAAGAAGAAGAGGAGGAAGAAGAGGAAGAAGAGGAGGAAGAGGAGGAGGAAGAGGAGGAAGAGGAAGAGGAAGAAGAGGATGAAGAGGAAGAGGAAGAGGAGGAAGAGGAGGAAGAGGAGGAAGACGAGGAAGAGGAAGAGGAAGAGGAGGAAGAGGAAGAGGAGGAAGAGGAAGAGGAGGAAGAGGAAGAGGAAGAGGAAGAGGAGGAGGAAGAGGAGGAGGAAGAGGAGGAAGAAGAGGAAGAAGAAGAGGAGGAAGAAGAAGAGGAGGAAGAAGAAGAGGAAGAAGAAGAGGAAGAGGAAGAAGAAGAAGAAGAAGAAGAAGAAGAAGAAGAAGAAGACGACGACTTGGCTATTGCGGCAGAGGTTGTCGACGGTGGAGCTAGGGTGTTGTGAGGCTACGATCGACGATGGCAGAGTGCAACCATGGTAGAGTAAAGATGAATTGAGGCGATCGGTTATTTGCAGATTGCTGAGGATATGAGTCGGTTAGGTTAATGAGTGTTGGTCCCGGTTGTACTGGATACAGTCTAGAGGGGGGGTGAATAGACTGTATTGGTTTTTAACTTTTTCAAGCTAATTACCAGATTTAACAGAATAGCATGTTCTGTTGGCAGAACAGATTGGCAGCGGATGTGGTTCTGGTAGGGATTCTGTCAGATTAGCCTTAGAGAAGCGAAGGCAGTAGGCCTTCTGTTAACTCACAAGACACGTTCTGCTGAACACAGTGACCAAGTCTTTGGAGTTAATCAGTTTAAACAAAAAGCGATAACTAAGTGCAGTAAGTAAATGACACCGGGGATTTTTATAGTGGTTCAAGGAACAACTCGTTCCTCTAATCCACTGTTCCACTAAGCTTGTAAAAACGTCCGTTTACAACGCCTTAGTCCTAGCACTTAAGAAGCTCTCCACGTCTTCTTCAAGTGTAGATGTCTCCTGGGATGCACTTCCTGGCTTCCTTTAAGACTGGTCCTTTCGCTGAGCTTCCCAGAAGTATCACCATTTCAACGCTCGAGTTACTTGGACGTCCTTCTCGTTAGAGAAGAGTTCTTGAGAGAACAGTGGTTTCCAACTAGCTTCGTTACAAAATATTTGTAGATGAAGTACTTGAAGTGTTGAAGAACAAATAGAACTTTGCTTGAGTTGGAAGTAAGAATCTTTCCAACGCCTGCCTTCTCTTGTAGAGGATGATAAGGATTTGATCTCAAGGAGGCTTGTGCGTTTTAGTTGTTTGAATGTTGTTGTATTCGCACTATTGTAGCAAAGCTGTTTGTTGTTCTTCGTAATGTATCTTTTATACTGAGGTTGTCTTCTCGTTGGAGGAGAAGGACAACTGCATTAAATGTGTGAGCAGTTGACTTGACCGGTAGACCCCAGCAAAGTTGACGGGTTACTATTTTGGGATAGTGTTATCCTCACATTGCGGCCAATCATCTGCATTTACTCTACAGAGTACGGGAGGCATTAAATGTGAATTTAATGCGCGTACTGTAGCTTTTCCGTTCAAGACTCCTAGCCGTTGAAGGAGTCTTGAGATGGTTTACCGGCTTGGTAAAATTCTCTAAGTGTCCGGCCTTCTGGTGTCTTCAGCAGAGAGTCAATCAGAGAAGGTTTTGAGCACTTCTGTTGGAAAAGGCTATCAGAGAGTCTTGAGGGTTTCTGTTGACGAAATGCTCAACAGAGAACCAGGGGGGTTTCTGTCCGTGTAAAGGCTAACAGAGACCCAGAGGTCTTCTGTTCTGAAGTAGAGAGCCAAAGGTCCTCTGTTAGGACAAAGCCTATCAGAGGGTCTTCTATCAGAAGGTCTTCTGTTCTGGAGGTCTTCTGTCAGTTGACTATTCTAAGAAACTTTACAAGGAAAATTTCTAATACATTAAATCTAAAGAAGGGGTACTCTAAAGTCCTAATTAATATAGCATCATCAAAATCTAATTACAATTATTCCTTACAATGAGGGGTAGAAATGTAATCTTTAGTCCTATTTAGGGAATAATAAACTTAAAATCCTATTGTGGAATTTAGACTATGTTTAAGTCTCATTTAAGGCAATTTTTTTAACATTAAAATAGGCAATCACCCCTTGAACGTAATCACTTGATAGAGTATATCTCCTAGATTCTAGAGAGAAGTGAGAGCTAGAGAGAGAAGTGCTATAATATGCTTCAATAGAATGAATTCGTAACCCCTATAACTACTCCCAAGGGGAGTATTTATAGAGAAAATTAGGATTGCGCTCCCAAGCCTTGGGCTTGGGAGGCCCATTTACAACTGGACCGCTACTGGGCCGAATACAAAGCCTCTAATGGGCTGTACAAATGAGTAAGTATAGAATCCTTTTCTGGGAGGTCTTCGTGGCCGACGAGGGCGTGGCCGACGAGGGCACGGCCGACGAGGGCACGGCCGACGAGGGCACCCGAGTTCCTTGGGTTCAGGACCGTAATCTGAGTTGGCTTCTTCTCGGCCGACGGGGGCGTCTTGGCCGACGAGGGCGCCACTCTGTTGTCTTGTGCTTTCTGTTCTTCCGAGTATGTGGGTCCTGGGGCTCAGACCCATATACTCCATCAGGAGTCCCCCACTCTCTAAGCTGAGACGTAGACGAAGTGAAGGAGAGTAGATTTCTGTGCTTTGTTGCTTTTTGCCGACGCGGGCATTTCCAGGCTGTTAGCCGTTGCGGCGTTGGCGTTGTTTCCTCTTTGGTGATCCTGTTCTGTGCTTTGGCCGTTACCTGTTCCTCGCTGTGGGCGGGGAGGCCGTTGTTTCCTTAACTTGTTTTGGAACGATGAGTGTCCTTCTTTCACCAACATATTCCTGATCAAGCCGGAGAGCAGTGCGGCCGACTATCTTGTCGCCCAGATGTACGTGGGGCCGTTCGGGCGGGTTAGGGCACCCAGGCCGACGGACCATGTTCTACTTCCGCCACCGGGATACTTCGGAGTATACCCGATGAGTTTTGCTAAGGGGTTGAGGTTCCCCCTTCACCCTTTCGTCACTGAGTATCTGGACATGGTGGGGCTTCCTCCGGCCTTGCTGACGCCGAACAGTTATTCCTTGATAGTGGGCTTCTTGCTTCGGTGTGAGGAGTTGGGCTACAGGCCGACCACGGCCTTATTCATGAACTTGTACCAGATCGGCCGAGGAAGCCACAAGAACTGTGCGGCCTATGCTACTCTTCAACAGCTGCCGAGGAAGAGGAGCTTCACGGATTTGCCTACGTCCATTCATGGGTGGAAGAGCAAGTTCGTGTTTGTGTCCATTGGTGAGAGTGGCACCGAGTTCCCCTCCCTCGGCCATACCGGGAGGTTCAATCTTCATGACCCGCCGAAGAGCTCTATTTTGGACGCTCAGGTGGAGGCTTTCCTGGAAGGGGGGCCGAGGAGCGTGAAAGATTACGTCACTGAATACAATATGACGGCCCTCGGCTTCTTCAGATATCACTTGTATGGAGATAAGGAGGATGACCTCCAACTCTGGCCGAGGATGACCACCACCTTTGAGGAGGCCGATGGCCCGTATTTGGGCATTCCTGCTGAGGCCGATGGTAATTTTTCTTCGGCTTTCTGTCTTTACGTTTTGTCCTTTGCCTTACTAATCTGTTTGTTTTTTCTTTGTAGACTTTGTCATGGACCGACGCTCCATAATGGCCGTTGCCAAGGCCAAGGCGGCCGAGGAGCTGGCTGCTAAGGCGGCCGAGGCGGCCCGACGTGCCGCTGCTGGTGGGAGCGGGGCTACTGCTGACGCGGCCCCAAAGCCTGCCCTGTCCAAGAAAAAGAGACCGGCCACTGACGGCCAGAAAAAGTTGACCGAGGCCGGCGTGAGCGTCTCTAAGAAGACGAAGAGGGCTCCTTCCCCTTCTCCGGCTAGTGAGGCCGGTATGCTTACTGTCCCCAGCGTGGGCGATGGTGGTCCCGTCGTGGACCTTACTGTTGCTGATGATGCCGCCCCAGCGCTTCCTCTCGTCCAGGAACCACGGACGCAGAGGGCCGGCAAAGAGTTTGCCGGTGCCACCTATCAGAAAGTGATAAAGTACCCCGTCGGCGGGGGCGTGTTTAATGAGCTCGTCCCCGGCCACGTCGTCCTGGCCAAGGCCATGCCGGCCAAAGATCGGGCTCATTTGAAAAAGCTCGAGGACCCGAAGATTTATGAGGGCAGCATGGATCTCCTCGTCCAAGTAAGTGATTGTCCTTATATTTTTGTCTCTCTTCGTCTATGTAGAGTTTTTTGCCTGACCTTTGTTTTTCTTCTGCAGAGTGCCTTCATGCTTATGGAAAGCCACAAGAGGCAGTACTGGGAGATAGCCCGCCTGCAAGCGCTGGAGCAGAAGGCTGCCTCGGCCGACGAGGCGGTAGCTTGCCTTGACCGGCTCCGGGAGGATGCCAAGGCGCTGCAGGCCAAAGCTGATGAAGCCGTCGCGGCCAGGGACGATGCCCTGGTCAAACTCGAAGAGAGCAAAAGGGAGCTCGCGGAGTCCCACAGGGCGCTTGAGGCCGAGAAGCGCCGGAGCGAGGAGGCCGCCAAGGCGAAGGCTGAGGCCGAGGCCGCCGTCGTGAAGGCTGCCGATGAGGCCGTCGAGAAGTTCTTGGCGGAGGGGTGGAAGGCCGATGAGAGGCTCCCCTGGTGCTACGAAGTGGTGGCCGCCAAGCTTGAGAATTGGGGGATGAACTCCCCTGCCGGCCGGGAGTATTTCAGCCGGGAGATGTCCGTTTATTACAACCTGGGCCAGGAGCGCATGCAAAGGCTCCTGTGTCGGCGGCTATCCCGGGCGTTGAAGGCTATGAATTACACGTCTGGATGGGCTAGACGGAACCTGAAGCTGCCAAAGCTGATGAAGGATCCCGAAGAGCAGGCCAAGCTTCCGCTGTCAGAGCGGGAGTCCCCCATAGAAAGCTCCGACCTCGGCGAGCCGGACTACACTGAATTTGACTTCTTAGATGATGCCACCAGCGCCGCTGCCGGCCAAGAAGCTGAGGACGAAGAGGGAGCTGATGAGGCCGATGAGACAGCCGCAGATGGTGATGCCCCCGAAGCTTGATAGACTATTCATTTGTAATTAGCGTTTCAATATTTTGCCAAGTGGTGTAACGGCCGTAGTGCCCCCCAATTGTAATGAAGTTTATCAATTGAAGAAATTTTTGCTGTCCTTTTCGGCCTTGAATCCCTTGTGTGCTTGTTTGCTTTGTCATAACACTTAGGATTTTGTATCAAAAATTTCCCAAGTGTTTTTGGTTCCATGTAGCTGCTGTCTTTACGGCCTAGTGGCTTGATCGGCTTGGACGTAGTTTCATAATACTTAGGAATTTCTTCAAAAAAAATTCTAAGTGTTTTGGGATCCATTTAGGTGCTTTCCTTTCGGCCTGGTGGCCTTGTCGGCTTGACCGGTGTTCCTTTGCCATCGTAACACTTAGGATTTTTCAAAAAAAATCCTAAGTGTTTTGGATTCCTTTTAGGTGCTTCCCTTTTTAGCCTTGACCGTAGTGTCCGTTCCGTCCAAGCGTTGGCGTCCTTATCGTCCAAGCCTTGGATACATCTGGCCATGGCCGTTGTCGGCTTGTATCCCTATGTTCTGGCCGATAAGGGCACCTTCACCATAGTCTCGTGGACTTTGAATTTTTCACAAGTACACATGTGAAGGTGTAGGTAGCTAACGGCTTTGTAGTATACTGGTACCCGCTTCGGCTAGAATTCCTCCATTTGAGTACTTAGATAATTTCCTAAGTATGAATGTTAGGCATTTACTTCTTCGCGGTGCCACTGCCGGCCAAGGTCTGACTTGTGGCCGATGAGGGTGCTGGATAAGGAATAGCTTGTCCAAGGAGATGGTCCTGTATTCGTCGGCTAGCTATGGTTCCAGTGCCTGCGTCGGCCATCCGAGGTGCTGTGGCAAGTAGAGGTTGTTTCTTGATTACTTGATAAGTGCCCGCTTCGTCCTGGTCATCCTCAGGATTGCGATGCTTTGTTTCATACCAAACGTTGGTGCCTCAAAGGACTCTGGCCGATGAAGGTCACCTCTCGCGTGTCACCCAACCGATGTGGTTAGGGTTTTAAAGGCGTGTGTATCGGCCTTGATTGTTCCGTTGTAGTGTGTGGACGTGTCGTCCATGTTGCCTGTCAGTGGTACCACACTTGTGTTTAACTGATATGTACTTGGCCAAAATGGGCCTGAATTTGTGGGGATTTTATTTTTTCTTTGCTTGAGGCCGGCAAGTGTGCGCGGCCGTCGGCTTCCCTCTTTTTCCCTCACATATATATATATATATATATTTTCTCGGGGGATATCCTTCTTTCAGGCTTCGGCCGAAGGGTGTGCTCGTCCTTCGGCCGGTTCGGACTTCGTTTATAACGTCCGTGGTCTCAGGGCGGGTCCCGTCGCCTATTTATGACGCGGGCTAGACTTTTGGTTGGTTTTCAACGGCTGTCGTTGCCCATCCCTGAGTTTTGGGATTTTGTCACCTCGGCCATGATTTCAGGCCTGTCGACCTGCGATCTGGCGCGTGGACGACGCGGTGAGCTTCCCGTTTCAAGACGTGGGCCGTTTGCGGGCCCCTCGTCCTGGGGACATCGTCGGCCATACCTGAGCGTTTCACTTCTAGGCTTACGGGGCCAGGACGATGTGCTCTCTCAGCTAGGCCTGAGCCCTTCGCTGATACAAAATACAATGGAGTGCCTGAGCTTGTCGCTCGTAGGCTGCAAATGCAAGGGGCCATGTCGGCCAGACCTGAGCCTTTTGCTCTAAGGTGGCCGACGAGGGCACCTGCTAATGTCTGACTTTAAAAAAATCAGAACATGATTTTGTTCATAAGTGGCTCGAGGCCGAGGGTGGCGTTCAATCAGTAACCCGTTAAGGGGTGAGGGCTTCGCCGTCTACACCTCCTTCGGATTACTGATAAAACTTCACCAGATGATGTACATTCCATGTTCGTGGTACATTGGACCCATTCGGGCGTTTAAGCTTGTAGGTGCCGGGTTTGACCACGGCACTGACGATGTAGGGCCCTTCGTACTTCAATGCTAGCTTGCCGCCCTCTGTCGGCTGGCTTGCTTCCCTTCGGCGGAGGACGTAGTCCCCCACCTGAAATTCCCGGGAACGTACCTTGGCGTCATAGTATGATTTTACTTGACGCCGGTAGTTCTCTGCGCGGACGTAAGCTTGCTCACGCCTCTCATCAACCAGGTGTAGGTCAATCTTCATATTCTCTTCGTTGGTGTCAGGCTCATATTGTTCCACCCGCCGGCTGGGGATGGCAATTTCCGTGGGCGCCTTTGCTTCAAAGCCGTAGCACAGGGCGAAAGGCGTTTCACCTGTCGCCCTCCTCGGCGTGGTCCTGTAGCACCACAGGATGTTGGGGAGCTCGTCGACCCAACTACCTCCTGCGGCCTGGAGGTTCTTCTTCAACCCTTCCATGATTGTTCTGTTGGCGTTCTCGACCTGCCCGTTGCCCTGAGGGTAGGCGACGGAGGAGAAACGATGCTTTACTTCAAACTCCCGGAGGAGCTCTTGGAAAGGGGCTGCCTCGAACTGGGTGCCGTTGTCTGATATGATCTCCTGGGGGACGCCAAAGCGTGTGATGATGTTTTTGTAAACAAACCTTTGGCATCTGGCCCCCGTGATGCTGGCCAAGGGTTCCGCCTCGACCCACTTGGTGAAGTAGTCGACGGCGACGATGATGTAGCGGTTATTCCCGGCGGCTCTGGGCAGGGGGCCGACCAGGTCAATCCCCCATCTGGAGAATGGAATTGCGGTGCTGACAGGGGCATAGTTGACAGCTGGCCGACCATGGGCCTTCTGGAGTACCTGGCATGTGGTGCACTTCCTGGCCAGGTCAGCGCAGTCCCGTGCCATCGTCGGCCAGAAGAAGCCCTGGACGACGAGACGCCGGGACATGCTGAAAGGACCCTGGTGCGAGGAGCAGACGCCACAGTGAACTTCTTCCATGGCGGTATCGGCCTCATCCTGGTGCAGGCATCGGAGGAGAGTGCCATTGTAGGACCGTTTGTAGAGTTTGCCATCTTCGATGGTGTAGCTTGGGGCCCTGAGTTTGGCGAGTTTGGCCCTCTCCTCGTCCGGGGGCAACTCCCCCGTCGTGATGAAGGTGGCGATGTCGGAGATCCAGTCCTCTGGTCGCTGTTGGACGCACAAGACGGGGCTGGCATGGATGCTGGACATGCTCAACTCCTCGATCTTGGCCAACTGGGAGATGTGCTCCGGGGTGTCCGAGCTGAGCTTGGAGAGGATGTCGGCTTCGGCGTTCTCGGCCCTTGGGATCTGAGTGATCTCGTGGGTTTCAAACGCTTTCAGCAATTCCTCCGCCGCTTGTTTGTACTGCTTCATCCGGCCTTCCTTTGCTTCGTACGATCCCTCCACCTGGCCCACTACCAGTTTGGAATCGCACTTGATTCTGAGGTGCTTGGCCTTGAGACCGGCGGCGAGTCTGAGACCGCTGAGGAGGGCCTCATACTCGGCTTCGTTGTTGGATACCCTGAAGTTGAAGCGGATGGCATAGTAGGCTCTGAATCCTTCAGGGGATATGAGGACGACGCCGCCGCCGCATGATTTCGCGGCCGACGAGCCGTCAGTGAACAGGGTCCACGTGTCGTCCGGCTCCGGCCCAGGGCTGGCGACGGCCGTCTCCCTTGCTGTGCATTCGATGACGAAGTCGGCCAAGGCTTGCCCTTTGATAGATGGCCTTGGCTTGATCTCAATCTGAAACTGGCTGAGGAAGATCGCCCATTTCACCATCCTTGAGGAGCTAGTGGGGCTCCTCATGAGCGCGCCGAGAGGCTGCTGGGTCAGCACGTGGACGGTGTGGGCTTGGAAATAGTGCCCCAGCTTCTTCACGGTGTGGACGATGGCCAGCACCGTCTTCTCAATGGGGGAGTACCTGAGCTCGGCCTCCCTGAGTGTCTTGCTAATGTAGAAGATGGCCTTCTGCACCCCTTCGTCCTCACGGATGAGCACGGAGCTGATGGCCGACGTGCTCACCCCTAAGTACAAGAAGAGGGTTTCGCCGGCTTTGGGCTTGGAGAGTACGGGTGGGGACGACAGGTACCTTTTCAATTCGTCGAATGCTTCCTGGCACTCCGTCGTCCACTTGAAGCTGTTTGCCTTGCGCATGATCTGGGAGAAGGGAAGTGCCCTCTCAGCTGACCTGGAGAGGAACCGGTTCAAGGCCGCCAGGCGCCCCGTCAGTCGTTGTACCTCCTTGACGTTTCGGGGCGGCTCCATGTTGATGATAGCCTGCGTCTTCTCCGGGTTTATCTCGATGCCTCTCCGGCTGACCATGTAGCCAAGGAACTTGCCACCCTGGACGCCGAAGGCGCACTTCTTGGGGTTAAGGTGGAGCCTGAACTCCTTCATGATTTCAAAGATTTCCCGGAGGTCGTCGGCGTGGGAGGTGGCCTGCCTGCTCTTGACGATCATGTCGTCGACGTACGCCTCCATCGTCCGGCCAAGGACCACTCTGAAGATTTTGGCCACCATCCTAGTATAGGTGGCGCCGGAGTTTTTGAGTCCGAAGGCCATGATGAGGTAGCAAAATATTCCCTCTGGGGTCATGAATGCCGTCTTCTCGGCGTCATCTTCGTGCATGGAGATCTGGTGGTACCCTCTGAAAGCGTCGAGGAACGACATCAACTCGCACCCCGCCGTCTCGTCCACCAACTGATCAATGTTGGGGAGAGGGAACGGGTCCATGGGGCACGCCTTGTTCAGGTCAGTGTAGTCAACGCACATTCTGAACGTCGGCGGTTTCTGTGCGAGGACGACGTTGGCCAACCATGTTGGGTACTTCACCTCTTTGATATGTTTGATCGATAGGAGCATGGCGACCTCCCCTTTGACGAAGTCCCGCCTGTCAGCGGACAAGTAGCGCCGCTTCTGTTTGACGGGCGCAGAGGCCGGATCGACAGTCAGCCGGTGAGTGATCACCTGGCGGCTGATGCTGGGCATATCGTCCGGGCCCCACGCGAAGACAACGGCGTATGACCGTAGGACGAGGAGGATGGCGTTTCGCTGGTCCTAGGGGAGTTGCTTTCCGACCCTGAGAACCCGCTCCGGCCGGGAGGTATCCAGAGGGATTTCCTCGACCTCCTCGGCCGGCTCCGCATGTGGCCTCTCCTCGTCCATGGCGACGGCGGCCGTGATGGTGTCTATCCGCTGTCCTTCCCTTTCGGCCGGCCTCGTCAGCTTGAGGTAACAAGCTCTGGCTATCCTCTGGTTTCCTCTGGCGTAGCCGATGCCGTCATTGGTGGGAAACTTCAAGCATAGGTGCTTCATGGAGATGATGGCCTCCAAGTCCTCCAGCGCTGGCCGGCCCAAGATCAGGTTGTGGGCGCACTGGAGGTTGACCACCATGAACTCCATGTCAATTTTGGCATGGTGGGGGCCGTCACCGACTTCCACGGGGAGGACTATCGTGCCCTCGGCGTCGATAAAGTCCCCGGTGAAGCCGGATAACGGGGTCTTGATCGGCTTCAGCAGAGCTCTGTCCAGCTTCAGCTGCTTGAAGGTGTCTAGGTACATCACGTTGACGGAGCTCCCCGTATCGATGTAAGTGCGGTGGATGATGGAGTCACCGATCTCACATCGGATGACGATGGCGTCCCTGTGTGACTCCGTACCCGGAGGCAGATCCTTGTCGGTGAAGGTGATCGCCTCCGTTCGCTGCTTCTTCGGCTGGGGGGAACGTGGGACACCTCTCCGATGTAAAGGGATTGGGCCCATTTCTTCCTCTGAGTGGCGGAGTCCCCCCCAGTGTTCCCGCCTACGATGAGGTGGATGTGATTCTTCTTCGGCGGAGGCTCCTCGAAGTCCTCGTCGTCGCTGAGCCTGCCAATCTCGCGCTTCTTCGCAGAGGGTTCGCCCCCACGTTTGTCGGTGTTTACCCAAGTGTTTTTACGTGGGCCACCTTTGACAAACTGGGAGAGTTCCCCCTGGCGAATAAGACGCTCGATGGCCTTCTTCAATGTGATGCAATCGTCGGTGTGCGACGAGTTCTTGTGGAACCGGCAGTACGTGCCGCCCTGCCGGATGGCCAGGATCTCCTCGGCCGGCCGAGGAGCCTGCTCGATGAGGCCGTGCTTCTCAGCATAATCGAGGATGGTGCCGACCGGGTGGGTGAGGGCTACCCCCGGCCGTTCCAGCCTCGGCCGCCAGTGGCGGTCTTTCTTACTTTGTCCACCAGAGCCGTGGCGGCCCTGGGCACCCTGGCCGGCCGGGGACGGACCCGAGGCCGGCGAAGGATTTGTCTTCTTGGGGGGATGGCCCCCCTCTCTCTTGTGATTGTGGAGCCGTCACCGACTTCCACGGGGAGGACTATCGTGCCCTCGGCGTCGATAAAGTCCCCGGTGAAGCCGAATAACGGGGTCTTGATCGGCTTCAGCAGAGCTCTGTCCAGCTTCAGCTGCTTGAAGGTGTCTAGGTACATCACGTTGACGGAGCTCCCCGTATCGATGTAAGTGCGGTGGATGATGGAGTCACCGATCTCACATCGGATGACGATGGCGTCCCTGTGTGACTCCGTACCCGGAGGCAGATCCTTGTCGGTGAAGGTGATCGCCTCCGTTCGCTGCTTCTTCGGCTGGGGGGAACGTGGGACACCTCTCCGATGTAAAGGGATTGGGCCCATTTCTTCCTCTGAGTGGCGGAGTCCCCCCCAGTGTTCCCGCCTACGATGAGGTGGATGTGATTCTTCTTCGGCGGAGGCTCCTCGAAGTCCTCGTCGTCGCTGAGCCTGCCAATCTCGCGCTTCTTCGCAGAGGGTTCGCCCCCACGTTTGTCGGTGTTTACCCAAGTGTTTTTACGTGGGCCACCTTTGACAAACTGGGAGAGTTCCCCCTGGCGAATAAGACGCTCGATGGCCTTCTTCAATGTGATGCAATCGTCGGTGTGCGACGAGTTCTTGTGGAACCGGCAGTACGTGCCGCCCTGCCGGATGGCCAGGATCTCCTCGGCCGGCCGAGGAGCCTGCTCGATGAGGCCGTGCTTCTCAGCATAATCGAGGATGGTGCCGACCGGGTGGGTGAGGGCTACCCCCGGCCGTTCCAGCCTCGGCCGCCAGTGGCGGTCTTTCTTACTTTGTCCACCAGAGCCGTGGCGGCCCTGGGCACCCTGGCCGGCCGGGGACGGACCCGAGGCCGGCGAAGGATTTGTCTTCTTGGGGGGATGGCCCCCCTCTCTCTTGTGATTGTGGAGCTCGTCGGCGTCGGCATACAAGCCTCCGCGTTGGAGCGCCTTAGCGTACGACCTCGGGGGGTCAGTGATGAGGCTCCTGGCGTACGGGGAGCTGCGGAGGGCTCCCTGGTACAAGGCGAGGAGGGTGCGCTCATCGGCCCCCTCGACCTCCTCGGTCTCCCTCGTCCACCGGTCGATGAATGACCGGAGGGACTCCTCGTGCTGCTGTTTGACGGAGAGGAGGTGGGTGAAATACTTCTTGGCGCGTTTCCTCCCGGCAAAGTGAGTGAGGAAGCGCTGGGCGAGATCTTGCCACGAGTCAATGCTTCCCTCTGGCAGTCCGTTGAACCACTCGTACGCCGGCCCCTCGAGAGTAGAGAGGAACCAACGGCAGAGGTATTCGTCGGACGCGTTCACCATCAGCATGTTGTTTTGATAGCGGCTGAAGTGCTCCTGGGGGTCTGATCGGCCATCGTAGGGCTTGATGGCGTTCCCCCTGTACTTCTCAGGGATGGGGGCCGAGAGGACCCTGTTGGTGAAAGGGGTCCTAGTCCTGACCTGGATGATGGGGTCACCTCGCCCTTCGGCCAGCTCCCTCTCCAGGGCGCTGACTTTGTTCATGAGCGCGTTGAGGCCGGGGTCGTTGGAAGCGCCGGCCATAGGGATGTTGGCCGACTGCTTGGCCTCCATCTGAGCCAACCTCCTTTCCAGCTGGGCAATGACCTCGTCCCGGGGGTCTCTGTCGGCCGCGGCGACACCCGGCTGGTTCCTCAGGCGCTCGTTGTGAGCCGCGTTGATCTGGTGGCGCACGTCATCCTCGTGCAACTTCCCCCGTGCCTTTGTCCGGGCGGGGCTGGTCCGCTGTCCGGGACACAGACCCCAAGCTTTCTCTTGGCGAGCCAGGACGAGGATCACCAATCCGTCCCGCCATCCTCTCCGAAACCGGACGACGACGCGTGTCACCTAGCCTATTGAAGGCAGAGGCTTTTCCACGCGCTGGGGTCTGCCCGGGCCGAAGAGGGGAAGCAGGGTGGGAATGGGACGACGTCGTGTCCTGGGCCACAACCCCCTCATTGTTGCCTATCTGGACGGCCAACGGTTGGGGATGAGGAGGTGGGGTGACGTTTCCCCCGGTCCTTGGCAAGAGTGCGCTGAGGACGGTGGGATTCTGAGCCAAGCTGGCGATGATAACCGATAGTGCGGCCTGGACCTGAGGATCTACGGACGGAGAGGCCACGGCCATAGGCTGGGCCGGGGCGTGGTCCGCTTTCTCAGCTCGTTTCTTTTCCAGGCCGAGGCGGGCGTCGGGGACTCCGCCGTTGAGTTGGTTGCGGAGGTCCGTCGTGAGGTTGAAGGCCTCCTGGAAGAGGTCCCCTCCGCCGACCTGGTCGGCTGTGGCGTCCTCATCGTGCTCCCTGGGCTCTTGGTCCTCAGGGATGACTTTGCTGACGAGGTTGCGGTTTGACTTAGTTCTCCCCATGATCAGTGGTTAGCTGTGCTTGGTAGCGACGAAGGGTGCTAACTTGATTGTTCTAGCTCTCAACGAGAGCACCAAATGATAGAGTATATCTCCTAGATTCTAGAGAGAAGTGAGAGCTAGAGAGAGAAGTGCTATAATATGCTTCAATAGAATGAATTCGTAACCCCTATAACTACTCCCAAGGGGAGTATTTATAGAGAAAATTAGGGTTGGGCTCCCAAGCCTTGGGCTTGGGAGGCCCATTTACAACTGGACCGCTACTGGGCCGAATACAAAGCCTCTAATGGGCTGTACAAATGAGTAAGTATAAAATCCGTTTCTGGGAGGTCTTCGTGGCCGACGAGGGCGTGGCCGACGAGGGCACCCGAGTTCCTTGGGTTCAGGACCGTAATCTGAGTTGGCTTCTTCTCGGCCGACGGGGGCGTCTTGGCCGACGAGGGCGCCACTCTGTTGTCTTGTGCTTTCTGTTCTTCCGAGTATGTGGGTCCTGGGGCTCAGACCCATATACTCCATCATCACTTAACCAGAATGGGCAATTGTTATGCAGAAAATAATTAAAATACTTCAAACTTTAAAGAGATGTGAGATGAACATTCGAAACTTGCATATATATTTTAAATACCCCAAACATTATATAAAGAGTTATTTTGGCACCATAGTCAAGTATTATTTCTTTCAAAAATGTAAATTTATGGTGTTAATTACATAATTTAAAATATTTTAGAATGCATGAATAAACAATTAACACTATAAACTTCCATTGCGAAATAAATAATGTTACCCACAGTCTATATATTTGCAACACTTTTAATTTCTTATTTTAAATTATGAAATTAACCTCATAAATTTACATTTTCGAAAAATAATACATGATAATGGTGCGAAAATAACTTTTTATATAAATTTTGGGGTATTTAAATTACATACACAAATTTGGGATATTTACTTCACACCACATCAAAGTTTGCGGTATTTTGATTATTTTTCTCATCGTATATGAAGTACTACTATGACGAATCTTTGATTTTTCTTTTAAATTAATAAATCCGGCATCTTGTTTCAGCAAGAGGGTAGCTAATTTTTCAGCATAAGAGAATCCAAATTTTAATTCAAAATAACAATTTGATTGGCAGAGTGAATAATGAATGAATGGGTCTCCTCTTCTTTTCTTATATGGGGGATTTTGAACTTTCACAATCACATAAACTTTTTTCGATTAACTAAACTTTGTTGAATTACTGAAAATATTCACCCAATCTCCCAAATAAAAATTAGTGTACACACCAAATAACTAACCTAAAAAGTATGTAGAAATCAGTTTTAATTGTACATGTAGAGGAACTTTGCTTTTGGCGAGATGAAAATAGTTTTAAAATTATGTTTCAAAAACTCTAATGACAAATGCCACCTATAGATATCCGATGAATTCATTTAATGAAGGAACAAAAATGGATATCGAATGAATAATAATGACAAATACTACTTATTTCACGGGTTGGTAGACATTTATTAGCTTTGTCCTCAGATCAAATCAATAGGTTTTCCTCTTCAACTTATAAATTTGATGAAGCAGATTAGACGAATTCAATACAAAATTATAGATTGGGGTAGGCACATTTTATGAACCAACCTAAAGGAATAAATTAGGGTAAGCGATAGATTATTTGGAAAAACAAATTGACGGAAACAAATAAAAAATAATCCCAAACACTACACCTCGTAGCGTTTGATTTTTTGGCTGCTTCATCCCAAAAAGCTATGTTGTTCAGTTGTTTACCAAACAATAAGAGTTGGACTTGTTCAGGGGTAAAAATAAAATTTGATTTTTTTGCAATGTTCCAATTATTATTTTCACACAGATGTATGTAAGGATGTTTTTACTTGGACTGTAATTTGCTGGTTTGGTATGGTCTGGTCATATCTGGTCTGGTCTGGTTTCTTTGTATTTTTATAACTATCCAAGTTTGGTCTGGTCTGGTCTGGGAGGAATTACAGTCCAAGTAAAAACATCCTAAGTGTTTGAACCCGAGCTTATGGTGAAATTTGCAAGCTATTTTCCTACAGTAATATTTAGGCATAAAGACTTAGACAGGAGTAAAACAAAGGCTGAGAATCTAAATAGGACCTACCACTTTTTAAACTCTAAATACGACCAAATTTGGGCGGAGAAACAAAAATACCCTTAGGTGTATTCATATAGCAGCTGCCAACACAAATATCCACTCAAACAGGAAGGCGATTGGAGAACCCCGGAGTAATTCTTCTCATCATGCCCATTGCAGATGTGCGGTTTTCTCTGCCGTTCTGCCGCAGCTCGTCGTCGGAGTGGCCTGCAGCTGGTCGTTGCCGGAGGGAGTGCTTTGCCGCTCGTCATCGCCGGAGTGCTCCGCCGCGGATCTTCTTCTTTTCTGCTCTTCTTTTTTTCTTCCACCCGTCTTCTTTCTTCCGCAGATCTACTTTTGATTTTCGCTGGGCGTAAATTTCTATCAGCGTAGAATGCTTTTTGGTTTTGCTTTTGTTTTTTTTTTGCGTTTTGCTTTTGTTTCTTCTTTCTGTTTTATCTAATTTCCTATTCAGTTTATTGTTTTGTTTAACTTGTACCCGAGTAATACTCGGTACAATAATCTTTTGTGGGAGTACAATTGTGAGTGTACATTGTTTCTGCTATAATCTCTCTGAGTCTATGTACATAGTGGATCGGAGCTTTTTGGTGTTGTTTTAGTTTCCAATTTCTTAGTTTTTTTTGGAATTCACTTTCTCACTTTAAAAAAATCAATTTCTTAGTTATTACTTTTACCTTTTCGATTTTATTATATTATTTTTCAGATTGAACTTAATTTTCTAAAACCTAAGTACGTAGTATTTCAGTGAAAACACATGGTGACATTATTTACTATAAAAATAGAGTCAATCCCAATAGAAAATGTTATTGTTATAAAAAATATCAATGTAAAAAAAGTAATATTATCAATCAATGATACAATGTCAAAAAAATGTCAGCTTCATCAAACACGTTGACAATGTCATTGTTTAAAAATTAATGTCGTTGAATGACAATGTATTATAATGACATTGTTTAAACATCAATGTCATTATATATGACAATGTAAACTAATGTTATTCTTTAAAGTTTAATGTCATTGTTCAAAAATTAGTGTCATTGTTTAAAAACCAATGACATTATATGATAATATAATATAATGCCATTTTTTAACTTCAAAGTCATTGTTTAAAAATCAATGTCATTGTATGACAATGTAATATAATGTCATTGTTCAAAAGTCAATGTATCGTTTAAACACCAATGTCATTAAATGATGATGTAATATAGTGCAATTGATTAAAAATCAATGTCATCATATGAAAAATATAGTCCTATTGAGAAGTTAAAATTATTTAGGTCATATTTGTGTATACACGGTTATTTTAAATCCTATTCTTGAGCACATTGTCATTGCTTCAAAATCAATGTCATTGTTTAAAAATCAATGTCATCCTGGAATATTCACGAATGTTTGACAATGTCGAATCCTGTTTGTGACAATGACAGTATTTGACAATGTTGATGTCAAAGACAATGTTGTGACAATTTTAAAGGCACAAAAATGACATCACTTTTATAAAAAAATTATTATTCATATATTACAATGTAATTATATGATTATGTAATATACAATGTCATTATATGACAATGACAATGTCATTGTCATTATATGACAATGACAATGTCATTGTCATATAATGACAATGTCATTGTCATATAATGACAATGTATATTACATATAATGACAATGTACTGACAATGAAACGTTGTCATTGTTTAAATTATGACAATATCATGACCATTGCAATTACACTAATCATTTATCAACAAATTGATAATGTAGATATCAGCAAAAGTAACATAAAATCAAGAAAAAGAAAAGTTAAAATTGATTTTGTCGCCATAAGATCAACGCATCAATATTAAAACTTAAAAGAGCAAATCACAAAAATTAATCAAAAATATATTACTTCAAAAATTAACATAAACTCAAGAAAAACAAAAAATAGTTAAAAGTTAAGAGGTACTCCATAAAAAAGGAAAGAAGCACGTGTAGCTGGAAAAACCAAAAGGAGAGAGAGCTCTCTACCGGCGGAAAAAAGAGGAGAACCAAATGGCAGGAGAAAAAGCTACGAGATCATCGGCAGACGAAGAAGAAATAGGAGGAGAAGGAGGAGAAGGGATTTCTGCCGCCGACCAACGTCGTTGACGTTGAGGAGCCATCGCCGCATCACCGACTCACCGTGACGCCGCTGCAGCGTGGTTCTGCGCTGCGTTTTCTCTGGTGTTTCTCATCTCTATTTGCACCACCATCTTCCTCTTCCTCACGAGAAGAGGAAGGGAGGAGGTGATGAAGAACATATCTGTAACATCTTCGACGGAATCGATTAGCCGATCTAGTTGTTGCGCCACTTGCTACCGGCCAGATTTGGCCGATTCCGGCGATTGGGAGGTGCGCCACCTTCGCCGGTTAGATTTAGTCAATTCCTGTTCAATCTATAAGCTGTTTGTCAAACTAGAAGGCCGAACTCTCCTTTCGCTCCTATGCTCCCTTGAGGCCAGTCGGTGAGGAACGGACACAGGCCAAACAATAAAAAATTAAGGGCAAATCCGGTAATACGAAAATATATGGTCCTATTCACGGATAAAAAAAGAGTAGGTCCTATTTGGTTACATAAACTCAATTTTAGTCTTATATAACACCATTTCTCTAATATTTAATGAACCAAGTGAAGGATATACAATTATTGAGAGAGGAGGAAGGCGGCAGAGATATGCCAACAACCAGAATTTTGTTTCTGAAGGCAAATCTACGCTACTCAATTTAGGTTATCCATCTCAACTTTTTGCATATTTCCCCCACTGTTAACTTCTGTACCGTTAAAACAAAGAAAAGTTAAATGCCCTCTTTTTAGGTATTTTAAAGTTTTTTGCACAAAAGAAACGTTTAAGAGCATTGATGCCCTTTGTTGACTCTAATAATACTTGGGATCTGGTGCCATTTGATAACACTAAAAATGTCGTGGGCTCTAAGTGGATTTTTAAGACAAAATATAATTCAGATGGTTCCATTGAGCGTCATAAAGCTCGTTTGGTAGCTCAAGGGTTTAATCAGCAAGCAGGTGTAGATTTCTCTGAAACTTTTAGTCCAGTTATTAAACCCACCACTGTTCGTATTGTTCTTACACTAATTATTTCTTTTGGGTGGGTTATTCGTCAGTTGGATGTCAAAAATGCTTTTCTGCATGGTCACCTCACCGAGGAAGTATATATGTGTCAGCCGCGGGGTTTCATTCATCCTTTGTTTCCTAATCATTTATGTAGATTGCGAAAAGCAATTTATGGTCTTAAACAAGTCCCGCGAGCGTGGTTTCACAAAAGGTTTATTTCTTTCTCAGCATAAATATGTTTCTGATCTTCTTTCTCGTTTTCATCTCCACACCATTAAATCTGTCCGTACTCCGCTTGCTACTCGCACCTCTTTATCCTTCACTGATGGGGAGCTTCTTGCAGATGCCACTGAGTATCGTAGTATGGTTGGTGTGTTACAGTATTTAACTTTGACACGACCTGATATTACATGTGTTGTACATTTAGTGTCCCAGTTTATGCATGCCCCTCGTACTACTCATTTGTTTGCGGTCAAGCGCATTTTTAGATACTTGCAGGGAACACTTGACCATGGATTATGACTTCAGCCGACCACTCAGGCTTCCTGTGTGATTGCTTATTCAGACGCAGATTGGGCAGGCTGCCCAGACACGACCCGTTCTACGATTGGTTTTGCAGTTTTCTTGGGGCCTAATCTGGTCTCATGGAAGTCCAAGAAGCAGGCTACCGTGTCTAAGTCCTCTACAGAAGCTGAGTATAGAGTTGTTGCTTATACTGTCCGGGATACATTGCATATTCGTTCGGTGCTGTTTGAGCTTGGCTTTCCGGCGACCGTTCCAGTTCAGCTATTCTGTGATAACATCTTTGCATCATATTTGACTGTCAATCCTGTCCAGCATGCTCGTAGCAAGCACATCCAGATTGATTACCATTTTGTTCGAGAACGTGTGGCTCATGGAGACCTGGTCATGAAGTACATCCATGCTCAACTGCAGTTAGCTGATATTTTTACTAAAAGTCTTTCTAGTCAGCAATTTCATTTTTTGAAGAACAACCTGCGCGTTGTATCTCCCGCACAGTTTGAGGGGGTGTACTAGAATATTATTAGGCATATTTGTTTCCTAATCTGTTTAAAACTCTTTTATTATATATATTCAGACCAGGACACCTATTAGAGTACCTTTTCCCAAATTCTCACAAACTTCAGGGGGGTTTCGCCCCTTTTCCCGTTTCGATTTTATGAACCACCACAGACAACTTCTCTAACATATCTAGACCAGACGCAGCCCAAAGTTCGCTCCAGGATGCCAATTGTAACCAATATGACTGCCTCAAATCCTTCTGATAAAAACTGGAAAAAAATCGCATTGACGGGACAATGAGTATGGTTCAGAGAATACTCATTTTATTTTTACGGGTAATGGAGTGGTTATAACTAGATTCTCACCCGTGCGTTGCACGGAACAAAAATTAACTAATGTATAATTGAAAATTATGAAAAGTTATAAAATATACTACATATTACAAATTTTATAAAAAGAGTATAGATGAATTTATGATTAAAATAAATGTTATTAATAGAATAAAGAAAATATATATCCCCTTTATCCCATTAAGATTATCTTATTTTTCATTTTGAAACGTCCCACTAAAATGATATCATAACAAATTTGGTAAAATTTACATGGTTCCAAATTATCCTTATTTTATCATTTCAGTATCAACCACATAGAATCATTTTTATTAATAACCCCGCATTGTTGTCTAATGTTCTAATGTTAATGGTGCGGAGGTAATATGAAAATATCTAAAACAGTCTTTTACAATAATTCAATCAATTTAATCAGAAAAGTAAGTACACCTTATATGTTTTGATCATTATAAAAGTCACATGTTTGATACAAAAGTTATTAATATGTTGAAAATATAATACTCCCTCCGTATTTTAAAGTTCCATACACTTTCCATTTTGGGATGTATTTAAAAGTTCCATACACTTTCCTTTTTTGGTAAGAATTTTCTTTAAAAATATTCAACTACCATTTTCTACATTTTATCTCTCTCTTTTCTACTTTTTCACCTTCTCTCCTACTTTTTCTATACTATTCATTACCATACAGCCCATACTATTCTCCCTTAAATTTTGTGTCACAATCTAACGTATGGATCCTTATTCCTTAAAATACGGAGGGAGTACGGAGTAGACAACATTAAAGCAGTAAAGTTTCAAGAATTAAATGAAAGAATTACCACAAATCAAACAAGCTCTTGAAACAATCATTTTCACTGTGTTTTTTGGCTAGTAAACAAACCTGGATTATGTACTTTCGGAGTAATTAGTACTTCCTTCGTCCCAAAAAATACTTCCCACTTTCCATTTTGGGTCATTCCAAAAAATACTCCCCACTTTCCGTTTTTGGACAATTTGTATGGTTCACATTCATTTTATCTTTTTCTTACACAACTACAATCATACATTTCCACTTTATTCCACTTTCTTAATAAGCGTGCCAAGTCAAACCAGGAAGTATTTTTTGGGACGGAGGTAGTACTTCGTAATTGGATTCATAGATATTTTAAATATTACTTCCTCCGTAACAAAAAAAAATCTCATCATACCCTTAGTAGTTTTAAAAATAATACACTATTACAACTACTTTTGGGATTTATCTCCTATTCCATCATATTATTCCTCCTTCTTATCATCATATCTTCAATAATTTATAATTTTATATCCTCATTCACTATTTTTAATCTACCTACTTTCAGAATCGAAAGATTTTAAAGTTAGGGTGGGCTGTAGACTTATTAGACTATCACTATACTCCGTATACTTGGGAGATATAATCACTTCCCCAAAATGCCGGTCAAGAGTTCGGCGACTAAGTAACTGACCATCTTCATTTAAGAAGTTTTGCACCCTGGCTAGTCCGGTCACCTTAGACTACCCAGCTCCCCCGACATCATCCCAAATCCCTTGGGCAAACGAAGAAGCGGCAAGAGGCCACCCAGAGCTCTGCCACACAAGACAGTCCAAGAAAATGGTACTCTGCTTCCAATACTAGGCCCCGCTATTGAAGTCCAACTTGCTGAGCCTCAAGAGCTCTCACCTTGGAAGAGTGTGTGTAGAGGTGGAAGACATCTAATTGTTGCCAGCGTCAGTAGCTTTCATCTTGTTCCTCCTCTTTACGGTGCTCCACATATATGTATATATGTACACGTATAATACTCACAAATTTCAATTGGGTTGGAAAAGGATCAAAGAAACTAAGAGGCCTTTTTGAAGACCCAAAATGGGCTTATAAGCTTGAAAATAGAAAAAAAAATCGCCAAACACCTGTCAAACAAGCTTATTTGGCTGAAAATTATTATCAGCTCAAAAAACAACCCTAAGGCTACTTTTTAAGCTGAAATTTATTATTTCACTTTTGGCTATTGTAAAGACCAATTTGTCATTCCATTACATCCGGAATAAATCTTCCTCTGCTCGAGATTGAAATCGTCGATTTATTCATCTGCTCGTTGCCTCATAGTTTCTTATCCAAATCGAAGACTTTTGCTCGGCTGTTCCATATTCACAAAGATAAGATGCGATCTATCTTCTTCTTTAATTCTAGACAAAACTTGAAGTGCCTCAAATTCTAATCGAGACATAGCTAAGTGCTTAAATTAGCCTTGCAAAATGCCTTTTCCTCCATTGATGATTATCTGGATTGATATGCTTGTGTGATGGCAGAGTAGATTTACGGAGTATATTTTTAAGAGTTCTAATCACGCAAAAACAATTTGTGAGCAAAGTTCACACTCATTTATTTAACACAAATAATAATACCTTTTATGGTCATTTTACATTTAATCAGTCATTTCAGCCAATATATTATCAAACACTTTTACTTCACCAGATTCAGCCATTTAAGCAGATTCAGTCATTTCAGTCATTGCAGCTGTTACCAAACAGGCCCTAAGAGGCTGGCCATGGAAAAGCATGAAGGTAGGTCAATTGAATGAATCTAACAAATTTCACATCACTTTAACATGAAGTACAACGTTGGTTTCTTTACCCTTGTTACCCGATTATCCAAAGGAATAGTGCGTTAGTGCGTATGGGACATCAACTTTATTACCCGGTTTCCCAGTTCACTGTCATTTCAATGGAAAGTATATCAACCCGACCCATGACCCATATTGTGACCCGTATTTTTGGACGGGAACACTGTACATTTTTCATCTTGCTTTTGTATATAGTAAGATTTCATACATGTTCGCCTCATTACTTGCCATGTACCCGTCTCGTTTATTTTTAGTTGTATTTTTATTACATGTGATGGAGTATATGGGCCTGGACCCCATGGCCCACACACTCGGAAGAACAAAAGGTACCACGATCACCTGGTGGGACCCTAGTCGGCCCAGATGACCTCCATCGGCCGAAAAGCAGTCTACTCAGAATACGGTCCAGGAGCCAGGAGAACCGGGTGACTTCATCAGCCGGGTCTTCGTCGGTCGTGCCCTCGTCGGTCGTGCCCTCATCGGCCACGAGCGGTCCTTAGAATAGGATCTTATACTTAATCATTCTTACATCTCTTGTACCCGGCCCAATAGTGGCTCTATTGTAAATGGGCCTCCCAAGCCCAAGACTTGGGAGCCCAGCCCTAATTTTTCCTATAAATATTACCTCTGGGAGTAGTTGTAGGGGGTCACAAAATCATTTATTAAAGCATTTACTTGCACTTCTCTCTCTAGCTCTCACTTCTCTCTAGAATATAATCTATCATTTGGTGCTTTCATTGAGAGCTAGAACAATCAAGTTAGCATCCTTCGTCGCTACCAAGCACAGCTAACCACTGATCATGGGAAGAACTAAGTCAAACCGCAAGCTCGTCAGGAGAACAGGGAGCGTGAGGAGGACGCCACGGCCGACCAGGTCGGAGGAGGGGACGTCTTCCAGGAGGCCATCAACCTCACGACGGACCTGTGCAACCAGCTCAACGGCGCCGCCCCTGATGCCCGCATCGGCCTGGATAAGAAGCGCGCAGAGAAGACAGACAACGCCTCGGCCCAACCTTTGGCCACGGCTTCTCCGTCTGTTGACCCACAGGTTCAGGCCGCACTATCGGTCATCATCGCCAGCTTGGCTCAGAACCCCACCGTCCTCAACGCACTCATGCCAAGGACTGGGGGGAACATCACTCCACCTCCTAAGCCCCAACCGTTGGCCACCAAGCTGGGCAACGATGAGGGGGTGATAGCCCAGGACACGGCGTCGTCCCACTCCCACCCCGCTTCCCCTCTCCGGCTCAGACCGACCCCAACGCGTGGAAAAGCCTCTGCCTTCAATAGGTTGGGTGACACGCGCCGTCGTCCGGTTTCGGAGAGGATGGCGGGACCGATTGGTGAGCGCCGGCCTGGCTCGCCAAGGGAAAGGCCGGGGTCTGTGTCCCGGACAGCGGACCAGCCCCACCTGAACAAAGGCAAGGGAAAGTTGCACGAGGATGACGTGCACCACCAGATCAACGCGGCCCACGAGGTGCGCGTGCAGAACCGACAGGGCGCCATTACGGCCGCCAGGGACCCTCGGGACGAGGTTATCGCCCAACTGGAAAGGAGACTGGCCCAGATGGAGGCCAGACAATCGGTGAACATTCCCACGGCCGGCGCCTCCAACGATCCTGGCCTCAACGCACTCATGAACAAGGTCAGCGCCCTTGAGAGGGAATTGGCCGAAGGACGAGGTGACCCCGTCATCCAGGTCAGGACCAGGACTGCCTTCACTAACAGAGTGCTCTCAGCTCCCATCCCGGAGAAGTACAGGGGAAACGCCATCAAGTCCTATGACGGCCGATCAGACCCCCAAGAGCACTTCAGCCGCTACCAGAACAACATGCTGATGGTGAACACGTCGGATGAATACCTCTGTCGTTGGTTCCTCTCCACTCTTGAGGGGCAGCGTACGAGTGGTTCAACGCGCTTCCCGAAGGAAGTATAGACTCATGGCAGGACCTTGCCCAGCGCTTCCTCACCCACTTTGCAGGGAGGAAGCGTGCGAAGAAGTACTTCACCCATCTCCTCTCCGTCAAACAGCAACATGACGAACCCCTCCGGTCACTCATTGATCGTTGGACGAGGGAGACCGAAGAGGTCGAGGGGGCCGATGAGCGCACCGTCCTCGTCCTCTACCAGGGAGCCCTCCGCAGCTCCCTGTATGCCCGGAGCCTCATCACCGATCCTCCGAGGTCGTATGCAAAGGCGCTTCAGCGCGGGAGTTTGTACGCCGACGCCGACGAGCTCCATAACCACAAGAAGGACGGAAGCCACCCCTCCAAGAAGACAAATCCTTCGCCGGCCCCGGGAACAACCCCGGCCGGCCAGGGTGCCCAGGGCCGTCACGGCCCTAGTGGACAAAGCAAGAAAGACCGCCATTGGCGGCCGAGGTTGGAACGGCCGGGGGTCCCCCTCACACACCCGGTCAGCACCATCCTCGACTATGCCGAGAAGCATGGCCTCATTGAACAAGCTCCTCGGCCGGCGGAGGAAGTCCATGCCATCCACCAAGGCGGCACCTACTACCGGTTCCACAAGAACGCCTCACACAAATCCGATGACTGCATCACGCTGAAGAAAGCCATCGAGCGCTTGATTCGTCAGGGGGAACTCTCCCAATTTGTTAAAGGTGGCCCGCGCAAAAATACGTGGGTTAACACCGGCAAATCAGGGGGCGAACCCTCTACGAAGAAGCGGGAGATCGGTAGGCTCAGCGACGACGAAGACTTTGAGGAGCCTCCACCGAAGAAGAACCACATTCACCTCATCGTAGGTGGGAACACCGGGGGGACTCCGTCACCCAGAGGAAGAAATGGGCCCAATACCTCTACATTGGGGAGGTGCCCCACGTTCCCCCCCAGCCGAAGAAGCAACGAACGGAGGCGATCACCTTCACCGACAAGGATCTGCCCCCGGGTACGGAGTCACACAGGGACGCCCTCATCATACGATGTGAGATCGGTGACTCCATCATCCACCGCACTTACATCGATACGGGGAGTTCCGTCAATGTAATGTACCTGGACACCTTCAGACAACTGAAGATGGACAAAGCTCTGCTAAAGCTGATCAAGACACCATTGTCCGGTTTCACCGGGGACTCTATCGACGTCGAAGGCACGATAGTCCTCCCTATGGAAGTCGGCGACGGCTCCCACCGCGCCAAAATTGACATGGAGTTCATGGTGGTCAACCTTCAGTGCGCCCACAACCTGATTTGGGGGCGGCCAGCACTGGAGGACCTGGAGGCCATCATCTCCATGAAGCACTTGTGCTTGAAGTTCCTCACCAGTGGCGGCATCGACTACGCCAGGGGAAACCAGAGGATAGCCAGGGCATGCCACCTCAAGTTAACAAAGCCGGCCGAAAGAGAAGGACAAAGAATAGACACCATCACGGCGACCGTTGCTAAGGAAGAGGAGAGGCCGCATGCCAAAACAGCCGAAGAGGTCGAGGAGATCCCCCTAGATACCTCTCGGTCGGAACGGGTCCTCAAAATTAGGAAGCAACTCTCGCAGGACCAGCGAAACGCCATCCTCCTCGTCCTACGGTCATACGCCATCATCTTTGCGTGGGGCCCGGACGACGTGCCAAGCATCAGCCGGAGGGTGATCACCCACCGGTTGACCGTCGATCCGGCCTCCGCACATGTCAAGCAGAAGCGACGCTACTTGTTCGCCGACAGACGGTACTTCGTCAAAGGGGAGGTCACCATGCTCCTCTCAATCAACCACATCAAGGAGGTGAAATACCCGACGTGGCTAGCCAACGTCGTCCTCACCCAAAAAACGCGGACATTCAGAATGTGTGTTGATTACACTGAACTGAATAAGGCGTGCCCCATGGACCCGTTCCCTGTCCCCAACATTGATCAATTGGTGGACGAGACGACGGGATGCGATTTGATGTCGTTCCTTGACGCCTTCAGAGGGTACCACCAGATTTTCATGCATGAAGATGACGCTGAGAAGACGACCTTTATAACCCCGGAGGGAATTTTTTGCTACCTCGTCATGGCTTTCGGACTCAAAAACTCAAGTGCCACCTACACCAGGATGGTGGCTAAGATCTTCAGGACGGTCCTCGGCCGGACGATGGAGGCATACGTCGATGACATGATTGTCAAAAGCAAGCGGGCCACCACGCATGCTGACGACCTCCGGGAAATTTTTGAAATCATGAAGGAGTTCAAACTCCGCCTCAACCCCAAGAAGTGCGCCTTTGGCGTCCAAGGCAGCAAGTTCCTCGGCTACATGGTCATCCGGAGAGGCATTGAAATAAACCCGGAGAAGATACAGGCCATCATCGATATGGAGCCGCCCCGCAACGTCAAGGAGGTACAACGGCTAACAGGGCGCCTGGCGGCCCTGAGCCGTTTTCTCTCCAAGTCAGCCGAAAGGTCACTCCCTTTTTTCCAGATCATGCGCAAAGCAAACAGCTTCAAGTGGACGACAGAGTTCCAGGAAGCATTTGAAGAACTAAAGAGGTACCTTTCATCCCCGCTGGTGCTCTCCAAGCCCAAAGCCGGCGAAACCCTCTTCCTATACTTGGGGGTGAGCACGTCGCCCATCAGCTCCGTGCTCATCCGCGAGGACGAAGGGGTGCAGAAGGCCATATTCTACATCAGCAAAACACTCAGGGAGGCCGAGCTCAGGTACTCCCCCATTGAGAAGACAATGCTAGCCATCGTCCACGCGGTGAAAAAGGTGGCGCACTACTTCCAGACCCACGCCGTCCACGTACTGACCCAGCAGCCCCTTGGCGCGCTCATGAGGAGCCCCACTAGCTCCTCAAGGATGGTGAAATGGGCGATTTTCCTCAGCCAATTCCAAATTGAGATCAAGCCAAGGCCATCTATCAAAGGGCAAGCCTTGGCCGACTTTGTCACCGAATGCACAGCGAGGGAGACGACCACTACTACCTCCGGGCCAGATCCAGATGACACATGGATCCTGTTCACCGACGACTCGTCGGCCGCGAAATCATGCGAGGGCGGTGGCGTCCTCATCTCCCCTGAAGGATTCAGAGCTTACTATGCCATCCGCTTCAACTTCAGGGTGTCCAACAACGAAGCCGAGTATGAGGCCCTCCTCAGCGGCCTCAGACTTGCCGCCGGCCTCAAAGCCAAGCACATCAGAATCAGGTGCGACCCCAAGTTGGTGGTAGGCCAGGTTGAGGGTACGTACAAATCAAAGGAAGGCCGGATGAAGCAGTACAAACAGGCGACAGAGGAGTTGCTGAAAGCGTTCGAAACCCACGAGATCACACAAATCCCAAGGGCCGAGAACGCCGAGGCCGACATCCTCTCCAAGCTCAGCTCGGATACTCCAGAGCACATCTCCAAGTTAGCCAAGATCGAGGAGCTAAGCATGTCCAACATCCATGCCAGCCCCATCTTGTGCATCCAACAGCGGCCGGAGGACTGGATCTCCGACATCACCACCTTCATCACCACGGGGGAGCTACCCCAGGACGAGGAGAGGGTCAAGCTTGCCAAGCTCAGGGATCCAAGCTACACTATTGAAGGTGGCAAGCTCTACAAGCGATCCTACAACGACACTCTCCTCCGATTCCTGCACCAGGACGAGGCCGAAGTGGCCATGAAGGAAGTTCACTGCGGTGTTTGCTCCTCACACCAGGGCCCTTTCAGTATGTCTCAGCGTCTCGTCATCCAGGGCTATTTCTGGCCGACGATGGTGCGGGATTGTGCAGATCTTGCCAGGAAATGTACCACATGTCAGGTGCTCCAGAAAGCCCCTGGTCAGCCGGCCGTCAACTACGCCCCCATCAGCACTGCCATTCCATTTTCGAGGTGGGGGATTGACCTGGTCTGCCCACTACCTAGAGATGCTGGCAACAACCACTACATCATCGTCGCAGTCGACTACTTAACCAAGTGGGTCGAAGCGGAACCTTTGGCCAACATCACAGGGGCGAGATGTCAGAAGTTCGTCCATAAGAACGTCATTACCCGCTTCGGCGTCCCCCAAGAGATCATATCTGACAATGGCACCCAGTTCGAAGCGGCACCCTTCCAGGAGCTCCTTCGAGAATGGGGAATAAAGCACCGTTTCTCCTCCGTTGCCTACCCTCAGGGCAACGGGCAGGTTGAGAACGCCAATAGAACTATAATGGAGGGGCTGAAGAAGAAGCTCCAGGACGCAGGAGGAAGTTGGGTCGACGAGCTCCCCAACATTCTGTGGTGCTATCGTACTACGCCAAGGAGGGCAACAGGTGAGACACCTTTTGCCCTGTGATATGGCTTTGAAACAAAGGCACCCACGAAAGTTGCCATTCCCAGCCGACGGGTGGAGCAGTATGACCCTGAGGTCAACGAGGAAAACATGAAGATCGACCTCCACCTGGTCGAAGAGAGACGCGAACAAGCATTCATCTGGGCGGAGAACTACCGGCGTCAAGTGAAATCATACTATGACGCCAAGGTACGTTCCCGGGAGTTCCAAGTGGGGGACTACGTCCTCCGCCGAAGGGAAGCAAGTCAGCCGACGGAAGGGGGCAAGCTAGCCTTGAAATATGAAGGTCCCTACATCGTCAGCGTCGTGGTAAAACCCGGCACCTACAAGCTTAAACGCCCAAATGGGACCAATGTACCACAAACGTGGAATGTACACCATCTGGTGAAGTTTTATCAATAATCCGAAGGAGGTGCAGCCGGCGAAGCCCTCACCCCTTGACGGGTTATTGATTGAGCACCACCCTCGGCCTTGAGCCATTTATGAATAAAAGTCATGTTCATCTTGATTTTTTGAATTCAAAGTAAAATATTAACGGGTGCCCTCATCGGCCACCTTAGAGCGAAAGGCTCAGGTATGGCCGATGTGGCGCCTTGCATCTGCAGCCTTAGAGCGAAAGGCTCAGGTATGCCCCATTGTATTTTGTATCAGTGAAAGGTTTACGCCCAGCTGAGAGAGCACGTCGTATCGGCCCCTCAGAGCGAAACGCTCAGGTAGGGCCGACGATGTCCCCAGGACGATGGGCCCGCAAACGGCCCACGTCTTGAAATGGGAAGTTCACCGCGTCGTCCACGCGCCTGATCACAGGACGACATGCCTGAAATCATGGCCGAGGTGACAAAATCCCCAAACTCAGGGTCGGGCAACGGCAGCCGTTGGAAACCAACCAAAAGTCTAGCCCGCGTCATAAATAGGCGACGGGACCCCCCCTGAGACCATGGACGTTATAAACGAAGTCCAAACCGGCCGGAGGACTATCGACCCCTTCGGCCAAAGCCTGAAAGAAGGACACTCCCCGAAATAGGGAACGAAAAAAAAAGAGGGAAGCCGAGGACCGTTCGCACTTGTCGGCCTCGAGCAGTAAAAATAAATCCCCACGAATCAAGCCACACATTTGGCTAAGTACATATCAGTTGAATACAAAGGTAACACTACCAACAGGTAACACAGACGAAGCGACCGTCCGCTACGAGGAAAGTGTCAAGGACAGAGCATGCACCTATAGAATCCTAACCAAGTGGTTGGGTTAAACGAGGGTGGTTACCTTCATCGGCCATGACTGACCGAAGTACCAACACTTAGCATGCAAACCAAGAATCCCAGCTTGACACTTAACACAATCCTGGAGTTGAACACCGGAAAGGAGGTCCAGGACGAAGCGGACACTCAAACACTCGCGGGAAAGTTGAACACACTGGCAGCAACCCTTACCGGCCACAACATTCTCGCTGGCCGGTTGCCTAAGTGAATTTCAAACACTTAGATTTTTTTTGAGGAAAGTTGCCTAAGTGAATTTCAAACACTTAGAGAATTTTTTGAAGAAAGCAAATGCGAAGGAAAAGGCAAGAACCCGGGTGCGCAACACACGGGTACCTTCATCAGCCACACCGCCCAAATTGGCCGACAACGGTACTAAGCAGAGAAAACTACATGGCCCAACACTTAGAGAAATCTCCAAAGTATTGAATAACGAGGGGACAGCCTCAAGACGAAGCGGGCACTCAAACACTTGTAGGTGTCCGCCTCGGCCCCAGCAACGGGCGATAGTTATCTATGTTCTGGTTTGACACTTAGACAAATTTCAAAATTGGAATAAGGAAGGCAACAAGCAAAAACATTTAAAGCCGAAGGGGACAACAGCATTATCCATTCAGTCAAGGCTAAGTTACATAGGAGGACGCTTCGGCCATTACATTCAGACGGACAAAGGACAGGTCCCCTTACCGGCTACGACTACAGAAATCAGAATTGACTTCCTGTTCAAACACGAAGCATTGGATGAAGGACGAGATCACCAAGTGTGGCATTTAGTTCAACACTTAGAAAATTTTCCAAAGTCGCGGGCAAAAGGAAAAGGGGGCGTGATGCCAAGACGACGCGGACACCCACTCACTTGAAACATTGGTACTTAGAAAAATTACCCAAGTCCCAATTCCAAACACTTAGAAATTTTTTGAAAAGCTTGAGAACAAAAGCAAAAGGGGAACAAGACGAGGAGAAGACAGAATAAGGCCGGAAACAATGCACATTTCATTCATAAGAAAAGTCATTACATCAGGAGGGCTCAACGGCCATTACAAAAAGAGAAGGGCGTTACAAACACCAGCCTAGCTAAATTACATAATAAGTCGGTCGATCAACTCTCGGGGACGGTTTCATCGGCCACCCACTCCGCTTCGGCCTGCCCCGATTCAACTCTGTTACCCTCCTCCGTCCTCGCACCTCCGCTGGCCTCGGCTGCTGAGGATACGGCGGTATCGGCTAGGGTGTCATCATCGGACCAGTCAGGCTCACCAATGGAAGAACTGAGAACCAGATCCTGCCTCTCAGACGGGGGGAGCTTCGCTTCGGCCTCCGGATCCCTCATCAGCCGTGAAAGCTTCAGGTTCTTCTTAGCCCACTTCTGGGTGAGCTTCAGGTTTTTGAATGCCCGGTGCAGCCTCCGGTATATCAGCCGTTGCATCCTCTGCTGACCCATGTCATACTAGACAGCCATTTCGCGAGCAAAGTACTCTTGGCCAGCGGGACAGTTCTGGCCCCAGTCTTCAAGCCGGTCCGCCACGACTTCATAGCACCAGGGACGGCGGTCATCGGCCTTCCAGCCTTCGGCAAGGAACCTCTCGATGGCGCCATCAACGGCCTCCTCAGCGGCCCTTTCAGAATCCGCCTAAGCCCTCGCGGCGTCCTCAGCCCGAAGCAGGGCCTCATCGCGGCTTCTCAGGGCTTCATCCCTGGCCCTCAAAGCATCATCCCTATCGGCTGCCACCTGCCGGTAGGCCACGTCGGCCTCATCAACCCCCTTCTGTAGGGCCTTCACCTCCTCTCGGAGCCGATCCAGGCAGGCCATGGCCTCCTCGGCCGAAGCAGCTTTCTTCTCGGCCTCCCTCAAGCGGGCAATCTCTTGCTCCTGCCGCTTGTGGCTCTCCATCAGCATAAGAGCACCCTGCAACAAAAGGACAAAACGAAGAGTTGGGACGACGCAAAACCCATGACACAAGAAGACGTAAAGTACGAAGAACTTACTTGGACGATGAGGTCCATACCGCCGTCGTAGATCTTGACGGGACCCAGCTTTTTCAAGTAAGCCCGATCCTAGATCGGAACAGCTTGAGCCAGGACATCGTGGCCGTCAACGGCGTCGTTGAAAACGCCACCCTTCACGGGATACTCGACCTCGAGCCTGTAGGTCCCACCGGTCAGCTCTTTGCTGGCCCTCTGCTTGCGGGGCTCTTGGCCGACAGGCAGCGGCTGGGATAGAGCCGTTGAAGAGGGGACCGAAACCGCGTCCACAACGGCAATGGCATTTGAGCCCCCAACATCATCATCCGGCACGGTCGTACCACCAGCACCAGTATCGGCAAGAGGGGAAGCCCTCCTCAGCTTCTTGGACTGCATACCGACCTCAGTGATCTTTTTCTGGCCGTCATCCGCAGGCCGTTTCTTCTTCGGCTGCGTAGGCGGTTTCTTTGCCGCATCGGAGCTTGGTTGGGCACCTCCCGCAGCGGCCATCTTCGCGACCTCTTTTGCGGCCATCTCCTCCTTCGCCTTAGCTTTGGCTAGGGCCATGACGGATCTGCGATCCATAGTGAAGTCTACACAACAAGAAAAACAAACAGTTAGCAAAAACAAAAGAAAAATGGATGAAGGCGCCAGGGAGGGTATTACCATCGGCGTCAGTAGGAATTTTCATATCCGGGCCATCGGCCTCCTCAAAGGTGGTGGTCATCTTCGGCCACAGCTCGATATCACTCTCCTTGTCGCCGTATACATAATACCTCATGAAGCCGAGGGCGGTCATCTTATACTTCGTGATGTAATGTTTCACGCTCCTCAGCCCTCCCTTCAGAAATGCCGCTACCTGGGCATCCAAAATACTGCTCTTCGGCACGTCGTGAAGGGTGAACTTACCGTCATGACCAACTGAGGGAAACTTCGTGCCGTCCTCACACAAGGATACGAAGACGAACTTGCTCTTCCAACCATGAATGGACGAAGGGAGGTCAGTGAAACTCCTCTTCTTCGGCAGCTGTTGGAGATTAGCATAACCGGCACAATTTTTGTGGCTCTCTCGGCCGATCTGGTACAGGTTCATGAACAGAGTCGTCATCGGCCTAAAGTCTAACTCATCGCAACAGAGAAGGAAGCCGACGATGAGCGAGTAGCTGTTAGGAATCAACAAGGCCGGAGGGAGACCCACCATATCTAGATACTCCGTAATGAATGGGTGGAGGGGAAACCTAAGTCCCTTTGCAAATCTCATGGGGGATTCAACACGTGATCCGTTGGTCTGGGCGCCCTAACCCTTCCATACGTCCCCACGTACATCTGGGCCACCAAGTAATCGGCCGCGCTACTCCCAGGCTTGATCAGATAAAGGTTGGTAAGATCCAAGTAAGAGAAACCTGGACCCCTCTTCGGCCGCCGCCTTCTCGTCGGAGCAGCTCCCTTTACAGCAGAAACCGGCTTCGGGCAAGGAATTGCAGCCGATGTAGACGCTCCGTCCACAGCACGTGAAGCCACTACGTCCTCACCATCCGACGACGAGGCGGCCTCTTCGTCCTCACCCTCACTCTCCCCTGATTTGAAGGAGCTCAACTCCTCTATCTCCTCACAGCACTCTTCTACCACCCGGTAATCAAGAGACTTAGCAGAGGGCTCATCGTCGTATGGGTAGTACTCGTCGTTCAAAGGCTTCATCATAACAACTAACTAAAGCCTAAGAGTTTCTACTTTGGATCTAAGGGTGTTTTCTCCACTAACAGATGATCAAAGCTAAAATAAGCAAAGTACACAAGTAATTTGGGAAAAGTTCGACGAACTGACCTTTGAAGTTTTGAAGAACGGAAGAACACATGCAAAGGCTCTCTCTCTCTAGAAAATTCAGCAGCACTTCATTATCTCAGGACTGTAATGAGGAACCTCTTCGGAAGTGGGGGGGGGGGGGGTATTTATAGACCTCCCCCCAACGGTCACTACACGTGGCAACCCCTCATTGGCCACATGAATGACCACCACCCCCAAGGCCCATTGGGCTGGCGCCGGTCTAGAAGACGGGTCAGGCCCACTTCCACAATACCAGCTCACCGCCAACAGGCAAACCACTCAACGGGCACGCTAAGGAATCATGCCCGCATCGGCCTCAACACAAAGACACTTCAAAAGGATAGGCCATTCTCAAGGCGTGTCCATATCGGCTTACACAGAATGCCAATTACATGGCCTTTTCAACGGCCACAGCGGTACAATCAACAAGAAACCCCACGCCATCGGCCCTATGTAAAACCCTGATGATAATTTCTTGAAAGCGACCTGCGTCCAAGGGTTCTCCCACAGGGTTACCTTGGTCAGGAAATCGCCAAGGAATTGGATTAAGGTGTACACAAGAGTCCGCTTTGGCCTAGGTAAATCCTTTACTCCTTCACCCCTCACCTACTCTTCGACCTGAAGCAGTATGGGACTGGGGGACTACACCGGCCTTTGAAAATCAGGACAAAATCAAAGAAATCCAAAAATATACCAAGTCCACAACTACAACATCAGACATGCACCACAACGTCCATAACCTCGTGGTGCACCGTCGGCCGCAGCAAAGCTAGCGAACAAAGAATTCCCTCCAAAAGTGAACCACTTGAGATCACAGAGCACTTATCGGCTTTGAGACCACATACTCCACTCTCGGCCAGGAATCAAAGAACAGGAAGTCAACATACCTGAATCACCATCGTCCATAAGACCAGGACACGCACCACTCCTCCCGGATCAGTGCCAGTATCATTCTCAAAAGCGTGAACGCTAGACTACGGACATCACCGCTCCGGCCAAAAAACACAGAACGCAGCCAACGGCCAAAGGAAGCAAACAACACTCTCACCGGCCATCCGGAAACAAAAGGACATTCATCATCCTCGAAAAGGAGATAACCACAAGGGCCTCCTCGGCCCAAAAAGCGCGAAATTCAGCCATCAACTGTCAGGAGTGGGCATGACCTTCATCGGCCATTCATGACAAAGGACGCTCATCGTCCCCACCAAGCAAAGACACCCAACGTCCTTAAATAGAAAATACACACCATGACTGGGTCCCTCTTCGTCTGCAGCGGCCAAGACGCTGAGTACCCACAACGGCCATAAAACAAGGAACCGGATCAAAAGGTGCCCGTAACGGCTAAGAAAAAGGAAGGCTCCCACAACGGTCAGAAAACGTGAGAGGCAAGAAATTTACTCTCCCTCACCTCGTCTACGTCTCAGCTCAGAGAGTGGGGGACTCCTGATGGAGTATATGGGCCTGCACTCCCTGGCCCACACACTCGGAAGAACAGAAGGTACCACGATCACCTGGTGGGACCCTCGTCGGCCCAGATGACCTCCATCGACCGGAAAGCAGTCTACTCATAATACGGTCCAGGAGCCAGGAGAACCGGGTGACTTCATCGGCCGGGTCTTCGTCGGCCGTGCCCTCATCGGCCACGATTGCCCCCCAGAATAGGATCTTATACTTAATCATTCTTACATCTCTTGTACCCGGCCCAATAGTGACCCTATTGTGAATGGGCCTCCCAAGCCCAAGACTTGGGAGCCCAGCCCTAATTTTTCCTATAAATACTACCTCTGAGAGTAGTTGTAGGGGGTCACAAAATCATTTTTACTTGCATTTCTCTCTCTAGCTCTCACTTCTCTCTAGAATATAATCTATCAACATCATTTCTATTATTTGTCTCACAATTAATAAAATACTAGATTTTCACTCGTGTGATGCATGGGCCATAAAAAACTCAAAAGTTTATCCTATTATAGTTTGTTTGGTAACATTGAAATTGACTGATTCCGTTGAAATTTACGAAGTTCTTGCTGAAGCATGTGGATTGATTAATTATGTTGATTTATGAAAAAATTATATTTAAAATATATTTTATTAATAAAATAAAGAAAGAATTATATGAAAAACTGCTAAAATTATCTTCTACATTAACATCAGTCAATACATTTAGAAAAGTAACTTCAACCTAACTTTTTCTTATTAAAAGTTACCCAACGAGCTATAAATTTTCGTATTGTGGTTTGAAAAGAACATTTTAAATATTGGGAAACAACGGTAGGGATTAATAAATTGGGGAGTAATATACTACGAAGTTATTGTTTAGTATATAAAGCTTAAAATTGAAGCATAGATTCCCGAAAGTGGAGAGAGTTATATGGTGTAACATTTTTCAATTAGAGCTCGTTTGGTAACCATGTTTTTTACTTTATTATGATTTATTTTTTCACCAAACACGTAACTTTTGATTTCGGACGTTGAATAATGCAATAATCAGATAAGTATGGTTGGAGTTACTTTTCTGACTGCATTGGCTGAAGTTACTTTAGAGACCAAAGTTTAGCTATTTTTCATATATTATTTCTTAATTTTATTAATGCAAAGTATTAAAAATATAATGTTTTCATAACTCAGTAGAATCAACCAATACGGTCACTTCAGACAGAACTTCATAAACTTCAGCAAAATTAGCCGATTCAGCCAATTTCAGTATTAACAAACGAGCTCGAATTCTTTATGTTTAATAAAATGTACATATTTTATTTATCTTTTTTTGGATAAAATGTAAGTATATATATCCAGAAAATAGCATAAGTACAATGCATCAAAAAGATCAAAAATAACTATCTAAGCTAGCAAGCTAACCTAAAATAGTATATACCGTATCCCCCCCCTAGGCGGGGGGAGGGGAGAGAGAGTTTTATGGATAACAAACGGCATGGGACAGGCTCCGGCTCGTATCACAAAAATCAGTAACCAAAAAGGACTAGTCTATAAAAGGCTAGCCCATAGCAAACTCCAGTCAAAGGACCACAATGTCCACCAAAAAAAGTCCACAAAAGAGCCCCAAAAGGCCCAACCTTAGTAACCGGCCCCTGGTATGTGCCACCATAAAATCAAAAGGCCCAGCCTCAGCTACGAACCCATGCCTTAGCCCATCAAACTAGGGTTGAGCCCAAACCAAAACCCTTCCATCGCAAACAGGCAGCGTCGCATTGGAGATTCAAAGTTTGAATCACACCAGACATCCCCACGTGGAGCTACAGTAGCCGACAGGCTAGCTAGGCAGTCGGTACAATCAGAGCGCGTCAGAAGACGGCGTTGACTTCCCAGTTGCCGTCGCCGGCGGAGTACCAGCCGACCACCGGTAGCGAAAGAACATAGAAAACCGTCACGCTCGCTCGCAACCAAGTAACCTCTTCACACCCCACCCCCACCAGGCTCCGGCGTCATCCCGGCGGCATTGGTGAGTGCTAAGAAACCAGCCGGAGAGTAACCTAAAAGCCAACACGTAACCCCACCCTTCCACCCCCCTCCCCGTCAGGTTCCGGCAGCACCCGGCGGCGTAGATGCGAGAGCAAAAAGATGGTGTGCCAACAGTAGCCGGAAATGGAGTGACGACTGGCGGTTTACACCGGCGAATCCAGCCATAACCAGGAAAGAACCACCTCCAAACAATTCAAGATACCAATAGTAAAGACCAGAAAGAACCGTATTCACTCCAGTCCTCTCTGGTCGTCTTCTCCGGCATAAATCCATCAAAAGACCCTCAGACCAACGCCATACTCCTCACCAGAAAGAAGAACCCCATAAATCATTCCGATGCCCCCCTCTTCTCCATCCCTTCCCACAATCGTCACTCCCTACCCTCTCCGGAGGCCAAGCGCAGTGGTAATCAGTCCGGTATATCGAGAGGGAGCTCAGGTCCAACCGGGGGCAAAATATCCGGCTCAGAGCAAAACGATGGTCCTCCGCATAAAAAACCCACCAAAATGCTCACACGACAATGCTGGAAAACACTTCAGGCACAACACCAGCTGGAGGTGAGAATCCATACGAGCTCCGAGATGTCCAAAAACGAACCTGGTTGACGAAAACAAGAACAAGATTCAAGTTTTTTCAGAAGGTGACCACCGAACCAATGTTCGTTCTCAAGCAGCAGAGAGAAACAGAACAGTCCTAAATCCGCCCGGACCCCGATTCATCTTGGCAAGCCCCCCACTTCCTCAGAATACCAAGAGCCCAACAACCAAACCGGCATCTTGTCAAACGACCAAGAAGCTGCAACGCCAGAGAGTTTTCACTCCGGTTGTGACAGAAGAAGGTGCGGTCAACCCCCAAAGCATAAACCAATAGCATCACCACCGGACCCAAGAAGGCAATATCCAAGTCAAAACTAGATGGTTTCCACCCCACAGACCAGCTTCGTACCCTCCATATCTTCCGGTGAAGTCACACCACGAAAATCCCAGTTAACAATTTCTCCAAAACCACCGAAGTGGTGGAGAGAAGGTCCCAAAAATCAAGCTGAAAAACCTAAGACCCGCCGGAGCCAGGAGGGCCCCGGCGGCGGTGGCCACCGCAAGTGGTGGTACCGACCCGAGGGGGAAGAGTAGCCCGGACAGCTAGAGAGAGACTCTCTCAACTTCCTTTTCTGCCTCTTCAGGCGCTGGTTTCACATATACGTCTTGTCTTTTTTTATCTTAGAATTACTATACGTACTACTCATTCCGTTCTCTAATACTTGTCCCTCTTTTCATTTTGGATTGTTCTCTAATGGTTATCTCCCTTTCCATTTTTAGAAAGTTTTTTCAATAAATATACTCATTTACCCTTATTCTCTTTCCTACTTTTTCATTTAAAAACAACCTACTACACCTTTTACAATACCCCTCTTATTTTCCTCTCAAAACTAGTGTCAAACTCTATAGAGACAACTATCAGACAACCAAAATATTAAAAAAAATGTGGCCAAGCCCACCCACAAATATAACATATAAAAAGGAATTTTTTTCAGAATAATGCTAAATAAAAAAAATATTTACAAAATTAGGACCGGGTTAAAATTATTTACCAAAATAAAGATGGGATAAACTAGTTTAGAGAAAGGCACCAAACCATTCGGCCACTCTTTGAATAATACGTACCAGTTTAAAAGAAATCATCTTTTTTCTTTAAATGGCTATAACTTTCATATTTTTGCTCCAATTTTTTCAAAACATATACCAAATTTTATAACTTTTTGTAATCTTTCATATGACACCAATATGTAATATATAAAGTTTAAAAAATTTGAAGATCATATGGGGTGAAAAACTAATTGCAATAATCTATTGTCAATAAACTTAATTCTCAACCAGTTTAAACCAAAATTATGTATTCACCGTATCAATTCAATTTATCAATATATTTATTCAATATAGTTTTTAGTTAACTTTTTCAATATATTTACCCAATTTTTAATGGCAAATTTTGAAATGGGTGAAATTGAGTAGTAAACTTCATTTTTAGTAGGGTCGTTTCATTTAAGTTGATTTGTTTGTATTTGTTTTTGTGAATTGTAGAATTCTTTGGTCGATTTCAGTTGAATAAATTTACTCACTTTTAAATTCAAATGCATAAACTGAACTACCTAGAGTGATGTCAGTTTTGATCATTTCTATTCGGTTCGACTTCCGATAGAATGATGTTTAGTATGGACAAATTTATTAACTACTGTGATGATTAAATAAAATTATAGTATTAAAAGCGGATATAGTGAAAATTTATGAAGTGATATTGTTGGTAATATTTTATGGTGTTCAATCTAGTTAGTTATCTTTGTATTTGTGTAGTTATCAATTAAACGTGTAATACGGGCCACAAATGTGTATCAGCCCGGGGGCTTCCTTGTAACCCGTAAGTTAGCCAACTTCTCCTATAAAAGGAGGCTAACTTACGGGAACCCTGATGATCAAATAGAGGCTTGAGAGGCGCAGAGGCGAGATAGAGAGATAAGGTTTGCCGCTGCTCTCCTTCCCCAGGGAGAGCAGCGGCCAGTTTACACGGTATACCAGATTCGCGTTCAATCTTGTCGATTTCTTCCTATCTGCTTCTTATTCTTCTTGTTATGATTGTTGAATGTTAAATTTTGGTATTAACATTTGGTATCAGAGCCGAGACGTGAAACAGGTTGAATGTATCTGCGATTTTCTTGGATCTAACGAAGAATGCTCTGCTTTTCTTCTGTTTCTCTTCATATAGTGTTTTGCTCCTGTAATCTTGTTTGTGAACAAAAATCTGTAAAAATTATACTGTTGGAATCGCCCTTCAAAGCCGATCCAACATCATAAACTCTTTTTCGATTTCTGCAAATTTTCATTTTTTTAAGAACTCTCAATGAATTGCGAGTTTATGCTTTTAACACTGCTGCAGAAACGATTTTGACTTGAAACAGATACAGGAGGGATCGCGACCTTCAGGGCTATTCAGAACAGTTTTCAGATTCTCAAAAGTCGACAGTTTTTAAAACCGAGAGTTTGTAAACTCGCGGTCATGGACTCGAGTTTTAAACTCGCGGTCATGCACTCGAGTTTGTAAACTCGCGGTCATGAACTCGAGTTTGTAAACTCGCGGTCATGAACTCGAGTTTGTAAACTCGCGATCATGAACTCGAGTTTGTAAACTCGCGGTCATGAACTCGAGTTTGTAAACTCGCGGTCATGAACTCGAGTTTGTAAACTCGCGGTCATGAACTCGAGTTTGTAAACTCGCGGTCATGAACTCGAGTTTGTAAAGTCGCGGTCATGACTCGAATTTGTAAACTCGCGGTCATGAACTCGAGTTTGTAAACTCGCGGTCATGAACTCGAGTTTTAAACCTCGAGTTCTGACTTCGAGTTTTTAAACCTCGAGTTCTGACCTCGAGTTTTAAACCTCGAGTTTTTAAAATTTGAGAGTTTTGGATTTGCGAGTTTTGGAATTTATTTCGAGTTTTAGGAACTCGATGTTTTGGATTTCGACATTCTAAAAAATTTCAGAATTTTCGGAATTTCTCAATGTTTTGAATCTTTCAAAGTTTGCAGTTTCTTGGAACTCATAATTTGAATCTTGACATCCTTTGCAGTTCATCGAAGCTTTACATTTTAGATATCTGAATGATTCCCTGTTTATCAAAGTTTTAGAAGTTTTCGATGTTCTGATGTTTTTCAAACAGCAAGTTTTCGATATTATGAGGTTTTTCGAAACTCCAAAGTTTTTGAGGTTCCAAACATTTTGAAATTCTGAAGATTTCGTTATTCTGAGGTCTGTTTTGCAGGTGGATTTCGTCATTACTCTTCAAGGCAAACTCGAAATTAAAATCTCCAGATTTGGATTTCGAGTTTTTGCCTTAGAATTTTGTTTAAATTCACCTGCTCTCGAAATTCAACATCGAGAACCTCAACCTCGAAGATTTTCCTCAAAAACTCAAAATTTGAGATTTTCTGCGACACCGCACTGTTTTGGCCATATCTTTTGACTCAGTGATCTGATTTGAGCAAACTTTTTTTTGTTGGAAAGCTAACGAAAAGATCTACATTTTTTCTTGGGCTACGCCCCATTCTTGGGCTAACGAAAAGAACCCATTCTCACGCGCCCTCACTCGCAGTCTTTGAGGGTCAAAACGTTAGTTTTCCGACAAACATTGTAAATCACCGATGTCCAGGTCAAAACTTAGGCAAATCTGTTCAATTTCTTTCAAAGTCAACCCTGAGGTCAAACATTTTCTAAACTTCAATGTAAATGTCTGAAAATCGTAGATAATTCAATCAACCTCGCGTCAACGGTCATCTTACAACAATCAACAATCAACTGCTGAAGCCTCCCCTGACTCATCAACATTATGTAATCTTCAATATGCTGAAATTCTACATGGTGAGCTCAGGGAACCGTCATGTGTGGTACATGTTTAGATTGCTCCACACACATGGCGGGTATGACAAGCTGTGAGCAATCAAACCTTGCACATTCTGAGGGGGAGTTTCAGTTTTCTCCTCCTGGCGCCTTACACCGACAAAGCAAGGAATCTCTCAACGGATGCAACAATCTAGGGGGAATGTTCAAAGTAATCCTCCCCGGTGCCTAACAATGACAAAGCATACCGAGTGCTCCAGTTGAGGGGGAGTACAGAGAGAAAATGAAGAAAGTAATGAGAGAACATGTCCCTATGGCTTAGTAAACCCAACTAAGCCTACCCAAGGGACAAAGCCGAGCGTAAGTGCGTGAGTGAGCGAGTGAGTGAGTGAACATTATGAGCATTAGGAAGCAGAAGGCTCAAGTGAGAAGAAAAACAATTATCAATGATGAGTCTGCTACCTCAATTGCCTGCTATGAATTGAACATTTGCTCCTAGCCACTAAAATACTCTGGACTATCCCCATAGGTTCAGGACTGATTTAATCAGATCCCGGGTAGAAGTCATTGCATCTTGTCCAACAGTGCATGTTAAACCCTATCCAAGACCACTCACTTGTCTCCCAACAGACAGGTGTTTAATCATACTTCACGGGGAACCGCATCTCTCATTATTGTCTCCTTCCGAGGCAAGTAATACTGACTACAGTGGCCTCAGCCCCATGCCACTGAACTTTCATTGATCACGTCGTGTCTAGTTACTCACTCCCAAATGTTTTGAAATTTTATAGGACACAGACGCACTTTTAGAGTCAGTTGCAGGTCTACATGACCCGCGAGAACTTCCATGGGTCTCATCTATTGCAGATGTAGACTAATGATTGGAAGGAAGTCCTGCTGTTGCAACATAAGAATCACCAACATTCTCTAAATGTAGATTAAATGTTATGGGAAATTTGTGAAGTTAATGCTTAGAGAAAATTATAGTATTATTTCCGATAATATTATTTCCGACCCATATGAAATTATCGTAAATAATACTATAATTTTCTCTAAGCATTAATTTCGTAAATTTCCCATATCATTTAATCTAAATTTAGAGAAAATTATAGTATTATTTCCGTAATTTCATATGGGTCGGAAATAATACTATAATTTTCTCTAAGCATTAACTTCATAAATTTCCCATATCATTTAATCTAAATTTAGAGAAAATTATAGATATAACTTCATATTTTTTCACTATGTCCGCTTATAATACTATAATTTTAATTTATTTAATCACAAATCTGGTCGGGTAGTTAATAAATTTGTCCATACTAAACATCATTCTATCGGAAGTCGAATCGAATAAAAATGATCAAAACTGACATCACTCTATGTAGTTCAGTTTATGCCTTTGAATTTAAAGGTGAATAAATTTATTCAACTGAAATTGACCAAAGTATTCTACAATTGACAAAAAAAATAAATAAATTGTAATTTCTTTCTTTCTAACATTTTCCCAAATGTTATATTTTTCTTTCAATTTTATTTTCCCTTAATCTTTTTGTCACATATAGTTTTTTCCATTGTTGATAAAATTAATGAGTGGACTTACTTAGAAAAACAGAATAATGCAGAAAGGAGAAAAGATATATTAATGGTGGAATTGAGATAACGTAAAGAAAGAAGAAAAAACATTAAAAAAGTAACAAGAAGAAAAAAGGAGAAAAGTGAATCAAAAGATAATATAACAAAAAGTAGAATAGGAAAAAGATCTTTAATCAAAAGAGAATGATTAAGAAGAGAACACATAAAAGAGAAATGAAAAAAACAAATAAAAATATAGGAAGAAAAAGAAAATGACAAAAAAATCTATTTAAGAAGGAAATTTTACAAAAAAACGCTCCTAATAGAGTGAGAAGTAAAATAATAAATATGGAAGAGAAATAAGAACAAAAGAATGGAAAAAGGAATAAAAACAATGTATGTGGATCAAATAAAGAAAGAAAAATTTTAGGGAGAAAAAAGAAAAAATGAAACATGTGATTGTTTTGAGCAAATTTGTGAAAGATGGGATTATTTATATAAGTTTTTCAAAAAAAAAGAAGCAAAAATGTGGTATAGTAGGTCACCAACTGGTCAGGGTCCCACGAAAGAAGATGGGATGGAAAGGTGGGATTATTCTGGAAATACGTGAAGGTGAGATTATTATTAAAAGACCGGTTAAAGGTGGGATTATTCTTGTAAAATTTTCCAATTATTTTTTAACTTAAGTATTTTTAGGTTCAAATTAATTTATGTTGCCTTCTTTCTTATCTTGTAGATGCACAAAACTTGTTAGGTCCTATTCAAATAACAATAGTTGTAATGGAAGCACAGAAACAGATTCTAGTAGAAAGAAGCCCCATTGAGAATGATCGAGAACGGTAAGAACAGTGGAAATTTCTATTATAGCGTAAAAAGGGAAATATGTTGTGTGACTGTATTAGACGTCTACTAAACATTCTCTTTCACCGTGTATTTATACATCTAGGGTTCAACGACGTAAAAGTCTAATAATGAGATCTGGGCCCTAGCCATTAAAGTGGCCCTTGTCCACTTAAAGTTTATTCTGATATTATATCTATTTTATTAAAGGAAACATACAAGATAATAACAACTTGGCCACAATTAAAAATAATCTTCAACAATCTCCCCTTTGTGGTCAAGTGATGTCTTGCTTTTCTTCATTTATGCTTCTTGAAATAGGATTCCTCAATGCAGATCATTTTCATATTGTCGCAATGATTGTCGCTTGTCAAGTTGTTCGCTAATGTCATTGAGTACTTTGGTCATCCTTTCATGATCTTTCGGCTCTTCTTTGCCAGCACCGGCAAGCTTGAGTCTGGTCCATTTCTCTTATACATCCCGATGGTCTCGAATGATCTTCAGCGTCCCATCACAGAATTTTGCAATCTCACTCAGTAGCATTAGATGCTTCTTCTCTTCGTGGTTCAGATAGACTATCCCGATCTCATACTCATAAAAATGTGAAGAGGAGGGCACTTCTCGAGTCATGATTCAGATAACATTGGCTTAGTGAGGTTTGCCTTCTTTGCATTGTTTTCAAGTGCCATCTGAAGGTCAAAAGCAGCATGGACTCTTACTTGCCTTAACATGAATCTTCTTATTGCTTCGTATCGTTTTATAAGGATTTTATTTTTCTTTAAAGGGAATTTTCTGTAGATCATTGACATTTAATAAACGTCTTCCATTTTGAGCAGCATGAAGCTGGATTCTTAACATGTAAATTATGTTCCACTTGATACCTTCGATTTCTCCTTTAGAAACTTTCAGAATATCCTAGATGGGAGTTATGCTTATTTGTAGCTTATGCTTGAGGACTTCAAGTTGTCCTGTTGACCACTTACATAACATATAGAGATGTCCGCCTCTTTCTCGTCCTTTGAGATGCGTAAGACCTCTCATATTGAGTTTACCGAGCTTTTGGTTTTGTCAGGTCTCCTCTAGATATGCTTTCGTATTTGCTCTTGGAAGGGGGATACGATTCTAATGTTCTTCCATGGTATATCGTTATTGGGTGGAAGAGTTCATATTCTTCTGGTAACCTTGGGCAGCTCTAATGGACCTTTGGTATATTCTTCCCCTTCTTTGAGTTCTTCATTTTCAAGCCCTGTTATATCAGCAGCAGCCTTATTCAGCAGTTCTCTGAAATAGAATATTGTTTGTAAATCAACTTGCTCACTCTCTTGCTTCAGATCATCCCATTCATTCCATTCGTTCCACTTTGTATCAAGGATGTAGGCTTTGAGTTGATCATGGACTAAAGAAGTTGGAGTGTGTGAGATGGGCTACTGCGATGACCTGTCAATGGTAACTCCGGGATCACAATGATTGTCCGTTATCATCACGTCAGAAACTGGTTCTAATGGATGGCCTGAAAGAATGGGTGTACATGAAGTAGCAACCTTAGGACTTTCGATCAATCCTTAGTCTACATCTATGAAAGATGAGCCTAAGAGCATTCTATCCGGTGTGACCAAGTTAGAGGTTATGGGGATGGTTTTGGTTTTGAGCTTTTATGAGGATTGGAGTTGGGTTTTAGAGAGCGAGGGTTGGTTTGGTTGAGGTATGGGTCGGCTTGATGAGGCACCATGCTCAAGTGTCCGCTGCCTCTTATTCTCCCCCTCATGAGGAGCCGAATCATCGGGGTCCTCATACGGACGTTTAACGCCGTTGAGACTGTCGCTGCAGGTGATCTCGGTCTTAAGGAGGTGGAGAAGTTTGTGTTGGTTGGGTGCAAGGCTAGGTTCAGCTATGAGCCGTATTTAAATGATGTCGGTTAAGGATGAGAGAGATTCGATGTTTGGGTCAATGCGGTGGTCGGGGGAGGATACTAGTTGGTATCATGGGTTTCCCGTGTAGAAGTGATTGGGGTAGGTAGACGGTGGATAAAGTGATCAAAAAGTGGTAAGGATGTGGTAGGTGTTGGTTGTGGTTGGGATGGGATTGGATCTTTTTTCAACGTTTGAGTTTTTCTGGATCCTTGTACAGTTGCGGCTATTGCAGAGTGTACCTTTGGTAGGAAAGTGGAATCAAGATAACTTTCCAAAAAGTCCACAGTGACTATGCGAGTGGTGGGATCGTCACTGTCGGTAGCAAGAGTGCTCACCGTTGTCACGACATCATTAAAGATTACCGATGTGTGGCATGCATTGAATAGTGTAACCATTTGTTGCATAGCAGGACTTCCGATCATCATCGGAGTTTCTTCGATCGTTGCATTCGGGTATAGTGGACCTGTAGTGAGTGGTGTGAGAAATGTAGGTGTCCTAGAAAAATCGGAAAATATAGAGAGCGTGACACCTAGACTCCATGTGAAAGAAAGAGGGGTAGTGGTCCGGGACTTTTGACCAGTAATGATATCCTCAATTGCTTCGAAAGGGGGCAGAGAAGTCTGTGTAGGTTCCCCTTGAGTTGTTGAAACTCTTGCCTATTGGGAACCAGATGTTGTGACTTATACTCGAAACTGACAAGGTCAGCGCATGTTCCTAGTGGTTTGGTTTGGCTAATATCCTCGATCTTCTAAACGTTATTCAGGAGTATATTTGTGGGGTCCCTATCCCTAAAGCATTGGTCACACCTTGATTTGTCTTGTTCCCAAGGAATCTAATGCTACTCAATTTTCGAAATATAGACCAATCAATCTCGGAAATATCATTTGCAAAATGTTAACTAAAATTTTAACTTCTAGACTCACCAATATTGTTCCTAATCTCATCTCTACCAACCAAACTGCTCTTTAAAAGGGTAAAGAGATAAGTGACAGTATTCTTATGTTGAAAGAGGTGATTAATTGCATTATTAATCACAAAACCAAAGGTCACAATGTTTTGTTCAAGTTGGACATGCTTAAGGCTTTTCTTGGAATTCTGTGTATCATATTCTGGATGCTTTTGGTTTTCACTTTAGATTTATAAATCTTATTAAGAACAATTTTGAGAATACTTGGTTTTCTGTGCTTATTAAAGGTCATCCTAATGGATTTTTTAAACCTAACCGTGGGGTTAAACAGGGAGAACCACTGTCTCATATTCTCTTTATTTTGGTCTCTGAAATCCTCTCTAGGCACTGTAATAAATTGGTTGTTGAAGCTAAAGTACTCCCTTTCATACCCATCTGGGTTTGTGTATCATTTCCCATTTGAGTTATATATGCGAATGACCTGATTATCTTCTCCAATGTTGGTAAGAAATCTCTCAATGCTCTTTGTGAGGTTGTTAATAAGTATGAAAGTTTCTCGGGTCAAAATATTAGCACCAACAAAAGTTTTTATATTTGTGGAAAAAACACACCCATTGCTACTTCTGAAAAATGTGGAGATGATTTTTGGCATAAAACAAGGTTCCTTCTCGGTCCTTTTACATACCTGGGTGCCAATACCTTTCAAGGTAGGACAAAAATCAGTCATTTCAAAAACATTTTGTGCAAATTACATTATTTGTAATATTTTGAGCATTGTGCATCATTTTTCAAGTCATACGAACATCATGGTTTGGACCCTTACTCCCGATGGATCCTACTCTTTTAAGAGTACCTATGAGGAAATTAGATTCAAAAAACACACTGTCATCCTTACTAGTCATATTTGGAAGAATAATATTCCTACTAAAATCTCCTTTTGCATGTGGAAGGTCATCAATGGAATCACTGCCTCTGTAGTGTTCCTTCTCGGATACTCTGGATATCCATCTTCACTAGTGGAGGTTGTGGGCCTGAAACATCTTATTAAACACACACAATCTATAACGCAAGGTGAGTTTTCGTTGAAATGTCCGCAAGAACCGTGTATCATTAAACTTTTTACTGCTTTATGCAACTATGCATCTTGGAGAGGATCAAGGAGTTCAGTTGAGACTACCTTATCAATGTCATCAATGTCTCTCAACTCGTACTCATAAGCAGAAAAAGGACAATGTGGGCACATGGGAGGCCTATTTTTTATATTCAACAGTGTAAATAACTGCATGATCAATGAAGAAAATTAATACGTAATTATATTTATATTTATTTAAAACCAAGACATCATTGGAGAGAACTTGCGTGCTTTGGGTTCTCCGAATAGTTTTCTATCTTTGAGTTCTTCTATGAGAAATATTTATTAATTTCATATAATACTATATAATAATAAAGAAGTTAATTAGGATCCGTAACACATTAGATTGACTAAAAGACATAAAAAATTGAAAGGTTGTGTTTCTAAATTCTGGAAAATCTTTTTATGGACAACATAATGATCTTGGTGGAAATCCCGTTATCTTTAGAGCGAATTAAAATGTTTAATCCTTCTTTGCTCGTGACCCTTGATATGAAAACATATAATTGGTCGTGAGTGAAGTCATTTTCCTTGAGATATAGTCCGACCTGGGATAGAGATTGGCCTTGGCTCTTATTGATGCTCATCACAAAGCACACCAAAACTGGGAATCGCTTCCTCTGAAAACTAAAAGGGAGTGTCATGTCTGATGGAGATAATTATCTTGGGCATGTGAACAGTGTCCCTGTATTTCTCCAGTGATGATCTTTGCCTCTAGCACATGTTTTCCGTGTTTAGTGAGAATCAACCTGGATCCATTACATAATCCCGTCGCTTGGTCTATATTTCTCCAAAGTATAATGGGAGCAACTGCCTTTATTAGATGCAATTTGTGATCATGCAGTCCCGAGATTGAGAGAATATTAAGAAATTCATGTGTATACATGTCATTCTCACGACACAAACCAACATCTGAACTAATAATGTTATATGAGTTGAGGTACGTGTCCTGGTCACCATAAATCAAAGATAGCATGTAGTCATTTATTTGGCAAGTCACGGCTAAAGTAGGTGCAAGTATCGCTCTTTCATATGTGTAAGTTGGGTCACTGAGGTGTTCTTGCAGGTAAGGATAAGTGATATTAACGATAGCTGCTAGGTAATTATCTTCCGCCCTGATAAGAAATTCATCTTGGAATTCCACTTCTGAAACTCCATATACTTATTGTCCGATATCACTATCCCCAACCTGTAAAATCCATGAACCAAAGTTTTCAATGTCACTCTTTTCATCAGGAGCAGTTGGAAGTAATCTCATATTCTTCATGAGACGGTGAAGTACACATTCACTCCAAAAATAAGAAGAGTTGATGGTTGCCATCACCACGTCGGATCTTCTCCTCTTTGGAATGACTGAAAAAATTTGACGGAAATCTCTTCCAAGAATAACAACCTTCCCTCTGAATGGTCGATTTTCATTATTTGGATAAGTCGTGCTCATAATGTCTTTCAAAGTCATATCTAAAGCCTCAATACAATGTTTGTACACCATTGACGCTTCATCCCATATAATTAAGGATGTGGATCGGAGGAGCTTTACCTTGGGTCTTCCTTGATTAATATTACTGTTGGAGTTTCCAACGGTGTTCAGTGGGATAGAAAATCTGGAATATGATGTCCTACCTTCATAGAACAGTAACGACGTTATTCCATTTGACGCAACTTCAAGAATAGTATTTCCTTCACTTGTAATATATATTGTCACTGTCTACAGAAACATTTTTCAAGTTTCACAGTATCCCTAGACAAAGAAAACCCTTATATAAAAGAGGAAATATGAATTACGATGTGACAAATAGTAAACATATTAAAATTTATATATTTATTTTCAATTTAACCATGTCCATATTAACACACGGTTTGAAAATTAAAAATTACATTTACCTCAGGTGTTTCCACGCAAAACATTAATGATGTTCATATAAACACGTTTTTGATCATCTCTTAATTGGTCAATGAGATGCGATAGCTGTCGTGCTAAGTCTTCTCTATCGTATTCCATCTCTTCATTCATAAGTGCATTTTCATCATAACTCACATATGTTGTATCCGGTTTCGGCATACCTTCAAAATTTGCAAGACTTTTTCCGTTCCTTGGTAATATTTTTTCAACATCTGAGCGACGTTTATTCTTGGAGTTCTCTATATTATGCTCTCTGTCTGCGTTGACATAGAGTAGTTACTAAGACATTATATGAGTGTTTTATTATATAGTTAGATTTAAAAATAATTTAAAATACTTTACTTGCATGGTTTGAACATGTCGAAAGGTGGTACATGTAATCTTCGATCATCACCTCCGAGCATGATTCCCAGACATTGTGAGGTCTGTGGACTGCATATGAAAGTAGCATAGCAGAAAATAAATACCTCAAATACCTGAAAAATGCCCAAAGATTGACTGCTTTGATCGCTTCTATGTATTCACAGTCATGGTTAATGAATCCCGGTGTGAATGGTTGCAAAGCTCATGCACCCTTTGACTCTATTGAGTAAGATATGCATATATCAAAGCTCACCAGATGCTAGTGGAATGATATGTATATTAGTATATATGTCCTAGCGACAATCATTTTTTAGAGACATATGTACTTGATCGCATTTAGTTTTTATATTTGATATATACATGGTATTACACTTTATGAATGATTGTTTTCAATTGTCAATGTTTTATTCATATTTGTGTTCCCTTGGATTTATGTTGTCAATAAGTAAGTAGGAGCTTATATGATATAACATAAGGTCCTAAAATAGCCCCAATCAATGATCATCAAGAATGGGATATTGATGATATGCGATAAGATTAGTATGTGGACTGCATCATACTTTTAGAAAGTATAGTTGATCTCACAACTATGAGTTCTTGTAATTCGTGATGGTCACATAGATATTTTAGAGAATATTGGCATACCCACCGAGAAACCATTTGATAAGTTCTATTCATGTGTCTATGGGATTATCGGCGTATAGAGTGGTGTAATAGTCCTCCGACTTGAGGTCAACACGTACTACATGTGCGGAGTGATGTACTTTGACCATGACCAACGTTTGCACTCCAATCATGGTAGATACGACATGTGTTGGGTGCATCACGAAGCACATGGAGTAGTAGTTGATCCAAGAAAGGATTCATTCCTCATAATAGATTAAGAGAGAACATTCTACTTCTCATATCTAGATGGATCATAAAGTCATTGGCCAATGCAAAGATATATTCGTTTTGGATATCGAATATGATCGTTATGGATCATCTAGAAAGATTGAGAGGCAGAGACTGAGTTATTGGAATAGACACAATATCATGTTCTAGACTTAGTTGAATGTTCGTTGAATGAAAGGACCGTATCACTATGAGCTCTATATTATAGGGAGTTTGAATAGTCCTCGCAAACGTCCTTATATATTAAGTTTGTCTGGTAAACCGTCTAGGGATTCTGCTAAGACCTTAATTTGATTAGTGCTTAATATATAAGACCCTATGGGTCACACAACAAGTGATTATACCTTCTGATTGAATTGTTAGAAGAAATTAAATATTAATTGGATTAAATAATATTTAATTCGTAATGCTGAAAATGGATTAAATATTAATTAGATTAAACATATTTAATTCATGATATTGAAGGAGAGTTCTATTTGATAGAATTAATTAAGTAGAATAAATTAGATTTATTATACTTAATTAAAATGTATTTATAATTACATAAAGTTGGTAATTTCTTGAGTTTAATTTGGAATTAAAATATATTCAAGAAATTATAAATAATAATATAATAACAATAAATAGTATATGTTAAAAGAGTAAGGGTGGTGGCAGCCCCCTATTCTCTTTAACATATATACGTACCATTTAGTTATTATTATTATTATTATTATTATTTATTGTATCTTTATTTAATTAATAAATGGTATTGGTTATAGTTGGACTAGAACTCATTTATTAGAATGATTTTCATTGTGATTGGGAAACTAATTTAGAACTAGTATAAATACACTATTCTCCTTCATAATTCGAGACGAGTTTTCTAGATTCAGTATTACCAGTTTATTTCCTTACGAAGAGATTTCCTAGTCTTTCTCTAAGGAAGATCTAACCGTTCTTTCGGAAAGGAGAAATCACGTGGATACCTAAGGTCAAGGATTATCACCGCTAGGCTGGAAGATCTGTAAGTTCTATCTCAGATCTGTTATTATTTTTATATTCGTTGTTTTATCATAATCAGGGAAGATCTGTTTGGGAAAAAATTTAAACTTCCGCTGCCGTACTTTCGAGGTACGTTACATCAATTTCCTAACAGTGATATCAGAGCCAAACTGATTCTAATGGCATTACACGAATTTGATAGATATACAGACTACGTTTCTAGATCGAAATACATAATTTTTAGAATGTGTGTTTTTGCCCAACTTTCATTCTGGAAGGCATTAAATTCTGATTTCTCAAATTAATTCTAATTTGAGAATACAAGTTTAGAACGATCCGTAAATCTCATCGTAAGAGTTGCTGCATAATTTTGAATCATGGAGTTGTTCGGCACTTTAGTATTAAAGTAATTTTTGTTGAAGATCATTTAATTGTGAATCATGTTTGTCATCTATTTTGTAATAGACTAGCTTTATTATTATTCCTTGTATTAAATAGGTGCATTGATTAGATAGAATATGGGCCAAGTGTTAGGCCCATACAAACAGGCTAAAAGCCTTTCACGCCTAACCTGAACCTCGCCTATAAAAAGGGAGCCGAGGGTTCAGGATTAGGTTAACTTTCGTACTTGTTCATTATAGCCTTAAGCGCATATCTTTTTGTGTACAAGTTCACGGTCTATCAAAGAGGGTTTTACATCGATTCATTTGTGTTCATCTTTACGTTTAATCTTCTTTGTTAGACTGCTATTCATTGTTGTTACAGAAACAGGGACTATCAATTGGTATCAGAGCCGATCGAGAGCCGATCGAGAGCCGATCAGAAGAACGCCTGCAGAAGACTCTGTTTTTTCTTTACGTTGTTCTTTCTGTCTATTTTTTACTCTGTAATCTTGTTTCTTGTTAAAAAGTTGTAAAAGTTACACCCTTAGAATCGTCGTTTCGAAGCGATCAAGGGGTATACTTCAGATTTCGTTTTTCGCAATTCCTGTACTTGAGATATTTCGAGTAGCAATATCGACATCTAGGTTTTAAACAGGTTCTGCTAAGTATTTCGAGCTGAAAACTTCACCTGAGAATCTCGACATCATAGTCTACAAGAAACTACCTTCAGATTTTGCTTATCTGATTTTTACAGATTGCAGGATTTCGACATTGAGGATTTCAACATCTATATCTCGAGATCAAAGATTTCGAGTTTAAGGTTTCGACATCTGGTCTCGACATTTGACTTCTCGAAATAAGATTTCGAGCTTAACTTCTCGACATCTCAAATCTCGAGATCTTCTTCTCGATATTTGAAATCTCGAGATCTTTAATCTCGACATCCTAATCTCGACATCAAATCTCGAAACCGGGCCTCCTTTATCGAAATCCCAGATCTCGATATTCAGATCTCGACATCTGATTTTCGACATTCTGCCTCTGAAACTCTTTTGATCAATTATCTCGAACGGTCAGTTTTATACAGCAATGGCCTCAGAATTCAATGCGCAAGGGAACAGCAGTACTCCTCCCAGTCTCAGGAAAGGAGAATACCAAATGTAGAGGAATCGATTCCTTAATTTCCTTGAGCACAAAGAGAACTCCGCTGCGATGCTTGAATCGTTGCTTGAAGGACCAGCTGAACTAATGATTTCAGTTGGTGGTGATCCAGAAAACAACCCTCCTATTCTTCCAGAAATAAGACGGAAAGTGGCATCTGAATATACGGAAGCTGACAGGCTCAGGCTTCGTGGTGATCTCATGGCCAAAACGTACCTCCTTCAAGCAATCCCTAACGAAGTATATGTTCTCATCGATAGCATGCAAACAGCAAAGGAAATGTGGGATGAGATAGACAAATTGCTCCAAGGCACAAGCATTAGCCTTAAAACCAAGAAGACGACAATTCTTATTGCTTATGACTCCTTCAAAGCAGGACCAGGAGAACCATTGAACGAGACTTACAACAGACTCGTCCAACTGGTCAATGAACTTAGAAAAATCAAAGTATTCCGGTCCAACTTGGAACTGAATATAAGATTTCTATCCAGCCTGCATCCTGCATGGGAAAAGACAGTGAAGGATGTTAGATCTCGCATTGACTTGGATGAAATTGACCTCTGCACTCTCTATGAACATTTGAAGCAATTTGTCAATGAGGTTGCTTGTGCCGAGGATCATCACACCTCAAATCCCCTGGCTCTTGTGATGGAAGCTCAGCCCAGAAGGACAACCACACCACTGAAGAAGAAGAAGAAGAAGGTGGTGGTTGAATCAGACGATGATGAAAGTGATGATGACAAATCTGATCTGGAGGCTGAGCTTGCAGATTTACAGAAGAAGATGGCACTGCTTGCCAAGAGATTTGCAAAGAAGAACAGCTCCTCCAACAAGCTAAGAACCTCCTCCTCTAACTACAAACAGAAGAACCACGAACAAGGATCTTCTAGAAAAGCGCCATCAGCTGAAGATGCTCCCAAATGCTACAATTGTGGAAAGGCTGGACATGTCATCAAAGACTGCCGCCTCCCAAAGAAGAAGGATGCAAACTTCTACAAGCAGAAAATGTTGTGGAATAAGAAGAAAATGTTGATGGTGCAGAAAGAAGAAGAAACTTCTGCAATGATTGCTGAGAATGATAACTGGGCAGAAGACACTTCTGAAGAGGAGGAGGAAGAAGAAAACTATGCCCTGATGGCACGAGTGGAGGAAAAAGATGAAAGAAAGGGTGATGCTGCGATCCCCGAAAGTGAATGCTCAACAAGCTCTGTAAGTACCTCTCATACTCCTTTAAATAATCAAATTCAGTCCTTACTTGAGAAGGACAATCTAATTAAAGAACTAAAGGAGAGACTAGACAATAATCACATGGTACTGAAACAGAATCTAGACCAAAAGTCTTCTCTAAGTGTTCAACTTGAAATTGCGAAAGATCAGGTCAAAAAGGTGTCCTCAGATTTTGAAAGTTTTGAACTTCAGATTGCTGAATTAACTAGGAAATTTGAGGATAGTGAACGAGAAAAAAGCACAACAAAGGCTGAATGCGATTTTTTGCACAATAAGAGAAGAACACTTTTAAACAAAATAAAAGAACTAGAGGATCTAGCTGCTAAAAGAGGTCAGTCTGAACAGACAATTTTTCTTAATCGAATAAAGGATGACCGATTTTACAATCCTAGAATAGGACTGGGCATAACCAACCCACGTAATCTAAGAAAGTTAACTGTCTTCAAATCTATAACAAAGATTACATGGGACTACGGTTTGGTAAGAAAATGTATTTTCGAAGTGATGATGAAAACGCTGAAGCAGAAGAAGAAAAGAGAAAGAATCCTAAAGCTGCGATTTCTTGTGATTATCCCTCTGTAAATGAAAAACAACTTTCACAAGAAAAATCTAGTTCCTGCTTTAGTGAATGCCTTGACCCTTATGCAAAAGATATTCCACACATAGGACATCCTCTAGACCCACCCCCAAGAGTAGGTATTTCTAAGACTGGAGAGGAATCTTGTATTTTTCCTATGGCTCAAAAACTCAAAAACCTCCACAAAACTCTTGATAACGAGAGAGAGAGAGATTTGAAACTGAAAAGAGAGGTTTTGAGAGCAACTGGCAGGAACTTCTTCAAAAGTTCAATGAATTAAGTGAGCAGTATCATGCTAAAACAGTCCCTTCTACTTCTGACAGTTCACACACCTCACCTGAGAAAACCAAGTTTTTAAAAGGTTCGTCCACTCATCTCTCTTCTCCTTTGTTTACAGGGAATGAAGTGAAGAAGGAAGGAGAAGAGAAGAGTGAGTGGAGGAAAAAGAGGAAAGAAATCGCAGAAGGCAAAAAGAAAGTTTTTGAGAATAATGCCAGTCCTAGATCTAGTTCTATTTTTTATTCTAAAGTTAATTGTAATTCTCTCTGAGAAACAAACTTCTAGTAGTTCAGTCTTGAGTCCCAAGCTGAATATTTCTGAGACTTCTTCTACACATCGTTCTATTCATAATTCAAGTATTGCTTATGGTTATTCTGTTCCAGACCCCTATAATTATGAATGTGATGGGAAATTTGTTAAAGCAAAGCCTCACAGAAAGCTCAAACCTAAAAGAGAAACCGAGAACAAAACTTCTAAGGGAATATTTTGTATACCTGATATGAAATATGCTCTTCGAGTTCATTCAAGGAAACATCTTAATCGGCTTTCTAAAGAGGATATTTTTAAAACCAAACTTAAGAAACAACCATTCAATCACAAAGCTCATGTCTACTCTCCTCCCAAACCTAAAACTGAAAGGTGGGTCCCCAAGATAAGACCCACCAAAACTGAAACCAAAAGATGGGTCCCCAAGATGAGACCTACCAAGCTTGAAACGGATAGGTAGGTCCCCAAACGAAGACCCACCAAAACTGAACCTGAAAGGTGGGTCCCCAAAACCAGACCCACCAAGACTAATACGGAAAGGTGGGTTCACAACATCAGACCCACCAAAATGGAAACCGCTAAGTGGGCTCCAAAAACCAAACCCACTGCAAAAGCAGATGTGGTTATTGGAGAGTCCACAAGAGAAAGATCTTTTGTTGAAAAAGTTGCTGACCTTGGATCACAGCTAAAAGCAAGATTTAGAAAGGTGTTTTTTGTTTATAAGGAAGGACCCACTACAAGATGGGTACCTAAACCTGTTTGATTGTTTTGCAGGACGGTCATGTGTGGCACTTAGACTCAGGATGCTCAACCCACATGACTGGAATAAAACACCTATTGAGCAACTACACCAACTGTTTCGGAGGCAATGTCAGATTCGGGAATGACGCCTCATCTCCTATTCTTGGGTATGGGGACGTCATCTGTGCCAGTGTCACTATAAAAGATGTTTCATTTGTCAAAGGGCTCAAACACAACTTACTGAGCATAGGGCAATTCTGTGACAGCGGGATGGAAGTGAGGTTCTTTGCAAAACAATGCTGTGTTCTAGACAGTGGTGGGAATACATTATTAACGTGTTACAGAACATCAAATCTGTACACTATTGATCTGAAAAGCGTTCAATCCACAACTTCCATCTGCCTGCTGTCCAAAGCTTCAACTGAACAGAACAACCTTTGGCACAGACGTCTCTCCCATCTGAATTTCAAGCATCTCTCAATCCTGTCCTCCAAGAAACTTGTCAAGGGGCTTCCTCTGCTAAAGTCTTCCGCTGAAAATCATTGTAGTGCCTGCAAAATGGGCAAAATGACGCGAAGCTCCCACAAGTCGAAAACAGTACCATCATCTACACATCAGCTGCAGTTAATTCACATGGATCTTTGTGGACCTATGAGAGTCCAAAGCATCAACGGTCGCAAATACACTCTGGTGATCGTTGATGACTTCTCTAGGTACACATGGACAAAATTTCTCCGTTCCAAGGACGAGGCTGCAGAAAACATTATGACCTTTATCAGGACCATCCAGAAACTGCTACAGCACAGTGTTCGAATTGTAAGAACTGACAATGTTACCGAGTTCAAAAATCAAACTCTCACTGAGTTCTATGAATCTCTCGGTATAACTCAGCAATTTGCAGCAGCTAAAACTCCCCAACAGAACGGAGTTGTTGAGAGAAAGAACAGACCCTTGTTGAAGCAGCTCGCGCCATGTTAATCCAATCCAGACTGCCTCACTTCATGTGGGTAGAGGCAATCAATACTGCGTGCTTCACCCAGAACATGACATCCATTCATAAACGCTTCGACAAGACTCCATATGAAATTCTCTTCAACAGAACTCCCGACATCTCTTTCTTCAAGGTTTTTGGCTGCAAGTGCTTCATACTAAATGATCAGACAGAGAGAAGTAAGCTGGACCCTAAAGCCAGAGAAGGCGTGTTTATTGGCTACTCACTACAGTCCAAAGCTTACAGAGTCTATCTAAGAGACAAACGCACTGTCATCGAGAGTGTAAATGTTACATTCTATGAAATGGCAGACTTTGCGATCGAACATCTACAGGCTGATCCATCACATGTTGTACCAGTAGCATCTGATAAAGTTGAACCAAACACCGAACACGAAGATGTGATTCTCGATTCTCTTTTCAGAAACTTCTACGAGAACTCACAATCTCCACCTCCTCCATGCTCACCAGCTTCAACATCAACTCCAACAGAAGAGATTCCGCTCCTCACAGGACCAGAAGATGTACCATCCACACCCTCAACCCCTCAATCCAATCTCAGAGGTGTGGATGATCACGGTTTTGCTACAAGTCCAGAATCATCTCCATTGCACACCACAGCTGCTCCAGAGCCCTCAAACTCCAATCAGGACTCGGATCAACCAATCATAACTCCAACTCCTCTAGCTCATGAGAGGAAATGGACGAGAGCACATCCCGTTGATCAGATAATAGGTGATCCGAGTCAAGGTGTGCGCACAAGATCCGCAACGATGAATGAATGCCACTTCGCATGCTTCCTAAGCCAGTCAGAACCATCAAAGGTCTCCGATGCACTACTTGATCCAGATTGGATGATTGCGATGCAAGATGAACTCAATCAGTTTGACAGATTGGATGTATGGTCACTGGTACCCAAGCCTCAGAGAAAGACTATCATTGGCACGAAGTGGGTATTCAAACATAAAAGGGATGAAGAAGGAACAGTTGTAAGGAACAAGGCAAGGCTGGTCGCAAAGGGATATAATCAACATGAAGGCATAGACTACGATGAAACGTTTGCGCCCGTAGCTAGAATTGAAGCAATCCGCCTCTTTCTTGCGTACGCGGCGCACAAAAACTTCACCGTCTGTCAGATGGACGTGAAAACAGCTTTTCTAAATGGGACTTTAGAAGAAGAAGTCTATGTTGCTCAACCTGAAGGATTTGTAGATCCAAAATTCCCAGACCATGTATACAAGCTCAAGAAAGCTCTCTATGGGTTGAAACAGGCACCCAGAGCTTGGTACGATGCCTTGACCGAATTTTTTATTGATTCGGGTTTCTCAAAAGGAAAGATTGATACTACTCTTTTTTCAAGCGACAGAAATCTGACATCATTCTGATTTAGATCTATGTTGATGACATCATCTTTGCCTCCTCAAATCCGCACCTTTGCCAACATTTTGAGAAACTTATGAAAACAAAGTTCGAGATGAGCATGATGGGTGAACTTAACTTCTTCTTAGGCCTGCAAGTATGACAACTCTCTGACGGCATTTTCATCAACCAGTCCAAATACATTCTGGATATGCTAAAGAGATTCAACATTGAAGGCAAATCTTCCATGACGACCCCTATGTCCCCAAACAATAAACTGGATTCAGATCCCTCCGGGAAGCCTATTGATACTACGAATTACAGGGCCATCATTGGATCTTTGCTATATCTCACGTCAAGCAGGCCTGACATTGTCTTCTCCACATGCTTATGTGCTCGCTTTCAAGCCAATCCGAAGGAATCTCATCTGAGCGTTGTACGACGAATTTTAAGATACCTCAAAGGCACGGTAAATCTAGGCCTTTGGTATCCCAAGCATTCAAGCTTTGATCTTGTCGGATACTCGGACGCTGATTTTGCTGGTTGCCGGATGGACCGCAAAAGTACATCGGGAGCCGTCCAATTCTTGGGCGAGAAGCTAGTCTGCTGGTCTTCCAAAAAGCAGAACTGTGTGTCAACATCTACAGCTGAGGCCGAATACGTCGCGGCTGCTAGTTGTTGTTCACAAATATTATGGATGAAGACTACGGTTACACATTCCGCCACATCCCGATCTACAGTGACTCTCAAAGTGCCATCGCCATCACAAGCAATCCTGTTCACCACTCCCGCACCAAACACATTGATCTGCGCTATCATTTCATCAAGGATCACGTGGAGAAAGGAGACATAGATATGTACTTTGCAAAGAGTGTGATCTGTTTAAAGTGTGTGTGGGACTTGTAAAAAGTGTGTGTGAGTGTGATCTGTAAATAGTGTGTGTGCGTTGCATGTGTTGAGGGGGAGAAAATCATAAAAAGACCAAAAAATAGTGTGTGTGAGTTGCATGTGTTGAGGGGGAGAAAATCAGAAAAAGAACAAAAAATAGTGTGTGTGTGTTGCATTTGTACATATTGTTTGTTGCATTTTGGGGGGGGGGAGAAAAAGAAAAAATTTCACTGTTTGAGGGGGAGCTCTAATTTTTACTGATATTGGGCCTCAAAAATCTTTTTAAATAGGCATTTTGTGCCAGCCCATTCTTTCGGGCTCAACTATTTCGAAAAGGGCCCAATATATTCTCGCGTATATAAACCATCTTCAAACCCTTTCCTTCCTCACTTTTTCGAAAACAGAGGCAAGGACTTTTCACATCTCGAGACTCCTCAGACCGTCTCTCCTTCTTCCCGAAATACCGTTTTCGCAATCTCCTCAGACCGTTTTCGCAATCTCCATCTTCTGTTTCTTATTCACGACTACTTTCAAAGGTAGTTCATCATTCGAAATCCAAATCATCAACATCGTTCGAAAACGAACGATCATTCTCGCGAAATGATCGTAACTTCTCAAAATAAAAAACAAAAGGGGTTTTCGTTTGATAATAGGTTGAAATCGTGTTGTTTATCGTTTTTTTGGTATCTCTTGTTTATGTTTTTGCAGGTGGATTCGTCTCTTCGAAATCTATGATTTCGAGATTTTGTTCTTCAGGATCTCGAGATCGTCGATTCATCTTCGAGAAAGATCTCGAGATTTGCATCTCGACATCTTGATCTCGAGATTTGAATCTCGAAATCAAGATCTCGAGATTTGCATCTCGACATCTTGATCTCGAGATTTGAATCTCGATATCATGATCTCGAGATTTGAATCTCGAAATCAAGATCTCGAGATTTGAATCTCGAAATCATGATCTCGAGATTTGGATCTTGAAATCTTGATCTCGAGCTTTGGATCTCGAGATTTGGACTTAAACTGTTTTTCAAAAAATTCCACCTGCATAAATTGTCTGAAACCTGCAAACCAAAACTCTTTCAATCTAATCTCAGAAAAATCAAACCGATGAATTTCATATGCTGACCCCCTGCTTTTACAGTTTATAATGGCAGGAACAGCCTGAACCTGATTTTCGAAACCAGATCCTGCTCTCTCCTAGGTATTTCCGCGACCCAGATTTTTTCGTCCGTACAGGACATGGCGGCATGGATTCTGGCTGATTCTTGGAATTCGGAAAACTAAATCGCGTGGGTTCTCCGTTTGGCTTGGTCGTATACTCTTTTGTAACCCATTTCCTCTTGGATTTGAGCTGAAGAGAGCTATCGTGTACCACAATAACGGAAATTGACGAGGTTAGGTTTTGGTTAGGTGGAGCTTCACTTCAAATCTGCTTGGTCTTGTTAAAATTGAAGGTGTGCTGGGTGTTCGCTGGTGCTGGATGACCCTGGCGGCTGAAAATTTTGGATGTTTTTTTGAATTCGCCTACTGTTAACCTACGTTAGCGACTTCAGTGAGCTGCGGCTATTTCCGACCACTGCTTGTGCGGCGACCACTGTATATGGCGAGGAAGAAACAGGGGAGTGTCGAGCCCTCTACGGTGCACACCAGGTCCAGGTTTGCTGCCCTTGCCGACATGGAGGATGAATTTCCGCCTCTTGCTGGGAAGAAATCAGTGTGCTCGGGCGTACAGAAGGCTGCTTTGAACTCTGTTACTGCAAAGGCTATGGTTGTAGGGGGTATCAATGCGAACGCCCCAGGGGATGACGCTGCAAACGCCCCAGGAGTTGTTGCAGATGAAGGAAAATCCGCCCCAAGTGTTGTTGCAGATGAAGGAAAATCTGCCCCAGGGGATGTCGCTGCCTCAGTTTCTGCTGATGTTAACTCTGCACCAGGTCCTGGGAACTTGCCTGGGAAATCCGCTGGTGGGGCGCTTCCTGGAATTTTGAAGAGTGTTTCTGCCAGTACATTGCTGGTATTGGGGAAGGCTAGCATAGTGGACAATGTTGCTGCAACAGGGCACACTGACAGTAGCTTTGGTGAACCAAATAATGCCAACAAATTGCTGGAAAATGGGAAGGTAAATGCTGGATTTTTGGGCAGTAACCCTCCACAAATTGCTGGAAAAGCTTCTCAGCATGCCTTGAGTGTTCCTAAAGAGGGTGAAACAGTTAAGAAACCGTGGACTACACTCTTTAAGGACAATCGTGCCCCATCTCATGGGATTAAACTGACTTATGTTCCTCCTAAAGGTAATTCTTTGGATTTTTCTGATAGAGTATTACCATCCATGGTTGAGATGTGGGGATATTGTCTTGTTGGCTACTTCACAGGTCGATTCCCCGGCCTAAAAGCTATATATGAATTGAAATCTAAGTGGGGAGTAATCTGCCAAATCAAGAGACATGATAAGGGTTGGGTGATTTTTAAATTCAAAACTGAAGTTGACAGGTTGAAAGTGTTAAAAGAGGGACCATATACCATATTTGGCAAGCTACTCATGTTGAAGGTTCTATCGGAGGACTTCACATTTGACGATGAAGAGTTCCTTAAAGTGCCGATTTGGGTCAAATTCCCATGCCTACCAATGAAACTTTGGAATAAAGAGGCCATGAGTGAAGTCGCCTCTATGGTTGGAATGCCACTAACTACGGATTTGGTCACCCAAGAAAGGAGCAATCATTATTTTGCTAGAGTACTTATTGAAGTTGATGCGTCGAAACCGCCCATGCTTTCATTTCCTATCCGACTACCTTCTCATAAGGTAATCAATCAATCGGTGGTATATGAAACTTTTCCAAATTTCTGCTTTCATTGCAAAAAATATGGGCACAACCCTTTTTCTTGCATAGAGCTTCATGAGAAGGAAGAAATGGAAAAAAATCTACTTGAGAAGGAAGTGAAGAAAACAAATGAGATTAGTGTGGATGAATGCGAGACCAAAGAAGCGACACCTAAGGAGGTTGAGGTGGAGGGATTGGAGTTGGAAGAACTAGTTGAGCTCATGGATATAGTTCTTCGGGCTGAGGAGGACACTAGGGATGTTTCAACCGAGATACCAGAGGCGGTGACTATCGCGCCGGATGATTTGATTCTACCAACTTCCGTGCCTGGGGAGGAGGAACCGAATAAGATGCCTATTTCGGAGGAAGAGGACCCGCTTAGCTGGCTACGGATATCGCCAAGCCGCTTAGCCGGTGCTGAAGAAAAATTTGAGCATGCTTATGCGGGGGGATAATAATGGGAGGAGAAGGAATTTTAGGGACGAGGTTGAGATTAGCAGGGATTTCTTTTTTCCCTCAGATTAGTGATTAGTTTTGATTTCGTTATCCTGGGGCCTATCCCGGTATTTACGGAGTTAGTTGGTTGGGAAGTTTATATCTAGGATAGTTAATCCTAGCCTAGGTATTGCGTGTTTGAGCGGTTTGATACATTGTAAAATGTTATTTTTGGGTGTTTAATATAATTACCTTTCATCCAAAAAAAAATATAATGGCAGGAACAACTAAAACACAGATCGACGACGCCATCTACCCCAAGGGCAAGTGGATCAAGGTGCTGGACAACAACTTCCAGCTAGACCTCACGGTCTTCAAGTGCCAGAACCCAGTCATTCCAGCAATAATGAAAGGTCACTATCTCTGGCCTGCCCTTCACAACGCAAAACCAGTGCCAGAGATATACCATCAACAGTTTTGGGGTCACATGCATACGGAATCACCGAAGGATCGCTCAAAGATAAAGACAAAACTGAATGGCATGCGCGTAATCCTGACGCCATCAACTCTACGATCTACATTAGCGCTGCCAGTTCATGACACATATGATGTGCTGCCATCCATCCCCGATCTACTCAAAGATGTGGCATCTCTCGGCTACACCTCTCTACTGCCACAGCTATCAAACTTCAACGGAGCCTATCTCCATCATCCGTGGAAGAGCCTATTCGGCTGGTAAACAAGTGCCTGTCGCCAAAGCATGCCGGGTTTGACAAGTGCAACAAGCAGATCCTGCTGATCTTTCACGGCATTGCATTCAACAAAAACTACGACATGGCACAGCTCTTCTTCTCAGAGCTCATGGACTTGGTCAAAGCGAAAGAGAAAAACAGGCCAGGTACCATCCCATACGCAAGGTGGCTAGGGCTGATCGTCAACGACTGCATGGCAGAGCACTCTTCTATCCCGAGACGCAGTACTGATCCACACTACACCGCCCCGAAGCTGCAGTACTTCAAAGCAGAAAAAAACCCTGTCTTCGGTCTGCGGATTCCTGGGTTTCTACTCAAACTCGTCAAATCATCAAATCTGGCAGTTCAACAGTACAAAGAAAACATTGAGAGAACTGTCCCTATGGTTCAGCAAAACCCAGCTGGACCTACCCTGGGGACAAAGCCGAGTGTAGGTAAGGGTCCTAAGAAAGTCCAAAAGCCACAGAAACCAGTGGCCGGTTCGCCCCATGAAGGAAAGTCTGCCGACTCTCTCGAGATGAGTCAGACGGCTGAGGGCACCGAAACAGACGCTGAGGAATCTGCCGATGAGTCGTCAAGTGATGCCCAACCAAACACTGATGATGAGTCATCCGAGAGCGTGGGTACGGATAGTGAAGAGTCTGGCTCTGATGATGATGACGACAATGACAGTGAAGACGTTGAGCACACCTATGCTCTGATCCGAAAAGGAAAGCTGCCTATCGAATCTCCAAAGAAGATCACTGCTGAAGATGCAGCACCAATAATCGCAGGCAGACCCCAAGTATTCACTATCAAAGAGCTGACCAAACCAAGAATCGATCCCAGAGAAATAAACTGCTCCAAGGATGACTACGATGAAGCAGCTCATACTATAAAGAATTCCAAAGACGTCGTCATCCGGGAAAAAAGGGCCAAGATTAAAAATGACAAAGCTGCTAAGTCAAAGCCCCAGCCCCGCGTCAGAAAGAGCCTCATTGATAAGGCGGACGAGCACATATTTGCCTGCTGCGATCCCTTTATCCAGATAAGCCGAGCCGAATCCTTAAGTACAGGAGCCGATCTTTTCGGTTCCCGGGTAGAAGTCGCAGCATCTGGCTCAACTGCGCAAGCACAGCCCTCACCTAGCCACTCGATAGCCTCTCAACAGGTTATCGCTTCAAAAGCACGGAACTCAACCCCCTCACTCGTTCCTTCCGAATCAGTTGAGCGTACTATTGGCCTATCGCTCGAGGTCAAAACCTCTTCTTCAAACACATCGAGTCTAGGTGTCACTTTTCCTACATTTTCTTCTTTTTCTAGGACACCTACACTATTCACAGCACATACAGGTGCACACACCCTGAAAGCAACAACCAGAGCGCAAGCTATGACGGTTGGAAGCCCTGCTACGCCTTCAATGATTCCATCATTGCAAGCAGGCCACACATCAGCTATCTTCACTGATGCTGTGACAACAGTTACAACCCCCGTAACTGGACACCCAACCTTTGAAGACATCAACGTTCTGCTCAATCGCTTCCTAGATTCCACCATTAAACCATGGGTGCAAGATGCAATGACCGCTCTAGCACAGGAATTTAGGACCACCCACGCGGTTCAGTCTGAACAACACCCACCCCACCCCAACCTTCACCCGAACCCTTCATCTCCCATACACAACCAGTATCCTCCACCCCTCTATCTCACCAATCCATCAACCAAATACCCATTCCTTCACATTCTCGGGGAACCCAGGATACAGAACTATTATTCTCCCCACGCCCGACCACACCCTCCATCGATCTCTCCTCACTACCCTTCGAAACCTTGGCATCGGCCTTGCTGGACAATCTTCTAAACATCCCAGAAGCCAAACTTACACTCCACCAGCAAGCCATTCTCGAAGCCCTCCTTTCTTCCCCCGAAACCAAAAGCAAATGCAAGGAAAGTCCTCGTGGTCGCAAACGTTCCCATGAGGACCCCGATGATTCGGATCCTCATGAGGGGGAGAACAAGCGGCCACGACCACTTGAGCAAACTGCTTTACCTAGCCAAACTCCACAGCCTATTCAACCAGAAACCTCTACCAACCAACAGCCACCACCCGCAGCCAAAATCTCTAGCCTGGTCGAGCTAGACTCAACATCCCGAGGCGTATCTCCTAGAGATACCAACCGATGAGGGGATGGAAGTCCTGATGATGCTACCACTGGTACATCTTTTACATCAGGCCATCAGTTAGAACTTAGTTCAAAGCTGATGACAACGGGAAATCCTAGTGAACCCGGTGTTTCGATTAAAAGCCTCCGTCTCCAAAAGGTCAACCTGCCACTACCATTCTGTCGTCAGATGAAATGCACAATCAGCTAGAAGATATCATTATTCACGACAAATGGCCCAGACAATGGACGGAGATGGATCAAATCATGCAGGATGAAGAGTGCGAAGATATGCAGAGGAACTGGTTTCTACGAGAGCTAATCAACAAATGTGCTGAAGATATCATCAGGCTCGAGGACGATGAACGAAAGGAAGGGGAGAACTACAAGGAATCTCAGAAAACACTTGAATCTGTCGTCAGACAATCAGCGGGAAGACTTCCCAAGACAGAGAAACCTTGGGACAACGTTCAAATCAAAGACCCCTTCCAAGATGAAATCAGAGAGCGTATTTGGCGTATACCAGACAAAGTCAAACCGTTGAATGAACTGAAGCTACGAGGCCTTACCCATCTCAAAGGAAAGCAGGCTGGAGGTCATCTACATATGTTGTTGCAAAGGTCAACCGGTACTCAAAGAGAGCTGATGGAACAAGACTTGAAGTCCAATATTCTCCCTATTCATCAAATTATAAAAGTGAAGGCCGAGGATTATCACGGAGTGACTTTCTATTCTTACAGGGTTCAACGCACTGACGGGGGTGAATTTACTTGCCAAGAAAATGATTTCATCATGCTTAAACCAGACGACATCTATCAAATGTTTATGGCTTATCGATACCTTCCAGTCAGGCAAAGCAAAACATACAACGAAGGTCTTGCAGCAATCAAGAGATTCATGCTCAGACAAATCAGAGTGCACTCGTCACACGACCTACAGATGGCTATTGAGTGCAACTTGACAAAAACAAACCTTACAAAGCCAAGACTGTATGATCCAGAACTCGAAGACTTCCCAGCTTACCACATCTTCTTTACACCGCCAGCAGTCACATATCTCAACCACAAGAACGAAAAACGCCTGATGGTGGTTAATGAAATTGAGAAATATTGTGATGGAACGCTGAAGATAATCAAAGAACAGCTTCTAAAGATGAAGACACAGCTAGAGGAAAATCTTCAGGAGGCATCGTCATACGTTCAAAAGGAACACTCTACAGTGGAGACCATTTTAAAAGCTATGGACGATCACCTAGAAAAGAGAAATATGCTAAGGCAATACGAGCATGAACTGAATATGAGGAAGCATTATTTCAAATCACAGAAGCAATAACTAAGTGGCACTTGATCACAAAGGGGGAGATTGTTGAAGATCATTTAATTGTGAATCAAGTTTGTCATCTATTTTGTAATAGACTAGCTTTATTATTATTCCTTGTATTAAATAGGTGAATTGATTAGATAGAATATGGGCCAAGTGTTAGGCCCATACAAACAGGCTAAAAGCCTTTCACGCCTAACCTGAACCTCGCCTATAAAAAGGGAGCCGAGGGTTCAGGATTAGGTTAACTTTCGTACTTGTTCATTATAGCCTTAAGCGCATATCTTTCTGTGTACGAGTTCACGGTCTATCAAAGAGGGTTTTACATCGATTCATCTGTGTTCATCTTTACGTTTAATCTTCTTTGTTAGACTGCTATTCATTGTTATTACAGAAACAGGGACTATCAATTTTGATTTTGGAAATTCAAAATCAATATCAATTGGAAGATATCCGATGCACCTGGGATGTGCCATTTAGTTACTCATTTCTTCTATTGTTCCGTATTTTGAGTTTGATTAGATCTAAAATTGTGAATTGGATTAATTAACAGTAAAGATCTTGCAATTTCTCTCAAACTTCTAAACTTTGTACTACGTATAACTCTTGCTCGGTATGAGTTTTGATCTGCTTCTGCATATGCGAATGTATATTTTGATTCTGCGAGGATGGATACCGGAGAATTGCAGCTCATGTCATGTTTTGGAAAATTGGATTTTGGACTGATTTTAGAAATTTGTTAAACTGTGAGGGTTTTGTTGCAAATTCAAATCCTAATTTTGAGTAGAGTAGTAGAGTTCGTACTCTATACAACTTCCATGATTTACGTATCATATAATTATCGCTCTATCATAATAATGATTGAATTAAATTAATCTTTTTAATTAGATTAAATATCTTTGAGATTGTGAAAGATTAATTTCAATTTTATCATTGTTTATTTTGTTGTTTTAGGCATGTTTCATTAGATGATTATATCTGTTTTTAAATTAAATTTATATTGCATGCTTTAAATTATCTGTCTGAGTTAGACCTCGTTAACATATTATTTGATAATATGTTCTAGCATCTTGATTAAATAAAGTAATTTAATACCCCGCTAAATGTTCCCCATAAATTAAAATTTAAGTCTTATCTGGGATAACGACATCATCCATCATAATTAAATTAGTAGAAATATTTTTTTCGTTGAAGAATATTTCACCAAAGTGTTTATTCCATTCGACAAAGTATAGAACTAATTTATAGATACATATGTTTGTGATCGTGTGATGGTTTTGACTTACTTAAATTAGCACGAGTCGCCAAAGCGTCAGTGTAACTTAAGGATAAGAATTGCTTGGACGCAATTGGTCTAGGGACCCACTCATTATATTATTGCAGTGATCAGCCAAAGTTGGGACTGTAATAGTATGAATGAGGATCTTGGCCACTATGATTGTGAAGATAATCTATGTTCTTTTTATTGGGGTCAAAGAGCATGTAAAATAGTGGGAGCGAAATAATAAAAAGTCCAAATTATTTAGTTTACTAAATGTGATCATAGGAATTAATATATGATTTTAATTCCCGTTTTATTTGAACTTTTCTAGGCTTTTAGGAATGTCGAATTTATCATTGAGAAGTATCTTGGATACAAATAATCTGACTGAACCACACTTTCTAGACTTGGAACAAAATATGCGTTTCATTCTTAGGCAAGAAAATATTGAACATGCATTTGATACATGTGTACCCGAGATCCTTGATGTTAGTTCTTCTGAATTAGCCATGTTTGACATGGACATTCAGAAGAATCACACTACTAAGGTTCCAAAGGATGTATGTTTCTACTGCAAAGAAGTAGGGCATTGGAAAGGAGATTGTGAGCTTTACAGGGCTAATCTAGCCAAAGCACCGAGTGCTTCTAGCTTAGGCATTTTTGTCATTGATATTAATATGTCTACAACTAACTCTCACTGTTGGGTATTAGATACCGCTTGTGGCTCACACATTTTCAATAATGTGCAAGGTCTAAATGACAGTAGAGCAGTTAGGCTGGGTGAGATTGACCTACGTGTAAGAAATGGAGCAAAAGTTGTTGCTGAACGTGTAGGGACTTATATATTAGATTTACCCAGTGGTTATAGATTAGAACTAAATAATTGTTATTTTGGTCCTTCTATAACAAAGAACATAATTTTCATTGAGGGCCTTTCTTTTCATTTTGCTAATAACACTTGTTGTTTTTCACAAAATCGGTAGATCGGAACAGTGCTTTAATACAGGAAACGAAGGTAATAATGCTATTCTAGAGCTTGAGTATTGAAATGCTAACCCTTACAATGATTTTAAACCTTCTATTTATACTAATGGAGAGCATGGGCTGCTCTATGCTGATTGGTCGTTGTTCCACCGACTTGATCACCCATGTTTCCACTTTCTGATGTCACAATCTGGCATTAATTGCATCTGGCCACTTGCTGGTTGCGTGTTGCTCGAACGGGATGTTGGACCTTGCAAATGACGCTGTCAAATTGGCCCAAGTATGATATATGGTCCGAACTCCGTTCGGTATCTCTCCTTTCTGGGTCGGCCTTTACTCGGACCGAACCCCGTTCGGTATGGATTCTTTACTGGGCCTGCTCATCATAGGGTAATGGACTCATTGTTTGGGCCGGGTATCCTGGGCCTGTTTGATCTGGGTATTGGGCCTCTGGATCATTATCCCAACACAAGTCCCCCACTTCCGATGTCTCGAATGACAGTGAGTGCATTACGAAGTATGAACACCAATGTTGCCACTGCCGAATGGTGATCGGGGTACAGAAGTGGTCGGTCCCCCATACTGTGATTTGACGGCTGTCGTTTTACTTTCCCCATATTCATCATGATAACCGTCATTTAGTCTTTTCATTAGACACGCGTTTAGTTTAAATGCTTCTAGTGACGTGTCGCTTCCTGATTGGTCCTCAATACGGCAGTTTAAAGGCTATAAATTAGCCTTTATCTTTTCAAATCCGGATTTCGATTCTGCAATTTCCTTTGCATCACTGCTCTCTCTGAAATTTCTTCAAGCTTTCGTTGTTCAGGTACTTTCCCTCCCTCTACTTTCTCGCCTCATTCCTCGCTCGGTCGAGATGAATTCCCAACGGTGTTCTGATTCGGAAATGGCTTCTCAAGGCGAGGACCGTGATGTGGAGATTATCACCGTCCCTTTTGACGAGGGTTCCAAGGCAACGACGATGGAGGTTAGGGCGGAGATGGATGATTCCTCCGGCAGCTCTTCTTCCTACAGTGAAGATTCCGATGATACCAAGTTCGAAGATGAGTTAATTTCCATGGCGGCCGGACGTCCCAACGATTTCCCCCGCCATACACTTGACCTAAAACTGATTAGGGAGAGGCGGCAAAAACTGACCTCCCACAATAGGGCCGAAATTCCGGCCTTAATCCCAGACCCAGTAGGGCAAAAATTTCCGACTGCGAGCTGGGCTTCACCCAATGCGCCATACCCCTGGGATGGTTGTAGTCCACTTTGATTCAATTAGGGCCAGGCTTAGGTTTCCGCTACATTCTTTTTTCGTTTCATTTTTTAATTTCTACGAAATTGTACCGGCCCAAATTATGTCGAACTCCTACCGGGCAATGGTGGGCTTTATTTGCCATTGTAAAGATGCCGGTACCCGACCGACCTTAGATCTCTTCCACCAATTTTTTAAGGTGGCCCCTCAACAAACACACGGCTATCTGGCCACTAGTGCCTGAACGGGACATATCCTGCTCAAGGGAAATCCGACTTCAATCAAGGGGTGGAAAGATCGGTTCTTCTTTGTGTCTGTCCCGGACGGCCTGGTTCCCCGCAAATGGAATGCCTTTCCCCGCAAATCTCCTGATCCAGTCCTTACTGAGGAAATTTACAAGGATGTGTTTGTTGTGGAGAAGGATAAATGCGTGGATATCATGAGTTATCTGACTCCCGATCGGCTAATCGAAGCCGGGATAGGTACTGCCCATTCTCTTGGGTTTTCTTGATTTGAGAAATCAAGTGCCATGGTCCGGGCGGTCCTTCCCGTCCGAGAAATGTTCTTTTCTTTTTTTCTAGTTTCTCACATGATAAGGCCGCTCGGTACTAACATTCTCCTTTGTCATTTTTCAGCTCCAAATCCAGACGTACCTATGGACAACACCAGAGTTCTTGCAGCTGGTGGGGTTGGCAAGCGGAAGAAAGCCAGAAAGAACCTCTAACCTACTCCCTCCACTATTACTGCTCAGGACGCTGGGTCTTCTCAACCAGTTCTAGAGCCACAGCCCCTGCAACAGGTCCATTAGGACCAATTTGATGCCATGCTGGTCGACGACCGGTTTGGGTCTGATCAGATGCACCAATTTCCTGAGCATTTTCAAGCTGCTCAGGAGACCGGTCAGGGTGCGGGTGATATGCCCTCCGTCCAGCTGTCTGGACAGGTCGGCCGGATCTCACTGGTGGATCCGGTTCATGACGTTGTAGAAAGAGGTGGATGTTCAGCAAGCCAGATTCGGTCTACCTCCGCTTTCTTCAACAACTTCACCGTTCCTAAGCTGTCGGTCGAGCAATCTGAGGAATGCTTGGCCTTAGCAGCCTTGAAGGTATTTTACCTTTTCCCCTATATTTCTCATAGTTTAAATTTCCTTTCACACCATCTTATTTCTCGAACGATATTTTGCAGGTTGGGCTTTACAGTTTGCAGCTGAAAGAGGCTCAACTGGCTAAGGAGCGGGAGCTGATCGTCGCTCAGACTTCTGCGGAGCAGAAGCAGCTGCTGCTTTTGCTGCTCTGGAAGCGGAACGGAAAGCCTATGCGGAGGAGAAAAAACGCCTCGAGTCGGAGCTTGGTGAACTCCGGGTTCAGCTCGGGGCCTCTCAATCCAAAGTTCATGCTGCCGAAGCTGCTTTGGTTAAATTTGAAGAGTGCGCCCCTCGTATCCTGGACGGCCCTGCTGAGGTGAAGGTTGATTTGTCTGCCATTCGGGAATCATTCAAAGGGTCTGAGGAGTTCGCTATTTTGAAGAAAGACTATGCGCAACAGGAACTCCCAGTCACCTTTGGTGATTATCTCGAGTGTTTCTCCACGGGTGATGCCCGCCGGAGCGAGGGGGTCAAACTGCTCGACCGGGACCCAAGGGGCAAAAAGTTCAATGATTCCCTGGCCCGATCTCTGTACGTCATGGGCTGCTAGCACATTATGGCCCCCTTTGTCGCCAAACTGCAAGAATGGCTAGGGAGGCCGGTCGAGCTGGCTGATCTTCCCCAAGCGCCCATAGTTGAAGCCCAATACGAGAAGTATCAACGGGACTTACAACGGGCTGCTGACCGTGAAGCGGGGAAGGAGCCTGATCCCCCTACTGACTCAGATGAGGAGGAAGGTGAGGAAGAAGATTATGGAATGGATAGGTAGATTTGATATTTTTAGCAATTGTAATCCCTTCCCCCTTCTCCTTTTTTGCAAACCTTATCTGTATTTTCCGGCCGATAGAGTCGATGAATATATACATTATTTCTTTTGTACAAAGTTCCATATACTGTCTTTTTGCCTTTATTGAATGATTGCTCACCATTCGGGATTCGGTCCGTTTCGTAGGACAACAGTTTTCTGACTATTTTTTTTACTTAACACTCCTAACACCGTAGATAGTTCTGACAATTTACCAAGGACTAGCCCCCTTCTTTTTGTGCTGATAGCCGTTCGGGCTTCTGATCATTTTTTAGGACTTAGCAGTTTTTCTGGCTTCAGATGTTTCCGATAGTCTACCCGCATTTGGCTTCCTTCATATGTTGATAGCCGTTCGGGCTTCTGATCATATTTTAGAACAGCAGTTTTTCTGGCTTCAGATGTTTCTGATAGTCTACCCGCATTTGGCTTCCTTCATATGTTGATAGCCGTTCGGGCTTCTGATCATATTTTAGGACTTAGCAGTTTTAGTGTGATCTTTGCTAATTCTCTGTGAGCTCGTTCGTCACTTGGCTAATTTGAAACATCTTAGTTATTTGGCTCGCTGCTCGTTAATCGGCGAATTGAGTAGTATTTAGCCGTTTTCATGGACCTTGTTGCTTTCCTTTGTGTGAAAAGATTTGCCTGAAAACGTAAGTGCCCGTTCGACGTTCGCTTGCCTGGTTAACCAGTACTCTCAATCATGCTTCTTTATTGTCCGTTCGGGGTACGTGCTTAACATTGAACCATAAATACACCCTGATTGATCATAATCACGCAATGCCACGTGTTACTCATGGATTAGGGTTTTGGGCGGCACTTTCTCTATTTATAGAGAGGTGCTTGATCTTCATTTTTCTTGCTGTTTCCTTAGTTTTCTTTCTAAGGTTTCTCGCGTATCTTCAAGTTTTCTCTCTCTAGAATTCTCAGGATTCCTCAAGTGATTTATGTATTTCCCTTCTAGCTCAGAATCTGAAGAAATGCCGTTGATTCGCGTAGGAAAAACTTCTACTGGGAACAAGGCCGAAGGCTCTTCTTCCCAAGTACCTAATTCCGGCAATCCTCTCACAGGAAAAGACACCGAAAAACCACGCGATGACGGATGCCTATCAGGGGACGACGTTCAGATTTATAACAAAGGAATGCCCGAGCGGCCACCTCGCATTGCCCTGCACTTTAACCACATTCGTAAACAGAAACAACGTCTTCCTGAAGATGTCGAACGACAACTTGGCCAATTATTGCCTCCACCAAGAGAGTATTATGCTGGATTCATCTGGCATCCAATGAGGCATCGACCGGGGCACGTGCTAGTGCATCTTCATGCATTGATTGCTGGGCTTCGCTTCCCTCTCCATCCGTTCATCGTGGAGTTCCTGCGTCGGGTTTCTGTACTACCCGCTCAGTTCGTACCTAGTACCTACCGGATCCTGACAGGCTTCATAATTCGATGCCAGGAACTGAGGATCACTCCAAGTGTTGAATTATTTCTACATCACTACTGCTATCAGCCTTATTGGACGACCAGGTATCTGAAGCTGGTAGCCCGATCTGATCCTCAATTTTTTTACAGACAATTCTACCCCGCCGGCTGACTGGGAGGAGCGATTTCTATTCGTTCGGGTAGGTGATTCTCTGCCATTTCCGGATCGGTGGAACGCCTATCCTGTTCGGGATTCTCAGCCCAGAGTAGATGTCGTTCTGCGCTCCCAAGCTGAATCTCTGCATATGGGAGGAACCCGAAGTCTTCGGGGTTTTATTACCCCTTCTAACATGCTATCTGCCGGGATTGGTAAGTGTAACAGAGTTTTAATCCGATCATCCTTCCTTCTTTCAATTTAGTTTCTTATCTCTTATTCCCTTTGTTGTAGGTGTGATATCCCCCATACCCGTTCGGCGTTCCATATCTGTCGCTACTCTGACAGCTCCCTCCGGAAAGGGCAAGGAGAAAATGATTGCCGATCATGCATCTGCTGAGCAGACCCGAAATAAACGCAGGGGGAATGATGGCAACATACTGATCCCGATCGATCACGTAGTCGATTTGACCGGATCGGAAGCTGAGCCCAAAAGATCTATGCCTGCCAAACCAAAAACTCCAGCTCTTTCTGATGCGCCGATCGAAGATCGGATGTTTGTTGAGTTCTCAAACATGGGACCTAGAGCAGAAGGAAGATACATGTTCAGGCTCATGTCATCCTCCATGTGGTGCAGCACTTCGCTGAAGGTTCCCCCAGTTTCACGAACTTGACTCACTGGTCTTATCTTCTTGAAGCAGGTCATCAAGAAGCACTCAAGGTATGCTTCATTCTGATCCATACCTTCCTACTTTTTATTTTTTTTATCTTATCTGACTTCATTTGCAACTTGTTTTCAGGCCGTGTATACTATCATAAGGCCTTTCTTGCGGCTGAAAAGGAAATGAAACTCCTGGCTAGTGATCGGGACGATAGCCAGGTCCTTCTTTCTGCTGCTCGGAAATTAGCGGCGGATTTACAAGAACGCACCAAAGAGGGTGACAAAGTGAAAGCTGCCCTGGCTGCAATGCAAGAGAAGACCCGACGTCGCGATCGGGAGATTAAGGAACTCCGGGCCAAGGTGCGGGCTGCCGAATCTCCCAGGATCAAATTTGATAAGGTCAATGGTGACAATCTTCCGGAGCCTTATACTGCCAATACTTCCCAGATTGCCAATCAATCCATAGTGGACTACCAACGGGGTAAAGGGCTGAACGTTGCTCTGGAGAATACAGCCCGGCAATTCCTGGGACCTCATCTGGGCCAATTTTTGTGCGAAAGTGAAGATCCCATCAAGGCAGGCATCGAACTCCTGGACAGCACGCTGGAAGGGAAATCTTTTCTGGATGTCCTGACCGAGAAAACTGTGACACAAAGTCAAGATCTGCTTTTAGATAGGAACCTCGATCTGATCTTGGAACATTTCCCTAAGCCGTTTGATCCTGATGAATTGAGCTTTGATGATCTGTTCGGGAACACTTATGACCAGATTATGGAGAAGAGAACAAAAACAGTGCGTGATGATGCAGCGCAGGCAGGGAGCTTCCAACCCCCACCTTCCCCGAACGGCAATCCTCCAGTAGCATAGCCTTGTAATATTTTGCTTTCTCTTCTTTTTCTTTTGTATCTTCCGGCTAGTAATGTCGAAGAATAAACTGGATATTTTTCTTTAACTGTGTTGATGTTTCTCTTCTGTTTTTTCTTTGATTTCTCTCGCTCATAATCTTTTCTGTGTTGCCGAACATCACTCGGCTCATGTATCTTGATATTTCTGACACCCTTCCCAAACCGGTTTTGATCCCTTTATCGTTCGTGATCCATGGGGTCAAAAATCTTTTAGCTGAGGTGAATCCCTCCAAGCCGTTTTGATCGTGACCACGGGGTCAAACTCTCAGCTGAGACGGCGGCTCCCTCCAAACTGTTAACCCGTTCGTCATTCGGTTATCCGGAATGATCCCATGTGTTAACAAGCTGAGGTGAGACTGTCTCCTTTCCAAACCCATAATTCCGATGCATTCCGAACCATTCTCTCTAGCTCGTATCATCCATGTTAGGGGTCTTTTCCATATTTGTTCTGACACCTTTCCCAAGCCCGTTTTGATCCCTTTATCGTTCGTGATCCACGGGGTCAAAACTCTTTTAGCTGAGGTGAATCCCTCCAAGCCGTTTTGATCGTGACCACAGGGGTCAAACTCTCAGCTGAGACAGCGGCTCCCTCCAAACTGTTAACTCGTTCGTCATTCGGTCATCCGGAATGATCCCACGTGTTAACAAGCTGAGGTGAGACTATCTCCCTTCCAAACCCATAATTCCGATGCATTCCGAACTATTTTCTCTGGCTCGTATCATCCATATTAGGGGTCTGAGGTAACCCTTTTCAAACTGTAAGCAAGGTCACCAGATCGGGTCATTCCTTATTTATAGCTAAAAGGGCGACTCGCTTCCAAATCAAGTTAATGACTGAGGCGAGATTTTTCAAAACCATAGTTCCGATTCCCCGGACGACAATCCGTACCTTATCCGAACGTCGCTCGGTTCATCCATACTTATAATCTTGACACCATCTCCAAGCCGTTTTGATCCCTTTGCCCGGACGTAATTACAGGGTCGAGTTTAGCTAAGTTGATGACTCAGCTCCCTCCAAACTGTTAACCTCTTCCTCATTCGGTCATCCGGAATGATTTTGCGTGTTAAAAAGCTGAGGTGAGAATCACTGACATCAAACTCCAAGCCATTTTGATCCCTTTAACAATGTGTAATTACAAGGTCAAATTCTATTAACTGAGATAATGGCTCCCTCCAAACTGCTAACAAGTTCCTCATTCGATTGTCCATGTACCTGCCGGTCGACCTTCGGTACATTGTAGGCCAAACGTTCCTGAAGCATACGTCTTGCATATTTGATACAGGCCTTCCCAATTTTGTGCCATTTTTCCACCTTCGAGAGGTTTGCTTTTTCCTTGCTTCCTTAGCACCAGGTCCCCTACTTCGATTGAACGAATTTTAACTTGCTTGTCAAAGTATCTTCTCGTGGCCCTGTGATACTCTTCCATTCGTGCAGTTGCTAAATCCCTTCTTTCTTCTATGAAGTGTAATTCGGCTCGTAGGGTGTTCTCATTCCGCTCTGAGCTATAATGCACCGTTCGGTGTGTGGGAACTAGGACCTCCGTTGGTACTTTGGCCTGGAAACCGTAAGCAAGGGCAAATGGAGTTTCTCATGTGGCCGTTCGGGGTGTTGTCCTGTAAGTCCATAAGATATAATTTAACTGATCAGGCCATGATGAGGAGTATTCTTCCAGCGTTTTCTTCATGTCGTCCATGATGGTACGGTTCATATTCTCTACTTGGCCATTCGCCTGAGGGTATGCCACGGATGCTCTGGAATGCTTGATTCCCCATTTGACAAGGTAGTTCTCAAAATTCCGGCTTACGAACTGCCTTCCATTATCAGTTATAATCTGTTCGGGGATTCCGAAATGGCAAATGATATTCTTCTAGACAAACTTTTGACATTTGACATCTATGATGCTGGCCAGTGGCTCGGCCTCTACCCATTTGGTAAAATAATCTATCCCAACGATGATATATTTGTTGTTCCCAGGGGCAGTGGGTAGAGGACCTAGCATGTCGATCCCCCATCTCGCGAACGGGAGAGCCACCGTCATTGGAGTGTAGAAAGTGGCTGGCCGTCCGGGGACCGGTGCGTATAGTTGGCATACTTTACATTTTCTAGTATGCGCGAAGCAGTCTTGTTGGATAGTCGGCCAGTAATACCCTTGCAGGATGATTTTTCTGGCCAGTGTCTTGGGCCCTTGAAGGCTTGAGCAGATACCCTCATGAATTTCTTCCATTACGGTTGCCGCTAGATCGGGTGGGAGGCATTTCAAATATGTCCCACCAAACGTATTTTTGTACAACTGTCCGTCCACTAATTCGAACATGGAAGCCCTCCTCTGGATGCATTTTATCTGATAAGCAGGATTTTTATTTTGTGGGAGGGTTCTGTCTTTCAGGTAGTTGGTCATATCTATGACCCAACTGGGGACGGCATAAGATATGGCCTCGATCTGGAGCACCATGATTGTTGGGGTTGCCAATGTTTCTCGATGGGCAAACCGTTGGATATGAGCCGGAATCTCCTGTGCCCGATCGTCGAGCGCTGCATTTTCTAATTTGGATAAGATGTCTGCTTCAGTATTTTCTATTCTAGATATTTGGTCGAGCACCACCTGTTCAAATTTGCTTATCTGCTCCTTGACTATCTCTTTGTAAGCCTTCATTCTTTCCTCTTTAGCTTCAGCCGTGCCATTTACTTGATTTACAACCAATTGACTATCCGACTGGACTTTTAACCGATCGGCGCCCAGGGTCTTTGCATATTTTAAACCCGCAATAAGGGCCTCATACTCAGCCTCATTGTTGGTTACTTTGAAGTCAAAAATGAATGGAGTAATATGCTTTGAAACCTTCGGGCGATGTGATCACAGCTCCGTCTCCACAACCCTTGGCACTAGCTGCACCATCCACATACATTTACCACCAGTTATCCAGCACATTGTTCTCTGAATCTATTTCCGAGGGCCGAGCGGTACATTCTGCAATGAAATCTGCCAGGGCCTGCCCTTTAATAGTAGGGCGAGGCTTGAAATCCACCTCATATTGCCCGATCAGAAGACTCCACTTTGTAATGCGCCCACTTGCCATTGGGTTTCTCAAGATGGTGGCGAGTGGCTGAGTAGTATATACAGTTACCGGATGGGTCTGGAAATATGGTGCTAAACGATTAATAGCAGCTATCAGGGCCAGTACTATTTTCTTTAGTAAGGTGTACCTGGTTTCCGGGCCGTTCAAAGCCTTGCTTAAAAATTGATTGGCCGCTGGATGCCATCTTCTTCTTTCAATAATACCGTGCTCACGGTCAGGTCAGGTACAGCAAGGTACATATACAGATGTTCCCCTGGATCAGGTTTTGTCAAGACCAGGGGGGAAGATAGATATGCCTTGAAATCTTCAAAAGCTGTTTGACACTCGGCGGTCCATTCAAAGGGGTTGGCTTTTTTCATGATCTGGAAGAATGGAATAGCTCGATCGGCTAGCTTGGATAGGAATCTGCTCAGAGCTGCTAACTGACCGGTCAATCTCTGCACTTCTTTGAGGTTTCTAGGAGCCTCCATATCCCCAATTGCCTTTACCTTTTAGGATTGGGCTCAATCCCCTTCTCGTTCATCATGTATCCCAAAAACTTGCCCCCTCTCACAGCAAACGCACATTTTTTGGGATTCAGTCTCATGTTAGCTTTCTGCATTATCCCGAACACCTTTTCTATGTCCAGGATATGATTCTCCTTCTTCCGGCTTTTGATCAGGATATCATCAACATAAGCCTCCATTGTGATTCCCAACACTTCTTTGAATAGCATCCCGATCATCCTCTCAAAAGTTGCCATTGCGTTTTTTAATCCGAATGGCATGACAATATAGCAAAACACATCATCCGAAGTAACGAATGTAGTTTTCTCTGCATCATCTGGGTCCATGAAGATCTGATGGTATCCCCGGAATGCATCCATGAAGCTCAATAATTCACATCCGGCAGTCTCATCTACTAACAGATCGATCCTCGGCACTGGATAAGGGTCCGTGGGACAAGCTTTATTCAGATCCGAGTAATCCACGCACATCCTCCAAGTAGATTGTTTTGGAGCTAGGACCACATTGGATAGCCATTCGACGTGGATTACTGGATGGATGTGTTTTATTCTCAGCAAGGTGGCCACATCCTGCTTTGTGAAATCCCGTCGTTCGGTTGCTTGATATCGTTTCTTTTGCAGGACTGGTTTTGCATCTGGCCGAACGGCAAGCTTGTGACAGATTATCTCTGGGTCAATACCCGGCATATCTTCCGGCCCTCGGGCGAATAATACCTGAAACCTTTTTAGGACAGCAATCACGCCATCCCGGATGTCAGCCTCTAGATCCACCCCGATAGCTACCTTCTGGTTCGGGGGGAAATCCAGGTCAATTTGCTCGAGGAGAGTGGTAGGTTCTGGATGTGACTCGAACTCCGTTCGGTGGGTCTCCACCTCAATACTGTTAACCCGCATTCCACGGGTGTTCATCTGCTTCAGGGCCTCTCGATAGCATGTTCGGGCTGTCGCCGGATCAGTTCTGGCCACCCCAACCCTGGTGTCCGTGGGGGATTTGATGCACGAGTGGCGGACAGAGGCTATTGCCTCCAGATCTTCCAATCCTGGTCGGCCCAAGATGGCATTATGGGCACATTTTATGTCCACCACTACGAACGTCATTCGGAGTGATGCCTTGTACATTTCGTCCCCAATTTCAACTAACAATTGGATGGTCCCCTCAGCCTCAATACAGTTACCGGTGAAGCTCGCCAGTGGAGTTCTTAGGTGGTTCAATTGACCTCTCTGTAGGCCCATTTTCTCGAATGATTGTAAATACAATACATTCACACTGCTCCCGATATCGATCAGTACCCGGCGTATCAAAGCATTGTCAATGCACATGCTCACCACCAATTCATCCCTGTGCGGGCTTGGTGAGTTGGGTAAATCAGCTGGCCCGAACGTGATCGGATCCGTCCTTCCTTTCTTCTGGGGGGAGTGGAGATGGATCCTACAAAAAGACTTCGCTTGAACCTTTTCCGTTCGGCGTTCGAATCCCCTGTTTCCCCGTCCCCAAATATAACCTTGACCTCCATTCGAGGTTTCGTGATCGGTTTTAAAGTGCCTACCACACTTGGATCCTTACTCACATACTTGCCCAGATGAACCTGCCGGATCATGTCCTCAATAGCCGTTTGTAGTGCCCTACAGGCGTTGGTGGCATGACCTTTCCTGTTATGATATTTACAAAAAGCAGACTCGTCTGCTCCCATATACTGTGAAGAATCAGTCGGAAGGGGAATGTTGTCCTTCTCGTTCTGATAAATGGTTGCCACGGATAGGACCAGGGGAGTAAATCGCCCTTGCTTAGGAGGGAGAGCGGCCACTGGGGTAGGACCCAGCCGATCGGCCATCTTGATTGGGGCAATGAACCATAAATACACCCAACACAAGGATGAATTGGTGGTGAGCATGTTCTTTTTTCAATAATACCGTGCTCACGGCCAGGTCAGCTACAGCAAGGTACATATACAGATGTTCCCCTGGATCAGGTTTTGTCAAGACCAGGGGGGAGATAGATATGCCTGCATCTGGCCGAATGGCAAGCTTGTGACAGATTATCTCTGGGTCAATACCCGTCATATCTTCCGGCCCTCGGGCGAATAATACCTGAAACGTTTTTAGGACAACAATCACGCCATCCTGGGTGTCAGCCTCCACATCCACCCCGATAGCTACCTTCCGGTTCGGGGGGAAATCCAGGTCAATTTGCTCGAGGAGAGTGGCAGGTTCTGGATGTGACTCGAACTCCGTTTGGTGGGTCTCCACCTCAATACTGTTAACCCGCATTCCACGGGTGTTCATCTGCTTCAGGGCCTCTCGGTAGCATGTTCGGGCTGTCACCGGATCAGTTCTGGCCACCCCAACCCCGGTGTCCGTGGGGAATTTGATGCACGAGTGGCGGACAGAGGCTATTGCCTCCAGATCTTCCAATCCTGGTTGGCCCAAGATGGCATTATGGGCACATTTTATGTCCACCACTACGAACGTCATTCGGAGTGATGCCTTGTGTGTTTCGTCCCCAATTTCAACTAACAATTGGATGGTCCCCTCAGCCTCAATACAGTTACCGGTGAAGCTCGCCAGTGGGGTTCTTAGGTGGGTCAATTGACCTCTCTCTAGGCCCATTTTCTCGAATGATTGTAAATACAATACATTCACACTGCTCCCGGTATCGATCAGTACCCGGCGTATCAAAGCATTGTCAATGCACATGATCACCACCAATTCCCACAGATGGCGCCAATGTTGAAAGTAAGTCCCGTAGATCCGAAAGCCCAACACGAACTTTAGATATATCAGGAATGGACCAGAATCAAAGTGTATAACAAAATATAAAAGATGAATTCACTAATACCCAAAAGCCCACTTGTATTAATTAACCTGTCTGATTACAAGGAAACTTCCCGATCGGTAGATCGGAACAGTGCTTTAATACAGGAAACGAATGTAATAATGCTATTCTAGAGCTTGAGTATTGAAATGCTAACCCTTACAATGATTTTAAACCTTCTATTTATACTAATGGAGAGCGTGGGCTGCTCTATGCTGATTGGCCGTTGTTCCACCGACTTGATCACCCATGTTTCCATTTGCTGATGTCACAATCTGGCATTAATTGCATCTGGCCACTTGCTGGTTGCGCGTTGCTCGAACGGGATGCTGGACCTTGCAAATGACGTTGTCAAATTGGCCCAAGTATGATATATGGTCCGAACTCCGTTCGGTATCTCTCCTTTCTGGGCCGGCTTTTACTCGGACCGAACCCCGTTCAGTATGGATTCTTCATTGGGCCTGCTCATCATAGGGTAATGGACTCATTGTTTGGGCCGGGTATCCTGGGCCTGTTTGATCTGGGTATTGGGCCTCTGGATCAATATCCCAAGAAGTAAATTAAATTACTTAACATCATTTGATTTTGAGTCATATGGTAATTGTGATTCATGTCTCTTAGCTAAAATGACGAGTAAACATTTTCTTGGAAAAGGACTACGGACCAAAGAAGTGCTTGAATTGGTTCACACAGATGTGTGTGGACCATTCCCAACTCAAGCTAGAGGATGTTTTTCTTACTTCATCACATTTACTGACGATTTCTCTAAGTTTGGATTTGTGTATCTTATGAAATACAAATCAGAAGCTTTTGGGAAATTCATGAAGTATAAGACTGAAGTAGAGAAACAACTTGACAAAAGTATCAAGACTCTACGATCTGATCGTGGAGGGGAATACTTGAGTAAGGAGTTTCTTGATTACTTAAAAGGTCAAGAAATTCAGTCACAATGGACTCCTCCAAGAACACCTCAATTGAATGACGTTTCTGAAAGGAGAAATAGAACCTTGTTAGATATGGTAGGGGTGGGCAAAATAACCGAACCTGCATGGTACCGAACCGGACCGGTATGGTACTAGACCGGAAAACGGGATTTCAAACGGTTCTCAACAATTTTGTCCCGAACCGGACCGGGCCGATTCCAAATCATGCCATGACCGGTTCTCATAAAATGAGAGCCGGTACCGGACCGAACCGAATTATAATTTAATTAATTTATATAATTTTATAATTATATATACATGTATACCATATTACCATTAATTACTTTGATTACTCATTTTCACTTTGCTAATTGCTAGTTAACCGGATCGGTAAAAATGAGTAGTATTATATGAAATTCATTAATTATGTTATGGCTAGTTATTTATGTTTTGTACTATTATAGTTTAAAAGAAATTCATTAACTATGTAATACTACCTCTGTCCCAAAAAACTTTTCCATTTTGAAAACCTTGACCAATTATATTTTTTATTGAGAATTATTTATAATATAAAAATTATATGAAAATGTTCTTTGTTAAAAATACTTTCATAAAAGTAAAAATTTATAACTTCCATAATACTCTATACTAATCAAAATCATGGTTCAAATTTTTTGAAATGACAAAGTTTTTTAGGACGGAGGTAGTATGAAAATTGATAATTGTGTGGATTTTTGGATGATGACTAAGTTTTAATTTATCGAAAAAAGTGGCATTGTTTGTCATTGGCATGGCATGATACCGGACCGTTTGAAAATGGAACCGAACCGAACGGGTTTAGGTCTAAGACCGAGCCGAACTGTTAAGAAAAATGGAACCGAACCGAACGAGTTCGGTAAAATATTGGACCGGACCGGACCGCGCCCACCCCTAAGATATGGTTAGGTCCATGATGAATTCCACGTCTCTTCCAACATCTCTTTGGGGGTACGCGTTGCAAACTTCGATATACATTCTGAATAGATTTCCATCTAAATCAGTGCAAAAGACACCATATGAGTTATGGTGTAATAAGAAGCCTATTCTTTCACATATTAAAGTGTGGGGTTGCCCTGCTTATGTGGAGAAATTGCACACTTATAAGTTGGGAGCTAGAAGTGAGAAATGTTATTTTGTGGGATATCCTAAAGAAACTAAAGGATACTATTTCTATCATCTCGAGGAACATAAAATCATTATTTCCAGACAGGCGCGATTTCTAGAAGAAGACTTGGTCTTCAAGGAATTCAATCATGAGAAGATAGTACTAGAAGAAATTCAAAAACCACAAAATAACATAGAGGATGAAGACTTGTTAGATGGTCAAAACAAGTATTCAATGGGAGGATTAAGCGGAAGTATGTCTCTAGGAGGATATCTTTCAGCTAGTGGGAGTAATATAGGAAGCACCTCGCACCAGTGGTTCCTATTAGGCATGAAAGAAATGACATGGTTGTCATTCCTTCTGCACCTACTTCTCCTTCTCTGGAAACACTTAAAATTGTAGCGCCAAAAAAATCTCCGAGCATTGGACAGTCCAATGAAAGTGAACCTCTTCACAATCAGAATGAGCAGCCTGAACAATCGCAAAATATTCAACTCCGTAGGTCTACTAGGATTCGTCATGAGACCTGAGGGTCCGAGTCTATATACTCCATCAGGAGTCCCCCACTCCCTGAGTCGAGAGTACTCGAGGCGAAATGGAGTAGAACTGTGTGTTGATCTATCGTCTGATGAGTAAACTTCGTGAAAATTTTTGAATTTCTGCTTCTTTGGTTAACAGAGGCGCTAAGTCCCCCGCTCTTCCAGTCCCCCACTCCTTGAGGTGAATGTAGTGAGGTGAAAAGGATTAGAGTAATGCGTGTCACGTGATGTTTTCAATAGGGGGTCGAGGGTCGACGCCTTTTGATCCACAATGGGGAGATGCCTCGTTAAAAACCTCATTATGAAAAAACCCTGTGGGAAAAAAATCCTAATGAGGGAAAAATAGTACATCGGATGCCCCCAACATGAAGAAAAAGGGGTGAGCCCTTCGGCCTAGGTGTGGAGCTGCAATGGTGCCCGTCTGCTACATGGGTGGCTGATACCAGTCTCTAGATGTGAGCAGCTCGGCATGATAAGTAGTCCTAGTCATCAAATAAATATGACTAAGGGATGGGTCGAGCGACCGTCCATAATATGATGTCTGGTCCATCAAATAAAGATGACCAGAATATAAGGCCGATGGGCCGATATGAGCTCCACGTCGTCAAATAAAGATGATTGGGAGGCTAACGGCCGAGAGGCCTGTATGAGAGTTCCACGTTGTTGAATAAGGACGACGGGGCGCTGTATGGCCGAGGGGCCTGAATAAGAGATCCACATCATCAAATAAAGATGACGGGGCGATGTATGACCGTGAGGCCTGTATGAGAGCTCCACGTCATCAAATAAAGATGACGGGCCGATGTATGGCCGATGGGCCTGTATGAGATCTCCACGTCATCAAATAAAGATGATGGGGCGATGTATGGTCGAAGGGCCTGTATGAGATCCACGTCATCAAATAAAGATGACGGGTCGATATATGGCCGATGGGCCTATATAAGAACTCCACGCCATCAAATAAAGATGGCGGGGTGATGTATGGCCGAGAGAGGCCTACATGAGGTCCAAGCCATCAAATAAAGATGACCAGGAGAGACGGCTAAGTGGCCGGTATGATGTCATCATTTAGTTGCACCTATGCATTCAAATAAAATTGTTATAATTCTTTGAGCTTATAATTTGTTATTGGATTTGGGCCTATAATTTGATGGATTATAGGGTATCCAAACATATATAAAATGGAGAGTTGAGCTAGATAATTGGAGAAGAAGATGAATATTAGAAATGATATTGTGTATGAATTATCAGTTAGGTTTTACAAGCTCCAAAAGGAGTATATGTAGAGAAATAATGGGTCATGCCGCTAATATGGGCCCGATAGGCCCAACTACATAAACGACTAATCTAGTACATAAAAATGATATAAATGACGTCCGATAAGCGTGTGTGGGCCGCTGTCCGGGCCCAATAGTCGTGAGACCCGGGGGTCCGAGTCTATATACTCCATCAATTATACTTAATTAAAATGTATTTATAATTATATAAAGTTGGTAATTTCTTGAGTTTAATTTGGAATTAAAATACATTCAAGAAATTATAAATAATAATATAATAACAATAAATAGTATATGTTAAAAGAGTAAGGGTGGTGGCAGCCCCCTATTCTCTTTAACATATATACGTGCCATTTAGTTATTATTATTATTATTATTATCATTATCATTATCATTATCATTATCATTATCATTATCATTATCATTATCATTATCATTATCATTATCATTATCATTATCATTATCATTATCATTATCATTATCATTATCATTATCATTATCATTATTATTATTATTATTATTACTATGATTATTACTATCATTATTACAATCATTATTACTATCATTATTACTTTCATTATTACTTTCATTATTACTATCATTATTAGTATCATTATTACTATCATTCGTAGTATCATTATTATTATTATCATTATTATTATTATTATTATTATTTATTGTATCTTTATTTAATTAATAAATGGTATTGGTTATAGTTGAACTAGAACTCATTTATTAGAAATATTTTCATTGTGATTGGGAAACTAGTTTAGAACTAGTATAAATACACCATTCTCCCTCATAATTCGAGACGAGTTTTCTAGATTCAGTATTACCAGTTTTTTTCCCTACGAAGAGATTTCATAGTCTTTCTCTAAGGGAGATCTAACCGTTCTTTCGGAAAGGAGAAATCACGTGGATACCTAAAGTCAATGATTATCATTGCTAGACTGGAAGATCTGTAAGTTCTATCTCAGATATGTTATTATTGTTATATTCGTTGTTTTGTCATAATCAGGGAAAGTCTGTTTGAAAAAAAATTTAAACTTCCGCTGCCATACTTTTGAGGTACGTTACATCAATTTCCTAACAATGTATTCTACCTATTGTGTAGCCTTGTGTTTGAATCTTCCACTTTTTTCTGGTCTTGCATCCATACAAACTTGGTGGGAAAATCCACATATGTCAAACTTCTTGCCTTGTCATATTGTTCATTCTCTTCAAACCAACTTGTCAAAGTGGTGTGTTGATTTCCCCTTGTCTCCATGATGGATTGTATGGGGTCACTTTCTCTTAACATGACAGTTTGCTCATCCAACAAGTTATAACATAGTATTTCAATTGGCAGCATCCTATAATGTATAATAAATGAGAGAATTCTCCACATCACTTCACACGCCGATACGTACTGACAATTGTAGTGTATCTTAATCTCATCTAACTATGTCTACTTTGTTACCGATTCAACTGTTTTCATATACAATGTAGTTGTGATCATATCATACCCTTTATTGACATACATGAATAAGTATCTAAATGAACGCTACTGATTTCACCACTAAACGTTGATATGGGCATGAAACTTCCGTAAGAGACTGGGATCGTAAGGCACTACAAATCTATTATCAATGGAATGACTGCCTCTGTAGTGTTCCTTCTCGGATACTCTGGATACCTATCTTCATTAATGGAGATTGTGGGCCTGAAAAACCTTAATGAACACACACAATCTATCATGCAAGGTGGGTTTTTGTTGAAATGTCCGCAAGAACCGTGTATCATTAAACTTTTTACTGCGTCATGCAACTATGCATCTGGGATAGGATCAAAGAGTTCAGTTGAGATTACCTTATTCATCTGTTTCTTTCCCAACGTTGTTTGGAGGTATTATTTTCGGTAGCGAAATATCGTCTGCCAGATTCATATTCCCCGCCACTTTCGGTCGGGCGTTCTTGTGTGCTAAGAAGAGATTTGCACTAATCTCTTCATCAATCAAAGACATGATTTTCTTTTGCGCCGATATTGAGACAGATCGCCACCCTCCTGAACCACCGACGTTCTAGGAAGATGAGATCATTTGGATTGCTTTCTTTTCGGTGGCTAGTGAAATCGGAACAAATTCTACAGTTGGCTCCTTACCGATGGCTGGAGAAACCGGGATGTTTAAGAGTTCTTTTGATAATTATTGTGATCGTAGCAGAAGCAGTCAATCTGCAGGTAGAGTCTACTTCTTTGCGGGATTAGCGATTCAGCGTTTTCAATTATAATCGTTCGTTTCTATGTCTCATCCCATTGTAGCTTTGAGCTTTATGATTATAATGTTTCTTGTCATCTTCATTAATAATAATTAAGTTATTTGTTTTAAAAAACATAGATTTAAAGATCTACCTCACTTCACTTTAAATTATAAACAATTATGGGTAAAATCTAAAAATTATTAATTCTAATGATTGAAGTCAATTGCAATTTAAGTGGAAATCAATTTCAATTGATATGACTCTAGTTTATTGGTACTAAAGTAGATTGAATTAGAAATGTAGTGAATTGAAATTTACCAAGTGCATGAGAGAAGAATAACACTCCGTAATATAAATTACTATACCCGATAAGAGATGTAATTGAAGAATGATGATTGATATTGAGGAGTGAGGAGATGTGGCCGCCTTGGCAGCTACACTATTCTTGTTGATAGAGTATATAGACTCGGACCCTCGGGTCTCATGACTATTGGGCCCGGACAGCGGCCCACACACATCTTACGGATATCATTTGTATTATTGTACTGCTTATATGTCATTTGTATGTAACTATGTACTAGATTAGTCTTTTATGTAGTTGGGCTACCGGGCCCATATTAACGGCCCGGCCCATTATTTCCCTATTTATACTCCTCTTGGAGCCATTTGTAACCCTAGAACATAATTTCACAATTCACTATTCATTCATCTTCTTCCTCACATTAGCTCAAATCTCTCCATTTTAATATACTTTGGATACCCTATAATCCATCAATGGTGCTTTCATTGAGAGTTTTGAGCAAATCAAGTGAGAAATCCTCCCAAAAATAATAAAAATTCATCCAAAACAGAAGAAATCAGAAAAATCTATCTAAAGGATCCAAGAAAAGAGAAAAGATGAAGCAATCTGAAAATTCCAGATCCAAACCACCGTCGCCGTACAAGCTACTACTGCTACGGGTCATCATCGTCACCCAGGCCACCGTCGTGCTTAGCCGGCTGAAACTGGTCTGTGGATGCTCCGGCTCTCACCGCCCGTTGTCGGTCAGCCACTGACTTTGTTGGACGGTGGTTCGCGGTCGCTGGTCGTAGCATCACCCGGCGGCTGCTATAATAGGCTCCACCAACTTGCCAGCCCGTGGGTCGGTTCTCCATTTCGATTGCAGCGCCGCCAGATTGAGAGCTTCTGCCATTAATGGCCGCTTCAGAGCTTTTCTCGTGACCCAAGCAGCATCAGTCCAGTGTCTTCGACTCTCTGCTCCCCTCTCCAATAACGGAGAGCCTAACCAGCAAGCAGCGAGGGGGTGGATTGCGCGCTCCTCTTCCATTCGTCAACATCCTCTGTAGCTGCCGCAAAGTTTCCTAAACGATGAAGTGCAGTTTCCGAATAGACAAATGTGAAAGAGGCAGATCTTTAGCATGACCATCATGGGCTAGGTCAACTTGGTCAAAAATATTTGTGGGCCTCCTCAATAAAGAGCCAGGGATCTGATTTCTACACGACCCATGATTACGGGCTCATTGTCTCAAACGGCCCAAATAAGAGCTAAGTTCCCAATACTCCTATTTATATCCTTACAATATTTATTAAACAATGGTAGTATAATTATTACTATTATTAATTATAGTATTTCCACCACCATTATGGCGGGTTAAAAACCCCCGAGGTGGTGAAGACCATTATGACGAATTAAAATTTCCCGAGGTCGCTAATGATGCATTATTATTGGCATTATTATTTTTATCATCGCCATTAGAGCGGGTCAAAAAACCCCAAAGTGGTGGACCCGAGCTCTAGTCTTCCGACCATCCTTATTTGATGATTTGAATTATATTTGGGTCCCTCGACCTACCCTAGTCACCTTTATTTGGTGACTCGGGCATCTAAAAATGAGAGCCGCTACCGGCCGCACATGGCATTATGCCCGAGAGCGGTAAACGGTACACCTCGTTCCCCGAGACGCTAATCGCGTCGCCCAAAAGCCGTTGCCATGAACAACGCACCTATTGTATTCCGCTTATTTTTTGGAAATGTAAATAGAAGATACCACGTGTCGTATCAGTAGCCTTCGAGCGAAAGGCTCAGGTCTACTCCATTGTATTTTGTATCAGAGAAGGGCTCAGGCCTAGCTGAGAGAGCACATCGTCCTGGCCCCGTAAGCCTAGAGTGAAACGCTCAGGTATGGCCGACGATGTCCCCAGGACGATGGGCCCGCAAACGGCCCGCGTCTTGAAATGGGAAGTTCACCGCGTCGTCCACGCGCCAGATCGCAGGACGACAAGCCTGAAATCATGGCCGAGGTGGCAGAATCCCCCTACTCAGGGTTGGGCAACGGCAGCCGTTGGAAACCAACCAAAAGTCTAGCCCGCGTCATAAATAGGCGACGGGACCCCCCTGAGATCACGGACGTTATAAACGAAGTCCGAACCGGCCGAAGGACGAGCACACCCTTTGGTCGAAGCCTGAAAGAAGGATACTCCCCGAAATAGGGAACGGAAACGGAAAAAAAAAAGAGGAAAGGAAAAAGGGAAAATAAAAGAGGGAAGCCGAGGACCGCGCACACTTGCCGGTCTCGAGCAACAAAAAATGAAATCCCCACAACAATACTAAGTACATATCAGGCAAATACTACACATTATGGACGAAGCAAGACCATATATGCGGATTAGTCGAGCGCCCAGCGCCGTCCCTCATCTTAGACGAGCGCCCAGCGCCGTCCTCCATTTGTAGACGAGCGCCCAGCATCGTCCCTCATTTTCAGACGAGCGCCCAGCGCCGTCCTTCATTCTGAGACGAGCACCCAGCGCCGTCCCTCATTTTTCAGACGAGCGCCCAGCGCCGTCCCTCATTTTCAGACGAGCGCCCAGCGCCGTCCATCATCTTAGACGAGCGCCCAGCACCGTCCATCATCTCAGACGAGCGCCCAGCGCCGTCCATCATCTTAGACGAGCGCCCAACGCCGCCCCTCATCTTAGACGAGCGCCCAACGCTGTCCTTCATTCTTAGACGAGCGCCCAGCGCCGTCCTTCATTTTTTAGACGAGCGCCCAACGCCGTCCCTCATTTTCAGACGAGCGCCCAACGTCGTCCATCATCTCAGACGAGCGCCCAGCGCCGTCCATCATCTCAGACGAGCGCCCAGCGCCATCCATCATTTCTCAGACGAGTGCCCAGCGCCGTCCATCATTATTTGGACCGACTCCTCATCGTCGTTGTCCTCACATCACGACCGGCCCCTCGGCCTCGGCGTGATCATCTATCTCAAGACCGGCTTCCTCAGCGCCGCGAGTCTTGAGCCAGCGATCGGGCTCACCATCCTTTCCTGGATGGTGACCATCGCCTTTATATGACGATCAACTTCATCAGCGCCTCGTCATCGTATTATAGGACCGACTCCTCATCGCCATTGTCCTCACATCACGACCGGCCCCTCGGCCTCGGCGTGATCATCTATCTCAAGACCGGCTTCCTCAGCGTCGCGAGTCTTGAGCCAGCGATCGGGCTCACCATCTCTTTCTGGATGGCAACCATCGCCTTTATATGACGATCAGCTTCATCAGCGCCTCGTCATCATATTATAGGACCGGCTCCTCATCGCCGTTGTCCTCACATCATGCCTGGCCCCCCGGCCTCGACGTGATTATCTATCTCAAGACCGGCTTCCTCAGCGCCGAGAGTCTTGAGCTAGCGATCGGGCTCATCATCCCTTCCCGGATGGCGACCGTTGCATGGATCTTCGGACCGACCCCTCAGTGCCTTCGTCCTCATATCACGACCGCCCCCCTCGGCCTCGACGTGATTATTTATCTCGAGACCGGTCTTAGTCATTCCTTTACCGAATGACGACCGTTGCATGGATTTTTGGACCGGCCCCTCATCGCCGTCGTCCTCACATCATGCCCGGCCCCTCGGCCTCGGCGTGATTATCTATCTCAAGACCGGCTTCCTCAGCGCCGAGAGTCTTGACCTGGCGATCGGGCTCACCATCCCTTCCTGGATGGTGACCGTCGCCTTTATATGACGATTGGCCCATCATGGCCTCGTCATCATTTATTGGAACGGCTCATCATCGCCGCCATGCTCACATCGCGGCAGACCCCTCGATCTCAACGCGATCTTGAGCTAGCGACTGCGCTCACCATCCCTTCCTGGATGATGACCATCGCCTCTATATGACGGCCGACTCATCATTGCCCCGTCATCATATTTCGGATTGGCTCTTTTCATCGCCATCCGCGCATCACGACCGGCCCCTCGGCCTCGGCGTGACTATCTATCTCAAGACCGGCTTCCTCAGAGCCGAGAGTCTTGAGCTAGCGATCGGGCTCGCCATCCCTTCCTGGATGGTGACCATCGCCCTTATATGACGATTGGCTTCATTCTTGCCTCGTCATCATATTATCGGATCGGCTCATCATCTCCGCCCGCACATCACGATCGGCCCCTCGGCCTCGACGTGATTATCTATCCCCAAGAACGGTCTCAGTCATCCCTTCATCGGATGGCGACCGCTGCTTGGACTTTTGGATCAGCCTCATAGTGCTGACGACCTCGCATCACGATCGGCCCCTCGGCCACGACGTCACACCCTATCCCAACACCGGCTTCATCAGCGCCGAGTGTGTTAGGATAGCGATAAGGCTTGCCATCCCCTCCTGGATGGTGACTATCGCCTCTATATCACGATCGGCTCCATCATCGCCTCGTCATCAGATTTCGGACTGGCTCCTCATCATTGTCATCCGCACATCGCGATCAGCCTCTCGGCCGCGACGTGATTATTTATCTCAAGACCGGCTCCCAGCGCCGAAGTCTTGTTATAGCGATTGGGCTCGCCATCCCTTCCCGGACGGCGACCGTCGCCCCTATATGACGCACGGCTCATCATCGCCTCGTCCTCACATTTAGACCGGCCCCAGCGCCGAAGTCCTTATCTAGCGACCAGGCTCGCCATTCCCTTCCTGGATGGTGACCGTCGCCTTCATATGACACATGGCTTATCATCGCCTTGTCCCCATATTCGGATCGGCTCACCAGCGCCATCGTCCCCATATTCGGACCGGTTCGTCAGCGCTGTCGTCCTCATATTCGGACCGACTCATCATCGTCGTCGTCCTCATATTCAGACAGGCATCCACCGCCTCGTCCCCCTATTCAGATATAGCGAACATCTTGCGGTCTCCGGCCGAAAGGCTAAAGGAGCCCAGAGTTCAGCCATACATCACCCCGTCATCTTTATTTGATGATGTGGGGCTCTCATGTAGGCCTCTCGGTCGTACGTCGCCCCGTCATCTTTATTTGATGACGTGGAGCTCTCATATAGGCCTCTCTCGGCCATACATCACCCCGTCATCTTTATTTGATGATGTGGGGCTCTCATGTAGGCCTCTCGGGCATACGTCGCCCCGTCATCTTTATTCGATGACGTGGAGCTCTCATATAGGCCTCTCTCGGCAATGCATCACCTCGTCGTCTTTATTTGACGACGTGGAGCTCTTATGCAGGCCCCTCGGCCGCACCATCGCCCCGTCGTCTTTATTTGACGACGTGGAGCTCGTATGCAGGCCCCTCGGCCGCACCATCGCCTCGTCATCTTTATTTGATGACGCGAAGCTCATTTATAGGCCCATCGGCCATATCTCGCTCCGTCATCTTTATTTGATGACATGACGCTCGCATATAGGCCTCTGAGCCATACACCACCCCGTCATCTTTATTTGATGATGCGGGGCTCTCATGTAGGCCTCTCAGCCATACGTCGCCCCTTCATCTTTATTTGATGACGTGGAGCTCTCATATAGGCCTCTCTCAGCCATACATCACCCCGTCATCTTTATTTGATGATGTGGGGCTCTCATGTAGGCCTCTCGGCCATACGTCGCCCCGTCATCTTTATTCGATGACGTGGAGCTCTCATATAGGCCTCTCTCGGCCATGCATCACCCCGTCGTCTTTATTTGACGACGTGGAGCTCTTATGCAGGCCCCTCGGCCGCACCATCACCCCGTCGTCTTTATTTGACGACATGGAGCTCTTATGCAGGCCCCTCGGCCGCACCATCGCCCCGTCGTCTTTATTTTACGACGTGGAGCTCTTATGCAGGCCCCTCGGCCGCACCATCGCCCCGTCGTCTTTATTTGACGACGTGGAGCTCTTATGCAGGCCCCTCGGCCGCACCATCGCCCCGTCGTCTTTATTTGACGACGTGGAGCTCTTATGCAGGCCCCTCGGCCGCACCATCGCCTCGTCGTCTTTATTTGACGACGTGGAGCTCTTATTCAGGCCCCTCGGCCACACCATCGCCTCGTCGTCTTTATTTGACGACGTGGAGCTCTTATGCAGGCCCCTCGGCCGCACACATCGCCCAATCGTCTTTATTTGACGACGTGGAGCTCTATGCAGGTCCCTCGGCCATACATCGCCTCGTCGTCCTTATGCGACAACGTGGAGCTCTCGTACAGGCCTCTCGGCCCATCGACCTTACGTTCTGGTCATCTTTATTTGATGAACCAGACATCATATTATGGACGGTCGCTCGACCCATCCCTTAGTCATCTTTATTTGATGACTAGGACTACTGATCATGATGAGCTACCCACATCTAGAGATCGACCTCGACCATCCAGCAGACGGGCACCGCTGCAGCTCCATCTCCAGGCCGAAGGGCTCGCACCTTTTGTTTCATTTTGGGGGCATCCGGTGTACTCTTTTTCCCTCATTAGGATTTTTTCCCACAGGGTTTTTCCTAATGAGGTTTTTAACGAGGCATCTCCCCATCGTGGATCAAAAGGTGTCAACCCTCGGCCCCCTGTTGAAGACATCATCCGACACGCATTACTCTACTCCTCTTCACCTCATTACACTCGCCTTAAGGAGTGGGGGACTGGAAGAGCGGGGGACTTAGCGCCTCCGTTAACCAAAGAAGCAGAAATTCAAATTTTTTTCACGAAGTTTACTCACCAGACGACGACAGATCAGCACACAGTTCTACTCTCTTTCGCCTCGAATACTCTCGACTCAGAGAGTGGGGGACTCCTGATAGAGTATATAGACTCGGACCCCCGGGTCTCATGACTATTGGGCCTGGACAGCGGCCCACACACATCTTACGGATATCATTTGTATTATTGTACTGCTTATATGTCATTTGTATGTAACTATGTACTAGATTAGTCTTTTATGTAGTTGGGCTACCGGGCCCATATTAGCGGCCCGGCCCATTATTTCCCTATTTATACTCCTCTTGGAGCCATTTGTAACCCTAGAACATAATTTCACAATTCACTATTCATTCATCTTCTTCCTCACATTAGCTCAAATCTCTCCATTTTAATATACTTTGGATACCCTATAATCCAACACTTGTCAAGTCATGTATCAAATAATGATTATAGAGTTTTGATACACATATCCATATAAAAATACTAATATCGATTTTTTTTAAATAAGTTCAATTTGGAAAACACTTTGAGGTTCGATGACATCACTTTGACACTTCGAAGAAAAAGATCACAAGTACAAAACTCATCCCAATCAAGGAGTGATGTTGACATTTAACAAATTAGATACTATGAGAAAAAGAAAAAGTACAGTCAAAATGAAATTCGATATTTTTTTAGGGAGATTTCCCAAAATAAGAGTAAATGAAGTTTGAAATCCCAAAGTAGGACTACTTGGTTTTTATTCCCGAAATGGGACTAACATGACAGTATTTACTGTCATCTTGTAGCCGTGACTGCCAAATAGTTGCAGTACAATGCATTTAATATAACAATATTTATTATAATTAATGACAGTATTTTTCATATATGACAGTAATAACTCGTATTTCGAGAAGAAAAATATATTAGTCCTATTTTTGAAATTACAAATGTCATTTGCTCCTATTTTGGGTAATTTCTTTTTTTTTTTTATAATAAAAAGGGAGGGAAGAGTAAAAAATTAGACCATTTCTATACATTACCGTAGCATTTTTGACCTGTAAAATGTTTTTCTTTCCTCAATCCACAAGAACGGAAAGCAGACTCCTATGTTTAGCGCCGGAACTTCCTTCCTGGCCAGCTGCAACTGCTCTGAACTAATTTCAAATTCCAAAGTTGGGCCATCGTTCTCTTCCCTATTCGATCACTCGCTGAGGCGATGCTATCGGTTCCCGACTGGAATCGGGATTAGAATCAGTGGCCGTCTCTATGGAGAGCCAAGTGGGAGATCTAAGGCTGCGAAGGAGTGCCATGTCGCCAGGAGCTCCATCCAGGCCATTTCATCCGTCTCTAAATCTGGAGACTCTAAGGCTACTAGGCTTCGTAATCTCCTAGAGTCGCCAGGGATTCATCTGGGCCCCGCCTGCTTCAATGCTCTCAGCGCTAAGCTCGTTGAGAGAGCCGGCTTTGATTTCGGCTTTACCACTGGTTCTCCTCTACTACAACTACCTCCTGATTCACTGACTGATGACTGATACCGCTTACTGATTTTCGTTTATATAGTTTGTTACTCTGTACTCCGTATTTGTGTTAGCCTTTTAGGACTATTATCATGGTATGATGTATAGCATATATTTCCAAGTTACGAACATTTTTGTAGTTTTTACTACCTCTATTGAAAATGGTAATTTGAGAAAAACTGTGGCTGTGAATGTGAGAATCAATATGTTTCTTCTAATATACCCCTATTTTAATTTTAAATAGAGAGGGCAACACAAAATACACGTAGATAAAGAACACTTATTTTGGAATGGAGAGAGTACTTTATAGTCACATGATTAGCTTGTTCATTTATAATTTCTCAAAATGTCTGTTTTGAGATGAGCACAGGACACCTCAATCATGGTTGGTTGTTCAATGCATTTCGTATCATCATTAAGTAATGAAACAAAAAGAAAAAAGAGTATGTGAATAATTTGATGTAGACAAGATTGTTGACCATAAATGATCGGCAGAATCATAAATGTATATTCTCTCTCCTAGATCTTCACTCAATCTGATGAACACTAATGCTTTCACAAGGGTTTGGAATATCAGCTGCTCAGTTGGGCTTGCCAGATACGGGGCTAATAACTTATGGGGAGATGGTGGCTATGGGACAAGAAATTGCACGTGCTGTTTCCATACCCTTAATTGGAGATGCGGACAATGGGTATGGTAATGCCATGAATGTCAAGAGAACTGTCAAAGGGTATATTCACTCAGGCTATGCAGGAATACTTCTTGAGGATCAGGTTTGTGTAGTTATTATAAAACTCATGTAGTTTTTCTTCACATTACATTTCATCTTTAGATGTCTGCTAATCCATTGGTAGAACAACTATAGAACTCTTGAAAAGAATTAAGAATTCTTGATATATCTTTAATATCTTCAAAAACTTCTCATTTTTTTCTTTTAGACTCCCCAGACCCTACTTGGTATGTTTGGTTTGGCTTTTGTAGTTTCTCTTGAAAACAGAAGAACCTCGTGTAGTATTGTATGAAAATCGGCCTTGGATGATACATGTTATCTTCTATGCTAACTTTGTGTATGCAAACCTTTTGTCACTGATGCCTTATTCCATTCGTCCTTGTTTTCCCATTAAAAACAGTATAGATAAGCAAATAAAAGTTCTCTTTTATTCTTCTTGCAGAAATGTGTTTTGAAAGATCATGAAAGAACAATTAATCTGTGTCATGGTGTATTAGTATGACAGTTTTCAACAATTATGTTGGTACTCTTTTGTCCTAAAAAAGAGTCTAATTTAAAATGCCCTTTTCTCTCTAAAAAGGCCAATTTGATCAATTGAAACTAGTTTCTCTGCTATATTTTCCAAACAAGAGTCTAAAAGTAGCATAAGATAAATTTAGTTAAAGCAACAAGTTATAAATATATAAATATTATTCTCGATTTATGATACCTGTTCCTTACCAAAAATTAAGACTTGTACATTCATGAAACATTACTCTTTTTGGGACAGAGGTGTATATACTATTACCTCCATGGTTGTTACGAAAAGTGAGTTTACGTGATTGATATTGAATTGATAAATTAAAAATAAAAGAAGAATGGTTTAGAACACACAAACTTTATCAAATTTGGTATGAGACAATCTTGGTGGAACAGATCGAAAATGAAATATGAGTAGTATTTTATGTCTGACAAGAATGAGTGGATTTCCTACTTGTTGGATCCATAAACTTTTACCATAAATCATATAGCTAACTAAGGATGTTTTCACTTGGTTCGAAATTTTCTAGTCTGACTTGGTCTGGTAAAGATGTGTTTTATGTGTATCTTACTTTGTCTAATTTTATCCTTATGGTAGCAAGTGTGTAAATATCTTTTTCTCCTTCCGTAGAGTCTAATTTTACATACAACTCCTTGTTCACGTTTCCTCTTGTTTCCTTTACGACTTTCTTTGCTTTTCTTTTAGCCTTCTTATACTCCTCCATGTTCTCAATCGCTCCAACTTTTGCCTATTCATTCCTTTTATTACTTATTGCTCGTTTCACCTCATCATTCCACCAAAATGCGTCCTTTTCGATGGTAGACATCCTTTAGATTTTCCAAGTATCTCCTACAACACTTTGTTAATTGTCAACTCCTATGTAGTACCGATACGGGTACACAGAAAAGCAGAAACGGGTACGGGGATACGACAAAACAAAAAAAGTATGGTACGGATACGGAGGATGATTTATAAATGTGTTTAATGCATCAAACCCCCTCGTGATATAGAAATTCAGCGCATTAGCCCCCTTGTGATTTGAAAAATGCGTCAAACCCCCTTGTGTTTTAATTAATCATGCACATAACCCCTTTTATGACTAAATTTAATGATTTTGAAATCACTTTTCCTAATATTCTGATCGAATATGCAAGTAAATATGTCAAAATCTCTAAATCATACAAAAATGTTAATCATTTTTCTTTTATTTGACAATTGAATTTGTTCATAGAAGGGATTTTGTGCATAATTAATTAAAACACAAGGGGGATTGATGCATTTTTTAAATCACAGGGGGCTAATGCGCTGAATTTCCATATCACAGGGAGATTTGGTGCATTAAACCCATTTATAAATATTAAAAGTTATAGGGGTGTATTTAAAATTTTTTAAAAATTATGGGGTGTATTTTTAAATATTAAAAATTACAAGATTTCTTTGAAAATAAATACATATATTATCCTCTGACCTCTGCCCATTCTTGGCATTGAAGCCTTTGACATTATCAAGATAGTTAAAAATAAATTCATACTTTATCTCATATACACTAGTGCGTCTCGAATTATAAATATAGTCAATAAGTCATTAATTTAAAATGAGAAACGAGTTAAACAACCACAATTTTGAAATTAAAACTGCAAGTACTCAAAGTTCTTGAATAATGAAAATAGAAAACAATACTAAGAAAAAACCCAAAAGTTCTAATACATATTTCCACTGGAGCTACTAATTTACAGGGATAACATCGTCTTCCAAAAACACAACCTTCAATTCTGGTTCATATATGGAAAGGTTGAGAAACTCAAGTACTCCTATATCCACCATGCTCCCAATGTCATCTCCACCAACACTTTGCATTTTACCTGTCGTCCATATACTTAGTGGTGCGAGATTAAAACAAGGTAAAATTTATTTTTAGTTTTTCATTTGCAAGAATTTTATTATGTAAATTTTGGTTGTTTTTTATAAAAAAGGTTGATACGTGTATCTGTCAGGATACGGATATCCAGAATTTTAAAATAATTACCAAAAATGTTGGAAACTTTTAATAAATTACAAATACGGCCCGGACATACGGTACAGGTATCCTATAGTATCTGATACAAGAATGTTTCTGATACGTTGATACAGTATCCTAGTGAAGTATCCGTGCTACATAGGTCAACTCCATTGATAATCATGCGCATGTGCATCATTATTAATACACCACACATCTTCCCCCAACATTTTGTGCGTAAAACTATGTTGGAGATCCTCTTGAGCCTCCACCATTTTATCTTTGGCTCCATTTATTGCTTAATCCGCCTTGTATGCTTCTGACGTTGAAAATCAAACACAATTATCCTATGATGATTGACAACACTCTCACCTAGGATAACCTAACAATTAGTGTAGTTAGTTCTCAAGTCGTTTGTACTAAAACTAGTCAATTTGGGTACTATTAGAGCATTAGCTCCACTTCTATAGGTCACAACGTGAGAGTCTCTTTTCTTGAACGAAGTGTTCATTATAGCCAACTCACATGTTGAGACAAAATTCAGAATGTTCTTCCCCGCTTCATTTTTAGTGCCAAAACCATGTTCACCATGGATACTCTCAAAATCATCATGACTTGGGCTCACATGCTCGTTGAGGTTCCTCATATGACTAGCTTCTCTCCTCTCGAGATATTTTCAAAATTATTGAGTGATAGATGCATCCAACCCACTTGTGGTGCACAGGCGCTTACCAAAGATATGCTCCCATCTCCATTTAATGCTCATGATGCGATCATTCTTCCTAAAGACTTCCACCACACCCTCGACATAATCACGTGCCACAATAATGTCTACTCTATTTCTGGTGTTCTCTCTCCCTGAATACCTCAACTTGAAACCTTCGGGGTTAATCTCACGTGCGTTTTCTCCAACCCACTTAGTTTATTGCACGCACATAATGCTGATATTCCTCCTCCTCCTCATAACCACGACTACCTCAGATGATCTTCGCGTAAAAGAGCCAACGGTCCACTCCCCAAAGCGCAATCTAGCACCTCACATTCTATTCTTCACACCACATCGATCCCCACCATGCCCTTGCATATTTGACACCATCCTCATGCATCGGAAGTGCTTCCTGGTTACAATCTAGCAAACTTAGCATTCTTACCACTACACCCAAGCCTATGAGGTGTATCACGCCCTTGCATATTTGACACCACCCCCAGATTAGCTATAACGATATTCGTTATAGCGATAATTTCATCATCATTTTCATTTACCCCAGTGCCGCAAAGGCTCCCACCTACAGTGGGGTAGGGGGGGGGGGGGTCGGATGTACGCAGTCTTACCCCTGTACTAAAGCACAGAGAGACTGTTTCCGGATGACCCATAGTGAAAATCCCGTCCAAAATTGCATGGACTGACTGATGCTTCATAGCAAAGAAGCGCAGACAGTTTAGTGACCCATTTTGCTTTATTCCATCATAATCTCAAGCCAAAAAATAATGAATCTTTGGCTCCATTGCAAATGATGGAAAAAGATATTCGCTATAACGATATTTGTAGAAAATGTTACATTATTTTTCTGATTATTTTGGTGTACATACTTAGCCGAATAGATTAGAATAGAGGCGGTTATTTAGAGATAAGCTCGTAGTTATCAAGATCCTAATTTTGAGGATCTACACTAGCTGTTTGTTACTTGTACTACTCTGGCCGTTTGGCATATTGAATCAAGGAAGTTTTATTCCTAAAACCTACATGATATCAGAGCCTTGAATTTACACATAACAATGGTGGAATTCGAACACTCCGACTCATCTCCCCATTCACAAACCAGTAACCCTAACCCCCATATTAGCTCAATGGCAAATTATGAGGCCTCGATTAATTCATCTATGCTCATCACTGGACATAGATTGAATGGAAGAAATGACCTAGAGCGGTCACAATTTGTCAAATTAGCAATTGATGGCAAGGGCAAACTGGGATACCTAACTGGTGAGATCAAAGAAAAGAAAAGTGGTGAAGATGGCTACCGTGTCTGGAGGTCAGAAAACTCACTTGTAACAACGTGGCTTCTCAGTTCAATGGATGCATCAATCACCAAACTTCATATGTTTATGAAAACTGCAAAAGAGGTATGAGACTCTATCAAGGAAACTTATTTAGACCTTGAGAACTCTTCTAAGATCTTTGAACTTAAAACCAAACTTTGACAATCTAAACAAGGAAATAGGGATGTCATTTCATACTATAATGAAATGGTATCCCTGTGGCAAGAATTAGATCAATGCTATGATGATGAAGAGTGGGAAAGTGCCAAGGATATGGCAAGACATAGGAAAATAGAAGAGAATGATAGGGTCTATATGTTTCTAGCAGACATTAATAGGGACCTGGATGAAGTCAAGGGAAGAATACTGGGGAAAAAACCTCTGGCTTTAATCAGAGAAGTATTTTCTGAGATTAGGATGGAAGATAACAGGAAGAAGGTTATGTAAAGTAAAACACTCCAGCCCATAATGAGGAACCTGGAGACTCTTCAGCAATGGTGGCCAGAAGTGATGACAAGAAAAAACCCTGGTGTGATCACTGCAAGAAATGATGGCACACTAGGGAGACTTGTTCGAAAATTCATGGCAAACCACCCGGAGCAGGAAAGAAGAAATTTGACAAGGCTCTACAAACAAATGTGACCGAGACTCAACAAGAGCCACAAGTCAATTTCAAGCAGCCTTCCTTCACGAAGGAATAGATAGAGCAACTCCTTAACCTTCTAAATACTCAGAAAAATTCCAAATCAGAATCTTCCTCTTGTTCTTATGCCCAGAATGGTACAACTTCATCATTTTTTTGTTCCGGGAAATCTAAGAGTATCTGAGTTATTGACTCAGGGGCTATTGACCATATGACCTCTATTTTAAACCTTTTTTCTTCATATAAACCTTGTGCAGGGGACAAAAAGGTTAAAGTTGCTGATGACTCTTTATCAGCCATTGCAGGGATGGGAAATATTAATATTTCCTCACCTGTTAATCTCTCCAAAGTCCTACATGTCCCTAATCTATCCTGCAATCTTGCTTCTGTTAGGTCAGCTAACTAAAAACCTTCAATGTTGTGTTATCTTTTATCCTTCTTATTGCATTTTTCAGGACCTAGCATCGGGTAAAATGATTGGCAGTGCTAGGGAGGAAGATGGACTCTATATCTTTGATGAAGGAACTCAATCAAGTAAAAGAGGTCCAAGAAATGCTTGTTTGCAAACTGTTTCTTTTTCAAATAATAAAGAGTTGTATTTGCTTCACTATAAACTAGGACACCCTAATTTCTATTATTTAAAAAAGATGTTTCCTCAGTTATTTCTGAATAAAGATGCTTCTTTGTTTCATTGTGATATGTGTGCACTTTCAAAACATATTTTATCTTCCCCACAGTTATAAACCTACTAGTCCTTTTACTTTGGTACATATTGATATTTGGAGTGCATCTAGATAACCAACTTTAAAAGTAAACAGATGGTTTGTAACTATTATTGATGATCATACACAGGTCACATGGGGATTTTTAATCAAAGAAAAATCTGAAGTAGAGAGTGTTTAGGGATTTTTATGCTGTGGTCCAAACTCAATTCAATACCAAAATTAAAATGGTAAGAAGTGATAATGGCCGTGAATATTTTTTCTCAAAACCTAAACAATTTTTTTGCTGAAAAAGGCATAATTCATCAAAGCTCTTGTATCAATACACCACGTTAGAATGGAATTGCAGAAAGGAAAAATAGGCATTTACTTGAAGTCACTCGTGCAATCATGTTTTCAATAAACATACCAAAATATCTATGGGGAGAGACTGTGTTACATGCTCCTACTTATTTAATTAATCGAATGCCATCCAAAATTTTAGGATTTAAAAGTCATATCAATTCACTAAAGCATTACTTTCCTACAAATAGATTGGTTAGCACTATTCCTTTGAAAATTTTTGGTTGCACGGTGTTTATAAAAAATCCAGATAAATTCCCAAGTAAGCTTGATCCTAGAGGAACAAAATGTGTTTTTTAGGTGTTTCTTCCACTCAAAAAAGGTATAAGTGTTTTGACCCTACAACCGGAAAAATGTTTGTTACAATGGACACCTTTTTTGTGGAAGAATAACCTTTTTTTATCATCATCTTTAGGGGGAGAGTTTATGTGAAGATGCTCAAACCGTGCCACATATCCATGAAAACCTTAATTTTCTTGATATTAATCTAGATGATTATTCCTTTAGAAATATTGGTACATCTGAAAATGATCAAGAAATAACAAATAATGAAATAAATACAACTTAACCAATTGGAAAAGATCAACAGACAAGTAAGTTCTTTGGCAAAGTAGAGAAGAGTTCAAAATCAAAGAATAGAGGAAGTCCAAGAACCGACAACTGTTCATGATTCTGACTCAATGACAAGAAGTGAAAAGGTAATACTTCTAGTCATCTTGACCTTCCAATTGCCCTCAGAAAAGAAAGAAGAACACGTGTTAAATACCCTATCTCAGACTATGTTTCTTATTCTAAATTATCCTCATCTTTTGCAACTTTTACTTCCAGTGTTTCCTCTATTTCTATTCCCTCAACCATACAGGATGCTCTATCTAAACCTGAGTGGAAGAAAACTGTTTTGGAGGAGATGGAGGCTCTTGCAAAGAATCAAACATGGAAGCTTGTAGAGTTTCCTAAAAACAAACCAACAGTTGGTTGCAGGTGGATTTGTACCCCTAAGTTTAAGGTAGTTGGAAGTCTGGAAAGATATAAGGCAAGATTAGTTGCTAAGGGTACACACAAGACCTATGGCATTGACTACACAGAAACCTTTGCATCAGCTGCAAAGTTGAACACTGTAAGAATTCTTTTATCTCTTGCTTCTAATTTAGACTGGCCACTGCAACAACTAGATGTGAAGAATGCTTTTTTAAATGGGAAACTGGAAGAAGAAGTGTATATGAAACCTCCTCCTGGATTTGAGAACAAATTAGCTCAAAGGTATGCAAATTAGAGAAAGCTTTGTATGGACTTAAACAATCTCCAAGAGCTTGGTTTGATAGGTTCACAAAGTTTATAAAGAAGCAAGGGTTTAAACAGGCTCAAACTGATCATACACTATTCATGAAGTTTTCAGGCAAGGGGGAGATTGCAATATTAATTGTCTATGTAGTTGATATTATCCTTACAAGAAATTATCATACAGAGACTAGAAAATTAAATGAAAAACTTGCCCTTGAATTTGAAGTCAAAGACTTAGGAGACTTAAAATATTTTTTGGGAATGGAGATAGCTAGATCAAAAAAGGGTATTGTTGTCTCACAAAGAAAGTATATCCTAGATCTTTTGCAGGAAACTGGAATGAGTGCATGTAAACCAGCGGACACTCCAATTGACCCAAGTCAGAAGTTGGGAGATATCAAGGAGGGAATTCCAGTTGATATTTACCAATATCAAAGATTGGTGGGAAGATTAATATATCTGGCACATACAAGGCCACATATTGCATTTGCAGTAAGTATGGTAATCTAGTTTATGCATCATCTTTTCCAGGAACATCTTGATGCTACTAACAGGATTCTAAGGTACCTGAAGAGCTGCCCGGGGAAAGGATTGTTTTTCAAAAAGGGAAAAAGTAGGACAATTGAAGCCTTTACTGATGTAGATTATGCTGGCTCAGTATCTGATAGGAGATCTACTTCTGGATACTGTACCTATGTATGGGGAAATCTAGTAACTTGGAGAAGTAAGAAACAAAATGTGGTTGCTAGAAGTAGTGCAGAATCAGAGTTTAGATCTATGGCTAATGGAATATGCGAATTACTCTGGATCAAGAGAGTAATCACAGAGTTGAAGATGGAGATTGAACTGCCTATGAAGCTGTATTGTGATAATAAAGCTGCTATAAGCATTGCTCATAATCGTGTGCTACATGATCGAACTAAGCGCATTGAAGTGGACAGAGATTTCATTAAGGAGAAGATTGAAGCTGGAATTATTTGCACACCATTTGTATCTACTAAAGATCAAACAACTGATATCTTTACCAAAGGATTATTTAAACCTATGTTCGAACTACTTGTGAGCAAGTTGAGAATGTATGATATATATTCACCAACTTGAGGGGGAGTGTAGAAAATGTTACATCATTGTTCTGATTATTTTGGTGTACATACTTAGCCGAATAGATTATAATAGAGGCTGTTATTTAGAGATAAGCTCGTAGTTATAAAGATCCTAATTTTCAGGATCTACACTAGCTGTTTGTTACTTGTACAACTGTATATATACTCTGGCCGTTTGGCATATTGAATCAAGGAAGTTTTATTCCTAAAACCTACAATATTCATAAGAAGTGATTTCAAGTACTGTCAGTTTGCCACTTGGATACTATAATTGGGCTTTATGCCACAACAAATGGAATTCTCTTTGGAAACCTCAAGTCTTTAACAAAATAAGGGTTTTCGTGTCACTGGATCGGATGTGCTTTTAGATGCGGTGTAATTTCTTTTAAAGTTTCTCAAAGAAGGACTATCTTTTTCTGGTTAAGGTACAACTTTTTATTGCTGGTAAGATGCATATCTTAAAAGTCATGGAATTAAACTTATATTTTCAAAGTAAATTTGTCCTTATTGGACTTTTTTGTAATGTCTTGACATTTGTTTGGCAAACTACATGAAAATCATCTTCTTTTTATGGAATGGGACTCTCTTTTTTTATTCTTTTTGGGGCATTTTTTGTTTTTGAAACATGGTCTTTTATAGGAGATGGTATTTGTTTTGCTTAGCAGTTTCTTTTACATAAAATTTACATCTTATTTTCTTTTGCAAGATAAGTTCTGTGCCTTGATATATTTTATAACAAATTGGAGAAATGCTAGTGTCTGTCCAGCCAATGAAACGTGCATCATAAATCCATAATGATAGAGAGAGACTATCATACATCAAGAGATTGTCATAGCATTTATTTTTTCATTTTTAAGAGCTAATTCTTGCATTGCTGTTTTTGTTAGGTCTCTCCTAAAGCTTGTGGTCATACACGCGGCGTGAAAGTTGTGTCCAGAGAGGAAGCAGTCATGAGAATCCAAGCTGCCGTTGATGCCAGGACAGAGTGTGGAGCTGACATTGTGGTTGTAGCACGTAGTGATTCACGCCAAGCGATTTCCTTTGAAGAATCACTTTGGAGATCACGTGCTTTTGCTGATGCTGGGGCTGATGTTCTGTTCATTGATGCCCTTGCATCTAAAGAAGAGATGAGATCTTTCTGTGAAGTTTCCCCATCGGTTCCGAAGATGGTATGCTCTTCTCTCTTCTCATGGCATTAGAGTACCATGATGATGATACCTGCCTAACATTGTATTTAGCATTAGTTTAAGTTTCCTTTTTTTTTAAACAGTTCTATACTAGTATTGCTATTCTATTTTAGAGAATATTTCAAATGAAATATTGACAAATCACTGCAGTAGGTTATGACTCTATTTACATGCTCACAAAGATATTTAGTACAAATAAGGTTTTAACTTCATCAAATAATATCATATGACTCCAATCTTAATCATAAGGCTTTGACAAAGTAAAAACTTTAGGATTTCAGTCTAGGAAAAAACACTTCCCTGTATGCTCTGTTAAGGATGAGTGTGTGATATCCCAACCACAGTCATATCAGATGAGTCCTTACTACTTTGATTGTAGACATATGGTTATGCTTTATAAAGTCCTTTTTACTAAATGATTTTATTGAAACAGATGTTATTTCATGTCACTCCTATTTTTATATTATCCATCTCTTCATCATTTGATGTAGATATGAAAAGTTTTTGTGAAGATTTCACTTAATGGAAGTGAATTTTCATGGAGAGTAATGATGTTAAAGAATCATTTGCTATTTGTTTGACTAGATTACCTCCGCAAAAACTTTGCCTTTCCTTTCTGTGCTTAGATTTAACGGGGCGTGTTTCTTTTTTAGCTTTTGCACAAAATATTTTAACCCTTTGTCATAGTATTAAGGCAAAGGAACTGTTTAATGTGGTTCCATCGTTAAGAAGGAAGAAGAGATTGAGGATGACATCACATGCTGTATTAAGACAGGCTGGTCAAAGTGTAAGGTTGTCGCGGACTCGCAGGAGTATTGTGCGACTACCGACTGGAAAGCCTGGTTGAGGCTGATAGGGAAACTCTACAAGGCAGACATCCAATCAGCCTGTTCCATCGTTCAGAAGGAAGAAGAGGTTGAGGACGACGTCACACGCTGTATTAAGACGGGCGTTCAAACTTCAAAGTGTAAGGTTGTTGGAGGAGTATGTGACTACCGACTAGAAAGCCTGGTTATGGCTGATAGGGAAATTCTACAAGGTAGCCATCCAATTAGCCTTAATGTATGGCTCTGACTGTTGGACAATAAAGAAGGCACGAGAGTCTCAAATTTGGAAGTGGAGAATGTTAGGATGTTGTGGTGGTCATGTGGTAATCTCATGTTGGTTAGAATATAAAATGTAGTCTTCTGTATAGAGCTTGGATTCACATCTATTACTGAAAAAGTGAGACAGAGAAAACTGCAGTGGTTGGGCCATGTCTACTGCATAGCTGTGACGACACCAGTGAGGAGGATGGAGAATGTTTTTTGGTTGAGTATGAGGAGGAGAGACAAATCATGGATGACACAAGATGACCACTTGAGGCTGGAGTTGGTGCCTTGGCAGTTCTAAACCTCATTGAGGACATGGGCTATGACCAGGGTTCGTGGAGAGCCGGGTTAAGGTAGCAAATTCTTGTAGGTTTTGGAGGTGTTCGCTGTCAGAGTCTAGACATCTCTTTTTCATTTTTTCATGTTTATTTACGTGCTTACTTTTGTATGGTTGCGTAATTGTTTGCTTACATGTTTATTGATTATCTTGTGCACCTTGCTTGTTTGCTTGCTTTCCACTGCCCCAGCCCCTCATGGGTTGGCAATTAGGTCTGCATGCCCATCTCTTCAGACCCTAATTCCGGATGGGATTTATTGAATATGTGTTAGGACTTTGGGGGATTTAAATATTAATCCCGATAGGGATTTCTCCCATATGTATGTCAGGAGGGCTAAAAGGAGAAACAGGGGCGTAAGTAATTAGCTAAGAAGGGGGGACCACTGTAAGGGAAATAAATAGTCTGGTGAGAGGAGAGAGGAGATAGGCTGGTTGTCAGTTTTAGACTTGGAGAGCACGTGATAGAATCCTCCAGAAGTTCAATGGAAATGACAGAAATTTATCAAGAACAATTCAAAGCTTTATTGAATCAAGAACCTTACAAGAAAATATGGCCGAAGCCACCAAAAGCCGAAGCTCCCAAAGAAAGAGATTATTAGTCTCAGTCTTCCCAAGTCCCAAGACAAAGAGTCCAAAAGCCTCCTTACTACCTTCCCTCTACATCTATTTATACTAGAGACCCTTATTACTAATATTATTATTATTACTTCTAATATTATTTTAATAAGTAGGTCCCTATCACTACTCCCCCCTAAACATCCACCTTGCCCTCAAGGTGGTCGGTAGGAGACAACCCAGATTTTCTGCTTCTTCTTCTTCTTCCTTGCACCTCTTCCTTCCCAATATCTTTCAAATGTCAGGATCATTAACTTCATGACTTGAATCTTCCTTCTCACTGCTTCTTGCAAAAACAGCATTAGCTCCTTCTTCTTCCAATCATCAATATTAGGCATGTGTCTTTGATCATGCTGGTACTGATCTTCACCCACCATCCCTTGCTCAATCTTCCCTGTGCTAATAGCTCTTGCTACAGGATATAACTCAAATCTTTGAGTTTCAGTTGCTTCACTCCTTGAAATTTCAGCATCTTCAGTCGCCAACTTATTTGAGAAGGAAAACCTCAAAGGTTTTAGCAGGTAGGTGAGGATATCCACTATTCCAGTTGCATTTCTGCTAACTGAAGAACAGGAAAGCCTATTATCCATGCAAAACTCCCAAAGTAGGTTTTCTTGAAGATAGACAGATTCTTCATCAGAAGAAAACAATTCACTTTTCAACCCTTGTTTCAGTTTCACCTGTCCATTTGCTACAGCCTCCCATCTATTAACAGTAGCCTGAGTAGTAGGATCCCGGGCCATACTGATTTGATCCAACTGATATTCAAAAATATCAACAACATACTTCCCCATCCCTTTCAAAAAAACAATGGTGCTCAACACATTGTCCTCTTTCCAGTTCATACCTCTTTTCATGAGTATTTTATGTCTTGGATCAATACTTGCCATAAGAAACTTGTAATCAAAACCTACATTTCTATCTTGAACAGGTATACACTCACTAACAATTTCCACACCAGTCACATATCCCTCAAATTCTGTAACATTCCCAGAAATCTCTCCTTCCAACCTCTTTTTATTACCCATCATAGAAGTAATACCCTCATATCTGAAACTATCAAACTTGTTCAATGATTTCAGCCCTTCCAAAGAAATGTTTAATGGATGACAGTATATCATTTCAGATTTTAAAAGATTCAGCCATTTCATCTCCTGAACGAAACTAGACTTGTCAGCATCATGAATCTGTTTGGGATTTCCAAAAATGATAAATGTTAGAGATATCCAGAAATTCAATAAAATCACATAAAGAGATCAAGAACAACTCTGCAGTCTTTATTGATTAAGAATAAGAAACTATGGCCGAAGCCCCCAATTGACCGAAGTCCCCAAAAGAAAGAGATAGAATCTCAGTCTTCCCAAGTCCCAAGACACAAGTCTAAAACAGCCTACTATTAACTCCCCTTTCCAAGCTATTTATACTGTCTTTACATTTATTGTTGTTATTATTTCTATTCTTAGTCTAATGGGCCTGATTCCTATCAGCACGACACTCTCGAATTGCCTGGACTTATTCCCTTTTCCCGTTACTTTTTCTGTGTTCAATAAGAGATTCTTTGCTCTAATCCATTCATATTACCTTGTTATTATTGTGGAACTTCGTGTGTTCTATCATTTGGTATCAAAGCACTGTCTGCTGGGCCTGTGGATGGTAGTCATGCAAGCAAGCATGGAACAACGGATGGAGCATATGGAACGAGTATACACGGAGATGCGAACGGAAATGGATGCCAGGATGCGGACGATGATGGATGTGATCGATAAACTCACTGTTCATCATGAATGCCGGATGTGAAAGTATTATTGTATCTAGGAATATGCTTTAGGAATATGCTCTAGAATATGCTTTAGGAATATACTCTAGACATTATTATTGTATAACATCTTATATAGGAATATTCCATCTTTGTAATATATATATATATAGGGCCTTAACCCTCTAATGAAAAACACAGAAAATCTTTCCTCCACTTTTCAATATTATTCTAGTTTATATTTCAACATGGTATCAGAGAGGTAAAAAAAAAATCAAAAAATCAATTAGCTGCTAATTTCCAGAAAATCAATTAGCTGCTAATTTCCAGAAAATCAATTAGCTGCTAGTTTTTCAGAAACTCAGTTAGTCTTTACAGTCCCATATTCTCTTCAGGCCAGACTGCATCAAAGCCATACCCAGGAGGTGCACCTACCTCCGACGACCCCACAGCCGAAATCCGATGTCCAACTACACTGCGAGTGTGCTACACGCGCCATCACAAGTCCGGCGACCTCAACTCACGCGCCGGCGCGTGACGTATATTCGTGGCCCAGACTTCCGATCGAAAACCGCATTCCGGCTCGCCTACGTAAGACCCATCTTCTGGTGTTGCTCGTCTTTGGCCTGGTAAGGCTTCGTTCCTTACCATCGGAAAAGAGACTGCAGGGCCAGGGAACGAGCGCGCAGAAGACAACCGAGAGGACAAGCCTATTAGGCATCATGGTTGTGGATACCTATGCTTGCACTCCTACAACCTCCCGTCAGTAAGCACATGTGGATTCAAATCTGGTAACAAGTTTTGTATCACACTTTTCTGAGTCTGTTTACTAGCGGTCAACAAGGAGAATACAGAAGTCCAATTCTATTGAACTTCCATTCTTTTATTCTTTGCTTTACTTAAAAAAAATGAAAAAAAAAAGAAAAAAAAATGTCGTGTGCGGGTCAACTTAACAGAGGAGTAATATGCAATTACTGTAAGAAGTCCGGGCACTTGATCAAAGAATGTAGGAAATTGGTATTCAAGAATCAAGGAAATCAGTTTGGTCATGTTGCTTCCGCTACCAGTTCATCTGATGGATCAATTGCTGTTTCTTCAGACGAGTATGCCAAATTTATTTCCTACCAAGAATTTTTGAAGCATTCATCTGCCCCTATCTCGGTAGTCGCTAATTCAGGTATTTCAAGCACATGTCTTGTTTCCTCATCCTCGAAATGGGTCATTGACTCAGGTGCTACAAATCATATGACTGGTAATCCTAGTCTATTCTCATCATTTCATTCGTATTTACCTAATTCTAGTGTCACTTTAGCTGATGGATCTACCTCACCTGTTCTTGGATCTGGTACTGTTGTCCCAACTTCTACATTACCATTATCACATGTTTTGAGTCTTCCTAATTTTGCATTTAATATGCTTTCCATTAGTAAAATCACACGAACTCTTAATTGTTCTGTAACATTTTTTCCTGGATATTGTGTGTTTCAGGATCTGTTGACAAAGCAGACTATTGGTAAGGGACATGAGTCGGCTGGCCTTTATATTTTGGATACATCAATCACAAAAGGTATCTCTTGTCTTGGGGTTGCAAATCTATTAGAAGCTCATTACCGATTAGGACATCCATCTCTCCCACTAATGAAGCAAATATATCCTCAGTTGAATAAGGTGTCATCTATACAATGTGAGTCGTGTGAATTTGCAAAACATCATCGTACTAGTTTAATTCCTCGACTTAATAAACGAGCAAACGCTCCGTTTGATCTTGTTCATACTGATGTTTGGGGGGCATGTCCTGTTGTGTACTTGTGTCCAAATCTGGCTTCAAATATTTTGTTACATTTGTTGACGATTATTCTCGTATGACATGGTTATACTTTATGAAACGTCAATCAGAGTTATTTACTCATTTTTCTGCATTTTGTGCTGAAATTATAACTCAATTAAATGTTCCTGTTCGTGTGTTGAGGGGAGACAATGCCCAAGAATATCTCTCGGCTCCATTTAAATCTTTTATGCTTCAAAATGGCATTATTCATCAAACTTCATGCGTAGACACACCTCCTCAAAATGGAGTCGCTGAAAGAAAGAAGGGGTATTCTCGAGTTCAGAAGGGGTATAGATGTTTTGTCCAAGCACAGGTCGATACCTTGTTTCTATTGATGCATCATTTCATGAAAATACACCCTTTTCATCATCCAAGACAGATATTCATGATGACAATAATGAAATACTCATTTACTCTGTCACTATACCGGAATCTACACCTTCTGTAGTTATTCCACATGTTACTGTTCCCGACCCCAGACCGCCAGTACACTTGGTTTACACCCGTCGAAACAGAGCACCAGATCACCCTCCACCTGTGACTCATGTGATTACTTATCTCGATATTGGTCCGTCCTTGAGCTCATGTCCTGAACCAGTACATGCATCTTCAGATCTTGTCTCTACATCAGACCTTGACCTTCCGATAGCACTACGTAAAGGTACACGGTCTTGTACTCACCCCATTTCTTCATTTGTGTCGTATAGTCAGTTATCCCCTGCCTCATGTTCTTTTATTGCTTCCATCGATTCTATTTCTGTTCCTAAATCTGTTAATGAAGCTTTGTCTCATCCTGAATGGCGTCATGCCATGGTAGAGGAAATGAATGCTTTGGATCTTAATGGTACTTGGGATTTGGTAGACTTGCCTACATGGAAGAAGTCTATTGGATGTAAGTGGGTCTTTGCTGTTAAGGTTAATCCAGACGGATCTGTTGCTCGGTTGAAAGCCCGATTAATTGCGCAGGGTTATGCTCAAACCTATGGTGTTGATTATTCTGACACTTTTTCTCCTGTTGCTAAATTAACATCTGTCAGGTTACTTATTTCACTCGGTGCAACTCATGATTGACACTTACATCAGTTGGACATTAAAAATGCATTCTTGCATGGTGACCTTCAGGAAGAAGTTTACATCGAGCAACCTCCGGGGTTTGTTGCTCAGGGGGAGTATGGTAAAGTTTGTCGACTTCGAAAATCTCTTTATGGTCTGAAACAGAGTCCTCGTGCATGGTTTGGGAAGTTCAGTCGGTCAATTGAACAGTTTGGAATGATCAAAGGCAAATCAGATCACTCACTCTTTTACAGACGAACAAAAGCAGGTATCACATTGCTTGTGGTGTATGTCGATGATATTGTGATTACAGGCAGTGATAACACAAGTATTTTGGCCCTTAAAATTTATCTTCATAGCCAGTTCCAAACAAAAGATCTAGGCTCATTGAAATACTTCTTGGGTATTGAGGTAACACGGAGTAAGAAAGGCATATTTCTATCTCAACGAAAATATGTACTTGATTTGCTCGCTGAAACAGGGAAGTTGGGATCAAAGCCGAGCAATACTCCCATGGTTCCCAATGTGCAACTCACTCAAGAAGGCATGCCATTTGAAGACCCAGAAAGATATAGACGATTGGTTGGAAAGCTTAATTATCTCACAGTCACTCGTCCAGATATTGCTTACTCTGTGAGTGTAGTGAGTCAATACATGTCATCTCCGACCATTGATCATTGGGCTGCTGTAGAACCATGGTAGTCGATAGTGCAATATGGCGCGCGCGCCATGCGCCATGTGGCGCGAAAAACCTTCTGCGCTATGAAAAGGGGTTGTGGCGAGGTGTATAGACATGGCGTCGCCATTCCTGCGCCTTCGCCATTTGGGCGCCATCGCGATGGCGTTTGCGTCGTCCAGTAGTCGTCTAGGCTCGATGTTGGCGAAGAAATCCTCGACTTATTCACAAGTCGAACCGCAGTGGCAGGCCCAGAACCAGATAAAATAGATTTAGGCCTTAATAGGGCTAATTTAATTAAGGTTTCAGGCTTTAAATTAAAAGCTAAGCCCAAACTAATCTACCTTACGGACCATTCGTTGCCCAAAGTTGCACGTAGGAAGCAAACAACTAAGACGAACTCACATAGTCGCCCTCCCTCAGTCCCTCGCGGAATCAGAGCAGTAGAGGAACTTGCAGACTTCCCAGTTCCCAGGTCCTTGATCTTTGGCTTCAGTTTTTATTTTATTTTAAATTGTAATTAATTAAGTTGTGTATTTATAATTTTGTTGTTGTAACCTTGTTTTTGTGTGTGCGTTTTAACTGTGATACTTCTATTTTAAAATAACCTTCTATGATATACTTCACATTTTGTTTTGATTAGTTTTTTAATTTTAATTCTCATTAATAAACCTTGTTTTCAATTATTAATTGTGAGTTTCTTTTGCAATTTTTTTCATTAATTGTGAGTTTCAATACTAAGTTATATACAATATAGAATTATATATATAGTTATAAATATATAGCTATATATATAAATATATAGTTTTATATATATACATATATATATATACACACACACACACACACATAAACCCTAACAAAAAAAACACTAACAAAACCTTACTATTTTAGCTCATAATACTAACAACAACCCTAACTACAAATAAATAAACACAACTAACATAAACCCTAACTACTATTTTTGCAAGACAAAAACTTTTTTTTGAATATTATGTTTTTTGGAAGTACTTTGAACTATTTTATCATGTTTTGGTGGTTGGGTAAACTTGGGTTGATGAATTGCATATCTATTTTGAATATTATGTTTTTTGTCACGTGGCGACGCCATATTTGCGCCATCGCCATCGCCATGGAAAATGGCCTGTGCGCCATGGGTTGCGCCATGCGCCATGACAACTATGTGTAGAACACATATTATGTTACTTAAAGGGAGCACCAGGACGAGGTATTGTTTATCAAAACCATGATCACATGAGAATAGAATGCTTTGCAGATGCTGATTGGGCCGGTTCTAAAGAGGATCGAAGATCTACATCTGGCTATTGTGTCTTCGTTGGTTGTAATCTTGTATCCTGGAAGAGTAAGAAACAGAATGTGGTTTCTCGTTCTAGTGCTGAATCAAAATATCGAGCTATGGCATAATCCGCATGTGAGATAATATGGATACACCATTTATTGAATGAAATTGGATTGAAGACACCAATGCCTGCTCAGTTGTGGTGCGATAACCAAGCTGCTATACACATAGCAAACAACCCCGTATTTCACGAGAGAACAAATCATATTGAGGTTGATTGCCATTTTATTCGAGAGAAGATACAAAAAGGATTAATCTCTACCGGGTATGTGAAGACTGGAGAACAACTTGGAGATTTATTCACTAAAGCTCTAAATGGGATTCAAGTTGATTACTTATGTAACAAGTTGGGCATGATAAATATCTATGCTCCAACTTGAGGGGGAGTGTGAAAGTATTATTGTATCTAGGAATATGCTTTAGGAATATGCTCTAGAATATGCTTTAGGAATATACTCTAGACATTATTATTGTATAGCATCTTATATAGGAATATTCCATCTTTATAATATATATATATATATATATATATATATATATATATATATATATATATATATATATATATATATATATATATAGGGCCTTAACCCTCTAATGAAAAACACAGAAAATCTTTCCTCCACTCTTCAATATTATTCTAGTTTATATTTCAACACTGGAAAACCAGGGGTCGATTGAGGACTGTACGTGGACCAACGCCCTCGGCTAATATGGAAGCGTCTCGTTCCAGAGGTAATTCGAATGACTTTCAGTCGGCTTCTTATGCACATGAGAATGGGAGGGTTAGCAATCGTATATATACGGGTAGGAAAGTGGACTTACCGTTTTCAATGGTATTGATGCTTATGGGTGGATTTTCAAAGTAGAACGTTATTTTAAACTGAACCAGGTGTCTGAATCTGATAAGGTGGAGGGTGTAGGTTGTTCTGATAGCCATGGCCGATAAGGCTTTAAATTGGTACCAGTGGTGAGCAGACTGGAGAACATTCATGGGAAAATTTTAAAGATGCACTGATCAGGAGGTTTCAACCGGAAATGGTACAAAACCGGGTCGGTCATGGAATACCGAGACCAGTTCAAACTTGTGGTAGCACCGATGAAGAATACAGACCGGAAGATGCTGAAAGGAGTGTTCCTAAATGGACTAAAGGAGGAGATAGGAGCCGAATTAAAGCTATTTCAATCCAGTGGGTTAACGGAACTCATGGATAAGGCTTTGTTAGTAGAAGAAAAAAATTGGGCTGTTAAGGGCGGTCGAATCAAAGAGGAGGATAGGAAAGTTTGGAAGGATAAAGGGAAATTGGCACCAAGCAGCTGAACTGGGCAGAAGGAATGAAGAGTAAAAACCAAAGTAATACTCCACAACATTAGGAGAGAACCCTCACAGAATTGGTGCAGTAGGAGGAGATTGACTCCATCTGAGCTGGAAGATAGGAGTAAGAGGGGATTATGCTTTTAAATGCGGTGACAACCGGAACAAGGATCATATATGCAAACTGAGACGCTACCAGAAACTCTTGTGTGAACCAGAGTCAACCCACCTCACTGAGCAGAGGTGGAGGAGGTGGAAGGGGAATTGAAAACAATGCATTTATCTGTGCTAAGCAAGGGGGGTATTGCCACTCCTAGAACATTCATGGTGCAGCCGTGCAGGGAATGCTGCAGGTTCAGGAGATACGCCAGCCAGTAAGAGTGCTCATTGATTCTGGGGCAACCCACAACTTTGTATCTCGCAGATTGGTGGAGGATCTGGAACTACCTTATGAGGGAAATCACCATTTCCAAGTTGAGATGGGTAATGGGGACAAGATCACCAATCAAGGAATGTGAAGAGGCTTGCAGGTAGGGGTACAAGGGGTGATGTTATTCAAGACTTATCTTTTGGAGCTGGGAGGGACAGATCTGGTGCTGGGAATGGAGTGGTTGGTCAGTTTGGGAAACATTAAGGTAAATTTCAGAAGATTAATCATAAAATGGGAGGAAGATGAACACGAAAGGCAATTGCAGATCCCCGGCTCTGAGCAGGACACAAGCTTCTTGGAAGACATTGGTGAAGAACCTGCAGAAACAGGGGGAAGGCTATTGTGTTTACTGGGAAAAAGCCATAAAAGACAACCTTGAAGGGAGCAATCCTGAAGAGAGTTGGGAGAAGGTTTTAGCTGAATTCACCGAACTCTTTCAACCTCAAAAGGAGCTACCTCCGAGCAGGGAATGTGATCATGCAATTAACATCAAAGAGGGGGCCACCATCCCCAATATCAAGCCCTACAGATACCCGCATTACGAGAAGAATGAGATTGAAAAATTGAAGGATCTTCTGAGTACAGATATAATTAGACCGAGGTATAGTCCCTATAGCAGCTCAGTCCTTTTAGTTAAAAAGAAGGAAGGCGGGTGGAGATTCTGTGGTGACTACCGAGCTTTAAACAAGACCAGCATCCCGGATAAATTTCCTATACTAGTAATAGAAGAATTATTGGATGAACTGGGACAAGCGAAGATATTTTCCAAATTGGATTTAAAATTCGGGTTCCATCAGGTTCAAATGAAGGAGGCTGACATCCACAAGACAGCCTTCCGAGCACATGCGGGACATTACGAGTACATTGTGATGTCCTTTGGATTAACAAACGCCCCCTCTACGTTTCAAGCACTTATGAACCAAATCCTTAAATCTTACCTCAGGAAGTTTGTCATAGTTTTTTATGACATTCTGATCGATAGCAGAGATGCGGAGGAGCATACAGAACACATTAGAAAGGTGTTACAGATTCTCAGAGAGAACCAACTGGTAGTTAATTAAAAAAGTGCTTATTTGGGCAAAACACAGATGACTTATCTAGGACATATAATCTCCGGAGAGGGAGTGGCAGCAGATCCCAGTAAGATACAAGATGTGCTGAATTGGCCAGTACCTCAGGATGTGAAATGTTTAAGAGGATTTTTTGGGCTCACAGGGTATTACAGAAGATTCGTGAAAGGATACAGTAAAATAGCCACACTTTGACAAATTTGTTGAAGAAGGAAAAGTTCAAATGAAATCAGGAGGCACCGACAGCCTTTGAACAACTCAAGGTGGCCATGACTACTCTCCCAGTTCTTGGAGTCCCAGATTTTGGTAAAACATTTATAGTTGAAACCGACGCTTCAGGAAAGGGAATTGGAGCAGTTTTGATGCAGGAAGGAAGACCAGTAGCATATATGAGCAAGGTCTTGTGTGATAGAAATCAGAAGAAATCGGTTTATGAATGAGAGTTAATGGCCCTTGTCCTGACAGTAAAAAATGGCAACCTTATCTATTGGGTAGATGTTTTTAGATACATACGGATCAGAAAAGCCTCAGATCCTTAACAGAACAGAGAATCATGGGAGAAGAGCAACAGAAATGGGTGACAAAACTGCTAGGATACAACTTCACAATCAAATACAAACTGGGCATTGAGAACAAAGCGGCAAATACTATGTCCAGAAGAGGATTTTATTCACTCTCAGTGGTGACGTGTCAAGAATGGCAAGGGTGGGAAGAAGAACTGATGGAGGATGACAGATGTAAACAACTTATTCAGACCTGGTTAGCTCAACCAGGGTCTCAACTTGGTTTTACTCTCCGAAAAGGTTTCATATATTACCAGAAAAGATTAGTGTTACCGAAGAATTCCCCCAGAATCCAGTCTATTCTACAGGAATTCCATGGTTCTGCCATGAGGGGACATTCGGGGAATTTGAGAACCATGAAGAGGATAGCTAGTGTCTTTTACTGGGAAGGGATGAGGACCGAAATACAAACATATGTCAAGAATTTTGAAGTGTGCCAGTGGAACAAATACCAAGCCTTAAAGCCTGCAGGACTACTGCAACCACTTCCCATACCGACACAGGTGTGGACTGATATAAGCATGGACTTTGTGGGTGGGCTGCCAAGAGCCACGGGAAAGGATACCATACTCGTAGTGGTTGATAGACTAACTAAGTTTGCTCATTTCATACCCCTTTTTCATCCATACACAACAAAAGGGGTGGCAGAAGTGTTCATACAAGAAGTAGTGAGGTTGCATGGGTTCCCTAAATCTATAGTTTCTGACAGGGACAGTATTTTCATCAGTTTATTTTTGGTCAGAAATGTTTAGAGTGGCAGGGACAAAATTGAAATATAGTACAGCGTACCACCCACAGACGGATGGGCAAGCGGAGGTGGTAAATCGGTGTGTCAAAACCAACATGAGATGCATGACAGGGAGCAAGCCCAAACAGTGGCCCAAGTGGCTTCCCTGGGCAGAATATTGGTACAACACCAATTTCCATTCTGCACTCAGAACCACTCCTTACAGGGCCCTATACGGGCAAAATCCTCCAGCACTAATTAGGGGAGATGCCACCTTTACAGCCATTGAAGAGGTCACTAAACTTACGGTTGAGAGAAACTTGATGATAGCTGAATTGAAAGATAATTTATCCAAGGCTCAGAACCTAATGAAGCAATAATACAATCAGAAAACGAGGACAGACCGTCAGAACAGTTTGAGGTGGGAGATCAAGTTTATCTGAAGATTCAACCCTACAAGCAAAGGAGTTTGGCCAAGAAACTCAATCAGAAACTAAGCCCCATGTATTATAGGCCCTTTGAAGTGGTAGAAAAAATAAATTCAGTGGCATACAAGTTAAAACTTCCTTATACCTGCACCCTACACCCGGTCTTTCATGTGTCGCTTCTGAAGAGGGCACTGGCTCCTAACGTTCAAAGTCAGCCTCTTCCTACATGTTTGAATGAAGAATGGGAGCTGCAGGCGCAGTCTGAGAAGATCAAAGAGGGCAGATCAATGAAGCAGGAGAACAGGAGATCTTGGTCCACTGGAAGAATTTACCAGAGTTTGAAGATTCTTGGGAAGAGCTCCATAAGTTCCATAAAAACTTCCCTGAATTCCACATTGAGGACAAGGTGTTATTCAAAGGGGGGAGTGATGTTAGGACTTTGGGGGATTTAAAGATTAATCCCGATTGGGATTTCTCCCAGGTGTATGTCAGGAGGGCTAAAAGGGGATATAGGGGCGTAACTAATTAGCTAAGAAGGGGGGCCACTGTAAGGGGAATAAAAAGTCTGGTGAGAGGGGAGAGGAGATAGGCTGGTTTTCAGTTTTGGACTTGGAGAGAACAGCACTCTCGAATTGCCCGGACTTATTCCCTTTTCCGATTACTTCTTCTCTGTTCTATCCGTGAATCAGAGATCTTTTTCTCCAAGCCATTCATATTACCTTGTTATTACTGTGGAAATTCGTGTTCTATCAATATGTTTGGTTTGATTTCGTTTTATTCCCCCCTTTGCCCTCCTTTAGTGTTATATTATTCTCTTTTGCAATAATTGTGATCTCTTAAATGAGTTCCCAAGCATTGAGACTTTTAGTCAGTTACATCCTCAAAGAAACAACAATCTTAACTTATATTTGCAAGATATGGACATTTATTTTCGGCTTTTGGATATATATTTGCAAGACAAAGCTATCTTTCTCCGTTCACATCGTAGTTCAATCTTGTTGCTGCTAGTGTCACATTATAAGCACTATAACATAATAAAAACATTATTGTGTGTTTGGTGTTGTGCTGTTCACCTTTTTCATATCAGCTAGACCAAAACGTGTGGAGGATTGATCCGATTTTGTTTGTACCATTTTCCCTCTATTTATTGTTTTAACTCTGATATCATACGTCGATTCATGTTAGCCAACCCCAAACTCTTTTGAGAAGAAGGCTTGGATGTTGTTGTTATCAGCCAGACCAAAAACATTGAGACCAGACTTGATGTTATATTTCGAACAAGGAAATAAAAAAAAATCACAAACATTTAGTTAAGATCAGACAATAGGTTTTATTTTTCAGGCAGACGGAACAGATCGCCATAGGCGTATGTAGCTGGAATCTTGCAGTATCATAAATTGCCATGAGCATTGGGCTCCTTTTTACAAACTTCATTAACAAATCTTTGATGTGCTATCTAGGCTAACATGCTTGAAGGTGGAGGAAAAACACCAATACTCACTCCGGTTGAACTTCAGGATATTGGTTTCAAAATAGTAGCATACCCTCTTTCCTTATTAGCGGTGTCCATTGGTGCTATGCAGGTAACATCTTATGACTTCCTCAAGAAGAAATTATAACCAGTTTTGCGTTTTGTACTTGTCACTTTTCGGTTCCTGTGGTTGTATTTTACCTCTCAACTCCATTTTGTGTTCACCTACAACTGCATAAAATTTTACTTCATCATCACTTCGCAAATGGCGACATCCGGACAAAGTCTTCTGTAAAAGGGCTTATTTGCATTTTTTATGAAAGTTCGAGGGCTTATTTGATAGTTTTCCCTTGATTATACTACTTCCGTCTCTTAAAACTTTGTCAAGTTTGACCGGCACGAGGATTAATAAAGTAGAAACTGTGTGGTAGAGATTTGTGTAGAGGAGAGAGAATTAACTGAAACTACAAATCGTTTACATAAAAGTGAAACTGGCAAAGTTAGTGAGACAACCCAAAAAAGGAAAGTTGGCAAAGTTTTAAGGGACAGAGGGAGTATACATTAAAGGTTGGTTTTGGTGATCAATAAAACTTTTAGTGTAGTTTCTACAACAACAACATCATCCAAACCATGATCCCAAAAGATATTGGGGTCGTCTAACATGAATCGATCCATGATATGAGAGCCAAAAGATAAGAAAGAAGAATAAAAAAAAGTAAGACAAATCGGATAAGGTAAAGATGAATATAAAATAACAATAACATAAGAAACATATAAGATAAAAAGATAAAAGAGCATAAGAAAGATAGAAGATAAAACTAACATAAGAATATAGAAAGATAGAAGATAAAACTAACACTGGAATATAGAAAGATAAAGAAGATAAACTATAAAAGAAAAAAGGGAAAGAAAAGATAGAAAAGAGATCAATCGGTCACACGAATGTGCGCCCTCTACTTAGCTCTCTCCAAAATCAAACTCTCATCCAACCTAAGAAGACGCATATCAGCCCTGATTCCTCTAATCCAAGTCTGTTTGGGTCTTCCTCTCCCTCTCCTCCCCGCCTCTTCTCCCCACCTCTCAAATCGTCTAGCTGGGTCTTCCTCTCCCTCTCCTCCATGCCTCTTCTCCCCACCTCTCAAATCGTCTAGCAAGCGGATGACTCGGTCTTCTGCGCACATGACCAAACCACCGCCATCGAGACTCTTGTATCTTATTTTCTATACGTGCTCCCTCATCTTTTGATTATATCATTCCTCAAGCGGTCTTTTCTAGTATGTCCACACATCCAACACAACATCTGCATCTCTGCCACACTCATCTTTTGAATGTGACTTTGTTTCACCAACACTCCGCGTTATACATTAATGCAAGCCTAATTGCAGTTCGATAAAATTTACCCTTCATTCTAGAAAGCATGCCTCAATCGCATAGAAATCCCGATGCACTCTTCCATTTCATCCACCCAACTTTGATTGTATGGGATACATCTCCATCTAATTCACCATCCTTCTGAATTATGCAGCCCAAGTAACGAAACATATCACACACCGGTATCTCCTTACCATCAAGAGTAATGCCACTGTTACTACTACTTCTACCTCCATTAAACATGCACTCCATATACCCAGTCTTGCTTCGACTCAGTCTGAAACCATTGGTCTCCAATGTTTGTCGTCATACTTCCAACTTTGCGTTAACACCCGATTGCGTCTCATCAATCAATACAATATCGTCAGCAAACATCATGCACCACAGTCTATCTTCTTGAATTGACTTCGTAAGTTCATCCATGATTATAACAAATAATAAAGGACTCAGAGCCGATCTTTGGTGCACTCCGATAGTAATAGGGAACTCTGCGGTCCTCCATACACTAATACAGACACTTGTAGTACAAACCATAGTCACATAGTTTGCGGAACGCTTCGGTAAGGGATCGAGGATCGGGAACGCCTTTCGCTAGATCTTGCGTATCCGGTTCAGAGGGGGGTAGATTCATTTCGGTACGCGTTTGGTACGCTATACCACATGTTCAATACGTTGTATCTTATATTTGGGTACTATATTACTACCTCCGCTCCAAAAAAGTTCGCCATATTGACTTTTCTCGGTCAATGATAACAAACTTTGGATAATGATTTTAATTATTATATTTGTATATATTTATAAATTTCATACTTTTATGGAATTATTTTGAATAAGGAACATTTTGATATAACTTTCATATTCAAAATAATGTCGTATTAAAAAATACCATTGGTCAAAGTTGATTGTCATTGAACAAGAAAAGTCAATTGGCGAACGTTTTCGGGACGGAAGGAGTAAGACTTAATTACAGATTTCATAAGTCATAACATTTAACAAAAACAGATTTCATAAACATATGTCATAACATTAAACAAAATAAAAATCATTAATATTTCAGAAAACAAAGATATTCCAGAAAACAGTGATTCTCTCTCAATTTATAACAGTTAGAAGGTAAAATGGATGAGTAGGATCAGAAAACAAAGAGCCTAGTTTGAAATCCGTACGCTTACAGGCGTCTGAAACAAAGCACCTTCCTGTACAAATATTTCAAATATGTGCTTTCATTTTCAAACGATGATTCACTTGGGAAACGACCTTTACAAACGCGTTCGCTGGGTAAACAGTTCGGGAACGACTTGAGATTCGTTTTCGATCAAGTTTGAAAGCCTTTGGAATTGATTCAAACTGTGACTAAGATCGTTCGAAACAACAATCGACCAGAAAACCGTACCGTTTAGCGTTCCGGATGGCGACCGGATCGCTTTCGTACCATGATTGGGTACGCAGCATTCGGTTCGCAGATCGTGGCCTCCCTAGCGATTTATGTAACTATGCTACAAGCCTCATACATATCCATGATGATAATGATGTACTCATGTGATATGCCTTTTCTAGTAAGGCCCACCAAAGGACTTCTCGAGGTACCTTATCATATGTCTTTTCTAATCTAAGTCAATAAGCAATAATGTAGATCCTTGTTAGTGTCTTTATACTTCTCCACAACTTGTCTAAGCAGGCGTATGACCTCAGTTGTTGAGTGTCCAGGCATAAAACCAAACTGATTCTCTAAAATTTTCACACTTTTTTGAAGTCTTTGTTCAACTACTCGCTCCCAAAGTTTCATGGTGTGACTTATAAGCTTAATCCCTCGATAGTTGGCACATTCTTGCACATCACCCTTATTTTTAAATACGAGAATGAGAGTACTCTTCCGCCAACTCACTGGCATTTTGTTGTTTCTCCAAATCTTGTTGAAGAACCGTGTTAACCACTCGATGCCTTTCTATCCCAAACTTCTCCAAGCCTTGATTGGTATGCCATCAGGACTACTTTCTTCCGCCTCATCTTTCTCAGAGCCTCTTTTGCTTCTATCGTTTGTGTGAAAGACATTATAGAATATTCTTTAGAATATGTTTTAGAATATTCTTCTATCTTTAGAATATGCTTTAGAATATTTTAGGAATATACTCTAGGATATTATTATTGTATAGAATCTTAAAGGAATATTCTATCTTTGTAATGTATATATATATGGGCTTGACCCTCCAATGAAATACACACAAAAATCATTCTTCTCATTACTATTCTATCTTTAATTCTTACAACATGGTATCAGAGCAATCTGTTCCAGTTTAGCTTAGCAGTATTTTTCAGAATCTCAGTTCATGCCTCAGCCAGAACCTTAGCCCAAAATTCAGAACCTCAGTCCAAAATCCACAGTTTCACATAGCATCACCTCCACCCTAAGCAGTCACGCCTTCCGCCGCCGACCTTACACTCGAAATCCGCAGGCCACACGCGCCGTCAGAGGACCTCGCAGACCTAATCGCAGACCCAATCGCCGGAGAATCCATCGGAACTATTTTCCGGTGTCTTGAACGGTATTATCTTTCTGTGACTTTGCTTATTAAGTAACAACGACATTCAAGGATAGTATTTTGGTCGCTGTAAGTTTACTTAATACATAGCATCTTATTTCTGCAATTAAAAAAAAAAGTCAAAAAAAAAAGTCAAAAAAAAAAAAAAATCAAAAAAAAAAAATGCCTGGTTCTGATACAGACACTTCCACCGTACAACATGCTCAGCCTTTGGTAGTTTCCGAAGTTATTCCCATTAATTTTAAAATTACTGAGAATAAACTTTGTGGCTCTAACTATCTTGAATGGAGTAAAACTATCAAACGTTATTTACGAAGCATTGATAAATACACCCACTTAGTTGATGACCCGCCAAAGGAGGAGATTGATAGAGCTGCTAATGCTGTCTGGCTTCGTGATGATTCTAGATTATTTATCCAGATTCAGAACTCCATGGAGAATGACGTCATGGGGTATGTTAGTCATTGTGATACTGTGAAAGAACTCTTTGATTATTTGGAATTTATGTATTCTGGCAAAGGTAATCTTAACCACATCTATGAGGTGTGCAAAGCCTTTTACAGGGCAGAAATGAAAGATAAGCCTCTCACAGCTTATTTTATGGATTTCAAGAAAACGTATGAAGAACTTAATACCTTAATGCCCTTTAGTCCTGATATCAAAGTGCAGCAGAAACAACGCGAACAAATGGCAGTCATGAGCTTTTTGGCTGGTCTTACGTCTGATTTTGAAACAGCCAAATCACATATCCTATCTAGTGATGTGGTCTCTTCTCTTCAAGATGCTTTCAGTAGAGTGCTTCGCACTGACACTTCATCCACATCATCAGCACCTCAGCCAAGCAATGCTTTTGTGGGACAAGTCCCAACATTCCCCAATGGAGGTGAGAAGTGGCCACGCACAGGACCGATTGGCAAAGGAGTTGTATGCAACTACTGTAAGAAACCCGGACACTTGATCAAAGATTGTCGAAAGCTAAAGTTCAAAAATCAAGGAAATCAAGTCGCTCACATTGCTTCCGCTACACAGCCATCTAATGGATCCATCATTATGTCTTCGGAGGAATATGCCAAATTCCTAGGTTACCAGGAGGCTCTAAAGCATTCATCTACTCCTATCTCAGCTGTAGCTAATTCAGGTAATCCAAACACATGTCTTGTATCTTCATCCTCAAAATGGGTTATCGATTCAGGAGCAACAGATCATATGACAGGTAATCCTAGTCTTTTTTCCTCATTCCACACACCTCTTCATTCTTCTAGTGTGACTTTGGCTGACGGATCTACGTCACCCGTTCTTGGTACGGGTACAATTGTCCCAACACCTACCTTACCTTTGTCACCCGTCCTAAGTCTTCCAAATTTTGCTTTCAATTTGATTTCGATCAGCAAAATCACACGTAAACTTAATTGTTCCGTAACCTTTTTTCCTGGATATTGTGTATTTCAGGATCTGTTGACGAATCAGGTTATTGGTAAAGGATATGAGTCGGCCGGTCTCTATCTCTTGGATACATCCTTACCCAAATCAATCTCTTGTCTTGGCATTGGAACTGTGTTAGAGGCTCACTATCGACTAGGTCACCCTTCTCTTCCGTTGTTAAAGAAGCTTTATCCTCAATTCCATAAGGTGTCATCTTTACAGTGTGATTCGTGTCAATTTGCAAAACATCATCGAAGTAGTCTAAGTCCTCGAGTCAATAAACGAGCACATGCTCCTTTTGAACTGGTTCATTCTGATGTTTGGGGTGCTTGCCCTGTTGTGTCCAAATCTGGTTTTAAATATTTTGTTACCTTTGTTGATGATTATTCTCGTATGACTTGGATTTATTTCATGAAACGTCATTCCGAGTTATTTTCTCATTTTTGTGCCTTTTGTGCTGAAATCAAAACTCAATTTAATGTACATGTTCGTATTTTAAGGGGAGACAATGCTCAAGAGTATTTGTCTGCCTCATTTAAGTTGTATATGGCTCAACATGGCATAATTCATCAAACTTCATGTGTAGACACACCTCCCCAAAATGGAGTTGCTGAACGAAAGAACAGACATCTATTAGAAACTGCGCGGGCTCTTCTATTCCAAATGAATGTGCCAAAACATTTTTGGGCAGATGCTGTGTCTACCGCATGTTTTTTGATCAATCGAATGCCATCTACTGTTTTAGATGGTAAAACTCCATATCAGTGCCTATTTCCAAATAATGAAAATTTTCCTATTCCTCCTAAAGTTTTTGGTTGCACTTGTTTTGTACGAGATGTTAATCCCCATTTAACAAAGTTAGATCCCAAGTCATTAAAGTGCATTTTCTTAGGCTACTCTCGAGTTCAAAAGGGGTACAGATGTTTTTCTCCAAGTACAGGTCGGTATATTGTTTCAATTGATGTCTCCTTTTATGAAAATACACCATTTTCATCAACAGACACAAATATCTGTAGGGAGAATGATGATATACTCATTTACACAGTCACTATACCAGAGTCCAATACTTCAGCAGTTCTTCCCCATGTTACTTTTCCTGAGCCTAGGCCTCCGATACACTTGGTATACACCCGTCGACACAAAGTGCAAGATCACCCTCCACCTGTGGTTACTTCTCCTGATACTGATCCGATCTCATATCCTGAACCGACACCTGCATCTTCAGATCCTGTCTCTACATCAGATCTTGATCTCCCCATCGCACTACGTAAAGGTACACGGTCTTGTACTCATCCTATTTCTTCATGTGTGTCGTATAATCAGTTATCATCTGCCTCATGTTCTTTTATTGCTTCCATTGATTCTATTTCTGTTCCCAAATCTGTTAAAGATGCTTTGTCTCATCCTGATTGGCGTCATGCCATGGTAGAGGAAATGAATGCTTTGGATCTTAATGGTACCTGGGATTTGGCAGACTTGCCTACAGGGAAGAAGTCTATAGGATGTAAGTGGGTCTTTGCTGTAAAGGTTAACCCTGACGGATCCGTTGCTCGATTGAAAGCCCGATTAGTTGCGAAGGGTTATGCTCAAACCTATGGCGTTGATTATTCTGACACATTTTCTCCTGTTGCTAAATTAACATCTGTCAGATTACTTATTTCTCTCGCAGCAACTCATGGTTGGCACTTACATCAATTGGACATTAAGAATGCATTCTTGCATGGTGATCTTCAGGAGGAAGTTTATATTGAGCAACCTCCGGGGTTTGTTGCTCAGGGGGAGTATGGGAAAGTTTGTCGACTTCGCAAGTCTCTTTATGGTTTGAAACAGAGTCCCCGTGCATGGTTCGGGAAATTCAGCCAATCAATTGAACGATTTGGGATGATAAAAGGCAAATCAGATCACTCTGTATTTTACAGACAAACGAAAACAGGTATTACATTGCTTGTGGTGTATGTCGATGACATTGTGATTACAGGGAGTGATAATACAGGTATTTTGGCCCTAAAGAATTTTCTTCATAGTCAATTCCAGACGAAAGATTTGGGCTCATTGAAATACTTCTTGGGAATTGAGGTTACACGGAGTAAGAAAGACATATTTCTATCTCAACGTAAATATGTGTTTGACTTACTAACTGAAACAGGGAAATTGGGGGCAAAACTAAGCAGTACTCCCATGATTCCCAATGTACAACTCACTCATGAAGGTATGCCATTCGAAGATCCGGAAAGATATAGACGGTTGGTTGGAAAACTTAATTATCTCTCAGTTACCCGTCCAGATATTGCATACTCAGTGAGTGTAGTAAGTCAATACATGTCATCTCCGAAAGTGGATCATTGGAATGCTGTAGAGCATATATTATGTTACTTGAAGGGGACACCGGGACGAGGTATTGTTTATCAGAATCATAATCACATGAGAATAGAATGCTTTGCAGATGCTGATTGGGCTGGATCTAAAGATGATAGAAGATCCACATCTGGCTATTGCGTCTTTGTTGGTGGTAATCTCGTCTCTTGGAAAAGTAAGAAGCAGAATGTGGTTTCTCGTTCGAGTGCTGAATCAGAATATCGGGCTATGGCACAATCGGCATGTGAGATAATCTGGATAAACCATTTATTGAGTGAAATGGGATTGAAGACACCAATGCCTGCTAAACTCTGGTGCGATAACCAAGCTGCTATACACATTGCCAACAATCCAGTGTTTCATGAGAGAACAAAACATATTGAGATCGATTGTCACTTTGTTCGAGAAAAGATACAACAAGGATTGATCTCTACAGGACATGTGAAGACTGGAGAGCAACTTGGAGATTTGTTCACTAAAGCACTAAATGGAATTCGTGTTGGTTACTTATGTAACAAGTTGGGCATGATAAATATTTATGCTCCAACTTGAGGAGGAGTGTGAAAGACATTATAGAATATTCTTTAGAATATGTTTTAGAATATTCTTCTATCTTTAGAATATGCTTTAGAATATTTTAGGAATATATACTCTAGGATATTATTATTGTATAGAATCTTAAAGGAATATTCTATCTTTGTAATGTATATATATATGGGCTTGACCCTCCAATGAAATACACACAAAAATCATTCTTCTCATTACTATTCTATCTTTAATTCTTACAACAGTTTGGATCCTTCTCACAAAGTCCTGATTTACCATACACTCTGGTATAGTAAGATTATCAATACCTTACATTTTATTCCCATTGAACAAGGTATCAAAGTATGACCTCCACCTATCTTTTATTTCCTCGTTACCTTGAAAATCAAGCACACACATCTTATGCTGAGTGACAACACTCTCAATAACCTTACAATCAGTGTAGCTAATTATCTAAGTCGTTCATACTAAAAAATAGTCAATTTGGGTACTATTTGCTCCACTTCTATAGGTTACAAGACTTTCTTTTCTTGAACCAACTCATATGTCAAGGCAAAATCCAGAATGTTCTCCCCCACTTCATTTCTAGTGCCAAAACTATGTCCGCCATGGATACTCTCAAAACCATCACGACTTAGGCCCACATGCCCATTGAGGTCGCCTCCTACGACCAATTTCTCTCCCTTTGGCACCAATTCCTCAAGATCTTCCCAAAATTGTTGAGAGATAGATGCATCAAATCCCACTTGTGGTGCATAGGCTATTACCAACTCCTATTACCAACTTAATGCTCATGATGCGGTCGTTCTTCTTAAAGACTTCCACCACACCTTCAACATAATCATGTGCCACCATAATGCCTACTCCATTTTTGTTCTTCTCTCTCCCCGAATACCACAACTTAAAACCTCCAGGATTAATCTCACATGCTTTTTCTCCAACCCACTTAGTTCATGTACGCACATTATGCTGATATTCCTCCACATAACCTTGACAACTTAGCATGTAAGAGAGCCAACATTCCACGTCCTAAAACGCAATCTAGCACCTTGTCTTCTCTTCTTCACACCACATCAACCCCCACCATGCCCTTACATATTTGACACCATCCTCGGACATTGGAGTGGTGTGTTGCTTCCGAATGACGACCTAACAACATTAGCATTCTTATCAGCACACTCAGGCTTATGAAGTGTCGCATGCCCTTGCATATTTGACACCACCCCCAGGCGGAGGGATGAAGCGTCGCTTACGGGCGATGATCTAGCTATTGCGATATTCATATTTCAATTCATGTGCTGTGATGTGACTATGTGATACTATTGGCCGTCACGCGTCTACCATAACGCCCTCCTCTTTATCCTTGCTTGGGACAGGCATGATACCAAAAATGATTTCATGACAGAGTTTTTTATTGTAGTTTCTAAATATGTAAATTTTAATATTAATAAGTGAAAGTTAACTTTATCATGAGTAAAACATTGTAAACCGAAAGAGTGACTTCATGTGGACAGAGGCCGTACAAGCTCAAGGCTTAAGCTAATTTGAGATATTTTGTCAACCAATTGGGTATGCAGAAAAAGATCTTTATATTTATTTACGCCTTCATCCCTGAAAACCCTTTCCTTTTTCTTGCATCCCAAAATGAGGTTCCTCTTTCCTTTAAAATAAGAAATGTACGGTCCAATTTTATTCCTTCTTCCCTTGCTTAATTGTTGACTAAGTTTTTCTGTTTTGAATAAGTGAGCCAAGTCAAAGGAGGACCCTTTTAAAGGTGGATGGAGTATAATATAACAAACTACCTACGATTATCATTTTTTTAACAATGACAGCAGGCCATTGTTCTGTCAGCTTGCTCCAATCCAATTCACCCACATCAAACATGTAGGTATCAAACCTCAAACTTACCTTAAGGAATCCCTAACCTTGCCTGAGGTTAGAGATCTCTAACCTCGCACTACTCATGAATACTGCCTGGGGTAGAAAAGAATAATCCCAGAGTGATGGTGATAGAGAGCAAATGTATTTTTTTGCAATCGCCAGACTGAAGTGTAATAGACAATATTCGTATGCTTAGTATGATTCTACTCATATTGTGTTCGGTAACATCCCAATCCACCCACACAAGACTGCTTTCATATTACAGCATTTAGAGCAAGATAGTATAAGAAGTAACAAATGAATTGGATGCTTGTCACCTTGTTAAGCAACTGATTTCTTTTGCTAAAGTCGCCTTTAAGAAGAAAAAATAACCTCCAGCCATTTTTTCCCACTAACTTGTGAAAATTCGCCTCCTCAAAAAAACTTGTGTAAATTTGCAAACCGGAATGACTTCTACAGAAGGCTGCCAATTGATTTTTCTAGATACTTTCAGGGTGCATTGGCAGCTATTAGGAGTGGTTGTTTGCCTTCACCCGGAAGCATGCCATCATTTGAAGAAATGAAAGACATACTCGGTTTTAACGTGTACTATGAAGAAGAGGAACGCTATGCATTAAGCACCAGCCATCTCTCTTCCCAGAGAGGTTAGTGTTTTTTTGCATCGACAACCTCTGCCTTGTTCATTTTCCAAATATCTTCTTCTCTTAATATTATTATTGTTGTTGTTGTTATTGTCACTCCGCCTTGTTGTTGTCACATTAATCTAGTTTAGTGCGAGTAATAACACGAGTCTTTGATTCGAATAAAATGAGCTTGCAGTTTCAATTTATCCATCTGCATCAAGTATAGAACTCAGTTTTTGATATCATAATACCAGGTTATTCTACATCAGACAACTGTGACTATGGCTCTTCACACAATTTCCAAGATGACACAGAAATGATAAGTCAGAGACTGCAAGATGAGGTGGTTGAAGTATTAACTCCTGAAGTATCTCATTCCTATAATAATGGAGATAGTACAGGAGGATCTTTCTCGAGGATGTGGTCTCGAAAGTTGAGGGTTAAAATTTCAGGAAGAGATGGGTTTGACAAACTGGATATAAGAATTCCTGTAAGTCATACTTCTTTTGGCTATTGCCTTTATGGAAGAAAACGAAAACAATAGAACTATAGAAGACCTTGTTTAAATCATAAATACAATGTTTTTCCGAGTTGTCAATACTGCTAGTTGCAAGTTGACTAATACTACCTACTAACAAAACTAGTCTTTGTTTTTAATAGTAAAATAGCACGAGTTATTAACAAATACCCCTGAACGTAGCTCAATCCATGCTTTGACCCTTTGAGCATCTATTTGTATCCCTCTCGAAGGTCTGGGGGCACCATCCAGTTCCCATCCATCATTGACAAAGTGTCTCACCGAGTCACTGCTTACTACCAAAGTTGTGAAAAGTGTACACTGACATATACGGACACACTTCCCACAATTATAGTGGAGGCCGTGTCACATTGCTGGTGCAGTGCATCAATTCTGTTGCCCTGCCCACCTCTGTTGTGTTTAACATTTTTACATGGAGAGGCATCTGCTTAAAAAAATGTACATGCTAACTTTCACCCTTTTGCACTGGGCAGTCTGCCAATTTAATGGTGGGATTTGAGGGCCCCCATGGTGCGCTCAGTAGACCGTTTTAGGGGTAAACCATTTTTAGTATGTAATACTGAATAGTCATGAATTATTATACTCCCTCCGTCCCATATTTATCTTCATAGTTACTATTCACATGGTCAACTCAAATTACTCTTAATCTTTTACTTTATATATCAAATTTTTATCAAACTTACATTTTCTTGATCAGACTTTGTAGCGGATTTAATGTAGTTTCTGAATATGTAAATTTAATTTACTAAAAATAATTTGAGTGTGAACATGGATCTAATTGCTTTATCGTCAGTCAAGCATCGTAAACTGAACTACGAAGATAAATATGGAACGGAGGGAGTACTTATTTAGACCATCGTTGAGGTCTCTAAGACTTCATGTTAGCCGGTCCCGAACTCTTTTGGTATTAAGGCTTGAATGTTGTTTTTGTTGAGACCTCTAAGGCGGAAATATTATGTTATACTCATGAGTTAGTTGTATTTATTAAGGTGGTTGTTGAGGCGTATTAAGATCAAAATGCTCGTTGGAGTCTCATTGACCTTGATGCCATTATAAGATTTGGGTTTCATCCAAATGTCAATTTGATAGATGGAGTAACCCAAATGTCAGCCATTATTTTACTTTGTATTGTTATATGTGTGAGATGACAACAATACTTATCATCTAACCTTTATCCCCTTGTTTTTAAGGCTGCATTTTTGGAAGGAATCACAAACATAGTGCCAGGTATTCTCTGGACGTCCCATTCACACCACCAGTTCTATCATTGTTCATTTTCTTATATATTCGGGGTATTCTTTTGTATATGCAGCACTAGTGGGGGTGAACCTGAAAGAGCTTTTGGACAATACATGCTTTGATGATGGAGGGAAGCAGTTGCTAGATTTCAAGGACACCATGGGAGACAGGATTCAAGTTTTCTTGGAGTAAACAAACCGTGTAAATATGGGTTGAGGCCCCATCTCCCCACTCCACCTGAGTTCAAACCTCACGCCCAACAAAATGAAGAAACAACAATGAAGAATACTAGACAATGAAAAATCTATTCTAACTATAGAGAGATTGATATTTGAAATGACAGCTAATACCTGAAATGGATCTTGACTATTGTGACAGTATCCAGTTTAGTTCCAAACTTTTTACGTAGTACTCCCTCCGTCCCGAAAAGGTTGACCAAAGTTGACTTTCACGTGGATTAATAAACTAAAAACTGTGTGGTTGAAATTTGTGCAGAGGAGAGAGAATTAACTTTAGTCACATATTCCTTTTTTAAATGGAAATGACAAATCTTTTTGGGACATCCAAAAAAGGAAATTTGGCCAACCTTTTCGGGACGGAGGGAGTATTAGACTATCAGTTAGATTTGATTATGATTCATGACCTTTGATTTATTTACCTAGCTTAGTCTTTTTTTTTACCCCGGAAGGCAAACCACCAAAATCAGTGGGGTAAATGTCGGGGGACATTTACCAAATTTTATTAATAATGAAGCAGATACAAACCGAGAGGGGAGTCAGACCAAAACCTCTGAAAGTAGACAAACGTGTGAAAAGAAAAAGGAACAATTAGGATGATAAAATCAAACCCAAAAAAATCAAATCAATAAGTAAATCTGAAATGAGGAAGCCCAAATAAATCCATAAAATACACATTTTTCACTCGGGCCTAGGAGTGGACTCGGGCCGGGCCAACCGGCCTGGAACCGGATTGGCCCGCTACTGTGCGGTCCTGGACCGGCCCGGTGAACCGGTTGGTGCCCGGTTTGGGCCACCGGCCCGGTGAGGTAGGTGGACCGGGCCCGGGCCTCCTAAATCGTGAACCGGCCCGGCCGGTTCGAGCCCGGTCTGGGCCAATTTTTTTTCTTTATTTTTTTGAATTTTTTTAAAATTTTTGGGTTGTGTTGGGTATGATGGGCCATTTGAGGTGGTTTGGGGTGGTTTGGGAGTGAGGGGGGAGGGTTGAGGGTTAATTAGGAAAAGCCAAAAAAAATACAAGAATCGAGGCTCGGCCCGGACCGGACCTGGAGTTACCCGGCCCGGATCAGACCCGGGGCTACCTGGGCCGGTTCCGGGCCGGTTGGCCCAGCCCGAGTCCACTCCTACATCCTGGAGGACCTGGAACCTCTTCCTTCCCACTATCTCCTTGGTTTCTGATCTAGGAGCTTCATTTCTTTCACTTTCATTATCACATCTTTCACAGCAAACAGGAGCAGAAACTGGGTATAAAAATTCCCTGGAATTACACTTGAAGCCTCTTCCTTGTAACCCATCTCTTCATATAATGGTTCAAAGGTCGACATGCTATGAGTTGCAGCTCTAAATGGATCAAAGAACAGACCAGTTGGAACTCTTACAAGAACACACATGCCTATTTCAACCGGTTGAACAATTCTCCTCTTCCCAGTAATTCCTTCTTGTAGTATTTCTTTGATAATCCCATCTATATCCTCTTTTTAGCCTTGTGGGTATCTACAAAACTTCAGGTTAGGTACTTCTGCTCCCTCTTCAATGTTAATAGCATGGTCACACTTTCTAGGAGGAGGTAATCCTAGTTTGGGAGTAAACATCTTAGAAAATTCTACCATAATTCCTTCCCAATTGGAATCCTTCAACTGATTTCCCTCTCCCTCCATTTTACTGTCTTCCCAGTAGATAAGATAGCCATCACCAGCATTCTGTACAATTTGTGACCTGGTCTTCAGAGATACTTCCATAGATTTTGACTTAGGGTCCCCATGAATAGCCTGACTTAACCCCAGCTGATTCCACTTTATGCCTTGCTTCTGAAAATTGATCTCCACATCCCCCAATCCAGTCAACCAATCCATGCCTAAAACCAAGTCAGCTCCCTCCAACTCCAGCATGTAGAAATCTTGTTGAATGACAGCTCACTGCAAGCTCAGAATTAATTGTTCACACCTGCCCTTGTTGAAGACCTTATCACCATTCCCAAGCTGCACTTTGTATCCATCAATGGTCTGATAAGGGAGAGTTAACTGCTCTACCATTTCCTGAGATATGAAGTTGTGTGAGGCTCCACTATCAATTAGAACATCTACAGGCTTCTCTCCCTTGGCCTATTTCAGAATTCCTTGTACCCTAAAAGCCCTCATAGAGGGTGTTTCTTTCTGGTTCATGAAGGATAATTGCATGGACTTAGATTCCATGGTGATCTTTTCATCTTCAGGGATTACCCCTTCTGAGTTATCTAATTCCTCTTCTCCCTCAGAATCTTCCACTAAAATCAGTTTGTAATTCTTCATTTTGCATGAGTGCTCTCTTCCCCATCTTTCACCGCATTTGAAACAAAGCCCCTTCCAGCTTCTATCTTGGTATTCTTCCTGTGTCAGGTTTGGCCCCACTCTTCTTATGTCTGCGGGATTTATTTATGTTTCCTTCTTCCCATCAGGAGTAAACTAAGGTTGATTTCCCTTGTGGTCTGCAGTATTTCTACCATTGTTACAATACCCTGAACTGCTTGCCTTGGATCTATACCCTTCTCCCCAGGCTGTTGCCTTATGATTCACAGCTCCCTTTTCCTTCCCAATAGTTTTCTCTTCAACCTTGCCCTTCTCATAGACAACATCATTTTTCTGTTCTATCAAAAGAGCCCTATCCATAATGGCAGACAAGGATCTGGAGCTGCATAGTTTCAGCTCAGCCTTGACCTCATCCTTGAGACCGTTAATGAAGATGCCTCTCAATATTCCCCTGTCAATCTCCCTTTGAGGAGCCATCACCATTTCGAATTCCTCCCTGTAATCTGCCACAGTTCCTGTTTGTTTCAAGCTCACCATTGGGCCATAGGGGTTCTGTATTATGTCCGGTTGGAACCTGCGAATCAATGCATCCTTCAGGTTTTCCTAGGTTCTCTCTTCCGCCGGGTGTTCCCACCATTGGAACCAATTCAACGCTTTATCCTCCATTGCCACAACAGATACTTCCACCCTATCCTCTTCTTCAATATTGTTCAGTCTGTAATAATGCTCCATTTTCACGATCCAATTGTATGCACCCTACCCATTAAACATAGGTAAATTCACCTTCATCCCCGTTTGAACCTGACGCCTGTGGATGGGAGAATGTACGGAGTTACCTCTGGAGTGAGTGGGTGATAGCGAACGACGATGGTGAGGGGATCACGATCTCCCCCCGACATGGCCGTTTCTGTTCTGATGAGCCGCTATCGAAGCCGCGATGCTCGTCTGAATCTGATCGTTGATCGTTGCCATGAAATTTGTCATCGACGCCCTCATCTCTTGCTCAACGGCCTCCATACGTTGCTCCATTCTGAATCTCGTTTTTACCATCCACTTCAGAAACGAGAACTATATTGCAGTCGCTACCTCACAACGATCCCAGGAGCAATTGCTTTGATACCAATGTTAGGTACCTGGCACACATATGAGCAATACAATAAACTAACAAACACAAATCTAATGAATGATAGGGAGTGTTTATTGATGGAAGGAGATAAACCGTAGGCTACAGGGACTTCTTAGGCAACCGGGACTTAGGCAACAAGGCAACAATTCTCAAAATAACAGTCTACCCATTATTAGCGATGCAATTTACTATTTATAGTAGTAGGTCCACGCAGAGACTAAAATAGAAAAACAGACTCATTAAATGACCTCAGCCCACTTAATTGACCTCAGCGCATTTTATTTTCTCCTATCAAATACCCTATTAAAATACTTAAACAGGCAGATTCCTAACATCGGGCCACTAGCATCTCTCAAAATCTCCCCTCCCGACGCACGTTGAGAAGAGTAACTGGCATCGGTGTTCAACTTGAGTGATTTATATGGCTTTCTCCAGCAGGTAACCAAAATCAAAGGCTTGGCTAATCGAAACGAACTTGGTATGAGTTTCTCCTCATACAACATTTCATCTACTTGAAGTAATTTTCTCGTAGATAGAGTAGTTACCCAGGTTTGAGTGTAAAGTTTAATCTGAGTAATCAAATTATCTAGAGTAGCAACAGAGTCCCCAGATCCCCAAATCTGATTCGCATAGATTTTCCATATATGCCAACAAATAATTCCAGGAAGATTATTTTTAAAAACATCTTCAAGCCTCTCAGAGCCTGCCTTAATCCACCACGACATACAAACCTGTCTGATAGAAATAGAATGACCAAAGGGAATTCCAAAAATTCCCATGAAGTAAGACCAAACAGGTTTGACTTTAGCACAATGAAGGAAAACATGATCTGTGGAGTCAGAATCAGCTTTACAAAGAGGACAAATGGAGGGGTTTAGTATAGCGTGGAACCTATGTAGGTTATATGTAATAGGAAGAATGCCTTTAAGGAGTCTCCATTGAAAGAGTCTTATTTTCAGAGGTATAGAATTCTGCCAAGCCTGTTTAAGAGAAAAAGAACTAGGAAGTTCCTCCCTTACAGCCTCATAAGCTGATCTGAAAGTGAATCTGTCATCAAGTTCTGGTTCCCAATGAAATGATCCATCAGAATTTAGGCCACACAAAGAATTAGCTAACTCATCAATAGAACAGAGTCTTCTCCATATAGGAGAATCTGTAATCTTAGCTTCCATATTTAGACCTCTTGGGTATCTAGCCTTGATGAAGTGCACCCAAGTAGAACTGGTTGACTTCCATTTCCACCAAAGCTTTAGAGTAAAGGCTTTCTCAATGTCAGAAAGATTCCTAATTCCCAGACCCCCTTCTTCTGTTGGATAGCACAACTTGTTCCATTTAGAGGAGCCCTGTAAGAAAGCAACCGTCTTTCTTTCTAAAATATGAATGACTTTCTTAGGAAGTCTATCTGCAGCTAAGACATGTAAAGGAACTGTGTTTAATACATGCCTAATTAAAATAAGTCTCCCTCCCATTGATAAATTTTTTTGTCTCCATGTTGTAAGCTTTGAGTCAAATTTTCTTATAATATCAGTGCAAAACTGAGCTCTATTAACTTCTTTGTGCAGGGGAACCCCTAAATATTTGACAGGCAGATTTGTTTATTGCATTCCTGTTAGTCCCTGTTTCTGTAACAGCAATGAATAACAATCTAACAACGAAGATTAAACGTAAGGATGAACACAGATTGAATCAAGTAAAACCCTCTTTGATAGACCGTGAACTCGTACAACACAAATATATGCGCGTAAGGCTATGAAGAATAAGTACGACGTTAACCTAATCCTAAACCCTCGACTCCCTTTTTATAGGCGAAGTTTAGGTTAGGCGTACAAGGCTTTTAGCCTGTTTATATGGGCCTAACACTTGGCCCGATTGCTATCTAATTCATGCACTAATTAAATACAAGAATTAAATATAAAGCTAATCTATGACAAACTTGATTCACAATTAAATATCTCCAACAATCTCCCCCTTTGTGATCAAGTGCCACTCTGTTATTGCTTCTGCGACTTGAAGTAGTGCTTCCTCATACCAAGTGCATGTTCATATTGCCTCAGCATATTTCTCTTTTCTAGGCGATCGTCAATGGCCTTTAAAATTGTCTCTACTGTAGAGTGTTCCTTTTGAACATAAGACGATGCCTCTTGAAGATTTTCCTCTAGCTCTGCCTTCATCTTTAGAAGCTGTTCTTTGATTATCTTCAGCGTTCCGTCACAGTACTTCTCAATTTCATTGACTACCATCAGACGTTTTTCGTTCTTGTGGTTCAGATAGGTGACTGCTGGCGGTGTGAAGAAGATGTGGTAGGCTGGGAAGTCTTCAAGTTCTGGACCATACAGTCTTGGCTTTGTCAGATTTGTCTTTTTCAGGTTGCACTCAATAGCCATCTGTAGGTCATGTGAAGAGTGTACTCTGATCTGTCTAAGCATGAATCTCTTGATTGCTGCAAGGCCTTCGCTGTATGTTATGCTCTGCCTGACTGGAAGGTATCTATAGGCCATGAACATTTGATAGATATCGTCGGGTTTAAGCATGATGAAGTCATTCTCTTGGCAAGTAAATTCACTCCCGTTAGTGCATTGAAGTCTGTAAGTGTAGAATGTTACTCCGTGATAATCTTCAGCTTTCACTTGTAGAATTTGATGAATCGGGAGAATATTTGACTTCAGATCTTGTTCCATCAGTTCTCTCTGAGTACCGGTTGACCTTTGTAGCAGCATATGCAGATGACCTCCAGCCTGCTTTCCTTTTAGATGAGTAAGGCCTCTTAGCTTCAGTTCATTTAACGGCTTGACTTTGTCTGGTCTACGCCATATATGCTCTCTGATTTCCTCTTGGAAGGGGGCTTTGATGCGAACGTTATCCCAGGGTTTCTCTGTCTTGGGAAGTCTTCCCGCTGATTGTTTTACGACGGATTCAAGAGTTTTCTGGGATTCCTTATAGTTCTCCCCTTCCTTGCGTTCATCATCCTCGAGCCTAATGATATCTTCAGAGCATTTGTTAATTAGCTCTCGTAGCCACCAATTTCTTTGCATGTCCTCTTGTTCAGCCTTATTCCGAAGATCATCCCATTCTGTCCATTGTCTCGGCCATTTATCGTATATCACCGCCTCCTCCAGTGCATCATGGATGTCTTTGCCTGGGGAGATGTATGGAACTCTTTGCTGCTTTTGAGGCGGTGATTGTTCCTTGGTAGCACAACCGGGTTCACTTGGATTGCCCGTTGACATCAGCTTAGAACTAGGTTCCAACTGATGGCCTGATGCAGAAGATGTACCAGTGGTAACATCATCAGGACTTCCATCCCCTCCTCGGTTGGTATCTCTGGGAGATACGCATCGGGACGTTACGTCTAGCTCGACCATGTTAGATAAGTTGGCTGTGGGTGGTGGCTGTTGGTTTGTCGAGGTTTCGGGTTGGATGGGCTGTGGAATTTGGCTTGGTAGGGCAGTTTGCTCAAGTGATCGAGGTCTCTTGTTCTCCCCCTCATGAGGATCCGAATCATCGGGGTCCTCATGGGAACGTTTGTGACCACGAGGACTCTCCTTTCAAGTGCTCTTGGTTTCTGGTGAAGAAAGAAGGGCTTCGAGTATGGCTTGCTGATGAAGAGTAAGTTTGTCTTCAGGGGTGTTTAGGAGGTTGTTCAACAAAGCCGATGCAAGAGTGTCGAAGGATAGTGAGGAGAGATTGATGGAGGGTGTGGTTGGGTGTGGGGAGAATACTGGTTCTGTATCCTGGGTTCCCCGAGAATGAGAAGGAATGGGAATTTGGTTGATGGATTGGTGAGATAGAGGGGTGGAGGATACGGGTTGTGTATGGGATATGAAAGGTTCGGGTGAAGGTTGGGGTGGGGTTTGTTCAGACCGAACCGCTTGGGTGGTCCTAAATTCCTGTGCTAGAGCGGTCATTGCATCTTGCACCCATGGTTTAATGGTGGAATCTAGGAAGCGATTGAGTAGAATGTTTACGTCTTCAAAGGTAGGGTGACCAGTTACGGGGGTTGTAACTGTTGACACAACATCAGTGAAGATTGCTGATGTGTGGCCTGCATTCAATGATGGAATCATTGTGGGCGTAGCAGGGCTTCCAACCGTCATAGCTTGCGCTCTGGTTGTTGCGTTCAGGGTGTGTGCACCTGTATGTGCAGTGAATAGTGTAGGTGTCCTAGAAAATGAAGAAAATATTGGGAATGTGACACCTAGACTCGATGTGTGAGAAGAAGGGGTTTTGACCTCAGGAGATAGGTCAATTGTACGCTCAACTGATTTAGAAGGAACCAGTGAGGGGTGGAGTCCCGTTCTTTTGAAACAATAGCCTGTTGAGAGGCTATCGAGTGGCTGGGAGAGGGCTGTGCTTGCGCAGTTGAGCCAGATGCTGCGACTTCTACCCGGGAACCGAAAAGATCGGCTCCTGTGTTTAAGGATTCAGCTCGGCTTATCTGGATAAATGTATCGCAGCCAGCAAAGATATGCTCGTCTGCCTTATCAATCAGACTCTTTCTGGCTCGGGGCTGGGGCTTTGCCTTAGCAGCCTTATCATTCTTAACTTTGGCCCTTTTCTCCCGGATGACGACTTCTTCAGAATTCTTGATTATATGAGCTGCCTCATCATAGTCGTCCTTTGAGCAGTTTGTCTCGCTGGAAACAACTATCGGTTTAGCTTTCTCCTTGATAGTGAAGACTTGGGGTCTGCCAGCGATTATTGATGCTGCATCTTCAGCAGTTATTCTTTTCTTCTTTGGAGATTCAACTGGCAGCTTCCCTTTTCTGATCAGGGCATATGTGTGCTCCACGTCGTCACTGTCATTGTCGTCGTCGTCATCATCCGAGCCAGATTCCCCGCTCTTTGTGCCCACGCTCTCGGAAGCCTCGTCGTCAGTGTTTGTTTGGGCTTCACTTGCCGATTCATTGGCTGTTTCCTCATCGTCTGTTTCGGTGCCCTCAGCCGCCTGACTCGTCTCTAGAGAGTCGTCAGACTTTCCTTCATTGGGCGAACCAGCCACTGGTTTCTGTGGCTTTTGGGCTCTCTTTGGACCCTTACCAACACTCGGCTTTGCCCCTGGGGTAGGTCCAGCTGGGTTTTGCTGAACCATAGGGACAGTTTTCTCTGTGGCTTCCTTGTACTGCTGGACCGCTGGATTTGAAGATTTGACTAGCTTGAGCAGAAATCCAGGTATCCTCAGACCGAAGGTAGGATTCTTGTCTGCTTTAAAGTATTGCAGCTTCGGGGCGGTGAAGTGAGGATCAGTACTGCGTCTTGGTATTGACGTGTGCTCTGCCATGCAGTCGTGTATGATCAGCCCGAGCCACCTTGCGTACGGAATGATACCTGGCCTGTTCTTTTCTTTGGCTTTGACCAGGTCCATTAGCTCTGAGAAGAAGAGCTGTGCCAGATCGTAGTTCTTGTTGAACGCGATGCCATGAAAGACCAGCAATATTTGCTTGTTGCACTTGTCGAAGCCGGCATGCTTAGGCGACAGGCACTTGTTCACCAGCCCGAATAGATTTTTCCAAGGATGGTGAAGATATGCTCCGTTGAAGTTGGAGAGTTGTGGCAGTAGTGAGGTGTAGCCTAGGGACGCCACGTCTTTCAATAGATCTGGGATGGACGGCAGTGCATCATATTCGTCATGAATCGGCAGCGATAGAGTAGTCCGTAGAGTGGATGGTGTCAGAATCACCCGCATGCCGTTCAACTTGGTCTCGATCTTGGAGCGATCCTTCAGTGAATCCGTGTGCATATGACCCCAGAACTATTGCAGGTATATCTCTGGCACCGGTTTTGAGTTGTGAAGAGCAGGCCAGAGATAGTGACCTTTCATGATTGCTGGAACTATGGGGTTCTGGCACTTGAACACCGCAAGGTCTAGCTGGAAATTGTTATCGAGAACCTTGATCCATTTCCCTTTGGGATAGATGGCATCATCGATTTGCGTTTGAGTGTTTCCTGCCATTTTAAACTGTAGAAGCAGGAGGTCAGCACGTGAAGTTCAACTGTTTGATTTGATTGAAAGAGTTTGATTTGAAGTTTTCAGAAAAGTTTATGCAGGTGGAATTTTGAAAAAATGCAAAGTCCAAATCTCGAGATCTGAATCTCGAGATCATGATTTCGAGATTCAAATCTCGAGATCTTGATTTCGAGATTCAAATCTCGAGATCTTGATTTCGAGATTCAAATCTCGAGATCTTGATTTCGAGATTCAAATCTCGAGATCTTGATTTCGAGATTCAAATTTCGAGATCAAGATGTCGAGATGCAAATCTCGAGATCTTGATTTCGAGATTCAAATCTCGAGATCAAGATGTCGAGATGCAGATCTCGAGATCTTGATTTCGAGATTCAAATCTCGAGATCAAGATGTCGAGATGCAGATCTCGAGATCTTGATTTCGAGATTCATATCTCGAGATCAAGATGTCGAGATGACCATCTCGAGATCTTGATTTCGAGAAGATGAAACGACGATTTCGAAGAGATTTAAACCACCTGCAAAAGCATAAACAGATATAGTAAACATGAAAACAACAAGATTGCGACATTCATTCAAACGAAAACAAACTTAATTTGATTTTGATTTTGAGAAATTTCAATGTTTTGCGAAATCAATCGTACGTTTTGGATGTCGAACACAAACAAGTTTTCGAGATCGATCGTTCGTTGAAAGTGTTTTTGAAGATCGAAATCAATGGATGTTCTACCTTAAAGGGTTTCGGGAAAGAGAATCGAAGAAGAAGAAGTATGCGAAGTCGGAGGTTTTGGGAAGAGCTCTGCCTTGCGAAAATTCTTTAGCCTTTGCGAAAAAATAGAATGAAGGAGAAGGGTTTTACGCGAGGCTTATATATGCGAGGAAAAATTTGGACCTCCTCCGTAACAGTTGAGCCCGAATGATTGGGCTGGCACACAGTGCCCTTTTAAAAGATTTTCGAGGCCCAAACCAGTAAAAATAGAGAGCTCCCCCTCAATCAGTGAAAATTTTCTCCCCCCCAAAAAATGCAACAAACAATGTGTACAAATGCAACGCACACACACTATTTTTGTTCTTTTTTGATTTTTCACCCACTCAACACATGCAACACACGCACACTATTTTTTGTTATTTTTCTGATTTTCTCCCCCTCAACACATGCAACGCACGCACACTATTTTTGTTATTTTTATGGTTTTCTCCCCCTCAACACATGCAACGCACACACACTATTTACAGATCATACACACACACACACTATTTACAAGTCCCACACACACACACACTTTTCAGGCCAGTGGAGACAAAAATTAAACAGGCTCGAGGTTCAACATGCCCAACTTGGAGACCAGGAACTGGAATCTTTTTTCATCCAATGCCTTAGTGAACAAGTCAGCCAGTTGAAGCTCTGAGCTTACAAAGTACATATCTATGTCTCCTTTCTCCACGTGATCCTTGATGAAATGATAGCGCATATCAATGTGTTTGGTGCGGGGGTGGTGAACCGGATTGCTTGTGATGGCGATGGCGCTTTGAGAGTCACTGTAGATCGGGATGTGGCGGAATGTGTAACCGTAGTCCTGGAGCTGAGTCTTCATCCATAATATTTGTGAACAACAACTAGCAGTCGCGACGTATTCGGCCTCAGCTGTAGATGTTGACACACAGTTCTGCTTTTTGGAAGACCAGCAGACTAGCTTCTCGCCCAAGAATTGGACGGCTCCCGATGTACTTTTGCGGTCCATCCGGCAACCAGCAAAGTCAGCGTCCGAGTATCCGACTAGATTAAAGCCTGAATGCTTGGGATACCAAAGGCCTAGATTCACCGTGCCTTTGAGGTATCTTAAAATTCGTCGTACAGCGGTCAGATGAGATTCCTTCGGATTGGCTTGAAAGCGAGCACATAAGCATGTGGAGAAGACAATGTCAAGCCTGCTTGACGTGAGATATAGCAAAGATCCAATGATGGCCCTGTAATTCGTAGCATCAACTGGCTTCCCGGAGGGGTCTGAGTCCAGTTTGTTGTTTGGGGACATGGGGGTCGTCATGGAAGATTTGCCTTCTATGTTGAATCTCTTTAGCATATCCAGAATGTATTTGGACTGATTGATGAAAATGCCATCAGAGAGTTGTCTTACTTGCAGGCCTAAGAAGAAGTTCAGTTCACCCATCATGCTCATCTCGAACTTGGTTTTCATCAGTTTCTCAAAATGTTGGCAAAGGCGCGGATTTGAAGAGGCAAAGATGATGTCATCAACATAGATCTGAATCAGAATGATATCAGACTTCTATCGCTTGATAAACAGAGTAGTATCAATCTTTCGTTTTGAGAAACCTGAATCGATCAAAAATTCGGTCAAGGCATCATACCAAGCTCCGGGTGCCTGTTTCAACCCATAGAGAGCTTTCTTGAGCTTGTAGACATGGTCTGGGAATTTTGGATCTACAAATCCTTCTGGTTGAGCGACATAGACTTCTTCTTCTAAAGTCTCATTTAGAAAAGCTGTTTTCACGTCCATCTGAAAGACGGTGAAGTTTTTGTGCGCCGCGTATGCAAGAAAGAGGCGGATTGCTTCAATTCTAGCTACGGGCGCAAACGTTTCATTATAGTCTATGCCTTCCTGTTGATTATATCCCTTTGCGACCAGCCTTGCCTTGTTTCTTACGACTGTGCCTTCTTCATCTCTTTTATTTTTGAATACCCACTTCGTGCCAATGATTGTCTTTCTCTGAGGCCTGGGTACCAGTGACCATACATCCAGTCTGTCAAACTGATTGAGTTCATCTTGCATAGCAATCACCCAATCTGGATCAAGTAGCGCATCAGAGACTTTTGATAGTTCTGATTGGCTTAGGAAGAATGCGAAGTGGCATTCATTCATCGTTGCGGATCTTGTGCGCACACCTTGACTCGGATCACCTATTATCTGTTCAACGGGATGTGCTCTTGTCCACTTCCTCTCATGAGCTAGAGGAGTTGGAGTAATGATTGGTTGATCTGAATCCTGATAAGAGGTTGAAGGCTCTGGAGCAGCTGTGGTGTGTAATGGAGATGATTCCAGACTCGTAGCAAAGCCGTGATCATCCACACCTCTGGGATTGGTTTGAGGGGTTGAGGGTGTGGATGGTACATCGTCTGGTCCTGTGAGGAGCGGAATCTCTGCTGTTGGAGTTGATGTTGACTCTGGAGTGTATGCAGGAGGTGGAGGTTGAGAGTTCTCGTAGAAGTTTCTGAAGAGAGAGTCGAGAATCACATCGTCGTGTTCGGTGTTTGGTTCAGCTTTATCAGAAGCTACTGGTACAGCAGTTGATGGATCAGTCTGTAGATGTTCGATCGCAAAGTCTGCCATTTCATAGAATGTAACATTTACACTCTCGATGACAGTGCGCTTGTCTCTGAGATAGACTCTGTAAGCTTTGGATTGCAGTGAGTAGCCAATAAACACACCTTCTCTGGCTTTGGGATCCAGCTTACTTCTCTCTGTCCGATCATTTAGTATGAAGCACTTGCAGCCAAAAACCTTGAAGAAGAGATGTCGGGAGTTTTGTTGAATAGGATTTCATAGGGAGTCTTGTCGAAGCGTTTATGGATGGATGTTCTGTTCTGAGTGAAGCACGCAATATTGATTGCCTCTGCCCACATGAAGTGAGGCAATCTGGATTGGATTAACATGGTGCGTGCTGCTTCAACAAGGGTTCTGTTCTTTCTCTCAACAACTCCGTTCTGTTGGGGAGTTTTAGCTGCTGCAAATTGCTGAGTGATACCGAGTGATTCATAGAACTCAGTGAGAGTTTGATTTTTGAACTCGGTACCATTGTCAGTTCTAACAATTCGAACACTGTGCTGTAGCAGTTTCTGGATGGTTCTGATAAAGGTCATAATGTTTTCTGCAGCCTCGTCTTTTGAACGGAGAAATTTTGTCCATGTGTACCTAGAGAAATCATCAACGATCACCAGAGTGTATTTACGACCGTTGATGCTTTGGACTCTCATAGGTCCACACAGATCCATGTGAATTAGCTGCAACTGATGTGTAGATGATGGTTCGGTTTTTGACTTGTGGGAGCTTCGCGTCATTTTGCCCATTTTGCAGGCACTACAATGATTTTCAGCGGAAGACTTTAGCAGAGGAAGCCCCTTGACAAGTTTCTTGGAGGACAAGGTTGATAGATGTTTGAAGTTCAGATGGGAGAGACGTCTGTGCCATAGGTTGTTCTGTTCAGTTGAAGCTTTGGACAACAGACAGATGGAAGTGGTGGATTGGACGCTTTTCAGATCAATAGTGTACAGATTTGATGTTCTGTAACACGTTAATAATGTATTTCCTGTGCTGTCAAGAACACAACATTGTTTTGCAAAGAACCTCACTTCCATCCCGCTGTCACAGAATTGTCCAATGCTCAGTAAGTTGTGTTTGAGCCCTTTGACAAATGAAACGTCTTTTATAGTGACACTGGCACAGACGACGTCCCCATACCCAAGAATAGGAGATGAGGCGTCATTCCCGAATCTGACATTGCCTCCGTAGCAGTTGGTGTAGTTGCTCAAAAGGTGCTTTATTCCGGTCATGTGGGTTGAGCATCCTGAGTCTAAGTGTCACACATGACCGTCCTGCAAAATAATCAAACAGGTTTAGGTACCCAACTTGGAGTGGGTCCTTCCTTATTATCAAGAAACACCTTTTTAAATCTTGCTTTGAGCTGTGATCCAAGGTCAGCAGCTCTTTCAACAAAAGATCTATCTTTTGTGGGCTCTCCAATAGCCAGATCTGCTTTTGCAGTGGGTCTGGTTTTTGGAGCCCACTTAGCAGTTTCCATTTTGGTGGGTCTGATGTTGTGAACCCACCTTTCCATTTTAGTTCTGGTAGGTCTGAATTTGGGGACCCACCTTTCTGGTTCAGTTTTGATGGGTCTTCGATTGGGGACCCACCTTTCTGTTTCAGTTTTGATGGGTCTTTAATTGGGGACCCACCTATCTTGTTCAGTTTTGATGGGTCTTCGATTGGGGACCCACCTTTCTGTTTCAGTTTTGATGGGTCTTTGATTTGGGACCCACCTATCTGTTTCAGGTTGGGTAGGTCTCATCTTGGGGACCCACCTTTTCGTTTCAGTTTTGATGGGTCTTATCTTGGGGACCCACCTTTCCGTTTTAGGTTTAGGAGGAGAGTAGACAGGTGCTTTGTGATTGAATGGTTGTTTCTTAAGTTTGGTTTTGAAAATCTCCTCTTTAGAAAGCCGATTAAGATGTTTCCTTGAATGAACTCTAAGAGCATATTTCATATCAGGAATACAAAACGTTCCCTTAGAAGTTCCTTTCTTGGTTTCTCTTTCTGGTTTGAGCTTTCGGAGAGGCTTTGTTTTAACAACATTCACATCACATTCATAATTATGGGGATCTAGAACAGAATAACCATAAGCAATACTTGTATTATGAATAGAACGATGTCTAGAGGATGTCTCAGAAATATTCAGCTTGGGACTCAAGACTGAACTACTAGAAGTTTGTTTTGGAGAGACAGAATTACAATTGACTTTAGAGTAAAAAATAGAACTAGATCTAGGACTGGCATTATTCTCAAAAACTTTCTTTTTGCCATCTGCGATTTCCTTCCTCTTTTTCCTCCACTCATTCTTCTCTTCTCCTTCCTTCTTCACTTCATTTCCTGTAAACAAAGGAGAAGAGAGATGAGTGGATGAACCTTTTAAAGCATTGTTTTTCTCATGTGAGGTGTGTGAGCTGTCAGGCTTAGTCGTAGACGGGTCTGTTTTAGCATGATACTGCTCACTCAAATCATTGAACTTTTGAAGAAGTTCCTGTCAGTTGCGCTCAAAACCTTTCTTTTCAGTTTCAAATCTCTCTCTCTCGTTATCAAGAGTTTTCTGTAGGTTTTTGAGCTTTTAAGCCATGGGAAATATACAGGGTTCCTCACCAGTTTTAGCAATACCTACTCTTGGGGGAGGGTCTAGAGGATGTCCTATATGAGGAATATCTTTAGCATAAGGGTCAAGGCATTCACTAAAGCAGGAAGTAGGTTTTTCTTGTGAAAGTTGTTTTTCATTAACAGAGGGATAGTCACAAGAAATCACAGACTTTGGATTCTTTCTCTTTTCTTGTTCTGCTTCAGCGTTTTCTTCATCACTTCGAAAATACATTTTCTCGCCAAACCCTAGTCCCATGTAATATTTGTTATAGATTTGAATACAGTTAACTTTCTTTAGATTACGTGGGTTGGTTATGCCCAGTCCTGTTTTAGCATTGTAAAATCGGTCATCTTTTTGTTTGCTGTTAAGCATAAAAACTGTTTGTTCTGATTGACCTCTCTTAGCAGCTAGATCCTCTAGTTCTTTTACCTTATTTAAAAGTGTTCTTCTCTTGTTATGCAAAAAATCGCATTCAGCCTTTGCTGTGCTTTTTTCCAGTTCACTATCCTCAAATTTCCTAGTTAATTCAGCTATCCTAAGTTCAAAGCTTTCAAAATCTGAGGACACCTTTTTGACCTGATCTTTTGCAATTTCAAGTTGAACACTTAAGACTTTTGGTCTAGATTCTGTTTCAGTACCCTGTGATTATTGTCTAGTCTCTCCTTTAGTTCTTTGATTAGATTGTCCTTCTCAAGTAAGGACTGCATTTGATTATTTAAAGGAGTATGTGAGGTACTTACAGAGCTTGTTGAGCATTCGCTTTCGGGGATCGCAGCATCACCCTTTCTTTCATCTTCCTCCACTCGTGCCATAAGGGCATAGTTGTCTTCCTCCTCCTCCTCCTCAGAAGAATCTTCTGCCCAGTTTTTATTCTCAGCAATCATTGCAGAAGTTTCTTCTTCTTTCTACACCATCAGCATTTTCTGCTTATTCCACACCATCTTCTGCTTGTAGAAATTAGCATCTTTCTTCTTTGGGAGGCGGCAGTCTTTGATGACATGTCCAGGCTTACCGCAATTGTAGCATTTGGGAGCTTCTTCTGCTGATGGTGCCTTTCTGGAAGATCCTTGATCATGGTTCTTCTGCTTGTAGTTTGAGGAGGAGGTTCTCAGCTTGTTGGAGGAGCTGTTCTTCTTAGCAAATCTTTTGGCAAGCAGTGCCATCTTCTTCTGTAAGTCTGCTAGCTCAGCCTCTAGATCAGATTTGTCATCATCACTCTCTTCATCATCTGATTCAACCACCACCTTCTTCTTTTTCTTCTTTAGTGAAGTGGTTGTCCTTCTTGGCTGAGCCTCCATTACAAGAGCTAAGGGGTTTGTGGTGTGATGATCCTCGGCACAGGCAACCTCGTTGACAAATTGCTTAAGATGTTCATAGAGTGTGTAGAGGTCAATTTCGTCCAAATCAATCCGAGATCTGACATCCTTCACTGTCTTTTCCCATGCAGGATGCAGGCTGGATAGAAATCTAATATTCAGTTCCAAGTTGGACCTGAATACTTTGATTTTCCTGAGTTCATTGACCAGTTGAACAAGTCTGTTGTAAGTCTCATTCAATGGTTCTCCTGGACCTGCTTTGAAGGAGTCATAAGCAATAAGAATCGTAGTCTTCTTGGTTTTAAGGCTGATGCTTGTGCCTTGGAGCAGCTTCTCTATCTCATCCCACATTTCCTTAGCTGTTTGCATGCTGTCTATGAGAACGTATACTTCATTGGGGATTGCTTGAAGAAGGTATGTTTTGGCCATGAGATCACCACGAAGCCTGAGCCTGTCAACTTCTGTGTATTCAGATGGCACTTTCCTCCTTATTTCTGAAAGAATAGGAGGGTTGTTCTCTGGATCACCGCCAACTGAAATCAAGAGTTCAGCTGGTCCTTCAAGCAACGATTCAAGCATCACAGTGGAGTTCTCTTTGTGCTCAAGGAAATTAAGGAATCCGTTCCTCCACATTTGGTATTCTCCCTTCCTGAGACTAGGAGGGGTACTGCTGTTCCCTTGCGCATTGAATTCTGAAGCCATTGCTGTACTAAACTGACCGTTCGAGAAAATTGATCAAAAGATTTTCAGAGGCAGAAAGTCGAAAAATCAGATGTCGAGATCTGAATATCGAAATCTCAGATTTCGATAAAGGAGGCCCGGTATCGAGATTTGAGCTCGAGATTAAAGATCTCGAGATTAAGGATCTCGAGATTTCAAATTTCGAGAAGCTGATCTCGAGATTTGAAACGTCGAGAAGTTAAAACTCGAAATTTAATTTTGAGATGTCAAATGTCGAGACCAGATGTCGAGACCTTGTTTTCGAAATCTTGATCTCGAAATCCTAGATGTCGAAATCCTTAATGTCGAAATCCTGCAAACTGTAAAAATCAGATAAGCAAAATCTGAAGGTAGTTTCCTGTAGAGTAGAATGTCGAGATCCTCGGGTAAAGTTTTCAGCTCGAAAAACGTAGCAGAACCTGTGAAAAATCAAGATGTCGACAAGGCCTACTCGAGATATCTCGAATACAGAATATGCCTAAAACAAAATCTGAAGTATACCCCTTGATCGCTTTGAAAAGACGATTATAAGGGTGTAACTTTTACAACTTTTGAACAAGAAACAAAATTACAGAGTGAAATATCGACAGTAAGAACAACGTAAAGAAAAACAGAGTCTTCTGCAGGCGTTCTTCTGATCGGCTCTCGATCGGCTCTGATACCAATTGTTAGTCCCTGTTTCTGTAACAGCAATGAATAACGATCTAACAACGAAGATTAAACGTAAGGATGAACACAGATTGAATCAAGTAAAACCCTCTTTGATAGACCGTGAACTCGTACAACACAAATATATGCGTGTAAGGCTATGAAGAATAAGTACGACGTTAACCTAATCCTAAACCCTCGACTCCCTTTTTATAGGCGAGGTTTAGGTTAGGCGTACAAGGCTTTTAGCCTGTTTATATGGGCCTAACACTTGGCCCGATTGCTATCTAATTCATGCACTAATTAAATACAAGGATTAAATATAAAGCTAATCTATGACAAACTTGATTCACAATTAAATATCTCCAACAATTCCCAAGAGGGAGGAGATAACACCAGCTCTGGCTTTCCTTCCACAAAGAAAGGAGCTTTTGAGGAAGTTAACAGTTTGTCCAGATGCCAATTGGTAAGCATTAAGAAACTGATAGGAATATGGCTTAGTAGGCTATTAATAAGAAATAATAGTAATAATAATTAATAATAGTAAAGGTATTTGTAGTAGTATTGTTAGAAGGGAGTAATACGGGGTTTTGGGGGTAAAATTAGCTAAGGAATTCAGTTTGGTCCCTGCGTGGACTTTTACTATAAATAGAAGTGGGGTAGCTAATTAGGGTAGGCTGTTATTTGATTTGGGTGTTGCCTTGGAGAGTGGGCTTCTCGAATAGTCCTTGTTGCCTTGTTGCCTACGTTGAGATATTTCTTATCAATTAACATCAACTTCCCTAATTCCTTATCAGATTTGTAGTGTTAGTTTACTGTTTTCACTGGGATTATTGACAGCTCTAACAGTGGTATCAGAGTAGTTCTCCTAGGATCAAATTGAAGTGCTGACTTATCATCTGAATCGATCGAGAATATTAACTACCTAGAGAAATGGAAGAATCATGTACACCAGAAATGGAAAAGAGGATGAATTCGCTGGAGAGGATCCTTACCGACTTGAAAATGATGGCTGATAACTATTAAGATTCATAATACTCTTTTTTATTATTTTGCTTCCTTCCAGACACATGCAAGTGTCTTATCACAATGCATCCACATGCAATGCTCATACATGGCACATGTAAATGTTAGTGCTTCATTTAATACGTAGGAGTGCATGCACATGCACCTGCTTTGCAATTATTCCCTCTCCCTTAGCAAGATAGGCTTCTCATGTAATATATATAGTGGTATTCGTATGACCAGTTAAATACAAGACGAGACTTCTATATTGTGAAGCAATCTTCTCTAAATAGTTCATTCCAACTAGTTATTTATTTTATCATAATTATATTTTTATCATGGTATCAGAGACGAAATCCTGAAAACAAAAAAAACTCTCCATAATATTTCTTCCCACAAAATCTATTTACCTTACCTTCTTCTTCATTTCCTCTCTAAGTTATGGCGGGTGCTGATGATACCAAGGCCATCAATCTTGAAACTAATGGCATAATCATTGATTCTATGTCACCTTATTTTATTCAATCTGGGGATAAGCCAGAAGACGTCCATGTTACCACAATTCTTCGAGATGGAAACTATGGAGACTGGCTCGATGAAATGAGCAATGCGCTATATGCAAAAAATAAATTCGACTTTGTTAATGGTGACATCTTGATGCCCTCATCTGGCTCGCCATACCTCCCATATTGGCAACGAGCAAATGCCATGGTTAAAGGTTGGCTAAATAGTAGCATGGAAATGGATCTCAGGAAAAGTGTGAAATTCAAAACGGCTTGAGAAATTTGGACCGATCTAGAAGAAAGATTTGCTAAGGAAAGTGCTCCTCGAGCCTATGAGCTTCAATGCTCTCTTAGCAACATTCGGCAAGATGGACAATCTATTTCTGCTTATTTTAGCAGGCTACGTCGTGTGTGGGAAGAAATGGTCTCTATAGACACGACACCTAATTGCAAGTGTGGCAAATGTTTTGCAATATCTCTAAACAGATAATTGATTCCCGTGATAGAGATCGTCTATGATTTCTGGATGGGTTTAGATGATGACTATGCACAACTAAAGACCCAAATTTTGGCCATAAGGTCGGTCCCTATCCTCACTGCCGCATATCATCTTATTTCAGAAAGTGAACACCATAGGAGAAGAAGCGCCACATCCTCATGATCACCGGAGGCAACACAGGGGGGACTCCACCAATCAGAGGAAGAAGTGAGCTCAATCGCTTTATGTGGGGGAAGTCACTCATATGCCCCCCGTGAAGCGGCTGAGGGAGGAACCCATTACATTCACCAACGCCGATCTCCCCCGGCTTCCTCTCCTCACAGGGATGCATTGGTGATCCAGAGTGAAATCAACAACACCATCATCCACAGAACGTACGTTGATACAGGCAGCTCCGTCAACGTAATGTACCTCGGCACTTTCTAGGAGCTACACCTGGAGAGGGAGTCCCTTCAGCCCATCGAGACCCCTCTGTACGGATTTACCGGAGACACTATTGATTCCGAGGGGATCATAACACTTCCAGTACTCTTCGGCCATGGGCTCCATAGAGCCAAGCTCGAAGTGGAGTTCGTCGTCGTCAACATTGACTGTGTCCACAACATCATCCTCGGTCGGCCTGCCCTAGAGGATCTAGAGGCCATCATCTCCATGAGGCACCTGTGTCTCAAATTCCCAGCCGAAGGAGACACCGGGTACTCAAGGGGGAACCAAAAACTGGCTCGCGTCTGCTACCTTCAAATCACGAAGAAGGTTAGTAAAACTGAGTTCCGAGTAGACACCATCACCGGAACTGTGGAGGAAGAAGAGAAGAGGCCGAGGGCAGAACCAGCCGAGGAGGTAGAATACTTTGCGCTCGATCCGGCCAAGTCGGAGAGAGTCGTGAAGATTGGGGCCAAGCTCCCTGAAGATTTGAAGACCGGCATCACGGATGCCCTCCGCGCCTACTCCGTTGTTTTTGCATGGGGACCAGAGGACATGTCGGGGATCAGCCGAAGGGTCATCACTCACTGCCTGTCGGTGGACCCTTCGTCCAAAGCCATAAAACAGAGAAGAAGGTCCCTCTCGGCCGAGAGGAGGGATTTTGTAAAGAAGGAGGTCACCATGCTCCTCTCCATCAAACACATCAAGGAGGTGAAATACCCCTCATGGCTGTCCAATGTAGTCCTTGCACAGAAACCACCCACCTTCCGCATGTGCGTGGACTACACGGATCTCAATAAGGCGTGTCCTATGGACCCTTTCCCTCTGCCAAATATTGATCAATTGGTGGACGAGATGGCAGATGCGAAATCATGTCATTCCTTGACGTCTTCCGAGGATATCACCAGATTTTCATGCACGAGGAAGACGCCGAAAAAAAAGCCTTCATGACTCCCGAAGGCATCTTATGCTACCTTATCATGGCCTTCGGCCTGAAGAATTCGGGCGCCACTTACACCCGGATGGTGGCTAGGGTCTTCCAGGCCGTCCTAGGGCGCACCATGGAGGCTTATGTTGACGACATGATCGTCAAAAGCAAACAATCATCGAGCCATGCCGACGACCTCCGGGAAATCTTCGCCATCATGCACAAGTTCAACCTTCGGTTAAACCCGAAGAAATGCACATTTGACGTGCAAGGAGGCAAGTTCTTGGGCTACATGGTGAGCCGAAGGGGTATCGAGGCCAATCCCGAGAAGATCCAAGCAATCATTGACATGGAGCCTCCACGCAACGTCAAGGAAGTCCAAAGGTTGACGGGGCGCCTGGAGTCCCTCAACCGATTCCTATCCAAATCGGCAGAGAAGTCCCTCCCCTTCTTCCAGATCATGAGGAAGACCGTCGGATTCCAATGGACGTCAGAATGTCAGGAGGCCTTCAACGAATTAAAACGGTACTTATCTTCACCCCTGTGCTCTCCAAACCCAAGATGGGGGAAACTCTCTACCTCTATCTTGGCGTTAGCCCTGCTGCCATCAGCTCAGTCCTCATCCGAGAGGAAGACGGCGTCCAGCATGCCATCTTCTATGTTAGCAAGACCCTCAGGGAAGCGGAGCTCAGATATTCCCCTGTGGAGAAGACGGTACTAGCCATCGTCTGGACCGTCAAGAAATTAGGCCACTACTTCCAGGCCCATCCGGTCCAGGTCCTCACTCACTAACCCCTCAGCGCTTTGATGAGGAGTCCCACCAGCTCCTCCCGGATGGTAAAATGGGCCATCTTACCCCAAGGGAATGGCAGGCAACTAATATGCCTCAGGATTCGACTTTCAAAACGAAACGCTCCCCGCGCCATTGCCCCAAGGGAATGGCAGGCAACAGACTATGTCTCTTGCTGAGGGGACGACTTTCAAAATTGAGGCGCTTTCTGTGCCATCCCCCAAGGGGAGGCAGGCAACAGACTATGTCTCGTGCCGAGGAAACGACCCTCGATCCCCTCAGAACCCGGAAGGTTAATCTCGAGGGGGGAGCTAACGGTGTATATTGTTGCCTCCCGATAGGCCAAGCCTTACCAAGAAACCAAGTTTCTTGAAGCCTTCCCCTCACTACCTCCCCTAAAAAAACGGGGTGAAGGGGAGTAGACTCAAAGAGCAATCAATGAGTACAAACTCCAAAAATGTGCACCTTTCGGCAGCCAACAAGAATGATCATTACAAGGCAAAAAGATCATACCGAGGGCTCCCATGGGAACACCTCCGGTATCCGGAAGCTACTAATTCCAGAAGCCACCTTTGGCAGTGTCCCTCATCCCGAAGGCCGCTATTCAACAAATATTGTCAGGAAAAAAAATGATTAAGTCCACTATCTGGAGTAACCAACAAATGGCAGTGGCCCTCCGGCATCAACCAACACTGAAGGTTCTAATCCTACAAAAGGGTTAAATTGCCAAGTCCAAATAACGACAGACTTCGACAATTCAACGAAGACCGAGGGCATCTATTAATCTGAACCTACTTTTCAAGAGGTTACCCAAAGGCTCCTGTTAAGTACTATTCAGAAAGCCAACGGGGATCGAGGGTACCCTGTACAACATGAGTATTCTGCAAAATTTCCTAAGTCCACACTATTACACAAGGGGCGAGGGCACCTATTACACACTACAGGAGGCGAGTGTTCCCGGACATGATCTCAAATCTCCTAAGTCCACATTCCAACAGCCTCCGGCTCAAACAATCAACACCGGGGGCTCCAATCGCAGAAGGGGTCCAAAGGAAATTATCCTAAGTCCAAAAGCATGGGCCTCCGGTCTATGCTAAGGCATGTACAACTTAAAGATCATATATCTAGAGGGGTCTGTCAACCGATGGCTCAGTGGTAAAACTACACTTAGAAAGATTTTCTAAGTCCTGAAATGATTGGCCCTCGGTCAACTCAACTTACAACCGAAGGCTCAGTGGTAAAAACCGCACTAGAAAAATTTCTAAGTCCTAAAACGATTGGCCCTCGGTCAACTCAACATACAACAAAAGGCCAAGTGGTGAACAACACTTAGAAGTTTTCTAAGTCCTAAATGATGGGCCCTCGGCCAAACGTTTAGCCAAACATACATTCATACATGAAGGGAAAGAAAGCAGGGAATAACATAAAAGGCATACATTCAAGAGGAAAAGGAGATAGATCCAACACTAAAAGCCCGAAAGCACACATGCATCCATTCACAAAAATAAAAGTAATTTGTTTACAGTTGCCGAAGTCGGGAGCATAAAATATCATTACAAAAGATCATTCGAAAAATCCCTAAGTCTATATCACTCAGCGGCGCCTCCTTCAGCAGCTTTTGAGGTGACCTCTCCACCAGCATTCTCCTCGGCGCCACCGTCGTCAGATCCGCCCATCATCATGGAATCTTCAATCACCGGCCTTTCTTCGCCCGGGGGGAGGGGGACTCTCACATCTGGCTGCAGAAGGGGAAGGTCATACACCGCCGGATCGAACTGATCAAGGGGGACGCCGAAATGACGTGCAAGCCTCCGGTATATCAAATGCTGGGTGAAGAACTCACCCCCTTGATAATAGCAGTCGCCTCTCTCGACCATCCACATTTTACCGGGGCCCTCGACTCAGGCGTCGACCTTCTTCTGCACCACTGAGGAGACCCATTCCTCCCTATCCTCAGCCTCCCAGCCACCGACAGTCCTGAAATGATTTTCCAGTTTTCCTTTTCTAGTTTTCTGGGAAAACATTAAATATTCATGTTAGTATACAGGCCCTTATTGTTTCCATTTTTCAATTTTAATTTTGTTGAATTGCAAGTGAATATATCTAATTTTCTTTCCTTTTTTGATGGTTAAACTGTAAAAGCCAACTATATTAATGTAATTGGTCATATGTCGATGAGCTTACAAAAGAATTGAGTGGGAAATAAAAAATTCTAACACAATCAGACATAGAACCGGCCACTTGAGAGTTATCATTCTCCCCTATAACCCCAAAAACAATGAGAGCCGCATCGGTCAACAATGATGTTCCTCCAATTATTTTCTTGAGCCCATAATATAGCTTCTCTTACTCCCAACGCCTCCGCCTCCTCTGATCTACATGTGACCCATACCCTTCCACTCTCCTGCATCTTGTCTTAAGAAATTGCCCATTACTATCTCTGCAAACCCATCCCCAAGCCCACCTACTCTCCTGGATTTTGCTAGCGGCATCCACGTTGATTTTGATCCCATTTTGTTGTGGCATTTTCCATCTTGACTCCCCTACACCAAGCTGCAAATTCTTGCCCCTTCTACCTTGTGTTTGGACTGCTCTCCGGTTTGCCAAAGTCACGGCAACAACTTGTTTCATGCCTACATCACTAAAAGTCTCCCCTTCCACATTTCTTCATCCCGTCTCTTCCAAATACACCACAAGTTGTAATTAAACGATCCTGCAAACAAATAGAAAGAGACTCCCTACCTACAAAACTTGAGAGTCCACCTTCCTCCCAAATACCTGAAACACAAGGGCACTTTAAAAAGAGACGAGAAGTTGTTTCAGCACTTTAAAAGCAGATGTAACTTGTTGGTATGAGTAGTACTATTAGTCCATTTAAATAAATTTAAGTATTACAATAATGATGGTAGAGATACAGCTAACATTACAGGCCTTTTCGTCCTCACTCAAGAGCGAAGCCACGTTCATATCAGCCACCCCGACCTTCTAGCCAAGGTGATCTAATTCTGCCCGATCCTTTCCCGAGTAGCCAGGCATCCCTCCAATATGAGATTTCCTCCTTATAAATGAAGGGTTAGCCCCAATCTTGGATTGTGCAAAAGAACTCCACCGACCAAAGAATGTGGCTTAGTCAACAGTTTCCAACCTTGCTTTCCCAATATATATTTATACTAAACTCCTTTAGACGCTTGAAGTCCATTCCACCATACAATTTAGGCACACACAAAGCTCAACAATTCTTCCATCTAATTCCTCTGCCACTAAATTCGATGCCTTTCCATCCACCAATAACCGATCATGAGCCTTTCAATTTCTAAAATCAACTCATCCGGTAGCGTAATTAGGCATAGCTTGAATCACAATTTTTAAAAGAATTTCTTCCTGACTCTAGAAGGAAACCTATTATTTCATCCTTTATGACACTCTCTTTGAGATAATTTAGAATTTCTTTTTTTTCTACCAACACTTGTTAATTACCCATCGTCGCCTCTTGCTTAACTTCAGACAGTCACTTTCCTCTCGAACACATTCAATCACATTACCATTTAGCGCTAAATGAAACATTTGATTTTCAAAAATTTATAACATGTCCCAAGTAACTCTCATACTGCTGTAAGATATCCTTCACTACCTCATAATCGTTTTTCGCGGCGTTCTAATAAAACGGAGTCTAAGCTTTCGGTTTTTCCCTGAGTATCGTGTCTCTGGTGAAGGATTTTTCTTAATTTAATCTTAGTCACGGGCTAATCGTTGGAAGCTTATTCAATACAAAAGGATGATTGTGTTCTGGAGCTGCACCTGAGTCCTGCGACCATCCCACCGACAAATAGAGACGGCTGCGAGTCATGCGACCAACCCACCGCACCGCCGCACGCCTCCTACGACCTCCGCCGGCAACCCGACAATTGTACCCTTACCGCGCCGAGGAAGAAAGCGACATCAGAGATGTTGAAGTTCATGAGGAAGGTAGTCACAGTTGGTGTTGTTGGAGGTTATGATCTTGCAAAGATATCAGAACAGCTTGGAGAATCTGTAACAAATGATTATGATTATGTATTCTCTGAGAATGGGCTAGTTGCGCATAAGGATGGGAAGCTAATTGGAACACAGAGCTTGAAGTCTTTTCTCGGGGAAGAAAAACTTAAGGAATTCATTAACTTAATGTGTCTCCAATTGGAAGAGCGAGATGAGTTTGAGAAGTATGATAAGGTTCACAAGATCAATTCTTAGAGAAAAATTTGCTCACCTTTTCCATTGGGACAAGACATATTGCTTGAAATACCTTGATGAATTTAATGAAATTCATTTCTTCGGAGACAAAACATATAAGGGTGGAAATGACTATGAGATCTTTGAATCTCAGAAAACAAAGAAGCAAAGCAATGCACAGAGATTTTCCTATGAAAAGAATGCATAGAAGGCTAAAGTTTATATTACTCATAAATATCTCAATTTCTCCCTATTCTGCTATGTTGTAACTTGTAATGTTATTCCTACTGGTATAAGCAAACCTTTGTTCTTTGTTGTTGTTGTACTCTTAAATTAAATAAATAAAAGCCTTCTTGTCATTCAAAAAAAAGGATTGTGTTCTAAACTAGGCCAATTTGCAAAATTACAACCAGGAGCAAATTTCAATTAAGGATGAATGTTTAAAGATCAAATATTCTAAAGATTGATGGAAAGATTGATGCAAATAAGGGCAGTGAATTGAGTAATTAGAAATGAATATATTCTTGGACCTAGTAATTAAGAGATTTAAAATTAAAATTGAACTAATTATTTCCTTCCTCATAGACAAGAATAAAAACTACTTTCATTAATTTATCCTATTTCTAGGTTTCATTAATGTGTTCAAAATGATTGGCTTGAATTACATTCTGATCTCATAGACAAGATAGAACTAATTCTCCAATATTTTAACTAATAAAAAATAGTCAAATTCATTGACTAATTAAACTCATTATTTAAACAATTTGAATTTATTTCTCATAGACAAGATGTAAATTCTCTTCATTAATATTTCCTATTTCTAGGCCTTCTTAATGTGTTTGAATATGGTTGGCTCAAATTATTTTCTAATCTCATAGACAAGTTAGAAATAATTCTCCAAAAATTTAATTAATGAAAATGGCTAACAATTATTAATTACTATTTCATCAATTTAAACAACTAGGGCCGAATCGTTAATTTTAACCCCTAATTTCGGTTAACAAGTCAATCCATAATCCTTAAGTTGTTGGAAAAATTAAGAGTATTTCAAATGAATAATGTTTTACTTGTTTTTAATTATCTTTAAAACATTTTAATATAATCATTTTAAAAAGTGTAGTATGTGTTAATTAATATCAACATGCACCAGCATGCTCCATCCTGTCATAACGGATGATTAATTCATTGCTTTTATTATTATTAAAGTATAATTATAACACTACAAACGTTTATTTTCCTTAGCTGGCATATTATATATATATATATATATATATATATATATATATATATATATATATATATATATATACACACACACACACACACACACACATACATAGGGGATGGTTCAGATACAAAGAGGTTTTCCAGTGAGAATTGATCTCGTGCATTCATTTTCAGATCTAATGGCTCAAATTGAGTCAAAAGTGAACTAAATTTGATCAAACCCACGATGGCAATTTCGGAATTAAAACGAAGTTTTTTGCCATTGCTAAAATGTGCAACAGAAACACGCAAAAGTTCAACTCTGCTGGATTAATTTTTATTTTATTCTCGTTAATCTGTTAGCGGCTTACGCCGAAGAGCTCGTTTTATCTTGGGGAAATGTTTTCGCTAGTCGGAAATACTTTCTTGAGGACAGCGTTCACGCGACTCGAGCTATATTATTTTCCAACGCTTTTTTGCAGGTTTATCCGACCGAATTGCACCAACAATCTGAAGAAAATATTTGGCGTCGGATATGCCTGCACATATCATCTTACAAGGCGTTGCCGCCGCACTCATCGGGGCTATGTTATCTCCACTTGTGCGCTGCGAAGTAGGCTGTGATACACCTGCATGGGGAGCTGTATTAATCGGATTAATGCTCACAAAAGTCTTTACGTATAATGGTTAGTTTCTCCGCTTTCCTACTTACTGTTGGAAAAAGTGTGTTAAAAGTGCATTAAATGGTCATTTTGGGGCAATTATTTGAGTGGGGTCCACTTCCGATTTGGGTCGGGTCAAAGTGGTTTCGGATTGTCCTTGCTAAGGGCTACAATTCGATATATGGTACACTCAAAACGGATAACGGGTGAATGAGAAATTGTTTTTCGAAGTTTACCCGTTGGAATGGGGAAACTAGGAAAATGTGGGTTTTAGTGTGGGTTCTTTCCCACACCGAAAATCACAAGAGAATTTGAACCCTTTATAAAGGGATATCCCCCCTAAGTAGTTAAGATTCCTAAAGGGAAAGGCTCTCTCACGCGCGCAGGGGGGTGTGAATCAAATCCCGAAACCGAAGAACAAAAACCGCGACTTGCGTGTGCGGGCGACCTGCACACACGAATGCCGTCCGAAAATCTATCTTCTAAAGATAACGTTAATTTTTGTTCTTTCGGTACGTTTCTACTTTGTTTTTTGCTCCATGCACATAAATGCCCAACGTCTATATGCTGCCATTGATGTCCCAACGTTCATATGAACGTTTTGGGTTGTTTAAGGACTGGAATCAATGCCCAACGTTTAGGACATTGATGTCCAACGATCATAACCCTTAAACAGCCATTAACACACCTTAATCCACCCCTATAAAAGGCTAGTAGGTGCTTTGCAAAGATACAACCTTTCATACACTTCGTTCACGTATTTTCATAGCTAAAACAGCACCTCTAGCACTCCATACAAACTCCTTCGGTGTTCTGCTTTTGTTCACGTTCGTTGGAACTTTAGTTTGAGTGCTAAACTATTGTTCGAAGTCATCGTATCCTGGGAAACGATCGTTGCAACGCTCCTAGCACCCCGGGAGGCAACGAATACGTTTTAAGGAAATCGTGCGTAGCACGAGCTTTGACTTATTCTGCTTCATCTCATTTCTTGTTTTTCTTTAAGTCATTTTATTTAATTAATCTTTATTAATTAATTTTCTTTGTTTTTCGAAACACACCCAACAATCTTAAAACGTATTCGGTGATTGTTCTACTACGGTAAACAATCTTAAAACTTGTACTTTGTCACCTTGGTGAACGAACTTGTTTTTTTGTGCTTTCGAATAACGTAAGAAACGAAAAATGACTTCTCAAGAAAATGAAAATGTTGTTGGGCAGAATGCTTTGAACGGTTTGAACGATAATCACTCTGAAAGTGGAGCTCCGGTGAACAATAGTTCACAACGCGGTGCATCTGCTTTGGTTAACCAAAGGGCTATCCCTATGGTGACCGTGTCGAGCAACTCTGTGGAGAAACCTGAAAAATTTAATGGGTTAAACTTCAAGAGGTGGCAGCAAAAGATGCTCTTCTATCTCACTACTCTCGGTCTTGCACGTTTCTTGACTGAGGATGCGCCGGTAGTAACCGGGGTGAGGTGGATGCGCAATCTTTCAACGCGGTTGAGGCTTGGAAGCATTCTGACTTCCTTTGCCGAAACTACGTGTTGAACGGGCTGCATGATGCTCTGTACGACGTGTATAGTAAATTAGCTACGGCTAAGGAGCTATGGAATGCTTTGGACCACAAATATAAGAGCGTGGATGCCGGTGCAAAGAAATTTGTTGTCGGTCGATTCCTTGATTTTAAAATGGTGGATTCGAAGACGGTCTTGAGTCAAGTTGAAGAAATGCAAATGATCTTCAACGAAATTCGAGATGAAGGAATGACGGTTAGCGAGTCTTTCCAAGTGGCATCAATTATCCATTTATTGCCGCCGGCTTGGAAGGATTTCAAGAACTACCTTAAGCATAAGCGAAAGGAAATGAACTTGGAGCAATTGATCCTCCGTCTGCGGATTGAAGAGGATAACCGGAAGAACGATGGGAAACTCCCAATTGTTCATGGCGCCAAGGCCAACGTGGTGGAGCATGCTAAAGGCTCCAAAAATAAAAATAATGGGAATAGCAAGCTCGGTCCCAAGGGAGGCGTTTCCAAGACAAAGTTCAATGGAAAATGCTTCAATTGCAATAAAAACGGACACAAGTCCGTTGATTGCAAGGCACCCGAGAAGAAGAGGGACTCTCAAGTCAACTTGGTGCAAGGTGGGCAAAAGGATGAAGACATCATCCTAGCGGCTGTGGTTACGGAAGTCAACCTCGTTGGATCCAATTCCAAGGAGTGGTTTGTGGACACCGGTGCAACCCGGCATATTTGCTCAAACCGGGAGTTATTCATAACTTTTGAGCCATCAAATGGTGAGAAAGTATGGATGGGTAACTCGACTCATTCCGCGGTTGAAGGCGTGAGCAAGGTGGTCCTGAAGATGACTTCGGGAAAAGAACTGACTCTCAACCAAGTGCTGTTTTTTCCGGAAATACGCAAAAACCTGATATCCGGCTCGTTGTTGAACAAGCATGGCTTCCGCATGGTCTTTGAGTCGGACAAACTGGTTTTGTCTAAATCGGGAATGTATGTGGGCAAGGGATATACATGTGATGGGCTTTTTAAGCTCAATGTAATGACTATTATTATTAATAATAATAATAAAATCCCTTCTGCTTACTTGCTTGAGTCTTCTAATGTGTGGCATGGTAGACTAGGACATGTTAATTTTAATTCTATACGTAGATTGATTAACATGGAGCACATTCCTAAATTCACAATTGATGTGAAGCACAAATGTGAAGTTTGTGTAGAGGCAAAACTAACGAAAACGTCTTTCAAATCGGTTGAAAAAAAAACGGAACCACTTGAATTAATTCATAGTGACGTTTGTGATTTTAAATCAATACAAACATGTGGCGGTAATAAATATTTTATTTCCTTTATCGATGATAGCACACGCTATAGCTACGTTTATTTATTAAAAAATAAACACGAAGCAATCGATAAATTCATTCTTTATAAGAATGAAGTGGAAAACCAACTTAATCGACGGATTAAGACGGTTAGGAGTGATCGAGGTGGTGAGTATGAAGCACCAATTGGTGACTTTTGTGCTAGTGTGGGTATAGTACACGAACGTACTGCACCCTATTCACCTCAACCAAACGGTGTTGCCGAACGAAAGAATCGCACATTGAAAGATATGATGAATGCGATGCTAGTAAGTTCGGGCTTGCCACAAAATATGTGGGGCGAAGCAATCTTGACAAGCAATTACCTTTTAAATAAGGTTCCCCGGAAAAATATGATAAAACTCCGTACGAGTTGTGGAAAGGCAGACGGCCTTCCTATCAATATTTAAAAGTGTGGGGGTGTCTTGCTAAGGTGCTTGTACCAACACCTAAGAAAATAAAAATAGGTCCAAAAACGGTGGATTGTATTTTTATTGGGTATGCACAAAATAGTAGTGCTTATCGGTTTTTAGTGTACGTAAAAACACAATAATTGAATCAAGGAATGCTTCATTCTTTGAAGATGTATTTCCATGCAAGTCCAACGAAGGGCCTATCACGTCAAAACGAACATTTGACGTAGTTATGGAAAATACTAGCGAGGGATCCGGAGAAGAACCCGAACCCAGACGTAGCAAACGTGCTAGAATTGAAAAATCCTTCGGACCGGATTTTCTCACCTACCTGGTAGAAGTTGACTCGGATATTCTAACATGTATGGTAGAAAATGAACCGGATTTTCTAACATGATTGGTAGAAAATGAACCACGGACTTATACGGAAGCCGTGACGTCTACCGAAGGTCCTATGTGGAAAGAAGCCATCAAAAGTGAGGTGGATTCTATCCTTAAAAATCACACATGGGAATTGGTTGATCTTCCTCTGGGAAATAAACCTTTGGGATCCAAGTGGATTTTTAAACGGATAATGAAACCTGACGGTTCCATCGATAAGTACAAGGCCAGACTTGTGATCAAGGGATACAAGCAACGTGAGGGTCATGATTACTTTGACACGTATTCTCCTGTAACGAGAATAAATTCCATTAAGATGATACTAGCAATTGCCGCATTGCGGAAATTGGAAGTTCATCAAATGGACGTAAAAACCGCTTTTCTAAATGGCGATATAGACGAAGAAATCTATATGGAACAGCCCGAAGGTTTTCGTGTTCCAGGCCAAGAAAGGAAAGTGTGTAAATTAATTAAATCATTGTATGGATTGAAACAAGCCCCTAAACAGTGGCACGAAAAGTTCGATCATGCAATGGTAATTAATGGTTTTAAAATAAACGAAAGTGACAAATGCGTCTATGTGAAGAGCACGGTAGACGGCTATGTCATCTTATGTTTATATGTGGATGATATACTCATCGTGGGTAGCAATAATCTAATGATTAATTCTACCACAAGCATGTTAAATTCTAAGTTTGACATGAAGGATATGGGGTTGGCCGATTTAATCCTTGGGATTAAAATAATTAGAGGACCTGACGGTCTAACGCTAATTCAATCCCATTACGTTGATAAAATCCTTACTAAATTTAATAAGGATGATTATCAAGAGGCAAGGACGCCATTAGATAAAAATGTACATCTGACCAAAAATCGTGGAGAGTGTATTTCTCAAGTAGAATACGCTAGGATTATTGGCAGTTTAATGTATCTAATGAGTTGTACCAGGCCTGATATTGCCTTTGTGGTTAGTAAGCTTAGTAGATATACTAGCAACCCCGGTGATGAACACTGGAAGGCAATAGTAAGGGTTTTGAGGTATTTACGGAAAACCCAAAACCTTGGACTGCACTATGGAAGATGTAACACCGACCCCGAGCATATTAATTTTTAGTAAATTATGTAATGAACCTTGAAGGATGATTTAAGAATTTGCGTGATTGTAAATTTTTATTATTTCTTTTACGTGAATAGTAAATTGCATGTGGGGCCCACAGCGGGAACGGGGACCGCCCGATAATTCCCGAACCACATATTATATTCATCTTGGTCTAGATGACATCTATATGGTTGTGGATATTTTATTTGGGCCATAAGAAAGGCATTGAGTTGACCGGTTGGTCAAACGGGGCCCAATTACCGGTATTGGTAATTTAGCGGGTAACAGCCGGAAATGAGTTTCGGAGACTCCAAAATTAATGTTGGGGAACGTACATCGTTTCTAAAGGCCCATAATTATTAGGAACACGTGACATATTTTATTTGGCCTGATAAAATAAAATATAATTAAAACAGTCCGAGAAATACAACTTTCGGGACCGATTGTACACACCGGGACATAAGGGGATAACTCCCAAGAAGCTCAAGCTTGAAGGAAGCAAGAGGAGAGGAAATCCAAGAAGAAAAACATAGTGTTTAAGGTAAGAACTCAATGAATATTCTTTAACTAGTATTATTGGTGCCAGTGTCACTATAAAAGACGTTTCATTTGTCAAAGGGCTCAAACACAACTTACTGAACATTGGGCAATTCTGTGACAGCGGGATGGAAGTGAGGTTCTTTGCAAAACAATGTTGTGTTCTTGACAGCACAGGGAATACATTATTAACGTGTTACAGAACATCAAATCTGTACATTATTGATCTGAAAAGCATCCAATCCACCACTTCCATATGTCTGCTGTCCAAAGCTTCAACTGAACAGAACAACCTATGGCACAGACGTCTCTCCCATCTGAACTTCAAACATCTATCAACCTTGTCCTCCAATAAACTTGTCAAGGGGCTTCCTCTGCTAAAGTCTTCCGCTGAAAATCATTGTAGTGCCTGCAAAATGGGCAAAATGACGCGAAGCTCCCACAAGTCAAAAACTGAACCATCATCTACACATCAGTTGCAGCTAATTCACATGGATCTGTGTGGACCTATGAGAGTCCAAAGCATCAACGATCGCAAATACACTCTGGTGATCGTTGATGACTTCTCTAGGTATACATGGACAAAATTTCTCTGTTCAAAAGACGAGGCTGCTGAAAACATTATGACCTTTATCAGAACCATCCAGAAACTGCTACAGCACAGTGTTCGAATTGTTAGAACTGACAATGGTACCGAGTTCAAAAATCAAACTCTCACTGAGTTCTATGAATCACTCGGTATCACTCAGCAATTTGCAGCAGCTAAAACTCCCCAACAGAACGGAGTTGTTGAGAGAAAGAACAGAACCCTTGTTGAAGCAGCACGCACCATGTTAATCCAATCCAGACTGCCTCACTTCATGTGGGCAGAGGCAATCAATACTGCGTGCTTCACTCAGAACAGAACATCCATCCATAAACGCTTCGACAAGACTCCATATGAAATCCTATTCAACAAAACTCCCGACATCTCTTTCTTCAAGGTTTTTGGCTGCAAGTGCTTCATACTAAATGATCGGACAGAGAGAAGTAAGCTGGATCCCAAAGCCAGAGAAGGCGTGTTTATTGGCTACTCACTGCAATCCAAAGCTTACAGAGTCTATCTCAGAGACAAGCGCACTGTCATCGAGAGTGTAAATGTTACATTCTATGAAATGGCAGACTTTGCGATCGAACATCTACAGACTGATCCATAAACTGCTGTACCAGTAGCTTCTGATAAAGCTGAACCAAACACCGAACACGAAGATGTGATTCTCGACTCTCTCTTCAGAAACTTCTACGAGAACTCACAACCTCCACCTCCTGCATGCACTCCAGCTTCAACATCAACTCCAACAACAAAGATTCCGCTCCTCACAGGACCAAACCATCCACACCATCAACCCCTCAAACCAATCCCAGAGGTGTGGATGATCACGGCATTGCTACGAGTTCAGAATCATCTCCATTACACACCACAGCTGCTCCAGAGCCTTCAACCTCCTATCAGGACTCCGATCAACCAATAATTACTCCAACTCCTCTAGCTCATGAGAGGAAGTGGACGAGAGCACATCCCATGGAACAGATAATAGGTGATCCGAGTCAAGGTGTGCGCACAAGATCCGCAACGATGAATGAATGCCACTTCGCATGCTTCCTAAGCCAGTCAGAACCATCAAAAGTCTCCGATGCGCTACTTGATCCAGATTGGGTGATTGCTATGCAAGATGAACTCAATCAGTTTGACAGACTGGATGTATGGTCACTGGTACCCAGGCCTCAGAGAAAGACAATCATTGGCACGAAGTGGGTATTCAAAAATAAAAGAGATGAAGAAGGAACGGTTGTAAGAAACAAGGCAAGGTTGGTCGCAAAGGGATATAATCAACAGGAAGGCATAGACTACGATGAAACGTTTGCGCCCGTAGCTAGAATTGAAGCAATCCGCCTCTTTCTTGCATACGCAGCGCACAAAAACTTCACCGTCTTTCAGATGGACGTGAAAACAGCTTTTCTAAATGGGACTTTAGAAGAAGAAGTCTATGTCGCTCAACCAGAAGGATTTGTAGATCCAAAATTCCCAGACCATGTATACAAGCTCAAGAAAGCTCTCTATGGGTTGAAACAGGCACCCAGAGCTTGGTACGATGCCTTGACCGAATTTTTGATCGATTCAGGTTTCTCAAAAGGAAAGATTGATACTACTCTGTTTATCAAGCGACAAAAGTCTGACATCATTCTGATTCAGATCTATGTTGATGACATCATCTTTGCCTCTTCAAATCCGCGCCTTTGCCAACATTTTGAGAAACTGATGAAAACCAAGTTCGAGATGAGCATGATGGGTGAACTTAACTTCTTCTTAGGCCTGCAAGTAAGGCAACTCTCTAATGGCATTTTCATCAATCAGTCCAAATACATTCTGGATATGCTAAAGAGATTCAACATAGAAGGCAAATCTTCCATGACGACCCCCATGTCCCCAAACAACAAACTGGACTCAGACCCCTCCGGGAAGCCAGTAGATGCTACGAATTACAGGGCCATCATTGGATCTTTGCTATATCTCACGTCAAGCAGGCCTGACATTGTCTTCTCCACATGCTTATGTGCTCGCTTTCAAGCCAATCCGAAGGAATCTCATCTGACAGTTGTACGACGAATTTTAAGATACCTCAAAGGCACGATGAATCTAGGCCTTTGGTATCCCAAGCATTCAGGCTTCGATCTAGTCGGATACTCGGATGCTGACTTTGCTGGTTGCCGGATGGACCGCAAAAGTACATCGGGAGCCGTCCAATTCTTGGGCGAGAAACTAGTCTGCTGGTCTTCCAAAAAGCAAAACTGTGTGTCAACATCTACAGCTGAGGCCGAATACGTCGCGGCTGCCAGTTGTTGTTCACAAATATTATGGATGAAGACTCAGCTCCAGGACTACGGTTACACATTCCGCCACATCCCGATCTATAGTGACTCTCAAAGCGCCATCGCCATCACAAGCAATCCTGTTCACCACTCCCGCACCAAACACATTGATCTGCGCTATCATTTCATCAAGGATCACGTGGAGAAAGGAGACATAGATATGTACTTTGTAAGCTCAGAGCTTCAACTCGCTGACTTGTTCACTAAGGCATTGGATGAAAAAAGATTCCAGTTCCTGGTCTCCAAGTTGGGCATGTTGAACCTCGAGCCTGTTTAATTTTTGTCTCCACTGGTCTGAAAAGTGTGTGTGTGCGGGACTTGTAAAAAGTGTGTGTGAGTGTGATCTGTAAATAGTGTGTGTGCGTTGCATGTGTTGAGGGGGAGAAAACCAGAAAAATAACAAAAAATAGTGTGCGTGCGTTGCATGTGTTGAGGGGGAGAAAACCAGAAAAATAACAAAAAATAGTGTGCGTGTGTTGCATGTGTTGAGTGGGTGAAAAAATCAAAAAGAACAAAAAATAGTGTGTGTGCGTTGCATTTGTACATATTGTTTGTTGCATTTTTTTGGGGGGGAGAAAATTTTCACTAATTGAGGGGGAGCTCTTTATTTTTTACTAGTTTTGGGCCTCGAAAATCTTTTACAAAGACATTGTGTGCTAGCCCAATCATTCGGGCTCAACTGTTACGGAGGAGGTCCAAAAAAAATTCTAGCGTATAAAAGCCTCGCGAAAACCCTTATCTTCCATTCTGATTTTTTTCAAAGGCCAAATTTTTTCGCAAGGCAGAGCTCAGATCGCTTCTTCTTCCTCTTCCCAAACATCTCTGTTTTCGCAAACCCTTCTCCTTCTCCTTCTCCGATTCTCCTTCTCGACATCCTTCTAAGGTAGAACTTCCATTGTTTTCGAAATACTTAAAACGCTTTCAACGGACATTCGTTCTCGCAGAACGATCGCCCCTCTTCTCAAAATCAAAATCAAAAAAAAAGTCAAATTAGAGTTTTTTCGTTTGAATGTATGTCGTAATCTCGCTTGTTATCATTTTGGTATATCATATCTTTGTTCTTGCAGGTAGTTTAATCTCTTCGAAATCGTCGATTCATCTTCTCGAAATCAAGATCTCGAGATGTGCATCTCGACATCTTGATCTCGAGATCTGAATCTCGAAATCAAGATCTCGAGATTTGCATCTCGACATCTTGATCTCGAGATTTGAATCTCGAAATCAAGTTCTCGAGATTTGCATCTCGACATCTTGATCTCGAGATTTGAATCTCGAAATCAAGATCTCGAGATGTGAATCTCGAAATCAAGATCTCGAGATCTGCATCTCGACATCTTGATCTCGAGATTTGAATCTCGAAATCAAGATCTCGAGATCTGCATCTCGACATCTTGATCTCGAGATTTGAATCTCGAAATCAAGATCTCGAGATTTGAATCTCGAAATCATGATCTCGAGATTCCGATCTCGAGATTTGGACTTTGCAATTTTTTTTCAAAATTCTACCTGCATAAACTTATCTGATACCTGCAAACCAAACTCTTTCAATCTAATCAAACAGTTGAGTTTCATATGCTGACCCCCTGCTTCTACAGTTTAAAATGGCAGGAACCACTCAAACGCAGATCGATGATGCCATCTACCCCAAAGGGAAACGGATCAAGGTGCTGGACAACAATTTCCAGCTAGACCTTGCGGTGTTCAAGTGCCAGAACCCCGTAGTTCCAGCAATCATGAAAGGTCACTATCTCTGGCCTGCACTTCACAACTCAAAACCGGTGCCAGAGATATACCTACAACAGTTCTGGGGTCATATGCATACGGATTCACTGAAGGATCGCTCAAAGATAAAGACAAAGTTGAACGGCATGCGGGTGATTCTTACACCATCCACTCTACGGGCTACTCTATCGCTGCCAATCCATGACGAGTACGATGCGCTGCCGTCCATCCCAGATCTACTGAAAGATGTGGCATCCCTAGGCTACACCTCATTACTGCCACAGCTCTCCAACTTCGACGGAGCATATCTTCACCATCCGTGGAAGAATCTCTTCGGGCTGGTGAACAAGTGCCTGTCACCTAAGCATGCCGGCTTCGACAAGTGCAACAAGCAGATCCTGCTAGTCTTTCATGGCATCGCTTTCAACAAGAACTACGACCTGGCACAGCTCTTCTTCTCAGAGCTAATGGACCTGGTCAAAGCCAAAGAAAAGAACAGGCCAGGTACCATCCTGTACGCAAGGTGGCTCGGGCTAATCATACACGACTACATGGCAGAGCACTCCTCAATACCAAAACGGAGCTCAGATCCACACTTCACTGCACCGAAGCTGCAATATTTCAAAGCAGACAAGAATCCTGTCTTCGGTCTAAGGATCCCTGGATTTCTGCTCAAGCTTGTCAAATCTTCAAATCCAGCGGTCCAGCAGTACAAGGAAGCCACTGAGAGAACTGTCCCTATGGTTCAGCAAAACCCAGCTGGACCTACCCCGGGGACAAAGCCGAGTGTTGGTAAGGGTCCAAAGAGAGCCCAAAAGCCACAGAAACCAGTGGCCGGTTCGCCCAATGAAGGAAAGTCTGACGACTCTCTAGAGACGAGTTAGGCGGCTGAGGGCACCGAAACAGACGCTGAGGAAATAGCCAATGAATCGTCAAGTGAAGCTCAAACAAACACTGACGACGAGGCATCCGAGAGCGTGGGCACAGATAGCGAGGAATCTGGCTCGGATGATGATAATGACGACAACGACACTGAAGATGTTGAGCACACATATGCCCTGATCATAAAAGGGAAGCTGCCAGTCGAATCTCCACAGAAGAAAAGAATCACTGCTGAAGATGCAGCACCGATAATAGCTGGCAGACCCAAAGTCTTCACTATCAAGGAGAAAGCTAAACCGAGAGTTGATCCCAGCGAGACAAACTGCTCAAAGGACGACTATGACGAGGCAGCTCATCAAATTAAGAATTCTAAAGAAGTCGTCATCCGGGAGAAAAGGGCCAAGGTTAAGAATGACAAGGCAGCTAAGGCAAAGCCCCAAACCTGAGTCAGAAAGAGCCTGATTGATAAGGCAGACGAGCACATCTTCGCTGGCTGCGATACCTTTATCCAGATAAGCCGAGCTGAATCCTTAAGCACAGGAGCCGATCTTTTCGGTTCCCGGGTAGAAGTCGCAACATCTGGCTCAACTGCGCAAGCACAGCCCTCTCTCAGCCACTCGATAGCCTCTCAACAGGTTATTGTTTCAAAAGAACGGGGCTCCGCCCCCTCACTGGTTCCTTCTGAATCAGTTGAGCGTACAATTGACCTATCGCCCAAGGTCAAAACCCCTTCTTCTCACACATCGAGTCTAGGTGTCACATTCCCTACATTTTCTTCATTTTCTAGGACACCTACACTATTCACTGCACATACAGGTGCACACACCCTGAACGCAACAACCAGAGCGCAAGCTATGACGGTTGGAAGCCCTGCTACGCCCACAATGATTCCATCATTGCACGCAGGCCACACATCAGCAATCTTCACTGATGCTGTGTCAACAGTTACAACCCCCGTAACTGGTCACCCAACCTTTGAAGACGTAAACGTTCTACTAAATCGCTTCCTAGATTCCACCATTAAACCATGGGTGCAAGATGCAATGACCGCTCTAGCACAGGAATTTAGGACCACCCAAGCGGTTCGGTCTGAACAAACACCACCCCAACCCTCACCTGAACCTTTCATCTCCCATATACAACCTGTACCCTCAACCCCTCTATCCAACCAATCCATCAACCAAATTCCCATTCCCTCACTTTCTCGGGGAACCCAGGATACAGAACTAGTATTCTCCCCACGCCCGACCACACCCTCCATCGATCTCTCCTCACTATCCTTCGACACCCTTGCATCGGCTTTGCAGGACAACCTTCTAAACATCCCCGAAGCCAAACTTACCCTTCACCAGCAAGCCATTCTTGATGCCCTCCTTTTTTCCCCCGAAACCAAGAGCAAATGCAAGGAGAGTCCTCGTGGTCGCAAACGTTCCCATGAGGACCCCGATGATTCGGATCCTCATGAGGGGGAGAACAAGCGACCTCGATCACTTGAGCAAACTGCTTTACCAAGCCAAAATCCACAGCCCATCCAACCTGAAACCTCTACAAACCAACAGCCACCACCCACAGCCAAAATATCTGGCATGGTCAAGCTAGGCATAACATCCCGAGGCGTATCTCCCAGAGATACCAACCGAGGAGGGGATGGAAGTCCTGATGATGTTACCACAGGTACATCTTTTACATCAGGCCATCAGTTGGAACCTAGTTATAAACTGATGTCAATGGGCAATCCAAGTGAACCCGGTTGTGCTATCCAGGAACAATCACCGCCTCAAAAGCAGCAAAGAGTTCCATACATTTCCCCAGGCAAGGACATCCACGATGCACTGGAGGAGGCGGTGATATATGATAAATGGCCAAGACAATGGACAGAATGGGATGATCTCCGCAATGAGGCTGAAGTAGAGGACATGAAGAGAAATTGGTGGCTACGAGAGCTAATCAACAAATGCTCTGAAGATATCATTAGGCTCGAGGACGATGAACGCAAGGAAGGGGAGAACTACAAGGAATCCCAGAAAACTCTTGAATCCGTCGTAAGACAATCAGCGGGAAGACTTCCCAAGACAGAGAAACCCTGGGACAACGTTCGAATCAAAGCCCCCTTCCAAGAGGAAATCAGAGAGCATATCTGGCGTAGACCAGACAAAGTCAAACTGTTGAATGAATTGAAGCTAAGAGGCCTTACTCATCTAAAAGGAAAGCAGGTTGGAGGTCATCTGCATATGCTATTACAAAGGTCAACCGGTACTCAGAGAGAACTGATGGAACAAGATTTGAAGTCCAATATTATCCCGATTCATCAAATTCTACAAGTGAAGGCTGAAGATTATCACGGAGTGACATTCTATACTTACAGACGTCAACGCACTGACGGGAGTGAATTTATTTGCCAAGAGAATGACTTCATCATGCTTAAACCTGACGACATCTATCAAATGTTCATGGCCTATAGATACCTTCCAGTCAGGCAGAGCATAACATACAGCGAAGGTCTTGCAGCAATCAAGAGATTCATGCTTAGACAGATCAGAGTACACTCTTCACATGACCTACAGATGGCTATTAAGTGCAACCTGAAAAAGACAAATCTGACAAAGCCAAGACTGTATGGTCCAGAACTCGAAGACTTCCCAGCTTACCACATCTTCTTCACACCGCCAGCAGTCACTTATCTGAACCACAAGAACGAAAAACGTCTGATGGTAGTCAATGAAATTGAGAAATACTGTGACGGAACGCTGAAGATAATCAAAGAACGGCTTCTAAAGATGAAGGCAGAGCTAGAGGAAAATCTTCAAGAGGCATCGTCTTATGTTCAAAAGGAACACTCTACAGTAGAGACAATTTTAAAGGCCATTGACGATCGCCTAGAAACGAGAAATATGCTGAGGCAATATGAACATGCACTAAATATGAGGAAGCACTACTTCAAGTCGCAGAAGCAATAACAGAGTGGCACTTGATCACAAAGGGGGAGATTGTTGGAGATATTTTAATTGTGAATCAAGTTTGTCATAGATTAGCTTTATAATTAATCCTTGTATTTAATTAGTGCATGAATTAGATAACACTTGGGCCAAGTGTTAGGCCCATATAACCAGGCTAAAAGCCTTGTACGCCTAACCTAAACCTCGCCTATAAAAAGGGAGCCGAGGGTTTAGGATTAGGTTAACGTTGTACTTATTCTCTAAAGCCTTACGCGCATATCTTTCTGTTGTACAAGTTCACGGTCTATCAAAGAGGGTTTTACATTGATTCAATTTGTGTTCATCCTTACGTTTAATCTTCGTTGTTAGATCGTTATTCATTGCTGTTACAGAAACAGGGACTATCATTGGGCAGATAGATTCAACCTGTTTCACGCCTCGGCTCTGATACCAAATGTTAATCCCATATACTAAACAATCATACAACCATAGCAGTGATAAAAGAAGCAGATAGAAAGATATCGACAAGATATGAACCGAATCTGGTATACCGTATGAACTGGCCGCTGCTCTCCCTGGAGAAGAAGAGCAGCGGCAACCCTAATCTTTCTATCTCTACGCCTCTGCGTCTCTAAGCCTCTCTCGATTAGTTAGGGTTCCCGTAAGTTAGCCTCCCTTTATAGGAGAAGTTAGCTAACTTACGGGTTACAAGGAAGCCCACGGGCTGATACACATTTGTGGCCCGTATTACACGTTAAATTAATAACTACACAAATACAAAGATAACTAACTAGATTGAACACCATAAAATATTCCCAACAAAATCATATGGTGGAGTAAATCATGAGTTCTACACGTTTAAAAGTGTAGAAAAATGATGTAAAGTGTTGGTAATTAACTTAGAAGAATCGTGGAATCGATAGGAGTTGAAATCGCCGGAAACCGCCACTTTAAAGGAGCTGCCCGTAGTTGCAGACCACGAAAGGCGCCCGGCTTTCACGAAAGCCGCCCGGCTTTCACTTAATTCCCAGAATTTTCGCTTTCGAACGGTCTAGAACGAGGACGGATCGAAGGGCGTAACAAAGGCAACTATTTCAGCACTTCATAAGGTGAGGATGGCTGACTATATTGCTTATAATTAGTGAGTTAATTTCATGAGATTACCGAAGGTAATTAAATGTGTTTTTATGGATTATTAATGATTAATAATGCCTAAAAATGAAAAGACTAAATGTCTAAAGAAAGAGGAGCATGATATACAAATTTGAGAGTAAATTGTGTATATTCATGTGTTATGAGTATGTTAACTTCAAAGTGGAATTTATTATGAAACATATGTTGAAATATACTTTTCTTCATATTAGAATATATGAGTGATTAAAAGTGATATTTTGAATATTGAGATAAATGATATTTTTCAAAGGAAAATCAGTTGGAATTGTCTATATGACTATGAGTTGAGAACTTGGTTTGTTGATAATAATTTGATTAGTATTAAAATAATAGTTGGACATTAAAATGAAATGTTGTTAAGATTGATCCTAAGGTTGGATTGTGAAATGTTATGCCTTAAGTAGTCTTAAGAGATGCTTTAAGGTAGGAAAGTATGAACTTTAAGTTATACTAGGGGTAGGCCTTAAGGGATACCCAAGATAATGCAAATATTAAATTGATCCTAGATATAGGATTGGCCTACGGGTGTGTTCGGTAGTCCTTGAGGATATCCGGTTGAATTATGGGAATAAGTAAGGACCATGGCCCTTCCCGACTCTAGAGAGCGGGGTTGGATAGCATGGACTTGCATCGTGATCACGGGTTAGGGTGGAATCCGAATCGAAGACCTAACTATGTTCCGGTAGCGGTAACACATAAGATAGGACCCCGAAGGGCCTTACCTTCCTACAGGATGATGGGTATGAGTCCAGGGGCGGGATGTTGGAGTCCGAACCGGAAGCCTCATGAGGTCTCGGACAGCGGTAGCAAGTCCCGTAGAAATAATAGGACCCAAGGGGTGGGTTGTGCAAATGATAAATGAAAAGGGATATATAAGAAGGGCCGTGTGCCGAAAAATAAATAAATTTACTTATTATAAAGATAATAAGTGGGAAATATAAATTATTATTTATATTATGATATCACCCTATTTTGAGGGTCTTGGAAATTAAAACGTTGATTATACTTAGTATAGTTGCTATTGTACTTGTCAAATATTTTCAAGTACTGACCTCCCCTTCACGGGGGAGGCCACCTCACAGTTTCAGGTAGAACTTGAAGTTGCTACCATTGCCCGTTGCTTCGGGAGGCTCAAGGGAGGAAGACGTGGTTCGTGCTTCTTCCGTTCTGTTTTAAAAATAATTACGTTAATGCTCATGGATACTATTTTCTGAATAATTACTTTGGGGGCTTGTATGCCTAGTTATGCCAAGTGTGGCTTGAACAATTGTATTAATGCTTCCGCTATTTTAATTGCATGTTTTACATTATGTTTTTTTATGGATGTACTATGTGTGAATGATATTCATGACGCCTTGTATAGTATGGATGAGTTGAACTGCGGTTGACTATTCGTACTGTACGGCGGGTTGTTGACGTGTCTAGCTAGGTCCGGGCGTGACAATTTAATTGGTATCAGAGCCTTAGTTCGTAAACATCATAATGAAGCTTCAAAATTCTTTTTGAAAATGAAATTTAAAACCATGAGCATAAGAAGTTTTGTTCTTATAGAACTTTTGGTGCTTGAGTTGCAATGTCTGTAGTTGTTAAGATGGTACCCTTAGCAATTGGTATGGCGGTGATTTGAGCCAAAAGATGTCTCTAAGTGCCTATCCGTCAATTGACATTTGATACGAGTCTAATGACTCATTCTAAATTTCTTTCAGAAATGGAACGTACCGGGAAAGTTACTCGACGGAACCCGACTGGCCAGGCACCGGGAGGATCCCAACGTGGCAGCCGGGGAGGGTCGAGGGTGTCTCGGGGACAGGGCCGTGCAGGTCACTCACTGACGGTGAGTGACGGTCATGTGGAGACGATTGATGAGCAATATGAGTCCGAGGAGGATTCAACTTACCAACCGGGAACCGAGCCGGGTGAGACCCCATATGATGGGGAGTACGATGATGTTAGTGACGAGAGCGATGATAATGAAGCTCTCGAACGGATTGAGGAATTGCTCCGACAATACCACCAAGATCGCCAAAGGCACCGGGCAAGGCGTGCTTTGGAAGGGGCTTCAAGGAGAGGAAGCTGTGTGACTCCTAGGGAGATCATAGAATCCCGAGGAGGGGGAGGTGCTGAGGTCCCTATAATAAGGATCTCAAAGTACCTCAAGGAGGCAAGAGACTTGGGATGTAAACCGTTTGATGGAACGGGGGACATCTCCGTGGCGGCCGAGTGGATCAAAAGATTCAACGAGGCGGCCCTCGACATGCAACTACCACCCCACATGAAGTTGAGAGTAACCACGAGGCTATTAGAAGACATGGCGTCCACATGGTGGGATGGAACAAAAGGGAAGTACAGCGAGGCCGTCACTTGGGAGAATTTCCGACAGGAGTTCTTCAGCCAATACTACTCCGACTTCGAGGTGAACTTGAAGAGGAGGGAGTACACGAATTTGACCTAAGGAGGTGAATGTACGGTGAAGGAACTTGAGCACAAATTCAGAAAGCTTGCTGAGTTCATACCGGAGTACATTTGTGATGAAAACCGGATGGTGAACCATTTCTGGGATGCCTTGGACCTTGAAATACGCGAGAGGGCAACACAAGTGGTTGAACAAGGCTTGAAGGGGGAGAAAGAGTGGGAGGAAAGAAAACGAAGGAATGCCGAGGAGGCGAAGAAAAGAAAATGGGAGAACCATGGCCCTCAAGGTTCTAACAAGAAGGGGAACCACGGGGGAGGCGGATCTTTCAAAACCCCTGCGCCACCGGTAAGGGGAAATCAAGGCCCGAGCGGGCAAAACTCTGCGTCACAAGGCTCAGGCGTGAAGAAGTGTAGCAATTGCAAGAAGAACCACTTTGGCAAGTGCCGCGATCCCCCAAGGTGTTATCAATGCGGGGAGGTCGGGCATTTAAAGGTGAGTTGCCCACAACTTGGGCGAGCCATGGGGGCCGGACCAAGTAGTGCAACGACGGTGAGCAGGAACCGAACTGGAGCACCAAATGCTAGCGGTGGGCACGGTGGGGCGAGTGCCAGCAACGCGCCATCCGTAAATCAAGGAAGGACCCAAGCTCGGGTCTATGCTATGACGGAGGCGGATGCTCGTGCCAACCCGGACTCCGTTGCGGGTAATTCCTTAAACTCACGTATTAACTTATTATAAACAATAGGAATGTGGAACTTGTAAATTTATAACCCCGACGAGTTTGGTCGGGTTGGAGGGGGAAAAGGGGAGGAGAATCCTCGCCCTGGGCGGATGCCGCCCGGCATTGACGAAAACCGCCCGGCTTTCGTCTTGATTTATTGGGAATAATACCACGGCAACGAATGCCGGTCGGCTTCCACTGAGAACCGTCCGGCTTTCGTCAACATTAAATCAAAAAAAATCTCGCAACCAAAAACCGGCCGGCTTTTGTAAAGACCGACCGGCTTTCGTAAATGTCTCACCTGGAGAATTTGTCGCAGCTGAAAGCCGCCCGGCTTTCATGGAAACCGCCCGGCTTTCGTTGGGCCTGGGGATTCCTGCGCTGCTGAAACCCGGCCGGGTTTCGTAGAAACCGGCCGACCTTCGAAACCATTCCATGAATAGAACTACGGCGATGAAAACCGGCCGGCTTTCGTGAAAGCCGCCCGGCTTTCGTGAAAGCCGCCCGGCTTTCGTGATTTACATACAGGGATTTTTCTCGCAAACGAAACCCGGCCGGCTTTCGCGAAAAGCGGCCGGCTTTCACCTGGATTGGTCCTAGAACGGTCCTAAAGGTTAGAAACCGGGAAATTTCGGAAAGGTGTCGAACGGACTCCACCCGAACCACAACCAACATACCCTACGACTTAAGAAACGAGTCTATTAATTAGATAGTGTGTCTTACATTACTTATGAATGTAGGAACACTAAAGATAAACGGGAGAGACGCAAGGATCCTTATTGATACCGGGGCGCAACGATCATTTGTGAGTGAGGCGTTCGCCAGCGGATTCAACGGACCACTTGTACCGATGACTCAAACCCTATTGGTATCCACGCCTCTAGGGGATGATATCGAAAGAGATAGCCACTATCCATCGTGTGAGGTGGAGGTGGAGGGACAGAACTTGACGTGTGACTTTGTACCGCTGAGCATGATCGAGTTCGACGCGATCCTCGGGATGGATTGGCTAAAGAAGCATCATGCTAGGGTTGATTGTTATACGAAGGTTCTTGAGCTCGAAAGCGGTGAAGGTTTGACCTTACGTTTCGAGGGAGATAGAGGCAAATCAAACAGTTGTATCATATCCGCCGTGAGGGCGAGGAATATGATGAGAAAGGGATGCCACGCATATCTAGCTTACGTGGTGGACAAAACCAAAGAAGAGGTAGACATCAATGACGTGAGGGTAGTGTGAAAGTATCCGGATGTCTTCCCAAAAGACTTACCGGGGCTTCCACCCGATAGGGAGATTGAGTTCGTGATCGAGGTTGAACCCGACACCAAACCAATCTCTATACCGCCATACAGAATGGCACCCGCTGAACTTAACGAATTGAAAACCCAATTGCAAGAGCTATTGGATAACGGTTTCATAAGGCCGAGTCACTCTCCATGGGGAGCACCGGTCCTTTTCGTGAAAAAGAAAGATGGAACGCTTCGAATGTGCATTGACTATCGTCAACTGAACAAGGTCACAATCAAGAATAGGTATCCTTTGCCTAGGATTGATGACTTGTTCGATCAGCTCCGAGGAGCGATGGTGTTTTCGAAAATTGACTTGAGGTCGGGGTACCACCAACTGAAGATAAAGGAGGATGACATACCGAAGAGTGCATTCCGCACAAGGTATGGTCATTTCGAGTTCCTAGTTATGTCGTTCGGGCTAACCAACGCCCCAGCGGCATTTATGGACTTGATGAACCGGGTATTTCATAAATACTTGAACCGGTTTGTGATCGTGTTCATAGATGATATCTTGATTTACTCGAAGAGTGAAGAAGAGCATGAGGAGCACTTGATACTTGTTCTTGAGACACTACGGGAGAAGCAACTCTATGCCAAGTTTTCCAAATGTGAATTTTGGCTAAGGGAGATTGGCTTTCTCGGGCATGTGGTTTCAGGATCAGGGATTGCCGTAGATAACAAGAAGATTGAGGCCATTACTGAATGGGAGAGGCCAAAGAACGTCAAGGAAATTCGTAGCTTCCTTGGATTGGCGGGGTACTACCGAAAATTTGTGGAGAAGTTCTCAGTTTTGACATCGCCATTGACAAAGCTCACTCGAAAGGGGGCCAAGTTTGTATGGGATGACCGATGTGAGAAGGGATTCCTTGAACTGAAGAAGAGATTGACCGAGGCACCGGTACTCGCACTACCCAAACAGGGTGTGGGGTACGATGTCTACAGCGACGCAAGCATCCAAGGGCTTAGATGTGTCTTGATGCAGAATGGGAGGGTGATTGCCTATGCTTCACGACAGTTGAAGAAGCATGAGGTAAATTATCCCACTCATGACTTAGAGCTGGGGCGGTGGTGTTCGTATTGAAGATTTGGAGACATTATCTCTACGAGGAAACATGTCATATATACACCGACCACAAAAGCCTGAAGTACGTGTTTACTCAGAAAGAGTTAAACATGAGACAGAGACGGTGGATGGAGTTGATAAAAGACTACCATCTAGTTATCGAGTACCACCCCGGTAAAGCCAATGTGGTAGCGGATGCCTTGAGCCGAAAGAATTCATCTGGGGCATTATTGACCAGCTTGAGGGCATTGAGAGCCCAATTGGAGGTATCTAGCGATGGTGCCTTGTTAGCTAGATTCGAGGTGAGACCTACATTACTTGATGAAATCAAGAAGGGTCAAGAAACCGATGAAGAACTTATGAAGATCCGTGAACGTATGCTAGTGGAACCGGTTGAGGACTTCAGGGAGAGAGACGATGGTCTCTTATTATTTCCTGACCGAGTATGTGTACCGTTGGATGATGAGCTCCGAAAGTCCATCTTAGAGGAGGCTCATTCATCGGCGTATGCCATGCACCCGGGAGGCACGAAGATGTACCGTGATTTGAAGGAAAGTTACTGGTGGTCGGGTATGAAGAGGGAAATAGCCGAGTACATCAGTAGGTGTCTTACTTGTCAGCAAGTTAAGGCAGAACATCAGCATCCGGCTGGGTTACTACAGCCACTTTCCATTCCTGAATGGAAGTGGGAGCACGTGACTATGGATTTCGTGGTGGGGTTGCCACGAACGGTTAAGAACTATGATGTCGTATGGGTTGTGGTCGATAGGCTCACGAAGAGTGCACACTTTATACCTATCAACACTACCTATGCACTGGAGAGGTTAGCCAAGTTGTATGTGGACGAGATCGTGAGGCTACATGGGGTTCCTATAACCATTGTATCCTATAGAGATCCGCGATTCACATCACGATTTTGGCTGAAGTTCCAAGAATCTATGGGGACCAAACTGAAATTCAGTACAGCTTTTCATCCACAAACGGATGGGCAATCCGAGCGGGTTATACAGATATTAGAGGATATGCTGAGGGCTGGTGCATTGGAGTTCCAAGGGAGTTGGGACAACCATTTGGCACTTGTGGAGTTTGCCTATAACAACAGTTATCAGGCGAGTATAGGCATGCCTCCATACGAGGCATTGTATGGGAGGAGATGTCGTACACCTTTGTGTTGGGATGAGGTTGGCATGGCCAAACTCGAGAGCACGGAACTGGTGGAAATCACCAAGTCAAAGGTGAAGATGATTCGTGACAGACTTAAGGCAGCACAGGATAGACAGAAAAGTTATGCCGATAAGCGCCGAAGAGCCTTGGGGTTTATGGTGGGAGATGAAGTATTTTTGAAAATTTCACCTTGGAAGGGAATCATCCGATTTCAGAGCCGAGGGAAACTTAACCCACGATACATAGGGCCATTCGTGGTTCTTGAGAGGATTGGGTCCGTGGCATACCGATTACAGTTGACTCCAGAATTGGAGAAGATACATAACGTATTCCACGTGTCCATGCTTAAGAAGTATATGCCGGATCCATCTCATGTATTAGAAAAACCACCCGTGGAAATACGGGAAGACTTGAATTATGCCGTGCAACCGGTGAAGATACTTGACAGGCAAGTCAAGAAATTGAGAAGCAAGAAAGTTCCAATGGTTAAAATCCTTTGGAAAAGTGACCGAGTTGAGGAGGAAACTTGGGAAACGGAAGCTTTGATGAAGGAGCAATACGCGTTTTTGTTTGAATGAGCATTGTGAATTTCGGGGACGAAATTCCCGTTAAGGGGGGGTGAACTTGTAACACCGACCCCGAGCATATTTACTTTTAGTAAATTATGTAATGAACCTTGAAGGATGATTTAAGAATTTGCGTGATTGTAAATTTTTATTATTTCTTTTACGTGAATAGTAAATTGCATGTGGGGCCCACAGCGGGAACGGGGACCGCCCGATAATTCCCGAACCACATATTATATTCATCTTGGTCTAGATGACATCTATATGGTTGTGGATATTTTATTTGGGCCATAAGAAAGGCATGGAGTTGACCGGTTGGTCAAACGGAGCCCAATTACCGGTATTGGTAATTTAGCGGATAACAGCCCGAAATGAGTTTCGGAGACTCCAAAATTAATGTTGGGGAACGTACATCGTTTCTAAAGGCCCATAATTATTAGGAACACGTGATATATTTTATTTGGCTCGATAAAATAAAATATAATTAAAACAGTCCGAGAAATACAACTTTCGGGACCGATTGTACACACCGGGACATAAGGGGATGACCTCCCACATAAGTGGGGGTCACCCCACGTTTTTATGTACTCTAAGTTGACAAAGGAGAGCTGGGAGGACACCAGAACATGGGAGGGGCGAGCATTAGGTGGAAGGTCTCATTGAGACAACAAACCCATACCCATGTGTCTCCCTACACAATTATATTGTGTGGAGTGAAGAGAAACCCCCACCCCATTTGCAATCATACGGACCACTCATAGAGGGAGAGCTTTAAGGGATAACTCCCAAGAAGCTCAAGCTTGAAGGAAGCAAGAGGAGAGAAAATCCAAGAAGAAAAACACAGTGTTTAAGGTAAGAACTCAATGAATATTCTTTAACTAGTATTATAGGTGTGTGATTTTTAAGAAATCATATGGTGGAGTAAATCATGAGTTCTGCACGTTTAAAAGTGTAGAAAAATGATGTAAAGTGTTGGTAATTAACTTAGAAGAATCGTGGAATCGATAGGAGTTGAAATCGCCGGAAACCGCCACTTTAAAGGAGCTGCCCGTAGTTGCAGACCACGAAAGGCGCCCGGCTTTCACGAAAGCCGCCCGGCTTTCACTTAATTCCCAGAATTTTCGCTTTCGAACGGTCTAGAACGAGGACGGATCGAAGGGCGTAACAAAGGCAACTATTTCAGCACTTCATAAGGTGAGGATGGCTGACTATATTGCTTATAATTAGTGAGTTAATTTCATGAGATTACCGAAGGTAATTAAATGTGTTTTTATGGATTATTAATGATTAATAATGTCTAAAAATGAAAAGACTAAATGTCTAAAGAAAGAGGAGCATGATATACAAATTTGAGAGTAAATTGTGTATGTTCATGTGTTATGAGTATGTTGACTTCAAAGTAGAATTTATTATGAAACATATGTTGAAATATACTTTTCTTCATATTAGAATATATGAGTGATTAAAAGTGATATTTTGAATATTGAGATAAATGATATTTTTCAAAGGAAAATCAGTTGGAATTGTCTATATGACTATGAGTTAAGAAGTTGGTTTGTTGATAATAATTTGACTAGTATTAAGATACTAGTTGGACATTAAAATGAAATGTTGTTAAGATTGATCCTAAGGTTGGATTGTGAAATGTTATGCCTTAAGTAGTCTTAAGAGATGCTTTAAGGTAGGAAAGTATGAACTTTAAGTTATACTAGGGGTAGGCCTTAAGGGATACCCAAGATAATGCAAATATTAAATTGATCCTAGATATAGGATTGGCCTACGGGTGTGTTCGGTAGTCCTTGAGGATATCCGGTTGAATTATGGGAATAAGTAAGGACCATGGCCCTTCCCGACTCTAGAGAGCGGGGTTGGATAGCATGGACTTGCATCGTGATCACGGGTTAGGGTGGAATCCGAATCGAAGACCTAACTATGTTCCGGTAGCGGTAACACATAAGATAGGACCCCGAAGGGCCTTACCTTCCTACAGGATGATGGGTATGAGTCCAGGGGCGGGATGTTGGAGTCCGAACCGGAAGCCTCATGAGGTCTCGGACAGCGGTAGCAAGTCCCGTAGAAATAATAGGACCCAAGGGGTGGGTTGTGCAAATGATAAATGAAAAGGGATATATAAGAAGGGCCGTGTGCCGACAAATAAATAAATTTACTTATTATAAAGATAATAAGTGGGAAATATAAATTATTATTTATATTATGATATCACCCTATTTTGAGGGTCTTGGAAATTAAAACGTTGATTATACTTAGTATAGTTGCTATTGTACTTGTCAAATATTTTCAAGTACTGACCTCCCCTTCACGGGGGAGGCCACCTCACAGTTTCAGGTAGAACTTGAAGTTGCTACCATTGCCCGTTGCTTCGGGAGGCTCAAGGGAGGAAGACGTGGTTCGTGCTTCTTCCGTTCTGTTTTAAAAATAATTACGTTAATGCTCATGGATACTATTTTCTGAATAATTACTTTGGGGGCTTGTATGCCTAGTTATGCCAAGTGTGGCTTGAACAATTGTATTAATGCTTCCGCTATTTTAATTGCATGTTTTACATTATGTTTGTTTATGGATGTACTATGTGTGAATGATATTCATGACGCCTTGTATAGTATGGATGAGTTGAACTGTGGTTGACTATTCGTACTGTACGGCGGGTTGTTGACGTGTCCGGATAGGTCCGGGGCGTGACAGAAGATATCCAGCTGTACTTGAAGGGTATAGCGACGCTAGTTGGATATCTGACATTAAGGACTCAAAATCCACAAGTGGATATGTTTTCACTTTGGGAGGTGCAGCCGTGTCGTGGAAATCCTCGAAACAAACGTTAATAGCTAGATCCACGATGGAATCTGAGCTAATAGCCTTGGATAAGTGCACTGAAGAGGCTGAATGGCTACGCCATTTTCTCGAGGATATTCCAAGTTGGGAGAAGCATGTCCCTCCAATATGCATACATTGTGATTGTCAAGCGGCAATTGGAAGGGCACAGAGCAATCTCTACAATGGTAAGTCTAGACACGTTCGTCGTAGACATAACACCATTAAACAACTCCTCACAACGGGTGTTATCACTGTTGACTACGTGAAGTTAAAGGATAACGTAGCGGATCCGCTAACCAAGGCATTTGATAGAGAATTGTTGGAGAAGATATCACGAGGAATGGGACTAAAGCCCGTAAATTGAAAAGTTCTATAGTGGATACCCAACCTAGTTGGTCCTAGGATCAAAAGGGACAACTAAATTATAGAGCGAAGGGTCGTCACTGTGGGGGTCCCGGAATCCTACCCACTCCTCGTTGAAACAGTGACTCCCGCACGAGGTTAGCAAAAACGTTTGCTTTAATGATTCTAAAATGTTGATCTACTCGATAACATTGGAAGAGTATGCGGGATACTAATGAAAGAATCACCTATGTGAGAGAGAAGAAGGCCGCTTCAAAGGAGAACTGTAATGGCTCGGTTCTTTAGAAACTCTTGCAGAACCAGGACGGTGACCCATGGCCAAAACGGGCACACCCATGAGAACGGAACAAAGTTGGAAGGTTCTTGTGTAAAGATAAGTCAATGTTTACACGACGGCAGTATAGTTCAAGGACATCGAGTCTACTAGACAGCCAGTAAATAAACGTGTCTTTACAGCGGAAGGTTCAAAGGATAAAACCTACCTCTCCGTGTGCAGGGATCATCCGGTGAACACAACGTGTCCTCCTATCTTCGTGTCTTTTTAAGTCTCGAAAATCAATTTTCATTCATGCGGGGGATTGTTGGAAAAAGTGTGTTAAAAGTGCATTAAATGGTCATTTTGGGGCAATTATTTGAGCGGGGTCCACTTCCGATTTGGGTCGGGTCAAAGTGGTTTCGGATTGTCCTTGCTAAGGGCTACAATTCGATATATGGTACACTCAAAACGGATAACGGGTGAATGAGAAATTGTTTTTCGAAGTTTACCCGTTGGAATGGGGAAACTAGGAAAATGTGGGTTTTAGTGTGGATTCTTTCCCACACCGAAAATCACAAGGGAATTTGAACCCTTTATAAAGGGAGACCCCCCCTAAAGAGTTACGATTCCTAAAGGGAAAGGCTCTCTCACGCGCGCAGGGGGGTGCGAATCAAATCCCGAAACTGAAGAACAAAAACCGCGAATTGCGTGTGCGGGCGACCCGCACACACGAATGTCGTCCGAAAATCTATCTTCTAAAGATAACGTTAATTTTTGTTCTTCCGGTACGTTCCTACTTTAATTTTTGCTCCATGCACATAAATGCCCAACGTCTATATGCTGCCATTGATGTCCCAACGTTCATATGAACGTTTTGGGTTGTTTAAGGACTGGAATCAATGCCCAACGTTTAGGACATTGATGTCCAACGATCATCACCCTTAAACAGCCATTAACACACCTTAATCCACCCCTATAAAAGGCTAGTAGGTGCTTTGCAAAGACACAACCTTTCATACACTTCGTTCACGTATTTTCATAGCTAAAACAGCACCTCTAGCACTCCATACAAACTCCTTCGGTGTTCTGCTTTTGTTCACGTTCGTTGGAACTTTAGTTTGAGTGCTAAACTATTGTTCGAAGTCATCGTATCCTGGGAAACGATCGTTGCAACGCTCCTAGCACCCCGGGAGGCAACGAATACGTTTTAAGGAAATCGTGCGTAGCACGAGCTTTGGCTTATTCTGCTTCATCTCATTTCTTGTTTTTCTTTAAGTCATTTTATTTAATTAATCTTTATTAATTAATTTTCTTTGTTTTTTGAAACACACTCAACATTTACAATATGTCATACTTTAACACCACTTTTTAAGAAAAATGTTATTCGTTTATTTAGTGATAAAATGACAACTATGAAAAACAACAAGAAAAAATGGCATAAATATTACTCCCCAACTTTAGATGGACAAATACATGACCATTTTTAAATTAGACAAAAAAGTAACCACGTTTAAACACCTAAACCTAACGCAGCGTGCTTCTCCTATTTTCTTCGTATCGACCTTCTCTCCGTCACTCCTCCGATTTTCTTCAATCAAGCATCTCTCCATGAGGGACAACTCCTCCGCCTCGCCTACGTCGGCCACCAGGGACGCTGCCTCTGCTTCTCATCTACACCGAATGCCTCCGCCTCGCCTCCGCCGGCTTCTTCTCATTTGCGCCATTGTTGCAATTCCGCCATCGTCGCCGCCTATTTGGGGCTAGGGCGAGTGGCCTTCTTCTTCCTCGTTGTGAATCATCTTCGTCGCAGATCTAGTGGTTGTTGGGGCTGCTAGGGCTTGGACAAGTCGCAGAGGGCTAAGGGGCTGGGCCAAGGCAGGGTTGTGGTTGTTGGGGGAGGTTGCGAGTCACAGAGAGGCTAGGGCGAGTTGGAGAGGCTGGCGACGCTGAAGAGTAGGTGGTGGCAGGGCTGGGCGGCGTTGGGGTAAAGGGGTTGGGGAATGGGGATGGAGCTGGGAAGCTGTGGGGGCGGGGGAGCAGGGGAAGGGGACTGGAGTGCAGGGGAGGGGGCTGGGGTGCAGGGAAGGGGGCTGAGTGGCAGGGAAAGGGGACTGGGTGCAGGGGAGGGGGCTGTTGGGCTGGGGTGCAGGGGATGTGGGCTGGGGTGCAGGGGAGGGGCTGGGGAGTAGTTGAGGGGACTGGGGCTGGGGTGAATGGCGATAGCCGGTCTAACGCGATGGCGGCGGTGTTGAGGCAGCAAAGTGATGGTTTCCGGCGAAAGTTTTGATGTGGAAATGATGCTGGAAAATTTTTCGGCGACACAATGACACGTTTTCGAGTACGGTGACATCTGAAAGTAACGTGAAAACCGGTAGTGACATTTCAAAAGTGACATAGAAATCTGGCAGTGACATGTAACACTAACCTAAAAATCTGACAGTGACATAAAAAATGACAGTGACATCATGTTTTTCCAAATATGTGACCTTCTTAGTTACATTTTCGTCTTTTTATAAAAATGGTCACTTTTTGGGAAATTGGCTTTAGTTTAGTAATATTCAAGGAAAAATCCCAAACAACAATCCACTAAGATCAAGTTTAAACTTGGTTTGTAGTGATGATAATTTTATTGTGGTTGTTTCTCAAAGTTGTAAAACTAATGATGTGAATGAGTGGGTGGCAGACTCTGGGGCTACCAAACATATTTGTAAAAACAAAATTGCTTTTACCTCCTATACTATTATAGGAGATGGTGAAGAGCTCGTGTACCTAGCGGACTCTAAAAACCGATACATTTTGACCCATTTCGAAGGAAGAGAAAAGAAGTATATCTTTGGGCGCAGAAATCAGCGCCGGTCAGTATAGAACCGGCGCCGGTCGGAAGGTTGTTTTCGCACAAACGAGCCTGTTTTCGACCAGGGCCGGTCATCTGACTAACCGGCGCCGGTTGGGTCGATTCTCTGCTAAAACACAGCAACGTGCAAGCTGATTCTTGATGGAAAAACTTCATCTTCCTCAATGCTAATCAAATATTGCTTCCATATCTGATTGTTGGGTTCAAATAGACTAAAAGATGTCATTCTTTAGCCTATATAAATCCCTCAATTCATCAAACAAGATCACCATTCCATCTTTGGAGCTTAAATTTGAGTTTTTATATTTTACTTTTGTATTATCTTGAAGAGCTGGAGAAGAAGTCATTTCTCTCCTCTACAATTGGTTCTAGGTAACTTTTCTTGTATATTATTGTATTTCCTTATTCTTAGTTACACTTTTGTAATTAATACGAGAATTAGTGGCTAAATTCTTAGCTAAGGCTAGGGATGAACTTCTATGCCCACTAGGTGTTTGATAAAAGTTCTAAACCAATAAATTATGATTTATCTTTTATATATTGATTGTTTATGACTATGGTGTACAACATAGAAGTATGTTAAATTTAGTTTATACTTGCAATTAATGTTGAACTCTAAACTATGAACATTAAAGGATAAACATATATAGTACCGAGAATAGAAATATATCCGGTCTTATTTGATACGGGTGTGATGTCTTGATATTCAACGGGGTTTTCGGTAGATGAATGTAAGCCGTAACGGGACTTACACGTAACGAAAATCACGCTCTCGCTGCCTTAACTGGAGTTGAGAATATATTAGCGACATCGTATTCATAATTATTGGCAAACAACTAATATTCAACCCTATTAAAGCATTTAAGTTATTCCTGAAGCCTTAGTTGTTGTTGTTATTCATCTTAAACTCGAAATTAGTTAACAATTATCTTCTTGAACAAAAAGTGAAAAACCAAAAATATAAAACACAAATCAAAATCCCTGCACTTTATTCATTTCTTCATTTAAAGCTATCTACTCTCGGAATTGAATTAAACAATGTTTCCTTATGGATTCGACCCGGTATTTTACTAGAATTTATTACCATATCGGCACTTGTACACTTGCAAGTTTAGCCCGATCAGAGGTGCTTAGATATATTTTTATTACCTATCTTATTGAGTGAAAATGAGCTTTATAACTCTTGGCTACTTTTGCATAAACTGAAACAGTGAAGCACATACATAATTTTCTTAAATGAAAGAAATAGTGTGCTAATGTGAAATATTTTATGCTATATTATTGTTGTTATTAATGTGATCATTTTTGGAGAATGGTGTACACACCAAATGATGCATGTATGATTACTTGTTTATACGTTGTTGAAACAAAAATGTTACATTTTTTTGAAAATGTGTTTCCTTTGAAACTTGAATACAAGACTGTTGCACCATATAGTGAGTAATCCATTACAAAGAAATGAAACATTTAATGATGAACCCTCTAGTTATAGTGATCCATTAAAAGAAAATTATTCTTTTAATGATGAACCTTCTCTTTTGAGAAGAAGTAAGAGGCCAAAGATAGAGAAATCCTTTGGAAATTATTTTTATACATATCTTATTAATGATTATTTTTTGACTTATTCACAAGCTACTTCTTCAAAATGAAAAAAAAACATTTTGGCTTGAGGCGGTCATACAAACTGAAATTGAATCTTTTTTTTTAAACAATCACTAGGTGGATATTAAAATTGTGTTTTTAAATGGTGAGCTAGAGGAAGAAATTTATATGGTGCAACCGGAAGGTCATGTAGTTACTGTTTAGGAACACAAATGTGAAAAGTTTGATGAAGTGTTATTTGCTTATGAGAAGTAGATATAAGTGTGTATACGCTAAATATGAAAATGGTGTGTGCACTATTATTTGCTTGTATGTGGATGATACGTTAATTCTGAGTAGCACCCTTTATCTAATAATTGAAACAAAATCATTTCTTGCTTTAAAATTTGTCATGAAAGATTTGGGGGAAGCAAAAATGATTTTTGAGTATGAAAGTCACAAGGAAGGATGATAGTATTATAATATCTCAAGAGCATTATGCTGAAAAACATCTAAAAGAGGTTTGGACATTTCAATGTCACCCGTGTGAGTAACCCCTTGTGACTCTCATACACACTTGAAAAAACATAGAGGTGATCTCGAGACTCAATATGAGTATTCCCAAATTTAATTGATGTTTATTACACTTAATGAATTATGCGATGCCCAACATAGCTTATTCTGTCAGAAGATTGAGCCAATATACTAATAACCCAAGTGGGGATCATTGGACTGCGTTGAGACGGTTATTGAGATATTTGAGAGGTACCATTAATTATGGTATTTTTATTGAGATTATCCGTTGTAATCTATTGATACAATGATGATATGTTTTATTGAGAAATATCCATTGTCCTAGAGCGGTACAATGATGTTATATGAAAATAAAGCAAAAATAAGAGTGACTTTGTGAGATTTATTAAAAGAAAATGTGGGAAGCTGGGTTGAAAACCCGAAAGGGCACCAAGGCGAAATGAGAGAATGAGAGAAGTAGTTCTTTTTATTCTGCATCATCCTAAGGGTGATGACTAAAGAAGGTTCATTGCATAAGAAATTGGAATGGAAGACCCCTTGATGTGGCCTCTTTTTTTTTACAGGGGATACTTTGTGATTATCTTTTATTCAATGTCCATTTCGAACCAATTTCGAACCCCTCCATTTTTGGACATTCAAGGTCCAAATTCAAACCAAAATCCCCAACAAACATCAAATACCTCTTCTCCTCCTCATCCTCTACAAAACCATACCACTCACCCCCACCAAATCCCACCCACCATAAAACTTCGAAAATCCCTCACCAAAAAAGAAAAAAATATATACATCAAGCTCCATGGCACCGAAAAAAGGAAGAGTTGCTTCTTCAAGAGCTCCAAGGGCTATCCCACCCGTCGAGGGCTTCGAATCGGTGGAATTTGAGACCGACGCACAACGCACCCGCTTCCTTGAGCAGTCCGAACGAGAGGTAAAACCCTCCCGCTTTATATGCCAATTGACATTAACTATGTTCTGGATTCATGATATTATGAGAGATATATTCCAAAGGTGTGTCATGCTTAAAATGTTTGATATGCATTATTGGCCATATTCTCGTTTAGTGTATGAGTTTTACAGTTTCGTTGAGCATGTGAAAGATGAAAATGATCACACCAATAACACGATCAACTTTCATCTGCTCAACGAGAACCGCTCACTCACTAAAAGAGAATTCGCTGAACACTTCGGCCTACCCTTGCTTGATGACACGGTAGCGTATAGTTCACTGGTGGCCTATGAACTATGGAGAAGAATGACCGGAATTGTCAATGTTCGTACTTCCCACCTCAATGTCAACCACGTCCAACACCCGGTCTTCCAAATTTTCTTAAAATTTTTGGCCAATTGCTTTTTCGGAAGACCAAACAACCATCAAACTAGAGTGTGGGATGTATGCCTCTTAGCACAAGTTGTTCTTCCGGGCGCCGGCCCATACGATGTGACCACAGTTCTTTGGGATCACATTATCAATGTTAAAAATGGTGGAGGAAAAATTCCGGTGGGGTCTAATTACCCACATTGCCACAGTATATGGTTTTGTATGCAATGGTGCACAAAACCACAGGACCCTTCTTGGCCTTCAGTTTTTAAAGAATGCTGGCGATTTGACCCTCTCACACATAGAACATGATGGCCTGGAAATCTATAATTGGCACATCAAACCCGGCCAAGAACTATACTATCCCTTCCCTTCCGAAAACCTCTCGCTTAACATCATCGATCACCAAATCGGTGATGGACACCACTATTGTCTGCCCGGGGCGGGGGAATCCCACCATATTTTGCACCCCCAGAAAATGAAGCGGGGGACAATGAAGACAACATCGCCGCCAATGAACAGCCTGCACTTGAAGCACCACCCGTCATTCCTGAACAACCTCAACCACAACCCATGCTCATCAATACTCCCCATTTGAGCAAGAAATGCTAAACAGCATGAATGCTCTTAACCTCAATTACACCCAACTTCGGGAGGAAGTCGGGTTGTACATAAATGAGCAGAGGCATAGTTTCGAGCGGATTGAAGAACAAAGACGAGAAGATTGGCGTCGCTATGAAGAGCACCAAAGGAGGACTTTTGGACCTATCTACTCCTATATCGCACATCAAGGTGACTTAACCTCTATGACCACTCCTCCTCCGACACCCTCATGGTATAACCCTACTGAATGGGGTTATTTTGGTGGTTCAACCTCTAGTGGTGGAGGCGGGGAAGACGGATACAACGGTGACCATATGGACGAGGACACCCACTATAGGGGCTATGGAGGATTTTTCGATGGCGGAGATGCGGGCGGGCACTAGGGACTGTGCCACAGACTAGCGGTGGGGGAGATCTTCCCGGTATGTTCACATTCACACTCTTGATTCTTGTTATTTTCTTTAAAAAAATAGCTTGTTAAGTTGAAAACCCACAAAGGGCAGCTTAAGCAAAAATAAAGCAAAAATAAGAGTGAGTTTGTGAGATTTATTAAAAGAAAATGTGGGAAGCTGGGTTGAAAACCCGAAAGGGCACCGAGGCGAAATGAGAGAATGAGAGAAGTAGTTCTTTTTATTCTGCAGCATCCTAAGGGTGATGACTGAAGAAGGTTCATTGCATAAGAAATTGGAATGGAAGACCCCTTGATGTGGCCTCTTTTTTTTTACAGGGGATACTTTGTGATTATCTTTTATTCAAAAACTTTGTGATGATTGTGTTGATGAACTTTTCATTTTAGGATTTCTTGGATTACATTTACTCGAGACGAGTAAAGATTCAAGTGTTGGGATATTTGATATGCACTACTTTATAGTGCATAAATGTATGTTTTTGTATTGACATTGTGTAGATTTTTCATCATCTTTAGTTAGTTTGTAAACACTTGTTTTATGTTGTTTGTAATTGTTTTTAGCTTTCATGGTAGTTGTAGAATAGTGATAGTGTGTTTAGCAAGGAAAAGGAGAGAAAAGCTGAAGATAAAAATGTCCAGGAGCACAAAACCCGGTCGGGTCAGGCACTATACCCGGTCGGGTCTGAGTTGAGAACCAGATCCCTGAGAAAATAGCTAGACCCGGTCGGGTCCCCTACTTGACCCGGTCGGGTCAGATGTGACCCGGAACACAAGAACGTGCCAAGGATCACCCGAATAAAGAATATCTGATTTTTGGGTCAAACCTGGCCGGGTCCCCTACTTGACCCGGTCGGGTCTGACTTGACTCAGGACATTTTAACGTGCTGAAACACAAAAACGTGGAAGATGATCTGATTTTGACCGGTACCCGGTCGGGTAAGCATTATACCCGGTCGGGTACCCGGCCAAAGTTGTTGAAAAACACCTATAAATAGCACATTTTTTCTTCACAAAAGAATCATCCCTTCTTCTATACTCCTAAGCTCAGTTTAGAATATCATTTCTTATATTTTTATAGCATGTTTAGTCTCCAAATGAGGAGCTAAACTTCCATTTCTTGGTTTTGCTCATGAAGCTTGTTGATTATTAAAGTTGTGAGTTATTTTCTTAACTTCTTCTCTTGATTATTAATTCTCCCCTTAATCTCATTCTATATTAATGTTGGAGGGTTGCTAAGTGACGATTAGTTAACGTTCCGACATTAATTATTACTAGAAACGATCAACGAACCGATGGTTAATCGTTGGTGGTTTCGCAAGTAAGTAACTTCGGTTTATTAATGCACGGTCGTGGTTAATAGACTAAAGAGGGATCAATTTTGTTGGTTAAACCGAAACCGTTGTGTTAAGGTTATCAATCTCAATTGATTTCATCGAGGAGTTAAAAGAATTGAATGCTACTATTATATCGGTATACGGCGTTGTTCTATATTTGATTAATAGTAAGGGTTATTAATGAACGGTCGTTGTTAATAACTACCCTCGATGAATTGGAGATACTCCTCGATTGAGTATTCGAGAGGGGATAAGTTATAGATATAACAAGGATCAACTAAAATATATCAACAAGTGGAAAGTAGCAAAGCCAAGTCGCTTTTATTCTTGAATTAAATCTCATATGAGTCGTTCATCTTAGTTTTTAATTTAATCAAATCATTCATCACTAGAACCCCCCTTTATTTATTAAAGTTTCATAAAAAGAGAATTGTTCCTTTCCCTGTGGATACGAACTTTACTTTACCTATACTACGTATAAGTGTTGTATTGATAAATTATTTGGAGTGCACCTCACGACAAGTGCATGTCATGCTGTGATTGAGTTGAGCAAAAAAACCTGCTATTTATAGTACAAAAAACCCCACAGGCGATCCAAAGGGCGGCCACCTGCCGTATTTTCGCCGGCAACGGATTGTGCCGCACGTCACTTCGCCACAGGCGGTCATGGCAGGCGTCCACCTGCCGTTTCTGTCCGGCTGCCTTCCGTCATTTCACATCGGCCATTTTTTTGTATTTTGTTGACTCTTTTTTTGCTCACGTTGACGGTGTTACCCATGGTAAAGGCATACTTCATTCTCACAGACTATGATTAACGAATGAAACAGAGCCCCTTTTCGGAGATGGAATTGTCCTATAACAATGAGTTTTGAAGAGTTTTATTAATAGTAACATTTTTTTAAAATAAAATGAATGTCCAATTAAAACAAATTCATCCCTTTACATTCGCAAACAAAAACCCATAACATTTTCAAGTTTTCAAAAAATAACAATAATAAAAAAAATCTTATAACAAGGGTGATTCTCTAAGCTTTTATATGATTGACAACAAATTGAGAGATTAATGTTTCATATCAAAAATAGTAAAAAGATTGTTCTAAAATAAGGTTTTAATTTTTTGAGCGTAAAATGCAACGTCCTCATACTTGAGTTGGACCTCGGTCTCGAGGTCTTGGCACAAAGTTTTGAAATGAAGGCACATTTTTTTTGTTCTTTCCTCACACTTAAGTTTTGAAAAGATTGTGTGAAGAGGAACGATGAAACAGGTATAAATTGGTTTTAAAAATATCCTTACATCATCCATAGTTAGTTTGTAAGAGCATTCGAGTCAAAGAGAGCAGCGCAATGTCCAACCTGAATAAACAAACAAACACAATAAAATGTTGATGAAGAAACAACAACTAAGAATTAGTTGTGTCATCCCGTAGGCCATAGTGAGGCCTAACCCAATCTTTTATCTGATCAATATCAGTCTGTTGAGTCTCTATTTGCTGCCGCATTTGTCTGATGGTGACCTCTTGTACCAATCGATAGTCTCGGAACTCTGACAGGGTCGTAGTCTATGTTTCTTGCATCTCCCTGATGGCGCCCCCCTGTGCCAATCGATAGTCTCGGAACTCTGTCACATGTGCTTCCCGAAACTCTGAGAATGAGGTCTGGAGACTCCTCATCCTGTCCATCATCGCTCTCCAATTGGAAGCACTATGCATGTTTGATGATGGAGTACCGGATCCCCTGTGTGGTGGTGCTCGGGAAGAACTGCTCCGCTCGGCCGTCTGCTCAATGCCTGGGAGCTCCTGAGTATTCCGCTTCTTCTTGATCCTCATGCTGGCAAAGGATGAGGACCGAAGAACACGGATGCTATCCTGCAGTGGTAGTAATCTTGGAATGTCCAGGTCAGGGTAGAGTGACCGAGCAAGAATAGTGACCAAGGGCCCTACCTGGATAGTGCGGCGGACACTCTTCCTTTGGCTCCGGAAGAAACGAGCCATAAGGACTACCATGTTCACCGGGTGTGGTGAATCAAACCCCAAAAGAAGAAAATGTCATTTTTGGACAACATGTTCGAGTTGTTAGGTCGTCCAAAAAAACCACAAGATAGTACAAAATGAGAGTATATACCAGTGTGTCTACCTCCGATCAACTAGCCCGCCAGGGGGTACATGCAAAGAAAGACTCCGGTGTCTGTAGAATGTGTGTGCCAAAACTCATCGAGGTCGAATCCCTCAGGTAAATGGGTCGGGAGAGCACGGAACTCGTCAGTCTGTGTGTAAGCCGGAGCATAGAGCCCCATCCTCCACCCGATCTCAACCACGGTGATGGGGTGCTCAATGCCCAGAATAGTAACCCTCGTCCGAGTCGTTGGTCCAATGGCACCTGCTGTCTGAATGGCTTGACCATAATGAGTGAAGTGCAGTGAGCACAAGAACTCAATCGTCAATGAGAAACTGGCCCTCTACTCTATGGATAGAATGCTCCGCCACAAAGAATCTCCCAACAGAGAATTGATATCGCTCCAGTACCCCACATCTCGAGCATCCCCTGGTCTAGGATTATGGGAGGTAGGAGACTGCGGAAATGCCCCCATGTCTGAAAGCGTCTACGGTCAGCATCAGTGGCAAATGGGATATCTGGCATGGGCTGTGGGTCTTGCCTGCTCAGCGGTGGGTCCTGTAAGATGGATCGTCACTTCTTCCTCCAGACATCTGCAAAAAAACAAAGTAAAATCTTTTTGGGGTTAGTTTTTTTTTGTTTTTTTCTTGAATGAGCTGCCTCCCAATGAGTGCTTCTTTAATGTCACTAGCTTGACGAATTTCCTCCTTTGATTCAAAGTTTCTGGAGATAGAGAATCTCCTAGCTTTTTTCAATCGGGCCACCGTGGTAAAGTTTGAGCTGGTGGCCGTTGACTTTAAAGGGACCCGTTTGCATCTTCGATCTCGATGGTTCCGTAGGGGTAAACTTTTATGAATGTGAATGGTCCGGACCATCTTGACTTGAGTTTTCCCGGAAAAAGATTTAACCGGGAGTTGAACAATAGCACTTTATCCCCAGCATTGAAATCACGGGTCTTGATGTGTTGATCATGGTAGAGTTTGGCCCGTTCCTTGTAAAGTCTGGAGTTATGAAAAGCCTGTGCTCTCCGCTCTTCCAGTTCATTCAGCTGGTAAAATCGTTCCTTCCCTGCAGTATCAATTTTAAAACAAACATTCTTCATCGCCCAAAGTGCTTTATGTTCGAGTTCAACGGGTAAGTGGCAAGACTTCCCGTATACAAGGCGAAAAGGTGTGGTTCCGGTTGGGGTTTTGTAAGAAGTCCAAAATGCCCAAAGTGCGTCGTCAAGTTTAGTCGACCAGTCTTTCCTGGTCTGGGCAACATTTTTCTCTAAAATGGACTTCAAATCCCTGTTAGCGTTCTCAACCTACCCCTGAGTCTGGGGTGGTACACTACTCCGCTTCGATGTTGGACTCCATATTTGGCCAAAATTCTGGCCATTGGATCATTATGGAAATGAGTCTCTCTATCACTAGTCAAAACCCTAGGCACACCAAATCTAGTAAACAGGGTTTTTTCAGAAAATTCACGACTACTCGAGAGTCGTTGGTAACGCATGTCTGGGCTTCAACCCATTTAGAAACATAATCAATGGCCGCAAGAATGTATTTGTTCCCTCTTGAGCTGGGGAAAGTTCCAACAAAGTCGATGCCCTAAACATCAAATACCTCACAAGGTAAGATAAAGTGTTGGGGCATCTCATTGCACCTAGAAATAGAGCAAAGGATAGTGAAGCTACCTAGATCCTTTAGCTTTTCGGGTATTGACCTTAGAACCACCACTGAGCATTCTGCATTTAAGTCCACGAGTGAGAGCTCCTGCAGCTGCCTCTTGTTTGTCAGCAAGTCCTTGAAGAACTTGGCATATTTGGGCATCTCCGCCAAGGCATCCATCAACGGCAGGTTGACGTGGAGTTGTTTGAGTAGGTCTAAGAATTTGTTGTATTTCCTGCTATCATCATCATTTCTAACCCGTGAAGGAAACGAGAGAGAATGTTTGACGATCGTGACCTTTGTGTTAGGGCGTGTTGGTTCCATGCTCTTATCAGCCGGAGCATCAATATGTTTCTCAGGTGTCGTGGTTGGTGTCTCCTCATCTTCATTGTTTTTCTGCTCGACCTCAGTTGTTTGTCTCCCACTACGGAGAGTGATAGCTTGCACATGTTCACGGGGATTTGGTTTTGTAGTGCTAAGCAAATTGTTAGGCTGGCGACCGAAAACATTATTCTGAGTAATTTGCATCATTAGAGATTTGATCTGATTGTCAGTGCTAGCCTTTAATTTTGTTATCTCTTCTCGTGTCCTTGCTAGTTCAGCTACCAGCAAGCCTATCTCCGATGTCTCGGCGGCCTCTGTTTGTCATATATGTGGAGGCACATGAACCTGATTGTTATTGTTTGGTTGGTTTAGTGCCCCTCCCTAGTTCTGCCCTTGTAAGTTGTGCCTTTGATTATTGTTGGGGTAGTTCTGGTTACCTTGGTAACCGCCGCGAGGACGACCATTGTTGTAATCCCGTTGGTGTGATTGTTATCACCCTTCAGATTTTTTACTTCCACGACCAACCCTTCAATCTTCGCAGTTAAGGCCGTGAGTTGGTCAACTTCAAGATAGCCTGGTTTTGTTGCTGCTGGAATTCTTTCATCATACGAGTATCTTGCATTTGAAGTGACCTTCTCTACCAGATCTTCATTGGTGTTGGGTGCCATATCAAGGAATGATCCCACCTGAGAAGAGAAATCATGGCCGGTCCTAGGGGGAGGGCAGCAGGGGCGACCGCCCTAGGCCAAAAAAAAAGTAGAAAGAAAATTAGGTCCAAGTTTTTTTTCTTTATATGAAATCCGAGTAGGCTTCTTTTTTATTTATAATTTCAATTAATTAATTAGGTCTAATGTGTAATTTTTGTTGACAATTTGAAAATTTTAAAACATAAGTAAAAAGTCTTGAATGGAGCTAGACAAATTTTAAAAAAGAATGTAAATTTAGTTTTGATTTTTAAATAGAATTGGTTATAAATTTTAAAGCACGTCTCTTCACGTCTTTTTAGCCTTTAAGACTTTTTATTCCTTTTTATTACTCCCACCGTCTCGCTAACAATGGGACAAGAGAGAGTGACACACAAATTAATAAAAATTTGTTTATGTGGTTGATATTGAATTGATAAAGTAAAAATAAAGTAAAATGATTTAGAGCCGCACATACTTCACCAAATTTGGTATGAGACAATCTTAGTGGGACGGATTAATAAGGTAAAATGGGACAATCATAGCGAGACGGAGGTAGTACAAAATTACCAATTTATATTATTGTCTTTGGGCAGCCAGTGCCTCCCAATGCTCAAACATCATCCCAATTATCTATTATGCCTCAAGAAGCTTAACGGATTAGCAATTTTAAACATTGCACATGTTATCTTAGAAACGATTGATTATAAAGCAATTATTGATGCTTTTACTTCACAATGTTTTTTTATGATATTTGTGTTGTTACTTTTGTCCAAATATGTATTTCAAATAATATGAAGGTGAATTTCATCTTTATTTTATAACCTTTATTAGATAGTTACGGGGAGAATTCCTGAAATAGAGTATTTTTTTTTGAATTCCAAAAAAGGACTGTCATGTGTTTATTTTCTGGATAGGAGTAATTACTATCATGTTCGGAAAATACTACCATGTGTAAAGTATGATACTGTCAAAATATGGCAGTAATTACTTCTATTTAGGTAATAAAAACATGATAATCTTACTTTGGAACATACACACGTTTTTAGTCTTATTTAGTTCTATTTCGTGTTTGTCTTGGAAAAAGGCTAAAATAGTATATCGCCCATAGGCCCAAAACTTGACAGGACCGGCCATGAGAGAAATCAAGCTCTTTTTTGCTTCCAACTTGAAGTTCATTATAAAAATGGAACATCAAGCTGCTAGGGTCCATCAGTGTGAGTGGACACTTGTTTCTCATATCTTTGAAGCGATCCCACACTTCATTTAGCGACTGTCGGGAATTGCCTAAAGTTTTGGATTGCTGTTTTAATTTTAGCAACCGCCGATGGAGGAAAGTATTCTTGCATAAACGCCTGGTGTAGTGCTGCCCATGTTGTGAAATGACCCGTTGGAAAGCTATCCAACCATAAAGATGTCCTATCTCGTAGTGAGAAAGGAAATAAGGTCAACTTTACGGCGTCAGGAGTCACTCTGTTGAAGCGGAATGTTTGGCATGCTCGGGTGAACCACAACATGTGGGCCCTAGGATCGTCTTGCTTGGACCCGCCAAATTGATGATTAGACATCATGCTGATAATGGTGGGTTTAATCTCGAAGTTGACTGCCTCGATTGTCGGTGCGCTAATGCTATCATCCTCGATGAAGCTTGGCGTGAGATTTTGTAGCAACGTCTTTTGGTCCGCCATGCTATGCTTCTTGTGGATAGAAATATTTTTCCACAAAATTCGTTCAGGTTCAGGATTAAGTTCAATTAGTCCTTCCACTCCTTTAGAGTGAGTGTGCATTCATCTATCCTGAAATCTTTATAGAAATTGTCGCAAGGGAAAAAAGTCTCCCTAACTAGAATTCACCAATGCTAGAACTAAATCAAGAAATTACTGTGCCATTCCCCGGCAACAACGTCATTTGATAACTGCTTTTCGCGGCGTTGTAGTGAAATGGAGTTTAACCTTTCGGTTTTTTCCCGAGTATCGTGTCTCTGAGGAATGGCGGAGGAATTTTCTTAATTTAATCTTAGTCACGGGCTATCGTTAATCGTTGGGAGCTTTTTCATTACAAAAGGGGGGTTGTGTTCTAAACTATGCCAATTTGCAAAATTACAACTAGGAGCAAATTTTAATTAAGGATGAATGTTTAAAGATCAAATATTCTAAAGATTGATGGAAAGATTGATGCAAATAAGGGCAATGAATTGAGTAATTAGAAATGGATATATTCTTTGACCTAGTGATTAGGGGAATTAAAACTAAAATTGGACTAATAATTTCTTTCCTAGACAAGAATACAAACTACTTTCATTAATTTATCTTATTTCTAGGTTTCATTAATGTGTTCAAAATGGTTGGCTTGAATTACATTCTGATCTCATAGACAAGATAGAAGTTTTTTTTAAATACAGAAATCTACGTTTGTGAACATTTAAGTGGCAGACTGGCAGCTGGTTTCTTTTTTCTTGGTATATTATATACACGAGCTATCGCAATACTACCTAATCAAGCAAAGCATTGGTTTGGTGTGGAAGAATATCTTCTCCACAAACAATTTTTTATGCACGCGACATCTTCAGCTAAATTCAAAACGAAAGGAATCATTGAAACTTAACAACAATACAGGATACATCATCCTTGCTTTTCCTAGCAACCGCGGCCTCTGCCAAATGCGTAGCTGCTGATCCTACATCCTTTATTTTCTTGATTGCATCCACTGCCTCTTGATTTGTCATCACCCTTCGTTAATATTTAATAATTGTTAGCCATTTTCATTAATTAAATTTAATGAAATAGTTATCGGTCCATCTTTAAATTGATGAAATAGTAATTAATAATTGTTAGCCATTTTCATTAATTAAATTTTAGGAGAATTATTTATAACTTGTCTATGAGATTAGGAAATAATTTGAGCCAACCATATTCAAGCACATTAATAAGTCCTAGAAATAGGAAATATTAATGAAGGGAATTTACATCTTGTCTATGAGAAATAAATTCAAATTGTTTAAATAATGAGTTTAATTAGTTAATGAATTTGGCTATTTTTTATTAGTGATGTGTCTCAAACATTCGTTTGAGATAATGATGTGTCTCAAACGCGATTATAACATTGTCAACAATTGTTCGTCTCACAACAAAAGTGGACTGATTTTCACAAACTAAACCGTGCAAAATACTTTTCATCTCATTACTAAAACCTCAGCGAAAATTTTGTGGATAGATGACATTGCGAGGTTTTGGTCTCTAATCTCCCATGTTATCAGGTTTAGCTTTTTAGGGATTAAAATGATATTAGTTTTATTAATTAATGATCGAAAGGTTTAAAAATAAGAATGATTTTCCGTATGTTCATTAATCTGCCAAAGTGAGTTTAAATACATCTATATACCTAGCTATTATCCCATCAGGACTTGTCCACCGAACACATGCGGTTTTATTGAATAAATAAATACATCAATAATAAAAGGTGATGACTAATAATAAAATAATAAGTGATATAACTAACAGTCCACCCAATACCCCCTCAAGTTGGCGCATGGAGATTACAAATGCCTAACTTGGAGAGTAATGAATAAAATCGAGTCTTGCCCAAAGCTTTGGTGAAAATATCAGCCAACTGCACAGTAGTGGGAACATATGAGGGAGAAATGAGACCATCTTGAATAGCATCACGAACAAAATGATAGTCCACTTCAATATGTTTGATACGCTCATGAAAAACCGGATTTTGACCAATATGAATAGCGGACTGACTGTCACAATATAGGGGTATGGAAGAAGTATGACTAATTCCCAAGCTCAGTAAAAGGCCCTTTAACCATTTAAGTTCACAAGTAGAGGCAGCCATGGACCTATATTCAACCTCTGCGGAGGAACGAGAAACAGTGACTTGCTTTTTAGTCTTCCAGGAAACAGGAGAATGGCCCAAGAAAACCACCCAACCAGAAATAGAACGGCGAGTAAGTGGACAGGCCGCCCAATCTGAGTCACACCAACCAGTCAAAGAAAGAGAACTATCAGCACGAAGTAAAATACCTTGACCAGGAGTGCCTTTCAAATAGTGAACAACGCGTAAGGCAGTCATCCAATGATCTGTGCGCGGTTGATTCATGAATTGGGATAAAATATGAACATAGTAGGACAAGTTTGGTCATGTGACAACAAGGTAGATCAGCCACCCTACCAAGCGACGATAAGGCTCTGGATCAGAAAGGAGATCACCAGTGGCACGAGCAAGAGAATGATGTGGTTCAATCGGACAAGTAGCTGGTTTAGCGCCGAGTAAGCCAGAGTCAGAAATAATATCAAGAGTATATTTCCGTTGACTAAGAAATAAACCAGCCGTGCTTCGAGCCACTTCAATACCCAAAAAATATTTGAGAACACTTAAATCTTTCATGTGAAAGCACTGATGCAAATATGATTTAAAATTTCGGAGCTCCTCAGAATTATTTCCGGACACAATTAAATACATCCGTAGAAATAGAGATTGAATTGCACCGCAATTGAGGCACAAACAAAACATTTTTCAACACCACATGTTCTGTTAAACGAACACATCCCTGTTGTGTAGCCTTTACGTGTTGTCCGTCACGCAAACCAACCATACAAGTAATAGGAACCAGATTTGTCAAATAATTAACACGACCGGTAATATGGTTTGTGGCGCCGGTATCAATAATCCAAGATGAAAAATCAAACTCATCGGTCATTTGATCACAAGAAGTCGATGTTTTACTAGAATTAGTTTGAGTAGCACTGAGCGTGGCAAGAATTGTTTTCCATTGCTCATGTGTGAACCCACCACCCACTGGAAGTGAATTTAACGTACCAGCTCCATTGATTTGTGAAGTGCCTCCATTCCCTGATTCGGATATGTGGCATGGCAGTGTAGTGGCATGAGCCGTTCCAATCGCCATGATAACGCAGCAACGCCTATGAAGGCTTTGATACCATGATCGAAAGGTTTAAACAATAAGAATGATTTTTCGTATGTTCATTAATCTGCCAAAGTGAGTTTAAATACATCCGTATACCTAGCTAGTATCCCACTAGGACTTGTCCACCGCACACATGCGATTTTATTGAATAAAGAAATACATCAATAATAAAAGGTAATGACTAGTAATAAAATAATAAGTGATATAACTAACATGCCACCCAATAATTACCACATGAATATGCATTTTCTCAAACTACTCCACACAAAATTTAACTATATCTTCACCAACAATGTCCCGATAGTTTTGAAAAATCACGAATTCATACCATCAGGATCCAGAGATTTATCGGGGATGCATATTGAAGGTTGTCTTGCGAACCTCCATAACATCAATTGGCCTCAGTTGAAACCTATTTTGCAGCTCCGAGACACTCGCCATGCCCATCATCTCTAAATATGCGTTGATGCCACCATTTAAAGTGAATAGAGAGTCAAAATATTCATGAATCATCACTGCCATTCTCCCACAATCAACCCAAACACCATATGTATTTCTAAGTCCTCCAATCCGATTCCTTCTTCGACATTACTTAACAGAATTGTGTATTTTTTTTAATTTGTATCCCCCTCTTTTAACCAAAAGTCCTTTGCTCTTTGTTCCCAAAATATGTTTTGTTGCTCCAGAAGATCCACTAGCATTGCTTTAACCATCTGAAATTCTGCATCATGATTCACCCCCGACCTTGCAGCTCCTTTAACCTTGAAATTTTAATTTGTATCCCCCTCTTACTGAGTGCACTACTACATTGATCTAATATCTGCCAAATAGTTAAACTCATCCCCCTCTCAAACTAATCCCCCTCTCAAACTATGTTGAATTACCTCTTAACAGCCCTCCTCCATGAGTCCACACACTCTCAAACCTGAAAGGCATCCACTTATATTCCTGTAAAGGTTCCATGCACTGAATGCATAACAACATGTGATTGCTATTAACGCCTTCTAACGAGGTAGCCAATACACCCCCAAACCAAAGCCGACATTCCTCATTGATAAGTATACAATCCAACTTATCTTCAACAAAAGCATTTGTACCCCTCCCTCTTTCCCAAGTTCACTCATACCCATCAAAAGGAAGATCTCTGAGCCCACACATGCAAACAGTTCCTGAAAACCCCTCAGTTGCCACTGTGGTTGAGGCATTTCTCCTCGCTTTTCGCTTTCAAACATTATGTCATTGAAATCACCGATAACAAACCAAGGTTCATTGAGTCGATTTGTCATGTTATTTAACAAAGCCCAGGCATCCTTTCTCCTAGCACACTCTGGGATACCGTAAAATCCAGTTAGACACCACCAATGGTCTTCTTCATCTATATGAATGAGTGTATCTATGAAGTAGAGATCGTTTCCAGTATCTATGAGTTGAATTCGTCGAAACCCACCAAGAAAAAGGAAGTTGTCGCGTGTTGCAGAACCCGAAAGCCACCTGGATTCTGTGAAAGCCGCCAGGCGTTCGTCATCTGTCTAGCTTCTTCATTTTCGGTCGGCCTAAAACGGGGATTAATCAAAAGGCTTCACTGAGGCGGCTAGTTTAGCACATCATAAGCTGACGATGACTGACTATATTGCTTATAATTAGTGAGTTAATTTCATAAGATTACCTAAGGTAATTAAATATGTTTTAGATGGATTATTAATAATTAATAATGCCTAAAATGAGAAGACTATTGGTTTATGAAGAAAGAAGCATGATATACAAATTTAGAAGTAAATTGTGTATGGTTGTGTGTGGTGAAATTGATGGCATGCTAGTAGAAATTACTATGAAGCCTTAAGTTGTAATATACTTTTCACTTCATATAAGAAATATATGAGTGATTAAAAGTGATATTTTGTGTATTGGTATAAATTATATTTTGACAGGAAAGTTAGATGGAATTGTCTATATGACTATGAATGGAGAACTTGGTTTGTTTGAATTAATCCGACTAGTATTAATATACTAGTCGGGGCATTAAAGCGAGATTATGATAGAATAAATCCTACGGTTGGATTGTAAAATGGTATGCCTTAAGTAGTCTTAAGATATGCTTTATGGTAAGACTGTATGAACTCTAAGTTATACTAGGGGTAAGCCTTAAAGGCTACCCAAGATAAATCGAATTATAAGTTGATCCTAGTATAGGATTGGCCTACGAGTGTGTTCGGTAGTCCTTGAGGATAGCCGTGATGAATTATGGTAAAGAAGTGAGGACCATGGCCCTTCCTGACTCTAGAGAGCGTGGTTGGATAGCATGGACTTGCAACGTGATCACGTGTAGGAGTGAAGTCCGACCCGAAGATCTTACGAGACTCCCGACTGCGGTAATACTTAAGATAGGACCCCGAATGGACCTTACCTTCCCACAGGATGATGGATATGAGTCAAGGGGTGGGATGTTAGGCATCGACCGAGGACGTGATGAGGCCTCCGACACCAGTGACAAGTCCCGTATGATTGATAAGACCTACAGGTTGCGTCCTGCGAACGATGACTGAAATGGAATATAAAAAGGGGCCAGCGTGCTGACAAATTAATGAACTAACTTATTATAAAGATAATAAGAGGTAAAGATGAATTATCATTTATATTATGATATCACTCTATTTTAGGGTCTTAGGAATTGAAACATTGATTATATTCAGTGTAGTTGTCATTGTACTTTTTAAATGCTTCAAAGTACTGGCATCCCCTTCACGGGGGAGGCCACCTCACAATTTCATGTAGAAGTTGAGCTTGCTACTAGTGCCCGTTGCTTTGGGAGGATCTAAGAAGGAAGACGTGGTTCATGCTTCTTTCGTTTCTGTTTTAAAAACAATTACAATAATGCTCATGTATATCATTTTTCTAATATATTATTTGGGGGGCTTGTATGCCTAAGTTCGCCAAGTGTGACTTGAACACTTGTAATATTGTTTCGGCTGCTTCAATGAATATTTTACATTATGTTTGTTTATGGATGTACTATGTGTGAATGGTATTCAAGACGCCTGATATGTTATAGATATGCTTGACTGTGGTTGACTATTCGTACTGTCCGACAGATTGTTAAGTGTCCAGGTAGGTCTGGGGCGTGACATCTTCTTTTAGTGATTATACTTTGGATCCACCATATTTCATTTATAGGTTTCCATTTGGGATTACATAATATACTTCTTTCATTTCACTGGATTTCACCAATATATTTAAATAAGTGTTTAAATAATCAAATTATGGTTCTTCATTTATCTCTCCGCTACACAAGCTTCAATCATATAATTTTTACTTTTTTTTAATTTCTAAACGTATTGAAAGTTGTCAAATGTGAAGGAGGTAGTATTTCTTATATCGTATTTACTACTACCTCCGTCCAAAAAAGGTTTACCATATTAACTTTTCTTTGTCAACGGTGTCAATTTTTGGACAATGATTTTAATTATTGTATTTGTATGTAATTCATAAATTTTATACTCTTATGAAAATATTTTTAATAAGAAACATTTTAATATAATTTTCATATTCAAAACAATTTCATATTAAAAAATATCATTGGTCAAATTGAAGTATCATTGATCAAGAAAAATGAATTTGACAAACTCTTTTGGGTCGGAGGTAGCATGAAATAATTACTTTGGGAAAACCATCAAATACATCTCTCTACTTTTACGAAAATAGCAATTGAGTTCTTGTACTTTTAAGGGGATCAATTAATTTCACAAAGTCTTAAAAAATGGCCACATTGCCTATTTAAATGGTTGGATACAAGTAATGTTGGTTATCGTTGACTTGGAAGCCCACGTGGCAATAATTTTCATTTTTCCATTTTATTTTCTTTTTTTTCTTTTTCTTTCTTTTTTATTCCCTTCAGTTTCTTCTTTCTTTCGCTTTTGTCTTTCTTTCTCCCCCAGACCCGTTCTTTTTTCTCCCCCTTTCTGCATTTCATTTTCTTTCGTTCGTTCTTTTCTGGTGGATGGCTGCCCTCCACCACCTTCTCCATTTCCACCGCCTCTGGCTCCTTATCCCCCGTCTGCGGCACCCCGACTTCCATTGATGTCACCTCCGTATATCCCACTCTTCCATTAGAGGCTAGAGCGGTTTCCGCCGCCCCCACCTCTATACTCACCCCATGTGTCGCCCTACATCCACATCCACCACCTCAACCGCCCTTGCCTCTATACCCACCATCTCCTCCGCACAACCTCCATACCACCACCACCACCGCCCCTATTTCCAGAGGTGGCTTTATGGGAAGTTGGGCTAGGCAAGTGACTTGGGCCTCACCTCCCAAGAGGGCCCCACAAAAATAAAAAATACCTATTAGTATTATCGATTATGTATAATAATATTAATAGAAATAATAAATTAGTTTTGTGGAGGACTTGACCCAATGACCGTGAAGGGCTGGAGGCGTGGAGTCTAATTTACGGCTCCACTTCGAATTCTGAAATCTCAGATTCTCCGAGCAATCAAGCATCTGCCCTTCCGCCGAATCGCCGAAGAGTGAGCGGCTTATTCTTTCTCCGCGTTGCACTGTTGGTCTTCCATCTGCTGTTGTTGGGTCTGCTGCGGTGCTACCGCCTGCTTCTCCATAAATTGGAAGGGTGACTCCGTGAGTTTGCTCTCTTATTTCTCTAATTTCTAATATAAATCATGAAATACATGTACTATACTACTATAATCTCTAATTTTCTAATGGATAAAGATGATGACATAAATAAGTACAACTTGTGGCTGTAAAGGGCCCAACCAGCCAAGACGAAAATAAATTGCTGAAATTTCAGTCCACATGTGATATGCGGCCAAAACATGGCAGTAATTAGGCATATTTTGGGAATAAAAATATGGCAGTCCTATTTTGGAATTTTCATACAGTTTTAGTCCTATTTCGGGTAATAAAAAATTAATTTACATTGTAAACATAAAACATGCGATTTATTCTTTTCCATCCCTACCCTAATTTTGACGAAAGAGTATGATGGTAGAAGAAGAACTTGCCATGCTAGTGCCTAGTTTCCTCTGCTGTATAGATAGTAAGAATAAAAAATTGTAGACCAACTCCATCTTTCGAGAAGTAAGGTTAGTGACCTCCTAGCTTTCTTTTTAAATTTAATGACATACTCCGTATTATTTTGAGATGTTTTTTTATGGACAAAGATTCAAAATCTGAATTTTTTTGCTTGATTCTGGTGAGTTATAGGTTTCTTTGCTTGAATCGGGAATATTCGGGATGTAAGACCCGATTTTTTATTTTAATACACACACATAATATGGACAAAGCAAAAAATTAAAAAATATATATACACAAGAATAAATATTGAAAGGGGGTAATTGATTGTGCACCTCATGTTTTGGGTGATATTTGATTTTGCACCATACTTTCAAAATCATTAATGTATGCACCCCAATTCACTATAAAATCATTTGACTTTGCGCCTCACCCCTTCACAATTTTTGGGCTAATGAGGTGCATACATTGATGATTTTAAAAATGGGGTGCAAAATCAAATATCATCCAAAACATGACGTGCAAACTCAAATTCTGGACAATGTGTTGGTGATGGAATTCGAAGGATATGTTAAGTTGCACTACAAAAAGACTAAAAGGGTGTTATAATCTTTTTCTAAGAATTTTTCATATAAATTTATTTTTTCAAATAAACAATGTAAAGAGTTCACATGTAATTGAAAAATAGATCGCATACAAAACGGAATGAGTTTTTCCCAAAATAATGTTAAATAAAAAAAAATATTTACCAAAATAATGTCAAGTTAAAAGTACTTCTCAAAATACTGCTCCTATAAACTCTATTTAAGAGAACGATGGCGCCTTATACAAAACACAAGTAACGAACGAACAAGCAGGCAAAAGGGAAACCATGGGATAGAGTCCCACCAAAATTGATAATAACCTTTTTATTTGAACTATGATTATTACAAAAACTACATCAAAATTCATAATTTTTTATTATCTTTCATATCACACCAACATTGAATATATTAAAATTAAAAAATAATTCAACACTTTAAAAAATATCTTTTTTTGTAAATGTTATATCCTTTTTATATGTACTTCGATTATTACAAAAAATATATAAAATTTCATTCCTCTTTGTTAATTTTCACAAGATACTAAATTTGAATATATAAACTTAAAATAATTCTATTAATTTGTGCAGTTTATAATCATTTTTACCTTAAAAACAATTAATCAGGAGTGATAGCCTAGAAAAAAACTTCACAAACCCTCATCACTTTTATTTATTGTTTTATTCTTTGTGCAGTTTTATTATAAACTATCACACATGATTAATTGTGTGCACAGTAAAAAACGATCATAAACTCCATAAATTAATATAATTATTTTTTTAATTTTTATATATTCAAAATTAGTATCTTATGAAAGATAAGAATGAGTTATGAATTTTATATATTTTTTGTAACAACTGGAGTACAAATAAAAAAGATATACTCCGTAACATTTAAGAAAAAAAAGTTTTTAAAGTGTTAAATAATTTTTTATTTTTATATATTCAATATTGGTGTCATATGAAAGATAATAAAAAAGTTATGAATTTTGAAATAGTTATTGTAATAATCCGAGTTCAAATAAAAAAGTTATATCACTTTTTTAAAGGGAAAAGGGGCAAATAAGGCCACGTACTAACCAAAAAAGGTCAAATAAGACCTTATTTATGAGGCTCTGTCCGATCTTCGCCATTTGGGGTGATTCTCGGTGGAATTTGTTGATGAATGTTTTTGACCATCTTATTCATTAAGTCTAGTTTACTCATACCAAATTTCAGATAAAAATTTAATCGAGAAGGCATTCAAATGAATTCTTGAAGATAATTGCGCTTTTAACTGCGCAATTCTCTTCAAGAATTCATTTGAATAGCTTCCCGATTGAAGTTTTAGCTTAAATTTGGTATGAGTAAACTAGACTTAATGATTAAGTTGCTCAAAAAATTTCATCAAAAAATTCCACCGAGAACCAACCCAAATGGCGAAGGCCGGACAGAGCCTCATAAATAAGGCCTTATTTGACCTTTTTTAGTTAGTGGCCTTATTTGCTCCTTTTCCCTTTTTAAAAAACGGGAATTCATTTTTGGTGGGGCCCTATCTCATGGTTTCCCTTCTCTGCTTGCTTGTTCGTTACTTGTGTTTTGTATAAGCAGGTTCTCTTAACTAGAGTTTAGGGAAACAATATTTTGGGAAATACTTTTAACGTGACTTTATATTGGTAAATATTTTTTTATTTAATATTATTTTGGGGAAAAACTCAAACGAAGTGATGTATTTTAATTTTACATGTAAAATGTTTTTTGTATAATTTTACATGCAATCATTTCATGCCTAGAATTTAAGGGGGGTGTATTGAATATGGATTGTGCTGAACTTTTTTTAATCAACGGACTTTTAAAAAAGTCAATGGACTTTTAAATCCGTAGACCATTTTATGAATGAATTCTACTGACTTTAAAATCCATAGATAATTATATAGACTTTCAAAAATTCCATGGAGTTTTAAATCTGTACAACCACTGCTGGGTCGTCAGAATTTTCATCTAGACCGGCGCTACTGATATGCCTTTTCGCCTCCATCACCGGAGTTCGCTGTTGTCGTCATCAGACTGATCCGCCACCAATAAAATGTTTTGGGTTACACAAATGAACTAGTGGACCAGTGGCAATTAATTATATTAATTAATTAAATTGGAGGTATGAGTGTAATATTTAGTCCTATTTAAGGAAAACCAAACATATGATCATACTTTGAGAAAATGCTGTTTTAGTCCTATCGTGACTAATTTCGTCTGTATAATATGTTAAAAAACAATTAAATAAATAAATGAAACAAATCGATGAGTAAGAACATTAATCATTACAGGTTATATATAGTTCAACAATCTCGATCTCTTTATGATCAATTGTTATATACTTATATTACACAACTCAATGAGTAAGAACATTAATCGTTGCAGGTTACACAAATGTTACACTCATTGTTGCATGTGGTGCAAACATAGATACAATCGAGTTTTTCTTCTTAATAATTATTTTCCTTTCACTTTTAGATTGTTAAATTTTGTATACTTATTTACGGTTAAATATTTATTAATTTTTGGAATTATATTTTCATGTGTTAGTGGTTTAACGATGAAACACAATAATATAACAAAGTAATACTATCGATTTTTGTATCGATTCTTCTAAAAACTTCTAGAACCAAATCGATATAGGATTAACGGTTCTTCAAATGGTTCCTATTTTTCTTTCAAGAATTGAACCAATCTCACCCCTACATTTTTTACGTAACATGACATATAAAATATCATTTATTATTTTTTTAAGTTTATCTTATGTATCAGTATCTATGTAGAATCTTCTTGTTCAACTTTATTTATCGTAAAATGATAAAAACATCAAAATTTATTGAGACCATCTCGGTACCCACCGTCTGACCTGACCGGTACTGGTCTAGGACTTGTTGACCGAGTTGTGATCCTGGGTAAATAATTAGCCAAATCTGCAACCAGGTATATGCGTACTTGTGACGAGTAGAAAACAACAGAAAAGTCCACGGAAATCTTTGGTGAAGAAAAGAAACAATCGAAGAAAATTAATGAACTAAAAATGAGTTAAAAGTTCATTATAATCCATGATTTTAGAAGTCATAAAGAATGAACGGAAGTTTGAATATGCCTAAGCTTTTATAGACTTTTAAAAGTCTACATTGAATACATTTAAAATTTTGTATACTTTTAAAAGTCCACATTAAATACATATAAACTTTTAAAACTGGTCAACTTTTAAAATTTTGCCAATAAATTAGGGGTGGGCATAAAACCCGAACCGAACCGTCCCGTAATGATACCGAACCGAATATCGGGTATTTAAACGGTTCTATAGATTTTCATCCCGTACCGAAACCGTACCATTTTAAACGGGTATGTGACCGGTCCTAGGTTTTGAGAACAGAAAAATACCGGACCGGACCGCTAAAAAATAATGCATGTTGAATTTTTATATTTTTTCCATATCAATAAGTATCTTTTCTAGACCAACAATTTTTATAGCCCAAGTATGTGTTCATGCATCCCTAAAATAGCTAAATGTGTGTTTATATATATATATATATATATATATATATATATATATATATATATATATATATATATATAGTTGAACCTTGAGATGCTATATATATATTCGTTATTTTTTCTTTTTAGATAATTTATGTTATATTTTGGAATGTATTGAAAGAATGTTAAACTTTTAAAAAAAATTAATGACTATTCATTTCTAGTAATGTAGTGTATATGACTTTTTGTTGTATCATGTTTGTGGAATTTTACGACTCAATTAATATGGTTTAAATCTTAGCTCTCAAGGTTCAGCTATAATTTACATTAGAATTATATATGGAATAATATTTAACCTAGAACAAAGAAGAAGAACGTTAAAGTTTTCTATTATATTCAACAATTTGATGATATCCATTTTTTATGTTCACGTGAACTTAGTAAATTAAAGATGCTATATATCTTGTGTGTCATCATTTTGCTATATTTTTTCTTTGTTGTGTTGCACTATTTGTGTATTTGTAAATTTGAGTACTACATATGCGATTTTTTGTATCTATATCAACATTTCAAGTGAGTTGGTTGATGTGATAATATCTACTAATTGCAAAATTTGTCAAATTTTTTTAGCATGTGTTTGACATTGTACCGTACCGTTTTGTACCGTTCCGAAACGACATGGTACCGAATGGTTCCATCCTTTGAATCGGACCGTACCGGACCGTTAAAAACCTCACGGATACATTACGAGTTTTAGTAATTTACCAGACCGTTCCGGACCGCGCCTACTCCTACAATAAATTAGGAGTACTCTCTTACAATACACCCCCTTGATTTGCAAAGAATCAAACAGTCTCTAATGGCATAAGCCTTTTTACATAAAAATCCTTTGTAGCCGGGAGGAATTGAATTCGCCTAAGAGCAGCATACTATAGAGGGTAGAGAAACCCTAAAGCCGAGAACTACGAGGTGAAGTTGTAGAACCGCATAAAAATTAGCCTAAAAATTCGTATCGTCATCATCGACAGCCATGGATGCTCTGAGGAAGCAGTTGGACGTGTTGATGGGAGCCAACCGAAACGGCGACGTGACCGAGGTGGATCGGAAGTACTTCGACCGCGACGTCTGCCGTCTCTATCTCTCTGGCCTTTGTCCTCACGACCTATTTCAACTCACTGTTCGAAACAATCTCTCCCTTCCTTTAATTTATCTTTTTACTTTCTATTGAATACACGCTTTGCTTTATACAATGTATGCATAGATATATACGGGGTAGTATTTAGTGATTTGTATCTTATAAAATAAAGCTTTTGCCTCCATTCAAATGGTTCTTGATGCTTATATTTCTCTACTACTCTACCAACCACCTCATACACGTCAATTGGCCACTAAATATAGTAAATTGGTTTATTGCCAAAAAGTTTGAGTTGAACATCACCTTGAATTCCTGCTATGGAATCCAATACTATTACGAGGCATGTTCATTATCCTGAACATTTTTTTGTTCCTTCACAACAGGTCTGCTTTGTTGCTTTTGAAATGAAATAATAACTCATTGGTGCTTTCATTGGCATCATTCTACATGCAATGATTAGGAGTTAACTATAGTTACAAAGAAAAACGTTAGGTTGCAAATCTGCAACACCGAAAGGGAACAATAAGAACACAAGAAATTCTAAAACAGAAGAAGGAACCGAAGTAAGTGGCCGTAAAAAGTTAAAAAAAAATCTGTAGTCATGTTGAGCGTGGCTGTGAGAAGTATAGGGTAATGCTGGATAATCCTGAGGTGCACAATATTCTTGAATCATACCCTGCTAGTAATTGAATGGAGGCATGATTCAAAATGACCAACTGAGGACATCAACTCATTTTTTCATCTCTCAATTCCCTTTAGTTCAGATAAAGTTCATTTTGGGCTATATATTTTTCCTTTATCGTGTAGTTGAGAATCAATTGGTAGATCTGGGAATGTAGAAGAGCTGAATCCATATAATTGGTTCAACTGGCCAGGTTGCTTTAGTTTTCATAATCCGTTAATTTCATTTAAACCATTCAAAAACTAATGGTGATGCTCTTTTCAGAGTCTGCCTCACTCTGACTTTCAATTGTTATTTTAGCCCAACCAGGGTGGGTTTGGTCTATCAGTTGTTTATAGAGGGTTGTTTTGAGAATTTGATTCCTCAGTCACTGGCAGATCCTTACTGAATCGTGTAAATTTATGTCGATCTGATGAATGTAGATTATAGTAATTTTTCATGTTTATTGCTTTGATTCCTCTGATTGTCTTCTTAATCGGATCTTATCTCCTTTCTCTGCAGAAAATGGATATGGGGCCTTGTCCAAAACTGCATTCTTTGCTTCTGAGGAAAGAGTATCCTTTTAGTCATGTTAATAGTTCAGGCATTTTTGGTTATCCCCTCTCTTCTGTGCGCATGGTCCTACCATCTTTTTTCCAAGTATCTGTTCTAAAGTTCAAATTTCAAAAGTTGTGGAGTTAAGTATTTTAGAGGCTACTGTATTTTCACTTTTTCAGTTTTCATTGTTTTAGACATGCAAAATGCATGATAAGGATTGTCAGCCATTTTGTTCACCAAATACTCATTTGTGCTGTTTTGACTTTTGCCAGAATGTCTGAATCCTCTGTTCATAATTTTTAGCCCAACAGGTATTTTTAGTTAAAATGGTTGAAACATGGGACAGCAATATTAGCCATTTTTATCCTTTAGATATCATTTTATTCAATTTTATCAGAACACCAGTTTAGGTAATTACACACAATTATTTAATTTATTCATTTCAACAACTTCGTAACATTAATTCATTTGAGATATACCATAAAAAAGCAACTCGCAAATTTGGCCCTTACTGAACAAAATATAAATTGTAGCTGTCTGTGTGCGCTTGCTTTCTGCAATAAGAAACCAATAGCCCTTGAGCCCTTCACAAATTGAAAAACATGTTTGGTGTAGATTGCAGACAGTTTATTAGTCTACCATTATTGCATCATTATAAATATATTATGTATGTATAATATCACAAGATGTAAGGGTTTAGGATAAAAATTAAATGCTGTCGTCAATGCTCTTAAAGGAGGGTGAGGTAGTTGCATAGGCTGAGCCAGGCTGCATGGATTTACTCTTTCCTAGGTGGTGATTATGATCACAAGTTGTATGGGTTTCAGGAGAAAATGTATATGAAAAACCAATATTTATATGCTCCATCTTGCCCTTAATCAATCTCCACCTCGGCCTCTGGACGCTAGGACCTTGCCTGCTTCTGCCTAGCGTATTTAGAACACTGACTTTTACCAATGTAGCCTTTATTTAATCCTCATAAACTGATTATACAGTAAACATTCATTTTGTTCTTTTCTTGTTGTTAGCATTTTAGAGTTTCTGTATTTTGGAGTAGTATGTGATATATGTCTAGTATTCAGATAGTGACATTTCCACTTTTTGATATCCAGTCTCTTTTTCTGTAACCTTAAATCTATTTTTCTAGCTATGTGGAAGCAAAATTGAAAGGAGTTGATAACTATGACAGAGACTTGGAGGATTTTATTGACAGGCTCATTGTTGAGTGTGATAGGAAGATAACAAGAGCTCTCAAACGACTTGCTGATGAGGATGCCAAAGCTGCAATTGCCATATCAGTTTCCGAAGTTACTCAAGTATTGCTGCTTAAACTTGTGGTGACTTCATCTTATATCTGTTTTAGACTTACACATCATTCATATAAATGCAGACACAAGAGACCCTGGAGTTATCCAAGCTAATAAAAGAGAAGTTAAAAGAAGCTGATCAAAATGGTAACTTTTCAAGAGTTAATTTCTTAACATTAAGTAGTGTTCTTTATATTGCTTTTATATTACTCGTATTAGAAGACATTTTTAATTGATCTTGGGTTCCACATTTTTTGTTCATGCAGATCTTGAAGGGAAATCAGATATGAAAATTCGAGCACTTGAAGTGGTTGAAGAACTCAGGACAAAGAGAGCTGATAAACAGGTACAATCATATTCTCATAGATTAATTGCACGCTTCAGTGATCCATGAAGCATGTGCATATTTTAAAATCAGTTCTGTCTAGCTGTGAAAAAGTGGATGTACAAGTAATTTTAATTTTAGATGTAGTGCTTCTGGTTAAAAATTTTGTTGGCCAAAGCGGTTAAGTGTTTGGTCTGTTTTGGCCAAAAATTTTGTATGGCAGTACGAGTAAAGTTAGGTTTTTGAAAAACATGTGAAGATGTTATCTAGTATGAAATTCTTTAAAACAGCTTTTAAAAGCTGTTTTTCAAAATATCTAATCTGGAGCTTTTAACTTTAATCTATTTCTAAGAGCAAATGTTTATTGTGTAAAATCACTTTTAGAAACAGGCCACACACATCATATTTAGATTGAAATCAACTAAAAGAACTTCAGACACCTTGGAAGGCTTGGCCAGGCAGAGCCTGAGGGCCAGTTTACTAACAGAGATATTTTCCAGTTTTTCAGAAAACTAGAAAAAGGAAAACAGAAAACGTGTTTACCACAAAAAAATTGCTTGAAAATTGGAGAAAGGAAAACAGAAAATTGTGTTTACTAAATTGTTTTCCAAAACCAAAAAAATGAGATATGTCTCTGTTTTTCTTAATGAATTGGAGAGATGACTTTTACTAGCTTTCCAAATTTGGAAAACACGGATGCTGCAGTGCCGCTGCAATGGATTTGCATAATTACGCCTAGTGTTGGATCCGGTCCCGCTCCGGTGTTAGTTCCAGCCCGGTAAATGATCTGACGGTACCTATCTGGTCTGGTCAACGATATGGCGGTTCGGTCTGGTCAACGATATGGCGGTTCGGTCTGGTCATTGATCCGGTGGTCCAAGTCAGGTCCGATCGACGGCCGAGCAATCCCGGTCCAGTCCTGTCGATGACCTGATGGTCCCGGTCCGGCTGACGACCCGGCGTTCCCGTGCAACATATGTAGTTTTTCATATAATTTCTGACTATGCTCATGTTTTTCAATGACATTTCAATGACAGGCAAGTCTGCTGTTGGATGCATTTAACAAAGATCGAGCTTCTTTACCTCAGCCACTTCAAAACCCTCAAGTCATGGAGCCCAGACCTGCTGCTGCTACAGATTCTCGCATTCAAGAGCTAATAAATGAAAAACTAAAGAAAGCTGAAGATCTTGGTAATTGAAAGACTTGTTTAATCTGTTTCTACTGTGAAGACTTTCTAGTTCATTGTCTGGAAATTTAAAATTTTGAAAATGGCAAGAGTTTGTGATCTATTGTTGTTTACTTGGCCACGTAATAACCACTAGAAACTTTTGCATTGTAAAGGTGGGGTTTATCTTGCTTAAGCAATGATGGGCTATAAGATTTAGGAACCTTTACCACTTGTTTATTAATCTATTTCTCTCTGTTTTATTTTAAGCTTTCATAATGTCCCTGCTTTAGTACAAGGGTAAGACTGTGTAATCCGACCCCCCTTACCCCACCGAAGGTGGCAGCCTTTGCGGCACTGGTGTAATAATGATGGCAATGTGTTAAGTACCAAGCTAATTCACAATGAATTTCAAGAAACAAGATGAAGAAAAGAGATGAACTGAAAGTGTCGTATAACAGAAAATTTAGAGAGAGAAATACACAGGCAGTTTAAGAGTGCCCACTCTCCAAGTCCCAAGCCCAAATAACAATTCCAACCTCCTTTATATTCTTCCCTCACCCTCTATTTATACTGACTATTCTAATATTATTATTACTCTTATTTATTATTATTATCAGTGCTATTCTGCTGGAGTCCTATCATATCTCCCCCCTTGAACATCCACCTTGTCCTCAAGGTGGGTGATAAGAAATCGCCTTGATCTTTAACTTTATCTTCATCCTGGTGCCCCTCCTTTCCCAGTATCTTCCAAATTTCAGGACCCTGAACTTCATGAACTGAACCATTTCCATCACTTTTACCCTAACAAGCAGCTGAGGCAAGGGCATGGTTACATGATGCTTCACTAAAACCTGGCCAGAACCAAGTGCTGCAACCCCTACAGAACCCTTCTCATCGACCAGTTCCTCAATAATAGCTGAAAAAACTGGCTGCCACTCCTGGAATTGGATACCTAGAGATCTAGTTACTTCATAGAGGTTTTCTGTACCACACTGTAGAGAAGGCATCATGACTCGGACTTTCCATTTTCCTTCAGTATCAAGAATGAGGAAACCATATCCAGTAGCTGAATCCTTTGTCATAAAACTCAGGGCACGATTGATGAAGTTTCTGAGATTACTTCGTGATTCACTATTTAATTTTGCCTCATTGCCAATGACTCCAACTCCTTTTCTTTTTGAACAATTCCCTGCTTCATAGTTCAAGTGTTCTGTGTAGATAGTTTTAATAACAGTCCAGTTTTCCTCCGTTCCCAGTAGGGTAGCTGGGACTATTACTGTATGAAAAGGCACCTTATTCTTGCCCATATATTGGTAGAAATCCACATTCTTAGGATTCTTCCACCCTTTTTCCCATTCATCTCTTGGCTTTAGTTCTCCACTTAGCCAGGCCTGTGTTGTGAGAGTAGTCGGCTGATTCCATCCACCATCCACTTGCATACTTTTTGCAAAGCTCTCTAGTTTATTTTTCAGCAAAGGAAGCTCAAGGAACAAATATTTTGTATCACTAATGAATGGAGTAGCTTGACAAACCAAAATAAGTTTCAACAGAAGGGTTTCCAGATTCTTAAAAGTGAAGACCTCATCAAATTCCTTTATTTTATTAACTTTTCCTTCAACTATGCTGTTAAGATTAAACTCATCAACCCATCTCAGTCCAGAATTAGAGGAATCCCAACTTGCAGAAAGCATCAAACTGCAGCCCTTAACTGCCATCCCAAATTTGACATTGGGGTGAGTAAAGACTGATCCCTCAAATGCACAAATCTTTGGATCATTCTTCCCCAATTGCCTTGCTAAAGTGCCCTGGAATATTACCACCTCTTTACCCGCAATAACTTGGTCTTGACTGTAAACATTTCCAACATATTTTTCCATCTCATTTCTATTAGTAAGTGTGTGAATACTGTCACCTAATTTCCAATCCTCCTCTCTTTCCTGAGTATCTTAACCCATTGATTCGCAATTGTCATATGAAACCTATAATCCAAATCTGCACTTTCCCATTGAACCGGTTTACAAACTACTGCCTTTCCCTTACCATTTTCACCAACAATTAATGCATCCGTGAATAGATCAAGTCTGAAATTATTGACGAGCATCCGAAACACCTCTGCCTCAACATTAGTAGCAATATCACCCTTTTTCTTATAATTCCCAGTAATTCCTACCCCCAATCCATTTTGGACACCCTTCACAGAAAGATCATCATTAAATCTGAAGCCATCAAACTTATTCTGCCCTTCCAAAATTCTCCTTGATGAATGAAGGTGCACAATCTCCCCTATATCTCCCAACTCACGTTCTTGAACTCTTCCCAACAAAGATTTAAAACACTCATGTTTCTTTCCAGTACAAGAGCATACCTTCGAGTATCATCGTTGAAGATATGTGTTTGAAACTGGTCCTCTTTATCCTCTCCTGTATCATCGTTGGTCAGTACCAGGGCAAAATCAGTGGGCGCTGGACTATTTGTTTCTTGATGGTAAAGAATGTCAACTTCACTATTTTCCGAAACGTTTGGTGCCGCTTACTTCAACTCAGTAGTGACCCGACCTCTCATACTAGTACGTGCATTTGAACATTCCGTACCTTTAGATAGAGTTTGCCGTGGATTGCCAGACTCCTGCGACTCAGACAGCAACAGCGATCTGGAGGCTTCTCCTTCCCGTCGCGAACTAAATGCCTCAACTACCGAGGACACCTTGCTTGCCGAATTCTGACAACGGCAGACTGTCCTCGATCGACCTCGCCTGCGACGTTGTTTACGCAGATCGGTGCGCAACTGGTCCAACCAAATCCTCCACCCTTTCTCCCAATCACTTTCTACCTTTTCCTGGCTCTTCGCGCGATTCTCGCTGTTCAAGCTATTCTCCAGGTTTTCGGACTTCCCCACTTTTCCGCGCGAGGCATCCTGATCGGATCTTTGATGCGGTTCCATCCTCTTTTGCGTAGACATGAGCTTCTCCATGTTCGCGCGCAAAGCAGAGGCTGACACCTTATGTCCTCCATGTTCGCGCTTCTCCACCTTCTCTTTCCTGCGCTGCTCCATTTGTTTATCGCGTGAATGTAGATAGAAGATTCCCAGGCTAGACTGCTCTGATACTAATGTTAAGTACCAAGCTAATTCACAATGAATTTCAAGAAACAGGATGAAGAAAAGAGGTGAACTGAAAGTGTAGAGAGAGAAATACACAGGCAGTTTAAGAGTGCCCACTCTCCAAGTCCCAAGCCCAAATAACAATTCCAACCTCCTTTCTATTCTTCCCTCACCCTCTATTTATACTGACTATTCTAATATTATTATTGCTCTTATTTATTATTGTTATCAGTGCTATTCTGCCGGAGTCCTATCACAATGTCTGTTTTGTGTTCTCACCAAGGTAGTCAAAGTCGAAAGACACACTTGAAGCGCTAGGGGCCTCCCAGCGCCTGATGCGGAAGGCGCAATTAAAGTGCTCGCCTGACTCGGGTTGAGCGCATTACTTAGATAATATCACATATACTATTATATAATTACTAAATGTGATGTATGTAACATCATATTGAACCAAATGCATAAAAAAGCACAAAGCACCACTGACAGCACTTGTTCCACCTTCCATATCCTGGAAAAGCACAAAGCTGGAATTATTTGATACACTAGAAAACAGATTTGGAAAACCACAAAGCTGAGTACATATATAATACTCCATCCGTCCCATTGGACTTTGCCAATTTTTCCTTTATGGCTGTCCCAAAAAACATTGCCACTTTCCTATTAAATCAACTAATTTGTGGTTCTTCACATTTCTCTCTCCTCTGCACAAATCTCAACCACACAGTTTTTACTATTCTTATTTTTCACCTACTTTGCACTTGGCAAAGTCCACCGGGACGGAGGTAGTATATTTATGGGTCAAACATTCAAACATGGCTTCTCAATAATGGAAGAACACAAACCTGGTTGTGTGTTTATCATGTTCTTTTAGTTTTCAGATCTGTGTTATCATGTTGTGTGCTGTAAACGGTGGATATCCACTTTGATAAACATGTTTCACTCAGCCTTTTGTTAACAGCCATGTTTTACACTTTTACTCTGGTTGGGTCAAACAGACTAATATCTTTAGAAGCTGGTTGTGTTTTTATCAAAGCTGGTTGTGTAGTGTTTATCAAAGTTGGATATGCACTGACCTATGGCGGAGTAATATCTTCATTAATATCTTTGATTAAATACAGATTATTGTTGGAAAAAGTGAAAAATACAGAACTGAGTATTATATTTAAACTTAAGATACTTGAAAGATTAAGAGTAATATCTTTAGAAAACCACAAAGCAGAGTAAATTTATTTATGTACTATGAGTATTATATACTACCTCCGTTCCTATTAAAACTTCCAAATAGGTTTGGCACAGAGTTTAAGATGGTGGGTATTGTGTGGTGGAGAGTTGTGCAGAGGAGAGAGAAATGTGTAAGAAATGTTGTGAACCACAAATTTTTTACTAAAAAGGGAAAGTGGAAGTTTTAATTGGAACGGATGAAAAAGGAAAGTTGGAAGTTTATTTAGGAATGGAGGGAGTACATACTAATATACTAATGCATAATATTATTACTTTATTACACATTTACACTATAATATTTAGACACTAGTGTAATAGTATTTGGAGGAAGAGGACTGCATGAAAAAGAACACATACCTTGTTTAGTGCTGTGAGGGAGAGTTGAGTTTGCTTGAGATGATGACGAAACCTGAAAGAGCTAGCTGGTGTAGAGCAGCTTGAGTGTTGAGTGAGGAGAGCAAAGATGGCTAGCGATGATAGCTGTAGTGTCTTGCGCAAGTTTTACATTTTTACGTACTTAGACTCTTAGTTTTACGATGGTTTTACTGGTTTTACCCTATTATTTTCATGGGCCGAGTGTTATTAAAGATATGGGCTAATTGCTTATGAAAGTTTTAAAGAAAAAAAGGCTGTCAGCCTGGTTTTACCCTATTATCACCCTCTGCTTTCTACACGTCATTCACTTTCCTGTTTTCAGTATATTGAGGAAATGTATCTTTTGCTCGACATGCATAGCTTGGTTTCACCATTTTCTTTTTAAACATTTCAGTAGTAATAAGTTAACCTGTAAATAACATTAAAATTTTATAGTTTCATCTGATTAGCTCTGATATCCTTGATCGATTCATGTTAGCCGACCCCAAAATCTTTTGTGAATTAGGCTTGGTTGTTTTTGTTGTATCTGATTAGCTAATTTTGATAATATATAAGGTTTACCAATTTGAAGCCATCCACCTATGACCTGACCAAATGGAGGCCTTGATGGTGTAACAATTGGATACTTGTCACTTAACCCCCAACACACACACACCTACTATTATTGTTTGGTTTCATGATAATGCATAGTACTGAAAGTTTTGATTCTCATGATCTGATAGTGTTTCTATAGTTGGGGAAGTAATAGGATGCTGACCTTGAGAATGTAGGGTATCTTGGCTTTTACTATAAATACAAATTTGGTTCTTGCTCTTCCCATTATGTGAAAGGACTTTTGGGATGAGCGGCGCCTTTTTTATCTATCAACGGAGCAATTTCAATTTGTACTGAACATCTTGAATTTCAAAATAAATCATACGATAGTATTTCAAACGCCTTTGCAGTTTGGTACTTTATTCCACGACATTTTTTTTGCCATCAATGAGAAGCTTTAATTTTTATGTTCTGGTCATTTCTCTGTGCTTACCTAGGTGAGCAAGGGATGGTCGATGAGGCACAAAAAGCATTGGAAGAAGCTGAAGCACTAAAGAAGGTTGCAAATTGTTTATACTTGGGGTTCTTTGATTTGTTACGTAGTTAGTGTGTTTTCCATTTTATTCTTTGAACCACTCTGTGCTTTTTTTGCGCCTTGTTTTCATGCATTGATGTTTCTTTTCCAATTATTACCGTAAGTAAGTCATTCCAGTCAGCTCTTTTTATCTGTTTTTTCCTTCAGCTTCCATCACGCCAGGAACCCATCCTTGATTCCTCAAAATACACTGCTGCTGATGTTCGCATTGTAAGTAAATCATTTCTTATTGTCAAGTTATAAACTCATGAACATGTATGATGATCTTTGAGCCTAAAAGAGTGGGGAAGATTACAGAGTAGGGGTTGCAACACATCAAAGCTATATTTGCACGCTAGGGATGACAAACCTTAATACTCCATAATCATGATGATATTTTTGTGTGAGCACTGAGCACATGTAACCACACATAACCTAAAAGGGTAGTGAGGTTATTGGTGCTCCTTTAGTTTTGAACAGCTTCCTGAATTGGATTGATGGGGAAGTTCTACATAGCACTTGAGGGTAACCGTCTGTGATTTTTCTAGATTCTTGATGGACCTAACATTTATATTTATGTGGTCAGATGTTGAATGTGTAGTGCAACATTTCAAATTTTTGAAGCACAGTTGAGTATTGAGCAACTGCATGCTATGTTATTTGGATAGTGTGATTTGTGAAGTTGTGTTATTTGATTGGAAAGGGCATGATGAGTTCATATGGGAAATATGAATCAGCATATCCGATTAATAATTTGATAACTGATACATTGACCCTTACTTTCACAGACAGATCAAAAGCTGCGCGTGTGTGACATTTGTGGAGCGTTTTTAAGTGTTTATGACAGGTAGGAATATTCGCCATCTTTGTTGTGTACCATGTCTGTTTTTTTAAGTTAGAAGGCTTTTTGTACTTATGGTACATAGATATTTGACACGGGCATTGTACCTCCTTATATCAACAGGCTTTGGGCCCAATTTTACGAAGATAAACTTTTGCAGCTAAATAATGTGCGTTTTGTTTCCAGTTTCTCGTTTTTTCTCATCATGCTGTTATTGGGTAGAAAATATTTGCCAGTTCGCATGTGTTATTCTCCATTCTTTTTTCATGTACTTCATAGTGAGAGGGACTTGCAGCATCTGCTTGTTTGTTTTGATTTATACAGTGATCGTCGTTTAGCTGATCATTTTGGGGGAAAGCTCCACTTAGGCTATATGCAAATCCGGGAGAAGTTGGCTGAACTTCAGGTAACACAAATCTTTTACTTTGAAACTCTTATTTGGCTCTTCTTGAAATTCAACTCTAAATTGAACTAAAAAAATCAAGAATCTAAGCAAAAAAAGGTGCCTAGCGTTCTCTTTGATATCATTTGGAAACATGAGCATATAGGAATGTGCTATTATGTGATGAATGATTTCTTGTAACATTTTGCATGCACATATATTATGCTGTGTACTATGTACCTTAACTATGCAATATGAATATTTTCATTCAGGTGCTGCTATAATGTTTCACTATCTTCTATAGGGATTCTCAGTTTATAATGTTTCTCTGTGAGTTTTTCTATCCTCAGAGAAGAGTGCTTCTCATTTGAATTGTTGCTTTTAAGGAAAGACAAATATCTGTTCTTGTGATATTAAAGGATCCCATAACTAAATTAGACTAGGAAGATGATCTACATGGTTGTCTGATTGGATATTGCCAGCGGCTTTGCTTATCATAGATAAATATGGCAAGTGCGTTCCAGATTTATCTGCTAGTTGGTCAGACAGTCAGACTGTTCTAGTATTTGAACTTTTATAGACCTTTTGTGAAACAACAGTACACATAAAATCGACAGGTGCCTTCACTTTATCATCTGTAAGAGTGCAGAGTAACTATCATACTGGGAAAATTAATGTTCATAAAATTGTTTCATTAGATTCTCCTTTTAAACTTAAGCAATAGCCACACTAAAGTTTGGCCATGTCATGACTCTTTATTTGGCAATAAGAGGACAGCCAGGTACTGTTGCTGCTCTACAGAATATCTAATTTATTGTAGTCTTTGGCTTTCTACAATTTTAAATCTAGCTTCCTCTTGGTTCCAATAAAATGTCTTCCAGATTAGCCAAGGTTCATTGCAAAATACCTTCATTTGAATAGAGGAAGTTATTCTTCTTACGGTGTTCAATATTTTCTCTCTTTGTGTGTATTAACACAGTATTCTTAAATAGAGCATCTTAGCAAAATCCTTTTTTCAGAAAGTACGTTCCATATAAACACGTTTAAAATCTTAGCTCTTGATAATGATATGATATTCACCAAATTATATCAGGGATTTTTTGCAATTTTAATATATTTAGTAAAGTAGGTATTTTAAGGCTGAAACAAAGCACAGTACAATGCAGATAGGTAATTGTTTGTTTTTTTTGTTAAATTTGTAGTAATAAATCAGCTGTTATTCATACAAAAGATTGGGAATTCACATAACAAAAACCAGTTATATCCTTAACATTGGGTTCTGTCCCTTTATCATCAGTCTGCATCTGTTGAAGTGCAATTTGGCAAATCTATATAGTCAATTGTATTTTTTCTTGTTACAGGAAGAGAAAAACAAGAAAATAAAAGCTTATGAAGAAGAGAGGAAGTAAGTCTGTGTAAAAGAAAAAATTAGTGCAGTTGGTTGTACTTGCCCTAGTTCCTAATGGAAATTTTTACGATGGTCTCCCAGTGTATTAGGTTGTTTCCACTTCTGGTGTCCAACCTTCTTTTTACACTTGGTCCATGACTATTGATTTCTTACCACTTTTGGTCTTTCTGACCATATCAAGCCAATTTGGGTTGATTTTTTGCTGGATAAGCAAATAATAAGGACCAAAAGGAGATTGAAATCCATAGCAATGCCCAAAAACGAAAAAATGAAAGCCAGAGACCAAAAGTGGAAATAGTCTGAATAAAAGTGAAATACTTTCATATCTCAAGTGCATTTACCATCTCAAGTGCATTTACCAGTGTTTGGTTAGCACTAACATGATTACAAAGTAATATGTACTCCTATTTCATCATGTAGATCTAGAGAACGGCAAAGCAGAGAACCTGTAAGGGAATCTAGCAAGGACAGAGATGATAGACATGAAAAGGATCATGACCGTAAAAGCAAAGACCGAGGTGACAGGTACAGTGATCGAGATCGTGGATATGGCAGGGAGAGGGATCGTTCCCGTAAGTATGACTCTAGGAGTCACCGCCGGTCACGGTCGCGATCAAAAGAGCGCTCTCGGGATTATGATCGCCAGAGGTTCCTTTCTCTTGCTACTGCACTCCTTATTTTGTTTTAACTGATGTCAAAGTAAATAGTTTTGTATGCTTCTGTAATATGGGTAGTTGTTTAAACTAGCCCATTATATTTTAGAAATGCAAAGAATAACTTTAAAAGAATAATAAATGCGAAGAATAAATTAGCCCATTATATTAATTTATTAAATGCATTTTAATTTTAATAAGTGTCAGGGCACACTATAAACTGGGCTTTTTATTTGAGCTGTGTTTTGCAATCTTTTTTGTGTATTTGGAAATAAATTTCAATATTTTTGTAGAAATAGGTCCACGTTGCCATCTAACTGGACTTGCTTTGTCAACTTTGATTAGGAAACTAGAATTGAATTTTTCCCAGCTTAAACTGTCTCATCGTCATCTGCAGGCGTCATGATCGCTACTAGGCCAATGGTAGATGTTGTGGTAGATGTTGCAGCGGAAAAAATGACTATCGTTATTATTTTTCTATCCTCTTAATTCTCTATAGAACTGTTCATGATTTTTGAGTGTTCTATGGAGATAACTTTTTGCTTGTGATGATTGTCCGCCTATTAGGTGGCAAAATTGAATTTGCACAAGTGGGATTAGTTACTTTATCCAATACGGCTTTAGATTCTTTTTATAGACAATTTTCAGCTTAGCTACGTTTGGTGTAATCTTCCATTATGAATTGGATAAGGTTTTGACAAGTTTTTAAATATTGTTTATGATCTAGTTTTGAACTTAAGTTAATATTTAATGAACTCTTAACAAGAAATTGACATCTGCTAAAAAAACATCTACATGGATGTACTTCTCATTTGCATACAATTTTGATACTCTCGGTCCCAAATTGTAAGATACATTTACTATTCACTTGGTCAACATAAATCACTCTTAATCTTTTACTTTATATATCAAAATTTTATGAAATTTGAATTATTTTTTGCAGGTTTTGTAGCGGTTTTAATGTAGTTTCAGAATATGTAAATTTTATTTTCTAAAACTATTTTGAGTGTTGACATGGATCAATTTGTTTTATCATCAGTCAATAGGGATGGATTTGGGCTGGGCCGAGGCCCGGTCGTGCCGCCGGTTCGTATCATATGGGCCCGGGACTGGCTCGAGAGTTGGACGGGTCCGGTTCGGGCCGGGCCACCCACCCGGGTCACGGGTCGGGCCACCTGCCCGGGCCGGGCTGGGTCGGTTAATTTTTTTTTATAATTTATATTTTATACTTTATAGTTTTATACAAGTATTTAAAAACAAACTTCAATGCATTTATTTGAAATGAAATAGTAACTACATTTCAAAATTAAATAGGAACTACAATTGTTTTTAAAACATGAAATACTAATCAATCATTCAATCAGAATCTTCGGCATAGGTAAAGTCACTCTTGGCTGTAGATTCATCTATAAAGTGTTGGGATGGGGTGATGTCAATTTCTTGAGCTCTACGGGCTGTTTTCAACCAATCGTGATAGCATATAAGCATCTCAAGAGATTCAGCGCTCAACCTCGTTCTGGTTTGTGGTAGGACATTGCCGGTCGAATTAAATTCTTGTTCCACGGCAACCGTTGAAACCGGCGTTGATAGCACTTGTTTAGCTGTTTAGCCATCTTTGCTAAAACAGGGAACATTCTTTCTTTTCCTTTTGACCAGTTTAGTACGTCAAAATCATCTTCTTCAAAATCAAAATCATAAGTTAAATACAAAGAAAATCTCATTAATTGTGCTTTGTTGGAGAGCGGGAGTTGATTTCGTTTTTTAATAAGATTGGCAAGCGTAGATTTGAAAATTGATTTTCCTTTATATGATGTTTGTGTCGGGGGAGGGGGCGCATTGCCATATTGTTCATCAAACTCATTGAATAATGCATAAAATATATCACTAATCTCGTTGTATTCTTTTTTCGGATCAATTAGGTAATCCTCATACATTGGCTATGGATCAAAAAAAGCAGCATAATAATAATTCAAACATTCTTCTAAAGAACATGTCTAAAACGAGGATCGAGAACAAATGCAATACCATAAATATGCGGAATATGTGAATAATATTTTAAAAACTTTTACTTCATAAAACTAGCAAAATAACTCACATAATCAACATTCTCAAAATTTGAAAAAGCACCGGCGAGATTAACAGCTTCACGAATAAATTGGTTTGAGGTAGGTTTATAAACATGACTAAAAGTTTCAGTTGCATTATTAAAATATATCAAAGTATTACAAATTTTTTCACAGGTGTCGATCTCAACCGAGTTTATAATATAGTTATCATATTGTTTCATAAAAGCAGGAAAATGTTGTTTATATCTAAGAAGAACTCCAATTAACTTATAGGTACTATTCCAACGAATAGACAAATCTTTAGGAAAAGCCACATATCTCTCACCTCTTTCTATTAAATAATCATGCCATTTTTTCCTAAGTTGTCCATTACCCCAAATACGTCTAATCCCCCCCTTGACCACCTCCAACAATGCTCCCAACGCTTTTAGACCATCTTGCACACATAAATTTAGAACATGACATGCACATCGTTGATGAAAAAATCTACCCATCAAAGAAGTAGAACCACACAATTCACGCAATCTAGGAATAAGAGCAGTATTATTAGTAGCATTATCAAAACCAATAGCAAACACCTTACCAATTAAATTATACTCAATTAAAATACGCTCAATCAAAATATAAATATGTTCAGCGGTGTGACGATCATTAAATTCACGGAAAGCAAGAACACGTTTATGCATATGCCAATCATTATCAATATAATGTGCAGTGAGACCCAAATAATGTAAATTATGATAAATATACAGTAACACGTCCATCAAAGTTTGCAAAATAATTTTGTAACCTTACCTTTTCCGCACCATAAAGCCTTGAAATTTCTTTCTTAACCTTTTTGCGACTATAACCTCTATATTGCGGATTTAAACAAGTTTGTGCATAATCACGAAAAGCAAGACTTTCAGAAAACAAATAAGGCAAATTTTCTTCAACAAGTAAGTTAGCCATACCTGTCAAATTTTGTGCATCATTGTATGAGAAATTACCAAAAGCTTGTTGGTTATTTGCAAACCTCGATATTTGCGTTTGCTTCCCCGTTCCGCCGCCTAATTTTGCTTACTCCACCGGGTGTTTGGACTTAAGGTGTCTTGTGGCGGATCCATATCCGCCGGAAATTCCCAAACTATAGTTTTTCTTGCACCAATTGCAAGTTGCGGTCCAATTCCCGATGTTCGGGTCCTTCCACTTAGAAAAATTATTAGCCATTAGTTCAGATTTACTTTTTTTTGTACCTGTTTGGGATGAGGCAGGTTGGTCGGTGTCATGGCTGCCGCCACCCTCTTCCTCCTCGTCGTCGTGGCTCTCCGGAATTACTTCCTCCACATCGTCGTCCTCGTCCTCGAGCTCTTCTTCGTCAATGGTCCTCGGTTGGTCTTGAAAAAAGCGGGAATTATGTCGGTGCAATTCTTGTTCTAGTTGTTCGTCGGTCATCACATCCCCATCCCTCCTTGCGTAACCAGTATCAAAATCATCTCGACTTTGAGATGAAGAGCCGATATGTGATTTACCTTTGCGGGATCTCTTCCTCGCAAGCTCTTTCGTTCGGTTGCGCTCGAGGTTATCCATATCAACCGAATATCTAGGACGTTCCATCTAAAACATGTAGCGATTAATAAAAAATTGTAAAAAAGTAATTAACTATTTATCTAACTATTAATTCGAGTTATAGCAAATTAACTAGTGAATTAACTAGTTTTGTGTACAACATATTTTTTTAAACTAGAGTCAAATGTAGCAATTAATAAAAAATTGTAAAAAAGTAATTAACTATTTATCTAACTATTAATTCGAGTTATAGCAAATTAACTAGTGAATTAACTAGTTTTGTGTACAACATATTTTTTTAAACCAGAGTCAAATGACTCAAATGTAGCAATTAATAAAAAATTGTAAAAAAGTAATTAACTATTAATCTAACTATTAATTCGAGTTATAGCAAATTGTACAACCTAATTAACTAGTTTTTTTTTCAAGTAACGTTAATACAAAATTAAACAAGTGTAAATAATAGAATAATTTCGTACCTCTTTCGGACTTTCGGTCTTTCGGATGGGAGTAATAGAATGACTTCAAATTAATTAGATATAATTTCAACTATATTAATAGATATAATAAATATATAAGTAATATATAATTAGATAACAAATATAACTAATATAATACTATTTATATCTATTTATAGTTTATATAAGTAGATAATTAATACTCCCTCCGTCCCGCTAACAATGGGACAAGAGGGAGTGTCACGCAAATCAATAAAAAATGGTTTATGTGGTTGATATTGAATTGATAAAGTAAGAATAAAGTGAGAATGATTTAGACCCTCACAACTTTGCCAAATTTGGTATGGGTCAATCTTAGTGGGACGGACCGATAAGGTAAAACGGGACAATCATAGCGGGACGGAGGTAGTATAAACTATAAATAATAAATATAATATATTGGAGAATGGAGAATAAGAGAATTAGAGAGTAGAGAGTTAAGAATAGGATTTAGAAAGAATTGGAGAAGAGATATGAAAAAATGTTTAAGATTAGGAGTATTTATAGGTTTTTTTACCCCCCACTCCCCCCCACCCAACCCCCCGGACCCCCTGCACCCCACCCAACGGCTATATAGCCGTTTGGGTTGTCCCCAGCCCACCCACAACAGCTAGTAAGTATTTTTTTTTTAAAAAATAGGACCGTTGGACCTGGACCCGGCCGAGCCGGGTCACATTTTTCCGGAACCGTGCCCGCCCCGCCCATTCCCCCCGGTTCGGGTCTACACCCGGTCCCGGACCGCCCGACCGGGCCGGGTGGCCCGAACCGAATCCACCCCTATCAGTCAAACATCGTAAATCGTAAAGTATCTTACAAATTGGGACGGAGGGAGTATTTATTAATTTTTTTTTAATGAAAATGGTTTATACTAGAAAATCAATCTTGAATAAGATTTTGAGTTAATCACCTTTCAGAAAGTAACATAATTTGATATCATTTAAATTGTGCCCAATTTTACCAAAGATAGTAGAAACAGACTTCTTGTCGCGCACCATAGAGGTTGTTTGGCAACCTTCATTTTCGGCTTATCAGGTTTATCAGCCAACTTTTGTACCAAACACGTAAATTTTGCTTTCGCGTGCTGAATTGTGTAATAAACTGAAAAAGTAAGGTTGAAGTTACTTTTCTTGCTGTATTGACTGAAGTTACTTTTCTGGCTATTATTAATAAAATATATTTTTTCTTGTATCACCAGAATCAACCAATGCAGTCACTTCAGCAGAATCAGTCAAAACAAATGATTTTCGTGCTGCCAAACGGGCTCATTATCTATAATGTACTATCAACCTCTAAAAGTGAAAATAACTACCAAAATATCCAATTCAAAAATAAAAATTGAACCATAATAACTCGAACTAAAAAGTCATTGCAGAATAAAGAGGGTTCAGAACTTGCGGCTTAAAAGTTCTCATTTTAAAAAGGTTCTCATTTTAAGAGGGGTTCTCACTAGAACCCTCATATATAAATGGAAAAATTGATTGTAATAATCCCAACTATTGGCGGTTCGCTTCTAATAATCTCAACTATCGATTATCTCTGAATAATCCCAACTTTAGTGACCTTCCGCCAATAATGGTCCATGACCAGATATGATCTGCTATAACAAGTGAATTTTAAATAGAAATACAGGGTAAAAATTAAAAGTTGAATTATTTATAGGGATTACTTGTTATATCTCTTCTCATCCACTTTAGAAACTATATAAATTTATTTATAGCCGGTCATGTTGGATCATTATTGGCGGAAGGTCACTGAAGTTGGGATTATTCTGAGATAATCAATAGTTGGAATTATTATAAGCGGACCGCCAATAGTTGGGATTATTACAATCAATTTTTCCTATATATATATATATAGAGGGAGGTTCAAATACAAAGTACTACTTATATGAAAAATGAGAAGTAATCTTAGCTGTTAAAATGAGAAAACGAGTGGATCAGATCAATTTTAAGGGCAAAATTCGGTGCCAAAAGTGTAATTATTAAAAACTTTTTTGAAAACTAACGTGACAAATTTGCATCACTACAGAGGAAAAGTGCATTAGACTAACAATAAAATGCATTACTTTTCGGGAAAAATATAACAAGTATAAAGATCGTTCCTGATGTTTTTTTAGAAGGTGAATGTGCACCATTACGTATTGAATATGCACTTTTGCTATTATGTATTACACATTTTTGTTGATCGTGAGTTTTGATCTATACCATCCATTTTTAAGTAATCAAGGGCTTATATTAGTTCTCACTTTTCATGAGAAGATCTCTTTGTATTAGAACTCAATCGGGAAGGTTGTCAAATGATTTTTACAAGTTAACTGCGTTTTATCTTGTAAAAATTATTTGACGATCTTTGAATATATATATAGTAGTGTTCCGGTCAGGAATTCCTGACCGGAACCACCGTTCGGACGACGGCTTTTGAGGACCTTCTTGGTGGACTTTTTTGATGGCATTTTTATGGCATGTTCTTCATCAAGTCTAGTTTATCCACACAAAAATTCAGCTAAAAAATCAATAAGGAAGGTCGTCAAATGATTTTTAAAAGGTCGTCAAATGATTTTTACAAGATCAAACGCAGTTAACTTGTAAAAATCATTTGACAACCTTCCTGATTGAGTTTTTAGCTAAATTGTTTTGTGGATAAACTACACTTGATGAAGAACATGCCGTAAACATTTCATCAAAAAATTCCACCGGGAAGGCATCCAAACGCCGCCGTCCGGACGGCGGTTCCTGTCCGGAATACCGGACATGAACTTTCCTATATATATATATATATATATATATATATATATATATATATATATATATATATATATATATATATATATATATATATATATATATATATATATAGAGGGAGGTTCAAATACAAAGTACTACTTATATGAAAAATGAGAAGTAATCTTAGCCATTAAAATGAGAAAATGAATGAATCAGATCAATTTTAGAGTGGAAAATTCGGTGCCAATAGTGTAATTTTAAAAAATTCGGTGCCAATAGTGCAAATGACAAATGTGCATGACTATGGAGAAAAAGTGCATTGGAGTAACACAAAAGTGCATCACTTTTCGGGGTGGAAAACAACAAGTATAGAAACTGTTTGTGTTATTTTTTTAGGAGGTGAATATGCACTCTTAGATGTGGCATATACACTTTTACTATTATGTATTACACATTTTGGTTTACCGTGAGTTTTGATCCACTCCATTCATTTTGAAGTGATCAAGGGCTTAGGTCACTTCTTACTTTTCATGGGAAGACCCCTTTGTATTAGAACTCGCCCCTATATATATATATATATATATATATATATATATATATATATATATATATATATATTAGGAGTGGATCAGGTGAGAAATGCCCTTAGGCTGAGAACTGCGAAGTTTAACTAATAGACTAAAAACACGAACTTTTAACCAATAAATCATAACTTATAGACTCCGTTGAAAATAATTACGAAAATGCCACCGCAAAAAATAAGTCTGGAAACCTTGAAAATTATCGGACGCAGTGGCATTTTCGTAATTATGATGGAGAGCTTTATAAGTTATGATTTATTGGTTATAAGTTACTATATTCGGTCTATAAGTTTACTGCGTTGCAAGATCACATGCAAATAAGGGCTGAGATTATTTCTCACTTCTCATACTCTGAAACATCTGACGTAAGGAACTATGCAATGGTCTGACCTTTATAGAGTGAATTATTGTGCGGGACATAAGCATTTTGTGGAGGAGCCTACTGTCTATCCTGGAAAGTTGGTTGTTTTTGAGCAGGTGGGACTTGGGGTGGATTACGGTATTGGGTTTGGGAAGGATCTTGGTACTGTGGTTGATTTTGGAATGGATTTTGAGTGACTGGGGATGGGTTCTGTCTTGGTTGGAAGACATGAATGTTCTGTCCTGCTCCTTGCATCCCATAAGCTTGGTTCTGAAAAGTAGTTTCAGGAGCAGTAGAGGTATTTTGAAAAAGTTGGAATAATGGAGGAAGGTTAAATTGCGGCGTGGGCTGATTTTGGGGAAAGAGTGGGGTGTGATAGTTCTAGAAACCTGGAAGGCGTCTGGGTGAAACATGTGGTGAAAACTGGGGTGATGTGTTGACATAGAAATCTTGTTGAGAAGTGGTGTTAGGGATACCAGACGTCCCTGCGGTTCCAGATGAAGACTGATGGTCCATGGTTATTTTCTCTCTTTGAGCCTTGCGATTCTGTCTGGCAAGCTTTTCAATCTCAAGATTAAGAGGGATTAATGATTCTCCCTTTTTAGAGCGTGTATGCATAAACAGATTTGACCAGCAAGGTTAGCAGACAAAAATCCTACGAAAAACTAATAAACAGATCGCTAAGTCTAATTCACCCTTAAGACCGACATCGTCCCCGGCAACGGCGCCAAAAACTGATGAGAGTATTCTCACACTAAAATAGATAGTAGAATAGTGATGAAATTAAGAGTATCGTCTCCACAAGGACGGTAAAAGGGAATTAAGAATTAATTATATTCAGTTTGTCACGCCCCAAACCGCATCTAAGCGCGTGTACAACCGCCGTGTGATTAAGTGACGTCACTCGCAAGTCAACCTCACATAATCACACAAGGCGTTCATGAACATCGTTCATACCATACTCAGTAGTAAACATACATAACAACATCACATCATAGATTGAATGAATAGCGGAAAATATTCAACGGTCAATCATAAGCCACATATGGCAAAACGTAGGCTCGCAGGCCAAAACAATGTAATATTACAAAAGTATCCATGAGCATAGTTTATGATTTAAAATAATAAAGGAAACACGAACCACGTCTTCATCTAGATTCTTTCCACCCGTGAAAAGGTGTAGACAACAGGCTCTAGCTTCAACCTGAAATGGTGCCCCCCCCGAAGGGGTCAGTACAGGTACCGAGCGAGTAGCAAGCTAAATATAGAGTAACTAACCTTTCAAGTATAAGACCCAAACATAAGGTGATACATATACTTCCTTACCCCAAGTTACAAAATACATATCAGTACTTATATACACTTGGAAATACCCGACCCGTAGGTCATTGTTTAAGTGGGGAAAAAAAATAATAGTAATCAATATCCTTGATTTAAAACCCCAACCCACCCATAGACCTATGAGTGTATAGGACTCCTCCTGTCCAAATCAAATAATCATAAGGACACCACCCGATCCTGAATTACTAAATAGTAATCTATGAGTTTTGAGGATACACGCCCGCTCCTTGGGTACTCCACCCTATATAACCCGAGTTTTGAGGATACCGCCCGATCCTTGGGTACTCCACCCTATATAACCGAGTTTTGAGGATACCGCCCGATCCTTGGGTACTCCACCCTATATAACCGAGTTTTGAGGATACCGCCCGATCCTTGGGTACTCCACCCTATATAACTGAGTTTTAAGGATACCACCCGATCCTTGGGTACTCCACCCGACCTGTGATCTACCACATATCATACTAGATAGGGCCTATATCATAATCAATAAACAAGACTAGACCAAGTCTTAAGGCCTAAGCAAAATCATCCATTCAACTCATGCATTAAAATTAGCATATAGGTAAAGTAAGGCCAAACCGGCGCTGGTCAACTCTCGGTTGACCCGCCATTACAAATCCAATGTGTTTCAAACTTAGTCACAATATGTACTAAGTTATAAATAACTATTTTATGCACATTTCATCTCTAAACATATCACACATGTTTTTATGAGCATCTTCACTTCACAAATCATGCATATTTCAATAGTTCAATTCATACAAGCCTAATCACTTTAATTGGCTAATCACATGTTTAATTCATTTAAACATTATTATGAACACACATAACATATATTTAGGTAATCTAATGCTTAACCCAAAAGTTACAAGACATTAAGCCATCCACTCACCTTAAATGCGTTATAGCGTGTTCTACGCTCTTCGGTTGAACTCCGGTGGAACTCCGGTGAAACTCCGGCGAACTCCAGAAACTCTAGAAACACCTCAGTTAAGCTCCTAACATGGTTTTATCATCACAAAACTCATATCAATACAAATAACCTCCAAAAGGTTATTTTCCGGCGAACCGATCGTTTTGGCTTCTAAGTCCGTTCTTGGACTTAGAACCACCTTCCAACCCCTCATTCTACACTTCTAAGTGTGTAGAATGATTCTAGGAGTCCTCCATAGGATATAGAGTACGTATGGAAATCAAATGTTGGAAGAAAAGTTATTAAAGAACTTCTCACCTTTATTTTCCAAGTTTTCCTCTACTTTTGCTACTTCCTTTTCTTCCTTGAGTTTCTTGTTGTTTGAGCTTTCTTTGGCTATGGAGAATGAAGTTGCAGATCTTCCTCTCTCTCTCCCCTTGGTGCTGGCCGATGTTTAGGTGAGGAAGGGAGGGGGTGGGCTTCCCTTTTGTCTCTTTGAGCAATGAGTGAAAGAAAAGGGGTCCACCTCCATTTAATTTAGGTGCCCCATCATCACCATCACTCCTCCCCCATAATGCTGACCCCTTGTCAAACTTGAGCACAAAAACGTGGGGTGACCCCCACTCATGTGGGAGGTCATCCCTTTGTGCCCCGATTTGGACAATCGGTCCCGAAAGTTGTATTTTTCGGACTGTTTTAAATATATTTTATTTGATCGGGTCAAATAAAATATATTATGTGTTTCCCATCCTTATGGACTCTTAGAATGAATATACATTCCTCATCTTTAATTTAGAAGTCTCCGAAATCTGTTTCGGGTTGTTATCTGATAAATTGCCAATACTGGTAGTTGGGCTTCGATTGACCGACGGGTCAACCCTAAGCCCTTTCTATGGCCCAACTAAAATATATACCATCATATAAATATTATCTAGACCAAGATGAATATAATATGTGGCCCCGGAATTATCGGGTGGTCCCCGCTCCCGATGTGGGCCCCACGTGCGGTTCACTATTCACGCGAAAGAATTAACCAAAAATTTACAACCACGTAAATTCATAAATCAATATTCAAGATTTATTACATGACCATCACTAAAAGTAAATATACTTGGGGACGGTGTTACAAGTTCACCCCCCCTTATTTGGGATTTCGTCCCCGAAATCCCGTGTCTAATCGAAAAGAAACGGGTATTGCTCCCTCATTGAGACCTCAGTCTCCCAGGTTTCTTCTTCGACTCGATCACTCCTCCAAAGCACCTTCACCATAGGAATCTCCTTGTTCCTAAGCCTCTTTACCTGCTGACCCACTATCTTCACCGGTTCCACCGCATATTGTAGGTCCTCTCGAATCTCTACCGGTGGTCTCTCAAGAATATGTGACGGATCTCGTACATACTTCTTGAGCATCGATACATGGAACACATCATGAATCTTCTCAAGTTCAGGTGATAACTTGAGACGGTAAGCCACGACCCCAATCCTTTCAAGGATTTTCAAACGGACCAATGTATCGGGGGTTAAGCTTACCCCTCGATATGAATCGGATGATACCTTTCCAAGGAGAAATCCTTAGAAACACCTCATCCCCAACTGCAAACTCTAACGGCCTACGCCGTTTATCGGCATAGCTTTTCTGCCGATCTTGGGCAGCCTTAAGCCTATCTCGAATAATCTTCACCTTGGCCTTGGTGATCTCGACAAGTTCTATGCCTTCGAGTTTGGCCTCGCCAACCTCGTCCCAACACAGAGGGGTTCTGCATTTCCTCCCATACAACGCCTCGTATGGAGGCATGCCAATAACTCGCCTGATAACTATTGTTATAGGCAAACTCCACAAGGGCCAAGTGTTTGTCCCAACTCCCTTGGAACTCCAAAGCACATGCCCTCATCATGTCTTCCAGAATCTTTATCACCCGTTCGGATTGTCCATCCGTCTGTGGGTGAAATGTTGTGCTAAACTTCAGTTTAGTTCCCAACGACGCTTGAAACTTTGGCCAAAACCTGGATGTGAATCGTGGGTCCCTATCCGAGACAATGGATATTGGAACTCCATGCAGCCTCACAATCTCCTCCGTGTACAACTTGGCCAATCGTTCAAGAGGATGAGTGATGTTGATAGGCAAGAAGTGTGCACTTTTTGTAAGCCTATCAACCACCACCCATACATCATCGTAGTTGTTCACCGTCCGTGATAATCCTACCATAAAGTCCATGGTCACATGTTCCCACTTCCATTCTGGGATGGTAAGTGGCTGTAAAAAGCCCGCCGGGTGCTGATGTTCTGCCTTAACTTGCTGGCAAGTAAGGCATCGACTCACATACTCCGCGATGTCTCTCTTCATACTGGACCACCAATAACTTTCTTTTAGGTCTCGGTACATTTTTGTACCTCCTGGATGCATAGCATAGGCTGAAGAATGAGCCTCCTCAAGTATGGATTTCCGAAGTTCCTCATCCTTTGGTACGCATATGCGATCTTTGAACAACAAAAGACCATCATCGCGTACCCGAAAATTCTCAACGGGCCCCGTAAGGATCCGTTCGCGGATCTTCTGACATTCTTCATCAATGCTCTGACCTCTGTTGATCTCATCCATCAAGGTAGGTCTAACCTCGAACCTCGCTATGAGTGCCCCGCTTGTGGTCACCTCCACGCGTGCCCATAATGCCCGTAGGCATGTGAGTAACGTCCCTGATGTGCTTTTCCTGCTTAGTGCATCGGCCACTACATTGGCCTTCCCGGGGTGATAGTCGATGATCAAGTCATAGTCCTTGATCAACTCCATCCACCTCCTCTGCCTCATATTCAACTCTTTCTGAGTGAATACGTACTTCAAGCTCTTATGATCGGTGTAGATGTGACATGTCTCCCCGTAGAGATAATGCCTCCAAATCTTTAGTGCAAACACTACCGCCCCCAACTCTAGGTCAAGGGTAGGGTAGTTCACCTCGTGTTTCCTCAATTGCCTTGAAGCATAGGCAATCACCTTTCCCTTTTGCATCAGTACACATCCAAGCCCTTGGATGCTAGCATCACTGTAAATATCATACTCTATCCCTTGTATGGGTAGGGCGAGAAATGGTGCTTCGGTAAGTCTTTTCTTTAGTTCAAGAAATCCTTTCTCACACTTGTCGTCCCATAAGAACTTGGCTCCCTTCTTTGTGAGCTATGTTAATGGAGACGTCAATACGGAGAATTTCTCCACGAACTTACGGTAGTACCCCGCTAAACCAAGGAAACTGCGTATCTCTTTCGCATTCTTGGGCCTCTCCCAATCTATAATGGCCTCTATTTTGGCGTTGTCCACAGCAACGCCCGAACCGGATATGACATGTTCGAGGAAGCCAATCTCTTTAAGCCAAAATTCACATTTTGAGAACTTGGAAAAGAGTTGCTTCTCTCTTAGCCTTTCAAGCACAAGCCTTAGGTGATGTGGATGTTCTTCTCCGTCCCGCGAGTATATCAAGATGTCATCAATGAATACAATCACAAACTGATCTAAGTACTCACTGAACACACGGTTCATCAAGTCCATGAATGCCGCCGGTGCATTGGTTAAACCAAATGACATCACAAGAAACTCGTAGTGACCATATCTAGTGCGAAAAGCACTCTTAGGCATGTCACTCTCCTTGATTTTCAACTGATGATAGCCCGATCTCAAATCAATCTTAGAGAACACCATAGCCCCCCACAGTTGATCAAACAAGTCATCAATCCTCAGTAAAGGATACCTATTCTTGATCGTGACTTTGTTCATCTGTCGGTAATCTATACACATTCTTAGTGTACCATCTTTCTTCTTCACGAAGAGTACCAGTGCTCCCCACGGTGAATAACTAGGTCTAATGAACCCGTTATCCAATAACTCCTGTAATTGGACTTTCAACTCTTAAAGTTCCGCCGGTGCCATTCGATAAGGAGGAATCAAAATGGGTTTAGTTCCCGGCTCAACTTCAATCACGAACTCGATCTCTCTATCGGGTGGAAGCCCCGGTAAGTCCTTGGGGAAGACGTCCGGGTACTTACACACGACACGTACATCGTTGATGTCGACCTCCTTCTTTGTCCCATCTACCACGTAAGCAAAGTACGTGTGGCAACCTTTCTTCATCATCTTCCGTGCTCTCATCACGGACATGATACAACTTTGAGATCTCCCTCGATCTCCCTCGAAACGTATGGTGTTTCCCTCATCATCCTCAAGCTCTAAGACCTTGGTGTAGCAATCAACTCTAGCATGATGCTTTTCAAGCCAGTCCATCCCTAGGATCGCATCAAACTCCAACATACTTAGAGATACGAAATCACAAGTCAAAGGTTGACCCGTCACTTCTACCTCACACGATTCATAATAGTGGTCCCTCTCCACATCATCTCCTAACGGTGTGGAGACTAAAAAGGTCCGAGTCATCGGCGTCAATGGCACGTCAAGACCTTCGGCAAACGCTTCGCTCACAAAAGAACGTTGCGCCCCGGTATCAATGAGAATTCTTGCGTTTATTCCATTGATCAAGAGTGTTCCTACATTTACAGATGGTGTAAGACACCCTACCCGAAGTACCGAATCAAAAACGAGCTAATAATTATTTTTCTTTTTAAGTTGTACAGGACCGGCGCCGGTTCTGGGCCTAACCGGCGCCGGTTGGGCCGTTTTTTTTGTCGGAAATGGGGTACGCACGCGTACGTCCCTTCCCACGCACGCGTACCTGGGTGGCAGTAGGGTAACGGAATGTTTTAACGCAACAAACGGCGCCGGTTGGCCTAAAAACGGGGGACGCACGCATGCGTCCCTTCGCACGCACGCGTGCGTGGGTGCCAGTAGCATTTTAGACGCTACGACTGGCGCCGGTTGGATGGGGAACGGTGCCGGTTGGGCCCTGGGCATCCCCTTCCCCTTTTTCTTGCTCCTTTTACTTAGAAACCGACCGGCAAGGTCACCTGCCGGCCCGTACAACTCCGCTCTCACTTCTAACACATTAATACACGTATTTTATCAAGCATTAGCAAGGGATTACCTGCAACGGAGTCGGGGTTGGCCCGAGCATCGGCCTCGGTCATCGCGTAGACCCTTGCTTGGGCCCCGCCTTGGTTAACAGATGTGGCGTTGCTCGTTGACGCGCCGCCTCTTCCCGCGCCACCGTGTGACGGTCCTGCATGGTTCCTCCCCGTCATGGCCCCTCCTCCGGCTCCCGATGCATTTCCTTGTGTCAATTGAGGGCAATTGGCCTTCATATGGCCCGCATTCCCGCACTTGAAACACCTCGGTTGTTCATTGCATTTCCCAAAGTGTTGTTTGGTGCAATTGGGGCATCTAGGTGCCCCCGAACTCTGTGGCCTGGGTCTGTGCCACCTTGCATCCTTACTCTTCTTTGCCGGCAGCGCCGGTGGTCTAAATGAACCACCACCGCCGTGGTTGTTCTACCGTGAATGGTCGGGTTGCCTCAGATTGTTCCACTTCCTCTTTTTCGCCTCCTCGACGTCCCTTTCCATTCTCTCATTCCATTGGGTTTCCCCAAGCATGCCCTGCTCCACTACTTCACTAAAAGTCATGTGGCGTGAGTATGTGGCCCGGTCACGGATGTCCAACAGTAGGGCATCCCAAAAGTGTTCGGTCATGCGGTCCTCATCGGCCGCATACTATGGTAGGAACCTAGCCAAGGTTCTAAACTCTTGCTCCAATTGCTTGACGGTCACGCCCTCCTTCTGTTTGAGGTTTGTGTACTCTCTACGCTTCACGTTCACCTCATAGTCCGAGTAGTATTGGGCGTAGAACTTCTGTTCAAAGCTCGCCCATGAGATTTTCCCACGGTACTTTCCTTCCACACTCTCCTACCATGCAGAAGCTATCCCTTCAAGCAAACGTGAAGCAACTGTCAACTTCACGTCAGGTGTTATTTGCATGTCTCTAGCTGCATCTTTCACCTTCTTTATCCAATCGGCGGAAACGGTAATATCGCCGGTGCCGTCGAAGGACCTGCACCCCAAGGCTCTAGCCTCCTTGAGGTATTTGGAGATCCTCACACAGAAATCTCCCTCACGTCTATCCCGAGATGCCCCTGAAACAGCCCTTGAAGCCCCCCGGCTCCCTTGGCCCGATCCGCCTTGAGAGGCAAGCCTAGCTTGGCGTCTAAGATCCCTCCTCAGCTTTTCCTTTTGATACCATTCAAACAGCTCACCCATCTGAGCAAAACGGGCATCACTTTCACTATTGTCATCATCATCATCCGTGTGGAAATCGCCCCCATCATATGGGGTTTCTTCATGTTCCGTTTCCGGAATGAAAGTGGAATCATAGTTCTGGGTGTTAGTCTCATACACCGAGCTCACGTGGCCATCGCTCACTGTTTGGGCGCGGTGGCCCCCACGGCCTACACGGCCTCCTCTTCTCCCCCTAGAGCCAAGGGATGTGGCTCGGCTAGCCCTCACGGAGGCTCCCGCAGCTAGTCCCCTAGGGTTGTTTCTCGTCGGCATACGTCTACCCTCCATTTCTACAAAGAAATTTGAACAAGTCGTTAGACTCCAATCAATGTCAATTGACGGAACACGTTATAGACACATATCGGCCCTAGTCACTGCCATACCAATTGTTAAGGGTACCATCTTAACAACTAGAGGCCTTGCAACCTAGGTAACAATAGTCCTATGAACGTCAAAATACAATGCTCATGGTTTCCGGTAGAAGTTTCTCTTTTCAAAATTTCACGTGAGAGGTTGATTACATAGTTTAGAACTGAGATGGCTCTGATACCACTTAATTGTCACGCCCCAGACCGCATCTAAGCATGTGTACAACCGCCGTGTGATTAAGTGACGTCACTCGCAAGTCAACCTCACATAATCACACAAGGCGTTCATGAACATCGTTCACACCATACTCAGTAGTAAATATACATAACAACATCACATCATAGTTTGAATGAATAGCGGAAAATATTCAACGGTCAATCATAAGCCACATATGGCAAAACGTAGGCTCGCAGGCCAAAACAATGTAATATTACAAAAGTCTCCATGAGCATAGTTTATGATTTAAAATAATAAAGGAAGCACGAATCACATCTTCCTCTAGATTCTTTCCACCCGTGCAAAGGTGTAGACAACAGGCTCTAGCTTCAACCTGAAATGGTGGCCCCCCCGAAGGGGTCAGTGCAGGTACCGAGCGAGTAACAAGCTAAATGTAGAGTAACTAACGTTTCAAGTATAAGACCCAAACATAGGGTGATACATATACTCATTGTTCTAAAACTCGCTAGGCGCTAGTCTAGCGGTTGAAGGGCGCCTAGCGCCTAGGCGGCCGACTAGGCCGATTTTTAGGACGACTAGGCCGATTAGCGTTCCTCGGTTAGGGCCGCCTAGGCCACCTAGGACGATTAATCGGTCCGACTAGGCCGATTTTTAGAACAGTGCATATACTTATACTTCCTTACCCCAAGTTACAAAATACATATTAGTACTTATATACACTTGGAAAAACCCGACCCGTAGGTCATTGTTTAATTGGGGAAAAAAATAATAGTAGTCAATGTCCTTGACTTAAAACCCCAACCCACCCATAGACCTATGAGTGTATAGGACTCCTCCTGTCCAAATCAAATAATCATAAGGACACTGCCCGGTCCTGAATTACTAAATAGTAATCTATGAGTTTTGAGGATACATGCCCGATCCTTGGGTACTCCACCCTATATAACCCGAGTTTTGAGCATACCGCCCGATCCTTGGGTACTCCACCCTATAGAACCGAGTTTTGAGGATACCGCCCGATCCTTGGGTAGTCCACCCTATATAACCGAGTTTTGAGGATACCGCTCGATCCTTGGGTACTCCACCCTATATAACCGAGTTTTAAGGATACCGCCCGATCCTTGGGTACTCCACCCGACCTATGATCTACCACATATCATACTAGATAGGGCCTATATAATAATCAATAAACAAGACTAGACCAAGTCTTAAAGCCTAAGCAAAATCATCCATTCAACTCATGCATTAAAATTAGCATATAGGTAAAGTAAGGCCAAACCGGCGCCGGTCAACTCTCAGTTGACCCACCATTCCAAATCCAATGTGTGTCAAAATTAGTCACAATATGTACTAAGTTATAAATAACTATATTTTGCACATTTCATCTCTAAACATATCACACATGTTTTTATGAGCATCTTCACTTCACAAATCATGCATATTTCAATACTTCAATTCATACAAGCCTAATCACTTTAATTGGCTAATCACATGTTTAATTCATTTAAACATTATTATGAACACACATAACATATATTTAGGTAATCTCATGCTTAACCCAAAAGTTACAAGACATTAAGTCATCCACTCACCTTAAATGCGTTATAGCGTGTTCTACGCTCTTCGGTTGAACTCCGGTGGAACTCCGGAGAAACTCCGGCGAACTCCGGCGAACTCTAGAAACACCTTAGTTAAGCTCCTAACATGGTTTTATCATCACAAAACTCATATCAATACAAATAACCTCCAAAAGGTTATTTTCCGGCGAACCAATCGTTTTGGATTCTAAGTCCGTTCTTGGACTTAGAACCACCTTCCAACCCCTCATTCTACACTTCTAAATGTGTAGAATGATTCTAGGAGTCCTCCATAGGATATAGAATACATATGGAAATCAAATGTTGGAAGAAAAGTAATTAAAGAACTTCTCACCTTTATTTTCCAAGTTTTCCTCTACTTTTGCTACTTCCTTTTCTTCCTTGAGTTTCTTGTTGTTTGAGCTTTCTTTGGCTATGGAGAATGAAGTTACAGAGCTTCCTCTATATCTCCCCTTGGTGCTGGCCGAAGTTTAGGTGAGGAAGGGAGGGGGTGGGCTTCCCTTTTGTCTCTTTGAGCAATGAGTGAAAGAAAAGGGGTCCACCTCCATTTAATTTAGGTGCCCCATCATCACCATCACTCCTCCCCCATAATGCTGACCCCTTGTCAAACTTGAGCACAAAAACGTGGGGTGGCCCCCACTCATGTGGGAGGTCATCCCTTTGTGCCCCGATTTGGACAATCGATCTCGAAAGTTGTATTTTTCGGACTGTTTTAAATATATTTTATTTTATCGGGTCAAATAAAATATATTATGTGTTTCCCATCCTTATGGACTCTTAGAATGCATATAAATTCCTCATCTTTAATTTAGAAGTCTCCGAAATCTATTTCGGGTTGTTATCTGATAAATTGCCAATACCAGTAGTTGGGCTTCGATTGACCGACGGGTCAATCCTAAGCCCTTTCTATGGCCCAAATAAAATATATACCATCATATAAATATTATCTAGACCAAGATGAATATAATATGTGGTCCCGGAGTTATCGGTTGGTCCCCGCTCCCGATGTGAGCCCCACGTGCGGTTCACTATTCACGCGAAAGAATTATCCAAAAACTTACAACCACGTAAATTCACTACAAGAAATTATATGATTTTCCCACACATAAAATAGCTACACAAATGATGTGTAGCTATTTAGCTACACATAATTTAACTATGTGTAGGTAATTAATAAACGAAAACAGTTTGAATTAGACACACAATGTATGTGTGGGTAAAATATATATAGGAGATTTAAATTAAGTGGGAAAATTTCCCTCTACTTTTTAACGTTGGCGCCAATTATTTTGGCATCAGAGGGAATGCTTTTTTAATTATGGTTGTCGAGGCGGAATATTTGTAATTTGAATTAAGGGATATTTTGAGTTTGCATCTCATTTTATTGTTGAAATTAGACTCTGCACCCCATTTTTGAAATCTTTAGTATTTGCACTCCAACCCCGTATGAAAAGACTAAAATGCCCTTCAGTTAACAATTTTGTTGGCCTTCAACATATTTCTGATCGAGAGGCATTCTTGTCTTTTCATACGGGGTTAGGGTGCAAATACTAAGGATTTCAAAAACGGGGTGCAAAGTCTAATTTCGACAATAAAATGGGGTGCAAACTCAAATTATCCCTTTGAATTACCCACACATATAATCATGTGTAAGTGATAGGGTTTCTTATCACACACATAATTATGTAACATTGTTTAAGTGTGGCTAAAACTAAAACTGATTTACCTTTTTAATTTTAAAAATAAAGAAAATCAAATTAAAACCACACGTCATCCACCATCCCACGTTCCAGAAACCCTTAGGCTTAGACGCTTAGTCATACTCCGTATAAAATTATAAACTATAGAGTAGAGACGGCCGACCTCCATACTACCTACACATTTCGGTCTACGCGGAAGAAAGGAAGTGAAGGAAACGAACGCATACCAAATCGAAGGAAGATTGAACTGCAATCTGCTACGAGGTTAACCTTCTTCCGATGTTTACCCATTATCTATAAAATTGCATATCACTTTCGCTTTCAGTTCCTTTTCTTTTAGGTTTGGCTTTTGATCGTTGTCGAACGCTCGAACCTGTTCCTGAGTCAATTTAGAATTTGAGGCAATACAGTCCCTTGATTTCTTGCTGGGAAACTTGGCGGAATCGACTACCTCCGCCTATTTGCATCCTATTTGCATTGAACTGAAGTAGGCGGAGATAGTCGATTTATGCGATTTATGAGGACTTTTTTTCTCTTTGACCGGTTGGTTTGTCTTAATTTTGGTTTGGAATTGGATTCAATTTATGCGAACTTTTTCTCTCCATTCAATTATAAATATCTTACTAATATTGTTCTTGATTTACTCTAGTTTTTAATATTTCTTAGCATGATTGACGCTCTCTGTTTATGTTCTCCTCCGGATGCTCATTTAGAAGAATCTTACAATTGAGAAATAAGAGATGGACACTAGTCGGAAAACAGTTTGTTAAGGCACTTATATATATATATATATATATATATATATATATATATATATATATATATATATATATATATATATATATATATATATATATATGATTCAGTATGGTGATTAATTGGGCAGTATTTGGTTTGCACTTTATTTCTTTTGCAATATATATTTTATTTTCAATTGGGTGAGTGATCTGTTTTTATTGCTTTTCTTTTATCCATCCTTATAAAAATTCATGCATACTGAAACATTTTTCCCAATTTACCCATACACTATTTATTAATAATAATTATTATCATATCATTTTACTACTACTACTAATAATAAGTTCTTGTTTGATCTTAAGTTCTCACTTGATTAGGTTAGGCTTGGAGCGATCCGTTTAAATCTTGATGATTAGTGATATTTATAGGTCTTGGATTATAGAAATTCTTTAGTTTTTGATCTGCTGGAAGCACATCATAATTTGGATAACTGTGAAATAACTTCAGTTCTCATGGGACTAGAGGTATTATTGAGCTGACTCTTTGTTTAGAGTTTGTAAATTAAATAAATGACACTAATTTTAAAGTCAATTACATACATGTTCTTTTTCACTTTCAGGATTTTCTTTTGGTTTGCTACCTTTGAGCTTCTGATACTGCTGCCACCATCATGTGCTTTTTGTCATTGTGCATATCGTGTTACCATCTAGAGTGTAAGCTTTGTCCTTAACGATCATTTTATTTTGATGTTTATGTTATTCTATGGTTGAGGAAATGGACTTTGCATCTTTGGCTTCATTATTTGTGTTTTTCAGTATTTACCTACAAGCTGCTAATTGTAACAGGTCCAAGATTCAATGTTATTACGTAGTAGTATATTTTGGAATTTGGACTCGGGTCTCTTAAATGAGATTATATAATATTTTCTTTAATAGATTTTACGTGGCCTGCAGACTATATGGGATATGGTCAATAATAGAAAAATTAAAAATAAATTTAATCATTAAGTCTCGAAAATAAATAGATTTTCCAGACTAAATAGAATTTCTTCAACATTTTTTAATTCTATATTATTTTCTTTACATGTTTTGCAGGGTCGAGAAACAAATGAATCAAATCTCCCTTCAAATTTAACTGAAAGCATGATAGTGACAATGACTCTGATGAATTATAACCAAGGTTCAATGATTTTGAGACAACGTTCAGATGACTAGTAAAAGGAATTACTTTCAAGTAAGTGTTTGTCTTTATATTTATTAATTTAACCTTGGTTATATAAAAATACAGCTCCAGAAGCATCTCAACCCACTGAAGTAGTGAAGCAACCTGGTAACTTAAGCACTTCATACTGAGAAATGGTATATCTTGCATGAACTAACGTTTAACATTTCCTCACCTACTTTTGCCAATTTTATAAATTTAAGGTCAGGAGAAAGCTTGCACACCTGAATTACATTATGTGAATCTCACAGTGACATAAAATGTGAGCATGAGTTCTGAATTAAGGTTTGTAGAAATGCTAGAAATGCAAGCTGCTATTTACTTCTTATCCAGTTATCCTAAAATTGTACCTTTACTTTTCTTGTTTTTTATAGAATAAAGCTAGCTCTGAAGAATGTTTGGGTTGGAGAGTGCTGCTAGACATATTGAGGCCAGCCATCTCTTTTATTGGCATTAAAACGTGGTCAAGTATCTTCAGAATTAGAATCTAAGTATGTGAGTATTTTTAATTTCTGAGTGTGAGTATGCGAGGCATCTATTTTAAATATTTTGACAATATACATTAACGAGTTATCATATTCCTTTCTTATTTTAACAGAAAAACAATGCATCTATGAAGAGATAATTCAATGTTCCGGTCATTCATTCGCAGCTCACCTGTTAGTAGTCGAGGGCAGTAATCTAATGGCTATGGAGTCTCTTCACTCCTGAATTTGATGAGTTGCTTTCACACAAGGCATAATATACATTTTTAGTATGGTACTTGTTTAGGCTAATATTCCAAGAAAGATTTTATTGCAATGTTTGGCTTTCTGGAAAGCGAATATGAGATGTTGAAGATTGATTTCTAATGCATTGTCTTATGTATTATGGATATTATTGGCATTAATGTTGAAATTTATATTGTATGTATATCAGATTTCTATTATTCTATAAGAAAAGCTAGCAATAATAAAAGAAAAAAAATAAATGATAAATTAATATTAACCAAGCAATTTTTACCAATATATAAATGTGAATTACATTTTTACCTACACAAACAAACGTTTCACCCACATTTATATCGAGTATTTACCTACACATACAATTAAATTTAGCCACATAACCATTTCCACGTGGGAAATTGTATACCACAAACAAATTTTGCCACATCAGCACCACGTAATATGCCATGACACGTCATCGCTGTCATTTTTTAAAGACAAATAGCTACACATACGATAAGTTTTTGTCCACTCACGAATGTGTAGGTAAATGATATATAATTACCCACACATAGTTCATGTGTTGGTAATAACTTTTACCTACTTCCATATACCCACACATCATTACACTTAATATATGTGTGGGTAAAAATTATTGCCTACACATAATTAAACTTTCACCTACACATCCGTGTATGGGTAAAACCTACATTTTCTTGTAGTGATTCATAAATCAATATTCAAGATTTATTACATGATTTACTAAAAGTAAATATACTTGGGGACGGTGTTACAAGTTCACCCCCCTTATTTGGTATTTCGTCCCCGAAATCCCGTGTCTAATCGACAAGAAACGGGTATTGCTCCCTCATTGAGACCTCAGTCTCTCAGGTTTCTTCTTCGACTCGATCACTCCTCCAAAGAACCTTCACCATAGGAATCTTCTTGTTCCTAAGCCTCTTTACCTGCTGACCCACTATCTTCACCGGTTCCACCGCATATTGCAGGTCCTCTCGAATCTCTACCGGTGGTCTCTCAAAAATATGTGACGGATCTCGTATATACTTCTTGAGCATCGATACATGGAACACATCATGAATCTTCTCAAGTTCAGGTGATAACTTGAGACGCTAAGCCACGGCCCCAATCCTTTCAAGGATTTCAAACGGACCAGATTTGGACAATTAAATTGCAAATTAACGAATAAATAAAGGTTGGTTTCTCTCTAATTAACAACGAAGGGAAACAGAGATTGATTCCGGGGTAACCAGATTTCTGGCCGATCAGGCTTAATTACATGAAATTAATTTTATTGAGCCTAGCTAATCATTACTAAGTTCTTACCGCCCTCGCAGCATAGAGTACAATAATTTAGGGAACCAGACTGATCTCTCATGCGATAGGTATCTAAAATTATTGCCAAAACGAACGAGCGTATGTACGGCCCCATAATCGCTACTAATCTCTTAGCGAACGATTAAGTGTGTGTGAAGGTGTCTTAGAATAAACTAGATCTCTCTTAATTTATTCTACAAGCAATTGTAATTCTAGCTGCAGTTCTAGGTTACAAAAGATATCAGTTAAATCATTCAAACACAAATTAAACACAAAAAATCATGTAATTTAAACCATCAAGGAACTAGCCATACATCGTGATGAACCCCCTTCATCAATCCCAAATCCCTAATTAAAATTACTCTTGACTCATAATTGAATAATCAACAGAATTGGGATAAATAGAAATGATTGTCATTAATCCACGATCTTGAGCAAAATAACGGAAAACTAGTATAAACTCGTGCCTAGGCTTCTCTCCAAGTTTCGTAACCGTTAAATGGGAGTATAGAGGCCTTATTTAAAGAAAAAGAGTCAAAATTTGACCAGGATTAGGGTTTTCGGGGTCAGGCACGGCGTCGGGTAAGTTCAGTTTTCCTTGTCATGTTGGCACGAGAACGCTATTTCTTTCGAAAGATCCCCAAATCTCATCTTATTATGTAGAACACTTGTTCTTTTTAACCGGATCTCCCATTCTCTTTTTCGCAAGGTAAGAGGTCTAGTTATATTAATTAATTTTTTCAATTTTTCAGATTTTCACTAGACATTACCCCATTCTAATCTCGGCCTCACCAAGGAAAATTAGCAATTAAATTTCAAATAACCAAAGTGAATCCATGCCTACAATGCAATCCTCGAAAATATCAAATTTCTAAAAAATGACTGCTCTTACCCTATTTGGGGCATAGGAATAGTGCCAAAAATGGGCTCCTACAGAAACTCCGTAATCTTAGAAAATTAATCCCCTAGTTCCCTAAACATCAAGACCTTGTCAGAACTATTCATGGGTCAAGAACACCAGGGCCATATGGCTATGGAGCTCAATTAATTGGGTAAAGAATAAAATGGTCAAGCTCAAAATGGCTTCTCGTAAAGGACTTATTCACATATTCAGGTGGATAGATGATTTAATCAATTCAACGGGCGACTAATGCCTTCATCCTCTCAACAACTAGCTAATCGTGCAGCAGTTTAAGTCTAAACACATTAAGGATGTCCTAAAAACATTGTGAACTCACTAGCCAGCTCACAAAGACACAGTTTAAAGAAATATTTTCAAAAATTTTGACATGACTTCCCTATGACCTCCACGTATTTTCAATTAAAGATGCTCCCACTCAGAAAATTAGTTCTCCACATATCAAATGTCTTGTCAACAAACGTCCTGAGATGACGTATGACCTTAAATTCATGAAAGCAGTTTCTCATCTCAGGTTCACAATTAAAGTATAAAAGTGGGTCCAGGCCTTTATGAGACCCTCTATCTAAAAAGGGGTCAACATCAGTCTCTTTAGGAGATGGAGGTTTCCCTCTCTCCTCCCCTAGTGGGTCCATGATATCAAGAAACTAACAGTCACTAATGGATCGACAGGATTCTCTTGTCAGTTTGGCCATACAAAAAGTGACTCTCTCCTCCCCAACTCTCAAAATCAATTTCTCTTCCCCAACATCTATATGGGCTCGAGCAGTGGTCAAAAAAGGTTTTCCAGGAATTAAGAGCACATCAAGATTTTGGGGCATATCTAAGACAACAAAATCGACAGGAATCACAAATTTGTCCACTCTAACCAACACATCTTCAGCAATCCCCTGAGGATATTTGACCGATCGGTTAGCCAGCTGTATGCACATACATGTTGGTTTAAGCGGATCGAGTGCAAGCTTCTCATACCATGAATAAGGCATCAAATTGATGCTTGCACCCAAAATGTATTAAAGCATTATAAAAAATCTCACTTCATATGGAGCAAGGGATAGTGAACTTACCTGGGTCCTTGAGCTTTTTAGACATCTCTTTCAACACCACCGCTGAACACTCCTCATTAAGCACCACCGATTTCGGTTCTCCCCACTTTATTTTGTTAGAGAGAAGTTCTTTCATAAATTTGGCATACCTTGGCATTTGTTGCAGCGCATCCATGAATGGTAAGTTAATCTGAACCTGCCTGAAGAGGTTCAGAAACTTATTGAAGTCCTCGGTATCATTCTTTCCTTCAAGCGTTGCGGGAATGGGAGGGGTGGACAGTGAGATTTGACTGGGACGGGCTGAATTGGGGCTGCCTCCACCTCTTCCTTCTTCTCTTCTTCCTTCTCCTTCTCATGGCCAATTTCAGCAGGTACAACTTCCGCATACTTCTTCTCCGTGGCAGCATGTTCAAGATTCCTTCCACTTCTTAGTGTGATGGCATGCACTTGTTCTCTTGGATTATTCTCGGTGTTACTAGGGAGGGATCCCATAGGTCTTTCAGAAACGGCCTTCGCGAGCTGACCAATTTGAGTTTGCATGTTTTGAAGGCTTGCATTAGTCGTGGTCATGAATGTCGCGGTCATGGTCACTAATTCCTTGAGTGTATCTTCCAAGCTAGAAAACTTTTGATCAGTCTCCTTCTTGAAACTCCCATGCACCTGTTGAGGTGCATGTTGTTGGGACTGAGGTGCTTGGGGCTGATTATAGTTTCTGGACTGTTGATGCTGCTGATTTCCTTTCTCGTAGTTTCCTTGCTGCTGCTGGCCGTAGGGCTGATTGTAATAGCCCTGCCTCTGAAATACATCGCGTCTACTTGCTCTACTCCAGGGGCTGCCGAGTGTGCCATCATATTGCATTCATGTGGCCAATGGAGTCCCCCACATGTAGTACAAGAAGGACTAATAAGACTGGAGGCTACCATGTTTACACTGGGCACCGAGTGAGCATACTCCACTTTCTTCCCTAAATCATCCACGCTGGTTGTGAGCTTCTGCATCATGCTTGCCAATGTATCTACCCGTGCAAAGAGGGCAGAATTATCATTGATTTCGTAGAGGCCTGGAGCTTTTCCTGAGGAGAACTCCGGTCACTGTACCAAGATGCATTGTTCGCAACTATCTTCTCTACAAGTGCTTCTCCCTCCTCAGATGGTAAATGGGGAAAGGCTCCATTGGCAGAAGCATCTAGCTTCATCTTTCCTTCATTGTTGATTCCACTGTAAAAGAAAAACAGGACCTCATAGTTACTCATCTTGCCTTAAGGGCAAGACCTTCTTAGTATCTTAAACCTCTTCCATGCTTTAGCTAAAGTCTCCAGAGATCCCTATTTGAACTCTTGTTGTGACACCGCACCCGGATGTACTTGAATTTAAAATTTCAGTATGTATTTGAATTTTTTAGCGAATAATTTCGTGTGACAGAATGATATATTTAATTAATGAACGATTAATTAAATTATTTACCAGGCCCATTATGTGGAGAATGGGCTACCAAATAATTAGTTGGGTAATCGTAATAATTATAGAAGCCCAATAAAATGCCAACCGAAGTTGGGGAAAATATTTGGACAACCTAAGTGCTATTCTGGTCCAACCTGCCAGAAATAACAGGAATAATTGGGAGGGACTTCCTACACCCACTTGGGTATTCTACCACTCAAATAACTCCCAAAATTATTGGGAGAGACAAAAATAAAGGGATGGGTTGGATGAAGGTAAGAGGATGGGAAGTCTCCTATAGACAAAACTCACACCCCATTCTTGGCTTTATCTTGAGAGTGGTTGAGAGGAGTAGGAGTGCTCTCCTATTCTTTGCCTTCATTCGACCGACACAAGAGGAGAAGAGCTCCAGGAAACCAAATTCTCAAGGTCTCAGCTTGAGGAAGAGGAAGCTAGAAAAATCTAGGGAGAAGAGCTAGGCTTGAGGTAAGAACACCAACTAGCTCTTTAACTAGTTTTATTGAGTATGATTTGTAAGAAATCATATGGTGGATTAAACATGATGTTCTATACGTTTAAAAGTGTAGAATATGGATATATAGTGGTGTTATTTAAATTAGAAGAATTGGTGAATCGATAGGAGTCGAAATCGCCGGAAACCGCCAAGAATAGCAGGCTGCTCGAACATGCAGAATACGAACACCGGGCGGCTTTCACAAAAGCCGAGCGGCTTTTGGCTGCTGTCCAACTTTTGCGTTTCAATTGGCCTAGAACGGGGGTTGATCGAAGGGCTTCGCAAATGCATCTAGTTAAGCACTCCATAAGGTGAGGATGTCTGACTATATTGCTTATAATTACTGAGTTAATTTCATAAGATTACCTAAGGTAATTAAATGTGATTTTCATGGATTATTAATGATTAATAATGCCTAACTGAAAATACTATTGATATGAGAAGTGAAGCATGATATACAAATTTAGAATAAATTGTGTATGATTATGTGATATGAAAGTGATGGCATGATGATGGGATTAACTATGAAATGTTGTGATAAAATATACTTTTACTTCATGTAAGGAATTCATGAATGGATAAAAGTGATATTTTTGATATTGAGATTAAACCATATTTGGATTGGAAAATCAATTGAGATGAATTGTTTGACTGTGAATTAAGAACATGATTGTTCTAAGATTATCCGACTAGTATTGAAATACTAGTCGGGGGACTAATATAAATAAATGATGGAATTAATCCTAAGAGATAGGGTTGTGAATAAATATGCCTTAAGTAGTCTTAAGATATACTTTAAGGCTGGATTGTATGAAAACTAAGGTGTGTTAGGAGTAAGCCTAAAGGCTACCCAAGTGAATTGATTCTAGGCATAGGATTTGCTTGAGAATTGGACTATGGAAATAAATTAGAATCGGACTCTAGGATTGCATGGAAATGTAGTTGGGCCGAGCCCTTGCCATGTAATGTGATTAGCATGGAAACGTAGTTGGGTCGAACCCTTGCCATGTATTTGTGATCTTCATGGAAACGTAGTTGGGCCGAGCCCTTACCATGAAGTTATGGTGAGTATGGAAACGTAGTTGGGCCGAGCCCTTACCATACAACTTTGACGTGTTAGATTGAGTTAGAGGACTGTATAGAAATGTAGTTGGGCCGAGCCCTTGCTATACAATCGGGGCTCGATGGAACCCTATGGGGTTGTTGTGGCTTGTGGTCACGTGGAATTAAAATGGTGAATTCTAAATGAATATGGGCCCACAGGTCGACTACTTGACTTTATAGAAAGTATTTTTCAAAAAGGGGTAACCGAGGGCTATGGCCTATAATGTAATATCACCATAGATTGAGGGTCTTAGAAATTGAAACATTGATTATTCTTAGTATAGTTGTCATTGTACTTGTCAAATGTTTCCAAGTACTGACCTCCCCTTCACAGGGGAGGCTACCTCACAATTTCAGGTAGGAACTGAGCTTGCTACCAGGGCCCGTGGCTTCGAGAAGATCTAGGAGAGAAGATGTGGTTCGTGCTTCCTCCGTTTATGTTTCAAAAACAACTATAATAATGCTCATGGATATTATTTTCTGAACAATCATTTGGAGGCTTGTATGCCTAGTTATGCCAAGTGTGGCTTGAACACTTGTAATATTGTTTGCACTGCTTTAAATGAATATTTTATATTATGTTTGTTTATGGGTGTACTATGTGTGAATGATATTCTAGACGCCTTGTACAGTATGAATGTGTTGGACTGTGGTTGACTATTTGTACTGTACGGCGGGTTGTTGACGTGTCCGGATCGGTCCGGGGCATGACACTTGTAGCTGCTTCTTCAACTTTAGGGCCTTTGATGTTGGGAAGTATTCTTTTATAAAGTAACTATGCAGCTGGTCCCAAGTGTGGAGGTGGTGGTGAGGATTGCTGTCCAATCACCTCTGCGCATCGTCCCTCAATGAGAAAGGGAAAAGCATCATCCGTATCCGATCATTAGTTAATCCAGGTATCTTGAAATTCTGGCATATCCTCAGAAAGCGGGTAATATGTGAAACTGGATCTTTTGTAGGACCTCCTCTAAACTGGTTATTGGACACCATGCTTATCACCGCCGGCTTGATCTCATAACGGTTGGCAATAATTCCTGGCACTTGAATGATATCATACTCTGAAACGTCTGACGTAAGGAACTATGCAATGGTCTGACCTTGATAGAGTGGATTATTGTGCGGGACATAAGCATTTTGTGGAGGAGCCTACTGTCTATGTTGGAAAGTTGGTTGTTGTTGAGCAGGTGGGATTTGGGGTGGATTACGGTATTGCTTTTGGGAAGGATTTTGGTACTGTGGTTGATTTTGCAATGGATTTTGAGTGACTGGGTGTGGGTTCTGTCTTGGTTGGAAGACATGAATGTTCTGTCCTGCTCCTTGCATCCCATAAGCTTGGTTCTGAAAAGTAGTTTCAGGAGAAGTGGAAGGTATTTTGAAAAAGTTGGAATAATGGAGGAAGGTTAAATTGTGGCATGGGCTGATTTTGGGGAAAGAGTGGGGTGCGATAGTTCTGGAAACCTGGAAGGCGTCTGGGTGAAACTTGTGGTGAAAACTGGGGTGATGTGTTGACATAGAAATCTTGTTGAGAAGTGATGTTAGGGATACCAGACGTCCCTGCGGTTCCAGATGAAGACTGAGGTCCATGGTTATTTTCTCTCTTTGAGCCTTGTAGTTCTGTCTGGCAAGCTTTTCAATCTCAAGATTAAGAGGGATTAATGGTTCTCCCTTCTTAGAGCGTGTATGCATAAACAGATCTGACCTGCAAGATTAGCAGACAAAAATCCTACGAAAAACTAAAAAACAGATCGCTAAGTCTAATTAACCCTTAAGACCGACATCGTCCTCGGCAACGGTGCCAAAAACTGATGAGAGTATTCTCGCACTCAAATTGATAGTAGAATAGTGGTGAAATTACGAGTATCGTCTCCACAAGGACGGTAAAAGTGAATTAAGAATGAATTATATTCAGCTATTAAGGAAAAAATAAAATAAATGCAGTCGTGCGATATTTGGTTGATTTGGACAATTAAATTGCAAATTAACGAATAAATAAAGGTTGGTTTCTCTCTAATTAACGACGAAGGGAAACAGGGATTGATTCTGGAGTAACCAGATTTCTGGCCGATCAGGCTTAATTACATGAAATTAATTTTATTGAGTCTAGCTAATTATTACTAAGTTCTTACCGCCCTCGCGGCGTAGAATACAATAATTTAGGGAACCAGGCTGATCTCTCATGCGACGGGTATCTAAAATTATTGCCAAAACGAGCGAGCGTATGTACAGTCCCATAATCGCTACTAATCTCTTAGCGAACGATTAAGTGTGTGTGAAGGTGTCTTAGAATAAACTAGATCTCTCTTAATTTATTCTACAAGCAATTGTAATTCTAGCTGCAGTTCTAGGTTACAAAAGATATCAGTTAAATCATTCAAACACAAATTAAACACATTCATGTAATTCAAACCATCAAGGAACTAGTCATACATCGTGATTAACCCCTTCATCAATCCCAAATCCCTAATTAAAACTACTCTTGACACATAATTGAATAATCAACAGAATTGGGATAAATAGAAATAATTGTCATTAATCCACGGTCTTGAGCAAAATAGCGGAAAACTGGTATAAACTCGTGCCTAGGCCTCTCTCTCTCTCTCTCTCCAAGTTTCGTAACCGTTAAATGGGAGTATAGAGGCCTTATTTAAAGAAAAAGAGTCAAAATTCGACCAGGATTAGGGTTTTCGGGGTCAGGCATGGCGCGAGGCACGACCGCGCCGGCGGAGCAAGGCCAAAATTCGCGTCCAGACACGGCGTGCCTCCCTTGCCAGACACAACCGTGCCTTGGTTCCAGGAGATCGTTGCTTTAATACACTACAGGCACGACGTGCATCCCTTGCCAGGCAGGACTGCGCCTGGGTTCCAGCGACTTTGTGTCTCGATACACTACAGGCACGGCGTGCGTCCCTTCCCAGGCACGACCGTGCCTGGCCTTTTTTCGTCGCCTGGTTATATTCTAGGCATGCACGGCATGCCTGGGTGCTGGGCACGGCCGTGTGTGGCCTTTTCTTCATCAATTCTCTCCGTTTCTTTTTCCAAATGCTCCCGAGTGCTCCCGAATCGATCCCAAAGGTCTTCTCCTCATCAATTCTTCATTGTGAACCTCCCGGAGACCTCCAAAGCTCTCGAAACTCTCTTGAATTCTCACCAACTCTTCTTGATTTCCTCTTAAGCGTCGGTGCCGGATCTAATTACCTGATTTTTGACTCCAAACAACATAAATCTTGAACCAACGTCTGGTACACATAACTTGAGCTAAAATTGAGATTTACAACACCTAAAAGTTAGGAAAACATCAAAAGTTTTTCCCAACACGCATCAAATGCGTGTTGTGATACGGACTTATCAGACGGCGATTCCCCTCAGGAGGGCTGGACAGGAACATGACTCTATATATGTATACATACATACATACATACACATACACACACATATATGTGTGTGTGTTATATATGTGTGTGTTTGTGTGTGTGTGTTTGTGTGTCTATATATATATACACATATACACAAATGCTCCTGTCCAACAGTTCGGACAGGAGCCGGAGCCGCATTGTGAACATCGCCGTTTGGGGCGGTTCCCGGTGGAATTTTTTGATGAAATAATTTGAGCATGTTAATCATGAAGTCTAGTTTATCCATAAAAACATTCAACACAAAATTCGATTAGGAAGGCAGTCAAATAATAATTTGAAGTTGACTGCGTTTTTCTATTTATAATTTGACGTAGTCAACTTCAAAATATTATTTGACTGCCTTCCCAATCGAATTTTTAGCTTAATTTTTGTGTGGATTAACTAGACTTCATGAGGAACACTTCTCTCTCTCTCTGTCTGTCTGTCTCTCTCTCCCTCCCTCCCTCTCTCTCTCTCTCTCTCTCTCTCTCTCTCTCTATATATATATATATATATATATATATATATATATATATATAGAGAGAGAGAGAGAGAGAGAGAGAGAGGAGTTCAAATAAAAAGATGTGATCTCGTACAAAGTGCGAACGATTGCAATTTTCCCCCACGCGTTGCACTATTGCTTGTTGTTGTTGTTGCACTTTTTCGTGGTGGCAAAATGTTCAATTTAATTATGAAATTGTCACCGCATTTTTTATCAAATCTAATGCATTGTTGGCTCATTTTGAACCATTAGATGTGGAAATGAATGTAAAAGATTTATTGTTACTTTGAATGGGAAAACCTTTTTGTATTTGAACTCTCCCCTATGTGTGTATTGCATATGTCAGTTTGGGATACTTATCTTACACCCCTTAAAGTTCGGGGAATTTCAAATTATTTCCCTCTAGATTAATATCAAGAGATGTTTATTAAAATATAAAAATTGCTATAGTAATTATTTTCTTCTATTAATAAACCATATACCATAATTGATATTACCTCGACATCTTTTCAAACATTTTTACTAAAAAGATCCAATTCACTCAGCTAATCGTTCAAATTCAGCAATTCAAAATTCAACTCACGAGAATAGTATTCAAGTTATAACAATTCTTAAATCACATTAAACTCCAACTCTCTCTCTACTCTCAAATTATCAATCTCTAATCCTACATTATTACATTTATATTTTCATCTTTAATACATTCATATTATTACTATATAAGTATAGTAATAATATGAATGTATTAAAGATGAAAATAGTATTCAACTTATATAGTTGTTATACTACATAATTACTTATAATCTCTAATCATACATGCCTACTCATACAATTTCACATTTAATATATTCACTTTGTAATTATATTAATATACTTATTATACTTTATGATTGAAAGCCCACCGTAGAAGACAACAAGTTAGCAAAACACCAGACCACAATTTTAAGGTTTAAACTTGTAATTACTATTCTCACTTGTAATTTATAAATGTGTTAATACTCTAAGTTAATGTAGTGTTTGAAATAGAGCTCGAATCGGCCTGAGACCAGTTCGGGATCGCAGCCCCAAAATAATCCGGGTCAATCGCAATCTTAATAATTGGGAACCGGTACCGTCGGTCCAGGATTGAAACTGGGTCCGAAACCAAACAGGATGCATCCCTATTACAATGAAAGAGATAGACCCAGAGAGTAAATTGACATTTAATGTTCCTTTTTCAGAATCGTATCTATTTTAGGATTTGTTTTCCTAGAATGTCAAGTACAACATTTAGATGTCAGCATTGTGATTAGGGGTGAACCCGGGCCGGGCCTAGGCCCGGGTGGGCTTTTTTTCGGAATGTTGGGCCCGGAACCGACCCGGGTTGATACCAGGTCCGGTTCTATGTAACTTTTTTTGGTTTTCTAATTAACCCCGGACCCCCTCCCTCACCCCACCCCCAAAACACTCAACCCTACCCAAGGAAAAGGAAAAAAGTTGAAAAAAAATGAACCAGGCGCGGCTCGAATCACCCGGGCTGGTTCATGAGAATCATGGCCCGGAACCGGCCCGCCAGAACCGCCCAAACCGGGCTAAAGCCCGGAACCGGCCATCAAGGCCCCGCACAGTAGCGATCCGGTCCGGATCCGAGCCGGTTCAGCCCGGTTGGGTCCATGCCTAATTGTGATTGACATCATTGAGAAAAAGTTATAGAAAAACAGAAAATCATGCAAAAGAAAGAGAGAAACTGCCATGAATTTATTTTTAAATATTCCGATTTCTACATATGTACCTTGAAGATGTTTTTGCCAAAACCCTTATAGGAGTGTCGATTAAGGGTATACAAGTAATCCCATGGGGTATTCCTATGGCCCCACAGTATATAGAGCACGAATTTGGGTTACAACGCGCGCGGAGTGACTGATAATTTATCCTTTGGCGAACATACTTTTTCCAAATCCCACACGAAGCAGTAAGCAGCCAGCTGAAATGAAAGATTTATGTTGTACAAAATATTGACACAAATTTAACTAACGAATATAAAGGTCACAAGAAAGGAGCTGTTGTTTCTATAGCTTACACAATTGAAGAAAAAGAAGAAGAAAGACTATCAGCTAGAGAAGGGATGACAGATACAACAATACACCATAAGAAAAAACAAAAACTCTTTCTTTCATCTTAATTAATTACCAACTGTTTGACACATACGGGAGCAACAACAAGAAAGGCTGCGGTTTTAAAGCATAACCTCCTTGCCGAAAACCCAGCTAAAAGGGACGGCAGCGGGCTTCTTCTGTTTGGCCCTTTCCTGAGCTCTCTCTTCTAGTTTCCGAATCCTCTGAGCCAACCCACACACATAATCCTGTGCTCTACATCCCTCACCTGAAAGACCGGTCATCTTTTCCACTTCCCACCTACACACCAAGAACTCCAATATGTCCGCATAGTCCTTGGCTGTATACACACCAAGACGCTGTGCGACAGCAGAGAAATGTTCAAAGAGGTTGTCGTCCCCGCCGTCATACATGAGGTGAGCTGGCATGGATATCTTTTTCTTCATCATATTGGCAAGGGACAAGATAGTGTGCTCAGGATCGATTTCAAAGAGCTTCTCTACGATCTTGGTGTATGCAGTTTCATGACGTTTCTCGTCTGCTGCGATGATGCCACATATCTGCGCTAGTTTCAAGTCTCCATGCTCCTTCGCTTGCCTGGCTGTGTTGCCATGAGAAATAAAAGTTGCCCTCTCCTGGAAGGAAGTATAGATGAACCCCAAGTAGGGGTTGTTTTCTGTGCCTGGATCCTGGAAGAAGAATTTATATATTTTAATTAGAAAATATACATAAACAAACGAAGTGTATAACTAGTATATAATTAATGACTGCAGACCCCAAGTTGCAGGCATAATACTAACACGAATAATAATAATAACCCGCACAAAATCCAAGCCTGGGTCAATAAAAATAATCCTTACAACAAGGACCTCATCCAGGCCTTCCCAAAAGATTTCGGGTCGAAGAAACTTAGAACGCACTTGGACACTCGATTCTGACTGCATATTGACCAAATAAGCAAGTCAAACCATGCAGAATATGGCTCCACTTGATAGTCTGACCCAGCTTTTGCTACCGAATGAGTAAAGCCTGTTTGACTAGCTTGTTTGGCTGAAATAGTATAGCAGAACCTGATTCGGCTTTTCATTTCCCAAATTGGATTCAACCATCTCTACCATTTCAATCAAGTGACTAAATCTTGACAAATGGGCTCTAAATAGCTTTTAACTTGCTTATTTAGCTGGAATCAATACACAAAGAATCAATTATATACAGCATTTCAATAAAACAACCCTTGCCAAAAAGGCTCTAATATAAAACATGTTTGGAAGGCAGAAAATAGTAGGAATTGAAGAGAAATGGTACGAAAATGGTTAACATGTGTTGTTTTGCTTTGAATAACACTCCAAGGAAAATCGAGTAAGATTGAATATGTATCTAAAACTGATTTGGAGTTTGAAAAAAAATCAGTTTTTTTCAACTGATTTGGAGTTTGAAAAAAATCAGTTTTTTGCCTTCCAATCCGCTTTCCCTTGATGGCTTCATTCCCTAGCATCACCCAGATTTCATCCTGGCTGTCGGTTACCGAGTATAACACAAACCTCAAAAATAATGCATTTAAGGTGTACACCACAGGTACAAATTTACAAACAGAATGATACATTTAAAGAAAATGTATAATAATTTGCAAAACTGTATTTCCAAGTCCAGCAGGTACTTTTTGATCCATGCAAATCAAGTACTTTTTGTTTCGAAGTGCAAAATTGATCCATGCGATTTGTTTCCAATTTCCTGATATCAGCATTTTCCTAATATCGAAGGAAATAATGCAACAAAAAACAATACGGATACAATGAAAAACTGAAGATTTGTAACTGGGCCAAGCATTTAATAGAAATATTTATATGCTCTAATATTTTAAAAGCTAAGAAATTCAACAAGGGATGACAAGTATAAATGCGATTGTTGATTAGGCAGATGATGGGTAGTAAAAGATCACGCCCATCTTTAAGTATCCGTGAAAATTGGCACATATTAAACAATCATTTGAAAATTGAAACTAAATATAGTACCCAAATTCTTTTTTTGTAAAAGTGAGTTTTGGTCAATTGACAAGTGGCTGAATTGTTGTGTGCAAAGTAAACATACAAAGAGCCTGTTTGGAAACACAAAGAGTGCACATGAGCAGAATAAGAGGTGTTTGGAATTGGAATTGAATCTGCTTTTGCTTCTTTAAAGTAGAATCAGAATCGGCCTTTCAGAAGTTGGTCTCTCCCAACTTCTGAAAAACTGAGTGAATAAGCATTTTGGAGCTGGGAGAGACCCCTACACAGTTTTAAGAAGTAAACTTCAAACACTTAGATGTATTCTAGAAAACTTAGCAATTTCAGCCATTTCAACCAAACAACCTTAAGGCCACTAGAGCGCTTATTGGCATTTTGATAAGAGAATCATCAATACCAAGAAAAGTCAATGTAGCCTAATGATTGATAACTATAAGGTAAATTCATTATAAAAATCTCACCATTCCAGACCCGATGAGGTACTGAATTGTTTTTTCTATTTGCCTCATGTCAACTCTTCCTGAGAGGTAGAGATACTTGTTTAGAAGGTCACCATGCCTATTTTCTTCAGCAGTCCATGCCCTTGTCCAAACTGCCCAGGGGGTAAGACTAGCACCTGTCTCATCACGAACACCGTCCAGTGTGTTGAGCATAGTTTGATAAGTCGGCAACGCTTCTTCTGTGATCATATCCCCAACCAAAACCACAAAGTAGTCATCCGGCAATTCCTTGCACCTTTCCCTTAGATCTTTGACCTGTTCGTGAAATCCTTCAATGGAAGGATCTGGAAGAAAATCATTTGGCTGCCAACACTTTTCTACAGGCTTCAAGTGGACCAAGATATTTTGTTCAGCCCAATTCTGCAAGGAATTGAAAATTTCGATCTTTTCTGGAGGGAGCGAGTGTTGGACTTGAAGGTGTACCTCCCTTGGAGGACTCCAAGGTTTCTTGGAACTCCCAGTTTCCCTAGAATCACCCCAAGTAGAGTGACAATGGAGGAGTAAGTTTATTTATGTCAGAACTAAAAATTGCAAAGCACCCAGAGAGCATATATTATTAAGACTTGGGCTCTGCCCGTTTTAAGCATAACAAGATCAAATACTAGTTTGAGCTAAATATGTTAGAAAACAATTAAAATTTGTTGTTTTGACCTAAAGTGTGAACCGTGATAGAATCAATGATATTAGATGTGTGATCGCATTACTATGTTTGGTAAACATGGGATGACTGAAAGAATAATATTGCTCGAGTATCACATCATTTCTAAAATAAATATTCTGAATCAGCATTGGCTACCTTAAGCACCGAAATCCAGCCTCGTCGAAATGCAATTAGCAAATTTTACATAGAAAAAGAGTTATCGCGTCATAACATAGAAAAAGCACGGTAGGAAGAATGAAATTGAAACAGCAATATGAACACAAACTTGGAGGTAACTAAGCGTTGAACTCATTATTTACAGATCAAAGGCAGCAATATAAGAAAATGAAACAGCAATATAAAAGCAAAACTTGTGGGTACATTGATATGAATTGAACATAAAACGTCCAGTCCATATATGGATTGAATATGAGATTTGTAATGAAGATTACAGATAAAGGCAGCGACACAAAAACTTCCAGAGTGGAATACAAAAACGGTAAACAGAGGAAATGCACAAAAATAGATCCAGGGGTGGAGAAAGTAAAAATGGAGAGGAAGAAGAGACTCACGGAGAGGTGGTGGCGGGAGGATGAAGAGTTGAAGCCATAGAAACTATGGAAGATCTTGGGCCAGGAAATGAAGGGGGAGCGCCGCTCAATCTCGTAGTTTTGATGACGGATTCCATGTTCGCGGTCGCCCAGTTCAATCTCAGAGCCATTCTCGGTTGTTCCGCCCGCCCTCTTTGCGTCAAATCTTAGATGCTTGCTTTTGAGTCTTCGGTTTATTTATGCGGTGCAGCCTGCAGGAAGAGGAAAAGGTTTATAGTGGTACAGGGAAGGGACGCGTGGGGTGAGGGAGGGCCACGTGGTGTGAGCAACAAAAATATTACTCCCTCCGTCCCTTATAACTTTGCCAAATTTCCTTTTTTGGTTGTCCCAAAAACTTTGCCACTTTCCCTTTTAATCAATCAATTTGTGGCTCCTGTTATTTCTCTCTCCTCTGCATAAATCTCTACCACACAGTTTTTACTTTATTATTCTACGTGTCGGTCAAATGTGGCAATCCTTTTAGGGACGGAGGGAGTACCATCTAATTTAAATACTCAAATCTTTATATAAAAAGTTATTTTTGCACCGCTAAAAAATATGGATACCTTTCCACCACCTCCGATCGGTGAAAATTCTTCCGATGAATCTGTCATTACTAAACATGTTGGCAGTTTTCCAATCGATGATGAGAGATGATGGTGCTGGGGTGACAGAGGCGGCAATTTGTTTATACATTTTTTTAAATAGTTTATTATTTTTTTACGTTTTTTATTATTTTTTAGGATTTTTTATTATTTTTTATGATTTTATTAATAATTAAGACATTTCAAAAGCTACAAGTGTATATTTTTTCAAACACACATAAATAGTCCTATTGGGGGGATTTAAAAGGAGTTAATTATCAAAATAGGACTAAAAGTCATTCACTTTTCACAAATAGGACAAAAAAATAAATTATGTTTGCATAGGACTAATTATGTGTACCTTGGACAATTATACCCTTATAGCTATTAAAATGTTTTAATTCCTAATAAAATAATAAAAAATAATAAAAATTCCTAAAAAATACTAAAAAATTAAGAAAAACATTTCGATATTAAAAATTTAATTAATTTTTTTTTTCAAAAAATTAAAAAAAATTAAAAAATTAAAAAAAAATTAAAAAAAAAATAAAAACTCAAAAAAAAAAATCGTCGCCGCCTCTGCCGCCTCAGCACCACCACCTCCAGTCACCAGGGAAAAAAATGCCAAGTTCATTACGAATGCCATATTTATGGCAGAAAAAATGAAAATGTTGGCATTCGAAAAGAGAAATATGCCACTTTTTTGGCATTTTCAGAAAAAAATGGCATTTTTCTGGGAAAATGACATTTTTTTCATCGGCCGGAGGTGGTGGTGCTGGGAGGTAGTACAGGCGGTGGGAAAGGCATCCATATTTTTTTAAATTTTTTTTACGGAGTTTTACTATTTTTTATGAATTTTTTTAAAAATAAAATTATTTTTTAAAAAAAAGGTTTTTGAATTTTTTATTTTATAAAATTTTTATAAATTTTTTAATTATATTTCTACGAATTTTTGAATTTTTTCCGAATTTATTATGAATTAAACATTTAATTATGGCTTTTGACTATTTTTAATTCATATTTAATGGAAGGGTAAGAATGGAATGCAAAAATATGTATGTTTCCAATAGGACTCATATGGTCCTATTTTGGAATAAAAACATAGCAAGTCCTATTTTAGGTTTTTGCCATAGTTTTAGTCCTATTTGAACTAATTTCTAATTTAAAAGATGTAGTCCTATTTGTGTTCTTTGACCACTTTTTTGTCCTATTTAGGTATTTCATTCGAATGTTAATTGCGTTTTCATGAATTCTAAATTTACATTTTTAATTATGCAATTAACACAATAAATTTACATTATTGAAAGAAATAACAGTGACTATGGTGTTAAAATAAATTTTTATGTAAAATTTGGGGTATTTAAATTAGATTTGCAAGTTTGGTCTCTTCATCTCACACCCCATGAAAGTTTGGAGTATTTTAATTATTTTCACATTTATCAAAACACCCTCAACGTAGGCTACCCTTCTCTCTCACATTCTACGACTGTACTTCCCATTATACCCCGTCGTATTATGACCACATCATTCCTTCCTCTAAGCATTTACTTCACATTCCCATACTCTTTATCCTTACATTTATTCCATTCATTAATTTTTGTAAATAAAGTTTACTTTTTTCACATTTAAATTGTGCATTATTTTAATTATACGTGTGCACTTCATTAATCATGATGTGCATCATTTCAAATCATTCTCATTTTTTACGATAAAAAGTATTATCATTGAAATCTGACTGTATATATATATATATATATATATATATATATATATATATATATATATATATATATATATATATATATATATATATATATATATATATATATATATATATATATATATATAGGTTGCTATTCAGGAAATTTCAGAGTTGGCTTTTAGGAAGGGGGTGGATTTCGGACATATGATGAGAGAATGCAACTGGGCTGCGCACCACTTGGCCCAATTTCAAGCGGATAAATTAACAATTTTCAAATCGTTGGATCAGCTTCCTAATCCGGTTAAAAGGCCTTTTTGGATGGATTTTTTTGGTATTCCTTCAATTCGTTTGTAATGTTTTTCCTTCTCGAGTTGGTTTGGTCCCCTCGAGATTTGTATAATCGTTTTTGCTAATAATATCTGGTAAATCTCCCCTGGCATTTACCCCACTGATTTTGGTGGTTTGCCTTCCGGGGAAAAAAAAAATAGGGTGTGGTTCCGGTGAGAATCTTTCTTAACGTGAGAAATGAGAACGCTCCAAAACGATGCACTTTATCATTCACGAAATTGCACATTTATAGTTAAAGTAATGCAAAATTCTAATTTACACGTTTACGTGTAAACTTTTGCACACTTGAAATGCACATTTTTCAATTTTTCATATGCACATTTCTGTTTTACTTGATGCACGATGCCGAAATCCAAAGCTCCAGAATCATTCTCATTTCTCACGTTAAGAAGTATTCTCATTTGATCCTTACTCTATATATATAGGGAGCGGATCAGGTGAGAAGTGCCCTTAGGCTGAGAACTGTGAAGTCTAACTTATAAGCTAAAAATACAAACTTTTAAACAATAAATCATAATGATGGATAAGTATACCCGGGGGGTATCTATCCGAGGGGTTACTGCGGGGAGTAACTAGAGAGAAGTCAGAGCATAAGTAGAGAGAGAGTGTATATTGATATTGAGTGTATTCAGCGTGGTTTACAAATGGGGAAAGGGATGCTATTTATAGCAGCAATAAATGGGGATAGGGACGCGTGTCAACAATCTGATGGTCGAGGGGTCACCTCAACTGGGGCGGCACCGGCACTCGCATGTGGCCGCATTAAATGCGGCGGTTGGATGTGACGTTTGTACTTGGTACGTTGATCCAGCGCATGTGGATGAGAGATTCTGTCGAGGAAGGTGCCTTCGGCTGTATATGATTAGCCGAGGGCTCTTCAACCCGGGGGCCTCTGTGTGCCGAGAGCTCTAGGTACCGAGGGCTACTGTTTTTCGCCGTTTTCTCCCAGTACCTTCGTTTGCCTAAAACAGTTGTTCTGCGAGTTTATAAGCCTTCGGCCATGGGGGCCGAAGACACCCAAGTGTACGTTGTGGGCTGCTTGGCACTTGGGGCGCTGTGATTTGGGCCTGCTGTGCTCCCTGAGCTCATTGGGCCTTTGTTATAGTAATAAGAGTATGTGGGTCGGGGGCCCCCGGGGCCATATACTCCATCACATAACTTATAGACCCCCTCGAAAATAATTATGAAAATGCCACCGCATCAAAATAACTCCAGAAACCTGGATTTTTTTTACGCGCTGGCATTTCCGTAATTAAGATGGAGAGCTTTATAATTTTTTTTATTGGTTATAAGTTACTATATTCAGTCTATAAGTTTGCTGCGTTGTAATATTAGATGCAAATCCAAGGGCTAAGATTACTTCTCACTTCTAATTTTAAGGAGAACTTCTCACCTCATATATATATAGATCTTGGATTTGCATCTAATCTTACAACGCAGTAAACTTATAGACTGAATATGGGAACTTATAACCAATAAATCATAACTTATAAAGCCCTCCATCATAATTACAAAAATGCCACCGCGTCCAAAAAATTTCAAGGTTTCCAGGCTTATTTTTGTACGGTGACATTTTCGTAATTATTTTCGACGGTGTGTATACATTATGATTTATTGGTTAAAAGTTCGTGTTTTTAGTCTATTAGTTAAACTTCGCAGTTCTCAGCCTAAGAGCACTTCTCACCTGATCCGCTCCCTATATATATATATATATATATATATATATATATATATATATGTTTTGGTTCAAATAAGAACATGATCTTAGGAGAGAAATGAGAACGAATCTGGACCGTTAGATTTGCTTTAAGTGAAATTCAATGTGCATTAGATGAAACAGTAATGCGCATTATGTAAAATTGAAATGTGCAACACAAAGCGTATGATACAATGTCATTAAGTGAAGCTGAATTGTGCATTAGGTGAAATTGAAATGTGCACTAGGTGAAACTGAAATGTGCAGAATAAAAGGTACGATGTGACGTTATTTTTGTACATTTTATTCCGCACATTTTAGTTTCACCCAATGCACAATTGAGTTTAAATTTTTATTCTGGACATTTCAGTATCATGTCATACACATTTCAGTTTCATCAAATGCACATTTCCGTTCCACATAATACAATCCAACGGTCCAGATTCGTTCTTATTTCTCTCCTGGGAGTCCGTTCTTACCGGAACCGCTCCCTATATATATATATATAATTTGTCCATTAGCTTTTGCACTCTCAATTTTCTCCCCATAATTTTTGGCGAAGAGGTTTTGGTGTGGTCCCCCCTTCTTATTATGTACTTTCTTCTCCTTAATTAATAATATCTCGACAAATGTTCCCCGCCATTTGCCCCACTGATTTTGGTGGTTTGCCTACCGGGACTATATATATATATATATATATATATATATATATATATATATATATATATATATATATACATACATATATATATATATATATATACATATATATATATATATATATATATATATATATATATATATTAATCAGTTTGAAAAGAAGCTAAATACATGGAATCAGAAGAATTTATCACAAGGGGGGAAGCTGATTTTAATCAAACATGTATTAAATTCAATCCCCTTGCATGTTTTAGCTATTGACAGCTTACCCAAGAGAGTTATTAAGATACTCAATAGCAAAATGGCTTCTTTCTTTTGGGGTTATTCAAGTGATAAGAAAAAAATTCATTGGATCAAAATGGGTAAATCTATGTTACCCTACTGAGGAGGGTGGCCTAGGGATCAGGTCACTAATAGATATTGAAAATGCTTTCACTCTCAAGCTTTGGTGGAAATGGAAAACATGGAAGTCTATTTGGACTGAATTTGTAAAAAATAGATATGATAGAGTTGAAATGATACCTAGAATTACTGATTCCTCAATATGGAGAAGGATATGTCATGTTCATGAATATGCTTCCTCATTATGTTCTCAAACCACCAATGGAATTATCATCTGGAATGGAGAGACAAATGGTCAATTTTCCATAAAATCTGCATACAATGAAGTGAGGAACAACATTCTACCTACCTTTTCCTTTAAACATCTCTGGAGCCCAAAGTAGGAACTTAAGATCACCCTTTTGCAATGGAAGATTCTCAAAAATATTCTGTCGTTCCCTGAAAAGTTAAATCAGTTACATATCATATCAAATCCCTCTATCTGCTATTTTTGTAGGAATAGCATTTCATCTCTGGACCATGTTTTCTACAATTGCAATATAGTGAAACCTATTTGGGATTATTTCATGAGTATTTTGGGTATTAATATACCTAGGAGTAATACGTCTATTACTCAGGTGTTCAGAAATTGCTGGCTCAGTACTGGTTCTTTAGATCTTCTGGATATTTTCAGGCATAATATTTCGGGCATTATCTCTTGGAATATTTGGAAGGTGTTTTCAAATTTACAGTGGGGAGAAGGGAATGCCATTTCATCTACTACAGGTATCATTCAAGCTATTAAACTCTACACTCAGGCCTGGTCTCACTCTCTCAAAGGGGTTAAAACTCACTCGGTTGACAAGATTCTGTATGAGAAATATATAATTCCTATGGATTTCCGAAGCAATATCTATACCTTCCAGATCTTAAAATGGGGAAAACCGAAAAGAATGATTAAACTGAATACGGACGCTCGTTACTTATCTGGATTGGCGGTGGGAGGTGCGATTCTGAGGAATCGTTGTGGTCAGCTTCTTCGAGCGGTAAGTTTTGAGGTGGAAGCTTCATCTGCGTTAGAGGCGGAATTGAAGACCATTTCCCAGGCGGTACAGTGGGCGATGGATGCAGGGTATAGTGACTTTGAGGTGGAAACAGATTCAGGAAACCATACAGGCAGTGAATAGGAAACGTCTATCCATTCGACATGCCTATCGAGAGACTAACGATGCAGCTCATTTTTTGGCCCAAGCTCATTCAGGCTCAATGCAGGAATTTCTTAGCCCAAATAATTTACCCCCGATGGTTAGACGTGCCTATTTTATGGATCTGTTTGGTATTGCCTCTTTTTGATTGCATTAATTATTTAATTCTTTTTTACATTTGTCTTCTTTACGAGGTTTTGGTCTAGTCCCCCTCGGTTTTTGTAATACCATTTTATTTTAATAAAATTCTGGTATCTGACTCCCGGCATTTACCCCACTGATTTTGGTGGTTTGCCTTCCGGGATAAAAAAGAATATATATATATATATATATATATATATATATATATATATATATATATATATATATATATAAAATTAGGTTCAAGTGAAAAAATGATCTTATGAGAGAAATGAGAATGAATCTGGACCGTTAGATTGTATTATGTGAAATTGAATGTGCATTAAGTGAAACTGAAATGTGCATTAGCTGAAATCGAAATGTGCAGCACAAATGATAAGACAGTGGTATTATGTGAATATGAATTGTGCATTAGGGGAAACTGAAATGTGGACTAGGTGAAAATGAAATGTGTAGAATCAAAACTACGATGTGGTGTCAATTTTGTGCCTTTTATTGTGCACATTTCAATGTCACCTAATGCACAATTCAACTTCACATAATGCCACTGTATCGTACTCTTTGTGCTGCACATTTCGATTTCACCTAACACACATTACAGTTTCATCTAATGCACATTGAATATCACTTAAAACAAATCTAACGGTCCAGATTCGTTCTCATTTCTCTCCTAATATCATGTTCTTATTCGAACCAAAACCAATATATATATATATATATACATATATATATATATATACATACATATATATATATACATACATACATATATATATATATATATATATATATATATATATATATATATATTCATGGTAAATATTTTTCAAAGATCTTTTGTCATGTATTTTTTTTACTTTGATCACGGGACGGCCTTTAAAACCCGCATATTAGAAGGGATATGATATAGTTGTAGAAATTTGGCACACCATTAGACAGTTAGGCCGATCTAAGCCCTAAAAAGCATAACCCATCATAGACCGAGTCAGATCAGTGAGTGTTGTCCCATTTGACTGCTTGAAGTATAAATTGTTAGGGGGGATAGAAATGAATATTAGACAAAAAGTGGGTTTAGTTTCAAATATTAATATGATGGACCTTGTGAATTACTCCCTCTGTATCACTTTAGTTGTCTTGATTGCTTTTTCACGTAGTTTAAGATAATTATTGTAGACTTTATGAAAAGTAAGATATTTTTGGTATTGTAGTGATACTGTAGCAGTATTGTAGCTGCTTTTTGTGTGGATTTCTTTCCAAAAAAGAAATGTGTCAATTAATTTGATACGTCCCAAAAAGAAAACTGGAACAACTAAAGTGATACAGAGGAAGTAATAAATAGAGAAGTAACACCACATTCATCGCATAAGACATGTGTGGTTTTTTAAAAGAGATTATATGGTTAATGTTTAATTGGAAAAGTAGAGACACAATAAGACTGGTTTAGAGCTACACATATATTGCAATATTTGGAACTACAGAAACTGTTTGTTATCTCAGATTAACAGTTGAATACAATCTAAATAATAATATCGAGAAATTGAGTAGAATAAGTAGAATAATTCATCAACAATCAATATTGTATATTCATAATGATATATCAATATAGCATGATACACGTATGAATTGTTGAGAGAGAAAACTAGAGGTACTGTACAAGAATAATAAGTGCGGAATGAATTGTGTAGAGGCTTCTCTCTTCTAATCTGGTGTGAGAGTTCCAAGAATGATGCGTGAGGCTATTTCAGAATAGAAAACTCTATGGAATGTTGAACATTTGAAGAAGTTCTATCAATAGCAGCCTGCTCGGCTCGTGTTTCAAAAAAATGGAGACATAACTCATTGAGAAAGTCCTCGAACGAATCACCAGGGGTCTGTAGCCGAGCCTAGCGGGCCGGGCCGAGACGGATGGTGAGGGGTTTTGGGGGACGCGGGGATTCCGAGGTCAGTCGTCGCTGACGATTTGGAACAGAGGAATGGCCCACTCCTCGAACGAATCATCAAGGGTATGTAGTCGAGCCCAAGAAGCCTGAGCCGAGATGAATGTTGAGGGGTTCTGGGGGACGAATTTCGGGGATTCCGAGGTCGGTCATCGCTGATGACTTGGAACGGAGGAATAGTCCAGTCTTCGAATGAATCACTAGGGGTCTGTAGTCGAGCCCAAGAAGGCCGAGCCGAGACGAATGATGAGGTGTTCAGGGGGGTAAATGAAAAAACAACTAGAGAAAAGAATGTTCCTTTATTCTTGGGCACTAATGGCGGGGAGAATACAAAAATATTTCAATTACAGCAAAGAAAAGGAAAAGAAAAAATACATCAAGAACAATCCCCGCCCGGTGTAGTATCCTTGGAGGCAACATCTTTCTTCTCCTTGCTGAGCCAAAGGGCCTTATCGTAAGCTTTAAGGAACATGATATCAAACCCGGAGGCCTCAGGATTGAACGGGACCGAGAAATGGCGCTCTAGAATCAGCAAGTTTTCTTGGATCAGGCAGGCCATGCCCTCCGCAAAAGTATCACCGGCCAATTCGGTGAGGAACCATTGCCCGATGGGGGAATCTATGAGCAACTTAATACCGTCCTGGTAGGGTCTTTGCTATGCTCCAAGTGCTCCCCGACGAACCGGGGTAAGTACTTCTGGGCGACGATCCTCAAGGCGTCCTGGAAGGCAGTGGATCATTGGAATTCAGCCAAGTTTGCCGCCTTGATCTTGGAGACATCGGGCTCATAGTCCGGAACCGCTCTGTCTCTCCCCACTCGACGGACGACCATACCAATTTTCTCAACGGCTTCAAGCTGGGCGCGGAGCATCCACAACTCTTCTTCTTGGCACTTAAGCTTCTCCTTCAGTGCCACATTCTCGCCGGCAGTCTTATCAGAGACATGTGTCTTCTCCTGGAGCCGAGCGGTGCAGTCTTTGGTGCTCCGGATTAGGGTCTCAGTTTCCCCCCTCAGTTTGGCCATCTCCATGCCCTGACGTTCATACGCCGCTCTGGCCTTATTTAAGTACACACCGGCCTTATCTAGCTCGCTCAAGTTGCACTCAAGCAAGTCCTCAGGCTGCTCGTAGGCAACAAAATTCGTAGGGATTTTCAGGCCAAGGGTGCATAGATGGAGGTGGTCGTCTGCCCGAACAACATCTTGGACTCAGCGTACGGCCACATCCCGGAAAATTCTATAAGGCCCGAAGTGAGACCTTCCTTGCCTCAGGGATTGGGGCAGGACGGGTGGCCTTGGGCTTAGAGGGGACTACCAACTCCTCTTCAGAAAGATCCACTAGATATCTAGAATTGGAGGCTCCGTCAAGCCGTGGTTTCTTGTGAAGATGATCGGCATTTGAGTTGGACTGAGCTTGAGACCGCGTCACGAGCCGTCCGTCTTCAATGACGAACTTCCTCTTTCCCTTGTCCAACGACCCGGGAACAAGGGGGATCTTGTTGGTGCGACCCATAGCAGGAGCGTTGGTATAAACACCTGCAAGAGAGGGAGAAATACAGTTATAGGCGTAAATACATGAAACCCAAAAACCCGAGCTTCAAATGGACATACTTATCCCAGCTTTCATCACAGGGAGGCAACCATGAGCATCCAGAGATTTTAGGTACCAGCAGAGGCAATACGAGTGGCGTTGGTCTTCTCTTCGTTAGTTAGGGTCGTGGAATCAAACTTAACCGAATAGGTGTTCCACCGATCCAAAAAGGGCATCGGGGAGCCGACTTCGACGAAGAAGAATCTCCTCTCCCAACCATCAGGATTTGGGGCATTATTGGTAAAGAGGATTCTCCAAAACGAGTGCTCAAACCAAGGTAACCAGTATGGCCGTAGGGACAACACGGAAGAAATGGAGAAACAAGTCTACCTTGGTAACAACCCTCACGTCATGGCACCGCACTATAAAGTTGACAATGAGGCGATAAGCACCAGGCACGAGCCGAGGAGGGGCAATACGAAGCCTTGGATAGAGTTCGATTTGGAACGGGTGTAAGTGGAAAGCTAAACCGGCTACCACCAAGTCCAGATGGACGACCACATGACAAGGTAGATGACGCATTGGTTGACGGACGAAACGAGCATCCAAAACTCGAGGAGGGTGCAGGAGTTGGATGATCATATAGACATTGAAACGGAACAGGCACCTGTGGTGATGCCGAATGCGGATGTAATGAAGAGCATAACGGGGGGCCTAGCGGGAATCCCCCGTTCGTAGTATTTCACGTCATCTTCAGAGAGGCATCCGTCATCCAGCTGCTCATCTGAGCGATTGGACGTAGATGCTGAGCTGCCCCAGGTCTTATGGGTGATCTCCATGGTGTCAAGATTTATTGAAACCGAGGATCCTGAGCAATCTGACATTATAGAGGAAAGGAGGTTCCGAATGTCCGAAAGGGACCCCAGACGTACGTCATCAGAATGTCGGAGATTGATGCGTTATGTAACGTCCAGGATGAGCGTCGAACGTTCCATGGGACGACGTTCAACAAGGGTTGGAGTCTCGGGCACCTAGAGTGCCTCAAGGGGCATACAGACGGACGTCATTCACTAAGATGGTGCATAACGTGTTCGAAAAGATGGACATCGATCGATAAGATTTAGATAGAAAGAACAATAAGACCAACGTCTCCTAGATCCTAATTGTAAGACGTGGACTTGGTTTTCAAAGAAGAAATCATGTTATCAAGACGAGCGCCTTTTTCAAACCAAATCATAATCAACCTTAATCTAGGGACGAACGCCCCCCAATACTTTGCACAAGATCGAGTATGAATAAGAGTATGGACACGAATGCGAAAGAGTGTTAACGATAGAAAAGTTCTTCATTCTTCAATGCTTTTGGTCGGAATATACAAGATTTAAACCTAGAATAAGATAATACAATCAAGGGAGGGGATGGGTCTGCTCCGGTTTCTCCTACTTGGCTTCCTCTTCAGACACCTCGTCTTCAGTTGGGGCTCGGGCTCCTCCCCCTATCCTTGGATCTGGCCCGCTCCTAGTTCTGGATCCACTTGTCGACGGTATCCACCAGGAAGATGTCATCGGTGTGCTCTACCATAGAGAACTGCTCGCCAAAGCCCTTGAGGAGGATCGACATCTGGGCCTTGACAACATCGTAATAGCTTTCTCTGCGTTGTCCATCCCAAAGTTCAGACACCATTGATACCCGAGCGACGTCCTCTTCAGTAGCCTGGCCCCGTGCTCCATGCACTTCTTCCTCGACACTCGAGAGAGCCCCTCCTCGAAAAGGTCACCAACTGCCCCCGATCATATCCCTGATTAATTTGAAGGTTGTTTACAAAGGCATGATCTCTTAATCATAATGACTAGTAGTAACCAATGTAGTCATAAGTGTGCGTCTGGGTACTTAAGCGCACTAGGTGAGGTGCTATAGAGGCACAACGCCTTATACTCTTCCAGGCAAGCTGTCTAAGTGAGGCACAATATAAGTGCAAGAAATGCACGCTTGATTCGCCTGAAGGGTTCTGAAATCTGAAGTTATTTTAAAAAAATTGGGCCTATTTATATAAACCCATATCAATAATAAGATTTACCCATCCAACTAATAGGATAGTAACAACTTGAACCCTGTTAGAACCCTTCTTAGTCAGTGTATTAAGGAGTTTATGGAAACTTAGAACGCTTTCAACTTGCATTCTTATTTCCTGTGTTCGACCCTTACCCTCCATGATATACACAAGGTAAAGTTCTCTTTTTTTCATTTTTATGGTCTTTTTAATTTCTTCTTTTCTTACTTTTCTGTTTTTTTCTTTTGAATGTGAAATCTATATCTTCTGTAACACTTGAGATTTAATTTAAACGGATTAATAGTACTACTCATACCAACAAGGTGCATCTCCTTTTAAGGGAGCTCATTAGCCAAGAACTCCAAAGTTAAGCATGTTTTCACGGGGAGTAGTCTTGGGATGGGTGACCTCCTGGGAATTTACAACCAGGGTAGTCAAAGTCATTTGTGAGAGCTTTCTAGAATATATACTTCTGAGTTGATGTCCTTCTGGCCGATGGAGGGCTATCTGGCCGACGGAGGCCCCACTGAGTGACAATTGTGCCTCTTATTCTTCTGAGTATGTGGGTCTTGGGGTCTAGACCCATATACTCCATCAGTAACTTATATTTATTTTTTACACATAGTGACCATGATATTATACTATAGTAACTTTTAGTCATATTTTTGTAAATAAATTTTATTTCACTAAATCATTTGAGAAAAAAAAAACTCTTTTTATATTTCAATTTGCTCTAACTATTATTAGTACCCAAGTGCACACTAACTATTATTTATGTATGCTCTATATATAGGTACTGTAACATTTTTTAAAATTCCGAGTTAACTCATACATTACACTTGGGTGAAAGAAGTTATTATGTAAATTAATACTCTATGAACTGCAATCCCTAAACTAATGTTGAAATTGATCTTTCAAAACATTATGATATTGCATCTCATATATAAGCATTAACTTATATAATTGATTAGAGTGAAGAATAGAATGCTGATGCACACTTTTATTCACATTTGAAGTTTCATATTTAGGTTCACCTTACAACATAATTTGGAATGGGGTTCCCTATAAACTTGAAAGTTAAAGAAATTAAAGCTTTGCTTTTCTTAAAATTCAAAAAGGAAACCATAGTTCCAATGACAAGTATATGGAGTAATACTAATTGAGCTAAGGGATAGTATATATGGAGCATCACTAATTGAGAAAACATATTCAGTTTGCACTAATGTACATACATTAATATTTGGGCAAGAAAGTCTTGCTTCCTTCTCACAATTATCTCATCTTCCTTTTGTAAGTTTTTATTTTCCAGTTCCTTTATGTAGCGGCTCAATGGGCTATTGAAGCTGGTTTCAGGAACTTTGAAGTGGAGACTGATTCGCTAGCTTCCCTCCTGCTCATTCTTTCTGCTGATTCTGAAGGCTTCAGGAGCATTATAAGCAAGCTTCAGCAGTACATTCGTAAGGCTACGATCAGTTTTCGCCATAGCTATCAAGACACCAATTTGGTTGCTCACCTTCTAGTTCAGGAAGTTTCTTTATCGGGAAATCCTATTGTTTTATACTGGAATCTTTGACCATCTCATTCCCATTAGATTTGTACTGCTACTTTAGGTGCTTTTCTTTGAGAGGTTTCGGCCTATATGTCCCCCTCTCATTTGTATTTTTTGTTACTTTTATCAAATTTGGTAAAAAAAATCCAGTTCTTTGTTTTTTCAATCAATGGGTATATCTCCTCATTGGATTGATAGTAATTCTAACGTTCCAAGGCATTTATTGATCCTGAAATGAAATATCTTTCTAAGATAGAATGTCAGAATCTATATTATTTCCAGGGTGCTCAATGTGTTAATATATAATTTGAACATATTGTTCTAATGTAGAATGTGTGAACATGAGATTTGTATAAGAGTTCTATAGGTTGCAGAGCAGTTGATGGATTAAAAAGACAAATAATTTGTCTTGGTTTTAATGCTTATACTTTCCTCCTAGAACATTGAGGTTGTTGAGATTACAAAATCATTATTGAGTAACACACTCATCATTAATTAAGTTGACATTTATACACTTTCCTTTCTATCCAAAAGGTGCAAGTAAGAAGATGAAAGACCTCAAACTTGCGAAATTCCGGAAGTTCTACATCTTCCTTTAAGATATTTTCCCAGAACTTTTATTTCTTCTATAAGTTGTGATCTTATTAATAATACATAATACGTGATCTTATTGATTATATGTAATACGTGATCTTATATCCGGTTATGATACATCGATCAAAAAGGTTCTAAATATATTGCATTTCAAAAAATTATGGGTTGTAAATAATGTAAAATATGGAATGTGTTCCTATACCTCTTGAATTATGGCGTAACTTCAAAGTTACTTATTTTATTTTGCTATAAATAAGCATTTCTTCAAATCGTAAATAGGAAATTCATAAATCTAGTTAGGATTCTTAAACTTCCTATTAAGAATCCTAACTATATTTATAAATTTCCTATTACCAATTTCTCTATTCGTGTGATAAATAATAATATGACTTATGAATACTTTGTAATAAACATTTATAATAGGTGCATATTACATCCCGTGCAACGCACGGGTGAAATACTAGTATGACTTTATGTAAGAAAATATTACTTTAATGTAACTCAAATGTAAGTAATTTAAAACAAATTGATATTTGTGAGTATATAATAAGTAGATATAATACATGTAAATATAAGTAGATAATAAGTATATAGTAAGTAGATAATAAGTATTTTATGTGAAAAAAAGTAGATATAATATATGTATTTAAATAGATATGATATATATTAATAGGTATAGAGAGAATTGGAGAAAATGAAGATGATTAGAGAGTAGGAAACCTTAGAGAATAGGTGTAGGAAAATGTTTAGAAAATATATGTATTTATAGGTGTTGGGTAAATGGCCCAAATAGGACCGGCCCATTAACCCCTGAGGCAAACCGAAAGACCGTCCCCAAAGCTCAAATACCGAAAGACAGTCTGGGGACAAATACCCTTAGAGTGGTCCAAGGCAGTGACGATGTTCGGCTCCTGCACCAAAATGGCAGTAAGCGGTGACGACGTACGACCTCCTCTCATGGGGTATCTAAGCAGGCAAACATCGCATCAGGAGACGTACGTCAGGAGACACAGAGTGGCTCAGCAACTTGGAAGGCACCACGAGACACCAGGCAGCCAATGCCTGGGGATGACCATCGCCACTCATTGGCGGGAAATCATTCCAACGAAGCCACCGTCACGTCAGGAGCGTCGGCTAAGGGAAATATGAATGTCTCCAAGGACTTGGGGCAACTGGAGATGATTTACCCCTATTTCAGGGGACGTACGTCCCCAACAGGCCGGCAAGGCCCAATTGCAAGACGTACGTACGGAACCTTGGCCTTGGGAGCAGACAGGACACATGAAACAAGATTGTGGGGACGCGTTTAATGCAGAGATATGGTGGTTGGGAAGCCATTTAATGCAAAGATTTGGTGGTTGGGATCCAAGCCAACCACAGCCCACCACATCAGCATGCTCAACCACCATCTGGCAGTATAAATAGAAGCATTTATTTCATTGTAAATGGTGGCAACTTAGCACTCTAGTATTATAGCATTCTTATTATCTCGTAGCACAACATCTGTACAAACGACCTCACGCCTTGTAAGTACGAATGGCCTCACGCCGTGTAAGTACGAACGGCCTCATGCCTTGTAATAGTGGAATTAAACCAAGACTTCATATTGGGACTCATCTTACTTGTTTGACCTTATTCTCCTAAACTACCCACTCGAAACCCTTAGGTTGTGTGTTGGGCCTACGGGTTGAAGAGAAGAAACCTCAGCACTGGCGGCGTCTCTGGGAAACTGATCAAAAAGTTCTTCCAAAACCAAGCTCTCAGTTAAGAACCACTTAGAAACAACTCAAAACAAGTAAGATGGCAGGAAATAACGAAGGTAGCTCCTATGATCTCTCCGAACGGCTGTCACGTAGCCGAAGAGCACACTAGTAGGCGGCAGACGCCCAGTCCAGCAGCTTGTGGAGCCGCGAGGGCTTTGGGGTGCTTACTGACACGATTCCCCACGAACTCAGGGGGGCCCTAATGCCCTGAGGGAGATGGCTGATACCATCCACCGTTTGGCGGACGAGTGGGAGGCGGAGCGGGTGTATTTAGCTAGCACCAAGCGTACCTCGTCCTCTCCCCTCCGCACTATGCAGATGCCCGGGGAGCGTACAGGCGAGACCGCGAAGTCTCGCTCCTCGGTCCACACTAGGATCGTCAGGAACGTCCACTCTCCAGATATGGGGGTGCTGGGGGGCCCAGGTTCGCCAGAAGGGCACAGCAGCACGCGGCTCGGGATCGCACCCAGTGATGCCCCACAATGATCAAGCGGCCAAAGAGTAGACCCCCATGATCAACGGCTTGGGGCAGGAAGCCCATGTCATCCGCAGGCAGCATGGCGATGACACCGTGCGTACAGAAAATGCCTTAGAACTGGTAACCCCCACAACCACCATCACTGACCCACGAGATGCGATGCTCGTGGACCTTTAGAGGCAAATCAACGAGTTGAGCCAACGAGCGGATACTGATCCAACTCAGCCCAGAATTGCCCTCTCTTCCCCTTTCTCCGCCAGGATCATGGCGGTGGAAATTCCTAGGGACATTAGGCCGTCCAGTGCCCCAATTTACAATGGGTCGGGGGACCCTAAAGCTCATTTGCTTTCTTTCCAGGGAGCACTCTCCATGTTGGGAGCCTCCGATGAGGCCATTTGCAGGTTGTTCTTCAGCACCCTCAGAGGGCCGGCGCAGGAATGGTTCGGGCAGCTCAGACCCGGATCCATTGATAGCTTTGAATAGCTCTCCAGACAGTTCATGGCGCAATTCGCCTCCAGCTCCACATCGAAAAAGCACTTCAGCTGGTTGACGAGCGTCCGCCAAGGGAAGGAGGAAACCCTATCCACCTTCCTCATACGGTGGAGGGATGAAACCCTGAAGGTCGAGAACCTCACGGAGTGAACGGGCATCACCATCTTCACCAACGCATTTGTAACTGGGGATCTTTACCTGGTTTTGAAGAGGAACCCCAGGGGCAGTTATGACGAGGTGCTGACCAGGGACCAGAAATATGTGGCGATCGAGGAGGAGATTGCTTAGAAGGATGGGATGTCTGCACCCGCGAACTGCAAGACGGCAGGTCGACTGGGGCCGGGATCGACAGAGGCCCCCGTGATGAAAAAGAAGAAGGTGAGCGGAGGTTACTCACCCTGGGGGAACAAGGGCCAGTCGGGCGATGTACGGAGAGAGGACCTCGGATACACCCCCCTAGCTTTCCCGGTGGGCCAAATCTTTGAGGCCATCAAGGATAAGGGGATGCTCGAGGAGCCACGGATCGCCAAGGGTCCGTTGGGAGAAAACCTCAATGCCTATTGCAATTACCATCGCACGTCTATGGATTCCTCTTTTCGAGAGCTTTCAGTGGACACCTGCCACTCCCCTTTTGGATGAGTAGAACTCGAGATATGAGTCGCACAAAAACGCCAACGCACTGGAAATCTCCCTGCGGCCAGAATCTTCTCCCTCTCTCTTTTCTCAGGTTTGTGCGGCTCTCACCTTTTCCTTATCCTCCCAACTCGAAATGGGGTTGTGATAAGGCTTAAGGAGCCCTCAAATAAGTTGGGTAGGTTGTGTGGAGTGAAAATGAATTGATATGGACTCCATGAGATGTATTTGGCATGAGTGGGTCTCTTTCCTTGATTTCTTTTGTCAAGTTCAGCTCCAAGTCAATTATGTCTGACCCCCCCCCCCCCATTCTAACATTATTGTACTTATTTGGAAGGTGCAAGGAAGGTGCGGGGCGCACTCTTATGTCCCCTAATTAATTTGGGAGCAAAATATCTATCAATACTTCCAAAAGTGGGAAGATGGGCCCTATTGTTTTTTTTGCCTTTTGTCGTAAGATGTACTTTTGTACTCTCCCCAATTTATTTAGATCAAGTCAACCTTCTACATAATATTATTGATCTCTAATATGTGTAGGGTGGTCCCAATAATTTATTTGATGTATAATTACAAAAGAAAACCCTACTCCCATTATTTAGCCTAATAATGCCAAAGATGGGACCATAGGCATTTGTATTCTTCTCCAATCATTCCATCACTCATTTATGACATTAATATTTATATATCTGGGCTACCAACCGTGTGGGTCACCCTCCAATGGGTCTAGGAAGCCATTCTTGAATAATTACTATTTTTAGCAGGTTAGGCCCAAAATAACATTTGGGCTGCCCGACCGCTCTTACATTGTACGGAGGGGTTGTATATCTTTATTTAAGAATGTTGGGCCCCGATATCAATAATATGGTCCAATTAATTATATAGAAGTCCATTACCATTATATGAGCCCAAATAGTAATATGATTAATCATACGTTCCGTAAAACTTTAATCGTTTTACAATTGTTTGAAAATAGGTAAATTCAATACATAGCTTTGAAATTAAATTTGAATTTCAAGGAAGTTCGGGTGCGGTGTCACAAGTTCACCCCCCCCCCCCCTTAACAGGAATTTCATCCCCGAAATTCACGATGCTACTCAAATAGGAAAGCGTATTGCTCCCTCATCAAAGCTTCCGTTTCCCATGTCTCTTCCTCAACTCGGTCACTTTTCCAAAGAACTTTAACCATTGGAACTTCTTTACTCCTCAATTTCTTTACCCTTCTATTGGTGATCTTGATCGGTTGTACGACGTAGTTCAAATTCTCACGTATTTCCACTGGCGGCTTTTCCAATACATGCGAAAGATCATGTACCTACTTCTTCAGCATAGATACGTGGAACACATTGTGTCGTATCTTCTCTAACTCTGGAGTCAACTGTAGACGATATGTTACGGCCCCAATTCTCTCCAGAATTCTGAACGGACCTATGTAGCGTGGATTAAGATTCCCTCGGCTTTGGAATCGAATGATTCCTTTCCAAGGAGAAACTTCCAGGAATACCTCGCCATTAACCTTAAAATCTAAGGTTCTACGTCGCTTATCTGCATAACTCTTTTGTCTATCTTGAGCTGCTTTGAGTCTTTTTCGAATCAACTTCACCTTTGACTTGGTGATCTCAACCAACGCAGTACTCTCGAGTTTGGCCATGCCAACTTCGTCCCAGCATAACGGTGTACGGCACCTCCTCCTATACAATGCTTCGTATGGAGGCATGTCGATACTTTCCTGATAACTGTTATTATAGGCAAACTCCACAAGTGCTGAGTGATTGTCCCAACTCCCTTGGAACTCCAATGCACAAGCTCTCAACATATCTTATAAGGTCTGAATAACCCTTTCAAACTGCCCACCCGTCTGTGGATGGAACGCAGTACTGAACTTCAACCTCGTTCCCATAGACTCTTGAAATTTTGGCCAAAAAACGTGACGTGAATCGTGGGTCACCGAGACACCTTGTAACCTCATGATCTCGTCCGTATACAATTTGGCTAACCTCTCGAGTGGGTAAGTGGTGTTGATAGGTAATAAGTGTGCACTCTTCGTGAGCCTATCAACAACAACCCAAACTGCGTCATAGTTCCTGATCATCCGTGGTAAGCCTACCACGAAATCCATAGTCACATGCTCCCACTTCCATTCAGGGATGGCAAGTGGCTGCAATAAGCGTGTTGGGTGCTGATGTTCTGCCTTAACTTGCTGACAAGTAAGGCACCGACTGATTTACTCTGCTATTTCTCTTTTCATCCCAGACCACCAGTAGCTTTCTTTCAAATCTTCGTGCCTCTCGGGTGCATAGCATATGCCGATGAGTGAGCCTCCTCCAGAATGGACTTTCGGAACTCATCATCCAATGGTACACACACTCGGTCACGAAATAATAGGAGACCATCGTCTCTCTCCCTGAAATCCTCAACCGGTCCCGCTAGCATGCGTTCTCGGACCTTCTTGAGTTCATCATCTAGTCCCTGTCCCTTCTTGACCTCATCAAGTAAGGTAGGTCTCACCTCAAATCTCGCCGCTAAGGTGCCATTAGTAGGTACTTCCTATTGAGCTCACAATGCTCTCAAGTTGGTTATCAATGCCCCCGATGAACTCTTCCGACTAAGGGCATTAGCCACAACATTTGCTTTTCCTGGATGGTAGTCACTAGGTGGTAGTCCTTTATCAACTCCATCCACCGTCATTGTCTCATGTTTAACTCTTTCTGAGTAAACACATACTTCAAACTCTTAGAGTCAGTGTATATGTGACACGTCTCTCCGTAGAGATAATGTCTCCATATCCTTAGTACAAAAACCACTGCTCCCAATTCTAACTCATGAGTAGGGTACTTTACCTCGTGTTTCTTCAACTATCGTGAAGCGTAGGCAATCACCCTCCCATTCTGCATCAATACACATCCAAACCCTTGGATGCTCGCATCGCTAAAGACATCGTACCCCATACCTTGTTCTGGTAAGGCGATTATCGGTGCCTCAGACAACCTCTTCTTCAATTCCAAGGATCCCTTCTGACGAGCACTTTGTCACGGTGCGTCAAAATAAATTCAATACTAAACACTTATACGTAGTATAGCGTAGTAGAGTTCGTATCCACAAGGAAAGGAATAATTCTCTTTTTATGATACTTAGTAAATAAAAAGGGGGGATTTGGATTGAGTGATTTAATTTAATTAAGAACTAAGATAAAAAGGACTTGGCATTGCTACTTTCCACTTGTTGATATATTTTAGTCGATCATCGTCATATCTATAACTTATTCCCTCTCGAATACTCAATCGGGGAGTATATCCACTTCATCGAGGGTAGTTATTAAATACGACCGTTCATTAATAACCCTTACTATTAATCAAATATAGAACAACGCCTTATACCGATTTAATAGTAGCATTTAACCTTTCTAACTCCTTGATGAAATCAATTGAGATTGATAACCTCAACACAAGCGGTTTCGGTTTAACCAACAAAATTAATCCCTCTTAAGTTTATTAACCACGACCGTGCATTAGTAAACCGAAGTTACTTACTTGTGAAACCATCAACGATTAACCATCGGTTCGTTGATCGTTTCTAGTAATAATTAATATATGAAACAAAACTAGTTGATCCTTTAAGTAATGTTCAAAATATTAATATGAAATAAGAGTAGGAATTAATTAATATTCAAGGAAGAATATTATTAAAGAAGATGAATCCTACTATAATTAATATCAAGATGTTAACTAATTGTCATCTTAGCAACACTCCCCAACATTAATATAGAGGAAGAAAATACAATTCTAACTAATGTCGAGATGTTAACTAATTGTCATCTTAGCAACACTCCCCAACATTAATATAGAGATGGTATTAAGGAAAGAACTATTAATTAATATTCAAGGAAAAAAGTTAAGAAAATAACTCACAACTTTAATAATCAACAAGCTTCAAGAGCAACACCAAGAATGGAAGTTTAGCTCTTCATTTGGAGACTAAACATAGCTACAAAAATATAAAGAAATGCTATTCTAAACTGAGCTAAAGAGTATGGAAGAAGGGATGATTTTTAGAGAAGAAAAAGAGTGCTATTTATAGGTGTTTTTCAACACCTTTGGCCGGGTACCCGACCGGGTCAAGTACTCACCCGACCGGGTCCGGTCAAAATCAGATATTTCCCCACGTTCTGGTGATCTTCGCACACCGGGTTGTCCCCGGTCACTTCTCGCCCGACCGGGTGAGGTATGGGGCCCGACCGGGCCCAGCTCTTTCCTAAGTGCTTCGGTTTTCAAATCAGACCCGACCGGGTGAAATTTCCTACCCGGTCGGGTATTTGCTCCTGGACAGTTAAAATTTCTTTTTCTTCACTTCAACATCCTCCTTTCCAACATCCTAATTCCTAATTCTACTTTATAACTTACAAATGAGAACTAAAATACAATTACAACTAAAATCACACAAATGTTTACAAACCAAATAAAACGTCAAACAATCACCATCAATGAAACATAAAAACATACAATTATGAACTACTAATTAGTGTGCATCAAACACCCCCACACTTAAACCTTTACTCGTCTCGAGTAAATCAAATCAAATCCAAGAAGTCCTAAATGACAATAATATTAATACAAAACATCCAAGAGTGTTTTTACCACAATATAAAGCATCCCCAATAGTAATTAAAGTAAATTGGGGTCTTCAACTTCATCTTTATCTCCATTGCTCTTTTGGATTTATCACCTTCAGGATCCTGCAAAATAGACATTTCTCTCATTCTCTCGTTTTGCCTAGGTGCCCTTTCAGGTTTTCATCCTAGCTTCCCACATTTTTTCTTTTAATTCTCACAACCTCACTCTTTATTTTATTGCTTTAATTTTTGCTTGAGTTGCCCTTTGTGGGGTTTCAACTCAACAAGCTCTTTTTTTCTTTCTTTCTTCTTCTTTTTTTTAAATAAAATGAAACAAGTAGGATTGTGAGCATACCCGAACAATCTCTGCACCCCCACACTTAGGATCTGGCACTGTCCCTAGTGTCCGCCTAGACCTCCACCTTGGTGTCTGTCCTCATCCATCTGATCCCCGCCATAACCACCATCGTCGCCTCCACCACCGGAACTCGATCCTCCAAAGAAACCCCACTGAGAGGGGTCATACCATGATGGTGCAGGAGGTGGAGTGGTCATAGAGGAAAAGGAGCCCTGGTGTGCTACATAGGAGTATATCGGACCAAAGGTTCGCCGTTGGTCCTCTTCATATCTCTGCCAGTCTTCCTGCCGTTGTTCCTCCAACCTCTCAAAGCTATGCCTCTGTTCAGTTCTATATTGATCAACTCGCTCTTGAAGCTGGATGTAGTTGTTGTTGATCATGTTCATGTTATTGAGCATCTGTTGCTCGAATGGTGAGTATTGGTAGGCTGGAGCATCAGGTTGTTGTTGTGGTGGGTTAGGTATCAAGGGTGGGTTTTCTTCAGCATGTTCTTGATCTGGTTCATCTTGTGCATAGTGTGCCGGGATTGCCCCGGGGAGACAGTAGTGATGACCATCACCGATTTCATGGCCCACGATATCTAGGGGGACATCAGGGGACGGGATATGGATAGTTATGTTTTGACGTGGGATGATAAACCAGTTGTAGATTGGTGTCCCAGTAGGTGTCATGTGAGATAGAGCCAAATCTTTGGTCTTTTGCACAAGCCATGACGTGCAAATGAGCTGTTTCGGGGTAATGGGGCCTGGGTCTACAAAGCCATATAGAGTGGATAGATGTGTGATTAGGCCCCCTATCACAATTTGTCCGGATGACGTTGCCACTTTTTTGAAATGGGTCCATAAGATAGAGGCAACGTCAACTGGTTCTGGTCCAGGTAAAACAGCTTGTGCCAGAACACACACATCCCACATTCTTGTGTGGTGATTGTTCGGTCTTCCGAGGAAACAATTTGAATAGAATTTTAGGAAAATACGGAAGACCGGGTGTTGAACACAGTTCACACTCAACTTAGAAAGGTCCACCACACCTTGTCCTGTCATTCTTTTCCATTACTCGTACCCCACAAGCGTATCATAAGCACGAGCTTCATCAAACAGAGGGAGGCCAAAATGATGTGCAAATTCTCTTTTGGTCAATGAACGATTTTAATTGAGTAAACGAAAGGTGATGGTGTCATTTGCATGATCATCATCATCCTTTGTATACACATATGAACTAAAGAATTCATAAACCAAATGAGGATAAGTCACATATTGCATTTCTAGCAAACTAGTCATTCCAATTCTTGCAAATATATCACGCATGATCACATCAATCCAAAGGAAGGCTAGAGTAGTAATGCACATGAATCGAGATTGTTTTACCTCCCTTTGTGCTTGTCCCTCGAAGAGTCGCTTTTGTGCCTCTGTTGCAAATTCCACGCTTTCATAGCCCGCTACCGGTGGGATAGCCCTTGAAGAAGAAGATTTGGATTTTTTTGGAGCCATGAGAATTGATTTTTTTTTTTGTTTTTTTAAAGGGATTTTCGGACTTTGGGGTAGGGTGGGATTTGGATGGCTTTTATGGGTATGGGGTTGAAGAGGATGGTGAGGAGAGTAAGAATATGGTATTGGTTGAGGATTTTTGGGAAGATTTCGGACCTTGAATGTCCAAGAATGGGGATTTTCGAATTTTGGATAGGGTTTTTGGGTTTGGTTGATTTGGAAAGTTTTGGGGGATTTTATGGGTATAGGGTTGAAGAGGGAAGTGAGGAGATGAAGAAAATGAGGGTTTTTAGTGGATTTGGTTAAGGAAATGGGGAGATTCGAAGGTTGGGATGTTTGAAAATGGTGGAATTTGGGTATTTTGGGTGTTGGGAGGAAGAAGAAGTGGGAGGGGAAGGGGGTGAGCCCGACCTGGTATAGTTCTTTTTCCCGTTCGCCCGGTCAGGTGGGGTAGTTTACCCGGTCGGGTGTATGCTATTTACCCGAGGCAGAATGTTTTTTGTTGGATGGCCCGACCGGGTGAAATGGTCTACCCGGTCGGGTGTAAACTGTTCACCCGAGGTAGAAAGGTTTAGCTGGGTTGCCCGGCCGGGTGTAAAAGTCTACCCGGTCGGGCGCAAAATTAATTTTTGTTTTTCTCTCGCCTCGCCCGGGTGGTTGCCCGGATGTTTAGTTTTTAGAAGTAACCCGACCGGGTTAGGGTTTATACCCGGCCGGGTCCAATCCTAGTTCATTTTTTTTTTGTTTTTTTTTAAACACACACTACTGAAAAAAAAATTAAAAAATGAAGAAATTGGGTTGCCTCCCAAGAAGCGCTTGATTTAATGTCGCGGCACGACGTTATATATATTTTTTCTTTTATGTGGGATCGTGAACGTCCCTTGTTTCATTTTTCTTTTTCGGCCTTCTCCAGTAAGGCCGGGATTTCTTCTCTGGTATCATTTCAATCCCAGGTGGGATCCATTCTCCTTTTGAAAATTTAAAAAATTCTTCTTTTTCAAAAAGTTTGATTTTCTCATATTTTTTCTCAAAAAAAATATTCGGGGTTTGTGGTTCACAAACATTTAGAGAACAAAGAGATTGGTATTCAATCTGTTTTTTCGTAGAATCAAAAATGTTGAATTCTACCTTTTGATCATCAAACTCTAAAGTTAATGAACCATTAGACACGTCTATTTTTGTTTTTGCAGTTTTTAGAAAAGGCCTACCCAAGAGGATGGGTGTAGTTTGGTTATCATCTCCCATTTCCAGAACATAAAAATCAACATGGAAAATCAAATTTTCTACTTCTACTAGCACATCTTCTACTACACCCTTCGGGTAAGTATTAGACCGATCCGCTAGTTGAATCACTACACCAGTTTGATGTAGTGGGCCGAGTTGTAAGGATGTATATAAGGAATAAGGAATGACATTTATTGACGCTCCTAAATCCAACAAGGACTTAGAAAATAAGGTATCCCCTATTTTGCAAGGAATAGTGAACATGCCTGGATCGCTACATTTCTCAGGAAGTTTCTTTTTAAAAATGGCCGAGACACGTTCACTCACTTCAACTTTTTGTTTCCCTTCCAGTTTATTTTTCTTTTTCATTGTGCATAGTTCCTTTAAGAACTTTGCATAACGGGGAACACTGTTGATCAGTTTGAAGAGTGGGATGTTTACCTCAGAATTGACGAATGTTTCGTAGATGCCCCGATCATTCTTCAGCTTCCTCGTGTCTTTCAATGCCTCAGGGAATGGAGGGAGTGGTTCATATGATGACAGTGGAGGGAATTTAGTCTTCGTTGGCTTCTCCTCTTCTTGTTGAAAGCCTTCTTCAAGATCAACCTCTTGCTTCTCCTCCTCAACTTCCCGTGGTTGCAATTCTTTACCGTTTCTCAACATGATTGCATTGACATGTTGTCTCGGGTTTTGCTCAGTTTGGGAGGGGAGCCTACTCGAATCTTTTGCTTCAAGTCGACTTACGGCATTTGAAATTTGGCTAACTTGGGTCTCCAAATTTTGAATGCTCGACTTGGTTTCATGTTGGAATTGCATCATGGTTTGTTGAAATTGCCCCATGCTTTGCTGCATTGTTCCCATATTAACGGCCAGCGCTCGAATCATGTCTTCGGTGGACATACTCGAGTTCGATGTTTGGCCTTGTGGTTTATATTGTTGAGGAGGAGGATTTGTTTGAGAATTTCCGTACCTTAAATTCGGATGATCCCTCCATCCCGGGTTGTAAGTATTGCCTTGAGGATCGTACCTCCTTTGACCTTGGAACCCCAAAGCATTGACTTGCTCGGAGTTCTCTTCTTGTAGCGTTGGGCAAGAATCTGTGGGATGCCCTTGTGTTGAACAGATGCCGCAGACCTTGACTTCTTGGGTTTTTGGATTTAAAAGAAAATCGTTAACCAAAGAAGTCAAGCCGGCTACTTGACTCTCCAACAAGTTGTTGGATTCTGCTGCCATGACCCGTTTCGATGATGACCTTCCGTTGTAATGTCTCGAGTTTTCGGCCAACTCCGAAATGAGGTCTCTTGCTTGAGAAGGGGTTTTGTTAACAATACCCCCTCCGCATGCCGCATTCACCATGCGTCTATCTTGATCAACAAGTCCATCATAGAAGTAGAGGATGAGATCTTGTTCCGAATACCCATGATATGGGCAACTGGCACATAATTTTTTAAAGTGCTCCCGATATTCATACAAGGTCTCATTATCCGCTTGCTCAATGTTGCTGATTTGCTTCTTGAGACTTGAAGAGATAGATGCGGGATAGTACCTGTCAAGGAAGCTCTTTTTCATTTGAGCCCATGTATTGATGCTCCCCGAGGGAAGATAGAATAGCCAATCTTTGGCGGTGTCTTTGAGGGAGAATGGGAAGGCTCTCAGCTTGATTTGCTCCTCGGACACGCCATTGGGGCACATGCTTGTGCACACAATATGGAACTCTGACAAGTGTTTATTTGGATCTTCCCCTCGTAGGCCATGGAAAGAGGGAAGTAGGTGAATGAGCCCAGATTTTAGCTCGAATGTGACCCCCGTATCAAGAGTTGGAAAAGTGATACATAAGGGTTGTTGATTTAGATTCGGAGCCGTGAGCTCCCTTAGCGTTCTTGTCTCCAGAGCCATGTGGAAGGACTCTTCGGATTCGCTAGAATGAGAACTAGCACTTGATGATTCCTCCGAAGAAGTATTCGGAAATAGATTCCTGAACCTCTCGAAGGCTTGTTCTGTTTCGGGCTTTGTTTGGTAGGTGATTTGGTTTATAGATCGGTGTTTAACCATATACTCAAACAAAGCTCAGCCAAAATAGAAATCTTTTAAATGTTTTTTTTTTTTATTTTTCTTGAAATAAAATAAAAAGAAAAATAATTGCCTTTCTCCGGCAACGACGCCAAATTTGACGAGCACTTTGTCACGGTGTGTCAAAATAAATTCAATACTAAACACTTATACGTAGTATAGCGTAGTAGAGTTCGTATCCACAGGGAAAGGAATAATTCTCTTTTTATGATACTTAGTAAATAAAAAGGGGGGATTTGGATTGAGTGATTTAATTTAATTAAGAACTAAGATGAACAACCTATATGTGTTTAATTCAAAGATAAAAAGGACTTGGCATTGCTACTTTCCACTTGTTGATATATTTTAGTCGATCATCGTCATATCTATAACTTATTCCCTCTCGAATACTCAATCAGGGAGTATATCCACTTCATCGAGGGTAGTTATTAACAACGACCGTTCATTAATAACCCTTACTATTAATCAAATATAGAACAACGCCTTATACCGATTTATTAGTAGCATTTAATCTTTCTAACTCCTTGATGAAATCAATTGAGATTGATAACCTCAACACAAGTGGTTTCGGTTTAACCAACAAAATTAATCCCTCTTAAGTTTATTAACCACGACCGTGCATTAATAAACCGAAGTTACTTACTTGTGAAACCATCAACAATTAACCATCGGTTCGTTGATCGTTTCTAGTAATAATTAATATATGAAACAAAACTAGTTGATCCTTTAAGTAATGTTCAAAATATTAATATGAAATAAGAGTAGGAATTAATTAATATTCAAGGAAGAATATTATTAAAGAAGATGAATCCTACTATAATTAATATCAAGATGTTAATTAATTGTCATCTTAGCAACACTCCCCAACATTAATATAGAGGAAGAAAATACCATTCTAACTAATGTCGAGATGTTAACTAATTGTCATCTTAGCAACACTCCCCAACATTAATATAGAGATGGTATTAAGGAAAGAACTATTAATTAATATTCAAGGAAAAAAGTTAAGAAAATAACTCACAACTTTAATAATCAACAAGCTTCAAGAGCAACACCAAGAATGGAAGTTTAGCTCCTCATTTGGAGACTAAACATAACTACAAAAATATAAAGAAATGCTATTCTAAACTGAGCTAAAGAGTATGGAAGAAGGGATGATTTTTAGAGAAGAAAAAGAGTGCTATTTATAGGTGTTTTTCAACACCTTTGGCCGGGTACCCGACCGGGTCAAGTACTCACCCGACCGGGTCCGGTCAAAATCAGATATTTCCCCACGTTCTGGTGATCTTCGCACACCGGGTTGTCCCCGGTCACTTCTCGCCCGACCGGGTGAGGTATGGGGCCCGACCGGGCCCAGCTCTTTCCTCAGTGCTTCGGTTTTCAAATCAGACCCGACCGGGTGAAATTTCCTACCCGGTCGGGTATTTGCTCCTGGACAGTTAAAATTTCTTTTTCTTCACTTCAACATCCTCCTTTCCAACATCCTAATTCCTAATTCTACTTTATAACTTACAAATGAGAACTAAAATACAATTACAACTAAAATCACACAAATGTTTACAAACCAAATAAAACGTCAAACAATCACCATCAATGAAACATAAAAACATACAATTATGCACTACTAATTAGTGTGCATCACCTTCCCACATTGGTCATCCCATATGAACTTAGCCTCCTTTCGAGTGAGCTTCATCAATGGTGATGCCAAAACTAAGAACTTTTCCACGAACTTCAATTCCCATGGTAACCTGCCAATCCAAGGAAACTATGAATTTCCTTCACGTTCTTTGGCCTCTCCCATTCGGTAATGGCCTCAATATTCTTGTTATCAACTACAGTTCCCGATCCCGAAACTACATACCCGAGGAAGCCAATCTCCCTTAGTCAAAATTCACACTTAGAAAATTTAGCATAGAGTTGCTTTTCCCGTAGTGTCTCAAGAACAAGTATTAAGTGCTCCACATGCTCTTCTTCACCCTTAGAGTAAATCAAGGTGTCATCTATGAACACACTTACAAACCGATCCAAGTATTTATGAAATACTCGATTCATCACGTCCATGAATGTCGTCGGGGCATTTGTTAGCTCAAACGACATGACTAGGAACTCGAAGTGACCACACATTGTGCGGGAATCACTCTTCGGTATGTCATCCTCCTTTATCTTCGATGGATGGTACTCCGACATCGAGTCCATCTTTGAAAACACTGTTGCTCCTTGGAGCTGATCAAACAAGTCATCAATCCTAGGTAAAGGATATCTATTCTTGATCGTGACCTTGTTATGTTGATGATAGTCAATACACATACGTAAAGTCTCACCCTTCTTTTTCACCACTAGAACCGGTGCTCCCCACGGGGAGTAAATCGGCCTAATAAAACCGTTATCCAAGAGCTCTTGCAATTGGGTTTTCAATCATTAAGTTCTACACGTGCCATTCGGTACAGAGGTATAGAGATTGGTTTGGTGTCGGACTCAACCTCGATCACAAATTCAATCTCTCTATCCGGTGGAAGCCCCGGTAGGTCTTTAGGGAAGACATCTGGGTACTTACAAACTACCCTTACATCGTCGAGGTTCGGTTCCTCTTTAGTTTTGTCTACCACGTATGCTAGATATGCGTGACACCCCTTTCTCATCATACTCCTCGCTCTCATGGCGGATATGATGCAACTATTTGATTTGCCTTGATCACCCTCGAAGCGTAGGGTATTTCCATCATCGCCTTCGAGTTCTAGAACTTTTGTGTAGCAATCTACCCTAGCATGATGCTTTTCTATCCAATCCATCCCTAGGATCGCATCAAAATCAATCATGCTCAGTGGTACGAAAACACACGTCAAGGTTTGGCCATCGACTTCCACCTCACAAGATGGATAGTAACAAGTTCTTTCAACGTCATCTCCTAGCGGTGTTGATACCACTAGGGTTTGCGTCAACGATATTGATTGCATCTCTAAGTCCTCGGTGAGCGTCTCACTCACGAATGAACTTTACGCCCCTGTATTGATAAGGATTCTCGCATCTCTCCCATTAATCCTTAGTGTTCCTACATTTATAAGCCATGTAATATACCTCTCTAACATACCAGATCTTATTTTTATTATTATAAGCAAAGAATTGCAAAGAAGGTGAAAGGGATCGCTTTTAAGGCTACTTTTGCTATGTCCTTGGAACTTCGTACAAGCCATATTCGTGTTGTTATCATTTCTGTGTGTGTGATGGTTCAAAAAGTACTCATGAGAGTTCCATTATATCTATACATAACATATCAACAACTCCTATGCAGAACATAATTCGAAATTATGTCCTTAGAGTGGACATATTGCTCAGTGATGGTAGACGTTCGCAGTTGAGACATAAACCGACACCGTATCACCATTTTGATGATATCTCTTCACATACTTAACCACATCATTCTCTTCAAATTCCATCATTTAGGCAATGAAACGATCTACAGCTTTCATGAAGACAACTTTTTCATTTGACGAACAAATTGAGGTGTAATCGGTCGGGTATTACGGCGATACCCGATCGGGTCATTTTGGCAGACTGCCTTGAGTTGTGGCACTGAGAGATACCCGGTCGGGTATCACTCCTACCCGATCGGGTTTCTTAGACAGTTTGTGAAAAACATCACATTTTTGACACGCCCGATCGGGTGTCATCCATACCCAATCGGGTTTTTGAGGCAGTGTCCCAAAAAACTCATTTTTTAAAGACACTCGAGCGGGTAACATGTATACCCGATCGGGTTCCTTCCTTAATAGCCATTTAAATCCGATATTTGACCCCACGGTGACCGGGACTCAACTCTTAGAACATATACATATTAAGTAAGGCTAGAATACCACATTCTCATGAGATATTACCTGTAACGGAATCCGGTTTCGCTCGAGCATCCGCCTTCGTCATCGCATAGACCCTCGCTTGAATCCTTCCTTCTCCCTTTCTTGAATGGGACGTTTCTGTTTGGTTCTTGCTTCCCGAGGTTCCACCATCAACCCTTGAGTGTTTGTTTTGCCCGAGTTGTGGACATGCTACCTTCATATGCCCCACCTCCCAACATTGGTAACATCTAGGAGGGTTCCAACACTTACCCGGTTGATTCTTATTGCAATTGATGCATTTGGGCGCCCTCGAACCCCGTGACCTCGAGTTCTGACCACCTGTGTCTCGACCCCACCTAAGGGGTAGTGCGTGTGTCCTGAAGGTTTTGTCACCCCCAATGTTCATCTTATTAGAATGCTCTTGGGGGTCGTTGTCTCCCCATTTCCTTTTCCTTCGTAATGGTACGTCCTTAGCTTGCTTAGCTTGGCGTTTTTGTATAAGCCTCACACGTTCAAGCTGAAGCCAATCTATGACCATGCCCATTTGTTCTATGGGTGCATTATCAAGGTCCTCATCACTCAAATCATCCCCTTCGTCACCCGAAGCCCTGGATGGTTCAGTTTTGCCCTAACAAGGTGGCTTTTCCTTGGTCTTATCACGACCATCACTCACGATTTGAGCTTCTATAATTTTGTGAACCTTTGATACTAAGGACTCTTCTCTGTTGGCATGCCCAGTTCCACCTGGTGCAAACCATCCCGAGTTCTCCTTTTCCCAAATTCCATCGTCGCACCCCATTGCTGAAAGAAATATTTAGGATGAGTCATTAGACTCGTTTCAAATGTCAACTGACAGATAGGCACTTAAGACATCTCTTGAGCCAAGTCACTGCCATACCAATCGTTAAGGGTGCCATCTTAACAATTAGAGGCCTTGCAACTCAAACATCAAAAGTGATTAAATACAAAACATTTCCTATGCTCATGATTTTCAAAAATCATTTTGAAAAAGAGAATTTGGAGACTTCATTATGAGGTTTATGAACTAAGGCTCTGATACCAATTAAATTGTCACGCCCCGAACCTATTCGGACACATCAACAACCCGTCGTACAATACGAATAGTCAACCAAAGTCTAACTCATCCATATTATACAAGGCGTCTCGAATATCATTCACACATAAGACATCCATAAATATACATAATAAGCAATTCAATACGCAACGGAAAACATAGTTTAAAAACAAATGCCACACGGGGCAAACATGAGCACGCAGGCTCTATAGTGAAAATATCCATGAGCATGTTTATTAATGTTCAAAACAAAATGGAGAAAGCACGAACCAAGTCTTCTCTCCAAGATGATCACTCGAGCAACGAGCACAGGAAGCAAGCTCTAGCCTCAACCTGAAATGGTGGTGGGACGCCCCCGAAGGGGTCAGCACTCTATAGGGCTATAAAGTGCTGGTGTGGATGGCATCTAATAGATATACAACAAGTATTTCAAACACATGACCCTCAAATAGGGTGATAATATAATCTAGGCCGTAACCCCAAGTTACCCCTTTTAAAAATATACTTACTTTATATATAAAGTCAAGTAGTCGGCCGTAGGCCCAAGGTTTATTTACAAAACATAACCCTAACCCTGTGACCCCTAGTCACGACAATACATAGGGTTCAACCCTAACACGTATGTTTGCATTTCTCGAGTCCAACTCGACTACATCACCATTCACATTAATCACAAGTTAATCACTTCACCAATCTCCAATGTCATGTTCACCCATGCAATTCTAGAGCATCGGGCTCAAGTATGTCTCCTTACATGGGCTGAACCTAAACCTTATGTCTACCAGTTAATTACTCCCCCAATCTCCAGTGTCATGTTCACCCATGCAATTCTAGAGCATCGGGCTCAAGTACATCTCCTTACATGGGTTAAACCTAAACCTTATGTCTACCAGTTAATTACTCCCCCAATCTTCAGTGTCATGTTCACCCATGCAATTCTAGAGCATCGGGCTCAAGTACATCTCCTTACATGGGCTGAACCTAAATCTTATGTCTACCCAATGCAATTCTAGAGCATCGGGCTGAAGTACATCTCCTTACATTGGCATAGATCCCCAATTCCTAAGCACTCGCTATGCCTAGAATTTTAATATCAATAATCTATTTTGGGACATCCTTACGGACTGCCTCATCATGATCTTACATCATATTACGTCAATTTAGTCACTTGAACCACAATCAAGTACATCACTTACAATCAAATGCTTAGATTCAATTCCTTAACAATTACAAACAATCATTAACTAGTATTTCAATACTATTAAGACTATTCCCATCGATCATATCTTTCATTTGTAAATCCTTACATATTTAGAGATATGTAGCAACAACTTAATCATCCAATGTAATACTCCCTCCGTCCCAAATTGTTTTGCAAAGTCAACATTTTTTGGTCAACCAATAATAAAAATCAATGCTCCGTATCGATAATTAATTAAATTTTTAATAATTAAAATTTACATATTTAGAAACTACATTAAAATCTCTTCAAAGTTGAAAATTCCAAATTAGAATATAATTACAAATAGACATCCTAATTAAGCCAATAAAATGAATCCGTTTGACCAAGAAAAGTCAAATTTGCACATCAATTTGGGACGGAGGTAGTACATAAATAATCATTTATGTACCTACACAATTCACACATGAGTAAAAATGCCTATTTCACACAATAGTTCATTTAACTCCATTTTTATCAATATGATTTCCAAATCATTTGCAATTTCATTCCTTATCTAATATATCAATATTTCTTCAATAATCAGTCATTATAATCCATGAACAACATGATTTAGACATTTAGGTAATCTCATGCTTAACCTACAAGTTGTAAGCAACTAGATGTCGATCCTCACCTCAAATGAGCTTTAAATTGTTCCTTCCCAACCCAATGCTCAAGCTTCGGCCAAGGGGATTTGAGAATTGATTCCTTGCTTATAAATAGGTGTTAAACAGCCTCCTCAAGGTGCTAGCTCAACTCCTAACTGAAGACACGAAAACAGCCCCTAGAACGGGTGTTTTCCGACGAATTCGTTCCCTAACCTTTCAAGGATTTGTCTAGGTTAGTATCTAACATTTCCAACAAATAAAATAACTTCATAAAAACATTTTATACACCTCAACCAGTGTACAATAGTTCCTCAATCATTTATATGATTTAGACAATAGAAAGGAAGGTTTTGGATTCAAACTTACTTTGAATACAAAATCGTATTCTGCGAGATTATGTTTTGCTCGAAGGATTTGGAGGCCTTAAACTGCCCCGTTTTCTTCAACCCGCACGTCTACGGATTCCTCGTTTAGAGAGATTTCAGTGGACCCCTTCCACGCCCCTTTTGGATGAGTGGAACTCGAGATATGAGTCGCACAAGAAGGCCAACGCACTGGAAATCTCCCTGCGGCAAGAATCTTCTCCCTCTCTCTTTTCTCAGGTTTGTGCGGCTCTCACCTTTTCCTTATCATCCCAGATCGAAATGGGGGTTGTGATAAGGCTTAAGGAGCCCTCAAATAAGTTGGGTAGGTTGTGTGGAGTGAAAATGAATTGATATGGACTCCATGAGATGTATTTGGCATGAGTGGGTCTCTTTCCTTGATTTCTTTTGTCAAGTTCAGCTCAAAGTCAATTATGTCTGACCCCCCCCCCCCCCCCCCCCCCCCATTCTAACATTATTGTACTTATTTGGAAGGTGCAAGGAAGGTGCGGGGCGCACTCTTATGTCCCCTAATTAATTTGGGAGCAAAATATCTATCAATACTTCCAAAAGTGGGAAGATGGGCCCTATTGTTTTTTTTGCCTTTTGTCGTAAGATGTACTTTTGTACTCTCCCCAATTTATTTAGATCAAGTCAACCTTCTACATAATATTATTGATCTCTAATATGTGTAGGGTGGTCCCAATAATTTATTTGATGTATAATTACAAAAGAAAACCCTACTCCCATTATTTAGCCTAATAATGCCAAAGATGGGACCATAGGCATTTGTATTCTTCTCCAATCATTCCATCACTCATTTATGACATTAATATTTATATATCTGGGCTACCAACCGTGTGGGTCACCCTCCAATGGGTCTAGGAAGCCATTCTTGAATAATTACTATTTTTAGCAGGTTAGGCCCAAAATAACATTTGGGCTGCCCGACCGCTCTTACATTGTACGGAGGGGTTGTATATCTTTATTTAAGAATGTTGGGCCCCGATATCAATAATATGGTCCAATTAATTATTTAGAAGTCTATTACCATTATATGAGCCCAAATAGTAATATAATTAATCATACGTTCCGTAAAACTTTAATCGTTTTACAATTGTTCGAAAATAGGGATTTTCATTACATAGCTTTGAAATTAAATTTTAATTTCAAGGACGTTCGGGTGTGGTGTCACACAAGGCCAAAGTTGAAGTCATCCAATCACTCCCTTATCCTACTACCGTTAGGGAGGTACGGTCATTTCTTGGACATGCAGGTTTCTACCGGAGATTTATCAAAGACTTCTCAAAGATTCCATCTCCTTTATGCACACTTTTGCAAACGGAGGTGTAATTCATCTTCTCCGAGGAGTGCAAAAAGGCCTTCAACACTCTAATGGAAAAACTTGTGACCACACCTATCATTCAAGCACCCGATTGGTCTCTTCCTTTTGAGATCATGTGTGATGCTAGTGACTATGCGGTAGGGGCCGTCTTAGGCCAAAAGATTGGAAGAGCTTCACACATAATCTACTATGTATCTACAACTCTCAATGATGCACAACGCAACTACGCCACAATCGAGAAGGAGATGTTGGCTGTCATCTATGCAGTTGAAAAATTCAGATCATACCTATTTGGAACCAAGGTAATCATCTACACCGATCATGCAGCTCTTAGGTTCTTGATGAAAAAGAAGGAGACCAAACCGAGGTTGATTCGATGGATACTTCTCTTGAGCAAGTTTGACGTTGAAATCAAAGACAAGAAGGGCATGGAGAACTTGGTGGCCGATCACTTGAGCCAACTTGTTCTTGATGAAGGGAATGATCATGCTAAGGATGATATCTGAGGGGAATTTCACGATAAGACTCTTTTCTCTCTAAAGGAAAGTCGTCCTTGGTACGCTCACATTGTTAATTTCCTTGTCTCAAACAGGTTCCCACCAAGCTTCTCTAAATCTCAAAGAGAGAAGCTCCAACATGACGCCAAACAATATGTCTGGGATGGGTCATATCTATGGAAACATTGCAAGGACCAAGTTATTCGGCGATGCATTCCTGAAACGTAGATTGCATCCATTTTTGCATTTTGCCACTCACACGCTTCCGGAGGACACTTTGGAGGCAAACGAACATCAATGAAGGTACTCGAATGCGGTTTTTGGTGGCCAAGCTTGTTTCGAGATGCTCATGTTTTTTGTCAATCTTGTGACAATTGTCAACGCATGGGAAACATATCTCGAAAACATGAGATGCCTCAAGTCTCGATGCTCTATGTTGAAATCTTTGATGTATGGGGTATAGATTTCATGGGACCTTTTCCCAATTCCCATGGTAATCTATACATTCTCTTGGCGGTGGACTACGTCTCGAAATGGGTGGATGCAAAGCCCACCAAAACCAATGACGCCAAAGTTGTGGCGGGCTTCCTAAAATCTCACATATTCTCAAGGTTTGGAGTTCTACGTATTTTGATAAGTGACATGGGCACTCACTTCTACAACAAAACTCTGAGTGCCTTATTGAAGAAATATGGCGTCACTCATAAACTATCCACCGCATACCACCCACAAACAAACGGCCAAGCCGAGGTCTCAAACAGGGTGTTGAAGTCCCTACTCCAAAAGATGGTGAATCCCAATCACAAGGATTGGAGTGTTCGAATGGATGATACTTTATGGGCATATAGAACCGCTTTCAAGACCCCAATTCAAATATCACCTTATAGACTCGTGTTCGGAAAGGCCTGCCACCTTCTGGTCGAACTCGAACATAAGTCTTATTGGGCGGTGAAAACATTCAACCTTGACATGGAGAAAGCAGGGACGCAACGGAGGCTACAACTTCAAGAGCTCGAGGAGCTCCGCCTTGAATCATATGAAAACGCCGCCATCTAAAAAGAAAGAACAAAGGTATGACATGATAAAATGATAATAAGAAAGGACCTCCACATCGGAGATAAAGTCCTTCTTTTTCGATCACGCCTTCGTCTATTTCCTGGAAAACTCCGATCAAGGTGGGAAGGGCCATTCCAAGTAGTCAAAATCTAACCTTACGGAGCAGTGGAAATCAAGAGTCTCGACACCGAAAAAGTTTTCAAAGTCAACGGTCAACAACTGAAACCGTTCTTTGAGAATTTTAAAACAGAAAACGTTGAAAGCATGGATCTATGTGATCCAACCGAAGAAGAATGAGCACAATCATGGCGTCGTGCCACGACATTAACTAAGGCATTTCTTGGGAGACAACCCAAGCAAAGGTACGTAGTTTTTCCTTCCTTGTTGTTTTCATTTTTAGAATGGGGGACTTTTATTAAAAAAAATTAACACAACAATAGCGCAGGGCATGGTACCCCGATCGGGCAACTCCTCCTACCCGGTCGGATATCAGCATAAATCGAAAATTTTGGATCGAGTACTCTCACACTCGATCGACTCCAGGGTAAAAAAAATACATAGGTACCCGATCGGGTACCGTTAACCACCCGGTCGGGTGTTTATTGAAATATAATTCGATTTATTTCGCACCAAAATGCCCGATCGAGTACCTTAAACAACCTGATCGGCTACATGACCCCTGGGCTGAAATTGAGAAACCGGCGTCATACCCGATCGGGTAGGTCTCGTCACCCGGTCGGGTATGTATTGAAAATAAAGTCCATTTTTCTTCGCACCAAACTGCCTGACCGAGTACCCTCTCCATTCGATCGGGTACACGACCACTGGGCCGGATTTTAATAAATCAGCACCATACCTGATCGGGTACAGCTATACACCCGGTCGGGTATATTAATTTTTTTTTTCAGGGAATTAGTTCGCACCAAATCGCCCGATCGAGTACACACCCAACTCGATCAGGTATGACCCCCGATATTGAGCATATACACGTATATCCGGTCGGGTATGTCGGGGTACCCGATCGGGTACACGAGTTTTTAACCTCATAAAGCCGGTCAAACAACCCATCTTCCCCAAATCAACTCCCAATTTTCGAAATCCCTCTCCCAAAACCTCCATTCCCAAACCTTCTTTCTTCAATTTCTCCATCAATTCTTGCCCAAATCACCCCAAACCAACGCCAAAACACTCCTCTCACCCTCCTCTACAACCTCATACCCACAAATCCCACTCTCTTCCCATATTCCACGAAACCCGAAACCCTACCACCCTCACCCAAGTCCGAATTCAAAGCTTCAAAAAGAAAATCCATGGCACCTAAGAGAGATAGGGCGAAGAGTTCAAATGCAAGAGGACCGATTCCCGGATTCGAGGACGTCCGATTCAGTCCGGGAAATCAGAGGCAGCGCTTCTTGGATCAAATAAAAAGGCAAGTAATCCCCTCTCGATTTTTATGTCATGAAGCTCTTACTGCTCTAGGATTGTTGAAAAGAATGACGAACTTGTTTCATGTGTTGAATATGGACTTGATTTTTGATATGAAATACAATTGTAATGAGAGAGTGATTTATGAATTCTTGAGTTCGGCCAAGTTTGTAGAACGTGAGGAAGAGGAGGAGTTCAATAACGACACACTCACGTTTCGTTTGTTCAACACCGAATACTCAATAACGAGACGTGAGTTTGCCGAACATTTTGGCATCCTCGTGGCCCATGAGAGGGGAATACCGGAAAATACAATTGATGGACATACTTTATGAGCTAAAATGACCGGAGAATTGAATGTGAGCGCGTCTAAACTATTCATTAGTCACGTTCAACATCCTATTCTCCGAATTTTCCTAAAGTTCTTGGCCAACTCTTTGCTCAGTCGCCCCAACAACCACCACACTCGGATGGGGGATGAGGCCATCCTCACCCTAGCACTCTTTCAAATACCTGTGGCATTCAATCTTTGCAACTTAATGTGGGATCATTTGGAGAAAACTTGCAAGAAGACGAGGAATATTGTTGTCGGGGGGTCATTATGCATTTGGCCACCAAATTCGGCTATGTGGATACTACACTGATAGCTGAACGGTGCTTGATCCATCTCGGATGGATTGGAAATGCCAGTTGCATCTCCTTCTCCCATAAAGACCACGACGGGAGAAACCACTACAAATGGCATATCCTTCCCAAATCCGCCCGCTACTTCCCCATCCCTTCCAAAGAAATCCCTAAACTTAGGTATAAAATGGCAAGTTTTGAAATCACTCATTATCTACTTCTTAATGCCATTCCACCACACTTTCAAGCACAACCGGACCAACCTGACCAACCCTAGCACCAAGAAGCCCGAGAAGATGCCCCGCATGATATCCCCGAGCCCCCTCACAACCCTCCACCAACTGACTACTTCCAACAACTTTTGGAGGGCCAACAAGCGCTACTTGTCGGGTTCAACACCATGAACCTCAACTACACACCCATGGGTGAGCGACTTGAAGCAGTTAGAGAGGAACAACGGGCAGGATTCCAAAGAATGGTGGAGCTACGGCAAGCCGACCAACATCGGTATGAAGAGGATTACCGTAGGACTTATGGTCCTATGTACTCATATATTGCCCATCACAGGAATTTCAATTCTATGGCCGCTCCTCCTCTACCATCTTGGTATGACCCCTCTCAATGGGGTAACTTTGGTGGCTCCAGCTCCGGTGGTGGGGGCTATGATGGCGGGATGGGCGGTGACACTACTATGGGTGAAGGAGGCGGTAAGGGTGGCACCGGCGGAGGCTTTGGAGGTAGCTTTTATGGAGGTGAAGGCGGGCATTAGGGACAATGCCTCAATCTACGAACGGGGGGGGCACTCATTGGTATGCAAATTTTCTTTTTCTACCTTGTAACTAGCATGATTCTCTTTACTTTTGGTATTCTTTACACACAAAAAACAAGAGAAGAAAGAAATGTTAGTTAGAGTGAAACCCAAAAAAACGGACAATCTAAGCAAAAAGGGCTTATAAAAAATGATGAGTGAGTTGGAAAGGATGGAAAAACAAAAAGAGATGCTAGGATGAAAACCTGAAAAGGCTCCTAGGCAAAATGAGAGATATGAGAGATGTATTTGTTTTTGTAGGACATAATCTCTTGAAGAAAAATAAGAAGAAGAGAGGAGAAGAGAAGATGAGCATTAGAAGGCCATAAAACCCAAGATGATATTGTGATTTGAGCTTGAAACTCATGTATTATCCTTGGTGATCTTTGTGATTTTTCTTGTTAATTGTTGAAACTTTTGAGGACTTGAAACTTATGAACATTTGACTTTACTCGAGGACGAGTAAAGAAACTAAGTGTGGGGGAGTTGATAATCATGTAATTTCCATGTTTATGTTTGTGCTTTTAATTAGTTTTCATTGATTGTTACTTTGGAAAACACACACTTTTGGTGTAATAGTTTAGCTTGTAAAAAAGTTTGTAATTTGTTTAGATTAGAATTATTCAGAGCTCAAACAGAACCATGATCAATCAAAGAACCATTGGTGAACCCAAAAAGTGGAAGGAAGGTGCAAGAAAGCAAGACAAAAGAGAAGATTGTCATTTTGGGTTGTACCCGGTCGGGTATGACCTATACCCGATCGGGTATTCACTTGTTTTTGCAAATCAGATCGGATCCTGGACAAAGGAACATGCATGGGAGATTTTGACCACGTTCGAGTGTCAATACCCGATCGGGCAACCGACGTACCCGATCGGGTATGGTCCACTTTTATAGTTTCCGGGAAGCCTTTGAAGGCACCCGATCGGGTACCTTGTATGTCCGATCGGGTACACACCCCTGCATGCTCCAAACACCTATAAATACACCCCTTTTCCTTCACAAAAAGATCACCAATTCACATATACTTCTAAGCTCAGTCTAGATAAGTTCTGTCCTTATATTTTTATCATGTTTAGTCTCCAAATGAGGAGCTAAACTCTTCCATATTTGTTTTGCTACTTTGAAGCTTAATGAATTGTAAGTTGTGAGTTATTTTTCTTTAATCTTCTTCCTTGAATATTAATTAATTCTTATTCATACTTCCTCCGTTCCATAAAAGTTGCAACATTGGAATTTCTGCACTATTCACACACCTTACTTTGACTACGATTTTCTAATAATATATACAATAAAAATATTATGTATAAAGTATTAATAAATTTGTATTAGTGTAAATTTCAAATATATTAACTTTTTTTAATGTTTACTAATACGTAAATAAATATAATTACAGTCAAAGTTGCGCGTTGGCAAACGTGAAAGTCAAATTGTTGCAACTTTTATGGAACGGATGATAGTATTTCATATTAATATTTTGAGCATTACTTAAAGGATCAACTAGTTTTGTTTCATATATTAAGTATTACTAGAATCAATCGATTAATACGCTTGTTATTAATTCGGTTCTTTCAACGGTAGTAAACTTGGATTATTAATGCATGCGTCTCATGGTTAATAATATAAGGGGAATTAATTATATTGATTAAACAAATAAACCGCTTGTGTTGAGATTATCAATCTCAATCGTTTTCATCTTAAGTTTATTAGTACTATTGGGTTAATATACGACGTGTGTTCTATATTGACTCGGTAGTAAGTTTTATTAATGAACGCGTCTCGTTATTAATAACTACCATCGATAAAATGGAGATACTCCTCGATTGAGTATTCGAGAGGAAGATAGTTAAAGATATAACCAGGATCGACAAACATTTCATTAAGTGGATAAAAGCAAATCCAAGTCTTCATCTCAATTAAGTAAAACACATAAGTCGTTCATCTTAGTGTTTAAATACATTTAAAGTTCATCAATCAATCAAAACCCCCCTCGTTACTAGTTACGTAAAAAAAGTATTCCTTTCCCTGTGGATACGAACCTTACTACACTATACTACATATAAGTGTTGTATTGTATTTATTTATTTTGAGTGCACACCACGACAAAGTGCATGTCACTGAGCCTGCCAAGGCTGAGCGTATCGAAGCATAACATCCCAATGAGGCCCAGCCTAGCATCCTGAGGACGAACGTCCCTAAGAGCTCGGGCCGAGGGTTGTCACTAAGTATGACGAGGTCAGTGCGCCCCCGGGTCGTGCATGACGAAGCTGGACAATCCTAGGCCGAGGTTATAGGGGTCAAACGTCCAAAGGAAGCCGAGTCGTGTCTTTAGGGACCGATCTCCTAAACAGGTCAAGCCGAGCATCCAGAAGGAAAATTCTGAAGGCCGAACGTCTCTAGTAACTAGGGCCGAGGATTGACGCTTAGCATGACGAGGTCATGGCGCCCCGGGGTCGCGCATGACGAAGCTGGACATATCAAGCCCGAGTTTCTAGGAATCGAACGTCCGAAGGAAGTTGAATCGGGCATTCGGGGACCGGACGGCCCAAGCCCTCACACATATGCCAACGAAGACAGAGGACGAGCGCGGGCAAGAGGATACTTTCTCGAGCAAATTCGCGTGCTCACTAATCAAGAAACTGGGGGACTTGTGTTGGGTTAATCACCCTACGAACGTCCCCAGAGACAAACAACAGAGAATACCCTCCCTCTAGACGGGAAGATATACGTCCATAATAGGCCGCCAAGGCCCGTTCACATAGGCGGTCGGGTACTGAGATCCGGTGAAAAGGCAAGACGTTCGGAGATCAGGAATACAGCAGGCAACCGTCGCGTCAGGGGTGTCGGCTAAAGGCAGTACGGTGGAAGAGGTTTTTGCTTCTTCAAGGCCCACCGGATGATAGTCCCCTAAGCCCAAGCCTTCTGGTGAGACCCCCCGGAACTACTTACAGTGGGGCGTCGCTTTCCTCTCCGGAATTCATGGCAGAGCGGAGTACCGTCCCCAAAGCCCAACATTCTGGGGACAAATAGCCTCAGAGTGGTCCAAGGCAGTGACGACGTTCGGCTCCTGCACCAGAATGGCAGTAAGTGGTGACGACGTACAGCCTCCTCTCATGGGGTATCTAAGCAGGCAAACAGCGCATCAGGAGACGTACGTCAGGAGACACAGAGTGGCTCAGCAACTTGGAAGATACCACGGGACATCAGGCAGCCAATGCCCGGGGACGACCGTCGCCACCCATTGGCGGGAAACCATGCCAAGGAAGCCACCATCACGTCAGGAGCGTCGGTTAAGGGCATTACGAACGTCTCCAAGGAATTGGGGCAACTGGAGATGCTTTACCCCTATTTCAGGGGACGTACATCCCCAACGCAGAGATATGGTGGTTGGGAAGCCATTTAATGCAGAGATTTGGTGGTTGGGATCCAAGTCAATCACAGCCCACCACATCAGCATGCTCAACCACCATCGGGCAGTATAAATAGAAGCATTTATTTCATTGTAAACAGTGGCGGAACCAGGACTCATGACTTGCAGGGGCTCATTAACAAAGAAATCATATATATCACGAAATTATCTAGGCTGCACCGCTGCAGGGTCTGGTTAATTAAACTTGATATATATTTAGGTTCAAGTGAGAAAACCATCTTCGGAGAGAAATAAGAAAGATTACTCACTGTTAGATCAAATAACAATTATATATATTAGAACGAGATTATACTGGCATCCCTGAGGAGTTTTTGGTAAACTAATACGGAGTGATTTTTTGTCATTAATGCTCCACTTCCGTTACCTTTCTTTTATTTTTGGGAAGTACTAACTTTCTCATCTATTGTTTTCTTATTTGTCATAATGTTATCTATTTCTCTTTGTTGATAATTTTTGCTCATATTTACGCATTAGCTACATTTTAGTCACCCATACTTAATTTATGAAAGTGGATGTACTTGTACATTAAAGTGCACTATTTATACAAAAAGTGCACTATTTAGTACATGAAACTCGTACGTAATTATGATTTCTTCAACAACTTACATGTGACTCGACAATAGAAAAATATTCTGACTTACCTTTTATCTTAAGATATAAAAATAAAGATAATTGAATTATGTTAACAAGTGTACTGTGTATCAATTTTACAACAAATGTGCATCATGATCTAAACGTAATTGCAACGACAAATTGTATGCTTCAAGGCCAACATGAATAATTTAATGTGCACTTTTAGTAATGAAATAATATAAAACAATTATCCTTAATATCTCAAATTACACTCTCCTTTTTATTTCGCACTTACATTTAAATATATATATGCACTCGAGCATTTAAAAAAATTTAGAAAATATAATATGTAAAAATGTACAATAAAATTGGAAAATATATAGGTTATAATGCAAAATGTCTTAAAGTGCACAAAAAGTGTATATAAAGCATAATTTTTGCAGTGTGCGCACATATGTTACATTGTACATGAAGTGCATACTTGTTCAAGTTAAAATGCATCAGCTTGATGGTAAAAATACTAATATATATTTGAGTGCCTATATTTATTAGAACATGTGCACTCCAACACCTATTAAAAAAACAAAATACGTAATGTGCAAAAGAGTATAGTAGAAGTGGAAAATATAAGGATAGCAATAAACCAAGATATATGAAAGTGTATCAGCTGAAATGTTTAAAGTGCATGGTATCTAACCTTATTTTAAAATGTCAATGTATATGAAGTGCATAATAAATACATTAGGCGTGCATAGATTATCTTGTATATAAGCATATAAGGTTCATATTTGTTCTAGATACATTACACCTACTTGTCTACTTGATTGAAAAGCATCAGTACTCCATGAATTTAAATTATAGATCTTTCTATGGAAAGAAATGTAGTAATATCACTTTGATTGTGTGTGTTCCGTTTAATGGTACGCATAAAATGAAAACTCAAGTTCAATATGGAAATAAAATTAATGGAGGAAGATTCTATATCAAAATTGTTTACTTGTCCGATTGAAAAGTGAGGAGTAATTTACTTTTGTATCCTCAATAGCGATACACGTATTATTGGTTGAAATAATAACCCTTCAGAGTTCAACATAATTACCAACTCATACCAATCATTTAATCTTAATCTTCACCGTTAGTTTGAGATATTTAATGGTTAGATTTGTTTCTCATTTCTCTCCTAGGTCACCTTTCTCACAGGAGCCAAGTGAGAATTAATCTGGACCGTTAGATTGTATTATGTGAAATTGAATGTGCATTAAGTGAAACTGAAATGTGCATTAGGTGAAATCGAAATGTGCAGCACAAAATGTAAGGCATAGTGGTATTATGTAAAGCTGAATTGTGCTTTATGAAAAACTAAAATGTGCCCTACGTGAAATTGAAACGTGAAGAATAAAAACTAGGATGCAGTGACATTTTTGTGCCTTTTATTATGCACATTTTAATTTCATGTAATGCAAATTTGAGTTTTTTTTTTTCATTCTGCACATTTCAATTTCACGTAATGCACATTTCAGTTTTGCCAAATGCACAATTCAATTTCACATAATACAATCCAACGGTCCAGATTCATTCTCATTTCTCTCACGGGAGTCCTTTCTCACTGGAACCACTCCATATATATATATATATATATATATATATATATATATATATATATATATATATATATATATATATATATATATATATATATATATATATATATATATATATATATATATATATATATATATATATATATATATATATATATATATATATATATATATATATATATATATATATATTGATGGATTATTGGGATCCAAACATATGTTAAAATGGAGAGATTGAGCTCAAGAGATGGAAGAAGATATGAATAGTAATGTGTATTGTGTATAGAATTGTGATCTAGGGTTACAAGTCTCCCAAAGGGGGTATAAATAGACAAATAATGAGTCGGGTCGCTAATATGGGCCCGATAGGCTCAATTACATAAAATGCTAATCTAGTACTTACAAATGATATATGAACTCTACAATAATACAAATGATATAAATGACGTCTGATAAGCGTGAGTGGGCCGCTGTCCGGGCCCAATAGTCGTGAGACCCGGGGGTCCGAGTCTATATACTCTATCATATATATATATATACACATACATATATATATATATATAGTACTCAAAAAAATTAGTACTCTTCCGATCAGGAATTCCTGACCGAAACCACCGTCTGGACGGCGGCTTTTGGGGCCCTTCCCGATGGAATTTTTTGAGGCAATTTTTATGGCATGATCTTCATCAAATCTAGTTTATTAACAAAAAAGTTCAGCTACAAATTCAACCGGGAAGGCCGTCAAATGATTTTTGGAAGATAAATGCGCCCAAAATATACATATAAAACGCAGTTAACTTCCAAAAATCATTTGACGACCTTCCCGGTTGAATTTTTTGCTGAATATTTTTGTGGATAAATTAGACTTGACGAAAAACATGTCATAAAAAATTCATCAAAATATTCTACCGGGAAGAGGGTGAAACGCCGCCGTCCGGATGGCGGGTTCCCATCCGGAATTCTGGACATGAAGATTTGTGTATATTTATATATATTATAAATAAATAAAAAATTCTGCAGGGGCTGGTGCACCCCCAAGCCCCTAGCCACTTCCACCACTGATTGTAAAGGGTGTCAACTTAGCAGTTACCACCCTAGTATTATAGAATTCTTATTATCTCGTAACACAGCATCTGTACGAACGACCTCACGCCTTGTAAGTACAAATGGCCTCACGCCGTGTAAGTACGAACGGCCTCACGCCTTGTAACAATGGAATTAAACCAAGACTTCATATTGGGTCTCATCTTACTTGTTTGCCCTTATTCTCCTAAATTATCCACTCAAAACCCTTAGGTTGTGTGTTGGGGCTACGGGTTGAAGGAAATAAACCTCAACAATAGGTTTTTTATTTAAACCCAACCCCCCCCCCCCCCCCCCCCCTCCAACAGCCAGCCCAAATCTTATTCAAAAGGATTTTTTTTTTAAATTTGGTCATTGCCAAGACCGGACCGGCCGGTTCAAGATTTACAAAGCCCAGAGCCTGCCCTTTCATACGACCAGTTCGAGCCTCAGTCCCGGTCCCGGATCACCGGGCCAGGCCAACACAGTGATGGGCTAGGTCCCAGGTCGAGCCGACCTGATCGAATCCACCCCTGGATCCGTTACATGTTAATCCAAATAGCACTTCTAAAACAAATAATTACGAAGTTCCTTTTCTGCTAATATGTGGAGAACGAACACTTTACACTCATCTTTTTAGTTTGTCGTATTTAAGATAATTCAATAAATTTAATCATTTTAGTCCACAATCTCAAGAAATTTGACCAGCGATTTCAATCATACTACCTCCGTCCCGTTATGATTATGATTGGATTCGGGTCAGGCCACCCGGCCCATGGACCGGCCCGGCCAGCTACTGTGCAGGACCGGAACCGACCCGGATCTCGAGTCCGGGTCCGGGTCGGGCCTAGGCCCGGGGGTAGGGCAGGTCCGGGCTCGGGTCTCAAATTTGGTGATCCAGCCCCAAGCCAAAATTGATTTTTTTTTTATTTTTTTTTTTCATTTTTGGGGTTCCACCCGGGTTGGGCTTGATGGGTAGGATGGGTGAGGGGGGTTTGGGAGGGTGGGGGGTTAGGAAAGCAAAAAAAAAATTCCAAACCGGAGGCCCGGACCGGACCCGGTGGCTACCCGGGCCGGTCCCGGGTCCACCATTCCTGAACCGCCGGCCCACCCGGGCCTAGGCCCGACCCGGACCCGGCCCGGACCCGAGTCCACCCCTAGTTATGATTGTCCCATTTTACCTTATCGGTCCGTCTCACTAAGATTGTCTCATACCAAATTTGGTAAAGTTTGTGTGACTCTAAATAATTCTTACTTTATTCTTACTTTATCAATTCAATATCAACCACATAAACCACTTTTTATTAATTTGCGTGTCACTCCCTCGTGTCCCATTGTTAGTGGGACGGAGGGAGTATATGCCAAACGTAACCTTTTCCATAGTGGCTCTTATGAAAGCTTAAGAAAATCATCAATTCATCATAAATCAAAAATCAAGAGATGGCTGCCAGGATAATTGACGTGACTATAAGACATACTGATAAAATATCAGGAGATCCTAAAACAACACGACATAGAAACCTTAGGGGTAGCTGAAGGTGTTCGTGGTGGACACTATGAATAACAGACGACACCACATTATACTACAAAATTCAAACACAAATTCCAGCCATGGCAGAGAGAAAGCTAAGAACTACATAACACAACTTCCACTCAATGAGCATCACCAAACACAACGATAGGTAACATGTGTCTCAATGATTTCGCCTGTGTACGTAACCTTCAAAACCTGCCCCTTTTCAAGTCCGTAGTAGCGGGCTATCGCATCCTTCTGTGACATCCTAGGAAGCTTGAAATTGTCAAGAAGAACTACTTCAAATGCCGGAAGTTTCAATAAGTTATATATATATATATATATATATATATATATATATATATATATATATATATATATATATATATATATATATATATATATATATATATATATATATATATATGTATATATATATATACATATATATATATACATATATATATATACATACATACATATATATACATATATATACACACATACTACCTTCATCCCAAAAAGATTGATACATTTTGACTTTTCTTGGTCAATGGTGGTAAAGTTTAGACAATGATTTTAGGTATTATATTTGTTTGTAATTTATAAATTTTATACTTATATGTAAAAAAAATTAATAAAGAATATGTTCATATAATTTTCATATTTTAAATAATTTTGTGCTAAAAGATATCATTGGTAAAACTTAACTATCATTGACCAAGAAAAGTCAAAATGTATCCATCTTTTTGGGACAAAGGGAGTATATATACATATGAGAACTGGTAAACACATAAAACTATTGTTTTTCTAAACGGCTAGCAAACCTGATCATTCAAGATGGCTGCAAGTCAGAAATCATGCATGATGTTGTACTCAATATGTGACACCGTGGTACACATACTATTCTAAGGATTAGAATTTCTGACACAATGAAGACTCATGCTTGTATTAGTGTTCTCATTCAAATCCCAAACATTGAGTATTTGTTTCAGCTTTTTGAAACTAATTATGCTGTTTCAAGTGCAAATTAGAAGAAGCGGTTTGTAAAGTATTTGGCAGAGTTTCTCAAAGTGTTTTAGGGTCTTGATTCTTATTATCAGATAGCATTTAGGTTTTATTTCGTAGCCAGTTTGTCTTATTCTGCTTACAAGCAGAATAAGTAGCTTTGTGACTTTCTTGATTTGCTGAAATGGATGTTAGAGTTACCAAGCACCTTCCCTTTAAGAAAACCAAATAGCCCACAGAAGCACATCACAACACTTACGTCCAATTATCAATGCCAAACACCTTTAATCAATTCTCTCCACAACAACATTTCTGATTCTTAGAATAAGAACCATCTTTTTGCCAAACACCCACTACAAATCTACAATGATACTCTGTTCTTCTTAATGGTATGGATGTCAAGAGTTCGGTGCTCTATTCTAAATGTTCATCAGTGCTTGATATGAAAATAACAATGTTCCCTTGTTCTAAAAGTAGATGGTTGATAAGGATTGAGAAGACCCGATCAGACCAAGTTTAAAAGATTTAGATCAGACTAAACTAGTCCAATCCATATTTGACCACATCTGAACAAGCAAGGAGAGTATCTCCCAAGTGAGATTGTTGAATACAGAAATTCCAAACTGAATATTATTGATGGCTGCCTTCGCTGAACCCTAATTAGGGATATAAATACCCTAATTACGGAATACATAATCCTTATTAAAATACCTCCCAGGCCCAATAAAGAAACAACAGAATAATTAATAAATTAAAAGTTTATTGAAAGGAAACCCAGCCCACGGAGGTGGGCTCAAGCCTGTTCCAGCCTTCGGTAGACCAGCAATGGTCTCGGTCTCTCCTCCTCCAATTCAAGTTGATGCTCTCTATCAACTCCATCCTCCTTCGAAACAATTTTGTCCTCAAGGTTGAAATCTGGAAACTGGCTCTTGAACGTGTCTTTCCTCATCCAAGTAGCATCATCAATAGATTGTCCCACCCATTTGACCAACAGTTCCTCCTCAGCTGCCCCATCCTCGCCTCCTGCCTTCTGAGCCAATATTTCGTCCGGTTCAAACTCTGGCCCCACCGGTAGTTCCAAACTTTCTGGCAGCTCATTCTCTATTGGGTGATCGCCCACCACCCGTCGTAGTTGGGATACATGAAACACAGGGTGTATGTGGCTGGTGGAAGGCAACGCCAATCGGTAAGTTGTTGCCCCCACTCGTGCCTCAACCAAAAATGGCCCATAGAACTTGGATGATAACTTATGGTGAGGTTGACGGAACACTGTAGACTGTCGATGAGGTCTCACCTTCAAAAACACCTTGTCCCCAACCTGGAAATTGATCTCCCGGCGATGTTTATTAGCCTGTGCAACCATTCGCTGTTGTGCCCTTGCTAAATTCTCTTTTAAACATCCCAACACGGTGTCTCGACTCCCTAACACATCTGCCACTGCAGCCACTTTGCTCTCGCCGGGCAGAAATCTCCGTATAGACGGTGGTGGTCTCCCGTACACAACTTCGAATGGAGAAACCCTGGCTGTTGTTTGGAATGCAGTGTTATACCAGTATTCAGCCCATGGAAGCCACCTGAACCACTGTTTCGGCTGCTCACAAGTAAAACAGCGCAAGTAAGTCTCCAGCACACGATTCAATACCTCCGTTTGGCCATCCGTTTCCGGGTGATAAGCCGAACTAAATTTCAGTTGTGTTCCTGAAAGTGCAAACAGTTCCTTCCAGAATACAGAGATAAACAGGGAATCACGATCACTGACAATAGATCATGGAATGCCATGCAACCGAACGACTTCTTTAGAAAAAGCCTCTGCCACTAATCGTGCCGCAATAGGAGCCTTAAGAGCTATAAAATGTCCATACTTGGACAGCCTGTCCACTACCACGAGAACCGTTGTATACCCCTTCGATTTTGGCAAACAAGTAATGAAGTCCATTGAGATATCTTCCCAAATCAGATCTGGAATGGGTAGTGGTTGCAACAATCCTGCTGGTGACATAGCTTCGTACTTGTTCTTCTGGCAAACCAAACACTGAGCCACATAGTCTTGCACACGGCGAAACATTCCCCTCCAGAATACATTCATGGCCAGCCTTCTATAGGTGCGGTAAGCCCCAGCATGCCCTCCTATCGGTGTGTCATGAAATTCCTTCAACAAGATAGGAATCCACTTGGAATCTGAAGCCAACACTAAACGGTCTTTGTAAAACAACCGTCCTCCTATCGGTTCATAGCCTGGCTTACAAGTTGGATCTCTAACCAGGGCTTGAACAGTCCCTTGCAAGAATTTGTCTCTTTTCTGCTCTTCCTCCACATCCGCCATTCCTAGCCATTCAGGGCCGCTGATTGCGGCCAGTGCAGCTTCCTCCCCCCTCCTCGATAGAGCGTCAGCCGCTCCATTAGAGATGCTTGTCTTGTACTCAATCACAAAATCATACCCCAGTAACTTCGCCACCCAAACCTGTTGTACTGGAGTTGCTATTCGCTGAGTGAACAGGTGCTTGAGGCTGCGATGATCCGTACGAACCACAAATTGTCGTCCAATCAAATACGGTTGCCGGTGTTGAACGGCTAAGGCCAACCCCATCATTTCCCTTTCATAAGCTGATTTGGAAATGGTTCTATCTGCCAAGGATTTGCTGAAATATGCAATGGGCCATCGTTCCTGCATGAGCACCGCTCTAATGCCGGTACCGGATGCATCACACTCGACCACAAATTGTCGATCAAATCGGGGCACAGCTAATAGGGATGCCTCAGTCAGTGACTTTTTAAGGCGCTGAAATGCCTCCTCGGCCTCGGGAGGCCACACAAAATGGGCTGGTGCATCCTTCTTCAGAAGAGCCGTGAGTGGTCGTGCAATAAGACCGTACTCCTTCACAAACCGCCTGTAATATCCGGTCAGCCCTAAAAATCCCTGAACTTCTCGGACTGAGCGAGGTTGCGGCAAGCTCACTACTGCGCTGACTTTTGCCGGGTCCATGGCCACCCCAGCCTATGAAATAATATGTCCTAAGTACTCAATCTCCAGGCCCCCAAATGCACATTTCTTCTTGTTGGCTTTAAACTGATTCTTTTCCAAGATGATCAGAACCAATTCCAAGTGTTTCCTATGTTCTGTCCATGACCGATTGTAAACCAAAATGTCATCAAAGAAGACTAGGACAAATCTGCGCAAATAGGGTCGAAACAAGTCATTCATTGCGGATTGGAACGTTGCTGGCGCATTCGTCAATCCGAATGGCATGACTAAGAACTCATAATGCCCGTTATGTGTACGGAAAGCGGTCTTGTGTACATCTGTTTCAGCCACCCTTATCTGATGGTAGCCTGAGCGCAAATCTATCTTGGAAAACACCACTGCCCCAGCCAGCTCATCAAGCATCTCCTGTATCACCGGAATTGGATATTTATCTGGCACTGTGGACTTATTCAACTCCCGATAGTCCACGCAGGATCGCCAGCTTCCATCTTTCTTTTTAACCAAAAGAACCGGGCTCGAGAATGGGCTCAAACTGGGCCGAATGATACCTGCGCATAGCATTTCGTCAACTAATTTTTCAATCTCATTTTTCTGCAAGTGTCCATATCTATATGGTCGAACTGACACTGGCTTTGATCCGGGCATCAACTCTATTCGATGGTCTGTCGTGCGACGAGGGGCAGCCCTCATGGCTCCTCAAACACCTCCGCATGTTGCTTGAGAATATCCTCCACTGCCCCAGTAGCTTGCTGCCCGCCCATGTCATCCTCGGTTCCAAGGACTGCTCCAGGAAGTTTGACAGTGTTATAGACTAGAAGTACCGCCCAAATTTCTACGTCAGTGGTCTTCAAAAGGGTTTGAAGGCTAACCGCATTCCTGCTCATCGCGGGATCACCCCGTAGCTCTACTCGCTTGCCCCCCATCTCGAAATTCATGGTTAATTTTCTCCAATCTGTCCTAACTTCTCCCAATGTCGCCAGCCAATCCACGCCCAGAATGAGATTGACCCCCACCACAGCAAACACGTAACAATCTGCGGTGATAGCACACCCCGGTAACACGATGGGAAGTTGTCTACACACCCCTTCCGATTCTTGTCTATGTCCATCTCCCAATTGCACCCCAAATATGCCTGTCCTGTCCGGGCTCAATTGTAAAAAAGAGACCAAGGACGAAGAAATAAAGTTGTGGCTTGCGCCACTGTCTATCAAAATAGCCACGGTACAGCCCGCAACTACCCCCTGAAGCCTCATCGTTCTCGGGCTGAAAATTCCAACCATAGAATAGACTGGAAAATCTCCTTCACCTCCCTCTAATCCATCCTGATCCTCTGGAACATCTTCTTGTCTGGTTATCTCGCAGAGTCATGTTGTTGAAGGTCCAACTCCTCGTCCTCTTCTGCTAACAATACTCGTAAGTCGTAACTGCTTTAACGGGCAGTCATGCCCCGGGGTAAATGGTTTCTTGCATTTAAAGCACAATCCCAGTGACCTGTCCAGGCACCTTAAGCCAGCTGCTACTAGATCCCTTAATGCTGCCACCACTTGTGGCCGTACTGCTACCCCCACTTGGTCGAGGATAACCCCCCGAACGTGTCCCCGCATTGCTGTATGGCTGACTCCCACGCCCTCCACTTTGATAGGACAGATTGTCCTCTATGTCTCTGGCTAGTTCCATGGCTGTCTCCAAGCTGTTCGGGCGCAGCAACCGTAACGAACCACGAATCGGCCCCTTTAATCCATTCATAAAATACCCCGGGTAATGCTCGTCAGACAACCTTGGGACCTGACTCGCCAACTGGACAAAGATCGAGGTATACTCCTCCACCGTCCCTGTCTGCTTGACCCCGGACAATCGCTCGAAACGACTACCCGTAAACCGCGTGTCAAACCTCGCCACCGGTGCCTGCGTGAACTCTTCCCACGTCATGCTAGGCTTCCGCTTCCTTAACCACGTTACCCAGTACAAGGCTGCTCCTTCCATGGCAATTACAGCTGCTGGTACCTTCCTCTCTGGCGGCGTACAACTCAATTCAAATTGCTGCTCGGCCCTAGCAATCCAACCAATGGGATCCTCCCCGTCAAACGAAGGAAACGGCGCCTCTTGCGTGCCTCGCAGATGTCGCCCAGAAGCGGCGAAGCCGCCCTGGTCTTCGAAGTCGCCGCCGCTGCTGAAGGTGGCTGCCGCCGAAGGCCCGGATGCCGCCGTCGCCTTCCCTCCAGTTGCGCCCGCCGTCGTGAGCGCAGCCAGGGCGGCTGCGATCTCACCCAATTGCGCACTCAGCGCATCTTGTTTCTGGTTCATCGAGGCTTGTTCGGCCTTCACCTCCGTCAAACGCTCGGTGTTAGATCTAGTCATTCCGGCGGAAACAGGATCCGGCGGGTCGGACCAATTGTTGAATACAGAAATTCGAAACTGAATATTATTGATGGCTGCCTTCGCTGAACCCTAATTAGGGATATAAATACTCTAATTACGGAATACATACTCCTTATTAAAATACTCCCCAGGCCCAATAAAGAAACAACAGAATAATTAATAAATTAAAAGTTTATTAAAAAGAAACCCAGCCCACGGAGGTGGGCTCAAGCCCGTCCCCTCCTTCGGTAGACCAGCAATGGTCTCGGTCTCTCCTCCTCCAATTCAAGTTGCTGCTCTCTATCAGAGATCATTACAGCTACTTTAAGTCAACTTTAAGTCAGATAAGGCCCCTAATAGAAACATGCCATGTTCAAAGTAAACGCAATTTTGGGATGACTAGAACCACAGGATGCTGCAAGACTGCTACTATGGAAATTAGAAAGATAATCTGATAGATATGTAACGCACATACACATATATGAGTCTTCTCATGTTGGGTCTAAAAGACTAGTGACTACAACGAACCTGTTTCTCTTCCAAGTTATACTTCTCCAACAGCTTTTGCTTCTCTTCATCAGATAGAATTTGATGCTTTGGCCTCAATGCATGCTTAGTGATGTTGACAAGCAAGTCTTTGACCTGATAAAACGTAAAAGGGGTAACTAATATAACAGCCCAATACACTGCGGTGAAAATTATGAAGCTCAAAGTACACTAAGTTTTTATCCAACCACTACACAGATTTAAATACTTCACCACAAGGGAAAGAGGCATGAGGTACAAATCTTCAAAAACAGTGTTCATAAAAAACCAGAAAAACGTACCTGGAAAATTTCAACTTTGCATGTAAAGAGTTCTACAGCTTTTGTAGCTTGATTAGTTAGTTGACTTTGCACAACCAGTATCAACCGATTCAAGGTCTCCTTGTTGACTATCTGACTTAGAATTCCACGGATAGTACTTACTTTTACAACATTTTGACCACAGAATATGACCAGAATCTGCAATATAGGTTGTAAATATTAATAGGTGCAGATAGTGATGGAAAAAATATACACTGAGGCACCAAAACGAGGTAAAACCATAAAACCAATCTCATCGTCACATTAATAGGACTTGGCCTGCTAGGCCCAAATATCTCAATGCGTAACGCTGTCTTGTTCACAACCTTGCATTCAACTGCAAGGAGTGGAAAGAAACTTTAAGACAAACCCCTAAAATGGGTTTAGGGGCAAAAGGTGGATATAGCTAGTGGAGTATATGACTCTTCACCTTAAAAACAAGTTAGTTTTAATGAAAACTCTAAATTAATGAAATAATATGGTAAATACATTGGTTAATTGATGTTCAAACTACTCTTCACGGGGTCAGGAAGCCACATTTTTTTCTGTTTGTTTTAGGTTCATATTACCAGGCAATCTGACACATTTCTTTTGGGCCTCAGACAAGTGAAAAAGAATTTTCCAAACAGAAAAAGAGAGCTAAAGTTACCAGTTTATCAGATATCTGGAGGTCTTTCAATTAAATTCAAAGAATTGTTGACATTAAGAACTCATTTCATCACATGATTATTAATATGGAGAATACAAAGTGGAATGTACGAAAAATGTTTGCAATGAGTGTAATTAATAGCTGCCTTGGCCTTAGCCAAGGCATGATCACTATTATTCGCTTGTCCTCAGGTGAAAACAATTCAAAATCAGTTAGATTATCAGATATTCTAAGTTCACCAGTTTATCAGATATTATTTACATTCAACTTCAAGACTGACTCCGTCCCTCAATATTATGGAAACCAGAATGGCAACAGCGAAACAATAAGAACAACAAAATTGCAGGCAATTCCTTCTAGGTTAACAGCCACTTCGCTAAAACATTAGAAGCATCCATAAAAATTCATTCCTCTTCTAAACAATTAAGTGAAATTACTGACAACCTAAATAAAATGCAAGAGTACAATGTTTGATGAAAAACAATAGGAGCCCGTGAGTGAATAAGGAACGAAAATCCTGAAGCAAGCAAACAACCTTATTATCAGGGTCGTACTTGTGGAGAGAGGTGATCTTAAGGCTATCAGGCTCAGGCCTGTCACTGTACTTTTGGCGGAAATCCTGAAGGGAGATATCAATCTCGGCCATGGGTACGGCATAATCGCGGTCCCTAAGCATCTCCAGCACCGTTCTGCGGGCGAGGTAGTACCGGTGGCTCTCCACGGTTCCGGTGTCGACAAAGCTGCTCAGGCACTGGTTTAGACCCTCCATGCCAGTCCCGTTCACGTCCATCGCCACCGCGAGACTGTCCACTTTGGTATGAACTGGAGTGGCGATATCAAACAAGCAACAATATGAGAAGGTATTTTGTATTTTGTATGAACTGGAGTGGCGATATCAAACAAGCATCAATACTCCCTCCTTCCCTCAATATGAGAAGCATCACAATGTTTTTACTTGACCCTAATTTGCTGATCACGTCTGGTCTGGTCTGGTCTGGTCTGGTCTGGTCTGGTCTGGTTTCTTTGTATTTTTATAACTATCTAAGTCTGGTCTGATCTGGTCTGATCTGGTCTGGTCTGATCTGGTCTGGGAGGAATTACAGTCCAAGTAAAAACATCCTCAATACTACATTAAAACAGGATCAAACAGTGCAAAACAGTGTCAAACAGTGTCGAAGCAGTGATAAACAGTGTCGAAACAGTGTCAAAACAGTAAAATTTAGCCCCTAGTAAATTTATTTCCTTAATATGTGTAGGTCAACGTTTTTTTTCAAATATACGAATTAAAGAAATACGTAGTACTCATTAAATTCTCTTTTACTCTATTACTCCCTCCGTTCCGAATTGAATTGCAATCTTTGACCGGCACAAGGATTAAGGAATAACAATAAATGATGCTTGCTTTTTACATTTTTGTCCATCATTCTAAAAGTAGATGTCTTTAAGTTAAGGAAAAAGGTGCAAATAGGCTCATGTACTAACCAAAAAAGGTCAAATAAGCCCTTATTTAGGAGGTTCTGTCCGGCCGTCGTCATTTGGGGTGGTTTCCGGTGGAATTGTTTGATGAAAATTTTTGAGCATCTTATTCATCAAGTCTAGTTTACTCATACCAAATTTCAGCTAAAACTTCAATCGGGAAGGCATTCAAATGAATTCTTGAAGATAACTGCGATTCTAACTGCGCGGTTATTTTCAAGAATTCATTTGAATGTCTTCCCGGTTGAGTTTTTAGCTGAATTTTGGTATGAGTAAACTAGACTCGATGAATAAGATGCTCAACAAATTTCATCAAAAAAATCCATTGGGAACCACCCCAAATGACGATTACAGGATAGAGTCTTCTAAATAAGAGCTTATTTGACCTTTTTTTGTTAGTACATGGGCCTATTTGCACCTTTTTCCTTAAGTGAAAAGGTGCAAATAGGCCCATGTACTAACCAAAAAAGGTCAAATAAGCCCTTATTTAGGAGGTTTTGTCCGGCCGTCGTCATTTGGGGTGGTTTCCGTTGGAATTGTTTGATGAAAATTTTTGGACATCTTATTCATCAAGTCTAGTTTACTCATACCAAATTTCAGCTAAAACTTCAATCGGAAAGGCATTCAAATGAATTCTTGAAGATAACTGCGATTCTAACTGCGCAGTTATTTTCAAGAATTCATTTGAATGCCTTCCCGGTTGAGTTTTTAGCTGAAATTTGGTATGAGTAAACTAGACTCGATGAATAAGATGCTCAACAAATTTCATCAAAAAATTCCACTGGGAATCACCCCAAATGACGATTACAGGATAGAGCCTTCTAAATAAGAGCTTATTTGACCTTTTTTTGTTAGTACATGGGCCTATTTGCACCTTTTCCCTTAAGGAAAAAGGTGCAAATAGGCCCATGTACTAACCAAAAAAGGTCAAATAAGCCCTTATTTAGGAGGTTCTGTCCGGCCGTCGTCATTTGGGGTGGTTTCCGGTGGAATTATTTGATGAAAATTTTGTAGCATCTTATTCATCAAGTCTAGTTTACTCATACCAAATTTCAGCTAAAACTTCAATCGGGAAGGCATTCAAATGAATTCTTGAAGATAACTGCGATTCTTACTGCGAAGTTAATTTCAAGAATTCATTTGAATGTCTTCCCGAATGAGTTTTTAGCTGAAATTTGGTATGAGTAAACTAGACTCGATGAATAAGATGCTCAACAAATTTCATCAAAAAAATTCCACTGGGAACCACCCCAAATGAGGATTACTGGATAGAGCCTTCTAAATAAGAGCTTATTTGACCTTTTTTGTTAGTACATGGGCTTATTTGCACCTTTTCCCTTAAGTTAATGAGAAAAAAGTAAAAATAAGGGTAAATTTGTCACTTTATTCTTATTTACATATCTAAAATAGAAAGTGGAAAACCATTTTGGGACAACCAAAATAGGAAATTTTGCAAATCAAATTGGGACGGAGGAACTATTTTTTTATCAATATTTAAATTACATTCAATCTTGCTTTCCATTATAATAGAGATAAAATATTCAAAAAATATTATAATGGAGATATTATTTTTGATGACAACTCCGGTGTCTTTCTAAAAAATGGGGTACCGTACCTATCATTCATTTGATTGGATCACATCACTTTATCATTTTTAATTTAGATTTAAATAATTCAACTGCTACATTCTCATTGGTCCATGTTGACAAAGGTATGGTACCTTATGGGTACCATAGAATCTACCATTATTTTTATCTTGCTCAAATTTTGTAAATTCATACGGAGTATCTCTTATACTCCCTCCGTCCCAATTTGATGGTCTCATTTCTTTTGGGCACAAGTTTTAATAAAGTGATTGAAAAGGTAAAAGTTGTGGTTGAGATTTGAGTATAATAAAGTGAAATGATATGGAACACATCTTTCTTTCCAAAAAGGGAAACAAGACCGTCATTTTGGGGCATCCTAAAAAGGAAATACAGGACCATCATTTTGAAACGGATGTAGTAATTCAGAAGGATCATACGTAGTACGAAGTATAAGATACTAAATACGTATTAATTTATTATAAACAAAAGTCATGTTAATGTAAGACAATTTTTACCCTTACCATTAAAAAGGATAAATGTTCAGCTATCAATAATCTTTTTTAAAACGGAAACTCGCCTCTATTCATATCATTACCTTCAAGATCATTACATCAATCAAAGGAAAATCGTATCTGACACCAACTAACATCCCAAAACAACGACTGTAAACTCTGTGATCAGAATTAGAGACAGTCACTCCTGAAAGAGTAACATGAATCGCTAACCACGTAGCGGGCTTGACATAGCCATCCTTGTTCCCATAGATCCATATACCCTGAACGACATAAAAATAGGCTAAATTTCCAAACAAACTAGCATACCTAACAACAAAGACGTAAACAAGAATTCAAATGACAAAATAATAATAATAACTAATAGGATAACTTTCACGGACCCTAGCACCTCGTTCAACTCATGGTGGTGGTTCAGGAGGAGGCCGCATCATCAGTACCACTCTAATATTTGTAGAGTGGTACTGATGGTTCAGGAGGAGGCCGCACCGGGATATTACTATATCATGATAACCGCACTTGTAGCAAAACCGCCGCTAGCGGTTATCTTCTTCGCTGCCAAGCCCTGTGATGCATTCATATCTCCAATCCAGCTCTGCCGCGAATGATCTACAAAAGAAGAGAAGAGTAGTATGAGCAGTCTCGTGCTCAACTTTGCCGAAAGAGATGAATCACTAGACTTGTGCATACTCAAACCCTAATTACTAGGGAGACGGCCGCCGCCAGCTATCAATAATCTAAAATTTGAAAAGACATATGCAAATAATCTCAACTTATTAAGAGTTTCTCAAACACAAACCCACATAATAGAAAGTTAACACCACTGACTTATTTGACTATTCATTATTGCGAAAAGTTAATTATAAGGAATAATTTGTATTTAGATTTTGATGATACTGTGTCATTAGGTATTTAGATTACCTTATGTAGATGAAATGTACTTGGAACATTTCTTTGTAAAAGTGTTAGAGCTAAGTCGATTGCCAGATTCTCGTGCAAATCTCGACCATAGGCAGAGACGCTCATGCAAATCTACGGGGAACAGATTTGGCATCAAGCACACATGACTCTACTAGAAACACCTTTAACAAAACAAACCATGCATAGAAAAGCCTAAATCGTTAGTAGATTCCGTTTAACTAACGTACCTAGCTTACGTGGAGGGGCCTTTTAATGGGAGAACGTATAAAGAAGTGCATTAAATGAACATTTAATGTTATCTACCCGTTGATATATTTAAGATGCACGATTCACCGCACCAGGATAATAATATTAAATATCCGGAAATAGTAAGTTGATGGAAATCTTGTAGTTGACACGACCAAGTCTACAAGACAAGCATTTAGTGAAGTAGTCTTCTTCACTCCAACGAGATTACTACTACCAGTATAAAAGATACGTACACTTAGAAGAACTGGTGAATAATAAAATTTGAAATCAAGCGTACAAATTTTTGAGAGCAACCGACTACAAAATCTTCACAAGAATTCAAACGAGAGATTGGAATATTCACAGCTCATATCTTACATTCAACTCTCAACACAAGTTCGTCCATGTTCTTCAACCTACTCCGAAAGCTACATCAACAGATCTTGTACGAGACGTTGGAGAAAAATATTTGTTATCTTTATCAAAGGATTACTTCTTGAAAAAGAAATTGCGCCAAAGTAATCGGAGTGAAGTGGTGATACTTTAAGGAGGTCGGTAAAAGGGTCAATCATCAAGAAGCAAGGTTGCATCCCGGGTGACAAAGGCGACTACACTTGGAGAAGATGAGGAGAGCTTCTTAAGTGTTGGGGAATCTAAGCGTTGTAACATCTTCACAAGTGTTTAGTGGAACAGTGGACTAGAGGAAAATGTTGTTCCTTGAACCACAATAAAAATCTCTCGTGTCATTTACTTATCGCTTTTACTTTTCTATACTAGGCAAATCTATTTTCTCAACGAGCGTGGACTCTGTGCTCTAACAGATTTCGGTCTAGAGAAACAGAAGTCAAATCTGCCTTAGTGTTTTTCAAGCTAGCCGATCACACCTACCTTTTTCGTTGTAGGCCATTGGTACCCAGATTTGTGTAAACTTCCATAGACACCTCACACGTCCAGTTTTGGTTGAGACGAACTCAAATGGTGAGAACAACAATCAACCCTACGCACTAATACGATTCCTGCACACCGGCAGGTTGCCCTTTTTACTTGCTCTCTTTGTTTTGGTGCAGCTCCCTTTCCTTCCCACACCTTAGAGCTCGTATGCGTGTTCTTCGGATGGATCATATTATTTTGTCCTTTTGTGATGTGATGTCTTTTTGTACCCATTCGAATTTCTTTAGAAAAAGTCAACCTTTTACATCATAATATTGGTCTCTAATATGTGTAGGATGATCCTAATAATTCATATTGGGTACAATAATAAGAGAATGACATTACTCCCATAATTTATCTCAATAATGACAAAAGTAGACCATATGAGTTTGTATTCTTTTCTAGCCATCCCCTCACCTCTTTGTGCGTCAAATTAATAATTTATGATCTTTCCTTTTGTACATTGGGCTACAAGATATGTGGGCTACCCCCAAGTGGGCCTATGACACCCCTTTCCATTAATCTTAATATTTTAGCAAGTTGGGCCCAAAGTAACACTTGGGCTGCCCAACCTTTCTTATTTGGTCTAAAAGGGTTATGAATTTATTTTTATATCATATTGAGCTCTTATGTCTAATAAGATTACCTAATTAAATATTTGGAAGTCCACCTGGTTGGATATTGGGCCGAAGGCCCAAATACCCGGGTCAAAGGCCCAACATATTCAATCCAATAAATAGTTCGGAATCCAGAAGCTGAACAGGCCCAGGGGGAATATGTGCCGAACGGGGTTCGGGTCAACCAATGTACTTGGGCCAGATCAATGATAATTCCAGCAGGGTCCATTACCCGTTCGGGCAACGGGCAGCCAGCAAGTGGCAGGAAACATTTATTGCTAGAGTATGGCGGCAGCAAGTGGGAATATGGGCTTTCAAGTGGCTGGATCAGCAACCAATCAGCATGAAGCACCCCATACCCCCCATTAGTATAAATAGAATGATTAATTTCATTGTAAAGGGTTAGACTCTTGAGACTCAAAGCCTAGAATAGCTTAATTACTCTTGTACTTGTATTAATCACTATTCCGACGTACCGTTCGGGAAGTTATTGTGTAATCAGCGAATTATCTAATACAAATGGGCTTTTGAGCGTTATATTATCCATCTTTTATATTTTCTTATACACTGAATTCGTGACCATTTCCTGAAATATCCCAAGTTCGTATTGGGCTTTCGGATCCACGGGACTTAACCTTAACATTGGCGTCGTCTGTAGGAAACTCCAACAAAAAGTTTCACACTAATCACTCACCGAAAACAACCTGTTATCAAAATGGTCAGAATCACTTCTCATCACACCGGTGAATCCTCGGGAAGACGCGGGGAAAGCCGTACTCCCCAAGGGCAATCCAGCCGGGGATCCTACCCACACTATGATGGGGTTTTCTTCATCCCCGAAGCATTGAGGAGGAATCCTCACGCGATGCGAGATTTAGCTCAGGTCATGCATGCAGCACCTGGCGGATGAGCAGGATGGGAGACGGTCCAGCTATACGGGGGAAACCAGATACACGACCCCATCCACTATGCAATCATTCCAAGAGGAAACTACCGATACAGAAACCACCACGGCTTTAAATCATTCATGAGCACACCGGGGAGAGTACATAAGGGCTCATACGTCTGGGGGTAGGCATCACACTCCCAGTGACCACACCCCGTCCGGGTCACGAGCTAGAGGAGATACGCCGGTTGGGCGCCATTTCCGTTATGAACATGATAACATCCGATCCAGACAGGGACACCAGAATCAGAGAGCAACCCTACCAGAAGGAACTCGGGAGTTTGTTAACTTAGGAACTCCACCACCACCTCCCCTAACGGCCCAGGAGGAAGAGATGGCCGAAATGAGGAGGCAGATGAATGAAATGAGGGACCAAATGAACATGACACCTCTACAACCTACCCCGGTGCGGGTCGGGATCACTTCCCCCTTTACCCGAGAAATAATGGAGGCTGAAATCCACAGGGATGCCAAACCGCCGATCTGTCAGATATATGATGGGGCGGGAGATCCCCACGTGCATTTAAGGAGTTACCAGGGGGGCTTATGTTGTTGGGAGCAACAGAGGCAGCCATTTGTCGGCTTTTCTTCAGCACACTCAGGGGACCTGCCCAGGAATGGTTCGGGACCCTGCAGCCAGGATCGATCGGCAACTTTGCTGGATTATAATCCTTATTTCTGCCCAGTTTGCTTCCAGTGCCACCCCAAAACGGCATTTCAGCTACCTGACTAGTGTTAGCCAGGGCCCGAAGGAGACCCTAAATCAATTCTTGAAAAGATGGAGGGACGAAACCCTGAAAGTTGGGAACATGACGGATGATACAGCCATCACCCAATTCACTAATGCTCTCCGAACGGGTGAACTCTATAAAGGCCTGAAAAAGAATTCGGGCATGGCGTATTCCGAAGTGCTGGACAGATCCCGAAAGCATGCGGCTCTCGAGGAGGAAATCATGATCAGGGATAAGGTAGCTACACCCCCTGCCCTAACAAAATTCGTCGATTGGCTGGGTCCTATTCCAGCGGCCGCTCCTCCTCCAAGGCCATGACGATTCACCCCTCTGGTCCTGTCTGTTGCGACCATTTATCAGAACGAGAAGTACAACATTCCCATTCTAACTGATTCAAAGAATTACATGGGGCAGATGAAAATGCCTTTTGTAAATATCACAACATGAAGGGTCACTCTACGCATTCCTGTCGGGCATTACAGATAGCAATTGAGGAATTGATCCAGCGGGGTCATCTGGGCAAATATGTGAATACAGACCCGAATGTTGTAGGCATTCTGAAGCCGGTCAAAAAACCCAACAACTGGAGACGGGATGCTCAGCGTGATGCTCGGCCCATGAATGATGTGTATATTCCTACCAGAGATGAAACAGAAGGTTCGGGGAACCTGGGCAAAAAGCCCCGCATAGAGGTGAAGGTTATATTTGGGGGTGGGGAGACAGGTGACTCGAACGCCGAACGGAAGAAATTCGAACGAAGCCTCTACGTGGGCTCCGTATCCACTCCACCCCAAAAGAAAGGCATAACGGAGCAGATCACATTCAGGCCTGCGGATTTGCCCAATTCACCAAGCCCGCACAAGGATGAATTGGTCATAAGCATGTGCATAGATAATGCATTGATCCGCCGAGTGTTAATAGACACCGGGAGCAGCGTGAACGTATTGTATCTACAATCGTTCGAGAAAATGGCCCTACAGAGGAGCCAACTGACTCGCTTAAGGACACCGTTTGCGAGCTTTACAGGGAATTGCATTGAAGCAGAAGGCACCATCCAGTTGATGGTTGAGATTGGGGATGAAGTACACAAGGCATCGGTCCGAATGACGTTCGTAGTGTTTGACATCAAATGCGCCCACAACGCCATTCTGGGCCGACCGGGATTGGAAGATCTGGAGGCAATAGCCTCTGTCCGCCACTCATGCATCAAATTCCCAACGGACACTAGGATTGGAGTGGCCAGAACTGATCCAGCGACAGCCCAAACCTGCTATCGGGAGGCCTTGAAAAGCATGAATTCCCGAGGGATGCGGGTTAGCAGCATTGAGGTTGAAACTCGCCGAACAGAGTTCGAGGCACATCCTGAGCCTACTACCCTCTTAGAGCAGATTGACATCGACTCTCCCCCCAACCGAAAAGTGGCGAGCGGGGTGGACCCAGAAGCTTGAATTCGGGAGGGTGTTATTATGGTCCTGAAAAAAATCCAGATGTTATTCGCTCGCGGCCCGGAAGACATGCCTGGCATTGACCCGAAGATAATCTGCCACAGGTTGGCCGTTCGGCCTAATGCCAAGCTGGTTCAACAGAAAAAAAGATATCAGGCGGCCGAACAGCGTGATTTCACTAAACAGGAAGTTGCCACCTTATTGCGGATCAAGCACATCCGGTCAGTTATCCATGTGGAATGGCTGTCGAACGTGGTACTAGCACCAAAGGGATCCACCTGGAGAATGTGTGTAGATTACTCTGACTTGAATAAAGCTTGCCCAATGGATCCCTATCCGGTGCCACGGATTGATTTCCTGGTAGATGAAACAGCTGGGTGCAAACTGTTGAGTTTCATGGATGCCTTCCGGGGATATCATCAAGTTTTTATGCACCTAGATGATGCGGAGAAGACAACATTTGTCACATCAAATGGCGTATTTTGCTACATTGTGATGCCGTTCGGATTAAAGAACGCCATGGCTACCTTCCAAAGAATGATCGGTATACTTTTCAAAGAAGTATTGGGGGTAACGATGGAGGCTTATGTTGATGACATTCTGATCAAAAGCCGGAAGAAGGAGGATCATGTCCCGAACATGGAAAAGGTGTTCGGTATAATGCAGAAGGCAAACATGAGATTGAACCCCAAGAAATGTGCCTTTGCGGTTAAGGGGGGGGGGGAATTCTTGGGTTACATGATGAGTGAAAGGGGTATTGAGCCTAACCTAGAAAAGGTAAAGGCAATCATGGATATGGAAGCTCCAAGGAACCTGAAGGAGGTTCAAAGATTGATTGGCCGATTGGCAGCCTTAAGTAGATTTTTGTCCAAACTTGCCGACCGAGCAATCCCATTCTTCCATATTATGAAAAAGGCAAACCCCTTTGAATGGACTACCGAATGCCAAACGGCCTTCGAAGAATTCAAGTTATATCTATCTTCTCCCCTGGTCTTAACAAAAGTTGACCCCGTGGAACACCTATATATGTACCTTGCTGTGGCCGATCTGGCTGTAAGTTCAGTGTTACTAAAAGAAGAAAATGGCGTCCAGCGGCCCATTTATTTTGTGAGTAAAGCCCTGAACGGACCGGAGACTAGGTACACCCTAATGGAGAAAACGATATTGGCCCTAATAGCAGCCATCAAACGGCTTGCACCCTATTTTAAAGCACATCCAATAACCGTGTATACAACTCAGCCGTTAGCTACCATCCTGAGAAATCCAATTGCTAGCGAGCGCTTTACAAAGTGGAGCCTCCTAATCGGCCAATATGAGGTAGACTTTAGACCTCAACCCACTATCAAAGGCCATGCCTTGGCAGATTTTATAGCGGAATGTACCGCTCGGCCTTCGGAAACTGAGTCAGAGAGCAGCATGCTAGGTAACTGGTGGGAGATGTACGTAGATGGTGCATCAAGCACAAAAGGTTGTGGGGGTGGAGCCATGATCACATCACCCGAAGGGTTTAAAGCATATTATTCCATCCATTTTGATTTTAAAGTAACCAACAATGAGGCCGAATATGAGGCCCTCATTGCAGGTTTAAAGTATGAAAAAGCCATGGGTGCCGATCGGCTCAAGGTCCGATCAGATAGCCAACTAGTGGTCCACCAGGTGAATGGCACGGCCGAAGCAAAAGAAGAGAGGATGAAGGCATACAAGGAACTGGTCGAGGAGCAAATCAAAAAATTCGAACAGGTGATACTCGACCAAGTTTCAAGAATAAAAAATCATGAGGTAGATATCCTATCTAAATTGGAAATTGCAGCCTTTGATGACCGAGCGCAGATGATCCCAGCTCACATCCAGCGTTTTGCCCATCGGGAAAACCCTGACAACACCAGCAACTATGATCCTCCAAGTAGAAGCTATTTCTTACGTCGTTCCCAGTTGGGTCACGGATACAACCAACTACTTAAAGGACGGGACTCTCCCAGAAGACAAAAATTCAGCATATAATATGAAATGCATTCAGAGGAGGGCTTCCATGTTCGAATTGGTGAACGGGCAGTTATACAAAAAGACGTTCGGAGGGGGGCATATTTAAAGTGCCTTCCACCCGGTCTAGCAGCGGCGGTAATGGAAGAAATTCACGAGGGTATCTGTTCGAGCCATCAGGGGCCTAAACCGTTGGCCAGAAAGATCATCTTGCAGGGATACTAGTGGCCAACAATCTAACAGGACTGCTTTGCACATACCAGGAAGTGCAAGGTCTGCCAGCTATATGCACCGGTTCCCGGTCGGCCAGCTACTTTCTACACCCCGATGATAATTGCTCTTGCATTTGCTAGGTGGGGGATCGACTTGTTAGGGCCCCTACCTAATGCCCCCTGAGGACGGAAATATATCATAGTTGGAATTGATTATTTCACCAAATGGGTGGAGGTCGAACCACTGGTGAACATTACAGATTTCAAGTGCCAAAAGTTCATCTGGCAAAACATCATTTGCCGATTTCGTCTCCCTGAGCAGATCATCACGGATAACGGAATGCAATTCGTGAGCAGGAACTTCGAAAATTATTTGGTCAAATGGGGGATCAAACATTCCAGAGCGTCTGTAGCATACCCTTAGGCAAATGGCCAAGTAGAAAATATGATTCGTACCATTATGGATGGTATGAAGAAAAAACTAGAGCATTGTTCCTCATCATGGCCAGAGCAACTTAATTACATCCTATGGACGTATAGGAATACACCCAGAACGGCCACAGGAGAGACACCGTTTCCCTTGCTTATGGATTCCGGGCTAAGGTTCCAACAGAAGTTCTGGTCCCCACACACCGAACAGTGCATTACGATCCCGAACGCAATGAGGATAATATAAGGGCCGAACTACATTTCATATAGGAAAGAAGGGATCTAACTGCAATACGAATGGAAGAATATCACAGAGCGACAAGGAGATACTTCGACAAACAAGTGAAAATCCGATTAATCGAAGTAGGAGACTTGGTCCTAAAGAAACGGGAAAAGAGCAAACTGTTGAAGATCATTTAATTGTGAATCAAGTTTGTCATCTATTTTATAATAGATTAGCTTTATTATTATTCCTTGTATTAAATAAGTGCATTGATTAGATAGAATATGGGCCAAGTGTAAGACCCATACAAACAGGCTAAAAGCCTTTCACGCCTACCTGAACCTCGCCCATAAAAAGGGAGCCGAGGGTTCAGGATTAGGTTAACTTTCGTACTTGTTCATTATAGCCTTAAGCGCAAATCTTTCTGTGTACGAGTTCATGGTCTATCAAAGAGGGTTTTACATCGATTCATCTGTGTTCATCTTTACGTTTAATCTTCTTTGTTAGACTGCTATTCATTATTGTTACAGAAATAGGGACTATCAATTGGTATCAGAGCCGATCGAGAGCCGATCAGAAGAACGCCTGCAGAAGACTCTGTTTTTCTTTACGTTGTTCTTTCTGTCGATTTTTTACTCTGTAATCTTGTTTCTTGTTAAAAAGTTGTAAAAGTTACACCCTTAGAATCGTCGTTTCGAAGCGATCAAGGGGTATACTTCAGATTTTGTTTTTCGCAATTCCTGTACTTGAGATATTTCGAGTAGCAATATCGACATCTAGGTTTTAAACAAGTTCTGCCAAGTATTTCGAGCTGAAAACTTCACCTGAGGATCTCGACATCATACTCTACAAGAAACTACATTCAGATTTTGCTTATCTGATTTTTACAGATTGCAGGATTTCGACATTGAGGATTTCGACATCTATATCTCGAGATCAAAGATTTCGAGTTTAAGGTCTCGACATCTGGTCTCGACATTTGACTTCTCGAAATAAGATTTCGAGTTTAACTTCTCGACATCTCAAATCTCGAGATCTTCTTCTCGAAATTTGAAATCTCGAGATCTTTAATCTCGACATCCTAATCTCGACATCAAATCTCGAAACCGGGCCTCCTTTATCGAAATCCCAGATCTCGATATTCAGATCTCGACATCTGATTTTCGACATTCTGCCTCTGAAAATCTTTTGATCAATTATCTCGAACGGTCAGTTTTATACAGCAATGGCCTCAGAATTCAATGCGCAAGGGAACAGCAGTACTCCTCCCAGTCTCAGGAAAGGAGAATACCAAATGTGGAGGAATCGATTCCTTAATTTCCTTGAGCACAAAGAGAACTCCGCTGCGATGCTTGAATCGTTGCTTGAAGGACCACCTGAACTGATGATTTCAGTTGGTGGTGATCCAGAAAACAACCCTCCTATTCTTCCAGAAATAGGACGGAAAGTGGCATGTGAATATACGGAAGCTGACAGGCTCAGGCTTCGAGGTGATCTCATGGCCAAAACGTACCTCCTTCAAGCAATCCCTAACGAAGTATATGTTCTCATCGATAGTATGCAAACAGCAAAGGAAATGTGGGATGAGATAGAGAAACTGCTCCAAGGCACAAGCATTAGCCTTAAAACCAAGAAGACAACAATTCTTATTGCTTATGACTCCTTCAAAGCAGGACCAGGAGAACCATTGAACGAGACTTACAACAGACTCGTCCAACTGGTCAATGAACTTAGAAATCTCAAAGTATTCAGGTCCAACTTGGAACTGAATATAAGATTTCTATCCAGCCTGCATCCTGCATGGGAAAAGACAGTGAAGGATGTTAGATCTCGCATTGACTTGGATGAAATTGACCTCTGCACTCTATATGAACATTTGAAGCAATTTGTCAATGAGGTTGCTTGTGCCGAGGATCATCACAGCACAAATCCCCTGGCTCTAGTGATGGAAACTCAGCCCCGAAGAACAACCACACCACTGAAGAAGAAGAAGAAGGTGATGGTTGAATCAGACGATGATGAAAGTGATAACGACAAATCTGATCTGGAGGCTGAGCTTGCAGACTTACAGAAAAAGATGGCACTGCTTGCCAAGAGATTTGCAAAGAAGAACAACTTCTCCAACAAGCTGAGAACCTCCTCATCAAACTACAAACAGAAGAACCATGAACAAGGATCTTCTAGAAAGGCACCATCGGTTGAAGATGCCTCAAATGCTACAATTGTGGAAAGGCTGGACATGTCATCAAAGACTGCCGCCTCCCAAAGAAGAAGGATGCAAACTTCTACAAGCAGAAGATGTTGTGGAATAAGCAGAAAATGCTGATGGTGCAGAAAGAAGAAGAAACTTCTGCGATGATTGCTGAAAATGATAACTGGGCAGAAGATACTTCTGATGAGGAGGAGGAGGAGGAAGAAAACTATGCCCTGATGGCACGTGTGGAAGAAAAAGATGAAAGAAAGGGTGATGCTGTGATCCCCGAAAATGAATGCTCAACAAGCTCTGTAAGTACCTCTCATACTCCTTTAAATAATCAAAATCAGTCCTTACTTGAGACGGACAATCTAATTAAAGAACTAAAGGAGAGATTAGACAATAATCACAGGGTACTGAAACAGAATCTAGACCAAAAGTCTTCTCTAAGTGTTCAACTTGAAATTGCGAAAGATCAGGTCAAAAAGGTGTCCTCAGATTTTGAAAGTTTTGAACTTAAGATAGCTGAATTAACTAAGAAATTTGAGGATAGTGAACGAGAAAAAGCACAGCAAAGGCTGAATGCGTTTTTTGCATAATAAGAGAAGAACACTTTTAAACAAAGTAAAAGAACTAGAGGATCTAGCTGCTAAAAGAGGTCAGTCTGAACAGACAATTTTTCTTAATCGAATAAAGGATGACCGATTTTACAATCCTAGAATAGGACTGGGCATAACCAACCCATGTAATCTAAAGAAAGTTAACTGTCTTCAAATCTATAACAAAGATTACATGGGACTAGGGTTTGGTGAGAAAATGTATTTTCGAAGTGATGATGAAAACGCTGAAGCAGAAGAAGAAAAGAGAAAGAACCCTAAAGCTGCGATTTCTTGTGATTATCCCTCTGTTAATGAAAAACAACTTTCACAAGAAAAATCTAGTTCCTGCTTTAGTGAATGTCTTGACCCTTATGCAAAAGATATTCCACACATAGGACATCCTCTGGACCCACCCCCAAGACTAGGTATCTCTAAAACTTGAGAGGAACCTTGTAATTTTCCTATGGCTCAAAAACTCAAAAACCTCCAGAAAACTCTTGATAACGAGAGAGAGAGATTTGAAACTGAAAAGAGAGGTTTTGAGAGCAACCGACAGGAACTCCTTCAAAAGTTCAATGAATTAAGTGAGCAGTATCATGCTAAAACAGCCCCTTCTACTTCTCATAATAAGTCTGACAGTTCACACACCCCACCAAAGAAAACAAAGTTTTTAAAAGGTTCGTCCACTCATCTCTCTTCTGATTTGTTTACAGGAAATGAAGTGAAGAAGGAAGGAGAAGAGAAGAGTGAGTGGAGGAAGAAGAGGGAGGAAATCGCAGAAGGCAAAAAGAAAGTTTTTGATAATAAAGCCAGTCCTAGATCTAGTTCTATTTTTTATTCTAAAGTTAATTGTAATTCTGTCTCTGAAAAACAAACTTCTAGTAGTTCAGTCTTGAGTCACAAGCTAAATATTTCTGAGACTTCTTCTAGACATTGTTCAATTCAGAATTCAAGTATTGCTTATGGTTATTCTGTTCCAGACCCCCATAATTATGAATGTGATGTGAATGTTGTTAAAGCAAAGCCTCACAGAAAGCTCAAACAAAAAAGAGAAACCGAGAACAGAACTTCTAAGGGAATATTTTGTATACCTGATATGAAATATGCTCTTAGAGTTCATTCAAGGAAACATCTTAATCGACTTTCTAAAGAGGAAATTTTTAAAACCAAACTTAAGAAACAACCATTCAATCACAAAGCTCATGTCTACTCTCCTCCCAAAACTAAAACTGAAAGGTGGGTTCCCAAGATAAGACCAACCAAAACTGAAACCGAAAGGTGGGTCCCCAAGATGAGACCTACCAAGCCTGAAACAGATAGGTGGGCCCCCAAACGCAGACCCATCAAAACTGAACCTGAAAGGTGGGTCCTCAAGCACAGACCCACCAAGACTAAAACGGAAAGGTGGGTCCACAAAATCAGACCCACCAAAATGGAAAGTGCTAAGTGGGCTCCAAAAACCAGACCCACTGCCAAAGCAGATCTGGCTATTGGAGAGTCCACAAGAGAAAGATCTTTTGTTGAAAAAGCTGTTGACCTTGGACCACAGCTAAAAGCAAGATTTAGAAAGGTGTTTTTTGTTAATAAGGAAGGACCCACTCCAAGATGGGTACCTAAACCTGTTTGATTGTTTTGCAGGACGGTCATGTGTGGCACTTAGACTCAGGATGCTCAACCCACATGACCGGAATAAAACACCTATTGAGCAACTACACCAACTGTTACGGAGGCAATGTCAGATTTGGGAATGACGCCTCATCTCCTATTCTTAGGTATGGGGACGTCATATGTGCCAGTGTCACTATCAAAGATGTTTCATTTGTCAAAGGGCTCAAACACAACTTACTGAGCATAGGGCAATTCTGTGACAGCGGGATGGAAGTGAGGTTCTTTGCAAAACAATGCTGTGTTCTAGACAGCATGGGGAATACATTATTAACGTGTTACAGAACTTCAAATCTGTACACTATTGATCTGAAAAGCGTCCAATCCACCACTTCCATCTGTCTGTTGTCCAAATCTTCAACTGAACAGAACAACCTTTGGCACAGACGTCTCTCCCATCTGAACTTCAAGCATCTCTCAATCCTGTCCTCCAAGAAACTTGTCAAGGGGCTTCCTTTGCTAAAGTCTTCCGCTGAAAATCATTGTAGTGCCTGCAAAATGGGTAAAATGACGCGAAGCTCCCACAAGTCGAAAACAGTACCATCATCTACAAATCAGCTGCAGCTAATTCACATGGATCTGTGTGGATCTATGAGAGTCCAAAGCATCAACGGTCGCAAATACACTCTGGTGATCGTTGATGACTTCTCTAGGTACACATGGACAAAATTTCTCCATTCAAAGGACGAGGCTGCAGAAAACATTATGACCTTTATCAGGACCATCCAGAAACTGCTACAGCACAGTGTTCGAATTGTAAGAACTGACAATGGTACCGAGTTCAAAAATCAAACTCTCACTGAGTTCTATGAATCTCTCGGTATCACTCAGCAATTTGCAGCAGCTAAAACTCCCCAACAGAACGGAGCTGTTGAGAGAAAGAACAGAACCCTTGTTGAAGCAGCACGCACCATGTTAATCCAATCCAGACTGCCTCACTTCATGTGGGCAGAGGCAATCAATATTGCGTGCTTCACCCAGAACAGAACATCCATTCATAAATGCTTCGACAAGACTCCATATGAAATTCTCTTCAACAGAACTCCCGACATCTCTTTCTTCAAGGTTTTTGGCTGCAAGTGCTTCATAATAAATGATCGGACGGAGAGAAGTAAGCTGGACCCCAAAGCCAGAGAAGGCGTGTTTATTGGCTACTCACTGCAGTCCAAAGCTTACAGAGTCTATCTCAGAGACAAGCGCACTGTCATCGAGAGTGTGAATGTTACATTCTATGAAATGGCAGACTTCGCAATCGAACATCTACAGGATGATCCATCACATGCTGTATCAGTGGCTTCTGATAAAGCTGAACCAAACACATAACATGAAGATGTGATTCTCGATTCTCTTTTCAGAAACTTCTACGAGAACTCACAATCTCCACCTCCTTCATGCACACCAGCTTTAACATCAACTCCAACAGCAGAGATTCCGCTCCTCACAGGTCCAGACGGTGTACCATCCACACCCTCAACCCCTCAATCCAATCTCAGAGGTGTGGATGATCACGGATTTGCTACAAGTCCAGAATCATCTCCACTGCACACCACAGCTGCTCCAGAGCCGTCAAACTCCTATCAGGACTCGGATCAACCAATCATTACTCCAACTCCTCTTGCTCATGAGAGGAAATGGACGAGAGCACATCCCGTTGATCAGATAATAGGTGATCCGAGTCAAGGTGTGCGCACAAGATCCGCAACGATGAATGAATGCCACTTCGCATGCTTCCTAAGCCAGTCAGAACCATCAAAGGTCTCCGATGCACTACTTGATCCAGATTGGGTGATTGCGATGCAAGATGAACTCAATCAATTTGACAGACTGGATGTATGGTCACTGGTACCCAAGCCTCAGAGAAAGACTATCATTGGCACGAAGTGGGTATTCAAAAATAAAAGGGATGAAGAAGGAACCGTTGTAAGGAACAAGGCAAGGCTGCTCGCAAAGGGATATAATCAACAGGAAGGCATAGACTACGATGAAACGTTTGCGCGCGTAGCTAGAATTGAAGCAATCCGCCTCTTTCTTGCATACGCGGCGCACAAAAACTTCACCGTCTTTCAGATGGACGTGAAAATAGCTTTTCTAAATGGGACTTTAGAAGAAGAAGTCTATGTTGCTCAACCTGAAGGATTTGTAGATCCAAAATTCCCAGACCATGTATACAAGCTCAAGAAAGCTCTCTATGGGTTGAAACAGGCACCCAGAGCTTGGTACGATGCCTTGACTGAATTTTTGATTGATTCAGGTTTCTCCAAAGGAAATATTGATACTACTCTGTTTATCAAGCGACAGAAATCTGACATCATTCTGATTCAGATCTATGTCGATGACATCATCTTTGCCTCATCAAATCCGCGCCTTTGCCAACATTTTGAGAAACTGATGAAAACAAAGTTCGAGATGAGCATGATGGGTGAACTTAACTTCTTCTTAGGCCTACAAGTAAGACAACTCTCTGATGGCATTTTCATCAATCAGTCCAAATACATTCTGGATATGCTAAAGAGATTCAACATTGAAGGCAAATCTTCCATGACGACACCTATGTCCCCAAACAATAAACTGGACTCAGACCCCTCCGGGAAGCCAGTTGATGCTACGAATTACAGGGCCATCATTGGATCTTTGCTATATCTCATGTCAAGCAGGCCTGACATTGTTTTCTCCACATACTTATGTGCTCGGTTTCAAGCGAATCCGAAGGAATCTCATCTGACCGCTATACGTCGAATTTTAAGATACCTCAAAGGCACGGTGAATCTAGGCCTTTGGTATCCCAAGCATTCAGGCTTTGATCTAGTCGGATACTCGGATGCTGATTTTGCTGGTTGCCGGATGGACCGCAAAAGCACACCGGGAGCCGTCCAATTCTTGAGCGAGAAGCTAGTCTGCTGGTCTTCCAAAAAGCAAAACTGTGTGTCAACATCTACAGCTGAGGCCGAATACGTCGCGGCTGCTAGTTGTTGTTCACAAATATTATGGATGAAGACTCAGCTCCAGGACTATGGTTACACATTCCGCCATATCCCGATCTACAGTGACTCTCGAAGCGCCATCGCCATCACCAGCAATCCTGTTCACCACTCCCGCACCAAACACATTGATCTGCGTTATCATTTCATCAAGGATCACGTGGAGAAAGGAGACATAGATATGTACTTTTTAAGCTCAGAGCTTCAACTGGCTGACTTGTTTACTAAGGCATTGGATGAAAAAAGATTCCAGTTCCTGGTCTCCAAGTTGGGCATGTTGAACCTCGAGCCTGTTTAATTTTTTGTCTCCACTGGTCTAAAAAGTGTGTGTGTGGGACTTGTAAAAAGTGTGTGTGAGTGTGATCTGTAAATAAGTGTGTGTGCGTTGCATGTGTTGAGGGGGAGAAAAAAAAAGAACAAAAAATAGTGTGAGTGTGTTGCATGTGTTGAGGGGGAGAAAAACTCAAAAAGAACAAAAAATAGTGTGTGTGCGTTGCATTTGTACATATTGTTTGTTGCATTTTTTTTGGGGGGGGGGGGAGAAAAAGAAAAAATTTCACTGTTTGCGGGGGAACTCTAGTTTTTACTGATATTGGGCCTCAAAAATCATTTAAAAAGGCATTTTGTGATAGCCCATACTTTCATGCTCAACTGTTACGAAAAAGGCCCAATCTTCTCGCGTATATAAGCCCTCGCGAAACCCTTCATCCTTCATTCTAAAATCTTCTCAGAGCTCCTCAGACCGTTTCTTCTTCGTCTTCCCGAAATACTTCTCCATCTCCGTTTCTTATTCTCGACTACTTACGAAGGTAGTTCATTGTTCGAAGTCGAAATCGCTAAATCGAATTCAATCGAAATATCGTTCTCGCGAAACATTCGAAATTTCTCAAAATAAAAAACAAAAGGGTTTATGTTTAATTTCAAGGTCGAAATCACATTGGATATCGTTTTTCGCATCTATTGCTTATGTTTTTGCAGGTGGAATCGTCATTTCGAGATATATGATCTCGACATTCAAATTCTCCAGATCTCGAGTTCGTCGATTCATCTTCGAGAGAGATCTCGAGATTTGAATCTCGACATCAAGATCTCGAGATTTGAATCTCGAAATCTTGATCTCGAGATTTGGATCTCGAAATCTTGATCTCGAGATTTGGATCTCGAAATCTTGATCTCGAGATTTGGATCTCGAAATCAAGATCTCGAGATTTGGATCTCGAAATCAAGATCTCGAGATTTGAATCTCGATATCTTGATCTCGAGATTTGAATCTCGATATCTTGATCTCGAGATTTGAATCTCGATATCTTGATCTCGAGATTTGGATCTCGATATCTTGATCTCGAGATTTGGATCTCGAAATCTTGATCTCGAGATTTGGATCTCGAAATCTTGATCTCGAGATTTGGATCTCGAGATTTGGACTTAAACTGTTTTTCAAAAATTCCACCTGCATAAATTGTCTGAAACCTGCAAACCAAAACTCTTTCAATCTAATCTCAGAGAAATCAAACCGATGAATTTCATATGCTAACCCCCTGCTTTTACAGTTCATAATGGCAGGAACAACTCAAACACAGATTGACGACGCCATCTACCCCAAGGGCAAGTGGATCAAGGTGCTGGACAACAACTTCCAGCTAGACCTCTCAGTCTTCAAGTGCCAGAACCCAGTCATTCCAGCCATAATGAAAGGTCACTATCTCTGGCCCGCACTTCACAACGCAAAACCTGTGCCAGAGATATACCTACAACAATTTTGGGGTCACATGCATACTGAATCACCAAAGGATCGTTCCAAGATAAAGACAAAACTGAATGGCATGCGTGTAATCCTGACGCCATCAACACTGCGATCTACACTAACGCTGCCAGCTCACGACACGTATGATGCGCTGCCATCCATCCCCGATCTGCTCAAAGACGTGGCATCTCTCGGCTACACCTCACTACTGCCACAACTGTCAAACTTCAACGGAGCCTATCTTCATCACCCGTGGAAGAGTCTATTCGGACTGGTGAATAAGTGCCTGTCGCCAAAGCATGCCGGGTTTGACAAGTGCAACAAGCAGATCCTGCTAATCTTTCATGGCATTGCATTCAACAAGAACTACGACATGGCACAACTCTTCTTCTCAGAGCTCATGGACCTGGTCAAAGCAAAGGAGAAAAACAGGCCAGGTACCATCCCATACGCAAGGTGGCCAGGGCTGATTATCAACGTCTGCATGGCAGAGCACTCTTCCATCCCAAGACGCAGTACTGATCCACACTACACTGCTCCAAAGCTGCAGTACTTCAAAGCAGACGAAAACCCTGTCTTCAGTCTGCGGATTCCTGGGTTTTTGCTCAAACTCGTCAAATCATCAAATCCAGCAGTTCAACAGTACCAAGAAAACATTGAGAGAATTGTCTCTATGGTTCAGCAAAACCCAGCTGGACCTACCCCGGGGACAAGCCGAGTGTAGGTAAGGGTCCTAAGAAAGTCCAGAAGCCACAGAAACCAGTGGCCGGTTTGCCCCATGAAGGAAAGTCTGACGACTCTCTCGAGACGAGTCAGACAGCTGAGGGCACCGAAACAGACGCTGAGGAATCTGCCGATGAGTCGTCAAGTGATGCCCAAACAAACACCGACGATGAGGCATGCGAGAGCGTGGGTACGGATAGCGAGGAGTCTGTCTCTGATGATGATGATGATAATGACAGTGAAGACGTTGAGCACACCTATGCTCTGATCCGAAAAGGAAAGCTGCCTGTCGAATCTCCAAAGAAGATCACTGCTGAAGACGCAACACCAATAATCACAGGCAGACCCCAAGTCTTCACTATCAAAGAGCTGACTAAACCACAAAGCGATCCCAGAGAAACAAACTGCTCCAAGGATGACTATGATGAAGCATCCCATACTATCAAGAATTCCAAAGATGTAGTTATCCGGGAGAAAAGGGCTAAGATTAAAAATGACAAAGCTGCTAAGTCAAAGCCCCATCATCGCGTCAGAAAGAGCCTCATAGATAAGGCGGACGAGCACATATTCGCCGGCTGCGATCCATTTATCCAGATAAGCCGAGCCGAATCCCTAAGTACAGGAGCCGATCTTTTCGGTTCCCGGGTAGAAGTCGCAGCATCTGGCTCAACTGCGCAAGCACAGCCCTCACCTAGCCACTCGATAGTCTCTCAACAGGCTATCGTTTCAAAAGCACGGGATTCAACCCCCTCACAGGTTCCTTCCGAATCAGTTGAGCGTACTATTGACCTATCGCCCGAGGTCAAAACCCCTTCTTCAAACACATTGAGTCTAGGTGTCACTTTTCCTACATTTTCTTCTTTTTCTAGGACACCTACACTATTCACAGCACATACAGGTGCACACACCCTGAACGCAACAACCAGAGCGCAAGCTATGACGGTTGGAAGTCCTGTTACGCCTTCAATGATTCCATCATTGCACGCATGCCACACATCAGCTATCTTCACTGATGCTGTGACAACAGTTACAACCCCCGTAACTGGACACCCAACCTTTGAAGACGTCAACATTCTGCTCAATCGCTTCCTAGATTCCACCATCAAACCATGGGTGCAAGATGCAATGACCGCTCTAGCACAGGAATTTAGGACCACCCAAGCGGTTTAGTCTGAACAACCCCCACCCTAACCTTCACCCGAACCCTTCATCTCCCATACACAACCAGTATCCTCCACCCCTTTATCTCACCAATCCATCAACCAAATACCCATTCCTTCACATTCTCGGGGAACCCAGGATACAGAGTTAGTATTCTCCCCACGCCCGACCACACCCTCCATTGATCTCTCCTCACTACCCTTCGAAACCCTGGCATCGGCTTTGCTGGACAATCTTCTAAACATCCCAGAAGCCAAACTTACCCTCCACCAGCAAGCCATTCTCGAAGCCCTCCTTTCTTCCCCTGAAACCAAAAGCAAATGCAAGGACAGTCCTCGTGGTCGCAAACGTTCCCATGAGGACCCCGATGATTCGGATCCTCATGAGGGGGAGAACAAGCGGCCACGACCACTTGAGCAAACTGCTTTACCTAGCCAACCTCCACAGCCCATTCAACCAGAAACCTCTACCAACCAACAACCACCACCCGCAGCCAAAATCTCTAGCCTGGTCGAGCTAGACGCAACATCCCGAGGCGTATCTCCTAGAGATACCAACCGAGGAGGGGATGGAAGTCCTGATGATGCTACTACTGGTAAATCTTTTACATCAGGCCATCAGTTAGAACCTAGTTCAAAGCTGATGACAACGGGAAATCCTAGTGAACCCGGTGTTTCGATTAACATGCCTCCATCTCCAAAAGGTCAACCTGCCACTACCATTCTGTCGTCAGATGAAATGCATGATCAGTTAGAAGATATCATTATTCACGAAAAATGGCCCAGACATTGGACGGAGATGGATCAAATCATGCATGATGAAGAGTGTGAATATATACAGAGGAACTGGTTCCTACGAGAACTTATCAACAAATGTGCTGAAGATATAATCAGGCTCGAGGACGATGAACGAAAGGAAGGGGAGAACTACAAGGAATCTCAGAAAACACTTGAATCTGTCGTCAGATAATCAGCGGGAAGACTTCCCAAGACTGAGAAACCTTGGGACAACGTTCGAATCAAAGCCCCCTTCCAAGAAGAAATCAGAGAGCGTATTTGGCGTAGACCAGACAAAGTCAAACCGTTGAATGAACTGAAGCTACGACGCCTTACCCATCTCAAAGGAAAGCAGGCTGGAGGTCATCTACATATGCTGTTGCAAAGGTCAACCGGTACTCAAAGAGAGCTGATGGAACAAGACTTGAAATCCAATATTCTCCCGATTCATCAAATCCTGCAGGTTAAGGCCGAGGATTATCACGGAGTGAGATTCTATTCCTACAAGCTTCAACGCACTGATGGGAGTGAATTTACTTGCCAAGAAAATGATTTCATCATGCTTAAACCAGACGACATCTATCAAATGTTTATGGCTTATCGATACCTTCCAGTCAGACAAAGCAAAACATACAGCGAAGGCCTTGCAGCAATCAAAAGATTCATGCTCAGACAAATCAGAGTGCACTCATCACACGACCTACAGATGGCTATTGAGTGCAACTTGACAAAAACAAATCTTACAAAGCCAAGACTGTATGGTCCAGAACTCGAAGACTTTCCAGCATATCACATCTTCTTCACACCGCCAGCAGTCACATATCTTAACCACAAGAACGAAAAACGCCTGATGGTGGTTAATGAAATTGAGAAATATTGTGATGCAACGCTGAAGATAATCAAAGAACAGCTGCTAAAGATGAAGGAACAGCTAGAGAAAAATCTTCAAGAGGCATCGTCATACGTTCAAAAGGAACACTCTACAGTGGAGACCATTTTAAAAGCCATCGACGATCGCCTAGAAAAGAGAAACATGCTAAGGCAATACGAGCATGCACTGAATATGAGGAAACACTATTTCAAATCACAGAAGCAATAACTAAGTGGCACTTGATCACAAAGGGGGAGATTGTTGAAGATCATTTAATTGTGAATCAAGTTTGTCATCTATTTTGTAATAGATTAGCTTTATTATTATTCCTTGTATTAAATAAGTGCATTGATTAGATAGAATATGGGCCAAGTGTAAGGCCCATACAAACAGGCTAAAAGCCTTTCACGCCTACCTGAACCTCGCCTATAAAAAGGGAGCCGAGGGTTCATGATTAGGTTAACTTTCGTACTTGTTCATTATAGCCTTAAGCGCAAATCTTTCTGTGTACGAGTTCACGGTCTATCAAAGGAGGTTTTACATCGATTCATCTGTGTTCATCTTTACGTTTAATCTTCTTTGTTAGACTGCTATTCATTGTTGTTACAGAAACAGGGACTATCACAAACCTCTCGAAGGTGGAAAATGGCACAAAATTAGGAAGGCCCTTATCAGGTCTTCAAAAAGTACGCTTCGGGAACGTTCGGCCTATAATAGACCGAAGGCCGACCAGCAGGCATATGGAATGTTGAACATTTGCGGAAGTACTATCAATAAAAACGGTTGTTGCCACCTCTTTAAAAAATGACATAAAGGATAAAAGAGGGAGACATAACTTCCAGAGAGTCTCACCTCAGCTTTTAACATGTGGAATCATTCCGGATGACCGAATGACGAACGTGTTAACAGTTTGGAGGGAGCCATCGTCTCAGCTAACAGAATTTTACCCTGTAATTACGAACGGATAAAGGGATCAAAACGGCTTGGAGATGATGTCAAAACTATAAGTATGGACGAACCGAGCGACATTCGTTAACCCTAATATGGATGAACCGGAAGTTTGGGTTTGAAAGATATAAAAAAGCAATGAAATAACAAGATTGGGGAAAGAATCAAGTTTTATTCTTCGGCACTACTGGCCGGAAAGTACAAAGAAATCAGGGATACAACAACAAAGTAAAATATTATGAATGATCGTCGGTCAGGGAAGATGAGGGTTGAGATCCGCCAGTTTGCATCGCATCATCAAGGATTGCCTTCTGTCTGTTCTCCATGATCCGGTCATATGTATTCCCAAAAAGATCATCAAATCCTAACTCATCTGGATCGAACGGCTTTGGAAAATGTTCCATGATCAGATCAAGGTTCATGTCGAGAAGCGGATCCTGACTTTGCTTCACAGTCTTCTCGATCAGGACATCCAGGAAGGATTTCCCTTATGGCGTGCCATCCAGAAGCTCGATCCCCGCCTTGATAGGATCCTCACTTTCACGCAAAAATTGGCCAAGATGAGGCCCCAAGAACTGTCGAGCGGTCTTTTGGAGGGCGACATCCAGCCCTTTCCCTCGTTGATAATCGATCACCGCCTAGGTGGTGATCTTGGAAGTATCAGCATTGTAAGGAACAGGAGGATTTTCTCCCTGGACTTTCTCAAATTTCACGCCAGCAGTTTCGGCCGCTTTTACTTTGGCCCTGAGATCCTTGACCACCCGATCACGGCGCTAGATCCACTCCTCCATCTCTCCAGTTCGGCCATAGCTCTCTCACCCTTTTTAGCATGATCCTGCACATCCATGATCAGTTTACGGGCGGCAGATAGAAGCATCTGGCCTTCATCTCGATCGCTGGCTAAACGTTTCATCTCATGCTCGGCGGCCAGGAAAGCCCGGTGGTAGTATACTCCGGCCTACAAGCAATGGTAAACAAAATCAGATGAGATCTAAAAAATCGAAAAATGTGTAATCATAAGGAAGTTTTTAAAGGATCTATACCTTGAGAGCCTCCAGATGACCTGCCTCAACCAAGTCATACCAATGGGTCAGATTAGAAAAACTGGGAGAAGCCTTCAAAGAAGTACTACACCACATAGAAGCTCGTGTTTGCCCGAACAGGTATCTTCCCTCTGCCCGGGGCCCCAGATTGGAGAACTCCACAAACATCCGATCATCGAACGACATATTTGAAAAAACTGGATTCTTGGGCTGAGGAGGGAGAACAGGTTTTTTCGGCTCAGCATCTGGACCAGTCAAATCGACTACGTAATCGATCGGGATAAGCTGGCTGCCATCGCTTACCCGACGCCTCTTCCGGGCTTGTTTAGCATTTGTCTGGTCGGCAACCATTTTTTCCTTACCTTTCCCAGAGGAGACAGACGGAGTAGTAGTAGATATGGGACGCTGAACGGGAGTAGGGGGTATCACACCTGCAAAGAAAGAAAATAAAGATAAGGAACTGAGTTGAACGAAGATCGATCGGGTTAAAAACAAATAAACATACCAATCCCAGCAGCTAACATCATGGAAGAAGTAAGGAAAGATCGAAGATTTCGAGAACCTCCTAGACGCAGAGATTCGGATTGTGAACGAAGAACAGCATCCAGCCTGGGTTCAGAATCCCGAACTCGGTAAGCATTCCACCAATCGGGAAATGGAAGCGGCACGCCTACGTGAACAAAAAGAAACCACTCTTCCTAGTTGAACGGTGCTGTGACACCCTAATTTTTTTAAAAAATAAAAATACTATAATAAAATAAAATAAATGTAAATTAGATATAATGGGTTTAATAAAAAAAATATATACTAAATATTAAATCAGATAAAATCTTTCTGATAATAATAAACCAGAGCGTATCATATATATCATAAACATTTACATAAACATGCATACATATCATATATACTCCTAAGTACGTATATTCACATGCATACATGATACATTGCTCATACAATATACACATTACACATATAATACTTATACTATGTCAACGTGCGACGCATGAGCGAACCAAACGGACAACCTTTGTTCTACGCAATGGAAAGACCAATAATAAAAATAATTATTATAATAATAATTATAATAATAATAATAAATAACAATAAATGAGAGAATTTCAACGGATGTAACGCACGACCTAGAATATTCTCTTGTGAGTATACATATAGTCGCTGTTGCGATGGAAAACGGGCCCCGAAGAAAACGAGAACCTGCATATATAGTGCATACATATACATAGACGTACCAACGCACGTACATATACTATACACTACACCACTTTATTCTACTAAAACTAACGAGAGAATGGCGGGACGAACAGCCTGGTCTGCTGCGTCATCGTCAAGGAAGAAGAACGACCACCAGTGAGGGCTGAGCCGACGTTTATCTTCGCCAGAGTGACGTTGAAGGGCTGCACACCGTTTCACAACAGAAGTGGAGGGTCGCCAGTCTGCGTCACCGGAGAGGAAGCACTGCCGCTAACTTGCTGAAACCATACCGGACTGCTGTCGCTGATCATCACCGTTGCCGGAATAGGAGCTCGTGCGCCAGACCGAAGAAGGAAGCTGCCGCCGATGTATTCGCCGGAGTACTGCTGTCGGACTGATTTCACGCTGGATGAAGGGATCAATTCTGCCGCAACTTGAGCAGACCTGTTGCTGCCGAAGGGCGCCACCTGCGCACGTCGGCTGAGTTTCGACGAATGTGACGATTTCACAAGGTGAATTGAGTGAGGTGCAAAGTAGAAGAATTTGTTAGAGTACTTGGAGATTGAGGTAAGTTTCACATCAACCGAAATTAGTTCTTTTTCTTCGTGATTTCTTTTAAATATTTTTGTGTGCATATTTGAGAATTGAATTTATATGTGCTGATTTGAGTGAATATTATTATATGAAAGGGTTGTATTTGAGATATTAGTTGATATATTGTTTTGTTGATATGAGTTATTGTATACGATTTTGGGAGATTTTGTAATAGTACATAATTTGTTATCTTTGTGGAAGTTTGATGCAAAGGGAATTTTTGAAATATAAACTTCGATTAATTTTGACAAAAAAATAAATATTTTCATAAAAGGTGAGCATCACTGGAGAAATCCGTGGTGTTGGTTTTCCATGTCCCTTAAAATGTGGAGGGTGGTTAGGTCTACTACTACTCAATTTTTCTTGGTTTTGGTTTGAGGTGAATTGACGGTCGGTAGAAAACATCCCGGCTTTTGAGTAGTAGTGGTAGTAGTAGCTCCTAATCATTCAGTTTTTGAGGTGGGATAGTTGGTAGAAAACATCCCGACTACCCGGATCGACTTACTAACCCGGAGGGCTTGGAATATCTCTAGGGGGTGTGCACACTTAAAGTAGTTGTTTCCGTTTCCAAGGAGCAGTTGTGGTACCGGCGATAGTTCCGGGGTGGCCGTACATAACAACGGATCACCGGGCTCAACCAGAGTGTTGAGCACCGCCCTTCTAAATTACAAGGAAGTTAGTTACAAAGTGATTTTTGGAGAAATTCAATAGAGGGGAAATTTTGGTGTTTCATGTATTTTGGAATTATTATGATTCACGAGTTATGTGATTGTGATTGTGTATATATATCGTTTGCTTATGATTTATAAATTGTTTTGAAAATATTTTTATACTAATGGTTGTATGAATTTATATATATACTATTATTATTATTATTTTAAAAGGTTAGGTGAGGTGAGACTTACTTAGCATTATTGCTAATGTTTGTTTCTTTTATTTTTCTTTCTGTACATGATTTTTGTTCAGGTGTTGAGTTGATCGATGTTGAAGTTGATTTCGAGAGAGAGCTTTCGCTAGAAAACATTATTAGTAAATCATTGTAAATTTCTTTTTCAATAACTTTAATTAGTGAACTTTTGATTTTGAAGTTTAAGTTGTTTTAGCCTGTGCACTCTGTTAAGAGAGAACCGAGTGTGGCGGTAGCACCCCTATTTCCCTTTGAATTTTCCGCTGCACATTTTGTGATGTTTTCAATTAAAGTTAATAATACTTTACAATAAATCATTATTTAAATGTATTTTTGGGTGGGAAATTTGGGGGTGTTACAAGTTGGTATCAGAGCCTGGTTTTCAAATTGGGTATTTTCAAACAAAATTTTCCCTTAAGTAGCTATGATTTTCCAAGAGAAACAAAATTCTAAACTTTTCTGAGATTTTCTAAAATTGGTATTAGAGCTAATGGTTTTTCTAGGAGGATTTTTCAAAACGTTTTTCAAAAAAGTTTTCTAATCAGTTTTTCAAAAGTTTTCTAATGTTTCCTAAATTTCCTTAAGTGATACCAACAAGTTGGTATCGCAGCAATGTTTTTTTTTTGGGGGGGGGGGGGGGGGGGATTTTTCAAAATGATTTTTTTTAAAAGGGGTTCTAATTAATTTCTCAAAAAGTTTTCTAATATTTTTCAAAGGGGGCTTTTCCAATATGTTTTTGTAAAATATTAGGAGAATAAATGATTAGAGAATAAGCAAGGATTTCTAGGATTAAAATGAAAGTTTTAGGACCGTGGTGAGGCTGTGAGACTTTGACTTTTGATTTTCATTAAGTTTGTTCTTTTAATTGATTGAGATATGCTTTTGGTTTTGATATGTTGTTATGGACTTAGAGAAACTTTCCAGGTATGTCTTTGGTGAAGCTATTAGTTAAGGTAGTATAATTATGAGTAGTGCTCGATCTTATTCGTATCACAATCTTTTCAAGAATACAATGACGCCTACGAAGGACAACATGGAAGACAATGATGCTGTTCAAGAAGACAATGATGCCTACAAGGGACAACGTGAAAGCATATGACGTCACATCAACGAACGCGGAGCTGGATCAAGGTTTGGGACAACTTACTCAACTCATCTAGATCGTCGCAAATATGTTACCTCAAAATCAACGCCAACATTGTCCCAATAAGCGCAATGATATCGGCAAACGAGTAGTTGGGCGTAACCCCCCCCCCCCCCCCCCCCCAACTTATTTTAAGCGAATAAGACTCTTGAGTAAGTTAAGTGCTTCGGGGACGAAGCGTCTTTTTAAGGGGGTAGAATGTGACACCCTAATTTTTTTAAAAAATAAAAATACTATAATAAAATAAAATAAATGTAAATTAGATATAATGGGTTTAATAAAAAAAATATATACTAAATATTAAATCAGATAAAATCTTTTTGATAATAATAAACCATATATAATTTATCTCATAACCATTCAACCAAATGTTAAAAAAAATGAAATAAAGTATTCACTCAAAACATATAACGTTATTAATATAAAGCGTACGTTATTAACTTATACGTAGTAATATACTACATGCATATGTATAACATGCATGCATCCATACAGTTAACACCTAAACCATTTACATAAACATGCATACATATCATATATACTCCTAAGTACGTATATTCACATGCATACATGATACATTGCTCATACAATATACACATTACACATATAATACTTATACTACGTCAACGTGCGACGCATGAGCGAACCAAACGGACAACCTTTGTTCTACGCAATGGAAAGACCAATAATAAAAATAATTATTATAATAATAATTATAATAATAATAATAATAATAATAATAATAATAATAAATAACAATAAATGAGAGAATTTCAACGGATGTAACGCACGACCTAGAATATTCTCCTGTGAGTATACATATAGTCGTTGTTGCGATGGAAAACGGGCACCGAAGAAAACGAGAACCTGCATATATAGTGCATACATATACATAGACGTACCAACGCATGTACATATACTATACACTACACCACTTTATTCTACTAAAACTAACGAGAGAATGGCGGGACGAACAGCCTGGTCTGCTGCGTCATCGTCAAGGAAGAAGAACGACCACCAGTGAGGGCTGAGCCGACGTTTATCTTCGCCAGAGTGACGTTGAAGGGCTGCACACCGTTTCACAACAGAAGTGGAGGGGTCGCCAGTCTGCGTCACTGGAGAGGAAGCACTGCCGCTAACTTGCTGAAACCATAGCGAACTGCTACCGCTGATCATCACCGTTGCCGGAATAGGAGCTCGTGCGCCAGACCGAAGAAGGAAGCTGCCCCCGATGTATTCGCCGGAGTACTGCTGCCGGACTGATTTCACGCTGGATGAAGGGATCAATTCTGCCGCAACTTGAGCAGACCTGTTGCCGCCGAAGGGCGCCACCTGCGCACGTCGACTGAGTTTCGACGAATGCGACGATTTCACAAGGTGAATTGAGTGAGGTGCAAAGTAGAAGAATTTGTTAGAGTACTTGGAGATTGAGGTAAGTTTCACATCAACCGAAATTAGTTCTTTTTCTTCGTGATTTCTTTTAAATATTTTTGTGTGCATATTTGAGAATTGAATTTATATGTGCTGAATTTGAGTGAATATTATTATATGAAAGGGTTGTATTTGAGATATTAGTTGATATATTGTTTTGTTGATATGAGTTATTGTATACGATTTTGGGAGATTTTGTAATAGTACATAATTTGTTATCTTTGTGGAAGTTTGATGCAAAGGGAATTTTTGAAGTATAAACTTCGATTAATTTTGAGAAAAAAATAAATATTTTCATAAAAGGTGAGCATCACGGGAGAAATCCGTGGTGTTGGTTTTCCATGTCCTTTAAAATGTGGAGGGTGGTTAGGTCTACTACTACTCAATTTTTGTTGGTTTTGGTTTGAGGTGAATTGACGGTCGGTAGAAAACATCCCGGTTTTTGAGTAGTAGTGGTAGTAGTAGCTCCTAATCATTCAGTTTTTGAGGTGGGGTAGTTGGTAGAAAACATCCCGACTACCCGGATCGACTTACTAACCCGGAGGACTTGGAATACCTCTAGGGGGGGTGCACACTTAAAGTAGTTGTTTCCGTTTCCAAGGAGCAGTTGTGGTACCGGCGATAGTTTCGGGGTGGCCGTACATAACAACGGATCACCGGGCTCAACCAGAGTGTTGAGCACCGCCCTTCTAAATTACAAGGAAGTTAGTTACAAAGTGATTTTTGGAGAAATTCAATAGAGGGGAAATTTTGGTGTTTCATGTATTTTGGAATTATTATGATTCACGAGTTATGTGATTGTGATTGTGTATATATATCGTTTGCTTATGATTTATAAATTGTTTTGAAAATATTTTTATACTAATGGTTGTATGAATTTATATATATACTATTATTATTATTTTAAAAGGTTAGGTGAGACTTACTTAGCATTATTGCTAATGTTTGTTTCTTTTATTTTTCTTTCTGTACATGATTTTTGTTCAGGTGTTGAGTTGATCGATGTTGAAGTTGATTTCGAGAGAGATCTTTCGCTAGAAAACATTATTAGTAAATCATTGTAAATTTCTTTTTCAATAACTTTAATCAGTGAACTTTTGATTTTGAAGTTTAAGTTGTTTTAGCCTGTGCACTCGGTTAAGAGAGAACCGAGTGTGGCGGTAGCACCCCTATTTCCCTTTGAAGTTTCCGCTGCACATTTTGTGATGTTTTCAAATAAAGTTAATAATACTTTACAATAAATCATTATTTAAATGTATTTTTGGGTGGGAAATTTGGGGGTGTTACAAGTTGGTATCAGAGCCAGGTTTTCAAATTGGGTATTTTCAAACAAAATTTTCCCTTAAGTAGCTATGATTTTCCAAGAAAAACAAAATTCTAAACTTTTCTGAGATTTTCTAAAATTGGTATTAGAGCTAATGGTTTTTCTAGGAGGATTTTCAAAACGTTTTTCAAAAAAGTTTTCTAATCAGTTTTTCAAAAGTTTTCTAATGTTTCCTAAATTTCCTTAAGTGATACCAACAAGTTGGTATCAGAGCAATGTTTTTTTTTTTGGGGGGGGGGGGGGGCTGGGGATTTTTCAAAATGATTTTTTTTAAAAGGATTTCTAATTAATTTCTCAAAAAGTTTTCTGATATTTTTCAAAGGGGGCTTTTCCAATATGTTTTTGTAAAATATTAGGAGAATAAATGATTAGAGAATAAGCAAGGACTTCTAGGATTAAAATGAAAGTTTTAGGACCGTGGTGAGGCTGTGAGACTTTGACTTTTGATTTTCATTAAGTTTGTTGTTCTTTTAATTGATTGAGATATGCTTTTGGTTTTGATATGTTGTTATGGACTTAGAGAAACTTTCCAGGTATGTCTTTGGTGAAGCTATTAGTTAAGGTAGTATAATTATGAGTAGTGCTCGATCTTATTCGTATCGCAATCTTTTCAAGAATACAATGACGCCTACGAAGGACAGGTGATAGAAGTTGCCTAACTGAGTCCAGAAATTCAAAGGACCTAGAGTTACCTTTGGAGGTAATGACAAAGAAGGTCAAACAAAAGGAAGAGGGAAGCTGATCAAGAACCAGATATTCATTGATGATGTCTCATATGTCATAGGACTGAAGTTCAACTTGCTGAGTGCTAGCCAATTCTGTGACAAAGGCTACACCGTTGAATTCACTAAGGACTTCTGCTATGTGAAGCATGAGACAACAAAAGAAGTGGTTCTTACAGCATCAATGAAGAAGAACATCTATGTGCTTGATTGGAACACTGCAAAGGATGGAGTTTGCCTGATAGCCAAGGGAGATTCAAAACTAAGCTGGGACTGGCACAAGAAGCTTAGCCATTTGAACTTCAAAACAATCAACAAACTGGAAAGAGAACACATTGTTGATGGACTGGCAGACATAGTTTACAAGAAAGAGACCATCTGCAGTGCATGCCAGAAGGGAAAACAACAGAAGAACTCGTTCAAACCCATTGCTGGAGATCTTTCTACAAGTCCTTTAAATATGATCCACATGGATTTATTTGGACCTGTTGAGACTCCAAGTGTTGGTGGCAAGAAATACACTCTAGTCATGGTTGATGACTATTCCAGATATACATGGACTATCTTTCTATCAAAGAAGAATGAAACTCTTCAGAAGTTGCCATCTCTGTTAAAGCAACTTCAGACTGAGAAGAACTTGAAGGTTAAGACAATCAGGTCTGACAGAGGAACTGAATTTGTCAACCAAGTCATAAAGGACTTCTGTGATCAAAATGGAACCTTTCATCAACTCTCTGCCGCCAGAACCCCTCAGCAGAATGGCGTAGCAGAAAGGAGGAACAGAACATTAAAAGAAGCTGCAAGGACAATGATTGCAGAATCTGGACTACCTATGAGATACTGGGCTGAAGCAATCAACACTGCATGCTATACCCAGAACAGAAGCATGATCAACAAGAATCACCAGAAGACCCCTTATTAACTCTGGAAAGGAAGAAAACCCAACATTAGCTACTTTCATGTGTTTGGATGCAAGTGCTACATCCTTAACAATGGAAAGGAGCATCTGAAATTCTTTCAAGAGAAAGCTGATGAAGGTATCTTTATAGGCTATTCAAACACCAGTAAAGCCTATAGAGTACTCAACAGAAGGACTCTACATGTTGAAGAGTCTATACATGTGAAATTTGATGGTAGCACCTCTGTTAAAGAAGTAACAGAGATCCTGAAAGAAGTCAGCGTAGAAGACAGAACACCTGAACCAACAGAAGAGGTAGCAGATAACCCTGCATTTCCAACACCTGCACCAAACCCCCTTCTGTTGAATGAAGATGAAGATTCAGAAGATGAAGAACCAGAGAGACCCAGACAACAACTGACAGAACCTGATCTGACATGGTTAAGAGACCATCCCCCTAATCAAGTAATTGGACATATCAGAAGTGGTGTGCAGACTAGATCAGCATCAACAAGGAGAGAAGCAATGCTTGTCTGCTATATATCTTAGATGGAACCCATGACTGTAGAAGAAGCTCTTGCAGATTCAGACTAGATCAATGCAATGCAAGAAGAGCTTACTCAATTTGAAAGGAACAAAATATGAGAACTTGTTCCTAGGCCAAAGCACCAGAATGTCATTGGAACAAAATGGGTATTCAAGAACAAAGCTGATGAAGATGGTAACATTGTAAGGAATAAAGCAAGGCTGGTAGCCAAGGGATACTGTCAAGAAGAAGGAATAGATTTTGATGAGACTTTTGCACCAGTTGCTAGACTGGAAGCCATCAGAATATTTCTAGCCTATGTTGCCTACAACAACATCAAGGTCTACCAGATGGATGTCAAAAGCGCATTTCTGAATGGAGATCTTGAAGAAGAAGTTTTTGTGGAACAACCACCAGGTTTTGTCATTCCTACTCACTCTTCCTGTGTCTACAAGTTTAAAAAGGCCCTCTATAGTCTTAAGCAAGCTCCCAGAGCATGGTATGACACACTGTCCCTATTCCTAGTGAACCATGGGTTTACTAAGGGAAAGGTTGACAAAACTCTATTTCAAATCTCTGTTTCTAATCATATTCTGTTAGTACAAATATATGTGGATGATATTATATTTGGTAGTACTAATTCAGAACTGTGCAAGAAATTCTCTCAAGTAATGCAGAGTCAATTTGAAATGAGTATGATGGGAGAACTCAGCTACTTCCTAGGACTACAAGTCAAACAAGTTCCAGAAGGAATCTTTATCAATCAAGGGAAGTATACCAGAGACCTGATCAAGAAGTTTGGAGTGGAAGGCAAATCCTCGGTTAAGATTCCCATGAACACTTCACAAGGAATTGGTCCAGATGATGAAGGCAAAGATGTCGATGAAACTACCTACAGAGGAATCATAGGATCTCTGCTGTATCTGACTGCAAGCAGACCAGATATCTCATTCTCTGTTGGAATCTGTGCCAGATACGAATCAAAGCCCAAGGAGAGCCATCTTAGTGTTGCAAAGAGAATTATCAGATATATCAAAGGAAATCCAAATGCAGGCCTATGGTATCCAAAGGGAGGTAACTTTGAACTAATTGGTTACTCTGACTCAGATTTTGCAGGTTGCAGATTAGACAGGAAGAGCACCTCTGGTCACTGCCAAATGCTAGGAGGAAGGCTTGTTTCCTGGTTTAGCAAGAAGCAGAATTCAATCTCAACCAGTACAGAAGAAGCTGAATACATTGCAGCTGGGAGTTGCTGTGCTCAGCTACTCTGGATGAAGCAACAGCTGAAGGACTATGACATTCAAGCAAAGGAGATCAAATTGCTTTGTGACAACACTAGTGCCATTGCCATCACTCAGAATCCAGTCCTTCACTCCAGGACAAAGCACATTAAGATCAGACATCACTTCATCAGAGATCATGTTGAAAAGAAGCACATATGCATGGAGCATGTGCCAACAGAAGACCAGCTTGCAGACATTCTGACAAAGCCTCTGCCTGAGGCTAGATTCAACAAACTGAGAGAGGAATTGGGAATGATGGATGAAATTCCAAGAGAAAGTTGAAAAGGAAGGCCCTCTGTTGCAAAATTCCTGCTAACAGAATACCTGTTGCAGAACCTCTTCTGTTAACCTCTTCTGTTCTCTATCCTGAACAGAGAACCTCCGTTCCCGACAGAACACCTCTGCAACAGAACCCCCCCTTTTCTTATCCTCAGAAAACCTTACCTCGAACAGAAGGTTGTAGACTTAGAAAATTTGGAGAAACCGGGTGACCTAGTAACTTAATGAAGGTCTTTTACCCTTTTACCCTTAAAACGGTATACAGCCGCAAAATATTTACTACGCCCCTTTTTCCATTTATTGGTACCTCGAAACCGTAAATAATCTCAAGTGTCCACTAACCTGAACCCATATATTCCTCTTCCTCAAACCTAAAACGTTACTGCTCTCATTACTCTCAAATTCTCAAACCTCCATAGCTCTCAAGTTCTCAGAAACTTTTCCCTGTTCTAATGGCTTTCATCAACATCAACGACCTCACCAAGGAAGAAATCAACATCTTGGTCACTAACATCTATACTGGGATGAACTGCGATCTTTCCGCACTCCCTGAACTTGCAGCAAATCATGAAACGATGATGAAAATCATCAAGGGAATGGAAGAATCACAACTAAACAAGGTTGTGGGCTATCATTTTGATTCCTACAGCACGAAGGACGTGGCAGAGTTCTATCTAAATGCTACATATGAAGGGGATACCATCAAGTCAAATGTCAATGGTGATGACATAACCATCACTCCTGAAATTATCAACGCTCTGTTTGGCGTAGTGGAGGATCCTCAAGAAGAAGGCATTGAAGGCTTCTTATCCCTAGACAGTGTCAAGGTCACTGTGGACAACTTTGTCCAACTCTACTGCCGACATGAAGTGGAGAGAGTTCCCAAACTGTACATGAAGAAGAATCTTCTTCAAAGTGACTATGAGAAGCTCGTCGACATCTTCCATAGGTGTGTCTGGAGCAAGAGCACCTCTACTGACGACATGACTGTTCTCAATGCAAAAGCTATTTTTGCAGTTCATCATGGGATGAACATCAACTGGGGACAGGTAATCATCAAATCCCTAATTGAGTTCATCAAGAAGAAAGACAAGGAAACCGGCCTTTTCAAAAACCCCATTGGTTATGGCCTTCTGTTATCTGAAACCCTGCTAAAGGCAAGGATAGGGTTGAGAAACCCTATTGAGGCAGACTACACCAAACTCCTTTTCCTCAATACCTCTGGTGACAGAAAGATTGCCCTCAAGGCTGAACAAAAGAGGCTGAGGACCCTGGAGTTTAACCGGGAGAAGCTTCAACAGAAATTCATCAAACCCAAGAAGGCTGGGAAGAAACAGCAGAAGCCCTCTACCCCATCAGAATCCGAAGAGGAGGAGGTTCTGGTCAGAAAATCTGTGAAAAAGGTTGTTTTGAAGAAGGCTGCCTGATAGTGTGAATTTCCTATCATGTATGTTTGTATTTTTAACTAGTTTTTATTAGTTCTAGTTGTGGAAATTACACATTTTTTGTGTAATACTTTATTTTCATAATTATTTGTAATTTGTTTAGATTAGGACTATTCTGAGCTAAACAGGTCAAAACTCATCTAAGGGATCAAGATGGGACCTCAAAAGATCAAGGAAAGTGCAAAGAGACATGAAAGATTTCGATTTGGAAAAATACTCGTATACCCGGTCGGGTATAGGCAATACCCGATCGGGTATTTGCTTGATTCGGTTGTCCAAATCAAATCTGGGAACAAAGGATCGTGGGAGCAAATTTTCGTAAAGATTTGTCACATACCCGATCGGGTAAACCGACATACCCGACCGGGTATGTCCAGAAATGTGGCTTTCCGGGAAATTTCCTAAGATACCCGATCGGGTATCCTATATACCCGGTCGGGTATCAGCCCCTGCAGCTCCCAAAAGCCTATAAATACACCCTTTTCCTTCACAATAAGATATCCAATTCCTTTGTACATCTAAGCTCAGTATAGAATAGCTCTTTCTTTATATTTTTCATCATGTTTAGTCTCCAAATGAGGAGCTAAACTCTTTCATCTTGGTTTTGCTACTTTGAAGCTTAATGAATTTGTAAGTAGTGAGTTATTTTCTTTAATCTTCTTCCTTGAATATTAATTCTTTCTTTCAAAATACTATCTCTATATCAAAGTTGGGGAGTGTTACTAAGATTACAATTAGTTAACATCTTGACATTGGTTATAGTAATAGCTATTTCTTCCTCTATGATAATATTGGGGAGTGTTACTAAGATGACAATTAGTTAACATCTTGATATTAATCATAGTAGGATTCATATATTTTAATATTCTTCCTTGAGTATTAATTAATTCCTATTCATATTTCATGTTAATATCTTAAACATTACTTAAAGTATCAACTAGTATTGTTTCTCATATTAATTATTACTAGAATCAATCGGTTAATACGTTTGTTATTAATCCGGTTCTTTCAACGGTAGTAAACTTGGAATATTAATGCATGCATCTCATGGTTAATATGCCAAGGGGAATTAATTATATTGATTAAACCAATAAACCGCTTGTGTTGAGGTTATCAATCTCAATCGTTTTCATCTTAAGTTTATTGCTACTATCAAGTTAATATACGGCGCTTGTTCTATATTGACTCGATAGTAAGTTTTATTAATGAACGCATCTCGTTATTAATAACTACCCTCGATGAACTGGATATACTCCTCGATTGAGTATTCGAGAGGAAGATAGTTAAAGATATAACCGGGATCGACGAACATTTCATTAAGTGGATAAAAGCGAAACCAAGTCTTCATCTCATTGAATTAAACTCATATAGGTTGTTTATCTTAGTGTCTTTAAAGCAAACAAATCTAAACCCCCCTTTTTGTTACTATTTATTTAAAAGAAACGTATTCCTTTCCCTGTGGATACGAACCTTACTACACTATACTACGTATTAGTGTTGTATTGATTAATTATTTTGAGTGCACCTAACGACAAGTGCACGTCAAATTTGGCGCCGTTGCCGGGGAAAGGCAATCATTTTTCTTTTTATTTTATCTCATAAAAATCAAAAACACAAAAAATTTATTTTTACAAAATAAAAAACTTGCTCTTCTATTTTCTGAGCTTACATGAGTTATGAGTATATGGATACCAACACTTCATCCTCAGAGAGTGAAATTTCCTTCTTGACTTCTCTAATAAAGGAATCTATCTTTAACTCAAAAGCTCAAGATGCCAAGACTTGCAACATTTGCATGTCTCACAGACATCTTACGGACTTCTGCCCAAAGATCCAAGAAGAATACATTGCACAAATTGATGATGTACCTCACATGAGGTATGATCCATTCTCCAACTCTAATATGTCCACGAAGGACATGGTTCGGGCTCTTGCTAACAGCGTAACCACCATGCAACAAAACATGGTGCAATTCCAAAATGAGACCAAGTCTAGCATTTTGAGCTTGGAATCTCAAGTGGGTCAAATAGCCGGAGTCGTGAGTAGGCTTGAAGCAAGGGATTCGGGAAAACTTTCCTCTCAAATAGAATGTGATCCTAGACAGCAAACTTTTGCAATCACATTGAAAAATGAAGAGGAAAAGCAAAAAGAGATCCAGGATCCAGAAGAAGTAGAGGAAGAAAAGGACACGGAGCTCCAACTGGTCAAAAAAGAGGATAATCTGAGCTTCAAGGTTAAATATCTATCCTTGTCATCTTTTGAGGTACCCCCATCAATTCTAAAAATCTTGAGGGAAACTCATAAACTTGAAATGGACAATGACATTTCTGAAATATTCTTCAAAATTGAGGAGTCGAAAAACTTTTTATTGATCATACTAAACGATAATTTCTTCCCATTCCTCCCACCACACGAATCAATGAAAATCTGGATATTTGATCCTGGAAAGATTTCCAAAGTGGAGAGTCGAGAAATTAAGCACTCCTATGGAAGTCCTAGGAGTGAAAGTGAGAAGAAAATAAACTATCATGATCCAAGTTTGAATGATTGAAAACAATGATAGCGTCGTGCCGCGACGTTAAATGAGGCGCTTCTTGGGAGGCAACCCATGCAAGGTACGTTTACTTGTTTTATTTTATTTTTACACATTTCAAAAAAGAAAAAAGAAAAAAAAGAGTTTTGTGCACCACGGCTTAATACCTGATCGGGCACATGTATATATCTGGTCGGGTATAAGAGAAAATAAATTTCAAAAACTACGGCGAGAAGAAGTCGATCGGGTATGAAAATCCCAGAAAGCGAAGAAAAGGAAGATACCCGATCGGGTATAGCCACTTACCCGACCGGGTATGCTTAAAACGTGCAATTTCAGAGCTCACTGCCTCGTGTAGTGATCGGGTATGAAAATCCCAAAAATCAAAGAAAAGGGAGATACCCGATCGGGTATAGCCACTTACCCGACCGGGTATGCTTAAAACGTGCAAATCTGTAGCTCACTGCCTCGCGTACCCGATCGGGTATACACACTTACCCGGTCGGGTAAGCGGGATTACTCAGCATTTTAATTCGAAAAGTCCCTTCTTCTTCCCAAATTCCTTCCCCAAATCCGACCAAACCCTCCCCAAACCTCCATAGCCGGTTCTTCTACCTCAAATTACTCCCTGAATTCTCCACCAAATCCCTCCAAACCACCACCAAAATCTTCCCCACATCCCCCTCTACACACCCATACCCATCAACACCACATTCTCTTCCAATTTCGTAGAGTCCGAAAAACCCAACCCCACCACATAAAAGTCCGAAATTTGGAACCCAAAATCCAAGTTTTCTAGCAAAAATGGCACCAAAGAGGACAAGAGGAGAAAGTTCTTCTTCAAGAGCACCGGTTCCCGGCTTTGAAAACATCATCATCACCTCATCGGCTCACCGGGAAAAAGTCTTGGCCCAAACTAAAAGAGAGGTACATCATTCCCGTTTTTTGTGTATGAATACTTTGGATGAGCTAGAAATTCTTGCTATGATGCTTCAATTAGGTGAATTGTTGGGAATGAGCAAAATTTTTGGGTTGAAATATAACCCAAATGATGAACTTGTGTATGAATTCTTGGGTTCCGTAGAGAGAATCAAAGATGATAATGATGATAGGGAGGATAAACTCACGTTTCGTTTATTCAATAAATCACATTCCATAACAAAACGTGAGTTTGCGGAGCACTTTGGCTTGCCCGTGCCACCACAAAATGCCCAAGAGCCCGACACCGGGTATGGCTTTGAATTGTGGAAAACAATGACGGGGGAAATGAACTTTAGCTCCAAAAATCTTGTCATAACTCATGTCCAACACCCAGTGCTACGCATTTTCTTGAAATACTTGGTTAGCTTTGTGTTTGGACGCCCCAACAATCACCAAGCACGAATAGGTGATATATGTATTCTAGCCAATGCACTGTTTGACATACCTCCCTTCCACTATAACATTGTGAACCGTATGTGGGAACATCTGTATAAAGAATGCACCGCCCAAAGAAAAATTTGGATAGGGGGCGTTATTCTTCACATAGCTACAAAATTCGGTTACGTAGACAATGCACCAATAGCCGAATTCTGTCTTTTTGACATAACACATCTGGGCAATTCAAAGGACATCAAGTTCTCTCATCGTGATTACAAGGGGAAAATCTTTTACAAATGGTCCATCTTCCCGAAACCCACTCGTTACTTCATGATCCCCTCCGAGGGGCTACCCACTATTCCATTCCGATTAGAACCACCTCTTGTGCACCACTATTGCCTCCCTCCAGCCATCCCACCATATTTTCAAAACCAAGAAGATGAACCCGCACAAGAACAAGCCCCTCCAATTCTTGAAGATATTCCAGCTCCACCTCACGACCAACCCCACTATGATCCGTATCAAACACAAGTGCTTGAGAACCAACGTGCTCTATTGGAAGGACTCCGGGATTTGAGCTTCCGGGTCAACCGCATGGACGAGGACAACCGACGGGCAATAGCCCCCATCTATGCTTACCATCATCAGCAGGGGCACTTCTCCTCTATACGTCCCCCAGTGCAGCACCCGTCATGGTATGACCCCTCTCAGTGGGGTAATTTTGGGGAGGACAGCGGTTACAGTGGAGGAGACTATGGTGGCGGTCAGCCTGGCTTTGACGGAGACGAGCACTAGGGACAGTGCTTCAAGCTAAGTGAGGGGGAATCACTCATTGGTACGTACTCAATTGTTTCAACCTTGTAACTTGCATTATCTTCTTTTTAAAAAAAAAGAAAAAAAAAGCAAACAAAAAAAAAAGGAAAAAAAAGGGAAATGCTAGTTAGGTTGAAAACCCAAAAAACGGGCAATCTAAGCAAAAAGGGCTTATAAAAAAAATGTTAATGAGTGAGTTAGAAAGGAACAAAACAAATTGTTGAATTGTTGAACTATTGAAGACATGAAAAACTTGTTAAATTGTTCAATTTAAATCTAATGTACAAACCTTGGTGGTCTTTTGCTCTTTCTTGTTAAATTGTTGAACTATTGAAGACATGAAAAACTTGTACACATTTGGCTTTACTCGAGGACGAGTAAAGAAACTAAGTGTGGGGGAGTTTGATAGTGTGAATTTCCTATCATGTATGTTTGTATTTTTAACTAGTTTTTATTAGTTCTAGTTGTGGAAATTACACATTTTTTGTGTAATACTTTATTTTCATAATTATTTGTAATTTGTTTAGATTAGGACTATTCTGAGCTAAACAGGTCAAAACTCATCCAAGGGATCAAGATGGGACCTCAAAAGATCAAGGAAAGTGCAAAGAGACGTGAAAGATTTCGATTTGGAAAAAATACTCGTATACCCGGTCGGGTATAGGCAATACCTGATCGGGTATTTGCTTGATTCGGTTGTCCAAATCAAATCTGGGAACAAAGGATCGTGGGAGCAAATTTTCGTAAAGATTTGTCACATACCCGATCGGGTAAACCGACATACCCGACCGGGTATGTCCAGAAATGTGGCTTTCCGGGAAATTTCCTAAGATACCCGATCGGGTATCCTATATACCCGGTCGGGTATCAGCCCCTGCAGCTCCCAAAAGCTTATAAATACACCCTTTTCCTTCACAATAAGATATCCAATTCCTTTGTACATCTAAGCTCAGTATAGAATAGCTCTTTCTTTATATTTTTCATCATGTTTAGTCTCCAAATGAGGAGCTAAACTCTTTCATCTTGGTTTTGCTACTTTGAAGCTTAATGAATTTGTAAGTAGTGAGTTATTTTCTTTAATCTTCTTCCTTGAATATTAATTCTTTCTTTCAAAATACTATCTCTATATCAAAGTTGGGGAGTGTTACTAAGATGACAATTAGTTAACATATTGACATTGGTTATAGTAATAGCTATTTCTTCCTCTATGATAATATTGGGGAGTGTTACTAAGATGACAATTAGTTAACATCTTGATATTAATCATAGTAGGATTCATATATTTTAATATTCTTCCTTGAGTATTAATTAATTCCTATTCATATTTCATGTTAATATCTTAAACATTACTTAAAGTATCAACTAGTATTGTTTCTCATATTAATTATTACTAGAATCAATCGGTTAATACGTTTGTTATTAATCCGGTTCTTTCAACGGTAGTAAACTTGGAATATTAATGCATGCATCTCATGGTTAGTATGCCAAGGGGAATTAATTATATTGATAAAACCAATAAACCGCTTGTGTTGAGGTTATCAATCTCAATCGTTTTCATCTTAAGTTTATTGCTACTATCAAGTTAATATACGGCGCTTGTTCTATATTGACTCGATAGTAAGTTTTATTAATGAACGCATCTCGTTATTAATAACTACACTCGATGAACTGGATATACTCCTCGATTGAGTATTCGAGAGGAAGATAGTTAAAGATATAACCGGGATCGACGAACATTTCATTAAGTGGATAAAAGCGAAACCAAGTCTTCATCTCATTGAATTAAACTCATATAGGTTGTTTATCTTAGTGTCTTTAAAGCAAACAAATCTAAACCCCCCTTTTTGTTACTATTTATTTAAAAGAAAAGTATTCCTTTCCCTGTGGATACGAACCTTACTACACTATATTACGTATTAGTGTTGTATTGATTAATTATTTTGAGTGCACCTAACGACAAGTGCACGTCACTGCCCCAGCCAAGGTTCAGAAGCTGGTGGCAAAGAAATCTGTTATAAAGAGAAAGGCACCTTCCCCTATCTCTACAGAAAGCACCCCCTCTGCCTCCCCCATTGCATAGAAGGCAAAGATTCTGACTCCTGCAGTACAAGAGGAGCTGGAGGATTCTGTCACATCTACTCCAGCCAACAGAAATGCTTGGCAAGGCAAGAGGATTGTTTTTGAGTCAAGTGATTCTGAAGAGGAAGTAGTAGTACTGGATGCTACTGTTCAGGGGGAATCTCACAGATCTCCCTCTGCAACCATACCTGATCGACCCATGATGCTCTCCTCACCAGAACATCATGAAGCAAACAGAACCCATGAGCACTCAGAACCCCAGGAGAATGTCTCCTCTGCTCTTGACAAAGAATTCCTCAGGGTTCTGGCTTGGAGGAGTGGAGAGTGGGATCTCTCTCTGACCTAATCAGATTGCTCCCCATCTTTATCAGTGAAGAAGCTGCAGTCCTCAGGTGGACTGGTACAGAAGATGTTGAGCTATGCCTCAACAAGGACTTCCTTCTATCTGTTCTTGCAGACAAGAAAAAGAAGGAATGCAAAGGCAAAAGCAAGCACACTCATGACACCGAAGAAGAACATGTCAAGGCTCTGACAGAAGATCAGATGCCATCCTTTGATGAGTGGCTGATTGAGAAGAAGAGGAAGGAATCTCTCATCAAATTTCGCCATAGCGCTCATGGAGAAGGGGAACCCTCCACTGCTAATGATCTTCCCCTGGCCATGGAGAAGCTCATCAAAGAATGGAGGGACTCAAATTTCACAGAAACTCTGCTTGAGGTAATTCCTGAATCTCAACCCTCACCCAAAATCCCAACTCCTTTTAATACTCCACCCCAATCACCTCACCAGAAAACCCCATCTCCTCAGAAATCCCTTCCACTACAGAAAACAACTCCTCAACAGAATACCCCCTCACCCTCATTTCAGAAAACTCCTTCTCAATCTCAACAGAATTCCCCTTCACCTCCCAAGTCTAAACATCAAGTCACTCCACAAGCGTCCCTTTCACCACACCAAACCCCAGCTCAGCTAAAACCTGTCTGGTTCTTAAGAGATTCTGATCCTACAACCATCTCCCCCATCTCTGCACCACAAGGATATTTCAGGCATTCTATTGCCTCCAATCCCTCCTTCCGGAAGAAGAAAAAGGTACTCAGGAACATAATCCCAATCTACTCCTCTTACGAAGACTCCTCTGACATGGATGGCTTCATTGTCAGCAAGTCCTACAAAGCTACCTCAAAGAGACAGAAGACCCCCCCTCTGACTCAACTCGAGCATGAACTCCTTGTCCAATCCCTCTCCTATGTTCAAGAGCATCACCCTGTGCCTAAGGGAAGAGGTTTAGAGCTGCCTTACTCTGCTGGACAAGAGAATCAGATACCCTTCAATGACTTTGTAGCAGCAGCAGAGGACTTTGGAGGTCAGATGTTAGAAGGTATGAACAAACTCATCATGATCAATGATAAACATTATGAGTCTGCAATATGTGGATGACAATGTGAAATCCGGCTTCAAACACATGTCTGCTACTCTATCAAATGTTCTTAAGGACTTCATGTCCTCATCTAATGTCAAGATCAATGTTGTGTCTACTGAAGTGGAATCTATAAAGACTGTTCTGACTGCCATGAATCAGACCCTGAATTCCCAACACACCACACTTTCAAACCTTTCCCAGGCAGTGGCATCTCTTCAGAAATCTGATTCTGTACTTCATGCAAGGTTAAGAGAACTTAACACCATCTGCAATGATCATTCTACTCAAGAACAGCTCCTCCTAGTTGCAGACAAAGAGCGATATCAGAAGATGGTTCTCTTAGAAGCCAGCAACAAAGATGTCTTGTCTGCCATCCAGAAACAACATGGGCTGATTGAAGGCCTCACATCTGTCACTCAAACCTTACCAGAAACCCTGGAACAGATTGCCTCTACTCAAGCCACAGAATTTCAGAAACTCTCCCTTCTGCTTAGTGATCTAGATGATGCCAAAAGGGGGGAAGAAGATCCTCATCTGTCTAAACCCAGGACCACCAGAGCCTCATCATCTGCTGAACCAGTTTTGGATCCCACTCCTTATTTTGAAGCTGCCCTCCAGAAGAAACGGCTAGCTGGTATCCCTAGACCTCCATCTCCACAGAGGAAAGGAACTAAGAAGAAGAAAGCTCTAAGCTTTAAAGAATGGAGACTGGGAGGATCTCAAGTGATGACCAAAATCCAATTTGAGGAAATGAAGCAGAAGATGACCTCCACACAACAACATAACCTTTATCTGGACCATGATGGTCATGTAAAGGTTAGACATGGTGGATCTCTGGAGGAGGCAGAGTTCTGGTTTCACAACAGCATTGTACCAGGAAAAGATATTCATGAAGGTGTTCTGAACTACCTAGACTGCAAGCTCTCACCCGTTTGGGCTTCTTACCAGAGATCTGGTCATCTAGTTGGAATCAGAGAAGAGGTGAATGCAGAGCTAAAGAGGCTACAAGGATTGGATGAACAAGCAAGAGCTGAAGCTACAAAGACTATTATGTAATCAGATATCCTTGTAATCTACCTTAATAAAAGAACTTCTCTGCCTCACACTTTGTAAGGCAATTCCTCAATCTCGGTCTTTTCTTTTGTTTCTGTATGATTGTTTTTTATTTATTATCTGCTATCTGAATGTACTGTACTCTTACTATTTTCCTATGCCAAGTTGCCCACAAAGATTTTAATGAAAGTTTTAAACTTCAATTCTTTGTGGTGAAGGCACTTCTCTGGAAATAGTTAAAGGGTTTTGGCATCATCAAAAAGGGGGAAATTGTAAGGAATTTTTGTAATTAGATTTTGATGATGTTATATTAATTAGGACTTTAGAGTACCCCTCTTTAGATTTAATGTATTAGATCTTTCCTTTGTAATAGTTCTTAGTATAATCGACTGGCAGAAGGCCTCCAGACCAGAAGGCCTCCAGACCAGAAGGCCTCCAGAGAAAAAGACCACCTAACAGAAGACCTTTGGTTCTCTGCTTCAGAACAGAAGACCTCAGGGTCTCTGTTGGCCTTTACTCTGACAGAAACCCTCCTGGTTCTCTGTTGGATATTTCTTCTACAGAAGTGCTCAAGACCTTCTCTGATCAACCCTCTGCTAAAGACTCCAGAGGGCCTGACACTTAGAGGAATTTCACCAAGCCGGGAAACCAACTGAAAGATTCCTTCAACGGCTAGGAGTCTTGAACGGAAAAGCTACAGTACGCGCATTAAATGCACATTTAATGCCTCCCGTACTCTGTAGAGTAATTGCAGATGATTGGCCGCAATGTCAGGATAACTTTATCCCAAAATAGTAACCCGCCAACTTTACCGGGTCCTACTGGTCAAGTCAACTGCCCGCTCATTTAATGCAGTTATCCTCCTTCTCCTCCAACGGGAAGACAACCTCAGTATAAAAGATACACTCCGAAGAACAACCAGATAACTTTGCAAAAACTTTGCAATAACTTTTGCTACAACTCTGCGCATACAAGATATTCAAACGCTAAAAACGCAAAAAGCCTCCTTGAGATTAAAACTTCATCATCTTCTACAAGAGAAGGCAGACGTTGGAAAAACTCTTACTTCCAACTCAAAGAAAAGTTCCAAGTGTTTTTCAACTCTTCAAGCTCTTCAGATACAAATCTTTTGTAACGAAGCAAGTTGGAGGAACCGCTGTTCTCAACAGAACCTCTTCTTTCACAAGAAGGACGTCCAAGTACCTGGAGCAGTGAAGTGGTGATACTTCCGGGAAAGCTCAGTGAAAGGACCAGTCTTAGGGAAGCCGGAAGTGCATCCAAGAAGACATCTACACTTGAAGAAGACGTGGAGAGCTTCTTAAGTGATAGGGCTAAGGCCTTGTAAACAGACGTTTTTACAAGCTTAGTGGAACAATGGACTAGAGGAACAAGTTGTTCCTTGAACCACTATAAAAAGCCCTGGTGTCATTTAGTTACGGTATTATATTCATTTCTTTTATTTGAACTGCTTAACTCCAAAGACTTGGTATCTGTGTTCAACAGAACTTGTCTTGTGAGTTAACAGAAGGCCTACCGCCTTTGCTTCTCTGAGACTATACTAACAGAACTCCCTACCAGAACCCCATCTGCTGCCAGTCTGTTCTGCCATCAGAACAGGCTATTCTGTTAAATCTGGTACTTAGCTTGAAAAAGTTTAAAACCAATACAGTCTATTCACCCCCTCCCTCCTCTAGACTGTATCCAGTACAACCGGGACCAACAGAGTCTGAAAGAGCTTCTTCTACAGTCATAGGTTCCATTTTAGACATGTAACATGCAAACATTGCATCTCTTCTTGTCGTAGCAGATCTGGTTTGTACACCACTTCTGATTTGTCCAATCACTTGATTTGGGGGATGATCTCTTAACCAAGTTAAATCAGGTTCTGATAACGGTTTTATGGGTCTTTCTTGCTCGTCTTCATATTCTTCATCACTATATCTGTCTTGCAGAGTTGGGATTCTGAATGTGAGTTGGTATAGCAGAGTTGGTAACCAACTCTGGTGTGACCATTTCTGGTGTGACCACTTCTGGTGTGACCACTTCTGGTGTTTCTTCAAGGTTCACTTCTTCCAGTTTCTCTGTTAGATCTTCAATAGAGTCGTGATCATCGAACTTGACAGGAATAGATTCTTCAACAAGTAGAGTCCTTTTGTTGAGTAATTTATAGGCTTTGCTTGTGCTTGAGTAGCCTAAGAACATTCCTTCATCAGCTTTCTCTTGGAACACTTTGAGATGTTTCTTGCCATTGTTGAGTACATAGCATTTACATCCAAATGCATGAAAGTAGCTCATGTTGGGTTTTCTTCCTTTCCAAAGTTCATAGGAGGTCTTCCTGTGAGTCTTGTGGATCATGCTCCGGTTCAGAGTATAGCATGCAGTGTTGATTGCTTCAGCCCAATATCTGAGGGGTAGACCAGATTCTGCAATCATGGTTCTTGCAGCTTCCTTCAATGTTCTATTCCTTCTTTCTGCAACTCCATTCTGTTGAGGAGTTCTGGCTGCAGAGAGTTGGTGCATGGTTCCATTCTGGTCATAGAAGTCCTTTATGACCTTGTTGACGAACTCTGTTCCTTTATCTGATCTGATTATTTTTGACTTTCTGATTTTGTTCATTCTGCAAAAGTTTCAACAGAGATGGTAGCTTATGTAGAGTTTCATTCTTTTTCTTCAGAAAGATTGTCCAAGTGTATCTTGAAAAATCATCCACCATGACTAGTGTGTATCTTTTTCCACCAACACTTGGGGTCTCAATTGGTCCAAATAAATCCATGTGGATCAGATTTAGAGGACTTGTAGAAAGATCTCCAGCAATGGGTATGAAGGAGTTCTTCACTTGTTTTCCCTTCTGGCATGCACTGCACAAGTTCTCCTTCTTGTACACAATGTTGGGTCGTCCATCAACAATGTGATCCCTTGCTAGCTTGTTGATTGTTTTGAAATTCAAGTGACTCAGCTTCTTGTGCCATTCCCAACTGAGTTTTGAATCTCCTTTAGCTATCATGCAGATTCCACCTTTTGCAGTAGACCAATCAACTGTTAGTATATATGTCCTAGTGACAATCATTTCTTTAAAGACATATGTACTTGATCACATTTAGTTTTTATATTTGATATATACACGGTATTACACTTTATGAATGATTGTTTTCGATTGTCAATGTTTTATTCATAATTGTGTTCCCTTGGATTTATGTTGTCAATAAGTAAGTGGGAGCTTATATGATATAACATAAGGTCCTAAAAGAGCCCCAATCAATGATCATCAAGAATGGGATATTGATGATATACGATAAGATTGGTATGTGGACTGCATCATACTTTTAGAAAGTATAGTTGATCTCACGACTATGAGTTCCTATAATTCATGATGGTCACATAGATATTTTAGAGAATATTGGCATACCCACCGAGAAACCATTTGATAAGTTCTATTCATGTGTCTATGGGATTATCGGCGTATAGAGTAGTGTAATAGTCCTCCGACTTGAGGTCAATACGTACTACATGTGCGGAGTGATGTACTTTGACCATGACCAACGCTTGCACTCCAATCGGGGTAGATACGGCATGTGTTGGGTGCATCAGGAAGCACATGGAGTAGTAGTTGAGCCAAGAAAGGATTCATTCCTCATAATAGATTAAGAGAGAACATTCTACTTCTCATATCTAGATGGATCATAAAGTCATTGGCCAATGCAAAGATATATTCGTTTTGGATATCGAATATGATCGTTATGGATCATCTAGAAAGATTGAGAGACAGAGACTGAGTTATTGGGATAGACACTATATCATGTTCTAGACTTAGTTGAATGTTCGCTGAATGAAAGGACCGTATCACTATGAGCTCTATATTACAGGGAGTTTGTATAGTCCTCGCAAACGTCCTTATATATTAAGTTTGTCTGGAGAATCGTCTAGGGATTCGCTAAGACCTTAATTTGATTAGTGCTTAATATATAAGACCCTATGGGTCACACAACAAGTGATTATACCTTCCGATTGAATTGTTAGAAGGAATTAAATATTATTAATTGGATTAAATAATATTTAATTCGTAATACTGAAAATGAATTAAATATTAATTAGATTAAACATATTTAATTCATGAAGCTGAAGGAGAGTTCTATTTGATAGAATTAATTAAGTAAGATAAATTAGATTTATCATACTTAAATAAGATGTATTTATTATTAAATAAAGTAGATATTTTCTTTTGTAATTTGGAATTAAAAGAAAAGTAAATAAAATAAATATTAATATATAATAATTAGAAAGTGGCGTGCAGCCACATCTCAATTATTATTATTATTATTTTGTTTTGTTTTATCTACTTATTTAATTAATTAGGAGTATTGGTCCTAGTAGGATTAGAACTCATTAATTAGAAAGACTTTCATTGTGATTGGGAGACTAGTTTCAAACTAGTATAAATACATCCTTCTCCTTCATAATTAGCAGACCAGTTTTTAGATTCAGTATTACCAGTTTATTTCCCCGCAAAGAGATTTCCTAGCCTTTCTCTTAGGGAGATCTAACCGTTCTTTCGGAGAGGAGAAATCACGTGGATACCTAAGGTCAAGGATTATCACCGCTAGGCTGGAAGATCTGTAAGTTCTAACTCAGATCTGTTATAATTATCATATTCGTTATTTTGTCATAATCAGGAAAGATCTGTTTGGGAAAATTTTTAAACTTCCGCTGCCGTACTTTCGAGGTACGTTACATCAATTTCCTAACAGTGGTATCAGAGCCAAACTGATTTTAATGACATTATACGAATTTTGAGCTATTTTGCTGGATCCAAAATACATAATTTTGGGATTATGTTTTCGACCAAAGTTTGAGATGCACGATTAGGACGAGCTGGATTCCTACCAGGTTTGAACCATAAAGTTTTACAAGTCTTACTACGTATTAAAGTAAGGAATTATATTCTGATTTTAGAAATTAAATGAAATCTGTCCTTGGAACAAATTGTTCTCATGTGGATCTGGGAGAAGTCGGAGTTGAAGTTCCCTTCTCTTGTTTTGAGTACAAATAAACAAATAAAACAGCAGGGCAGTTGAATCATAGAAGATCTATTTAGATGAATTTTCCTTTGAACGATCTATGAAGGACGACGAACATCTGGGAAAGCCAACTGCTTATGAAGCGGTCGCGCCTGACGAACTTCACTACGGCCGGGTTTGTAGATTTTATGAATTAAGAGACACCCAAGGACTATTGCAGTTCTACTAAGATTCTAAGTTGTTTTAGACGCTTGAGACGAGTGCATGACAGAGGACTCCGGGAGTTCTAATTTGCTATGGGCTTGGTCTATTCGGCATACTTCGTATAAACTACATGCTTTTACTCTAATTGTTGATTATTGTATCTATTTATAAATTAGATTTATATTGCATGCTTTAGTTGATCAGTTTGAGTTAGATCTCATCAACATATTATTTGATAATATATTCTAGCATCTTGATTAAATAGAATAATTTAATATCCCGTTAAATGTTCCCCATAAATTAAAATTTAAGTCTTATCTAGGATAACGACATCATCCATCATAATTAAATTAGTAGAAATATTTTTTCGTTGAAGAATATTTCACCCAAGTGTTTATTCCATTCGACAAAATATAGAACTAATTTATAGATACATATATTTGTGATCGTGTGATGGTTTTGACTTACTTAAATTAGCTCGAGTCGCCCAAGCGTCAGTGTTAATTTAGGGATGTCGATCAATTAAAAATTGATCAACCAAGAATTGCTTGGACGCAATTGGTCTAGGGACCTACCCATTATATTATTGCAGTAATCAGCCCAAGCTGGGACTGTAATAGTATGAATGTGGATCTTGGCCACTATGATTGTGAAAACAATCCATATTCTTTTTATTGGGGTCAAAGAGCATGTAAAAATAGTGGGAGCTAAATAATTAAAAGTCCATATTATTTAGTTAACTAGATGTGATCATAGGAATTAATATATGATTTTAATTCCGTTCTATTTGAACTTCTTTAGGCTTTTTAAGTATGTCGAATTTATCATTGAGAAGTATCTTGGATACAAATAATTTGATTGAACCAAACTTTCCTGACTTGGAACAAAATATGCGTTTCGTTCTTAGGCAAGAAAATATCGAACATGTATTTGATACATGTGTACCCGATATCCTTGATGTTAGCTCTTCTGAATTAGCCATGTTTGACAAGGGCATTCAGAAGAATCACATTGCTAAGGTACCAAATGATGTATGTCTCTACTGCAAAGAGACAGGACATTGGAAGAGAGATTGTGAGATATACAGGACTAATCTAGCCAAAGCACCGAGTGCTTCTAGCTTAGGCATTTTTGTCATTGATATTAATATGTCTACAACTAACTCTCACTGTTGGGTATTAGATACGGCTTGTGGCTCACACATTTGCAATAGTGTACAAGACCTAAATGACAGTAGAGCAGTTAGGCTGGGTGAAATTGACCTACGTGTAGGAAATGGAGCAAAAGTTGCTGCTGAACGTGTAGGGACCTATATATTAGATTTACCCAGTGGTTATAGATTAGAACTAAATAATTGTTATTTTGTTCCTTCTATAACAAAGAACATAATTTCCATTCCTATGTTAGACATTGAGGGTTTTTCTTTTCATTTTGCTAATAACACTTGTTGTTTTTCACAAAATGGTATTGTGTATGGAAATGCTCCTCTTATGAATGGTTTATATGTTCTTAATTGTAGACATGACATATTAAATGTACAAAATAAAAGACCAAGGTTAAGTAATCTGAAAAATACCACATATCTTTGGCATTGTAGGCTTGGTCATATTAATGATGCCAGAATAGCAAGGCTAAGTAAATTTAATTACTTAACACCATTTGATTTTGAATCATATGGTAATTGCGATTCGTGTCTCTCAGCTAAAATGACGAGTAAACCTTTTCTTGGAAAAGGACTACGGGCCAAAGAAGTGCTTGAATTGGTTCACACAGATGTGTGTGGACCATTCCCAACTCAAGCTAGAGGAGGTTTTTCTTACTTCATCACGTTTACTGACGATTTCTCTAGGTTTGGATTTGTGTATCTTATGAAACACAAATCAGAAGCTTTTGAGAAATTCATGGAGTATAAGGCTGAAGTAGAGAAGCAACTTGACAAGAGTATCAAGACTCTACGATCTGATCGTGGAGGGGAATACTTGAGTAAGGAGTTTCTTGATTACTTAAAAGGTGAGGGAATTCAGTCACAATGGACTCCTCCAAGAACACCTCAATTGAATGGTGTCTCTGAAAGGAGAAATAGAACCTTGTTAGACATGGTTAGGTCCATGATGAATTCCACGTCTCTTCCAACATCTCTTTGGGGGTATGCATTGCAAACTTCGATATACATTCTGAATAGAGTTCCATCTAAATCAGTGCAAAAGACACCATACGAGTTATGGTGTAATAAGAAGCCTGTTCTTTCACATATTAAAGTGTGGGGTTGCCCTGCTTATGTAAAGAAATTGCACACTGATAAGTTAGGAGCTAGAAGTGAGAGATGTTTTTTTGTGGGGTATCCTAAAGAAACCAGGGGATACTATTTCTATCATCCTGAGGAACATAAAATCATTATTTCCAGACAGGCACGATTCCTAGAAGAAGACTTGGTCTTCAAGGAATTCAATCGTGAGAAGATAGTACTAGAAGAAATTCAAGAATCACAAAATAACATAGAGGATGAAGACTTGTTAGATGGTCAAAACAAGGATTTAGTGGGAGGATTAAGCGGAAGTATGTCTCTAGGAGGATATCCTTCAGCTAGTGGGAGTAATATAGGAAGCACCTCGCACCAGCAAGTGGTTCCTATTAGGCATGAAAGAAATGACATGGTTGTCATTCCTTCTGCACCTACTTCTCCTTCTCTGGAAACACTTAAAAGTGTAGCACTAGAAAATTCTCCGAGCATTGGACAGTCCAATGCAAGAGAACCTCTTCACAATCAGAATGAGCAGCCTGAACAATCGCAAAATATTCAACTTCGTAGGTCTACTAGGATTCGTCATGAACCAACTAGGTTTGGCTTCCTCATGGAGGATCATGATGATGTTGAAATTCCTGACAAGGATGAACCTAAGACTTACACTGAAGCAATATTAGATATTGATTCAGAGAGGTGGCAAGAAGCCATGAAATCTGAAATGGACTCGATGTATATCAATCAAGTATGGAACTTGGTTGACTTGCCTGTTGGGGTTAGACCCATTGGATGCAAATGGGTTTTCAAGAAGAAAATTGATGCCGAAGGCAAGGTGCAAACATACAAAGCTAGGCTAGTGGCTAAAGGTTATAGTCAAAGAGAGGGAATTGACTATAGTGACACCTATTCGCCAGTTGCAAAACTCAAGTCCATTCGAATTTTGCTTGCGATAGCAGCATACTATGATTATGAAATTTGGCAAATGGATGTCAAAACTGCTTTCCTTAATGGAAACCTCAAGGAGGAGGTGTACATGGTACAACCTGAAGGTTTTATATCCAAGTCAAATCCCAAATCAGTATGTAAATTGGAGAAATCCATATATGGGCTAAAGCAAGCCTCAAGGAGTTGGAATATCCGTTTTGATGAAGCGGTCAAATCGTTTGGCTTCATCAGAAGCAATGAGGATGCGTGTGTATATACAAAACGCAGCAAGGATAGCGTGGTCTTTATGGTCATATATGTTGATGACATTCTGATCATACGGAATGATATCCCCTTATTGAAGTCCGTGAAAGAATGGTTATCCAATATCTTCATGATGAAAGATCTAGGTGAAGCCTGTTATATCCTTGGGATTAAGATCTATAGAGACAGAGTTAATAGGATGTTAGGACTTTCACAATCCACGTATATTGACAAAATACTACATCGATTTAAAATGGAAGAATCTAAGAAAGGATTCCTCCCGATGGGTCATGGGATATCGTTATCAAAGAAGGATAGTCCTTCAACTGATGATGAGATCAAACGCATGAGAGGGATTCCATATGCTTCTGCAATTGATTCAATCATGTATGCTATGATCTGTACTAGGCCAGATGTGGCTTATGCGCTTAGTATTGTTGGTCGATATCAAAATAATCCAGGAGAACGGCATTGGAGTGCTGTTAAGACTATTCTTAAGTATCTTAGACGAACTAAAGAATATTTCTTGGTTTATGGTGGACAAGAGAAACTAATAGCATCTGGTTACTCTGACGCTAGCTTCATGACAGATAAGGATGACTATAAGTCACAATCAGGATATGTTTTTAATCTCAATGGAGCAGCAGTAGACTGGAAGAGTTCCAAGCAGGACATTACAGCTGATTCGACAACAGAAGCTGAGTACATTGCTGCATCAGAAGCAGCTAAAGTGGCCGTATGGATACGTGAATTCCTCAAAGAATTAGGGGTTGTTCCAAATGATAGTCATCCAATAACCATTTATTGTGACAATACTGGTGCTGTTGCACAAGCAAAGGAACCAAGATGCGACAAGAGGAATGGACATGTGCCGAGGCGCTATCATGTGATTCGAGAGCAGATAGCAAGAGGAGAGGTTGCAATAGAACGTGTTTCCACTGAGGACAACTTGGCTGATCCCTTCACCAAACCTTTGAGCTGTGAGAAACATACTAGACATTTTGAGAATCTAGGTGTTAGACGCATTGGTGATTGGCACTAGGCCAAGTGGGAGATTGTTAGTATATATGTCCTAGTGACAATCATTTCTTTAAAGACATATGTACTTGATCACATTTAGTTTTTATATTTGATATATACACGGTATTACACTTTATGAATGATTGTTTTCGATTGTCAATGTTTTATTCATAATTGTGTTCCCTTGGATTTATGTTGTCAATAAGTAAGTGGGAGCTTATATGATATAACATAAGGTCCTAAAAGAGCCCCAATCAATGATCATCAAGAATGGGATATTGATGATATACGATAAGATTGGTATGTGGACTGCATCATACTTTTAGAAAGTATAGTTGATCTCACGACTATGAGTTCCTATAATTCATGATGGTCACATAGATATTTTAGAGAATATTGGCATACCCACCGAGAAACCATTTGATAAGTTCTATTCATGTGTCTATGGGATTATCGGCGTATAGAGTAGTGTAATAGTCCTCCGACTTGAGGTCAATACGTACTACATGTGCGGAGTGATGTACTTTGACCATGACCAACGCTTGCACTCCAATCGGGGTAGATACGGAATGTGTTGGGTGCATCAGGAAGCACATGGAGTAGTAGTTGAGCCAAGAAAGGATTCATTCCTCATAATAGATTAAGAGAGAACATTCTACTTCTCATATCTAGATGGATCATAAAGTCATTGGCCAATGCAAAGATATATTCGTTTTGGATATCGAATATGATCGTTATGGATCATCTAGAAAGATTGAGAGACAGAGACTGAGTTATTGGGATATACACTATATCATGTTCTAGACTTAGTTGAATGTTCGCTGAATGAAAGGACCGTATCACTATGAGCTCTATATTACAGGGAGTTTGTATAGTCCTCGCAAACGTCCTTATATATTAAGTTTGTCTGGAGAATCGTCTAGGGATTCGCTAAGACCTTAATTTGATTAGTGCTTAATATATAAGGCCCTATGGGTCACACAACAAGTGATTATACCTTCCGATTGAATTGTTAGAAGGAATTAAATATTATTAATTGGATTAAATAATATTTAATTCGTAATATTGAAAATGAATTAAATATTAATTAGATTAAACATATTTAATTCATGAAGCTGAAGGAGAGTTCTATTTGATAGAATTAATTAAGTAAGATAAATTAGATTTATCATACTTAAATAAGATGTATTTATTATTAAATAAAGTAGATATTTTCTTTTGTAATTTGGAATTAAAAGAAAAGTAAATAAAATAAATATTAATATATAATAATTAGAAAGTGGCGTGCAGCCACATCTCAATTATTATTATTATTTTGTTTTGTTTTATCTACTTATTTAATTAATTAGGAGTATTGGTCCTAGTAGGATTAGAACTCATTAATTAGAAAGACTTTCATTGTGATTGGGAGACTAGTTTCAAACTAGTATAAATACATCCTTCTCCTTCATAATTAGCAGACCAGTTTTTAGATTCAGTATTACCAGTTTATTTCCCCGCAAAGAGATTTCCTAGCCTTTCTCTTAGGGAGATCTAACCGTTCTTTCGGAGAGGAGAAATCACGTGGATACCTAAGGTCAAGGATTATCACCGCTAGGCTGGAAGATCTGTAAGTTCTAACTCAGATCTGTTATAATTATCATATTCGTTATTTTGTCATAATCAGGAAAGATCTGTTTGGGAAAATTTTTAAACTTCCGCTGCCGTACTTTCGAGGTACGTTACATCAATTTCCTAACATCAACAACGTATATGTTCCTTTTTCTGGTAGCTGTTAGAACCACTTCCTTAGTTGTCTCATGCTTGATAGAACAACCTTCTTTGGAGAATTCAACAGTGTAGCCTTTGTCACAGAATTGGCTAGCGCTTAGCAAGTTGAATTTCAGGCCTTTAACATATGAGACATCATCAATGATTATCTGCTTGCCTCTTCCTTTTGTTTGACCTTCTTTATCATTGTCACCAAAAGTGACTTTAGGCCCTTTGCATCTTTGGAACTTTGTTAGGCAACTCTTGTCACCTGTCATGTGCCTGAAGCATCCACTCTCAATATACCAATCTTGCTCAGAGATGGCTCCAGCACACAATTCCTGCATCAATACAAGGAAGATTTAGGTACCCAAACTATGTTGGGTCCTCGGGGGTCATGCAGTCTTGGCAGCCGGTACCACTTTGGTCTCATCAAGTGAAACCTTGGTGGGTGGTACCCATTGTCCACCAGGTAGTCATAGTAAACAGAAGTGTGATTCACTTTAGGCAGATGCTTGTGAGGATCATGATTCCTGTTTACGTACTTCTGCATAGCCTTTTTGGTTGGGTAGAAGTCCCATATGCTATCAAGAGCAGATGGGCGGTTAGCTTTGGGCTTCTGAAGTTGACCAGCCAACCTCTTCTGCCTGAAGTTAACTTTCTCTAGATATTTGCCTCTCTGGTGATCATCTCTGGTAAGGTAGTCATGAGGATGTCTGGTCGAGTTTTGTCTTTGATTTCTGTTATTTTGAAGACCTTTTCTGTTGTTAGGTTTTCTGCCAGGTTCATTATTTTTCAAAATTCGTTTGGGTTGAACCTTTATCTTTTGTTTTTCTGGTCTGACTTCCTCAAGAACCATCTTGGTAGTAGATACACCAGCTCGACAGATGGGACTAGAGATCAGTGGCACTATGACCTTATCTGCCTTAGCAATTCTGGTGCTAGGCATTACAGAAGGCTCACCTGATTCTGTTGAGCCATAACCAAGACCAAAACCAACGCCAATCTGTTGGTCAAGTAGTAACCTTTCCATTGAAGACTGGGCCTTCTGGTAGGTGTTATACTTGATCTCAACTGACTCTATTTGTCTTACTCTCTTTAGAAGAGAAACATTTTCAGCTTCCAGCTGATCTCTTTCCTTAATGAGAAGATTGATTTTGGTCTCAACCTCCTTTCTTAAGTCAAGAATCTCAACTTTCAGCTTACTATTTTCTTCTTTGACAGAGGAATAAGTGGCTTGGATGGCTTGAAACTCTTCCCAAAGTTCAGACATTGATTCTGAATCAAAAGCTTTGCCTACCGAAGAAAAACTAGATGTAGAAGTAGAGGTTACCTCATCATCAGATTGACCCATAAGGCATAGGTCTTCAGTTTCTGTATCCAGGCAACAGAATGCCTCATCGGATTCTGATTCTAAGCTGGACTCTGTCTCAGAGAGGGGGTCCTCCTCTGGTTGTTCAGTGATGAGTGCATTCCTCCTTCTGTGCTCGTATTTCTTCTCTTCTTCTTGGCCTTGTCTCTTGGACACAAGAGGGTGTGGACAATTGGCTTTGAAGTGCCCTGGTTGTCTGCAGTTGTAGCAGAGAAGCTCTCCATTGCTTTCTGAAGACTTGGTCTTCTGGTGTGACTTTCTGCTGGAGGATGGACTTCTGCCATCCTTGGGCTTCATGAAATTTTCTGAACTTTCTCGCAAAAGCAACCATATATTCGTCAGTTAAAAGTATGGAAGGGTCAAAGTTGTTTACCCGTGAGGTGCTGGCTGTGAGGGCAGTAGTTGTCCTGTCCTTAGCTTTTTCTTTTTCTTCTTCATTCATCTCGAACTCATAAGACCTGAGATCAGAGATGAGTTTCTCAGTGCTGTAGGTTCTGAAATCCTTGTTGTCTCTCATGGCAGTGACCTTCATCTTCCAAGGTGAAGGTAGACCTCTGAGAACCTTTAAGTTAATCTCCTTGGGAGTCAGATCCTTTCAGAGTTCTGAAATCTCAGCAATGAGGGTGAGCAGGCGTGCATACATCTCAACTATGCATTCCTTGGGGAGAAGCTTGAAGTCTTCAAACTTCTTCATGGAAATTATGAGCTTGTTGTCTTTCTCCTGCTCATCACCAGCTCCTATCTGGGTAAGAGTATCCCAGATAGCCTTGGCAGAGGTGCACTTCTCGATCCTAGTGAAGTACTTATCATCAATGGCCTTATACAAAATGTCCTTGGCTATGTTGTCAAGGTTGTACTTCCTTCTTTCCTTATTTGACCATTAATGACGAAGCTTAGTGATCATTTGGGGTTGACCACTACTAGCAGTGTATTCAGGATTCACCTTGGTGAACTGAGTGAAAGGACATGCATCTAGGACTTCCCACATTTCATCGTGTAATGCGCAGAGATGGGCCTACATGCGTATCTTCCAGTCATCAAACTTGGTAACTGAAAACATCAGATTCTTTGAAAGAGTGTTATCCATAATAAGAGATTAAAAGAGGCTAAAACAAGTGGATCTCTCTTCAGTGAGTAACCTAAAAGATTACAAGAACAAGGAGGCTTTGATACCACTGGTTGGTCCCGTTTATAATGGGAACAGTCTAGAGGGGGGGGGGGGGGTGAATAGAATGTTCTCGATTTTTTAAACTGTTCTCTGAGTCAACACTGACTTATCAGAGATGATCTGATTCTGGTGATAGAGAAGGTCAAGTTCTGATGGCAGAACTGGACCTGGCAGCGGATAAAGTTCTGTCCGGGTAGCCTCAGGAAAACACTAAGGCAAATGCCTTTCTGATAACTCTTAGAACAAGATCTGCTGAACACAGAGTCCAAGTTCTTGGGAGTTACACAGTCAGAATCTTAAGTACAGAATTAAATGCGTAAAGTAAATGACACTGGGGATTTTTATAGTGGTTCAAGGAACAACGTGTTCCTCTAGTCCACTGTTCCACTAAGCTTGCAAAAACAACAGTTTACAACGCTTTAGTCCCTAGAGCTTAAGAAGCACTCCTCATCTTCTTCAAGTCTAGTTGCCACCCGGGATGCAGTCATGCTTCCTCATGGCTGGTCTCGTTTAACTGAGTCTTTTGGAAGTATCCTCACTTCACTTACTCCGGCTAGTTTGAGACGTCCCTTCTTTTTCAAGAAGTGTTTGATTCAAGATCAATTTTCTCCAACGTAGCTTCTTCACAAAGGATGTATAGTTGAAGCTTTCGAAGTGTTGAAGAACTGGATGAACGATTCTGTTACGTTGGAAAGAAAAGATATGAAGTTTAAATCTTTTCCAACGTTTTGTGTGTTGCTCGAGATGAATAGAGGTTGAATTCTTTAAGTGTTTGAAACGGAACGGAGGATAATACAAAATGTCGACGCAAAAGACCCATTTTGTTGTAGTGTCGTAGTAGAATTGTTGAATCATTGTTTTTCCAATCCTTCGAAGTGTATCTTATATACTGGGAGCAGTCTTCCCGTTGGAGTGTAGAAGACAGCTTCATTAAATGCTTGTACTGTTGATTTGACCGGTTGGACCTTCGACTTGCTATTTTGGGGGCGAAAGGATGTCTGCATGGTCAATCATCAGGTTTAAATATATCTTCGTACGTACCACATTATTGAGCATTTAATGCATGTACAGTACCATGTTCCGTCGAATGGCTCCTAGCCGTTAGGGAATTTCTCGTTAGTTTCATGGCCGTTGGAAATTCTGCTAAGTAAGAGCAAGTCTGATGAGGCTCTCTGGTTCAAACTCTGATGTCTGCCTCTGATGCCAATTATGGTACCCAACTCTGGTAGCTTCTCTGATGGGCAACTCTGGGAGCAACTCTGAGAGCAACTCTGATCAGACAGACAATGAGGGTCTGTCTGATATGTTAATACTTATCAGACAAAATTTCTAATACAAAATTGCTAATGGGGTACTTTAAAATTCTAATTAACCTAGCATCATCAAAATCTAAATACATGTATTCCTTACAATGATAGATTCTAAGGGAGTTCAGACCCCTATGATAAGTACTTGCAAGCTTACTCATATAGGAAGTGACTCATTGCCTGATCCTTCTCAATACAGATCTATAGTAGGTATCCTGCAATATGCTACCTTAACCAAACCTGAGATAAGCTATGCTGTCAACAAGGTCTGTCAATTCATGGTTGCACCTCTACATGATCACCGGAAAGCAGTGAAACATATACTACACTATCTCTTTGGCACCACTACTCATGGAATTATTATAAAACCCATCCCTCTATCCACTATGCCTCTACCCATTTCAGCATTCTGTGATGCTGATTAGGCCTCTGATCCTACTGACAGAAGGTCTACATCAGGTTCTTGTACTTTTCTTGGTCCAAACATCATTTCTTGGTGGTCCAAGGAATAGTTACGTGTTGCAAGATCCTCAGCAGAAGCTGAGTATAGAAGACTGGCTGATACTGCAGCAGAACTTCTATGGGTTAAGTTCCTCCTTAATGAACTCCAAGTCCCTTTTTCAACTCTAAGAATCTATTGTGACACTCTAAGCACTGTTCAACTGGCTCATAATCCTGTCCTACACTCTCGCATAAAGCACATGGAGATTGATCTATTCTTTGTATGAGAGAAAGTCCAACTCAAGCAACTGCAAGTGTTTCACATTCCTGCTCAACACCAACTAGCTGATATTTTGACTAAGCCCTTGTCTGCTTCTTCTTTCATTGACTTAAGGACCAAACTCAGTGTGACTACTCCTTCAGTTTCATCACCCCGAGTTTGAGGGAGAATGTTAGATATAATACATCGTTTGTAATGACTTTAAGTTAGTTAGTATTCAGTTAGTTGGTTCATTTAGTTGAGCTGTACCTATCTCTATAAATACTATGTACTCTTGTTTGAGTTGATTAGTGAAATCATTACATTCATCATTCTCTCTATCTCTGAATTCTATTAGGAACCACCAAAATAGGAAAAGACCTATGTTTGGGCACCGGCCCTACTTGGCTAGGCATTAGGTTTGCTGTAATAATATCATATATTATCTTATTATTAGAGCTAAGCGATGTTCTAAAATCGTTTTAGACGTTTGACTAGTCCCTGTCTAGGCATTAGGCGGTGGCCGCGAGCCCCAAATTTTAGTCTAGACGCTCCGACTTATCGATTTGGCGCCTAGGTGAGTTAATTAGTTGGTCACCTAAGGCGCCTATTTACCCGCCCAGAGCGCTTAATCAGCCACCCAGGCGTCTGGATCCGTTGAAATTTTATTTTGCTTTTTTATTTTAGTGCCTTTAGTTAACTTTAATTAACTTTAACAACGCATATGAAGAAACCTAATAGTCGTAGATTAAGATAAAAACTATACATGTTTATATATAATCTTAAGTGTTATTATTGCTTATTAATACTTATTACATAATGAAGTTAAGTGAGTGTATAATATTGTTGAGGTATATTATCCCGGCCTACCACTGTTCAAGATCCCAAAGACATTACCTAGTACGAAGACCGATCAGTGAGGCCTGTTTCGGCCCGTTTCAGGCCTGTTTCGGCCCACTTTGGCCCATTAGGGTAGAAATGCACCCTCCCCACTTTCTCTATAAATATGGGGCTTTCCCTCCATTTTAGGGGGCTCCTTTTCTTCCTCCCTCTCTCTAGCTAGCTTATATCCTCCATTAATGGGAGCTCCAATATTGTATTATGTAACGGGGAGGAAAGTATTAATAAAACGAGAGGTATTGGACATTAGCCTAAACAGTCTCGTGGTTTTCTCCCTTTCCGGTTTTCCACGTAAAAATCATTGTCTACATTGTATTATAACCCTATAGCCACGAAACCCTCCCGGAAGGGGTGTTGAACTTCCGGACTGCGGCGAATAAACTCAACATTGACGCCGTTTCTGGGAAACTTGTTCAAAAAGATTCATCTGTTCTTGATGCTACAAAAAATTTCATACGGGAAACAACTGATTTCCAGAAAAGAAGGGAAGAAGCTAGGCAATCTGGAGGCTCAATTCTGAACTTTTCTAGATTTAGGTTGGAGTCGCCGGAGCCGCCGTCGCTGTCCCGCCGCCGGGACACCCACCGTGAGTTTACCGGCACCGAAGGAAGCTTGCCACAGTGCCACCATCCCAAATAGGCTGGAGGGTGACAGGAGGATTTTTTACCTGAAAAATTGGCCGTGGGTCCAAGCGTTAAAGCAACCAATGACTCCTTCAATCAAATCATCCGTAGAAGGCAGCAGATAATGATTCAATGGGGGTGTTGTACATTACTCCGAAGTGATCCCCTGCATGCTACTAGAGTTACGTTGCCGCACATAGTGACCTTTCTAACAAAGCAGATCCGCCGGAGAAGCATTGTAAGGGACGTACCGTCCCGAACGAGAAATCCGACCAAGAGCTGAGGGTCATCAGATTACGGCAGTGGGGCTGAATGGTCAGGTTCTTCACTGGTTGTGTTAGTATTACGGAGTATTATACAATGAAAAGATAATTTCATTGAGGACAAGGCCGAACGGCTGTTTTCCCCACCAAGGATCATCGTTCAACTTCCGGGCGGAAGAAACTTCTTAGTGGCGTACGGTTCATGAGCAACCTGCTTGCTAGCACGCCGCTCGGTTTTAAGATTCAAGGGTCCGCCGGCCAGCACTCGGTGTAGACCATTCAAGTAACCCTCATGTTTGAGAAAATGCAGCAGCCTCGCGTCGCGTCGCTACAGGACCATTCAATTCTACCGAGGACCTAGTTGAAGCGCAACCGCCCGACTCTTACAGCTTTTTCTTTCCCCTAGCAACCCAGACACCTGTAGGGTGGCCGCTCGGCTTTCCAGACGCAGCACGCACAGCTCATACTCTTCTGTTTTTATCACCACCCAATCAATCACTTGTCAGCAATCGGCATGGACCTGACGTGTGAAGCTGCAAGAACTTGAACGGGATTCAAGATTAAAACTTTTGTATATAAGCATCGGCCTACCACGAATTATGGATTAAGACCCGTTAGTTATTCCTTAGGGTGGTACACGTTGGGCGATATATGAAACTATGTGTTCCGGCGTACAGAGAAGGAGACACTCGGTCCCCTCCAGAGCAGATGCTCTCACCGCTCTGCTCCGCATGTATTAACCCGGCTTTAGATCGTGGGAGCCCAAGGCCGGGGGCCGCCCGGCAAGGGGAAAACATCTGGGCGTCGGCTGCCGACCTGTTTAGTCACCGACCAGTCAGGCCATCCAGCAGCGGGGATCCATCTCCCTTGTCAAATGCTCAAGCTGGCACCGCTGGGCTAAGTAACCGCTCGCCGTAGCAGGTTGACTACCCAGACCACGCAAGGCAGCCCGGCTCTCTACGCCGCACGTCTACCACGACCTCAGAGCACTCGAGCTAGGCTGCCAATTCCAAACAGCTCAAGCAACCCACCGCTCATCCTGTTCAAATTGGTGACGGACGGTACGAGGTCCCACCGCGGGGGCTACCTCCATTTCCAGAACACCACCGGCGGATCTTGCCGGGCAGGTATTCGATTACCGCTCGGCCTACGGCTGGGTTTGCAAGAGATCCAGGGCAGGGAGATGCTTTTCTCTCGTAGCTGAATGAGATGAAGATAAGTAAGTGGAAATCAGAGAGAAGGGAAAGGCATGGTTCATTAATTCACTCACCGCTCGTCCGGGACCAAATGCCACGAACGTCCGCAGGAGTGAGGCCACGTCCATACATGGCTGCTATGGCCATAAGCTGACCATGTCCGCAGGAGGAGGCCAATTAATGCAAAGCCAAATCCCTTGAATAATATTGACCAGGTCAAAATCAGTGAAAAACCAAGCCTCACTTCACTCGTACTCAGCTGCTGGCCGAACCTTTTATTTCCAAAAGCTAAGTACACATATACTTTTAAATTGGTGCATTTAACCGCAGCATTATGATTGATATCACTTTTCATCATTATTACTTAATTATTTAATTAACAGGGATTATAATATCCCGAATTAAATCATGTCAAGCCCAGCTCAAATGATGGTATCCCTCCGTCATTTTAATTTAAGACCAGGCGACGAGCCGAACCACGGGTCTTTGTACCCCTAGGCCAACGGTCACGCCCGGAAGAACCTCAGACCAATATATATTAAAAAAATGTCTAAAGGGGGATGTACACATATGCATATTGTCTAGCCATTTGGCTGCGTTACTATATTCATTGTGCAGATAAAGACCATGATCGGGATGACTGATAGCAGATGAATCGTAATGGAGACGAGCATTTCCACTCCAGAGGCCGAGGGCCTGGAGAAGAGCATCCCCACTCCAGAGGCCGAGGGCCTGGAGAAGATCATCCCCACTCCAGAGGCCGAGGGCCTGGAGAAGAGCATCCAGACTCCAGAGGCCGAGGGCCTGGAGAAGAGCATCCCCACTTCGGAGGCCGAGGGCTTGGAGAAGAGCATCCCCACTTCAGAGGACGAGGGCCTGGAGAAGAGCATCCCCACTCCAGAGGTCGAGGGCCTGGAGAAGAGCATCCCCACTTCAGAGGCCGAGGGCCTGAAGAAGAGCATCCCCACTCCAGAGGCCAAGGGCCTGGAGACGAGCATCCCCACCCTAGAAGACCCAAAAAAAGAGAGAATGGGCGGGTACGACGAGCGGATGATGGAACAAAGAACAAAAGAATCCCAAGAAGGATCAAACAAAAGAATCCCAAGAAGGATCAAACAAAAGAATCCCAAGAGGACCAAACAAAAGAATCCCAAGAGGATCAAATAAATGAATCCCAAGAGGATCAAACAAAAGAATCCCAAGAGGATCAAAACCGTTCCTCATAGATTACGAAGGCTTAGCTCACTCAGGATCCAAAGGACCGGGCTAAACGAGCGGGTACGAAGAGCAGATGGGGACCACCATCTTACGCAGCACGATCATCCCCTCAGCGCCATCGTGTCCAGTCCACGGTTGGCTCGTCCATACCTTCCAAATGGAGACCACCGTCTTATGTAGCACGTTCGTCCCCTCAGCACCGTCGTGCCCGGTTTACCGATGACATTCACCGCTTTGCATCACCTCTTACATGCCCTCTCTCATACATTGCACTCATACATCACATGCATTCATACATTCATGCATCATCTCTCATACATCCATACATACATGTACATCATATCGAGCCAGTTCCGCGTTGTCAGCTTATATTGTGCAGGGACCTCTACGCTTCTCCGTTGAAAAGCTCGAGTCAGAGTCCTCTACTCCCACCTGATACATTCAGGGGGAGAGTGTCCGGGGAAGAGCATCCCATGCCCGACCCCGTCGGGAGGGGAGCGCCTTACCGGCAGGTTATATTCAGAGGGGCAGACACCCACTCATATATTATGATTATTAGAAGACACAGTTTCCAGCAAGACAGAGGAAGAGCACATGCAAGAGTATATTTTCTCGAGCAGATTCGCACGCTCACTACTCAAAGAACCGGGGGACTTGTGTTGAGGTATATTATCCCGGCCTACCACTGTTCAGGATCCCAAGACATTACCCAGTACGGAGCCCAATCAGTGAGGCCTGTTTCGGCCCGTTTCAGGCCTGTTTCGACCCTTTGGGCCTATTTTGGCCCACTTTGGCCCATTAGGGTAGAAATGCACCCTCCCCCCTTTCTCTACAAATATAGGGCTTTCCCTCCATTTTAGGGGGCTCCTTTTCTTCCCCCCTCTTTAGCTAGCTTATATCCTCCATTAATGGGAGCTCCAATATTGTATTATGTAATGGGGAGGAGAATATTAATAAAATGAGAGGGCTTGGACATTAGCCTAAACAGTCCCGTGATTTTCTCCCTTTCCGGGTTTCCACGTAAAAATCATTGTCTACATTGTATTATCACCCTATAGCCACGAAACCCTCCCGGAAGGGGTGTTGAACTTCCGGGCTGCGGCGAATAAACTCAACAAATATATTATTAAATGTGACAACTCTATCATTAATGTATGTTAATGTGTATGTGTGTGTAAGTTTTTTTTACACACACAAACACAACATTACTAATCCTATTTATGCAAAAATATTGATAAATTTATAATTTATATGTCTCCACCTAGGCATCCGACTAGTCGCCTAGACGCTAGGCGCTGGATTGGTGCCTGACTAGTGCCCAACTAGCGCCTAGCATCTTTTAGAACATTAGCGCTAACTGAGTATATTAATATGAAACTTAAACTTAGAGCCTTTTTGGTAACTATGTTTTTCGGTTTATCAGTTATTTTTTCACCAAACACGTAACTTTTGATTTCGCGAGACAATTTTAAATGTGTGTGATTTTGGCGAGACAACTTTAAATGTATGTGATTTTGTTTGGAAACATGGTTGTATTGGTAATGTAGTTTTTATATAAATGTGTGTGCCTTTTTTTGAAACATGGTTGTATTGGTAATGTGAAGACAAATGTGGTGAATGAATTACATATGTAGTCTCCACAAGGAGAAGAGTAGGGTTTCCTATTAGAATAAGGACTACTCTCTGTCTTATAGCCAGACAAATTTTTTCTTGGCAGACATTAGTAGTCTGGGACAATTAACTACTCTCTGTCCTACAGCCAGACAAATTTTGTCTTGGCCAAACATTAGTTGTCTGGGCCAATTAAGTACTCTTTGTCGTATAGCTAGACAAATTTTGTCCGGGCCAGACATTAGTAGTCTGGGACAATTAAGTACTCTCTGTCTTATAGCTAGACAAATTTATCTAGGCCAGACATTAGTAGTCTGGGCCACTAAACTACTCTCTATCTGGGTATCTGTGGTATTGTCTGTATGTGTAAAGTTATTGTCCTTCTACGTGAAAATAATGCCTATATGGTTATCTCTATTGTCTGTCTACATATATGTATTGTTTGTCTATTCACAACAATTGTTTAAGTCCAACCACTTATCATTCAGACTTGTTTAACCATTGTTGTTCAATGATTGCGTTTCACCTATCAACGTTTCACCAACTAGTAAAATGTATCATGTGAAAGAAGAAAAAAGGTTGTACATTAATGGTTGTACCATATTCCACACATTTTGTAGATAGACATTCATAATGTTTGCAACTAGATTTAACAACCCACAAAAATACATTCCCACATTAATAACAATTCCAATGCTCCCCCCTTCTTCAATCACCACAAACGAACAACGTATTGACATCTCTTGTTCCACATGTTTGCATACTCACAATCTGGAATCAACGACTTTCCTATTAACAGGTGCCCTGCAAAGGAAGTCACCATCACTCCACATTCTCTCGACCTGTAGACAGACAACTCAAAAGAAAGGTCAAACATTTTATATACCATGAAAGATATCTCAATATCATCACAGAGCAGTCTAAATATACACAACTACTTCACAATTTCACCAGACAGACAACTATTTTCACATTACATACAACTTAAATGGAATGCCAGACAACACTTTTCACATACAGACAACTACAAATTTTAAAGAATTCATTTCACATTACAGACAAATCAAATGGAATGTCAGACAACTCTTTTCACTTCACAAACAACTACAAACCAAGCATTGACAAGGGTGGGCTTGACACGGTTGCGTACGGGTCTGACATGGAGGCCTTGGTGCTGGACAGTGGGATTTGAAGCTAACAGATCTGAACCATCACAGGTATGTTTCGAAGTAATGGTCACTGGAATTTGAAGGTTTTGAACTGAAATTACAGGTTGATGGAGAAGGTGTGGAAGGTTTTTAAATCTGGCCGGCAGTGAAACCTACAGAGATCCTGGAAGCGCAATGGTTTCCGTCACTTTTGGCCTAGTAAGCATTCAAAGCTGATGAGTGAAGCTGATGATTTCCGTTACGTAGTCCGGCTACTGTTAGACCTCCGCTCCTGCTACCTTGTCGTTGTCGCTGGGGTCGCCGGAGCCTGATGAGGGTTTGGCTGGTGTGGGGTGGACCAAGGTTTGACAGCTGGTTACTGTCCGGATGGGTTTTCAGACTTCCCACCGAAGTTGCTTGGGTGTTAGCCGGAACCAAGCAGGGGTGGGGGGTTTGAACGATGGTGACGTGGCGTCTTGTGCTTCAAGTGCGGCACTACCTTAATTGAGGGAGATGAAAGGGAGAGGGGAAGGCCGGAAAAGAGGGAGATGAAAGGGAGATGAGGGGGAAGGAAGATGAGGGAGGGGTAAATTTTTGGAGTAATATTTATATGGGGTACAATATAAATATTGCTAAAACTTACTCACTTTTTTAGTAGAAAGAAATGAAACAATTCTGTCCAATGAGCCAAGCACAGCCGGAAAGAAATTTGAATGTCTTGAAGAAAACGGCGCCTAAATTAATACTGTAGTAATTTCCACAACCAAAATTAATTAAATTAAATAGCTGCTGCTGCTGCTGCTTAGCCTGCGGGAGAAGAAAGCCCACCGCCCGAGGAAACCACTCAGGAAGGCGAGGAGCGAACACACGGAAGTCGTCTCTCTGGAGCGGACGGAGGTAATAATATATAAGAACATTTCATTTCAAAAATAAAAGAGAATCCATCTACGAGTGACCTTCACCTGGCCTGGCCTGGCCTGGCCTGCTTCTCACGATCGTGTTGTTCTTACTTTCTATTAGGGCCCTCCCATACACATTCAAAAACATGGCCTGGCCGACCGCACATCATATCTATTTTCTATTGTTTGCCAAAAATGGGTATTTTTCTTGAACACGAGAAGTGTATGCTGGGTTCCCCTTTCCCCGCCCAGCGTGCGCCCCACCAACCATTGTCGTCGCGCCATTTCTCCCTGACTCCTTTTTTCCCGCTATTTATCACCCAAAAGTGGGCCATTCGTTTTCGGTTTTCTCTTTCACCGCTTACAGAGATGAGGAGGAGGAGGAGGCTTTATTGGATGGAAGCAATTGGTTATACGGTCTCTGCACTGCGGACTCGTGCTCAATACTTTGTACAAATAAAAACTGAAAACAAACCACGAACCACTCTCTATATACTGGGTCTTACTTTAAATGATTATTATTCACAACCATCACTACGACAACTTACGTTAAGGGTGTTTGGATGAGTTTTTCTTTTCATTGAGCTTGCCATTCGAATCATGTTCTTTTAGGTTCAGATGTTAATCTAAATTGTTCCAATTGTTTACTTTCAGTATGCAATTTGTTGGTCAAAAGGGAAAAAATGGGGTTGTTGGAGGTTGTTTATATTTTAGGGTCTTGATTTGGCAAAATGCTCAAATCAAGAGGCTGCAACTTGTAGGTTCCTGATTTTAGTATTTTTGGAGCATTTTCAGCTACATCAAAACAAGCTGCCGAACACTTGACTTCGGAGCATTTTACTCTTAGCCAAACCCCACATAAGTCTTCACCCTATCATTTCATGCAACATCAGTGCAGGGTTCAACTGATCAGTTTGGTCATTCAAACATTATATATGCTATTGCTCAGTAAACTTATGGGTTTACATCGTTTTGTTGGTTCATTCCAAGTCTCTATAACCCATATTTTGATCTCATTAGCACCGTAAAAATATTATATTTGTAAATGATCCAAGAAAACAAGCTGGTTATCATGCCACTGTTCTGTAGCTAGGAATGGTAAAACGGGGAATAAAACCAATTCTGTCTACTTGAATGATCACTTTGGACATTATATTCTTTCAGGGAGGGGGGTGAAATGGAACCTGCAGGAGATGAAGAAGAGTATGCAGTGTTCCTAGAAAAGGTGAAGCGGACGGTTTTCATAGATAACCTCTCACCAATGGCCACTGAGGCTGTCCTAAGAGCCGCCTTCAACCAATTTGGATCCGTCACTAATGTCTGTTTACTCCCTAACTACCTCGAGCCCCCCAATGCAGCTCAATCAGCTCTGGTGGAGATGCAAACCGCTGATCAGGCCGAATCAATCATATGTGAGGTCAGCTGTTCACCGTTCATGATCTCGGGTATGCCAAGGCCTGTGAGGGCACATGCCGCTGAAGTTGATATGTTTGATGATTGCCCCCGCAAACCTGGTACTAAGGTACAATTCCATTGGGTGGACCGTGGAAACCAAAACTATGGGATAGCCATGAGGATGAGTGCTCTTGCTAGAGAACATGCTGCCCAAGCTCAAATTTTGATGGAGGTATTTCTATTATTACATGAAGACTAAGAAATTTAAATATATGTAAACTTTTAACAAGATTCGATCAAATTTGAGTTCCCTTCTATCTAGCTTTTTCCTAATTTAAATACGGAGTACTTCGTATATGTGAACTGTGTGTATACATGTGTCTGTAGGAGCGGGTTGCAGTACAAATAGTGTTTTCCGTGCAAAATGTGCACATATACATTTTTACTCGTTTATCTGTTCATGATGCATTTCAATTCTTTGTGCGGTGGGATAAAAATTTGGTTCATTTCCCAATCATGTCACTGTTTTTTACCCAAGTTGATGCATAATGCATTGTTGGAACATTTAGAACCTTTAGATATTAAACTGGATGTTTCAGATTAGTATGCATTTTGGGATGACATATTTGATCCAAAACATATGTATCTATATTCTATATAGTTCTTACTTTTTGGGAATATATACATAAGTCGTGAGTGACAAACAAGAATGGGATTTGACTTGAGTACTATATTCTATTACTTTTTGTATGATGTTTCATTCTAAAAGGTTAATATAAGGACTACCCAAAGATCTTTTATATAAATTTTTAGTTTATAAGGTTTCAACATCTATTTTCCTTCTTTTGCCTTCACGAGGTCCTAAACAGATCACAGAGAAACCTTTCTTACACTTCTGTTTCATTAACAAATGGTTATCATGTTACTTTGTATCTTGCATTTCTGTTTCCGAGCAACGCATATCTCCATTTTCCATATCTATTGGTGATACTGATGCGTTAATTTTGTTAACTTTCCTGTCCTACATAGCATCAACTGGAAGAGGAAGAAAAACTCGCGAAAAAGCAGGAAATGACCTTGCAGGCAAATTACAAAAAGTATAAGCTGTTAATGGGTATTGCTGGAAATGGGCAAAACGGAAATGCTAATCAGTTAGCTGCGCGATATGGTCTACTAATTGGAAATTCCAATAAGTCCCATTGAGTGTATGATTTTCTTCTGATTCATTTGGACAGCTGATTTACTTAGGAAGCCAAGTAAAAATGGACGCACCTTATCTGTGAGGATTAAAGTAAAGCTTTTAGCAATTTAACATTAGGTAGTACTTAGATGGCACGAAGGGTACTTTTGTAAATGTCTTTAGGCTTTTGTGCAGTAGATATTTTGCTGCCCTGATTTGTACTCATCGGGCATTTGAAGTCCTAAAAGTTAGGATTTGGGTATATGTTTACTCGTTAAATCATCTAGGTTATGGAAGTAATGGAACTGATAAATGTTCACCTACTGCAATGGTGGCATTTGAAATCTCATGTGTTTTTTTGCCTATAACACACACACTACCGCACAATTGCAACTATAACTTTCTTGTCCTATAAGTTAGACTTCCTTTGTTATTATGACACTATTCAAATGCTCTATTTCGATCATATCCTTAAATTAATTAAAATAAATCAATAATGGTATTGAAAAGTCCTTCAATTATCCCAATAAGTTCTTCATTTCTCGGTGCTTTTCCTCTCTTGTTCTTCATGTGATCCGCAAACTGAAATACATGGATTAGAAATTACATGGAAGCCAAAACTCAAAAGTGACGCATTTAAAATAGGAAAAAGTACAAAAAAGGTACTTGTGTTTAACCAATTTTCAGATAGAGACATGTGTTTCATTATCTAACAAAGTAGAACATGTGTTTCAATTCCGTTTTCACATGAGGGGCATGACGCCTAACGCATTAGAAATCGTCTTATCAGTAATTCCGATTTTCAAAAGTGCTTTAAAAATTAAAAGAAAAATACTGGGAGGTGTGTCTCATCAAGGAGACCTCCAAATCATCTTTCTCTTTAGATATTTTGACTATGTTTGCATTATTTTTTAAAATGAAATTGTTAATATCACTTTTCTTGTGGACTTTCTGGTGACAAGGGTGGTTTGAAACGAGAAAGAAAGATGCTATGTAAGAGATAAGAGAGAAACGGATGTTTGAATATATTTCAGCATATCTAATTGGTTACAATAGTCGCTATTTATACTAGTCTTAATCATATCTACAAGGTAAGTAATAATACTATATTAAATGCTAAAGATGTGTAACAACTAATTATAATATCGAGTCTTACATGTAATTTATTTATTTCCTTCAATACGCCCTCATAAGTGAAGTATTCTGTCACTTCCAAGAATCCTGAGCTTGTCTCTAAGAAGAATAAAGTGTTGCCGAAGAAGCGCGGTTTGGTGAGGGCATTAGCTATCTGATCAAAAGATAGGATATGATGAACTTCAAGAAGTCCGCGTTGAACCCGTTGCCAAACAAAATGAAAGTCGGTAGACACATGTTTCATGCGAGAATAGAAGACATGATTTGGGGAAGACGTTGTAGCGCCTTTGTTATCACAAAGGAGGAGTGGAGGAGAAAGGAGCGGGTGCCGCAACTCACGCAAGAGAGATTCAATCCAAATAATTTCAGAGTCATCCACATAAATCAACACATAGATGTAAGATTGATGGGTGGAAAATATGAAGAGACTGGCATCGACAATACACTCATAAAAATCAAGTGAGAGAAGGAATCCACTAAGAGACTGATACCACACCTGAGGCGCTTGTTTAAGCCCATAAATGGATTTCGAAAGACAACACACAAACCCATAACCATCATTAAAGGCAGGAGATTGCTTCATGTAAACCTCCTCTTGAAAAGTCCCATGTAGGAAGGCGTTGTAGACGTCCAACTGATGTACCGTCCAACCATGAGAAAGAGAAATAGTCAAGAGAATGCGAATAGTGTCCGGTTTTATGACCAGGCTAAATGTGTTAGAATAATCAATCCTGGGGCGCTGAAGAAAGCCCTTAGCCACTAGCCGAGCCTGGTAGTGATCCAAGGAGCCATCTGACTTATACTTCACTTTATAGACCCATTTATAACCCACAAAGTTCTGACCAGACTGAGCTGGAACAAGATCCCAAGTTCCCTATTTAACCAAGACATCAAATTCTACCGACATAGTCATCTACCATTCTGGTACCTGCATAGCTTGAGAAGCACAAATGGGAATTATGTGATAACATAAAGGGTGGTTAATGGCAATATGGGCTTGTTTACGAGACCGAAGGGTCATTGGGTGGGTTTGTTTGGGTGGTGGGCTATCGAGGGGTGGGGTTGAGGCGGTGATATCAGGGGTGGTAGGTGGATGAGGGGTGGGGACAAGAGGGTTTTGTTTGGGATGCCATTGGTAAGTAATAATATGAAGTGGTGTGGGTCTAGGGGAGATGGGGTGTAGGTCACTTTTGGTGGAAATAGTGGGCGACGTATCAAGAGACTGTTGTTGAGTCGAGGTATGAGTAGTATGAGTAGAAGGAGACACCCCTGTAACCATATATAGTACTCGAAATAGGATGGTAGGACAAGGAAGGTTGAAGCCAAAGATCAACTTCAGTAGTGATATTTGAGACTGGTGGTGTGGTTGTAGGAAAAGGGGAAGGCTGACTTGTCAAACACTACATGCCTAGTAACAAACACACATTTAGTGGTAAGATCAAAACAACAATAAACACTTTGTTGCTCACAATACCCGAGAAAAATACACGATTTAGAACGTGGTTGTAACTTATGAGTGGTATAAGGACGTAATCAAGGGAAACACTGACATCTAAAAATAGCACATTTATTGTAATGAGAAGGTTGTTGCAAGAGTATTCGTATGGGGTATATAAGTTAAGAGAGAGGGAAGGTTGTCTATTAATGAGATAAATTGGCGTAAGGAAAACATAAGACCAATACTTAAGAGGCAATGATGCATGGTGAAGTAAGGTGATACCAGTTTCCACAATGTGACGATGCTGACGTTCAACAAAGCTATTGTGTTCTGGAGTGTGGGGGGAGTGAGTAAGTGAGAAACGCCACATGTGCGTAGGAATTTGCCTACGGTATTCGCCTCCCCCATCAGAGTAAGCTGTTTTAAATGTGCGTTGAAAAAAGTACTCAACATTTTTTTTAAACTGTTGAAAAAGTGAATTGACTTCAGACTTATGAGTGATAGTATAAAACCAAATATATTTGGTATAATGATATGACAAAAATAATATAGTAACGAAAGCCATCAACAGAGGTAACATGAGTGGGGCCCCAACCATCCGTATAGATTAAACTTAGCAGTCCCAAGTTCGCAAGAGATGATTTTGCAAACGATAATTTATGGCTTTTATTACTAGCAAATGAGACACAAATAAATACCTCTTTCAACATTTGGAAAAGAATTGCTTAAGGAAGAAAGAATTTTTTTAGTGACAGGGAGGGCAAGATGCCCTAAACGACAATGCCATTTATTAATGGAATATTTTTGTGTGATGTGAACAGAGAGAGATGGTGGAGGGGGCACGTCAGGTAAGTTGTAGACATCTCCATTATTCATACCCCGTTACAAAATTGCTCCCGTTCGCTGGTCCTTAATAAAACAAAAAGAAGAATGAAATTCAATTAGTACGTCATTATCTAGACATAATTTCACAAAAAAAAATTGGTATGAATAAGGGACAAAAAGGGTATTAGGTAAGGATAAAGAGTGAAGGGTCATATGCCCAATTTGTGCTATCGCAAGACCTTTACCGTTACCAATAACTAGAGAGTCGGTGCCAGTATAATCGGAGGCCAAGGTAAGGTTGTTCAGGTTGTTGGTGAGATGATTGGTTGCTCCAGAATCAAGTAGCCAGCCATTGTGATTAGTGATAGCCGTGTTGGCTTGAGGAGGATAAGCCTGTTGTTCAAAAGGATGCCAACAATTGAGAGCAGAATGGTTCGGTTTCCCACAAATTTGACACGTAACATTCGCCCCGAAATTGGAATTACCATTCTCAGAGGTGTTTCGGGCTGTCAGACTGTTGGTGGTACCCCAAAATTATTCTGGCCACATCGGTTGGGGTTGTGAGGAGCATTGGGTCGCTGGTTTCTGGGATGACTACTAGTAGAATACTGAGCTAGGTAATTTGGGCGATTGGGATGGTTGTGAATTTGAGCAGACGATCCAGGGCCCAATATAGATAAAGTATTTGCTGGGGATGGACCTTTGCGAGTTGCAAGTGCGGCTAGCTCCCCTGTAGCAACAGTATTAGCGGTCACCACAGTGACAAAAGTGTCTAAGGCTTCCTTCTGCCATAGAGTAGCTTCGAATCCTATGAGCAGAGTGTAGATGTTGCCGAATTTGTTGTGTCCACAGGTACGAATCGAGTTCGTAGTGAAGGATTCAAACTCAAGGCGGAGTCTTTCAAAGTCTTGAATGACGAAGTCCTCTTCATCTACAGGGCGGCCGACCAAATCTTATTCATTATCGAGGGTGTGGAGGTGTTGGAGATACCTCCCATCCATCGGATTAGATCCCTATCAAGTGTGGAAAAAGACATCCTTCATGTTGCGGATTTGGGATGCTGAACGGGTCCCATAGAGTTGCTCAAGGGTTTTCCATACTGCTGCAGATGTACGGGCAAACCTGTCCAAGGGTTTACACACCAAACTCAGGGAGGCAATAGGAGCATGTCGGAGGAGCCGGTCTTGCTTGGTCAACCAGAGATGGCCATCTACATCACTATAAAGAGGTGATCAAGAATCTAGTTGCGCCAAACTATGTAATTGGAACCATCTAGCTTTTCTGGAAAGTGACTGGGATTTAGAATAATCGGTCCATCTGGGGTGAGGGGCGCGGTTACTGAGACAGAAGGGATAGTAGGAATAGTAATCTGATTGGCGGGAACATTGTCGAGGTCTCCCGGTTGGAGGAGTCTCCGATTGACTGATATTATCGCCAGTTGTCATATGTGAGGGGAGGTGGGCTGGTTAGAGTTCAAGGGATCTGATACCATAAGAGACAAGAGATCAGAGAAACGAGCGTTTGAATATATTTCAGTAGATCTAACCGGTTACAATAACTACTATTTATACAAGTAGTAATCATATCTATAAGGTAATTAATAATACTATATTAAAAGCTAGAGATATGTAAATTATTTCTTTCCTTCAATAGTATGGAGATCTCCTTGACGAGGCACACCTCCTAGTATTTTTCTTTTAATTTTTCGAGCACTTTTGAAAATAAGAGGTACTGTTCATAGTCATCATCTGGCGATTTCTAACGGCGTTAAGCGCCATGCCATCTTGTGTAACAGAATTGAAACACATGTCCTAGTTTGTTAAAAAATGAAACACGTGCCCTTATCTGAAAATGAACCAAACCACATGTACCTTTTCCGTACTTTTTCCTTTAAAATATTGTTACTTCCCATGCTTTATCTTTCAAATTTGTAGACTGAGCTTGATAGGCAAAATCTGAAAAGAGGCTGAGGCCGATGCTCATTTGTACAACTCAATTAGAGGCTAGCGGGAGTGCACGAAAAATGTCCCCTCTAATCCTTGTTGAGCATCATCCAATCAAACTATGTCAACACACGAGCACAGAGTATTGATTGGCACAATAGAAATGGAGGCGGTTATTCATTTATGATAATCAAACAATGTTGACATATATTGCCTACGAGAAATGAAACCCTGGACAAACGACCAGGCAAATCTATAGGGAACATACATTGCCTTCACCACAAACGACCTCTACCAGAAACGCCTTACCATATAAAAGGCTTAACATAGAAAAGCTAAGGTCGTTAGAAGTTTATGTTAAAGTTTTGTGGTGACCGAGCACCCCGATTTTAGTCTAGGTGTTTCGATTAAATGATTTGGCACCTAGGGGAATTAGTCGACCGCCTAGGGTGCCTAGTTGTCCACGCAGAGCGCTTAATCAGCCGCCTGAGACATCTAGATTCGCCGAACATTTTTTTTGCTTTTACAATTTTGTTTCCTAAAATTAAAAATATATGTACCATTAACTTTAACAACACATGAAGAAAGCTACTAGTTTAAGATTAATATAAAAACTATACATGTTTGTAAATAATCTAAAATGTTATTATTATTTTATAGTACTTATTACACAATGAAGTTAACTGAGTAGGTATAAATTATAATATATTACAGAGTATTAAATGTGACAACTCCATTATTCATGCATGTTAATGAGTATGTGTGTGTATATATGTTTTTATACACACACAAACATAACATTACTAATCACATTTATGCAAAAACGTTGATAAAACTATAATTGCAATGTCTCCGACTAGTCCCCGCCTATGCACCCGCCTAGCTGCCAGCTAGGCGCTAGGCACGGGATTGACACCCGACTAGCATCTAGCGCCTTTTAGAACATTGTGTTAAACTAACAAACTAAGCTGAAGTGGATGAGCCTTTTAACGTGAGAATATACAAAGAAGTGCATTAAATGAACATTTAATGATATCTACCCATTGAGATGGCACATGATTGACAACACCTTCAAGGAGAATAATATTAAATATCCCGAAATAGTAAGTTGACGGGAATCTTGGAGCTGACACGGTCAACTCTGCAGGACAAGCATTTCATGAAGTTGTCTTCTTCACTCCAACGGAAGACTAGCTACTACAGTATATAAGGTACACTTAGAAGAGCGGATGAACTGTGAACTTTGAAAAACAACTAGAAAATTCTTGAGAGAAAGCAACTACATACTCTACACAAGAATTCAAACAACGGCTTGGAAGATTTACAACTCATATCTTTCATTCAATTCTCAACATAAGTTCGTCCTTGTTCTTCAACCTACTCTGAAAGCTGCATCTACATATCTTCTACGGAGACATTGAAGCAAAACTCTTTGTTTTTCTCCAAAGGATTACTTCTTGCAGAAGAAGGGGCACCAAAGTAACCAGAGTGAAGTGGTGATACTCCAAGAGTTTGGTGAAACAATCAATCATCAGAAAGCAAGATTGCATCCCGAGTGACAAAGGCGCCTACACGTGAAGAAGACGTGCAGAACTTCTTAAGTGCTACACACACATAGACACACATGAAATTCTACGAAATATAAACAATTAAACAACAACAATGATTTATGTAAATATTACCTCTGCTACATTTGATCTTGTTGAGGGCTCACTCAAATTTGGCTCTTTCTGTTCATCATGTTGTGCATCCCTTTCCTTTGTCTTTTTCCGCATCTTCTCATCTAGATACTTTAAACTATAGCATCCTGACTTTATTTATGTTGTTTTACTCCCAGTAAGGGTATCGAGGTGGATCAGACAAAAAACCATGCCAGTATGCAATGACATGTGCCACAAACTATCACGGCTTTCTGCGACTTCTTAGGCCTAGCTTGCTATTACCACAAATTTATTCAGCATTATGTGCAAGGACATTGCTAGGCTTCTAACCCAACTACTGATTAGAGAAAGTTGCAGCTTTCCTTGAGCTCAAGAAGAGGCTCTCCAAAGCACCAGTGCTCCAGCTATCATATTTTAGTAAACCCTTCACCGTGGAGTGCGACGATTCTGATAATGGATTTGGGGTAGGTTTACAACATGATGGGAATCCCATAACATGTTTTAGTCACAAAATAATGAAAAATTTGGTGCTTATGAACACGAGTTGATTAGCCTAGCAAAAGATGTAGTCCTTTTGCGGCCATATCTATGGGAGTAACAATCCTTGATCTGAACTGATCACTTTTGTTCGAAACATTTACTCAATCAACGTCTCATCACATCCCCAGAACAACATCGAATGAGTAAATTTATGGGATTCAATTTTCAGATAGAATACAAACTCGATCGGTTAAACACTGGATGTTCCGTTGGGCAATGAATGGGCGTATCGACATGGGTTGCTTTATTTTCTCCATAAACACAATTTGCTGCCAACATCACCTATCATTCTGAGTTTACTCTCATCATTTCACGGTTTGGCTTACAAAGGAGTACAAAAGGTGATAGTAGCGCAATACATTGCGGAGTCTGAGACATGCCAACAACACAAGGGGCTCAACCTCCAACCTGCTATGCTGTTTCAACCTCTCCCAATTCCTTAATATGTATGGATTGACATTTCCGTGGACTTCAAGACTTTTAAAGTTTCTTGTTAAGTCAGTTTAATAAATGGAATGATGATTGCATGTAAATTTGGAACAATTTGGAACAGAGGAATTGACTTAACAAGAAATTGTTCCAAATTGTTCCAAATTGTCATGCAATCATTGCTCCTCTTGGTCCACGTTTCTTCCGGTATTTCCTGTCCCTGCTAGATAGCTACGCTTAAATGATAGTCTGCCACGTAAGCCCTAGGATGAGCCACACCTCACTAGAATCCCGCTCAGGCTCGAGGTCTGCTGTCCAGACTGATCTGGTTGTGGAGTCCTTTCACGGGTCGGATTCCTAGTCAGGCCCAACATCTATTATTAATGATTAATCCCGATTAATGGGTTGTCCCATTGATAGGATTATTTTAATTTATTCTTGGGCCATATATGACTGTGATCCATGGTACCATCACCTATGTAAGTATTTCTAATGAAAGGTTTGACCTATGTGGAAGCTAAAAATGAAATTAGCATGTGTTACCTATTTATGATGAAAGGTGTGACCTCTGTGAAAGCTAAGTTACCTAAGTATTGAGAACATAATATCAATGATAATATAATTTTAATGTATAGATGGAAGGTCAAGAAAGTATGATCATCTCTATATCTGGATTTCAACCTCCCTTGAGTTAAGAAACAGTGGTGGAAGGTCAAGCTCCTGAACCTAACACTACAACCGAGCAGACTACACCACTTGCCGTTTCTGTATAAAAAAGAAAATTGATAGAAGTAAGTTTTAATTAAGATGTGGGAGCACTTTATCCAAATTAAGGATGACAAAGGTGTGGTATGAAGGGGTAATGCATATATTGTGCCACAATATATTGTTGTCACTCTAAGAAACATGGAACATCCTGCCTCAGAAATCACATGCTTATTTGCTTGAAAAACCCTTATGCCAAAGACACTAGACATGCCCTATTGACCTTCCAAGTTGTCCCTCCACACATAGGTCAATCCTCAGAAAATATTAGGGTCATAGGAACTTGGGTGTTTGACCAAGAAGTCATTAGAAGAGCTCTAGGTGAAATGCTAATCATTTATGAGCTTCCTTTTCGATTTGTTGACAGACAAGATTTTAGGAAGTTTGTTGTTGTAGCTTGTCCTAGGTTTCAGATTCCTTCTAAGTGGACAATTACTAGAGACATCTATCAAATATACCTTGATGAATGATTGACTATGAAAAGGATGTTTAGGGAACACAATCAGAGAGTCAGTATAACCACTAATACATAGACCTCTATTCAGAGGATAAATTACATGTTCATTACTTCTCATTTCATAGATCATCAGTGGAAGTTCAGAAAAAGATAATTTCATTTGTCCATGTCATTTCTCACAAAGGGTTGATAATGCTTCTTATTAGAGTATAATGTGGTCCAAAAAGTATTTTTACTGTGACGGTTGATAATGCTTCTTCATATGTGTTGTATCACACACATGTTGAACTTAGCAGCCCATGTTGGCCTTAAAGATGCAGATAGATATGTCATGAGAGTAATGGAAGCTGTAAAGTATGTTAGAAACTCACCTGTTAGGCTTCAAAAGTTCAAAGATATTTCTGACTTAATAGGAGTGGAAGCAAAATATGGTTTACACCTGGATGTTCCAACTAGGTGGATTTCCACATACTTGATGCTTAAATATGCAATTTCTAATGAGAAAGTGTTCGAAGCCTATGAGGAGAATGAAACTGCATATGAGATTGATTTGGGAAATGTTATTCTTGATGTTTTAAACCGGGTTGCAGTTGAATCTTTTGTGATCATTCTTTAAAAAATATGAGATGACACTTAGAATCTCAGGTTCACTTTAAGTTACTGCCAATACCTTTTTTCTGAAATATCTGACTTGTTCCTTGTCTTAAAAGATATGGTAGTATCTTGAGCTGCTTCTGCCGGTGCAATGGGGACTACTATGAAATCAAAATTAGACAAGTACTAAGGTGATCCTGGAAAATGAACTTCTTGATCTTGTATGCAAATGTGTTAGACCCCAGGGACAAGTTTGAGTTTATACCATATCAGCTGAATGCTTTAAATTGTGACGAAAAGGTGCTGAGTTCATTGTCAAAGTGAAGTCTGGTTTGACTGAGTTATTTGTTAATTATGTTTCAAATTACTCTGACTGTGTTGGTGGAAGTTCTATTTCAAGTTTACATTCTGGAGTATCTATAGACTGTCATAATGTTAAGAATAGGCCAATGTTAAGGTTTAAGACTGAGCTAAAAAACTGGAGAGTGGTCCGTTAAGAGCCCAAAAAATTGAACTTGATAAGGACTTTGATATTTAAGGAAGATAAGGACTTTAATATTTTAAGACGGTGGAAGTTAAATAGTGATAGGTTTGCTGTACTTCCTAAGATGTCTAGGGATGTACTTGGTGTTCCCATTTCCACATTAGCTTCGGAGTCCACATCCAGTACAAGTGGTAGGGTTTTGGACTGTTTTAGAAGTTCAATAAGTGTAAAAATTATGGAAGCTCTTATTTGTGCACAAGATTGGTTGAGAATGACTAACCACCTTATCTCAATTGAAGAAAACATTGATGACCGGTGCGCACGGGTAAAGGCCTACTGCCGCTTTGCCGACTGAGTCACCGTGATTTACTCCTCCACCATCCTGTCGGGTCGGGATGGGGGGCCCTTGGGGTTGGGGATTCAACCTTTTGGACGAAGAAAACATTGATGAAGTTGAGAGGCTGCAAAAAGGTATAATTGTTGTGTATTTTCATATTTGTTTACTTATTTTAAAATTTATTGGGTTAACTTCTAAACTTAACAATTGTCTTTACCTTTTTTATAGAATTAACGGATGGAAATGTTGGTACTGAACTTATTGGTTCTACTATCCCGTTAAGTGTATATTTTTTGTTTGAATTCTTATTTTTTACATTAACTATATATTACAATTTACATGTGAACCTAATGCGTGTGTGTGTCACACGGCGGAGCCAGAGGTTTGTCCAAGGAGGGGCAAACCAAAGACTAAAAATTTTAAAGTTCGTGTCCAAAATATAATAAGAACAACAATAGCGTACTAATTTAACAAAAAATTATAGTTCATTACATACTACTTGATTTACTTCTGCAACCTAGGCAAATCAATCCTACGAGTTTTCATATTTTGAAAATGCTGCATAATAGCTTCATTATCAATTGCTTGAAAAATGTCTCTTTCGATGTAGCATACTAAGCAATCCGTAAGATAGTCATCTCCCATCTTATTGCGAAGATCTGTCTTGATAATATTCATCGATGAGAAAGCTCTTTCAACTGTGGCTGTTGCAACTGGTAACACTAGAGCCAACTCAATAAGACGATAGACCAAGTGAAAAGATTTGTGAATTGTAAGCTCAACCATCTTCTTAGACACTTCACCAATACTTTGTAAAGTGGAAAATGCTTCATTTCCTCTCATCTCATATATCCAAACTTGGAGTTGTTCTTTAAGCTCCATTTGCTCAACAACTGAAAAATCAGATGAATATAACTCCGCAAGACTGAGTAGCTTTGACTCACAGAAATTGGAAAAATTATCTTTAGGATCAAGGCAAGCTAAACAAGCGAGGAAATCTGTATTTGACTCACTAAAGCGATTCCCCATTTCCAGATTGACCTGGTCTATAACCTACAATAAGGTAATAATAAAAAGTAGTAGTAATAGTAATAATAATAATGATAATAATAATAATAACAACTAATAAATAATTTAAATTATAATAAAAAATACCTGATAAAAAATATCAGCTCGAAAGTGATGATAATTTGTTACCGGATGGCGAACGCGTCTAGAACGATGAGTTGTATCTTCCATGTTTAGAATGTCAATTTTATTCTTCACACAAAATTTACTGGCATCTTCTAATAGCTCTTCCCATCCACTTTCTCTCAAATCTTGGAACTTCTCTTTAGTGCTTTTAATCAAGCTCACAGCCTCAAGAATGTTCTGATCTTTTTGTTGCAAGAAATGTGACAACATATTCGTCAATCCCAATACCTTCTTCATCAAGTGGTCTATAAAAACAAATTGATAGCTCTCCATTTTTTCAACCAAACTACTAGCTTTGCCCCTTGATTTCGAATCAATTCCATCATCAAATATATTTTCAAGCACTTGGATTGTTGGAGACCACAAAGATAGAATACGAATAATGGTTGTAAAATGTGAACCCCATCGAGTAGCTCCCGGTCGTGCTAAAGTACTTTCTTGATTCAATCCTCTCCCGGTCGTAATTTCACCTTTTTCTAACATGGCTACCATGTTTTCATGTTGTTTTTGGCGAAATTCATCTTTTCTTTTACAAGAGGATCCAACCATGTTAGTAATCATGGACAAATATTCAAAGAAATCACTCACAAAATTATTTTTTTGAGAAACAGCCACGACAACTAATTGCAATTGGTGAGCAAAACAATGAATATATCTCGCATGTGGATTTTCATTCAAGATAAGAGTCTTCAATCCATTCAACTCACCTCGCATATTAGAAGCTCCATCATACCCTTGTCCTCGAACTCTAGACATTGATAATTCATGTTTTGAAAAAAAATCATCAATGCCACTTTTTAAAGAAAGAGATGTGGTCTCAACAACATGCTTAACCCCAAGGAACCGCTCAATCACAACTCCATGATCGTTTACATATCTCACAACAACTGCCATTTGTTCTTTCACAGAACTATCACGAGCTTCATCAATCAATAAAGAAAAAAACTTGTCACCAAGATCATTTATTATGGCTTTTGTTGTTTGTGATGCGCAGGCATTAATAATATCTTTTTGAATCATAGGACTAGTAAGTTGGTGATTCGAAGGTGCATTGTCTTTCACCACTTTTGCCACATCGACATTGCGTGCACTATACCATTCTAGCAATTCCAAGAAATTTCCTCTATTTAATGAGCTCTCTCGCTCATTATGACCACGAAAAGCCAATCCTTGTGCAATTAAAAATCTAGCACAATCCACACTTGCATTCAAACGAGTACGGTATGCCGCACCCAACAGTTGTGTTCCTGAAGAGAGACTTCTTGAAATACTTTGTTTTTGATTTTTGAAAGCAAAAAATTGTGTTCTAGCATCATTGTGCACACTCTCTACAATACCAACATGATCTCTAAATTTTTCAGGAGCTTTCTTCCAATTACGGAATCCGGTCCTCACAAACACATCATCACCAAATCTCTTTCCTTCATGCTCATGAAAAAGGTAACACCAAAAACAGAAAGCGGCATCTTTAGAAATACTATATTCCAACCATTCCCAAGTTTTAAACCACTCTCCCCGAAAGCTCCTTAATGTCTTACCAAATTCAGTTCGTGGAAACTTATGAGATGCTGGTTGACAAGCACCTTTAACAACATATGCTCTCATCACATCATCCCTAATCCCCGGTGCATATTCATTAATTGGTTTTCGTAAAAATGGATCACTAATAATATCCCATTCATGTGTACTTTCTGTTCGGGCTCTCTTGTCCCTCTCATTCCTCTCATCTCTAGCAATATTTTCATTTGACACAGTGGCATTTTCAACACTAGAGATAGACTGATTAGGAACAATTGAAGAACTAACACCTCCAATCAAAGACCTCTTAGTCTTAATTACAAATTTATCCAAACTCATACTCCTAAATATAACAAAAATAAGTATGAATTAAAAATGTTCCTTATACAAATAACATTAAATTGCATCTAGAACTGAGATTTGAGGATTCACACAAATAATTTCTGACTTTTCGTTAGGGATGAGAGCAAATAATTAATATGGGCATAAATTGGCAGATGAGAAACATACTTGAAAATTGCAGAATCTGAGAACAAATGGTGAGAAGTGAGAACTAGGGCTGGATTCGGTTCGGGAACCGAACCGAAATAGGAAATATCCGAACCGAACCGATCTTTCGGTTTCGTATATTCTATAACCCGAAACCGAACCGATCTAAGTTGGGACCCAATTTTTCGGACACCGAATTTTCGGTCCGGTTATTCGGTTTTTTCACAAAAACCGAATGGGTATTCAATATTTGTTTATATTGTAGCTAATACTTGCACTCAAGCTTTACTAGCAACTTAATCTTTATCAACTATGAAGGAGCGATTATATAGGCTCAAATGAGGAGTGAATCCTCTATTTCATCCGGTGTGGGACGAGTTGTAGGCTGAAGAAAATAAAATTGGAAGAATTGGGGCGGAAGAAAAGCAAAACAAGTTTAACTTAATCCGTCCTGGGGGGGATTCGAACACGGGTGATACGAAGGGAGCGTGTTACCTGTCTCCACTGAGCTACTCCGGATTATTGGCAAATTGGGATGCCAAATGTATTACATACATTAATCCCCTTTTATTCTATATTTCATTTTTTTTACTTTTTCTGAAAATACTTTTTTATTTATTTTAACACTTCATCTTAAAATAACCTTAAGTTGTACTTATTGTTTTTAAAATTAAAAAAGAAGCCGGGGCAAGAAACATATTATAAGTAATACTAGTAAAAAAAATTAGTCGGAGCGGGGGCGCTTGCCCCCCCCCTAGCTCCTCCACTGGAACTGTGTGTGTGTATATATATATATATATATATATATATATATATATATATATATATATATATATATATATATATATATATATATATATATATATATTAGGTGCTAATGTGCTTGTTGTTCCATTTCAATGAGTGTGATTCTGGAAAAGTATGCACATGTTGCCGGTTGTCCCTGACCCCTTGGTCCCTTAGTTGTTTGCATGGTAAACGAGTTTGTGCTAACATTTCATACATATGTACATCAGTACATGCATTACCATGCATTGAGTAAGTATCCAATGACTATGATTTTGCAGTGGCTATGATGAAACTCCTATTCACTATTGAATATATGGTTTAGGTTGGTATTGCTCTTTCAGTTCATAGCATAAAATTGTAGCAAATGCCCCTATATCCCTTGTGAATGATAATAAGCATTCTGAGCCATCTTATTGTTTGATTTGTCTGATATGGGTCCTTGTAAGTTGTAACTATATGAAGTACTTGTGTTTATTTGTAGAATTTGATACTTGTGTATATCTTGTGTACTTGCATTCAGGTGGATGCGTGAATCTGTGGACCAGAAATGTGGTGGAACCGTGGAACTTTAAGGAGTTGAAGCTGGGACTCTAGGATGTATTGATTTTTACCTATTTGGGAATTGGGATGTTAAGTTGTTAACACTTAAATGTTAGATTGTAAATTTGTAGTATTTTGTTGTGGTTTGCCCATCAGCTTTCATTGATGGTGATATAAGCTAACGACAAGGCAGCCTTTGTCCCGGACAAACGAAATAATTCATTTCAAAATCCTTTTTTGCGGTCAGACACAATACAATAGATTCTAACGGGCTGTGTAGTCAGAAGACTTGAGCAAAGAAAATTGCAGGCAGCCACACAGAAAGCAGTTTCAATGGAATGAAATGTGCGGCCTTGGACATTGATAAACTCTAAAAGTCTTGAAGTCAAAAGGAAATGTCAGCCCAAGGAATTGGGGGAGGTTGAAGCATAAATACAGAAATCGCGTTTTGCGTTCCGGATCGCGGTACATTTGCGCGCCGGTCGCGTCTTCGGTACGGAGGTTTGAGGTCGCAGTTCGTGCATATCATCGCCGCCGTAGGTCGCTGACGCTGGTCTCTCCGTCGCAGGTCTCCGTTAAGTTCACCAGCGCATGTCCTATCTTCCCGTTTTGTACTGTCGCAAAGAGCTCTTCGTCTTCGCGTATGTAGGTTTCTTGTACTGTCGCAACTCGCAAACAGTTCACCAACTCGTTTTACATTTTAGATCCGGTGGACCGACGACTCTATGTTCTCTTTTACTCTCTCATTATTTTTTTCGTTTTGTTTCCCCCCCGTCAGTTGACTCCAGCTGAATTTCAATTTAATTCTCTTTTAACAATTGAATTTTTTTTACTTCATTAATATTGAATACCTATATCAAATAAAAATTTAATTTTATCAGATTTAGTTTATTCAGTTTATGAATTGAGAACAATTGAAATTTGGAATGTTACATTAATTGTTCAATCCTCCATATTATTAATATTATTAAATTTCTACATTATAAGTTGTATATGTTTTACGGTACACCGTAACGTAATCAATGGTACAACGTACCGCGTACCGCAGTAGCGTACCGAAGAAGCCTACCCCCTCACGTACTATATACGCTAGACTTAGCAAACCCCGTTCCTGATCTTCGTTCTCGTACCGAAGCGTTCCGCGAACTATGTGACTATCGGTTGAAGCAGCATAACAGGTTTAAGGTTGAGCCCCTTGTGTTGTTGACATGTCTCAGACTCCGCAATATATTGCGCTACTACCACCGAGCTAGCGGACTACAATCCATACACTTCCGCTGAAACGACATGCATGCATCATCAAGGATTCAACATACAATGAGACGAACATGCACAGGTATTTTATAGTTTATACCTCAAGATATTCAAAGAACAGAGAACAAAGAACAATGATCTGTGTCAATCTGTGTCATACGTTGTCGGCTTCCACTACCAATCCACCACATAAGATAGATCCACTGCCCACCGGCTATCAGATATGAGAAGTTAGAACAGAGAAATCAGAAATGAAGACGAAAGCTACCTAGCGATGGCCGACAGAGAGAGAACTCGGAGAAGCGAGTAAGTCACAAATTAAGATAGCGAAGAGAATCAGATACTCGGGTAAATCAGTCGGAAACGACGGACGACGAAGAGATAGCGAGTCTCTGAGACTTTGAGAGAGAGAGAGTTAGGTTAGGGTAGCCGATTAGGGTTCTGAATAGTGGTGGGCGCCATGGGCGGAGCTAGGGTGGGCCAACCTAGGCCATGGCCCACCCCAAATTTTAAAAATGGCTTAATTTTTAAGGTAAAAAATTTCGTGAATTTTTTTTCTAAAAATATTCTTTGTACCGGCCCAGTGTTCTGGCTCCGCCCCTGGTGGGCGCGGTCCGGTCCGATCCGGTCCAATATTTTACCGAACCCGTACCCGGACCGTTACTATTGAAACGGTTCGGTTCAGTTCGGTCTTAGACCTATACCCGTTCGGTTCGGTTCCATTTTCAAATGGTCCGGTACCATGCCATATCAATGCCAAACAATGCCACTTTTTTCGATAAATTAAAACCTAGTCATCATAAAAAAATCCACACAATTATCAATTTTCATACTACCTCCGTCCTAAAAAACTTTGTCATTTCAAAAAAATTGTATCATGATTTTGATTAGTATAGTACTCCCTCCGTCCCAATTTCTAAGATACTTTACGGTTTACGATGTTTGATCGACGATAAAGCAAGTTGATCCCTGTCAACACTCAAGTTAGTTTTAGAAAATAAAATTTATATATTCAGAAACTACATTAAAACCGCTACGAAACCTGCAAAGAATAATTCAAATTTCATAAACTTTTGATATATAAAGTAAAAGATTAAGAGTGATTTATGTTGACCAAGTGAATAGTAAATGTATCTTACAATTTGGGACTGAGGGAGTATTATAGAAGTTATAAATTTTACACTTTTATGAAAGTATTTTTAACAAAGAACATTTTCATATAATTTTTATATTATAAATAATTCTAAATTAAAAAATATAATTGGTCAAAGTTTTAAAAATGGAAATGTTTTTTGGGACAGATGTAGTATTACATAGTTAATGAATTTCTTATAACTATAATAGTACAAAACATAAATAACTAGCAATTACCAAATGAGTAATCAAAGTATTGGTAATATGGTATACATGTATATATAATTATACAATTATATAAATTAATAAAATTATAATTCGGTTCTGTTCGGTCCGTTACCGGTTCTCATTTTATGAGAACCGGTCATGGCATGGTATGGAATCGGTCCGGTCCGGTTCGGGATAAAATTTTTGAGAACCGTTTGAAATCCCGTTTTCCGGTCCGGTACCATACCGGTCCGGTTCGGTTACCATGCCGGTTCGGTTATTTTGCCCACCCCTAGTTCTGAAGGAGTGAAGGGTAATGGGTTATGGGTAGTTTAGGATGTTTATATATGAAGGACCGGTCGAGTATTCGGGCGGGTCGGGTAGGCAAACTGTTAACCCTACCCGCTACCCGCTACACTCCCAATTGTAACCCTCCGGATCGGGCTAGAGGTTTCAGGTCGGGTCACGGGTTGGTTTTTAGGGTCGGGTCGGGTTTGCTCTCCCCTAAACACAGGTCATCAACCACACAGTAGGATTATTTCGCCATTGTTTAACTAGTGACTATCCTAGTCGGTGGATCCGTTGGCTACGGTGGAGTACTGCTATAATACATCTTACCATACAACTTATGGAGACACCCTTTCAATGGGTTTATGGCCGAGATCCCCTGCGGCTTCTTTCCTATACACTAGGCACTACACACTTGGATAGCGTAGAGTGCGAGCTCCTTGATCGTAATGCTTGACCAAGCTCAACAATGCATGAAACTGGGTATGGCTTCGGGTGCACCCATATCGCCAGGTTTCCTTGACTCAGCGCCATCACAAACAGTTGCCGCCAACTAGTCATATCCACAACTACGATCGTCTTTTAGAATGTGCAATTGGTGCTTAGCATGGCCCCCAAAAAATAACATGTAGTACTAATCATAGGCTTAAATTTTCCTAATTATTACTCTCTTCGTCCCAAGTTGAGTTGCAAATTTGACGTTTTGAGTCAAATATATTCATTTATTCACTTATTTAGGATATCAATTTGATAGATTATATATCTAGAGAGAAGTGAGAGCTAGAGAGAGAAGTGCAATAACTCTTTGCAATAAAGGATTTGTCAACCCCTACAACTACTCCCAGAGGAAGTATTTATAGGGAAAATACGGGCTGGGCTCCCAAGCCTTGGGCTTGGGAGGTCCATTTACAACAGGGCCTCTAATGGGCCGAATACAAAGTGTACATAAATGACTAAGTATAACATCCCTTGTAGAGGCTATCTATGGCCGATGAGGGCATGGCCGATGAGGTCACCCGGTTCTCCTAGATTCTGGATCCTATTCTGAGTAGACTTCTTTCTGGCCGATGGAGGTCATCCGGCCGACGGGGGTCCTACCAGGTGATCGTGTTACCTTCTGTTCTTCTGAGTATGTGGGTTCTGGGGCCTAGACCCATATACTCCATCAGGAGTCCCCCACTCTCTAAGCTGAGACGTTGACGAAGTGAAGGAGAGTATATTTCTATCCTTTTTTGTTTGGCCGTTGTGTGCTGCTCGATGTGGACGAAGAGGGCCCTAGTCATGCGGATGATGCGTGTTTTTCTGTTTAAGGACGACGAGTGCCTTTGCTTGGTGGAGACGATGAGCGTCCTCTGTCATGAGTGGCCGATGAAGACGGTGCTTCCTTGTTCCTGACCGTTGATGGTTGAATTTCGTGCTTTGGGCCGAGGAGGCCATTGTGGTTATCTCTTGTTTGAGGATTATGGGTGTCCTTTTGTTTCCGGATGGCCGGTGAGGGTGTTGTTTGCTTTCTTTGGTCGTCGTTGCTCTCATTCTGTGCTTTTAGCCGAGGAGTGGTGGTATTCGTAGCTTGGTGTCCATGTTTTTGAGGACGATAGTGGCACTGATCCGGAAGGAGTAGTGCGTATCCTGGTCTCGTGGACGACGGTGATCTGAGGACGTTGAGTTCCTGTTTTAATTCTTGGCCGAGAGTGGAGTATGTGGTCTCAAAGCCGTTGAGTGCCCTGTGATCTCAGATGTTGCATCTTTGGAGGGAATTCTTTGTTTGCTGACTTTGCTGCGGCCGACGGTGCACCACAAGGTTATGGACGCTGTGGTGCATATATGATCTGATGTTGTAGTTGTGGACTTAGTATATTTTTGGATTTCTTTGATTTTGTCCTCTTGATTTCCAGAGGCCGGTGTAGTCCCCCAACCCCCACTGCTTCAGGGCGAAGAGTGATTGAGGGGTGAAGGAGTAAAGAATAACCCTAGGCCGAAGCGGGATTCTTGTATTCCCCTGGATCCAAATCCTTGGCGATTTCCTGACCAAGGTAACCCTGTGGGAGAACCCTTGGACGCAGGTCGCTTGCAAGAAATTATCATCAGGGTTTTATACAAGGCCGATGGCTGTGGGGTTGCTTTTTGCTTTGCTGTCGTGGCCGTTAAAAGGGCCATGCTGTTGGAATTCTGTTTGGGCCGATATGGGCACACCTTGTGGTGTGACCTACCCTTTTGAAGTCATGTTTGCATTGAGGCCGATGTAGGCGTGCCCTCTTAGTGTGGCCGTTGAGTGGTTGGCCGTTATGGACGCTGATTACTGTCACGTTGGTGATGGGTTGGTACTGATGGAAGTGGGCCTGACCCGTCCTTTGAATCGGTGCCAGCCCAATGGGCCCTGGGGTTGGTGGCCGTTAATGTAGCCAACGGGTGCGTGCCACGTGTAGTGACCGTTGGGGGAGGGTCTATAAATACCTCCTCCCTCCGAAGAGGCTCCCCATTGCATTCTTGAGATAACGAAGTGCTGCCCAATTTTCTAGAGAGAGAGCCTTGTTCGTGTGTTCTTCCGCTCTTCAAAACTTCAAAGGTCAATTCATCGAACTTTTCTCCACTTCCTTGCATATTTTGCTTCTTTTAGACCTTGATCCAGTGTTAGTCACGAAAACACCTCAGATCTGAAGTAGTCCCCCTTAGAACTGTGATATCTGTTATAATGAAGACCTTAGACGAAGAGTACTACCCTTACGACGATGAGGCCTGTGTTAAGTCCCTTGACTACCGGGTGGTGGAAGAGTGCTGTGAGGAAATTGAGGACTTGAGTCCCTTGAAGACGGGGGAGCAAGAGGACGATGAAGGTGCGGGCGAGGAGGCCGCCTCGTCGTCTGAGGGGGAAGACGTAGGGGTCTCCCGCGCTATGGACGGTGCGTCTACTTCGACCGCCATTCCTTGCCCGAAACCGGTTTCTGCCGTCAAGGGAGCCGCCCCGAAGAGGAGGCGCCGGCCGAAGAAAGGCCCAGGTTTCTCCTATCTGGACCTTAGCAACATCTACCTCATCAAGCCGCAGAGTGTTGCGGCTGATTACTTAGTTGCCCAGATGTACGTAGGGCCTTTTGGTAGGGTTAGAGCTCCTAGGCCGACGGACCATGTTCTTAATCCTCCACCGGGGTATTTTGGGGTGTACCCAAAATATATTATATATCTAGAGAGAAGTGAGATTATATATCTAGAGAAGTGAGATAGAGAGAAGTGAGAGCTAGAGAGAGAAGTGCAATAACTCTTTGCAATAAAGGATTTGTCAACCCCTACAACTACTCCCAGAGGAAATATTTATAGGGAAAATACGGGTTGGGCTCCCAAGCCTTGGGCTTTGGAGGCCCATTTACAACAGGGCCTCTAATGGGCCGAATACAAAGTGTACAGAAATGACTAAGTATAACATCCCGTTCTAGAGGTTATCTATGGCCGATGAGGGCATGGCCGACGAGGTCACCCGGTTCTCCTGGCTTCTGGATCCTATTCTGAGTAGACTTCTTTCTGGCCGATGGAGGTCATCCGGCTGACAGGGGTCCTACCAGGTGATCGTGGTACCTTCTGTTCTTCTGAGTATGTGGGTCCTGGGGCCTAGACCCATATACTCCATCACAATTCTTAATTAAATTTTAATTTGAATTTTGCAACTTTATAGTTATTTTATTGTAGTTTCAGAGTATGTAAATTTTAATTATTAAATTTGAATTAACTATCAATAGGAAGAATTTAACTTCATTATTGGTTGACCAAAAATGTAGATGAGTGTGGCAGAGATGCGCATGCTGCATTGGATGTGTGTGGGCATACTAGGAAGGACCGCGTGAGGAATGAGACAATCAGACAAAGGGTGGGAGTAGCACCTATTGAAGATAAGTGCGGGAGTCACGCCTACGGTGGTTTGGTCATGTGCGTAGAAGACCGAGTGATGCACCTGTCAGACGAGTTGAGATGTGTGGAGAAGAGGCAGGGAAGAGAGGGAGAGGAAGACCCAAACGGACGTGGGTTAGGGGAGTTCGAAGTGATGTGCTTCTTCTGGGGTTGGATGAGGGCATGACTTTGGAGAGAACTAAATGAAGGGCGGGTATTCACGTGAAGGAGTCATCTCGTATAATCTTTTTCCCTCATCTTTTTTTCCTTGTTTTTTATCCTTATATATATAAGCATTATTTGTAGCCTTTTTATTTTATCATTTTTATGTTTATTCATCTCTTTTTATATTATCTTTTTATATTATCTTTTTATAATAGCTTATCTTTTTTATCTTTATTTTCTTTCTTTTTCTTTTGGTTGTGATATCATGTATGGATTCATGTTAGCCGACCCCAATATCTTTTGGGACTAAGGCTTGGATGTTGTTGTATCGGTTGACTGGACTTTGCAAAACAATTTGGGACAGAAGTAACATGTAAAACTCTAAGCCGTGTATGCTTGATACAAATAATCAAATGGAGTATTCTTTGTTGTACGTTGTAGTTAATGATTTTGCTTCGAAGGTTGCTAGGAGGACAACCCAAAGTTATAGCTCATCCATTATGTAATACTTTTTCCGTCCCTTATAACCAAGTATCTTTCCTTTTTTTATTGTATAAAAAACTTTGTTAATTTCCCTTTTAACCAATTGATTTGTGATTCTTGTTATTTCTCTCTCCTTTCCACAAACCTCAATCACACGGTCCTTTATTATTTCACGTAGTCAAACTTGGATGGAGGGAGTATTGTTTTAAGATCATTTAATTTTTGTACTTTTAACAATATAAAATTTAATTTTCTTGAACAATCTAAGTTATTTGTATGTCATGAAATTTAATTACATTATTACAGAGTATATAATATTATTTTTCTTTTTTATGGAGCCTTAATTCATCATTCAGAACAGGGCCACTCAAGGGGCCTCCACCAGCTTCTTTGGGACAGGTACCTCCACTTGAAGACCATCCTCTGGTTCTGGAACCGGCTGCAATCCTCACAGCAGTTTGCATCGCGGCCAATTGGAGTTGTTGGTACACTAGAAGGCATTTCAAGCAGCTTACCCAGCATTTGAGCTTGAGGACAAGCTCATTATCAACAGAGGGAGTGATGATATGGATGCATTCTGGGGTCATGCTTATCAGCCAAGTGCCTAAACTAGGGCAGCAAAATTACTGTTATTATGATTTATTATTAGTTTCCTAATCAGATTACTATTGTTGTTTCCTAATTCAGTTTTAGTAATTTCTTATGATCATTATATTCCTACTAGGATCTGGGCTCTTATGATAGCTATATAAAGGGCCATGGTATTGATTGAAGAGTCCTTCTTGTTGTACCCACTTTTGTACATACATTTGTACTCACCCCTAATTTTGTCTTTGTCTGTGTACAAAGACAAACACAGACAAATGTTGCTTTCTTCTTAACGAATTACCTGTGTGCACAGGCAAAATAGGGAAGTGGGTACAAAAGTGGGTACAAACAGATTTTTTATTGATTAAAAGTACTTATGAAGAATTGATTCTCGAGGGTCCTTGACTAGGTCAGACACGAGATTAATTCCAATAGAGCCTTGTTATTTTCATTTCTTCTCTTGTGCTTCTAATAGATTTCAAAATTGATCTCTCTCTTCCCTGGTTCGCTTTCGTTTTCTTGTTCGAGACCTTGAACGAGATCTTGCTCACGCGCTCTTAACACACTATAAAAATTGAGCTTTTTCCATTAACAGGGTTCAGTTAATAAGGAAATGATATACATAGCTTCTTATAGCTTCATGTTAATGATCTCAAATTTACAAAGTTCTCAGCCTTCTGAGGTTGACCCACACTGTTTAGGAGGCTAATGATGCTATCATAGTGTTCTTCAGATGCTTTAATATCATAATGTCCGGTCATCAAATTAAAAAACAGACAAGCATCATCTGCAAATCCCGCTTGCTCACAAGCGGATAGAACTGCCTTGAAGGTATAGGCGTTTGGAGAAAAGCCCTTCGAGATCATCAGCTTAAAAGTCTCTAGTGCTTCCACATATTGGTTATTGAATCTATAAGCCTCGATGATAGAAGTCCATGTCAGTGATCCTTTATCCACTACTGCGTCAAAAAAATATCTGGCTTTATCAATTGCACTACAGCTGCCATACATTTTAATTATTTCTGCCAAAACATATGGGGAACGGTCAAGATCTTTCTTCAGAACTTGCCCATGCATTTCTCTACCAAGTTTCAGATTTCTAAGTTCACCGCATACTTTCAACGTTCTTCCTATTGCAACTGAGTCTGGTCTGTGATTTGACAACTGCATAGCCCGGAAAACAGAAAGTGCTTCGTGCAGGCATCCAGCTTCTATGTAGGATTCTATCATGGCTGTCCATGTTAGAACATTCCGTTTTTTCATCCCTTCAAACACTCTCAGTGAATACTCAAGCAGACCACACCTTGCATATGCTATGATCAGGGAAGTAGCAACAGGAATATTGGGCAAAATGCCATTTTTCAGAGCATAACAATGAATTTCCTTCCCTTGCACCAAAGCCTTCAGTTCCCCACACACTGGAAGGGCTGTAGCAATGGTAACAAGATCAGGCTTAAAGCCTTCCTGTTGCATCCAAGTAATAGAACGTAAAGCTTGATCCAACCTCCCATTTGTCACATAACCAGACAACAAAGCAGTCCAGGAGATTGCATTTCTCTCCTTTGAACTATAAAACACCTTCCTTCCTGAGCTCAGATCTCCACACTTGCAGTACATATCAATCAGGGCAGACTGAATAAACAGTTGCTTGTTGTACTCGTTTACCTTAATTACATAAGCATGTGCCTCCTGGCCAATTCTCCTTGCCCATACTTCTCCTATTACTGGAAGAATTGAAGTCAGGATAACAGAATTCACTTTCATCCCTTCTTTCATCATCAGTCTTGTAGACTCCAACGCCTCCCATCGACGTCTATTATGAGCAAAACCCGCAATCATGGCACCCCAAGCTACGACGTCCCTATTTTCGATCTCATCAAAAATACGACGTGCAAGCTTAATCTTCCCACATTTGAAATACATATCCATCAGGCTAGTTCTAATTACATTACTACAGAGAAAGCCATTCTTCACCAGAAGCCCATGAACTTTCAAACCGTGTAGAAGTGCAGAGGCCCCAGCAAGACTCTTGATCAAACAGGAGAAACTATACCCATTCAATTCTACTCCCAAACCCCTCATTTCAGAAAACATTTCTAATACCTCCTGATATTTACGGCCACCCAGCACCACAGTTCCTCTAAGCAACGCATTCCAGTTGTAAACACTTGTAACAGGCAATCCATCGAGCACCCTCTCTGCATCCTCAACTGCCCCACATGCAGTGAGCATGTGGACAAGCTTTGTCTGCAAAAACTCATTCTTGTCAAGCCCATTTCTCCTAATATGCTCGTGCACAGCCTTGGCTTCGCTCGTGGACTTCATCCGGATGCAGGCCTGGATAATGGAATTGAAGGTGGTGACGTTTACAGGAATACAGCGAAGGTCCAAGTAATCGAGGATAGTAAGGGCTTCTTTGAGCTTGTTGTCGCGGGCGAGTTTCTGTATATCTTTGTAAATAGAATGTGGGTTTTTGGTGTGAATAGGCATCGAGTTTGGGAAAGCGTCCTGGTCCGAGAATTCCGATGGCGTTTGCACTTTCGTTTTTCTCTTGCTGAAATGTTTCTGCGGAACGCGATGGGTCGGTGGTGATGCTTTGGTCTTGAGAGCATAGCAGTGGCTTTGATGGGTTCTGAGAGAGTTTGGGGGGAGAGAAAAAAGATGGTGGATAGTTGGAGGGAGGGAAGCGGCAGTGCAATTGGTGAACTCCATTCACTTCGCTTCCACGAAAGCCGTGGTTTGGTCGTATTCTAATGCGATCTCGTATATGTTTAAGCTTAATTTATAAGGCCACATCCGGGATACCCATTTAAAAAATGGATACGGTACCTACCAGACTTGATTTGTTCACATCGTTACTTAATTTTTAATTTAGATTTAAATAATTCAATTACATCATTCTTATTGGTTCGTGTAGACAAATGTATGGTACCTTAAGGATATCATAGAATCTATCAATTTATAATTATTGAATTATGATCGGGTCTCTTTGACTTCGATCTCTGCAAGTTTGGTATGATTTGTTCCCATCTAACTTAAAATTTATACTGATCTCTTCTGATCTAGTTTAAAACTAAAATCAATCCAAATATAAACATTTGTTTAAAATTCACTAAATCGATGTATCATCATCCTATTCCTCTTCTTCTTCTTTAAATAATAAACTTCTCATGTTACTGTCTTTCTCATGTTACTGTCTTCTTTCGATTAACCTCATTAACTTATATATCCGCAAATGTTTAACTCCCAAAGCACATGATACACAGCTGAGAGTGTTCTCTTCCATACTACTTTGTTGTCGGCTACATATATTCTCTCTCATTTAAGGCTACCATTGAGACCATTTACTTTACTTTGTCAAATGTATGTTGTTGAATGTATCATCCGACTCCTCTGAGATTTAAGGTTTCAATTGTTATAAATAGATTATATACTATCTATGTCCCGTTAAGATTGTTCGATTTTTTCTTTTCAGTCCGTCCCACTAATTTTGTACCATACCAAATTTAGTAAAATTTGTTTCCTTCTAAATAATTTTTAGTTTATTCTTAATATTAATCACGTAAACTCATTTTTTTATAACGGCTTGACCTTCTCTTGTCTCAATGTTACTGGGATGGATGTAGTATTATTTATTATCTTTAGCTACTTATTTGATTAAAATTTGTAATTTTGGAAGATGATGAACTAGATTGTGTTAGAATCATGTGTATACTATAATGGAAGTGAGACTTTTATCTTGAGTAACTATTTAAGTTGAATTAACTATCAATATGGAGAGTTTAACTTCATTATCGGTTAACAAAAAATGTAGACTTTACAAAATAATTTGGAACAAAGGTAGTACGTAAAACTCTAAGCCGTGTGTGATTGCTACAAATAATCAAACGGAGTATTCTTTGTAGTATGTGGTAATTAATGATTTTGCTTAGAAGGTTCCTAGGAGGATGCCCAAAATTATAGCCCATCTATTATGTAATACTTTTTACGTCCCTTATAACTTTGTATTTTTCCTTTAATTTTTTATTGCATAAATTTTTTTGTAAATTTCTCTTTTAATCAATGGAAAAATTCACATTAATAATCCGAACTAAGGGTCTTCTCATATTAATCCCAAGTATACATAATTCTAAAATAATCTGAAATTCATGGGTAGTCTTCTCATATTGATCTAGCCATGACTTATTCCTCTATATTATATTTCTTCATCTTTTTGTGTTCACTTCTTCCAAGCTTCTGCTTTCTCTTCTTCAGTGCCGCATTTTCTTCAGACGAACTCCAGCACCGTGCCTGCCTTCTTCCCAAGCTTCTGCTTTCTCTTCTTCAATTGCCAACGAGAACACCTTCCCCTTACCTGTTCGCCTGCACCAAAAATTTATTGATCTCTGTTGAAGGTAAAATGCATGGTTTAGCAGACAACATCAAAATAGCCCTTTCAAAACCGGGCTGAAGAGAGAACTTCTGAGAAAGTAGGCTGGAGAAAGAATTTCTTTGATGGAAGAAATAAGACCAATTATTTGATGGAAGAAATAAGACCTATTTCTTTAATTATCAAAATAGGACTAAAAGTCATTCACTTTTCACAAATAAGACCAAAAAATAAACTATGTTTGCATAGGACTAATTATGTGTACCTTGGACAATTATACCCTTATAGCTATTAAAATGTTTTAATTCCTAATAAAATAATAAAAAATAATAAAAATTCGTAAAAAATACTAAAAAATTAAGAAAAACATTTCGATATTAAAAATTTAATTATTTTTTTTTTCAAAAAATTAAAAAAAAATAAAAAAAAAAAAAATAAAAATAAAAACTCAAAAAAAAATCGCCGCCGCCTCAGCCGCCTCAGCACCACCACCTCCAGCCACCAGGGGGAAAAAATGCCAAGTTCATTACGAATGCCATATTTATGGCAGAAAAAATGAAAATGTTGGCATTCGAAAAGAGAAATATGCCACTTTTTTGGCATTTTCAGAAAAAAAAATGGCATTTTTCTGGGAAAATGACATTTTTTTCATCGGCCGGAGGTGGTGTTGCTGGGAGGTAGTACAGGCGGTGGGAAAAGCATCCATATTTTTTTAAATTTTTTTTACGAAGTTTTACTATTTTTTATTAATTTTTTTTTAAAAAAAAAATTTAAAAAAAACAGTTTTTGAATTTTTTATTTTATAAAAATTTTATTAATTTTTTAATTATATTTCTACGAATTTTTGAATTTTTTTCGAATTTATTATGAATTAAACATTTAATTATGGCTTTTGACTATTTTTAATTCATATTTAATGGAAGGGTAAGAATGGAATGCAAAAATAGGTATGTTTCCAATAGGACTCATATGGTCCTGTTTTGGAATAAAAACATAGCAAGTCCTATTTTAGGTTTTTGCCATAGTTTTAGTCCTATTTGAACTAATTTCTATAGATTCTTCTTCCCGAGTCCACAAGGTTTAGCAACATCGTCTCATTCAATTTCAAATCAAATACCACCAATTTCACCAAGAGACAGGTAATTCAATCTGATTTAATTTTCGCTGCATCTAGGGTTTGTGCTATGCATTGTTTCATTGCACCCTTCTCGCAATGTATCCTTTTCTCCAGTCTGTAACTGAGATTGGTTTTTTTTCTTTTCATTTTTCTCCTTTTGACTTTGTTAGCCACCCTACTTATCAACAAGACATCCAGCGCTTCCATGTTTGAATGTCGTTAGACCTATGCTCTTTTACGCTGGGATTCTTTTTATTAGATCATCAGTGAAATGTGTTGTTTGATATCCCAAAAAATTCAGATTTTTATTTACAAGCATATCATCAAGAAACCTAATCGTGAAAAAATTTCAACTGTGGCATAATATGATGCGGAAGACAATGTCTACGAACATGTTCTTTTTTCATTTTATAGAAATAATTTATGCATAATACTTCTTACACAAAGGGAAAAGCTTTTTTTGATTTGTTTGCATTCTATTGGGTTTCTTAAAATTTTCGGCATGTGTGTGTAGCAGGGTTCTTTTAGTTTGTAATCACTCTTCCTATTGAATGTGGATATTGCTTTCATTCTACTAATTGCTTTATGAACATATTATTTTACTCTTTTGTTTTATAAATAAAGTTAGAAATTTGTGGTTAACTTCAATTTGAACATATATTATAGTGAAAATATATTTCAACTCACCTGAATGATTAATCACTAAATGATGACCATATAGATTTTCATTGACTCTCAAGTCATTGAATTGAGCCCTCCTTGGTACGGTGTAAAGTTACTCAAATCGCACAGGGACTCCACTGTGTATACATGATATTCCTTAACTACTCCCTCAGGTGCTAAATAAACTTCACACTTTCCATTTTGGGTAGGTCCAAAATAAACTTCACACTTCTTCTCCCTTCCTTATTTGGCAAATTATCTACATCAAAACAGTGTCAAACAGTGTCGCAACAGTGGACTCTACACTAAAGTCAAATTTATTTCCTTAATTTGTGTGAAGTCAAATTGTGAAGTTTATTTAGGACCGTAGGGAGTATTTTTTTTCATTCACTATCCTCTGAGTGTTGCAGATTTCTTCAGCTTCACCAACTGAATATCAAATAGGCTCCAACCAGTTGTTTGGGGTAACAAATTGTTCTTATAGTAAGTTTTTTATTTATTACTCATTATTATTATGATCAAACCAGACCAAATCTGGAGTCAAATTTTGTATATGCAATTTAGATCAGACTAGAAAGTAGAAACATCGGAATCAAACCATACATGCATATATGCCAAAAAAAATCATACTAGATCTTTAAAAACAGATCACTATTTTAGGAAAGTGCATGCCCTAAATTTGAATTTTTTATATTGTTTCATAAGTAACAAGTGTATAATATGACTGGACAAATAAAATGCAGCTATCATCCCATTTTTAGAATTTGATTTATTAGTTCATTTGATCAAGTTGTGTTTTGGTCATATTTACGACGATTGTCAAATTTCGCATTGATATGTGTTGTCCCATATTAGTATAACCTCTAACAATTGTTCTATTTAAAAATAAAGAATTTACATTTGAAATTGGTGCAAGTCTTTTAGTTTTTTTGGCAAGTAATTGCAAATCATGTGATGCTTATGAGAAATATAAGTCATTCATCTTAATTCCGCAACTGCCAATGGCGCACAACTTCTGGTGATTAAATTTGGAGCTCATATTATTGAGGATTAGATGAAGCACGAACAAAAAGACGACGGAAAGTTTGTCATGCTTCGACTTACATTAACACCATCAATGTGAGACTCCCCTTCACTTTTCAGCACAGACATATTCCATTAATGGTTAACTATGCAATAATCATTAATAAGAGATGGGGGCAATCATCGGAAAAGGATAGCATCCTCCCCAATCAGTCTGTTCTTACGCATGCACAATTATATACGGTGGTCTCGAAAGATACAACTCCATTGGGATTGAAGTTCATGATATGTGATGAAGACAGACAACCACCAAAGTCTGCGGTGAATGTTATATACAAAGAAGTTTATAATAATTTATAGATTCTCTTCACAGTCTCATGGACATGCATACACAACTATTTTATCATATGATGATTATACTTAAGTTCAAGCATTTTTAAAATTTCCTATGAAACGTGACTTCTATTTTATTTGATTTTCACTTAATTGATTCATTATCAATTTTGTTTATATAATTCATCTCAGTTTTTCTCTACCGTGCAATGCATCGGTGAAGTAACTAGTTTAAGAAAGAGCGAAGCAGGCCGGAAGAAGAAAAATGGGATGTGGCAAGCTGATCGGATGATGATGAGGAGGGGGGGAGGTACGCCCTGTGAAGAGTAAAAAAAATAGAAAATTTAAAAATTGTATAAGAACAAGACACGTTGGCGGGGTGACCTGATAACCTGATTCATTCGGGATTTCAGGTTATTATGTACTTTGACAATATAAAATTTAATTTTCTTGGACAATTTAACTTCTTTGTATGTCATGAAATTTATGATGTTTTTATTTGAACTGTTTTCAGTTCCAGACCAAACTTAAACAGACCAGACCGAATCAGACCAGACCAGATCAGATCAGATCAGACTTAAATAGATCAGACCAGACTTAAACAGACCAGACCAGACCACACTTGACTTCCGTAGTTATAAAATACACAGAGACCAGACATTTACCAGACCAGATCAGACTTAACATGCCAGATCAGACCTTATCAGACTTAAACAGACTAGACTGAACCAACAAATTACAGTGCAAGTAAAAACATCCTTATTTACAATTCACAATTCAGAGTATATAATATTACTTTTCTTTTTTATGGAGCCTCACCTCAATTCATAATTCACAATTCACAATAGGGCCTCAAAAATCTATTAGACGGTTCTGTCCACAATGTCTTCCATGTGTCTTTACTCAAGCCACTCAAGGGTAAGGATGGCAATGGGGGTGGGGGCCCGTGGGGAACTGCCCTGTGGGGGTGAGTGGGGTGGGTGGTGGGGTGGGGCATGTATGGGGATGCGGGAATTATTTCCTCCCCTCTTAAATATGGGGCGGGTGATGGGTTATGCACCCCCGTCCCCGCCTCGTCCCCCGTATATAAATACATATTAGTAATTAATAATGATAACAATAACAATAATACTAATAATAATACTAATTAATACAGAGTAATTAAAATAGCATGGTGGCTTGGTGGGTTTAGTGGTTTCCTATCTAATAGGCTCTGCCTAATGGCTCCATCTAATTCTTGTTTAATAACTCAGCTATCTTGTAAAATTGGTTATCAAAATCATAAAGTAAAATGAATTTGGGAAAGTAATAAAGTGATATTAGCTTAAACGTCTCAGGCACAGTGTGAATGTTTTCTTCTTTACTTTTACACTACATTAATTCTTTTTTTAGGAATACCATCTTTATAATTGTAGTTGGGGCTCTTAAAAATATGGTGACCATAGGTCGTCATAGATGCTGTCAAATGACCACAATTGATTGAATGTAGGGTTTAAGAAAACATTATAGAATTAATCAATCTTAATAAAGTGCCTGATAAAATGATTTAATCAACACACATATAATGTGTTCTAGATTTAGAAAGGGATGTAAGATTACATTGACACTTAAAAATTAAAAGGATTTTTGGCTACTAAAAGTGTGGTTTAATTTTTGAAATATTGTGAGGGTCTAAAATGATGTTAATTTTTTACGATTATTTCTCCCGTTAGGTACTCATGGGTCTAGTGGGTCGGGGCAGGGGATGGGACGAGTTGAATTGTAGTCAGGGATTGGGCAGGGGTGCGGGGTTTTTCAGACACGGGGCGGGGATGGGAGAGTAAACCTCCGCTCAAACCCCGCCGCATTGCCATTTCTACTCAAGGGGCCTCCACCAGCTTATTTGGGCCGGGGCAACTAGCTACCTCCACTTGAAGATCATCCTCTGGTTCTCGAACCTGCTGCAATCCTCGAAGCAGTTTGTGTCACGGCCAATTGGAGTTGTTGGTACACTAGAAGAGGCAGTTAGAGGATCTCCATTCATGATCTTTAAAATAAATGGTTTTTCTATTACATATCATTGTCACATCACATTTAGTCAATAAATTTCAAATAATCTTAAAACTTAAAACTCTTCATCAACCATGACACTCAAATAAAGGGTTTTTCCTTTAATATTACTAAATTGAATCTGGTTTCCAAAAATGTGATCATTTCTATAAAAGGACAAAAATGTGACAAAGAAGGACACAGTTTTGGAAAAACATGATGTCACTGTATCTTTTATGTCACTATTAGGTTTTTATGTCACTGTTATATGTCACTATTAGATTTTTATGTCACTTTAGAATGTAACTGTTGCCGCAAAACGTGTCACTATATTACCTAAAAAAAATCTGGTGACTTTTTCCGGCATCCTCGTAACACGGGCACAGTAACCCCTGCCACCTCCGGTGACCACCGACATCCATCAACCCTCAATGACAGCCTACCCCCAGCCCCAAAACCCTCCTCTCGAAACCTAGCCCCCTCTCCAGCTTCCCCAACCCCCTTCTCGCGTCCCCTCCCTAGCTTCCCCAGCCCCAGCCCCATCCCACTCTCCAGCGGCCCAGTCGCCGGCCGCCACCGTTCCGACAGTGACTGCTATACCGCCAGTGTCCATGTCCTTCCCTTTCCCTAAATCCCGCTCACTACCCCGTGAGAATCCCTATCCATCGCAATCCCTGATGCCGTCACAACCCCGACCACCCTACCAGCCCCCTTCACCTTCACGACCGCCGCCTTAACCTGATTACTACAACCACCGAAACCTTAGGATGTTGTCTTCCCCGATGTCGCTCTCTGATTCGTTCTCGTCGTCGCCCCTGACTGCCTGAGGTTTTAGGTTTCGATTGTTATAAATATTATATACTTTTTATGTTCCGCTAAGATTGTCTTTTTTTCGATCTGTTCCACTAATATTGTCTCATACCAAATTTGGTAAAATCTGTGTGTTTCTAAATAATTCTTAATTTATTCTTACTTTATCAATTTAATATTAATCACATAAACTCACTTTTCTTGATAACGGTCTCACATTCTCATGTCTTAATGTTAGTGGAACGGATATAGTATTATTTATTATTTTTAGCTACTTATTTGATTAAAATTTGTAATTTTGGTAGATGGTGAACTAGATTGTGTTAGAATCATGTGTAGACTATAATGGAAGTAAGGTTTCTTAAAAACATGGTACTTTGGACAAGCCGAACTAATGGAAAATTACAAAACTTTGAAGTATGGTGTTTGTAAATATGCGTAAATGAGATTTTTAGACTATTTCGGTACTTTCTATAAGAAGCAGGGAATTGGCCAGAGAGCAACATGGTGAAGAATACTACTCTGTATTTTGTTTGAAATTGAGAAAATAAACAAGCCATAAAATGAAATATGAGAATCATTCAAGTAGAAACTTAACAAAGTATGTGAGACGAGTAAGAACAACAAAGGCATCTCGATCTTTCTTTGAAAAATCAGTTCATATTTAAGTCTTTGTACATATTAAGTTGACCTATGTTTTTGAAATGTCGAAGAACTGCAGAAGAACACCTGGCCTGGTGGACGGCTTAATTTGGGCGTTACAGCTCCTCCCTCGAAAAATTGAGTCGGAATTCCAGGAGTCCTTTTCTGCCGCACAACTGTTGTCCCTACGAGTCCAAATCCACTGCGCTGGGAGGAGCGCCTGTGTTGCTTCGCTGAGGTCCGAACAAGCTCGTCATCTCCATCCTTGAGTCTAATCGGGTGGTCAAAGTCTGCAGTTGGAAGCTCGCCGTCGTTGGGGGTTTTGCAATCCCGTCGTCACCAGAGTTGAGGAGTAGCCGAGCACTATTGAGAGCTGGTTGCCGTCCCAGTGAAGTCGCAGTCCCATCGATCGAATTCCCGGCGTCGTCGCAGATCTCACAAGACCGATTGCATCTGGTCTCTGGATGCTGTTGGTCTGTTCTTAGAATGGTTGCGATGAAGGAACCGAAGCAAATGGTACCTTCTCCGTTCTCCAACTATCCTGTCGCCGGCCGTACTGCTTTCCCCGATTTGGGATGGTTTTACGTATAATAGTAACAGCCCCATTACGGAATGGGTAATTTTTATGGGAATCATAACCGCCCCAACGGGTAACAGGTAAAACTTCGAGTAATTGCGGATAACCATTTTATTAATTGTATCATTAAATTTAATATAAAAAATAATATTTTAAAAAGCGAAGAATGACATCACCTAGACGACTCTACACTTCAGATGCCAATTTAAAGATTTGTAAATCTACAAAACGAGAAAGGAAGCAACTTAAATTAATTTGAATTTAAAAATACTTGATCTAAAAAATAATTAATCACAATAAAATATGGTAATAATCAAACAAGACTATTAAAATCTATTATGAACTTTCGTTCATACTAGTTAGTACATCTATTATCTATATATACACAATGGAAAGAAAAAATCTCATCTTTTAATAGTTGTTAGACAAATAATAGATAAAAATATAATAAAAATATAACTACAAATAAATGGGGCGGGTACGGGGCGGGTAATGGGGTGGGCATGTATAAAACCGTAACCGCCCCATTACCCGTAAAAATAAAACGAGTATTTCCCGCCCCGTACCCGTTACCCGGTCAATGCGATTTTCCCCATTTTGACCGGGGCGGTTCGGTGCGGGTATCCATCGGTTCGGTCACAATTGCCATCTCTACTTTGGCTCTATTAGCAAATAATATATTCTAGTTTAATAGTCTTGTTGTGCTTCTTGCTACTCCAAAGAAGAAGAAGAAGAAATTGCAAATAAAAGATACAACTTCACTAGCCCCTTGAGAGGGATAAGTGATTTGACCAACAACCAACAAAGGAAATTTGACCGAATAGAAATTGATTGAATCGTCATTTTGATCAACCACCGAAAAGGAGTCAAGTTGAGCACTACTTCCTCTCAAAGTGAGACGGTGGTTCAGGAGGAGCGTGATCAATTGAAGCTTTAGAAGAACTAGGTTGAATCCATTTGCCAACAATGAATAATGAAAATTCGTCAATCAATCGGTTACACCGATAGGAACACACGGGCTCTAGACGTTGCTAGGAGAAGAACAAATTTTACACTTACCTGAAGTGGGCATTACTCTTGGTCAAAGAATAAATCGGACCAAAACCAAAACTATGATACAAGAACCGGACCGCGCGGGTCAGCCCGGAACTTGGCAACCCAGCACCTAAACCGGCCTAGTTGTCTGTTAACCCGCAAATACACCAAAACCTGGAAATACTCGGTAACCCATTATAACCCGAGAAAAGATGGAAAAACTGGATGACAGAATGAGGCAACAACAATCGAACACGGGTGCCTTGTGAGAAACAAAGCCCTCTAATCCAATGAACTACATGAGCAGATTGTGGTACGTTGGCGGTTGGTCTTTAGGCATACTTATAATGTTAGAGTACCATGTATGTTTTTTTAAAATCAAATAACTAGTTTATTATTAAAAGATAGCAAAGATACAAGAAAATGAATAGCCTAAATCTACAATGGGATGTGACATAGAATAAAAAAGATCCAATGAATCCTTCCAGATCGCTAATCCCGTAATAATGTGGTCTAGTCTAACAGTCTTGGTGTTCTTCTTGCTACTCCAAAGAGAAAATAAAAAATTACAACTAAAAGATCCGGCTTCACCAACCACTGGAAAGGCAGAATTGGTTTGACCAGCAAAGGAAACTCAGTTGAGAGGAAATTGTCTAGATCATCAGTTTGATCAACCACTTAAAAAGAGATCCAATTGAGAGTTATCTTGTTCTTCGAGTGAGGCGCTGATTCGGGGGGGGGGGGGGGGGGGGTAAATGAAACTTCAGAAGAACTAGAATTGAACTTGTCTTGCAACCCATTAATGATGAACCACTTGATCAGTTACATCAACGAGGAAGACACAGTCTCTGGACATTGCTAGGAGAAGAACAAAATACACGTTGAAAGATGCTGAACAAAATACACGCTGAGAAGAACAAAATACACGTTGAACAAAATACTTGAAGCGGACATAACTCTCGACCAAAGAAGATGTAGAACCAAAACCAGAACCCTGAAAGATAGAAATAAAAAAAGAGAGACAACATACCAAAACATTTGATTCATTACTGTCCAGAAGAAGCCGGAAGATTAAATCGTCCAGGAGCTCGCCACCTATGATTTCCCTCTACATACTCGGTAGAATTATGAATTGTGTATAATTATGAATTGTGCTCCCTCCTGTACCATGTAAGTTAAAAGACTAATTCCAAATATTAAGTAATACTTCGTACATTATAAATGTAAAATATACTTGTTAGTAGAAAATATCTCGGGTAGAGAAACTAGCAGCATTTCAGTGTAGTAAAAATAGCGTCCAGAATACAAGGGGGTGATGGCCTATTTATAGGCATCCATCACAAGTCCAAAGTCTAATCTACGTGGGCTTGGCCCAAATACATAATACATGTCCAAGCTAATGGGCGAACCGGTCCGATAAATAAGTAAATGAGCAAGGGGTGATTCCCGCTCGTGAGACTGCGTCTTGGGCCTAGTTGGGCCAAAGCTCGGGGATAACAGGCCGATGGAACTGGGCCTGGCATATTATCCCAACACGAGTCCCCCACTCCCTTAGTCGAGTAGTAAACTCGGCTAAAAGGGAGTAGTTGAGCTGCTTTGAAATCGGCCTAGTTGCTAAGCTAGCTAGCTAGCTAGTTACACAGATGATTGTTGATGATGACGATCTGTGGTGTGCCTGGAAAGGTTAGTCATGTAACCGTCTGTTGTGATCCCACAGTGTTGCGCAAGGATGAGACCCTTCTTGTCTAGGTAGCATCCTGGGGTCCTGGTTATCTGGCCAGCTGCCAGGTCTTCTTTGCTCCAACCGGGAAGACCTCTTCCTTTGTTCATGATGAAGGGATGCCTCATTAAAACCTTACTAGGAAAAAACCCGGTGGGAAAAAATCCTAGTGAAGGAAAAAGAGTACACCGGTACCTCAAAATAAAACAGAGGAAGGTCAGTCTCGTCGGTTCTTGATTGAGCATTTGCTTTACTGGTAAGCCGAGATATGTTCCGGGAAGGCCAGTCGCTCGTCTGCTTTCCAAAGGTGGCGGTCGAGCCAATTCATGCTCGGGAGAGACCACCCGCATAACTGTTTTTCGATGATGCCGAGCTAAGGTATGCCCATGAGAGGCTGGTCACAAAGTTGCCCATTGATGATGCCGAGCCGAGGTATACTCGGGAGAGGGTAGTTTTATAACTATGCACATTGATCCCCGCTGCTTGTGAGAGGATATGGTTTCCTTCGCCTAGGTAGCAGTTTTAGGTCTTGTTTATCCGATTAGCCTCCCATGGTCTCGTTCTTCTGATCAGCAGCCTGGGGTCTTGTTTGTCTGATTAATTGCAGCCCAGGGTCTTGCTCTGGTGGAGAGATCTCTTCTTTAAATGCACCCAAAATATAGATAAAGGGTAAGCTCTTAGGCCATTGTGTGCAGCTGCAACTGTCGCCATCCGTCGAGGGGATAACAAAGACCGGTCTTCACTTGTGAGCAGTGCTCACCTGATGTTCTCGAGATGGATGCAGTGAATAGTCCGCCATGATAAGTAGTCCCTGTTCATTGCTATTATTACCTGTTAAAGAAATGGCAGGTAAAAGAGGTGCTCTCGCTGCTTTAGTTGCAGTGCAAGATACTAAATTTTGGCCTTCAAAGTCAGATGAAGGTCTGTCTTAGGTAAGGAAGAAGCCCGGAGCTTCTCCGCCTGGTGCTGGGGAAAAGATAGAAGCTTCCCTGCTTTGTGAAGAGCGACTTTCCAAGAAGAGCAAATGTATGAACTGCTCCTTAGGCCGGGTAAGGGGAGATAACCCAACCGGTAGAATCCTCGCTTACGTTGTTTGTTTCCTCGCAGGTATGGCTGGTTGGACGGAGAAGCGCATTTGCTGCCCTGCCCTGACCTTCATTTCCTCATAGGTATGGTAGGTCGGAGAAGTGCACTTGCTTCCCTTCCCTGACCTTCGTTTCCTCGTAAGCATGGATGGTCGGAGAAGCGCATTTGCTGCCTTGGATGCGACGAAAGATGCTAAGTCATTGTCCATGTCATCTGATCTTTTTCCCTGCAGGGACTGACGGATCCGGCCGCATTGCTCCATGCTATGAAAGATCAACATACGGAGCTCCAGCGTCAAGCTGATTAAGCCCATCTTCAGGCTACCCAGGCTCGACAGCATGCAGATGGAGCGGAGGCAGCCTTGAGGATACTTTTCGTATGCAATGAAGAGGATAAGAGAGCCATGATCGATCTCCAATCAAAGTGTGACCAGCTGAAGTCGAGTATAACCAAGTAGAAGCGTTATTTGCGGATGCAGCGCAACAAGCAATTGCGGTGCTCAAAGCTTCTCAGGGGTTCTCCGAGCTTCTTGCTTCTCGGACTAAGGATGTGGGTCACCAAGCATCCCATAAATTCAAGAAGCCTGTTTCTTCCCAGACGTATGCTCTCTATGCAGAGCAAGTTCACGATTGGCTTCAGACCAAAGAGGGTTGTAATTGGCACAAAAAGTTGTCTTGTTCTCTTTTAGTTGTGGCCGGCATGATACGTAGACTAGTCGTGATGGGCGGAGAAGATGGGCAATGTTGATGTCGAACTTGTTCTCCGTGATTGATTTATCACTTGAGTTTGTACGTATGCATCGTTTGTTCTTTCAATTTTCATAGTCGTTTTTTATTCAAGAATACTTGGATAACTTATCGGGGATCTGGCTCCCCACCTAGGTCGCGAAGGGCGGAAGGTCGATAGGGTCGACCTTGACCGCGCCCTGCTGGGTAAGGCGGGGCTGACCCGCACACTGTCGGTCTAGGACCTACGAGTTGTGCAAGCTGTTCGACCAGCGATTGGACAACGGATGTACGAGAGGGGCTCGGGGCACGACCTCTCGCATACCTTCGACCCAGAGGTCGGTCTTACACCACCTTGACTTGTACAGCTAGTTTCATACTTAGGAAATATTTTGGTTGTTCCCTTTCTGAAAGTCGAACTGAAGTCGGCCAAACGTAAGGGCAAGGCCCTGCATGATCAGACCAGAACGGACCAGCACCGTTGATCCTATCAAGCGCGTATGCGGGCAGTTAAGCCTGTCAACGTCAGACAATGGATGTACGAAAGGGGCTCAGAGCACGACCTTTCGCATTCCTTTGGTCCGGAGACCAGTCATATAGTTTCCGCATCGTTGATTGGATCATACGTGCATGCGAGCTGTTTAGACAACAACGTCAGACAACAGATGTACGAGAGGGGCTCGGGGCGCGATCTCTCGCATACCTTTTCGACCCGAAAGCCGGTCTGACAATTGCCCTGACCGAGCAGCTAAACCCTGGACGTAGAAAATAGTTTGATTATTTCTTTGCCCGAGGGCCGAGCCGGGGCGTGTATACATATACTCTCTTTTTTTTCTCCTTTTTTTTTGCTCTCCTTTTTTTTGCTCTCCTCTTTTTTCTTTTGCTCTCTTTTTTCTCTCTCTTTTTTTATTTGCTCTTTTTTTTAGCCGCCGCCCGTTTAATCCAAGTGAGGTCGGACCTCATCAAATTCAAGATTGAAAAACGAAATATATATTTTTTTTAAGTAATGAAAGAATTTGAGAACTTGAGGAGTTGCTCCAGTTATGCACTTGATCTACAATTTGTGATGATCGACTCATAGAATGTGAGAGAGCTGATCTTCAATCTACTCTTCATCAACGAGCTTGCAGTACTTCGCTCTTAGGATTAGAGAAGGTTCCTGGCGCTCCGCACTTAATCTCCAAGCTTGTATTGCTCCGCTCATAGAATCTAACAATTTGCCCTGCGCTCCGCACTTGATCTACAAGTGTGTTGTGCCCCGTTCATAGAATTTGGCAAAAGTGCCCTACACTCCACTTGATCTACAAACTTGCAGTGCTCCGCTCATAGAATTTGATAAGGTGCCTTGCGCTGCGCACTTGATGTACAAGCTTGCGATGTTCCGATCAAAGGACTTGACAGGGTGTCCTGCATTGATCTTGATCCTCATACTTTGTAGCTTTGTTGTTGATGGTATGGACCCTGTGGTCCACCCGCTCGAGTTGCTTCAACGCCTTCGCGTAATGGCTTTGTGTAATGGCTTCGCGTTGCAAGGTTTTATTTCAATGGTGCTTCCGGGTCTCCGAGTTACAGCTCCGTGTTGCAAGGTCTGTGCCCCTTGGCAACGGTGCTTCCTTCCTTCCCAGGACGAGTGCTGCCAGGAGGGCCTCCTTCCTGGCTCCGCCCTTGTGGAATGGCTTCACGTTGCACGGTTTGTAACCCCTTAGCAACAGTGCTTCCTTCCCGGGACGAGTGCTGTCGGGAGGGCCTCCTTTCTGGCTCCGCCCTTGTGGAATGGCTTTGCGTTACAAGGTTTGTAACCCCATAGCAACGGTACTCCTGGACCTTCATGATCAGCTTCGCGTTGCAAGGTCTGTACCCCTTAAACAACGATGCTTCCACGACTTCGAGTAATAGCTCCGCGTTGTAAGGTCTTTACCCCTTTAGCAACAGTGCTTCCTTCCTTCCCGGGATGAGTGCTGCCGGGAGGGCCTCCTTTCTGGCTCCGCCCTTGTGGAATGGCTTCACGTTACAAGGTTTGTAACCCCATAGCAACAGTACTCCTGGACCTTCATGATCAGCTTCGCGTTGCAAGGTCTGTACCCCTTTAACAACGATGCTTCCAGGACTTCGAGTAGCAGCTCCGCGTTGCAAGGTCTGTACCCCTTTAGCAACGGTGCTTCATTACTTCCCGGGACGAGTGTTGCCGGGAGGGCCTCCTTCCTGGCTACCGCTGCGTTGCAAGGTTTGTACCTTTTTAGCAATGATGTTTCCATGCCTTCGAGTAATAGCTCCGTGTTGCAAGGTCTGTACCCCTTTATCAACGGTGCTTCCAGGATTTTGAGTACTAGCTCCGCGTTGCAAGGTCTGTACCCCTTAAGCAACGGTGCTTCCTTCCTTCCCAGGACGAGTGTTGCCGGGAGGGCCTCCTTCCTGGCTGTCGCTGCGTTGCAAGGTTTGTACCCCTTTAGCAACGATGCTTCCATGCCTTCGAGTAATAGCTCTACGTTGCAAAGTGTGTGCCCCTTTGTCAACAATGCTTCATCATGGTACCAGTGCATGGTTCTAGGACGTGGAGGTCGGCCACATATGGCTCTCCCCCGACGACCTTTCTCCTCAGCTCGTGTAGCGTTAGCCTCATATCTTTCACCACATCAGGGGCCAGTTCTGCTTGTGCGCGCCCAGCGCGGAGCTGAACTTGCGTAGAAAACTCCGCAAGCCTCTTGCGTACGTGAGGTCGAGATTTAGCATGGCGTCTGTCCGGGAAGGCTGTCCGCCTGCCCAGTCGACGGAAGTGATAAGATGAGTCGTCCTTCCTTGCTACCATGGCTACCCAACTTGTCGGGACACATACTCCCTTCGAAATCCATTTGTGCTGGTACATGTTTGCTGATACGCCTCCTGGGGTGTCAGCTGTCTACCCGGTTGACGGGAGTGATGAGATGAATCATTCCCTCCTTCCCCGAACGAGTGTTCCCGGGAAGGCCTCCTTCCCGGCTGTCGTGGCTAACTTGCCGGGACACAAACTCTATTATGGATCCGTCTGTGCCGGTACGTCTGTGCTAGTCTGTGCTGGTACATCTGTGCCGGCACGTCCCTTCAGGGCGCATATTTGCTGGTATGTCTGTGCTGATATGTCTCCCGGGGTAGCCAGCCCTCCTACCTGGTTGACGGGGGTGATGAGATGAATCGTTCCCTCCTTCCCGGAATGAGTGTTCCCAGGAAGACCTCCTTCCTGGCTGTCGTGGCTAACTTGCCGGGACACATACTCTATTCGGGATCCGTCCGTGCCGGTACATCAGTGTTGGTCCATGCTTGTACGTCTGTGCTGGTACGTCCCTTCAGGGCCCATCTTTGTTGGTATGTCTATGCTGATACGTATCCCGGGGTAGCCAGCCCTCCTACCTGGTCGATGGGGGTAATGAGACGACTCATTCCCTCCTTCCCGGGATGAGTGTTGCCGGGAGGGCCTCCTTCTTGGCTTCTCAACTTGCCGGGACACGTACTCCATTCGAGATCCATCATGCCCTGAGTGTACGAGCATGGTGTATGGCACCGAGCATACAAGCGTCTGAGGTGATAGCTCCTAGCGTGCTCGACCTCGTGATTGTGCATACACAATGAACCACGATCAGTTGGCATACACAATGAACCTACAATTTCAGAAAATTTTGTAGAAATCTCAAATTTATATTTTTATTGTTCAAGGCTTGTCCTTTGTTGAGCGGGTGAGGTCCGTGCCCATCTTTGGATGAGGCTTCGAACTGAGGAGAAGTCTGCTGCTCGTGAGGGAGACCCTCAACCGCCGCTGTCGCTCGAGCTGCCTCCATCCATGGCTGTCGCCGGACGGAGTTGAAGATGAATCCCTGTCGCTGAGGTCAGCCGAAAAGAGCTTGTGCAGTCCTCGGTTCGTACGGATAAAGGAGATAGAGAGCGATGGCAAGGCTCCGTTTGCGTCACGTGTGAAACCCGCTCGTCAATCCCAGGAACCTCAAGCGGCCATTAATGGCAAGGCTCCGTCTGCGTACGCCGTTGCTCAGTTCTCCCGGTCGTTCGTCGCTCGGGTTCTCCTTGGTTCAACCTTGGTGGCTGCGTATCCTTGGGACCTAATCTGGAAAATTTCATATCTGATTTTTGCTCGAATCTCTACCGGTTCCTACCAAAAAATGAGAGATGGCTCTCAATGAAAGCACCAATGTTAGTAGAAAATATCTCGGGCAGAGAAACTAGCAGCATTTCAGTGTAGTAAAAATAGCGTCCAGAATACAAGGGGGTGATGGCCTATTTATAGGCATCCATCACAAGTCCAAAGTCTAATCTACGTGGGCTTGGCCCAAATACATAATACATGTCCAAGCTAATGGGCGAACCGGTCCGATAAATAAGTAAATGAGCAAGGGGTGATTCCCGCTCGTGAGACTGCGTCTTGGGCCTAGTTGGGCCAAAGCTCGGGGATAACAGGCCGATGGAACTGGGCCTGGCATATTATCCCAACAATACTATTGTTGTTATTGTAGTAGCGATTATGTGTACATACATGATGTTTTTAAGATTTTCTAACAAGTATAACTGTTTTCATTTTTTTTTAAAGTGTGATATTTTGTGTGTGTGTGATATACTTAACTATTATTCCGAAAAGAGAATCATGTCAAAATTATTTTACCAATTAATTAATAAATGCGGATAAACCAAATGAAATAATATTATTGTTGGAACTTGGAAGTAGGACTAATTGTATTTTAGGATATTATTATGAGTGTGCTTTCGATGCTTACTAGTATTATAATTATTTGATTGTCATAAAAAATACCTTTTATTTTAATTTTTATTATAATATTTATATTTATATAATAAATTATAAATGTTGACCGGCTTTTCCTAGCATTAACCGGGTTGATCCATCGGGTCCGAGTTGACACGCCGCGTCCGATTATTTGTTCGGGTCGCTCATCGATCCGGTTCTTGCAACATAGCACCAAAACTTTAAAGAAAAATTCTAAAGGTACATACTTTTTGGTGTACACACTTTTTACACATGTCTGTGTAAGGTTTTTTTTATGTCTGTACAGACATAACGTATCGTTATGTCTGTACAGACATAAAAAAAACCTTACACAGACATGTGTAAAAAGTGTGTACGCCAAAAGTGTGTACCCCAAGTCCAACTCAACTTTAAAAGGTAGAAATAAAAAAAGAGCGGCAGCGGAAACTCTTCGATTTCATTACTACCCAGATGTCACTGTGAGTTGGTATTGGTCCACCTCACTGGCCCTTGGTCCATCCCATATAATGAGCTGTCTGCTAATCTTATCCTCCTGGCCCGTTTGGGCTGTCCGCCTGACTTAGCCCACTTGCCCTCCTTTTGTCTTTGCCCAAGCCCATGTCTCTGTGGCCCTTACCTTATATTGTCCTTTTCCTTCTGGAATCCACTATTTGATCGTCCCCTTCCTCTCTCTATCCGATGAGAGGTCTTTCCGGTTACCCCAGTTCTAGAGTGAGAGAGTGCTGGTATCATCTAGGGTTTGAGCTCTGGCTACCCTCCGGTGATACCTTTGGGGTCCTTCTGTGGGCTTCACTCTGTACTGGTAGTCTTGTGGGGGGTTTCTTCTCTGGTGGGTTTTCTCTGGGCAGTCTGGTTTGGGAGGGTTGGGCACTAAACTGAGCGTTTGAGACTAGATGCCCTCTGGTTTCCCTTGTTGACTCCTTGGTGGTGAATGGTGAGCTAGCCCTTGGGCTATGGTGATTGAGGTCTGAGCCGGTCCAGTAACTCTACAGTGGTATCAGAGCTGGAAGCTGCCTCCTCTCACCGACGCCGGAGACTCGCCGGAAGTACTTCCCCAAAACTGGTAACGCATAGGCTCCTCCTCGGATTGGTAAGTCGGGAAGTCTAATCTAGACTCCCGCTCAGGTATATTAGCTTAAACCCTATCTTGGGCTGCCGGAGTGCCACCGGCTTCTGTGATGCATGGGTAGTTCTGAAACCCTAGGTTGAGGAGCTGCCGGTTAGAAACGCAAGTTCTTTTATCCGTTGCATGTGTAGATTCTGTCTAAGACAGGTCTGCAGAAACCCTAGGTTGTTGAACTAGTGCATGCGTGGTGCTAATCTGTGTCGAACTTAGCCCACAGTTGTCTGTAATATTATCTGAGCACCTTTGTGTTTTCTACTTGTTTGCCAGTCCTCTGTTGTTGTTATTGTTATCTGCTTCCAGTATTGTTTTTGTTACCTGTGTTGATAATTTTTGATCCATTGTAATACTGTGGCTGTGAAACCCTAGTTGGCTAAGGCACCTGAGGTTAGGGCTAGGGGATTCCCTGCCAGCCACCTCTGTGGCCCCGGATCTGCGTGGTCCCTTAGTCCGCAGTCTAACCTTCTAGGGCTAGGCTCCTGCATTACAGTTGGCTCATTAATTGTGTGTGCTTGACTGTTATCATGGCTTCAAACCAGTATGGTATGATGCCTTTTAATGGTAAGACTGACTTTGATATTTGGAAACAAAAACTAAAATGTGTGTTAATACAACAGAAAGTTCATAGAGCTATTACTGGGCAATACTTAGAAACTGAGGAAAAACCTAAACAAGTTGAAATGAATGAAATAGCCTGCTCAACCATATATTTAAACTTGTCTGACTCTGTCCTTAGAAAGGTTGGAGTCATTGAGTCTGCTAAAGACCTCTGGGATAAACTTGAGTCTCTATATACTGATACTTCCCTTCCTGGCAAACTGTTTTTGTTGGAAAAGTTTTTTAGGTTTAGGCTTGACCTAACAAAAGATATTGATGAAAACCTAGATATTTTTAACAAGCTAATCCAAAACATTAAGCAGGCTGGGGATAAACATATAGATGACTACACTGCCATAGTCTTATTAAATGTTATACCCGATTCCTATAATGATGTTAAGTCTGCCATAAAATATGGGAGGGATGACATAACCCTTGATATTGTTATTAATGGCCTGAGAAGTAAAGAACTTGACTTAAAACATTCTAGGAACCATCATAGGGAATCTGGGGAAGCTTTGGTTGTTAGGGGAAGATCTAAAAGTAGGTCTAAACACCCTAAAAAGGACAATCAGGATAAGAATGGCAGACAACCTAGCAAGAAAAGACATAAGTCTAAGAAAAGAGTGTGTTATAACTGTGGGAACCCAGATCATTTCATCAAAGATTGTACCCAACCCAAAAGAAATGAACAGGCCAACTCTGTGACTGATAAGGAGATTAGTGAAGAAGTGTTCATGATCTGTGATCATGCTAATTCTGCCCTAAGCAACTTAACTGAATTTGAATGGTTAATAGATTCAGGTTGTACCTACCACATGACTCCTTTTAAAAATCTGTTTGCTTCTTATAGTGCTTGTGATTCTGGTTATGTGTCCTTAGCTGACAATAAGAAGTGTAAGGTCCATGGTGTGGGTGACATAAGTCTTAAGTTTGAAAATGGAACTGTTTTCAAATTAAAAAATGTTAGACATGTCCCTGATCTTAGGCACAACTTGCTTTCTGTTTCTGTTTTTGAAGAATGTGATCTTGAGGGTAAATGGGGAAATGGGTGTATGAAGATTTTGAAAAACTCCCTTGTTTTGTTTAAAGCCTTGAAACAAAATAACCTTTATGTTGTGCATGCCAAACCTTTTTCTGAAAATGCTAATGCTGTACTCAGTGACAAGTCTGTGCTTTGGCACCAAAGACTGGGTCACATGAGTAATAAAGGATTGAATATTTTGAAACAAACTGGATGTTTTGGCAATGACTTGGTGTCACCCATACCTTTCTGTGAGGGTTGTGTCCTAGGTAAACAACATAGGGTTCAATTTCCTGTTTCTAGCTATTCTAGTGAGCCTAAGTCTAAAGCTGTCCTTGACTACATACATGCAGATGTATGGGGTCCTTCCAGTGTCCCTACCCATGGGGGTAGGAGGTATTTTCTGTCCATAATTGATGACTTTTCTAGGAAAGTCTGGGTCTGCTTGTTAGAACATAAATCCGATGTGTATGTTAGGTTTAAAGAATGGAAAATTATGGTAGAAAATCAAACTGGATGTAAGGTTAAAACCCTTAGAACTGACAATGGCTTAGAATTCTGCAATAAGGATATGGATAGGTTGTGTGTTGAGAGTGGGATTAGGAGACACAAAACTGTGCCCTATACTCCCCAACAGAATGGCTTAGCTGAGAGAATGAATAGGACCCTCCTAGACAAAGTTAGGAGCATGCTTGCCACTTCTGGCCTCCCCAAGAAGTTTTGGGGAGAAGCTGTCAATACTGCCACCTACCTGATAAACAGACCCCCCTCTGTGCCTTTAGAAGGTAAGTGTCCTGAGTCTGTCTTCTCTAAGAAACCCCTGAACTTGTCAAACTTAAAAGTGTTTGGGTGTGCTGCCTATGTACATCAACAGTCTGATAAGTTGGACCCTAGGTCTAAGAAATGCATTTTCTTAGGATATCCTGAAGGTGTTAAAGGATATAGGATCTGGGATAGGAACCAGAGTGGTTTTAAGGTCATCATAAGCAGAAATGTTGTATTCAATGAAAGTGACTTTCCCTGCTTAGTTCAAAATGTGACTGACCCTCAAACTGTGCATGATGGCACCTCTCCTAGTGAGGTGGAGCCCATCCAGACCACTACTGCCCCTCTGGTGAATGAGTCTAGTACTCCTGATTGCTACCCAGATGTCACCACCATCTTACACAAACATGTGTAAAAAGTGTGTACACCAAAAGTGTGTACCCCAAGTCCAACTCAACTTTAAAAGGTAGAAATAAAAAAAGAGCGGCAGCGGAAACTCTTCGATTTCATTACTACCCAGATGTCACCATCATCGTTGAAAACTCTTTCTAATCGGAGAGAAGAAAGCTAGGAGATTGAATCGTTTAGGAGGATCATCTAAGGGCTTGCCGCCTAGGTTTCCCTGGAGCCGGTTGTCGCCTCTTGCTCTTCTTTCTTTGCTCGAGGCTAAAATGTGTTTATTAGCTAAAATATAAAAACTACTATATTATTAATATTTTTATGCATTAGAGCATCTCCAATGGGGTGCTTTTAACAGTAAAAAAAAATGAGCCACGTAATGTCCTGCGAAAGTGTTTCATTTTTTTTGCTCCAATTTAATGAGCCACAACTTAATGTCAAACCTACTTTCCCATTCTAAAAAGCCAGTTATACGGCCTGAGTCAGGAAATTAATGCTCCGTAAAAACTCCCCAGATGGTAAAAAAATACCGCCAATTATATTTGATAGAGAAGCCGACAATATAATATAATCGTCTTCGGCCATATCTGGGAGGCTAGAAATGCTTTTCCCATCCTATTCAATTTTTCTTTCCTACCCCACTCCCAGGAGTCCGAAAATCAAAACTAAAAGGAGTATTCTGCTTCTGTGGCGGCATTGACCAGGTATATGGAGGTGTTTTTTGAACTTAGTATTTATCATTATTCCTTTAGGAAGAGTGTTTATCTGGTTAATACAAGATGAAACAAGATGTCCTATATTTATCACTCTTTTTTGTATTTGAGATGGAAAATGTAATGTGACAATTTATTCACTAGCTACCCGGTCTACTCTCTATGTTTCTCCAAGTGTTTGAATTTGCATATGTTGCTTAAAGAGCATCCAATGAATTTATTAATTACTGTGTACATTTTGCTTTGTTATAACTTCAAAAATCCTTTATAAATTTTGCTAATGATTGAAGCTGATAGCAAGTGGTTTTCATATGTTTTCTGCGATTCTTCTTTTTACACAATTGTTGTCCTTCTCTGTCATATTTATGTCTCTAAGATAAACTCTTTTTTAGGGAGTGTTGGTGATCCGTAGGAAGTATTACAACACCTAATAATGGACTCACACGACAATGTTAATCTTTCATTTTCTAGCATTAGTGCAGCCTATGTATCGATTTGATCAAAGTAATGCTATTCATATTGGTCAACAAAATATGCCTGGATTCTCCTTTCAAAATATGATGAATACTCCTACCGCTACTCAGAATTGTGAGACCATGAATGGATCAACTAAGAGGGTAAAACGCATTCAAGATCCTAATGCCCCTTGTGTTGCTAAACTTAAGAATGACTGGACATCAAAAGAGGAGATTGCATTAACAGAGGCATGGTTGCATATATCTACGAATGCTGATGTGGGAACTAATCAAAAGAATCCAGCTATGTGGAATCGTATACTACAAGTCTGGAAGGAGAAAATCAGACATGGACATAAAAAAGCTATAAATAATAACATCATACAATGTCATTGGTTCCAGATTCTAGGTGCAGTATCCAAGTTTGTTGCAAAATATGAACAACTAGAAAGATATCCAAAAAGTGGTACCAGCTCAGAGGATTTGGTAAGAGCATTATCTTGTATTTAGATTTAAAATACTTTATGAATTTCATATATATATATATATATATATATATATATATATATATATATATATATATATATTTTGTTTTCTGTAGCTAAGGAAGACATTGGAGTTATACAAAGATTTTTATCGGACTCATTTTAAATACCTCCATTGTTGGACAATTTTGGCCAAGAATCCAAAGTGGTGTTCTACTATAATCTTACTAGGACTGGCGTACAAGCTAAAGGAAACTCTGGTCAAAGTAATTCTCCACCGGTAGATGACTCTCCAGCTAGTATCATCAATGATCAAGTTTCACCTGAAAACATTAACCAGGAAGTAGGGGTGGGTTCGGTTGCTTCGGTTCGGTTTTGACCTAAAACCAAACACAAAACCAAAGTGAAATGTTCGGTTCGGTTCGGTTTCTTTGATAAAAATATCCAACCACGGTTTGGTTGGTTCGGTTGGTTTCGGTTTGGTTTCGGTTTTTATTCGGGTTTTTTTTAACCAAAATCCATGTATGAAAATAAGAGGAGGAACAATTGGCGTGCAAATTTAGTAATTTAATCTAATACGGAGTAATTGAAAACACATTAAAGTAGCAGACAACTAAATGAACACCGCCATTCTCAAAAACATCGTTTTAACATGTAAAGCAGTCACCAAGCATGAGCTCCATTTTAAAAACAACTAAAAGTAGGTAGTTAAGCTAGTCTGCCATACAATATTAAAAAGTAGTACAAATTTCAGCATGAACAAGCTGATAAAAACCAGTAAGCAACATAGTCCAGTGAAAATAACTAGCAAAAAAGATAAGGTAATGAGCTCTCAATCCATCCTGCTAAACTGCATGGTGAAAAAGTTAGAAGATCGTAACTTGTTCAGCCACTAATTGAGCCCAATGTCGAACAAAAGCCCAAGTGTATGAATAAAATACTTAGTTTTTAATGTTTCGGTTTTTCGGTTCGATTCTGGAGAGCCGAAACCGAAACCGAATAGAAACGGTTCGATTCGGTTTTCCCTTTCAGTTTCGGTTTTTTCTCGATTCGGTTGTTTTTTGTTGCGGTTCGGTTATTTTTTGATTCGATTTCGATTTTCGGTTTTCCGGACCCAGCCCTACCAGGAAGGTGTTGTGCGTCCACAAGGAAGGAAAGCTTGTAAGGAGAAAAAAAGAAAGCTCAATGGACAAAACAGCATTGTGGATGCATTGAATAAGATCCAAAGTACTTTGGATAAACAAGTCGATTTCAATATTACGAGATTGGAGTTGAAAAAAGAGAAGGATGAAAAAGAACTTCAACTAAAAGAGCAAGTGATGAAAAAAGAGATAGAACTGAAAGAAAATGCTCAAAAATTTAAGGTGGAAGCTCATGCAAATATCCAATGAAGTTAAAAGAACAAAGGAGGCAAGACATCATGAACTAAGATCTAAGCAAGTTATGCCAACCAGTTCGAGCCTCTTTTGAAGCCATGCAAGCTCAGATTATAAAACAATGGTGCATAGACAGCCTCTTCTAAACAGAGGTAGTAAGGGTTGATGTTTAGGTTTAGTGTAGTACTCTGTCCCACCGTTGGTTTGCAGGTTCTTTTTTACTATGCTCTTTAGTCTTTAGTACATGTTTTATATTATTGAAAATTTTTATACTCAATTTTATATAATTCATTAAGTCTAGCTAATACAAAATGTCTAGTGGTGTGGACTGCAACCCCTTTTTGCTTACATTAGTTACATACATAGAAATTGTATGATCTATATATATATATATGGTTTATGGATAGTGCAAATCTGGAAATATAACTCAACCCCATTCACTATATAAAACAATTAACATTCCGGTAGAAACCTAAGAAGGAGAGTGATTATCTATAAACCTGAATCCAATGTTCAATGTTTGTGATTATTATAATTGTATTATAAATAGATATTCTTGGTTTAATATAGGCAACTGTTGCAATTTCATTATTAAACGATTCTAATTGTTAGAGCTGTGAAAGTGAAAGAAACCATGCAATTTCATTATTAAACGATTCTAATTGTTAGAAGCCTTGAACACAGATCACTTAAAATTCCATTCTGTTCAACTATACGTTGCTGCATATATTCTGTTTTATGCATAAGTTGGAAGCGTATATGGTACAACCAAATGAACCAACGGTAGGTACCAACCGTACAGCCAGTGGTAGTTTTGTAATTTTGGTGAAAATAATGATTTCTCTTAAATGAGCATTGATGTAAGTTGGATGAGCATCAGGTATGTTCTTTTGAGTATTAGGAGTACAACAGTGAGCACCAATGATCTCTGCTCCATATCTTCTTATTCAGTTTCTTTTTATTATTTTTTGTTTATAAAATAATCTCAAATTATGTTTATAATTAATTTCAATACATGAATCTAATGTAGTATGATATTTTTTATATGTGCAACATTTTAAAATGAGTCTAAAAGCAGTACCAAATGAGCATCCATAATTTACAAAATGAGTATAAAAAAATCAAAAGCGCATTTGTGTATGCTCATTGGTTTTGGGCATTAAATTTGAATCCGTATGAGTCTAATATATAAATTAGATGTAATATTATACTTTTGAAATATACATGAATATGTCATTTTAAAATTAGTTTACAGCAATACCAAATGAGCATAAACAAATTGCGAAATGAGCATCGGACAATTCAAAAAAGCTCATTTAAATCTCTACTGTGCTCAACTTTTTATCTGCGTATACTCATCAATAAAACAACGTGTATACTCCATAAGAAAAAGAAGAAAAGGAGAAACATGAGTCAAATCTAGGGTTGAGATGCCCTTTCGTCCCCGTCAATTGCGAAATCCACCATAGACCTCGATTGAGAGCTCCATCATCACAAATCCAATAGACGAGTTAAGCGAATCCCTATGAAGATGCGACATTTATTTGATACTCCCTCCGTCCCCCTAATATTGGTACGGAAGGGTGTGGTGTGGTTTCTAAAAAAAGTAGAATTATGTGGTTGGTAATGAGTTGATAAAGTGGAAATAAAGTAAGAATGAATTAGAGTCACACAAATGTTAACAAATATGGTATGAGACAAGAATAAAGGAACATCCAAAAATGAAAAAATGGGACAATTATAGGACGAAGGGAGTACATTCCAACAGGCTCTATGTGACAATTAATGTATTTCAGAGGGACCGTCAGAATGTTTTACTTGGACTGAAATATGTTGGTTTGGTCTGATCTGATAAATGTCTGGTCTCTATGTATTTTAAAACTAATTAAGTCTAAACATGTCTGATCCTGGACTGATAACAGTCCTAGTAAAAAGAGTCAATTACCTAAATAGGACTACAAAGTGGAAAAATTGCACAAATAGGACTACATCTTTTAAAATTCCCCCAATAGGACTATTTATGTGTGTTTGGACAAATATAACGTTGTAGTTTTTGAAATGTTTTAATTAAGGGAGAACTATCAAATAAGCCCTCGAACTTTCATAAAAAGAGCGAATAAGCCCTTTTATAGGAGGCTCTGTCCGGCCGTCGCCATTTGGGGCGGTTTCCGGTGTAATTTTTTAATGAATTTTTGTTATATCTTCTTCATTAAGTCTAGTTTATTCATACCAAATTTCAGCTAAAAATTAAATCGGTAAGACAGTCAAATGAAATTTTGAAGATAACTACGCAGTTAGACAGCGCAATATATTTCAGAAGATCATTTGACTGCCTTATCATTTTATTCATTAATTTTGAGTATAATTAGTGATCATTTTCAGATATGATTTTTCCAAAACATCTATTGTAGTTAAATACTCCCTCCGTCCCTTAAAGTTTGTCACACTTTCGCGAAATGGATGTCCCAAAATGTTTGTCTTACTTTTTCAACTTCCTTATTTGGTAAACAAATCTATATCAAACAGTGTCAAAACAGTGCCAAACAGTGCCAAACAGTGTCGCTAAAGTGTGAAACAGTGTCGCTACAGTGTAAAGTCTAATTCATCTCCTTAAAACTTGTGAAGTCAAACTATGACAAACTTTGAGGGACAGAAGGAGTATATAAACTTCAAGAGCCTCTTTGACAATATTGGAATTGTCTTAATCAGCTTAATCTTTTGAAATTAATGAAATTCTAGCTGAAGCAGTCAAATTGGTTGATTTAAAAAAGTTAAAAAATTATTAATAAAATTTAGAGAAAATTATATGAAAAAATAGCTAAAATTGTCACGATACGTCCAGTCAATTCAACTGAAAAAGGTTAAGTCTCACCTTAGTTGTCTTGATTACTACACATTTCACCGCGCGAAATTGAAAGTTACACCTTTGGCGAATAAGTTGGCTAAAATTCATTGAACCAGAAATAATGAAATGAGATATAGTCAGTCGTGAAATGACAATATGGTATTATGAGTATGTTTGGTAGGCATAAGTTCCTACCTTCTGGCTTTTATACTATTTGAAAAGTCTTTAAAAGCTTCTAGTTGAATGTTTGACATGACAATTTTTAAGAGCTTTTGTGAAAATAAAAGATCTTTTTTGAGATGCTACAGTGAGTAGCATCTGGAAAAAATCGGTAGCTTTTAGCATTAATTAGTCCAAACAGCTTGTATGCCAAACAAAACTAAATAAAAAAGTCAATTTTTTATCAAACAGCTACCACTTTTTTATTTTAAGATCTTTTCAGTCACTAAAAGCTAACCGTTACTAAAAAGTTCATAAAAGTATCTTTTCAGCTAGTTATGGGTATGTTTGGCACAACTAGCTGAAAAGATACTTTTGTGAGCTTTTTAATAACTGTTAGCTTTTAGTGACTGAGAAGATCTTAAAGAGAAAAGGTGATAGCTGTTTGGTAAAAAGCTGGCTGTTTGATTTAGTTCGATTTGCTATACAAGTTGTTAGAACTAATTAAGGCTATGTTTGGCAGGCATAAGTCTCTGCCTTCTAGCTTTTGTACTGTTCAAAAAGTCTCTAAAAGTTTGTAGTTGTATGTTTAGCATGACAATTTTTAAGAGCTTTTCAAAAATTAAAAGGTCTTTTTTGAGATGTTACAGGGAGTAGCATCTGGGAAAAGCCCGTGACTTTTAGTATTAATTAATCCTAACAGCTTGTATATCAAACTGAACTAAATCAAACAGTCGGCTTTTTACCAAACAACTACCAACTTTCTTTTTAAGATGTTTTCAGTCAGTAAAAGCTAAAAGTTATTAAAAAGCTCATAAAAGTATCTTTTAAGCTAGTTGTGCCAAACATACCATAATACTAAAAGTCACGGGCTTTTTTCAGCTCAAAAAAGATCTTTTTATTTTTGAAAAGCTCTTAAAAATTGTCATGCCAAACATAAAACTAGAAGTTTATAGAGACTTTTTGAACAGTACAAAAGCTAGAAAGCAGAGACTTATGCCTGCCAAACATAGTCTATGTCAAACATACCCTACATAGACAAACGAATGTTAGGTTTGTTTGAAGAATTGGCATTTGGCAATCCCAGGCAGCAAAGTGATTGTTTATACTGTTTGAGCTCAGATAGGAAAATACTTATGCATATGCTTATCATAGGCGTACATCCGACCCCCCCTTACCCCACTATAGGTGGGAGCCTTTGCGGCACTGGGGTAATGATAATGATGATATGCTTATCATAGGCATCTTTGAACAAGTGATAAACAAGAAAATTTGATCGTTGGATAACAAGAAAAACAAACTATATTCAGCAGAAACTTGACAAACCTCTTAATTACACGACTTTCCGCTCAAATTCTGCTAGTTCTGTAGATGGTGTAAGCCAACAGAAGAGGTACCGACATGCTATAAATTGGGAAATGGATAAATGGATTCATGTCATACGCTTTACAAAGATCTCTGCAATTCTGTATCAGAAAAAAAAACAAAAAAGGTTAATATGGACGAATGGCAACTCTTGGTTGATCCATAAAAAATCATATATTTTCAAAATAAAAAATAATATGAATTGTGAATATAAAAGAGGGAAATTATCTAGAGAACCCTAAGAAACTGAAAAGAACAAAAACATCCTGTACTAGTCTTGCACTCTTGCTCCATGGATTCCATTAGTTTCTAATTTCTATACTACAGAGATGCTAACCAGAATGCAATTCCATCTAAAAAGGGTCAAGGAAAGTACTATGTGCCTATATCTTGACATTTCAAAACGAATTGAAGCAGAGTATCAAATTATATTGACATTGGACTTCAACCCGGGTTTGTTCTTAACTTGATTCAGTGTAAATGTTAATTTGATTGAGGGATCATCCAAACAAACCATATTTACAAAAAAAATTAAAAAAAGAATCTCAAAAAGTCTAGAAAAATGAGGAAAACAGCTTACCAGAAAATGATTCCAACATATTGCCAGACTTATAATCAGTACTATCTTCCTAATCGACCGCACACGGAGAAGTACGAGTCTATAGTCACCTCTTCCACATGTAGATGAAGATATCTCATTACTCTTCACATCAGAATCATCTTTTTTTCCAGAAAGTGACCGAAGAGAATCTTGGTATAATCCTCTTTCAACCAAAAATGCTACCATCACCAAGATTGCAGGCAAAACAACAAAACAAAGATGTGGAAGCACAACCACCATTACATCTGGAAACCCAAAAACGCTTGGCTTTTCATTTGGATTGGATCTCAATATCCAACCTCGATATGTCATGTATCCTCTTTCTCCTTCCATGAGAACTTGGCCACAAAGCCAAGGACATAATATGAGGTAAAACAAGTAACTGACCATGCAATACCACAGCCGAGGAACACTGTATATGTCCACAAGAATCCGGGTTGTGTAGTTTAATAATCCTCTGTTGGTGATCAGTTTTTTATATGTATATTGTTTTCTGAAAAATACTAAGGCAGCTTTTGGAATCAGAAGAATGGATAGGGAAAAAAAGTAAAAGGACCACAAGATGGGGTAATATAAAGCATCCCATTGACAACCCATAACGAAAAACTCTTTCCAACTCCATCCGAGCTTTGCTCGCCGACCACTAATGGAAAAAGGCCGTAGTTCAGTCAATGTTGAGTGGCCACTAAAATCAAGCGCTTCAATTTTCAACAAGAATCGCTCAGGAGATGGATCTTCAAAGGCTTTAAAGTTCCATGGACAAGTATACAGGTCTCCCCTGGATAGGGCATTCCCAGTTTTCTTCATAGGAGACTCAAATACAACAATGAGATTACCAGACCTCGAGTCATAAATCCTGGCTACAACAGATACAATTGGAGAAGAGGAAAACAAGAGAACTCTGATTTCACTATAAAGTAGAGGGTCCACATACAGAGATTCATTCCTCTGAAACTGCTTGTCAAAGATAAAGCGAGAATCAAGGGGAAATGTAGGCAATATGATTGTTTTCTTTGCCCCGGATCTGAAGTCAACGTCTACAAATGAAATCCAACCTCTATCAATGGCCAAAATGCGCATAGCTCTACTCTTCCTCCAATCACCTACTTCCCACTCCCAAAATTCATCTCTTCCCTTGAGAGAAAACTCATTAGGTGTTTCAACAGGTAACCCTTGTCCATTCAACTGAAAGAATTGTTGGTGATTTGATTCATGATGCCGCTTCAAATTATCTCCGAACCTTGTATGGAGATGCCCACACAAGTAAGCTGACAAGGAGTGCGTCAGAAATATGTCCTTTAGAGTCCTTCCGGAAGAAGCCGCTGCAGAAAAGGAGAGTGGAAAGTGGCCGAGAGAAATTTTAATGACAGGTTTTCTAGGTAGAGGATCAATTTGTGAAAGCTCAGAGCTTATATCGGTTAGCAATTGGTCATTTGGATGGCCAAACAAATTTGTTGGACCCCGTAATCCTAAAGATGTGGAGCTGTCGAACTCGACAAAAAGTAGATTGTGCCCGCCAGTCTGAACCAATACGAAAGCATTAAGCAAGTAGAAAATGCTGAAACTAGTACTTGCTGGAATTACTACTAGAATCTAATCAATATATGCACTAAATGAATGTGAAAACATTTGCGCAAATATAAAAAACCAATTACTGAGCAGAACCCATAAAGAAGCCAAAAGCCAGAAAGGAAGAATTCTTCTTTAGATGGCTGTTGTGCAGTTGTACTTTTACTGTTCAAAAATTTACAGATATAAGAAATGGAGATTTACCAACTAGTCCCACAATATTGTAAAATTGACTAAATGTTCTTGATGGTATATTGGTATGTTGCATTTATCACTGAAGGCCAGTTACTAACATGAATAGGGATAAGTGGATGATAACTCCAGCATTACAAGGGGGTGTTTGGATCTACTTCTTAAAACTGCTTTTGTTTCATCAGAGAGTAGAAGTAGATATTGGAGTGTTTGGGTGACAGTGTAGAAGTACTTCAAGGTGCTCCAAATTGCTCCTAGAAGCAATTTTTAGAAGGTGAGTGAGACCAGCTACTTAGCTACTTAAAAACTGATTCTGATTCTGCTTTTAAAAAAGAAGCAGAAGCATAATCAATTCAAAACATCCCCCAAATAACAACGTGATTCAGTTTTCATTTGCCTACTTCTATCAGCTTCTCCTATTCAAACCAATATATTTAACATTGGGTTACCCTTCCTTTTGACATCCCAAAATATAATAAATTAAAAACTGAGAATCATACTCCAGCCAATACAACAACATTACCCCAGTGTCGTAAAGGCTCCCACCTACGGTGGGGTAAGGGGGGTCGGATGTATGCAGCCTTACCCCTGTAATAAAGCATAGAGAGGTTGTTTTCGGATGACCCATGATGAAAATCGCGTCGAAAATTGCATGGACTGACAGTTGCTTCATAACCAAGAAGCGCAAACAGTTTCGTGAGCCATTTTGCTTTACTCCATCATATTCACAAGCCAAAAAAATAGTGAGTCTTTGGCTCCATGGGAAATGATGGAAATATATCACTTCGGCCAATGTAGAACATAATTTACACTAACAGCTTTGTTTCTTAGGCATCCATGTTATGAAAGAATGGAGGACCAAAAATTTAGTCAGATTAGCAACATAATGCAAAGAAAAGAAAAAGGCCAGCAGAAATGATAAAGGCCTTCTACTTTCATTCTTCTTCTAAAACATCTATTAGTATCACCATCATCTTTCCGGTTTTACTTCTTGGCTTCCTTAGGGTAGCTAAAACCAGCAAAAACAGACAATAAAAAAATAGCAAACCTCCAGTGAGACACTGTTAACTGGTCCTCCTCTTCCTAGCTGCCCATTGATGCTATATTTAGAGTAAAAATCAAATGAACCCCCAATGTTTGGTACACCGAAACTATCATGGTTTCCTCTGAGATCATAGAAATTGCTCCTCTTTAGCCCACTTCTTTCAATGACATCGTCCATTACTTTCTGATATTCTACCCACTCTGCTTCATCCTGCTTCATTGTTAATAAATCTTTGCTTTTCCCATCTAGAAGAAATCAAGAAAGATTAAGAACATTTGGTGTAACTGTAGTTTGAAGTGCAAATGCATTGATGTTTTGATCGATGCATCCATAGTTATATAAGAGACCACACACTTCATAGATTTTGAAACAAACCCAATAATTCATAACCATTTAAAGGCCCAGGCACTATTTCCCTGTCAAGAATTTGAAAATTTTGTTGAAAGTGTATATGGCTAGAAGAATACATAAATGTCCACGAAGAATGTTGCTAAAAGAAAATCTCATTGATAATATACCCTCTCAACATTGCATGAAAATAGCCCTTATTTCATGGTTTCTTTGGTATACTTGCGTGCCACTACAAAGTTGTAGCATCCTAGAACCTATGTTGCACGGAAACGCGAAAATCATGAGGAAACGAGAAACGGGAAACGTCAACTTTTGCTCAAAAAAACTTGTTTGGAGAGTTTCCAAAGAGTTTCTGAAACGGAAATGTACTCTTTCCCGAGAGTTTCCTTGCTACGTAGCCTAGAACTTTACCCAATAACATATCTGCACCCTAGTGTCTTTTCTTCATCATCATCAAGCCACTCCCTATATTTGGCTATCATGTTTTCAAGAAGGATGAATCAATACACCCCAGATTCTCAAAGTTGTGGTTTAAGATTAGACAATCCAGCAACTTGATAATGAATGCAACGGGCTGCGTGATCCTCCAAACCCCCTGCCCCCTTTGCCAAAAGTTTCTTTTATTTGTATAATTGCAAAATGGAAACCTTCCACCATACACCTCACCTTTGAAGTCAATAGTAATTGCAAAATGGAAACTGTTAGGATAATGGGCTTACGAGAATAATAATAATTAAGTGTGATAGTGTAATAGAGGGTCCTGGGCCTGGTAGTAGTTGGCCTTGACTGGCCCATTAGAAATAGAATAAATAAGGGTGAGTGGTGAGTAGATGGGAAGGCAGAACTTGGAATCGGGACTGGGATATTGGGAGTGAGAGACCACTCAAAGAGTCTCAAACATTTTCTTTCGTACTTTCTGTATTCCCTCACTAAATCTTCATTAATATACTACTACTTTCTACTTGGATTCTTCCGTTACCTATCATTGGTATCAAAGCATCCTTCCTGGAGCCTGAATCGATCGTCAGTTTCAACGACAGTTGAAGAAGAAGATGGACAATAGCGACAGTCAGTGGAAGGAGTTGCGCTATATGCTGTGCAAACTTCGTCACCGTCAGAGGCGACATAGAGACAGAGCTAGGAGTCCACCTAGACACCGTCGGCCAATCGAAAATCAGGTGTTTCCGTCCGTCGCTCCTCCTAGTTCGCAATCGCCAACTGCTTCGCGTAGTTCGCAGACACCTTCGCTAGCGTAGCTCTCTTCACAGTCGCTAGCTGATTCTACCGGTCCGCAGATGTCTTCGCAAGCCTCTTCAGCTTTGTCGCGAACAGCATCTTCCTGTCAACAAGTTTCTTCGCAAATAGATCTCCCTTGTTCGCGGGTCTCTTCATCTACTATCATCTCGAATCAAAGTGTGAGGCTATCAGAAGGAGACTCCAAATCGCTGCGAAATCCCTATGCGAACCCTAATATCACTCCAGACAGAGGAGACACCATCAGTTCGCAGACTTCATCCTACCCTAGCAGTTCACTTCAAGGTACGATGCGATTGGAAGGAGAAGCCTCCACGTCGTCGTTGCTGTACGTGTCACAAGAGTCAGGCAATCCGCAGAAAACTCTCTGAAGGTACGTTCATCTACTGTGATGAGGGACGAGAGGAAAAATCCTCTGTGATGACTCAATCCTTGGTTACCAGGGAATATGAATCTGCTGTTGATAATTTTGTTGTTTCAAATACTTGGGAAAGCTCTAGAGAGACTGTCTGTGTAGAGGTAGAGGAAACTGAGGAAATGGAAGAGGATGAATCAAAGTCTGAGAAAAAGGAGGACAAAATTGAAATGCAAAATCAAAATAATTCCTCTGAGGGGTTTGATAGTTTGAGCTATATTCACTGCTATAATTCTGATCTTATGAAAGTAGCTAACAATAGTGATGCTGAAAAAGTACTGCACCACTATCATATCACAGAAGACGAATTAGAGGTCTCTGGTTGTCTTGGTATGGATTATAATCAGCACTTTGGTGGTGGTGTGATGTACTGGAATCATTTTGACCCTATTCAACAGTTCTTAACTATGGGGACCACAGATGGTATGCTGAAAGCAGTTGGAGGGAACAACATGGAAGACCCTATGGTATGGGAGCTGGAGAACAAACACTTATCTTCTATATTAAAAAGGAAGTCAAACCTACCCACATTCTCTGCTATTTATGGCATTCATTACACGTTTAGGGAGATGAACGATGACGATATTCAACCCACAGGACGTCCACCAGATATTCCGGAAGGGGCAGAAAATGTTGAGGCCGATGCCAGCTCACTTTCAACTCATGCTTTGCTCGAAGGGTCAGTTGCTGAAGCTGCAGAGAAAAATTTCAAGAAATACAGCATAAAGTGGTGGGAAGTTGGGCCATAGATGCAGTTGCTAGAAGATCTTTACCTCTGCAACATTGTGGAGCAGGATGCAACAAAGTCCTTGCCTCTACTCTTTCTTGCTATGCTCTCTCTGGTTATTGAAGGAGTGATGATGAAAGTTCAAATCAGGAAGCTATGGGTCATGGTTGTCATGGCGCATGGCGCAACCCATGGCGCACAGGTCATTTTCCATGGCGATGGCGATGGCGCAAATATGGCGTCGCCACGTGACAAAAAAAAAATCAAAACGAATAATAGATAAAGTTTACCCAAGTTTACCCAACCACCAAAACATGATAAAATAGTTCAAAGTTCTTCCAAAAAACATAAAATTCAAAAAAAAAGTTTATGTCTTGCAAAATATGTTAGGATTTAGGCTTGTTAGCTTGTTTTTGTTTGATGATTATGGCATAATCATCATCAATAATCAGACTCTTCATCATCTTCGTCTGAATCTGATAGCAATGGCACACCATCCTCATTCATTTCATCCTCGGAGGGATCTGCAACCTCGTCCGTTTCCTCCATTTCCTCCGCCTCCTCGGTCTCCTCTTCGTCGTGCAGCTGAAGTGTTGATGCCCTTGATGTTGTTGCTCTTGTGTTGTGATTTGCTTCATTAACACCAACAACTTCTTCCACTACATCCCAGTTTTCCATTTCATTTTGCTCAGCAGCTTCATCAATCCATTCATTGCAATCGTCAATGTCATCCAAACATACTTTCATTTTTTTGAAAGCTGGATCTTGAAGACGTTGATTCTGCCGAATGTATACCAAATCATTCATTTTTTTTTGCAGCAACCTTGTCCTTTTCTTGCTTTGAACCTAAAACAAGTAGATAACAAATCAACTACGGATAACTTAAATAGTTGAATTAAATATGAAAGGCAGATTTATGAACTTACATTTTCAAAAGCACTCCAGTTTCGTTCACATCCAGAAGCACTGCAAGTTAAACTAAGGATCCGAACAGCAAGATGTTGCAATGTAGGAGACGAGGAGCCATTTGAAAGCCACCAGTCAACTATATTTAAAAATTCCAACCAAATGCTAATTAATAATGTAGAAAACAATACTCAGATTTCAGGATTTAAAATTTCAGCTTTCCATTCCAATCTTGCAGTCAATTACAGGCTACAGCAAGTGCTAGCCATCATTTAACACTTAGTCACTCACATTTGGTACTTAAAATAATTTACTAATCAAGTAATCATACATTCATGCTTAAAATATTCAGATTTAACATTTAAGTTTTTCAGATTCCATTATCCAGACAGTAGGTTGTAGGATAGTAGGTTGCAGTTTAGGACTTTCCAGTTTCCAAAAAGTTTAAATCCAGTATCTATAAACCTACAAAATTAGTTCTAGCAGAAAGTTAATTAAAATACTTAAATAAGAAAGAGAAGACAGATTACAGTTTGCATACCCGGTGGTTGTTTGTCCCTATTGTTCATTGCCATTTTAGTTCTGAAACTTCCTCTACCATTTGTATAGTTTGATATCTCAGTTGAGAACTCTACACTCTCTCCAATGCTAGTGGGCAACATCTTCTCCACACACTTTATAAAGCCATCGCATACTTCTTCATCTCCGAGGATTCGCCGTGAATTAGGGTAGAAGAATTGAGGATTGAGATAATACCCCGCTGCATGTAATGGAGAATGCAGGTTCTCATTCCAACGCTTATCTATTATCTTCCAAAGAGGCATGTATTTCTCTTCTTTACCTCCCAATGTGTTTTTTATTCCCAATTTTGCTCTCTCCATAGCCTCATAAATAAAGCCCATTGCAGGCAACTCTCCATCCGTAATTCTCAATACCTTCACTACTGGCAATGAAATCTTCATAACATAGGCAACACTCCTCCAAAAGCTTTGACGATAAATTGACTCAAAACAAGATTGACCTTCCGTAGTTTTTGCAAACTCACTTTGATACCATTTCGGTGAAGCAAACATCTGCCTCAATGCCTGTTTCTGCGTGAGAAGACTTTGAAGAGTCAGAAAGTTAGTGGCAAACTGTGTGGCAGCTGGTCTAACTAACTCTCTACCCTTGGTAAATTCTTTCATTAAGTCATGAATAAGGGTATGGCTGTAGATGTAGGTAGTAATCCCTTGTGCCGTCTTCACAGTTCTTCTAACTATCGGCATCTTCTTTGAAAAGTCTTCTAGAACAAGGTCAAGACAGTGAGTTGCACACCCCGTCGTGAAGATATGTGGATATCTTTATTCTATCTTCCTCTTCGCTAATCCATAATTTTTAGCATTGTCGGTTACAACTTGTATGACACTTTGAGGACCTATTTCTTTTATCCACTCATCGAAAAGCTTGAAAAGTGCTTCCCCGGTCTTCTTGTAAGATGAAGCATCTACGGCTTTCATAAACACCGTCCCTTTGCTAGAATTCACGCAAAAGTTCACTAGAGTTCTATGCCGTTTATCTTGCCACCCATCTGACATAATAGTGCAGCCATCTAATTCCCATAATTTTTTGTGCTCACTAACCACAAGATCTGTTTTTGCGACCTCTTTTCGCAAGAACGTCTCTCTCACTTCATGATACGTTGGTGCTTTAAACCCAGCTCCAAACCTGCCAATCTTTTCTAGTGTTTCTTTCCACAAAGGGTCACGAGCTACATTAAAGGCGATGCAGTTCCTGTACATCCACAAACAAAGGCTTTGAGCATACTCATCCCTCTCTTTTTTCTTCATGTGTGATGGGATTGTTGTTTGCGTCAATGCCTCCTTCTTACATTTTTTTGTTGGATATACGAAATTATCCATAGGCCCAGTCACACCACCTCCCTCTGCATTTGACCACCTCCCTCTGCATTTGACTGAGAACCAGTTATCTCAACATCATCATCTCCGATCACCCTATTTGCACTTGACCCACCGGACTGCTGTACTGTGTATGTACTTCGAAAGGTTTGTTCACACACATTTTTTTCTAAGTTAGCAGCAGATTCTTTCAAGACTAACGCCTGCAGTTCAGCCTTCTTATCAGCGGGAATGCGTTCACACTGTGTTGTGTTGCGGTGCTTCCCAGTCAAGTGTTGTTTAAACCTTGTAATTCCACCTTTCGTCACGTGCCCACAGTAGCTGCAGCGCAATTCATTGTTGTTGTTTTCTTTCACTTTCTGACACAGCTCCTTAGCAAAGGCAACTGACATCCTTTGCTCTGCCTCTTCGGTTACCTAAGATAAAAAATATCAATGAGCATCATCTAATGTAAATTAAAATAAAAATGATCAATGTTACCTCTGCCAACAGTATGAGTATTTAAAATCTCAACTCTCAACTATTATAAATTGATAGACAATTACACATAAAGCAAACTATTAAAGCATCTTACAGTGTAAACTCAAAAGTTTAGTTTTAACATTCATAAACACTTTATCTTTAAGTTTAAACTTTACATAATATAAACTCAAAATAAGTTTACATATTAAAACTTATTAAAACTTTAATAAGTTTACATATTAAAACTTTAGTATAAACTGTAAAGTTTAGTTTAAACTCAAAATATAAAGTTTAAACATTAATTAACTTTATGTTATACATTCATAAACACTTTATCTTTAAGTTTAAACTTTACATAATATATATACCATAGAAAGTCTCTGTTTTAGTTAATCCATCCAGGCATGCACATTTAAGTTTAGACCATTCACAGTAAAGTTGAGTACACAGCATTAACTGAACTTTTCTTCATTAATACACAGCATTAAAGAGGTAGTAGTACCTTTTGTAGTTGGAAGAAGTCAACAGAATCCCCTTGTCGTTTGCCTTTTCGGTTGTCGCAGAGCTTTTTTCCGTTGCAGGCTTGCAGCAGCTTTTTTCTCACGTGTTATCACTTTGTTGTGTTTATTTATTTGTAGTTAGGGTTGTTGTTAGTATTATGGGCTAAAATAGTAAGATTATGTTAGAGTTTTATTGTTGTTATGGGCTAAAATAGATTGTTATGGCCCAAAACTCCACAACTCACAGCTCAAAAAGCGGACCCATTTTTTAAAAAACCAGTCGCAGCGCCATGGCGAAGGCGCAGGAATGGCGAAGGCGCAGACATGGCGACGCCATGTGTATACATCTCGCCACAGCCCGTTTTCATGGCGCATAGGGTATTTCGCACCTCATGGCGCATGGCGCGCGCGCCATATTGCGCCATCGACAACCATGCTATGGGTCCAGAAAGCAGTGAAGTACTGGGAAGGGAGAGGCGCAAGAATGAAGGTGAACCTAAAAATCAAGGCTGTTTAATATCACCCACCTTGAGGACAAGGTGGTTGTCCAACGGGGGAGATATGTTAGGATAATGGGCTTACGAGAATAATAATAATTAAGTGTGATAGTGTAATAGAGGGTCCTGGCCCCTGGGCCTGGTAGTAGTTGGCCTTGACTGGCCCATTAGAAATAGAATAAATAAGGGTGAGTGGTGAGTAGATGGGAAGGCAGAACTTGGGATCGGGACTGGGATATTGGGAGTGAGAGACCACTCGAAGAGTCTCAAACATTTTCTTTCGTACTTTCTGTATTCCCTCACTAAATCTTCATTAATATACTACTACTTTCTACTTGGATTCTTCTGTTACCTATCAGAAACCTTCGCTATTATTTTCTAATTCTCACATGATATAAACAGCCTCAAAGATCCTCTGCTTTTTCATTCTTCCTAAACTTATTCGGAAGCTTCACAGCCAAAAACAATTTTTTCTCATTTTGTTTTCGAATTTCCAAACAAGCCGAAAAAAATACTTTCTTTCATCATAGAGAGCAAAGCCTAAGTGCCAAACAACTGCATTTTTTACAAAAACTTTTTTTTACACCCAACAAAATATCTTCCTCCATATCATGGAATAACCAACCCCTAAATCTCAAATATCAAAATTCCAACTTTTCCCACAAACAATAAAACCAAATTGATCCCAAATTCTATCCTCTGCTAAAACAAAGGTATTCAAAATATACTAGTATTTCTCAAAACCCTTTCAATTCTTTGCAAATAATTAATCGCAAAAAGTTCAATACTAAACAAAACAGAGTTATAATGATTATGTTTCATCCTATTTTTTCTAAACACCATTTCCTACAGGCAAACTTACGGTGATACGCACTTTGGTGCTGTTCATAGGCTTCATGACCATTTCCTCGTTTCTGACTGCCTCCGTTCTCAAATTTTAGTGTTAAATTATTCCATCCTACTAACATTTTACTCTTATAAGATATTGTTCATTAACTTTTTCTGATGGATAACGTAATTGAATTTACAACGCTGAGTCTCTATCCCTGACAAAAGATCGCTAGTCATCTTGTAAACCACAGTAACTTTTCCCTTTTAAGATGTGTGTGAAATTATTCCATCCTTTGCAAAAACTATTGTTCGTTATCCCTTATTTTACCGATGACCAAAATCACTGATTTGCTAATCATCTCACTAAACAATTCAATAAGCAAACCAGTGATAACACTAACTAAACTACTTCCTCCATCCCAGCTTAAGCATCTCACTTGCCTCTTTTGGATGTCCCAACTAAAGCTTCCTATTTCTCTATGACCTCATTATATTATATACCCATCAAAACTAATTCTCAAAATATACCCGAATAACCTTATTTTAATTATTGTCTAAATAATTGTGCCCTTTTTCAATGAGAAGTTTAAGGCGGGATGGAGGTAGTACAAATTATAGGCCAATTTCTAATCATTACTAATTGTCAAGTTAATCCCGGTAATTCTTTCCTCCTTGGAAAAGCCCAATTTTTTCTGTCTCCATTCTTAGATTTCATGATGTGAAATTTTCTGCTGCTAGTACTTAAAATAGTGTCATCTGTCATCCTGGTTGTCATGAATAATGTAATTGTTAATTAAATGCTTACCCCGCAAAAAAAGAAAAACTTTTAATCACCAATCACCCATTCACATCATAATCCCGCTAATCAAAATGATAAGAATGCAATTAAAACCGTTAATTATCACGTTAAACCTGTTTATTGTACACGAATAATTGAATTTTAAATTTGGTTGAGCGGGTTGTTATGTCACTTGTCGAATCAATCACCAGGAGTCATTTGTCCAACTTGATGATCTTTTCACTAAACTATAACAATTCAACAAATTACTTTCAAGATGGGCACTTCTCATGGTTGTCAAGTTAGTGATGTGTTTCTTTTACCCATTCTAAATCTAATTCGAGCAACTCATATTGCTCACCCTAATCAAATTGCTGATATTTTACTAATTCATTGGGAGCCAATCACCCCAACCAATTAATTCTCCACTAGGGCATCTGTTAAATTTCTCCCTCCAGATATTAGTGTATATATTGCTACATGACCCAATTGGGCTAGAGGCCAAAAGGCTTAGTAGTAATACAATGTATTTTGTCATACTTTATTAGACTAGCATTCTAATTAGAAGTTCTTTTATATCTCGGGATCAAACTTAAAATGCTCAAGAAGCTGTAAAGCTATCAAGATCATTCATATCTTTATGGAATATATACTTAACAAGAGTGAATTCATAAACTTTAAAATAATAAAAGTATACAAAGATAAACGATTGAGCGGGTGTTTGGAACTAATTCTGATTCTACTTCTTTCTTCTTTAAAGCAGAAGCAGTTTTCAGAAGACAGTTTTCAGCCCCAGCTTCTAAAAAAAACTGATTAAATAAATTAGGCACCAGAATCACCCAAACACCCCAAATTCTGCTTCTGAGAATCAGTTCTAAGAATCAGATCCAAACACCCCTGAGATGTGATGAATGGAAGATAGTTACCAGTCAGGTCACCAGTGATAAAGACCAAGGAAGGGTTGACCATGGCGAGAGTAGGGCCTACGATGGCCTTGAAGTCATGAGCTCTTTCGGGATAATGTACGCTAAAGTGGAGATCAGAGAGCTGAACCACCCAGGCCACATCATCTCGTCCGCCTTTCAATTCTAAAGTCGGCCTCTTCCTGCTACGTCCTCCGTGCATCGAAGCTCCCCCTTCTGTTTTAGAAATTGCCTGAGTGAAACTGGTCGCTCTCCGGCACGAGCTCGATACGAGGATGATGAGTACAAGAGGCCAAATTACATTTATACCCCTCGCCATTTTTTCCTGCAAACCAGCACGCGGACATGTGCACTGAATATGAATTTTAACCGGGTGGCCACATAGGTAGGCAGTAATAAGTAGGGAGAAAGAATGTGAGTTTCCACCGCAAACTAGAATTTTCACAGGGTGTGGCCAAAGGGAAATATCGTACGGAATAATATTGAACTTTGCATTCGAAAAAACTTTGACTTTGCACCTCATAATATAACATTTTGTGAAGAAAAATTTCTAAATGAAGTGAAAAGTCAAAGAATTTCTAAGTGAAATGGGTGCAAAGTAAATTTTTTTTGAAAAATGGGTTGCAAACATTGTTACTTCAACCTTATGATGGGTGTGTTTCGGAAAAAACGAAAAAATATTAATTAAATAAAATTAATTAATAAATAAAATAGCTAAAAGAAAACAGAAAATAAGATAGAGCAGATTTTAGCCAGAGCTCGTGCTACGCACGATGTCCTTAAAACGTATTCGTCACCTCCCACGGTGCTAGGAGCGTTGCAATGACCGTTTCCCGGGATACAGTGGCTAACAAACGATCGTTTGAGCACACAAACGAAAGTTCCGGCGAACTGGAACACAGTGTGAACACTTAGGAAATTTCGAAGTAGCTGGAAGTGTTTTAGCTCAAAAAACATGAGGAATGTATTGTGTGTTGTTTTGTTGCAAACCACCTGCCAGCCATTTATAGGAGAATTTGTTGTGTGTTAAATGAGGTGTTAATGGACTTGAACGTTGGACATCAATGACCAGTCCGTTGGGCATTGAATCGTCCATAAACTGTCCATTTAACGCAGCATTAAAAGATAAGAACGTTGGGCATTTACTTCCGTAACGGTTTGGAGGAGTTCTGATGCGTGATCAGAATACCCCAACAGAGATGCTCTTTGTGCGACCAGAATACCTCACCAGAGGTGGTCATCTCTGGCCTTCTGGTGGGAAGACACCAGAACACCCCACCATAGGTGGTTTCTGGTCCTCTGTTCGGAAGCCACCAGAGACGCTCACGTCTTCTGGTCCAGAAAGCTGAGCCCGTAACGGGAAGATAGGTTTTCAGACGACATTCGTGTCCGCAGGTCGCGGTTTTTCTTCTCCGTTAGCGGATCCACTATGTTATCCTTTGACTTCACGTAGTCAATAGTGATAACACCCGTTGTGAGGAGTTGTTTAATGGTGTTATGTCTACGACGAACGTGTCTAGACTTACCATTGTACATATTGCTCTGTACCCTTCCAATTGCCACTTAACAATCGCAATGTATGCATATTAGAGGGACAAACTTTTCCCAACTTGGTATATCCTCGAGAAAATGGCGTAGCCATTCAGCCTCTTCAGTGCACTTATCCAAGGCTATTAGCTCAGACTCCATCGTGGATCTAGCTATTAACGTTTGTTTTGAGGATTTCCATGACACGGCTGCACCTCCCAAAGTGAAAACATATCCACTTGTGGACTTAGAGTCCTTTATGTCAGATATCTAACTAGCGTCGCTATACCCTTCAAGTACAGTTGGATATCTTCCATAGTGCAGTCCAAGATTTTGGGTTTTACGTAAATACCTCAAAACCCTTACTATTGCCTTCCAGTGTTCATCACCGGGGTTGCTAGTATATCTACTTAGCTTACTAACCACAAAGGCAAATATCAGGTCTGATACAACTCATTAGATACATCAAGCTTCCAATAATCCTAGCGTATTCTACTTGAGAAATACACTCTCCACGATTTTTGGTAAGTTATAAGTTTTTATCTAATGGAGTCCTTGCCTCTTGATAATCATCCTTATTAAATTTCGTAAGGATTTTATCAATGTAATGGGATTGGCTTAGCGTAAGACCGTCTGGTCCCCTAATTATTTTAATCCCAAGGATTAAATCAGCCAGCCCCATATCCTTCATGTCAAATTTAGAATTTAACATGCTTTTGGTAGAATTAATCATTAGATTATTGCTACCCACGATGAGTATATCATCCACGTATAAACATAAAATGACATAGCCGTCTACCGTGCTCTTCACATAGACGCATTTGTCACTTTCGTTTATTTTAAACCCATTAATTAACATTGCATGATCGAACTTTTCGTGCCGCTGTTTAGGGGCTTGTTTCAATCCATACAATGATTTAATTAATTTACACACTTTCCTTTCTTGGCCTGGAACACGAAAGCCCTCAGGCTGTTCCATATAGATTTCTTCGTCTATATCGCCATTTAGAAAAGCGGTTTTTACGTCCATTTGATGAACTTCCAATTTCCGCAATGCGGCAAATGCTAGGATCATCCTAATGGAATTTATTCTCGTCACAGGAGAATACGTGTCAAAGTAATCATGACCCTCACGTTGCTTGTATCCTTTGATTACAAGTCTGGCCTTGTACTTATCGATGGAACCGTCAGGTTTCATTTTCCGTTTAAAAATCCACTTGGATCCCAAAGGTTTATTTCCCGGAGGAAGATCAACCAATTCCCATGTGTGATTTTTAAGGATATAATCCATCTCACTTTTGATGGCTTCTTTCCATATAGGACCTTCGGTAGACGTCACGGCTTCCGTATAAGCCCGTGGTTCATTTTCTACCAAACATGTTAGAAAATCCGGTTCATTTTCTACCATACATGTTAGAATATCCGAGTCAAATTCTACCAAATAGGTGAGAAAATCCGGTCCGAAGGATTTTTCAACTCTAGCATGTTTGCTACGTCTGGGTTCAGGTTCTTCTCCGGAGCCCTCGCTAGTAATTTCCATAGCTACGTCAAATGTTCGTTTTGATGTGCTTGGTCCTTCGTTGGACTTGCATGGAAATACGTCTTCAAAGAATGAAGCATTCCTTGATTCAATTATTGTGTTTTTATGTACATCCGGATTATTCGAATCGTACACTAAAAACCGATAGGCACTACTATTTTGTGCATATCCAATAAAAATACAATCCACCATTTTTGGACCTATTTTTATTTTCTTAGGTTTTGGTACAAGCACCTTTGCCAGACACCCCCACACTTTTAAATATTGATAGGAAGGTCATCTACACCTTTTCACATAGACGATGTCCTTAAAACGTATTCGTCGCCTCCCACGGTGCTAGGAGCGTTGCAACGACCATTTCCCAGGATACAGTGGCTAACGAATGATCGTTTGAGCACACAAACGAAAGTTCCGGTGAACTGGAACACAGTATGAACACTTAAGAAATTTCGGAGTAGCTGGAAGTGTTTTTAGCTCAAGAAAACGTGAGGAATGTATTGTGTGTTGTTTTGTTGCAAACCACCAGCCAGCCATTTATAGGAGGATTTGTTGTGTGTTAAATGATATGTTAATGGACCTGAACGTTGGACATCAATGACCAGTCCATTGGGCATTGAATCGTCCATAAACTGTCCATTTAACGCAGCATTAAAAGATAAGAACGTTGGGCATTTACTTCCGTAACGATTTGGACGAGTTCTGATGCGTGACCAGAATACCCCAACAGAGATGCTCTTTGTGCGACCAGAATACCTCACCAGAGGTGGTCATCTCTGGCCTTCTGGTGGGAAGACACCAGAACACCCCACCATAGGTGGTTTCTGGTCCTCTGTTCACGTCTTCTGGTCCGGAAAACTGAGCCCGTAACGGGAAGAAGCAAAAATTAGACCGTATCTTTGAATGATAGGTTTTCAGACGACATTCGTGTCCGCAGGTCGTGGTTTTTCTTCTCCGTTTCGGGATTTGATCGGCAGCCCCCCCTGCGCGTAAGAGAGAGCCTTTACCTTTAGGAATCTTAACTCCTTAAAAGAGGCTTCCCTTTATAAGCGGGTGAAAATCCCTTGAGTTTTCCGGTGTGGGATAAAACACACTATAAACCCATCATTTTCCTAGTTTTTCCATTTCAACGAGTGAACTTCGAGAATCAATTTCTCATTCACCCGTTATCCGTTTTGAGCGTACCATATATCGAATTGTAGCCCTTAACAAGGACAATCCGAAACCACTTTGACCCGACCCAAATCGGAAGTGGACCCCACTCAAATAATTGCCCCAAAATCACCATTTAATGCAATTTTAACACATTTTTCCAACACCTTATACGTTTAAGGAATAGTTTTATATTCTCATCTCACTCCGTTAAACATTCGCCCATCGAGCCATTTATCCTCGTTTACTGATGTTTTCCTTCATTTGCACCTTTAAAAATTGAACGGCTCTTACCTGGAGTAGCATTGGGTTGGAAGATGGAAGAAGCTTCGATCGCAGTAATGAAGGAGGGAGTTAGACGTGTGTTGCGTGTGTTGCTGTATTTTTTAAATAATGGATTTGGAAATTCAAGGGGTGCTAATGAGATTGTTAGTGGATTGGGTTATTCATTTTTGGCTTAAAAGTCCATCAAAGTATTTCAAAGTTCATTAAAATCAATAATAAGTAAAATCTATAGAATGTTTGAGGATACCTGAATTTTAATACGCAGTCAATTCTATGGAAATCTAAATTGAGAATATCTTGATTCTGATGGAATTGTAACCTCCGTTAAAATTAAAATCCAAGAGGACATCCCCTTAGCCAGACCGTTGAACTTCATCATTTTGGCTACCATCTACCGACCTACGTTAATTCCCTTCTCATGTTCTCCATCTCTGTTAGGTCATAGATCATGTTTACCCCTCTTAGCCCGTAACTGATTTTCATCATTCATCTTCTCAAGCAAACCTTTGACGTTGCGTGTTTCATACAGGTAAGTATGTCGTTCTTCTATGTCATGTTACCAATTTTGTGTACTTCAATTGCCCGGTTTAACTTTCCATATCTTCATTGTTGCTCATTATGTGTCACCTTTCACATTTTTCATGTATGCATTCCTTATCAACAATTCAAAATTTCCATTAATATGGCACGCCTATTTTTTAGAACACACTCAGACATGATATAACAGTTCAAGAAATGGTAAATTGATTTTGCAATATGTTCTCTTACCACTATTGATTATTTATTTTGTCATAATCGATTTTATCTTGATTAGCACTCAAAGAAGCTCTTATCACCATTGTTGCTGGGATGAGATTGACTTTACCTATATTTTTCAGTAGCTTAGCAAGCAATACTCGAGTCCCCAGATTTAGTGACATATAGAACAACATCTGCTAAGCCCAATTCAAGAGTGACCATTTGATTTGGTTTAAAATATTCCAAAAGGAGGCGTAGAAACCATAGAAACTCAGACATATTGCTAATAAAATAGAAAATGCATTAAACAAAGGGGAAAAAACCAGATGTGTATATGCGAGATACAAATTCCAGTTCCGGATTTTAAATAAATAAATAGAAACTTTTACATGCCTTTGTAACACGTTTAATGTCCAGTTTTGCAGCTTTCACGTAGCCTTGTATCTTCTCTGTGGGTTTATGCCGACCTTTTGGCATCCCAAGCGTTTGTACCCCATTGATTATACTTGGAGGACGATTAGGTTTTGGCTGACAAGGGTAGAATAGTGTTGTCATCGATAAACAATTGGAAAGAAAAAATTACTAAAAAGATTACATGTAAATTCAGATAAGCACTTCATTGAGTTTGTCTTACTATTTATCTTAAAGTGGTGTTTGTTTTATTTGAAGCTATGAAAAGAAAGGTACAGAGACACAAAGGTTCAACATTGATTAAGTTTTGTCACTAATCTGATTTGAATCACTAAACTTTATGTAAATATAACTTTACATATCATATTTTGCTTTAAATTACTTTTTAAAACTTGACCGGCAACTCGCAGTTTTAGAACATTCTTCTACTTAATAATCTCTCAAAAAAGATGATTTTGTGATTTACCATATCCATGTTCAAGATATCAGGAGTTTGATGCATTATTCTTTAAAAAATTATCACTCAATGAGGGTTAGACTTATTTTGGGTATGTAAAGTTTATTGGTGTAATACTAAACTATAGATGGATAATAGAGTATCCAAACATATAATTATTAGGAGAGATTGAGGTAGAGATCGAAGTGGAGAAGATGATGAATAGTAGAAAGTGTATTGTGTATGAGTATTGTATTATGTTCTATGAATTAGGTTCACAAGACCTCCCATTGGGAGTATAAATAGAGAAACAATGGGTTGGGCCGTTAATATGGGGCCGATCGACCCAACTATATATGTAAAATGGCTAATCTAATAGGTACAAATGATATATGAATTGTACAATAATATAAATGATATCCGTGATGCATGTATGGGCCGTTATCCAGGCCCAATAGTCATGAGACTTGGGGATCGAAGTCTATATACTCTATCAGGAGTCCCCCACTCCCTGAGTCGAGAGTACTCAAGGCGAAAGGGAGTAGAGTTGTACGTTGATCTATCGTCGTCTGGTGAGTAAACTTCTGGCGTCGCCAAGGCTCCTCGCTCGGATTCTCAAGCCGATGATCCGATCTCATTGGCAAACCCTGACTAAGGCAACCCTATGGGAGAATTCTCAGCCGAAGGTCGCGGGCCAGAGACCATCACCACCGGTCCTGGGGCCGAGGGGCTATATGTATGTATTTGTTGTTGTGGCAACTGAATATGCACAGTGGCGGAAGTAGAGGGGTGCTTGGGGGTGCACCAGCCCCCGCAGTGATTTTTTTTCTGTTGGTATTGGCCCGGCATTTCTTTAAGCCCAATTGCATTTGAGGAGGTTCCAGCCCGTTTGGTTTTTTACCTGACCCTTGCCTTGTTCGCACAGCCCCTTTCTTCTTCAAACTTGCGGAACTCTTTCCTTCCTTTGACGGGCACTGCGTATCTCCTACTATGGTAAGTTTCCATATCTAATTCCAGTCCTTCGCCTATTTAAATCACTGCTTCCCGTTTGTGTGAGCAGGCTGAAACCCTTGCTTCTCTGATTTCCGCCTCTCTGTGGGTGCTCGGATAAATTGGCCGGAAATAGCCTGCTGGCTGACGCCCCTCTTTCCCCTTGGTGACTATAGTGGTGTTCTTCATCCTTTGTGGGTGAATCTTGGACGAGACCTGAGCTGGATTCAAGTTTCTACAGTGGTATCAGAGCCAGCTGCCGCCAGCCTCCGTCTCGCCGCCGCCTGCCGCCGTTGGACGTCCAGCCATCGCCTGCTGGAGTCGCCGGGAGTTGGTGCTGAAGCCGAACCAGCCAGTCCAGACTTGCTGCCAGTTCGGGAAAGCTGCTGCCACGCGCTTCCAAGGAGTTCTGCCACCGCTCAAATCCGCTGCCGCCAGCCACCGTGCTCTACAGCAGCCCACGCTGCCTACGGTAAGTCGGGTAACCCAACCTCGGGCCCCGCTCAGGTAAATCGGCGATAAAACACCCTTGGTGTACCGGAGTGCCACCAGATTTATTTCCCCCCCGCTCCCCCGCTGCTGACCTGCGTGGTCTTGGATGCCGGCTGTGCCCGGCCCCAGGTACGTTTACTAATCCTTTGTGTGATTATTTATTCGTAGTTCGTTCATTTTAAGTTCAAGTTTAAATTGCAATTACTTGTTTGTTTAAATTGTGATTACTTGTTGGTTTGTGATTAATTTTTTCCAGTGAAGAATATTTTGTTTGGATACTCATTGTCCAAAATTGTGAATATTTCTTCCGGTTTAAATTTAATCACGTGTTGGATTTTTTATTTTGATTTTTTCTGTTGATTGATTCGTGGATAAACTCTCCGGTTAAGAATATTTGTTTGGATACTTGTTGTCCAAAGTTGGAAATATTTCTGTCCGGATTAGTTTTAAATCCCGTTTCTTTGTTCGTTGATTTAATTCTAGCCTATTTGTGCTTGTACGAAAGAACAAGGAGATTGTACCCGAGCCTTGTGTTCATTGGTCTTCTCGGCTTGTTCGTGCTAGTTGCTTCGTACCATTGATAGCCCTATAGGTTATAATTAATCATTTATCTGTCTGTTGAGTAAATAAAAATTTTTATTTGTGCTTGTACGAAAGAACAAGGAGATTGTACTCGAGCTTTGTGTTCATTGGTCTTCTCGGCTTGTTCGTGCTAGTTGCTTCGTACCGGTTGATAGTCTGATAAATTTTTTATTTACTCTCTTGCGTGTTGTGCTTGTGTTGGAGATATTTAATTGTGAATCAAGTTTGTCATAGATTAGCTTTATATTTAATCATTGTATTTAATTAGTGCATGAATTAGATAGCAATCGGGCCAAGTGTTAGGCCTAGATAAACAGGCTAAAAGCCTTGTACGCCTAACCTAAACCTCGCCTATAAAAAGGGAGCTGAGGGTTTAGGATTAGGTTAACGTCGTACTTATTCTTCATAGCCTTACGCACATATATTTGTGTTGTACGAGTTCACAGTCTATCAAAGACGGTTTAATCTTCATTGTTAGATCGTTATTCATTGATGTTACAGAAACAGGGACTAACAGCTTGCTTTCCGGTTAATATGGCTGTCAATCAATATGGCATGCTTCCATTTAACGGAAAGACAGATTTTGATATCTGGAAACAGAAAATCAAATGCGTGTTGATCCAACAGAAAGTCTATAGAGCTGTGACCGGTCTCTATTTAGACTCTGAGGATACTGCCAAGCGCGTTGAAATGAATGAAACTGCTTGTTCCTCTATTTAGCTAAACCTTTCTGATTCAGTGCTCAGGAAGGTGGGTATTATAGATTCTGCTAAAGAGTTGTGGGACAAGTTAGATAAGTTGTATACCGATACTTCTTTGCCTGGTAAATTATTTTTGCTTGAGAAGTTCTTTAGATTTAGGCTTGACCTGACTAAAGACATAGATGAGAACCTAGATGTGTTTAACAAGCTTATTCAGAACATTAAGCAAGCCGGTGATAAACACATAGATGACTACACACCCATAGTGTTGCTTAATGCCATCCCTGACTCTTACAATGACGTCAAATCTGCCATAAAGTATGGTAGAGACGATATCACGCTAGATATAGTCGTTAATGGATTAAGGAGTAAGGAGCTAGACCTTAGACACTCGAGGGGTAGTAACAGTCAGTCTAGGGACTCAGGTGAAGCGTTGTTTGTGAGGGGTAGGTCTAAAAGTAGATCTAGAAACCCTAAGAAAGGCAACAATGATAAGAACAAAAACAATGACCCGAGGAAGAAGAGAGGTAAGTCTAAGAAGAGAGTGTGCTATAATTGTGGTAATTCTAGTCACTTCATTAAGGATTGTCCCCATCCTAAGAAGTCTGAACATGCTAATGTGGTAGATGATAATAACTTGCATGAAGAAGTTTTTATGGTCTGTGATTTTGCAAATTCTGTGTTGAGTAACATGACTGAAAATGAGTGGTTAATTGACTCGGGTTGTACTTATCATATGACACCTTTTAGATCTCTGTTTGCTTCTTATGATTCTTGCAATGATGGTTTTGTGTCTCTTGCTGATAATAAGAAATGCAAAATACATGGGGTGAGTGATGTATGCTTGAAGTTTGATAATGGGACTGTGTTTACTATGAAAAATGTGAGGCATGTCCCTGATTTGCGTCATAACTTGTTTTCTGTCGCTGCTTTTGAGGGTAGTGGGCTTGAGGGTAAATGGGGAAATGGGTGCATGAAAGTTTTGAAAAAGTCTCTTGTTTTGTTCAAAGCTAAGAAGGTGAATAACTTGTATGTATGCCATGCTCAGCCTTTCTGTGATTCTGCTCATGTTGTTAGTTCTGATAAAACTGCTTTATGGCATAATAGATTAGGACACATGAGTAATAAGGGTCTAGAGATTTTGCATAAATCTGGTTGTTTTGTTAAGGATTCTGTGTCCTCCACCCCTTTCTGTGAATCTTGTGTGTTAGGCAAGCAGCATAAGGTTACATCCCCCCCCTATCCTAATCGCACTAAGTGTACCTCTGTGTTAGAGTATGTTCATGCTGATGTGTGGGGTCCTGCTAGTGTCTCTACCCACGAGGGTAAGAGATATTTTCTGTCCATTATCGATGATTTTTCTAGGAAGGTGTGGGTCCGTCTTCTTGAGCATAAGTCCGATGTCTTTGTGAAATTTAGGGAGTGGAAAACCCTTGTAGAAAATAAAACCGGTAAGAAGGTCAAAACCTTTAGGACCGATAATGGATTAGAGTTTTGCAATAAGGATATGGACCAACTCTGTGTTGATTGTGGATTAGAAGGCACAAAACTGTGCCCTATACTCCCCAACAAAATGGGATAGCCGAGAGAATGAATAGGACTGTTCTAGATTAGGTTATGAGTATGCTTGCTACCTCCGGTTTGTCTAAAAAGTTTTGGGGTGAAGCGGTCAATACTGTTGTCTACTTGATTAACCAGTCTCCTTTTGTTCCCTTGGGTGGGAAATGCCCTGAATCTGTTTTTTCAAACAAATCCCTTGATTTGTCTAATCTTAGAGTGTTTGGGTGTGCCGCGTATGTGCACCAACAAGGTGACAATTTGGATCCTAGGTCTAAGAAAGGAGTCTTCTTAGGTCATCCTGAGGGTGTGAAGGGGTACAGGGTTTGGGATAGAAACCAGGTAGGTTTCAAGGTTGTGGTAAGTAGAAACGTTGTTTTCAATGAATCCGAGTTTCCTTGTCTAGCTAAGTCAGTTCCTGATTCTGAGTCTGGCCCTAGTAGTACTCCCGTTGAGGTGGAGTCCATACCACATGCTGCTAGTCCTTTGTTTGCTAATCATGATTCTTCTAATTTGCATGAATCTTCTGAATTGCATGATTCTTCTGAATTGCATGATTCTTCTGAGCATGATAATACCACCACTTCGAGTGAGGTGGAGCATTCTCATGTGCATTCAAATGACAATGAATCGCATGATGAGAGTGCTGATTCTAGTGATAATGATTTGCATGATTACCAACTTGCTAGAGATAGAAGTAGGAGAGTAATTAGGAGAACTGCTGATAGCATGCCTGATTTTGCTTTCCATGCGTGTGATACTTCTATGTTTGCTTTCTCTGTGTTTGAGACCCTTGAGCTTAACAAACCTAGAACCTATAGAGAGGCCCTTAAGTCTAATTAGTCCGCTAAATGGCTTTGCGCCATGGAAAGTGAGATGGAGTCACTTAGAGCGAATAAGACTTGGACGTTCGTTCCTAGACCGCCCAATAGTTCCGTAGTTGAGTGTAAGTGGCTATTTAAGGTTAAGGAAGAGCCTAACGACATTAGATATAAGGCTAGGTTAGTAGCTAAGGGATTTACTCAAAAGGAAGGTGTTGATCATGCTGAAATCTTTGCTCCTGTTGTTAAATTCACTACGATTAGAATGATGCTTGCTCTTATTGCTCATAATGATTGGGAAATGAAGCAAATGGACATCACCACTGCTTTCTTGCATGGTGATTTAGACAAGAAAATCTATATGACCCAGCCTGAGGGCTTTGTGGATCCCATGAAGAGTAATCATGTGTGTTTGCTTAGGAAGGCCTTGTACGGCCTGAAGCAGTCCCCGAGGCAGTGGAATATCAAATTTGACCAGTGCATGTCATCTTTGAAATTTCACAAGTCCGGGTGTGACCATTGCCTATACTTTAAAAATACTTCTTTTGTGCATGTATTTTTATTGCTTTATGTGGATGATATGTTGATTGTTAGTCCTTCGGGTGACGCCATTAAAGGTGTGCAAAAGCGTCTCAGTGAGAACTTTGCAATGAAAGACCTAGGTGATGCCAAGAGGATCCTACGCATTAACATTGTTAGGGATAGGAGTAAGTGTGTGTTAGTACTCAACCAGATTTCATACATTGAAAAGATTTTGAGTAAATATAACATGCATTCTGCTACTACCGTCTCTATTCCTATGGCGTCCCACTTTGTGTTAAGTAAGGATCAGTCTCCCAAGACTGCTCCTGAAATTGCTAAAATGAAATCTGTGCCTTATTCTAATGCTATTGGGTCCGTGATGTATCTCATGGTGAGTACTAGACCCGACATTGCCTACGTTGTTAGTTGTTTGAGTAGATATATGTCTAACCTTGGTTTGCCTCATTGGAATGCTCTTAAGTGATTGCTTAGGTACTTAAAATCTACTGTTAATCATGGGTTGGTTTTCACTAGGTGTTTTGAGGGTGTTAAGTTGAGTGGGTATGTGGATTCGAATTTTGCTAACGATAGAGACAATAGGAAATCCACTACCTCTTATGTGTTTACCCTTTGCGGGTCTTGCATTAGTTGGAAGTCTCAACTTCAACCCATAGTTGCCCTATCCACTACTGAGTCCGAGTATGTGGCCGCTACCGAAGCGTTTAAGGAAGCCATTTGGCTTAAACGTCTCCTAACGGAGATTGGTAGTCTTAAGCAGGAGATTTGTGTGTTTTCTGATAGTCAATCTGTTATTCAACTGTGTAAAAATCCCGTTTTCATGATAGAACTAAGCATATTGATGTTAGATTTCATTTTATACGTGATATTGTTAGTGCAGGTGATATCAAGTTGATTAAAATTCCATCAGAATTTAATCCTGCCGACATGGGGACTAAATGTCTCTCTGTCGAAAAGTTGCTATCGTGCAAGCGCACGTTAAACATTGATTGCGGTTAAGTTGCCTGGTGATCTTACCCCTTTGCCTGAATATGTCTTTGTGATTATTCGGGCAATCCAGCAATGATGAGTCTCAAATTTGTGTTAGAGCTTTGACTCTAAACCACTATGGTCCAATAAGGTGGAGAATGTGTTGGTATTGGCCCGACATTTCTTTAAGCCTGATTGCATTTGAGGAGGTTCCAGCCCATTTGGTTTTTTACCCGACCCTTGCCTTGTTCGCACAGCCCCTTTCTTCTTCAAACTTGCAGAACTCTTTCCTTCCTTTGACGGGCACTGCGTATCTCCTACTATGGTAAGTTTCCATATCTAATTCCAGTCATTCGCCTATTTAAATCGCTGCTTCCCGTTTGTGTGAGCAGACTGAAACCCTTGCTTCTCTGATTTCCGCCTCTCTGTGGGTGCTCGGATAAATTGGCCGGAAATAGCCTGCTGGCTGACGCCCCTCTTTCCCCTTAGTGACTATAGTGGTGTTCTTCATCCTTTGTGGGTGAATCTTGGACGAGACCTGAGATGGATTCAAGTTTCTACATTTTCCTTTTAAAATATATAATGAATATATATATATATATATATATATATATATATATATATATATATATATATATATATATATTATTTCATTAATTAGCCCTTGCAGCCCACATACTCAAGCCCAAAGTTCTTCCCTTTCCTATTTGTGCCCCTGCAAGCTCCTCGAGCTTGTTCCGCCACTGAATCTGCATATGATGTGATGATGTTGTTGGTGCATGTGGCAAACCTTGTAAAAAATTTGAATTTATGTTTCTTCGATTAATGGAGGTCCTGAGTCCCTAGCTCTCCTAGTCTCCCACTCCTTGAGCGAGTGTAGTGAGTTGAAAGGATTAGAGTAGTAAAGTAGTGCATGTCTCGTGATGTCTTCAATAGGGGCTGAGGGTCGCACTAGTACAAAAAAAAAGCTTTTTACATCACCTTATCCACATGTGTTATTGTATAACCCATGTGAAATATTGACACGGGGTCATTTTTATAATTTTTATAAACTTTTTCACATGTGTTGTTATACCCGATGTTGAATAGTGAAACAGGGGTATATTTTAGAAATTTATTAAATATTTTACATCAGTTGTATGTGCAACCGATGTCAAAGAAAAAACGGGGTCATGTTTTTAATTAACAAAAGTTGTGTTAACATAGTTTAAAACCCATTTAGAAAAGCGGCGAGAATAATCCGCCCTTCCAGACCTGGTATAACTGACCTGATTGAGTTAAAGCCTTATCAAGTTAGGAGATGTCAATCCGCCCTTCATCTCTTTGTTTAGGAGATGTCAAACCTAGCCAAACAAATTCAACAGAGCAGCGACAGGGGACGACCAATGACCAGCGACCAGAGACGGACCCGACAGCATACTCCTGGCCTTAAGTTGGACTAGCGACCAGCCGCAACTGGCGCGTGCGACTATGGCATATAGTTGCCTCTGCTCGACGATTGCAGGTCTTGAGCGAGCATATGACGGCCTTCGAGCGAGCAATAGGACGACGTTGATTGCAGGTACAGAAATTGATGACTTTTATGTAGTATTTATATAGGTTAAACTTCCGAAGGAACCCATCTCAAGTTTGTAGCTATTTCCTAAATTGAAGTAGAGAGAATTCCCCATATAGGAGCGAGAATTCCCCAACTAGTTACATGAGGTAGCTATTTGCTAAAGTTATGTTGTACTCTAGTTTGATTCATTGCTTATATAATTTTTTTCATTTCTGCATTAGTCACATAGTCCTGCTTTTTTATGCAGGCAAAGTGTTTGATAATTAGATATTTAAATATTAGGATGGCTAATGCTTTAAAATTCCGCAGGTTCTTGCTGTTGTTGCGGAAAGACTAAAAAGTTGAAGAATTTGTAAGGCTGCTGGCCTGCTGCGCCTTCGATGAAGCTTTACTTGCTTTTGTGAGGCCCGTGAGCGGCAGGTTTACTTTTAATCTTTTATTTTGTACACTATATAGGCCTATACTTCAATAATTTTATGTTTAATTTCAAGTTTCAGATTTACATTCTTAAGCATGTTAAGATTAGTAAATTGCTATAAAGCTTTGCCGTGTATGTGACATTGCATTTATGAATTAGGGTACTAAACATACAGAGCATATCATATACTCGGTACATATTTATTAGTATAAAAGTATAAATTAAGGCTAAAAAGACATTTAAATGAATAGACTTAGAAAGTGTTGGACTAAAATAGTAGTGAACACTAGGCTTTGAGGTGAGGAAATCCAACTCTCATATAGTGTTAGAAAGTTTTTTTTCTAAAATAACTGTTGTACACAAATATCTTCATAGCTTATTCCACCATCATTTGAAAAGCATTTCAACAAGTTCTCTTTCTCTCTATTGGATCAATCTTTGTTCAACATAAGCTGTTTTCAATACTCATTGTTGAGTATAGGAAGAATCTCTATAATTATCTGGCATTGTGAAGCAATTTTATTGTGTGGACTATGGAGAATTATTTGGGTAAAACATTTTCACTTTATATATAGTGGGTTTAGAATTGTAGAGCTTTCACACTCTCATTACAGTGATTATAGCCTTTAGTATATCCATTTTGTATTTTCATTCATTACCGTGATTAACCTGTATGCTTTGGGATGTTTAGGCAATTTATTTGCACTTTAGGCATTTCTTCTGAATATGTTAGCATTTTGAAGCACTTTTCTTGCATGTTTGTTGTTGTTCTTTTTTGGTATTATTAACATGTGTACTTCTTTAAGTTTCTGGGCAATTCATCAGTAGGTTTTGTAGATGTTTTTTACAGGCTTTTCTTGCTGTTTTTTTCTTTTATATGGCCTTTGTGTAGTAGTTTTGTTGCATTTGTCTTGCTGTTTTTTTGCTATTGTTAGTATTTAGTAATAGTTTTTTACTTCTCTAAGTTTCACTGCAGTTCAGTAGGTTTTCTTGATGTCTTTTTTATAGGACTTTCTTTCTTTTTTTGGCTTTTATGGTCTTTATGTAGCAGTTTTAGGATCGTCGAAATTTCCCTGCAATTAGGAAGCTCTTATTGTTATAGCACACTACTAGAAAAAATTAAACATAACCTTTTTGCATGTATTAGAAAAGAGTCAAAAGACTTTTCCAACGGAGTAATTTTCAGAATTAACGAAACTTTATTTTAGATCGGTTAAAACAGATGCGGAAGAAAAAAAATAGGATCTTCGAGCAGAAGACAGAAGACAGAAAACGAAAAGATTTCTAGCCGATTTTTGACCTAGAGCGAGTTCGCGAAGGAAAGAAGCTAGAGAGACGGAAGACGGAAGAGCAGCTAAGGGCGAACGGACTTCGTGCGGCTAGCGTTCAAGCGGACGGCGGTTGGCATTCCAGCGAACAGCGTTCCAGGGAACGGCAGACGGTGTTCCAGCGAACAACGTTCCAGCGAACGGCGGATGGCGTTCTAGTGGGCGGCGGACGGCATTCGAGCAGCGGAAGGCATTCGAGCGGCTTTCGAGTAGGCGAACCTTCCTTTTCAGGTTTCAATTTGACCATGATTATCTTAGTTCACAATTTGCTGCTTCTGTGAATTCACTGTGTACATAATAGGTTTCAATTTGTTGATATTGCCACTATGAAGTTAGTAGATGATGTTATTCAATTTGACCATGTTTATCATAGCTAACGCCCCTCGTGGTAGACGAATCACTTCCTTCTAGCAGTACTTTATGCGCTCCTTTTTGTTTTGCAACAGCAATGAATTAAGATTTAAGAGTAATACAGAGAGAGTGAAAAACCTCACTGAGTAATGTTGTGACCTTGAACAGTTCATCTTCCCTCATTGCTATTGTTCTCAAGGTACTCAAAAAATCCTCGGGAAAAACAAGCCTATTTGAGTAAGAGGGCAGCTTGCGTTCACCGCTCCAACTATAGTTTTTCATGTGATTACCGGAGTGGTTATCTATTTGAGGCGTACATGGAGGAAAGAATCCTTCTTTCAACAAACTTCTTGGTAACAAACACCTCATATCAGCTTTCTGTAAGTACAAAAAGGGTTGTTTGAACTCTTTTAGATCATGTAAACAACATGTGAGTATAGTTGAACATCAAATGCATTTAATAAATCAGAAAGGGATTGCAGTATTAACCGCTTGAGTCTCAACCAGCAGTTAATATTGGCTCATACTTTTATACCGTTTAAAGACGAGTATTGATTAATGCATGCGGAATTGCAGTATGAGGAGCTTCTGTAGTAATTTGCTTGCCTTTTTTACAATTCTCCTCTCTTAAATGGAAACCTTCTCTTCATTTGTGTTGTATGCAAAAGGGAAGTGTTCTCTGACTTCTCTCTTCGAATTGGATTTTGTTCCTCACAGTAATGCCTTGTTCTGGACCTCTTGTCATGGTATACTTTATAGTTTCAAAATTTTGACACAGATGTACATGCAGGTTTTAAAGGAACTGAAGATATTTTCAGTGATAAATCACTTGAGAAATGAGAACTCATTTAAGTCTAGTTATGTGAAAACAAAAACTCTTTCATCAGCTCTAGCTTATGAGATGCAGAGTTATGTAACAACTAAAGACAAAGTTGAATCTCTATCAGGAAGTGAGCAGTGCTTGAGTTAATTGATAGCCATATGCCTTGTATACTTGAGCATGCTTCTGTCATGGTTAGTTGGAGTATATCCCTTTCCATTTCTTTCCAAAATGGTTTATCATATCTTCTTGTTTTTTTGCTAAAAAGGGGAATTAAAGGTTTACGTATGTGAATTTGAATCTGTAAGCATTTTGACTTCAGATGGATCTAACACAGGAGAGTAGACCCTCACTTCACTATTGCAATTGTTCCTGAAAACGTGGTTGACAATAGAAACCCTTTAACTTGATTTTTAAATACTTTAATGCTTCCCGGGCTATTTCAGAGATTCAAAATGTATCAAGTGTTTCTTTAGCAGATTTGGTAGAGGATTATATACGAGATATACGGTCAAAGTTAATGGACGTGAATAGGGGTGTAAATGAGCCAAGCCGATGACATGAATCTGTAAGCATTTTACATTCAATAAGTTTGCTCCATGTAATGTTTTTTAATAACCTTTTTATTTAATTTGTAGCGATTCGTCAATTCGGAACCATTCTCATCAGAAGAGATTGATGAAGTACGAACTCGTTGTGCATCATGTTTATGCTAAAAATAAACTAACCTAAGAATGAAACGGGAATCGAACAATTATGAATCAATAATGGATCGAACACAAATATAGATGTGCAAATGAAGAATTAAATATATGGAATATCTTGTATATGGGATCTCTCGTATATTTCTTGAGAATTGAGTACAAAGTAATAAGCTAGATAGTTCAAAATGATTACTCTCTTCCTCTCCTGGGTTTGCTTCATACTCTATTTATTAGCTAGAATTTGCTCCCTCCCCAAGTTTCGTATTTGCCTTCCTATTTTGTCTCCACGTTTAACAGATTGCACCTATCCCCTTCTTTCCTTTGACTTAGTGTAGTGCTAAATAACACACGTTTATCCCCTTGGGCTCAATCTTATTTAGACCGCATCCATGGGCTCCTTCTTGTTGCTACTGGGCCCCTCGCTATTGCTGATGAAATACCAGCCTAAATATTAGACAGATTTGGGATCCAACATTTGCCTTCTTTCGAGAAGTTGAGGCGTATGAGCGCACATGTTGACCCGTTAAGCATCAACTTTTCGAAATCTTGAAAACATTTATACCCGTCATCCTTGAAATTACCCATATACAGTCATCATCGATCTCATGAGATATGTTGTAAACCTGCCATTCGTGTAACAAGACGCTTCTGTCAACATCGTCACTTTTCTGACGACATGCTTCCATCAACCTGTCACTTGTCTAATGAGACGACTTCGTTAATCTCCATGCAAGCTGTCTCTGATCTGATCCGTTATTTTGACTAAAGCGACAAAGAACGAAAGTTGATCTCTTATCATCGTCCTCCGAATTTCTGCTAATGATCATAACTAGACAATGTTGACGCATTGAAAATTTGTCCAGGTCGACATCGACATGTCTAGGGTGTTGACATGTCTAGGATGTCGACATGTCCATTGCTAGAGATGGCGAGCCGGGTTACATGAACGTAATCAAAATCCTGCAAAAACTAAATTTTGTTTCGTTTATGATTTTAGTAATATCGTCGACATGAATATTTACAATTTATGCCAATGTCGTTTGTATTGTTGTCTCCTTATGTTTTGGAGCTTATGTTGTCGTGCTCTTGGAGCACGTGCTTCTGTTGTGTACTTCTGTAGTTTTGTGTGTCGGCTGTCATTCGTTTTGGCCAAAACGTGTAAGGTGCGTGGGTTTGTCTTTCATATTTTCGATATGAATGGCCCATGCTAGCCTTACTACTCCTTTTTACGTTGTTGGGGGTTAAGTGTAAGTGCCTTCTGTTGGCACGTTAAGTGATCATAGCGATGTTTGTCAATGTGTTCGCCACGTCAACACCCTGCACCAAGTCATGTTGTCAGAGTCTGGCCGTTGGCTTTTGGCCAACGGCCTTCCGATGCTTAAGTTAGTGAATATTTATATGTAAACAAAAGTAATAAATTAAAATTATGTATACAAAACTAGACAAATACTTATCATCAGGACTTGTCTAAAGTCAGACGATTTCAATCATGTCGTCAGGTTTATCATCGGACGACATGCCCCCATCTCAGACGATTTCAGTCATGTCGTCTGGTTTATCCCGTCACAGGAGTGACAACAATATGTAAAACAAAATACCAAACTAAAAATGAAACAACTTTAAGGGTACTGTATTGCAGCTCTTCAGAACCTGTCTGTCTTTGGACGACATGCCCCTTGTCCGACGATTTCGATCATGTCGTATGATCTATCTCTTCATAGGAGTGACAACTATAAAAGAAAATAATAAACTAAAAATGAAACAACTTTTAAGGGTACCGTATTACAGCTTTTCAGAACCCGTCTAGAATCGGACGACATGCCCCCCGTCTGACGACTGCGATCATGTCGTCTGGTCTATCTCGTGACGACTTGTTCCTCAGGTCTCGAATATGGGTTTCCATGCTTGTAATCATGCCTCCTGGGAGATTCTGATTTCCCATGCCCCTGTTCGTGCTCAATTTGTCTTCGACGGGATCGTAAGTCTTCTTCTAGACGGATGAAAGCTAACGTCTTTGCTTGGACATCTTCGAAGGACCGACAAGGGTATTTTGTCAGTTCGTGGTACAGCTCTGAATCTTCATACAAACCTCTTTTGAATGCCTCGATGACTGTTGGTATGTCACGTCGGGGGACTGACACCTTCTCTTTGTTGAAGCGGTGGAGGTAATCCGTTAAGGATTCATTGCGTTTCTGGACCACACGGTAGAGATCGCTGGTCTGCTTCTCCAGAACCCGACTGCTTGCAAATTGCTGGTTGAAGAGGTTGACTAACTCCGCAAATGAGCTGACGCCTTCATTCGGCAGATTGACGAACCACGTCAGCGCTGGCCCTGTCAATGTTGTCCCAAATGCCCTGCACATACAAGCCTCCCGCTGCTCTGGTCTGATCGAGACGGCAAGCATCTGCTGCTTGTATTGAGCGACATGTTCCAGGGGGTCGGTAGTTCCATCGAATAATCTCATCGAGGGGGCAACAAACTTTCTTGGAATCTCGATGTCCATGATGTGTCGTCCGAAGGGGGAATCTGCGTAGCATGTCTGAGAAGCGACATCCAATGGCGGTGGCACTCCGGGTATACCATTGATCTTCTCTCGCATTTCCCTCAGCTCTACCATGATGTCGGCTAAGGGGTCTGTTGGATATGCTTGCATCTGTCTTGTCGTCGATGTTGGTTGCGTCATTGCGTGGGTTGCCTCCTGCCTGGTTGGCGATGGTATAATGATGACTTTGGATTCTTGTTGTCTTTGGTTGTTGATGTCGACATGTCTTGGAATGTCGACATGTTGAGGGGTGTCGACATGTCGAGGGATGTCGACACGGTCTGGAACTCGTCGTCTCTGAGGTTCCGGAAATAGACTGTGAAACACGTTCCTTCTGGGATTCTGCAACATAACCGTGGGTTGATGATTGCCATTCGGTGACAACCCCAACGTAAGAGATAGCGAGTCCGTTGTATTGGTGAGTGATTCGGTCGAGACTGGAATGGGGTCCAATTCGGTCGAGAAAATGACGTGTTGCGCTCTCAAGTCCAATTACAGCCTTGTTGCTGCTGTCATGGCGTCACCTCTTCGGCTAAACCTTGACTTGGAAACTATGGACACCACCGATTGCACTTGAGAGCGCAACACGTCATTTTCTCGTTGGATAAAAGCAGTTCGTTGAGACATTTCATGCCGGATTTCTTCCTTGTCGGCTTCCAATTGTTCATGAAATTCTACAAGCAATGGATTTGTGCTTCCGACCATGATCGATTCTTCTTTGTGCGAATTTCCCACAGACGGTGCCAAATTGTTTATGCTAAAAATAAACTAACCTAAGAATGAAACGGGAATCGAACAATTATGAATCAATAATGGATCGAACACAAATATAGATGTGCAAATTAAGAATTAAATATATGGAATATCTTGTATATGGGATCTCTCGTATATTTCTTGAGAATTGAGTACAAAGTAATAAGCTAGATAGTTCAAAATGATTACTCTCTTCCTCTCATGGGTTTGCTTCATACTCTATTTATTAGCTAGAATTTGCTCCCTCCCCAAGTTTCGTATTTGCCTTCCTATTTTGTCTCCACGTTTAACAGATTGCACCTATCCCCTTCTTTCCTTTGACTTAGTGCAGTGCAAAATAACACACGTTTATCCCCTTGGTCTCAATCTTATTTAGACCGCATCCATGGGCTCCTTCTTGTTGTTACTGGGCCCCTCGCTATTGCTGAGGAAATACCAACCTAAATATTGGACAGATTTGGGATTCAACACATCATATTTCTTAGAAATGACGCAGTCCATCAACGACACATGATGAACGTGTTTGGTTAAGTTTTTTAGTGATGATGAGATTTGTAACTTTATACGATGTGTTATTACTCTAGACTTGTGCAAGGATTGTTTTATTTTAGCTTATTATTATGTACTAAGTTGTTACTTGAACTTGTTTAACATTTTGTGGAAGAATTGAAAAATAGCTTGTGTTTTTTTAGACGGATCAAGTGAACAGGTGAAAAATTGTGCTATATTAGTTGATGATACTGTTAATGATGTGATTATAGTATAAACAAAGGTCATATTGCAAATGTTTTTCCTGGAAAATACCAAAAAATGAAGCTTTTCACATCAGTTGTAAAGTAACCGATGTGATTGCTTTTCTACATGGGTTATAACCGATGTGAAACACATATGTTTCGGGAAAAAATGAAGCTTTTCACATTGGTTAATAAAATGATTGATGTGAAATGTTTTCTACATGGGTTATAACCAATGTGAAAAACCTATGCTCCGGGAAAAATTGAAGCTTTTCTACATCAGTTGTAAAATAACCGATGTGATTGCTTTTCTACATGGGTTATAGCCGATGTGAAATATCATTTAAAACGTCGTTTTGGACTATCTTCTAGATCGGGCACTGAACGACCGATGTAGAAAGAATTTTCACATCGGTTCATTGACCGATGTGAAAAGTCAATACTTTTCACATGGGCTGGAACCACATCGGCTGTTTGACCGATGTGAAAAACCTTTTTTGACCGATGTGAAAAGCCTTTTTTATACTAGTGTCGACAACTTTTGTCCACAATGGGGAGATGCCTCGTTAAAAACCTCACTAGGAAAAAACCCTGTGGGAAAAAATTCATATTGTGGGAAAAGGAGTACATCGGATGCCCCAAAATGAAACAAAAGGGTGAGCCCTTAGGCATAGGCGTGCAGCTACAACGGCTGACATCTGCTGAGGGGATGGTCGAGACCAGTCTTCGTATGTGAGTAGCTCGACATAATAAGTAGTCCTAGTCATCAAATAAAGACGACTAAGAGATAGGTCGAGCGACCGTCCATAATATGATGTCTCGATCATCAAATAAAGATGACTAAGAAGTATGGTGGAGAGGCCGATATAAAATCCAAGTCATCATTTGATTGCACATATGCATTCAAATAAAATTGTTATAATTTCTTGAACTTATGATTCGATGTTGGATTTGGGCCTAAATTAAGTGGCCTCAAATTTTCAAGCTAGATCTCAAGCTAGGTTTCTATGCTTGTTGGAGCGTGGCACGAATCAAGGACCGAACCTATGATGTGAGTTTTCTCGCACTTAAAATAGATCGTAGAATAGTGGTGTAAGTACGAGAATCGTCTCCACAGGGACGGAAAAAGAGAATTAAGTATTAATTAAATTCAGCAATAAAAAGAAATAAAATAAAATAAATTGTGTGAGATTTGATTGATTGGAAAATTAACTTGTAATTAAACGAATACTAAAGCTAAGAGGTTCTTTCTAATTTATGACGAAGGAAACATGGATTGATTCCGGGGTAATCAGATTTCTGGCTGATCAGGCTTAATCACATGAAATTAATTTAATTGAGCCTCTCTAATCATTACGAAGTTCTAACCGCTCTCGCGGCGTAGAGTACAATAATTTAGGGAACCATGTTGATCTCTCATTCGACAGATATCTATAATTATTGCCAAAACAAACGAGCGTACGGCCCCTTAATCGTTACTAATCTTTTAGTGAACAATTAAGTGTGTGTGAAGGTGTCCTAGAATAAATTAGATCTCTCTTAATTTTTTCTACATGCAATTATAATCCTAGTGGTCATTCTAGCTTACAAGAGATATCAATTAAATCATTCAAACACAAATTAAATCAAGATTCATGCAATTAATCCATCATGAGTTTAGCCATACATCATGATTCACCTCTTCATCAATCCCAAATCCCTAATTAAAACTTACTCACAACTCATAATTGAATAATCAATAGAATTGGGAAGAATAGAATTAATTGTCATTAATTAAAAAGTAGGAACTTACAAATAATCCAAGGGAATTGAAGAACAAGATGGAAAAGTAGAAGAAATTTCGTCCCTAGGCCTCTCTCTAAGCTCCATAACAAAAAACAGGGGTTTACGGGGTGTTTAAATAGAAATCACATCAATCCGGACCAAAATAGGACACCTAGGGGCGAAAAACTGCCAGGCACGGCGTGCCTAACGGCCAGGCACGACCGTGCCTGGGTTCGAGAGAGTCGCAGCCCCTTTCTTCTATAGACACGACCGTGCCTTCCCTTCCAAATTTGACGATGCTTCCTTAATCAAAGTTGTAGGTAATTACGTCATCTATCCACCACAACTTGCAAAACTGGATTTGAATCATCCAAGCAAAAGATATAAATAAAATGGTGGTGTGTCGCACCTTGAAATCTCAACAGCGATCATCTGACTTCTTCGTCTGTTTTCACCTTTCTCCTCTCGCGTTCTAGCAATGGTATCTTCATATGATTTGTAGCCCTTGAAATTGTCTTTCATATGAAACTTGAATCGTATTCTTTGGATGTTTCTACAAAACGATATGCTTGAACGATTGACAGAAGGTCATCCTGAACGCCGTTTTCAAGCTCTATTTATCTTCTTTCGATCCCGTAGCCAATCCTAGAGCTCTTTTATCTTCAAATCTTCATCATGAACCTCCCGGTGACCTCCAAAGCTATCAATTCTATCTCGAATGCATCATCAACTCATCCCGATTGCTACTCAAGTGCCGATGCCAGACTCTAATTTCTTGATTTTTGACTCCAAACAACACAAAACTCGAACCAACGCCCGGAAACATAATTTGAGCTAAAATTGAGACTAATAACACCTAAAAGCTAGGAAAACCATCAAAGGTCGATCTCAACACGCATCAAATGCGTGTTGTAATACGAACTTATCAAACCCCCCCACACTTAAGCCTCTGCTTGTCCTCAAGCAAACTGAACAACAGGACTTACAATAATCACCACACGGAATTAAAACAATTAGCATGCACAGGTAATTAAAGGGATACTCACATAAAAGAAAGACTAAACCAAGAAAATTCTTCCCTAAACTATATCTATATAGTCTAGCTAACATTTTTGACAAAATTATTCGCAACATCCTCAAAGTAGTGACATCATACACTAAAAACTAGCTATCGACCAGAAGGACTTGTGAAGGTGGTGGTGAATGGTAAGGAATATACGGTCCATTTCTTTGAGAGTTTTGGAACAACTTGACAAGGACTTAATGCATTCAGAAATTTCAAGGCTATTCTTAGGATCAAGGAATTCAGTAGACCACAAATTAGGAACTATCATTTAAACTTATACAAAGAGTAGACATGGTGTACAACTAAGCTAAACCGCCGCGGCACATTGATGCTTTGACGTATACTTGAACTACGAGAATGACTAATGCTAATTTTGCAATATCCTCCAAGTTCAATTAATTAAGTTCAGTTTTCCTTGTCATGTTGGAACGAGAACGCCATTTCTTTCGAAAGATCCCTAAGTCTCATCTTGTTGTGCAAAACACTTACGCTTTTTGACCGGGTCTCCCATTCTCTTTTTCGCAAGGTAAGAGGTCTAGCTAATTTAATTTATTTAGTTTTTTTTCAATTTTCAGATTTTCACTAGACATTACCCCATTCTAATCTCGGCTTCACCAAGGAAAATTAGAAATTAAAGTTCATTTAAAATAGTGAATCCATGCCTACAATGCAATCCTCAAAAATATCAAATTTTTAAAAAGTGACTGCTCTTACCCCATTTGTGGCATAGGAACAGTGCCAAAAATGGTTCCTACAAAAATTCCCTAAACTTAGCAAATTAATCCCCTAGTTCCCTAAACATCAAGACTCTGTCAGAAATATTCACGGGTAAGGAAATAGACCATTTGGCTATGGAGCTCAATTAATTGGGTAAAGTATAAAACATATAGGCTCAAAATGGCTTCTCCTAAAGGACTTATTCAGGTGGAATGACAAGTTTTATGAATTAAATGGTTGAGTAATGCCTTCATCCTCTCAACAACTAGGTTATAGTGCAAGAAATTTAAGCCTAAACACTTCACAGATGTTCTAAAAACATACTCAAAACTCTAGCCAGCTCACAAAGACATAGTTCAAAGAAATTTTTAAAAAATTTTAACATGACTTTTCTATGAATATACAACTAACACCTGCGCATGCTAACCGAATTAATCTCATGTAACAACTACTGCCTGAATGCCCAATTCAGTCTCTCACACTTAAACTTTGGCATCGCCCTTGATGGCCTAAAATGCACTATGCACAAGGGGGTAAAGGGGAAAGGGTCACACATGCTGAACTCAACTCAAGTCAATTTATTACAAACAGGCAAGTATAAGAGTCATAGGAACTTCCCTAAGGCGTTGGTCGGTGTAGAACAAACTGGGTCAAATTGTGAATCTCGGCGCATCATCCAAATAGCAAAATCTGATCTGCACAAACAAAACACACAAACACAAAAACACACAAATGCAAAGAAAAAGAAAAAAACTAACACAAAAGTGCAGAAGTAAGCTTGGGTTGCCTCCCAAGAAGCACTATTTTTAACGTCGTGTGCCCGACGCAACAACCCCACAAAAAAGTCAATTAAACACACTTCCACTCAGAAAAATTTTCCTCCACATATCAAACCTCTTGTCAACAAATGCCCTAAGATGGCGCAAAACTTCAAATTCATGAAACCACATATTTAATGGAGAATCACAACTAAAACAAAAGGGTGGTTCCAAGCCTTTATCAGGCCCTTTATCAAAGATTGGGTCAAAAACAGTTTCTTTAAGGGGTGGAGGTTTCCCTCCCTCCTCTCTGTGTGGCTCCATGATGTCCAACAAATAAATCTCATTAATAACTGGACAAGACTGTTTTGCCAGTTTGGTCATGCAAAAACTGACTCTCTCCTCCCCAACTCTCAAAATCAATTTTGCCTCCCCAACATATATGAGGGCCCGTGCAGTCGCCATAAATGGTCTTCCAAGAATTAAGGGCACCTCAAGATCTTGGGGCATCTCCAAGACAACGAAATCAACAGGAATCACAAACTTGTCCACTTTAACCAACACGTCTTCGGCGATCCCCTGGGGATATTTGATTTATCGGTCAGCCAGTTGTATGCACATACGTGTTGGTTTAAGCGGACTGAGTGCAAGCTTCTCATATAAAGAAAAAGGCATCAAATTTAATGCTTGCACCCAAATCAGCTAAGGCATTATGAAAAATCAAACTTCCTATGGAGCAAGGGATAGTAAACTTATCTGGATCATTGAGCTTCTTGGGCATCTCCTTTAGCACCACTGTCAAGCACTCTTCATTCAGCACCACTGACTAATCGTACTGTACGGCGGATTGTTGACGTGTCCAGGTAGGTCCGGGGCGTGACAATTTAATTGGTATCAGAAACTTAGTCCGTGAATATCATAATGAATTCTCAAAATTCCTTTTTTGAAAATGAATTTGAAAACCATGAGCATAAGAAGTTTTGTACTTATAGAACTTTTGGTACTTGAGTTGCAAAGTCTCTAATTGTTAAGATGGTACCCTTAGCAATTGGTATGACGGTGATTTGAGCCAAAAGGTGTCTGTAAGTGCCTATCCGTCAATTGACATTTGATACGAGTCTAATGATTCATCCTCAATTTCATTCAGAAATGGAACATACCGGGAAAGTAACTAGGAGGAACCCGACTGACCGAGCACCAGGAGGGTCCGAGCGCGGCAGTAGAGGCGCTTCTAGAGTTTCCAGGGGACAAGGCCGTGGAGGCCAAGCTCAGACCGTGAGTGACGATCACGTGGAGACCACATACGATTTCTATGTATCCGAGGAGGATTCAACTTATCAACCGGGATCCGAACCGGTTGGGACCCCATATGATGGGGAATACGACGATGCTAGTTATGAGAGCGATGATAATGACGCTCTCGAGGGGATTGAGGAATTGCTTCGGCAATACCAACAAGATAGCCAAAGACGTCGGGAAAGGCGTGCTTTGGGAGGAGCTTCGAGGAGAGGAAGTCGTGTTAGCTCTAGGGAACATGAGGAGTCCCGAGGAGGAAGAGGTTTCGAGGTCCCAATAATAAGGATCTCAAAATATCTAAAAGAAGCGGGGGATTTGGGGTGCAAACCGTTCGATGGGATGGGAGACATATCCATTGTGGCTGAATGGATAAAAAGATTCAATGAGGCGGCCATTGACATGCAGCTGCCGCCAAACATGAAACTGAGAGTAGCAATGAGGTTGCTAGAAGACATGGTGTCCACGTGGTGGGACGAAATTAAAGGAAAGTACGGTGAGGTCGTCACTTGGGAGAACTTCCGACAAGAGTTCTTTAACCAATACTTCTCCGACTTCGAAGTAAACATGAAGAGGAGGGAGTAAACGAACTTGACCCAAGGAGGTCAATGCACTGTGAAAGAACTTGAGCACATGTTCAGGAAGCTTGCTGAATTCATTCTGGAGTACATTTGCGATGAGAATCGGATGGTGAAACGTTTCTGAAATGCCTTGTACCTTAACATATGTGAGAGGGCAACGCAATTTCCTAACATGACGTTTAGTCAAGTGGTTGAACAAGGAATAAAGGGAGAGAAGGAATGGGAGGAAAGAAAGATGAGAAACGCTGAAGAAGCGAAGAAGAGGAAGTGGGAAAGTCATGGCCCCCAAGGTTCTAGCAATAAGGGGAACCATGGGGGAGGAGGATCCTTCAGGGCACCCACACCACCATCAAGAGGGAATCCCAACATGGCTGGGCAAAACTTGGGGTCACAAGCCTCAGTGAAACCTAAGTGCAGGAACTGCAAGAGAAATCACGAGGGCAAATGTCATGATCCCCCACGGTGCTACCAATGCGGAGATACGGGGCACATAAGGCCAAACTGCCCTGAACTTGGTGGGAACCGGGCATCAGGGCCAAGCAGTGCAACCACGGTGAGTAGAAACCGCAGTGGAGCACCAAATGCAAGCGTGGGTCACGGCGGGGCAAGTACAAGCAACACACCCTCTGTGAATAGCCGTTATATTTACTTGTGTTTAAAATAAGTATTTATAAGTATTTGTTAAAGAAAGGAAGAAAAATCGGGCAAATACCTTCAGAATGAGAGCTAGAGCATAAAACATTGTGATGAAGAGCTTTTTGGACCAAGAGGATGACGTTCTGCCCATAATTCGAGTATAACTTATTGTATAGAACTCGAAATCACTCAATTCGAATTTCATGTGAATTTTAACTCAATAAGGTACAAATGTTATGAAGACTTCATGGCCATAATATGAAAGGGACAAGACTCAATCAACAAATAAAGTCAGATGTTGCTGGTGGGATTTAAGGATGCATACCTCTCAGTGTTTTATTCATAACGTTTGATTGAATGACTACAAAAACGTCATTACAGTTTTGGTGGATAGAAGACTTCATTATACCCAACTTTGGTGAAGGAAGCATGTCCAAATTCGTAGCGGAACATCCCCAAAATTCCGGTACAAAAACCGACACTTTTTTATCCATTTCGGAGGAAGAGAAATGAAGTACATTTTTTGGCGCAGCAACCGGCGCCGGTCAATCTTGAACCGTTGCCGGTCGGAACTTTTTTTCTCTCACAAATGAGACTGTTTTCAACCGGGGCCGGTCATCTGACAAACCGGCGCCGGTTGGGTCGATTTTCTGCTAAAACACAACGACGTGCAAGCTTATTCTTGATGGGAAAACTCCATCTTCCTCAATGTTATTCAAATATTGCTTTCATACTTGATTGTTGGGTTCGAATAGACTAAAAGATTCCATTCTTTAGCCTATATAAAGCCCTCAAATCATCAAACAAATACATTCCATTCCATAGATTAATTCTTAGTTTTTATATTTTATTCTTGCAATTGTTCTTCAAGTTCTTTGGAGAAGGAGCCATTTCTCTCCTCTACAATTGGTTCTAGGTAATTTTTTTTTGTATGTTATTGTATTTCCTTGTTCTTAGTTACACTTTTGTAATTAATATGAGCATTAGTAGCTAATTTCTTAGCTAAGGCTAGGGATGAACTTCTATGCCCACTAGGTGTTTGATAAAAGTTCTAAACCAATAAATTGTGATTTATCCTTTATACTTTGATTGTTTATGACCATGGGCGGATCTATGTAGGGCCTAGGGTGGGCTCTAGCCCAACCCAACACAATTTTTTTTGTTAGTATAGAAAGAGATTTAATTTTCAACCCACCCAAAAATTAAAACTCAGCCCACCCCAAATCTACAAGGAAGTGTTCTAAGAAGCTCTAAAAGCAAAAGGTTTCCCAAACTTTGTTTAAAGCCCATAGTCATGGGAACTCAGCTTGAACAACTATTCGAACTCAAAATCTAGCTCGTGTTCGAGTTAAAAAAAGCTTCTTAAGCTCAGATCACTAAATTAAATTCGAAATCACGCTTGAATTCGCGTAGTTCGAAAAAAACTCAATTCGATTACGGCCCTAGGCAGCCTAAGCTAAACTTTTTGTTTGCAATAACAATTTTTTTCCTGCTAAGCCCACCCTACTCTTCATTCCTGGATCCGCCCCTGTTTATGACTATGGTGTACAACATAGAAGTATGTTAAATTTAGTTTATACTTGCAATTAACGTTGAAGTCTAAACTATGAACATTAAAGGATAAACATATATAGTACCGAGAATAGAAATATATCCGGTCTTATATGATACGGGTGTGATATCTTGATATTCAACGGGGTTTTCGGTAGATGAATGTAAGCCGTAACGGGACTTACATGTAACGAAAACCACGCTCTCGCTGCCTTAACAGGAGTTGAGAATATATTAACGACATCGTATTCATAATTATTGGTAAAGAACTAATATTTAACCCTATTAAAGCATTTAAGTGATTCCCGAAACCTTAGTTGTTGTTATCATTCATATTAAACTTAAAGTTAGTTAACGATTATCTTCTTGAACAAAGAATGAAAAAACCAAAAATATAAACCCAAATCAAAATCCCTACACTTTACTCATTTCTTCATTCAAAGTAATCTATTTACGGACTTGAATTAAACAACGTTTCCTTGTGGATTCGACCCGGTATTTTACCTGAATTTATTACTATATCGGCACTTGTACACTTGCAAGTTTAGCTCGATCATGAACCAAGGAAGGACCCAAGCTAGGGTCTATGCAATGACGGAGGCGGATGCCCAAGCTAACCCAGATTCGGTTGCAGGTATAACCGCTTAACTTCTCGTGTTTTATCCATTCCTCATCCATAAATTGAAGTTATAAATCCTAGGGGCCAGGTGGAAACAGACTTAGGATCGAATTGGGAAAAAGGGGGCAAAACCATGCTAATACCCGGCCGGGTATAGTAGGGAACCCCACCGGGTAGGCCAAGTTTTTGCCCTCGTAAGCCTTCTGGAATCACATAACCGATCGGGTATATTGAGGTACCCGACCGGGTATGCTGAAATTTCTTACTGGAAACGTTACCCGCCTATAATACCAGGTCGAGTAGAGTGGGAGATTACCAACTGGAACACATACCCGACTAGGTATGGTAAGTTACCCGACCGGGTATACTGAAAACTTTTCACCCGTCGTGCTACCAGGCCGGGTAGAGTGGGAGATTACTCACTGGAACACATACCCGACCGCGTATGGTAAGTTACCCGACCGGGTATAGTGTGAGGGTAGCCACTGGATCTCATATCTGACCGGGTATAGCTAATTACCTGATCGGATATCGTAGTACATTTGAAAAATGGACCTTTTTCACGGGCCTACGACTCAATTATGGTAGAGAAGGTACCTTACATGGTTTATAAATGTAGTAACACTAAAGATTAATGGGAGATGTGCGAGAATCCTTATCGATATCGGGGCACAACGATCATTTGTGAGTGAGGCGTTCATCGGGGGATTCAACGTACCACTTGTACCGATGACTCAAACCCTATTGGTATCCACACCTTTGGGGGATGATATCGAAAGAGATAGCCATTATCCATCATGTGAGGTGGAAGTGGAGGGCCAAACCTTGACGTGTGATCTCGTACCACTGAGTATGATTGAGTTCGATGCAATCCTCGGAATGGATTGGCTTGAGAAGCATCATACTAGGGACGATTGCTACATGAAGGTTCTTGAACTCGAAAGCGGTGAAGGACTGACCTTACGCTTTGAGGGAGATAGAGGCAAATCAAATAGTTTCATCATATCCGCCGTGAGAGCAAGGAATATGATGAGAAAGGGATGTCACACATATCTAGCATACGTGGTAGACAAAACCAAAGAGGAGGTAGACATCAATGATGTAAGGGTTGTAAGGAATAATTGTATTTAGATTTTGATGATGCTATATTAATTAGGACTGTAGAGTACCCCTTTAGAAATTATGTATTAGAATTTTGCCTTGTAAAATTCTTAGCATATTCGACTACCAGAAGGCCTCTCTACCAGAAGTCCTCCAGACAGAAGATCTTGGTTCTCTGTCTAGGAACAGAAAACGTCAGGGTCTCTGTTACCCTTTAGCGTGACAGAAACCCTCCTGGTTCTCTGTAAGCTACCAACAACAGAAGTGCTCATGATCTTCTCTGATTCAGTTCTCTGTTAGTAACACCAGAAGGTCTGACACTTGGAAGAAATCCACAAAGCCGGGAAGTCAACATAAAGATTCCTTCAAACGACTAGGAGTATGAAACGGAAAAGCTACAGTGCTCGCATTAAATGCTCATTTAATGCTCCCCATGCTCCGTGGAGTAATTGCAGATAATTGGCCGCAATGTCAGGATTACTTTATCCCAAAATAGTAACCCGCCAACTTTACCGGGTCCTACTGGTCAAGTCAACTGCTCGCGCATTAAATGCAGTTGTCCTCCTACTCCTCCAACGGGAAGACAACCTCAGTATAAAAGATACACTACGAAAAACAACCGGATAACTTTGCCATAACTTTGCTATCACATTGCTAACCAAGCAAGATATTCAAACTCTGAAAAGCAAAAGCCTCCTTGAGATTCAAACTTACTATCCTCTACAAGAGAAGGCAGAAGTCGGAAAAATACTCTTTCCTACTCAAGCAAAGTTCCAAGTGTTCTTCAACTCTTCAAGCTCTTCACATACATACATTTTGTAACGAAGCTAGGTGGAGGAACCTCTGTTTCAACAGAAACTCTTCTTGCTACAAGAAGGACGTCCGAATAACTGGAGTAGTGAAGTGGTGATACTTCAAGGAGACTCAGTGAAAGGACCAGTGTTAAAGGAAGCCAGGCAGTGCATCCCAGGACACATCTAGGCTTGAAGAAGACGTGGAGTGCTTCTTAAGTGCTAGGACTAAGGCTTTGTAAACGACAGTTTTTACAGCTTAGTGGAACAGTGGATTAGAGGAACGAGTTGTTCCTTGAACCACTATAAAAATCCCTGGTGTCGTTTACTTACTGCTTTTAATACTTGCATTTAGTTAGAACCGTTTAACTCCCTGAACTTGGTATCTGTGTTCAGCAGAACTCGTTCTACGAGTTAACAGAAGGCCTTCTGCCTTTGCTTCTCTGAGGCTAACAGAACTCCCTGCCAGAACCCCATCCGCTGCCAGTCTGTTCTCTCAACAGAACAGGCTATTCTGAAGAACTGGTACTTAGTTTTAAAAAGCTAAAAACCAATACAGTCTATTCACCCCCCCTCTAGACTGTATCCAGTATAACCGGGACCAACAAGTGGTATCAGAGCCTCCTTGTTCTAATAATCTTTTAGGTTATTCGTTGAACAAAGATCCACTTGTTTTTCTGTTTTACCTCATTTCTATCTGATATAATGGATCACTCCTTGTCCAAGAATCTTATGTTTTCAGATCTTAAGTTTGATGACTGGAGGATCCGGATGAAAGCACATCTCTGTGCCCTACATGATGAGATGTGGGAAGTTCTTGACATTGGCCCCTTCACTAGCTTCCAGAAGGTCAATCCTGAACATGCCATAGACAACACCAGACCCCAGATGATCAGCAAAGCTAAGTCTGAATGGACCACTGAAGAGAGGAGAAAGTACAACTTAGACAATATTGCTAAGGACATCCTCTACAAGTCCATTGATGATAGATACTTCAACAGAATCAAGAAGTGCAAAACTGCTAAGGAGATCTGGGATACTCTTGAGCTCATTGGAGCTGGTGATGAGCAAGAGAAAGACAACAAACTAACCATAGCAAACAAGAAGTTTGATGACTTCAAACTTCTCCCTGGTGAAAGCATCTCCAAGATGTATGACAGGCTCCTCACCCTCACTGGAGAGATCTCTGAGCTTGGGAAGGATCTCACAACCAAGGAGATCAACCTGAAGGTGTTGAGGGGACTGCCCTCAGCATGGAAGATGAAGGTAGTTGCTGTCCAAGCCAGCAAGGACGTAAAGACTTATCCCACTGATAAGCTCATTTCAGATCTCAAAGCTCATGAGTTTGAAATGATTGAAGAGAAGGAAGATGTACCAGAAGAGAGGACCACTACAGCCCTCACTGCCAGCACATCTAAGGTAAATGATTTTGACCCTTCAGTACTTTTATCTGATGAATATATGGCTGCCTTTGCCAGGAGATTCAAAAAGTTTATGAAGAATCCCAAAGATGGAAGGAGTCCATCTTTCAACAGAAAGCCATACCAGAAGGTCAAATCAACAGAAAGCAGTGGAGAGCTTCTCTGTTACAACTGCAGACAACCTGGTCACTTCAAGGCTGATTGTCCCCATCCTAGAGTGTCCAAGAAGCAAGGACAGGATGGAGAAAAGAAGAAGTACGAGGACAACTCCAGAAGGAGAAAGGCACTTGTGACAGAACAGGTGGAGAAAGACCCTCTGTCAGAAACAGAATCCAGTTCTGACTCAGATTCTGATGAGGCCTTCTGTTGCCTGGATACTGAGACAGAAGACCTTTGCCTCATGGCCCATTCTGATGATGAGGTAACCTCTACTTCTGAATCTAGTTTTTCTTCGGTAGGTTTAGCTTTTCATTCTGATTCAATGTCAGAATTTTGGGAAGAGTTTAAGGCCATACAAGCCACTTATTCTTCTGTAACAGAAGAAAACAGTAAGTTAAAAGCTGAAATTCTTGACTTGAAAAAGGAGGTTGAGATCAAAATCAATCTTCTAATTGAGGAAAGAGATCAACTGGAGACTGAAAATGTTTCTCTTCTTAAGAGAATAAGAGAAATAGAGCCTCTCGAGATTAAGTACAAAGCTTACCAGAAGGCCCAGTCTTCCATGGAAAAGATTGTGCTTGATCAACAGATTGGCACTGGCTTTGGTCTTGGTTATGGCTCAACAGAATCAGGTGAGCCTTCTGTAATGCTTAGCACCAGAGTTGCTAAGGCAGATAAGGTCATAGAGCCACTGATTTCTAGCCCCATCTGTCAAGCTGGTGTATCTGGCACCAAGGTTGTTCATGAGGAAGTCAGACCAGAAAAGGGTAAGATAAAGGTTCAACAGAAACCCTTTTTGAAAAATAATGAACCTGGCAGAAAACCTAACATCAGAAGAGGTTTTCAGAATAACAAAAATAAAAGACCATTCATTGACAGACAACCTCATGTCAATCGTGCCAGAAATGATCACCAGAAGGGCAAATATCAAGAGAGAGTTAACTTCAGGCAGAAGAGGTTGGCTGGTCAACCTCAGAAGCCCAAAGTTAACCGTCCCTCTGCTCTTGATAGTATATGGGACTTCTTTCCAACAAAGAAAGCTATGCAAAAGTATGTAAACAGGAAGCATGACCCTCACAAGCATCTGCCCAAAGTGAATCACACTTCAGTTTACTATAACTACCAGGTGGACAATGGGTACCACCCACCAAGGTTTCACTTGATGAGACCAAAATGGTACCAACTACCCAGACTCCATGACCCCCCAGGACCCAGCATTGCTTGGGTACCTAAATCTTTCTTTTGATCTTGCAGGAACTGTGTGCTGGAGCCATCTCTGAACAAGAATGGTTTATTGATAGTGGATGCTCCAGGCACATGACAGGTGACAGAAGTTGCCTAACAGAGTTCCAGAAAATCAAAGGGCCTAGAGTTACCTTTGGAGGTAATGATAAAGATGGCCAGACAAAAGGAAGAGGGAAGCTGATAAAGAACCAGATAATCATTGATGATGTCTCATATGTCAAAGGACTGAAGTTCAACTTGCTGAGTGCTAGCCAGTTCTGTGACAAAGGCTACACTGTTGAATTCACAAAGGACTTCTGCTATGTGAAGCATGAGACAACAAAGGAAGTGGTTCTTACAGCATCAAGGAAGAAGAACATCTATGTAGTTGATTGGAACACTGCAAAAGATGGAGTTTGCCTGATAGCCAAAAGAGATTCAAAACTGAGCTGGGACTGGCACAAAAAGCTCAATCATTTGAATTTCAAAACAATCAACAAACTGACCAGAGAACACATTGTTGAAGGTCTACCCAACCTTGTATACAAAAAGGAGAAACTATGCAGTGCATGTCAGAAAGGAAAACAAGTGAAGAATTCCTTCAAACCCATTGCTGGAGATCTTTCTACAAGTCCTCTAAATCTGATTCACATGGATTTATTTGGACCTGTTGAGACTCCAAGCGTTGGTGGTAAGAAATACACCCTAGTCATGGTTGATGACTACTCCAGATACACATGGACTGTTTTTCTGACTAAGAAAAATGAAACTCTTCAGAAGTTGCCATCTCTGTTAAAGCAACTTCAGACTGAGAAGAACTTGAAAGTGAAGACAATCAGATCAGACAGAGGAACTGAATTTGTCAACCAAGTCATAAAGGACTTCTGTGATCAGAATGGAACTTTTCATCAACTCTCTGCCGCCAGAACCCCTCAACAGAATGGCGTAGCAGAAAGAAGGAACAGAACTCTAAAAGAAGCTGCAAGAACAATGATTGCAGAATCTGGATTGCCTATGAGATATTGGGCTGAAGCAATCAACACTGCATGCTATACTCAGAACAGAAGCATGATCAACAAGAATCACCAGAAGACCCCTTATGAACTTTGGAAGGGAAGAAAACCTAACATCAGCTACTTTCATGTATTTGGATGCAAGTGCTACATCCTCAATAATGGAAAGGAGCATCTGAAAGTATTTCAAGAAAAGGCTGATGAAGGAGTCTTTATAGGCTATTCAAACACCAGTAAAGCCTATAGAGTACTCAACAGAAGAACCCTACATGTTGAAGAATCCATTCATGTGAAGTTTGATGAAAGCACCTCTGTTGAAGAGGTAACAGAGATTCTCAAGGATGTCAGCATAGAAGACAGAACACCAACAGGAGAGGTGGCAGACAACCCTGCATTTCCAACACCTGCACCAAACCCCCTTCTGTTGAATGAAGATGAAGACTCTGAAGATGAGGAACCAGAGAGACCAAGACAGCAGCTGACAGAACCAGATCTGACATGGTTAAGAGATCATCCTCCTAACCAAGTAATTGGTCAAATCAGAAGTGGAGTTCAAACCAGATCCACATCAAGGAGAGAAGCAATGCTTGCGTGCTATATATCTCAGATGGAACCTATGACAGTTGCAGAAGCTCTTGCAGACTCAGATTGGATCAATGCTATGCAAGAAGAACTCACTCAGTTTGAAAGGAACAAAGTGTGGGAACTTGTTCCTAGGCCAAAGCACCAGAATGTCATTGGAACCAAATGGGTATTCAAGAACAAAGCAGATGAAGACAGCAACATTGTAAGGAACAAAGCAAGGCTAGTGGCTAAAGGATATTGTCAAGAAGAAGGAATAGATTTTGATGAGACCTTTGCACCAGTTGCCAGACTTGAAGCCATCAGAATCTTTCTAGCCTATGCTGCCTACAACAACATCAAGGTCTACCAGATGGATGTCAAGAGTGCATTTCTGAATGGAGATCTTGAAGAAGAAGTTTATGTGGAACAACCACCAGGTTTTGTCATTCCTACTCAATCTTCTTGTGTCTACAAGCTTAAAAAGGCCCTCTATGGTCTTAAGCAAGCTCCCAGAGCCTGGTATGACACATTGTCCCTTTTCCTAGTGAACCATGGGTTTACTAAAGGAAAGGTTGACAAAACTCTATTTCAAATCTCTGTTGCTAATCATATTCTGTTAGTACAAATATATGTTGATGACATTATATTTGGTAGTACTAATCCAGAACTGTGCAAGAAATTTTCTCAAGTAATGCAGAGTCATTTTGAAATGAGTATGATGGGAGAACTCAGCTACTTCCTAGGACTTCAAGTCAAACAAGTTCCAGAAGGGATCTTTATCAATCAAGGGAAGTACACCAGAGATCTAATCAAGAAGTTTGGAGTGGAAGGCAAATCATCAGTGAAGATTCCCATGAACACCTCACAAGGAATTGGTCCACATGATGAAGGAAAGGATGTAGATGCAACAACATACAGAGGAATCATAGGATCTCTGTTGTATCTAACTGCAAGCAGACCAGACATCTCATTCTCTGTTGGAATCTGTGCCAGATACCAGTCAAAGCCCAAGGAAAGCCATCTAAGTGCTGCAAAGAGAATCATCAGATATATCAAAGGAAACCCCAATGCAGGCCTATGGTATCCCAAGGGAGGTAACTTTGAACTAATTGGTTATTCTGACTCAGATTTTGCAGGTTGCAGACTAGACAGAAAGAGCACTTCTGGTCACTGCCAATTGCTAGGGGGAAGGCTTGCTTCCTGGTTTAGCAAAAAGCAGAACTCCATCTCAACAAGTACAGCTGAGGCAGAGTATATTGCAGCTGGGAGTTGCTGTGCTCAGCTACTCTGGATGAAGCAACAACTGAAAGACTATGGAATTCAAGCAAAGGAGATCAAGCTGTTGTGTGACAACACTAGTGCCATTGCTATCACTCAGAATCCAGTTCTTCATTCCAGAACAAAGCATATTGAGATCAGACATCACTTCATCAGAGACCATGTAGAGAAGAAGCATATCTGCATGGAACATGTACCAACAGAAGACCAACTTGCAGATATCTTGACAAAGCCTCTCCCTGAGGCTAGGTTCAACAAACTGAGAGAGGAATTGGGAATGATGGATGAGATTCCAAGGGAAAGATGAAAAGGAAGGCCCTCTGTTGCTCTTTTGCTGTTGACAGAATACCTGTAGCAGAACCCCTTCTGTCAAACCCTTCTGATTCCTACCTTGGCAGAACACCTCAGCAACAGAAAACCCCCCTTCTACAGAAAAATCCTCAGAAGGTTTTGGACTTAGAAATTTTCTGAAACCGGGTACCTTAGTAAATTATTAAAGGTCTTTTACCCTTTTACCCTTAAAACGGTATCAAGCCGTATAATATTTACTGCGCCCCCGTTTATTTACTCCGCCCCTTTTTACATTTATTGGTTTCTTGGAACCATAAATTAATTCCAAACGTCCACTAACCCAAACACATAAATTCCCTTTTCGCAAACCTAAACCTCTACCGCTCTCATTACTTTCAAACTCTCAAACCTCCATAGTTCTCAAGCTTTCTGCAACTCTTCTCTGAACAAATGGCTTTCATCAACATCAACGACCTCACCAAGGAGGAAATCAACACTCTTGTTTCGAACATTTACACAGGGATGAACTGCGACCTCTCCGCACTCCCTGAACTCGCTTCAAACCACGACACGATGATGAAGATCATCAAGGGAATGGAGGACTCCCAATTGAGCAAAGTGGTAGGCTATCACTTTGACTCCTACAGCACAAGGGACGTAGCAGAGTTCTATCTCAATGCTACATACGAAGGGGAGACCATTCGGTCTAATGTCAATGGTGAAGACATTACCCTCACTCCTGCAGACCTCAACGCTCTCTTTGGCGTGGTAGAGGATCCACAAGAAGAGGAAACTGAAGGCTTCCTCACTCTGGACAGTGTCAATGTCACTGTGGACAACTTTGTCCAACTCTACTGCCGACCTGAAGTGGGTAGAGTTCCAAAGCTTTACATGAAGAAAAATCTTCTCCTGAGCGACTATGAAAAACTGGTCAACATCCTGCATAGGTGCGTCTGGAGCAAGAGCACCTCCACAGATGACATGAATGCGCTGAATGCAAAGGCTGTCTTTGCAGTTCATCATGGGATGAACATCAACTGGGGACAAGTAATTATCAAATCCCTTGTTGAGTTCATCAAGAAGAAAGACAAGGAGACATGTCTTTTCAGAACCCCCATGGGTTATGGTCTCCTCATTTCTGAAATCCTGCTCACAGCAAGGATAGGACTGAGAAACTCTGTCGAGGCAGACTACACCAAGATGCTCTTCCTCAACACCTCAAGTGACAGAAAAGACTCAGAACCATTGAGTTCAACAGGGAAAGGCAACAACAGAAGGTTGTTCAACCAAAGAAAGTCTCAAAGAAGCAACAGAAACCCCCTACCCCTTCTGACTCTGAAGAAGAAATACCTTTGGTGAAGAAGGTAGTCAAGAAGGTTCCCAGGAAAAAGATCACACCTGTCAAAGTCCACAAGTTGGTGGCAAAGAAATCTGTACTTAAAAGAAAGGCTCCTTCACCTATCTCTTCAGCAAGCACCCCTTCTGCCTCCCCCATTGCTAAGAAGGCCAAAATCTTGACACCTGCAGCACAGGAGAAACTGGAGGACTCTGTCACCTCTGCCCCAGCCAACAGAAATGCTTGGCACGGCAAGAGAATCATCTTTGAGTCAAGTGACTCAGAAGAAGAAGAAGTTGTGCAGAATGCCACTTCTCAGGGGGAACTACATTCTTCTCCTCCTGCCTCTGAAAATGATCAACCTATGGTGGTTCCTTCACCAGAACACCAAGAAGGAAGCAGTACTTCAAACCCTGATAGGAATTTCATCAGGATTCTGGCATGGAGAAAGTGGAGAGTGGGACCTCTCACTGACCTCCTCAAGAACTTGTCCTACTTCATCTCTGAAGAAGAAGAAGTACTCAGATGGGCTGACACAGAAGATGTGGAGTCCTGCCTAAACAAGGATTTTCTTCTTTCTGTCCTACAGAAGAAGAAGGAGAAACTTCAAGGCAAAGCACCTCTGGTCAGAAACTCACCAGAAGACCATGTGAAGGCTCTTCAAGAGCATGAGATGGACGCATTTGATGCTTGGCTAGTTGAGAAGAAGAGGAAGGAGTCAATGATCAAGTTTCGACACAGTGCACATGGAGAAGGTGAACCCTCTACTGCAAATGACCTACCTCTGGTCATGGAAATACTTATCAAAGAATGGAGAGACTCTCTGTTCACTGAAACTGTTCTAGAGGTAATTCCCACAACCATTCCTTCTCCCCCTCCCTCTCCTAAAGTCACTTCACCCCAATCTCAACAGAAATCCCTCTCACCCTCACAGAAAACCATCACTAAACAGAACACCTCCTCAACTCCTCAGAAACCCTCCTCTCCACAGAAAACCCCTACACCCCAGAAAACCTCAAAATCCAAATCCCCATCCCCTCAAGGACAAATTATCCCTTATCAACACCAACAGATCTTCTCCTCTACAACTTCACCCCAACAGAAAACCTCCTCACCAAAAACCAAAAATCCATCTCTCTGCAAATCCCAACCCACAATCCGATCCAGATCACCATCACCTCCACCCTCTCCTCCACAACAACAGAATGCTCCCTCACAACAAGAAAACCCCTCCATCAACAAATCCAAAACTGCCTCTCCTCAGCATACACCACAAGATGCAGCCACACCTATCTCCCCTCAACATTCTGTGGCCTCCACCCCCATCAGAAAACCTATCTTCAGGGTGCCCTCCTCTTCCAGTGACAATGATGGATTTCTTACATCCTCCATTGCTGCTGATAAAACTTCCAAGAGGAAGAAGACACCTCCTCAGAGTGAAAAACAATCCAGAAGGCCTCCTGTGCCTAAGTCAAGAGGTCTAGAGATGCCTCCATCTGTTGAACAAGAGAACCAAATTCCCTTCAACAAATTCGTTGAAGCAGCTGAAGACTTTGGTGGCCAACTCCTCCATGGCATGAATAAGTTGATACAGATCAATGACAAGCATTATGGGCACCTTGCTCATGTGAATGATAATCTCAACTCTGGGATGCAGTTTATCTCAGACCGCTTTGAGAATCTGACAACATCTCTCAACGACTTCATGGCCTCCTCAACTGCTAAAACAGATACACTGTCAAGGGAAGTGGAAAGTATCCATAAGACCCTCTTCACATTTCATCAGACTCTGATAGCTCAGGGACAAGCTATTGAAACAATCTCTTCCAATATTGAGGAACTTCAATGGGCTGATAGCAAGACAAAGGAACAGCTACTGGACATAGAGGAACTGTGCAAAGTCCATCGTGATCAAGCCAGGACTCTATTTGCCCAAGACAAAGAGAGATACCAGAAGATGGTTCTCTTAGAAGCCAATAATAAAGATATCCTATCTGCACTTCAGAAGCAACATGGGCTTATTGAAGGTCTCACATCTGTGACTCAGACCTTACCAGAAACCCTGGAACAGATTGCCTCTACTCAGGCCTCAGAATTCCAGAAGCTCTCCCTTTTGCTTGGTGATCTAGATGATGCCAAAAAGGGGGAAGAAGGCCCTCATCTATCAAAACCCAAAACCTCCAGAACCTCAACATCTGCTGAACCAAGTGTGGATCCAACACCTTACTTTGAGGCTGCTCTTCAGAAGAAAAGGCTAGCTGGTATTCCTAGACCTCCATCCCCACTGAAGAAAGGATCTAAGAAAAAGAAAGCTCTAAGCTTTAAAGAATGGAGAATGGGAGGTTCTCAGGTGATGACTACTACACAATTTGATGAAATGAAGCAGAAGATGACCTCTACTCAACAACAGAATCTCTACTTGGACCATGATGGTCAAGTGAAGGTCAGACATGGTGGATCTCTGGAGGAAGCAGAATTCTGGTTTCACAACAGTATAGTACCAGGAAAAGATATCCATGAAGGTGTTCTTAACTACTTAGACTGCAAACTCTCACCTGTCTGGGCCTCCTACCAGAGAACTGGAAATCTGGCTGGAATCAGAAAAGAGGTGAATGCTGAATTAAAGAGACTACAAGGACTGGATGAACAAGCAAGAGCTGAAGCAGCCAAGGCTATTATGTAATCAGACAATCTTGTAATCCACCTTAATAAAAGAACATCTCTGCCTCACACGTTGTAAGGCAATTCCCCAATCTCTGTTTTTTTTTTCCTTACTTTCTGTTTGTGTTTGTTTGTTTGATTGCTTTGTGATATTTTATCTGCTATCTGAATGTATCGTACTCTTACTATTTTCCTATGCCAAGTTGCCCACCAAGATTTTAAATGAAAAGTTTTAAACTTTAAATTTTTGTGGTGAAGGCACTTCTCTGGAAATAGTTAAAGGGTTTTGGCATCATCAAAAAGGGGGAAATTGTAAGGAATAATTGTATTTAGATTTTGATGATGCTATATTAATTAGGACTGTAGAGTACCCCTTTAGAAATTATGTATTAGAATTTTCCCTTGTAAAATTCTTAGCATATTCGACTACCAGAAGGCCTCTCTACCAGAAGTCCTCCAGACAGAAGATCTTGGTTCTCTGTCTAGGAACAGAAAACGTCAGGGTCTCTGTTACCCTTTAGTGTGACAGAAACCCTCCTGGTTCTCTGTAAGCTACCAACAACAGAAGTGCTCATGATCTTCTCTGATTCAGTTCTCTGTTAGTAACACCAGAAGGTCTGACACTTGGAAGAAATCCACAAAGCCGGGAAGTCAACATAAAGATTCCTTCAAACGACTAGGAGTATGAAACGGAAAAGCTACAGTGCTCGCATTAAATGCTCATTTAATGCTCCCCATGCTCCGTGGAGTAATTGCAGATAATTGGCCGCAATGTCAGGATTACTTTATCCCAAAATAGTAACCCGCCAACTTTACCGGGTCCTACTGGTCAAGTCAACTGCTCGCGCATTAAATGCAGTTGTCCTCCTACTCCTCCAACGGGAAGACAACCTCAGTATAAAAGATACACTACGAAGAACAACCGGATAACTTTGCCATAACTTTGCTATCACATTGCTAACCAAGCAAGATATTCAAACTCTGAAAAGCAAAAGCCTCCTTGAGATTCAAACTTACTATCCTCTACAAGAGAAGGCAGAAGTCGGAAAAATACTCTTTCCTACTCAAGCAAAGTTCCAAGTGTTCTTCAACTCTTCAAGCTCTTCACATACATACATTTTGTAACGAAGCTAGGTGGAGGAACCTCTGTTTCAACAGAAACTCTTCTTGCTACAAGAAGGACGTCCGAATAACTGGAGTAGTGAAGTGGTGATACTTCAAGGAGACTCAGTGAAAGGACCAGTGTTAAAGGAAGCCAGGCAGTGCATCCCAGGACACATCTAGGCTTGAAGAAGACGTGGAGTGCTTCTTAAGTGCTAGGACTAAGGCTTTGTAAACGGCAGTTTTTACAGCTTAGTGGAACAGTGGATTAGAGGAACGAGTTGTTCCTTGAACCACTATAAAAATCCCTGGTGTCGTTTACTTACTGCTTTTAATACTTGCATTTAGTTAGAACCGTTTAACTCCCTGAACTTGGTATCTGTGTTCAGCAGAACTCGTTCTACGAGTTAACAGAAGGCCTTCTGCCTTTGCTTCTCTGAGGCTAACAGAACTCCCTGCCAGAACCCCATCCGCTGCCAGTCTGTTCTCTCAACAGAACAGGCTATTCTGAAGAACTGGTACTTAGTTTTAAAAAGCTAAAAACCAATACAGTCTATTCACCCCCCTCTAGACTGTATCCAGTATAACCGGGACCAACAAGGGTAATGTGTAAGTATTCGGACATCTTCCCAAAAGACTTATCGGGACTTCCACCCGATAGAGAGATTGAGTTCGTGATCGAGGTTGAGCCCGGCACCAAACCAATCTCTATACCGCCATACCGAATGGAACCCGCTGAACTTAATGAGTTGAAAACCCAATTGCAAGAGCTATTGGATAACGATTTCATAAGACCGAGCTACTCCCCGTGGGGAGCACCGGTGCTATTTGTAAAAAAGAAAGATGGGACGCTTCGAATGTGTATCGACTATCGTCAACTGAACAACGTCACAATCAAGAATAGGTATCCTTTACCTAGAATTGATGACTTGTTTGATTATCTCCGAGGAGCAACAATGTTTTCGAAGATTGACTTGAGGTCGGGGTACCATCAGTTGAAGATAAAGGAGGATGACATACCGAAGAGTGCCTTCCGCACAAGGTATGGTCACTTTGAGTTTCTAGTTATGTCGTTTGGGCTAACAAACGCCCCGACGGCATTCATGGACTTGATGAATCGGGTATTTCATAAATACTTGGATCGGTTTATGATTGTGTTCATAGATGACATCTTGATTTACTCAAAGAGTGAAGAAAAGCATGAGGAGCACTTAGTACTTGTTCTTGAGATATTACGGGAGAAGCAACTCTATGCTAAATTTTCCAAGTGTGAATTTTAGCTGAGGGAGATTGGCTTTCTCAGGCATGTGGTTTCGGGATCGGGAATTGAAGTCGACAGCAAGAAGATTGAGACCATTACCGAATGGGAGAGGCTAAAGAATGTCAAGGAAATTCGTAGTTTCCTTGGATTGGCAGGATACTATAAAAAAATCGTGGAGAAATTCTCAGTTTTGGCATTACCATTGACAAAGCTCACTTGAAAAGGGGCTAAGTTTGTATGGGATGATCGATGTGAGAAGGGATTCCTAGAATTGAAGAAGAAATTAACCGAGGCATAAGTACGTGCATTACCCAAACAGGGTATGGAGTATGACGTCTACAACGATGCGAGCATTAGAGGGCTTGGATGTGTGTTGATGCAGAATGGGAGGGTGATTGCCTATGCTTCACAACAGTTGAAGAAGCATGAGGTAAATTATCCTACTCATGATCTAGAACTGGAAGCACTGGTATTTGCACTAAAGATCTGAAGACATTATCTCTACGGGGAGACATGTCACATATACACTGACCAAAAAAGCTTGAAGTACGTGTTTACTCAGAAAGAGTTGAACACGAGACAGAGGAGATGGATGGAGTTGATAAAAGATTATCATCTAATTATTGAATATCACCCCGATAAAGCCAACGTGGTAGCGGATGCCTTGAGCCGGAAGAGCTCATCGGGAGCATTGTTAACTAGTCTGAGGGCATTAAGAGCTCAATTGGAGGTATCTAGCGATGGTGCCTTATTGGCAAGATTTGAGGTGAGACCTACTTTACTTGATGAGATAAAGAAGGGTCAAGAAGTTGACGAAGAACTTATGAAGGCCCGACAACGCATGGTAGCGGGACCGATTGAGGATTTCAGGGAAAGAGACGATGGTCTCCTATTATTTCGTGACCGAGTGTGTGGACCATCGGGTGGTGAGCTCTGAAAGTCCATCTTAGAGGAGGCTCATTCATCAGCGTATGCCATGCACCCGGGGGGGCACGAAAATGTACCGTGATTTAAAGGAAAGTTACTGGTGGTCTGGTATGAAGAGGGAAATAGCCGAGTACATCAGTAGATGTCTTACTTGTCAACAAGTTAAGGCAGAACATCAGCATCCAGCTGGATTATTACAGCACTTTCCATTCCTGAATGGAAATGGGAGCATGTGACTATGGATTTTGTGATAGGATTACCACTGACGGTTAAGAACTATGACGTTGTATGGGTTGTGGTGGATAGGCTCACGAAGAGTGCCCATTTTCTACCTATCAACACCATGTATGCATTGGAGAGGCTAGCCAAGTTGTATGTGGATAAAATCGTGAGGCTACACGGGGTTCCAATAACCATTGTATCTGATAGAGATCCACGATTCACATCACGATTTTGGCCGAAGTTCCAAGAGTCTATGGGAACAAAGTTGAAGTTTAGCACTGCCTTTCATCCGCAGACGGATGGACAATCTGAGCGAGTTTTACAAATATTGGAGGATATGTTGAGAGCTTGTGCATTGGAGTTCCAAGGAAGTTGGGACAACCACTTAGCACTTGTGGAGTTTGCCTATAACAACAATTATCAGGCGAGTATAGGCATGCCTCCATACGAGGCATTGTATGGGAGGAGGTGTCGTACACCTTTGTGTTGGGATGAGGTTGGCATGGCCAACCTTGAGAGCACGGAATTGGTTTAGACCACCAAGTCAAAGGTGAAGATGATTCATGAGAAGCTTAAGACGGCCCATGATAGACAGAAGAGCTATGCCGATAAGCGTCGAAGAGCCTTAGAGTTTAAGGTGGGAGATGAAGTATTCTTTAAAGTTTCACCTTGGAAGGGAATCATCCGATTCCAGAGCCGAGGGAAACTTAACCCACGATACATAGGGCCATTTGTAATTCTTGAGAGAATTGGGGCCGTAGCATACCGATTACAGTTGACTCCAAAATTGGAGAACATACATAATGTGTTCCACGTGTCTATGCTTAAGAAGTATGTGCCGGATCCATCTCATGTATTAGAGAAACCACTCGTGGAAATACGAGAAGACTTGAACTATGACGTACAACCGGTAAAGATACTTGATAGACAAGTAAATAAGTTAAGGAGCAAGAAAGTCCCAATGGTGAAAATCCTATGGAAAAGTGACCGAGTTGAATAAGAAACTTGGCAAACGGAAGCCTTGATGAAGGAACGGTATGCATTTCTGTTTGAATAAGCGTTGTGAATTTCGGGGACGAAATTCCCATTAAGAGGGGGGTGAACTTGTAACACCGTCCCCAAACATATTTTACTTTTTGTAAATCATGTAATAAACCTTGAAGAATGAATTATGAATTTGCGAAGTTGTAAATTTTTTGTTATTTCTTTTGCGTGAATAGTGAATCGCACGTGGGGCCCACACCGGGAACGGAGACCGCCCGATAATTCCAGAACCACATATGATGTTCATATTGGTCTAGATAATATGTATATGGTAGTGGACATTTTAGTTGGGCCATAGAAAAGGGACAGAGTTAACCCATTGGTCAAACGAGACCCAATTACCGGTATTGGTAATTTATCGGATAACAGCCCGAAATGAATTTCGGAGACTTTTAAATTAAAGTTGGGGAATGTACATCTATTCTAAAGGCCTATAATGATTAGGAATGTATGCTATATTTTATTTGGCCCGATAAAATAAAATATAATTAAAACAGTCCGAGAAATACAACTTTCGGGGCGAATTTTATACTTCTGGACAAAAAAGGGTGACCTCCCACATGGGTGGGAGCCAAACCACGAATTTGAACCTCTCATAAGTCAACCATAGTTGGATAAGGTGACTTGTTGATCTTTGAGACAAGGAGATGGTGGGAGGAGTCTATCAAAGGTACAATGGGGGGCCTACTCCCACATTATTTTGAGAGAAAAGCCAAAGAGCCTATCTCTTCACTCACCCACTCCATAATTTCGACCAAGGCACACAAAAAAAGAGAAGAGAAACCTTTGCAACTACTTTCTCCTTAGCCAAGCACCATCTAAGCAAGAAGGATCTCAAAGAAAGGGTTTAAGTGGCTAAGAGTGTAGAAAAGTTTGAGAATTTAAGGTAATGGCTTCATTAACCTTTCCTTCTCTCTTTCTTGAATATAATATTAGTTGAGAATGTTATGAAGGACCCTAGGATTGTTCTACATGTTGATAAGTGTAGAATAAGGGGTTGGAAGGTGGTTCTAAGTCCAAGAACGGACTTAGAAGCCAAATGACCGGTTCACCGGAAAAAACCTTTTAGAGGTTATTTGTGTTGATATGGGTTTTGTGATGATAAAACCTTGTTAGGAGCTTGACTAAGGTGTTCCTAACTGTCTCCGGAGTATCTCCGGAGTTCACCGAAGTCTCATCGGAGTTCAACCGAGAAGGGTAGAACTTCTTAAAGCTCATTCGAGGTGAGGATGACCGACTATATTGCTTATAATTAGTGAGTTAATTTCATAAGATTACCTAAAGTATTAAATGTGATTTTCATGGATTATTAATGGTTGATAATGCCTAAATGAAAATACCATGGTATATGAGTAAATATAGCATGATATACAAATTTGGAAGAAATTTTGTATGATTGTGTATTATGAATATGATGACATGATAATGAAATAAATTGTGAAAGATTGTGATAAAATATGCTTCTACTTCATGTAGAGAATTCATGAATGGATAAAGGTGATATTTTTTATATTAAGAGTTAATCATATTTGAATTGGAAAATCGATTGAGAGGAACAATATGATTATGAATTTGAACGTGGATGTTCTAAGATAAATTGGTTAGTACTAAAATATTAGCCGAAATGTTAGTATGAAAATTGATAGAAAAATTCTAAGGGCTTGGATTATGGAAGATGTACCTTAAGTAGTCTTATGAGATACTTTAAGGTAGGAATGGGTAAATGCTAAGTTAAGCTAGGAGTAGGCCTCAAAGGCTACTCAATATAAAGTTATTCTAGGCATAGGAGTTGCTTAGGAATCTAAACGATATGATTAGAGGAAGCCTCTAACATATGGAAAGGTGAATAGAGGAAGCCTCTAGCGCAACGTAAGATGACTAGAGTCAGCCTCTAGCATAATGAAGAGTGATTAGAGGAAGCCTCTAACACAACGAGAAATGACTAGAGGAAGCCTCTAGCATAATGTAGAACGACTAGAGGAAGCCTCTGATCTAGCACGAAATGGAGTGACTAGAGTCAGCCTCTAGCACGACGGATTTACATAGGTGAGTGTGACTCTACTATAGTGAAAAGACGTGATAAGGTAAGCATGGGCCCACGGGCCGACTACTTGACCTTATATATAAGGTAAGTAGGTTTTAAATAGGGTAACTGAGGGTTACGACATATAATATAGTATCTGTTAGGGAATTGATGTAACGTACCTCGAAAGTACGGCAGCGGAAGTTTAAAATTTTCCCAAACAGATCTTTCCTGATTATGACAAAACAACGAATATGATAATAATAACAGATTTGAGTTAGAACTTACAGATCTTCCAGCCTAGCGGTGATAATCCTTGACCTTTGGTATCCACGTGATTTCTCCTATCCGAAAGAACGGTTAGATCTCCCTAAGAGAAAGGCTAGGAAATCTCTTCGCAGGGAAAGAAGCTGTTAATACTGAATTTGAAAACTTGTCTATAATTATGAAGGAGGAGGATGTATTTATACTAGTTCTAAACTAGTTTACCAATCACAATGAAAGTCTTCTTAATTAATGAGTTCTAGTCCAACTAGGACCAATAATTATTGTACTTAATTAAATGAATAAAATAATATAAACAATTATTAGAGGGGAGGATGACTCACGTCATTCCTTCCTCTCTTCATATCTATTTATATTCTAATTTTCTTATAATTCTAAATTATAAAGAAAATTGTCATATTTATTTAATTAAATTTACATCTTATTTAAATTACTAAATAAAGTAAATAAAACAATAACAAGAGAGATATTAGGGATGGCTTCTAACGCCGCCCTACTTCTTCTCTTCTTATTATTATTTTATTTTGTATTTTCCTTTTAATTCCAAATTACAAAAGAAAATGCCAACTTTACTTAATAATAAATACATCTAAATTAAGTATAATAAATCTAATTTATCTTTCTTAATTAATTCTATCAGATAGAATTCTCCTTAAACATTATGAATTAAATATATTAATCCAATTAATAAATAACCCATCTTATTTTCAGCATTATGAATTAAATATCATTTAATCCAATTAATAATATTTAACTCCTTCTAACAATTCAATCGGAAGGTATAATCACTAGTTGTGTGACCCATAGAGCCTTATATATTAAGCACTAATCAAATTAAGGTCTTAGTAGAATCCCTAGACGATTTACCAGACAAACTTAATATATAAGGACGTTTGTGAGGACTATTCAAACTCCCTGTAATATAGAGCTCATAGTATTACGGCCCTTTCATTCAGCGAACATTCAACTAAGTTTAGAACATGATATTATGTCTATTCCAATAACTTAGTCTCTGTCTCTCAATCTTTCTAGATGATCCATTACGATCATATTCGATATCCAAAACGAATATATCTTTGCATTGGCCAATGACTTTATGATCCATCTATATATGAGAAGTAGAATGTTCTCTCTTAATCTATTATGAGGAATGAATCCTTTCTTGGCTCAACTACTACTCCATGTGCTTCGTGATGCACCCAACACATGCCGTATCTACCCCGATTGGAGTGCAAGCGTTGGTCATGGTCAAAGTACATCACTCCGCACATGTAGTACGTATTGGCCTCAAGTCAGAGGACTATTACACTACTCTATACGTCGATAATCCCATAGACACATGAATAGAACTTATCAAATGGTTTCTCGGTGGGTTTGCCAATATTCTCTAAAATATCTATGTGACCATCATGAATTACAGGAACTCATAGTTGTGAGATCAACTATACTTTCTAAAAGTATGATGCAGTCCACATACCAATCTTATCGCATATCATCAATATCCCATTCTTGATGATCATTGATTGGGGCTATTTTAGGACCTTATGTGATATCATATAAGCTCCCACTTACTTATTGACAACATAAGTCCAAGGGAACACAATTATGAATAAGATATTGACAATCAAAATACTTAATCATCAATGTGTAATACCGTATATATCAAATATATAAAACTGAATGTGATCAAGTACATATATCTCTAAAAAGTGATTGTCACTAGGACATATATACTAACAATCTCCCACCTGGCCTAGTGCCAATCACCGATGTGTCTAACACCTAGACTCTCAAAAGTCTAGTGTGTTTCTCACATCTCAAAGGTTTGGTGAAAGGGCCAGCCAAATTGTCCTCTACGGGAAGGCATTCTATTACAACTTCTCATCTTGCTATTTGTTATCAAAACATGATAGCATACTGGTATTTTCTAGTTCCTTACTTTGCATCTTAGTTCCTTAACATGTGCAAATGCACCGGTACAGTCACAATAACAATTATTGGATAACTGTCGCTAGGAACTACCCATATTTCTTTAAAGAACTAACGTATCTAAACGCTTACCTATGTTGCATCAAATGCAACAATTTACTAGGCTCTAGTTGTCGAATTTACTAGCATTACTATTACATTGAGACTAAAAACATATACTGACTGTGACTCATAGTCTTTGTTATCATACATGAAACTAGTGCTAGAATAGTTAAGTTCTACTAGTTCTTTCTGTCTACCATAGACAAAAGATATTCATGAAGATTTTGGGTGACCATTCTTTCACGGACTTCAATGAGGGAATATCATTCTCTATGATCAACATATATGATTTTAAAGACCATGCTATCCTTGTTGCGCACTCTAAACACGCAAGCACCTTCATTTCATTTGATGAGGTCAAACGGTTTGAGTTTTTCATCAAAATTAATATTTCAACTCCTAGATGCTTGTTCTAGCCCATATATGGATTTCTCCAATTTACATACTGATTTGGGATTTGACTTGGATATAAAACCTTCAGGTTGTACCACGTACACCTCCTCCTTGAGGTTTCCATTAAGGAAAGCAGTTTTGACATTCATTTGCCAAATCTCATAATCATAGTATGCTGCTATCGCAAGCAAAATTCGAATGGACTTGAGTTTTGCAACTGGCGAATAGGTGTCACTATAGTCAATTCCCTCTCTTTGACTATAACCTTTAGCCACTAGCCTAGCTTTGTATGTTTGCACCTTGCCTTCGGCATCAATTTTCTTCTTGAAAACCCATTTGCATCCAATGGGTCTAACCCCAACACGCAAGTCAACCAAGTTCCATACTTGATTGATATACATCGAGTCCATTTCAGATTTCATGGCCTCTCGCCACCTCTCTGAATCAATATCTAATATTGCTTCAGTGTAAGTCTTAGGTTCATCCTTGTCAGGAATTTCAACATCTTCATGATCATCCATGAGGATGCCTAACCTAGTTAGTTCATGATGAATCCTAGTAGACCCGCAGAGTTGAATGTTTTGCGTTTTGTTCAGGCTGTTCATTCTGATCGTGAAGAGATTCTCTTTTATTGGACTATCCAATGCTTAGAGAGTTTTCTGGTGCTACACCTTAAAGTGTTTCCAGAGAAAGAGAAGTGGGTGCAGAAGGAATGACAACCATGCCATTACTTTCTTCATAAGAATTACTTGCTGGTGCGAAGCGCTTCCTATATTACTCCCACTAGCTGAAGGATATCCTCCTGGAGACATTCTTCAACTTAATTCTCCCACTGAATCCTTCGTCAGACCATCTAACGAATCTTCATTTTCTATGTTACTTCACCTTTCAATTTGATTAGTCCACATTTCTTTACATATGTAGGGCAACCCATATTTAACATGTGAAGAAATTGTCTTTTATTGTACTATAACTCATATAGTACGTTTTGCACTAATCAAACTATTCAGAATGCATGTTGAGATTTATAGCGTGTACCCTCAAAAGAATGTTTGGAAGAGAATGAATTCATAATGGATCTAGCCATGTCTAACAAAGCTCTATTTCTCCTTGCAGAAACGCCAGACTTCTAAGGTGTTCTGGAGGAGTTCATTATGACCGAATTCTTTAACCTTTTAAATAAATCAGAAATTTTACTTAGGTACTCTTTGGCTTGCTATCCTTTTTCCTAGAAAAGGTTTATTAGTCAAGTTACTTGAAAGACAAGATTCACAATTTCCATATGACTCAAAAGTAAATGGTGTTAAATAATCTAATTTATTTAACGTTGCTATTCTTGTTTCATTAATTTGACCAAGTTTGCAACGTCATAGATAGGTAGTAATTTTTCTGATTACTTAATCGAGATCCTTTTATTTTATTCATTTAATATCTAATATGTCGATTGATAATTAACCATTCATAAGAAAAGCATTTCCACAACAACACCATTTTATGAAAATAACAATTATTATTAACAAAATGGAAATAGAAATCTTTTAATGTCTAACATATGAATGGAAATAATCTTCTTGGTAATAGAAGGAATAAAATAATAATTATTTAATTGTAATCTAAAACCACTGGGCAAATCTAAACTATAAGATCCTATCACGTTCAGCAGCAACTTTTGCTCCAGCCTTCACGCGTAGGTCAATTTTACCCAGTCCAAATGCTACACTGCTTCTCAGACTTCTGCACATTTTTACAAATGTGTAAGCCATAAGTTGTATCTAATACTTTAACAATGAGAGTTAGTTATAGACATATTTATTTAATGATAAAAATACCTGAGCTTGAAGCACCCGGTGCTTTGGCTAGATTAGCCTTATACAACTCACAATCTCTCTTCCAATGCCCCTTCTCTTTGCAGTATAGGCAAACATCCTTTGCAACCTTTGGCTTCATATGACCTCCACCTTTACGCTTAAGAGCTGTAGGAGTAGGTCCAACCTTACCTTTCTTCTTTTGCTTATTCTTGTTCTTAGAACGAGACTTAGCATTAGAGCTTACCATAAGAACAGTCTTTCCTTTAGAGGTTGAGGCTTCATAAGACTTGAGCATGTTATGGAGTTCAGGCATGGTCGCTTTCGTTTTGTTCAAATTATAATTCACAATGAAGTTAGTAAATGAACTCGGAAGCGAATATAGGATGATAGCAGCTGAGACACGATCCTCAAACTTAATTCCGGTGGTAGCAACTCTTTCAATTAAGCCAATCATTTTGAGGACGTGCTCAGACATGTTGCCACCCTCTTGAAGCCTACACTTGAAAATGTCTGTCAGAAGTTCATACTCTAGAGTCTGACTTTCTGAATCAAACAGACTTTTCAAGTGTTCAAGCATCTCGAAGGCGTTCATCCTATCGTGTTGCCTTTGCAACTCCATAGACATTGCAGCCAACATAACACATTGCACAGTTTTAGCATCAGTAACGTGTTTCTCTCGAGCAGTCAGGTCAAACGTGGCAAACTCGAGAGAGTTAGCATCAGGAATCTTGGGTACCGGTGTGTCTAACACATACTCAATATTTTCTTGTCTAAGAACTAAACGCACATTTCTTTCCCAGTCCAGAAAGTTTGGTCCAGTGAGCTTGCATGTATCCAATATACTTCTCAATGATAAATTCGACATTCCTAAAAGCCTAGAGAAGTTCAAATAGAACGGAATTAAAATCATATATTAATTCCTATGATCACATCTAGTTAACTAAATAATATGGACTTTTAATTATTTAGCTCCCACTATTTTGCATGCTCTTTGACCCCAATAAAAAGAACATGGATTGTTTTCACAATCATAGTGGCCAAGATCCACATTCATACTATTACAGTCCCAGCTTGGGCTGATCACTACAATAATATAATGGGTAGGTCCCTAGACCAATTGCATCCAAGCAATTCTTGGTTGATCAATTTTTAAATTGATCGACATCCTTAAATTAACACTGACGCTTGGGCGACTCGAGCTAATTTAAGTAAGTCAAAACCATCACACGATCACAAACATATGTATCTATAAATTAGTTTTATATTTTGTCGAATGGAATAAACACTTGGGTGAAATATTCTTCAACGAAAAAATATTTCTACTAATTTAATTATGATGGGTGATGTCGTTATCCTAGATAAGACTTAAATTTTAATTTATGGGGTACATTTAGCGGGGTATTAAATTATTTATTTAATCAAGATGCTTAAAACATATTATCAAATAATATGTTAACGAGATCTAACTCAAATAAATAAATTTAAGCATGCAATATAAATCTAATTTATAAATGAATACAATTAACGATTAATATAAGCACGCTAAAAAATAATAATAACAACAACATAATATTCGGTCAAAATAAAATTGTTAAAATTAAACATATTTAATCTCTAAGATTATTAATCAAATTAAATAAGTCAAACTTGAACTTCTAACTATTTCTCCGTATTTTAAAAAAAATATCATAATTAAAAAAGTATCAAAAAAAAAAAAACAAAAGGTCCTAGACTCCTAGGGAACCAGAAAGAAGTTAGAACAGGGAACGTTCAAAGCCTTTTTCGGGTGCAGCATTCCCAACCTGCCTAATTGTTTAATTCTTCGAAACGCCTATCTAATAGAGTTCCGGTGCTTGTGAAACTCTTCAGACTATGTTTTGCTGGTCTCGTTTCACTGAGTCTCTTGGAAGTATCCCCACTTCACTTACTCCAGTTAGTTTGAGACGCCCCTTCTTTTTCAAGAAGTGTTTGATTCAAGATCAGTTTTTCTCCAACGTTGCTTCTTCACAAAGGATATGTAGATGATGCTTTCGAAGTGTTGAAGAACTGAGGACCTTTGCTACTTTTTAGTTGGATGAAGGATATGAAAGTATATCTTCTAACTTAAGCTTTTCTTGTTGAGGTAAGTGAGTTTTTTTTATCTCAAGAAAGCTTGAAGGTTTTTGGTTCAGAGCAAATAAGTTGAGCAAAGTTGTGTAGCAAAAGTTGTCCTGGTAGTTCTTCAAAGTGTATCTTATATACTGGGAGCAGTCTTCCCGTTAGAGTGTAAAGGACAACTTCATTAAATGCTTGTACTGTTGATTTGATCGGTTGGACCTTCGACTTGCTATTTTGGGGGCGTGAAGATACCCGCATGGTCAATCATCAACTTTAAATATATCTTCGTACGTACAACATTAATTGAGCATTTAATGCGTGTACAGTACCATGTTCCCATCGAATGGCTCCTAGCCGTTAGAGGATTTTCCGTTAGTTTCATGGCCGTTGGTAAGTGCCTTCGAGTTCTGCTAAGTAAGAGCAAGTCTGATGAGGCTTTCTGATCCGAACTCTGATGACTGTCTCTGATGCCAACTCTGGTACCCAACTCTGGTAGCTTCTCTGGAGAGCAACTCTGGGAGCAACTCTGGTAGATATTCTGATCAAGAAGACCAAGAGGGTTTCTGGCATGTCGATTATGCTAATACTTACAAAGAAATTTTTCTAATACAAAAATTCTATAGGGGTACTTTCGAATTTTAATAAATCTAGCATCATCAAAATCTAATTACATTTATTCCTTACAATTTCCCCCTTTTTGATGATGCCAAAAACCCTTTAACTATTTCCAGAGAAGTGCCTTTCATCATAAAAGAATAAAGTTAAAAACTTTCATTAAAATCATGGTGGGCAACTTGGCATAGGAAAATAGTAAGAGTACAGTACAATCAAATAGCAACAATAGGAATTAAGGTATCAGAGCAAACGATAGGAAATCACAGAAAGTAAAGAAGAACAGATAATTTAAGATGCCATGCAAATTAGAGGCAGAGATGTTATCTTATTATCAGAGAGTTAAATACAGAAACAGAGATGGAAGATTAAGTTTCTTCTTCATCTACCTGGGGTCCTGCTTTGTCAATCCTCTCAAGTTCTGCATTGACCTTAGCTCGGATTGAGGCTAAGTCCCTTGGATTCTGATAGTCTGCCCAGTGAGGTGCAAGCTTACAATCCAAGTAGTTCCGGATTGCTTCTGATATGTTTTTGCCAGTTAGGACTCTCATATGCCACCAAATTTCAGCTTCTTATATTGATCCACCATGATTGATCTGGACAAGTCCATCACTGTCCATAAACAAATTTTCTTGTTGTAGTGGAGTCATAAGCTTCTTCATCTGAGTAAATTGAGCTCTGTCAGGCCTAGACATCCCACTCTTCATCCACTCATTAAATGTAAAGTTTGAGGACTTCTTCTTTGAGCTTCTGGGAGGTGGAGGGGGAGGTCTGGTGCCTGCACTAGCTAGCTTTTTCTTCTTTGCAGCTTCGAAGTAAGGAGCAGGATCAACAGTAGATGAGGGTCCTCTGATAGATAGGGCTCTGGAGCTTGGACCTTCCTCTTCTCTGGTTTCTTCCCCCTTTTTGGCATCAACAAGATCGCCAAGGAGGAGCTCAATCTTAGAGAACTCTGAAGCCTGAGCATCTCTGATCTCATCTAGAGCTTCTGGCAGAGTTTGGGTAACAAAGGCCAGTCCTTCAATCAGGCTATATTGTCTCTCCATGGTTGATTGGATGCTCTGAGTACTGGCTTCAAGGAGTACCAACTTCTGGTAACGCTCCTTGTCCTTTTGAAGAAGATCTGAGGCTTGCGCTTTGTGTTCTGTACAAAGAGTTCCTATCTCCATAAAGCGCTCTGAGGCCTGATCAACATTCCATTGTAGAATGTCTAAGGCTTCAGTTATCTCCTTCAGTGTCTCGTTCTGATTATTTAGAGATTGGGAGTGAAAGTAGAGGACATAGTTGATTCCATCTACTTCCTTGGAGACTGCATCAATCTTGTTATTGGATGAGTTCATGAATGCGTGCAGGGAATCTGTCAGAGAGTCAAGCTTTTCTGATAGCTGTTGTAAGCCCTGGTTGAGATTGATGTTGGTTTGAGTTAGATGTTCATAATGCTTGTTGATGGATAGTGTACCCGGGGGGTAGCTTATCCGAGGGTTATTGCGGGGAATAACAAGAGAGAAGTCAGAGCAAGTAAGTATAGAGAGAGAAAGTGTATTCAGAAAGTATGCAGCGTTTATGACTTGGTTATAAATGGGGAAAAAGGGTGCTATTTATAGTAGCAATAAATGCCGGACAGGGACACGTGTCAAGCGTCCATTGGCCGAGAGATCACCTCAACCGGTTGGCGCTGGCAAACGCATGTGGCCGCATTTAATGCGGCTGTTGGATGGGACGTTGTACAGGGTACGGTGATCAGTACGCATGTGGCGCAGATATCATGTCGGGGAAGGTGCCCTCGGCTGTAGAGGACTAGCCGAGGGCTCCGAGTACAAGGGACCCCCTTGGTGCCGAGGGCTCTAGGTGCCGAGGGCTACTGATTTTTGCCGTTTTTCCCAGTAACTTCGTTTTGCTGTCCTGACCCTCCTGTGAGAGTTAGAGCCTTCAGCCAGGGGGGCGAAGGCACCCCTGGTGCGCATTGTGGGCTGCTTGGTACTCTGGGCGTCGTGATTTGGGGCCTGCTGTGCTTCCTGGGCCGGTTGGGCCTTTATTGGTGTAGTAGGAGTCTGTGGGCTGGGGGTTCCCGGGCCATATACTCCATCAGGAGTCCCTCACTCCTTTTGCCGAAAGGTACTTGAGGGAAAAGGAATAATTTGTGCTTGCCCTTTGATGTTGTCCCGTTGTAATCTCTGAAGTTGGTGAGGAGTTGTTGCTTGCATGTTCCTGCCGAAGGCAGTCCCTCAGTTACCCACATGTCGGGACTTGAGGGATTGCTTTGCCGTTTGTTGGAATTTTTCGCCATTTTGTAATTTAATGATTTTCCCGATAGGTTCCTCCAGTCCCCCACTCCTTGAGGCACTTGCAAAGTGGTTAAAAGGAGTAAAGTAGTTGCGTTGCTGTTGTGGGCCGAAGGGTGATGCTTTTCGTTTCATTTTGGGGGGATGCCTCGTTAAAAATCTCATTAGGAAAAACCCTGTGGGAAAAAATCCTATAATGAGGGAAAAAGAGTGCACCGAATTCCCCCAACGATGAATCGAAAATGTGAAACCTTGGTTCAAAATGGAGAATGATGGTAACGCCGAAGGCTCTCCTTGTTCCGAGGGCTCATGCGTTGATTAGCCGAAGGCTTGTTGTTGATGTCCTGGGAGGTGCCGAAGGGGAGCCCCTCAATCTGGGGATCGAGGGCGTGATGGACGAGGGCAGTAGTTGAATTGTTACCGGGGTGTCCCCTGTTTGTTGATTAGTTGGTGATGAGGATATCCGAGGGCTCCCATTACCTGTGTGCCGTAGGCTATCCGTCAATGAGGCATACTCCCCGGGGGCTACCCGGCCCTTACAGTGTTGAGGGGGAATCCCCGAGGGGTGGCCTGATATAAAGCCTTGGGCTTCTGAAGGAGTGATCCCGAAGGCATCTGTTATGTATTATGTGGGGCACAACCCGGGGGCGTCTCTGGGTAAGTGTACCCGGAGGCTTTCCCCGATGAAGCGGAGTGAAGTAAGAAACCCGGGGCTCCCAAAATATAGCCGTTGGAATATGTAACGTCAGGATATAGCCGTTGGGGGGGTTTGCCACGTGGTGCGTGATCGTTGGCCGCCCGTGGGCGGGCGTCACCGATTGGGAGATACCGCGGTCTGTAATGATGGCAGTCCAACCGGAGGCACGGTTTCCAGGCCCAAGCCCGGATTCTAGCGCCTATAAATACCCCAAGGCCGGACACTCCTCCTTGTGCGAAATCCTTATAGCGAAGCTCTGCCAAATTTTCTAGAGAGAGAAACAACAGCCCTCGATCCAATTCTTATTCCCAGGTCAGTTCTCCACTCGCACTTCACCTCTTTAGTTAGCTGTCTTGTGCCCTTAGGCTAGGAGATAGGATTTTTAGAAAACACTAGTGTCTACGAGCCATCGAGCCAGAGCCAAAATGTCGTCCCAGAGTGATTCCCAGGACATCTCGGTGGCGCCCTCGATGGGGGATGAAGTTTTTTCGAACGCGGAGTCCTCAAGTGCACAGTCTTCGGTGGGACAGGATGCCGCCGTCGCCCTGGAGCTGCAGAAAGCCCTCGTTGCTGAGGCGGAAGCCGAGGGCTTCGAGCAAGAATGTGAGGATGAAGAGCTGGCCCTAGCCTGGCAAGCAGCTGAAGAAGAGGCGAAAAGAGAAAGCGCGAGGGTCACCGTTGCTGTGCTCCCCCCTCGGGGTGCCGGTGAGGCCAGCACCTCTCGGCCGCTGAACGCGGTTCCCATCCGGGTGGCCCCCGGAAAGAAGAAGGCCAAGGTAGCTGCTCCCAAGAAGAAGGGCAGCGTTGCAGATCAAGGGAAGCCCCTCGATATGCCCGAGGGGTACTCCTACCTGAACACCGCCGCCTTGGAAATAAGGTCGAAGGTTGATGCGGCGGACATCTACGTCACTCAGCTTCACGTGGGCCCCTCGGCCATCGTGGTGACACCGGGTCCAGATGACGTCCTCTCCCGGGCTCCCGAGGGCTGTATTGCGGTGCACGTTCTCTCGGTGTCCATGGGGCTCCGCTTCCCCCTGCACCCTTTCCTCCGGGAGTACCTCCGGTTCGTGGGTCTGGTCCCCTGCCAGCTGACCCCGAACAGCCATTCCTACATTACTGGCTTCCTCCAGCTCTGCAAGTCCCGGGGGGTGACACCTAGCCTGGACCTCTTCTTCCAGAGCTTCAATCTGTGCGGGGGGGGGGGGGGGGGGGGGGGGGCATGCGAATGCTGAGGGCTTCGCAAACTTGCAGCAGGTGGCAATGTTCAAGCTCTTCACTGAGGCGCCCTCCTCGAACAAAGGGTGGAAGGACCGGTGGTGCTACGTGAAGCTGACCGAGAGCCCCTTCCCGAGGGAGTTGCGTGACCGTTTCAGGAGGCACGAGAAGAGGAGGAGCACCGCCCTCGAGAAAGACGGCAGGATTCTGGCCATGATCCCGGAGGGCCGGGACAAAAATATTACCATTAAGGAGTGCACCAAAGAGGAAGATCTCTACACCCTCGGGTTCCGGCGGTATCGCTTCCTGGGGGAAACAGATGAGAAGTTCCCGGTGTTTGAGGGAGCCTCCAGAGGTAGTGGCTGAGGGCACTCTCACTTTCATATCTTAGCACATAGTTCATTTGCTTTTTTGTTTACTCTTTATGCCATCTGTTAGTGACCCCTCGATTTTAACCCCACATTGTTTTTGCAGGTATCCCAGTGAATATGATGAACGTCAAGGGGCTTGCTGATCTGAAGAAGAAAAAACCCTCCAAGGCCCCGAGGGGGACGGACGCTGGTGTCCCAAAACCCGCCGGTGACTTCTTCAAGAAGCCGGAGGGGCCATCGGCGGCCCCAAGTGCTGATGCGGCTGCCGCCGCCAAGAGGAAAGGCACGGGCAAAGCTCCCGAGGGCAAGAAGCCCAAGACCGGGGATGCCGGGAAGAAAGTCCCCCCGGTGGTCATTGTTGATGATTGCCCCGCCTCCGGGGTGCACGAGGAGATGCCGGTGGCGAAAGTGTCGGGGGGTGTCCGGGAGCCATCTTCCGAGGTCCTTACGGTCTCCCTCCCGGCTGGTACGGCCGTGATGAATGGCACAGCTGACCCGAGGGCGCTTCTGAGAGGTATAACCCTCGATATTGACAGGGCAGCCTTCGGGGCTGATGATGACCAAGCCCTCGAGGACAGGATCCTCCGGTCTTCCCTCACGGTAAGTTTCTTCTGACAGTTTACCGTTTTTTGTTTGAGTCAGGAAATAATGTACGGCCTTCCTAACCCCTTTATTTTTGTAGACCTGCATTGCCCTCGGAGAGCAGGCCCGGCGGCTAGAAAAGTGGCGCCTTCGCAAGGCCGAGCAAGACGCCAAGATGCGGGAGCTCGTCCACCAGAATTACGATGCCGTCCGGCACATGGCTATGCTGGAGGAGAGCCTTCGGTAGATGACCCTGCGGGCGGAGGCCGCAAATCGGGGCAGGGCGGAGGCTGAGAGGTCCGCAGCTGAGGCCCTGGAGAGAGCTGCCAGGGAGGCCGAGGCCGCCAAGATGGAGGCCGAGACCGCGAAGGTGGAGGCAGTCGAGAGAGCCCGAGGGGATGCCATCTCGGGGTTCCTGGCAGGGGGGGTGGCGGTCTGAGGAGCACAAGCAATGGCTGTCCTCGGTCGACGAGTCCTCGGTCGACGAGTGGTGCGATGGGCCCGGTGTGGAGTGGGTTTCCCGAAAGGGTAAACAATATTATGATGGGGGCGAGTTTTTCACCCAAGCCCTCATGTACCGGAGGATGGCTCGCCACTTGAAGATTGAGCCAAAGGACTTCGACCCGGCGGCATACGGGCATCCCCCCTGCAGCCAGACGTCCGCGTTCCTCCCTCCTCCGATGTCGAGAGGCCAGACCTAGAGGATACAGAGCTCATGAAGGAAGCCGAAGGTGACGAACCTGAGGACGACACAGAGGTCACTTCGAAGCCTGCGGAGGGGATGGCCCCCATGAATGTTAATCTGTAATTTCTTAATTTAACACGTTTTGAACAATCCCTCTGTAATGAATGTTTGAATGCCCTCGGCCTTCGGCCATACATTGTAACATATACATTGGAATCCCTTCTTTTTGATGAATGAATGATTGCCTTCGGGCTTTGTATATATGGCTTGTTTTCTTTAATTCATTTCTTCTTGAATGTATGCCTTCGCCCTCCTTTGAATGTATGTTTAGGACTTAGAAAATTTTTCTAAGTGTAGCCCACCATAGGGCCTTCGGGTGTCTGTAGTTCAATTGCTGTGAGATGATTAGGTTGAGAACCCAATCCTTAGGACTTAGAAAAATTTCTAAGTGTAGTTTCCCATTGGAAGCCCTCGGCTGGTAGCCTCCTTCCTGATGTGTGAATATTGGACCGAGGGTCCAATATGTAGGACTTAGAAAATTTTCTAAGTGTGTTGTAGATGTTGAACCTTCGGTCAGTGAGGAGTCTGTCCGAGGGGCAAATATTTAGGACTTAGAAAATTTTCTAAGTGGATCTCAGATGTTGAGCCCCCGAGTGGTCCTGATAGGAGCCCTCGAATCATTGGGTGAACCTTCCTGTTGCGTGGATATTTGGCCGAGGGCCAAATACTTAGGACTTAGCCTTACTTCCAAATGCATGGGGTCAAGTAGCCCTCGGCCACCGCATGTCCTTAGTTATCTGATGATCAGGTTGAGGATCCAATCTTTGGGACTTAGAAAAATTCCTAAGCGTGGTTTCCCATCGGAAGCCTCTGGGGTGATATCCTTCTCCTTAATGTATAAGTAGTTGTTGACCGAGGGAAAAATATGTAGGACTTAGAAAATCTTCTAAGTGTTGTTGCATCACGTAGCCTTCGGCTATCATGGTCCCTCAGTTGAAATATTGATCATGCCGGGGGTTCAATCTTCAGGACTTAGAAAATTTTCTAAGTGTTGCTTCCCAGTGTAGCCTTCGGTTAGCAGTGTTTTCCCCCTTGGTTGGCCTTTGATGGTTTGTAATAGATGCCTTCGGTTGTTGGGTGATATGTGAGCCTCCGGCTGTTGTCATTTTTTCAAAAGTGTGGACTTAGGAAAATTTGTAGGACATTGATGTTGTAGTGAATGCTGGTGGGATATAGGTGCCCTCGACATTCACTTGAAGGGTCGTTGAGCTGCCTTAGTCAGTTGCATCCCCTTTTACAGGATAGGACCCCTCGGTAGCAGTGGATGACCGATGGTAGGTGCCCTCGGCACTTATTTGAAGTGAACTTAGCCGTTTAGTGTACTTGAGACAGTCCAATCCCTTTGTATTGTTGAGTAGTAACCTTCGGGAAATAGGAGCCTTCAGTTACCGGAGGTGTTCCCGTAGGGAGCCCTCGGTATGTTGTGATTTGTTGGAGTGTTGTACTCACTGATTTCTCGATGAGTCTACTCCCTTTCACCCCCTCTCTTTTTTTTCGGTTGGTGGTGAAGGGAAGGCTTCAAGAAACTTGGTTTCTTGGTAAGGCTGGGCCTATCGGGAGACCATCAGAATACACCAATGGCTCTCCTCCCTCGGGTTAACCTTCCGAGTTCCGAGGGGATCGAGGGTCGTTTCCTGGGCACAAGATATGGTGGTCTGTAACCTGCCTCCCCTTGGGGGATGGCGCGGAAAGCGCCTCAGTTTTGAAAGTCGTTCCCTCGGCGCTAGACATAGTCCGTGGCCTGCCACACCCTTGGGGTGGTGGCGTGGGGAGCGTTTCGGTTTGGAAGTCGAATCATGGGCATTTCTCGTGCCTGTCATACCCTTGGGGTGATGACGCGGAAAGCGTTCCGTTTTTGAAAGTCGAATCCTGGGCATTTCTCATGCCTGTCATACCCTGGGGGTAGTGACGCGGAAAGCGTTTCAAGGAAGGGTTTTCATTTGCACACTAGCTGCAAATGGCCGGGGGCACTACGTGCCGCCGGCACCGATGGTGGCGCCTTCGGTATATGCGTCCTCGTGGGGTACGGCTTTAGAAACAACACTTGGTGTTAGTTTCGATATGTAGTCCCCCGGTACTTGGTACCGAGGGGTCTTCTGTAGGAACACTTAGTGTTCTTCTTCTATTTGATGTTGATGGTGGAGATGTGTACCCCCGGTACTTGGTACCGAGGGGTCTTCTGTAGGAACACTTGGTGTTCTTCTTTTTTATGTTGATGGTGGAGATGTGTACCCCCGGTACTTGGTACCGAGGGGTCTTCTGTAGGAACACTTGGTGTTCTTCTTTTTTATGTTGATGGTGGAGATGTGTACCCCCGGTACTTGGTACCGAGGGGTCTTCTGTAGGAACACTTGGTGTTCTTCTTTTTGATGTTGATTGCGGAGATGTGTACCCCCGGTACTTGGTACCGAGGGGTCTTCTGTAGGAACACTTGGTGTTCTTCTTTTTGATGTTGGTGGAGATGTGTACCCCCGGTACTTGGTACCGAGGGGTCTTCTGTAGGAACACTTGGTGTTTTCACCGTTGTTGGAGGTGTTGGTGGTGTCCGCCCTCGGCACTTGGTGTCGGAGGGGGTCCTTCTCGTGGTGAGGCCTGGGGCCTGTAGTTGGTATGAGGGCTTGGCCGCTCATAAGTGTTTTGTGGTTGTTCTTGGTGCCTTGAATGTGTCTTCATTCTTCAAAATTGGAGGCCTTGGGCCATAGGATAGTACATTCACTAGTTATGAGGGCTTGTCCGCTCTTACATCATTGATAAAATTTAACTAAGTGGTGTACATTCCAGTGCCTAGGGACCTCTTTCCCGTTGGGGCGTTTGAGTTTGTAAGTCCCAGGTTTGATGATGGTTTCTATGATGTAGGGACCTTCGAACTTTGGTGCCATTTTGCCTCCCTCGGTTGGTTGGCTGGCTTCCCTCCTCCGGAGGACGTAGTCCCCCACTTGGAATTCTCGGGTGCGAACCTTGGCGTCGATGTAGCCCTTGACTTGCCTTCGGTAATTTTCTGCCCGGATGAAGGCTTGCTCCCGGCGTTCTGAAAGGAGGTGGAGGTCGAGGGCCATGTTGTTGTCGTTGACCTCGGGTCATATTGGATCACCCTCCCGGGTGGGAAGGGTGACTTCCGTAGGAGCTTTGGCTTCAAACCCGTAGCAGAGGGAGAAGGGTGTTTCACCTGTTGCTCGCCGAGGGGTGGTGCGGTAGGCCCAAAGGATGTTGTGGAGTTCTTCTACCCAGCCACCTCCCTCGGCCTCCAGCTTCTTTTTGAGGCCCTCGAGCAAGGTCCGGTTGGCGTTCTCTACTTGCCCGTTGCCTTGAGGGTAGGCAACAGAGGAGAAGGTGTGTTTGATGCCCCATGCCTCCAGAAGGGCACAAAAGGGGGCTGCTTCAAATTTTGTTCCGTTGTCGGAGATGATCTGCTGGGGGACGCCAAACCTTGTGAGGATGTTCTTGAGGACGAAGTGACGGCACTTCGCCTCTGTGATGCTGGCGAGGGGTTTAGCCTCCACCCACTTGGTAAAGTAGTCGATGGCCACAATGATGTACCTGTTGTTGGAGGTACCCCTCGGCAGAGGACCCACAAGGTCTATCCCCCATCGAGAAAAAGGGACGGATGTGCTGATGGGGGCATAGTTGACCGCTAGCCTGCCAGGGGCTTTCTGGAAATGTTGGCATGCGGTGCACCTTCGGGCAAGGTCAGCACAATCCCTGGCCATGGTTGGCCAGAAGTAGCCCTTGAAAATGAGCCTTCGGGACATGGAGAAGGGTCCCTGGTGAGCTGAGCAAGTGCCACTGTGCACTTCTTCCATTGCGACCTCGGCTTCATCTTGATGAAGGCACCGAAGTAGCGTGCCGTTGTAAGACCATTTGTAGAGCCTTCCGTCTTCGATGGTGTAGCTAGGGGCCCTCAGCTTTGCTAGTTTAGCGTGAGTCTCATTTTCGGGTAGCTGCCCTGTAGAGATGAAGGTGATGATATCTGAGATCCAGTCCTCTTGGCGTTGTTGTATGTTCATGACGGGGCTCGCATGGATACTCGAGAGACTGAGTTCCTCAATTTTGGCAATCTTAGAGATGTGCTCGGGGGATTCGGCCGAGAGCTTAGATAGTATGTCGACCTCGGAGTTCTGAGCCCTCAGTATTTGAGTGAGAGAGTGTGCCTCAAATACCTTAAGCAACTCCTTGGCCGCCTCCTTGTACTGTTTCATTCTTCCCTCCTTGGCCTCATACTCCTCGGAATTCCGTCTTACTTACTTTCTTCGTGACTTAAAGATAGCAAGCACGGGCAATTTTCTGATTCCCCCGGGAGTAGCCAATGCTCCCCTCGGCGGGGAACTTGAGGCAGAGGTGCCTCATGGAGATGACGGCCTCGAGGTCCTCGAGGGCTGGCCGGCCGAGGATGATGTTGTGGGCGTAGTCGATGTTGACGACGACGAACTCCACTTCGAGCTGGGCTCTATGGAGCCCGTCGCCGAAGATTACCGGGAGGGTTATTACCCCCTCGGAATCAATAGTATCGTCGGTGAAGCCGGCAAGAGGGTTCTTAATGGGCCGAAGGGACCCCCTCTCCAGATGCAGCTCTCTAAAGGTGCTGAGGTACATCACATTGACGGAGCTGCCCGTGTCAATGTAAGTTCGGTGAATGATGGTGTTGTTTATTTCAGTCCGAATCACCAAGGCATCCCTGTGAGGAGAAGAAGTAGGAGGGAGATCTGCGGTTGTGAAGGTGATGGGTTCCTCCCTCAGCTGCTTTACCGGGGGCATATGAGTGACTTCCCCCACGTAAAGCGATTGAGCCCACTTTTTCCGCTGGCTGGTGGAATCGCCCCCTGTATTGCCACCGGTGATCATGAGGATGTGGCGTTTTTTCTCCTGGTAGTGGGGGTACTCCTCCTCTTCCTCCTCCAAGTTTCCGATCTCCCTCTTCTTGCCGAGGGGGATGGTGTTCGGGTTCACCCAAGCGTTCACCTTCGTGTGGTGCCCTCAGGGAGGTCCCTGATGAGAAGGTCCCTCCTGCCGAGGGTTCTGGATAAATTGGGACAGATGGCCCCCTTGTATCAATCTCTCGATGGCTGTCTTTAGCTGATGGCAGTCATCGGTTCTGTGCCCCTGGTGCCGATGGAAACGACAGTAGGGGAATTGAGGGTTGATAGCATGTACCTCCGGGGGTGCGCGAGAATCGCACTCAACGAGGCCCCTCTCCTCGGCAAAATCAAGGATGATGCTGACGGGGTGCGTCAATGGTGTCCGGGGGCGGTCCAGGAGAATGGGCTGTGCCCAAGTCTTAGGGCTGTTCTTATAACCTCCCCCGGTCTTGGCTTGGCCTTGCCGAGGGCGGTTATCAGAGGGTCCTGAAGCCTTGGGCTGATTTAGAGGAGCCCCCGGCCCCCGGTTGTTCTTGTTGTCAGCCTTCGGGGGTTGCTGATCCGGATGCTGGCGGTATTTCTCCACCTCCTCGGCCTCGGCATATCGGTCCCCCGCTGCAGGGACCTTATGTAGTCGCGGGGGGGGGGGGGGGGGTTCAATGATGAGGCTCCTTGAAAAGTTGCCGGTGCGGAGGACGGTTTGTAGGAGGGCCAGGAGGGTCCCGTCGTCAGCACCGTCGACTTTGTCGGCTTCCGTTCTCCAGCGCTCCAAGAAGTCCCGAAGGGTCTCATCCCTCTTCTGGCGTATGGTTAGGAGGTGGGAGAAGTGCTTCTTCGTGCGACGTCTCCTGGCAAATTGCGTCAAGAATCGCTGGGCGAGTTCTTGCCACGAATCAATGCACCCTTCGGGCAACCGGTTGAACCATTCGTATGTCGGGCCCTCTAAGGTGGAGAGGAACCAACGACACAAATATTCGTCTGACGCCCATACCATCATCATGTTGTTCTGATATTTGCTGTAGTGTTCCTGGGGGTCCGTCTTCCCGTTGTAGGGCTGTATGTGTTGCCCTCTGTATTTTTCCGGGATCCGGGCCGCCAATACCCTTGGGGTAAATGGCGTCCGGGTCCGGAGCTGGATGATGGGTTCCCCGGAGCCCTCGGCTACCTTCTTCTGCAATTCCTCCATTTTGGCCATCATGGCCTCGTACTTGAGGTCTGAATGAGGGGTGGAGGTGGTGGCGTGAGCTTTGTTGGCCTCCATTTCATCAAGTCGGTGTTGGAGGGCCGCAATAATTTCGTCCCGGGGGTCCTTCGGGAGGGGCTCCGCCCCCTGCGAACGAACCCGGGCCGAGTGGGCCTGGTTGATTTGGTGGCGAGCATCGTCGGCATGAAGGGGTGCCTTGCCTTTGTCCCGAGGAGGACGCTCCTCGTCTGCCCTCGAGACAGACCCTCCGCTTTCCTGGGGCCTTTGGAGTGCCTTCCCTCCGAGGCGGTCTTGGACCCCTCGGCGGCCTTGCCCCCCTCCGGGCCGGTTGAGGGCGGAAGTGCGGGGCCTTTCTCTGTTGTCATTGTGGCGGTCCCGGGACTGAACTTCCTGGGAGGCCGTATCTTGGGCCACTACCCCTTCGTCATTCCCAATCCGAGGGATGGGGTTTCCGAAGGGGTGTGGCAGTTAGGGAAGCATGATGTTCTCCCCAACCTGGGGCTGAGCCGGAGCCAGGGTGCCGAAGGCACCAGGGTTCTGAGTGAGCGTCTGGATGAAGGCGGAGAGCGCCGAATGAACGTTGATGGTGAGAACCGGAGGGCTGACTTGGTCATCGCTTCGGTTCTTCTTCTTGGCCTCGATGCCGAGGCGGGCATCGGGGGCATTCTGCTGGATCTGAAGGCGTAGGTCGACAGCCGCCTGTTCCAGCCCAGCGATGACACCGCCCTCGGGAGCCCTGTGAAAGGCTTCGGGGGCGTTGACGTCGCCGAGGGCCAGGTTCTTGTCTTCTACGTTTTTGGAGTTGGCATGTGTTGTTCTCACCATTTTGGTAGAGGGCTAGTGTTTGGCGAAGGAGGAGAGTTTCTTACTTGATCGTTCGACCTCTCAACGAGAGCACGAAATGATAGATAGTGTACCCGGGGGTAGCTTATCCAGGGGTTATTGCGGGGAATAACAAGAGAGAAGTCGGAGCAAGTAAGTATAGAGAGAGAAAGTGTATTCAGAAAGTATGCAGCGTGTATGACTTGGTTATAAATGGGGAAAAGGGGTGCTATTTATAGTAGCAATAAATGCCGGACAGGGACACGTGTCAAGCGTCCATTGGCCGAGAGGTCACCTCAACCGGTTGGCGCTGACAAACGCATGTGGCCGCATTTAATGCGGCTGTTGGATGGGACGTTGTACAGGGTACGGTGATCAGTACGCATGTGGCGCAGATATCATGTCGGGGAAGGTGCCCTCGGCTGTAGAGGACTAGCCGAGGGCTCCGAGTACTGGGGACCCCCTTGGTGCCGAGGGCTCCAGGTGCCGAGGGCTACTGATTTTTGCCGTTTTTCCCAGTAACTTCGTTTTGCTGTCCTGACCCTCCTGTGAGAGTTAGAGCTTTCGGCCAGAGGGCCGAAGGCACCCCTGGTGCGCATTGTGGGTTGCTTGGTACTCTGGGCGCCGTGATTTGGGGCCTGCTGTGCTTCCTGGGCCGGTTGGGCCTTTATTGGTGTAGTAGGAGTCTGTGGGCCGGGGGTTCCCGGGCCATATACTCCATCACTTGTCATTTATGACTATAAGCTTGTTCATGTTGTCGAGCATCTGGCCACCAAACTCTTCTGCAGATTGCACAAACTGGTTGAAGTTTATCTGAGGCTCTTCTGGAGTAAACCCTGGCATCTCCAAACCTCTTCCCTTAGGGAATGGAGTGTTGTTGTCAGTGTTTTTAGGAGAATGATCTCTAGGAGGTGTCTTCCTCCTTTTAGATGTGAAGTCAGCCGCAAGAGAGGATGTGAGGAATCCATCATTGTCGGCATCTGAGGATAATATGCGGATGGGAATCTTTCTCTTGGGCGTTGAGGCTACAGAGAGTTGAGGAGAGATTTGTGGTGTGGCAGCTCTGGAGTTGGACTTGGGTTTCTGGTGAGGGGGTGAGCTCTGGTGAGAGGGGGTTTTCTGTTGGGGAGAGTTCTGATGAATAGGGGATCTCTGATGAGAGGAGCTCTGGTGGGTGATGGATTTATGAGGTTTAGGAGAGGGTGGTGGTGAGGGTGAGCGGTTTCTGGGAGGTGTAGGTTGTTTGCAAGGTGATGGAGACTTTGATTTGGACTTCTGTGGTGTTGGATTTCTGGTGGGGAATGGTGGAGGAGAAGAGGTTTTCTGTGGTGAAGGGGTTTTCTGTTTGAGTGGAGATGGGGATTTTGGAGGTGATTTGGGAGGTGAGGGGGATCTGGGTGTAGAGATTTTAAGTGAGGGTGATTGATGAGCAGTAGAAGATTTGGGAGGGGAAGGAGGAGGTGTAGGGATTACCTCAAGAATAGTTTCTGAGAACAAGGATTCTCTCCATACCTTGATCAGTTTTTCCATGTCCAGAGGAAAGTCATTTGCAGTTGATGGTTCCCCTTCTCCATGAGCGCTATGACGAAATTTGATAAGAGATTCCTTTCTTTTCTTCTCAATTAGCCATTCATCAAAGACTGCCATTTCATGCTCCTCCAGGGCTTTGACATGCTCTTCTGGAGATGATGAAGTTAGAGGTGCTTTGCCTTGATGTTTCTCTTTCTTTTTCTGCAGAACAGAGATGAGAAAGGCAAGATCAAAGCACTGGGACACATCTTCTGTGCCTACCCAGTGAAGAACTACAGCTTCTTCTGCCTCATAGCTGTAAAAATATTGTATTATTTTCTGGAGTGGCCCCATCCTCCATCTTCTCCAGGCTAAGACTCTCTCAAACTGCTTCTGAAGGATTGTATTGAAGTCAGTCTCTGGTGCTCTGTCATAGATGACTTGAGGTTCTGGTAGATCAGCAGTGATGGGCAAGTCTGGTACAGAAGAGGGTTGTGCAACAAGTTCAGGTTCCCCCTGAGTTTCTGATCCCTTTGCAGGTGAAACTGCTTTCTTCTTCTTTTTCTTCATGGGTTGGAGACCAAAGTTGTCAGAGTCCTCACTCTGAACAACTATCTTCCTTCTCCTTTTCATCTTCTGCTTCTTAGCAGGAGAAGATCTGATTTGCTTTGTGGGAGCCAACTCTGATGTGCCCATCTCTGGTGCATCCATTTCTGGTAAAATCCTCCTGTCATTCTTCTTCTTCTTCCTGACATCCCTTGCAACCTACGACTGCTCAGGTTGTTCTGAAGCCACAGTGGGATTCTTGGAGGTCTTCCTGGGAACAGGTTTGGGTTTCACAGCCTGTTGTTCCCTCTTTTTCTCTAGCCTTTCCTCTCTTTTCAACTCAGCAGAGATGGCTATATTCAGCTTAGGAGATGCAGTGAGGAAGATGGTTTTGGAGTGGTCAACTGGGGAAGGGTCCCTGAGTTGAACTCCATGGGCAGTGAGGATGGCAGATAGAAGAAGGCCATGGCCCATCTTGGCAGATAGAACCGAAGATTTCCTCGCCCCAGTTTACATTCATGCCATGGTGAACAACAAAGATTGCTTTGCAGTTGGCTTTGTTGATTTCATCAATTAAGCCAGTTTTGCACCACAAGCACATGTGCAAGATGCTGACCAACTTCTCATAGTCCTTCTTCAGTAATAACTTCTTCATGTACAGCTTGTCTAGGTTGGCGGCCTCAGGGCGGCAGTAGGTCTGTACAAAAGCTTCTATAGAGACCTCCACTAACTCCAGGTCAATGAGAGAAGGAGTTTCAGGATCTTGAGAGTCCAGTTGTACTCCAAAGAATTCGTTGAGGGCATCTGCATTCAAAGTGATGCTTTTTCCCTGCACCTGGGAGTGAACTCCGTTCTTGGTAATGGTTGCGTTCAGGTAAAACTCAGCCACATCCTTTGTGCTGAACTGTTCGTAAGGATGAGCAACGATCTTGCTCAGTTGAGATTCATTCATCCCCTGGATGATTTTTGCCATCCGTTTCTGGTTCTCTGCTAGTAGCGGTAGAGCTGACATGTCCACCTTCATGCCAGTCACAATGTTGGCAACAATAGCCTTGGCTTCCTCCTTAGTGAGGTCGTTGATGTTGATGAAGTTCATTTTCTGAAAGTTTTTTGAAAGATTCTGGAGATTTAGGAGTTCTGAAAGGGTTGAAGGTTTGAGAGCAAATATACGTTTAGAGAGATGAAGTAGCAATAGCGGTTTAGGTTGAAGAAGGTGGGTATAAAAGGTTTTGGGTTAGTGGACGTTTGGGATTATTTATGGTTTCGAGGAAGCATTTAAAGAAATGCGGACGGAAAACGTTTCCGTTAAAGAAATAAAAAATCAGGGGTAATCTGGTAAAAGACCTGTTCAAGTTAAAAGGTTTTGCTCGTTCCTCGAAAAATAACTAAGTCCACAAGGATCTCTGATAGACTTTAGATAAGGATCCCTGTATCAGAGAGTGTGGTTCTCTGATGAAAGGTACTCTGGTGATCAGAGATGGAGATACTCTGATGTAAGGTTCTCTGTTCGTTCTGGTCCACATCAACTCTGGTTCATGCATCTCTGGGAAGATCATCCATCATTCCCAGTTCTTCCCTTAGCTTGTTAAACCTTGCCTCTGGTAAAGGCTTGGTTAGAATATCCGCTAGCTGATCTTCTGTAGGTACATGCTCCATACAGATATGCTTCTTCTCCACATGATCTCTGATGAAGTGATGTATGATCTCAATGTGCTTTGTCCTGGAATGAAGCACTGGATTCTGAGTGATTGCAATGGCACTGGTGTTGTCACAGAGCAGCTTGATCTCCTTTGCTTGAATGCCATAATCCGCTACAAAGCCTGATCAAGAAAAGTTCAATTTGATAACAATTTGATATATAAAGTAAAAGATTAGGAGTGACCTAAGTTGACCAATGAATAGTAAATGGGAACATTCCAACGGGACGAAGGGAGTATATAATAAATAAAAAAGCTGCAGAGTTGTAGGGGCTCAAGACCCCCCAAGCCCCTTGGTGGTTCTGCCACTGGCGACAGCAGCGACAGTCATCTGACAGCAGCGACAGTCGTCTACGCTCCAGTCATCTGACAGCAGCGACAGTCGTCTACGCTCCAGTCATATGCACTCCTTCATTTCTTTCTTCTCCCTTCTTTTTTCTTATACTAAAATTATAAAAGTACATGAACTTATTTTCCAAGTGGAGTTAAAATACATGTGTCAAATATACAGAATTGTGCCTTATGTCAGGCCGGAGAGACTTGCGCCTCAGAGCCCCAAAGTTTGTAAAAATTAGGGGGCCAAAATTTTATATATATTAGTATTATACATATGTATGTTCTAGTTATTTTTTATTTTTCCCCTTGGGCAATCCGACTTCTATTTCTAGGTTTCTAGGCTTCAGGTTCTACAGTTAATTCTATTAGTCTATGTTTTTTTTATTTTCTTATTTAGTTATTTGTTTGTATTTTCAGAAATTTTCTAACTTTATATTGATTTGGTGAATACTAATGTGATGTATAATTAATTTGTCATGTGTGAATCTCAAATGGCTAATTTGTCAATTTTTAAATTTGAGTTAATTCTTGCTTGTTTTTTATTTGGTGTTATCAATATTGCAATTATAGAATTCTCAATTCACAATTAATTAAATTAAATGCTTTGTATTTTATAGAAAAAATTACTACTCTCTTCATCCCTTATAATTTTGCCAACTTTTCTTTTTTGGATGTCCCACTAATTTTGTCACTTTCCCTTTTAAGTAAAGAATCCGTGGTTCCAGTTCATTCTCTCGCCCCTGCACACACCTCAACCACACAGTTTTTACTATATTATTCCCCGTGCCGGTCAGGTTTGGCAAAGTTATTAGGAACGGAGGGAGTACTTCATAATATATATTGTTAATGATTCCAATACATGTATTTATTTATTTTTTAGTACAATGCCTCTCAAATCCTTGTCTCGGTTTCAAAAGAGGAAAAGAAAATCACGTATTGAATCATTAACTCAGACTCAAGCCAGAAACATTAATAAGTACGTAGTACTTGATTTCGAATAGAAGAGCCACTTCGGAGAGTATATCTTCAACCATGTCTCAAAAAAGGTTGACTGAATTAGTTATGTTTATCAATTGAGAAGGAATTCATTGATAATATAGATTATGCAGACTTGATTAATGCATTTGCATCTAAAAATGTTCAACGAGTTGTACTTATTTAGTTTTTTAATACATCCAATGTCATTTTGCTATAATGTAAGATTTTAATGACTCTATATAACCGAAAAATTATGTATAGGGCCCATTTATGAAACTCGACTCAGGCCCAAATTTATGTAGGATTGACACTGCAAATATAGATGGACAACTTAAGAAAAATGATTTGTTAATTTTTAGTTTAAACTTGTTAATAAATGAAAAGGTTAAGAAATATGAGATTTTTTATAAAATTAACTACTATGTTTAAAGTACATTTCAAAAATTACTACGTATCATATTTTAGTTGAACATGTGTTAAAATACTGCAAAATTAAAATACGGATGTAAATGTTAGGTGTTAGACTAACAGAAAATTTGACTATATTAGTTTAGTTCTATTTTACTGTAAAATGTGGCTTTGATACATCAACAGATCAACTTCATTACGCTTGTAAACTACCACAAGATTTGTATGTAGTATTATATCGTAATTTCCATTAGCTTAACACTACAAAAAAACTCGCCCTTTGTCACGGATTTTGTCACGGACCGTAGTTCAAAAAATCCGTGATAATTATTTTTTGTCATGGATTTGTCACGGAAAAAATCCGTGACACCATGGGCGTGATAACGTTTTTGTCACGGAATTTAATCCGTGAGACCGTTTGTCACGGATTTATCACGGCCACCGTCCGTGACAAAACACTTCACCGGAACTCCCTCGCCTTTTATTTGTCACGGCCACATTCGTGAATAAATTTTTTTATTTTTCAAAAATAAAATAATTATTTGTCACGGAAATATCCGTGACAAATTAAAAAAAAAGGTTTTCGAAATAGAGTGAGCGGGTATTTGAAATGATCTGAAAAATTCAAATTTTTAATGTTGTCACGGACATATCCGTGACAAAAGATTTTGAAAAAAATTTGAAAAATTTCGAAACAGGTGGGCGGGTACTTTAAAATTTTCAAAAAAAAAATTCAAAATTTTGAACTTGTCACGGATCTCATCCGTGACAAAACATTTTTTTAAAAAAAAATACGTTATTTTCTTAAAAGTTTTAATACGTTATTTTCTCAAAAAATACGTTTTTTGAACTTGTCACGGATCTCATCCTTGACAAAAGTTTTAATTTTTTAAAAAAAATTAAAAATTCAGCGCATTATTTTTTTGAATGTTTATTTCAAAAGTTTATTTAATAAATAATAACCATTAAAATTTAGGCGCTTTTTAAAAAATTTAAACTTAATAAACATTGTTTATAATAAATAGTTAAACAATCATCATTAATCTTAATAAATAATTGTTTATAATAAATAATTAAACAATCATCATTAATCATCATTAATCACCATTAAACATTATTTATCATAATAAATAATAAATCAATCAAACCATCATTATATAACACAAATAATTAATATTCATAAAGTAACCATCAAAATTTAAAAATACTTAAAATGTCAATAAACTAGTTATTACAAATCATCAATGGTCATCATAATCATCATCATCATCATCATTAGGTTCCTCACGATGATCGGGTTGCCTTCCGTGACCACGGCTGCCGCCACGATGGCTGCCTCGACTGCCACCACGGCTGCCAGCCCGGCTGCTGCCACGGTATGCTTGAGCTCCGGGAGTCGATAAAGGGGTATCATCATAATATGCATATGGAAAATTGTTGGGGATATGGCTATAATTAGCAAAACCCCTACTGCCCATACTGCCCATATTGCCCATATTGCCCGCGAAGGGAATTTGTGGAGTCATCTCGGGGTGCTGTATGTGCATGGATGGGCGGTAGGTGGCGTTGAACATACGCATTTGTCGTTCCATCTCTTCCAACCTTTCTCTAGTTCTTCTTGCCTCTTCATCCCGTATCCGAGCTTCTTCATCCCGCCTTCGAGCCTCTGCTTCACGTTCCTCCAATAGTTTCTCGAGGCGGGTAACCCGATCATCATACGCCGAATGAGAAGATGAGCTAGCTCCTTTGGACTTCTCCAGGATCCGTAAGCCTTCAGAACCCATAAGCGGCACCCGGCCCTTGTAAACTCCGGTTGCCGCCAAGATGGCCTCATATTCTTGATTTTCATCAAGTTCGGCATCAGAATCACCTAGCTCATCAACTCTCTTCCCCCGCTCTTCCTCATATTTTTTCTACAAATTCAAAAAATTATTATATAAGAGATCAAAAAAATTCAAAATTTATTGAATTATTGAAGTTTCATTATTTACTTCAATTTCAGAAAGGCGGGGAGGCGGCATAGCACCCTTCTTCGTCCAACAATGTGCCATGAGTTTCAATGGCGTGACCCGTTTTTTCACGGGTCCAGATCCTTCCTACACGGATTTCAAAGTTAATAAAAAAATATATACATAAGGGAATGGAATGGAAATAATTTTAACTAATTAGAGTTTACCAGATCTTTTTTATGTTGAATTTGGGGTTTGCGGCCCCCGTTTATAAATGAAATTATGACTAACCTTTCAAATCTGTACATCCAACGATAGAAGACGGGCCCTCCATTCAAAGCCTCATACGGAAGATGTATTAGAAGATGTTCCATTACATCAAAAAATGATGGGGGCAGTATCTTTTTTAGATTACACATCAGAATAGGAACAGTGTCTTCTAGTCTCCTTAGGGATTCGACATCCAAAACGGTGGAACATATCGACTTAAACAATTGACTGATTTCGGTAATACAACCCCAGACGTCTGCAGGAAGCATCTCTTTCAGTGCAATCGGCAGAAGTCGTTGCATGATTACATGAGCATCATGAGTTTTCATGCTCGACGTCATTGTTTGTTTGTCCAGGTCCACGCATCTTGACAGGTTAGAACAATAGCCATCTGGAAAGTTTAGAGAAACAAGCCACTCTAATATTGATTCCCTTTGTGGGGCTGTGAGTTGGTAGACTGCTCTTGGAATTTTTTTACCCACATATTCTAGATCGACGGCGAGTTCGGGTCTGTCGCACCAAATTGTCATGTCTTTTCTAGATGCAAGACCATCTTTGGTTTTGTGGGTAAAATCCATAACCGTGTTAAATATATTGTCAAAAACGTTCTTCTCAACGTGCATGACATCTAAATTGTTACGAATGAGAAGGTCTTTCCAATATGGCAACTCCCAAAATATACTCCTCTTTGGCCACTTATGGGTATCACAATACCCATTTGGCTCCCCGTAGGGTTGCTGCACAGCCGTAGGAAAACGTCAAACCCGGTTAAAAACTTGTTCACCTGTAAGTCTTGGAGGAGGGGGATCTCGTACCACTCTTCCGGCAATAAAAGACTTCTTGTCCTTTCGATATCGATGGTTCATAGGCAGAAACTTGCGGTGACAATCAAAGTAACTTGGTTTCCCGCTAAATTTGAGCCAATTGGCATCTGATTTCTCCATACATATTGGACATCCCATAAGACCGTGTGTGCTCCATCCTAAAAGCATACCATAAGCAGGGAAGTCGCTAATGGTCCAAATGATGGCAGCTTTCATGATAAACATTTGATCTCTTGAAACATCATAAGTTGGTGTCACAATGGCCCAAAGTTCTTTCATTTCCTCGATCAGGGGTTGGAGATAGATGTCTATCCTTTTTTTAGGATCCGAGGGACCTGAACAAATTAAAGTTAAAAAGATGAAATGACTTTTCATGCACATGTCGGGAGGAAGATTATAAGGAGTTAGCATGACTGGCCAACATGAAAATTTCTTCCCAAACTTTCCAAAAGCAGCAAATCCGTCTGAACACAATCCCAGTCGCACATTCCGTGGCTCCATTGCAAACTGAGGATGACAACGGACAAAGTGTCTCCAAGCTTCACAGTCGGAAGGGTGAGACATCAAACTTTCATGTGTTTCGCAGTAGCATTTGAAGCATACATCCTCTTCAAGCGTGGAGCTAGAGGGAGGTAAAACAATTTAGACAATGCAGACTTTTTTCGTGGTTTTTTTCATCTATGAGGAACAGGCTTGTATCTCTCTCCACCGCAGAACTTGCAGCTCTCAAGTACCACATCATCCTTCCAGAACAACATACATCCTTCTAGGCACGCATCAATTTCTATACAAGGAAGCCCCAACTGAGACATTAATTGTTTCATTTTGTAATATGAATCAGGAAGATTATGGTCACGCGGTAACATTCCTCCAAATGACTACAATAACCTAGACATGCAAGATTCAGGGAGACTGTATTCAGATTTAATGTTTATCAACTCTGTAACGATGGATAGCTGAGAGTATCCCTCACAATCAGCATACAGAGGCTGATCGGCAGCTTTTAAAACATCTTGAAATCTTTCAGCTAAGTCTTCAATATGAGGAACATGAGAATTCGGATACTCATCCGCATCAGGCTGATAAAAGGTCGGATCTTCATCCGCATCGGGTTGATACGAGGTCGAAGCTTCGGGAAGATCGTTAAATGGCCGTGGTGGGTTAAACTGAATCGTTGAAGCACCGTATACATCATATGCCATTCTTTGATCCCACGTCATTTGATCATAGTCTCCCCATCCACTCATCTTGGTAGGGACGCTACGAGATGAACCTACTGTTTGTGGTAAAAGTGATGGATCGAAAGGTTCGACATGAGAAGTCCAATTATAATAATTGGCAACGAAACCTTTTTCGTACAAATCCCACACAACTTGGTCGACATCTTTAAATTGAAGATTTTTACACTTTGTACATGGACATCTGATTTTATCGCCATCCATATATTTCTTCTATTCTTGTGCAAATTTAATAAAATCTTCAACACCATTAAAAAATTCACTGCGTATCCATAGTTATCGCGATGTTTTTGGTACATCCAACTTCTGTTTTGTCTATACATTATGCATGTATATATATTATAATCAAAATATTATATAAGTACATTAAGTAACGTTCAATTAATATTATTAATTAACTAAAAGCAGTACATTATTTGTGGTATTAATAATTTGAATTAACCAACTTTTCAATCATGACTAATTCATATTTAGAAACATTAAGCTGGCCGGAATTAATAATTTACTAATATAAAGTTCACTAAAATTAACTAACGTTCAATTAAAATTACTAATTAACTAATAGTAATATGTTAATGGCATTAATCGTTTTAATTATTAACTAATTCACAATATTAGAATTTGTGCACCAAACACACTAAATTATTACGTTAATGGCATTTATTCACAATACTAAAATTATGAAAATCTAATAGTACACATTAAATAATTAACTAACATATAATACTAATTAAAGTTATTACGTTAATGGCATTTATTCACAATACTAAAGTTAACTAATTTAACTTATTAATTAGTTAATTTCCATTTAACTAATATTGTTAAATATCATTAATTCACAATAATATATAATTCACACTTAACTAATAAAGTTTGAATTTCTAACTTAAATCACTACAAATCCTAAATTATGCATTAACAATAATTATTGCTAATAAACAAATTAAACCTAATCATCATCATTGGTTATAAACTCATTTCAATTAACTAATATTTAAATCTAACTAATATTATCAACTCAAATTATCTCATTAATAATTCACAATAATAATTCACACTAAACTAAATAATAATAAAGTTTCAATCCTAGCTATATTATGCATCCCATTAACAATAATTGCTAATAAACAATAATTGGTGATAATAACTTAAGCTAGCTAACTTAATTAAATCACTACAAGTCACTAATTAATTAATCTATAATAAGCTAGCTAATACTTAAATCACTACACATCCTAAATTATGCATTAATAACAATAATTGCTAATAAACAAACCGACCTAATCATTGGTGATATAAACTCATTTCAATTAACTAATTAATATTTATATTTAAATTTAACTAATTAAATTACGTTAATAGTTTAATAATATATTGTTAATAATATGAAAATTAACATGACCTCACTAAATTACGTTAATAGTTTAAATAAATGAACAACTAACCTCACTAATTAAGCTAATAATTAATTTATTACACAATTAAAAGAAATTAGTTAAAATGACATACCTTATCTGCATAAACTGGGAAAATGATGAATTGACGGATTACATCATTCAATCTTTAAACCGATACTACATCACTCGAATCTACGAATTTTTGAACTCATAAGTGTTGTTCTTGCAAATGTAATGGACGATGGGGTTGGGTTAAATAAAAAAATTTGTCACGGATTTGTCACGGATGTATCCATGACAACCCTTTTTTCGTACTGTATTATTAAAGGTTACCGCTGGAAAATCAATAATTGAAGTTTGTCACGGATTTTGTCACGCATGGATCCGTGACAAAGTTATTTTGAAATTTGTCACGGATTTGTCACAGATCTGTCCGTGACAAATGCCCGGGAGCAAAAAAAGTATTCACCGGAGTAAAAAACCGGTCGCCGGAGTAAATTTGTCACGGACAAAATCTGTGACAAAATATTGTCACGGATTTTGTCACGGACCTATCCGTGACAACACATTTTCGTGACAAATCCCAATATTCCGTGACAAAGCCCGTGACAACTTTGTCACGGACGTAATCCGTGACAAAAATCCGTGACAAAAAGTGAGTTTTTTTGTAGTGTAAGTTCTATTGGAAATTTATCGAAAAATACGATTCAAATATTAATTTGTATGGTCTTTAAGCATTTTATAAAGAATTGTTGAGTATTATATTATAGAAATTAGTTCAAATAGGACTAAAACTATGGCAAAAACCTAAAATAGGACTTGCTATGTTTTTATTCTAAAATAGGATCATATGAGTCCTATTGGAAACATACCTATTTTTGCATTCCATTCTTACCCTTCCATTAAATATGAATTAAAAATAGTCAAAAGCTACAATTAAATGTTTAATTCATAATAAATTCGAAAAAAATTCAAAAATTCGTAGAAAAATAATTAAAAAATTTATAAAATTTTTATAAAATAAAAAATTCAAAAACTTTTTTTTAAAATTTTTTTATTTTTTAAAAAATTAATAAAAAATAGTAAAACTCCATAAAAACAATTTAAAAAAATATGGATGCCTTTCACACCGCCTGTACTACCTCCCATCACCACCACCTCCGGGCGATGAAAAAAATGTCATTTTCCCAGAAAAATGCCATTTTTTTCTGAAAATGCCAAAAAAGTGTCATATTTCTCTTTTCGGATGCCAACATTTTCATTTTTTTCTGCCATAAATATGGCATTCGTAATGAACTTGGCATTTTTCCCCCTGGTGACTGGAGGTGGTGGTGCTGAGGCGGCAGAGGCGGCGGCGATTATGAGCACCATATTTGTGCACGTGTAATTATGGTCTCGTAATAATAATACTCCGTATTACTTTATTATGTACATGCTCTCTTTGTTCATTTTCATATAAATGGAGGTTGCACATTTTCAAATATTATTAAAAGGAATTCTTTTACTAAAAGAATGACATTTTGAATTCCATTGTTTAATAGACATGTACTTTTAAAGAGCGCACCTTTTCATTTATTTGAAGGCTTTACGGTCCTTGTAGTTTTGCATAACGATTTTTAAGAGTTTTTAAAAAAATAAAGAAAAAACTGTCACCAAAGTAATTTAGTTCACTTACTTTGAAATGAGTCCAAAAATCACCATCTTTATAATTTTTCCTTTGTTTTTCTATTTCTTCTTTGTTGAGCCTAGGTTTAGGTTTCCATACTCTCCACGGCCTTGGATCACCTCTGTCTCATATCCACCTACGCAGCCTTTTCTTTTTCAAGTTGAAGCAAAGAAAAAACTTGAAGGAAACAAAGAAAAGATGCAATCTGCTTCTCGGTTCCTGTCCTTTCTTCTTCTTTCTCAGTCTATCCCATCACCACTACCTAACTCCTTCCAATGTCTGTAAAACACTTTCTTTAATTTTATCTCATTCCAATATATTCATTTTGTAAAACAAACTAAAGTGAAGACCTTAAACTGAATCCTAATTAACTCCTTGTCATTGTAAAATATGAAACCAAAGGGAACATATACAGAGAGGAGTACTTCGTATAACAGAAAGAAAAGAAAAAGGGCACAAAACAGTAAAAATGTCATCCGTATTATCCATGTATCATTTAACCGGAAAACAAGTTAAGTACCGTTTAAATAGTTGGTTTGCTCTTTTTGACACTTCAAGTACTTAATTGACTCATTTAGAAATTGTGGACTCACTTGACTTTTGGGTAAAAGTATATGAACTTATTTGACATTTTTTTCAAAAATAAAATATCTTTTTTGAGATGCTACAAAGAGTAGTATCTAAATTATATTTTCAATTAATTGTGCCAAACATACCCTATAAGGTATAAAAAACTGGACCATGTTGAATTCATGTACACATGAAAAATCAAATTTTCAATCTTCTCTTGCCTTGCTAAATACTAACATTTGCAGTGTTAGTATTGAATTGTGTAGACCATTTTATATACAAATCACTTGTTAAGTGTTATTTTAGCAGTAGTTAAAATACACTTGTACATCTTATTTTTATCCTAAAAGTTCTATCTTGTAACCTGATTACTTTTAGGAAAGCATATTTATACGTGACTAGAGTTCTTTTAGGAAAGCATATTTATACGTGACTAAAGTTCTATCTTGTAACCGGTAACCCGATTACTTCTAGGAAAACGTATTTATACATGACTAAAGTTCTATCTTGTAGCCCGATTACTGTAATAAGAGTAGATAGAAAACTTTTAAGAAAGCATATTTATACGTGACTAGAAGTGATATCCGTTCCCCGAGTCATTTTACACCCTTATATTATACTACTTACTATATAATATCCCCATTTTTAACAAGTTCAATAATTGCAAAAGTACTACTACCTCCGTCCCACTAACATTGAGACGGAAGAAGGTGGCACAGTTATTAAGAAAAGTGAGTTTATGTGGTTGATATTGAATTCATAAAGTAAGAATGATTAAGAGTGACACAAACTTTGCCAAATATGGTATGAGATAATCTTAGTGAGATTTCCCTAAAATGTAAAATGGGACAATCTTAGCGGAACAGAGGGAGTATAACATAACGACTCCACAAATAAAAATTGATGTGCTTTCATAGCATTGATGTAAGTTAATATAGTTTGTATTCCAGCGGAGATAAGTTGGAGTACTTTACGCACAATGTAATTCATCTACTCTTTACTACATGGAAGAATGAAGATAAATTCAAATTGACGACTTTCCTGAAAGAGAGAGGGCGGGTGATGATGTAGCTTATGCATAGAAGGCAATTTATTCATTGCATTGATGAGAGACAATGATGATTAAGGGTTACGCTTGCATGCGCTTGCATGCACCCATACATACAATACAATAGATGAATATCACCGACCCAGTCGTCACAAATTACCAAGGAAGACAATATCCACGAAGAGATTGTGAATCCACACCTGATTCTCGCATCAATGCCACTCGACCTGTCCTCGCGACCTGCCAAGCACTAGAAATATCATTTGAGGGTTTATATAACTGAACACCCATAAGAGTGAGTTGTCAGTACAAGCATTATTTGTACAAAATAACCATCCATTTTCATAATGATGCTATTAATTACTATGCCATGATGGTCCAACCAATGTTTTGTGCTCAACTGAAAGATGCAACTAACTGAGGACCATATAGATCATATTCTCAGTTTCACCAAAGGAGTAAACAACAAACCTCGCAAATTCCATAAGGTTCCAGTAGTCGTTGCAATGCTAGTAACTTGTTGAAATCTCCTGTCAACTACACAAGGCACATACAACAGAAATGAACTTCAGTAAGTTGGTCAAGATATCAACATTTTGGTCAACCAATTGCAAGATAGTAGAGCAGTATACTGCACTGCACATTATTAAAGTTGGAAGATACAGGAATAATGAGTGCCGCCAACAAACAGCTTTTGGGGATATAGCATTGATTTTTTGGTGCAATTATTACCTCCAATGTTATGGTGTGATCAGACACATCGACGGCTTTAGCTCGGAAAATACTGGCAATGTCAAGGATATCCCTCCTAGCAGAAGCATTTACTGCGACTTTTATAAGCATCAGTTCCCTCTCCGCAAAGGGCAAACATGTTAGATCCTGAACCTGATCAATCCACCCCGCAGCTTATTGTATTAGCAAGCCCCAAAAAGAAACATAATAACTTAGGTACTTTAAGTGGATTTTGAAGAGAGGCAAGACTCACGCACACATATTAGAGGAGGATGTTAAACAGCAAATTCATCAACATTACATTAACCATGTTTTCCCTACTCTTAAACTTGAGGCCTGAGTTGCATGAGAAAAGGGTACAATACCCATCCCCAGGTATAGCTACAGGTACAGAGTACAAAAGTTGCGTAAAAACTTGGAGTAAGTGTGGGGGGAAAAATAAAGTGTAAAACTCATCCAGTAAAAGCCGGAATTCTACTCTAACTTTAAGTCATGACAAGCCAAACTTGTTGCATGAGTAACAAAAGCAAAACTCAAATTGAACCAAAGAGTAAAACAAAGTCACTTATTGGGCCACCAGCCTACCACTACAGCCTAGGACTTAAGTGTTAAGGCTGGAATGAAAGTTCAATGGAATCATGTTGTAGTAAAAGTAGGGTGTGCAAAACAAAGTGTGAAGACATAATGGGTAGGTGATAGGAATAGGTCCATTAGGCTAATAATGATAAGAACAAGGCCCACTAGGCTATTAATAGAAAGAATAACAAAGAGTGTAGTATTGTAGTATAAAGAGAATAAGGAGGAGGAAGGACAGGTAGGCGGTTGTTGTTTGTTTAGTATTTTCTGGGAAGATTGAGATTATTCTCTCTTTTGGGGGGCTTCGGCTCATTTGGGGGCTTCGGCCATAGCTACTGTCTTCATCAATAAAGTTGCAGTTCTTGTTCTTGATATTTCTTTGTGAATTTTCTGTAAAATTGGTTAGTTCTATCAGTGGTATCAGAGCACGTTACTTCCTGGAGACCGAGAATCTGAATCATGGAGGATATTTTGACACCACAAATGGAAGAGAGTTTTAATAATATAGACCGACAGATGAGGAAGATGCAAGCTAGTATGGAAAGATTTACGCGGGAGATACAAGAAGATATGGTGACGAAGTTGACCGCTATGAAAGCCAGCTTCGCAGATATGCTGAACAGAGTTCCAGATCGTTCGCGAAGTGGATCGCATGCCTCCTCTGCTTCGCATCGCTCTTCGCACAGTTCGCATCGCTCTTCACACAGTTCGCAATCGCGAACTTCATCATCAGCCAGCAGTTCACGACCAAGTCTGACGTGACCGAGAGGAGAAGCTTCCAGTTCTCGGACGTTGTCTCAATCGCTGACATCGTTTCATCTGTCCCAGAGTTCAACGCTATCATATATTTCCAGTTCGCAGGGGTCTTCCCTAGCCGCTTCTCACAGCTTGTCATCGTTGGTTGCTTCGAATCTGCCTGAGCGGGAGGAAAATGGAATTCCTTCGAGAAAAGTGAAAGAGCAATTGTCAATGCAACTGGAGGATCAGGTAAAAATCACAGATAAAACAGAAAGTATTCAAGCACTTGAGTGGACATCCGATATTAGTGTGATGAATGCTAGGCCTGATGTTTTTGTATCTTTAACTGAGGCCAATCCCATAATGGATCAGTCACAACTCTTTCTAGTAAGGACAGGAACTGGTGCATTATCACCTACAACTGTTTCGCTGAAACCAGGGCAGGTTGTTTCTGGAGTTCCTGTTGGTGAAGGTTCTAAGGAGTTGATTGCCAGTATGCCACTATTAGAATTGCATACTGATAAAGAGAAGAAAGCAGTAGTTGCTGCCGGTTATGAAACTATTGCATCTCTCCTGGCTGTTGAACCTATTCAACAACTCTTAGCTATTGGGATCACAGAAGGTAGGCTGAAGGTCGTTGGAGGGAACAATATTGAAAGCCTTATGGTCTGGGAGCTGGAGAACAAACACTTGTCTTCCATATTAAAAGGGTAGTCAAACCTACTCACATTTTATGCCAGCTCACTTTCAAAGGCTGCTTTGCTTGAAGGGACAGTTGCTGAAGATGCAGAGGATCCATTTGCAAGAATTAAAGCAACAACACCATTAAGAAAGCTGCTGTCGATTGAACGCAGCCCTCCAAATGATGAGTTTCGTGAGCAGGCTACCAGGGAAGCAAACATTACAAATTTGAGACCTTACAGTCCCAGGAAATACATAACAGAGGCTACAAATTTAAGGATGGAAGCAACTGAAACTCAACGATTTGAGTTATATCCTGAAGCAAGAGCTATTAACAAATGGAAGATTGAGCATTGGGTGATTAGTAAAACCCAGCTCCAGCATAAACAAAGCCACCCAAGGGGTAATTCTGTTGTGAAGTGCAAGTGGAAAAAGGTGAAAGTAACCAAGTTAAAGAGCCCGGAATCAGTCAAATACTGGGAAGGGAGAGGCACAAAGCAGAAGAAAAAACAGAGAATCTTGGTTGTTTCTTATTACCCACCTTGAGGGCAAGGTGGATGTTTAGGGGGGGGGGGGGGAGTATTGATAGGAATAGGCCCATTAGGCTAATAATGATAAGAACAAGGCCCATTAGGCTATTAATAGAAAGAATAACAAAGAGTGTAGTATTGTAGTATAAATAGAATAAGGAGGGAGAAGGACAGGTAGGCGGTTGTTGTCTGTTTAGTCTTTTCTGGGAAGATTGAGATTATTCTCTCTTTTGGGGGCTTCGGCTCATTTGGGGGCTTCGGCCATAGCTACTGTCTTCATCAATAAAGTTGCAGTTCTTGTTCTTGATATTTCTTTGTGAATTTTCTGTAAAATTGGTTAGTTCTATCAGTAGGATTTTGAAAAGAGAAATAAAATGAAAAGGAGAAAAACAACCTCCAGAACTACATAGTTTTGACTATGCCTCGGGCCCAAGCCATACCCTAGCAGTACTCAGTCGTATCAGAGCCGTACCTGAGTCAGACTCAGTCATCGTACCCAGTTCTTTTTCCAAAGTGGAGGAAGAATGCTTCATAGCTACAGGATATAATAAGATATGCAGGGTATTGACAGAAGAAAGAAATTAAGCTATCTTTTACGCCTCTGTTCCTAAAAAGAGTCGTCTTTCTAATACTGATTTTAGTATTATAAACATAACTATTTTTGGGGGCAAATGGACCATATGATAAAATTAGAAAAAGTGAAAAATGATAAAAGCGCCCCAGCTTATTTGTTCTGATTTATCCAAAAAGTAACCATCAAGATCTACGAAGTCATAACATTAGCTTCAGGAAATTATATCATTTTCTGAGAGCTTACAGAGGTATTACATTTAGCATTCTAAGAGCATCTTCATTCATGCTCCCGAAATAAACAGATTTTTTACCACATCATTGCCACATAGAAAATCTGGAATAATCTTAAAACTTATTAAATCACCTTAGCCGTCATCTTTATTTATCAGATTATTTGTGGGACATACACCAAAACAAACTATATATACACACGTTCACAAATCTACACACCATCACTTCATTGCACCATTCATCAAAATTGTAAAATTAGCCGCAATAAACTATCCTAACCAAAAACGTGTTTAACGCATATGGTATCCCTCTTTCCAATGTATTTATATTTAATTCTTTTTCAGGGATTCACACGAATGAATTAAAAAGTAGACCAAAAAACTTCAAATAATCTAGATTCAATAACTGATACCAGATTTTTTTAGAAAATAATCTTTCCAAATAATCTCATCTTCTCAATCATAATCTCAAAGAAAATTATTCACATAATCCAATTGATCTCTATATAATCTCAACAATGAGAATGCTCCAACAACAAATGGCCTATAACAGAAGATTATATGCACCTCGTGAATATCCACCAACTTGTAGAAGTGATGAACCAGTTTCTTTATAGTTTCATCAGTTCCAGGGATAACTGTGGTAATACGTGAAAGCCCCTCTCTTTCAGCAGGACCAACCGCAAGACTCTGAAAGCAATAATGGAAATGCAATCTTCGAAGTATGTCAAATTTAGCTCAAAAAGAAAGAATACAAACATGTAATAGATCTTAAAATATACAAGTAGTCTTTGGTCCCTCTGCTATATTGACGTCCACTGTAGTTCATTTTCAACAACAGCAACAACAAAAAGAGCTAAGTGGTCAATTTGATAATCAGCAACTAAAAGTAAAAATGAAATTATAATAGATAAACCAAAAGTGATCAGTGGAAAAAAACACCTGAATATTGTAGCCTCTTCGAGATATGACCCCAGTGACAAGATTGAGTACTCCAGGCGAATCATTAACGAGCATACATAATGTGTGTGAACGAATCCCACTTGGCTACAGCAGCAACCAGACGAAGTTATGACATGGAATCCAAACCCAATGTAATTGGTAGCTAGTACTTGATATTGAACTGGCTATACTTTGACAGATAGCTTCCAGGTAGATTTAGAAATTTAGAAAGTAAGCATTTTGTGATGCGAATTTAATGTTTAAAATAAAAAATGGCTGAAAGGAATTATTTATTTCCTCTTTGCCTGTTGCCTCTTTTGTGATAAGGACTGGGTGTTATTAATATTTTTATTAAAATGTTTTCATCCCCTTACCCCACCGTAGGTGGGAGCCTTTGCGGCACTGGGGTAATGATGATAATATACAATATTAAAATGTTTTCATCAAATAATTCTTACGTCTTCATCATATAGAACTCCCCAGTGGGCATCAAGAACCTGATTCACATAGAAGTCATCATTGGATTCCACTGGATAGACGTCACCCTTCACTCAAAAAAGACTCAGTCAACACCATTATAGGCTTATAGCATGGAAGAGACATTGCATAAAATTTAAATTGGAATTATGTGTAGGAAATAATGGTAGCAAGTAAATAGATATTACTATATTAAAATGTGGCAATTTGAGTAACATTGGGAAATGTTTGAATGCATTACAGCTACCATTAAATTCCGATGTATCTGAAATAGCTTCCTTTCTCAAACAATTATGTCATTCAATGCAAAAGTGAACAATCCGATTGAACTGACGTGTTGCACTCAAAATGAACAAAGCATATTTGGATTAAGAACTTGAGCAGAAGGTCCTTAAGAGCCTAACAGCGGTTACAGACTAGGGCAGCGGTTTCTTCCGTTGATTATCAACTTTTCTGCTTTCATCAATTAAATAAAACTAAAACCGCGGCCAACAGCCAGCCCAAGAAGGTGGGCTCAATCCCCGCCTTCAGTAAACCAACAGGGGCCTCGGCCTCTCATCCTCCAAGTCGAGCCGTTGCTCCCTATCGACTCCATCCTCCTTCGAAACAACAACGTCTTCAAGGTTGAAATCCGGAAACTGCCTCACAAAGCTCTCCTTGCTCACCCAAGTAGCAACATCACTGGATTGCCCCACCCACTTGACCAACAACTCTTCCACAGCCACCCCCGTTCACACAATTGATTGGGCAGCCCAATTGATGAAAGCACAAAAACTAACAGAAGGAACCGTTGTCCAAAGTCACCAAGCTGAAATCCAATATTACTAATTTGATAAGCCAAAAGTAAACCCTAATTAGGGATTTAAATACCCTTCTAATAACTGACTACAAAAAAAACTTAATCAACCCAAAACAGAATACATAACTGAAAAAATATAAAAAGGTAAAATAAAACGGCGGCCAACCGCCAGCCGGCGAAGGTGGGCTGAAGCCCGTCCCCGCCTTATGGGCCTCGGCCTTTCCTCCTCCAAGTCAAGCCGCTGCTCCCTATCAACTCCATCCTCCTTCGAAACAACATTGGCCTCAAAGTTGAAATCCAGAAACTAGCTTACATAGTAGCATCATCACTGGATTGCCCCACCCACTTGACCAACAATTCTTCCATAGTCACCCCATTCTCACATCTTGTTCACCAAGCCAAACACTCGTCAGGCTCAAACACCAGCCCCATAGGCAGTTCAAAACTCTACGGCAGCTCACTCTCTACCTGATGAGCGTCCACCACCCGCCACAGTTGTGATTTATGAAACGCGAGGTGTATGCAGCTGGTGGGAGGCAAAGTCATCTGGTAGGCCGTCAGAACCACTCGTACCTCAACCAAAAATAGCCCATAAAACTTGGGTAATATCTTATGGTAAGGTTGACGAAACACCGTAGAGTATTGATGAGGCCTAACCTTCAAAAACACCTTATCCCCAACTTGAAAATTCACCTCCCGACGACGTTTATTAACCTGTGTAATCATACTCTGTTGTGGCTTCGCCAAATTATCCTATAAACAAACCATCAAGGCATCCCAAAAGCCCAAAACATCTGCCACGGCAGCCACTTTACTCTCGCCAGGCAGAAACTGCCGAATGGTGGGTGGCGGCTGCCCGTACTCAACTTCAAATGGGGAAACCCGGGCTGCCGTCTGAAATGCAGTATTATACCAATATTCAGCCCATGGAAGCCACCTAGACCACTGTTTCAGTTGCTCAAAAGTATAACAACGCAAGTTTCCAACACACGATTCAACACATCCGTTTGACCATTTGTTTGCGGATGATAAGCAGAGCTAAATTTCAATTGTGTTCCCGAAAGTGCGAACAATTCTTTCCTTCCAAAATGCACTGACAAACAAGGAATTCCGATCACTAATAATAGATCATGAAATGCCATGCAACCGGACTACTTTTTAGAAAGCGTGTCAGCTATCGAACACGCTGTGATAAGCGTCTTAAGTGCTATGAAATCCCATACTTGGACAAACGGTCCACCACCACCAAAATTGATGTGTACCCCTTTGACTTTGGCGAGCAAGTAATGAAACCCATCGAGATATCTTCCCAAATCAGGTCGGGAATGAGTAATGGCTGCAGCAATACAGCAGGAAACATTGCTTTACTTGGCCTTTTGACAAACCAAGCACTGGTCAACATCACCCTACACCTGACTGAACATTCCCTTGTTGGAGTGTCATGAAATTCCTCCAACATGCGAGGAATCCACTTAGAATCAGAAGCCACCACTGAGCGGCCTTTAAAGAACAAACGGCTCCCCAACAATTCATAACCTGGCTTACAAGTCGGATTTGCTACCAATGCTTGAACAATTCCTTGCAAAATTTTGTCCTGTTTATGCTCCTCCACATCAGCCAATCACAACCACTCAGGCCCACTAACAACAGCCCATTTGGTCTCCTCTCTTCTCGATAGGGCGTTCGCCGCCAAGATTGGACCATTGAACCTTGAGCTAGTGCCTTCACCAGTTTGACTGATCCAATTTTAAAATAAAGCATTAACATTCCCTTACCCTCTCTCTCGTCAGATCAAGAGAAACCCTTAACTGACATCACATCACAAAAATAGGTTCAGCTTAAGTGGATATGACTAGTTGGATAGTCATTATATATAATTACATAACAACATACTCCAAGATCATACCAGTTTCAAAGTTTTTGAATTAACAAGCCTGAACAGTGACGAAATGATTGCTTAAAAGATGCTTTATTTGGTATCCATGCATGGAGACAAGACTAAAATCGAAAAGGAAGCTTGAAATTACTTACACCGGAACTGTTATTCACTTTGTTGTTAATGGTTGGTTTGTTGTGCTTTTGAGTTGCAACACCATTTGTTGTTTGCTCAAGATCAGGATAAGACGCTGCAGAAAACCTCCAAAAAGGAGCTGTCTCGCCCATCTTTTCACGTCTCAAAGCAATCTGTATTTGCAATGGTAGAGGAACAATACATGTCTTCCATTTTAGTTTTGCTAAGAGAAACTTTGTACACTTACCACAGTTATCATCAATTCGCTTTAAGATGAAAATTTCACAATTGACTTAGAGAACGTCTAGGAAGGAATTTATTGTCTGTTCGGTAGCCACTTTTTACGGCGTATCTGGCACATTTCTTAGCAAATACAATTACTGATTTATTTTAATTACAGGCACAGAATTAGTTGATAATGAAAAAGTAAGGATGTAGGTGCATTTTTGCTAAATCTGATCATTAGTCTTTTTCATGTATTTTCTTATTTTATTAATGAAGTGTATCTTTTTCATAATTCATCAAATTCTGCGACTTCTTGCAAATTCATCCTTTTCCAAACAGGCCCTTATGAAGTTTTCCTTAACAAAAATCATCTACCATCTGGTCAATCTCCGATTATTTGGAAAGCTTAATTGGATGTGCAGTACTGACAGTATTATCACCGAACTTAGAGCAATTTACTAAAGGTAAATTTTGTTATGAGCATGCCACAAATGCCTAGGTGTATTCCATACCATATATGTACAGACTTAGCCACTTGAAAGTTAGAAAATGAACCTTTCCCGTTCTAGCAAGCTCCTTAATTCCAAACTTATTTATATTTCTCAAAACAGCAGCCATCTTTCCTGGGTCACCAGTTACCTGTGTCGATACGACAAGAAGTCAAGAATCAATCATTTCTTGTCTTGTTTAAAGCAACACAAATATGTCATATTTCGTAAGGATATCAAAGAAGGAGCAACACAAATATGTCAATAAGACTAGTCTTGTATACCAAGACGCCTTTTGCTTTATTCGACTTTATTTGGCTGGACTTATCTTTTAATCTTGAGAAAATTGTCATTGCTAAGACAAAAACATTGGCTTTTTCCAAAAATAGGAGTTAATGTTTGGTTTTCCCTAAATAGGAATAACCATTCCATTTTTACCCCCAATTGAAATAATTAATTAATTAACCCAATTAATTGCCCCCCTAGTTCGCTTGCACAACCAAGGCAGCCCGTTGGTGGCGGCAGCGACAGCAGCGGATTCCGGCGGCGGCGAACTCCGCCGCCAGCGTGTGTGCTGGGCAGCAGTGGTAAAACCTATGAGGGTGTTTTGGTCCAATCATAAATAAAAAATCCTATTTAAGGATTTATAAACTAGGTGGTCCTATTTTGGGAAAGAAGCTATGTTATAATTTTATCAAGGTAAATCTCCCTTTAATCTTTAGCCCATGTCATACGGAGTAAGGGTTTCTTACTGTACACTTTTTATTTACAGCTGGAATCCATCTAATATTTCTTTCCATCCCTTTGAATAAATGTCTGCTACACTTGCATTATTCTACAAGTTATCAACTTTGTGGAAATATAAATTGAACATTTATTGTAAATAAATAATTAAATTGTCAGATATTTTCTCGTCTAGTTTATCCTTTTACTTTGTTTTATATTTTTAATTTTTAAAATCTTATTTAATTTATAATATATTATTTCATTATATATGTATTTTATAATAATATTATATATGAAGTGACTTGGCGCGTAGTTGTTGCCTAGGCGGGCGCCTGGACACCTAGGCAATAAGGCGGTCCCTTGGCGCCACGCCTCGCCTAGCCGACGTGACAAGTATGGTATGAAGCTTGTGAGAATTTTTCTTACAGATATTTACTATTTAAGCAAGATTTTTTCCCAAGTAATCTTAATTATCCTTGAAACTGACAAGATCACATTCCTAACGGAAACAATACATGTAACATACACAGAACCACAACAAACAACAAACATCGCATTCTATTAACAATCAGGATTTTAGGTATAGTCCGACCAAAATATCACATAAGATCAAAGATAGCAGGTTGCATGTAGACATCTAGTCAATACAATCATACAAATGACTGCAGTGTAGCTACTTCAAATTGGTCAGTTTAGTGAAAGCAAATCCAGAAATCATTAATGTATTCTCTAAATAATTCAAGTCAACTCCAATCAGATCTGCTTTCATAATATTCCTATCATGCAAATGGCAGTCTTGGCATTTTGATATGATATGCACTTTTGATTTACAATGATAAATAAAACCATACCAGATTCAATTAACATAAAGTCTATGTTTCTATTGGATGCTCATTACTTTGTAATGTATGAGTACATTAAAATATGCTGAATATGTATATATGTATCGCAATTAAAATATCATATGAATCAACAGCAAAGAATGAAAAGAGTAAGACTCAGCGGTTCTAAATTACATAAATAACATGAAAATTCAAGAAAAGAATCACCTCTATGGTCACAAAGTGCTCTGATATATCCACCACTTTCGCTCGAAAGATATCTGCCAACCACATGATCTGAATATAAAAATCAAACATGAAGAATCATATATTAGACTCGTAAGTCGTAAGAGACTAAGAGATTAATATATGGAATGACAGGGGAAAGCCTCCTCATTGTTCAAAAAGCTTTTAACCTCCAGCTCTCACTAACTTTTATTAAAATGGAATATTAAAAACATGAATAAAACTCAGGCAACAGATCGCAGAATAACAGATGTATCTTGTGCCTGCAATTTCCATTGTCTTATTATTGGCCCTTAATTAATTATTCCTTTCATTTAAGAGTGGAGGTTTCCACCATAATGATCCAATAAAAAGGATGAAGGATATGTGTAAACAATTGTTTATTTTCTTCACATTGAAGTCCATTAAATTTTAGAAAGAAGACCTAATTATATGACAGAAACTGATGAAAGTCATTATATACTTCTGCTTTTGTGCTCAGCTCTGCATTTAGCTTTATGAGCATCAATTCTCGTTCTACTTGAGGCTCCCTTGATAAATCATCCACCTGCCAAAAAAGGAATACAGAAAAAAATGATTGTGTAGAATGGAGCAAAAACTGGGGTATTAGGGTTGATAGACACAAACATAAGTTTGTAAAACAAATAAGCATTCAGGTTTCAATGATTGAGCTCAAATAAAGGGACAGCCCGGTGCACATTGGCGTTCCAGCAAGGCGAGGGTCCCACGGTCCCACCACAAGGGTGTATAAGCGGCAAGCCTTCCCCTTGTCATTTTGACAAGAAGCCGGTCCCGAGACTTGAACTTGACCTCTCAGTCACACAGCAACACCGTAACCGGTGCGCCAAGGCTTCCCTTCAATGATTGAACACCAATAATATAACATATTGTATGTCCAGACACTTGATCAGGATAAGTAACAATTACGGGAAATCGAGATATTCATAAGACCAATCTAGAAATAAAAAATCCCGTTGCCATGCTTGCAATGGAAACAGTTCAAAACATAACTAGGTATCACTTGGTAGTAACAGCAAAACTGCCTTTATAAAAGGACAAAAACACACAAAACTTCATATGCTAAGGGGAAAACTAAACAGCTGCCTAGCTAACTATGAACATGATGCGTAGACTGATCTGAAATTGGTGTTCATCCCCTAGACTCACATTTACTTTATCATTAACGAAGTTGAGGAAAAAATCCAGATCAAGGAGTCAAACTTGCATCTGATATTCATAACAATATTTAGTCTTCTAGCGGGTGATGTTAGAGAAATGGGAGCTAATTTTATTCATATTAGCTTTTCTCATATTAGGCGATATGTGAATCGCGTTTCTCGTGAGTTAGCTAGAGTAGCCGGATCTTTGTCTGATTGCCGGGCTTGGTTTCATTCTCCTCCTTCATGTATCTCTCATTTATTGGACTTTGATTTGATTAATACATAGTTGATTGTTATTCAAAAAAAACTTTTTGCCATAGATTGAAAAATGGAAAATCAAAACCCACAATCTAAAAGTTGAAGGTTAATGCAAGCATGCAATGTACATGGTTGCCTTCACATCCGAGTAAGCTTCAAAGTTCAAACCCATAACCTTCAATTTCACATTCATGTGCATTGCATAATAGCAATGGCATATAGCTTCTATCTAATACACATTTAAGCGAACTGATTGGTTGTAAGTTATTATTGTATTCCATCATTCAAATATATTTATAACTAGATATACACACAGTATTTCATATTATGTGACAAACTTTATAAGAATGTACATATATATTAAGGCATGTCATGGAGTTCTGATTCCCTATAAATTGACCCAGTGACACAGTTCAATTAGTGACTAACCGGTTTGACCATTGATCAAGTCAACAACCAGTCCGGGTTTTAAATACTCGTTATATGTCTACTCTGCAGCATCTTATGCTTGAGTCTGCGAGTTTGATACAAGTTCCACACCATGCGAGCTCCAGACTTTAGTGGCTATGACTTATACGACAACCATTATGGAACTCATAGGTGGGAAATGGGACTGAAACAACAGTCGATAGTAGAAGTTAAGGAAACAAATAACCTTCATGACATTCACAAGCTTGTTAAGTTGCTCTACAACTTGTTGCAAAACCTTGTCACTTCCAGAGACAACGATGGTAAAAAGAGCCTTATCTGTGTTCAACCCTACAGCAAGAGACTCAATGTTGTAGCCTCTCCGGGCAAAAACTCCAGCTATTCTGTTAATTATTCCACTTTCATCCCCAACGAACACTGAAATTGTATGACGCTTTGATCTGAGATAAAGTAAGTTAGAATTGCCGCCATATATATGAATACATATATAAACACATATACCATCTCAATCTAGAGAAAGTGGGCATCTTTTCTAGATTATCACATCATGAGAACAGCTCTAAAATACTCCAAATTGAAAATATCATTTCCTACTTTAAAAAGGTATACATACTTTTTCAATATTTGTAGTCCGAGATAATACATTAGCCCCCCTAGTAACTTTGACCCAAGGTAGCACAACTAAGAGGCCGTTTGGGAAGGGTCATTTGGCTAAAATGGGAGAGGAAAAGCACTGGGTAACATCCATTTCAAGCAACAACAAAAACTGAATAAAAAGCTACTTAATGCTTATTACGTTTACTCATTATAAGGAACATGATCCCATAATGACTACCAAATGGAATGTATTAAATTAGTTGAGGACACAATTTGGGAACTGGTAGATTATGATTCTGATATATTCTTGGAGATGTAACAGAAGCTTGGGCAGGTTCAGAAATTGAGAGAAGCAAGCCAAAAGGGTAAGGGGCGTTAAAAAAACAGCAGCACGTGATTTCTTCCGATTTCAGATCAAAAGCTCAGCTAATTACAGTATGAGGCATTAGCATAGAACACTTTACCTAGACACAGTAGCTGGTGGAGGAGAAATGGAGATAACTGCATTGGTGGCATCATGTCCGGTAGAACTTGCAACAAATGGCGCCAAACGTGCTGAATTTGGTCGGAATCCCCGCATTGGCACTGGTCGGCTGGGCGGAGGTGCAGGTAGAAGGCGGCTCTTCCTCACGCCTGGATACAGAGACACCGCCACCGCGACCATAGTGGTTGCTCCGCTGTTGTCAAGCTCGACTCAAGTAGCAATAGGTGTGGCGGCGGAAGTCCAAAACGTGGAACACATAAAGTATCGGGAAATGTGATTAAAAAGGACAATCCGGTAGAAACAAAAGCAAGCAGGAGGGGTCGACACGCGTCACTGTTTTTGTTTTGTTGCTTGATACTCCGTTCCGTACTAATTAATTACAGCAACTCAAACTAAATCAATCATAAAGTAGGTAAGAATTTGGTCGCCGCTATTTATGTTGTCTATTTAGAAGCATGTTTTTACTTGGACTTTAATTCGTCCCAGACCAGATCAGATCAGATCAGATCAAACCAGACCAGACCAGTTCAGATCAGACCAGTTCAGACCAGACCAAACCAGACCAGACTTGGATAGTTATAAAAATACAAAGAAACCAGACCAGACCATTTCAGACCAGACCAGACCAGACCAGCAAATTACAGTCCAAGTAAAAATATCTTTATTCTTAAAGAATTGTCTGTGTGCATAAACAAAATAAGGAAGTGAGTACAAAAGTGAGTACAAAACAAATTTTTTGATCGCGGAATAATAGTTTAAGTGTACTGCTCGCAATCCACACCATGCATTTTGCCAGTTTCTCGCGCACCAAATTAAAAAGGGCAATGTTGGTTATGCTTTTTAAAAATGGTTTTTTTAATCAAAAATGCTATAGGTATCCCAACCTTTACCCCAATTTGTACCCCATATAAAACTCATTCCAAAAATTTACCCCCACTCCTTCATCTCCCCTACCCCTCATCTTCCTTTCACCCTCATCTCACTTTCTCCTTCCCACTCGTTCTGGCACATTCACAAACAAAAAGAAATCAGAAAAGAGGATTTCACACGGAGCAACCGTCACTCTCATGACGTGGCATCTGCTGAAGATCGTCGCCAGCAGGAGCGCCGACAGACGCTGTTAGAAGTTGCTCTGCCGCCTCGCCGGCCGCATCTTGTCTCTCCACAATATCTGGGATAGATCTGCTGCTCAGACGGATGAAGAGCCCACTCTGCTTCGTAACGACACGGCGGTAGTTTCCGACGCCGTCACCAAACTCGCCGTCAGGGAAGACAAGATCTGTTGCTCTTTGCCATGGCGGTGATTGTTGGGGTCGATACTTATTGTGCCTTCGAGCTCGAGCCCGACGTGCGCTGGACCAAGTGCTCTCTGCGCCAGCAAACCTGAAAAGAAAAGAGTTGTCTGACATTGAATTTAATTTGTCTGTAATGTGAAATAAATTCTTTAAAATTGATTTGTAGTTGTCTGTATGTGAAAAGCGTTGTCTGGCATTCCATTCGAGTTGCCTGTAATGTGAAAATAGTTGTCTGTCTGGTGAAATTGTGAAGTACTTGTGTATATTTAGACTACTTTGTGATGATATTGAGATGTTTGTCATGGTTTTTTGAATATTATGTAATTGGTTTGGAGTTGTCTATCAATTTATTTTGAATTGTTTAAAATTTGTTTATAGTTGTCTGTCATGTGAAAGTAATTGTCTAGCAAGGTATTTTAGTTGTCTGCCACGTTAAATCCAATTGTTTAAAATTGGTTTGTAGTTATCTGTCATGTGAAAGTAGTTGTCCGGCAAGACATTTGAGTTGTCTATCAATTTATTTTAAATTGTTGAAAATAGTTTTGTAGTTGTCTGCCAGGTAAAATTAGTTGTCTGGCAGCCCATTTGAATTGTCTTGCACGTCATTTGGAATTCTTTAAAATTGGGTTGTAGTTTTCAGTCAAAATTTTTTAAAGTTTTCTGGCAACCCATACGGTGGTGACAGAGGTAATATGCCATCTGGGGAAGAAGAGGACGATGGTCTGATCATTGAAGTATTGAAAGACTTCAATGACTTGGAGTTGTCTGTCAATTTATTTTGAATTGTTTAAAATTTGTTTATAATTGTCTGTCATGTGAAAGTAGTTGTTTGGCAAGGCATTGATGAGTTTAGTAAACCTATATCTTCTAGTACATTTTGATGAGTTTAGTAATTGTTAAAGTGTTCGAAAATATGATTGTATTTGTTAATGTACACCCCATTGAATAGATAAACAACAGAGATAACCAGACAAACATTACTTTCACGCATAAAGACAATAACTTTCAACATTGAACATGTAACATTGTACAATATTCAACACATTTTCCCAATTGTATATGAAAAAATTACATGTTCAAAAAATCACAAGTTCAAAACGGACACATTTTCCAACACTATACTTCACCATTCTTCAAGACTAGTGCATATAATCTCTTGCAAAAGAAGTCACATGGTATCATTTTTGTAAATGAAGTGTTCGCTCGGAACTGTTTTTCAGCCTTGCATTTTAAGTCATTCTTCAGCTTGAAGTGAATACCTACGATTAATACATAACACGTAGTCAGAACACATATTTGGCACAAATAACATATGTGGGGCATAGTCAATTTGTCTGTAAGAGACAACTATTGTCTGGCACAGCCAACTTTTGTCTGGCTGTAAGACAAAGAGTAGTTAATTGGCCCAGACTACTAATGTCTGGCCCAGACAAAATTTGTCTGACTGTAAGACATAGAGTAGTTAATTGGCACAGACTACTAACGTCTGGCCCAGACAAAATTTGTCTGGCTGTAAGACAAAGAGTAGTTAATTGGCCCAGACTACTAATGTCTGGCCCAGACAAAATTTGTCTGGTTGTAAGACAGAGATTAATTAATTGGCCCAGATTTTAAGACAAAACTGTGTTCACTTTAAGCTACACAGACATTGCAGTTCTAAATTGTCTGTCCGCCAAACAAAATACAAACAAATGACAAAAAACAACATACTCTGCTCCAAGTCTTCAACGTCCACACATTCATCATCTTCTTCCCTTGAGGTACAAACAAATGGAAAAAAAGTCTTGAATTTCAACAAAAAATTCATTGAGTAATTTCTACAAACATGTTATGGGCATAAAATGAAATAGAGAAATTACACTAAAATTTTAATTAGGTAACACCTCAAAATCATTACAATGAAACAAAACAATCAATTATTCACTTTTATATCATACATAATATACATAAAATCGAAAAAAGGAAAAAATAAAAATAAAAAACGCACATGAAGAAAAATCATAAATGGAGTACGTAACTCATGATTTGAGAAGGGATGGTTACCTTAGTCACAACTAAATGGGTAGGTCTTGAAAACTTCAAAAATGGAGATGAGAGCTCTTAGCTTGAAATGAAAAGAGGAGAAAAAATGGGGAATGGGGGATGAGAGAATAGAAGGGAACGGATAGGAGAAACAAATGAGGGGATGTGGGATGAGAGATGTTTGGAAGGGGTAAAATAGATGGTAAAAAGGGGGGTATTTATATGAGGTAGGAAATGGGGTAAAGTTGGGGTACCTATAGCAAAATTGTTTTTTAATACTCCCTCCAGCTCTTAAAACTTTGTCAAGTTTGACCGACACGTGAATTAATAAAATAAAAACTGTGTGGTTGAGGTTTGTGCAGAGGAGAGGGGATTAATTGGAATCACAAATTCTTTACTTAAAAGAGAAAGTGACAAAGTTTGTGGAACATCGAAAAAATGAAACTTGGTAAAGTTTTAAGGAACGGATAGAGTAGATTATTGAAAAAGTGATTCATACTAAAACCATCTAATATTTGTAACTAAAAGTTATTTCAATTAAAATGTAAAAGTCGAAGTGTTTGATAGAAAAGTGATTTTAATGTATTATATTATCAAAATACAAAAATAGAGGAATGTTCAGGTCTAAACATTCCCCGTCCTAACACCGCCGTTCAGGAAGGTTTCTGGTCGAATTTTGTAATGAAATTTTTATTGTATGTTTTTCCTCAAGTCTAGTTTCTACATACCAAATTTCAGCTTAAAATTCGATAGGGAAGGCCTTCAAATGATTTTTTGAAGTTGACTGCGTCAAATTATACATAGAAAAACGCAGTCAACTTCAAAAAAACATTTGAAGGCCTTCCCGATCGAATTTTGAATTGAAATGTTTTGTGGATAAACAAGACTTGATGAAGAACATACCATAAAAATTTCATAAAAAAATCGATCGGTAATCTCCCCAAACGGCGGTGTTCGGACGGGGAATGTTTGGACCTCAACATTCCTCTACAAAAATATTCTTATACAATAATACAAATTAAATGGTGAATCTAAAGTGAAGAGTGAGAGCTACTCATCAGCTCATCCACCTCTTCTTTATGTCCATCTGCAAATGGATATCTTCTAGTATTTGTCTCACACGGAAAAGTTATAAAATAATAAAATGTTATATATAACTACAAGAAATTATACATTTTGTGACAAAAAATTGCGTGACACGCAAAAAATTGTCATATTTTGGCAAGTAATAGTCACAAAACTCAAATTCGTCACCGTAATTTGATTTTTTATGACGGTATCATTGTCTGTCACTTTAGTTCTCACTTATCGTCACTAATTGATGTAAAACGTGACGTTAAAATTAAATCTGTCACTTAAACTTTTACCGCCAAAATTGATCTCAATATTTTGGTGGGAAATCTTTTCATGACGTATTAACGACAATTAGTGACTATATTTTTTGTCATCTAAATGCTTAATATAATGACAAAGTCATATTTTGTCATTAATTATCTTAAGGAATAATGACAATATTATGTCGTCATTGTTTCTTCCCTTTCGTGACGACAAATTAAAATACATCATAAATTTACTTTTTAGCGCAAACCTTCATTCTTAAAAACAATACCAATAAATCTATTCACCTTGTCGGGAAAACTAAAGTTGGATCATTTTTAATACTTTATCCGGTATTAAAGTTTATGAAATGTATTAATATCCGGTATCTCTTATGCACCAATATAATGGATAAGTATACTTAGTGATGGAGTATATGGCCCGGGAACCCCCGGCCCACAGACTCCTACTACTCCAGCGAAGGCCCAAAAGGCCCAAAAGGCCCAACAGGCCCAAATCACAGCGCCCAGAGTACCAAGCAGTCCGCACTACGCGCCAGGGGTGCCTTCGGCCCCCTGGCCGAAGGCTCCAAATTCTCACAGAACGGGTTTCTCAAGCAAATTAAGGAACTGGGAGAAAACGGCGAAAACAGTAGCCCTCGGCATTGTGAGCCCTCGGCACCAGGGTGCCATCGGGTGGAAGAGCCCTCGGCTACTGCTCTATAGCCGAAGGCATCTCACTCGACAAGATATCCACCTCACATGCGTACAAATCACCGTACCCCGCATAGACGTCCCATCCAACAGCCGCATTAAATGCGGCCACATGCGGCTGCCAGCGCCAACCAGTTGAGGTGACCCCTCGGCCAATGAGCGCTTGACACGTGTCCCTGCCCCGGCATTTATTGCTACTATAAATAGCACCCCATTTCCTCATTTGTAACCACGCTGAAAACGGCATTCATACTGAATACACTCTCTCTCTACTTTTACTTACTTGCTCTGACTTCTCTCTAAGTTATTCCTCGTAATAACCCTTCGGATATATACCCCCGGGTAGACTATCCATCATTTGGTGCTCTCGTTGAGAGGTCGAACAATCGAGTAAGAAACCCTCCCCCTCGACCAAACACAAAACACTAGCCCTCTATCAAAATGGTGAGGACAACACGTGCCAACTCAAAGAACGTAGAAGACAAGAACCTGGCCCTCGGCGACGTCAACGCCCCCGAAGCCTCTCACAGGGCTCCCGAGGGCGGTGTCATCGCTGGGCTGGAACAGGCGGCTGTCGACCTACGCCTTCAGATCCAACAAAATGCCCCTGATGCCCGCCTCGGCATCGAGGCCAAGAAGAAAAACCGGAGCGATGACCAAGTCAGCCCTCCGGTTCTCACCATCGACGTGCAATCGGCGCTCTCCGCCTTCATCCAGACGCTCACCCAGAACCCGGGTGCCTTCGGCACCCTGGCTCCAGCTCCCCCTCAGATCGGGGAAAATATCATACTTCCCCCTCTTCCACACCCCTTCGGAAATCCCACCCCTCGGGTGAGAAACGACGAAGGGGTGGTGGCCCAGGATACGTCCTCCCAGGAAGTTCAGTCCCGGGACCGCCATAATGACAACAGGGAAAGGCCCCGTACTTCCGCCCTCAACCGGCTCGGAGGAGGGCCAGACCGCCGAGGGGTCCAAGACCGCCTCGGGGGGAAAGCACTCCAAAGGCCCTAGGAAAGCGGGGGATCTGTTTCGAGGGCAGACGAGGAGCGTCCCCCTCGGGACAAAGGCAAGGCACCCCTTCATGCCGATGATGCTCGGCACCAAATCAACCAGGCCCACTCGGCCCGGGTCCGTTCGCAGGGGGCGGAGACCCTCCCGAAGGATCCCCGGGACGAGATTATTGCGGCCCTCCAACGCCGGCTTGACGAGATGGAGTCCAACAAAGCTCACGCCACCACCTCCACCCCTCATTCAGATCTCAAATACGAGGCCATGATGGCCAAAATGGAGGAGTTACAGAAGAGGGTGGCCGAGGGCTCCGGGGAACCCGTCATCCAGCTCCGGACTCGGACGCCATTTACCCCAAGGGTATTGGCGGCCCGGATCCCGGAAAAATACCGAGGGCAACACATACAGCCCTACAACGGGAAAACGGACCCCCAGGAACACTACAGCAAATACCAGAACAGCATGATGATGGTGGGGGCGTCAGACGAATATTTGTGTCGATGGTTCCTCTCCACCTTAGAGGGACCGGCATACGAATGGTTCAACAGGCTGCCCGAGGGCTGCATTGATTCGTGGCAAGAATTCGCCCAACGATTCTTGACACAATTCGCCGGGAGGCGTCGCACAAGGAAGCACTTCTCCCACCTCCTAACAATACGCCAGAAGAAGGATGAGACCCTTCGGGATTTCCTGGAGCGCTGGAGGACGGAGGCCGACAAGGTCGACGGAGCTGATGACGGGACCCTCCTGGCCCTCCTACAAACCGTCCTCCGCACCGGTAACTTTTCAAGGAGCCTCATCATTGAACCCCCCCCCCCCCCCGCGACTACATAAGGGCTTTGCAGCGGGGGGACCGATATGCTGAGGCCGAGGAGGTGGAGAAGTATCACCAGCATCCGGACCAGCAGCCCCCGAGGGCTGACAACAAGCATAACCGAGGGCAGGGGGCTCCTCCAAATCACCCCAAGACTTCGGGACCCTCTGATGACCGCCCTCGGCAAGGCCATTAAGACCCTCTGAGAGCTGCATCTGGAGAGGGGGTCCCTTCGGCCCATTAAGACCCCACTTGCCGGCTTCACCGGCGACACTATTGATTCCGAGGGGGTAATAACCCTCCCGGTGATCTTCGGCGACGGGCTCCATAGAGCCCAGCTCGAGGTGGAGTTCGTCGTCGTCAACATTGACTGCGCCCACAACATCATCCTCGGCCGGCCAGCCCTCGAGGACCTCGAAGCCATCATCTCCATGAGGCACCTCTGCCTCAAGTTTCCTGCCGAGGGGGGAATTGGCTACTCCCGGGGGAACCAGAAAATTGCCCGCGCCTGCTATCTTCGGGTCACTAAGAAGGTAAGCAAGACGGAATTCCGTGTTGACACCATCACCGGAACCATCGACCAAGAGGAAAGAAGGCCGAGGGCTGAACCGGCCGAGGACGTAGAAGACTTGGCGCTCGATCCGGCCCAGCCGGAGAGAGTCGTGAAGATTGGAGCCCAGCTCCCTGAAGATTTGAAGACCGGTATCACCGACGCCCTCCGCGCCTACTCCACTGTCTTTGCATGGGGGCCGGAGGACATGCCGGGAATCAGCCGAAGGGTCATCACCCACCGCCTCTCGGTGGACTCTTCGGCAAAGGCAGTGCAGCAACGAAGAAGACCCCTCTCCGCCGAGAGGAGGGAATTCGTGAAGAAGGAGGTCGACATGCTCCTCTCGATTAAACACATCAAGGAGGTAAAATACCCCTCATGGCTAGCAAATGTAGTCCTCGCACAGAAGCCCCCTACCTTCCGCATGTGCGTGGACTACACCGATCTCAACAAGGCATGCCACATGGATCCATTCCCTCTACCAAACATTGATCAATTGGTGGATGAGACCGCGGGGTGTGAAATCATGTCCTTCCTCGATGCCTTCCGAGGGTACCATCAGATATTCATGCACGAGGAGGACGCCGAAAAAACTGCCTTCATGACTCCCGAGGGCATCTTCTGCTACCTAGTCATGGCCTTCGGCCTAAAGAACTCAGGGGCCACCTACACCCGGATGGTGGCCCGGGTCTTTCAAGCCGTCCTAGGGCGCACCATGGAGGCCTATGTTGACGACATGATCGTCAAAAGCAAACAATCTCCAGCCATGCTGACGACCTCCGGGAAATCTTCGCCATCATGCAAAAATTCAACCTTCAGCTAAACCCGAAGAAGTGCACCTTTGGCGTCCAAGGGGGCAAATTCTTGGGCTACATGGTGAGCCGAAGGGGTATTGAGGCCAATCCCGAGAAGATCCAGGCCATCATCAACATGGAGCCCCCACGCAACGTGAAGGAAGTTCAACGGTTGACGGGCCGCCTGGCAGCCCTCAACCGCTTTTTATCTAAATCGGCGGAAAAGTCTCTACCCTTCTTCCAGATCATGAGGAAGACGGCTGGCTTTCTATGGACTCCAGAATGCCAGGGGGCTTTCGACGAGCTCAAACGATATCTATCTTCACCTCCTGTGCTCTCCAAACCCAAGGTAGGGGAAACCCTCTACCTCTACCTTGGGGTTAGCCCGGCGGCCATCAGCTCTGTGCTCATCCGGGAGGAAGACGGCATCCAACATGCCATCTTTTACGTTAGCAAGACCCTAAGGGAGGCCGAGCTCAGGTACTCCCCTGTGGAAAAAACGGTGTTAGCCATCATTTGGACTGTCAAGAAGTTGGGCCACTACTTTCAGGCTCACCCGGTTCAGGTCCTCACCCATCAACCCCTCGGCGCCCTCATGAGGAGCCCCACCAGCTCCTCCCGCATGGTGAAATGGGCTATCTTCTTGAGCCAGTACAACATTGACATCCGTCCAAGGCCTGCCATCAAGGGCCAAGCCCTGGCGGACTTTGTGACGGAATGTACCGCAAGGGCAGCCACGAACGGGGAGCACTCGGCTACCTCGGACGACTGGTGGACCCTCTACACTGATGGCTCCTCCGCGACCAAAGCATGTGGGGGAGGGGTAGTCCTCATTACTCCCGAGGGCTTCAGGGCCTACTATGCAATCCGCTTCTCCTTCAAGGTCTCCAACAATGAGGCCGAATATGAGGCCCTCCTATGTGGCCTTCGGCTGGCTGCCAACATGAGGGCTCGGCAGATCCACATCAAATGCGACTCCAAGTTGGTCGTTGGCCAAATCTCCGAAGAATATGAGGCCAAGGAGGGGAGAATGAAACAGTACAAGGAAGCGGCCAAGGAGTTGCTTAAGGTATTTGAGGCACACTCTCTCACTCAAATACCGAGGGCTCAGAACTCCGAGGCCGACATATTATCTAAGCTATCGGCCGACTCCCCCGAGCACATCTCCAAAATTGTCAAAATCGAGGAACTCAGCCTCTCAAGCATCCATGCAAGCCCCGTTATGAACATACAACAACGTCAGGAGGATTGGATCTCAGATATCACCGCATTCATCTCCACAGGGCAGCTACCCGAGAATGAGGCCCGCGCTAAGCTGGCAAAGCTGAGGGCTCCCAGCTACACCATCGAAGATGGAAGGCTCTACAAACGATCTTACAATGGCACGCTACTTCGGTGCCTTCATCCAGATGAAGCCGAGGTCGCAATGGAGGAAGTGCACAGTGGCACTTGCTCAGCTCACCAAGGACCCTTCTCCATGTCCCGAAGGCTCATTCTCCAGGGCTACTTCTGGCCAACCATGGCCAGGGACTGTGCTGACCTTGCCCGGAGGTGCACCGCATGTCAACATTTCCAGAAAGCTCCCGGCAGGCCAGCGGTCAACTATGCCCCCATCAGCACCTCTGTCCCATTTTCTCGATGGGGGATAGACCTTGTGGGCCCCCTGCCGAGGGGTACCTCCAACAACAGATACATCATTGTGGCCGTCGACTATTTTACCAAGTGGGTGGAGGCTGAACCCCTCGCCAGCATCACAGAGGCGAAGTGCCGTCACTTCGTCCTCAAGAACATCCTCACAAGGTTTGGCGTCCCCCAGCAGATCATCTCCAACAATGGGACACAATTTGAGGTAGCCCCATTCTGTGCCCTTTTGGAGGCATGGGGCATCAAACACACCTTCTCCTCCGTTGCCTATCCTCAAGGCAACGGGCAAGTAGAGAACGCCAACCGGACCTTGCTCGAGGGCCTCAAAAAGAAGCTGGAGGCCGAGGGTGGTGGCTGGGTGGAAGAACTCCACAACATCCTTTGGGCCTATCGCACCACCCCTCGGCGGCAACAGGTGAAACACCCTTCTCCCTCTGCTACGGTTTTGAAGCCAAAGCTCCTATGGAAGTCACCCTTCCCACCCGAAGGGTGATCCAATATGACCCCGAGGTCAACGACAGCAACATGGCCCTCAACCTCCACCTCATTTCAGAACGCCGGGAGCAGGCCTTCATCCGGACAGAAAACTACCGAAGGCAAGTTAAAAGCTACATCGACTCCAAAGTTCGCACCCGAGAATTTCAAGTGGGGGACTATGTCCTCCGGAGGAGGGAAGCCAGCCAACCAACCGAGGGAGGAAAAATGGCACCAAAATTCGAAGGCCCCTACATCATAGCAGCCATCATCAAACCCGGGACCTACAAGCTCAAACGCCCCAATGGGAAAGAAGTCCCTAGGCACTGGAATGTACACCATTTAGTTAAATTTTATCAATAATGTAAGAGCGGCCAAGCTCTCATAACTAGAGAATGTACTATCCTTTGGCCCAAGGCCTCCAATTTCGAAGAATGAAGATACATTCAAGACTTCAAGCCCTCATACTGACTACAGGCCCCAGGCCTCACCATGAGAAGAACCCCCTCCGGCACCAAGTGCCGAGGGCGGACACCATCAACACCTACAACAAATAGCGAAAACACCACGTGTTTTCAGTCAAGACCCCTCGGCACCCAGTGCCAAGGGTACATTCCCACCTTCAACATCAAAAAAGAAAAGATGAGAACACCGAAACCCAGTGCCGAGGGACACCTCCATCATCAAACATCGAAAAGAAGAAAAAACACCAAATGTTTCAAAGAAGACCCCTCGGCACCCAGTGCCAGGGATATGCTCTCCTATCAACTTCCAAACATCTGTTGGGAAACACCAAGTGTTTAATTTGAAGACCCTTCGGTACCAGGTACCGAGGGTAGACACCTCCATCGACTACAACAAAGAGAACACCAAGTGTTCCTACAGGAGACCCCTCGGTACCAAGTACCGGGGGCTACACATCGAAACTAACACCAAGTGTTGTTTCTAAAAGCCGTACCCCACGAGGACGCATACACCGAAGGCGCCACCATCGGTGCCGGCGGCACGTAGTGCCCCCGGCCATTTGCAACTAGTGTGCAAATGAAAACCCTTCCTTGAAACGCTTTCCGCGTCACTACCCCCAGGGTATGACAGGCATGACAAATGCCCAGGATTCGACTTTCAAAAACAGAACGCTATCCGCGTCACTACCCCCAGGGTATGACAGGCATGAGAAATGCCCAGGATTCGACTTCCAAACCGAAACGCTCCCCACGCCACCACCCCAAGGGTGTGGCAGGCCACGGACTATGTCTAATGCCGAGGGGACGACTTTCAAAAATGAGGCGCTTTCCGCGCCATCCCCCAAGGGGAGGCAGGTTACGGACCACCATATCTTGTGCCCAGGAAACGACCCTCGATCCCCTCGGAACTCGGAAGGTTAACCCGAGGGAGGAGAGCCATTGGTGTATTCTGATGGTCTCCTAATAGGCCCAGCCTTACCAAGAAACCAAGTTTCTTGATGCCTTCCCTTCACCACCAAAAAAAGGGGGGGGGGGGGGGGTGAAGGGGAGTAGACTCAGCGAGAAATCAAAGAGTACACTCCAACAAGACCACAACATGCCGAGGGCTCCCCACGGGAACACCTCCGGTAATTGAAGACTCCTATTTCCCGGAGGATACTACTCATAGAAATATCATCAGGAAACGGCTAAGTCCACTACCTGGTCACCTCCGGTCACAAAAACACCGAAGGCTTCAACAATACAAAGGGACTGGACTATCCAAGGTCCACTAAACGGTACTTCAAACAAACACCGAAGGCATCTGTTATGCACAAATACCGAGGGCCCTTTCCCCATGACAAGGGTCAAATTCTACAACTTTTAAAGTGTATGCCGAGGGCACACACTCCTCATTGGCTTTCTTCACAACAACAGGACTCAACATCAATTTATGCTTAGAAAAAATTCTAAGCCATGAAGGAGCAGCCCCCGGGCATCTCGCAAAGTAATGTGGAGTCCGAAGGCACCTATCACCCGAAGGCTACACAAAGAAACAACACTTGAAAAAATTCCAAGTCCTAAAATTGGGCCCCCGGCCCAATCAATATTACAGCCAAGGGAATATGGTGGCCGAAGGCCATGCAATACAACAACACTTAAAAAAAAGTATTCTGTCCTAAATGAGTAGCCCCCGGGCATCTCGCAAAGTGATGTGGAGTCAGAGGGCACCTATCACCCGAAGGCTCCAAAGGGAAAATCTACACTTAGAAGATTTTCTAAGTCCTACATATTTTCCCCCCGGTCAACTACTCATACATCATGAAGGGATGCCATCTCCCGAAGGCTTCAAAGGGAAAATCTACACTTAGAAGATTTTCTAAGTCCTACATATTCCCCCCCCCCCCGGTCAACTACTCATACATCATGAAGGGATGCCATCTCCCGAAGGCTCCTAAGGGAAACTCTATACTTAGAAGATTTTCTAAGTCCTACATATTTCACCCTCATCTTAAGGGACCTAATTGCCGAAGGCTACCTATCAATCGAGGGCTACAGCACACAAGGAATCAACACTCAAGAAAATTCTCTAAGTCCTAAAGAATTGGCCCCCGGCCTATTCAATATTTCAGTTGGGGCTCCACAGTAGCCGAAGGCTACATGACATACTACACTTGCAAAAAGTCTCTAAGTCCTGTGCATTGGGCCCTCGGTCCAACATTCACACATCAGGAAGGGATGCCATATCCCGAAGGCTCTCAAGGGGAAATCTACGCTTAGAAATTTTTCTAAGTCCTAGGATTTGGGTTACTGCAAACACCCGAAGGCCCTATGGTGTGCTACACTTAGAAAAATTTTCTAAGTCCTAACTGCTGCTGAACCCTCGGTTGCATACCCAGCAGAGGGTGCCCAAGTACCGAAGGCTTCCAGGGGCAAGCTACAGTCAGAAAAGATTCTAAGTCCTAAAACATACATTCAAAGGATCAAGACATACATCCAAATCAAGACGAAGGCATGCATTCGACAATAAACAAATCCAAAGGAAGCAGATTGTATATCAAAGGCTCGAGGGCGTAAGTACTCATTCATTCAAAAAAAAAGAGAAGTTTGATTGTGCTTTACAAAGGGGGCCGAGGCCAACAATTACAACACCAAGAGGGGGGAATACAATTTAAGAGGGGGGAACTGTAGATATCGCCTCGCTCTCGGCTTCATCCTCTTCACCGCCAAGGCCACACTCCCGGAGGGTCTCCGAGTCTTCAAGAACCGGTCTCTCTTCCCCCTCGGGGAGCGGGATCCTGACATCTGGCTGGGGGGGGGGGGGGGGAGGCCATAAGCCTCGGGACGGAACTCCTCTGGTGCCACCTGGAAGTGCTTCGCAAGCCTTCGGTAGATGAGGCGTTGGGTGAAGAACTCCCCGCCTTAGTAGTACGAGTCGCCCCTCTCAGCAAGCCACATCTTTCCGGGGGGGCCGACCCACTCGTCTACTGAAGCCCCCACCACCGAAGCGAGCCACTCCCCCCGGTCTTCGGCCTTCCACCCTTCGGCCATGAAGCTGGTCACCGCATCCTCTCGGGCCTTGGAGACGGCCTCTTCTTGAGCCGCGCGGGCTTCATCGACAGCAATACGGGCGGCTTCGGCGGCGGCCTCCCCGGCCCTGGCTAGCCCCTCGTTGACCCCTTCGGCCCTCGCAGCCTGCACCCTCTGCTCCATGCCGTCGGTGGCCTGCCGTAGAGAGTCCTCGGCTTCAGCAAGCTTCTTCCTGAGAAGGGCGGCCTCCCCCTCGGCGGCACACTTGGCCTCCCTCATTTGATCCACCCTTCGGAGGTGCTCGCAGAGGCCCATAAAAGCCTGCAATTCACAAAGACAAGAATAAGGCATAATGAACATAGTACAGAAGGAAAACATGACAATGAGCAGAGAAGGGAGGGTGACTTACGGAGGCAGCATTCAGGAGGACCTTCGCCTCGAGGGATCCCTCGTCCAGCCGGGAAAGGGCCAGTCGGTCGACTGACGGCAGCATCTGGCTCATCAGAGCCGAAGGGTTCAAACTGCCCTCCAACACGGAGGCCCCCTTCGGTACTATCGCCTCCAACCTCTCCCGCCCAAAGAACTCCTGATTGATTTGTTCCTGGGGGGTGGAGGCAGAAGCGTGCCCTTCGTCCACAATCACCACCACATCGGTGATCGGTTGTTTGGTAGGGGCGGCGGTCTTCGGCTTCTTGGCCGGGGGCTCGGTCCCCTTTCCAGCAACCTTCTTTTTGACGGGCCCAGCACCCTTGGACCCTCCGGCGCCAGCAGCAGCGCCAGCAGTCTGAGAGGGCCCCTCCCTGGCAGAAGCGCCCGCCGGGGCCTTCTTCTTTCCTTTCGCATTTTTCAAAGCGAAGAGGGAACCAACGTCCATATTGTTACCTACAAGCAAAAAAAAAACAGAAGGGTTAGATCGAGGGCTACCAGTTACTACGTCATAAAAAAAAAGCGGAAAAGAAAGAACTATCAACGCATCAGTGAACAATTCGGTGATCACCTCCAGCGCCTTCGAAGACCCTATCGAGGGGAGGATATCTCTCATCCGAAGAGCCCCTCGGCCTGAACTGCCGGAAGCCCAGGCTAAGCAAATCCTCCGGAAGGGTGACTTCTCTGATCTTGACATGCTTATCAGACCCCTCCGGCTTCTTGGCAAGCACTTTGCCATTCTTCTCCAAAGCTGCGCTCCCCACATTCGGGTGGCACCAGAAGCTATTACGGAGCTGGGCCGGGAAGGGATTCTCCTCGAGGCGGATATAGCAGAACCTCTCTTTCCACCCCTTGTGAGACGAGGGCACATCATCGAAAAGCCGTAACTCCGGTACCTGCTGAAGGTTGGCAAAGCCCTCAGCATTTGAATGTCCCCCCCGGCAAAGGTTGAAGGACATGAAGAATTGATCGAGTGTGGGCTCGACCCCCCGGCTCTGACACAAGGAGAGGAATCCGGCCACATAGGAGTGGCTGTTGGGCGTTAGCTGGCAAGGGGCCAACCCCACAAATCTTAGATACTCCAAGAGAAAAGGATGGAGCGGGAACCGGAGCCCCATCTCCACCGAGAGGGTGTGAGCAGCAAAGCACCCCTCGGGCGCGTATCGCAGCAAATCATCCGCCCTGGGCTCCACCACGCGCGCTGAAGGTCCGACCAGCATCTGGGTGGACTGGCATTCTGCCGGGGATGCCTTCGTCTTCAGCTCTAGGGCGGCAGTATTCAAGAACGAATGGCCCTCGGGTATGCCCACCGGCCGCCCGGCATCCACTGCCGCTTGCTTCTTCCTCGGGGCCGCCTTCGTCTTGTGTTTCTTCCTGGGAGCCACACTTATGGGCGTCGGGTCCAATGGCCGGGAGGAGCTGACTTCCCCGGCACCCCGGGGGGAGGAATGGCAACCGTCGCCTTCAGCCTCTCCCTCTCCTCTTCCTGCTCGGCGGTTTGCACGGCGAGGGCAAGCTCTTCATCCTCGTTTTCTTGCTCGAAGCCCTCGGCTTCAACTTCGGCCTGGAGGTCCTTCTCCACTTCCATGGCCACTGCGGCATCACCACCTGCCGAGGACTCCACGCTCGAAGACTCCACATCTGAGCATGTCTCCATCTCTACCGAAGGCTCCCCCGAGATATTCTGGGAATCACTCTGGGACGACATGTTGACTCTAGTTCGAAGGCTCGTAGACGCTAGTGTTTTCTAAATTTTCTATCTCCTAACCTAAGGGCACAGTACAGGTAGCTAAGAGGTGAAGGGAAAGCGGGCACTGACCTTGAAAACAGAAGTTGTGACCGAAGGCCTGAGTTTCTCTCACTAGAATTTTGGGCAGAGCTTCGCTAAGACAAATGATCGCACAAGGGGAAATGGCTCTGGCCTTGGGGTATTTATAGGCGCTGGAATCCGGGCTTGGGCCCGGAAACCGGGCCTCCGGACGGACCGCCATCATTACACACCGCCGTTTCACCCAACCGGTGACGCCGCCCGCGAACAGCCAGCCATCACACGCCACGTGTGCCACCCCCCCAACGGCTATAGCCTGTCGTTACATATTCCAACGGCTATATTTCCAACGGCTATATTCTGGAAGCCCCCGGGTTTTCTACTTCACTCCACTTCATCAAGGATAGCCTCCGGGTACACTCACTCAGAAGTGCCCCGAGGTTGTGCCCCACACAGCACATAACAGGCGCCTTCGGGATCACTCCCTCAGAAACCCAGGGCTTCATATCAGGGCACCCCTCGGGGATTCCCCCCCCCCCCCCAGCGCTGCAAAACCGGGTAGCCCCCGGGGAGTTACCTCACTGACGGATAACCCGTGGCACACAGGTAGAGGGAGCCCTCGGGTATCTTCATCACCAACTAATCAACAAACAGTGGACCCCCCGGCGACAGTTAAATTACTGCCCTCATCCAGCAGGCCCTCGATCCCCGGATTGAGGGGCTCCCCTTCGGCGTCCCCAGGACATCAACAGCAAGCCTTCGGCCAATCAACACATGAGCTCTCAGAAGAAGAAGAGCCTTCGGCATTACCGTTATTCTCCATTTTTGACCAAGGTTTGACATTTTCGATTCATCATTGGGGGAATTCGGTGCACTCTTTTTCCCTCATTAGGATTTTTCCCCCCAGGGTTTTTCCTAATGAGGTTTTTAACGAGGCATCCCCCCAAAATGAAACGAAAAGCGTCAGCCTTCGGCCCACAACAGCAACGCAACTACTCTACTCCTTTTCACCACTTTACAAGTGCCTCAAGGAGTGGGGGACTGGAGGACCCCCTCGGGAAAATCATTAAATTACAAAAGATGTAGAAATCCCAACAAACAACACAGCAAGCCCTCAAGTCCCGACATGTGGGTAACTGAGGGACTGCCTTCGGCAGGGACATAAAAGCAACAACTCCTCACCAACTTCAGAGATCACGACGGGACAACATCAAGGGGCAAGCACAAATTACTCCTTTTCCCTCAAGTACCTTTCGGCAAAAGGAGTGAGGGACTCCTGATGGAGTATATGGCCCGGGAACCCCCGGCCCACAGACTCCTACTACTCCAGCGAAGGCCCAAAAGGCCCAAAAGGCCCAACAGGCCCAAATCACAGCGCCCAGAGTACCAAGCAGTCCGTACTACGCGCCAGGGGTGCCTTCGCCCCCCTGGCCGATGGCTCCAAATTCTCACAGAACGGGTTTCTCAAGCAAATTAAGGAACTGGGAGAAAACGGCGAAAACAGTAGCCCTCGGCATTGTGAGCCCTCGGCACCAGGGTGCCATCGAGTGGAAGAGCCCTCGGCTACTGCTCTATAGCCGAAGGCATCTCACTCGACAAGATATCCGCCTCACATGCGTACAGATCACCGTACCCCGCATAGACGTCCCATCCAACAGCCGCATTAAATGCGGCCACATGCGGCTGCCAGCGCCAACCAGTTGAGGTGACCCCTCGGCCAATGAGCGCTTGACACGTGTCCCTGCCCGGCATTTATTGCTACTATAAATAGCACCTCATTTCCTCATTTGTAACCACACTGAAAACGGCATTCATACTGAATACACTCTCTCTCTACTTTTACTTACTTGCTCTGACTTCTCTCTAAGTTATTCCCCGTAATAACCCTTCGGATATATACCCCCGGGTAGACTATCCATCACTTAGCTTATTGGATATTAAAGGCACATGGTCAGATTGAATATTGGTCATTACCTTCTTTCTGTTTTTCTAATCAACCTTTAATCATCAACTATGTATTGTACTAGATACATTTTTTGCACTTATATTTTTAACTTCTTAAATATATTTATGCAGTTGCAACACTTATCTTCTTAGCAATGCTTTTATCACTTCCAATGCGTAGACACACACATTTTTATAAACATATTTTTTGTTACTACTATTGAATATTAGTTTTTGAAGAAAAGAAAGAATTATTAGGCTCACTTAAACTAATGTCTTCAGTGTGTTATTTCTCAGCCAAGGAAGTGTAGGATTTCTGTATTAGATTGACCAAAAGGGAGCATGAGGCAGAAGCTTAATCTTTTGTCTCATTATGTTCGCGGGAATAATTTTGCTGGTACCAGGGTGATAGTCTGATATAGCTCATAATATAAGTCATTCTCGTGTATCTGCTATGTCTAGTGAGATTACCAGTAAAATACTCGAGCAACTTGATAATCTAACTCCTTAGTGTATCATACTGGTTATCAAACTAATTAATACTTTCTCCTTCCCGCAAAATAGTTCTCTGTTTCCTTTTTGGGCCGTCCCAAAAAATAGTTCCCATTTCCCTTTTTGGAAAGTTTTGTGTGGCTCACATTCATTTACCTTTTCCTTACTCAACCACAACCATACATTTCCACTTTATTCCCACTTTCTTAATCTCCGATCCAAGTCAATGATGGAACTATTTTATGGGACAGAGGGAGTATCTAACTGATTAATATCAAACTACTTTATTTGCTTCTTAGGGGTATAAGACTTTGGTTTCTACTTTATTTGAAAACCTCTCTAAGAAGTTGTGTGTCTCAGTGAGTGTATTTTGGTTAATTTTCTTCTTTTTCGTAACTTTACTTTTAGTCAAAGTGGTGAGGCAGGTTGTTAGTTGCAGGTACATGTGCTGTTTTTTCTGTGTGTGAATCTTATCCTCATATATTTGTCAAATTTATCATTCTTAGAGCACACTAGTTAATATATTTGGATTATCAAACTATCTGATTCTACATATTTGTTAACTGTTGTATCAAACTATCACATTCTTGGAGTACCAAACTACTTCATATGCAGTAACACAGAAAGAGGAGTGGAAAGTAGAAAACAGAAAAGAAGAATGTAAAACGGAAAAAACAGAGTAACAGAACAAATACATAAAGATACGAGATTAGTGACTAAGCTAAATACTTTATATATTATCTCACTTGGTTGTTGATAAGTTACAACTTTTAAATAATGATGTTACAGATTCAGCTTCATGCTGATCAAATTATAGGAAAGGGAAGCATGAAGGCCTTTGGTGATCAAATGAAAATGTATGACGAATATATTTGTCATATAATGTCAAGATTCTTGTAGTGACAGCTTCGGATTTCGGAATAACTTCCGATGGAAGTTATAAAGGAGGTACTTCCCACACTGTCATATTATAGTTGACTTTACTCGCTAAAAGTTAAATTTTAAGTAATTGCCCCATAAGGACTAAAAGAGGGGAGAAATTCTTAAATAGGACCATGTATTTTTTTTCCCCAAATAGGACTATTTTACTCCTATTTTAAAACATACGTATATTTCATTCCATTATTACCCCTTCACCCGTTTACGCACATCTCCCCTGTGCACAACCTCTTCCCCTTTCTCTCCTGCGCACATCCTTCTCTTTCTTCCTTGTGCATCATCGATCGATTTCACCCAGGCCATCGCCGCCGCCGCCGACTTCGCCCTGCGCACCAGATCGACCGAGCTCGATCTCTCTCACGCCGCTGATTTCGCCGCTGATTTCGCCGTTGCCATTAAGGTTCTTCTTCTTCTTTTTCTTCTTCTTCTTCTTCTTCTTCTTCTTCTTCTTCTTCTTCTTCTTCTTCTTCTTCTTCTTCTTCTTCTTCTTCCTCCTCTTCTTCCTCTTCTTCCTCTTCCTCTTCATCTTCCTCTTCCTCTTCCTCTTCTTCATTTTTCCTCTGTTTTATGGATTTGGAATTGAATTTTCCAATTTTTGGACTTCTGTTTTGATTTTCTGATTTCTGGTTTCTGAGTTTTAAAACAAATTCTGATTTTCAACATTTTGGATGATTGCTTTGGATTTGGCCAAGTTTATGGCAGAAATATGTACATTAACATCATCATATTATGGAAAAAATGCTTTTGTATAAATTGGTTTTTCTGATTTTTTTTCAATACCTTCGTTTTTCTAATTTCCGATTGTGCTAAGAAAATTATTCCACTAAAAAATTTAGTTGTTTGAATATTTGGTTATTTACTTCATGTTTTTCACCTTTTGTCAAATTTATGGCAGTTTTGTGTTAATATTCCAACATGAATCTGCCAACTCTTTGGCAGATCTGAAACTCTTGTGTTATGGCAGATGTGGATCTAATCCTCAACTCTAAATCTGCCAAAATAATGGAAGATTTATCCCGCCTGAGTTGTGGTGCTCAGAGGATGGCGGCGGTGGTGGATGGCAACGCCGGTTAGATGGCGATGGCAGGGATGGTGACGCCGGTGTGGGAAGCGGCCGCGGCGGCGTCAGGGGGCAGCGATGGGTGGCAATGGTGCGCCGGTAAGGATGTGGCAGCAAGCGGCAAGGGCGGCAACAGGCGGCGCATTTGCCGGCGACGGCGGCGACAGGCGGCGCTGTCTCTAGTGAGGGCGGAGGCAGAATGCGTCGGCGGGAGGTTTGGCTCTGGCAGCGGCAGATTTACTGCTAGGGTTTCAGTAGTTTTTAATTTTAGTATTTTACATTTTTAAAATTTAAAATATTAAAAGAGGGGTATTTTTGTCCAATGTTCTAAAAATGGTCCTATGAAACTTGTGTTACGTTTATAGTCCTAAATGTGCAATTAACTTTGTTATTAATCCTATTTGAGGCATTAACTCTTAAATTTTGTATTGATCTACTTAATTAGCACCATGCATTAACCTTTCCACCATTGATTAAGTGAGGCAGATTTGAGTTGCCACGAAAAAAGCATGAAGAGTTGTGGGAGGAAAATAAAAACATACACGCTCTATCCAGCAAACAAGTTTCCATTTACTAATATTTCAATATTCCAAGCGAGAGGTATGTGGAACATACATTCATGACATCGTTTCTCACTTTTTGTGGCCATTCACAACTATTTTTTTAACCAATAATAACGTTGAAATTTTTTTATTTGTATGTGAGTGTATTGTTTTTCTTAACCCCAGGCTGTCTGACTTTGCTGGATATATTAATCCTGGACTTCTTAAGACCTACCCCTAGCCCATCAATCTTTCAGATTCCAAAGTCAGTTTATGTTCACCAGTTTAGTTACTAGAATTTGAACTGGCAGCTATGTTTGGAACATAACTCAAGTATAACTGTTTAAGTTAATTTGTATATTCCTCGTGTTTTTTGAATGCGTCTAACATGTAGTTTTCTACATTTAATGGATTCTCTTTGGATGTATGTGTAGCTAAAAATGGTCAACAAGGGAGAAAAATATGTAGCTAGTGATATTATTTTTTTAGGCCTCCTCCATAGATAAAAGTGTGCACCATTTTCTTTTAAATAACTAACATAATACATCTACTAATACCAGGTGTAAATCTCTTAATGGCATTGCACATCGGAATATTGAATCTATTTTTTTATTCTAATAGCATTTTATTTGTATTGTTTGACTAATAAAATATTTAAAGGATTTTGGTGCAGATCAGAAGTGCACAAGAGAATTGCGAACGAAATGAGAACAAGAAAGAAATGATTGGGAACTCAACCATTCACGGTTGCCACGGAAGCTGTCAAGCAATTAATAAAAAATGGTTAATAGATGCTTCAAGTTTTGTATATGTACATTGGACACAAACTATTGGTTGCACTATATTTGAAGTTTTTTTGTATATCTCTAATTTTTGTTATTGTTCCCCTTAAATCAAGGGTTAGGTTATGTTTTGTATTTTGAGAGAGGTTTTGGTTTGGCCCCCTCTTGTGTATCATCCTTTTTCATTTAATAAAATTTCAATATTTCAATAGAAAATCTGTGACAATTATATTACTTCCCTACAATTCAATGATTAGATAGTATATCTTGATTCGTCACTTTAAAATATTGTTTGTTGACAATACGTGATATTGTCATTTATTGTTTCAAGTATAGATGACGAAATTCAAACATAAGTGACAAAACATCATGTGTGAGATATGCCCAGATACAACAGTCGAATAATCTAATAATATTGAATAGAATTTAAAACAGTAGAAGAGAAATTTCATCAATAATGTACACCGTGTATATAGAATGATGTATCCATGAAGAACAATTACACAGTACTCGAACGTATCAGCTAGAGAGAGAAATTCTAGTCTACTGGCTCTACAGAGAATAATACGCGGAATAGAATGTGTAGAGACTTAGAGCTGATTTCGACCAACTCCTTCTGAATTTATAGGGAGTAGTTCGGCCAGCCCTATTACAATTAGGAAACAACAGCTTTAGGCGTGTGGGCTTATCTGAGCCAGATTAAATGGGCCTAATTCTCTCTCAGCTAACCTAATTAAAATGCAAAGACTCATTAATTAAATTACAATTAATTTGAACACAACAAAATAATATTCTAACATTCTCCCCATTTGTGTTCAAATGTCGATGGAGCGCGGATTATTTCTGAGTTTTGTACAATGACTTCCGATAGCCTAGGATGACTTCATAATGTCTGAGGGTACTTCTGAAATCAAGTCTAACTCCTACGGCTTCGTGAAAATCTGCAATAAGAGCAATCTGGACTGGATCATCTGGATCTTCAGAATTTTGTAGCTTCAGTGCAGCTTCTCCCAGATGGTCTTCTATGATTCTTAGTGTACCATCGCAATATTTGTGAATTTCGTTCATGAGTAGGACTCGCTTGATGCCTTTGTAGTCTTTGTAGATCAGTCCTATCTCTGGTTGTGTGACGATGGCACCTTCTTCAAAATTCTTGACCCAGGGAGCTCTATTTCTTGGTGCAGACATGTTCACTTTCGGAAAATTGTTTTCTATGGCTATTTGCAGATCGAAGAGTGAATAGTATTTGACTTGTCTCATCATGAATCTCTCGAGTGCATTAAGGCCTAGATCTTTGTCCTTCTGAGATAGATATGAGAAGTTGACAAATCTATACTCGTAGAATAATTGGATCAGATCAGTAGAAGTTAAGTATTATAGATCAGCTTCAGATGCTCTTTGAATCATGTCATTCTGTCGTTCAAACTCATAGATTGGATAGTATGTGCTTCTTCCAATATGATGTATCTCTATGGCTCGAATATCTATGATCATTGAATCAGAATGCTTGACTAATCTCTTCCTGTGTCCATAAGGATCATTCTGATCAGCTGACATGTTCCGTAGCATCCAAATGTGTCCAGAAGCATCAGTTCCTTTCAAATGTTCAAATCCTCGTAGCTCAAGCTTGTCAATCTTCTTGATTCCTTTCTCACTTCTCCAAATTCGTGGTCTCAGATCTTCTTGGTATGGTACAATAATCTTGACATTCTCCCAAGGTGTTTCAAACTTGTCTTCAATATTGCTTTCACCTGGGCGCGTCTTGATCAGATCCTTGACAATGTGAAAATCAGGAAGTGGGTCATCATAGAATTCTCCTTGAGCTATTTCTTCAGAGTCCAGTCCCATTAACTTTTCAGCAGCAGTCTTCTTGACTTCTCGTATGAAATTCAGTTTCTCAAGAGCTTCTTCATTGTTTAGCTTTTGGAGTTCGTTCTTCTCATTATCTTCTATCCAGTCGAGTAGTACCAGATCAACAGCTTTTTCTTTGAGATCTTTTTCTTTTCTATTTGAAACTCTTTTCCTTGGTGATGATGGTAGATCATCTGGAATTGGGATAGAAGTGGTCTGAGAAGAATATGTAGCTCTCTCAACATGTGGGACCTGTGGATCATTCGGGACAAAAATCGTGGCAGAGGGCAACATAACACCGGAGTCACAAAGACTTACCGTTTTCATCATACTAGAGACTAGCTCGTTCTGATGGCCTGAAGACAATGGTGATTCATATGTTGCATTGTCAGGACTTCCTTCCAATCCTTGGTCAACATCCATGAAGGATGAGCCTATAGAAGTTCTCGAGAGGACACAAAGTCCTGGCTTAGTGTTTATGGGTTTGGAATGGTGAAAAACAGTTAAGGCTAGTGAGTCGTTGGGTGCGGTAGAGGTTGATGGTTTAGGCTGAGAAGATGTAGATGGTTCAGAGCTTGTGGAGGATGGAATGATGGATTGAGATGTGGTTTGCTCACAAGCACGTTGCCTTTTCTCCCCCTCATGATGATCTGAATCATCGGTGTCATCATGCTTACGCTTAGGCAAGCGTTCTTGATCACGGCAGGTGGTAGTAGGGATGAATGGAGGGGTGAGGGCTAGGATGTTACGTACTTGAATGAGGTGAGGTGGGAGGATGGGTTCGGATAGGAGTCTATTAAGGAAGTACTCAGATAAATCAAGAATGTTCATTTGTTTCGGGTCAGGGTGAGAGGTAGATGGAGCGGATGTGGGTATTATTGAGGTGGGTGTGATGGTAGATGGAAGAGTTCCTATGCAGAGAGTTGGGTGTGATCCTTGGTCTGCTACGCCTGTTGGGACTACAGGACGTAGGTCTTGTAAGAGTGAAATCTTGAAGGCTAGAAGTTCAGACCTTAGATCCTCCCTAGTTAAACTAGCAAAGGAAGAAAAACATGACATAAAAGAAGTATCAGTTCTCACAGCACCACTAAGAATAGCAGTGCCATGGCCTGCTGAGGAGATCAGTGTGGCAGGACTTCCAACCATCATTGGCGTACCTCTAGTTGTTATGCCAGGTGGTAATGAGCTTGTATCAGTGTGTGCAGATGTAGAAGGTTGTGCCCTAGAAAATGATAAAACTTCTGGGAATGTGGACACATGACCTAACGTGCATTGGGTAGTAGTGTGGGGCTGTTCACTGATGGGTTCCCCTTGTGGGATTGAAACAACCATCTGTTGGGAGACAGTTGAGTGGTCTAGGCTTGGCTCTTTTTGCGCTATTGAACTCAATGTAGCGACTTCTACTCAGGAACTGACAACGTCAGAACCTGTACCTATGGGTTGAGTTCGGTGTATTTCAGTGACTGATGATGATGTAACAATTAAAGCATTAAAGGAGGAGACAACAGCTCTCTTGGACTGAGTCTCACCTGCCCTCTTTTCGATTTAGTCACTCGAGGACCCTTACTTCCACTCAGCTTTGAAGTCCCTTGGGTAGACACAGTGGGGTTTGACTGCGTCGTAGGGATAGAAGAGATACTAACCTTGTATTCAGCGACGTGCGTATCATTTGGAGCAGCAAGGTTGAGAAGATAATCAGGAATGGGCATTGGTTGCGTTTGAACTTTGTCCTCAGTGTTCGTTAGATACTTCATCACCGGAAGTTCAAGCAACTCTGCTTCTGGGCTTCTTGGAATGTTGGAGTCCTCCTTCATGAAATGATCGATGAGAATTGAGAACCAACGTACATATGGGATGTACTTGGTCTTGCTGTTGGATCTCCTTATTTTGAGTTGTTCGAGAAGCTCCATCCAGATCAGCTGGGCCCAATCATAATTCTTTGAGAATATCACCCTGTGGACCAGCTTGAGAAAGTGAATGTTGCAGCGATCATGACCAGATTGTTTTGGCGAGAGGCACTTGTTGAGGATGTAGAAAAGAGTTTTCCATGGTCGGGGTAGAAGGCTGTCGTAGAATTCAGAACATTGGGTCAAAGGAGATGGGTGGCCAACCTTCAGAATGTCGGTGAGTATGTCTTTATCAGCAGGAAATGGGTTAAATGATGGGGTTATGGGTAGATGGAGAAGAGTGCGTAGTGTATCATGGGTGATTTGAACAGTGGAGTTGGCTATTTGGGCTTGAAAGGTGGGGATAAGAGTGTTTTCTGTAGAAGTGAATGTGTCCCAGAATTGTCTCAAGTAGATCTTGGGCTTTTTGGCAGATATGATGTGTGCTTGCCACAGTGGGTGCCCTTTGAGAATGGATACTACCACTTTGTCTTGACATTTGAAAGTTGTGGGGTCTATGAGAAAATTGTTGTCCTTTATGTCGATCCAACTGTCCTTTGGATATACTTCTTCTTCTGTGATGAAAGCCATTATGCCTGTAGTGCACAAATTAAAACACTTGAGATTAGAAAAATGGTTTTGAGCTTGGTGTCTCGGGCTTAAAGGTCTTGGGAAATTGGGCTTTGGCTTGGTTTAAATGGGCTTGGGATTTCGGAAAAGGGAATTAGGTTTTTAGGATCTCGAGGGTTAAAGGATTTCGGTAGTGGGGGAATTTCGGATAAGGATTTCGGGTAGGAGGGATTTCGGGTAGGAGGGATTTCGAAGAGGAATATTTCGGGTGCCCGGATTTGGGTTTGCAAAGGGGTGATTTCGGGACAAAGGATCTCGGGTCTCCGGTTTAGGATTTTAGGTTGGGTTTTTTACTTTGAAGATTTCGGGGCCCAAGACTTTGGGTTAGGGAATTTCGGGTCTCCAATTTTAATGATGATGAATCTCGGGAACCAAATTTCGGCTCAGTGAGGATTTTGAAACTGAGAATTTCGAGAGTCACGAAATCTTAGAATTCGACCCTTAACAGCTAGTTCTTCCGAGTTTAGGTGATGGAGATTTCGGTGGGGAGAAGAGTAATCGGGTTTGGTGGTTTTGGTTTTGGTTGAAGATGGTGAAGAAAGAAGACGAGGGTTTGACCGGTGATGGTTGACGGCGGCGAGGATAGGTTTCGGTGGTTGGGGCCGGTTTCCTCGTCGTCCTTACATGTGAACCTGCAAAACATCAAAACTAACAAACATGCAAAATAAAAGGATAATCGAAATAATCAACCTTGAGAAATTGTGAGGAAGATGACGAACGAAGAAGATGATTTCGGAGAGATGAAAAAATTTGAGTGCTTTGTAGAGAGAAGTGCGAACAAGAGGAAGAAGAAGAAAATCAACTGTTTTTGGCTTTAAGTACCCGCGAAAATAAGAAAGTAAAATCTTTTTGGCTTTTTCTGACTTTGGAAATTGACCAAATTGAACTGACTAAAAATCCTAGACTGACTCAAGTAAAAGAAAAAATATGTTTGTGATTTTCTATTTTAAAAAAATGCGGATACTAAAAGAAATTAAATAACTCCCCCTCAATTGTAGCACTCAGACCAGACTAATTTTGCTCCCCCTCCATGTATGCACACGTTAGGGAAACAGACTGACAGACCAAGAAACTGACTCAATAAAATTAAACTAAAAACTCCCCCTATACTTGTGCACGGTATTAAAATTCCAAATTCAGCATTCCCAGTTTAGAGACCAGGAACTGAAATCTTTTCTCGTCCAGAGCTTTTGTGAATAGATCAGCCAATTGCAGCTCAGTGCACACAAAGTATAGGTCCACATGACCTTTTTCAATATGATCTTTGATGAAATGGAATCTCAGGTCAATGTGCTTAGTGCGAGAATGATGAACCGGGTTGCAAGAGATAGCAATCGCACTTTTTGAGTCACTGTATATCGGAATGTGGTCAAAGTAGAATCCAAAGTCGCGTAGTTGAGTCCTCATCCATAGTACTTGTGAACAACAACTAGCAGCAGCAACATATTCAGCCTCTGTCGTAGATGTAGACACACAATTTTGCTTCTTTGAGGACCCACACACCAACTTTTCTCCAAGAAATTGAGCACTACCAGAAGTACTCTTTCTATCCATTTTACATCCAGCGAAATCCGCATCAGTGAATGCTATCAAATCAAATGCAGTCTCCTTAGGATACCAGAGTCCTAGATTAGGAGTCCTTTCAGATAACAAAGAATCCTTTTCACAACAAGTAGATGAGATTCCTTTGGATTTGCTTGAAAGCGAGCACAGAGACAAGTAGCAAACATAATATCAGGTCGACTTGATGTCAGATACAGCAACGAACCAATCATTCCCCTATAAGAGGTAACATCAACATGCTTTCCTGATGGATCAGAATCAAGTTTACACGCAGGAGTCATCGGGGTTTTCACAGGGGTGCTGTTCTCTTGACCGTATCTCTTTAGCAAATCATGAATGTACTTGGACTGATGAATGAAAATTCCGTCAGGCAATTGTTTAACTTGTAGTCCAAGAAAAAAATTCATTTCGCCCATCATGCTCATTTCGAACTTAGATTGCATCAGACTTCCAAATGCAGTGCTGGATCAGTGGAACCAAAAATGATGTCATCAACATAGATCTGAACCAAGATGATGTCAGACCCATGACGCTTGATAAAGAGAGTAGTATCAATTGTTCCTTTAGAAAAGCCAGAATCAACCAAGAAATCAGACAGTTCCTCATACCAGGATCTCGGGGCTTGCTTGAGTCCATACAAAGCTTTATCGAGACGATAAACGTGATCTTGATATTTCTTACTGATGAAGCCTTCTGGTTGATGCACATAAACTTCTTCTTTCCGGATCCCGTTCAAGAATGCTGTTTTCACGTCCATTTGATAGATGGTGAAGTTCTTGTGTGCCGCATAAGCCATGAACAGTCGAATGGCTTCAATGCGTGCTACTGGAGCGAACGTCTCATTGTAATTAATACCTTCTTGTTGATTGTAGCCTTTCACAACTAATCGGGCCTTGTTGCGAATTACAATCTCGTCTTCATCCTTCTTGTTCTTAAATATCCACTTATTGCCTATGATTGATTTTCCAGGGGGCTGAGGCACAAGTGACCAGACTTTCAGTCTCTCAAACTGATTGATTTCTTCTTGCATGGCGATTATCCAATCAGGATCAGCTAACGCTTCGGTGACATGAGTAGGCTCAGTTTGACTAAGAAAACAAGAAAACAGACATTCATTCTCGGTGGCAAATCGTGTGCACACTCCACTTGAAGGATTTCCAAATATGAGATCAGGTGGATGAGCATGTGTCCATTTTCTAACATGAGGGAGTGGTTGAGCGTTATTGTTGGGTTGCTGATCAACATAAGGGTTATCAGCATGAGGAACATATGAAGATGTAGGATCAGTGGGCGGAGGTGTTGAAGATTCAATCTCAGCTGGGGTAGCAAAAGATGTTGTAGGAGCAGGCGTTGCAGCTGATGATGTAGTAGCGGGTGGAGAAGATGGATCGTGTGGTTGTGGATTCTCGTAAATTTGGTCAAACAGGTGATCGAGATCCACGGAGTTGGAATCAGGTGAGGGAGATGAGGCGGGTAGTTGTGCTAGAACACCAGTGATATCGGGTTCTGAACTGATGTGTCCAGAAGCCTGTTCTTCCTTCTCGTCAAAGGTCACATTGATGCTTTCAATGACCTTCTTTTTGTCTCTGATGTACACTCTGTAAGCTTTGGATGATGAAGAATAGCCAATGAACAAGCCTTCTATTGCTTTTGGATCGAACTTACCTCGTTCTTCCCTATCATTCATGATGAAGCACTTGCATCCAAACACTCTTAGAAAAGAAACACTGGGAATTCGGCGGTTGATCAGCTCATATGGTGTCTTTCCAAACCTTTTGTGAATAGAGGTCCTGTTCTGAGTGAAGCAAGAAGTGTTGATAGCTTCAGCCCAGAGAGAATGTGGAAGTTTGGAATGGATCAGCATGGTTCTTGCAGCTTCAACAAGAGTTCTGTTCTTTCTTTCAACCACCCTGTTCTGCTGTGGGGTCTTTGCTGCAGAGAATTGCTGAATGATGCCTTGATTCTCATAGAATTCACTGAGTTTCTGATTCTTGAACTCTGTGCCGTTGTCAGATCGTATGAAGAGAATAGTTGTCTGCAATAGATTTTGTGTTGTTAGGATGAAGGTGATGATGATGTCAGCTGTCTCGTCTTTGGAATGAAGGAACCGGATCCATGTGTATCATGAGTAGTCATTTACTATTACTAGTACATACTTCTTCCCATTGATACTTTGTGTTCGCATGGGCCCACAAAGATCCATGTGAACCAATTCAAGAGGATGTGTAGTAGATGCTGTCATTTTCGCCTTGTGAGAAGCTCTTTTCATTTTTCCAAGTGCGCAAGAATCGCACAGATGTTCACATTTGCTTTGTAGTGCTGGTAGACCAGTAACAAGCTTCTTTGATGACAATGTGTGCAGATCACGGTAGTTCAGATGAGACATCCTCTTATGCCACCGTTGATTTAGATCAGAGGATGCCCTTGACAGCAGGCTGACATCTGTATTGGGAAACACTGTTTTCAGCACAATGGTGTAGAGACCAGATTTGCGTCTACACCTCAGAATGGTGTTGCCTTGTTCATCCTTCACACAACACTTGTTAGCCCGGAATATGACTTTCATGCCCTTGTCGCAGAATTGTCCGATGCTAAACAAGTTGTGTGTCAACCCGGCAACATATGAAACGTCTTTAATAGTGACCCTGCTGTTGCAGATATCTCCAAATCCAAGAATAGGAGCAGAGTCACTATTTCCAGATCTAACTTTCCCACCAAACTTGTCAACGTAGTTGCTCAACAGCTCTTTCTTCCCAGTCATGTGTGTGGAGCAACCTGAATCTAAGTACCACACATGACTGACCTGCAAAATTAAGCAGCCTTAGGTACCCATTTAAGGACGGGTCCATCCTTTTTATGTGAAGAAAGAATTGAATCAGTTTTAATCGGATCACTTTTAGGAACTCAAACTTGCTTGACTTTATGAAATTTATTTGAATAGTTCTAGGATTGTGAGTGGAATGCTTCATAATTAGTGAAAACTTTCTCTTTTTCCAATCTTTTGAGATGTTTAACAGAATACACCTTGAGAGGATAATTCAGACATTTACCATTCACAGAAGAGAAAGTAACACAATCATTATTAACATTCACATCACACACATCATGTTTTGAAAAAGGAGAAGGATTAAATTGATCATGCTTAAAACAGTCACTTGAAATAGAATCCACAGAGCTAGAGTGAGAAGAGGAAAGCTTTGGAGAACTAAAAGAAGCAGAAACGATGGAACTAGATGGAGAATGAGAACGAAAACAATTTCTAAATCTATTACAAGATTTTTCCATAAAAGTAAAGATTTTAGAAATCTTCTTCGTCTGCTCAGGTTTTGTATCCTCGCTTGACTTCTTCTTAGGAACCCAGGTCATCCTTCCTGCATTAGATTTTGAGAAAACTTTTCCTATTTGTGGAGCAGAAAATAAGTTCATTTTCTTTTCAAAACTGTTTTTCTTTCCATGAACATAAGAAAAGGATGTCTTAGAAGATTTTGAGCTTTGAGGGGATCTATCAGACAATTCAGAAATTTTCTTTAACAGATTTTCCTTTTCCAGTTTAAATTTTTCACGTTCCTCTTCAAAAGATGAGTGAAGATCAGCTAATTTCTTAATTAGAGGAGGAACGTAGGGTTCAGAAGCTTTTGAGGTTGAGGCTTATTCCTCATTGGACATGTTATGATTCTCAGGCGGAGAATGGGTAAGATAGTCATTTGACAAAGGAATTTCTCTAGTGGCATAGCTGTTATTGAGAGCAGTATAATCATAACTAATCTCAGCTTTAGCCCTGTTTTTCCTTTTCTCCTCTTCTTCCTCAATAGTTTCAGAAGCACTAGTGAATTTCATAAGTTTGGTTAACCCTAGTTTCATGTATCTTATGTCGTAAAGCTGAATGCAATCGACCTTTTTCAAATTTTCAGGATTTCGAAAGCCTAATCCTTCTCTAGGGTTGTAAAACTGAGTATCCTTGATTTTACTCTTCAAAAGATGAATTGTCTGTTCGGTTTGACCATTTTTGTCTAGGATATCCTCTAACTCCTTTATCTTAGAGTAAAGTTGACCCCGTTCTTTGTTAATTAGATCATAGCGAATAACAGCTTCAGAACGTTGTCGTTTATTCTCATCACGTTCCTTAGTTAAGTCACTAATAGTTTGCTTAAGCTTAGTTACTTTTGACTCTAACTGAGAAACTCTATTATGTGAATCTTTTAAGCGAGCACTTTCAAATGCTCCTTCCAAAACTTGTTTTTCCAGAACTTTTTTATTATTAGCAAGTCTGTATTCAAGTTCCTTTATTTTGTTTTTCTCTCTTTTAAGAGAAGTGATTAACTCTTTCATCTTGACATTTTGTTGAGAAATTAATGATTTTAAGTTACTTACCTCATTCTCAACAGATGTAGCACCATTGTCTTCTTCTTCTTCAGAGTCATCACTTTCAGTTCCAGATTCAGTTACCCTTGCCATCAGTGCCAAATTCTCTGGCTCACTATCTTCAGAATCTTCGAGCCAGCTATCATGTTCAGCCATCAGGACAACTCCTTGCTTCTTTTGTTTAGCAAGTTGAGCCTTCTGCATATAGTAATTAAAGTCCTTCGTGGCAGATCGGCATTCTTTAGCAGAGTGTCCTGGCTTTCCACATTTGAAACACTTCATTGAGTCACTGCTGACAACTTTATCAGATGGTCTGCTGACTCTTTCAGAGTAGTTTGAGAAAGAAGTTCTTTGTTTGTTGTTTGTTGGAGGATTTCTGAATTTGGTGAACTTCTTGTTTATTTTCCTCGTCATGTTTGTTAGCAAAGCCAGCTCTTTCTTTAGATCATTAATCTCCGGGTCAGAATGAGACATATTCTTCTCTTCATCGGATGAGTCATCTTCAAAGGTAATTTTAGGGGCCTTAACTTTCTTCTTTTTCTCAGATGTAAGGAGAGCAAGTGTGTCAACAATGTTTTTACCTTTTGAAGAATTGACTTTTTCACGAATATCCTCAGAGAATTCACCTAGGCAGTCATAGAGGTTATGGATGGTCAGCTCATCTAGGTCTTTGTTTTGTCTGATTCGTTTGGCTGTTTTCTTCCATTCGGGCTTTAGAGACCTTAGGAAGCGAAGGTTAACTTCCATATTGGTTTTGCGGATATTGATTTTATTCATCTCGTTAAGGACCATGAGAAACCGTTGATAGGTGTCCTCCAGGTCTTCATCAGGTCTGGCAGCAAAGGAGTCATAGGTGGTCAGGGTGTGTGCTCGTTTGGACTTAATTCCAACATCAGTGCCTTGCATGATTTGATGAATTTCATCCCACAAATCCTTAGCAGTGGTAAGGCTATCAATTTGCATTAACAAGTAATTGGGAATGGCTTGTAACAGGTAAGTGGCAGCAAGTAGATCAGCCTTTGCTCTCAGCTTCTCGGGTTCAGTGTAATCATCTTCAGATTTCAGTGCTTTACCTGCTGGTGTGGGAGGATTATTTGTGTCGATAGCTGGAACATCAACCCAAACTTCGAGTGGTCCTTCATTAAGAGAGATAAGAATATTCTTTCCGTTGTCTCGGCTTCGAATGAAATTGAGAAAACGGACTTTCCAGACAGCAAATTCTCCTCTCCTAAGCAGAGGAGGTCTTGAATCACTTCCAAGTGTGTAAGCTTCCATGACTGTTGTTGTAAGGAATATTTGTATTTAGATTTTGATTATGCTAGATTAATTAGGACTTTAGAGTACCCCTATTTAAACTTAATGTATTAGAATTTTCATTTGTAAAGTCCTTAGTGTAATCGACTAGGCAGAATGCCTTCAGAGTAGAAGACCTTCTGAGCAGAAGGGCTCCAAGACCAGAAGACCCTTCTAAGGCATTGTTGAAACAGAGGACCTTTGGTTCTCTGCTCCAGAACAGAAGACCTCAGGGTCTCTGTTACCTTTACTCTGACAGAAACCCTTCTGGGTCTCTGTTGGATATATTCTCAACAGAAGTGCTCCAGACCTCCTCTGTTCAACTCTCAGTTAAAGACACCAGAAGGTCTGACACTTAGAAGAATTCCACAAAGCCGGGAAGTCAACTGAAAGATTCCTTCAACGGCTAGGAGTATTGAACGGAAAAGCTACAGTGCGCGCATTAAATGCTCATTTAATGCTCCCCATGCTCCATAGAGTAATTGCAGATGATTGGCCGCAATGTCAGGATTACTTTATCCCAAAATAGTAACCCGCCAACTTTACCGGGCTCTACTGGTCAAGTCAACTGATCGCTCATTTAATGCAGTTGTCCTCCTACTCCTCCAACGGGAAGACAACCTCAGTATAAAAGATACACTACGAAGAACAACCGGATAACTTTGCAATTTTTGCTAACCATTGCTACAACTCTTCATACAAGAAATTCAAACGCTTAAAAGCAAAAAGCCTCCTTGAGATTAACACTTCATCATCTTCTACAAGAGAAGGCAGAAGTTGGAAAAATACTTTTTCCAACTCAAGCAAAGTTCCAAGTGTTCTTCAACTCTTCAAGCTCATCACATACAAATCCTTTGTAACGAAGCTAGTTGGAGGAACCCCTGTTTTAACAGAAACTCTTCTTGCTACAAGAAGGACGTCCAAGTAACTGGAGTAGTGAAGTGGTGATACTTCCAGGAAGCTCAGTGAAAGGACCAGTCTTAAAGGAAGCCAGTTAGTGCATCCCAGGAGACATCTACACTTGAAGAAGACGTGAAGAGCTTCTTAAGTGATAGGGCTAAGGCATTGTAAACGGAAGTCTTTACATCTTAGTGGAACAGTGGATTAGAGGAACAAGTTGTTCCTTGAACCACTATAAAAATCCCTGGTGTCATTTACTTACTGCTTTAATATTTGCACCTAGATAGAACTGTCTAACTCCTTAGACTTGGTATCTGTGTTCAGCAGAACTTGTCCTACGAGTTAACAGAAGGCCTACTGCCATTGCTTTTCTGAGGCTAAATCAACAGAACCCCCTACCAGAACCCAATCCGCTGCCAGTCTGTTCTGTCAACAGAACAGGCTATTCTGTAAAATCTGGTACTTAGTTTAAAAAGCTAAAATCCAATACAGTCTATTCACCCCCCTCTAGACTGTATCCCGTACAACCGGGACCAACAAGTGGTATCAGAGCCTCCTTGTTCTAATAATCTCTTAGGTTATTTGCTGAACAAAGATCCACTTGTTTTTCTGTTTGACCTCATTTCTATCTGATATAATGGATCACTCCTTGTCCAAGAATCTTATGTTCTCAGATCTTAAGTTTGATGACTGGAGGATCCGGATGAAAGCACATCTTTGTGCCCTGCATGATGAGATGTGGGAAGTTCTTAATATTGGCCCTTTCACAAGCTTCGAGAAGGTCAATCCTGAGCATGCTATTGACAACACCAGACCCCAGATGATCAGTGAAGCCAAGTCAGAATGGACCACTGAAGAGAGAAGAAAGTACAACCTGGACTATATTGCTAAGGACATCCTCTACAAGTCCATTGATGATAGGTACTTCAACAGAATAAAGAAGTGCAAAACTGCAAAGGAAATCTGGGATACTCTTGAGCTCATTGGAGCTGGTGATGAGCAGGAGAAGGACAACAAACTGACTATAGCCAACAAGAAGTTTGATGACTTCAAACTTCTCCCTGGTGAAAGCATCTCCAAGATGTATGACAGGCTCCTCACTCTCACTGGAGAGATCTCTGAGCTTGGCAAGGAACTCACCACCAAGGTGATCAACCTGAAGGTGTTGAGGGGACTGCCCTCAGCATGGAAAATGAAGGTAGTTGCTGTCCAAGCCAGCAAGGATGTAAAGACTTATCCCACTGATAAGCTCATTTCAGATCTCAAAGCTCATGAGTTTGAGATGACTGAAGAAAATGAAGATGTACCAGAAGAGAGGACCACTACAGCCCTCACTGCCAGCACATCAAAGGTAAATGATTTTGACCCTTCAGTACTTTTATCTGACGAATATATGGCTGCCTTTGCCAGGAGATTCAAAAAGTTTATGAAGAATCCCAAAGATGGAAGGAGTCCATCTTTCAACAGAAAGACATACCAGAAGGTCAAAACAACAGAAAGCAGTGGAGAGCTTCTCTGTTACAATTGCAGACAACCATGTCACTTCAAGGCTGACTGTCCCCATCCAAGGGTGTCCAAGAAACAAGGACATGATGGAGAAAAGAAGAAGTACGAAGACAACTCCAGAAGGAGAAAGGCACTTGTGACAGAACAGCTAGAGAAAGACCCTCTGTCAGAAACAGAATCCAGTTCTGACTCAGATTCTGATGAGGCCTTCTGTTGCCTTGATACTGAGACAGAAGACCTTTGCCTCATGGCTCATTCTGATGATGAGGTAACCTCTACTTCTGAATCTAGTTTTTCTTCAGTAGGCTTAGCTTTTGATTCTGATTCAATGTCAGAATTTTGGGAAGAGTTTAAGGCCATACAAGCCACTTATTCTTCTGTAACAGAAGAAAACAGTAAGTTAAAAGCTGAAATTCTTGACTTAAAGAAGGAGGTTTAGATCAAAATCAATCTTCTAATTAAGGAAAGAGATCAACTGGAAACTGAAAATGTTTCTCTTCTCAAGAGAATTAGAGAAATAGAGCCTCTCGAGATTAAGTACAAAGCTTACCAGAAGGCCCAGTCTTCCATGGAAAAGATTGTACTTGATCAACAGATTGGCACTGGTTTTGGTCTTGGTTATGGCTCAACAGAATCAGGTGAGCCTTCTGTAATGCCTAACACCAGTGTTGCTAAGGCAGATAAGGTCATAGTGCCACTGAATTCTAGACCCATTTGTCAAGCTAGTGTATCTGGCACCAAGGTTGTTCATGAGGAAGTCAGACCAGAAAAAGGAAAGATAAAGGTTCAACAGAAACCCTTTTTGAAAAATAATGAACCTGGCAGAAAACCTAACAACAGAAAAGGTTTTCAAGATAACAAAAATAAGAGACCATTCATTGACAGACAACCTCATGTCAATCGTGCCAGAAATGATCACCAGAAGGGCAAATATCAAGAGAGAGTTAACTTTAGGCAGAAGAGGTTGGCTGGTCAACTTCAGAAGCCCAAAGCTAACCGCCCTTCTGCTCTTGATAGTATATGGGACTTCTTTCCAACAAAGAAAGCTATGCAAAAGTATGTAAACAGGAAGCATGACCCTCACAAGCATCTGCCCAAAGTGAATCACACTTCAGTTTACTATAACTACCAGGTGGACAATGGGTACCACCCACCAAGGTTTCACTTGATGAGACCAAAATGGTACCAACTACCCAGACTCCATGACCCCCCAGGACCCAGCATTGCTTGGGTGCCTAAATCTTTCTTTTAATTTTTGCAGGAACTATGTGCTGGAGCTATCTCTGAACAAGAATGGTTTATTGATAGTGGATGCTCCAGGCACATGACAGGTGACAGAAGTTGCCTAACAGAGTTCCAGAAATGCAAAGGACCTAGAGTTACCTTTGGAGGTAATGACAGAGAAGGTCAAACAAAAGGAAGAGGAAAGCTGATCAAGAACCAGACAATCATTGATGATGTCTCTTATGTCAAAGGACTGAAGTTCAACTTGCTGAGTGCTAGCCAATTCTGTGACAAAGGCCACACTGTTGAATTTACAAAGGACTTCTGCTATGTGAAGCATGAGACAACAAAGGAAGTGGTTCTGACAGCATCAAGGAAGAAGAACATTTATGTAGTTGATTGGAACACAGCAAAGGATGGAGTTTGCTTGATAGCTAAGGGAGATTCAAAACTAAGCTGGGACTGGCACAAGAAGCTTAGCCATTTGAACTTCAAAACAATCAACAAACTGGCCAGAGAACACATTGTAGAAGGGCTACCAGACATTGTGTACAAGAAGGAGACCCTCTGCAGTGCATGTCAGAAGGGCAAACAAGTGAAGAATTCCTTCAAACCCATTGCTGGAGATCTTTCTACAAGTCCTCTAAATCTGATTCACATGGATTTATTTGGACCTGTTGAGACTCCAAGCGTTGGTGGCAAGAAATATACCCTAGTCATGGTTGATGACTACTCCAGATATACATGGACTATTTTTCTATCAAAGAAAAATGAAACTTTTCAGAAGTTGCCATCTCTGTTAAAGCAACTTCAGACTGAGAAGAATTTGAAAGTGAAGACAATCAGGTCTGACAGAGGAACTGAATTTGTCAACCAAGTCATAAAGGACTTCTGTGATCAAAATGGAACCTTTCATCAACTCTCTGCCGCCAGAACCTCTCAACAGAATGGCGTAGCAGAAAGAAGGAACAGAACTCTAAAAGAAGCTGCAAGAACAATGATTGCAGAATCTGGATTGCCTATGAGATATTGGGCTGAAGCAATCAACACTGCATGCTATACTCAGAACAGAAGCATGATCAACAAGAATCACCAGAAGACCTCTTATGAACTCTGGAAGGGAAGAAAACCTAACATCAGCTACTTTCATGTATTTGGATGCAAGTGCTACATACTTAACAATGGAAAGGAGCATCTGAAAGTCTTTCAAGAGAAGGCTGATGAAGGAGTCTTTATAGGTTATTCAAACACCAATAAAGCCTATAGAGTATTCAACAGAAGGACCCTACATGTTGAAGAATCTATACATGTGAAGTTTGATGAAAGCATCTCTGTTAAGGAGGTAACAGAGACCCTCAAGGAAGTGAGCATAGAAGACAGAACACCAGAACCAACAGAAGAGGTAGCAGATAACCCTGCATTTCCAACACCTGCACCAAACCCCCTTCTGTTGAATGAAGATGAAGACTCTGAAGATGAGGAACCAGAGAGACCAAGACAACAGCTGACAGAACCTGACCTAACATGGTTAAGAGATCATCCCCCTAACCAAGTGATTGGTCAAATCAGAAGTGGAGTTCAAACCAGATCCACATCAAGAAGAGAAGCAATGCTTGCCTGCTATATATCTCAAATGGAACCTATGACTGTGGAAGAAGCTCTTGCAGACTCAGATTGGATCAATGCTATGCAAGAAGAGCTTACTCAGTTTGAAAGGAACAAAGTATGGGAACTTGTTCCAAGGCCTAAGCACAAGAATGTCATTGGAACCAAATGGGTGTTCAAGAACAAGGCTGATGAAGATGGCAACATTGTAAGGAATAAAGCTAGGCTGGTAGCCAAGGGATATTGCCAAGAAGAAGGAATTGATTTTGATGAGACTTTTGCACCAATTGCCAGACTTGAAGCCATCAGAATCTTTCTAGCTTATGCTGCTTACAACAACATCAAGGTCTACCAGATGGATGTCAAGAGTGCATTTCTAAATGGAGATCTTGAAGAAGAAGTTTATGTGGAACAACCACCAGGTTTGTCATTCCTACTCAATCCTCTTGTGTCTACAAGCTTAAAAAGGCCCTCTATGGTCTTAAGCAAGCTCCTAGAGCCTGGTATGACACATTGTCCCTTTTCCTAGTGAACCATGGGTTTACTAAAGGAAAGGTTGACAAAACTCTATTTCAAATCTCTGTTGCTAATCATATTCTGTTAGTACAAATATATGTTGATGATATTATATTTGGTAGTACTAATCCAGAATTATGCAAGAAATTTTCTCAAGTGATGCAGAGCCAATTTGAAATGAGTATGATGGGAGAACTCAGTTACTTCCTAGGACTTCAAGTCAAACAAGTTCCAGAAGGGATCTTTATCAATCAAGGGAAGTATACCAGAGACCTGATCAAGAAGTTTGGAGTAGAAGGCAAATCCTCAGTGAAGATTCCCATGAACACCTCACAAGGAATTGGTCCAGATGATGAAGGAAAGGATGTCGATGCAACAACATACAGAGGGATCATAGGATCTCTGTTGTACCTGACTGCAAGCAGACCAGACATCTCATTCTCTGTTGGAATCTGTGCCAGATACCAATCAAAGCCCAAGGAAAGCCATCTAAGTGCTGCAAAGAGAATCATCAGATACATCAAAGGAAATCCAAATGCAGGCCTATGGTATCCAAAGGGAGGTAATTTTGAACTAATTGGTTACTCTGACTCAGATTTTTCAGGTTGCAGACTAGACAGAAAGAGCACCTCTGGTCACTGCCAATTGCTAGGAGGAAGGCTTGTTTCCTGGTTTAGCAAGAAGCAGAACTCTATCTCAACAAGTACAGTTGAAGCTGAGTACATTGCAGCTGGGAGTTGCTGTGCTCAGTTACTCTGGATGAAGCAACAACTGAAGGACTATAGAATTCAAGCAAAGGAGATCAAGCTGTTGTGTGACAACACCAGTGCCATTGCTATCACTCAGAATCCAGTTCTTCATTCCAGGACAAAGCACATTGAGATCAGACATCACTTCATCAGAGATCATGTTGAGAAGAAGCACATTTGCATGGAACATGTGCCAACAGAAGACCAGCTTGCAGATATCCTGACAAAGCCTCTTCCTGAGGTTAGGTTCAACAAACTGAGAGAGGAATTGAGAATGATGGATGAGATTCCAAGGGAAAGTTGAAAAGAAAGGCCCTCTGTTGCTAAATTCCTGTTAACAGAATACCTATTGCAGAACCCCTTCTGTTAACCCCTTCTGTTCTCTACCCTGGCAAAACACCTCTGCAACAGAAACCCTTTCTACAGAAAACCTCTTCTTATGTCTAACAGAAGGTTGTGGACTTAGAAAATTCTGAAAACCGGGTGACCTAGTAAATTATTAAAGGTCTTTTACCCTTTTACCCTTAAAACGGTATCCAGCCGCATAATATTTACTACGCCCCTTTTTACATTTATTGGTACCTTGGAACCGTAAATTATCTCAAACGTCCACTAAACCGTACCCATAAATTCCCCTTTCGCAAACCTAAACCGTTACTGCTTTCATTACTCTCAAGCTTTTGAACTCTTATCTCTCCAAAACTCTCAAACCGCTAAAAACGACCATGGCTTTCTTGAGCTTCACTGATCTTTCCAAGGAACAAAAGGCAACTCTTCTCAAGAATGTACTGACAGGGATGAGATGCGAACCGGATGTCCTACCCAGGTTCGCGGAGAAAAGGGAGAGGATGACCACCATTGTTGACGGACTGTCACAGTGTCAACTGAGCAAGGTCATCACCCATGCTTATGAGGCCTACAGTAACATTGACACCGTTGAGTTCTATCTCAACGCATCCTTCAAGGATGAAATCATCTCCTCCATCGTCCAAGGAGAAGAAGTTCTGATTGATGCTGACGTCATCAACAAGGTCTTCAATATTCAACTTGAGGAAGGTAGGGCCTCCCTACTTGACTTGGAGGATACTGACATCCCTCTGCCTGAATTCAAGAAGAAGTTTTGCAGAAAAGGTGAGGAAGTAGAGAAGGTCAATATCAAGAAGAACCTGCTCAAGAAGGAATTTGAGCTGCTCATTAACATTTTCCACAAATGTTTATGGTGCAAGTATACCTCCACCGATGATGTCACAACTGCAAATGCCAAGGCCCTCTATGCAGTGCATCATGGGGTAAACATCAACTGGGGACAAGTCATGCTAAAGTCCCTGATTGAGGTTATCAAGAAGAAGAACCCAAAGACTAGCCTCTACTCTGGGAAGCTAGGGCATGGACTGCTCATCTCAGAAGTGCTCCTCAAACAAGGGGTAACCTTGAGGAAGGCCACAGCTTTGGATCACACCAAGGTAATTTTCCTGTCTGCCTCTCCAAACAGGGAAAAAGCTATAAAGGCAGAGCTGAAGAGACAGCTTTAGCTTGAGGTTAAAAGACAACAAGGAGAGAAGGTGCAGAAACCCCTCTCTGGAGCCCCTTCTGCTGAAAAGAAGAAGAAGAAGACCAAGAAGGCAGAACCGGTTGCTCCTCCAACCATGAAGGCTGGACAGAAGAGGAAGAGGACCACAAAACCCAAGAAGAAGGTTGCTAAACCTGTGGTCACAGTGTCTGAGGAAGTGGCAGACACTCAGGGGGAACCAGAGATCCCCACCTCTGCTGCATCTCCTGAACAGAATAGGGTGTCAACTCCAACAAAGCACCCCAGTCCTGTCAAAGATGGGTATCTGTCCTTGCTAGACAGACAGTTTGCCCAGGTCCTTGAATGGAGAAGATGGAGAATGGGACCCCTCCACAAAATAATCCAATATTTTGATCACTATGAGCCAGAAGAAGAAGCCATCCTGAATTGGGTTGGGACTGATGATGTCTCAAAATGCTTTGCCCTCAACTATCTTCATTCTGTTCTTGAAAAGAAGAAGGCAAGCTACAAAGGAAAGGCTGTCCTCATCTCTTCACCCTCAGAGGAGATAGTCAAACCTCTAGAAGATGGAGAAATAGAAGCCTTTGAAGAATGGCTGTTTACCAAGATGGCAACTGACTCTGTGCAACCCAACTTCAACCCGGGAGAGCCCTCTGTACCCAAGACAGAAGGGCAAGCTATGATGGAGCATATCAAGGAGTGGAGGACTTCTTTGCTTAAGGATAACATCATTGAGGTAAACTCTCCAACCCCTTCTGTTAATATCTCAACAGAACCCCATATTCCCTCACCTCCCACCAGCACAGAAACCCCTCCACCAGAAAACCCTCAACCTAAATCTCCTGAACAGAAAACCCCCACCCCTCCTCACTCACCCAAACAAAAAATTGCATCACCTTACAGAGCAATTGTTCCCTTCAGAAACCGCTCACCTTCACCTCCACCATCTCCTCCTCAACAGAATGCCTCACCTATTCAAACTTCACCACAGCATCTGAACCCCACATCCCAACAGAAATCCTCTTCATCTTCCGAGCCTGAACATCAAACCCCACCTCCAGAATCACCTCCTCCACACCAACCTGCAGAGAAGCTTAAACCTGTATGGTTTCTCAGAGATTCTGATCCTACAACCATATCCCCCATCTCTGCACCACAAGGGTATTCTAGGCATTCTACTGCCCCCAATCCCTCCCTCAGAAAGAAGAAGAAGGTAGTCAGAAACAGAATACCAATCTATTCCTCTTATGAAGATTCGTCTGACAAGGATGGATTCATGATCAGCAAATCCTACAAAGCCACATCAAAGAGACAGAAGACCCCTCCTCTGACTCAACTGGAACATGAACTTCTTGTTGAATCTCTCTCCTCTGTCCAAGAACATCGCCCCTTGCCTAAGGGAAGAGGTCTAGAGATGCCTCCATCTGATGGACAACAGAATAACATTCCCTTCAACAAATTTGTTGAATCAGCAGAAGACTTTGGTGGACAAATCCTCCAAGGCATGGACAAGTTGATACAGATCAATGATAAACACTATGGGCACCTTGCTCATGTGAATGATAATCTCAATTCGGGAATGCAGTTCATATCTGATCGTTTTGAGAACCTCACAGGAACACTCAACAACTTCATAGCCACCTCCTCTGCCAGAACAGATGCACTGTCAACAGAAGTGGTAGGTATCCACAAAACCCTCTCTATCTTTCAAAAAACTCTCCTAGATCAAGGACAGGCAATCAACACTATCTCAGAGAATCTTGAGGCTCTGCAGAAATCTGATGCCAGAACAGAGAGGCAACTGACCTCAATCGAAGAAATGTGCAGAGCTCATCAAGAATAAGCTCAACTTCTCCTATCTATTGACAGAGACAGATATCAAAAGATGGTGCTGCTTGAAGCCAACAACAAGGACATCTTCTCTGCCATTCAGAAGCAGCAAGGTCTCATTGAAGGCCTTACCTCTGTCACTCAGACTCTACCAGAGGCCCTTGAGCAGATAGCCTCCACTCAGGCCTCAGAGTTCCAAAAGATAAGCTTGATGATAGAGGATCTGCATGATACCAAAAAGGGGGAAGAGGACCCTCAACAGACTAGGCCTCGATCCCACAGAACTCCTGTTAGGGCACCCTCCTCTGCTGAGCCCACAGTGGATCCTGCTCCCTACTTTGAAGCTGCCCTACAGAAGAAGAGAGCAGCAGGCATACCTAGACCCCCATCTCCAGTAAAGAAAGGCACCAAGAAGAAGAAAGTATTTAACTTCACTGAGTGGAGATTGGGTGGATCTCAGAGAATTGACAGAGCTCAATTTGAAGATATGAAGGCCAAAATGACTCCCACCCAACAACAGAACCTCTATTTGGATAAAGATGGTGTTGTGAGAGTTAGGTATGGGGGATCCTTAGAAGAAGCTGAAGAATGGTATAAGAAGAATATTGTCCATGGCAAGACAATACATGAAGGTGTTCTCAGCTATCTGGACTGCAAGCTTTCTCCCATATGGGCATCTTATCAAAGCTCTGGCAACCTTTCCAAGATCAGAGCAGAAATCAATGAAGAACTGCTCAGGCTTCAAAGATTGGAGGAAGAAGCTCTGCAAGCAGATAATTTGGAGAATGTGTAAGGATTACTTCTGTAAATCTTATCTAATAAAATCACATCTGTGCCTTCTCACTTTGAAGAGCTTTTCCCCATTTCCTGTCTTTTTGCCTTCTGTTTGTGTTTGCTTATTTCATTTGCTTTCTGCTATCTGAATGTACTGTACTCTTACTATTTTCCTATGCCAAGTTGCCCACCAAGATTTTAATGGAAGTTTTTAAACTTTAATCTTTCTTTATGGTGAAGGCACTTCTCTGGAAATAGTTAAAGGGTTTTGGCATCATCAAAAAGGGGGAAATTGTAAGGAATATTTGTATTTAGATTTTGATGATGCTAGATTAATTAGGACTTTAGAGTACCCCTATTTAGACTTGATGTATTAGAATTTTCATTTGTAAAGTCCTTAGTGTAATCGACTTGGCAGAATGCCTTCAGAGTAGAAGACCTTCTGAGCAGAAGGGCTCCAAGAGCAGAAGACCCTTCTAAGGCATTGTTGAAACAGAGGACCTTTGGTTCTCTGCTCCAGAACAGAAGACCTCAGGGTCTCTGTTACCTTTACTCTGACAGAAACCCTTCTGGGTCTCTGTTGGATATATTCTCAACAGAAGTGCTCCAGACCTCCTCTGTTCAACTCTCAGTTAAAGACACCAGAAGGTCTGACACTTAGAAGAATTCCACAAAGCCGGGAAGTCAACTGAAAGATTCCTTCAACGGCTAGGAGTATTGAACGGAAAAGCTACAGTGCGCGCATTAAATTCTCATTTAATGCTCCCCATGCTCCGTAGAGTAATTGCAGATGATTGGCCGCAATGTCAGGATTACTTTATCCCAAAATAGTAACCCGCCAACTTTACCGGGCTCTACTGGTCAAGTCAACTGATCGCTCATTTAATGCAGTTGTCCTCCTACTCCTCCAACGGGAAGACAACCTCAGTATAAAAGATACACTACGAAGAACAACCGGATAACTTTGCAATTTTTGCTAACCATTGCTACAACTCTTCATACAAGAAATTCAAACGCTTAAAAGCAAAAAGCCTCCTTGAGATTAACACTTCATCATCTTCTACAAGAGAAGACAGAAGTTGGAAAAATACTTTTTCCAACTCAAGCAAAGTTCCAAGTGTTCTTCAACTCTTCAAGCTCATCACATACAAATCCTTTGTAACGAAGCTAGTTGGAGGAACCCCTGTTTTAACAGAAACTCTTCTTGCTACAAGAAGGACGTCCAAGTAACTGGAGTAGTGAAGTGGTGATACTTCCATGAAGCTCAGTGAAAGGACCAGTCTTAAAGGAAGCCAGTTAGTGCATCCCAGGAGACATCTACACTTGAAGAAGACGTGAAGAGCTTCTTAAGTGATAGGGCTAAGGCATTGTAAACGGAAGTCTTTACATCTTAGTGGAACAGTGGATTAGAGGAACAAGTTGTTCCTTCAACCACTATAAAAATCCATGGTGTCATTTACTTACTGCTTTAATATTTGCACCTAGATAGAACTGTCTAACTCCTTAGACTTGGTATCTGTGTTCAGCAGAACTTGTCCTACGAGTTAACAGAAGGCCTACTGCCTTTGCTTTTCTGAGGCTAAATCAACACAACCCCCTACCAGAACCCCATCCGCTGCCAGTCTGTTCTGTCAACAGAACAGGCTATTCTGTAAAATCTGGTACTTAGTTTAAAAAGCTAAAAACCAATACAGTCTATTCACCCCCCTCTAGACTATATCCAGTACAACCGGGACCAACAGTTGTTGATCTTAAGGCGAGAACTGTTCAGAAGAAATAAGATTTTGGTACTGCTTTAAAAGAATTTTGGATCTTTATTTCGGAAGAAGATTTCGAGTGCGTCCAAAATTAGAAATTCGGATGAATGAATTTCGGTTGTCTGAAATTAAGATTTCGGATAGGCTGATTTCGGATGTCCAAAATTGTGAATTCGGAAGGCCTGATTTTGATCGTCCGAAATTACAAATTCGGAAGGCTGATTTCGATCGTCCGAAATTACAAATTCGGAGAAGATTTCGGATGGCCTGCACAGTTAAGATTTTGGAACTTCGAAATCTCAAGATTTCGGAACTTCGAAATCTCAAGATTTCGGATGAGCGAATCCCTGATGATCTCGGATGAGCGAAAATTAGGCAACTTGATGTTTACTGGGATACTTCTTCCGTAGCTTTCCAAGTTCCAGTTACCTTCTAAAACAGTAAGTTTCCAAGAACAAATCTAACAATTATTCTGACCAAAAATTATGATTTTAATCAAATTAATTCCAGAAAAATTCAAGGAATCTCAATAACAGAATTGCGTCGAGGCTCTGATACCAATTGTGTGAGATATGCCCAGATACAACAGTCGAATAATCTAATAATATTGAATAGAATTTAAAACAGTAGAAGAGAAATTTCATCAATAATGTACACCGTGTATATAGAATGATGTATCCATGAAGAACAATCACAAAGTACTCGAACGTATCAGCTAGAGAGAGAAATTCTAGTCTACTGGCTCTATAGAGAATAATATGTGGAATAGAATGTGTAGAGACTTAGAGCTGATTTCGACCAACCCCTTCTGAATTTATAGGGAGTAGTTCGGCCAGCCCTATTACAATTAGGAAACAACAACTTTAGGCGTGTGGGCTTATTTGAGCCAGATTAAATGGGCCTAATTCTCTCTCAGCTAATCTAATTAAAATGCAAAGACTCATTAATTAAATTACAATTAATTTGAACACAACAAAATAATATTCTAACACATCAACTTAAAAGTCATGCATTACGCGTCATTAAAGGTGATTAATAATCGTTACGATTAACTAAAACGTCATAAAAAATAACAATATTGTTGACAATACGCGATTTCGTCATTTATTGTGTCAAGTATAGATGACGAAGAATGTGAAGAATGTGAAAAATATCAATTAATTCCCAGATTTGTTAACTTTGATTCTGTATCTATTTAAGCACGGTCAATGTGAAGAAACGTTTTATAACTTTATTTAGTCATGACCGGTGTAGTAGGTGTTTTATCGTTGAGTATTTTTTTTTACTCCAGGGGGGCCTGGGGGAGGGGGGCCTGAGGGAGGAGGGCCTGGAGATCGTTGACTAATAATTAAGTTTACTGTTGTGAATTCGACGTTTCCAAGGAAGAACATCATCAGCCTTCTAATTTCCTGTGTGCAGATGTGTGTCTTAGGATTACAGTTGTGAGTGTTCAGTAGAAACGCAGGGCTAAAAAATATGGTTTACACAGTTTCAAGTGTTTGTTTGTTTTGCTACTCAGTTTTTTTCAATGTGAAAAATGTAATATCCATTTACTTCATATGAAAGGAAGAGTGTGGTACTATGTGATATCTTTTGCTTACATGTTGAGAATTGAGAGTTGAGGCACTCTAATGTGACAATAACACTTGGACAAGTACCTCTTCCTTTCTCCCCACCCCAAAAATAATTGGATCCCAATAAAATTGATTAAGATGAAGAGAAATAAATTACCATATGACCACAAACACACCGAGACTAAATACCCTCACGAAAGGACACCGAGACATATGATATGTTTATTGATTTATATATACTATAGAGGCACCTCGTAGGGTTGGGGCTTAAAGAGCATATGGTGGATATGAGCACATAGTCCTGCTGGGTTAGGTCATGTTTTAGAAATTCTCATACGGGGCAATGTGATGAATGATGTTTTCCCAATTGCGGAAAAGCTTGCAAACCATACTACTCTCCTTCAAGCTTGAGGACAAACTTGATGTTCACGGGGGAGTAATGGTATGAGTTCATCTTGTGATAGAGCCGCTCGAAAGGAACAATGAAGAAGTATTGTGGGAGAACTCTCTACTATTATTATTATTATTATTATTGTTATTATTATTATTATTATTATTATTATTATTATTATCACCACCCCAGTTACTACCACTGCTCTGCCCCCTCTGCCGCCACTTCCACCACTGCCACCACCACCGCCATTATACAATTATTACTACTAACACTGTTAGTTTTGGTTATTATGATTTGTATTATTTTCCACTTATTATTTGTAGTAGTAGTAGTTTTCTATTGGTAAAGGCATTGCATTTTAGTTAGAATTTGTAAAAGTAGTACTCTGGTATGTTTAGAGTTACTCTAGTGTTGGTCCGCTAAGACTCTTGGGACTAGTATAAATAGAGGTGCTCGATTCATTAAAAATGATAAAAGATTTATATATTTTAAGTCTTGGCAAGTTTGGATGCCACCTTCTCTTTCCTAGGGAGGACGTTCTTAGTCTTTATTTAATACTTCTTTTTCATCTCTCAACCACGCCCATAACAACAGTGCATTACATAAAAGAATGGAAAAAGATGTGCCAGCCTTCCATAAACAACTTTGCATGGGGAAACCCAGGCTGCCATCTAAAAAGCAGCATTATACCAATACTCGGCCCATGGTATCCACCTAAACCACTTCTTCGATTGCTCACAAGTGAAACAATGCAAATAAGTTTCTAACACTCGGTTCAGCACCTCTGTTTGTCCATCAGTTTACAGGTGATAAGCGGAACTAAATTTTAATTGCATCCCTGAAAGTGAGAAAAACTCTTTCCGGAATGCACCGACAAACAAGTAATCACGATCACTAACAATAGATTGCGGAATGCGGAATGCCATGCAACCGAACCACCTTGGGAAAACACGTCGGCTCCCGAACGCCGAGAGTCTTGAGTGCTATGAGCTAACAATAGATTGCTTGCTTAACTGATTTGGGCTCTATATGAGCTAACAGTAAGGTTGGATTAAGTCTAGGTTTAACAATCCCAGATTTGGATCTGGTTTGCATTGGATGAGAGTTATGGGGAGGACTTGGAGATGTAGAAGAGGAGGAATCAGATGATGTGGAGTGAGAGTTGACAGTTGTGTCAATGAGGTGATTAGAAGCAGTTGAGTCATTTTGAGAGGGTGCTTGATGATGATTGTGAGGACTAGGGTTTAGCTGAGGTGTAGTTGAAGAAGAAGTGTGTAAGGAGGAGGAACTGGAAAATGTGCCAGCATCATTGTTAGAGTGGAGGTGTGAAGAGAGGGAAGGAGGACAGATTGTTATTGGGGCTGAGAGTGAAACTGGAACACTAGTAGATAAAATGGATGTGGAAGGAAAGAGTGTGATAAGGAAATTTGGTTTCATAAAAAATAACATCCCTGAAAAGATAGATTTTGCCACAAGGAGAAAGACATTTGTATCCTTTATGATGAGATGAGTATCCTAGAAAAACACATTCTTTTGAATGGTAATCTAGTTTGTGCTTGTTGTAAGGTCTAATGAAAGGATAACAACGGCAACCAAAGGCTTTGAGAAAGTTATAGTCATGGAGAGTGCCATAAAGTTTGAAATGAGGACTAAGATTGACAATAGATTTGGATGGAAGTTTGTTGATAAGGTGTACTGTAGTGGCAAATGCAGTGTCCCAGAATTTAAATGGTAAAGAAGAATGAGCTAATAGACATAGACCTTTTTTAACAATTGTGCGATGTTTCCTCTCAACAACACCATTTTGATGGTGTGTACGAGGACAGATAACTCTATGATTGATGCCCTTATCAGTGAGGAATTTGGTGAATGACCTGAATTCTCCTCCCCAATCAGATTGTATGGACTTGATAGAAATGTTGAATTGATTTAGGATGTATTGATAGAAGTTTTGAAAGGCTAAGAAATCATCAAATTTCTTTTTGAGGAAATATATCCAAGTGTACTTAGTGAAGGCATCAATAAAGGATATATAGTAACTGTAACCATCAAAAGACTGAATAGGAGCTTGTCCCCATAAGTCAGTGTAAACCAGTTCAAAAGGATAATGAAATACAGTTGTAAAGGGATATGAAGGTAATCTGTGAGCTTTACCAAGACAACAAGCAGAACAGAAGTTTATTGCACTTTTATTTATATGAGACAGATTACAAAGATTGAGTACAGACTTAAGAGCCTCAAAGTGAGGATGGCCTAGTCTTACATGCCAAATATTACAATTTGTATTTGACTGAGAGTTATTACAAGTAGACATAAGAGAACTAGGACATAAAACTATGTGGAGAGGACTTGGATAATTTTGCAGTAGACTAGTGAGACCCAAGAGCTGGAAATGACTGGAACTTGTAAAGACCATCTTCACCAAGGATGCCATATAACAGAATTTGTTTAGAAACCTGGGATTTGACAAAGCATTCATGAGGATGAAATTCAAAAAATGCATTGTTATCCTTGGCAAATTGACTGACACTTAATAGGTTTTTGGTTATGGCAGGAACATGTAAGATGTTATTACGAGATAAAGAAAGAGATGAGTGATAAGGAGAGGGAAAGGATGAAAAACCAATAGACTTAATTTCCAAACCTTGACCGTTGCCCATAAAAAGCTTATCAGTAGTAGCAATGGGCTCACTGTGTTGAAGGTTGAGAGGATCAGCAGTGACATGATGTGTAGCTCCAGAGTCTGGGAACCAGTTTTGAGTATTTGGAGCTGGTCCAAGTATAGAGGAATTTGCAGAAGCCCAGGCTGCAGTTGGCACAGTAGGTGATGAGTTGAATTGGGAAGGATGGTTAGGTGATGGAGTATAAGATGGATAAGCTGGTTGTACTATACTGAATTGTGATGGATGAGTTGGGTTAGGTGAATATCTTGTTGTGACTGGAGGAGATGATTGGTATTGGTATTGATTTGGATATGGACTTGGTGCTAGAAAAGGAGTCTGGTGAGGTTGGTAAGGCTAGTTTGAGTAAGGATTTTGAGGCTGATGTATAGTAGAAGGATGAAGATTAGAGATGGTATAGGCTGGATTGTATCTGTGGTAAGACCATTTTTGCCACAAACTTGACAAGTTACTGAGCTTCTACCACCTGAACGACCACCTCTGCCTCTATTAAAACCTCCACGACCTCTACCTCTATAGGGGGAATTTTCGGTAGAAGTGTCAAACTGAGCAATTTGAGTTGAAGCATTGTCGGAAGTATTCTGAGTTTCAGTTTCAGTGGTTTGAGAAGGAGTTTCTAGTCGAGTAACATTGGCAGAAAAAAGTGTTTGCTGTGAGGAGTCACAAACTTTTCTGAGTCGTAATTCCATAGCCAGCAAGAGACCTTCAAGTTCAGATATAGTAACAGGATCCAAAATGCTTCACGAGGTGACAGATGATATGAGCGATTCGTAATCCTCAGGAAGTCCTTCAAGGATCACATTAATGTGATCCTTGGTTGATATAGGCTCACCGACAGACGTTAGGTTATCCACAATTTTCTGAATACGAAGTAAATATTCAGAAATAGAACGATCACCTTTTCCAGTATTATACAGTCCCGATTTCGGTTGACGAGCTAGCGCGATGATGCTGGAATGGAAGAATTTCTGAATTTTACTCCATAACTCATGCGAGTGCTTGCAGCTGATGACGCGAGCATGAAGAGACTCAGAGAGCGAAGCTAAGAGCCAGGAAAACATCATTTGGTCTTGTTGCTCCCATATGTTATACGTTTCGTTAACTGTTTTTGCTCCATTCTCGTCAGCTGTAAAGCGATCTGGTATCTGAAGATTTTCTATGAATTTGAGAAGTTTATGAGCGCGAATCACTGATTCGACATGATAGCACCAGAACAGGAAGTTATTTGAATCACAAATGCTAAAGGTACCCCAAAATGTACCCCATTTTTACCCCCACCCCCTAATGTGTGGCCATAAATGGAGCAATTCATTTAAGTGGGGAAAAACTTAAATGAATTGGTCCATTTATGGCCACAAATTAGGGGTTGGGGTAAAAATGGGGTACATTTTGGGGTACTCCTAGCAAAACTCTATTTGAATCGAGTTCAACATGTAGAGGATGATGAAAGATAATGGGAGTGGTTTGATTGGCAATATGAGAGGATGAGTGCGAGGAAGAAGAATCAGATGTAGAGTTCGTCATGGTTAGATCGAGCAGAGATCTGATACAATATTAGAAATGGAGCAGGGAAGAAGACGGAAATGATATTATCTTATTGAGAATAGAAAGTTACAGAGTATTTATAGCTTCTTATTACAAGATTCTTATTACAAGTAATACACGAGTAGCATTCATATACCATTCCTAACAAAGCCAAAGTTTCAACTTCTTTGTCAACTGAACTCTCACTGCTTCCTGAAGTCTCGCTTGAGCTCCCACTACAACCTGAAATCTCAACTGGTTTCGTGCTCGAACCATGACTCTCTTTGCTCCCACTGCAACCTGAAATCTCAATTGAATTCGTGTTGGAACCTGAATGGACACTGAAACTTTTTCTGTCATTGCACATCTGTATGAACCTGCTCCTTTCTCCAAAATTTAGTCGGTTGTTTCTTTTTCACGATAGTAACTCTTTTCGGTCTGCCATAAACACACGACTCAGAAAAGCTAAATTCACATTCTTCATATTTCTGCCTCTAGAAACCTTTTTCTTCATACCAGTCCCTTTCTCTTTGAATGTTTCTTTTGCTCCATCATCAGAAATCTCAACCATGTACAATGATCCTCTTTTCTGACCTCGAACAATTACCAAGTTCCCTTTCGTCACCTTCCACTTTTGGTCTCTAAAGTCGACATAATGACATTGACATTAACATTCTCTTCAGGTCCGAAATATATCTGACATTTTCCAATATTCAATTCGTACAAGTGATGTCTTGATGACAACATCCCCAATACCCATAAAATTTAGGAACTTGTTATTTGCCAATATGACTTTACCATGGTAGTGTCTGAAATTCTGCATAATCTCTTTTGATGAGCTGGCATGGAATGAAGCATAAGAATCCATAATCCAGGATCGACCGAACAGTCTACACAACACACAAGTGCGTCTTCATAATCTTCTGCCATGTTCATATCCTTCTTGTCTTTGTCTGCTGACGGATGTGGACACTGATATCTAAAGTGACCGTTATCTTTGAAATTCCAACACGTGATGTCATCCCTGCTTTTCGATTGTCCTCTCTTTCCTGTCTGCGGTCTCCCTCTACCTTTTTTGTTAGAATTTCTGCCCCTTTCTTAAACATTTAACATATCTCTGGAACTCTCCTTTGCATTCAACCCGCGGATGCCTTCACCTAGGATTAAATCGCGAATGCCTTCAAAAGTATGCTTAGTAGTTCCGGACGAATTGCTAACTGTTGTAACTGTTCCAGACCAACTCTCGGGCAACAAAGGTAATAATAATAAGGCTTCAACTGATACTAATCACGTCAGGATCGAATTAATTTCGTTCACGTGATCGGTCACCGACATGCCTTTTTTCATCTTCGTGTTCACCAACTGTCGGATCAAGAAAACCTTGTTTGACGATGATGGTTTCTTGTACATGTTAGATAGTGCCTTGATTAGCTTGTGCATTGTCTTCTACACCAATGACAATCTGACCACACTAATTACCTGCCGATCTAAGAGTTTCCACTCATCATCTGTCATCTTTTCAGGTTTAGTTTCTTCCAAAGCTTAATGTAACCTTCTTTGGTAGAGATTAATCTGCATCTTCCAAAATCCAAAATCGTGATCGTCGAATCTGTCAATATTGATCTTCCCGTCTTCCGCCATAGCTTTGCTTCGTAGAGATAGTCTTCAATCTACACACAACTTTCTGACGTCGTTCTGAATCTGCCAACCGTGGCTCTGATTCCAGTTGTTAGGAGTTAGGGCGTCGACGAAAACACGCGCACACATGATTGTAAGATGTGAGAACTAAAGAAGAACACAAGAATTTAAAGTGGTTCACCGGTCAGACTGACCGGCTAGTCCACTATGCGAACTAAAGAGATTTTATTACTGAGAGATTGCTTTTCAATTTCTGGTGATCTATACTTAGGGTAGTGGCGGACCCACTAAGGGTCCCACGGGGTCCCGGGACCCCATGCCCTTCCAAAAAAATACCTATATATATACTATATATATTTCATTTAAAACTGACTCGTTAAAGTATAGATATACCAAATACTAGAATTGTATCAATGGAACGGGTTAGAGTAGTGGTAGAAAGCTCCAACGTAGCTTGTGTTTGATCCAAAGGTCCAAGGATTAAATCCACTGAATGCATGAATATTTTTGCTCCGCCTGTTTTCGTGCTCTTTAATCCGAAAGTCCCACTGTTCAATACTCCCTTGACTTTGTAGTTAGTAGATTTTCCCCCCTTTGCTGTGAGCACCAAACTTATTTATTAACTAATTTTTATCCACATTATATTTTTTGTATATGATTAAGATTAGGATTAGAAATCCTGCTTATCATTAAACCATTATTATAAATAGTTACATTTGTATTATATACATTATAAATGCTGTAAAACAAAATAGCATTTTAAAAAGGTCTTATTATCATAAAACACAATAACCGATTAATATAAATATTATGTTAGAAGTAATATTCTTCAATTTTTCACATCCAAGATATATATATGTCACATAATATTGAATATATTTACTTTTGATCTACAAACTACAAATTAGTTTATACTTCTTCATCGAATTGAACAGTTTAAACGTTATAGCAAAAGTCGTGAGAATTTTATTGGTTGATATATTTGTAGCTCAAAACACATTTTTTTTATATTTTGTGTGACTTTTCAGATTGGTTATTTATTTGATTAAGTACGTCTTTAATATAGTACGCACTAGTAAACCAATTGTTTTCAACTTTTATTTTTCTTTGATTCATTCTAATGGTAGATGGGTCAATCATTTCAAACTCGATCAACACTATGTTAATTTCGCATTAAACTCATATATTCATATCTATAAAATTTTAAAGACGGTTAGAATATTTTTTAATTGGACTGATTTTAGAAAGAAGGCTAGACAAAAAATAAATAAAGTAGAACATACTCCATTAGTTTATACTTTAACAGATTAGGTCAAATCAGATCAAATTTAGATAATACGTAGTAGTAAAATATACACTTACTAGACGTTAACCAGCTCATGATAAATTAGGTCATACCAAAATTAAAAAAAATTACATATGCGATATTAGTGTCATATGAAATATCATAATCTTTTTTTAGTAGTTTGATATTTTTTTTTTGGAAAATTCGAACACAAATGAAAGAATTATAACATTTTATAAATTAAAGGTACAATTAGAGTAGGGACCCCGTGACTCCATTTTTCTGGGTCCGCCACTGACTTAGGGTTTATTAATGATCTATTTATACAGACAGGAAGAGAACTCTAGAGAATGAGCTTTCTTTGGCCCCAAGCAACCTAGCTTGGGCCCTAAGTAACCTAGTTTCTGCCCCTAGTAACCTAGCTTTGGCCCCAAGCAACTTGACGATCTTCCCTTTACCATTTGAGTGGATCAGATCTTCACCACCCAACAAACCTCACAGACCGAACAAGGATGAGGCCAATCCACCACTTCACTAACTTTTACGAGATCCATTGCCACCCGGGTCTGAAATAATATGCCCCTGGTACTCGATCTCAAGACACCTAAAGGCACACTTTTTCTGATTAACTTTAAAGTGATTGTCCGCCATGAGGCCTAAGACCAAACTCAAGTGTTTGTGGTGGTATGCCCAAGACTGATTGTATACCAAAATGTCATCTAAGAAAACCAATACAAACTTTCGTAGGTATAGTTGAACAAGTCATTCATTGCGGACCGGAATGTTGCTGGGGCATTTGTCAATCTGAAGGGAATAACCAAAAACTCAGTGTCTGCGGTGTGTTCGAAAAGCCATCTTGTGGATATCGGGTTCTGTCACTCTTATTAAGATGTTAACCGGAACACAAATCGATCTTGGATAACACGACTGCCCCAACCAACTCATCTAGCATCTCATGTATCACTGGAATCAGGTATTTATTCGGTACGGTGGACTTGTTAAGCTCCCGAAAGTCCACACAAAAATGCCAGCTCCCATCTTTCTTTTTAACCAAGAGAACCGAGCTTGAGAATGGGCTCACGCTCGGTTGAATGATTCCAGCTCACAGCATTTCATCTACTAATCTTTCAATCTCATCTTTCTAGAAGTGGCCGTATCCTTAAGTCCAAAGTGACATAAGTTTCGATCCCAGAACCAACTTTTGATCTATTGTACGACGAGGGGGCAGTCCCTACGGTTCCTCAAACACCTCGGTATTCTGCCCAAGAAGGTCATCTAACGCTCCTATGGCTGCCTCTGACAGTTTGTCGGATTCGCGTACTAGGAAGACCGCACAAAGTTCCACATCAGTGGTCTTGAGTAGGCTTCGGAGGTTGACCAAGTTTCTGGACATCGTCAGATCACCCCTTAGCTCTACTCATCTACCTCTCAACTCAAAGTTCATTGTTAATTTCTTCCAATTTGTCCGGACTTCTCCCAAAGTGGCCAGCCAATTCACATCAGAATGATGTCAACCCCAACTAAGGCAAACACAAAACAATCTGTCGTAACCGCACACTTTGATAAAGAAATATGAAGTTGTCTACACCCCCCTCTTACTGCTGTCTATGCCCATCTCCCAACTGCACCCCGGATCGGCCCGTCTTGTCCGGATTCATTCGTAATAGTAATACCAAGGATAAAGAAATAAAGTTGTGACTTGCACCAGTGTCTATCAAAATGGTCACCGTGCATCCCGCTACCACCCCTCGAAGTCTCATAATACAAGGGCTGAAAATTCCAACCATGGAATAGACTGAAAAATCCCCCCATTCCCTTCCAAACCTTCCCGATCCTCCTGAACTTCCTCCTGTCCGGTTATCTCACAATAATCATGTTGTTGGAGGTCCAACTTCCCGTTTTCCTCAATTATCATCACCCGTAACTGCTTGAACGGGTAATCATGCCCCGGTGTAAAGAGTTTCTTACACTTAAAACATAACCCTTTTTACCTCACTTCTTCTAACGGGAAAGACTTGAATTTGCTCCTGTGGGCGGCCTATTTGCCTTAGTCAAGCTGCCACTCGATCCCCTTATACCACCACCACTCATGGTCATGCTGTTACCCCCACTTGGTTGCGTAAAACTGCCCAAATGTGATCTTGTATTGTAGGATTGACTCCCCCGACCACCATTATGAAAGGACATATTGTCCTCAATATCTCTTGCCAATTCCATTGCTATCTTCAGGATTCTTGGCCGCAACAACCATAAGATCCCCGAATCGGCCCCTTCAGCCCATTCATGAAATATCCTATGTCGTGATCATCAAACAACCCTGGGATCTGACATGCCCGTTGAATTAAAATTAAGATGTACTCTTCCACAGTCCTTATCTGCTTGACTCCAGAGTCCAGACAGCCGTTCAAAACGATTGTCCTTAAATCGTGAGTCAAATCGAGCCATCAACGCCTGTGTAAGTTCCTGCCATGACAGGCCCGACTTTCGTGCTCATAACCAGGTCAACCATTATAGGGCTGACCGTTCCATCACAGCCACAACGGCTGTCACCTTCTTTCTCGACGGAGTACAGTTCAGTTCGAACTGTTTCTCAGCCCTAGCAATCCAACAGATAGGGTCCTCATGTTGAACGAGGGTAGCGGTGTGATAGTGGTGCCGCGCTGCCCTGACTCAGATGAGTAATAGAGAGAAGAGAACAAATGTTTTGAATATATTTCTGTGTGTTAAAACTGGTTTACAAGGCTGCTATTTATACCCATCCTAATCATGTATATAAGGTAAATAATAATACTATAGCAAATGCCAAAGATATGTAACAGCTAACTACAATATTATGGTCTAAATGCAAATTATTTCTTTCCTTCAATATGCCCCCGTAAGCCAGGTATTCTGTCACTGCCAAGAATCCCGAGCTTGTCTCTAAGAATAATGAAGCGTTGCCGGGGAATCGGTTTGGTGAGGGCATCAGCTATCTGATTAGAGGATGGGATGTGATGAACTTGAAGAAGTCCACATTGAACCCGTTGCCGAACAAAATGAAAGTCAATGGCCACATGTTTCATGCGAGTGTGGAAGACAGGATTTGCCGAAGGAGTGGAGGAGAAAGGAGCGGGTGCCGCAACTCACGCAAAAGAGATTCAATCCAAATAGTTTCAGAGGCAGCGGTGGAAAGAGCTCGATATTCAGCTTCCGTGGAAGACTTAGTAATGGTACGTTGCTTAACTGACTTCCAAGATATAAGAGACTCCCCGAGAAAAATGGCATATGCGCTAGTAGAGGAACGGTCATCAGGGTTCCCTGCCCAGTCAGCATAATCAAAGGCACACAGAGAGGGGGATGTGCTGCGACAAAGAAACAGGCCATTGGAAGCAGTTCCCTGTAGATAGCGCAAAAGACGTTTGAGAAGCTGCCAATGATTGACCGTAGGTTTATGCATGAATTGAGCCAGTTTGTTAATAGCAAAGGCAGCATCTGGACGGGTAAGATTCAAATATTGAAGTGACCCAAGGACCTGGAGATAGAGAGTGGCATCACATGAGCCTGAACTGTCAAACAAAGTTAATGAAGCAGAGGGAGCTAACGGCGTAGCCACCGGATTAGCCTCATCCACTTTTAATATTTTTAATAAGTCCATAATGTATTTATGTTGATTAAGAAAGAGTCCACCCTGTGTAGGAGTAACCTGCATGCCCAAGAAATAGTGTAAGGCTCCAAGATCCTTGATAGAGAACTGATGGGCCAATGAGTCAATAGTCTGACGTATCAAGTCGGGTGTAGAGCCAGTAATAATAATATCATCCACATAAACCAAAACATAGATGTAAGATGGATGGGAGGAAAAAATGAACAGATTGGCATCAGCAACAAATTGATAAAACCCAAGTGAGAGAAGAAAGCCACTAAGAGATTGATACCACACCCGAGGCGCCTGTTTAAGCCCATAAATAGATTTCCGAAGACGACAAACAAACCCAGAACCATCATTAAAGCCCGGAGGTTGCTTTATGTAAACTTCCTCCCGAAGAGTCCTATGTAGGAATGCATTATTGACATCTAACTGATGTACTGGCCAACCATGAGAAAGAGCAATCGTCAGAACAATACGAATGGTAACCAGTTTGATGACTGGACTAAAGGTGTCAGAATAATCAATCTCGGGGCTCTGATGGAAGCCCTTAGCCACTAGCCGAGCCTTATAGCGATCCAAGGAGCCATCCAGTTTATACTTCACTGTATATACCCATTTACAACCCACAATATTCTGACCAGGCTGAGTCGGAACAAGATGCCAAGTGCCCTATTGAACCAAGGCATCAAATTCTACTGTCATAGCACTCTGCCATTCTGGTACCTGCATAGCTTGAGAAGCACAAGTGGGAATTATATGGTGAGGTAAAGGATCAACAGTGGAAACATTGGCTTGTTTACGGGGTCGAAGGGTCATCGGATGGGTACGTTTAGGCGGTGGAGTATCGAGGGGTGGGTTTGAGGTAGTGAGATCAGTGGTGGTGGGTAAATGAGGAGTGGGGATAGGAGAATTGGGTTTGGGTCGGCGTTGGTAAGTAATAATTTGTGGAGGTGTGGGTTTAGGGGGGGAGAAAGTTGTATATCAGTTTGGGTAGAGGTAGTGGGTGACGTGTCAAGAGTCAATTGTTGAGCCGAGGTATGAGTAGGAGGAGACGCCCCCGCAACCAGAGTACCTGAAATGGGAAAATAAGACAGAAGGCTGAAGCCAGTGATCAACTTCAGAAGTGATATTTGAGACGGGTGGGGAGGATGTAGAAAAGGGGAAGACTGACTCATCAAATACAACATGTCTGCTGACAAAGATACGGTTGGTGGTAAGATCAAGACAACGATAGGCACTTTGTTGGTCACAATATCCCAGGAAAACACATGGTTTGGAGCGTGGTTCTAATTTATGAGTGGTATAAGGACGTAACCATGGAAAACATTGGCACCCAAAATCAGCAAGTTTAGTGTAATTAGGAGGTTGTTGGAAGAGTTTTTCATATGGAGTGCAGAAGTTAAGAGAGAGAGAGCGGGTTGTCTATTAATGAGATAAACTGTGGTAAGAAAAGCATGAGCCCAATATTTAAGGGGCATGGATGCATGGTGAAGTAGGGTGATACCAGTTTCCACAATGTGACGATGCCGACGTTCAGCAAAGCCATTGTGCTCTGGAGTGTAGGGAGGCATAAATAAATGAGAAATACCACATGTGCTTAAGAATTTCCCTAAGGTTATGTATTCGTCTCTCCCATCAGAGTAAACGGTTTTAATTGTGCGTTGAAAGAAGTTTTCAACAATCTTTTTAAACTGTTGAAAGAGTGGAGTGACCTCACTTTTATGAGTTATAGGATAAAACCAAATATATTTGGTATAATGATCAACAAAGATAACATAGTAACGAAAGCCATCAATAGAATTAACACGAGCGGGACCCCAAACATCTGTATAGATTAAGTCTAGAGGTCCAAAGCTCGAAAGAGATGATTTTGCAAATGGCAGCTTATGGCTTTTATTACTAGCACACGAGACACATAGAGAATTATTCGTAGTAACATCAGAAAAGGAAATACCTAAGGAAGATAGAATTTTTTTAGTAATAGGGAGGGCAGGATGTCCTAAGCGACATTGCCAATTATTAAGGGAATATTTTTGTGTGATGTGAGCAGATGGAGATGGTGGAGGGGGTACATCTGGCAAGCTGTAGACGTCGACGTCTCCTTTATTCATACCCCGTAACAAAATTGCTCCCGTTCGCCGGTCCTTAATAAGACAATAGGAATAATGAAATTCAATTAGTACATCATTATCACGACATAATTTGGCGACATAAATTAAATTGGTATGAATTAAATTGGTATGAATAGAAGGGACAAAAAGGGTATTAGGTAGAGAAAGAGAGTGAAGGTCATATGCCCAACTTGTGCTATCGCAAGACCTTTACCGTTACCAATAACGAGAGAATCAGTGCCAGTATAATCGGATGCCAAGGTAAGATTATTCAGGTTGTTGGTGACATGATTGGTTGCTCCAGAATTAAGTAGCCAGCCATTGTGTCGAGTGACATCCGTATTGACTTGAGGAGGGTAAGCTTGTTGTTCAAACTGATGCCAACAGTTGAGAGCAGAATGGTTCGGTTTCCCACAAATTTGACATGTAACATTGCCCCGAAATTACCAAACCCCGGACTGTTTCGTGCTGCCTGGTTGGTAGTGGGTCCCCCAAAATTTTTATTGCCATGTCGGTTGGGACTGTAATGGGTATTGGGCCGCTGGTTTCTGGGCTGAGTCCGATTGGTGTTGCGGGCCGAATAATTAGGGCGACTGGGCTGCTGTTGTAATTGGGCCAACGGTCCAGGGCCCAAAATAGAAGGGGTTGGATCTCTGCGCGCTACAAGGGCTGCCGACTCCCCTGTACTTACGTTATTAGCCGTCACCACAACAACATAGGAGTTGAAGTCTTCTTTCCGCTTCATGGAGTCTTCGAAGCCAGTGAGCAGGGTATAGATCGTCTTAAACCTATTGTCACCGCAAGTCCGAACGGAGTGAGCAAAGGATTCGAACTCGGGTCGGAGTCCCTCCAGTGCTTGAACGACGAAATCTTCGTTATCTACAGGACGGCCGTCCTGAGCCAATTCATTGGCGAGCGTGCGCGGGTGATGGAGATACGCCCCACTGGTTGAGCCTTCTCGAGTGTGGCGGAAAATATCCTTCATATTCTGGATTTGGGATGGTGAACGAGTCCCATAGAGGTCCTCAAGAGTTTTCCAAACTGTTGCAGACGTGCGAGAGGATCCAACTAGGGGTTTACAGGCCGAACTCAACGAAGCTATGAGGGCGTGTCGGATGAGCCTATCTTGCCTTGTCCCTCTGAGACGGCCATCGACATCACTCTTCGGTGGCCGGGCAGCATCGTCGGATATGTACTGATCAAGATGAGACCCGAAGAGAAGATCCAAAATCTGATCGCGCCATACAAGGTAATTCAAACCATCCAGCTTTTCTGGGAAATGATTGGGATTTAGAAGGATTAATCCATCTGGGGTGAGGGGTGCGGAAACTGTTGTAGAAGGGATATTAAGGGTGATGGATGTACTGGTAGGAACATTGTTGAGGTCTCCTTGTTAGAGAACCTCAAGCTGGCTGTCGTTGGTTGTCATAAGGGAGGGAAGGAGGGCTGGTTAGAGCTCAGTGGCTCTGATACCATAATAGAGAGAAGAGAACAAATGTTTTGAATATATTTCTGTGTGTTAAAACTGGTTTACAAGGTTGCTATTTATACACATCCTAATCATGTATATAAGGTAAATAATAATACTATAGTAAATGCCAAAGATATGTAACGGCTAACTACAATATTATGGTGTAAATGCAAATTATTTCTTTCCTTCAATAATGAAGATGTTGCCATCTCATCTGACAAAGCAGTCGTCGATGTTGGCCCTTCAGTCGTTGGTGGCATGAATGCCTTTGAGAGCGTTGCCAAGGAGGCTGCGATCTCCGCCACTTGGAGTCCTTACGTGTCCAGTTTATTTCCCTTAGTTTCTGATTCATCAAGGCCTGTTCGGCCTCCACCTTCGTCAAACGATCAGTGTTGCATCTTCTCATTCCGGCGAGAATGGGATCTGACAGGTCGGACCAATTGATGAGAACAAAAAGTTAAAAATCAACAGAAAAAACCGTTGCCCAGAGCCAATAGACTGAAATCCAATTTTATTAACCGATAAGCAAGAATAAACCCTAACAAGGGGTTTACATACCCATGTACTAATTCCACACTCGGAAACAAAATCATAAAAATTCTAATTAACTCCAAATAGGAAACAAAATAATAGAAATCCTAATTAACTTGGAATGATTATATACATCATCATCTTCACGCCGGTGCCGCAAAACCAACAGGGTAAGGGGGTCGGAGGCGGTGGTAGGCTTAATCCTGTCTCCGTGTGCGGTAAACCAACAGGGGTTTCGGCCCCTCTTCTTCCTGGTCCAGCCGCTGCTCTCTATCACTTTATCTTAATAATTTACTTTGTATCTCCATGTTTTTTTACTTTACAGTCCAAGAGGTGTGCAAAATCAAGTATTAAGGTAAACAACCAAACATAGTTACATTTTGGGATTGGGGTAAGATATGCGCCAGAAAGGTTTGTATATTCAGTTTGTTTGGTTTAGTTTAGAGGATGCAAATCTTCCTAGAATATTGGTATTTGCACCGTAAGTTTATACGTGTTTGACTTTGTACCAACTTGTAATGGAGAGAAATTATATGGAGTGAAGTCTAATATTAGGGTAAACATTGGATGCAGTTACTAAATTTCCATGTTCATACATTTTTAACTTACAGCCAACCCCATTGATTTGGAATTATGGGTATGTACTGCCGTATATTTCAGCTTCTCTCATCACTAAAATCTTTTGGTTTCTTCTGATAGAAGTTCTTGGTTACTTACTATTGTCCAAGACTACGTTTCTTAACGTTATCAGTTAACCTGTCAGTTTATCAGCACGATAAACAAGAGAATCTCTGAGCAATATTCTAGGCTTTAACATAATTTGCCTTCTCCAGATAGATTTGTACAATAGTGTGGTCAATAAAGAAGGAACTGAAGGGGAAGAAGAAATCAAGAAGGCTTATAGAGCAGCTAGGGAGGATATTGATGACACTACAGAGACAGCTGTAGATGACAAAGTTTCGTCGGCACTCATTGACAAGGTTAGGAAGGCTTCAAAATCCACAAATGGTTTCTGTATGACTTGCATTAGCATGAGCTGAAGTGTGAACACATTAATGTGCTGTTGTATTCTTATTTGTGCTTCTCAATATTTAGGTTGATGCGATGCTTCACAACCTTGAAAAGGAAATTGATGATGTGGATGCAAAAATTGGTGATGGATGGCGGTTGCTTTATAGGTCTGTAGTTCATGCATTACTAAAATCTTTTGGTCTCAGTGTTCCACTCATATTAGGGGTGCCCCTCATGATATTATCAACATGCCCTTATTGAATTGTAGGTATAGATGTCTCTTTATACAGTACACAATACACATACTCAGGGAGTCAGGGCCATTCGAGATCCCCTTCAGTTTTATTTTTTCCCCCAGTTTTCAAAAGATACTCCTCTGTCCCTTTATAACTTTGCCAACTTTTCTTTTTTGATTATCCCATTAACTTTGACACTTTCCCTATTCAATATAGAATTTTTGGTTCGTGTTAATTCTCTCTTGTACCCTATGTTTGGTGGTTCTTGCTACCTTGCCCATCTGCCACATGAAAAATAATAGAAAACACAGGTTTGACCCTAACTACATAAGATGTCACTTACTCCCTTTCTGGACTTGAGGTGAATAATTATGGTGTCTAAATGAAAGGATAATGGACCTCTTATGTGATTGGGTCAACTGGTCAAATAAGGGATTAAGCCTGGGTGCAAAGTAGAACTAGTCTATCACTAAAGGAGACATAAATAAATAAATAAATAAATATATAAATAAATAAATAAATAAATAAATAAATAAATAAATAAAATACATAAATAAATAAATAAATAAGACAACTTTGTAGCGTGTTTCCTTTACTAAATGTCTGAAAGTTAACTCCATTTGTAGAAGATAAAATTTTCTAATCTATGTGTAGGGATCATGATGGCAAAGTTACAACAGAGGAAGTTGCTTCAGCTGCAAATTACCTCAAGGACACCTTAGCAAAGGATGGTATCCAACAGCTAATTAGCAACCTTTCTAAAGATAGAGGTTTGTCCTTAAAATCTCATCCCAAGTTCTGATCTTTTTTGCTTTTTATACAACCAAATGTAATAGGATAAAAAATTGTAGTCCTTGACTACCTCAACTTATCTTTTCCAATTTAAGTCTTGATTTATTATATGTTTTTTTTTCAATTCAAACAAATCTTGGTCCTAGCTAAGGAAACACATTTTGCATTAGTTGGTAAAATTGATGGTAGTGTAGGAACCAAGCAAGACTAGTACTCGTTTTTCTCATGCATAAATATATTTTCAGCCCATTTGGTGGCTGAAATCACGAAATCTTCTAAACTTTCTAAAAAAGCTATTGGTGAAAATTGTTTCAGTCAAATTATTGAGCGAAATAAACTGATTGATGCTGGGGCATTAAGTGAAATCTATTTCCCTAACTAGTTTTTCCTTTTTTATAATTTTTTTTTTTGAGAATTTGGTTATTTTCAAAATTTGTTTTTATATAATTATGTCCATTTGGCAACAGAAGGAAAAATACTCGTGGAAGATATTGTCAGATTAGCAAGCAAAATGGAAGATTCCGAATCAAGTGAAGAAAAGCCGGATAAGAGAGGCAAATACCGATATCCTTAGACTTAGAACATTTGTTCTAACCCTTATACTCGCCCGCTTATATAGAATAAACAAACATTTTCAGTTAACCTTTGGTTGTTGATGCTTCAGGCTTATCCCATCCTGTGAATAAACAGATAACTTTACATTGACCCGTTTCAACTTTACATAAACAGATAACTCATCAAACTTGGGGAATAAAATCCAGCCTTGCGTTTTGGTTGGGGTCCAAACCATACCAAAGGTACGGAAGTGATTTTATGTTGTAATAATAGAGAAAAGAAGATTATAAGCTAATTCCCGCTCTTAAGTTATGAAAAATGTCCTCCCATTAGTTTGCTGCTGGTCAGTTGGCTACATAAGAAATGTTGAGGTGACGTGATTTGCACCCGACATTAGTGTCAACCCCCAATGGTTTTCCATCAACTGGGAAGGTGGGTGTAGTCCAATGGATGATCATCTACCCCCAAGTCTCTCCTTTGTGGGAGGTCTTGGGTTCCATTCCCACCAAGGGGAGATGAGAGAGGTCTTGCTCCCAATGAGTTTCTCAGCGACTGAGAAGGGAGAGGATGGTAATGAAGGTAGCGGGTTCGTGTGGTGGGAGGAGCAGTCTGAAAGGTGATGTAAGTCATGCTGGATTCGTCCTTTGGAGCCAATACTGACGAGGCTGACTGTGATCAGATCCGGATTTAACTGTCTAGGGGCTTTGGAGGGTAGTTCATAGACTCAAGGATTATGGGAGCGTAAGCCCCAACACTTGGATTATAAAAAAAAAGGAAAATGTCAACTTTGTAGTGCCAATCAAGGATAGGCTCGGTGGACCACCGGGTGTACCTAACCAGTAGTAGCGGATTTGGAATTTAATTTTTGGGTGTTCCCTACTTTTTTACAACTGCAAATTTAATGGGGAATAAATAATTATACCAAATTTACACATATTTACTTACATGTTTTTAAAAATTTGGGTTTTCATGTGAACCCCTTTGTATGACTGGCGGAGCCAATACAATTTTTTATTTAAATTGTTGTTATACACAACAACTTGGATACAAATATTTTTAAAACTAATTATTCTATATTAGCATGAACTCTTACATGTTGAAAAAAAAATTAATAACTTGTTTTTCAAAAATAAACCTAATTTTATACTCCCTCTATCCTATGAAATATTACCACCTTTTCGTGTGTAAGCGTCTTAAAATACTCCCTCCGTCCCCTTTTAAATGTCCCATTTTACCATATTGGGATGTCCCTATTTAATTGTTCCATACCTTATTTGGTAAAGTTTGTGTGACTCAAAATCATTCTTACTTTATTCTTACTTTATCTATTAATATCAACCACACAAATCTACTTTTCTTAAAACTCGTGCCACCCTCTTCTGGGACATTTAAAAGGGGACAGAGGGAGTATTTTTCTATTTCCATTTAAAGTAATAAATATGTGGTTACAATTATTTCTTTTTTACTATATGTGGAATCCAGCCCATTTGGTTGTAAAGTTACCGTGTCTAGTGGGATTGTGGGAGGTCTTGAGTTTGAAACTCGCTAGGCACATATGGGTTTGAAACTCAATGGAGTGAGTTTCAGCCATGATAACTCCAGGCCCCAGCCCCCCTCCCCCAGACTAGGGATGGACCAAACCGGGCTGGCCCAACCCGGAACCGACCTGGCCCGCCCGGATAAGTAATGGGAGGTTCGGGATTTGACCCGGCCCGGGGGAGGGGAGAGGTTTGGGCACAATTCAGGAAATAGGTGACCCGGCCCAGCCGGTCCGGGCCAACGGCTAATTTTTTTTTTAAATTCTTTTGGCCATCCAAACAGGCCTTAGAGCCGTTGTAATTCAACCCAAACGACTATATAGCCGTTGGGAGCCTTCTAGGGTCCCGGGGTGGGTTAGGGGGAGGGTGAGGGGTACAAAAAATCTACAAATATTTCATTTTTTCAATATAATTTACTACACATCTTCTCCAAATATTCCTACTCTCTAATCTCTATTCTCTACTAATCTTCTCCATCTTCATCTTCTCAAATTTATAACTACATAAGTATATTATATTTATTATCTACTTATTATCTACTTATATTAATATCTAATTATTATATTATTGTTACTTATATTTATTTACTTATATTTACATATTACATATTACATATATAATTATCTCTAATTGATTTACTTATATTTACATTTTAGATATACTTAATATATACTTATATATATTAAAGTATTATATATAAGTGTATTACTAATCTTATAGTAATATACTTATATTATATATACTATAAACATAATATTATATATTACTAGTTAATCTACTTATTATCTACTTATAAATATATATTAAGTATATCTACTTTTTTTTTGAAAGATAAGTATATCTACTTATACACTTATTATCTACTAATCCAATTGTTTATACACTCTCACACTCCCATTAATTTAGTTTACACACTCATACATTCTTTATTAGTATAAAACTAGTTAATTGTTTCACTTATGATTTTAGTATTAGTTCATTGCTATAAAAGTAGTTAATTGGTAAACTAGTTAATTCGAAATTAATTGTTTAATTGTTAAACTAGTTAATTGTTACATTTATAATCTCCTATCATAGTAGTTAATTGTTACATTTATTATTCTCCTATAAAATCTAGTTAATTGTTAAACTTGTTAAATAAAGTTGTTGCATTGTAAAACAAATAGTTCGAATTTTAGTTAATTGGTAAACTAGTTAATTCGAAATTAATTGTTTAATTGTTAAACTAGTTAATTGTTACATTTATTAATCTCCTATCATAGTAGTTAATTGATACATTTATTAATCTCATATCATAGTAGTTAATTGTTACATTTATTATTCTCCTATAAAAACTAGTTAATTCTTAAACTAAGTTGTTACATTGTAAAACAAATAGTTCGAATTTTAGTTAATTGGTAAACTAGTTAATTAGAAATTAATTGTTTAATTGTACTTCGAATTTAATATTTGTTATATTTTTAATATGGAGCGTGCTAGAGCTTCTGTAGATATGGGTAACCTCCGCCGCAACCGAACAAAGAAGATTGCGAGGAATCATCCAAGGTCACGCAAAGGTAAGGGAGGGGCTGGATCTTCATCTCAAACCCGAGATGATTTTGATGCGGATTACAACCAAAGATATGGGGATGCGATGTCCGATGAGCAACTAGAACAACTATTGCAACAAAATCAAGGAGGTTTTTTTCATCAACAAGACATCCTGCAAACCATTGACGAAGAAGAGCTCGAGGATGATGATGCAGAGGAGAGGGTTCCACGAACGGTCGAGGATGAGGTTCATGGCACACCGGACGATGAGGAAGAGGAAGCGGAAGTGGCTACTTCTTCCCAAGCCGGTGGGAAATCTGAATCTGTCTTTAAGGCAAATTTTACAAAAGTTAAAGACCTCGAAACCGAGATATGGTACGCCACTTGCAAGCATTGCAACAAAAAGTATAATTTGGGAATTTCTGGAGGTTACGGAGCGCCACAAGACATCTTAAGGCCAAGCACCCGGCGGAATATGCGAAATCGGACAAAGGCAAGAGAAGACAAACACAAATTTCAAGGTTTACAACTGGCCAACCCTTTGGTAATTTCTCCTATGATGATCAAAGACATTTGACTGATATGTCTCATTTAATTGTTGAAGAAAATTTGTCTTTTATTTTTTCTGAAAGTCTTGCTTTAAAAGAATATGCTCAAGGTTTTTTTAAATCCCCAATTTTGAAACTATAGTCGCAAAACAATTAAAAAAGAAGTTATAAGGCAATATGTTTTGGAAAAGCAAAAATTATAAACGTTTTTCGCAAACTTTGATGGACGTGTTAGTATATGTAGTGATATATGGGAGGATACTCATCATCATTTATATTATTTCGGTTTGACTACACATTATATTGATGATGATTGGTGTATGCATAAACATGTTCTTGCTTTTCGTGAATTTAATGATCGACATACCGGTGATAATATTTATATTCTCATTGAGCGTATTTTAATTGAGTACAATTTGATTAATAAGGTGTTTGCTATTAGTTTTGATAATGCTACTAATAATATTGTCGCTATTCCTAGATTGCGTGAATTTGTGTGGTTTATCTTTTTTGATGGGTAGGTTTTTCATCAGCGTTGTGCATGTCATATTTTAAATTTATGTGTAAAGGACGGGCTAGCGGCGTTGGGAGATGCTATGGAGGTGGTGAAGGGAGGGATTAAACTTATTTGGGCTAGTAATCAACTTAAGATGCAATGGAGAAATTATTTGAAAGAAAGACGTGTCAAATATTGTGATTTTCCTAAAGATTTGTCTATTCGTTGGAATAGTACTTATAACTTAACTAACGTGCTTATTAGATTTAAAAACCATTTTCCTGCTTTTTTAAAAGAATATGCTAACTATATTATAAACCTGACCGACATCGACACTTGTGAAAAAGTTTTGAATGTTTTGGTGTATTTTAATAATGCAACTCAAACTTTTAGTCATGTTTATAAACCTACCGCAAACCAATTTTTTGTTGAAACTGTTAATCTCGCCGGCGCTTTTTGTGAATTTGCTTATGCCGCTTAGGTTAGTTATTTTTGTGACTTCATGAAACAAAAGTTTTAAAATATTATTCCTATATTCCGCATATATATATATATATATATAATATTGCATTTATTCTTGATCTTTGTTTTAGACTTGCTTCTTTGGAGCAATGTTTAGATTACTATTATGCTTTTTTTTATCCATTGCCTATGTACGACGAAAAGGCTATAGACCCGAAACAACAATTTGAAGAGGTTAGTAATTTATTATATCAATTATTTAATGAGCTTCATGCACAATATGGTAACGCATCCCCTCCCCCGCCATGAACATCTTCATCTAAAGGAAAATCAATTTTGAAATCTGCATTTGGCAATCTTATGAAAAAAGTAAATCAACTCCGGTTAATGAATAAAGCTCGATTAACGAGCTTTCTTTGTATCTAGTATTTCCTGTTGAGTATGAAGAAGATGATGACTTTGACGTTCTTCAGTGGTGGAAGGAAAAAGAGAGAACGTTTCCGATCTTATCAAAGATGGCTAAACAAGTGCTAGCAATGCCGGTATCAACAGTTGCTGTGGAACAAGAGTTTAGTGCGGCCAACAACGTCCTAACGGATTATAGAACGAGATTGAACGCAAATTCTCTTGAGACGCTTGTTTGCTTCCACGATTGGTTGAATGCCAAACGTAGAACTCAAATATTAGCATTGAACCCACCCGCCACTTTATGGAAGAAACAACCGAAGATGGCGGAAATTCCGATTGATTCTTATTTATTAAAAAGTGTATTTCATGTTTTAATTTTTGCTCAATTTCCAATTGTATTACATATTTCAAATAAATATATTTTAAATTTTTTATGTCCACAACAACAACAACAACATCCAAGCCTTAGTCCCAAAAGATATGGGGTCGGCTAACATGAATCGATACATGATATCACAACCAAAAGGAAAAGAAGGAATAAAGATAAAAATATAAGTTATTATGAAAAGATAATATAAAAAAGATGAATATATATAGAAATGATAAAATAAAAAGGCTGCAAAACATGCATATATATATATATAAGGATAAAAAAAAAACTAGGAAAAAAAGATGAGGGAAAAAGATTATCAAGATCACTCCTTCACGTGAATACCCGTCCTCCACTTAGTTCTCTCCAAAGTCATGCCCTCATCCAACCCCAGAAGAAGCATATCACTTCGAACTCCCTTAACCCACGTCTATTTGGGTCTTCCTCTCCCTCTCTTCCCTGCCTCTTCTCCACACATCTCAACTCGCCTAACAGGTGCATCACTCGGTCTTCTACGCACATGACCAAACCACCGTAGGCGCGACTCCCGCATCTTGTCTTCAATAGGTGCTACTCCCACCCTTTGTTTGAATGTCTCATTCCTCACGCGGTCCTTCCTAGTATGCCCACACATTCAACGCAGCATGCGCATCTCTGCCACACTCATCTTTTGAATGTGACATTGTTTCACCGCCCAACACTCTACGCCATACAGTAATGCAGGCCTAATTGCTGTCCTATAAAATTTACCCTTCAGTCTAGTCGACATACCTCGGTCGCATAGAAATCATGACGCACTCTTCCACTTCATCCACCCTGTTCTGATTCTATGGGATACATCTCCATCTAACTCACCGTCCTTCTGAATTATGGAGCCCAAGTAACGGAACATATCGCTGACTGGTATCTCCTTACCATCCAGAGTAATTCCGCTATTACCACTACTTCTACCTCCACCAAACTTGCACTCCATGTACTCTGTCTTGCTCCGACTTAGTTTGAAACCCTTATTCTCCAATGTTTGTCGCCATACTTCCAACTTTGCTTTAAGACCTGATTGCGTCTCATCAATCAATACAATATCGTCGGCAAACATCATGCACCACGGTATATCGTCTTGAATTGACTTCGTAAGTTCATCCATGACTATGGCAAATAAGAAAGGACTCAAGGCCGATCCTTGGTGCACTCCGATAGTAATAGGGAACTCTTCAGTCCTCCCTACACTAGTACGAACACTTGTAGTACAATCCTCATACATATCCATGATGATACTGATATACTTGCGTGATATGCCTTTCCTAGTTAAGGCCCACCAAAGAACTTCTCGAGGTACCCTATCATATGCCTTTTCTAAGTCAATGAACACCAAATGCAGATCCTTATGAGCATCTCTATACTTCTCCATAAGTTGACGAAGAAGGTGAATAGCCTCAGTTGTTGAGCCCGGGCCCGGGCCGAACCAGCCCACTACCCGGTCGGGTAGGCCCGACCCGGACCGGACCCGGTATCACCCCGGGCCGGTTCCGGGCCCATGTTTCTACAAAAAAAGCCCGCCCGGGCCCGGCCCGGAACCGGAACCAGATCGGCCTGGGTCCATCCCTACCCCAGACCCTCCTGAAGTAAAAAATATATATCTACCATAGTTTTTATTTTATTATCTCATGTGCAATTCTACCTTGACCAAGTTTTATGGAACGAAAAAGATATTTTTTACATGGGTATTGACATCAGTATTACTAAAAGAAAAAACTATAAGAAACTTTATCTATAATGACAGGATAACCTGCCGTTAAAACATACAATCCTGTCATTAAATATTTTTAGAGAGAATTCCCTAGCTAAATAGGACTAAAAGAAGGTGAAATTGTAAAAACAAGTCATATTGTTTTAAATTCCCTAAATAGGAGTAATTATTTGTATTTGTACAAAAATAGCCTTGATTAGTGCAACACATTACTCTGGGATGAATGTTCGCTGGTGCGATGAATGTCGCTGTCATGCCCATGTAATTTTCTTCTTCTTCATCGTTTTCTTCTGCTCCTCTGTTAACTTCTTCTCAAGCTCCCATGTTTTCTTCTTCTACAAATTTTCTATTTTCTTTTTCTTTTGGATTTTCAGTTTTTTATTAATCTGATTAATTTTATTTAAAAGATTCATATTATTGTTCTCATCACTTCAATCTGAAAAATGCCATAATTGATGTTTAATCCAACACTATTATGTAATAATGTCACTTTTATGTCATTACATTTGTCAAGATGACGGTTCAAAAAAGAGAATGACATCTCATGACATTTTTAAAAGAGTAATAATATCATTTTCAAGACATTTTCGAAACAAAAATGACATATTTAAAGTGTCAGTTTTTCAGTAACAATGTCAGTTTCATGACATACCGTCATCTTGATAAATGTAATTTAATAAAAGTGACATTTTTCTAAGGAAAGAGGGAGGAGGAGGAGGAGGACCAAAGAGGCCGAAATGGGTGGTCCGAATTGGCTGAAATGAGCCTCATCGATTGAGCTCCGTATTGGGATAATGTCTTGGGATCCTGAACAGTAGTAGGTCGAGATAATATATCCCAACAAATACTAATTTAGTACCCCCTCCATCATGAATTATTTTCCAAATGTCTTTTTTGGCTCGCCTCAAAATAATCACTTTTTTCTTTTTTGGAGAAAAGAATTTGTGGTTCACAATATTTCTTACACATTTTTACATATTTCTCTCTCCTCTACACAACTCTCCACCACACAATTATCACTTTCTTAATTCCCGTGCAAAATCAACTTTGGAAGATGATTCAAGGAAGGGAGTAATATTAAAAAAAAATTGAATAGTTAATTAATACACATTTTAATTTTATGGACCGATATGTCCTTTTATCAAATGAATATAACTCTTAGACTGATTGTATACTACTCGGCTGTATTCCGGTCTTCTTCTTCTTCTCTCTCACCGAGCACGGTTAAAAATAGGCCTGGGATTTTGGAACCGGGAACCGAAAAAATGACCGGAACCGAACCGATATAGAACGGTTCGGTTCGGTTCCTATTTATGGTGATATAAAAATTATCGGTTCGGTTCCCGGTTTGTTATAAAAAAAATTGGCTTAGAACCGATTGGAACCGATAATCCACAATTCATTTTTAAAACTTAAAAGTTAGACAACCTTTATTTGTATTCCGTAAACCCATGATGAGTTTACTGCAGCCTTTAGCCCACTGGCAACCTTTAATCCTCTACTCCTCTTCAACCTTTAGCCCATTACCCTTAGTTTTAGTAGGAAAACCCTAGCATCTCCGCTCCTCTGCTATTTTGGATCTCTCCTCTTTCAATGGATTTCATGGCTTCCTCATAGGAGAGATCATAGATAGGTAAGCATCTCTAGCTATCTGTATTTTTTTTAATTCAAACTTTCGTAGTTCCTGGAAAAACCACCAAAGTCTTGCCTTCTTCTTCTTCAGGTCAGCGACATTTCTTCTGGCGTGAAGTTGCTGCTCGTTTTGGTTTTCTTTCTCCGGTGCTACCTCGCGTCAAGAGCTAAGAGAAGGTAAAGGCAAGATATGTGAATTACAAGCTATCTAACTTCTTCATTTCTCTTTTAAACCATTATAATTTTGTTTTTCCATATGATAATTATCTATTTTATCTCTTCTACGAAAACATCATCTATTGGTACGCCTATATTTCCTTCTTTTTTATTTCCTCTGTTTCAGATTAAGTTTTGCCTTATGAATAGGTATTTTCGGGTTAAACCTTGCAATTATGATGTAGATGCCTGATCTTATTTAGAAGCTTGGTTTTGATATTTTCACATTTTGATTTGCTTGCAGATGGAATATTATGAGCTAGATTTTAATTTTGGTTTTGATATTTTCACATTTTGATTTGCTTGTATATACCTTATTTGTATACGTAGTATATAGCATTGAATCAACTTGGCCTAAAAAAAGTAGAAGTTTCCTTGAAACTGAATCATAGTAAAATCAAACAGCTTTTGTAAAATAAGTTAATAACAAGGATAGCAGTCTTTAACTTTAGTTCAGGTATTCTTTCTCTCAAAATGTTCAGCTATTAGTTGACTATTTTGATATTCAATTAATGGTCAGAATGCTTTTATTTTAGATCAAATAGCTATCCATTCTGAGAAGTTGATGCAGTTCACTATTATGGATATCCATTGTTAAATAATTACTACTGCCCTTTTATTTAATGTCAATAACTCAATTTTAAATAATTTTTCAGGAATGAGTTACTTGAAGCTGGCTATCAATTCTTGTTACTTTGGGAATCTACAAGACTACAACCATCCTTGTTGATCCATTAGAATCATATTAACATATACGATTATATTCTAATTATTTATTGAACAAACTGATTTTTTTGTTAAGTTTTCAGTTTTTAATTAATACTTGAACATTAATGTTTCGTGTGATTGTAATGCTGAAAGAAGATGTATTATTGAAGGGTTGTTGTATTTTCGGAACCGATAAAAAGCAAGAACCGAACCGTTTGGACTTGATTCGGTTCCTTAACGGTTCTACAATTTTTTTACTAGAACCGAACCGATTTTAATAGTTACATTTTTCTTAACGGTTCCTACAATTTTGGATAAGAACCGAACCGGTCCCAGGCCTAGTTAAAAAGAGCCACTCAACCATTAATCTACTTTACAGTTAGCCGCCTCTCCCTCATACCCCTCTAAATGGTAAGTCATTATCCGCCACAATCATCTTCTTGTTCTACCTTTTTCCTTTGGTGACCATCAATGGTTGTTATCACAATCTTTATGGATTGGGTGAGGAACGGCATCAAATGAATGCGTGTGGAAAGAGTAGTGACGTCGGTGAGAAGAGTAGTGGCATAAAAAACAAGAGAAGTGACAATGACACTAAGGCCCTGTTTGGTTGGAGAGTTTCGAAGGGGAGGGAAGGAAAGTGGGGAATTTGTGTGTGTTTGGTTGAAGGAAACAAGAGGAAGGGGAGGAAAGTGGAAGATTTTCAAAATCCTTCACTTCCTCTCATTCTAAACCCCTCAAATCGGGGTATTTCGGAGGAAACGTGTTGATAACCACAAACTATCCATCTCCTACGTAAATGAACAAAACGTTATAATATAAAAAGGTAAAAAAACAAAAAGTTTTGAAAAATTAAAAAAATTAAAAATATAAAAATTTAAAAATTAAAAAATTTATAAATTTAAAAAATTGAAATTTTAAAAATTTAAAAATTATAAATTAAAAATTTTAAAAATTAAAAATAAAAAAATTTAAAAAATAAAAATACAAAAATAAAAAATTCCAAACTGAAAAATGAAAAATTATAAAATTAAAAAAGTAAAAATAAAATAAAATAGAATTATGACTCATGACCATAGGAGTAATATTCACAATAGTTAGACATTATCTATTTTTTTAAGTAAGCTATCAAATAAAAGTAAATTGCGAAATTATTTTCATTAAACCTTTCCTCCTATTTCAATTCCTCCAACCAAACACAAATTTTTATCAAAATCCTTCCTTCCCCTTTCCTTCCCTTCCATCCTTTACTCTCCCCTTCCCTCCCCTCCTTTGAACCAAACAAGGCCTAAGGGTGTGTTTGGCAGTTGGGTTTTGGAGGGGAGGGGAAGGTTAATGGAGGTTTATGATCCTCCTTTTCATGTTTGGGAGTAAAAAAATTTGGAGAGGGTGGTTTTGGAGGGCTTTTGTAACCCTTCAAAACCTTCCAAATGCTTGGTTTTTAAGTTTCCTCAATTTGGAGGATTTTGAAGGATAATTAACAAGATGATAATTTAAGCTAAATTAGAAATAAATATCAGCTTAATGATTTGAATTCGACATATCTTAAAGTGATTTTAATTATAATTCCTTCAAAAACCTTCTCCTTCCAATTTTATTACTCCCAAATACAAAGAAGAGCTTCCTCACCTCCCTCTCCCTTTTCCCTCCAACAACATACCTCCAAAGTTTTTCTCTCCCCTTCCCTTCAAACTCTCAAACATACCCTAAATGAAGTAAACTATAAAAAATAATGTAACTAAATGAAGTATACACAATGCCCTTATAAATTCTCAATGACCTAAAACTAAAAAGTATCCACTTCATGCCATTCGTATCCGGCGTCACTGCCCTTCTTGTTGACATCACTGCTTCCCCACCGACATCATTGTTCTTCTCATCGACTTTACTTCTCACCAACATCACTGCCCTTTCCACCGGCTTCACTTCCCTTCTCGTGTGCTTTTCCTTCTCTTTTGTGCAAGTAAAGGGAAAAATAAAATTGAACAAGTAGAGAATGATGGAAAAGAGAGAGGAGAGGGGTGGCCGAGTGGGGAGAAGATAGCGATGAGTACGGATGGACTTGGGCCGAGTCAACCGGGCAGGCCTGGTACTGTTTCGGCCCCACCCGGTCTGGTCCTGTTCACCCGGACCGTATTATTTCGGGGCGGGCTCTGGGTCCCAAAAAACTGAACCGGTCCGGGCCAATTTTTCTTTTCACAATCTTTCGGAGGTAAATGGGTTAGATTGGGTGTTTTGGAGAGGTTTGGGGTTTGAGGTGGGGGTGAGGGTGGGGTAAGTAGTAATTAGAAAATAAAAAAATAGGGTACCCGACCTGGCTCGGACCAGACCCAGACCGGGTAGCTACCCGGGTCGGTTCCGGGTCTCAACAACCCAAAAAAAAGCCCCACCAAGCTCGGCCCGAGTCCATGCCTAGCAATGAGTAGAGAGGACCTGAAGATAAACATGGGAGAGGGGTGAGAAAATAGCAATGAGCTTGTTTGCACAAAACTACAGTATGCAAAATTTAAGGTAGCAGCAATCATTTTACATTTAAAATAAAATACATTATTTGATTTGATGCATAATTTGATTTAAGTTACATGCAAAAGCATTGCACTGTTTTATAAAAAACATACAAAATAATTTATTACCATCCCTCCATGTAAAATATTTAACATTATTTTATCACCATAAAATAAATGCCAGAGAACATTTACCATATTTTATTAAAATAATAATGAAAATACAAAAAGAGAGAGGAACCAAACCAAACCTCTCCCGAGAAGGCATACTTAACGACTGAAACAGTCCCCTACACCGGCTCGGAACAAAATCGGGACACAACCTTAACCCAGTATGCATGCTACATTAATTAGGACCACACCAGCCATATCTCGTCCCTAACACAGCACCGCCAAAAATTAAAAACCTGTCAATAGGGTGCTGAAATATCAGAGCCTAAATTCTTGAGTACCCATATTGATAGGGTGCTGAAATATCAGAGCCGCAAGAAATGAGGAACAATTGTTGAATGAGTCTTCATTTATTTATTTATTATTGTTTATTTGTTTAAATGAGTCTATTAGAGAAATAAGTGGGGTTTGGTGTCATGCATGAGTCCACTAGGGCAGTTATTAGATCATGGATGGAGTCGTTAATGTGTCAGTTAGTTATTAGATCATGGATGAGTCCAGTTATGGGTCAGTTGTATTTCCTTCTTTATAAATACCCTAGCCTTATTCAGGTGGGGTATGCAGAATCAATATTAATTTTAGACTTGGAGATTGTCCCTTTGGCTTCTACTATCGCTCATTTGTGAGATACTTACTGTGAGAGAGAAAGTAGGAGAGTTTAGCCACTCAATTCTTAGCCTCTGATTTCTGGGTTCTGTCAATTTTGTATCAGAGCCAACGTTTTTATCCATCCATGGTGACCACACGCTCATCAGCGGCAACCCGCAATCCAGAGGAAACTCCATTTTCTGCCGATCCTCTGACCACCATTGCAGCAAAACTGGAGACACTAGACGAGTTAAAGGACAAAGTGATAGCCTTGAAGATTCAAGCCTCCAAATCCAACCGAGGGAAAGGGAAGATGAGACAGTGGGGCGATGATACTGAAGAAGAATCTGATTCGCACCGCCCGCGACCACCACAAGCAAAAATTAAATTCCCCAAATTCCAGGGAGGTGACCCGCGTGGGTAGATTCTTAAGGTTGAGAAGTTCTTCTGTTATTACGAAACACCAGAAGATGACAAGGTGGACATAGCTTCAATGTATCTGGAGGGAGATGCTCTGGATCTGTTCTCGTGGATGAATACGGAAAGGACTTTGCTTTACTGGGAAGAATTGGTGAAAGCTCTAGATGAACATTATGGGCCTCCAGAGTACTTGAACCCAGATGAGCAATTGTGCAACATTAAGCAAACAGGTTATGTAGCGGAATACCGGCAAGAGTGGGCACGAAGGATTGCACGAGTAACCAATTGGCCAGAGCACTGCTTGCTTGGAGTATTTCTGAAAGGTCTTAGAGAAGAAATCAGATCAGAAGTGAGAATTCATAAACCAAGGTCAGTTTATCTGGCTGCTAGTCTAGCCTCAAAATTTGAGAAAAAGCTAGCACAAATAAAGGGGTACAGGCCCAATTCGTACGCTTGTCAGAGTCACACCTCCAATACTAATCCCATCATGCCAGCACGTGACCAGGGAGTGACACCGGGAAACTCTAGTACGCCTTCTTCTTCGACAAACCCAAACAGAGCCACAAATTTACTTCCATCCGCAGAACGCTCATGGGAAGAAACGAGACAACAACGGCGCGACAAGGGGTTGTGTTTCTGTTGTGGGGATCCATTCCGACCAGGCCATCGCTGTTCTACTACGTTTTCGCTGCTGGAAGTTGTAGAAGACCAGAATTCAATGTCAAACTCTTTGGAATTAGCTGAAGGCACAGAACATGAACCAAGAGTAGATGCCAAGATTTATTTTAACGCCATCCTGGGCAGTCCGACAGCAACAACAATGAAACTGTGTGGCTTATTAGCTAACAAAGAAGTATTGTTGTTAGTGGATAGTGGCTCAACTCACAATTTCATATCAGATTCACTAGTAAGGGAACTTGACTTGGCCACCTCCTCTACCTAGACAATTGGGGTTCAGCTTGGTGACGGTCATCTGGTACATTGCAACTGTGTGTGCAAGGAGATTTCAGTACAACTTCCAGGTTTGACTATCACCCAAGATTTTTATGCATTTTCCCTTGTGGATTCTGATATGGTATTGGGAATTAAATGGCTTGCATCACTCAATATCATCCAATCTAATTGGAATGAGAGGTTCCTTATGCTCTGGGTGAATGGGAAGAAATATAAGTTACAGGGAATATCAAAGAGAGAGCGTCAGCCTGCAAGGTTTAATCTTATGACCACAGTGGAATCTGCATTTTGTACACCTGGACGTGACACACTTAATGTGGAAAGGGTGTCCCTGGAATCTGAAGCTGTGTTTGCAAAACCGGTCGCCATGCCTCCATTCAAAGATGATTTCCATGACATTCCTCTGAACCCGAGAGCTCAACCTCCCAGCCTGTGACCATGCAGGCACTCATATTTCCAACAGAATGAAATTGAGCGATAAGTAGAGGACCTTCTCCAGAAAGGGTTCATTGGTCCCAACTCCATTCAATTTGCAAGTTCAGTTCTATTGGGGAAGAAACAAGATAAATCATGGCGTATGTGTGTGGATTATCGGGCCCTCAACAAAATCACAGCTCCCGAAATAACTTTGGGCTGTAGGGAGGATTGCTTAAAACTTTGAAACAACTCTCAGGTACTGTTAGATCTCTCATTCAACATTGCTTTGTGTGTCAAAAGAGAAAATATGACACATTATCACTTGTTGGTTTGTTAAAACGCACCGCAACATACTTGGGAAGACTACGAGTTCCTAGTACAACGATTTCCAGAATTTCACCTTGAGGACAAGTCGACTTTCAAAGGAGGGGGTAATGATAGGGTGTGCTGAAATATCAGAGCCGCAAGAAACGAGGAACAATTGTTGACTGAGTCCTCATTTATTTATTTATTTATTTATTTATTATTGTTTATTTGTTTAATCGAGTCTGTTAGAGAAATAAGTGGGATTTGGTGTCATGCATCAGTCCACTAGGGTCTAGGGCAGTTATTAGATCATGGATGGAGGCGGTTAATGTGTCAGTTAGTTATTAGATCATGAATGAGTCAGTTATGGGTCAGTTGTATTTCTTTCTTTATAAATACCCTAGCCTTAGTGGGGTATGCAGAATCAATATTAATTTCAAACTTGGAGATTCTCCCTTTGGCTTCTAGTCTTCTACTATCGCTCATTTGTGAGAATGTGAGATACGTGCTGTGAGAAAAAGTGGGAGAGTTTAGGCACTCAATTCAAAAAGTGGGAGAGTTTAGCCACTCAATTCTTAGCCTCTGGTTTATGGGTTCTATCACATACATCCAAATTCACAATAATAAAAGTTCAAAAAAACTGAATACAATCCCCCGTCCTCATGGAATTCATCAATACAAAGTAAAAAACTGAATTCAAACTCATCCTTGGAGTTTAGGTCCATTTAGAGCGTTGCCATTAACTGATATGCAAACTGCTATATATAAAAAAAATGAAGGGGAATCAATTCCTCTCCGCGTTATTTTGCCTGTGGGTGTGAGGCAATGAAGTCCACTGCAAGACTGATTGTGTTGATCTTGTCTGCCTCGTTGTCTGGTATTTCAAACCCGAACTCTTCTTCAAGGGCCATAACAACTTCCACGGTGTCTAAACTATCTAAACCAAGATCATTTTGGAAATGTGCATTTGGGGTAACCTGCAGACAGTGTAATTATAGACAAGGGAAAAGAAGTATGAAAGAAAAGTAAGAATACAATAGGGTGGAGAGAAATTTTTGGGGAAAACAAAAGACAAACACAATTCATTTATTTTACATATTTATCCAAACTCATTTTACATGCGCAGTATTTATTTCTATTACAAAATAACTAAGATAATTTAATATATCAAAATTTTAAAGTTAATTATACTTTCCTTGGCATTTCCACACAGCCAAACATAAAAAATAACTTCCCATAACATTTTTCCCAAACATTTTCCAGAATCCAAACATAGCATAAATACCGGGGGGGGGGGGGGGGGGGGGGGGGCGTCAGAGATTAAGATACTGTTAATTAACCCATCCCAGTCCAGTCCACTGAATATATTTCATACAAGATATATGTCATAATATCTCAATGATGAATCTCAATAAGGCAGTACACAATTTATTCATTGCTAAACAAATACAGTACTTACTAAAAAAGCCAAGCTTATCACTGAAATAAATCAGATTATATACAATGAACAAAAAATGTGCCCTTGCAAGAACACGCATGCCCCATTTTGACTCAACTAAGAATGCATATTTAATTGCTAGGCTTGCAGTACACACTGTCCAAATAAATGTCAACATGTCATGTACTCTCGAGCTCCTATAAAATGAGGCAACATTTTATGTTCTATTACAGTTTCCATAATTCATATCATCATAATCAAGAAAAGTTTACATAATTTGCATTTCGAGAAGAAATAAATACAGGTCATTCAAACATAAATTATTTCACAACTTTCAGCTTTATTTCGTACTGAAATGGCGGCACTATTACTAGTTCCTACTACTCCATTTCATCTCTGAAATGGCATTATTCCTACTATACATCTTTAACTTCAAAACTTTTACTATGACCATGGTTTTAAAAGGCGTTGAGCCTTTACGCCGCTGAGGCGCAAAAGCGCTGTTCAATCGCACATAAGGCTTAAGCCTTCCATTCCCGTAACAAGGCTTGTGCCTTTTTTCCTGATGCGTAGAATTGGGCGGTGGGCGCAAGGCTTAGACGAGGCGTACGCCTCTAATTAGAAGCAACTTGGGCTTAAATTTTTTAATTATTGGGGGACTCGAATTTGTTTTCATCCTGAAATCTAAAATACAAAATACCTGGGTCGCTTGTTTATCACTGCTAGCGCCTAAGTCCTCCGTCCTCGCATATCACTGCTACTCCAGTCGAAGAGGTTCTGTCTCAGTCGAAGCTTCAGTACAGACTACAGACGAAGGACTTCCGAGCTGCTTCCGTGCTTCGTCCAGAACTTAGTTACTCGTATAAAATATTCCACCGCCTAGTTTCTTATTGTTTATTTGCGTTTAAATTTAAGTTTTTTATTTAAGTTTTTAGTTATTTAAAAGTTCAGTTTGAAGTAATTAATATTTATTCTGCCACAATATCAGGCTACAGTCTAATCTTTGTCTGTTTTTAATTAAGTTTTGGAGTATTTAATGAAGTTTTTAAGTTTTTTATTTGAGGTTTTAGTTATTTAAAAGTTTCAGTTTTGTGATTCGGATCTTTGTCTGTTTCAATATTATTACTGTATTTATTATTAGCCTACAGTTTAAACTTTAAAGTTATCATATAAAACTATTTTTTAGCTTAGTAATTTATATGTCACATGTTGTAATGCATATGGACGATAGGCTTAGTTTTGAAGATTAATAGCTCCTATTTGTCAATTTGCAAACTTAAATCTCTAAGCTTTTATGTTCTTCAGTCTTGGAATTTTAGTTTTTATGTTCTTTTGGTTTTCTTTAGTTTTATATTACTTTTTACATGTGGTATTGTTATGAATTCTATGGCTTGTAGCCAGGGGCGGACCCACCCTAGGGCTAGGGGGTGCCCGTGCCCCTGCGGTGATTTATATATATATATATATATATATATATATATATATATATATATATATATTGTAAAATTCTCAGGTCCAGCACCTCCCGGTCCGAACGCCGTCCGAACACCGCCGTTTGGGGCAGTTCCAGGTGGATTTTTTTGATGAAATTTTTGAGCATGTTCCTCATCAAGTCTAGTTTATCCATACCAAATTTCAGGTCAAAATTCGACCGGGAAGGCAGTCAAATAATTCGTTGAAGTTAACTGCGTTTTTCTATGTATAATTTGGCGCAGTTAACTTCAGCGAATTATTTGACTGCCTTCCTGATCGAATTTTGAGCTGAAGTTTGGTATGGATAAACTAGACTTGATGAGGAACATGCTCAAAAAATTTCATCAAAATATTCCGCCGGGAACCGCCCCAAACGTCGGTGTTCGGACGGCGTTCGGACAGAAAAGTGCTGGACAGAAAAGTTATGCCGATTGAGACTTATGATGTTAATATTAGAGATGAGTTGAGGAGACGGTATTTGAGAAAAGGTCCTTGTCAACCGCGTGACTTTAAATTTCCACAAAGTGATTTTAATGGGTGCAACAGATCATTCCAAAAACAGTGGTTTTATTTAAATTTTATAGTTTTGTTTATTGCTATACTCGTGATGCATATGATTTTTTTCTAGACTAGTATATCATTTCTTTGTTATTGTGCCCCTGCGAGTCACGAGTCCTGGTTCCGCCATTGCTTGTAGCAACATTTAAGCAATTAATTTCGAGGCTTAAGCCTCGTTACGCCTCGTGGCTTATGCCTCAGGAGGCTACCGCTGAACACCTTGGGGGCCGATTTCGCCTTTCAAAACCTTGACTATGACTTACCATAATTTGCACGTTTTAAAAAAACTTACAGGTTTTTCCTTTAACTGGGGGTCTTCAAAGAAAACTACTAGTGATAGAGATAAGGTATGAGTACCACCCTCCCTAAACCATACTTTTCGGTGTGAATACCTAGGTTTGATATGCTGAATCTGCTGAATTCAGAAAAGGAGAATTGCTTGGCAACACATTTTAGTGAAATTAGCAGAATAAACCCGTTTTGTCTACCAAAGGGAGCCTTCATTTAGTTTTAAAAACATAACAACATAATCAGTTTTGCAAAGGGCAGTCTTATCTTGATAATTACCCAAGGCCCGTCACATCACTATCCCATAAAAGCTATGAAAAACAAATGAAGGGAACTCATTATTTTTTGGCATTTGCGAGACACAAAGCCAAGAAAGTATCTTCTTCACATAACAAGCAAGCTTCGCAAATTAGCCTACAACATATCCAATTATCACATCACAAATCAATCTGGACCATAGTTATGTTTGATGAATCCATACAGCATAGTTTGATGTCTACCTTTTTAGTAAGCACTACTTGCACAATATTCTATTCATCATTCACTGCCTTAAAGAACGTACTGTGCGTAAAACCAACGGTAATAAAACTGTTAAAAAAACATACTCCGTATTATTCGGGAAAAATGACCCTTCTTTTCTCCCAGTAAAATTAATCTGGCCATACATATAAATCAGAAGTTCTTACACAAAATAACAATAGAAAATTATTCCATAGGCCTTGCGGGCCTGCCTCACATAGTCACATACTCTTCGAAGAAATCGTTAATCATTAGAGAATTAGACGTCGAGGATTTAAAGGCGAAGAAAGAATTAGAGGGGAGTGAAACGCGAGAAAGAACAAGTGGAGTACCTTTGCTGGATCGACTTTCTGAAAGTTCTTGACGACGGTGATGACACGGTCAGTGACTTCGGATTTATCAAGGAAGGAGCCTCTGGCTAGCTCGCAGAAATGACGGCTGGGTCCAATCAGTCGAGCCAATGGGCCTCTAGGGTTAGGGGTTGAGCTTCGAAGAGCAACGGCTTCCATTCTGAGGTGCTTTAGCAGCGCATTTCTCATGGCCGCCGCCATCACAACCGAATGAGAGAGGCTAAGACCGAGGAAGATCTGAGATGGAGGGCGAAGATGATGAACACTGCAAAGATACGGGGGACTACTCGGGTTTTTATAGGGAAATTTAAGATATTCGTAACTTTCGGCTTTTAAGGCCCCTAACTAATTAATATTTGTAATTTAAGTACTTTTCCCGTACACTTTCCGACAATAGCATACCGGAAAAGATGTAGTCGGCGTCGAACTTTTCTGCCGGAAAGTGTACTTTCCGGTGGAAAAGTCCTTAAATTACAAAGATTTATTATTTACAGGACCAAATTTGCTAGTACTTAAAGTTAGACCGCCAAAAACGATAACAACCGAAAGTTACAGAACTAAAATTGTAAATCTCCCGTTTTTTATAATGGAAAAAGGGGCAAGTAAGTCCGGTACTAAACAAAAAAGGTCAAATAAGCTCTTATATAGGAGGCTATGTCCGGCCGTCATCATTTGGGGAGGTTCCCGGTGGAAAGTTTTTATGCATTTTTTTGAGCATATTATTCATTAAGTCTAGTTTATTCATACCAAATTTCAGTTAAAACTTCAATCGGAAAGACATTCAAATGAATTCTTGAAGATAACTGCGCAGTTAATAGCGCAATTATCTTCAAGAATTTATTTGAATGTCTTCCCAATTGAATTGTTAGGTGAAATTTGGTATGAGTAAACTAGACTTAATGAATAAGATTCTCAAAAAATATCATAAAAAAATTCCACCCGGAACTGCCCCAAATGGCGACGGCCGAACAGAGTCTCCTATATAAGGGTTTATTTGACCTTTTATTGTTAGTACGTGGGCTTATTTGCCCCTTTTTCCTTTTATAATTGGTCCAATTTCAAGGAAGATATTAAGGGTGTCCCGAACTCATGAAAATATACGGTGGAAATATCCCGTTCTGATCACCTTTTTTAGTTTCACCTCATTATTTACTTTTCAATTATAGACTTTCCCTTTTTCACTTTTATCTTTCTTATTTCAAAAATGATCTAAATCTTCGTTCAGAGATTAATAGGCACATCCTCATTACTCACAGAGACGAGTGTGGCTCCTCCTTCACCGCAGCTCTTGCTGCACCTCCGGCCTCGGCGCAGCTCCTGCTGCACCTCCGGCCTCGGCGGCTCCTCTCTCCGCTCTAAATTTTGCCTTTCCTCCTATGCGGCTTACCTATCCTCCCTCCTCCCTCTGCTCTCTGTCATGTTCATCTCCGCTCCCTTCCCTCTGCCCGTGCATGCTTGGCAACTCTCTGCTTGCTGAATCGCGTCCGAATTGGATGCGGATTTCCGATTTGCAGGTATGTAATTGAGACTTCCGATTTTTTTATAATTCATATAGTGAACAAAGAACTCAAAGTTAATTGAGATTTACTTACAATTGTTCATGAGATTTAAGTTAGATAAGTATTATTTTACTAAGTAAATTGAACTACCTTTATTATCGGCTGAGAACTGAAGTGAACAAAGCACTCAAAGTTGCACGTGTTGGGAAGTTGATCGATGCCAGTTTAGAGGCAATGGTCTATCTGTACACTTGGAACACTAGAATTGTTGTACGGTTAAAGGAAGCAGCACATGAACCCAAAAATGATGCTGATTTGTTGCATCAGATCTTTATAACATCACAGGTACTATGTGTAGCCTCCTCTGCTAGGATCTTTTCACTAGACCTATCAATTGATAATCAATTAAGCATATGAGGTGGTATGTGAGTTTATTAGAAGATGACCAATTTGTTTAGTATTAAAAAAATCATGAACACATTTTCAAAAATTGTGGTTGGCAGGTGGATGTCTTTTCATCCTTGGAAGATGAACAAATTGAAGGAATACCATATACATGAGAGTAAGTTATTCAAGGAGGAAGTAAAGTCTGGGTTGGTGTGTCCCGAGCAAAGGGAGAGAAATGTGAAAGACGTTGGAACTATTCACCTCAAGTTGGTTTTTTTATGACCATCCTTCAGTTGCATTTTGTAGGTCAAACCTTAATTTTTCTACCTTTTAAGTTCCAATTCAGATTTACCTTCTTAATCACTTTTTGAACTTTTCTTATGAATACAGCTAGGCAGCTTGAGGGTGTATCAACAACTATCATCCTATCAGCAAACAAATTAATAACCACACCAAGCTTTTGAGCTGCAGCAGCAGCTCCCTCTGCCTGGACTGCAGTAGATGCATCTTTGAAACCTATCATGCATGGGTTATTTGTATAAGTAGGATTAATTTGTGTTTCTAAGTTAGATTACTGTATAATATACTAAAATGTACTCTTAAATCATATTACAAATGTGAAAGATGAGATAAATGACTTTCTTGATTTGGCACGAGTATGAATAATTAAGTTAAACTTCGTTATAAATAAATAGCATATATATATGTGATAATGTTGCAGCATAAGTGAGCTTCTTAGAACATGGTTCAGCCGTATGCGAGTTCAAGATGACGAAGTGTACAGGAATTGTGTCGTTTCATCCTTTAGTTAGAGAGACATTAACATGTTTCTATGTTTCTGATTTATTTTAGGACTCACGATCAAGTTGCAGAGTAAAAGATTGATAGTAAAGCTCTAATTATTAATGTGTTGATGCATATCGGTACTCATGTTTTTGTTGCTTATTGTTTCTTTATGTTTCCATATTTTTGTTTCTTCTTGTTTCTTTTTGTTATGTGATGTTGATTTTTGTTGTATGTTATTTCTAATCATTGTTGATCATTTTCATTTCTTGATTTTATTTTTATTGTATAATGGTTATTGTTATTTTCATTTCCATCATTTTCAATGGAGCCAAAGACTCACTATTTTTTGGCTTGGAAATATGATGGAATAAAGCAAAATGACTCACTAAACTGTCTGCGCTTCTTTGTTATGAAGTAACAGTCATTCTATGCAATTTTCGACGCAATTTTCACTATGGGTCATTCGGAAACAGTTTCTCTGTGCTTTAGTACAGGGGTAAGACTGCGTACATCCGACCCCCCCTTACCCCACCATAGGTGGGAGCCTTTGCGGTACTGGGGTAATGATAATGATGATGATAATGATGAATGTTTATTGTTATTGCTTCGAAATGCAAAACATATGCGCATGCGTGTATGCTTGTGTGTACAAAACTACAAACACACAACCTAAAATGATAAACTTACATTTATGAAATCAACAACAAGAAACATAATTAAACAATTAAAAACAAATTTTGCAAATTTATCAACAAAAAGAAACACAATGAAAAAACAATCAACAAAAACTAACAATAATATCCTCTTGTGATTTTTTGTAACTTTATAAATAACAATTAATTTTTGTAACTAAAATCATAACAAATCGAAAAAAATCATATGTAGTATTATTTACTTTTTAAAATTTCCTTCATTTTATAAATTTTCTACATTATACTCATTTTAATTTTTTCACATTTTTTTGAATACTTATGTTTTATATTTTCCTTTTTAACCTTTTTATTATCATTTTTTATTTTACTTGCCTTTAAGTTTATTTTAATTTTTTTTTATAAATTTTAAGCTCCATTTTTTTAAAACTATAAATGTTAATATCCTTAGTTTCTATTTTTCATTTGCTTATACAAAATTTAATTTCATTTTTTGTAAAATTTAATGTTAATATTTTCTAAATTATATATATTTATTTTTATTTTTTTAAACACTATAAATTCCGACTTTAAACATACTTTGTATTATTCTTTCATAAAAATTTATAGTTACTTTTACTTTTTATAATTTTTTAAATAATTATTTATCTGATTTTACATATTTTTGTAATATTATGTATTCATATTTTTACAGTTTAAATTTGTTTGATTAAACTTATCATTTTTTAAATTTGTTACAGTTTATGTTTTATATATATATTATTAAATATTTAAACAAAACTGCAATACGAAAAATCGTTATTTTTCAATTCTCCTACTATTTTAAAAAATAGATTTTTCGATTTTTTTATTTTTAAAAAATTTCATACATTTACTTGTACACTTTTCTTAGTTTTTTAATTTAAATATTTAAAATGTAATTTAAAAGTTCTCGATTTTGCAATTTTTACTATGCATTTTAATTTTTTTTGTCTTGAGTTTTTTAATTTAATCTTAGTTCATAGACTTTTATTGTGTACTTAATTATTATTATTATCTTTTTATTTTTTCATGGACTACACATTTTGTTTAAAAAACAATTCAGTTACTTTATTACTTTATCAATGAGTGAGTAGATCTATACATCGTTATTTATTTATGTAGTTAGTTTCTGTACGAAGAGTAGATCAGTAGAACTTCTAGTAGTCCTTTAGAGGGTATGATCTAATTTTGAAAGGAAATATTAAGTTAGTCTACTTTTGAAAAAAGATTTGTAAGGTGACAAAAGTGATATAATTTTCACTTTTTAGTCTATTTGTGAAAAATTCCCACACCATAAAAGCTTCAACGATATGAGTTCTCGATTTTTTTTATCAAAAATCAAGTACCATTGCACAATTCATATGAATGATATGCATTACTTATAAATATCAAAAGACACCAACTTGTAATTAGCTTCAACTCACTGCCTCACAAACGAGAATATTTAACGTTGTTGAAACATTTGGTGCAAATCTCCTATATGAGGTTTGCCATCCCAGATGGAATTAATTTCACATTTGGTCTTACGAGTTTTATGTCAATTCCACATTTAGTCCACGTCTCTCACTTTATCCACTTTTGGTACTTGACCATTGTTTTCTTGACCATTTTCAATCCATCTCCGTATATTTTAACCACCGGAAAAGGACTATATATGGGCGAAAAACAATAGTCATGTACCAGAAGTGGTTAAAGTCAAAGACGTGGACTAATTATGGAATTGATGCAATAATCGTAGGACCAAAAGTGAAATTTATTCTCTGAGATGAATGAAAATGTTGAATATGTGTTTAAAGTTGTCTTTAATTATGAATTACCCTACTCAACTTGGACTCATGTACATTATCAAATCTTTTATCTATATTCAGAACAAGAACATGTCTTTTAAAGCCCGTTTGATAACCTATATTTTCAACTTATCAACCAGCTTTGTATCAAACACATAATTTCTCATTTGACATGATGAATTGTGTAACAATTAAAATAAATAAGTTTGAAGTTACTTTTTTATTGAATTGACTGAAAATAAAAATAAATAACGTAGAGGACTACATTAACTATTTTTCATGTAATTTTTTCTCTTTTATCAAAAATATATATTTTAAATATATATTTTCCATAATTCAGTAGATTCAGCCAAATTGAGTGTTATCAAACGGACTCAAGAGCCATCTTTTAGGAGGTCCAATAGATGTTTGGCACCGGGCCCACTCCTATACGCCCCCCAAAAATTTAGTATGTGACGGGCACTTTATCGAAGTCCGTCAAAATAAATTCAATACTAACACTTGTATGTAGTATAGCGTAGTAGAGTTAGTTCGTATCCACAGGGAAAAGAATAATTCTCTTTTTAAATAAAACTAGTAATTAAAGGGGGTTTTGGGGTTGGATGATTTAATTTAATTAAAAACTAAGATGAACAACTTGTATGTGATTTAATTCAAAGATAAAAAGAACTTGGCTTTGCTACTTTCCACTTGTTGATATATTTAGTCGATCCTTGTTATATCTATAACATATCCCCTCTCGAATACTCAATCGAGGAGTATATCTAATTCATCGAGGGTACTTATTAACAACGACCGTTCATTAATAACCCTTACTATTAATCAAATATAGAACAACGCCTTATACCGATTTAATAGTAGCATTTAATCTTTCTAACTCCTTGATGAAATTAAATCAATTGAGATTGATAACCTCAACACAACGGTTTCGGTTTAAACAATAAAATTAATCCCTCTTAAGTTTATTAACCACGACCGTGCATTAATAAACCGAAGTTACTTACTTGTGAAACCATCAACGATTAACCATCGGTTCGTTGATCGTTTCTAGTAATAATTAATATTGAGATGTTGACTAATTGTCATCTTAGCAACACTCCCCAACATTAATATAGAAATAGATTAAGGGAAGAATTAATATTTAAGGAGAGAAGTTAAGAAAATAACTCGCAACATTAATAATCAACAAGCTTCAAGAGCAAAACCAAGAAATGGAAGTTTAGCTCCTCATTTGGAGACTAAACATGCTACAAAAATATAAAGAAAATATTATTCTAAGCTGAGCTTAAGAGTATGGAAGAAGGGATCAAAATTAGTGAAGGAAAAATGTGCTATTTATAGGTGTTTTTCAACACCTTTGGCCGGGTACCCGACCGGGTATAGTACTTACCCGACCGGGTACCGGTCAAAAACGGATCAATTCGCTATGTTCTTGTGTTTTCTGCACGTTCTTTGGTCCGGGTCACATCATACTCGACCGGGTAAAGTACCATACCCGACCGGGTATGTGTGCAATTTTTGGCAGCTTCCGTTTTCACTTCCTACCCGACCGGGTAAGTAGTATACCCGATCGGGTAAGTCACCTGGGCAGTTTTCTTCACTTCAAGGTTCTCTTTTCCAACACTACAAATCCTAACACTACTTTACAACTTACAAATGAAAGCTAAAATACATTTACAACTAAAATCACACAAATGTTTACAAACTAAATAAAAAGTCAAACAATCAACATAAATCAAACATAAAAACATATAATTATGCACTACTAATTAGTGTGCATAGTATGTAGTAGTAATAGGTTCATTTTTGTAGATGCTAAGTATTATTTGAAATTCCAAAAGGTGGATAACTTTTAAATTGTCTAATGTATGCACCTTAAACATTATAAACTTACATTTCACTGAATTATCTAGTTTATTTGTATGTCATTGTTAAAATTTGTATCATTTCTTGTTTGAGGGGCCTCAATTCGCTCTTTTGAATTGGACCTCCAAATTGATTAGTTGGCCCTATGGATGGACCCGGGTCGGGCCGGTTCCGGGCCTGGGCGGGTTTTTTTTGTTGAATGATGGGCCCGGAATCGGCCCGGGGTGATACAGGGTCCGGTCCGGGTCGGGCCTACCCGGCCGGGTTGTGGGCCGGTTCGGGCCGGGCCGGGCCGGGCTATTTTTTTTAATTCAGATTAGTTGGACATAAAAATTTAAACTGTATTAATTTGAAATATGTAGTACAATTGGAAATTGAGCAAAAATTACAACATGAAATACACTTTTTAATAAATAAGAATCAATCAGAATTTCCGCCATCTTCAGTTATTTCTTCCATAAAGTGGCAAGTGGGTTCAATGCTAATTTCTTGAGTTCTACGTTTGGCCTTCAACCAATCGTGGAAGCAAACAAGCGTCTCAAGAGAGTTTGCGCTCAATCTCGTCCTATAATCCGTTAGGATGTTGCCGGCCGCACTAAACTCTTGTTCCACAGCAACTGTTGATACAGGCTTGCTAGCACTTGCTTAGCCATCTTTCATAAGATCGGGAACGTTCTCTCTTTTTCCTTCCACCACTGAAAAACGTCAAAGTCATCCCCTTCTTCATACTCAACAGGAAATGTTAGATACAAAGAAAGCTCGTTGATCGAGCTTTGTTCATTAACCGGAGTCGATTTACTTTTTTTCATAAGATTGCCAAATGCAGATTTCAAAATTGATTTTCCTTTAGATGAAGAAGATGTTCGTGGCGGGGGAGGGGGTGCGTTACCATATTGTGCATGAAATTCATTAAATAATTGATATAATAAATTACTAACCTCTTGAAATTGTTGTTTCGGGTCTATAGCCTTGTCGTCGTACATAGGCAATGGCCCAAAAAAAGAAGCATAATAGTAATCTAAACATTGCTCCAACGCAGCAAGTCTAAGACGAGGATCAAGAATAAATGCAATACTATATATATGCGGAATATAGGAATAATATTTTAAAAACTTTTGTTTCATGAAGTCACAAAAATAACTAACGTAAGCGGCATCATCAAATTCACAAAAAGCGCCGGTGAGATTAACAGCTTCAACAAAAAATTGGTTTGCGGTAGGTTTATAAACATGACTAAAAGTTAGAGTTGCATTATTAAAATACACCAAAACATTCAAAACTTTTTCACAAGTGTCGATGTCGGCCGGGTTTATAATATAGTTAGCATATTCTTTTAAAAAAGCAGGCAAATGGTTTTTAAATCTAATAAGCACCTTAATTAAGTTATAAGTACTATTCCAACGAATAGACAAACTAACAATTAACTAGTTTTTATAGGAGATTAATAAATGCAACAATTAACTAGTTTAAGAATTAAACAATTAATTTCGAATTAACTAGTTTACCAATTAACTAATTTTTATAGGAGATTAATAAATGTAACAATGAACTACATGATAAGAGATTAATAAATGTAACAAACTAACAATTAACTAGTTTTTATAGGAGATTAATAAATGCAACAATTAACTAGTTTAAGAATTAAACAATTAATTTCGAATTAACTAATTTACCAATTAACTAGTTTTTATAGGAGATTAATAAATGTAACAATGAACTATTATGATAAGAGATTAATAAATGTAACAAACTAACTAATTTAACAATTAAATAATTAATTTGGAATTAACAAAATTCGAACTATTTGTTTTACAATCTAACAAGTTTAACAATTAACTAGTTTTTATAGAGATTAATAAATGTAACAACTAACTACTATGATAAGAGATTAATAAATGTAACAATTAACTACTATGATAGGAACTTAATAAATGTAACAATTAGATAATAAGTGTATAAGTAGATATACTTAATATATATATATATTTATCTTTATAAGTAGATAATAAGTAGATTAACTATTAATATATAATATTATGTTTATAGTATACATAATATAAGTATATTACTACTCCCTCCGTTTCTGAAACAAGTTCCACCTTTCCTTTTCGGGCAGATTCAAAATTAAGTTCCACTTTCAAACATTTCCTTATTATCTACATCAAAACAGTGTCAAACAGTGCCAAACAGTGTTCAAACAGTGCCAAACAGTGCACTCCACAGTAAAGTCAAATTTATTTTCTTAATATGTGTGAAGTCAAATGTGGAACTTCTTTAGGAATCGGAGGGAGTATAAGATTAGTAATACACTTATATATAATACTTTAATATATATAAGTATATATTAAGTATATCTAAAATGTAAATATAAGTAAATAAATTAGAGATGATTTTATATGTAAATATAATATAATACATGTAGTTATAAATTTGAGAAGATGAAGATGGAGAAGATTAGTAGAGAATAGAGATTAGAGAGTAGGAATATTTGGAGAAGATGTGTAGTAAATTGTATAGAAAAAATGGAGTATTTATAATTTTTTTGTACCCCTACCCACACCCACCCCACCCCCTAACCCACCCCTGGACCCCTGGAAGGCTCCCAACGGCTATATAACCGTTTGGGTTCAATCTCAACGGCTCTAAGGGCCTGTTTGGAAAGCCAAAAGGAAAAAAAAATTAAAAAAATAGCCGTTGGCCCGAACCAGGCCCCAACCGGCCGGGCCGGGCATTCATTTTTGTGAACCGCTAGCCTCCCCCGGGCCGGGTCAAAGCTCGGACCGCCCAATCCGTAACCGGGCCGGGCCGGGCCCGCACAGTGGCGGGCCGGGCCGGTTCAGGGCCGGGCCGACCCGGTTTGGTCCATCCCTAGTTGGCCCTGATGGACTCTAGTATTGAGTCATGACGTAAGGATAAATAGCTTGAGTATTAGATGTAATCGTTTCATTTGGTATACCAATAAGCAATTATCTATTAGAGTTATCCTCCAACTGTATCTGTTTTTTTGCAAGGAACAGTATTTGTTTTGTAAAAGATAGGATACTTGGACGGACCATTTGATCAAGTCATCGTTATTAGTCGATCTCACAAAAAGTAAGATTCAAAACAACCAATATTTGCCTAAACTCATGACAATTGTCTCTAGGTGTTTTATATTGCATGTACACTCACTTGTCATACTAACTGAAATGTTAAATCTCAACTAAAGTAAACCCTAAGTTGAAAAGATCTTAAAAAGTACGATTCACATTAACATGCATCTTCTAATTAAAGTGTGTGACTTTGGAAGATGCACACTGAGAGTTAGTGTGTTGATTTTTAGGGATATGCGGAGGGAGGCTGGAGACCAACTTAGACTAACCTCCTCCTCATCACTTTATTAATCTTTATTGACATGTTATAAACATTTCTGTAAAATACACCTTTTCATATGTTATTACTGTGATTTATACATTCAGTTTTCTTTTTGATTCCTCTCTAACTTTGTGGTTCTATTTATGCAAAATTAATATTTTCATTTTTTAACTTCAGTTTTTTCATTTTAACTTTGGGGCTCTATTTTAACTTCAGTTTTTATATTTTTAGCGGCTAATAAGAAAGTTAAAACAAAATTCTAATAATGCACACATAACAAATACGTATCTGTTAACAAGTGTTATCATCGTTTAAGATTGCTAGAAGATTGTTCCAAATTATAACTCACCCTATTTTTCTTCCTAATAGAGTTTAGAACTTTAGATCCCACTTTTAAATCTGACTCGAGGGTTGTTCAAACAACAGAGTGCAATTGTGCAAATATTATTTAATGACTTTCAAAAAGAGACAAACTCAATTTTGGATAATAAAAATGATGTGCAGACATTAATAACCTTATTGGGTAGCATTCCAATTATGTGACCAACTCGACTATCCTTATCAGTGACAATGCTTAATGAGTTGAACAATCTTGAAGTTACAAGTAATCATTTTCAATAAAAACTGCATTATATGCAGACGCAACAACTTTATCAAAAAACGATTCAAAGTACCAACAATGGCCAGCACAATACTACGAGGAGTCTTAGCCCAATGCTATATATTTCAATGATACTTCTTATAGTGCTTACACTGTTTCAAGTTTTTAAGAGAAAATGAACAAACAATTTGAAAAAATAACTACTCTATTACTTCCAAATAGAGAAATACGAGAATAGGAGCTCCTAAATTGTGAGGTATAAATATGGATCTATGAACTTGTAGTTATAGGGGTGGGTAGAAATAGGATGACAAGGAAAACCCGAGGAAGAGCAAGCCACCTATGGTTGCCACTGTCCGCTGTGATATTTTGGACGCCAACATGCTTCCACCCACCACTGCTACAGATGTACAAATCGTGTGCCCGATCGTGGCACCAACAGCTACTCCAATTGCATTTTTGTGGGTAGCTAGCTGCAAAATGAGAAGTGAACAGTCATAAATGGATAACGCCATTTAGCTTAGAGTTAAAACCTGATTTGGTCCCTAGACTATATAGTATAGTATACATTATTACTCAATATCGCCATGGACAGACATCCCTTTAGGTTACATATGGTTCTCAACTATGTAACTTAGACTCAGTTTAGTTCACATGCCTTATGCATGTGGGAACTAAGCTAGGGGCAAATAGTTGAGTGCCTAACAGAGTCTAAAATTGAGCATTAAAAATTTGAGGACTGAACAGGGAAGTATTGTACAGACAGTATAGTCCATGGCTATGTTATCTAATCCCCAAGTACTCGCTACTAGGGGTAGGGTATTGCCATTTAGTGAGTGCTTGTGATTGCTTCTATTTTAAAAAAGTGATTCTTTAAAGTGATTTTAGAGAAAGTGTTTAATAGTAAAAGTTGGTAGTGTTTGAAAAAATTTAGCTTTTAAGTGGTTTCATAAGTATTTGATGTTGTACAATAGGTGGTTTCTAGGCCCAGTAACTTAGTAACTAAGGCTGGCCCATTTAGGAGATGAGTATAATAAGAGAGGAAGGGGGAAACTGGAAAGAGAGGCAGGCAGAAATTAGTTTGGGACTTGGGAGTGTTGAGACTACTCGAAGTGTCTCGATTGTATCTCTCTTTTCCGCTCAGTACTATCGTATCAATTCTACGTCTATTTTCATCTCTTCAAATCGGGTTCCTATCATTGTTATCAGAGCACTCTCCTAGAGTCAGAATCAATCGTCCCAGAACATCACCAAACTTGAATGATGGAGGAATTTTATATATCACCGCGAATGGAGAAGAGTATGGACAACATTGAGCATCATGTGAAGAAGATGAGGACAATGATGGGGACGAGTCTCTGGACAGGATGTGCGACAGTTTGCTTCAGTTTCATCGCAGGTGACCTAGAGTCGATCGCGGACAGTCAGGAGCCGTCGACCATCGAAAACGAAAGGCTCAGCATCGTCGTTTGTCACTTTTACTAGTTCGCAGAGGCGAACGACATCTCCTAGTTTGCAGTCGCGAACGACTTCCCCCAGTTCGCAGTCGTGAACCGCGTCTTCCAGTTCGCCATCGCAAACAGATTCTCAACGTTCATCGATGCTAGCAGTTCCTCACAGTGTGTCGCTAGCCACGTCTCACAGTGTGTCGTTGTCAGCAGCTTCTTCCAGTTCGCCAGCTTCACCGGGAACAGTATCTCCCAGGCCTCAGGGTTCTTCACAAACAGATCTCCCCTGTTCGCAGGTCTCTTCATTCGCTATCAGCTCGCGTCAAAGTGTGACGCGATCAGGAGGAGACTCCAAATCACTGTGATATCCATATGAGAGCCCTAGTACGACGCGAGACAGAGGAGAAACCCTCAGTTTGCGGGCTACATCGTATGAGGAGGATATATCCATTAACAGAAATCATATCCGCCCAGGAAGGGAGATTACTCTGCATATATCAAAGTGTGATTATCACTTGGTCCCTAAGAAGTAAGAACATTATTAAGACTGGTATATTGATTATTGACAAGCCTGGAAATGAAAATGTCTCCATGCTAATTCCATATTCTAATAAATACTTGAACAGAAAGGCATCCAATGAAGAGAGATATGCATTGGTGGTAGCCTCTATGAGATTCAAGGACTCTGAGATGCTTAAAGACAAATTCATTAATGGATTGAAGGATGAGATTAGAGTTGAGTTGAAACTATTGCATTCCGGGATTCTGGCAGAGTTAAGGGACAGGGCACTGATTTTCAGAGTAAACTTTGAAGAAGCTGGTATACACATGAATGGCTTTGACGTAGTTTGGCCACCATGGAGAAGTAAAATTGTTTCAGGATATCAGTTAATTGCAATGTCACAGATAACTCATGAGCAGGAGCATCCAGATGCTTCATTTCTTCTACAACTTTTTGAAATGCTGAACGGTCCCTCAGAGAAAGCATCTCTCAGTTTGGTCCACATCAATCCTCATGTAGAAGTCAACTCATTCCATAAACATTTTGCTACCTGTGATTTCTTATCTGAGGTGAAGGTCACGTACCCAGTTTTATCACTTAGGTTGGCTACTGTATCTGAGGTAAAGGGCATGGAGAGCATTAGTACTAGAGCAGCAACAACAGCTCTACACTCTTACACTCATTCTTTGAGTGTTGCTATTGGACACGAATCTGTCCACTTTCACGATTACATGATTGGCAGCAGCTCTGGCTCTGAGGAAACAAGATTTTACTTGATCACTGAAACAAAAACTGAAGTTTCCCTTCCTCCAAGTGGTGCTGGTCTCTCTAGCTCAAGATCTCTGGACAGCTCTCTTTCTGTTAAGGTACCTTCGGATATTAATCAAAGCACGGGGAACCCGGAAGGTGGAACCTCATACGAAAGTGGGGAAGGATTTACTTTGTTCTGGACCAGAGATGGACACATTGTTTTAATGGATAACAGCACCGGTAGTATGATCAGGTTTCCGCCAGTGCAGTCAGAGAAAGATACAGCTCATTCTGTATTTTCAAATGCGTTTACTGTACTAAAGCCGTGGAGTTCTCACCATACACCTATTGAGTATGGAGTTGGAGGTGTGCAACCCATGAACTACCAGTTAACGCCCAAACACCTCTTATTAAAAGAAGAGGATTTACAGAAGCAGAAAAAAGGTGCCGCTAAGGCCATGCAAGATTTATATGATGTGATGCACCCGGATGTCCTACAGGTGAAAATGAGTGAGCATCATGAAACAGGGAAGGGGTTGTTCAAAGATAAGGAGGATAGTTTATTTCAGAAGTTGAGATGGCAAAGAGATGTGGAGTTGAAAGCTCTCATGCTTCAAGCTTATTTAGAAAGGGTGGCTACTGGAGATTATGAAGCTACAATTTCAAGGAGTTTGGCAAAGGATTTCATATCTCTTGGTTTCATTCCTGAAGGAGCTAATTTAGAATCAGTTGCAGATGCCCTGCAAACATCAATTGGTGATGGCAGAAGACAATCCCAGGATTTCCAGTTTATAATGAATAAGTTATATGTGGTTATGTACGAGTCCAACTGCTCTCTTCATCCCGACTATCCCTTGGTGATACGAGCTCTATTAGAAGGAACTGCAAAAGTTTTGGATCCTGAGTTCAAATTGGTAGAAAGTGCATACTCATGTGTTATTGGAAGGCTTTTATCAGACTCCAGTGCTGACATAAGGAGAATATTGAGAGAACTTGTATGTAACCAAGGATCACTCAAGTGGAACCAGCTCGAAAGACTGGTGACAACCATATCCATACAGATAACTGAGGAAGATGGAGTAACACAGCATAGAGACTCAAATCCACTTGAGCCTTCTTTTGATATGCGTGCAGATGAGGTTCTGCATGAGTTGTTCAGGGAGGAGCATCCTTCAAGGGATAGGTTGAAAGCTGAGAGACATGCAATATTGTTGGAAGACAAGGGCTCTCAATAGAGGGGACTAGCAGTGACACTACTGAAGCTCATGGGTTATTGGGAAGGAAGAGGCGTAAGGATGAGGACGAAGCAGTTGGTCAGGGCTGTTTCCTACCTCCCACCTTGAGGACAAGGTGGTTGTCAAAGGGGGGAGTGATGATAGGGACCTAGACAATACTAGTAATAAGAATAATAGTAAGTATTTGATATTGTACAATAAATGGTTTTTCTATGCCCAGTAACTTAGTAACTAAGGCTGGCCAATTTAGGAGATGAGTATAATAAGAGCAGGAAGGGGAAAAGAGAGGCAGGGCAAAAATTAGTTTGGAACTTGGGAGTGCTGAGACTACTCGAAGTGTCTCGATTGTATCTCTCTTTTCCGTTCAGTACTATTGTATCAATTCTACATCTAATCATTCGTTGATCATCTACCAGGACCTACTGGTGTCAACAACACTTTCTAATGACGACTTGATGAAGATTTTTACCCAAGGTGTCTTGAGGCTGAATCCAAATGCCTTTCTTCTGGCCTGAGCTCTTGGTCCTGCTTTCATGAAGGAAATGCTACATCTGATAACTCAGGAGGATGGCATGATGAGAATGCATACCACGCGAGTGGATACTGCTATGTGCTAGTGCACGTGATCAATGTATCTGATGAGTTACAATGAAACTGACCGAGCTATGGGAAGAGGTTGATCTGGGGAACGAAACGGGTCAAAGTGTGATGGTCCAAGCGAAAACGAGGAGGAAAAATATCTGAAATTTGATAAAAACCCTGGGAGATACCGGGAAGGTTTTGACTACCAGTTTCATATGGCTATTGTATAAATGGATCAAGGCTACAAACTTTGGAGCATCAAGTCCAAAACAAGATGTAGAGTCAATAGGTGATGTTGGGCCAATGTGCTTCTTCAATGGGTTAATGGGTTATTTGAAGAGTTCATAAGTAAGCACATGGAGCATTCTGCCACAAGGACTTTATTTCTGCTCCTACTTGCCGTGAAGAAAATAAAGATGCAGGTTCAAGAAGTGAAGCTCCTAGCCCAGAAATCAAGGAGGTACTGGGAAGGGAGAGGCGTGAGGATGAAGCTGAATGGCATGGCTGTTTCTTACTCACCACCTTGAGGGCAAGGTGGTTGTCAAAGGAGGGATAATGATAGAGACCTAGATAGTACTAGTAATAAGAATGATATTAGTCTTTTAAATGTAGCACTGGGCTAGCCCAAATGGAAAAGAATAAAGAGTCAATTCCCTGAATAGGACTAAAAAGTAGCAAAATTGCACAAATAGGACTACATTTTTTAAATTCCCCTAATAGGACTATTTATGTGTGTTTGGACAAATATACCCCGGTAGCTTTTGAAATGTTTTAATGAATAATAAAATCATAAAAAATAATAAAAATCGTAAAAAAATAACAAAAAATTAATAAAATATTTATAAAATAAAAAATTTAATATAAAAAAAATTAAAATTAAAATTAAAAAAAACGTTAAAAAAAACTGCCGCCTCTGCCACCACCAGCTCCCATCACCGGAGAAAATCTGCCAACATTTTTAGTAATGCCATTATGATGGCAGATTCAATGAAAATGTAGGCATAATGAAGAGTAATAATGCCATTTTCTTGGCATTATCAGAAAAAAAACGGCATTTTTTTTACAAAAGTGGCAGAATTTTCACCGATCGGAGGCGGTGGGAAAGGTATCCATATTTTTTTTATGGGTTTTTACTATTTTTTATTATTTAAAAAATTATTTTTAAAAATTTTTATTTTATAAATATTTTATTAATTTTTATTATTTTTTTATGATTTTTTATTATTTTTATTATTTTTATTATTTTATGATTTTATTATGAATTAAAACATTTCATTATGAAGTATACCCTTAGGGGTATTTAGGGTAGAAATCAGTGTTTAGTCCTATTTGGGGAATTTAAAAAGTAGTAGTCCTATTTGTGCTTTTTAGAGACTCATTAGTCCTATTTAGGACAATAACTAAAGAATAAATAGAAGTTGGGGGAGTAGAATAGAGGTAGGCAGAACTTGGGTCTTTGGGCTGGAACTGGGAGTGCGAGACTACTCTAAGTGTCTCAGTCTGTTCTTCTTTCTGTTTCTTTGTACTGTGCTAAATTCTTACGTTGATTTGTAATTCCTGAAGGAATCTGAGAATTTCCTCAACATTCCAGTGGCTAATATACAAAAGTAATCTGCAGAAATTGGTGTATCTAACAGTGTGAAAGACCTTCATCATTTAAAATAATGGCAGTCTTTCCCCTTCACTCTTTTAAGGGTCATTATCAACAAAAGGCAAGACCAAATTAGGAAATACAAAGGTAAACTAGGCGACCATCCAGTTTATATGAAGAAAGACAGTTTTTTATGAATTACTTACAGCAATCGTTGCTATCTGGCTCCGGTCTCCCCATTCTGCCAGAAATGTCAAGATAAATGACTGCATACAAGTTTACGATATACAACGGACATATTAGTCAAATTATTGATTTACTGAATCCTAAACAAGATTCACTAGTTTACCTATGTGGTAAATAAAGCATAGAACAGAGTAATGATTAGAATAAGTAGAAAGTTATTGTAGGCGTGGTAGGGAGATGAAAAGAAGAACAATTAAATCAATAATTATGTAGAACTTCTCCTCACTAAGCAAAAGAAGGCGGCATCTCACCTTGTCAAGACACCAAGGAGTAACTCCAAAAATGTTGATCATATTATTAATTAGGGAAAAGGGTCAAATAAGCCTTCGAACTAACTTAAAAAATGCAAATCCCCTCTTATATAGGAGGCTCTGTCCGGCCGTCGCCATTTGGGGCGGTTCCCAGTGGAATTTTTTGATGAAATTTTTGAGCAACTTCATCATTAAGTCTACTTTACGCATACCAAATTTCAGCTAAAAATTCAATCGGGAAGGCAGTCAAATGAATTTTTGAAGATAACTGCACAGTTAAACAATGCAGTACATTTCAGAAAATCATTTGACTATCTTCCCGGTTGAATTTTTATCTGAAATTTGGTATGGGTAAACTAGACTTAATTAAGAAGATGCTCACAAAATTTCATCAAAAATTCCACCTGGAACCGCCCCAAATGGCGATGGGCGGACAAAGTCTCCTATATAAGGGGTGATTTGCACTTTTTAAGTTAGTTTGAGGGCCTATTTGACCCTTTTCCCTATTAATTATTAATGAGTAGAGCACCTCTACAAATTAAACTTGAATATGTATACCGAATTACCAATAGGAAACTAGTTCTACTGATAATAATAGGAAACTAGCAACGGTAATAATAATAACAATAATAACAATCACAGTAATAATAAAATAAGAAATCGCTCATATCTTGAATATGTATACCGAATCACCAATAGGAAACTAGTACTACTGATAATAATAGGAAACTAGCAACGGTAATAATAATAACAATAATAACAATCACAATAATAATAAAATAAGAAACCGCTCATATCATTACTCCCCTCTTGAACATCAAGCTTGCCCCCGAGCTTGAAGGGAAGTAACCGGTAGTGTTCGTCTTTTCCATAACCAAATGGCATCACTGGGAAACAAACGGACAAACGACCACGTTTGATAACATGAAGGTCGGCAATCTTGACGTGCAGTCCTAGGAGACCATGCCATTTTCCTCTTTGATTCTCCAACTCCAATGCCTTCATTCTTTAAATACTCACAGAGAATTAAGTGTAGTAGAGAGTCATAGAGCTGTTCCGGTGGAGTTACAGACAACCTCTGCGCCAACAGATTTGGTGAAGGATTTAGCGTCAACTTTTCTAGTAGCTGTGGAGGAAATGAAATCAGCTGTCAGAGTGTCAGCTGAGATAGAGTTTTAGGTATGGGATCTATTGGTTCAAGCCTCAATTTTCCAGCGGCAACATTTGGCTAGTGTCAACGACAAAGTTGGTAGAAATGTGGGCTCCAACCTCAAATCCGACAGTGGTGGCATCTGAGTTATTGGCTGTAGTAAATCACTAAGTCTGTAAAGGAGATGTTGTATAAGGTGCATCTTCCGGGTCTAAAACTTCGATGTAAAATAGATGTTTGCAGCGATGTTGGCCTCAGATTCATTGTTGGTCACAATTACTATAACATAAATCATTAGCTTGCCTTGCAGCTGCCTCATCATGGGATAATTGTTTCCATACAGGGCTAAAAGTCGGGCGGAGGAGTAATCTTGGCCGAAACAAGATTCTCAATGGTGGTAGCAAAAGCACGTGTTGAAGTAGGAGAAACAGAGGAAGCATGTTTCCTCATAACAGTAGTCAGACCCTCCATAGCAGTTGTGAGAGCCTTCGTTGATCCAGAAATTGAGACATTCAATTCAGGAAGATTTTTACGCAGATGTTCTTGGCCATGCATATACTGATTTGCACAATTGTACCATGCGTGTTTGAATATTTCCCTTAATGTAGTGTCATCATTCGTCATTTGTTATTTATCTTATTTTTATTATTAGTGTTGGCAATAAGAAACTTTTGGGCATGGACTTGACGGCTGGTTCTGATCTTTTGAATCAGAAACTCTTTTTTGGCAGAATTCAGATATTTGATTGCTGGTCGCTTCTTTCTGATTTTCTTCGGACGGTATAAACAGAAGGTTCAGTAGGGAAAGAGATGAAAGGGAGGAAGGAAATGGCTCTGGTACCAAATTTTTACAGACGAGGTAGGAGATGAAAAGAAGAACAAAACAATTCAATAATTATGAAGAACTTTTCCGCCCTAGGCAAGAGAAGGTGGCGTCCAACCTTATCAAGACTCGAAGAAGTAACTCCAAAAATATTGATCATAATATCAATGAGTAGAGCACCTCTATCTATACTAGTTCCAACAGTCCTACACCACCATTAGAGGAAGCCTAGGGGCTGTTTACTTTCGACTTAATGAACTTAATGAGAACAATGTTGTAATCGTTCAGCCATAGTCATGTTTACTTACGACTTAATTGAAATTATGACTTCATCAATTAATCATTCACTCAAAAAACTGACTAAATCATTAAGCTCGAAAATAATAGTCTTCCCCATTAAGACGTCTACTAAGACGTCGATTGTGAAATACATTTATGTTAATAAATGAAATTCCTCATTGACATTATTATAACCCAAGAATTATACTAAATGGATTATTTTATTCAATTATGACTGCTTATTCAGCTTTGGAGAGAGCAAAGTGGAGGGCGCATTCGTATGGACGATTGATCTCTTTTCTATCTTTTCTCTCTCCTTTTCTTTTATCGTTTATCTTTTTTATCTTTTTATGTGCTTATGTTTTTTTACTCCATCCGTATTTTAAAGTTCCATACACTTTCCATTTTGGGATGTATTTTAAAGTTCCATACACTTTCCCTTTTTGGTAAGTTTTTCCTTTAAAAATACTCAATTACCCTTGCTTTTTCTACTTTATATCCTCTCTTTCCTACTTTTTCACCTTCTCTCCTACTTTTTCTATACTATTCATTACTCCTACTATTCTACCTTAAATCTTGTGTCATAACCTAACGTATGGATCTTTTAAATACGGAGGGAGTATCTTCTAGCTTTTTATGCTCTTTTAACTTTTTATCTTTTATCTTTCTTATATTCTTATGTTATTGTTATTTTATATTTATTTATCTTTATCTTATCCGATTTATCTTATTTTTTCCTTTCCTTTTTCTTCTTCTTGTCTGTCTTCTCTTTTTGGCATCGATATCATGGATCGATATCATGTTAGCCAACCCCAAAATCTTTTGGGATTGAAGCTTGGATGTTGTTGTTGTTGTATGACTGCTTATTCATCACACAAAATAAACAGCCTCGTATACAAATACCACTTAATCCAAACATTTTAATACAGACAGACGGTCTTAATCTAGACAGGACTTAATAGAGAAAAAGTAAACAGCCCCTAAACCTATTACGATACTGCTATTAGGAATATAATATGTATATCAATAGAAAACTAGTACTATGATAATAATAGGAAACTAGTAATAGTAATAATAACAATCACAATATAATAATAACAATAATATAAGACTGCTCTATAAAAAAAATGACTTAGCTTAAAAAAAGGATTAGCGGGAAAAGGGGCAAATAAGGCCACGTACTAACCAAAAAAAGGTCAAATAAGGCCTTATTTATGAGACTTTGTCCGGTCTTCGCCATTTGGGGTGGTTTTTGGTGGAATTTTTTGATGAATTTTTTTTCACCATCTTATTCATTAAATCTAGTTTACTCATACCAAATTTCAGATAAAAATTTAATTGAGAAGGCATTCAAATGAATTCTTGAAGATAATTGCGCTTTTAACTGCGCAATTATCTTCAAAAATTCATTTGAATGGCTTACCGATTGAAGTTTTAGCTTAAATTTGGTATGAGTAAACTAGACTTACTCAATAACATGCTCAAAAAATTTCATCACAAAATTCCACCGAGAACCAATCCAAATGGCGAATGCCGGATAGAGCCTCATAAATAAGGCCTTATTTGACCTTTTTTTGTTAGTACGTGGCCATATATGCCCCTTTTCCCAAGGATTAGCTAAATGGAATATTCTCAATTCTCACATCATACTGTACATTCAGCCATGGTCAGAGGTGGGGGGCGTACTAGGCCCACCCCAAATTTAAAAATGTTTAAATATTAGTGTAAAAAAATATTTTGAATTTTTTCCAACATAAAACTTTGTACTGGCCAAACCCATTTTGCATCCCTGGCTACACCATTGCATTCAGCATTTCAGCTATGCATCAAACATACCTCCAAATATATTGGGGTACAGAACCTAGAGAGGAATCGCCTAACTGTTGTTTTCCCCTGCCCGCCATCAAGTTTCTCTTCTACCTGAAATATTTGAGGCTCTTTAAGAGGCAAAATTTGCAACAGTTTTGAGAAAAATTGGACAAACGAAGAAAAGAAGCAACTGAATTAAGCAACAGTTTTGGTGGCTGTTACTCTAGAACAAATCAGTCTAAACATAAGAAGGTGAAAACATACGTCCTCTATTTCCTTTTTCTGGGAAGCTTTTGGATCTGACCTCCATGCAATGTAAAGTAGTCGAAGCCCAAAGAATGCATAAAGAACTGCAAAGAAGCATGAAAGCTGAGATTTAAAATTGTCCAATGGAACCCCCAGAACAAATTCTCATGCGCATCATAATCATGAAACACAGGTGCTATGTCTGGAATTAGTAAACTAATAGGGAAGGGAAGTTTGAACAGAATGAGTATGAAGTTTGAACAAATATCTGAACTTGATTTGTTGAATTTGAAACAATTATTTATTTTACCCAGCGTTTTCTTTCATTCTAAATTTCCTTTCTATTTTCCTCTCTATTTTGCTTCCCCAAAACTTTCTGTGTTCCAAACAGGTCTAAACTGATTTGCTGTTACTTGTTAGCAAAAAAATATAAATCACATGCCTGTAGCAGCACTGTTTGTATGCTTCCTTGATATCAGATTAGGCACAATCCTGCCAAGACCAGTTGAAAGTATCTGTTTAACATGGACATGTCCAGAACTCTTAGTATTATACTATTACGAATCAAGCCTCTTGGTAGAAAAGTTTCAATAATGAACATCTCTAAATATTATATAGTGAGAGAAGTAATTAGATTACTTGCCGTCATTATAAACAAGGCACTTAGGGCACCAGATAGAACAATTGACTTTGGGTGACGCATTGCCATAAGAGCTGCTATTATAAATGTCTCATCACCAATCTAGAAGCATAGCATTTAGCAATTCATGAAATAATACTTCAGCCAAACTAAAGAAGTATCACATGAAGGGAGAGCAAATACAATACTAATACCCTAGATGCATTTGGCTTGATATAAGAAAATGCGAGTAGTTTAATTAATTTAAATTTCCCCTTCTAATCCCTACCCAACTTCCCACCCCTGCCCTAGCCGACTCTGTCAACCACTTCTGGCAGCCGCTGCTGGAAACCCCCGCCTGTAACCGCCGGAAAAGTTTGATGGAATGTTTTTCTGTTTTTCCAGTTTTTGTAAATTCACCGGAAAAAGTTGTTAGGAAATTTTTATGGCGATCATGGTGACATGTTTCAACACGGATGTGACACTGATGGGGGCAGCAGTGACACCATTGATAATTGGTAGTCCATAAAAAAGTAGCAAAGAATGAAAAACTGTCAATGACATAATGAACTGGTAAGTGGCATGTACAGTTTTCCTATTTTATTATCTTTAGTCATATTAGTCATATACTCATATTTTTATCCATATGTAAAAGTAGTCACTTTTTTTGAATTGAACTTTTATTTTTTTTTTTATTTAATCTAGGCTGAAACTCACTCCATTGAGTTTCGAACCCGAGACCTCCCGTAAGGGAGAGTGAGTCGGCGACAAGCTGGGCTGGACCGCTTCCTCTGAATTGAGCTTTTATATAGTACTATCTCCATCATTAAGAGAAGTGAATGTATGTGGTTGATGTTGAATTGAACTTTGGTACATGAGAAGGTGGTGCAGTTATTAAGAGAAGTGAATTTATGTGGTTGATATTGAATTGATAAAGTAAGAATAAAGCAGGAAGGATTTAGAACCACACAAACATTACGAAGTTTGATATGAGACAATCTAGGTAGTTTACTCGCTAATCGGTAGCAACTCGGTCAAGGGCCGAATAGCGAGTAGGACCGATTACTCGGGATTACTCGGTGATTACTCGGCCTTGTATTAATTAAATATAATAGTATAGGCGCCCGAAGTTATAGAAATATAAGAGCCTGTTTACTAACAAAGATATTTTCAAGTTTTTCAGAAAACTGGAAAACTAGAAAACAGAAAACAGGAAACGTGTTTACCAAAGAAAATTGCTGAAAAACTGGAGAAAGGAAAACAGAAAAACGTATTTACCAAACCGTTTTCCAAAACGAAAAAAATGAGACATGTCTCTCTTTTCCTTAATGATTTGGAGAAGTGACTTTTACTAGTTTTCCAAATTTGGAAAACGCAAATGCTACAGGCCGCTGCAATGAATTTGCATACTTACACCTAATGGTGGGTCCGGTCCCGCTTCGATGTCGATTCCATTCTAGTACCTCCATCCTCATACCTTACCCCTTACCCCTACTCTACCCTACCCTACCAACCCAATCCCCACCCCGCATACCCCTTTTCCCTATAATGACCCTACCCCCACCCCCTACCTCGGTCCCACCCCGATCCACCCTACCCTACCACCACCCCTTACCACCTCAACCCCACCCCACCTTACCCATACCTTACCCCTTCCCACATGCCCCCTACCTCGGCCCCACCCTACCGCCATCTTACCCCCACCCTCGTACCACCATCCTACCACCCACCCTACCCCTTCCCCTACCTCGGCCCCATCCTGATCCTAGCCCCACCCTACCGCCATCCTATCCGAACTCCCTACCCTACCCCTACCTTACCCCAACCCTACTCACTACCCTCTACCCTTACCCCTAACCACCACCCTAACCCACCCACTACCCCACCCAACCCCGTACCCCTAGACCTTACCACCCCACCCCCACCCTCACCCACCCCCACTCATACCTTCCTTCCTTACCCTGACCCCTACGAGTAGGTATGGGTGGGTATGAAGGGTTTTAGGGGAGTATGGGTAGAGTGTAAAATCGTGGTAAGGGTAGGGGTAGGGGTCAATGGTGTGGAATTGGGTGCAGGGTGTAAGGTGGGGGTACGAGGTATAGGAGCAGGGTAGGGGTTAGGAGTATGGGTACACGTACGAGGTGATCGACCCCACATATTATATTATATATTTGTGTTCATGAATGTGTGTGTGTGTGTTTATATATGTATAGGGTTATTTTGGACATTTTAATGTTAAACGGTGTTTTAAACCTTTTGAAGTAAACATGATCTTATAGCATTGCTTATTTTATGTGTCGCTTATTAACGCGAGTCTTAATAAGCACCATTTAGTAACCCGTGAAGTAAACGTATCAGTCTTCTGGATGATCACAGAACTGGGTGAAAAAATTGATGAACATGTTTTCAGATTTGAAAATGGAAAACTAGAAAATAAGGAGATAGAAAAACTGAAAAATAAAAACAGAAAATTGGAGAACGAAAAACAGAAGTAGAAACCAGGAAAATATATATGTTAGTAAACAGGCCCTAATAGTCTTAAAATAGTTTTTAAATTGTCTTAAAATGCATAGAAGTGAATAGATAGAAATCCTATTATCCTAATGATGGAGTAGCAAAAGTCATAAAGCAAAAGTGATAAAGCAGTCAATCATCTAATAAGTTGGTCTCATATTAATCTTCATTGGGTTCAAGGTCGTGATTTTCTTCTTCATCCTCCATGTCCCCAAATAGATCTTCAGTAGTCAGATGTTTGTGAGTGTGTATTTATCATGGAGAATAAGAAATTAATATATTGTCACTAGGGGCAGAATAAGAAACGAGACAAAATATACGAAGCTCCAGACATACACACTGCCAAGGAAAAATTAATATAAAAATGAAAGCTTAATACGTAGTATAAAAGGAACTTAATGCCTCAGGAATAGAATAACCCAGGAGAGGCCGAGTAGAGAGTACTCGCCGAGTAAATAAACCAGGAGACAATCTTAGTGGGACAGACCGAAAGGGAAAATGAGATGATCTTAGCGGGGTGGAAAGACTAATATCTAAGGAAAAATCCCTTTATAAAACTGAGCTCATTCAAATGCCAAGAAGAAGATTACATTCCCTTTATAAAAACCACTAATCCTAAGATTTCAACTTTTTACTAAATATAACACAATTAACTTACTTTGGAGTTTTAACACATTTTTACTGGAAAAAAATACATAACATTCAATACAAATTAGCTCCTCTTTTCTAGAAATATGACTTTGGGGGAACAAAGATGTGTTTTGTGTAACACAACTCTTTTTTCTTGGGGAAGCATGGAGGTATTAAACTATATTGAAGAAGAAATCTCATATTCATTATCAACAAGCTAAATCAGAGAGTCCGGTCAAATAAAATAATAAAGGACATACAGAAAAACCATATGGCAAGCTACAGAAGTCAAGATACTAACCTCACTGACAAGGATCATCGACAAACTTGCAAATAAGGCATCAAATATTCCCAGACCTGTGTCCAAGTTAACGGCAACACTGACAGAATCAGGATCATTCTTATCCTGTGTCCCACCTCCAGTCTTAAGATTGTCGATAAGAATCTGTGCATCAAAATATGACCACGAAGAATTACATGAAAACAGATCATCAGCTCTAGGAATACATACAACACCATATATGACAAAATTTGTAATTTATGCTATGCGATCTGCACGACTGCACTAGTCCAACTTGGTTAATCTCCTATTATGTTATTATTATTAGTGTTATGGACTTCTCTTAATCAAACTTGGATAATTTCTAGACACGAAGCCAGTTTACGTTTTGGGAAATTGACAGGTTCCACTCAACAATATTTATAAAGGAAAGCTAATGGTTTTCACATAAACCACTCTTTTCATTTAGTTTTGCATAAAACACATAAAACATTCTCTCAATGTGTGGCAAACACTTCTCTTCGAATGTGTCCCATTTAGTTAACAAGGGCACAAGGCACTTTCTGGCCTACACTCAAAATGAAGATTTTTTCATATTCATTTTTAATTACTCTTGATCCTTAATTCATAGAGATTAGTAATGAAGCCTTAAAACTACATCATGTTCATTACCTTGATCTCAACAATCTTAGGGATAGTTGTATGAATTTATAGTTTCAAATAATTGTCTAAATTTAGGACTTCAGTCTATAAATTCATGCAAAAAACATAGGGGTGAATTTCAAGTCAGATGCCTTTCCCAATATTTAAAAAAGGTGGATTGAGATGCAAGCATCAATCTCTATGCAGGATTTATTTTACAGTTCAAAACTTCTAACAAATATTCATGAGGAGGGAGAATATTCGTGTGGAGGATTGATCTTTTTTCATCTTTTTATCTTTCGTATGTTCTTTATTTTTTCTTTTTTGTCTTATATTTTTAATCCTTTTTATCTTTATCTTATCTTTCTTATCTTTTTTATCCAAGGTTTAGAAAGGCGGGTTCGGGTATCAAGGCGGTTTATTCCTAAGAGGCGAGGCGTAAGCCTCAAAATATATAGACATATAAAACTTATAATAGTTAAACTAGTAACAAAAAACTAAAGAAGTAAAGGATATATTCATATGAGCTAATACCAGTAAGTGTGAAGTCCAAAAAGTGTGAAACACGAACACATATGAGCTAATACGAATAAGTCATTAGAATTCACACACACAAAAAGACATATCACACACAAAAAATCATACACAAACTAAAAGATGAATAGAAAGTATATTTTAAGGACTTAGGGTTTAAATGAATAAAAGACTTGTTAGGGTTTAAATGAAATAAGAATTGTTAGGGTTTAGTGTGGCCACATGTTTAATTAATGGACTTCTATTTAAAAAGTAGTCTGGGTCTTTTATTAAATGAAATGCATTGGGCCTTTTTAAAGTTACTCCACATTAAAAACAGAGAAACAAAGGGAAAACGCCTAAAAACGCCTCAGGGCATGCCTCAAGGCTTAAGCCTCTTAACCTGCGAAAAAAAACCTAAGCCCTGATGGACAATCTGTACGCCTCACCTTGAGACGCGCCTCTTAAGCGCCTTTTTAAACCATGTTCTTATCTTGTTGTTGTTGTTCAAAACTACAACAACAACAACATCCAAGCCTTAGTCCTAAAAGATTTTGGGGTCGGCTAAGATGAATCGATACATGATATCACAACCAAAAAGAAAAGAAAGATAAGAAAGATGTTGTTCAAAACTACTAACAAAGCAAAACATGTTATCCATGATACATGAAAGTGACTCCAAAATAAGTGTCATAGACAACTGTCAAAAGTTTAACTCTTTAAGAAGTTGATAAGATTAATTTTCCTAAACAAAAATAGAAAAAGGCATTACAACAACAATAACATTACCCTAGTCCCTAGTGCCGCAAAAGCTCCCACCTACGGTGGGGTAAGGGGGTCGGATGTATGCAGCATTACCCCTGTACTAAAAGAGAAAAAGGCGTTAAAATGAAAGAAGAAAAAAACAGAGAAAAAAATTGTTGGAGCCTGGGGATTTTGATATTCAAGAGCAATTGGAATAAAAGAAAAAAGTTATGTTCTCATCATGGTCTAAAAAGGCGCTTAAGAGATGGGTTTTTAGGCGCACCTCAAGCTGAGGCGTACTGGTTGGGTATCAGGGCTTAGGGTTTTTTCACAGGTTAAGAGGCTTACACCTCACAGGTTGAGGCACACGCCATGAGGCGTTTGTTGAGGTGGTTTTCCTTTGTTTATCTGTTTTTTGATAGTGATGATGGAAGGGATGATGGTGGATGGTGATAAAGCCATAAGATATGATGATGATTCTTCAGAAGAGCTTTCCTGTCATGATGATTAAGCTTCAAGCCTTCAAGATTTTTTAACTATGTCAATTGTGAGATGTGTTTGTGAGACTATGATATGTCTGTTTGTGTGTGATGGTTCTGTTTGTATGTTTGAATTCTAGTGACATATTGGTAAATAGGTCACAAGTGTTTGTGTTTCGGACTTATAATTATGGATATCCTTTACTTCTTGAGTTGTTAGTTACTGGTTTAACTATTTTAAGATTTATATGTTTGTATATTTTGAGGCTTAGGTCTCAATACGCCTCAAGGCTTACACCTCGCCTCTTAGGAACAAACTGCCTTGATACCCGAACCCGCCTTTTTAAACCTTGGTTCTCATTGTAGCTCAAATAAAAAGAAAAAAACAATTGGAGCTTTTTGAGTTACTTAGGGAGTGTTTGTGATTGCTTCTACTTCAAAAAAGTGATTTTTGCAAGTGATTTTGGAGAAATTACTTAGGGGGTGTTTGCAAAAAAATTAAAAAAAAAAAGTGTTTTTCAGTTTTTGGCTTTAAAAAAGCAGAAATTGGTGTTTTTCAAGTGACAACTTCTGCTTAAATTAAGCACTTAAAAGCTAAAAGCAGATTGAGGGGTGCTTTGACCTGCTTTTTACTTTTTCTATTACACAAAAAAAACTTATTTTATCAAACACTACCAACTTTTACTTTTTCAGAAGCATTTGTTCCTCAAACACTATCAACTTTTACTATTAAGCACTTTTTCCAAAATCACTTTAAAAATCACTTTTTTTAAAGTAGAAGCAATCGCAAACACTCCCTTAATAGTAAAAGTTGATAGTGTTTGAGAAAAGGTGTTTCTGAAAAAGTAAAAGTTGGTAGTATTTGGTAAAAAAGTGTTTTTTGTGTAATAGAAAAAGTGAAAAACAGTTTAAAACACCTTTTCACCTGCTTCTAGCTTTTATCTTTTAAGTGCTTGATTTAAGCAGAAGTTGTCATTTGAAAACACTCATTTCAGCTTTTTTTAAGCCAAAAGCTGAAAAACACTTTGTTTTAGTTTTAGCAAACACTCCCTTAAACTTGGTGGAAAGAAAAGAAAAACATTTTGGCACATAGATTTTAGGTCTTTTGATGGCTACTGACTAAATATTAAAAATAATAAATCCAATATCACTTTTATTTAAAATTAATACTATTAGAAAATATCAAAATTAAGGGAAAAACATTAGGCTTAAGCCTAAAAAACGCCTTGAGGCTTAAGCCTCACAAAACGCCTCAACCATGTGAGGATTAAGCATCAGTTCATTCGCTTCATGCTTAAGCCTCAAGGCTGCTTTTCACTGCCTCACACAGAGGTGAGCCTCAAACAGTCAAACATGCCTTTTAGAGCCCGACACAACCTTATAAAAGAAATAATCGTCATCATAGGTCGTGAGGTTGTTTCTACTTTGAATGGAAAATATCCATAAGATGATGATAGGTTGAGATAGTAATCATCAGCATAGCATGTGAAACCTTAATACTACAAAAAAAGCTTTGTATTTCAATATTATGTACGTAGTACATAAGATAGGTTATGATGGTTTAATGAAAGATTTGCTAAGTTAAACTCTAATCCTCTAGGTTAAGTGAGAAAGAGCTTCTTCAACAGTACACTTTTCAAACTGTGTTCTTATTGAAGGATAACCTGATCAGAGAAAGATTTGACCGACTTGGAACTGTTATTAGACAACAAATAGAAACAAGATTGATCCTGACTCCATGAGTTCTCTAGGCTTTGAAGTTAAATGATCATACTCTGTATTTAATTTGAAAGACTGTTTGCCTACTAAGTATTTACTGCCTAAATTTTGGAGTCACTAAGCAGTCTATACTTCCCTCACAACTTAAATCATGTTTGAATACTATTATATTTACAGCCGTGAATCATAAGCTACCATACGTATCTCTCACCAGGAGGGCTTAGCTCAAATATGTAAACCTTTGTTGTAATATAACTTGAATACTTGATTATTCAAGTTTGACAATGTTCACCCGTAGACGCAAGATAAATAACCAGATCTAATCATCCCAAAACCAATTCAGGGATCAGCTTCGGAAGTTGACTAACAATACATACAATTTCAGATCTTCTATCCAGTAACCATAATTCTACAATACAAGTCAGGATATTGTAAGCCAACTCCGATTAGGTTTCCAGCTAAATGAACATTTGAGCATAAAAATACAGCAGACTCACTTTACTGCGACGACCCAGATCTCTGATCCTTCCCCTCGACTCTTCTAGTCCAGCATTATCAACATTTTCCTAAGAATTATTAGTAGCCAAACACCAAAACACACATCTTTTAATGCGCACGCAGACATGCAACCGAGAGAGGAGGTGCGAACCAGAGGTACCTGAGCGGAAATCAGTTTGGCCGTGAACAGAAGAAGTAAAAGAGGAAGAGGGTAGAAGTAGGCGTTCGATCTCGAACCCATTTATAATCTTCTTCTTCTTGTCCAGGCAATTGGGATCTGAATGCTGATCCGACGAGAAGAAGAGAGGGGAGTGGGAAGCTGGCGGAAATGAAAGAGAAGTTTCCCAGGATCGGCAGAGGGAAATCAGGATGTCTATTCAGACGTTCTTATACTCGATACATAATTCCAGCATGAAAAATGGAAAGATGGAGATGGGATGAGAGAATATGAGCGCAACTCGTCTGCCTCTGCATTTAGAATGGCATCCAAAATACTCCGTATCACACCGGTCACAGTTCGCATTTCTACTCGTACTATTTCAATTTAATTCTAAAGAGTATGGTACTTTTAAATTTATTTTTTAAAGAATTAATTTCACTTCTGGTCCTATGAATTTTATATCACTTTCATCTCTATGTCGTTCACTTTGTCTACTTTTGATACTTGATTAATACTCTCTTCGTCTTGAATTGAATTGCAAACTTTGACTGACACAGGGATTAAGAAATGACAATAAGTGATGCTTGTTTTATACACTTTTGTCCATCTTACTAAAAGTAGATGTCTTTAAGTTAATGAAGAAAAAGTAAAAGTAAAAATAGATTTGTCACTTTATTCTTATTTACATACCTAAAGTAGAAAATGGAATATCATTTTGGGACAACCAAAATAGAAAATTTTGCAAATCAAATTGGAACGGATTGAGTATTTATTAACCATTTGTGGTCCTTTTCTGACGATTTTAACCATCGAAAATATTGATGGAAGGATCATATATTGACGAAAACACAAAACTCAAATATCAAAAGTGGTCAAAGTTAAAGACGTGAACCAATTGTGGAATTGGTGCGATACTAGTGAGACAAAAAATGGAATTAATAGGTATTGTTTCATGTCACCCAACCTATAATGGTATATGTCACGTCATTCGCTAGTTAATATCTCAAATTAAAAGTTTATTATATTCTTTAATTTCTCAGAACAAATAATAATCTCTTTATCTCGTATTTAAGTTTATACTTTGACTTTTTGAGTCAAACTTTGAAAACTTTGACCGTTAATTACTCAAAACCCGTATTATTTAATAAAATCAAAATAATTTTGAATGCTTCAATTTAATATATATTATTTAAATGTTGATCTATTATAAGTTTTATAAGTGTATATTTTACATATCAATAGAGTCGAAGGGAGTATATCTCTAAAGGAATGAGTTAATAGGGGTGAGCATGGGACATTACGGGACGGTTATTTAAAAAACTTGTTTCATCCCAAAGTACGGTTCTTTTAAAAATCAAAGAACCGGTAGCGTCCCGAATATGTATAGAACCTATCCCGTTCCATACCAATTTTCAGTACGGTTCGGTACAATTCGGTACGATTCTTCGATACTATTCGATTCCTAAATAATAACTCCCAAAAAGTAAAAAAAAAAAGGTTTTAGCATAAATAAATAACTGTACAACAATTAAAGAGGAGGGACTTTAGGATTGAAGTCAAACATACCTAAAATACAAAACTAATAGTCAAACTATAATAAAGAAAGGTAACATTCAACTAAAAATCAAAAGTTAGGGTTATAGCCAAACTCAAAAAACAAAAGGTATGTCATCACATGAAAAATAAAACCAACTTAATAGTCCATATTTGATTGTTCCTTATAATATTTATTACTACTTTACTATACCCGTGTGTTTAAGTGTTTCTTAAATTTAGTATAATTGTATTGGGACCCAAAGTTTTGAGTAATCAAAGTGTAGATTAATAACTACTATAATATACTTCCTCCGTTCCATAAAAGTTGCAACATTAGAATTTATGCACTATTCACACACCTTACTTTGACTACGATTTTCTAATAATATATATAATAAAAATATTATGTATAAAATATTAACAAATTTGTATTAATGTAAATTTCCAATATATTAACTTTTTTAATGTTTACTAATACGTAAATAAATATAATCTTCTATTATACAAAGCCAAGTGAAAAACTGTACAGTGTTCCCGCCCAAACATTGTACAGTAACGGGTCGGATCGGATCATCCATGGGTGCAGAAACGGGTCTGCAGCAGCCCAACGTTTCGGGGCTCAATAAATACATATTACTGTACATCTTTTGCTTTACTGTAGCAAAGCCAACAAATGCAAGCTCGGGGCTCAAAAAAAAGCTTTAAATGCATTGTAAGAAATATCTCTGCAGTTGGATAGTACACTTTGATTTATCAACCCAAGGGCAATATAATAATGAATCCTCTTTCGCATCTCATATGACATTTAATAGATTGTACAACGAAATCTTTTGACGGCTACCAGACCTGTACGATCCAACCATAGTTCTTCTTTATTGGATTTAGTCTGTTACGAGCCTTTAATGCATTGTACCAATGCACCACCCTCCTTGAGCATTTGAAATAATTTTTTGTTAGACTTAGGAGACCATTAAATGCAATGTACAACAAAATCTAGAAAAAAAGATTGTGTAGTACAAGCATGTTACAATTTGATGTGATCAGTTAATACTCATAGATAAACACAATAATTCATTGGTTAAAAGCCTCTTCGGGTATAAGACCCTTACTTATGGGGCTGCTATAAATATGAGGTGAGTTAGCAGTTCCACACCACACCACATCCTGACTACATCACAATGACAATCACTAAATCGGTAATGGGGTCTTTTATTAAGGATGTTGATCATACCAAAATCGCTTGGGCTGTGAAAGTTAGGGTCGTAAGAGCATTTGAGGTGCCACCCCATGCAAAGGTAGAGAGAAAATAGAGATGATTTTGCATGACAAAGAGGTAATGTTGTCTACAATAAAAGGATTTTTACAGTTTTTTACGGAGTTGTTAAGGACTCTACACATTCAAATGTGTAGGAAAGGGGGCAAATTCATGCTTCAGTGAAAAGGCCATAACTTGGGATATTCAAGTCTAAAATCAAAGAAAATGGAGTACATACCATCAAGAATTTTTTGGTACTTGACAACTACTAAAGTCTGAAGTCATGCTTTTGATATACACCACTTGAAATGATAAACATATTGACCATATGTTGTCATAAGAAATGTAATGATTTATTATAAATTCTGTAGTGTTGTGTGTTTCAAGGTCAATGTTTGTGAATGTATATGACAGTCAGCATTTAAACAAAATAAACACACACCTAAGCAAATTAAAAAAGAAAAGAACGTGAAAATATAGGAAATTGAGATTGGTCATGCATATATCATATTATATCATAAAAATGGACAGAAATGAGTTTTTATGTGAAGATATACATGGTCATCATGTAGAAATAAAACCTGCAAATAGATGGTACCATAAAAATATGTGTACTACTAAGACTGCTTTTAAAGAAATAAATTATTATACCTTTAGAATTCTAATGCTAATTATGTGATTACAAATGAGTGTAGATGTTTATTTTTAAAATCATGATGCTAATTATGTGATCACAAACATATTATGTTAAAAGACTAAATGTTAAAAATATGCGAGCATTCATGTTTAAAATTAACAATCACAACGTGTTTACTATTCAGAGCAATGATTTCCAAGTAGAGCAATTAACTTTAACCTGTTTAAAGCAAACTCATTTAAGAAAAGAAGGTCAACTATTTGTATCCTCTTTACTTTTAAATTTTATAATGAATAGACGTTTTGTTTTAGATGTCATCCTTAAGAAGTGATGGAATGCAAAAACGTCCAAAATTGAGGAGTGATATGCAACTAAAAAAGACCGAAGTTTTTTTTAAATTTAAGAGAATAATTCTAAAGCACACAACTATATATCAGATTGATGTTTATGTAAAAGAAAATTATGATAATACAAGAAACTAATAAATAATCATTTTTCAATCAATTAGAACTAACCACAGATGTACTAAGTAAAGTCCTTGATTAAAAACTTATCTCAACCCACTAAGTAAATTAGTGAATTTACGAAGCATGGGTTCATGGATGTATGAGCTCAGATGATATGAAAAATATAAAATGAGTTCATTGGGGTAAAAATAGATTATATATACACATAATAAAAAAAATAACTCAAATCAAAACCATGCAAATGGTATATACATCAGATTGTAAAATAAATCAATAGAAATCAGTTATATTTTTAGAAAAAAAAAACAAAACAAACAACGCTTACCAGCCGTGTGAGATGAGAGGCGGAAATGGCATGTTGTTGGACAACAACTTCTGGGCAGCTTGCGGTTTGTCGAGGACGGGAAGAGTCCATCGTTGTTCATTGGAAGGAGGGAGAAAAGGCTTGGATCTGTAACTAGAAGTATGGCAGACGAAATGGGAGAGGTAGACAGCTACGTTGTTGAGTCATAGAGGCGGCGTAAAGCAAGTATTAAGACTGACCTTAATTGGGAAGGATTATGTAAAGCCAATTAGGGCTGTTTTTGATCGGGCCAGACCGATGTTTATATGGACGGAGTTTTGCATCGATCAAATTCAATTGGACGGTTGGTGATATCCTTACAAAATGAATACTACCTCCGTCCCATCCTTCAATTGGAGTATAAATAATCTATAGACAAGATGTAAATCCATTTCATTAAAATTTCCTATTTCTAGGCCTTATTAACGTGCTTAAATATGGTTGGCTCAAATTATTTTCTAATTCCATAGACAAGTTAGAAATAATTTTGAATTTAATTCTCATAGACAAGATGTAAATCCATTTCATTAAAATTTCCTATTTCTAGGCCTTATTAACGTGCTTAAATATGGTTGGCTCAAATTATTTTCTAATCCCATAGACAAGTTAGAAATAATTTTCCAAAAGTTAATTAATGAAAATGGCTAACAATTATTAATTATTAATTCATCAATTTGAATAACTAGCCCAATTAATTAATTTTAACCCCTAATTTTCGGCTAACAAGTCAATCCATATTCTTTTAGTCAATTCATGCCCAAAACAATTTTAGCTACTAAACATTATTTTTGCATTCAACAATACAATAACAACAACAACATCCAAGCCTTAGTCCCAAAAGATATTGGGGTCGGCTAACATGAATCGATACATGATATCACAACCAAAAGGAAAAGAAGGAATAAAGATAAAAAGATAAGCTATTATGAAAAGATAATATAAAAAGGATGAATATATATAAAAATGATAAAATAAAAAGGCTGCAAATAATGCTTATATATATATATATATAAGGATACAAAAAACTAGGGGGAAAAAAGATGAGGGAAAAAGATTATCAAGATCACTCCTTCACGTGAATACCCGCCCTCCACTTAGTTCTCTCCAAAGTCATGCCCTCATCCAACCCCAGAAGAAGCATATCACTTCGAACTCCCCTAACCCACGTCTGTTTGGGTCTTCCTCTCCCTCTCTTCCCTGCCTCTTCTTTACACATCTCAACTCGCCTAACAGGTGCATCACTCGGTGTTCTACACACATGACCAAACCACTGTAGGCGCGACTCCCGCATCTTGTCTTCAATAGGTGCTACTCCCACCCTTTGTCTGATTGTCTCATTCCTCACGCGGTCCTTCCTAGTATGCCCACACATCCAACGCAGCATGCGCATCTCTGCCACACTGATCTTTTGAATGTGACATTGTTTCACCGCCCAACACTCTACGCCATACAGTAATGCAGGCCTAATTGTTGTCCTATAAAATTTACCCTTCAGTCTAGTCGGCATACCTTGGTCGCATAGAAATCCTGACGCACTCTTCCACTTCATCCACCCTGTTCTGATTCTATGGGATACATCTCCATCTAACTCACCGTCGTTCTGAATTATGGAGCCCAAGTGACGGAACATATCGCTGGCTGGTATCTCCTTACCATCCAGAGTAATTCCGCTATTACCACTACTTCTACCTCCACCAAACTTGCACTCCATGTACTCTGTCTTGCTCCGACTTAGTTTGAAACCCTTATTCTCCAATGTTTGTCACCATACTTCCAACTTTGCTTTAAGACCTGATTGCGTCTCATCAATCAATACAATATCGTCGGCAAACATCATGCACCACGGTATATCGTCTTGAATTGACTTCGTAAGTTCATCTATGACTATGGCAAATAAGAAAGGACTCAAGGCTGATTCTTGGTGCACTCCGATAGTAATAGGGAACTCTTCAGTCCTCCCTACACTAGTACGAACACTTGTAGTACAATCCTCATACATATCCATGATGATGCTGATATACTTGCGTGATATGCCTTTCCTAGTTAAGGCCCACCAAAGAACTTCTCGAGGTACCCTATCATATGCCTTTTCTAAGTCAATGAACACCAAATGCAGATCCTTATGAGCATCTCTATACTTCTCCATAAGTTGCCGAAGAAGGTGAATGGCCTCAGTTGTTGAGCGACCAGGCATAAAACCGAATTGATTCTCTGAAATCTTCACAGTCCTTCGAAGTCTTTGCTCAATCACTCGCTCCCAAAGTTTCATGGTGTGACTCATAAGCTTAATCCCTCGATAGTTGGCACATTCTTGTACATCACCTTTATTCTTAAATAAGGGGATAAGAGTACTCTTCCTCCAACTCGTTGGCATCTTGTTGTTTCTCCAAATCATGTTGAAGAAACTTGTTAACCACTCAACGCCTCTCTCTCCCAAACTTCTCCAAGCCTCGATCGGTATGCCATCTGGCCCCATTGATCTTTTCCGTCCCATCTTCCTCAGAGCTTCTTTAACTTCCGTTGTTTGGATCCTTCTCACAAAATCACGGTTTACCATACAATCTGGTATGGACAAATTGCCGATATCTTGCGTTTTGTTCCCGTTGAATAGTGTATCAAAGTACGACCTCCACCTCTCTTTTATCTCTCCGTCGTCCATTAATATCCTCTGATCAACATCCTTCACACACTTAACTTTTGCAATATTTTGAGTTCTGCGATCACGAAGACGAGCAAGTCTATAAATATCTAGTTCTCCTTCCTTAGAGTCCAACTTTTCATACAACTCCTTGTTCACTTTCCCTCGTGCTTCCCTTACGGCTTTCTTTGCTTGTCTTTTAGCCTCCCTGTATGCTTCTATGTTCTCATCACTCCTATTTGTCCCCAACTTTTTGTAGCAATCTCTTTTGTTCCTTATGGCTTGTTTCACCTCATCATTCCACCAAGATGTGTCCTTTTTAGGTGGCCGACATCCTTTAGATTCTCCAAGTACCTCCTTTGCCACTTTGTTAATGGTCAACTCCATTGATAACCACACATCATCCACATTTGTTTCATTATAAATACGCCATACATCTTCACCGACCATTTTGTGTGTAAAGCTTTGTTCAAGATATCCCTCAAGCCTCCACCACTTTATCTTTGGCTCCACTTGTTGTTTAACTTGTCTTCTATGGTTCTTACCTCGAAAGTCAAGCACAAACATCCTATGCTGAGTGACAACGCTCTCACCTGGAATAACCTTACAATCAGTGTAGCTCGTTCTCCAAGTGGTCCGTACTAAGAAGTAGTCAATTTGGGTACTATTAGCTCCACTTTTATAGGTTACAAGGTGAGAGTCTCTTTTCTTAAACCAAGTGTTCATTATAGCCAACTCATACGTCAAGGCAAAATCCAAAATGTTCTTTCCCGCCTCATTCCTAGTGCCAAAACCATGTCCACCATGAATATTCTCAAAGCCATCACGACTCGAGCCCACATGCCCGTTGAGGTCACCTGCTATGATTAACTTCTCTCCCCTTGGCACTCGTCGCACCACGTCTTCAAGATCTTCCCAGAACTGTTGAGTTGTAGATGCATCCAATCCCACTTGTGGTGCATAGGCACTTACCACAGACACAATCTCACCTCTTATCACCAATTTAATGCTCATGATGCGATCGTTCTTCCTGAAGACTTCTACCACATCCTCAACATAGTCACGCGCCACAATAATGCCTACCCCATTTCTAGTCTTATCTCTCCCCGAATACCACAACTTAAAACCTCCGGGATTAATCTCGCGTGCTTTCTCTCCAACCCATTTAGTTTCTTGCACACACATAATGCTGATATTCCTTCTGCTCATAACCTCGACTACCTCGAAAGATTTGTCTGTAAGAGACTCAACATTCCATGTCCCAAATCACAATCTAGCATTCCACCTTCTGTTTTTAGCCCCATCTCGAACCCCACCATGCCCTTGCATATTTGACATCATCCCCGGGCAATGGGATGACACGCCGCTTCTGGGCGGTGACCTAGCAACCTTAACATTCTTATCACCACACCCAGGTCTATCAAGTGTAGCGCGCCCTTGCATATTTGACACCACCCCCAGGCGGAGGGATGACGCGTCACTTACGGGTGACGACCTAGCATTAGCGATATTCATATTTCGATTCATGTCATGTGATGTGACTAGGTGATATTGTTGGCCGTCACACGCCTACCACAACACCCTCCTCCTTTATCCTGGCTTGGGACAAGCATGATACCAAAAAAAATGATATCATGGCGGGGTTAAACATGTATAATAGCAAAAATATGGCACATAAATTAACCATTAACAAGGAATTAAACATGTATAATAGCAAAAATTAATAAAAAATAAGATCTTGACAAAATAAACTTTCTGGAACTACGATGTGATTTTTTGGAATTTTTCACGATTTTTTAAACCTAAAATCCAATTTTAACCCTAATTGATAATTTTCCTACTTTTAACTATAAAATACAAAAGGCAATTAAAAATAGGCTAAATTCGTTCTAAATTTTCTATTGACTAATGGCAGTGATATTACAGTGAAATAAACTGGAATTAGGGCCGAAACTGTTTTTTTACTCTTTTTAAGTAATTAATTTAATTTATGCAATAATAACAACTAATTACTGAAATTAATTAAAAATTACTTCTGCTTCGGGAAAATTAACTTTCTTCAGATAAATAACAACCTTGAGGCTAGTAAACAACTATATAATTAATTGGAATGAATTCAACATCAACAACTATTTTATTTAATTTTTGGAAGAAAATGCGAAATACTTGATAAATATTCTGGAAAAATTCAAAGAACAGGTCGAGAAAACAAAGCACAGATTCAGACTCTACTCGTTGAGAAGATGAAAATACATATAAAGAACTTACAAATTGGAGCTAAATGAAAAAGATATGAAATATTGAAGTTGAAGGTGCAACAATGGTGGAAATCCGAGCTTTGAAGAGGAAGAAGAAGACCTTTTTGAACTAGTTTCGGACTAAGAATGGTGTGTTGGGGATGAGGAAAAATCGGGCTATTTATAGCAGCAAAAATACCGTAGGCGGTCAACCAGGCGGCCGCCTGCCACCTTGCTCCGGCCGCCTTCCGTCCCATCACCGGCAGTCGAACGTGCCGCACGTCACTTCGCCGCAGGTGGCCACGGAAGGTGGCCGCCTGCCATTTCTGTCTAGCCGTCTGCTGTCTTTTCGCACCGAAGGTCGTTGGCTTTGTCGTATTTTCCCGTAGGCGGTCGCGAAGGCCTCCATTTTTGGACGCCTATTTGGCCGCCTTCGGTCGAAGCCTTCGGTCTTCTTCCCGCTTCGAGTCAAAGCCTAATTTTTTATTTTTCCGTAGGCGGCCGCGAAGGCCTCCATTTTTGGCTGCCTATTTGGCCGCCTATGAGGTTGTTTGACCGTCTTGTTCTGTATTTTGTGCTCTTCAACTTTCCCTTCTGGACCACTTTGAAATTCTGCTTCCTTCTTTCGGTATGATATCATTTTTCACTCAAATTGACTCATTGTGTGCTTAATTGACCCGGAATTTTGTCAAAGATATCATGGACGTGGTTTTTACCTGATTTCACGAAACTTGAACCAAAATATATAAAACATGCCTTGTTTTTCTATTTTTCAATCCAAAATCGCTTAACTTTGATAAGAAAAACAAGTACAAAAATGAACTTATCAATTTTCCTCACACTTAAGCGTTGCTTGTCCTCAAGCGACAAATCAGTTGCAAACACACTAAAAAGGTAAAACCTTATTGTATTACAATCGAGTTGCTATTAAAGAAATGGAAACAAAAACCTCTTATTTTATTTTCAATTTTTAAACATTTTAGAAAAATCACCCAAAATACAAGAATTTAAAATTATTATTACTTAATAAAAAAACTATTGATTATGTTAAACCACCGATCAATTTCTATCCCAAGGTTTTCATTATTCTAAATTGGACATTCTTTTTTTTTTGACTCATTTTCACTCTTGTTGGCGGTGTTGTCCTATGGTGGATGTATTCTCACATGATTAATGGATGAAACAGAGTCCCCCCTCCCGTTTTTTTTTGTTGGAGATGGAATTGTCCAAGAAGAGGATATAATGCGAGCGGGAAGGGATGGATAGGTATAACAACACATGGGTGTGACCAAAAGAAAACAACAGAATGGGAAGCTGCAACACTTAGCCGTATATGTAATTTACACAACTCGGCAGCGAGAACATAGTTTTTGGCCGCAAGAAAAAAATTGTTCGCTGGGTAATGAGAGAAGGAGCTAACCGCAGACTAGATTAAATGAGTTTGGTTTTTTTTATAACTAAAATGAATTTCCAGTTAAAACGAATCCAGTCCTTTACTTTCACAACCAAGAAACCATAACAATTTCAAGTTTTCTAAAAATAATAATAAAAGTAAATTCTTATGATAAGGGTGATTTTCTAACCTATTATGTGATTGATAACAATTGAGAAATTAATGTTTCATATCAAAAATAGTAAAAAGATTGTTCTAAAACAAGGTTTTAACTTTTGAATGTAAAACGCAACCTCCTCACACTTGAGCTGGACCTCGCCCTCGAGGTCTCTTTTTATTGCACAAAGTTTTGGAATAAAGGCACTTTTTTTTTGTTCCTTCCTCACACTTGAGTTTTGAAAAGATTTTGTGAAGAGGAATGATGAAAACAGGAAGAAAATTGTTTTAAAAATATCCTTACATCATCCATCGTCAGTTTTTTCGAAATCGGGTCAAAGCGTTCAACTCACAATTTATTCATTGAAGCACAAACTGCAATCACACAAAACAAACAAACAAAGTTATGAAAAACATGGGTTGCCTCCCAAGAAGCGCTTCTTTAACGTCACTAGCTTGACGTTTGAGAGAGAACTCTCTGTAATGCCAATCAGTTGTGGAGCATTCATCATTAGTGCCTCCATCTTATCCTCCAGGTATGCTGTCAGATGGCGTAGACCTTCGAACTCCCGTGACCACCAAAATGTGATATACTCTTCAAAGAATACGTCGTTTAAACAAGGAATTAGCACATATCCTGCGTCACTCTCATTAGTAGAATCAACAAGTATTTCAGGATCAGGTGCCTCTGGTTTCTCCAACCGCTCAAATGGAGTCATCAAGGTAAAAGTAGCGTGACTAGAGATTTCATACTCCGCTTGATGAGTTTTCTCTTCTTCATTTATGCCCTCAACATGAAAATCGCAAACTTTAGATTTTGTGTCACTCTCTAAGAATGCATCCCAACTGCCTAACTCACTAACCCCACATATATCATCTAGGCAAACAGATCCTTGCCTAGAACAACTATGTTCGTCATCATTGAGTAGAGAGTCAAAGAAGGCATCATCGAAGAATGTTTGCTCCAAATCACACGTTTCAATAACAACTTCAACAGGCATTTGGGCTTGTGTACGATGAACATCTTCATTAAGGCTATCCTTCAAGCACTCTTCAGGTGAGAGATCATCCATAGATGGTAGGGTAGGGCCGGTGTCACAAAGTATCTCCTCATCTATGGTCTCTTCATCAACTTCAGTGGGCAGTTCCAGAATGAGTTCTTTAGGACTAAGTTCTATGAGGACAGACTCTAGCTCAGTAGCAATGAGAGGCTCAAAACAAATAGGGGTGCAAAGAGTTTCAACCGTCTCGCCCGTAGTTACCGCTGCCTCCTCCTCGGATTTAGCACCTTCCTCGTATGTCTCCTCTTGAATTTTGTGTTCATTATCATAAATGATTTGTTCATCGTATGAATTTGACCAAATTGTTCGGTCAAGTAGTCCATGTTGTAATTAGCACCGACTTGAGGTACGTGAGCCGCCTCTTCATGGTGCTCCTCATGGCCTCCCTCGGGCTCCCCTCCTTCCATCATCTCTTCTTCATTGTCTTCCGGCACAACTCTATGAAATCTCTCCACGCACCTCCATGGTCCTCCGTGCGGCGGTTTGAAATAACGAAGGTGTGTCATAACATTATCATCAAGCACAACATGTGTCTTCCGTTCCTCTTCCCCTCTAAAGCTAACACCAAAATGTTCAAAAATTTTAGAGAGTAAGATAGGGAAAATAAAGGCCTTATCTTGATTGTTGCTCAAGGTCGCGCTCCATATTTGCTTGATGATGATGCTTGATAGAGGAATCCCCTAACAACGATCAAGCCCGGTAAGCATCCTATATGCAAAGTAGAGGTCGGCACTTCGAATTTTATTGTAGCCGCTTGCTCTCGGCATGATGTTGAATGAGTAGAGGTACATCAAAAGCCGGGCCCGAATGTGTGGTTGACCAAGGTTCTTGGTCATTAGCTCATGTCCTTGCAAGCCAAAATATTGCACCGCATCCACGGAGTTGTAGCTACTGTCGTTATTCATCGTTCCAGCTTGGGAAGGGGCGAAAGGAGTGCCATACTTGGCGATGCGAAATTGAGAGCGTAAAAGATCATTGGTGATAATGATTTTTACCCCTTTGACTCGGCTCCCAATTTTCTGTTGGGGGTAATTCCTGTCAACATTTGCAAAAAACTCCTTGACGAGTTCCGGGTAGAAAGGACCTTGGAGATGTAGCACCGGCTCCCAATCGATATTAGCGAAGACCTCGATGAGCTGGAACTCATGGTCAATAGGCTGTGATACCGTCTTCTCAACAACGAAATCGTTGTCCCTGGACTCCAAATACCGCTCATAACATTTGGTGTTGATAAAACGACTAGACGGCAAGATGGTGGAGAAGGCTGCGGGTGCCTTGTTGTTCTTACCCCGCTTAGGGTTGCTCGGGTCAGCCTCATTTCTCATAGATTTGCCCTTTGAAGCCATTTTTCCTACAAACTCAAAAGATTATAGTCAATTTCTCAAAAAAATTGACAAGGTTTTCCCTAAAAATCGACTTTAATCACAATTTAGGACAACAAGGGACAACATACTCACAACCTCATTCATCAACAATTAATCACAATAATTCAATCGAAAATCCCCAAATTTGACAAAAAAATTCGAACCCTAAGCCCCAATTTTAACCAAATAGCAAAAAATCCAAATCATTTGAAAATAACTACTTGGAAAGAGGTTACAATGGTTCATACAAGCAATATAGGCAACAAGAACAAGATATCATGCAATGAATTTAGCCTAAAAGCTATCAATTTGCATAAACCCTAAATTTCGGAATTTGCAAGAACAACCAAACCTATCGATTAAATGATGAAAAAGCTGTGAAATAAGGATTAAGGAGTGAAAATGAGTGGATATTACCTGATTTGAGCTTGAAATTTGAGAAGAAATGAGAGAAATCGGATGTATCGTGCTGTTGTGCTCGAATGTCGGCCGGAGTTCGTAGGGGGTGCATGTGTTTGTGTTTAAAAGACATGCTTTTAATAATTCCGCAACCCGTAAGCCGAGCGGCTTTGGCGAAAGCCGGGCGGCTTTCGCTTGACAGTAGGATGCCTGTGCACGTAAGCCGGGCGGCTTACACGAAACCCGGGCGGTTTCGATTTAATTAAATCCAATAAAACTATGGCGCCCAAAGCCGGGCGCCTTTCACGAAAGCCGGGTGGCTTTCGTGCGCGAGAAAAATACCTGGAATGCAAACCTGAAAGCCGGGCGACCTTTATGAATGTCGGGCGGGTTTCGCCTTTTTCACCTATTTCGCCCTTTTTGTTGAACTTTCGCTTCAAGACTTCGAACTTCTTGCCTTTTTCTCTCCCCCTACACTTGAGTTGCATTGTACACAAGCAATAGGAGTATAAAAACACAAAAGAAACAAAACATGTAATTAAAAGGGATATGAGATTGGGTTGCCTCCCAATAAGCGCCTTCTTTAACGTCGTTGGCTGGACGTTCTTCGTGATCAATCCTCCAAATTGCAAGAGATGGCGGCGGAGGTGTTGTGGTGTTCCATGTAGAGCTTCAAACAATGACCATTCACAACAAAGGGTTCATTATTACATTGTTGGATCATCATTGTTCCATACGGTCGGACCTCGTTGATAGTGAATGGTCTCGACCAACGGGACTTCAATTTTTCGGGGTATAACCGGAACTTTGAGTCATGAAGAAGCACTCGATGCCCAATTTGAAGTTCGATTTCACCTTTCTTTTTGTCATGCCATGCTTCAACCTTCTCCTTGTAGATACGAGAATCCTCATGAGCTTCCCGCTTTGGAGTACCTTGGGGTATATTATCAAAACCATTGACATTAAAACATGTGGAGTCGTTAGGAGGATTCTTTAGGGACTCCCAAACATGAAATTCTTGCTCCTCTTCTCCAATACGGAATTTCACTATTCCGTTCTAGACATCAATAAGAGCGCCCGCTGTGGCTAGAAATGACCTCCCGAGAATAACCGGAATCTCCATTTCATCCATTTCAAAAATAAGAAAGTCAACCGGGAGATAGAATTTGCCAACCTTCACAAGAACATCTTCCACCACTCCGATGGGATAACGGATTGTTCTATCCACTAATTGAAGAGCTATAGTTGTTGGTTTAGGTTCCCCCACACCTAGCTTCTTGAATAAGGAGAGGGGCATAAGGTTGATGCTAGCTCCAAGATCACAAAGGGACCTTACTTCTCCTAGACTCCCAATAGAACAAGGAATGGTGAAACTTCCGGGGTCCTTCAACTTTGGAGGTAGTTTTGGATGATAGCACTACACTCCTCCGTGAGTGGTATGGTTGCAAAATCCGCTAACTTCTTCTTGTTATCGAGGATATTTTTCAGAAATTTCGCATATGAGGGTATTTCCGCTATAGCCTCGGCGAAAGGGATGTTGATGCTCAACTTGGTAAAAATTTCTAGGAACTTCTTGAATTGTTTTTTCTCATCCTTCTTCTTCAACTTTTAAGGGAGGGAATAGGGGGAACATATGTTGCCATGGGTGGTGGTAATGAGACATGCTCCTCTAGCTTTTCATCTCCTTGCTTCTCCAAGGGTACATCTTGAATAACCGGCCCCTTCATTTCCTTACCACTTCTCAAAGTGATTGCCATAGCCGTTTCTCTTGGATTAACCTCCGTTGTTGTGAGAAATCTTCCATGCTCTCTAGTGGTCCTTTCTTGAGCAAGTTGACCAATTTGAACTTCCAAATTGCGAATGGACGATTTGGTATATTGCTCAAGGCTGTCCATGCGTTGATTAAGCTTCCTATTTTGATCTTCAAAACGCATATCAAGTTTGGTGAATTGATTGTGGAGATTCCCAATGGATGCCTCCATTCTACTATGATTTTCTTCATTTTGAGCTTTCATGGCGGCTACATTCTTTGTGAGAAGCTTCACCATCTCCTCCATAGTAGGTTCTTTGGATTGGCCGAATGTAGGAACTCCGGATTGTTGGGTTGAAGAATTTCCTTGCGGCTTATAATTATTCCCTTGATTGTACCTTTGTTGATTGTTGGAGAAATTATTTCCTCCTTGGTTTCCTCGTTGCCCGTAAGAGTTCATGTAACTAACATATTCAAGATGTTGAGATGAGTTACCTTCCACGTTGGAGACACTCTCCACATTTGCTACTTGTTGAACACCTCCAATAACGGCTTGCAAAGCCGTTTGAATTGATGTTTGCACATTTTGTTGGACTTTGATTTGAAATTCTTCAAATCTTTTGTCTAGTTCATGAGTGATAGAAATCTCATTCACTCCCGCCACCTTGATGTCTCCTCCTTGAAGTTGAGGATTTGAAGCAATAGACTCAAGAATCGTAAAAGCTTCTGTCTCGGTTTTGTTGCCGATGTATCCCTCCGCTCGGTTGTCCACAATAGCTTGACAAGATGGGTTCAAGCCATTGTAAAAAGTGTCTATTTGAAGGTCAAGAGGAATACGGTGATGTGGACATTCCTTCAACAGAGACTTGAAACGCCTCCATGCGTCTTGAAAGCCATTGTAAAAAGTGTCTATTAGAGCCGAGTGTGGCGGTAACGCCCCTATTTCTCTTTTGGGTTTTCCGCTGCACAATTCTGACGTTTTCAATAAAGTTAATAAATAATGTTTTATTTAAAGGTACTTTTGGGGGGAAATTTGGGGGTGTTACAAGTTGGTATCAGAGCCTAAGTTTTTTCTGGGGGGATTTTTCAAACATTTTCCAGAAGTATTTTAAACATTTTTTTTACCAAAAGTTTTCTAATGTTTTCTAATTTCCTTAAGTGATACCAACAAGTTGGTGTCAGAGCTTTTGAGACTCGAGTTGTAAAGTCTCTGGTTGTTAAGATGGTACCCTTAGCAACTGGTATGGGGGCAACTAGAATCAAAAGTATCTAAACAAAAATTTCTAAACAAATATTTTAAAGGTTTTCTAAGGTTTTCTATAGAGGTTTGCGAACATTCTTTTTGAGATTTTGTTTAAAGGTTTTTCAAGGGAATTTTCAAAATACTTTTCTAAAATATTTGAAAAATGACTAAGAATTTATAGGACTAAAATAAAATTTTAGGGCGCGGTGAGATTGTGAGATTTGGATTTTTGGTTTTGGTTGAGTATGTTGTTCTTTTGAATTGTTTGAGATATTCTTTTGATTTTGGATAAATCCTTAGTGACTTATTTAAGGATGACTTTGGACTTAAAGAAGAACTTTTGAGATTATTTGATTTAATTAGGGAGTTATTGGCTAGGCTAGTATAATTGTGAATACTAGTTATTCGATAGATTTCTTATTCGTAAACGCTACTCTTTCACGAAGACAATGTCCTCAGCGAGGAATGAGGTGGAAAACAACAACAACGCATCGACGAAAGTGGATTTGGCTCAAGGTTTGACACAACTAACTCAACTCTTCCACACAATCGGGAATGTTCTACTTCAAAATCTACAATGTCTCAACAACCGCAATGATGTAGCGAAACTCGTACGTAGCGAAGCTTGATTACACGATTCATGCAGGGCAAGAAGATCTTCTCGTCCTTGAGGAATGAATTCAAACTTTTCACAAACGCTTCAACGCTATAAATTGTCCTGCTCACGGATCTACGAATCGATATAGTTGCGCACTACCTACGTCAAGAGGCGAATAAATGGTGGACCACGACCTCACTAGCATTTCATCAACAATCTGACTTTTCTTGAGAAACGTTTACGAAGCCATGCGAGAAATATTCTAACCTAGAGCACGTGAAAGCTACGAAGTATGAAGATTCTTACACATAAAAGCAAGAAGGTATGATTGTCCAAGAATACTACGCCAAATACTTGGAACTCGCACGAGTTCCACCCGCGCTAGTTCTCGATGAAACCTATAAGGCTAGGAATTTTGTGACTTAGAAGACTATTTGCGTTTTAGGATGCCAAACTCTAAATGTGGCCTACACCCAAGAAATCAACCACTAAGATTACGACAACTCGAGAAGGAGGCACTCAAGAAATCAAGGAAGAGCACCCAAGAAGAAAGAAAATAGGGAGACAAACGGAGGGAAAAGAATATCTCCGTGAAGGAAACACGCTTCTACTACTCGAAGTAGGGAAAACATCACCTCGAGAAAACCATAACGGAACACTCGTACGTACAACATTTTCACTATGACAAGCTCATTCGGTATTCTAAGGAAGAAGATTCTCGAGTAAGTAACTGCTTCGGGGACGAAGCATATTTTTAAGGGGGATAGAATGTGACACCCTAAAATTTTAAAATAAAGATAATATAAAAATAAAAATAAAGCAAATAAAATTTATCTCATAAAAATAAACCAGATATAAATTATGGAATTTAAAAATAGTAGAAAATAAAATAAAGCATTAATTATGTTTTTTTGAAAGCATTAATTAAAAATGAGATGAGATGATAGTACATTACAATATTAGCTATGCATATTGGAATGATCACCATACGTACATGATACATAAGTATTCTACATACATACATGCTATTATTACTACGTTACATAACATACGTTATACACACTACTATGCGGTATACATAATAAAGAGTTGCACACGCCGGGTTTAAAGACAAAACACACATGCGTGAAACCTATGTACCATATAAGACTCCGGAATCATCGTACGATCATTATTAACAAAAATAATTACGTAGTAAATTTGATCGGCGAACATATGTAACCGACGCCTAGAACCTTCTTTAGTGGGTATAAATACCCGGCAAAGCCTACACCAACGACAAAGGATATATACACACATCATCTAAAACTACTCGGATGGAAGTTTAGTTCAGTCGTTGGCCGCATATACACTTGTGCAGGACGTTGCCAGAGAAGAGGAAGATCCGACGATCATTGTACGCCATTGGTGGACTGCCTTGACCGTCGCAAGTCGTGCTGGAGAAAGTAAAGCTCTGCACCATGGAGAACTTCGAACATCATAGCCGGAGGAACGATGACATGTTGTACGTGTTCGATCCGGAGAAGAGGAGTCAAGTCCACCGCCGTCGCTCGCCTTAACTGTCCTCGAGTGCCGCCATCATCGCCGGAGTACAATAGGATCCAGAGGTTCGCCGGACTGATACGCTCAACGCCGGAGTTGGTACGCGCCGGAAGAGAAGGGGGAGATCGCCGGAGGACAACCCAAGTCGTTGCCGCCGGACCACAGTGCTGCTCATGAACCGGAGGAAAAGGAAGTTTGCCGGAGGAAGGGGAGAAGCCGAAGTTACTGTCACCAAACCGCAAACGCAATCGTTGTGTGTCCGTTGCCTTGCCAGAGCGTCTGTCCGTGTCGGGAGAAGATTTCAGCCGGACTCTGTCTTCGTTTTCTTTGTTCGCTGGTACGAAGGAGATGACGTACGTAGTTATACTCTGTACTATCTTCATTCTTATGCGAGGTTATAAGTTTATAACTGGACCGATCAGTTAGTAAGGCTTGTTGGGAGCAAATTAAAAAGTGATCTAATTAATAACAAGGTTGACCAATTTAAGAGGATTAAAATAATAATAATTAAGTTGTGCCAATTAAGCTCAAGTTTATTAGGAGTCAGGGTAAAATAGCAGAAGTGGAATAATTATTAATTTTAGAATTTTAATATTTTTAGAAGGTGAATTTGAAGAAGATCGAGATAGAAGCCTTGGTTATGAATTATCGCGATTTGAGGTAAGTTTCACGTCAACCAAAATTATATTTTTCCTCGTCAATCATTTTTGAAAGTATTTGAGTACTTTATGAGATTTCTAGTATTTACATTTGAGTATTTCGAATTTCTTATGGATTGTTATATTGAGAATTATATTTGAGATTTGAGTATTGGATATTGGATGATATTTTTGAGTATTTGAGATATCTTATGAATTCTTATTGGGATTATATATATGAAGTATTTGGTTCTTTTGCGAAATTTTATTGTATGGTGAATTCGAGCGTAGTTTAATTTGTTGGAGTTTATATTTTACATTGTGGATGATTTTGTGGAATTTGGATTTCATATCCATTTTGATTGAGATTATATTGAATTATGATTTTGTGAGCACCCGGAGAAATCCGTGGTGTCGGTTTGCCACATCCGGATAAATGTGGAATATTTGGTGAGTGGTAATGGCTATAAGTCTAAATCCACCAGGGGTACTTCCCAAAAGCGGAGTATCCCAGCTTAATTGTAGTGTAGTTGGTAGAAAAATCCCGACTACTCGGGCTTCTTACTACCCGGAGGGCTTGGAATCCCTTTTAGGGGGTGTGCACACTTAAGGTAGGAGTTCGGCTTCCACCGGACTTTGATGAGATTGGTTTTGAGGCTTTGAGGTGATTGAGATTATTTGATTGACTTGATTTGGACTTGAGGTGAATATTATTTGATTGGATTTGTCGTGGAATTGAATTATTGAGTTGATTGGAATTGTTGGATTATTGGATTGGATTATATTTGGATTGAATTTGAGTTGGATTGAGTTATTAAATTCTTTGTGAGTTTTTAGAGTATAAATACTTTTCGATTTGATTTGGTTTAATTATGTTGAATATTGTTTATAATTATTTATATGTATTTTGAGATGAATATTTGATGTTTGATTTATGCTTTGGAAAGTTTGTGATGATTTTGGTGATTTTATGTATATTGATATTTTGGTATTATTATGGTTTGAAATATGTACTTATATTTGAAATATTGATATTTTATATATTATTTGTGTTATAAGAATATTTTATAAATGTTGTTTTACTTATGATTTATAAAATATTTTGAAAATATATTTTTTCCGAAATGTTTTGTATATATATATTATTTATTTATTTATTTATTTTCGGGGTTATGTGGAACTTACTTAGCATTGTTGCTAATGTTTGTTTCTTTTATTTTTTTCTGTACTTGATTTTGTACAGGTGTTGAATTGATCCAGTTGAAGTTGATTTCGAGAGAGCTTCCGCTAGAACACCAAATTAGTAAATAATTGTAATTACATTTTTTAGCATCTTAAATTAGTGAACATTTATTTTAGAAGTTTAATTATTTTGAGTTAGATTGTTTTAGCCTGTGCACTCGGTTAGGTTAGAGCCGAGTGTGGCGGTAACGCCCCTATTTCTCTTTTGGTTTTTCCGCTGCACAATTCTGATGTTTTCAATAAAGTTAATAAATAATGTTTTATTTAAAGGTACTTTTGGGGGGAAATTTGGGGGTGTTACAAATGGATTCTCCCCCGGTTGTCCATAAAAGTGCGGCATAGCGTTGAAGTAGCTATTCCGCAACTCATAGTCTCGTGCCGCCTCGCTAAGCACGATGCAAGAAGGAGTAGTTGCAATGACGGGCCTCTTCCTTTCATTGAGAGTGGGAAGTGCGGGAAGCATTGTTGGTACTTTTGCTTCCTTCTTCCGATTGCTTCTACAAGCTCTCTCAATTTCAAGATTGATAGGTTCAAGGTTTGTAGAGCCTTGACTTCTCAATAGCATGCACTAAGAGCTTGTCTACATAACAAAATTCAAAATAATACCAAGTGAAACGTGATGGGAAAAAATCAGGATTTTTTGTTGAATCGTATAAAACAAAACCGTATCCCCGACAACGGCGCCAAAAACTTGATCGGCTTAAACTTGCAAGTGTACAAGTGCCAATGTAGTAATAAAATCTGGTAGAAATACCGGGTCGAACACGAGGAAACGTTGTTTATAGGATTCAAAAGTTGAGAATAGAAATTGTAAAAGACTTAGTAGAAGAGTATAGATTTTTGGTTTTTAAGTGATAATAAAAGCAACCAAGGGTTCGGGATTATTCCTAAACGACTCCTAGTAATGAATATATGTTCTTTCACCAATTCTTATGAGTGGAATGTCACTAAAGTATTCTAACTCCTGTTACGGCAGCGAGATTGTGATTAATTGTACGTGTGAATCCCGTCACGGTTCACATTCATCTAAAATTAACCCCATTGAAGATTAGGACATTATAAAATCCACCATATTCAATTAAGGTATATTTCTATCCACAATTAGAATATGTCTAAACCTTTAAGTGCACGGTTTATAACTCAACGTTAATTGCTCAAATAAACCCAACGATATAATCATACGTTGTACACCGTAGTCATACACATTAAAATATAAAGGAAAGATCATAATAATTTGGTTGAGAACATACATCAAACACCTAGAATGCGTAAAGTTTCATCCCTAACCTTGGCTATAGAAAATTAGCTAGAACAATTCATAATGAAATTACAAATATTGAAATGATAAAATACAATGAAATACATAAGAAAGTAGTACCACAACTCCAAAGCTATGGTGGACAATGGAATTCCCAAGTGTAGAACTTCTCCCAAGACCAAGGGGTTGATCTTGGAATGCTAAAATGGAAGTAAAGTGTATGGAATATGGAATATCTTGTCGAAAGAGCTTCAATCCTCTTAAATAATGAGTCCTCAACGGCCATTTTTGGACAAGGAAGCAAGCTCCTTAATGAGGTTTGGAGTTTCTCCCGAATGATTATGATGACCGTTGCTTGTTTTAATCAGTTCCAGACGAAAGGCGGGCGACAATCGCGAAAATCGGGCGGCTTTCGCGCGTTTAAAATGATCATCTCCGCTCCAGGGGTCGAAAGCCGGGCGGCTTTAGACAAATGTCGGGCGGCTTTTGGCTGGTTTTATTGAAATAATTCTACGGCGCCCAAAGCCGGGCGCCTTTCACGAAAGCCGGGTGGCTTTCGACTTCTTTGGATCCGGAGCATTTTCTTCATCTTCGGACGACAATTGGTTGGTTGGCGAGTGAAAACTGGGCGGCTTAGGTGAAAGTCGGGCGGCTTTCACCCCTTTGGTGTATTTTCCTTTCGTTCTTTTGTTCCTCGGGATGCATTTGGTTGACCTTCTCTTGTCAAAATCTTTCGTGTGTCTTTTCATCCTCGTATTTGGTCCAATTGTCAATTATAGTATTTCTAGCAAAACAAGGCATATGTGTGACAGTTTTATTCTTTTGATTATAAAAGCGTTTATAAATTGTTATATAAAACTACGTTAATAAAACGCTTATCAAAGTTCTATACACCGTCCGGAATAGGTACGGTGAAAGGAGACCAGAAAATGGTCAGAAGTTGTTATGTAAGAGCCTGCAAGGCTCACAGAGGAAATGATACAAGGTCAACGCTATTGAGCAGGACTTATCCAAGTATGAGGAAGGGCAGTTCAGAGCTCAGCCCGTCTCAGAGCTCGAGGAGGTCGGAGTCGATCCTTCCCGGCCAGAACGTCGGGTCCAGATTGATGCAGGGATTTCGGCCTACCTGAGAGCAAGGATAGTCTAGGTTTTGACAGAGTTCAAAGTGGTTTTTGCTTGGGGCCTGATGATATGCCCGGGCTGGACCCAAGCATAATAGTGCACCGATTGAATGTGGATCCAAAGGCGACGCCCGTCAAACAAAAGAGAAGATACCTATCTTTGGACATGAAAGAATTTGTTAAAGGGGAAGTGAATGTGTTGCTGGGCATCAAGCATATTAGGGAAGTGCAATATCCGGAGTAGCTTGCCAATGTGGTTTTGGCTCCCAAACCACCCACTTGGAGGATGGGTGTACACTATACAGACCTCAACAAAGCCTGTCCAATGGACCCTTTTCCTTTGCCCAGCATAGACCAATTGGTGGACCAAACCGTAGGATGCGAGCTCCTTTCCTTTATGGACGCATTCAGGGGGTATCACCAGATCTCCATGCACCCTGATGATGCTGAGAAGACCTCATTTATTACGCCAGAAGGAGTATTTTGCTACTTGGTGATGGCCTTCGGCTTGAGAAATTCTGGGGCCACTTATACCCGAATGGTAGGCAAGGTCTTCCGAGCAGTGTTGGGAAGAAACATGGAGGCTTATGTTGATGACATGATTGTGAAGAGCCAAAAAGCTGGCGACCACGTGGATGATCTCAGAGAAGTATTCAGCATCATGAAAGAGGTAAATCTATGACTCAATCCTAAGAAGTCCACTTTTGCGGTCCAAGGCGGAAAATTTCTGGGGTTTATTGTAACACACAGAGGCATTGAGCCCAACCCAGAAAAGGTCAAGGCAATTCTGGATATGGAGCCCCCAAGAAATATCAAAGAAGTTCAGATCCTCACAGGGAGACTGGCAGCCCTGGGGAGATTCTTGTCCAGGTCAGCCGATAAGTCTTTGCCAAGTGTTAAAAAAGAGAACGAGTTTTAGTGGACCTAGGTGTGCCAGGATGCGTTCGAGGATCTCAAAAAGTATCTACAGTCAGATCTGCTACTTAGCAAGCCTTAGGCCGGCGAGACGCTCATCCTATACTTGGGAGTGACCCAAAGCGCAGTTAGCTCTATCTTAGTGCGGGAGGAAGGGACCGTTCAGAGGCCGTTCTACTACATCAGCAAAGTTCTCCATGGGGGCGAGCTCAGATATCCAGCCCTGGAGAAGACCGCCCTTGCAGTCTACGTCGCAACAAAGAAACTCGTCCACTACTTCCAGGCTCACCCTATCAAGGTCTTGTCAGACCTGGGGGTGGGGACTCTGTTCAGAATAGCCAAGATTGCGCGAGTTGTGAAATGGTCCTTGCTGATTAGCCAGTATCAGGTGAGCTTCCGGTCTAGACAGGGTCGGCTAGAACATTTTTGAGGCCCTAGACACTCAAAGTACTATAGCATAGAGTATGAAATAAATAGAAGTAAAATACACACCGAATGCATCATGTATAATACAATATACTATCGTATGAATTATATCAACCCACGACTTGAAAGATATATGTACTATCAATTCGAGAGTGAAAAAAGGAATGTGTCAGTAAAGAGCCTCAATGGTTGAAAATTATCAATCTAATAATTAAATTATCATGAATTTTATTATTTTTTCTTTACTTTAAAAGTTTAATATATTGTTTATTTTTATAGTTTTATCAAACTAATAAACATTTGTGAAGAAAAGACCAACAAAAATTAGCAATGGAATTAATAAAACAAATAAATAAAAACCTATGAAATTTTAGCTCCTAGATTAATCTTAGTATGCAGTCATTTGGACGACCCTATACCAACACAATTCATCTTTCAGGTCCTGGATTAATAGTTTATCTATCTTTCAAGTCTTAGATTGTAAATGATTCACAAATAAAAATTTAATTCCCCGCGTATAAGTATTCAATATTAAATGAAACTCACAGTTGCAACTAAAAATACTACAACCAATCTGTGTTTAATACAATCACAAAAAATATGCTCGTATCTATCAATTTCTTACACACATACATAAGTAAATTAATAAATTAAATAATTGATATTGGACAAAATCAAATTGTTGGACTCACGCTCGAAAACACCTAAATCCTAAAGACAATAAAGGGTGAAATCTTTATTCGGTGATTCCTAATAGAAGAAGATCGAGTAGAATAATAAAGGATGCAGGTATCGTTGATTTAGTTATAGGTATTTAGGAATTGAAATTTACTTAACAGGGCTGGTTGTAATTACAATTTCAATTAATTATACATATATAATGTTAAAAGGTTTAATTTAAATATTGGAGGCCCCTAAAATGTTCGGGCCCTAGACAAGTGTCTAGGTTAACTGCCCCCATGGCCGGGCCTGAGCCTAGAACCCTAATTAAAGGGCAAGCCCGGTCAGACTTCCTAGTGGAATGTTCCGCCAGGGACGTGGCTGAAGAAAGACGCCGCGAGGAAGAAGATTGGTGGACCCTTATGATTGATGGATCATCTTCAGGGTCCAAAGGTTGCGGAGGAGGGGTGGTCCTCATCACCCCTGAAGGCTTCAAAACTTACTATGCCCTCGGGTACTTATTCGACCTATCCAATAACGAAGCTGAATATGAGGCCTTACTCTCCGACCTCAGGATAGCAAAGTACTTCAAAGTCCAGAAGCTAAGGATCAAAAGTGACTCTAAGTTGGTCATCAAACAGTTTAGAGGGGAATATGAAGCCAAAGAAGCTCGGATGCAAAGATACCGGGATGCCACTATGGAACTCCTTAACTAGTTTGAAGAGTCCGACCTATTATGTGTTCCACGGTCTCAAAATGTTGAAGCAGACATCTTGTCAAAGCTAACGATAGATGCGCCCGAACATCTCACTCGCATATCACGGGTGCACGAGCTAAGCAAACCAAGCATCGAAATCACCAAGGACCGGGAGGTCTTACCTGTTAGCCAAGCCTTGAGATGCTGCATCGAAGACCTAATAGAATATAAGGAAAGTGGAACACTGCCCTCAAACGAAGAGGAAGTGAGAGTGGTCAGGAGACAGGCACCAAATTATGTCATCCAAGATGGGAAGTTTACAAGAGAAGTTACAATGGAGTGCTGCTAAAGTGTTTAAGGCTAGATCAAGCTCAACATGTGATCAAAGGATTGCATGAAAGGATATGTTCATCACATCAAGGTGCGTTTACTTTGAGTAGAAAGGCTATTTTACAAGGGTAGTTTTGGCCGACTATGATAAAGGACTGCGCAGACTTCGCAAGAAAATGTGAGGTCTGCAGAAATTTCAAACAAACCCAGCAGGCCTGCTACCTTGTATATCCCCATCAGCACACCGGTCCCTTTCTCAAGATGGGGGATAGATCTCGTGGGCCGCCTTCCGCAGGGCTGAGGAGGTCGGAAGTTCGTGATAGTCGCAGTTGATTACTTCACTAAGTGGGTTTAGACCGAACCAATGGCCACAATCACTGCTGAGCAATGCAAGAAGTTCGTTTGGAGAAACATATTTTGCCGATTTGGTGTTCCCATACAAATCATTACTGATAACGGGAAGCAGTTTGATTCCGAGCCCTTTAAAGATTTTCTTGGGCAATGGGGAGTTGAGGTCAGTAGTGCGTCTGTTGCTTATCCTCTATGCAATGGCCAAGTCGAAAATGTGAACAGAATGATTGTGGATGGCCTCAAGAAGAAGCTGAAATATATGGGAACGACCTGGGTGAATGAGCTCAACAATATCCTTTGGGCCTACCACACGACCCCAATGAAGGCAACTGGTGAAACTCCCTTCGCTCTAACTTACGGATTTGAAGCTGGAGCTCCATTGGAAGCATTAATCCCAAGTAGGAGGGTGGAAGACTACGGCCCTGAGGACAACGAAGAAATGTTAAGGGCAGAACTCCATTTGATTAAGGAAAAAAGAGACAAAACTTTCATCAAGGCCCAAAATTATAGGCGATAAGTAAAAAGAATATCGTGATGCCAGGGTCAGACCGAGACAATTCGATATCGGGGATTTGGTCCTAAGAAGGAGGTCTGCTAGCAAGCCTCTAGAGGGCGGAAAGTTTGCCAAGAATTGGGAAGGTGCTTACAAGATCTAAGGGATAGTTGGGCCCGGGTCCTATAAATTGTGTACTCCTAAAGGAAAACTGATAGATAGGGTGTGTAACTCTGCGCACTTATTGAAATTCTACCAGTAAGTATGTAATTTCTTTTCGTCATGAGTTTAATAAAAGTTTCGTTTTCTTTCACAAAATGTCCTTTATACATGACTTGCAAAGGTTTCTTAATCAACAAAAAGGTAAAGGTTATGCCTGATTGGTACTCAGAAAGACAAAGTATAAATTCCTAACTCATCTAAATTCTAAGAGCTCAACCTAGTCTTTCTAAAGACAAGAGTGGGGATAAAACAACCTTTCTCAAGGTTAAACAGCCTTACGAACAAAATCAAATTTCCTTAAACATGAAAAGACAGCCTTCTCAAGGTTGAGACTGATTTTACAAGGCTAAAGATGAAATTGAAGGAATTAAATTTGCACCAGAGAGGCTCACAAGCCTCGCCAATTAAGAGGCTAATCACCAAGGTCAAAGGAACCTGAAGTGAAGCCCATCCAATCTGGATCAATTACTAAGAGCCTAAGGGTCTAAAATCGGTAAAGTCATCCTTAACAAAGGATAGACAACCTTGACTGGAAATTCAAGGCAAAATAACTAAGGACAAAGTGATTGAAAATAGGCAACCAGGAAGGCCTGGAGGCCTGGAACTTATAAGCTACACATGTTCAAAAAAAGTGGTCAACTCCCTAGAAGAAAAGAGAATTCAAGGGAAGAAGCCAGCCCAAATAGGGCCGAAAACCTCAAACAACATTGAAGTACTAAACAGATCAAATCAAGCAATCACCAGAGACGATCAAAAGCGGTAATGTATATGTACGTGCAGAAATAAAAATAGAATGTAAAGGTGTTTGAATTACAAGCCACCCCACGAGCGGAAAACAATTACAGGCACGCATGCCTGTAAAAGATGTTTGTTGGAATGTCAAGAGTGTTCAAGGATTAAATATCGTTATCGTCTAGAGCAGGGCCGACAAGGGGGCTTCAGGATTGTTCATTACTTCAGGCAGACCCAGGACGAAACAGTGAGGGAAGCATCTCTCTCAACCAGGGCATTGTAGATAGTCTTCTGCATGTCATACCTGCCCAACTGAAAGCAGAGTAGCCCTTCCTTGTCCAGCTTTCCCTCCCCTTATGGAGTTGATGACCACTCCAATGCTATCTCAGCCTAGCGTTCAAGGATTGCCTTCTCCACTTCCTCCCGAAAGGTCCCACCATCCCGGAAGGCTTGCACGACAACAAGACCAGCCTCCTCCACTTTCTTCCTTATCTCCGTTTCAGTAGCAGCAGCTTCCACCAACCTCCTCCGCAGCTCCTTGTCCTCCTTCGCGACATCATCCCGAACAGCTTTCAAGTCCGCCACCACCTTCTCATGGTGGTCGGTCTGGCCTTGGGCCTCCTTTTGCTCCCCATCTAAATGGCGAGAGCTAGAGGCGGCAAGGACAAAAGCCTGGAAAAGAGCCAGCTGGGATTATGGATTGTGCCTGTAACGTCTAAAATCGGCAACAGAAACAGGAAAGGGTGTTAGTGGACAACACGACAGAGATTTGACCGAGGAGAAAGGTTCTCGATCTCGTCGGTGTCCGCAGGAGGAGTGATGTCAAGAGCTAAGGAGACTGGGTTGATCGTTTGCCGGAATAATGAGGCAAAATTTGAACGCATGGATAAACGAATTCTGTGCATAGGTGCCAGGGCACCCCCCTGACTGCCACCTTCAAGAGATTGACTTTCGGAGCTAGACTCCTCTTCCGCAATAGTTTGTATAGGTTTCTTGCTAGCTCGGGACTTCTTTCCTCGGGGCGAGGAGATGGGCTGGGATGTCAGCCTCTTCCCGGCCCCCCTCGTCAAAGGAGGCCAGAGGTCCACAGCCGGCGTTGCAAGAGTCGCAACGCCATCTCCTTGTGCAGCCCCGTCAGAGGCGGCCTCTACAGCGCCGCGTGTTTGGATCTTCCTCACCAGGACTGGGGGATCCGGATTCGACCCTGCTTTGGCTGTCAGCCGCTCCAGCCTTGAGGCCATCTTTTCGTCCTCTGAACCAAAACAAGAAAACACATGAGTTAGGGTGAATTCATTAAGCTGAAAGCAGAAGGAGCAAGACAGATACAAAGCCATGCATCGCCGACCTGATGAGAATGTAAGCACAATCATTCCGTCCTCACCTACATATGGCCCCATCAAAAAGGGCAAGCCCTCACCAATGAGCTTTGCAGCATACTCAGTCCCCTCATTCAGGATGAGTATGACCCATCGTCGGATCACCTCCCCCACCGGTTCTCAAACTGCAGCCTACCATCCACCGACATCACCCATACCCATTTTTGCGCGTAGTTCTTAAAAGAATCTGGGTAAGACTTGGCCTCGAACAGACGATGGCATGCCCTTTGGGAGACTGAGAAGAATCCTTAGGCTTCCAATGCGTCGGGTCGGACCGAGTGGAAGAACGTCAGGAACAGGTCTAAAGTCGGCCTAATTTTGAGAAAGTGACATCGGGCTATAAACCCCGCAATGAACAGCTGCGTGATGGGGGTAAGTTGGCTGAGAATGACCCCATAATGAATCATGATGTTCAGGAAGGCAGGGTGAAGAGGGAATCTCAAGCCCATCTCGAGGCTGGATAAGTATACCAAGGTGAAGTGGGGAAGGAGAATCTACAATGTTTTAGCCAGGAACGGGTCGAGTGCAGACAACGATGGGTTCGGCTAGGGCCACAGTCGTGTAAAACTCAGAGTCAGCGATGGCGACTGCCGGAATTGGACAGGCGAAGTCGACAGAGAGGTAAAAATGAGTCTCTCTTCCTTCCGAATCCACCAGAAACTTGGGCCGGTGGGAATTCGTCCCTTCGCCAGGAAAAGTGTTGCAGGGAGGGACAAAAAAAGAAGACATTGAACGAACTGACCTGGAAAGGGTTGGAGCAAAGGAGAAAAGCTTTCTTGCCTGAGGTTCGAGAAATGCGAAGTATCAGAAAAGTTCGAGTGGAAGAGGGGCAATACCTTTATAGTGAGGCCCCCGATGTTGCAAACCGCTCTGGAACCGCTACCAAGCACTCAAGTGCTGAAGATGGGATGGCGGAGTGGGAAGTTGTGAGGGCGAACACGTGTTGCTTGCATTTAATGCGAAGCGACGCTACAGTACACCAAAAAGATTCAGAATTTGAAATTGGTTAACCACTCAACTTACTCTCCTAAAATACAGCCCTGCTGATTTTAGAGAGTAGGGGGGCTCGTGATGGTACCATGAACTCTAACCATGGCCCAATTACGAGATTATAAATCCTTCCCATGACGGGATCAAGCCCTCAACGGGATCAAACCCTTAACAGGATCCAGCCCATAAATGGGATCAAGCCCTTAACGGGATCAACCCATACACGGGATTAGCGTTAATTAGCCACTAGGGCTAACTAGGGATTAGACTTGCGATAGTAACCCTCAACGGGATTCTCGCGAGATCGGAATATTCCCAGGGCTTATGTGGCAGACTATCATTCGTGCATATCTATCTGGCAGCAGGCAGGAAGAACGGAAGAACGTGGACTTAAAGGAACAATCATTGCACAATGACAAAGACGTTACAAGAGTTCTATTTGAACTAATATGTAATTAATAGTATTTATTGTAGCAGTTCCCTCCTAGAATGCTAGTTCCTGTAGTCTATAAATACTTCCTGTAACTCTACCATGAGAGGACCAAACTCCCGATAATAGAAACACTGCCTTACGTTGCCATATTTTCACCTTCTCTCGTGGATATAGCTCTCGTAGTTGGATTATACTCCATCAATGTGATTAAATTTTTAATATTTGTTATTATTTGTTTATTAATGGTTACTTTCATTCACGTCATATGAAATAATGATCCATATATACGTTTAAAGTTTAATACTCCCTCCATCCCCCTATAATTGTCCCATTTTTATTTTTGGATGTCCCCCTATTATTGTTCCATACCATATTTGGTAACATTTGTGTGACTCTAATTCATTCTTACTTTATTCTGGCTTTATCAACTAATTATCAGCCACATAATTATACTTTTCTCAAAAACCACACTACTCACTTCCATTCTAATATTAGGGGAAGAATGCAGTATTTATAATATCTGCATTTTACAACTCATACAACGCACAAGTGAAATACTAGTAGAGTATATAATTGTGAATAGAAATTTCCTAACAAAAATAAGTAAATAGGTCGTAAATGATTACTTCAAAATCGGGCATCCTCTCACAGCCCACCGTATAGGCCCATGCTAAACGCGGCAGCAGGTAGCCTATCTCGCTTAGCTGTTCAAAGCCAAGTCCAAAGCAGGTTTACGGGGAATCGACAAACCGGTAATGGCAAAACGTGATGTGAGGGGCGGAAGAAGAGACGAATCGACATCGCTCTTGACTCGGGCAGTGTACAAAGTTTTTGCCTTCGTGCGTTTCGCTGAGTTCGAGATCCTTTTCGTCCTCTTTTTCGTCATCGCGTACGTAATATTTAAAGATCTGGTGAGCTCTTCAACTGATTTTTGTTTTTTTGGAATTTGCGGGGCGGGAATCATGAGATTACATCCTTTGGTGTTGGTTGTGTAAATTCCGAAAATCGAGCAAAAATTTGAACTTCATTGATCAACGAACTTGATATAGTATAGTAGAGATATTTTCCATCAAACTCTATATAGAAAGCCTTATGTCATTTGGATCGAGACACTGGTAGGTCAGGGTTTTAGTTTTTATATGGAAGATTGGGTTAGTTCCTCTCAGTTGCAATAACTGAAGATTAGGTGTGAGTCATGAGCAATTAACTTATGATAAGAAGGATATAAGGCGTTTGGTTCAGGTAATTCACTAATCTCACATCACTTTGGGCTTGTGGAAAAGGTAAAGTGAGATTGCCACTATTTGGCTACCCCATATCCACCTAAGAAATTGGGGGTAATGTTATGGTAGTATGATTATAATGGGTTTCTTAGCAATTGTAAGATTATATTGGTAATATGTTAGTGTCATTTATCTCGATCTCTAACAATTTAAAGACATAATTGGTTCACATTCTGTGAACCAACAATTTAAAGACATAACTAAATTCACATGCTATGGACCAAGCGAGTCAGAGTTGATTGGTTCAAGGAATATCCGCTTAAGGAATGAAGTGAAATCAGTTCCTATAGAGCTGCAAGTAGTATAGACTTAGGAGCTGCAACCAATACACTGGCTTGGTTTCATGTGACGATTTAATGCAATTTAGTGGTTAGAGATCAATCTGATGATGTTGTTTTTACTTATGGATAGATTTCTAGATGAAAGAGATGGAGTAGATATTTGCTCAAAATATTAGTAACTGCAGTAGATGCAAAATGAGCAAATTTTCTTTTCATACTGGACCCTCGAGATTATAGTAGGCCAGGTTGCTCACCAGTCACCAGAGTGCTGCCTCTCCCCCTGTAGGGAATTGTTTCAAGTAACAGTTTCTGTAGTTATGATACACGGGGAATTTTTTATGTGATCTATTGGTTTATTTGGAAAACAATTTTGTTCACCCCCTCAAAGGAGGGTGATGTTCACCCCCACTCTATTGGGCTGGCTGCCACGTGGCATGTCAATTCATTTTTTTCAATTGTTAAAACCTTTTCATTTATCATCCATTTTGTAAAAAATACATCATTTTTTAATTTTATGATCTTTCATAGGTGTTACCTGTATTGCATATGTAAAATCAAAAAATAGATATTTGGAAAATAGATTTTTTCAATTTTTTATATCTAATATTGATGGAAAGATAATAAAAAAGCTATTAAATCTGATATTTTTTTTTTACAAATTTTACTACAAATAAAAAAAATTATAACAATTTCATGAAAAAAATAATTGACCTGCCAAATGGCAAGCATGGAAGGGAGAGGGTGATGTGCACCCTCCTTGAAGGGGTGAACAAAACCGGACTCGTTTATTTGCAGCAAATTATACAAGAGCAGTAATATTGTGGTTCTGAAATGTGATTTGTTAAGTAGTACTTGGTACCTGGTACCTGTAGGCCTTTTTCACTATGTGGCATCAAATAGTTTATGCCCTCCCACAGAGGCCCTTTTAGTTTTATCCTTAGGGAGATCAGTTGGATGAAGCTATCGCATTTAGCTCCTATGAGTATTGGTATGGTGATTTCAGTTGGAATGAAATAGCATATTCAGGAGTCTAAGACAGCTACAACACCCTACATGATTATAATGATTACAATCATTACATACATAATCCACCCACACAGTCCAATTTGATAACTTCCTCCCCCTCTCTCTGTCTCTCGGCTAATATTGGGAGGTCTAAGAAGTAAGAACATGAATGTAACAGTACATCAGTACATGCATTGATATTCTGCAAGTTATTATTGATCTTGTTCTTTTCCTTGTTTGCGGTTACTTTCTTTTCAGACATCAAGACCGGAGTATAATCAAATCCTTGTAAAGAAGCCAGGTGGATCTGATTGGTGGCCTTATTAAAGATCCAAATGCCAGTTGATCGAACTCACCCCACATAATGTCTGTATGGGTCTTTCTACGAATTGTGCAAGGATTTTTTGTAGTTTTTTTTGCATGTAAGGAACAAACCCACTTCTAGAAAAGAATGTCTACATGTTAGAGGCTTGTCTTGATTGTCTTGTAATCATGTTGTCCCCGACATTACAAACTATGTTTCATGCAAACCCTACTCTTGGGAGAGTGACCTATGTGTTTCAGGAACTATTGCGGAGACCTTTCCCGTATGTTTCATTTCTTTTCAAAACTGATGTTTTTGTGTCTTGTTTCTCATCTTTGGTAGGTTGAGCCGTGGGTCCGTGGCGGAGACAGGGGAACGCAAAGGGAAGGGATTGTGCCCCGTCCCTTGTTTCTTTTATAACTATGTTCGCACATTGTGCGAAGCCTAGGCGTCCAACAAAAAAAATAGAAGGTAGTACAATAATCAAATGGAGTGTATCCTGTTTTTACTTTGATTCTAAATGGATTCTTTCAATATAATCAGCCCGATGCTGCCAAAATTACCTGGCTATGAAACCGCTTTACCTAGCTCGAAATATATAATTTTCATTGTATAATAGTATAATACTATTAAGATTTCACCAATTCTCTAGAATTCAAGCAACTCAATATTATTTACATTATTATCTATATATTATACAATTGAGAGTTACATTTGAGGAATCATATTGCCACATGTCATTCTATCACTCATTCATAATCACATGTCACTATAATACTTATTAATATTTAATAACATTGATTACAATTATTCCCATTATATCATTTATTACAATTGTTTTCATTTAGCCGTTACAAATTACAATTGTCATTTACAATATAACATGTTAGTTACTTTCCTTTATCTGTTTTGTATTACTGATCTATATTTATATTTTATATCTATATATTATACATTTAAGAGTCATATTGGTGGAAGGTTTTGCCACATGTCATTCCTTTAATCATTTGCCACATGTCACTCTTACAAAATCATTCACTCTCATGCTCCATCAATTTTACTTCTACTCCACATAAATGGTATAATATCAATTATTGTATATTATTAATTGGTAGTAAAAAAATTACCATGTAAATATAAATTGTTTCTATAAATATTCTTGAAATCACAAACGTTCAACCGTCTTTGATCCATGTTATTTTAGGCTCCATGTAATCTATATCTATCTATATCTATATCTATATATTATACAATTGAGAGTTACATTGGAGAAATCATATTGCCACATGTCATTCTATCACTCACTCATGGTCACATGTCACTATAATACTTATTCATATTTAATAACATTGATTACAATTATTTCCGTTATACCATTTATTACAATTGTTTTCATTTAGCCGTTGCAAATTACTATTGTCATTTACAATATAACCTGTTAGTTACTTTCCCTTATCTGTTTTGTATTATTGATCTATATTTATATTTTATATATTATACAATTGAGAGTCACATTGGAGGAATCATATTGCCACATGTCATTCTATCACTCACTCATGACCACATGTCACTATAATACTTATTCATATTTAATAACATACAATTGAGAGTCACATTGGAAGAATCATATTGCCACATGTCATTCTATCACTCACTCATGATCACATGTCACTATAATACTTATTCATATTTAATAACATTGTTACAATTATTCCCATTATATCATTTATTTATTACAATTGTTTTCATTTAGCTGATACAAATTACAATTGTCATATACAATATAACTTGTTAGTTACTTTCCTTTATCTGTTTTGTATTACTGTTGGGCCACGGGTGTGCGGTGCCAGCAATCTGCCAGCCTGCCGGTGAAAATTGAAAATAAAAATCTCAAATATTGTCAATCCATTCACAATAATCCAAATTATTGATGAGTTTTTTTCCAAAAAATATTAATCCCTCCATATTTTAAATCTATATCTATATCTATATAGTATACATTTAAGAGTCATATTGGTGGAAGTTTTTGCCACATGTCATTCCTTTAAGCATTTGCCACATGGCACTCTTACAATACTCATTTACTCTCATGCTTCATCAATATTACTTTTACTCCACATGAATGACATAATATCAATTATTGTATATTATTAATTGGTAGTAAAAAAATCACCATCTAAATATAAATTGTTTCTATAAATATTCAAGAAATCACAAACATTCAACCGTCTTTAATCCATGTTATTTGAGGCTCCATGTAATTCACTCTCATGCTCCATCAATATTACTTTTACTCCACATGAATGATATAATATCAATTATTGTATATTATTCCCTCTGGTTCTTAAACAACTTCTCACTTTTTTTTTCGGGAAGTCCCGAAATTAACTTCACACTTCTTCCCATTTCCTTATTTGGCAAATTATCTACATTAAAACAGTGTCAAACAGTGTCTAAACAGTGTTAAACAGTGCACTCCACAGTAAAGTCAAATTTATTTTTTTAATCTGTGTGAAGTCAAAGTGTGAAGGTCTTTGAGAACCGGAGGGAGTATTAATTGGTAGTAAAAAATTACCATCTAAATATAAATTGTTTCTATAAATATTCAAGAAATCACAAACATTCAACCGTCTTTAATCCATGTTATTTTAGGCTCCATGTAATTGGTAACAAAATAAAGTAACATAAAAAATAATTCATACGGAGTATAAACTAATACTATCGTATTTGTGCTATAAATCTTAACATGTAAATAAAGATTCGTTTCTATGTTTTAAAAATTACAATCATGTCTATCTCGGTTACCATTTACTCTATATAATCTTTACAATCATGTCCATTTTTATCATCATAATACACTGTATTTACAACTCTAATCTCATTATAGTACGGAAAATTGAAAATAAAAATCTCAAATATTGTCAATCCATTCACAATAATCCAAATTATTGATGGTTTTTTTTTTCCAAAAAATATTAATCCCTCCATATTTTAGTTTGCTACATTTTTCTTTTTGGGATGTATTTTAAATTTTGCAACACTTTTCCTTTTCGGTAAATTTTCCTTAAAAAAATACTCAATCACCCTTTCTTTTTCTACTTTTAAATTTTAATCTTCTCTTTCATATTTTTACACATTCTCTCCTATTTTTTGTACACTATTCATTGCCCCTACTATTTTTCTTTCAAAATAATGTGCCAAAGCTAATGTAGAAATCTCTTAAACATGGAAGGAGTATTAAAATAAAACTTATTTATACAAGTATCTCTATTATTTATTTTCTCACGTTTATTTTTATATACGGTACTATATACCGTGCATCGCACGGGTTAGATACTAGTTACACTACAAAACCAAGTAAAAGGAATAATCTTACTAATCTACCTCGTGAAATTCAATGTGAGTTTACTTCAATTGCCTAAAGAAAAATCTTAAATGAATGGAATTGTGAGTGAAAAAAGAAAATCACAATGAATTGAAAAACATCCAAAAAAGGATTTAGATAAACAATAACAGAGTTTAGATTAGATAATAGCAGAGCTGATAAGCCATGTGAACATTGTCGCTACGCTGTTGCTGTTGGCCCTTACGAAGATTGTTGCTACACTGCTAGGCATGGAGTTCTGTTGTTGGGTCATAGGGGTTCCGATGGATGGTCTGTTGTCTACATTGTATTTTTTCAGCATACCCAGAATGTACTTTGATTGATTGATGAAGATTTCGTGTGACAACTGTATAAATTGGAAACCAAGAAAGAAGTTCATCTCGCTCATCATGCTCATTTCGAACTTGGTTCGCATCAGTTCGCTGAACTTCTTGAATAAGCTTGTATTTGAAGAAGCAAAGATAATGTCATCGACATAGATCTGAATCATCATGATATCAAACTTATGCCGCTTAATGAAGACCGTCGTATCAATCTTTCCTTTTGAGAAGCTTGAATCAATCAGAAAATCTGATAGGACGTCATATCAGGCTCTCGGTGCTTGCTTCAATCCATAAGCAACTTTATTCAATTTATATACATGGTGCGGTGAACGTAGATCCACAAATCCTTCAGGCCGAGAGACATAGACTTCTTCTTATAGAACTCCATTCAAGAATGTTGTTCTCACATCGATTTGATAGACTGTGAAGTTTTTATGTGCTGCGTAAGCTAGAAAGAAGCAAATTTCTTCAATCTTAGCTACGAGTGCAAATGTTTCATCATAGTCTATTCCCTATTGTAGGTTGTATCCCTTCACAACCAACCTAGCCTTGTTTCTCACAATGACACCTTCATCTCGCTTATTCTTGAACACTCACTTCGTGCCGATAATGGTTTTACGATGAGGCGTAGGTAATACTGTCCACACATTCATTCTCTGAAACTGATTGAGTTCATCTTTCATGACAACCACTCAGTCAGGATCAACTAGTGTTTCAAAAACTTTGGATGGTTCAGATTGGCTTAGGAAGTGAGAGAAGAGATATTCATTTGCTGTTGCTGTTCTGGTGCAGACTCAACGACTCGGATCACCTATTATTTGTTCAGGAGGATGTGCCTTCATCCACTTCCGCTCGTGTGCAAGAGGGAGTGGAGTTATGATTGGATGATTCGGGTCCTCATAGGTAGCAAATGTAGACTGTTGAGAAGTGGGTTGTTCGGGAGTTGCTGTGGTCATTGGTGAAGTTGTTTCCATGCTTTGGTCATAAGGATCCATATGATCAAATTGAGAAAAAGATTGAGCATCAGATGGATCAGGCAGAAGTGGTAAGTGGATTTCAGGTGTTGTTGTTGTTTGTGGGGGTGATGGACGTGGATTCTCGTAGAAGTGTTCAAATAGTGAATCGAGAACCACACGTTCAGGAGTTGTTTGATGGTTTGGATCAGCTTCTTCAGATGAAAGGGGTTCAGTTATTGTTAGTTTTGTCAAGAAGTGTTCAAAAGCGAAGTCTGTTATTTCATAGAATGCCACATGCACACTCTCAATGACAAATCATCGATCTCTCAAATAGACTATGTATGCTTTTGATTGTGTTAAGTAGCCAATAAACACTCCTTCTTTGGCTTTTGGATCGAGCTTGCTCCTTTCACTTCTATCATTCATCACAAAGCATTTACAACCGAAGACTCTGAAGAAAGATATGTCAGGGGTTCTATTGAAGAGGATTTCATAGGAGGTATTTTCAAAGCATCTGTGAATTATGGTTCGATTTTGTGTGAAACACGCAGTATTGATGGCTTCAACCCATATAAAGTTAGAAAGTTTGGATTGTATGAGCATGATACATGCTACTTTAGGATTGGTTGATCACAGAGAATCTCCCACATCTCTCTAAAACACCAGCGACTAACCTTGAAGGTAAATGGATTTCCGGCAATCAAACCGCTGGAATCTACCACCCTTTCAGGACAATCCAAATCACACACATCGGTTAATTCCGCGCTCCAGAGACCGTGTGTTCTCACAATACTGGATTCCGCATCCCCAATTTACAAACTCAAAAGGTAGATTCAAAATAAAGGGAGAGGAATCACCAAGAACGGGTGATGGTCTCCACTACCCTAATTCACACCTCTGGTGCAACCCGAGGTACTACAGAAATTCATGTAAGAATAAATTAAGAAACGATTATGACTCAGGGCTCCACTATCTGAAACGATGAAGCGATGTTCACCAGACACAGTCTTGCTACACATACCCCCAACCGCAGCAGAGCTATCGTCGCAATGAAACCTACAAACCCAACACAGAGGACCGACGAAGAAGACTGGTACAAGATCTTGATGGATAGTGTACCCGGGGGTAGCTTATCCGAGGGGTTATTACGAGGAATAACAAGAAAGAAGTCAGAGCAAATAAGTATAGAGAGAGAACGTATATTTAGTAGTATGCAGTGTTTGTGACTTGTGACTTGGTTACAAATGGAGAAATGGGGTGCTATTTATAGTAGCAATAAATGCCGGACAGGGACACGTGTCAAGCGTCCATTGGCCGAGAGGTCACCTCAACTGGTTGGCGCTGGCAACTGCATGTGGCCGCATTTAATGCGGCTGTTGGATGGGACGTTGTACAAGGTACGATGATCTGTACGCATGAGGCGCGAATATCATGTCGGGAAAGGTGCCCTCGGCTGTGGAGGACTAGCCGAGGGCTCTGAGTACCGGGGACCCCTGGATGCCGAGGGCTCCAGTTGCCGAGGGCTACTGATTTTCGCCGTTTTCCCCAGTAACTTTGTTTTGCTGTGTTGGTCCTCCTGTGATAGTTAGAGCCTTCGGCCAGGGGCCGAAGGCACCCCTGGTGCGCATTGTGGGCTGCTTGGTACTCTGGGCGTTGTGATTTGGGCCTGTTGTGCTTCCTGGGCCCGCTGGGCCTTTTTTGGAGTAGCAGGAGTCTGTGGGCCGGGGGTTCCGGGCCATATACTCCATCAGGAGTCCCTCACTCCTTTTGCCGAAAGGTACTTGAGGGAAAATGACTAATTTGTGTTTGTCCTCCGCCGTTGTAGTTTGTGGAGTTGTGGGTAGTTTGCTGTTTGTTTATTCTGCCGAGGGCAGTCCCTCAGTTACCCACATGTCGGGATTTGAGGGGTCATGTTTGTGACTTTTGTGATTTTTCCCGAGGGGGTCCTCCAGCCCCCCACTCCTTGAGGCACTTGCAAAGTGGTGAAAAGGAGTAAAGTAGTTGCGTTGCTGTTGTGGGCCGAAGGCTGACGCTTTTCGTTTCATTTTGGGGGGATGCCTCGTTAAAAACCTCATTAGGAAAAACCCTGTGGGAAAAAATCCTAATGAGGGAAAAAGAGTGCACCGAATTCCCCCAACGATGAATCGAAAATGTGAAACCTTGGTTCAAAACGGAGAATAATGATGATGCCGAAGGCTCTCCTCGTTCTGAGGGCTCATGTGTTGATTAGCCGGATTCTTGTTGTTGGTGTCCTGGGAGGTGCCGAAGGCGGGTCCCTCAATCTGGGGATCGAGGGCGTACTGAATGATGGTAGTAGTTGAAGTGTTACCGGGGTGTCCCCTGCTTGTTGATTAGTTGGTGATGAGGACATCCGAGGGCTCCCATTACCTGTGTGTCGTAGGCTATCCGTCAATGAGGCATACTCCCCGGGGGCTACGCGGCCCTTACAGTGCTGAAGGGGGGATCCCCGAGGGGTGGCCTGATATGAAGCCTTGGGCTTCTGAAGGAGTGATCCCGAAGGCGTCTGTTATGTACTGTGTGGAGCACAACCCGGGAGCGTCTCTGGGTAAGTGTACCCGGAGGCTTTCCCTGATGAAGTGGAGTGAAGTAAAAAACCCAGGGGCTCCCAGAATATAGCCGTTAGAAATATAGCCGTTGGAATATGTAACGTCAGGATATAGCCGTTGGGGGGGGGGGGGGTTGCCACGTGGTGCGTGCTCGTTGGCTGCCCGTGGGCGGGCGTCACCGATCGGGTGAAACCTCGGTTGGTAATGATGGCAATCCAACCGGAGGCCCGGTTTCCAGGCCCAAGCCCGGATCCCAGCGCCTATAAGTACCCCAAGGCCAGGGCCATTCTCCGTTGTGCGATTTCAGTGTAGCGAAGCTCTAGCAAAAATTTTCTAGAGAGAGAAACTTGCCTTCGGTTGAATCCTCAGTTCTCAAGGTCAGTTCCCCCTGCCCTTCTCCTTCTAGTTAGCTGTGCCCTGTGCCTTTAGGCTAGGAGATAGAATTTTTAGAAAACACTAGTGTTTCCGAGCCCTCGAACTAGAGCCAAGATGTCTTCCCAGAGTGATTCCCAGGACATCTCGGGGGCGCCCTCGATGGAGGATGAAGTCCTCTCGGATGTGGAGTCCACAAGCGAACAATCCTCGGTGGGACAGGATGTCGTCGTTGCCTTGGAGCTGCAGAAAGCCCTCGTTGCTGAGGCGGAATCCGAGGGCTTCGAGCAAGAATGTGAGGATGAAGAGCTGGCCCTCGCTTGGCAAGCAGCTGAAGAAGAGGCGCAGAAAGAAGGCGCGAGGGTCACTGTTGCTGTTCTCCCCCCTCGGGGTACCGGTGAGGCCAGCACCTCTCGGCCGCTGAACGCGGTTCCCATCCGGGTGGCCCCCGGAAAAAAGAAGGCCAAGGTCGATGCTCCCAAGAAGAAGGGCAGCGTTGCAGACCAAGGGAAGCCCCTCGATATGCCCGAGGGGTATTCATACTTGAACACCACCGCCTTAGAGATAAGGTCGAAAGCTGATGCGGCGGACATCTACGTCACTCAACTACACGTGGGCCCCTCGGCAATCGTGGTGACACCGGGTCCAGATGATGTCCTCTCCCGGGCTCCCGAAGGCTGCATTGCGGTGCACATTCTCTCTGTGTCCATGGGGCTCCGCTTCCCCCTGCACCCTTTCCTCCGGGAGTACCTCCGGTTCGTGGGTGTGGTCCCCTGCCAACTGACCCCGAACAGTCATTCCTACATTACGGGCTTCCTCCAGCTCTGCAAGTCCCGGGGGGTAACACCTAGCCTGGATCTCTTCTTCCAGAGCTTTAATCTGTGCGGGGGGGGGGGGGGGCATGCGAATGCCGAGGGCTTCGCAAACTTGCAGCAGGTGGCCCTGTTTAAGCTCTTTACTGAGGCGCCCTCTTCGAACAAAGGGTGGAAAGACCGGTGGTGCTATGTGAAGCTGACCGAGAGCCCCTTCCCGAGGGAATTGCGTGACCGGTTTAGAAGGCACGAGAAGAGGAGGAGCGCCGCCCTCGAGAAAGACGGCAGGATCCTGGCCAAGATCCCGGAGGGCCGGGACAAAAATATAACCATTAAGGAGTGCACCAAAGAGGAGGATCTCTACACCCTCGGGTTCAGGCGGTATCGCTTCCTGGGGGAAACAGATGAGAAGTTCCCGGCGTTCGAGGGAGCCTCCGGAGGTAGTGGCTGAGGGCACCCTTATTTTATATCTTAGCAGATAGTCCATCTCTTTGTTTGTTTCTTTTTTGTGCCATCTGTTAGTAACCCCTTCGTTTTTAACCCCACACTGTTTTTGCAGGTATCCCAGTCAACATGATGAACGTCAGGGGGCTCGCTGATCTGAAGAAGAAAAAACCCTCCAAGGCCCAGAGGGGGACGGATGCTGGCGTCCCAAAACCCGTCGGTGACTTCTTCAAGAAGCCGGAGGGGCCATCGGCGGCCCCAAATACTGATGCTATTGCCGCTTCCAAGAGGAAAGGCGCGGGCAAGGCTCCCGAGAGCAAAAAGCCCAAGACCGGGGATGCCGGGAAGAAAAGCCCCCCGGTGGTCATTGTTGACGATTGCCCCGCCTCCGGGGTGCACGAGGAGATGCCGGTGGCGAAAGTGCCGGGGGATGTCCGGGAGCCATCTTCCGAGGTCCTGACGGTCTCCCTCCCGGTTGGTACGGCCGTGATGAATGGCACGGCTGACCCAAGGGCGCTTCTAAGAGGTATAACCCTCAAGAATGACAGAGCAGCCCTCAGGGCTGATGATGACCAAACCCTTGAGGACAAGATCCTCCGGTCTTCCCTCACGGTAAGTTTTGTTTTTGACAGTTTACCGTTTTTCGTTTGAGCCAGGAAATAATGTACGGCCTTCTTAACATATCTTTTTTTTAGTAGACCTGCATTGCCCTCGGAGAGCAAGCCCGGCGGCTAGAGGAGTGGCGTCTTCGCAAGACCGAGCAGGATGCTAAGATGCGGGAGCTCATCCGCCAGAATTCCGATGCCGTCCGGCAGATGGCTATGCTGGAGGGGAGCCTTCGGTAGATGACCCTGCGGGCGGAGGCTGCAGATCGGGGTAAGGCCGAGGCTGAAAGGTCCGCAGCTGAGGCCCTTGAGAGAGCTGCTAGGGAGGCCGAGGCTGCCAAGGTGGAGGCCGAGACCGCTAAGGTGGAGGCCGTCGAGAGAGCCCGAGGGGACGCCATCTCTGGGTTCTTGGCAGGGGGTGGCAAGCTGAGGAGCACAAACAATGGTTGTCCTCGGTCGTCGAGTCCTCGGTCGACGAGTGGTGCGACGGGCCTGGAGTGGAGTGGGTTTCCCGAAAGGGTAAACAGTATTATGATGGGGGCGAGTTTTTCACCCAAGCCCTCATCTAACGGAGGATGGCCTGCCACCTGAAGATTGAGCCAAAGGATTTCGACCCGACTGCATACAGGCTTCCCCCCTGCAGCCAGACGTCCGTGTTCCTCTCCCCTCCGATGTCGAGAGGCCAGACCTGGAGGACACTGAGCTCATGAAGGAAGCCGAGGGTGACGAACCTGAGGCCGATGCAGAGGTCACTTCGAAGCCATCGGAGGAGACGACATCCGGGAATGTTAACTTGTAAATTTTTTGATTTAACATGTTTTGAACAATCCTTTTGTAACGAATGCTTGTGTGCTCTCGGCCTCAGCCATATATTGTAACATATACATTTGAATTCCCTCTTTTGACGAATGAATGATTGCCTTCGGGCTTTGTATATATGACTTGTTTTCTTTAATTTATTTCTTTTCGAATGTATGCCGTCGCTTTCTTTTGTATGTATGCCCTCACCCTTCTTTGAATGTATGCCTTCGCTTTTCTGAATGTATGTTTAGGACTTAGAATATATTCTTCCAAGTGTAGTGCTTCTCGTAGCCCTCGGCTACTAGTAATCTTTAGTCAGTTGAACCTTTCACCGAGGGCACAATGCTCAGGACTTAGAAAATATTTCTAAGTGTTTGTTCATCTGTTGGCCCCCGGCTGATCCTTCCCTCCGGTTCTATGTAGCCTTTATGAGATGACCGGAGGTGAGGTGCTTAGGACTTAGAAAATTCTTCTAAGTGTTTGAATACAGTTTTAGCCTTCGGTAGTTGGGTACCCTTCGCTGGATGTATGGCCGAGGGTCCAGCAATAGTTAGGACTTAGAATATTTTTCTAAGTGTAGTCTCACCAAGCCTTCAATCGCATGGCCCCTCGGGCAGCATGGAGATTTGACCGAGGGCCAAAATATGCAAGACTTAGAAAATATTTCTAAGTGTAGTATGTGTGAAGTAGGAGCCCTCGGGTGATTGTGAGGGCCTTGTCTCAGATACGCCTTCGGTTGACTGATGGCTCCACAAGGGGCAAAGCATTTAGGACTTAGTTTTTTTTAAGTATTTCCTGCTGCTGGCCTTCGGGGGAGGACCCTTCGGTTGTAGGCGTTGTATGTTTAGGATAGTTTTCTTTGCCTTGTGATGTTGGCTGGTGGCAACAAAAGCCTTCGGTTGTTTGTCATGTGGTGCCCTTCGGGTTTTTTTTGAGAACATTGTGCCTTCGGTTTTAGGTATAGTCGGAGGCAATCCTTGAGTGGACTTAGCCATTTGTTGATGATGTCTGTTGTGAACGGTATCCTTTGTACTTGTGAACTTCCAAGGTGCCGAAGGTGTTCCCGTGGGGAGCCCTCAGTATTTTTTTTGTAAATTGTCGGAGTGATGTACTAATTGATTTGTCGCCGAGTCTACTCCTCTTCACCACCTTTTTTTTGAGTAGTGAAGGGAAGGCTTCAAGAAACTTGGTTTCTTGGTAAGGCTTGGCCTATCGGGAGGTAACAGAATACACCATTAGCTCCCCCCTCGGGTTAACCTTCCGAGTTCCGAGGGGATCGAGGGTCGTTTCCTGGGCACAAGATATGGTGGTCTGTAACCTGCCTCCCCTTGGGGGATGGCGCGGAAAGCGCCTCAGTTTTGAAAGTCATCCCCTCGGCGCTAGACATAGTCCGTGGCCTGCCACACCCTTGGGGTGGTAGCGCGGGGAGCGTTTCGGTTTGGAAGTCGAATCCTGGGCATTTCTCGTGCCTGTCATACCATTGGGGTGATGACGCGGAAAGCGTTCCGTTTTTGAAAGTCGAATCCTGGGCATTTCTCATGCCTGTCATACCCTTGGGGTGATGACGCGGAAAGCGTTTCAGGGAAGGGTTTTCATTTGCACACTAGTTGCAAATGGCCGGGTGCACTACGTGCTGCCGGCACCGATAGGTGGTGCCTTCGGTATAGGCGTCCTCGAGGGGTACCGCTTAGGAACAACACTTGGTGTTTGTTCCGATGTATGGCCCCCGGCACTTGGTACTGAGGGGTCTTCTGTAAAAACACTTGGTGTTTTTCCTTCACTTGTCGTGGAGGATTGTGATGTCTACCCTCGGTACTTGGTACCGAGGGTTCTTCTGTGAAAACACTTGGTGTTTCCTCCCATTTGTTGAAGGTGATTGTCTTGTCTACCCTCGGTGATGGATACCGAGGGGTCTTCTGTGGGAACACCTGGTGTTTCCTCTCATTGGTTGAGAGTTGATAATGGTGTACCCCCCGGCACCAGGTGCCGAGGGGTCTTCTTTTGAGGACGGGTGGTACTTTGTTGTAGGTGACAGTATTGTCTGCCCTCGGTACTTGGTGCCGAGGGTTCTTCTATTGTGGTGAAGCCTTGGGCCTGAGGGTGATATGAGGGCTTGGCCCTTGTGATAATCTCGTTCCGTGTTCCCGGTGTCTTCAAAATGCCTTCATTCTTCAGAATTCTTTAGGCCTTGGGCCGTAAAATAATACATTCACTAGTTATGAGGGCTTGGCGGCTCTGATGTTATTGATAAAATTTGACTAAGTGATGTACATTCCAGTGCCTAGGGACTTCGGTCCCGTTAGGGCGTTTTAGTTTGTAAGTTCCTGGTTTGATGATGGCTGCCACGATGTAGGGGCCTTCGAATTTTGGTGCCATCCTTCCGCCCTCGGTTGGTTGGCTAGCTTCCCTTCTTCGGAGGACATAGTCCCCCACTTGGAATTCCCGGGAGCGAACCTTGGCGTCGATGTAGCTCTTCACCTGCCTTCGGTAGTTCTCTGCGCGTATGAAGGCTTGCTCCCGGCGTTCCGAAATAAAGTGGAGATTGAGGGCCATATTGGTGTTGTTGGCCTCTGGATCATACTGTGTGACCCTTCGGGTTGGGAGAGTTACCTTAGTGGGGGCTTTGGCTTCAAATCCGTAGCAAAGGGAGAAGGGTGTCTCGCCAGTTGCCCGCCGAGGGGTGGTACGGTAGGCCCATAAGATGTTGTGGAGCTCTTCCACCCAACCACCCCCTTCGGTCTCCAGCTTCTTCTTTAGGCCCTCAAGCAGGGTCCTGTTGGCGTTCTCCACTTGACCGTTGCCCTGATGGTAAGCAACAGATGAGAAGGTGTGTTTGATGCCTCATGCCTCTAGGAGGGCACAGAAGGGGGCTACCTCGAATTGAGTCCCGTTGTCGGAGATGATTTGTTGGGGGACGCCAAACCTGGTGAGAATGTTTTTAAGAACAAAATGACGGCACCTGGCCTCAGTAATGCTGGCGAGGGGCTCAGCCTCCACCCATTTGGTGAAGTAATCGATGGCGACAATGATGTACCTGTTGTTGGAGGTGCCCCTCGGCAGAGGGCCCACAAGGTCTATGCCCCATCGAGCGAAAGGTATGGATGTGCTGATGGGGGCATAGTTGACCGCTGGCCTGCGAGGGGCTTTCTGGAAGTGCTGGCATGCGGGACACCTCCGGGCAAGGTCCGCACAATCCCGGGCCATCGTAGGCTAGAAGTAGCCCTGGATTATCATCCTTCGGGACATGGAGAAGGGTCCCTGGTGAGCTGAGCAAGTCCCACTGTGCACTTCCGCCATTGCTACTTTGGCTTCATTTTGATGAAGGCACCGAAGCAACGTTCCGTTGTAGGACCTTTTGTAAAGCCTCCCGTCCTCGATAATGTAGCTGGGAGCCCTCAACTTTGCCAGTTTGGCGCGGGCCTCGTCCTCGGGCAGTTGCCCTGTGGTGATGAAGGCAATAATGTCCGAGACCCAGTCCTCCTGTCTTTGCTGTATATTCATGACGGGGCTATCATGTATGCTGGAGAGGCTGAGTTCTTCCACTTGGCAATCTTGGAGATGTGCTCAGGGGATTCTGCCGAGAGCTTTGATAAAATGTCGGCCTCAGAGTTTTGAGCCCTCGGTATTTGAGTAAGAGAGTGTGCCTCAAATACCTTAAGCAACTCCTTGGCCGCCTCCTTGTATTGCTTCATTCTTCCTTCCTTGGCCTCGTACTCCCCGGAGATTTGTCCGACGACTAACTTGGAGTCGCATTTGACGTGGATTTGTCGGGCCTTCATGTTAGCTGCCAGCCGAAGGCCACAGAGGAGGGCTTCGTATTCGGCTTCATTGTTGGAGACTTTGAAGGAGAAACGGACTGCATAATAGGCCCGGAAGCCCTCGGGTGAGATGAGGACCACCCCTCCCCCGCAGGCCTTGATGGCGGAGGAGCCGTCGGTGTAGAGGGTCCACCAATCATCTGAAGTGGCCGAGGGCTCCTCGTCCGTGGCTGTCCTTGCCGTACACTCCGTCACAAATGGGGAAATGAGGTGCTATTTATAGTAGCAATAAATGCCGGACAGGGACACGTGTCAAGCGTCCATTGGCCGAGAGGTCACCTCAACTGGTTGGCGCTGGCAACTGCATGTGGCCGCATTTAATGCGACTGTTGGATGGGACGTTGTACAGGGTACGGTGATCTGTACGCATGAGGCGCGAATATCATGTCGGGAAAGGTGCCCTCGGCTGTGGAGGAATAGCCGAGGGCTCTGAGTACCGGGGACCCCTGGATGTCGAGGGCTCCAGTTGCCGAGGGCTACTGATTTTCGTCGTTTTCCTCAGTAACTTTGTTTTGCTGTGTTGGTCCTCCTGTGATAGTTAGAGCCTTCGGCCAGGGGCCGAAGGCACCCCTGGTACGCATTGTGGGCTGCTTGGTACTCTGGGCACTGTGATTTGGGCCTGTTGTGCTTCCTGGGCCCGCTGGGCCTTTTTTGGAGTAGGAGGAGTCTGTGAGCCGGGGATTCCCGGGTCATATACTCCATCAGATCTATTATCGGAAGCGAAGAAACCAATGCATCTCAAGGCCTCAACGGAACCTACCGAACATCACTCGCTCACCTGGTATTTTCAATCGCTTTTCTAGTTTAGATTTTGTAGAGGATCATTCGTATCCACTAAACGCAGAGCCACTTGATCACGAAAAACCCCCCAAACAGTAGTTTTGATCGAAGGGATATGAAAAGTACTTGGACAAGATGCAGGGGCGGTCGAAATCAAACTTCAATTGCCTCACAGAGAAATGAGAAGTATACTGGCGTTAATACTGGGAAAGAGGCTAGAATTGAGAAGTCTATTTGCGTTAATTCTGAGTTAATACAGGAGCTAAGTCCGGCGGCCAGTACGCCGGCACCTGCTGCAGCGTCGAAATCTGGCGCTATGGGGTCGGTGGCCCTTCGAAGTGGCCATGGCAGCGGCGATGAAAACCTGTCAAACCATGGCATCTTCACGTGGGCAGACATTGTGAAAGCGGGAAAGGACAAAATACTTGCTGGACCGATCTTAGCCACAGACTCAGACCCATCCTCAATGGATAATTCGGCTGGAAATATAGACACTCACGGCTGAATTAACTGAGACAGAGACGAGAATTATCTCCAAGGAATCGGAAAAATTCCTTTTCTATGGGGAAGATGCTTTGATTCCATCAAAATTGAATCCAAATTTTTTAAATTCACCGTCAGAAATAGCGAAATGATCATTTTTGAATTCATTGAATCAGTGCTGCAAAAGATCAATTTCCAAACGGACCTAGCCCCTCACCTCAAATCATCCAGTTCATCTCCCGTCTCACAAATATTGAACCGATTATTTTTAAGCAGAAAAGGCGATTTGGATTCATTAGTGTTTCTTTAGAAATGAACAGATCATGATACTACGTGAAAATTGCCAAAGATAGGGAGCTCCATCAATATTCCTATAGGTCCACAGAATTCTAGCCTGATTGACTTTCTGGCCACTTTTTCAAATTTTGCAGATGGGACTAACTAATTTTGTGAAGGAGGGTCAGACTATTTTAGCACACCGGATAACAGAAGACTTAGATTCACCCATATCCAAAAATCTTTTTCACTAGGATATTTTGTTAGCGGGCATCAACAAATCACACAATATTTGTGGTTTTGACGACGAGGATCTAGAACCGTCTAAATTTCAAGCACAAGAAAACTTTTTCTCAGAAATGTCCAAGGTTATCTTTCACACATTAAGGAATCAGATATCCCTAAGGCGCTTCCAGAACAGATTAACTCTCCCGAAATGAACAAGGACAACCATAAGGAAAACTCTTCTCACCCTATGGTTATCATAAGTCAATCACGAACCCATAAAATAGATGACTTCACAGAAGGATTGATAACTAGAAGTCAATCAAAAACGCTCCAAGATGATGAAGACTATTACATCTACCCGATTTACTCAAACTATGATTCATCTCAAAAGCTAGTAACCGGACTTGAACATTATAAGTCAGCACACCCATATGAAAAGTCGTACCCTCCTTATCTCCAACGGGCTATCCATTTTCACCATAAATACAACCGGATGCTCTCAACCAAATTAGGTGTGCCTACAACGAATGTTATTTGTTAACTCTTTCTCTTGTGACTTTATCTTGTACTTTCCTTTATCGATCTTTGTACTTGTAACCCTTTTCTTAATAAACTGGAAAGTGTTCCACGACGCTTTCCCCACTTTCGGTGGCATTTCCGGGCAAAAAACATGCGACTTTAACTAGAGTTACGTTTCTTCTTTCAACAAATCCACTCTGGTGACCCCCACGGCCGCAACTGCTGACCCACGAGACGCAATGCTCATGGATCTCCAGAGGCAGATCCACGAGCTCAACCGACGAGCGGAAACTAAACCGAGCCAGCCAAGGATTGCCCTATCCTCTCCTTTCTCTACAAGGATCATGGCGGTGGAGGTCCCAAGGGACGTCCGTCCCCACGGCGCTCTAACGTATGATGAGGTTAGGGACCCGAAGGCCCACCTACTTTCATTCCAGGTTAGGAGCCTCCGATGAGGTCATCCGCAGGCTGTTTTTCAGCACTCTCAGGGGGCCGACGCAGGAATTGGTTCGGGCAGCTCAGACCCGGATCCGTTGATAGCTTTGAATAGCTCTCCACACAGTTCATGGCGCAGTTCGTCTCGAGCTCCACGCCGAAGAGGTACTTCAGCTGGCCGACGAACGTCCGCCAAAGGAAGGAGGAAACCCTCTCTGCCTTCCTCATACGGTGGAAGGATGAAACCCTAAAGGTCGAGGACCTCACGGAGGACACATGCATAACCCTCTTCACCAACGCACTTGTAATTAACCGGGGATCTTTACCTGAACTTGAAGAGGAACCCCGGGGACAATTATGCCGAGGTGCTAGCCTGGGTGACCGCCTAGAGGGATGAGGTGGCCGCCCCTAGAGCCCGGAAGGCAGCGGGTTGTTTGTGGTCGATGCCGATAGAAGCCTCAGCAATGAAAAGGATGAAGACGAGCGGTGGTTACGCCCCTTGGGGAACCCAAGGTCCTCCATCCGATGGCCGACGGGAGTTTACCGGACTTATCCCCTTGGCGGCCACGATGAGCCAAATCTTTGAGGCCATCAAGGATGAAGGGATGCTCGAGGAGCTGCTCGCCGCCAGAGGCCCGATGGGAAGGAACCTCAATGCCTACTGCGGATACCATCGCACGGAAGGGCACAACACGGATCACTGCAACGGCTTGAGGGTGGCCATTGACGGACTTGTTCAGAGGGGCTACCTTAGAGAGTTCACAAGAGGACCGGCCCCTCAAAACCAAAATCAGTCGAACCGGGAACCATTCACGTGGCGCAGGGACGGTCATCAGGAAGCAGAGGTCTGAGACGCCGATTATCGCTAAGCTGGTAAACACCCGAAGGGATTCCTTGGGCCGAACGAACACAAGAGGAAACTCGAGATCAAGTGACCGTCGGGATACAGGACATATGCCCATCGGACATCCGTCCCCACCACATGGACAGATATGTTGCTGGCATGTGAAGCGTAGAGGACGCGAAGAAGTCTTATCAACGACACCATCTTGCTAAATTCCCGCCTCCTAAAAAAAGGAGACTACCAAAGTCGGTGAATCTCAAAAACACTAACCAGTGCAGTAAAGTTGCCGGTGCGGTGGGAAGGTGGATGAACGTCCCCAAGAGAGCAAACTTGTTCTCCATCCAAGAACACTGACCAGTGCAGTAAAGCTGCCGGTGTGGTGGGAAGGCAGACGAACATCCGCGGATTGCAAGGCACACAAGAAGAAGAGGGACTCTCAAGTCAACTTGGTGCAAGGTGGGCAAAAGGATGAAGACATCATCCTTGCGGCTGTGGTGACCGATGTCAACCTCGTTGGATCCAATTCCAAGGAATGATTCGTGGACACCGGTGCAACCCGGCATATTTGCTCAAACCGGGAGTTATTCACTACTTTTGAGCCATCAAATGGTGAGAAGGTGTGGATGGGAAACTCGGCTCATTCCGCGGTTGAAGGTGTGGGCAAGGTGGTCCTGAAGATGACTTCGGGCAAAGAGCTGACTCTCAACCAAGTGCTGTTCGTTCCGGAGATACGCAAAAACCTGATCTCTGGCTCGTTGTTGAACAAGCATGGCTTCCGCATGGTTTTTGAGTCGGACAAACTAGTTTTGTCTAAATTGGGAATGTATGTGGGCAAGGGATATTCAGTTGATGGGCTGTTTAAGCTCAATAATGTAATGACTATTATTATTAATAATAATAAAATACCTTCTGGGTTTATTCTTAAGCTAAAAACACTTCCAGCTACTCCGAAATTTCCCTAGTGTTCATACTGTGTTCCAGTTCGCCGGGACTTTCGTTTGTATGATCAAACGATTGTTCGTTAGCCACTGTATCCTGGGAACTGGTCGTTGCAACGCTCCTAGCACCGTGGGAGGCGACGAATACATTTTAAGGACATCTTGCGTAGCACGAGCTCTGACTAAAATCTGCTCCATCTTATTTCTGTTTTCTTTTAGCTATTTTATTTATTAATTAATTTTATTTAATTAATACTTCTTCGTTTTTCCGAAACACACCCAACAAAATGCATGTAAGAAAAATTAGATGAATCCACAAAAAGTAAAATGTGAAACGATAGCTAACGGGGGAAGTAAAATTACTCGGTAGTGAAGTTTACTTTTGTGTTCATATTTTTTAGATATCCCAAAATGAAAAGTGTATTTTACAAATTGGGACGGAGGAAGTACTAGGTGATGAAAAATGTTTTTGAAATAAGAGAAAATATTATAAAGCGGGAGAACTGATGGACTATTATTCTATGTGTACATACCGGCTTATTCACCTCTTTTTTTGTCTATGTACAAACAATTGTTACATACTTTTCTTTTTCGTAAAGACAGTTGTTTATGACCATGAAAAAGTGAATTATCTGTGACATAAATAATTCATTTTTTCTAAATTTTTCTTTATTAAAATGAAAACCAATGTTTTACATACAAATAAAAAACATTTGGCGTGTAAACCCGCACAACCGCCTTATAGAAACAGCATTTTTCATTGGCAGATAGGCGTAGGTGATACTTTCTAGTCTCTACTAACTCTACGTACTACTTAATATTGTGCTAGTGATATACTTGGTACAGAAACGTGAACCACGTTAGCTAGTATTTAAATACTCCGTGCTACGTAATTAATTACGGAGTAGACGATACAATACTCATAAAAAATGAAAGAATCATATACTCCCTCCCAGTGGCGGATCTAGCGTTTTTGTTTTGGGTGTTCAAAATTAGTTTACAATTTTTTTTTAAAAGCGTTATTGTATGCATTAACGTTACACATATATCTCTATCAAACAAAAAATAGCTCATAGAAAAATTAGTAAATTTATCAAGATGTTAATTAACAGAGAAAGTGCCTTCTGCATTTTGCAAAACTGCATTTTCATAGTGCAATGTTTTCATTTTTTGGGGGTGTTCAACTGAACAGTTTTGAATAGCATGGGATCCGCCCCTGCTCCCTCCGTTCGTATTTTATCTTCCAAATTTGTAAGATAATTGATATTGTCTGGTGTAGAGTTGTGCAGTTGTGAACCACAAATTCTTTACTAAAAAGGGAAAATGGAAATTTTAATAGGAATGGACGAAAAAGGAAAGTTGGAAGTTTTAATAGGAACGGAGGGAGTACATATCTACCATTTGATTCTTTTGAGTCATTATTATATTCATCATTTATTTATATTTAAATTATTAAATAGCAAAAATGTGATTAATGACTAGAGTGATAATGAACTTATAACAACTTATGATCAATTTTTAAACTTAAGTTACCATGACACTACATTGTAATTTAATAACTATTACTCATATTTCTACAAAAAGTTTTATTTTAGTAAAACTTTGGGGAAAACCCCTATTCTTATTTGTTTATGGAGACAATGTATTATACCTTAGTTTCATGGTAGCGGCCTAGAATTTGTCATTATTTAATGAGTAAATTCATAAATAATGAAGAAGTGCAAAAGTAGGACTTCCATGTTTTGTAGGACTAAAAATGTAATTAGTTGATAAAACTACCCTTAATGAATTTGTAGGTGCGACTAAAAATAAAAAACAGAAACCTGGGCTCGTATCGGCTATGTGATACAGCCATCCTCCCATAAACCACGTGGCATCTCAGCCATCCTCCAGCAAACAACTGTTGTCATGAAAAAACATTTTTCATCAATATGAATGACATTTGAGAATTCCTGAAACCTGATATTATTGGGAATAGAGGTCGGTTGAAGCTGTTTTATATAGAACTCCATCCTTTTGAACTTATTCACATCATTCAGTAGTGGCTTAATGCCATTTGTATGACTTCTGACTCTACCAATCTCTGTGTTGTATTCTTGGACATTCCCAAGGCCACACCTATAAAAATGTAAAAACAATAAAAAACACGAAATAAATATTATTTAAAATTAATAAAAAGAAAGTAATTCAAAAATTAAAAATTTATAAAATAAAAAACTTAAGAGATAAAATACATAAATAAATAATGTAAAATGTACTCCCTCCGATTCCTAAACAAGTTCCACATTTGACTTCACACATATTAAGAAAATAAAATTGACTTTACTGTGGAGTGCACTGTTTGGCACTTTTTGAACACTGTTTGGCATTGTTTGACACTGTTTTACACTGTTTTGATGTAGATAATAAGGAAATGTTTGAAAGTGGAACTTAATTTTGAATCTGTCCGAAAAGGAAAGGTGGAACTTGTTTCAGAAACGGAGGGAGTATAAAAAAATCTGCAGGCCTATGTTGCCGCCTCAACAACCTCCGGGCACCACTAGCTCTAATCACCCAAAAAATGCAAACATGTGTCAGAAATCTTGATGGCAGTTTTTCAGAAATATTTTGGCATTTTCTAGAATAAAAATGCCATCTTCATGGCATTTTCAGAGAACAAATGAGTGTTTTTACAAAAAATGGCATTTTTTAACCGATCAGAGATAAAGTTGTTGGGCAGTAGTCGTGACTGTGGGAAAGGCCTCCATATTTTTTTAATATATTTTTAAGGTTTTTTTATCTATTTTTTATTTATTTTTAAAGTATTTAACTTTTTTTAAAAATATAATTTTTTAATTTTTTAGATTTTCATAATTTTTAAAAATATTTTAGATTTTTTTTTTATTTTTTGGATAAGTTAAATTATTTTTTATATTTATTACAAATCAAAATATGATTAACCCTATTAAGTTGTGGTAATGTAAAATAGGAAGATAGAGTATACTTGATGGAGTATATGGCCCGGGAACACCTGGCCCACAGACTCCCACTACTCCAGTAGAGGCCCAACAGGCTCAAAAGGCCCATCAGGCCCAAATCACGACGCCCAGAGTACCAAGCAGCCCGCAATACGCACCAGGGGTGCCTTCGGCCCCCTGGCCGAAGGCTCCAAACTATCACAGCATGGATATTTCGAACAAACAGAGGAACTGGGAGAAAACGGCGAAAACAGTAGCCCTCGGCACCTGGAGCCCTCGGCACTCAGGGGTCCTCGGCACTAAGAGCCCTCGGCTAGTCCTCTGCAGCCGAGGGCACCTCTCCTCAACAGCCGCATTAAATGCGGCCACATGCTCCGGGACGAGATTATTGCGGCCCTCCAACGCCGGCTTGACGAAATGGAGTCCAACAAAGCTCACGCCACCACCTCCACCCCTCACTCAGACCTCAAATACGAGGCCATGATGGCCAAAATGGAGGAATTACAGAAGAAGGTGGCCGAGGGCTCCGGGAAACCCGTCATCCAGCTCCGGACTCGGACGCCATTTACCCCAAGGGTATTAGCGGCCCGGATCCCGGAACAATACCGAGGGCAACACATACAGCCCTACAACGGGAAAACGGACCCCCAGGAACACTACAGCAAATACCAGAACAACATGATGATGGTAGGGGCGTCAGACGAATATTTGTGTCGTTGGTTCCTCTCCACCTTAGAGGGGCCGGCATACGAATGGTTCAACAGGCTGCCTGAGGGCTGCATTGATTCATGGCAAGAACTTGCCCAGCGATTCTTGACACAATTTGCCGGGAGGCGTCGCACAAGGAAGCACTTCTCCCACCTCCTAACAATACGCCAAAAGAGGGATGAGACCCTTCGGGACTTCCTGGAGCGCTGGAGGACGGAAGTCGACAAAGTCGACGGTGCTGATGACGGGACCCTCCTGGCCCTCCTACAAACCGTTCTCCGCACCGGCAACTTTTCAAAGAGCCTCATCATTGAACCCCCCCACGACTACATAAGGGCTTTGCAGCGGGGGGACCGATATGCTGAGGCCGAGGAGGTGGAGAAATATCACCAGCATCCGGATCAGCAGCCCCCGAGGGCTGACGATAAAAACAATCGAGGGCCGGGGGCTCCTCCAAATCACCCCAAATCTTCAGGACCCTCTGATGATCGCCCTCGGCAAGGCCAAGCCAAGCCCGGGGGAGGTTATAAGAGCAACCCTAAGACTTGGGCACATCCCATACTCTTGGACCGCCCTCGGACACCATTGACGCACCCCGTCAGCATCATCCTTGATTTTGCCGAGGAGAGGGGTCTCGTTGAGCGCGACTCTCGCGCACCCCCAGAGGTACATGCTATCAACCCTCAGTTCCCATACTGTCGCTTCCATCGGCACTAGGGGCACAGGACCGATGACTGCCATCAGCTAAAGACGGCCATCGAGAGATTAATACAAGCAGGGCACCTGTCCCAATTTGTTCAGAGCCCTCGGCAGGAGGGACCTTCTCATCAGGGGCCTCCCCGAGGGCACCACACGAAGGTGAACGCTTGGGTAAACCCGAATACCACCCCCCTCGGCAAGAAGAGAGAGATTGGAAACTTGGAAGAAGAGGAGGAGGAATACCCCCACTACCAGGAGAAAAAACGCCACATCCTCATGATCACCGGTGGCAATACAGGGGGCGATTCCACCAGCCAGCGAAAGAAGTGGGCTCAATCGCTTTACGTGGGGGAAGTCACTCATATGCCCCCGGTAAAGCGACTGAGGGAGGAACCCATCACCTTCACCAACGCAGATCTCCCTCCTACTTCTTCTCCTCACAGGGATGCCTTGGTGATTCGGACTGAAATAAACGACACCATCATTCACCGAACTTACATTGACACGGGCAGCTCCGTCAATGTAATGTACCTCAGCACCTTCAGAGAGCTGCATCTGGAGAGGGGGTCCCTTCGGCCCATTAAGACCCCTCTGGCCGGCTTCACCGGCGACACTATTGATTCCGAGGGGGTAATAACTCTCCCGGTGATCTTCGGCGACGGGCTCCATAGAGCCCAGCTCGAAGTGGAGTTCGTCGTCGTTAACATCGACTGCGCCCACAACATTATCCTCGGCCGGCCAGCCCTGGAGGACCTCGAGGCCATCATCTCCATGAGGCACCTCTGCCTCAAGTTCCCCGCCGAGGGGGGCATTGGCTACTCTCGGGGGAATCATAAAATCGCCCGCGCCTGCTATCTTCAAGTCACTAAGAAGGTAAGTAAGACGGAATTCCGTGTTGACACCATCACCGGAACCATCGACCAAGAAGAAAAAAGGCTGAGGGCTGAACCAGCCGAGGACGTAGAAGACTTTGCGCTCGATCCGGCCCAGTCGGAGAGAGTCGTGAAGATTGGAGCCCAGCTCCCTGAAGATCTCAAGACCGGTATCACCGACGCCCTCCGCGCCTACTCCACTGTCTTTGCATGGGGGCCGGAGGACATGCTGGGAATCAACCGAAGGCTCATCACCCACCGCCTCTCGGTGGACCCCTCGGCAAAAGCAGTACAACAACGAAGAAGACCCCTCTCCGCCGAGAGGAGGGAATTTGTGAAGAAAGAGGTCGCGATGCTCTTCTCCATTAAGCACATCAAGGAGGTGAAATATCCCTCATGGCTAGCAAATGTAGTCCTCGCACAGAAGCCCCCTACCTTCCGCATGTGCGTGGACTACACCGATCTCAACAAGGCGTGCCCTATGGATCCATTCCCTCTGCCAAATATTGATCAACTGGTGGATGAGACCGCAGGGTGTGAGATCATGTCCTTCCTCGATGCCTTCCGAGGGTATCACCAAATTTTCATGCACGAGGAAGACGCCGAAAAAACTGCCTTCATGACTCCCGAGGGCATCTTCTGCTACCTAGTAATGGCCTTCGGCCTAAAGAACTCAGGGGCCACTTACACCCGGATGGTGGCCCGGGTCTTTCAAGCCGTCCTAGGGTGCACCATGGAGGCCTATGTCGACGACATGATCGTCAAGAGAAAAGAATCTTCCAGCCATGCTGACGACCTCCGGGAAATCTTCGCCATCATGCAAAAGTTCAACCTTCGGCTAAACCCGAAGAAGTGCACCTTCGGTGTCCAAGGGGGCAAGTTCTCGGGCTACATGGTGAGCCGAAGGGGTATTGAGGCCAATCCCAAGAAGATCCAGGCCATCATCAACATGGAGCCCCCACGCAATGTGAAGGAAGTTCAACGGTTGACGGGCCGCCTGGCAGCCCTCAACCGCTTTCTATCTAAATCAGCGGAGAAATCTCTACCCTTCTTCCAGATCATGAGGAAGACGGCTGGCTTTCTATGGACTCCGGAATGCCAGGAGGCTTTCGACGAACTCAAGCGATATCTATCTTCACCCCCTGTGCTCTCAAAACCAAAGGTAGGGGAGACCCTCTATCTCTACCTTGGGGTCAGCCCGGCGGCCATCAGCTCTGTGCTCATCCGGGAGGAAGACGGCATCCAACACGCCATCTTCTACGTTAGCAAGACCCTAAGGGAGGCCGAGCTTAGGTACTCTCCTGTGGAAAAAACGGTGTTAGCCATCGTTTGGACCGTAAAGAAGTTGGGCCACTACTTTCAGGCTCACCCGGTTCAGGTCCTCACTCATCAACCCCTCGGCGCTCTCATGAGGAGCCCCACCAGCTCCTCCCGCATGGTGAAATGGGCTATCTTCTTGAGCCAGTACAACATTGACATCCGTCCAAGGCCTTCCATCAAGGGCCAAGCCCTGGCGGACTTTGTAATGGAATGTACCGCAAGGGCAACCACGGACGGGGAGCTCTCGGCTACTTCGGACGACTGGTGGACCCTCTACACCGACGGCTCCTCCGCGACCAAAGCATGTGGGGGAGGGGTAGTTCTCATTACTCCCGAGGGCTTCAGAGCCTACTATGCAATTCGCTTCTCCTTCAAAGTATCAAACAACGAGGCCGAATATGAAGCCCTCCTATGTGGCCTTCGGTTGGCTGCCAACCTGAGGGCTCGGCAGATCCACATCAAATGCGACTCCAAGTTGGTCGTTGGCCAAATCTCCGAGGAATGTGAGGCCAAGGAGGGAAGAATGAAACAGTACAAGGAAGCGGCCAAGGAGTTGCTTAAGGTGTTTGAGACACACTCTCTCACTCAGATACCAAGGGCTCAGAACTCCGAGGCCGACATATTATCTAAGCTCTCGGCCGACTCCCCCGAGCACATCTCCAAAATTGCCAAAATTGAGGAACTCAGCCTCTCAAGTATCCATGCAAGCCCCATTATGAACATATAGCAACGCCAAGAGGATTGGATCTCAGATATCACCGCCTTCATCTCCACAGGGCAGCTACCCGAGAATGAGACCCGCGCTAAACTGGCAAAGCTGAGGGCTCCTAGCTACACCATCGAAGATGGAAGGCTCTACAAACGATCTTACAATGGCACGCTACTTCGGTGCCTTCATCAAGATGAAGCCGAGATCGCAATGGAGGAAGTACACAGTGGCACTTGCTCAGCTCACCAGGGACCCTTCTCCATGTCCCGAAGGCTCATTCTCCAGGGCTACTTCTGGCCAACCATGGCTAGAGATTGTGCCGACCTTGCCCGGAGGTGCACCACATGTCAACATTTCCAGAAAGCCCCCGGCAGGCCAGCGGTCAACTATGCCCCCATCAGCACATCTGTCCCTTTTTCTCGATGGGGGATAGACCTTGTGGGCCCTCTGCCGAGGGGTACCTCCAACAACAGGTACATCATTGTGGCCATCGACTAGTTTACCAGGTGGGTGGAGGCTGAGCCCCTCGCTAGTATCACATAGGCGAAGTGCCGTCATTTTGTCCTCAAGAACATCCTCACAAGGTTTGGCGTCCCCCAGCAGATCATCTCCGACAATGGGACACAATTTGAAGCAGCCCCCCTTCTGTGCCCTTCTGGAGGCATGGGGCATCAAACACACCTTCTCCTCCGTTGCCTACCCTCAAGGCAACAGGAAAGTAGAGAATGCCAACCGGACCTTGTTCGAGGGCCTCAAAAAGAAGCTGGAGGCCGAGGGCGGTGGCTGGGTGGAAGAACTCCACAACATCCTGTGGGCCTACCGCACCACCCCTCGGCGAGCAACAAGTGAAACACCCTTCTCCCTCTGCTACGGTTTTGAAGCCAAAGCTCCTACAGAAGTCACCCTTCCCACCCGAAGGGTGATCCAATATGACCCCGAGGTCAACGACAGCAACCTGGCCCTCGACCTCCACCTCATTTCAGAACGCCGGGAGCAGGCCTTCATCCGGGCAGAAAATTACCGAAGGCAAGTCAAAAGCTACATCAACGCCAAAGTTCGCACCAGAGAATTCCAAGTGGGGGACTATGTCCTTCGGAGGAGGGAAGCCAGCCAACCAACCGAGGGAGGAAAAATGGCACCAAAATTCGAAGGCCCCTACATCATAGCAGCCATCATCAAACCTGGGACTTACAAGCTTAAACGCCCCAACGGGAAAGAGGTCCCTAGACACTGGAATGTACACCATTTAGTTAAATTTTACCAATAATGTAAGAGCGGCCAAGCCCTCATAACTAATGAATGTACTATCCTATCGCCCAAGGCCCCCACTTTTGAGGAATGAAGACACATTCAAGACACCACGCCCTCATACTGACTACAGGCCCCAGGCCTCACCACAAGAAGAACCCCCTCCGGCACCAAGTGCCGAGGGCGGACACCATCAACACCTACAACAACAGGAGAACACCATGTGTTTTCGAACAAGACCCCTCGGTACCACGTACCAAGGGTGGGAACTCCCGTCACCAACAACAAGGGACGCCATGTGTTTTATTTCCCTTCGGCACCCAGTGCCGAGGGTACATCCCCACCTTCAACATCAAAAAAGAAAAGATAAGAACACCAAGTGTTCCTACAGAAGACCCTTCGGCACCCAGTGCCGAGGGTACACCTCCATCATCAACATCAAAACGAAGAAAAAACACCAAATGTTTCAAAGAAGACCCCTCGGCACCCAGTGCCAGGGATATGCTCTCCTATCAACTTCCAAACATCTGTTGGGAAACACCAAGTGTTTCCTCCGAGGGCCCTCCGGCACCAAGCGCCGAGAGCGAACACTCCGATCAAACCACCAAGTGTTTCATTTGAAGACCCTTCGGTACCAAGTACCGAGGGTAGACACCTCCATCCACTACAACAAAGAAGAACACCAAGTGTTCCTACAGAAGACCCCTCGGTACCAAGTACCGGGGGCTACACATCGAAACTAACACCAAGTGTTGTTTCTAAAAGCCGTACCCCACGAGGACGCATATACCGAAGGCGCCACCATCGGTGCCGGCGGCACGTAGTGCCCCCGTCCATTTGCAACTAGTGTGCAAATGAAAACCCTTCCTTGAAACGCTTTCCGCGTCACTACCCCCAGGGTATGGCAGACATGAGAAATGCCTAGGATTCGACTTTCAAAAATGGAACGTTATCCGCGTCATCACCCCAAGGGTATGACAGGCACGAGAAATGCCCAGGATTCGACTTCCAAACCGAAACGCTCCCCGCGCCACCACCCCAAGGGTGTGGCAGGCCACGGACTATGTCTAGCGCCGAGGGGACGACTTTCAAAAATGAGGCGCTTTCCGCGCCATCCCCCAGGGGGAGGCAGGTTACAGACCACCATATCTTGTGCCCAGGAAACGACCCTCGATCCCTCGGAACTCGGAAGGTTAACCCGAGGGAGGAGAGCCATTGGTGTATTCTGATGGTCTCCTAATAGGCCCAGCCTTACCAAAAACCAAGTTTCTTGATGCCTCCCCTTCACCACCAACCAAAAAAAAGGGGGGGTGAGGGGGAGTAGACTCAGCGAGAAATCAAAGAGTACACTCCAACAGATCACAACATGCCGAGGGCTCCCCACGGGAACACCTCCGGTAATTGAAGGCTCCTATTTCCCGAAGGATACTACTCAAACAAATATCATCAAGAAACGGCTAAGTCCACTGCCTGGTCACCTCCGGTCACACAAGCACCGAAGGCTTCAACAATACGAAGGGACTGGACTATCCAAAGTCTACTAAACGGTGATTCAAACAAATACCAAGGGCACCCTACCCCATGACAAGGGACACAACTGGCTAAGTCAAACTCTACAACTTTTCAAGTATATGCCGAGGGCACACAACAACATGATTCCACACTTTTCCTAAGTCCACACTTTTGGAAAATGACAACAACCGGAGGCTAATATATCATCCGACAACCGAAGGCATCTATTACACATATTTGGCCCTCGGTCAAATACTCATACAACACAAGGGTCTCACGATCACCCGAAGGGTCCTATTCATATACCTGGAGGGATCTACATCCGGAAGCTCAACATCAATTTACGCTTAGAAAATATTCTAAGTCCTAAATGAGTAGCCCCCGGGCATCTCGCAAGAGTGATGCAGAGTCAGAGGGCACCTATCACCCCGAATGCGATACAAGGAAGCAGCACTTAGGGAAAAAATTCTAAGTCCTAAAGATTGGGCCCCCGGCCCAACCAATATTACAACCAAGGGAAAATCTACACTTAGAAAATTTTCTAAGTCCTACATGTTTTTCCCCCGGTCTACTACCCATACATCAAGAAGGGATGCCATCTCCCGAAGGCTCCCAAGGGAAAATCTGCACTTAGAAATCTTTCTAAGTCCTACATATTTCACCCTCAACTTATAAAGGGACCCAATAGCCGAAGGCTACCTATCAATCAAAGGCTACAGTACACAAGGAATCAACACTGAGGAAAATTTTCTAAGTCCTAAAGAATTGGCCCCCGGCCTAATCAACATTTCAGTTGGGGCTTCACAGTAGCCGAAGGCCACATGACATGCTACACTTGCAAAAAATTTCTAAGTCCTGTACATTGGGCCCTCGGTCCAATATTCACACATCAAGAAGGAGGCTGCCAGCCGAGGGCATCCGAGGGCAAAACTACACCTAGAAGTTTTTCTAAGTCCCGGGAATTGGGTTCTCAACCAAATCACCACACAACAATTGAACTACAAACACCCGAAGGCCCTATGGTGTGCTACACTTAGAAAAAATTTCTAAGTCCTAATTATTGCTGAACCCTCGGTTGTATATCCAACCGAGGGTGCCCAACTACCGAAGGCTTCCAAGGGCAAGCTACAACCAGAAAATATTCTAAGTCCTAAAATATACATTCAAAAGAGCAAAGACATACATCCAAAACGAAACGAAGGCATACATTCAAGAAGAAAGGAATTAGAGAAAACAAGCCATATATACAAAGCCCGAAGGCAATCATTCATCCAACAAAAAGAAGGGATTCAAATGTATTTGTTACAGAGTATGGCCAAAGCCGAGGGGTGACAAATGTTCATTACAAAGATTTTTCAAAGATTGACTAAGTACAGATCTTCTCTGTGACTTCAGCATCATTATCTCCGGGGGCATCTTCTACGGCGGCCTTGGAGGAGACTTCTTCCGCAGCAGCATCACCACCGACGGCTCCGCCCCCATCACCCCCCATCATCACAGAATCGTATATTGTCGGCCGCTCTTCACCCGAGGGGAGGGGAACTCTCACATCTGGTTGCAATGGAGGGAGGCTGTATGCTGAAGGGTCGAATTGGTCGAGGGACACGCCAAAGTGCTTGGCGAGCCTCCGGTAAATCAGGTGCTGGGTAAAGAACTCACCCCCTGGTAGTAGGCGTCGCCCCTATCTGTCAGCCAGTCAACCCCGGGGCCTTCTACCCAAGCATCCACCGAGGCTGCCACCACGGAGGCCACCCACTCCTTGTGGCCCTCGGTCCTCCAGCCCTCGGCGAGGAACTCAACAACTGCCTCCCCTCGGGCCTCGGCCACAGCTCCCTCCTTGGCGGTTTGGGCTTCATCGGCAGCTTTCTTCGCCGCCTCGGCAGCAGCCCTCTCGGCCTCTGCCTTGCCTTCGGCTATGCCATCAGCCTTGGCTTTCTCCGCCGCCGCCTTCGCCTCCCGGAGGGCCTCCTCCAGCTGCGCAGCATGCTTCATCGCCTCGGAGTTCTTGCGAACCAGCCCATCCATCTTCTTGTCTTGCTCGGCCTCGTGAAGGCGCCGTTCCTCACGCCTCCGGGCCTGTTCCCCGAGGGCTATGCAGGCCTGTAAGCAATGATCAAAGGAGTTAGATTATTCCCCAGAAAGAAAATACTAAATTGATAAGGGAAGGAAACAGGAAGCAGATACTTACAGTAAGAGAGGACCGGAGGATCCTGTTCTCGAGGGCATCGTCGTCGTATGTCTCGAAGACTTCTCTGTCCATCTTCGAGGTGATGCCCCGTAGGAAGGCCCTCGGCTCGGCAGTGCCGTGCATCAGTGAAGCACCAGGGGAAAAGGAGAGTTGACGGATCTCCCGGGATAATTCCTCCGGGGGGGATTCACCAGAGCCTTCGGAGTGACCGAGGCCAGAGGCCCATCAGCGGCGGGCATGTCATCAATAACTATGAGGGGGGCCGCCCCCTCGACAGCGCCCCCGGCGGCTTTCTGCTTCTTGGTAGGGGGCTCCACCCCCTTATCACTCCTCTTCTTCTTCGCGGCCGCCTCGGCCTTCGACCCCCCGGTCCCCACAACAGCACGGACGTCCCCAGCGGAAGGCTCTACGACCTTCGGGAAAAACGCGTCGGCTGGCTTCTGGCCCGAGGGCCCCTTCTCCTTTGCCTGGGTCTTGCCCTTCCTCTTTGCGAACAGGGCGTTGGCATTCATCTTGCTACCTGCAAAGAACGACAACAACAAGTTAAAAGGTTAGAACCGAGGGGTCAGAGACACGACGACAAACATGACAAAAAAAAATCTCTAAGTACAAAAACCTAAAGCCCTCGGCCACTACCTCCTGCTCCCACGAAGGCTTTATCATAGAGGGGATACTTCTCATCGGTCTCCCCAATGAACCGATACCTCAGGAATCCGAGGGCATATAGGTCTTCATTGAGGATGCACTCCTTGATGGTTATGTTCTTATCCCGACCCTCTGGAATCTTGGCAATCTTCCGGCCATCCTCCTCGAGGGCGGCACTCTTGACCTTCACGTGGCGCCGAAAGCGATTCCGCAACTCCCTCGGGAATGGGCTGTCGGTCAGTCTGATATAGCACCATCGCTCTCTCCACCCCTTGTTGGAAGAAGGGGCCTCGGTGAACAGTTTGAACTGGGCTATCTGCTGTAAGTTTGCATAGCCCTCGGCATTAGTATGGCCCCCCCGGCATAGGTTAAAGCTTTGGAAGAATAACTCCAAGCTCGGTGATACGTTCGTAATTTCCATTTCTATGTTTATGTTTTTAATTAGTTTTGCTTGACTTTTACTTTGGAAATTACACACTTTTGGTGTAATAGATTAGATTGTTAAATTCTTGTAAATAAGTTAGATTAGACATATTCTGAGCTTAAGCAGGTTTTGGTCACCCAAAGTACAGTTGGTGAACCCAAAAAGTGAAGAGAAGGTGCAAAAGTTCAAAGACAAAAGAAGATCCTGAATTTTGGTCTATACTCGGTCGAGTATTAGCTATACTCGATCGGGTATTAGGTTGGAACTTCAAATCGGATCAGATCCGAAGACAAAGGAACATGCAGGGAAGATTTTGGCCACGATTCTATGTCTATACCCGATCGGGTAGACCGACATATCCGATCGGGTATGCCTTTAAATTGCAAACGAAGATCGGTCGAGTATAGCCCGAATATCACTTTCTAAGCATACTCGACCGGGTATTCATATATACTCGATCGGGTATACACTTAGAAAATAGCCTGAAACCGGTCGAGTATAGCCCGAATACCACTTTCTAAGCATACTCGACCGGGTATTCATATATACTCGATCGGGTATACACTTAGAAAATAGCCTGAAACCGGTCGAGTATACCTCGGATCGGGTGTTACACACATACTCGATCGGGTACCATGTATATACCCGATCGAGTACCCGAATCCCATCCCAAAAACCTATAAATACACCTCCTTTCCTTCACAAAAAGATATCCAATCCCTTGTACATCTAAGCTCAGTATAGAATAGCTCTTTCTTTATATTTTTCATCATGTTTAGTCTCCAAATGAGGAGCTAAACTCTTCCATCTTGGTTTTGCTACTTTGAAGCTTAATGAATTTGTAAGTTGTGAGTTATTTTCTTTAATCTTCTTCCTTGAATATTAATTCTTTCTTTCAAAATACTATCTCTATATCAAAGTTGGGGAGTGTTACTAAGATGACAATTAGTTAACATCTTGACATTGGTTATAGTAATAGCTATTTCTTCCTCTATGATAATATTGGGGAGTGTTACTAAGATGACAATTAGTTAACATCTTGATATTAATCATAGTAGGATTCATATATTTTAATATTCTTCCTTGAGTATTAATTAATTCCTATTCATATTTCATGTTAATATCTTAAACATTACTTAAAGTATCAACTAGTATTGTTTCTCATATTAATTATTACTAGAATCAATCGGTTAATACGCTTGTTATTAATCCGGTTCTTTCAACGGTAGTAAACTTGGAATATTAATGCATGCATCTCATGGTTAATATGCCAAGGGGAATTAATTATATTGATTAAACCAATAAACCGCTTGTGTTGAGGTTATCAATCTCAATCGTTTTCATCTTAAGTTTATTGCTACTATCAAGTTAATATACGGCGCTTGTTCTATATTGACGCGATAGTAAGTTTTATTAATGAACGCATCTCGTTATTAATAACTACCCTCGATGAACTGGATATACTCCTCGATTGAGTATTCGAGAGGAAGATAGTTAAAGATATAACCGGGATCGACGAACATTTCATTAAGTGGATAAAAGCAAAACCAAGTCCCCATCTCATTGAATTAAACTCATATAGGTCGTTTATCTTAGTGTTATTAAACAAACAAATCTAAACCCCCCTTTTGTTACTATTCATATAAAAGAAAAGTATTCCTTTCCCTGTGGATACGAACCTTACTACACTATACTACGTATTAGTGTCGTAATAATTATTTATTTTGAGTGCACCTAACGACGAGTGCACGTCACTCGGTGTAACCCCCCGGACTTTGCACAGGTTCACGAACCCAGCTATGTATGAGTGGCTATTGGGGGTCAATTGACAAGGAACCAGGCCAGTGTACCTCAGGTACTTCCGGAGGAACGGATGGAGAGGGAACCGGAGGCCCATTGAAACCGAGAGCACGTGCACGGCTATACATCCCTCGGGGGGCCGGGACAGCACGTCATCAGGACCTGGCTCGACTACTACGGCCGAGGGCCCTACATGCAACTGGGTGATGTAGATGTCCGCCCTGTCAGCTTGGGACTTAATCTCCAGAGCAGCGGTGTCCAGGAAGGAGTGACCCTCCGGCAGATCAACTGGCCCCCCTTGATCGACGGCCTTTACTTTCTTCTGGGGGCCAGCCTTCGTCTTCTTCCTCTTCTTCCCCGGGGCCACACTTAACGGCGTCGGGTCCAGGGGCCTCGAGCTACTTGCTTCCCCAGAACCCCGGGGGGGAAGAACAGCGACAGTAACCTTCGCCCTCTCCTTTTCCTCTTCCTCCTCAGCGACTTGGACGGCGAGGGCCAACTCCTCATCCTCGGCGGTTCGCTCGAACTCCTCCGCCTCGACCTCGGCCACCAAATCCTTCTGCACCTCGGTGGCGAGAGCTACATCACCACCACCCGAGGGCTGACTGCTACTGGACTCCATGTCGGAGATGCCTTCGTCCTGAACCGAGGGGGTCCTCGAGATGTCCTGAGAATCACTCTGGGACGACATTCTAACTGTAGCTCGAGGGCTCTGGGGAACTAAGGTTTTCTAGAGGACTATCTCCTAACCTAAGGGCACAAGGTACAACTAAATACTCAAATGGAGCTGAGGGCGGAAGGAGAACTGACCTCTGAAAGTTGCTGTGATCGAGGGTGATTCTCTCTCTCTGGAAAAAATTCCGGCAGAGCTTCGCTAAGACAGATGATCGCACAAGAAGAAATGGGTCTGGCCATGGGGTATTTATAGACTCCAGGATCCGGGCTTGGGCCCAAAAACTGGGCCTCCGGCCAAGCGTCATCATTACACACCGTCGTTTCACCCAACCGGTGACGCTCGCCCACGAGCAGCCAACGGCTACACTCCACGTGTACCCCCCCAACGGCTATAAACCTGACGTTACATATTCCAACGGCTATATTTCCAACGGCTATATTCTGGAAGCCCCCGGGTTTTCTACTTCACTCCACGTCATCAAGGAGAGCCTCCGGGTACACTTACCCAGAGACGCCCCCGGGTTGTGCCCCACACAGCACATAACAGGCGCCTTCGGGATCACTCCTTCAGAAACCCAAGGCTTCATATCAGGGCACCCCTCGGGGATTCCCCCTCAGCACTGTAAAATCGGGTAGCCCCCGGGGAGTTGCCTCATTGACGGATAACCTACGGCACACAGGTGATGGAAGCCCCGGGTATCTTCATCACCAACTAATCAACAAACAGTGGACCCCCGATAACAACTCCACTGCTGCCCTCATCCATCAGGCCCTCGATCCCCAGATTGAGGGGCTCCCCTTCGGCACCCCCAGGACATCAGCAGCGAGCCTCCGGCTAATCAACACATGAGCCCTCAGAAAAAGAAGAGCCTTCGGCATTACCATTATTCTCCATTTTTGACCAAGGTTTCACATTTTCGATTCATCGTTGGGGGAATTCGGTGCACTCTTTTTCCCTCATTAGGATTTTTTCCCACAGGGTTTTTCCTAATGAGGTTTTTAACGAGGCATCCCCCCAAAATGAAACGAAAAGCGTCAGCCTTCGGCCCACAAACAGCAACGCAACCACTCTACTCCTTTTCACCACTTTACAAGTGCCTCAAGGCTTGGGGCCTTGGAGGAGGACCCCCTCGGGAAAATCATTAAATTACAAAATTAGTGAAATTCCAACAAACGACAAAGCAAGCCCTCAAGTCCCGACATGTGGGTAACTGAGGGACTGCCTTCGGCAGGGACATAAAAGCAACAACTCCTCACCAACTTCAGAGATCACGACAGGACAACATCAAAGGGCAAGCACAAATTACTCCTTTTCCCTCAAATACCTTTCGGCAAAAGGAGTGAGGGACTCCTGATGGAGTATATGGCCTGGGAACACCCGGCCCACAGACTCCTACTACTCCAGTAGAGGCCCAACAGGCCCAAATCACGACGCCCAGAGTACCAAGCAGCCCGCAATACGCACCAGGGGTGCCTTCGGCCCCCTGGCCGAAGGCTCCAAACTATCACAGCATGGATATTTCGAACAAACATAGGAACTGGGAGAAAACGGCGAAAACAGTAGCCCTCGGCACCTGGAGCCCTCGACACTCAGGGGTCCTCGGCACTAAGAGCCCTCGGCTAGTCCTCTGCAGCCGAGGGCACCTCTCCCGACATGATATCCGCCTCACATGCGTACAGATCACCGTACCCTGTACAGACGTCCCATCCAACAGCCGCATTAAATGCGGCCACATGCGGCTGCCAACGCCAACCAGTTGAGGTGACCCCTAGGCCAATAGGCGCTTGACACGTGTCCCTGTCCGGCATTTATTGCTACTATAAATAGCACCCCATTTCCCCATTTGTAACCACGCTGAAAACGCTCCACATTTATAATACATTCCCTCTCTCTACATTTACTTGTTCTGACTTCTCTCTAAGTTATTCTCAGCAATAACCCATCGGATATATACCCCGGGTAGACTATCCATCAATACTTTAGTTCAATTTGGGGAAGATAAATAAGATAGTCATGCGATTAATTTAGTCATGTTTAGGACTAATATCTCTTTTTATACTCCGTATCATTCATTTTATTTTTTGCACTATTGGTTAGTGGAAAAATGTACGTACTTGTACGTATATATATGGATGGATGGTTGAGGTATGAATGAATAATACTTACTTTGTACTAGCGAGTAGCCTAGTATGATGGAGCTGAAAGTGGAAAGATATGAGGAGGAGGAGGTGAAGCCGGTTTCCCCAACCCCGGAATCCTTGCGTACGTATAAGCTCTGCCTTACTGATCAACTTAGCAGCACTTTCTATACGCCCGTCGTCTTCTTCTACGCCGCAAGCTCTCCCCTCCATGACTACGACCGCCTCAAACTCTCACTCTCCAAGGCCCTCTCCCTCCTTTACCCTCTCGCCGGCAGGCAGAAGGACGAGTTCACCGTCCACTGCAACGACGAGGGCGCCCAATTCATCCGCGCAAACGTCACCAATGCCGACCTCGCCCACCTCCTCCGCCACCCCAAGGTCCACCTCCTCCGCAAGCTCTTCCCGCGCGCTCCCTACCCAACCACTTTCGATCCTTCCCAGCCCATCCTAGCTGTTCAGGTGAACCGGTTCCTCTGCGGCGGGACGGCGGTGGCGATATGCCTCTGGCACGGTCTCGCCGATGCCGCAGCCCTAGTCAGCCTCATCCGGACCTGGGCGGGCTTCAACCGAGGAGAAGCGGCGGCCGCCACCCACGACAGCTTCGCGGTGGACCCCACTGCGATTTTCCCTCCGATAAAGTTCGACGTTCAAGCGGCGATGTCCAGCTTCGCAGAGATGAGGAGAAAGGCCCGTGGAAACTACATCGGGAAGCGGCATGTTTTCTCAAAGCAAGAGGTGGAGCGGATAAAAGACGAGCTGGTTGTGAGCGGGAGGCGCCCGACTCGGGTGGAGGCGATGTCGGCGTTCGTGTGGGCCGCCGTGATCAGGGCAAACGTACTTGCGAACCCGAAGCTGAAGATGCACATTCTGACGAACGCGGTGGAGTTGAGAGGGAGGCTGGTCCCGCCGTTGCCTCCGACGTGCCTGGGAAACATCAACCAGTTGACGGCGGCGAGGTGGGAGGCGGGGGCGGGAGTGACAGCTTTGTCGCTGATGGGGAGGGTGCGAGAGTCGATCAGGAGGATGGATGACGGGTACGTGAGGAGACTGCATGAGGGCGGGGGGTACCTGAAAGCAGCAGAGATTATAGGGGAGAGGATGGGAGAGGGCGATGGGGATGAGGTGCGGGTATTGAGCATGAGCAGCTGGTTCAAGTTTGAGTTCCTGGAGATGGACTTTGGTTGGGGGAAGCCTCGGTGGCTGGGGCCGGGTCATAGTTTGGGTGATCTGGCTCTCTTACTGGACGCGGAAGATGGGGGGATTGAACTGTGGATGGGGTTGCCCAAAGCTGTGGCGTTCCATCTTCACCGCGACCCTGCCTTCGCTTCACATGTCACCTTTACTCAAATTGTTTGGGAACCGCCGCCCCTCCTACCAACTCGCCTCTAAATTTAATACGTACTCCCGCGCATGCATGCATGCTTTAATTTGTTTGCTACCTCCAAACTATGTTCGGTTAATAACATACTCCTACTACGTACGCACGTACCTATAATAAAAAAATGCAAGTAATTAATTTACTTGGTGGTGCCTACTGCCCAGCTAGCTTATTATGAGATACTATCCTCCGTATCTCATTAATTGCAACATTGGAATATATACACTATTCGTGTACTTTACTTTGACTACATTTTATTTATTAATGTATGCGAATTATTTTTTTTGAAAAATGTTGTTAAATTCGTTTCATTACTAAGTTTTATAATCTAATTTTTATTTTATTTTTACTAATACAGAATTAAATATAATGACGGTCAAAGTTGTGCGTTGGCAAACGTAAAATGTTGACTGTTGCAACTAAAAAGAGACGGAGGAAGTAATTCCCTTACTATGACTAAAACTTGTACAAACTGCAATAATATGACTCCAAGAGCTTGTAGTGCTCCCAGGTGACATGACACCATTACCTTTAATCAGAGGCGGTTCGAGCATTTTGGAGGTTCCAGAAGAAAAATATTTACTATGTACAAATCATTTTTAAAATCAGATAAATTGAATAAAAATCACCTTATGAAAAAAAGCATTCTCAAAGTTCACGATATAATGTTTGTAATATTCAAAAGGATAAATTTTTAAATGCAAACATATGCAAAACACAAGGCAAACTTATACTTGTAACACCCTATTGGCCTATTATTCACACCTTTTGAAGTGCAAAATCAGTAATAACTTCATTGTAATCAGGACTAGCTAAAACTTTAATATATTTAAACCACTTAATATATCTACCGAAATGGTTGATCATATAATCAAATCTCTTCTCAACTTATTTTTTCTTGAGTTTTTTCCACTTTTAGTCCTCCGACTATTATGTCACTGACACTTTTGGTACTCGACTTTGAGTTTTTCCACTTTAAGTCCTTCGACTATTGTGCGAAAGACACTTTTGGTACCCGTCTTTGAAAATTTCCACATTTAGGCCTTCGACTTTCATAAAAGTGACACTTTTGATCATTCAACTATTATAGGAGTGACATTTTTAGTCCTACACTTATTATCTCAAAATCATTGTGGAAGGACTAAAAGTGTCAAAGTGATAATACTCGGGGACTAAATGTGGAAATTTTAATAAGTTTTCCGGGCGTTGGGATCAACTTTTGATAGGTTTTCCTAACTTTAAGGTGTCATAAGTATCAATTTTAAGCTCAAGTCATATTTACCGGACATTAGTTCGAGTTTTGGCATTTTTGGAGTCAAAATCAGGGAATTGGAGTCCGACACCGGCGTTTGAGAAGCAATAGGGACGAGTTGAGAAGCATTTGAGAGTTGATTAGGAGCATTGGAGGTCAGTGAGGTGTTAAAGACAAAGTTTTGAAGACAAAAGAGCTCTAAAATTAGGTACGAGATAAAAAGAAGACGAATAGGGCTTGAAAAGAGCGGTCAGGATGACGTTCTATCAATCGTTCAAGCATATATTTTCATAGGAACATCTAAAGAACACCATTCAAGTTTAATATTAAAGCCAACTTCAAGGGCTACAAATCATATGAAAACACCATTGCGAGAATATGAGAGAAGCAAGGTGAAAACAGACGATGAAGTCAAATAATCTCTGTTGAGATTTCAGAATGCGATCTTCCACCATTTTATTCATATATTTTGATTGGATGATTCAAATCCAGTTTTGCAAGTTGTGTTGGATAGAAGACTTCATTAGCTACAACTTTGATGAAGGAAGGATAGTCAGACGTGAACTATGAAGCTGATTTCTGCTTGCAGTTATTGCTCGATGTATTGGCGGTCTACAAATAACACATAATACTAATACCGGAGTAGAATTTTTTGGAGGCCCTCTTGGCAGTTGAGGCCCAAGGCAGTTGCCTGACCCAACTGCCCTCAAAGCCCCCACTACCTTTAATGAGTAAATCAGTTTATTAATTAATTAATAATACAAAATGAAATAATAAAACAAAATGGGAAGCCCAGCAGTCCTTACGCACAAAACAAAGTGGTAGTGCAACCTCTACTGTCACTATCACCGTCGCCGCCACCGCCACCGCCACCGGCGTCGAAGCCGCCGCCACCGGCGTGCTGGCGTTGTCATCGCCTCATCTGTAACCTCTGGCATAATTATCGCTGCCAACCTCCATTGATCTGACCATGGTAGAGCTCAGATCCGTCTCAGATCTGGTGAAAAATCATTTAATGTCATGTTAAATTCATAATGCCATTTTGTAAAAATACATGGCATCAATGGTTATAAAATATGACATTATTTGTCTAACATATTCAAGTAACATTGCTAACTTTTTGAAATTAATGCCAACTTCGTAAATGTAAGATGTCATTATTTGCCAAACATGTTAAAAAAACATGTCATTTTTAAAATAATTTTTTCATCTCAATACATGTAAATATAATGAAAACAACATTGTATTCAAATAATTTTTTGAAAAATAAACATTAGCTATAGGTTTTTCAGTTCCAAATTCATTAAATTGAAAATTTCAATTAAAGAATTTAATTATAATAAATAAAAATCAAATTTAATTTTTTAAAATCACTGGACGTTTGAATGATAATAATAAAAAAATCAGATCTGAAATTTTCATATAAACAATTTGTGGAACCTCATATTTTCTACTCCCAAACTTTCAAACCCATATTTAAAGTTTTCCATTTTGAATTTGAAAATTAAAAACAAAATACAGAGACCCAAGTGAAGAAGAAGAAGGGTGAAAGGTGGAAGAAAAAGAGAAGATGGAAAATATTTATCGGATAAACGAGTCACATCATGCCACCAGATTTGCAGCACCTCGTTGGAGTCGCACCACGCCGCCGGAGTCACACCACGCCGCCGGAGGCACACCACGCCACCAGAGTCGAACCATGCTGCCGGCGTAGAAGATCGGTTCTGTTTGTGGGAGTGGGGATGGAGAAGAGAGGGGGTGGGGTTGTACGTAGATGAGAGGTGAGGTGGGTGTGGTGGGGAAGAGAAACAGAGTAGAGGGAGAAGAGAGAAGATAAAAAGGTTTGGTTGGGGTGTGTAAGAAATGAGAAGGGGAGAGAAATAGAGTTGTGGAAGGAGGTGATAATTGAAAAAGACACGAATACGGAAGGTTTGAAAAAAAGAGAGGGTATAAGTGGAACAATCAATTAATAGGTCCTATTCAGGTACTAAATTATTAGGAACTTCTATTTAGGAACTTTCCTATTAATTTAGTCCTATTTAGGGCAAATACTTTTATATTGTTGCATTTCATTACTTAATTAAATAAAAGAAATTGTCTCAAGTAGGACCAAAACATAAGATTAATGCAAAAATAGGACTATTCTTTTGATATTCCCAGAATAGGAGCTTCAATTCCAAATTTACCCCTTTCCACATTTATTATTCTTTCTGTGCATCCCTTCCATCACGCCACCTACTCCCCCAATCTTATCTATTAGGGAAAAGGGACAAATAAGCCCACGTACTAACAAAAAATGGTCAAATAAACTTTTATATAGGAGGTTATGTCCGACCATCGTCATTTGGGACAGTTCCCGGTGGAATTTTTTGATGAAATGTTTTTAGAATCTTATTCATTAAGTCTAGTCTACTCATACCAAATTTCAGCTAACAACTCAATTGAGAAGGCATTCAAATAAATTCTTGAAGATAATTGTGATTTTTACTGCGCAATTATTGATAGTATAAAACTGTTATTGTTTATGTTTGTAATTTTAACTAGTTTTATTTGTTGTTGTTTGGGAAATTACACACTTTTGGTGTAATACTTTATTTTTCCTAGTCACTTGTAATTTGTATAGGTTAGGGATTTTCTGAGCTTAAACTAGGTTAAGATCATCAAAAGGATCCTGGAAAGGTCAAGAAAAGTGCAAGGGAACAAGGGAAAGTGAAAATTTGGGAAAATAGTCAAAAACCTGACTGGGTTAATCAAAAACCCGATCGGGTTTGACTTGACCCGAAGATCAAATTTTGATTTGGAGGCAATTAAACGTCCAGGGTGAAGATTTGGCAAAGATTTGTCTTTTACCTGATCGGGTAAATCAAAAACCCGATCGGGTAGATGTGACTAATGAAGATTCCGGGCACTTACTCAAGAAACCCGATCGGGTTTCTGAAAAACCCGATCGGGTAAATGACCATGCCAACTCCAAACACCTACAAATACACCCCTTTTCCTTCCCATTTCACAATCCCTTCTTCCATACTCTTAAGCCCAGTTTAGAATAGCATTTCTTTATATTTTTCTAGCTATGTTTAGTCTCCAAATGAGGAGCTAAACTTCCATTCTTGGTGTTGCTCTTAAAGCTTGTTGGTTATTAAAGTTGTGAGTTATTTTCTTAACTTCTTCCCTTGAATATTAATTATTAGTTCTTTCCTTAATACTATCTCTATATTAATATTGGGGAGTGTTGCTAAGATGACAATTAGTTAAAATCTTGACATTAGTTAGAGTAGTATTTTCTTCCTCTATATTAATGTTGGGGAGTGTTGCTAAGATGACAATTAGTTAACATCTTCATATTAATTATAGTAGGATTCATCTCCTTTAATAATATTCTTCCTTGAATATTAATTAATTCCTATTCATATTTCATATTAATATTTTGAATATTACTTAAAGGATCAACTAGTTTTGTTTCATATATTAATTATTACTAATAACTCTATCATCCTCGTCCAGCTGTTTTCTTCTCATTTTGAACTTTTTGTTATTTTCTTCCAATTATTTATTTAATTGTGAGATTCCAAATAAAACAAAAATTCTATTTTGAATCTGAAACTTTTGGGCTGTTATACGTTAACTGCCGGTGGTATCTAAATATTTGTGTTGATTTTTTTTGTTATTTTCGATTAATTGTTTACAACTTTTCAAACTAATAATTTAAATCTGAAAATGCTGAAGAATTCAATTGAGAGCAACATCCATGCATGAAGCTTCCTCCATGTGCAAGAATGAAAAAGAAAACTTCCTCAACCACCATCGATCTTCCCCATGTTTAATCCCATTTTCCTTCCACTTTCCTAGTACCTAGTTTTGGTGCTATAAATAGAGAGCTTGGAGAGTCTTTCTATCATCAAGAAAATTAGATCATAGATTATCATAGCACGATCAAGTTTGAGTTGTGAATATCCTTGAGAGATATGTGAGGTGTTTTTGAGAGTTTTTAGTTAAAGCTTGTATGTCTCCTATTTCTATTCTTGAAAGTAATAGAAGTATTTTTCTCTCATATTAGCACGATCCTGTTATTCTCAACAAATACTACAAACAACATTATTTAGGAACTACAGTTGTAAAGTGATACTCATATGATTTTTAATTTTAATTTATTCTCTTTTTTTACATTTTTTAGTTTAAAATACAATTACTTTTATCCGGTAATAGTCTCATAATTTCACATGAAAATGCCATAGTCTTTCACTAAAGTGCCATATTTTACATATATAAGTGCCAAGTTTTTTTCTTTGACCATGTCATCTTATGCCATCTTAATCATATCATTGACATGTTTTTGTTATTAAGTTCCATTTTTTATACGTAAGTTCCATTTACGTTTTGATACATAATACATTAATGCCATACGAAGTATTTCATTGTTTTTGTATAAATGGTAATATCATTAGCTAGGGATAAGCCACTGCCTTGCCTACGCAGGAGAGGACATTAACCTCTAGAATAGTCGTTAGTGGTGGCGCAACAGGACATGACATTTATGGAATGAGGACGTTGAAGCACCGAATGAGGAATCGCCGGATGGCGGCGGCGATAAAGGACATGGTGGCGGCACTGGAGAATGTGGCGGCGACTGTCAACGACCGCTGCTGCTACAAATGAGGTGGCCGGCAGTGGCACCGCTGGAGATGGCAGTCGTCACCCACAAGATCTGGTGCGGCTTGATGTCGATCACGCATTGCGTCTGTGTTGAATTTTGTTTTATTATTATGTTTATAATACTCCGTAATATTAACTAATGATAAAGACATTGACTTTTTTAAGAGTAGTAATGTCAGCTCACTTATTTTAATTCCTACGGAACATTGATATCCTAGTTTTGCACTTTTACGACGATTTACTTTTTTTTAAACCCGGTAGGAAAACTACCAAAATTAGTGGGACGAATGTCGGGGAACATTTGCCGGATTTTATTAAAATAAATTAGGTGTACAAAAAGAGAGGAGGACTAGGCCAAAACCTCTCCAGAAGAAGCATACTTCTTCAAAATACGACCAAAAAAAATAATAAAACAAGACAGCAATTGGGGGGCTAGACCTGACCCAACTGAAAATTAAACAAGCCATCTAATAAAAGGAATATTAAAGTGGAAATTACCCGCACAGTCTTCTTTTATAAGCCGTATATCATTTATGTCCGTACCACTTTTTCTTTTCATTCCTAAACTTCTCCATTTTCAATTTTGAATTTTTATTTCAATTTTAGACCTCCTCCTCTAAACCTCTCTTCTAATCTTCTCCCACTCTTTGACTTCTGTCTCTTCCACATCCGGCGAAAGGGGTTCGCATCTCAGCTTCGACAGGTTGCGATTGAATGCTTTCGTCAAGGTCAAGTTGAAGAAAGGATTCGCGAACACCTCTATCATCTCTGCCTTGTCGACGGAATCTCTGATTATCCAGGGCATAGAGATTCATAAGCCTCATTTGGGAAGCGAATCGTGATAGCAAAGTGCGTCACCGCTGCAAATTTGGGAAGAACGTAACCACAGAAAGTAACCTCTTTCATTCTCTCTACCAGCAATTAAAACTCCTAGCAAGTAATGCCTTCATCTCTTTGTCGTTTTTCTTGTTTTCATCAATATGTTTTTAGTTTTAGTAATATTGCAATTATTTCACGATTTGTGTTCTACAATCCCAGAATAAGATTGCAGAACCATTTGAATGCTTTGGTACATATGAATGAGCGTGAACGCCGTGAAGTATAGATATAAATTTTTATGTTGATATAAAATGTTTGTGAAGTGGATCCATGTTGGAAGTTTGCAAGTAAAGTGTGTGAGAAAATTCATCACAGAAGTACAAACCATCATCTTTTACTTCAATAGATTAGATGGATGAAATTTTACTCATGACTACACACGCATGAGTCGGCATGACTACAAGCACGAGAAAATCACTCTTCCTTAGATTGTAAGTCTTAGTCACTTTGGAATTGTCTAAGAATATTTTATTTTAATATCCCTTGTATGTGCTTCCATTGTTGCTTCTCTAACAATTTTATCTCTTTTTACCAATCATAACAAGATCACTATTGGACACCACCTGTACAAGAAATTTGTTTTGCATGTTCGTAGATTATTTTCTTGCTCAATGCATAACAGTCCTCCACCATGAATCATTATTTCAAGTCATAATTATGAATCTGCTGAAAATGTATTCTGTGTGAGCTCAACTAAACGGCATGTAGTGTGATGTTGTGAACTATGAATTTTGTTAGCTTTAGTTTTGATAAAAACTTTGAATGTATTCACTTAGCTATCAACATCAGTTTTCTTCTTACATTCATGCCTAGCGGAGCATTTAAAAAAATAGAAATGAAGATCTTTGTTGTATTGATTCCTCCTCACTAAGTGAGAATCCAACAAAAATACCAGGTTTGAGCACCAGGTTTGAGCACAAGCTTCACTTGACTACCTATTTCTTCTCTTGACTTTGATTCCACCGAATCCTATTTATACTCCTACTACCTTGCTTGAATGCCAAGCCTGACACTTTCTTGACCACAGACTATTAAATGATTCTGCAGAGAAATAAGCGGTCTTAGCAAGAACAAGAAGCCTAAATCCAATGCGAATACAAAACCATCTAAGCTACTTTTTATTTTTATATAATATAGAACCATTTATGAGTTATGATAATACTACTAAAATTAGGGTCGTTATGATTTTGAAATTGCTACTCCATGTCTCCCATAATTATTATTTTTTTCCGTTATTAGGTAAGTTAAAACAGGGGCTTCCTACTACGTATAATTCTACTTGTTTCAACAATAAGTCAAACAGCTATCTGAAGAGAGCACTTTTGATCAAGACTCATCAGCCAATCTCGTAGGTTCTCAGTCAATTTGTCACTGGTAGCAACACCATTAGTATGCTCTTGGATCCTTCACCGGTCCTAGCTTTTGGAGTGGCACCACCACCACTTTATTGTAGTTTCCCATCGTGAATGTACAGAAATTAGACAAAGTATGAATTCATTGGACACTTGTACGTAATGTAATTAATATTTTTTTCTTTTGTTGCATTTTGTTGCATCTTGTTGCATCTTGTTGCATTATGTTGCATTTTGTTGCATCGTTATTTTTTTATTACACATGATATCAATGTGTTTCTATTTGTTTATAACTTTAATTTTTTTGTTTCTTATTGTTTATTCTTGTTTCTTGTTTATATCATGTTTCTTCTTGTTTCTATTTGTTTCTTTGTCACATTATGTATTACATTGTTAATTAGATTGTGTTGTAGTTGCTCAAATAAAAGGAAATTGAAAAGTGACACCACGAAACAAAAAGCAACTACATACAAGAACTAGAAACAAAAAAAAAAACAAAATGAAACAACATACAACAAAAAGAAACAAAATAAATAAATATAATATGTACAAGTTTGTGATGATAAATACATCTTCAATATATGATAAGAAGTTCAGAACTATCATTACAATCTCATCGCATATAACGTTTTTATAAGCAATGCAAACCAAAGCTTCTTATGTATTCAATATATGATCAGATCAGTACTTCAGAACTATCATTACATTTCTTCTACCATTTGCATACTTTTCCTATACCAAGATGTAGTAATTCCGTTGATCACTAATTTTTTCTACTACATAGAAATAAGAAACCAGCATACATATATATAAACAACTACTCCGTCTAATGAAAAAAATGGATTTATGAAAATCAACAACAAAAAACACAAATAAACAACAACAAGAAAACAAAAAATTTCAAATTTATAAACAAAAAGAAACACACACTACAAAAAAAGGGTGTAATACCGACGAACTTTCCAACGGATTTTAGCGAAAAAGACGTTGGAAATGATATTTCCAACGAAGTACCGACATAAATTGGCCGTGGGAATACAATGGTTGGAAAATTTTCCAACCACCATTTCCAACGGATTTTAAAACGTTCCAGCGGAATTCCGACGGATAAATCTGTAGGAAAGTTCCAACGGATGAGTTCGTAGGAACCTTTCATTTCAAGCTCACCGGCGACCGACGAGTTTCCAACCGATTAATCGGTTGGAAAGTTAATAAAAATTAGCTAGTTTCAACATATTAATTAATTGGATTTAAATTACATATTCTGGATGAATGTACTAACAGACCACTAGATGTTAATTTTTTTCTTTTTATTTATAATTGAGTGCTAGCTAGTATTGTAACATTGTAGAAAATCACCACCAACAAAACTACACAATATAGAACACAATCTCAAAACATGGCATAAAAAAGTAGTATTCTGGATAGTTAAAACACAAACAAACATAAAACATAAGTTTGACAAATTAAAGGAAATTGTTCATTACACAACACCACCAAAAACTCAAATTCCAATAACTTCTTCATTGGCCTCCTTCATTTCCTCTCTCATTTGCAGCAAATATAGTGCTCAGAAATGTGTCATCCAGAGTTGTGCTATTACGGTTTTGTAGAGGAATGAATTCAAATGGCACTTGAGAAGGCATAGAGGGATGAAGTGGCACAGATTGCTGTCCGGACATGTAGCCATTCGGGTACATTGTTGGGTAATAAGGGGCCTGTTGTGCGTGCAAATTGTGAGTCATCCCGGATGGAACCGTAGGAAACATAGAGGTATGAAGCTGAGACATAAGACCTTGTGTCATATTTGGATTTGAAAGGTTGTTCGACCCATGAGTAGAATCCATCTCCCGCCTCACCATCATTTGTCCTATTTGATCCATTATCGACGATTTAAAAGCATTGAAATCATCAAGCTTCACATATTGGGTCTGTCTACTCGATGTGGTATCTAATGAACCATTGCACATAGCCATTGCAGTAAAGGGATCCACCCCAAATATTTTGCCTTTTTTTGGAGATACCACTTTCAAAAAAACTGCATTTTCATCGACTTTTGTTCCCTCTTCGGAGTCTTGTTTTTTACGGTCTACCTCTGCTGCAACTTTTTCCTAATTAAGATCACAATTTCAATAAGTACTACATTAAATAAAGGGAGAATTTGAGTTTGCACCCCATTTTAAAAATCATTAATGTATGCACCCTATTAACCCAAAAATTGTGAAGGAGTGGGGAGCAAAGTCAAATGATTTTATAGTGAATTGGGGTGCATACATTAATGATTTTAAAAATAGGGTGCAAACTCAAATATCATCCAAAACAAGGGGTGCAAAGTCAAATTCTCCCTTAATTAAACTGGAAGTAATTGCAATACTACTTGTAAATAAACTGGAAGTAAACTGGAAACATCAAATACACAGACTAAACATAATAATGCACTAAAAGTAATTATGACATTATATTCCTCAATACTTATATTCTAAGCCAAAAAATATAAATACTCGTGTATTGAAACTGAAAATGCGCAAAACAGCACAAATATAATTATACCGCAATCTCTTGAGCTCGTGGACCACTCCATTCATTAGTTCCTTTTTTTTGAAACCCGTCTTTGAGAAGCTCAGTAGCCAGCGGTGTCCTACCCAATTGCACAGCCTGTTTAAAAATATATAATCAATAACTCATTTCACACCGCCTAATTTAATATAAATAGTACCTTAAACGGAAAGTCAGCAGTACTCCACCCTAAAATCCCAGCAGTACTCCAGCCTGATAGCATCCCGTATGCAGGAAAGTCACTAATTGTCCACATTAAAACAGCTCGCATAGAAAACATTTCATTTTTAGCCACGTCATACGTTCTAGAACCCTCATCCCAAAGATGTTTCAACTCATCAATAAGCGGTTGTAAATAAATATCAATTTTTCGTTTAGGACACATCGGACCAGGAATAATGAGAGATAAGAACGTGTATGGAGATTTCATGCACATACCAGGAGGAAGGTTGTACGTCGTGAGAATAACTGGCCAACATGAATACGATGCACCATACTGCCCGTGTGCAGCAAATCCATCAGAACACAATCCCAATCGAACGTTACGTGGATCTGAGGCAAAGTCGGGATATAAATTGTCAATGTGTTTCCACGCCTCACTATCAGAAGGATGACCCATCAAATTTCCAATTGATTCATGAGTAGAATGCCATATCACGGACTCAGCAGTTTGGCGTGATGCATATAATCTTTGCAGCCTCGGTGTCAAAGGTAGATAACGTAATACTGAAATAGCAGTTCGTTTCTGTCTTTTTGACCGACAATCCTGATATGCATCATATGTGTAACGCTTCTCACCACAAAATGTACACACTTCCAACTTTTTATCATTTTTCCAGAACAACATACACCCATTAGGACACGCGTCAATCTTCACCACAGGAAGACCTAATTCAGCCACAAGTTTTTTTGTCTCATAATAATTTCTAGGAACAGTGTTGTCACGGGGTAAGTATCGACCAAATAATTCCAGCCACCGATTGACTTCATCTTGTGGAACATTAAAATCGGATTTGATACTCATTACTTCAGAAACAAATTGCAATTGGGAGCCTTCATTACAACCTTCATACAAAGGCTGATCTGCAGCTTGCAAAACATTTTGAAAATGATCCGCCAAGTATGATATGTCATCTTCATTTGGTGATTCATCTCCTCTTTGTTCTCCACAATTAGGATCGTAGTTTGTGGAGTTTATCGTCACGTGTCCTCCGAAAATGTCTTCTAACATTCTTTGACCCCATGGTGTCTCATCTTGACTCCCTGAATATGCTCCATGAACATTTTCGGTAGTATGTTCATTTGGGGTTTGAGAATTCAAAAATGTCGAACCTTGTAACAATTCTCCATGAGAAGTCCACGTTTCATAACCGGCAATAAATCCATGTCTAAAAAGATGAAGCTTTACTTCCTCAATAGCATGAAATCGTCGATTACCACACTTCCGACATGGACATCGAATTTCTTCTCCGCCACTAAATTCATGTTGAAGACGAGCGAATTCAACAAAACATTCAACACCATTCATGAAATTTGCAGAAACATTTTTTGAAATTGGATCGTATCTATCGTACATCCAACTTCTATCTATCATATACATTATAAAAGTATAGAGACGAAACCAAGATTTAAAAAAAATAGTTTAGGAAGATGAATGGGAGGTGCCTATTATCTTGGCAATTGAAGTGCAATATAAATGGAGGAGGGCCGCAGGGATAAGGTTTGATTCAAATTGATTTCTCCAAATAATTGTCGGTGAGTTTAAAAAATATCTATTCCCTACGGAATTCCAACGAGTTTCCGACGGATTCGAAACAGCTTTCCAATCCCTTTGCAACCGAGTTCCGACGGATTGCACCCGAACTGGAAGCCAAATACTTCCAACCGCTTTCCTACGGAATCCCGACGAATTTGTAAATGCTTCCCCACAGATTTCCGACGGATATATCCGTAGCAGGGCTAAATAAATTCCTACGCCATTCCCACCGAATCCCGACGTCATCCGTTAGAACTCCGTCCGAAGTTCGTTGCAAATTTGCCACCACTAAATCGGTTGGAAAACGTCCGTCGGTAATGGGATGCTCTTTTGTAGTGACAAGGTAACAACATTCAACAAAAAAAACAATAGCATGCCCTCGTGATAATAATTCTTTACATTTTGTAACTAAAAATATTAAATCAGAAAATTCACATTATTTTTACAAATTTTCCCATCATTTACATATTTCATACATGGTACTTTTCTTAATTTTTCAGATTTTCTGATTTTGGATATTTTGTTTTTATATTTTTTCACATTTTTAGTTTGGATATTTTTATTTGTTTATATTTTTCTAAACCAGTCTAAACATTTTGAGTGTTTTTTATTTTGTTTATATTTTTTACTTTTGATTTTTATAATTTTTTATTTTTCGATTATTTAAAATTTCTATGTATATATTTGCATTTATGGATTTTTCTAATTTTTATTTTAAAAATGTTTACTCTTTCAAAGTTTCTAATTAAGTTCGTAATTTTTAATATTTTCTAAAATATTTCACTTTATTTTATATTTTGTTTCTTATACGAGTATTTTTTTAAGATTTTAGATATTTTAAAATTTAACTTATCTTTCTTCCAATTTTTTTTATATTTAATATTTTCCTTTTGGTTTTCTATTAATTTTGTAAAAAATTGGATTTTCTTTATACTTTTGACAGCTGTAATATTTTGTTATATAAATTACCAGATATATGACCTCTTTTTTAAAAAATACATTACAAATTTGATAATATTTTAATTTTGTTACATTTTGTTTTGTTTTGTGTATTTATATGTTTTCATTACATATTTTTAGATTTTTCTGATTTATTAAGTTTAAGTACTTTCTTTATTTTTTAAACTTAATTTGGAACTGATTATCTTCGTCTTTTTATTATGTACTTTTGGTTTTTTCTTAGTTTAGGTCTTTTTATACTTTTATTATATTTTGTATTTTAGTTTCACTGTTTTATTTTTTCATTTTGTTTTACGATTTCATAATTTTGTATTTTTTATTACTATTTAAAAAGTTGAATTGAACAAACACTGGAGTTTGTATTTGTTTATCAAAGGCGGTGACCTTCCAAACGAAATGATCAAAGACGGAGTAGAAAGCGACCAATGTGCGTGCTTTGGATCGGAATATAAACTGCAGTAGAGTAGACACGGTCTATTTTTGAAAAAAATAAATTAGATGGTTTATTTTTGAAAAAAAAACTTAAACGTGAAAAAGTTGATATTATTTGCACTTTTAGGTTTAGTTGTGAAAATTTCCCAATATTAAATAAATTAAAATTAAATTCAGTACGAATTGGACCGGGCAGTGAATCAACCGAAGTCCAAGAAGTGAATTGGGCCAGATGCAGGGCAGCTAGAAAATGAGGAGGCCTATTTCCTTCCCGGCATATGTGTCTGAAGGATATTCCTTTCCTAAAACAAACCTGCTTGAAATCAACAATGTCGTCAAACCTAGCAACGTTAATCCCACCTGAGAAAAATCTAAGAGCAACTTCTGCATTGATGTCAACTTTAAAATCTCGGAAGCCTTCATCAATCAGCCATCGTGTAGCTCTCATTGCTGCATTCAACTCAGCTTCCAAAGAAGACAAAGCATATATTGGAAAGGCGAAAGCACATATCATTTCACCTTTTGAGTTCCTCAAAATCGCTCCACCTGAGGCCGAATCAGGTATGTATGATGCATCAATATTCAACTTCAATCCTTTATTTGGTTTCATCCAACGAATGGGTTTTAATAGTCTTCGAGTCAGCTTAAATTCAGGAGGAATTAGTTGTTCTTCATATAAGATATTGTCAATCTTACCTAGCTTTTGATTTGAAAGACTTAGAACCCAGTGCTCAGTGTACAGTTTAATTTGCCAAATAGTATTAGCATAATTAGGCATCCCTGAACCAGAATCCCAAACGAGATCACTATAAACCTTCCAAATGTTCCAACAGATTATTCCAGGAAGATTGTGCTTGAACAGGTCAATAAGATTTTTGCTACCAGCTTCTAGCCACCAAATCATAAATATACTGCGAATATAAGGACAATTGCTAGGCATATAGATGGACATAATCTTAGCAAAATAGGACCAAATGGCTTTGGAGAAATCACACTTCAAGAAGATGTGAGTAGTAGAATCCTCATTATTCCTGCACAATGGGCACATAGAAGGAAGAAGAACCTTCCTAAATCGAACCAACCTATCAATAATAGGTAAAACTCCTTTAAAAAGACTCCACTGGAATAAATTGATTTTAGGCTGTTGCTTTGGATGCCATAACTGTTTAAAAGCAAAAGAAGAGCCCAAAGAGTGTCTGATATCATTATAAGCAGCTTTAGGAGTAAAGTGACCATCATTTGTGCTTTTCCAGGTAATCTGAGAGTTTGCAGGGTCAACTAAAGCAGCAGCCTGATCATTAATCAAGCACAACCTTCTCCAAATAGGTGAGTCTGCAATCCTGATTCTCATATCCCCATCCCTAGGATATCTTGCTTTCATAAAATCAGACCAAAGACAAGAAGAAGTCTTCCATTTCCACCATAGTTTAAGGGAAAAAGCTCTTTCAACATCATTCAGGGATCTGAGATCTAAACCCCTTCTTCTTTAGGGTAACAAAGTTTTTTCCAACTAACCCAATGATATTTAGGCCTAGTACCAGAAGATCCCCAAAGGAAGTTAGCCATTTTCTTCTCTAGGATGTTTTTAATCTGATTTGGCAGGATGTCAACTGCCAAAAGATGCATGGGAATGGATCCCAAAACATGCTTAATCAAAACAAGTCTCCCCCCATAGAGAGATTTTTTTGTTTCCAGGAAGTAAGTCTAGAATCAAATTGATGAATAATCTTCTAACAATAATGTTTCCTGTTGATACCTTTGTGTAGATTGGCTCCCAGATATTTCATTGGAAGAGAAGATTTTTGCATGCCTAGCAGATCATGAATAGCATGCACTCTGTAGGCAGCATGTTTACCACAAATGAAGGAGCTTTTGTCAAAATTAACAGCCTGCCCAGAGGAATCTTGGTATAAGGTAAGGAATCTGTGAAAATTAATAAATGATGTGGAATCACCATTAAGAAAAATGAGAAGGTCATCAACATAACCAAGATGTGAAACAGGATTCCCATATCTTCCAAGCCAGAAAGGCTTAATTAAACCTCTAGAGATATACCAATTTAACCCCCTTGAGAAAGCTTCAGAGGCCAGAATAAACAAGTAAGGGGATAAAGGATGCCCTTGCTTGACACCTCTGGTAGGCTTAAAGAAACCATGGCTAGAGCCATTAACCAGAACTGAAAGATAAGTGGCCTGAAGATTATTAAGGATAATTTTAATAATCTGATTGCTAAACCCAAACTGCTCAATCACCTTAGCCAAAAAACCCCAAGAAAGTCTGTCAAAAGCCTTAGCCATGTCAAGCTTAATAATCACATTAGATCCCCTGACCTTCTTATCGATAGCATGAACCATCTCTTGAGCAATAAGAATATGATCAGCCATGTCTTGTCCCTTCATAAAACCAATTTGTTCCTTCGAGATCAGTTTAGGCATTAGAATAGACATCCTGTTAGTAAGCACCTTAGTACAGACCTTATTAATGAAATTAGATAGACAAATAGGTTTGAAATCAGCAAAAGAAGAGGGATTATCCTTCTTAGGGATTAAGGCAATAAGGGTGTTAGAAAAGCCTTTAGGTATAGGAACCCCAAGAAAGAATTCCTGCACTGCACTGATCACATCAAGACTGATAATATTCCAGCATTTTTTAAAAAACTTTCCATCGTACCCTTCAGGACCTGCAACACCATGTTGATTAAGAGACCAAATTGCATCTTTGATTTCATCAGCATTAGGAAGAGTAAGTAATGCTAAATTATCTTCTTCCTCCACTAATTTTGGAATAAATTGCAAAATGTCATCAGGCCTATCAACATGTTGTTGAGTATAAAGATTAGAGAAGTAATCAACTGCAGCAGCCCCCATTTCAGGTAAGGTATTAACAGTATCCCCAACTGCATTCTGGATGGAAGTGATTTGCTGTTTCCTATGTTTGATCTTCACATAGGAATGAAAGAAATGAGTATTTGAATCCCCATCTTTGAGCCAATTAAGATGAGCTTTCTGTTTCCAATTTTTTTTTTCATATTTATATTTGGTCAGAAGCAGGGCTTTCTTCAAAGACCAGTCTGACCTAGCTACACCTGTAGGATCATTTTCATAGCATTTTTCAGCTTCAAGCACCTGCTGCTCACAGGATTTAATATTATTAAAGATATTACCAAAAATATCTTTATTCCACACCTTCAGATCCTGTTTTAATCTCTTCAGTTTGAAAACTAAACCAACCATCCCCCTCCCAGAGCTATAAGAATGCCAATTAGTAACAACAAAGTCCATGAAAGTAGGATGACCAATCCACATGTTCTGAAATCTGAAAGGTTTAGGACCTGTGAGCCCCTTATTAGTAAGCTGAACCAAAATTGGGGATTGATCAGAAGGAGCTTTATTAAGATGGGAAATTTGAATATGATCAAACATATCTAAACAAGAATTGTTAAATAAGACCCTATCTAGGCGCCTCCAAATCCTCCCATTAGCTCTGACACCAGTCCAGGTGAACTTAGTACCACTAAAGGGAAGGTCATTGAGTCTGCAATCAGCCATACAATTAGAAAAATCCATCATGCCAACCAACTGAGGTATAGATTGACCACAATGATCAGAATAAGAAGCAATGGCATTAAAGTCCCCCCACCATCCAGGGGTCTTGAATCAGATTAGGAAAATCTTTTAACTTCTCCCATAATACCCTTCTATTGATGTAATTATGGCTGCCATAAATGGATGTGATATAACCAGAAAAATTCCCAGAATTTACTTTAATGTGTAAGAGTTGAGGACCCCATTCTAACACATTAACAGTAAATTGAAAGTCATTCCAAAATAACTAGACTTTATTAATATCAGAAGCAAGAAATTTATTAAAGCCCAGCTGCCTCATATACATGTCTGCTTTATTTAGATGAACAATAGGTTCAATAACCACAAGAAATTGAATATTCCATTGCTGAATAAGAGAGAATAATCTAGAAGCAGCACCTTCTAGCCCCCTTAAATTCCAAAATAGACAATTCATTGAGAATTGGAAAAAGAAGTAGTTTTTGAGAGCCCTAGGGCTGAAGCGTGTGGGTATTGTTTGGCCAAGGCAAGTTTCTTGGTAGTATTCCTGGTTATCATAGAAGGAACTTTTGGGAATTTCTTTTTTTTTTGTAGCCCTTCCTTCTGACTACTGTAAATGCAGCTTCCTCAGCATTATTATTATATGTCATGGTCTTTTTAGATACCTCCAGTAACTCCTTTTGCTTAACAATGAACTGAACTCCCTTAATGATGGCAGGCAAGTCTCTTTTCCAGCAGTGAATATCCTCTATACATTTGGGGTTCCCATGATCTGATGAATAATCTTTGCAGGCCAAATCTTGATCAAATTCCAGTTCATGATGCAGCATGGGTAGCTAGGAATCATCAATTATAGGCCCAACAGGTTTGGATTTATTAATGTTAGCAACTTCAGCATTAACCCAATAACCCATGTAGTTGTTTCAGTCTCCTGAGTCTGTGATGCATTCTGTGCAGGTATAGATGCAGATTCTGGAGCAGGTTCTGGGTCATGATAAACTTCTTTAGTGTCAATGTCCTCTTGCAGATCAACCAACTCTATTTCTCCTGCAGCAAGAATCCCTCCTTGCTTAGAGGAAGAGGGGTCTGTAATCTTCCCATCAAGTGTTCCAATTTCTCCAAGTGTAATCTGTAAAGGTGGTGTAGGTTTAGGAACCCATTTTCCTTTGTCATGGACTGGAATTGTAGTTCCAGCCACCTTATTGGTAATCAGTGCCTTATCAAGCCTAGGTTCAGTGTAGTAGGACTTTTTGGGACATTTATTAGGAGAATGTCCAAGATGTAGACATAGCTCTCAATATTCCGGTTTATCTTCATAAATGACAGACTGTGAAAAACCTGAAGATCCACATTGGATCCAGACTTTCTGAGGGAGATCCTGTGTCAGGTCAAGCTCCACGCACACACGAGCCATAGAAGGTCTAGATAGATTTGCCGTAGCAGTGTCTAGTTTAAGGGGCTTACCAATGAGCCCCGCAATATCAAACAAGGCTCTTTTGTCTTGAAGATGGAGGGGAAGGCATTCAAAGCCAATCCAAACAGGGACAATCGGGGATTCAACATTAGGACAAAAATCCGATGTCCATTTTGTAACTCGCATAATACTACCCCGGATTGACCATGTTTGTTTGTTCCAACAGCGTAAAAAATCTTCATCAGACTCGAAACGAATTAAAATATGTTTAGAATCAACAAGTCCAAGATGAAAAGCACCAGAAAATACCCAACAAGAACTCATTTATGTCGAGCTGCCAACGATCGAATCTCCTCCTCAGGGAAGGTAATAGCCGGTAAACCTTTGTAACGACTAACGAGTAGGGGTAGGCATGGACCGGTTCCGGTTCGGGCCCGGTTGGCCCGGCCCGAGTCCACCCCTAAGTAGGGGTTTTTACTGATAGAGGATTATCTTGACGATCAATAAGCACATCCACAAAAGATTTTTTCGTCCAAGCATTGTTCACTGGCGGCAATGGCGGCTTTGCTGCCGCAGGGGGATAAGACATCACTACAAATCTCCAGTACGATGATTTACTCCTAGGTAGGGAATTTGCTCATTAAATAAACTTAACTTTTTCATAATATACCTACATTCCTATATATATTAAACACTTGGAACTCATAATCAAGGATTCATCAAGTACACGGATATATATGGCCAAGACCAACCTGCTCGCCAACAAAGTACGTGGATAGGATCGGATATCAATTTTAATTTTATGGGTTTTGTTCGTTCATGATTTACCACATTGTAATAGAGTAATTATTACTTATTAGTTTCCTTGTATTAGGATTCCTGTTGTATTTAGTTTCCTAATGTACTCTAAACACTTATTCATATATATATATATATATATATATATATATATATATATAAACACACACACCCAGGGCTACCATATTAGGTACGTCATTCCATTATTCTCACATGGTATCAAAAGTATTAAGTTTTAGACAAAATTAATTTTTTTTCGACATGTCTTCTTCTTCGGATACGGCCACCGCCGCCGAGTCTGGATCCGTCACCACCATTGATAAATAGGGATAGACTAAATCGGGCAAGCCTGACCCGGAACCGGCACGGCCCGTTACTGTTTGGGCCCGGACCGGACCGGGACCGGTTGGCCGGTTTCGGGCTTTTAGCTCGTTTGGGCGGGTCGGGCGGGCCGGGCTCGAGCCCAACTTTTGGTGAACCGGCCTGGGCGGTTCGGGCCGGGCCCGGTTCAATTTTTTTTTTCAATTTTTTTGCTTTTCTAGGTTGGGGTTGGGTGTTTTGGGGGGGTTTGAGGGGTGGGGGTGAAGGGGGGGGGGGGTCGGGTGTTAATTAGAAACCAAAAAAAAATTGAACTTGACCCTGGCCCGGCCCGGTTAGGCCCGGACCCGGTATCAAACCGGGCCGGTTCCGGGCCCAACATTTTGCAAAAAAAGCCTGCCCGGGTCCAGGGTCCATCCCTATTGATAAACATGTAATTTCCATGTTTATGGTTGTTTTTTTAATTAGTTTTAATTGATTGTTACTTTGGAAATTACACACTTTTGGTGTAATAGTTTAGTTTGTAAAAATGTTTGTAATTTGTTTAGATTAGATTTATTCTGAGCTCAAACAGGTCCATGATTACTCAAGGGACCATTGGTGTACCCAAAAGTTGAAGGAAGGTGCAAAATCACAAGACAAAAATAGAGATCCTGATTTTTTGGTCTATACCCGGTCGGGTATGACCTATACCCGATCGGGTATCTTGTTGAAATTTCAAATCGGATCGGATCCGGAACAAGGCAACATGCAGGAGGATTTTTAACCATGTTCGAGTGTCCATACCCGATCGGGTGACTGACATACCCGGTTGGGTACGACCCACTTTTACAGCTTCCGGGAAGCCTTTGAAGGTACCCAAACGGGTAATCTATATGCCCGATCGGGTACACATCCCTGCGTACTCCAAACACCTATAAATACACCCCTTTTCCTTCACAATAAAACCACCAATTCACATATACTTCTTAGATCACTTTAGACAAGCTCTTTCTTTATATTTTCTTCATGTTTAGTCTCCAAATGAGGAGCTAAACTCTTCCATCTTGGTTTTGCTACTTTGAAGCTAAATGAATTTGTAAGTTTTTTTTTGACTGAAAACTTTCATACTTTATTAATCTAAACAATCGTTAGCCAACTGGCTTGAAATGTAATCAGGTGGAAACATATAGCTATTCATGCAACCTGGTCTAGAAACAGCTGCCCTAACTAACATATGAGCAACACGATTCGCAGGTCTTCTACACCATTTGATTATAAAATTATCAGACTCACATAACATCTGTTTAATATCATCAATAATGATATCAACGTAAGTGAACCCAGATTTATCTAGTATACCTGACACCACCAAGGCTGCGCCAGTCTCAATTTCAACTTTTGCCCACCCTGTCTCCTTAGCCAAACTAACCGCTTCTCTAACTCCTAATGCTTCCGTCTCTACTGGTGACCATTCAGCTTTAATGAATTTGTAAGTTGTGAGTTATTTTCTTTAATCTTCTTCCTTGAATATTAATTATTTCCTATTCATATTCCATATTAATATTTTGAGCATTACTTAAAGGATCAACTAGTTTTGTTTCATATATTAATTATTACTAGAATCAATCGATTAATACGCTTGTTATTAATTCGGTTCTTTCAACGGTAGTAAAACTTGGATTATTAATGCATGCGTCTCATGGTTAATAATCTAAGGGGAATTAATTGTATTGATTAAACCAATAAACTGCTTGTGTTGAGGTTATCAATCTCAATCGTTTTCATCTTAAGTTTATTGCTACTATCGGGCTAATATACGGCGCGTGTTCTATATTGACTCGGTAGTAAGTTTTATTAATGAACGGATCTCGTTATTAATAACTACCCTCAATGAACTGTATATACTCCTCGATTGAGTATTCGAGAGGAAGATAGTTAAAGATATAACCGGGATCGACGAACATTTCATTAAGTGGATAAAAGCAAAACCAAGTCCTCATATCTATTAATTAAACTCATATAAGTCGTTCATCTTAGTGATAATTAAATTAAATCAAATCAAACTTAAAAAACCCCTTGTTACTATTTATATAAAAGAAAAGTATTCCTTTCCCTGTTGATACGAACCTCACTTTACTATATTACGTATAAGTGTTGTATTGTAATTATTATTTTGAGTGCACACCACGACAAAGTGCACGTCAACCATCTCCACGACGGTGACCGACTCGCTAGGGCTGAGCGCCGTCCAAACGCAGTCAGTCCCTTCCGCGCAGGATCAGTTCGTCAACATGTTGAATTTTGCACTATTCACATGTTCTACTTTGAATACGATTTATTTACTAATGTGTTAATGAATTATTTTTGAAAAATAATATTGTTAAATTCATATCATTTTAAAATCCTGTTTTTGTTTTTTACTAATACAAAATTATACTATATATGTCTAATAGTCAAAATCGTGCATCAACAACGTGAAAAATGGATTGTCATACAGAGGAAGTATAAAAGGAGAAAAGTAGACGCCAATAATGCTTAATTTGCGTCAAGAAATGGACACAAAAAATATCTAACATTAACACATAAAAACCTATGTTTAAGAACCGGACCGGACCGGGCGGGTCGACCCGGAACCCGGCCATCCGGCTCCAAATCCGGTCCAGTTAACCTTCAGCCCGCTAAGTTGATAAAACTCGGGGAAACCCAGTAACCCGAGTAGAACCAATCTGCACCCGGAACCGCACAAACCCAATGTTTTTCAAAAAACCCCGGATAATGGGATGAAATCTATGATGAAAGAACCGGACCGGATTGGGCGGGTCGACCCGGAACTTGGCCACCCGGCCAACAATCCGGTCCGATCTAATACTAACCCACAAATATGGTCAAAACCAGAAAAGCTTGGTGACCGTGCAAACCCGGTGATGGGCCCGGACCGGTTGAAACCCGGATAAACCAAGAAACCCAGAAAATAAAGAAATTGAGATGCTTACGGGACTCGAACCCAGCACCTGCACTGACATTAATAAAGAAATTGACGCGCTGACGGGACTCGAACCCAGCGCTGACAGGACCTGAACCCTTCAACTTTAAAAATTACATTATAACAATAAAATAATAGTGTAGAATTAATTAAGCATTAATTATTAGGTAGTTTCATAATTGTATTCAGGTACTTATTTATTATTTATATACTGTCAGGGCTACCAGTCAAGGTAAGCATGTTATTATTTCTCACATGGTATCAAGAGCCTAGAGTTATTCAAAAAAAATCGTCTCTCTCCATGAGTACCGCCGCCGCCAGCAACCCTGCGGTTGCGCTGCCGGTCTCCATCTCACAGCCTGCCGTTAGCTTGCCTCCATCACCCATGATGTCGACGACGCCGACAACCTTAGTTTTTGGATCCTCCTCCGTGATGCAGCCGACTCTCGCCATGCCGTTTCCGATGAGCAGCGCACCAGATATGTCCGCCTAGGTCCCACCGTCGTTTGATTGGTCACCACCGATTGCTTTCCGGCAACCTGCACTCTCTCTCTCCGATCCTTTGGCCGTGGCAGAATCATCCAGGATCCCATTTGGCGGTCCAACGTTGACTGGCCAACAAGGGTTGGCTCCTCCCGCATCTCTTCATGCGATTGGACATACTCCTCCTCCTATGGCAGCTGGTTCCCTTGAAGCTATTGCTCAATCTATGGGATTTTCAGCCCCCAACATTACAAATATTGTCACTACCAAGTCTGCTGTTGTTGAAGATTATCTTCCGTGGCGCACACAGTTTGAGTCCTTCCTGGTATCTCATGGCTTAATGGGCATTCTTGATGGTAGAATTTCTCCTCCCCCTTCTGCTACTTTTGATAATCTTCGGAGAGAAATTGCTAACAACGAGTATTATTACTGGCTAAAGTTAGATCAAACAGTCCGTTCATGGCTGTTTGCTACTTTATCACGTGATATACTTGTTGAAGTTCATACTCTGAAAAATTCAGCTGTCATATGGCAGCGTCTGGAGTCACGGTTTATGGCAGCCAGTTTGGCCCGTTCCATGGAGTTAAAACGATTGTTTACTAATACTAAAAAGAAAGAAAATCAATCTATGGAACAATATATGCGTGAGATTCAGAAAATTCCTGATGCCCTTGCTACTATCAATTCCTCGGTTTCTCTGAAAGACTTTATAGAACAGACTTTGCTTGGCATGGGTTTTGAATATGAGTCCATCATTACCACCTTAACCTCGTTCCCCAAAGGTCTTACTTTTGATAAGCTACGCCAGCGGCTGGTCCAACAGGATCAACGGATCCAATATCTTAGGTCCCAAGAAGCAGTTGCCTCCTTTACGGCGTTTGCAGCTCAGCCGGTAACTCCTGCCAATCCAGGGCATGAGGCCCGTGGTGGGTTCCAGCATCAGCGAGGCCGAGGCTGTTGCAGACAGAGAGGGCGGGGCTCCCGTGGGCGTGGCCGCGGGTACGGGCAGTACCAGCAGGGGTATGCGGCCCAAGTTCCTCCCTATTATCACTCACGGCCGAGTCCAACTCCAAGGGGATATTTTCATCCATCATACTATCTGTTAGTCCCTGTTTTCTATTACAGCAAAGAATAACAATATAACAAGAAGAAGATTAACAGTAAAGATGAACACAGATAGATCGATGTAAACCTTCCTTGATATACCGTGAACTCGTACAGAGAAGTATTTGCGCTAAGGCTATTTGGAACGAGTACGAAAAGTTAACGCAACCTTAAACCTGAGGCGCCTTTTTATATGCGCAGGTATAGGGTTGGCGTAAAAGGCTTTCAGTCTGATATGGGCCTGACACTTGGTCCCATATACTTTAACCTAATAAATACACATATTGAATACAAGGAATAATAATAAAGCTAATCTATTACAAGATAGGTGACAAAACTTGATTCACAATTAAATGATCTTCAACAATCTCCCCCTTTGTGATCAAGAGCCACCTTGTTATTGCTTCTGGGATTTGAAGTAGTGCTTCCTCATATTCAGTGCGTGCTCATATTGCCTTAGCATGTTTCTCTTGTCTAGGCGATCGTCGATGGCTTTTAGAATGATTTCCAGTGTTGAGTGTTCCTTTTGAATGTATGACGGTGCCTCCTCAAGATTTTGCTCTAGCTGTTCCTTCATCTTAAGCAACTGTTCTTTGATGATCTTCAGCGTTCCATCACAGTATTTCTCAACTTCGCTAACCATCATCAGGCGTTTTTCATTCTTGTGCTTGAGATATGTGAATGCTGACGGTGTGAAGAAGATGTGGTATGCAGGGAAGTCCTCGAGCTCTGGACCATACAGTCTTGGCTTTGTAAGATTTGTTTTTGTCAAGTTGCACTCTATAGCCATCTGTAGGTCGTGAGATGAGTGAACTCTGATTTGTCTGAGCATGAACCTCTTGATAGCTGCGAGGCCTTCGCTGTATGTTTTGCTTTGTATGACTAGAAGGTATCAGTATGCCATAAACATTTGATAGATTTCATCTGGTTTGAGCATGATGAAATCATTTTCCTGGCATGTAAATTCACTCCCATCGGTGCGTTGAAGCTTGTAAGAGTAGAATCTCACTCCATGATAATCCTCAGCCTTAACCTGTAGGATTTGATGAATTGGGAGAATGTTGGATTTCAGATCCTGTTTCATCAGCTCTCGTTGAGTCTCGGTTGACCGTTGCATCAGCATATGAGGGTGACCTCCTGCCTGCTTTCCTTTGAGATGGGTGAGTCCATGCAGCTTTAGTTCGTTCAGAGGTCTGACTTTCTCTTGTCTACGCCATATACGCTCTCTGATTTCCTCTTGGAAGGGGGCTTTAATGCGTACATTGTCCCAAGGTTGCTCTGTCTTGGGAAGTCGTCCCGCCGATTGTCTGACAACAGATTCAAGTTCTTTCTGAGTTTCCTTGTAGTTCTCCCCTTCCTTTCGTTCATCGTCCTCACGCCTGATTATATCTTCTGCACATTTGTTTATGAGTTCTCGTAAGAACCAGTTCCTTTGCATATCTTCACATTCTTCATCCTGCATGATTTGATCCATCTCCGTCCACTGTCTGGGCCATTTGTCGTGAATGATGATATCCTCTAGTTGATCATGCATTTCATTCGATGACAGAATGGTAGTGGCTGGTTGATCTTGTGGTGACGGAGACCTGTTAACTGGAACACCGGGGTCACTGGGATTTCCCGTTGTCATCAGCTTCGAACGAGGTTCTAACTGATGGCCTGACGTAAAAGATGTACCAGTAGTAGCATCATCAGGACTTCCATCCCCTCCTCGGTTGGTATCTTTAGGAGATACGCCTCGGGATGTTTCATCTAGCTCGACCAGGCTAGAGAGTTTGGTTGCGGGTGGTGGCTGTTGGTTGGTAGAGGTTTGTGGTTGAACGGGCTGTGGAGTGTGGCTGGCTAAAGCAGTTTGCTCGAGTGTTCGTGGCCGCTTGTTCTCCCCCTCATGAGGATCCGAATCGTCGGGGTCCTCATGGGAACGTTTGCGACCACGAGGACTGTCCTTGCATTTGCTCTTAGTTTCAGGGGTAGAGAGGAGGGCTTCGAGGATGGCTTGCTGGTGGAGGGTGAGGTTGGCTTCTGGGATGTTGAGGAGATGGTCCAGCAAAGCCGATGCCAAGGTTTCGAAGGGTAGCGAGGAGAGATCGATGGAAGGTGTGGTCGGGCGTGGGGAGAGTACTGGTTCTGTATCTTGGGTTCCCCGAGAAGGTGAAGGAATGGGTATTTGGTTGATGGAGTGGTGAGAGAGGGCGGTGGAGGATATTGGTTGGGTATGGGAGATAAAGGGTTCGGGTGTAGGTTGGGGTGTGGGTTGTTCAGGCTGAACCGCTTGGGTGGTCCTAAATTCCTGTGCAAGAGCGGTCATTGCTTCTTGCACCCATGGTTTGATGGTGGAATCCACGAAGCGATTTAGCAGAACGTTGACATCTTCAAAGGTGGGGTGTCCAGTTATGGGGGTTGTAACTGTTGTCACAGCATCAGTGAAGATAGCTGATGTGTGGCCTGCGTGCAATGATGGAATCATTGAAGGCATAGCAGGACTTCTGACCGTCATAGCTTACGCTCTGGTCGTTGTGTTCAGGGTGGGTGCACCTTTATGTGCTGTGAATAGTGTAGGTGTCCTAGAAAATGAAGAAAATGTTGGAAATGTGACACCTAGACTCGATGTGTTTGAAGGAGGGGTTTTGACCTCGGGCGATTGGTCAATAGTACGCTCAACTGATTCGGAAGGAACCAGCGAGGGGGTGAGTCCTGTGATTTTGAAACGATAGCCTGTTGGGAGGCTAACGAGTGGCTTGATGAGGGTTGTGCATGCGCAGTTGAGCCAGATGCTGCGGCTTCTACTCGGGAACCGAAAAGATCGGCTCCTGTACTTAGGGATTCGGCTCGGCTTATCTGGATAAACGGATCACAACCAGCGAATATGTGCTCGTCAGCCTTATCTATGAGGCTTTTTCTGATGCGAGGCTGAGGCTTTGCCTTAGAAGATTTGTCATTCTTGATCTTAGCCCGTTTCTCCCGAATGATGGCATCTTTAGAGTTCTTGATGGCATGGGCTGCTTCATCATAATCAGCCTTGGAGCTGTTGGTTTCTCTGTGAACGCTTTTGGTTTTTTGCAATTCCTTGATGGTGAAGACCTTGGGTCTGCCTGCGATTATGGGTGCTGCGTCTTCAGTGGTTATTTTCTTTGGAGATTCGACAGGCAGCTTTCCCTTTCTGATTAGAGCATAGGTGTGCTCAACGTCGTCGCTGTCATCATCATCACCATCAGAATCGGACTCCTCGCCATCAGTACCCACACTCTCGGATGCCTCATCGTCAGTGTTAGTTTGGGCATCACTTGACGATTCATCAGCAGAGTCCTCAGCGTCTGTTTCGGTGCCCTCAGCCGTCTGACTCGTCTCGAGAGAGTCGTCAGACTTTCCTTCATGGGGCAAACCGGCCACTGGTTTCTGTGGCTTTTGGGCTCTCTTAGGACCCTTACTTGCACTCGGCTTTGTCCCTGGGGTAGGTCCAGCTGGGTTTTGCTGAACCATAGGGACAGTTCTCTTAATGCTCTCGCGGTACTGTTGAACTGCCGGATTGGATGGATTGGCGAGTTGGAGCAGGAACCCAGGAATTCGCAGACCGGTGACAGGGTTTTTGTCCGATTTGAAATATTGCAAATTTGGGGCTGTGAAGTGTGGATCAGCACTGCGTTTAGGAATGGAGGTATGCTCTGCCATGCAGTCATGGATAATCAGCCCCAGCCACCTTGCGTATGGGATGGTGCCTGGCCTGTTTTTCTCCTTCGCTTTCACCAGGTCCATGAGCTCTGAGAAGAAGAGCTGAGCCATGTCGTAGTTCTTGTTGTATGCAATGCCGTGGAAGATGAGTAGAATCTGTTTGTTGCACTTGTCAAACCCGACATGCTTCGGTGACAGGCATTTGTTCACCAGCCCGAACAGGCTCTTCCACGGGTGATGGAGATAAGCTCCATTGAAGTTTGACAGCTAGGAAAGAAGTGAAGTGTAGCCGAGAGCTGCCACGTCCTTGAGAAGATCAGGAATGGATGGCAGCACATCATATGTGTCATGGACTGGCAGCACTAGAGTGGATCGTAGTGTAGACGGCGTCAGGATTACGCGCATCCCATTGAGGTTAGTCTTGATCTTGGAGCGATCCTTTACTGATTCTGTATGCATGTGGCCCCAGAACTGTTGTAGGTATATCTCTGGCACTGGTTTGGCGTTGTGGAGTGCGGCCCAGAGATAGTGACCTTTCATGATGGCCGGAATGACCGGGTTCTGGCATTTGAAGACGGTGAGGTCTAGCTGGAAGTTGTTATCCAGCACCTTGATCCACTTGCCTTTCGGGTAGATGGCGTCGTCAATCTGAAGTTGATTTGTTCCTGCCATAATGAACTGTAAAAGCAGGGGGTCAGCATATTAATTCATTGTTTGATTGCTTTGAGATTAGATTGGAAAAATTTTGGTGTTTGCAAGTTTCAGACAATGGGTGCAGGTGGGCTTTTTGAAAAAAACAATGTAAGTCAAAATCTCGAGATTCAAATCTCGAGATCCAAATCTCAAGATCAAGATTTCGAGATCCATAATCTCGAGATCAAGATTTCGAGATTCAAATCTCGAGATCAAGATTTCGAGATTCAAATCTCGAGATCAAGATTTCGAGATTCAAATCTCGAGATCAAGATTTCGAGATTCAAATCTCGAGATCTCTCTCGAAGACGAATCGACAAACTCGAGATCTGGAGAACTGAAGCTCGAGATCATAAAGCTCGAAAAGACGATCCCACCTGCAAATACATACATAACAGAAAGGAATAACCGATATACAAAAGAATTTCGACCTCTAGATTAAACGATGAAAAAAACTTTGGAACAGTTGTTGAGATTTTACGAACAGATTTTGAGATGGGATTTTAATTTCGGCCTCCAACGATTTCGATGGAGAAGACGAAGATGATCCGGTGAACTACCTTTGTAGGGAGAGTCGAAATGAGAAGCGGGAGAAGGAAAGATGCCGGGAAGAAGATGAAGGATTCTGAGGAGCTCTTGTTTGCAAAAAAAAAAGGATTTTGTGCCTCTGTTTGCGAAAAAGTTTGAGATTGAGAGGATGAAGGGTTTCGCGAGGCTTAAATATGCTAGAAGGTTGGGCCTTTTTCCGTAACAGTTGAGACCAAATGTATAGGCTAGCATAAAATGTCTATTAGAAAGATTTTTGAGGCCCAAACTCAGTAAAAAATAGAGCTCCCCCTTAAACCGTGAAAAATTTGTCCCTTTTCTCCCCCACAAAAAATGCAACAATCACTATGTACAGATGCAACGCACGCACACTATTTTTGTTCTTTTTGGGTTTTCTCCCCCTTGACACATGCAACACACACTATTTTTGGTTCTTTTTGGGTTTTCTCCCCCTTGACACATGCAACACACACACTATTTTTGGTTCTTTTTGGGTTTTCTCCCCCTTGTCACATGCAACACACACACACTATTTACAGAACACACCCACACACGCTTTTTACAAGTCCCACACACACACTTTTCAGACCAGTGGAGATGAAATTTAAACAGGCTCGAGGTTCAACATGCCCAACTTGGAGACTAGGAACTGTAATCTTTTTTCATCCAATGCCTTAGTAAACAAGTCAGCCAGTTGAAGCTCTGAGCTTACAAAGTACATATCAATGTCTCCTTTCTCCACGTGATCCTTGATGAAGTGATAGCGCAGATCAATGTGTTTGGTGCGGGAGTGGTGAACTGGATTGTTGGTGATGGCGATGGCGCTTTGTGAGTCACTGTAGATCAGGATATGGCGGAATGTGTAACCGTAGTCTTTGAGCTGAGTCTTCATCCATAATATTTGTGAACAACAGCTAGCAGCCGCGACGTATTCGGCCTCAGCTGTAGATGTTGACACACAATTCTGCTTTTTGGACGACACCCGATGTACTTTTGTGGTCCATCCGGCAACCAGCAAAATCAGCATCCGAATATCCGACTAGGTCAAAGCCTGAGTGCTTGGGATACCAAAGGCCTAGATTCACAGTGCCTTTAAGGTATCTTAATATTCGACGCACAGCGGTCAGATGGGATTCCTTCGAATTGGCTTGAAATCGAGCACATAAGCATGTGGAGAAGACAATGTCAGGCCTGCTTGACGTGAGATACAACAAAGATCCAATAATGGCCCTGTAATTTGTAGCATCAACTGGCTTCCCGGAGGGGTCTGAGTCCAGTTTATTGTTTGGGGACATAGGGGTCGTCATGGAAGATTTGTCGTCAATGTTGAATCTCTTTAGCATTTCCAGAATATATTTTGACTAGTTCATGAAAATGCCATCAGAGAGTTGTCGTACTTGCAAGCCTAGGAAGAAGTTCAGTTCACCCATCATGCTCATCTCGAACTTTGTTTTCATCAGTTTCTCGAAATGTTTGCATAGACGCGGATTGGATGAGGCAAAGATGATGTCATCAACATAGATCTGAATGAGAATGATGTGAGAATTCTGTCGCTTGATAAACAGAGTAGTATCAATCTTGCCTTTGGAGAAACCTGAATCAACCAGAAATTCGGTCAAGGCATCGTACCAAGCTCTGGGTGCCTGTTTCATCCCATAGAGAGCTTTCTTGAGCTTGTATACATGATCTGGGAATCTTGGATCTACAAAAACTTCAGGTTGAGCAACATAGACTTCTTCTTCTAAAGTCCCATTTAGGAAAGCTGTTTTCACGTCCATCTGAAAGACGGTGAAGTTTTTGTGCGCCGCGTACGCAAGAAAGAGGTGGATTGCTTCAATTCTAGTTACGGGCGCGAAAGTTTCATCATAGTCTATGCCTTCCTGTTGATTATATCCCTTTGCGACCAGCCTTGCCTTATTTCGTACAACTGTCCCTTCTTCATCCCTTTTATTTTTGAATATCCACTTCGTGCCAATGATAGTCTTTTTCTGTGGCTAGGGTACCAGTGTCCATACGTCCAGTCTGTCAAATTGATTGAGTTCATCTTGCATTGCAATCACCCAATCTGGATCAAGTAGTGCGTCGGAAACCTTTGATGGTTTAGTCTGGCCTAGGAAGCAGGCGAAGTGGCATTCATTCATCGTGGCGGATCTTGTGCGCACACCTTGACTCGGATCACCTATGATTTGATCAACGGGATGTGCTTTCGTCCATTTCCTCTCATGAGCCAGAGGAGTTGGAGTACTGATTGGTTGATCCGAGTCCTGATAGGTGTTTGAGGGCTTTTGAGCAGCTGTGGTGTGCAGTGGAGATGTTTCTGGGGTTGTAGCAAAGCCATGATCATCCACTCCTCTGTGATTGGATTGAGGGGTTGAAGGCGTGGATGGTACATCACCTGGACCTGTGAGGAGTGGAATCTCTGCTATTGGAGTTGATGTTGAAGCTGGTGTGCATGGAGGAGATGAAGGTTGTGAGTTCTCGTAGAAGTGTCTGAAAAGAGAATTAAGAATCACATCTTCGTGTTCTGAGTTCAGATCAGCTTTATCAGAAGCCACTGATACAGCATGTGATGGATCAGCCTGTAGATGTTCGATCGCGAAGTCTGCCATTTCATAGAATGTAACATTCACACTCTCGATGACAGTGCGCTTGTCTCTTAGATAGACTCTGTAAGCTTTGGACTGCAGTGAGTAGCCGATAAACACGCCTTCTCTTGCTTTGGGGTCCAGCTTACTTCTTTCTGTCCGATCGTTCAGTATGAAGCACTTGCAGCCAAAAATCTTGAAGAAAGAGATGTCGGGAGTTCTGTTGAAGAGAATTTCATAAGGAGTCTTGTCGAAGCGTTTATGAATGGATGTTCTGTTCTGGGTGAAGCACGCAGTATTGATTGCCTCTGCCCACATGAAGTGAGGCAGTCTGGATTGTATTAACATGGTGCATGCTACTTCAACAAGAGTCCTGTTCGTTTTCTCAACAACTCCGTTCTGTTGGGGAGTTTTAGCTGCTGCAAATTGCTGAGCGATACCGATAGATTCATAGAAATCAGTGAGAGTTTGATTTTTGAACTCGGTACCATTGTCAGTTCTTACTATTCGAACACTGTGCTGTAGCAATTTCTGGATGGTTCTGATAAAGGTCATAATGTTTTCTGCTGCCTCGTCCTTTGAACGGATAAATTTTGTCCATGTGTACCTAGAGAAGTCATCAACGATCACCAGAGTGTATTTGCGACCGTTGATGCTTTGGACTCTCATAGGTCCACACAGATCCATGTGAAATAACTGCAGCTGGTGAGTGGATGATGGTACTGTTTTTGACTTGTGGGAGCTTCGCGTCATTTTGCCCATTTTGCAGGCACTACAATGATTTTCAACGGAAGACTTTAACAGAGGAAGCCCCTTCACAAGTTTCTTGGAGGACAGGATGGATAGATGCTTGAAGTTCAGATGGGAAAGTTGTTTGTGCCAAAGGTTGTTCTGTTCTGTGGAAGCTTTGGACAGCAGACAGATGGAAGTGGTGGATTGTACGCTTTTCAGATCAATCGTGTACAGATTTGAAGTTCTGTAGCACGTTAATAATGTATTCCCTATGATGTCTAGAACACAGCATTGTCTTGCAAAGAACCTCACTTCCATCCCACTGTCACAGAATTGCCCTATGCTCAGTAAATTGTGTTTGAGCCCTTTGACAAAAGAAACATCTTTGATGGTGACACTGGCACAGATGACGTCCCCATATCCAAGAATAGGAGATGAGGCGTCATTCCCAAATCTGATATTGCCTCCGTAACAGTTGGTGTAGTTGCTCAACAGGTGTTTTATTCCGGTCATGTGGGTTGAGCATCCAGAATCTAAGTGCCACACATGACCATCCTGCAAAACAATTAAACAGGTTTAGGTACCCATCTTGGAATGGGTCCTTCCTTATTAACAAAAAACACCTTTTTCAATCTTGCTTTTAGCTGTGATCCAAGGTCAGCAGCTTTTTCAGCAAAAGATCTTTCTCTTGCGGGCTCTCTAATAGCCAGATCTGCTTTTGCAGTGGGTCTGGTTTTTGGAGCCCACTTAGCAGTTTCCATTTTGGTGGGTCTGTTTTTGTGAACCCACATTTCCGTTTGAGTCTTGGTGGGTCTGTTCATGGGGACCCACCTTTCAGTTTTAGTTTTGGTGGGTCTGAGTTTGGGGACCCACCTTTCAGTTTCAGGCTTGGTAGGTCTGATCTTGGGGACCCAACTTTCAGCTTCAGTTTTGGTGGGTCTGTTTTTGGGGACCCACCTTTTATTTGTTGCGGGAGGAGAGTAGACACGTGCTTTGTGATTGAATGGTTGTTTCTTAAGTTGAGTTTTAAAAATTTCCTCCTTAGAAAGCCGATGAAGATGTTTCATTGAATGAACTCGGAGGGGATATTTCATATCAGGTATACAAAATTTTCCCTTAGAAGTTCTGTTCTCGGTTTCCCTTTTCGGTTTGAGCTTTCGGTGAGGCTTTGCTTTAACAACATTCACATCACATTCATAATTATGAGGTTCTGGAACAGAATAACCATAAGCAATACTCGAATTATGAATTGAACGATGTCCAAAAGATGTCTCAGAAATATTCAGCTTGGGACTCAAAACTGAACTACTAGGAGTTTGTTTGACAGAGACAGAATTACATTTAACTTTGGAATACAAAATAGAACTGGATCTAGAGCTGGCTTTATTTTCAAAAACTTTCTTTTTGCCTTTTGCGATTTCCTTCCTCTTCTTCCTCCACTCGTTCTTCTCTTCTCCTTCCTTCTTCACTTCTTTTCCCGTGAGCAAAGGAGAAGAGTGATGAGTGGACGGATCTTTTGAAAGCTTAGTTTTCTCAGGTGAGGTGTGAGAATTTTCAGACTTGTTATTAGAAGCGGGTTGAGAGGCTGTTTTAGCATGATATTGCTCACTTATTTCATTGAACTTTTGAAGAAGTTCCTGCCAGTTACTCTCAAAACCTCTCTTTTCTGTTTCAAATCTCTCTCTCTCTCGTTGTCAAGAGTTTTCTGGAGGTTTTTGAGTTTTTGTGCCATAGAAAAAATACAGGGTTCCTCTCCAGTTTTAGAGATACCTACTCTTGGGGTGGGTCTAGAGGATGTCCTATGTGTGGAATATCTTTTGCATAAGGGTCAAGACATTCACTAAAGCAGGAACTAGGTTCTTCGTGTGTGAGTTGTTTTTTATTAACAGAAGGATAATCACAAGAAATCACAACTTTAGGGTTCTTTCTCTTTTCTTCTTCTACTTCTGCGTTTTCTTCATCACTTCTAAAATACATTTTCTCACCAAACCCTAGTCCTATTAATCTTTGTTATAAATCTGAAGACAGTTAACTTTCTTTAGATTACATGGGTTGGTTATGCCCAGTCCTATTCTAGGATTGTAGAACCGGTCATCCTTTATTTGATTTAGAAAAATTGTCTGTTCAGATTGACCTCTCCTAGCAGCTAGATCCTCTAGTTCTATTACTTTGTTTAATAGTGTTCTTCTTTTATAATGCAAAAAATCGCATTCAGCCTTTGATGTGCTTTTTTCTCGTTCACTATCCTCAAATTTCTTAGTTAATTCAGCTATCTTAAGTTCAAAACTTTCAAAATCAGAGGACACCTTTCTAACCTGTTCTTTCGCAATTTCAAGTTGAACACTTAGAGAAGACTTTTGGTCTAGATTCTGTTTCAGTACCCTGTGATTATTGTCTAATCTCTCCTTTAGTTCTTTAATTAGATTGTCCTTCTCAAGTAAGGACTGATTTTGATTATTTAAAGGGAGATAAGGGGTACTTACAGAGCTTGTTGAGCATTCACTTTCGGGGATCGCATCATCACCCTTTCTTTCATCTTCTTCCTCCACTCGTGCCATCAAGGCATAATTTTCTTCCTTCTCCTCCTCATCAGAAGTGTCTTCTGCCCAGTGATCATTCTCAGCAAGCACTGCAGAATTTTATTCTTCTTTCTGCACCATCAGCATCTTCTGCTTATTCCACAGCATCTTCTGCTTGTAGAAGTTTGCATCCCTCTTCTTTGGGAGGCGACAGTCTTTGATGACATGTCTAGCCTTTCCACAGTTGTAGCATTTGGGGGCATCTTCAGCTGCTGATGGCTTTCTAGAAGATCCTTGATCATGGTTCTTCTGTTTATAATTTGAGGAGGAGGTTCTCAGCTTGTTGGAGGAGCTATTCTTCTCAGCAAATCTCTTAGCAAGCAGTGCCATTTTCTTCTGTAGGTTTGCAAGTTCAGCCTCCAGGTCTGATTTATCATCATCACTCTCATCTTCATCTGATTCAACCACCACCTTCTTCTTCTTCTTTTTCAGCGGTGTGGTTGTCCTTCGGGGCTGAGCTTCCATCACTAGAGCCAGGGGATTTGTGTTGTGTTGATCCTCGACACAAGCAACCTCATTGACAAACTGCTTTAAGTGTTCATATAACGTGCAGAGATCAATTTCATCCAAGTCAATGCGTGATCTGACATCCTTTACTGTCTTTTCCCATGCAGGATGTAAGCTCGATAGAAATCTTATATTCAGTTCCAAGTTGGTCCTGAATACTTTGATTTTCCTTAGTTCATTGCCAGTTGGACGAGTCTGTTGTAAGTCTCGTTCAAAGGTTCTCCCGGGGCAGCTTTAAAGGAGTCATAGGCAATAAGGATGGTTGTTTTCTTGGTTTTAAGGCTGACGCTTGTGCCTTGGAGCAGTTTCTCAATCTCATCCCACATTTCCTTAGCAGTTTGCATGTTGTCGATGAGCACATAAACTTCGTTTTGGATTGCTTGAAGGAGGTACGTCTTGGCCATGAGATCACCTCGAAGCCTGAGCTTGTCAGCTTCGGTGTATTCAGATGCCACTTTCCGTCTCCTTTCTGGAGGAATAGGTGGGTTGTTTTCTGGATCTCCTCCAACTGAAATCATCAGTTCAGCTGGTCCTTCAAGCAAAGATTCAAGCATTGCAGCGGAATTTTCTTTATGTTCGAGGAAATTTAGGAATTGATTCCTCCACATCTGATATTCTCCCTTCCTTAGACTGGGAGGAGTACTGATGTTCCCTTAGGCATTGTATTCAGAGGCCATTGCTGTAGAAAACTGACCGTTCGAGATATTTGATCAAAAGATTTTCAAAGGTAGAATGTCAAAATTCAGATGTCGAGATCTGAATATCGAGATCCAAGATTTCGATAAAGGAGACCCGGTATCGAGATTTGATATCGAGATTTGATATCGAGATATCAAATGTCGAGTTTTGAGATCTCGAGATTTCAAATGTCGAGAAGCAAATCTCGAGATTTGAGATGTCTAAAAATGAAACTCGAGATAAGATTTCGAGATGTCAAATGTCGAGCACAAGAAGTCGAGACCTTAAAATCGAAACCTCGATCTCGAGAATTGGATGTCGAGATCTTCAATGTCGAAATCATGCAAAGTGAAAAAATCAGATAAGCAAAATCTGAGGGTAGTTTCTGGTAGAGTATGATGTCGAGATGCTCAGGTGAAATTTTCAGCTCGAAATACTGGACAGAACCTGTTCAAAACCTAGATGTCGACATATGGATCTCGAGATATCTCAAGTACAAAAAATACAGAAATACAAATCTGAAGTATACACCTTGATCGCTTCGAAACGACGATTCTAAAGGTATAACTTTTCAACTTTTCAACAAGAAACAAGATTAGAGAGTAAGTACTCGACAGAAATAACAGCGTAAAGAAAAACAGAGCTTTTCTGCAGACGTTCTTCTGATCAGCTCTCGAACGGCTCTGATACCATTTGTTAGTCCCTGTTTTCTATTACAGCAAAGAATAACAGTATAACAAGAAGAAGATTAACAGTAAAGATGAACACAGATAGATCGATGTAAACCTTCCTTGATATACCGTGAACTCGTACAGAGAAGTATTTGCGCTAAGGCTATTTAGAACGAGTACGAAAAGTTAACGCAACCCTAAACCTGAGGCGCCTTTTTATATGCGCAGGTATAGGGTTGGCGTAAAAGGCTTTCTGCCTGATATGGGCCTGACACTTGGTCCCATATACTTTAACCTAATAAATACACATATTGAATACAAGGAATAATAATAAAGCTAATCTATTACAAGATAGGTGACAAAACTTGATTCACAATTAAATGATCTTCAACACTATCAGCCTCCTCCACAGCAGTCTCCTCTCCGGCCAGGCCAGGTACAGTATTATGTAATACGGTTTATTCATCGTTTAATACGCACCTATACTTTGCCTGTGTTACAAACTATGGATCTACAGGCTCCCCGTTAGTTGATGGACATTTTGGTTCTATTCCCCCGCCAATAGTCTGTCAAATCTGTTATTCTCCAGGTCACTCTGCTGTTTCGTGTCCCTCTCGATTCTCCCAACCTTCAGCACCAGCCCTCGCTGCACCCATGAGTGACCCAAATGACGATGTCTGGTTTCCAGACTCCGGTGCTTCTGCCCATATGACTCCTCAGGAAGGTACACTTGTTAATAAATCTATTTATTCTGGACCATTAACTGTTACTTTTGCGAATGGTACTAATCTACCCATAAAAAATATTGGTGATATTTTTATTAATTCCCATTCAAAGCCTCTCCATTTAAGATCTGTTTATCATGTTCCTCAAATTAAATATAATTTATTATCCATACAAAAATTGTGTTCTGACAATAATTGCATGGTGATTTTTGACAAATATTCTATTTTTCTAAAGGACAAAACAACGGGGGCAGTTCTTCTTCAGGCTTCCAGTAGCGGCAGTCTTTATCCAATTCGTTTGCCTTCATCTTCTGTTCTGGCACTTGTTTCTAGCGCGACACCTGGACCGTTATGGCACCGCCGTTTGGGACATTGTGGCACTAGAGTTTTAGATGGTCTTAGGAAGTCTGGTCAACTTAGTAGTCTTTCATCTTTTAATTATGATTGTACCTCGTGTCGATTGGGTAAATCCCACAGATTACCCTTTCAAGATGTTTTTCATTCTTCAAATACAGCATTATTTTTAATTCATTCAGATGTTTGGCAATCCCCTGTGTTATCTACTACTAGTTTTAAATATTATGTCTCCTTCATTGATGATTACTCTCGTTTTACATGGATCTATCCAATGCGCCGTAAAAGTGAAGTTTTTACTCATTTTCAATCCTTCAAAAGACTGGTGGAAAATTTATTGGACCGAAAAATTAAAATTTTTCAAAGTGATGGAGGGGGTGAGTTTGATAATTTAAGTATGCGCTCATTTTTTGATGCTCACGGCATTCTTTTTAGAAAATCATGTCCTGATACACCATAACAAAATGGTTTAGCTGAACGCAAACACTGTCAATTCATTGAACTTGCACGAACCATGCTTATTGATGCCGGATTACCATCTAATTTTTGGATTGAAGCTATTTTGACTGTTACTTATATTATTAATCGCGCTACACATCATTCACACAATCATTAGAAAGAGTTACACGTCCAAGAGCTTCTCGCGGGCACTCACCTTTGGCAACCACTGGAGGAGCCGGAGGAAGGTCATTCATTAAGTTATCATCTACAAAATTTTCTGGTTTTTCTCCTTACCAAAAATTATTCCACCGGTCTCCTGATTTCTCTTTTATGCGTGTATTTGGACGTGCGTGTTATCCCAAATTTAATGTCACATCTGCCAACAAACTTTCTCCTAAGTCCATACAATGTGTTTTTTTGGGATATGCGTCTGAGTACAAGCGGTGCAGGTGTCTTGATCCGAAAACGGGTCGAATCTATGTTGGTTGTCATGTCAAGTTTCACGAAAATATTTTTCCGTACACTCAGTTAATGTCCTCCACTCCCTCTGAGTCCACACCAGTTACGTCCACCTCTATGTCGTTTTCTATGTCCTCTCCGGTGACACCGCCGCCTGCTGCACATCCACTGCCGCCGTTGCTTTTTTTGTCACGCCCCGGACCTACCCGGACACGTCAACAACCCGCCGTACAGTACGAATAGTCAACCGCAGTCCGACTCATCCATACTATACAAGGCATCTTGAATACCATTCACACATAGTACATCCATAAACAAACATAATGTAAAATAAACATTTATAGCAGCGGAAACATTTAACATAAGTGTTTATGCCACACCTTGGCAAACATGGGCATACAAGCCCCCAAATAATTATTCAAAACAAAAACAATATCCATGAGCATTATTTAAGTTGTTTTCAAAACAGAAATGGAAGAAGCACGAACCACGTCTTCTTCCTTTGATCTTCCCGAAGCAACGGGCGGTGGCAGCAACCTTCAAGTTCTACCTGAAACTGTGAGGTGGCCTCCCCCGTGAAGGGGAGGTCAGTACTTGGAAATATTTGACAAGTACAATAGCAACTATACTAAGTATAATTGATGTTTTAATTTCTAAGACCCTCAACTTAGGGTGCTATAATATTATAGGCCATAACCTTCGGTTACCCCTTTTTCTTTTAACTGTACTTACTTTATATAGAGTCAAGTAGTCGGCCCGTGGCCCATATTCATTTAGAATTCATCATTTCCATTCCCCCGTGACCGCAAGTCACGATAACCCCGTGGGGTCCCATCGACCCCCAATTGTATAGCAAGGGCTCGACCCAACTACATTTCTATACAATCCTCTAACTCAATATAACACATCAAAATGGTATGGCAAGGGCTCGGCCCAACTACGTTTCCATACCAACCATAACTTCGTGGCAAGGGCTCGGCCCAACTACGTTTCCACGGAGATCACATATACATGGCAAGGGCTCGGCCCAACTACGTTTCCATGCTAATCACATTACATGGCAAGGGCTCGGTCCAACTACATTTCCATGCAATCCTAGAGTCCAACTCTACTTTATTTTCATAGTCCAATTCTCAAGCAAATCCTATGCCTAGGATCAATTCACTTGGGTAGCCTTTAGGCCCACCCTTACCACACCTTAGTGTTCATACAATTCAACCTTAAAGTATCTCTTAAGACTACTTAAGGCATACCCATTCACAATCCTATCTCTTAGGATTAATTCCATTATTTATTTATATTAATCTCCCGACTAGTATTCCAACACTAGTCGGATAGTCTTAGAACCGCCAAGTTCTTAACTCATAGCCAATTAATTCATCTCAATTGATTTTCCAATCCAAATATAATTTAATCCAAATATAAAAAATGTCACTTTTAACCATTCATGAATTTCATACATGAAGTAAAAGTATATTTTATCACAATATTATCATAGTAAATCTCATCATCATACCATCACTTTCATATCACATAATCATACACAATTTACTCTAAATTTGTATATCATGCTTCACCTTTTCACATGCAATAGTATTTTCATTTAGGCATTATTATTCATTAATAATCCATGAAAATCACATTTAATAACTTAGGTAATCTTACGAAATTAACCCAACAATTATAAGCAATATAGTCACCATCCTCACCTCGTGATGTGCTACAATAGTTGCCTTTGTTAAGCCCATCGATCAATCCCCGTTCTAGGCCGATTGAAAGTGGAAAATTGGACTGCTGGGCAAAAGCCGGGCGGCTTTCACGAAAGCCGGGCGGCTTTCGTAGTCTGCAACTACGAACAGCTCCTTTGGAGTGGCGGTTTCCGGCGATTTCGACTCCTATCGATTTGCCAACCCTTCTAAGTTAATTACCACCACTTTATATCAATATTCTACACTTTTTAAACGTGTAGAACCCGAGGTTTAATCCACCATATGATTTCTTAAAAATCATATACAAAAACTAGTTAAAGAATACTAGTTGGATTCTTACCTTGTGTTCTTGCTAATTTCCTTTGGATTTGCTCCCTTCTTGCTTTCTCCTAGCTAGAGCTTTGTGAGGCTATGTCTTAGAGCTCTCCCTCCTCTCAATCATCCGTAGGATGCAAAATGATAGAGGAAGTCTCCTCACAATCACTTGCTCCCAATAATAGGAAGGGTAAGATCATGATGGGTATGGGTTTTTGTCTCTCGGAGACTTCCCACCAACTAGGTACACCCCCCCAGCTGTTTCCTTGTCATTTGCAGCACAAAGGGTCGTGGGGTGGCCCCCACTTATGTGGGAGGTCATCCCATTATATCCCGGTGTGTATAATTGGCCTCGAAAGTTGTATTTTTCGGACTACTTTAGTCATATTTTATTTTATCGGGCCGGATAAAATATATCACGCGTTCCCAAAAATTTTGGGCCTTTAGAAACGATGTACATTCCCCAACATTAATTTAGGAGCCTCCGAAACTCATTTCGGGCTGTTATCCGCTAAATTACCAATACCGGTAATTGGGCCCCGTTTGACCAACCGGTCAACTCCATGCCTTTCTGATGACCCAAATAAAATATCCACCTCTACGTAGATGTCATATAGACCAAGATGAATATAATATGTGGTTCGGGAATTATCGGGCGACCCCCCGGTCCGGGCGTGGGCCCCACATGCAATTTACTATTCACGTAAAAGAATTAATAAAAATTTACATTTACGCAAATTCATAAATTATCCTTCAAGGTTTATTACAAAATTTACTAATAGTAAATATGCTTGGGGACGGTGCTACAAGTTCACCCCCCCTTAACGGGAATTTCGTCCCCGAAATTCACAACGATTATTCAAACAGAAATGCATACTGTTCCTTCATCGAGGCTTCAGTCTTCGAAGTTTCTTCTTCAACTCGGTCACTCTTCCAAAGGATTTTAACCATTGGAACTTTCTTTCTTCTTAGCTTCTTTACTTGCCTATCAAGTATCCTTACCGGTTGCACGGCGTAGTTCAAGTCTTCCCGTATTTCCACGGGTGGTTTCTCTAGTACATGAGATGGATCTGGAATATACTTCTTAAGCATAGACACATGGAATACATTATGTATTTTCTCCAATTCTGGAGTCAATTGTAATCGGTATGCTACGGCCCTAATTCTCTCAAGAATTACAAATGACCCTATGTAGCGTGGGTTAAGTTTCCCTCGGCTCTGAAATCGGATGATTCCTTTCCAAGGTGAAACTTTCAAAAATACCTCATCTCCAACCTTAAACTCTAGGGCTCTTCGGCGCTTATCGGCATAGCTCTTCTGTCTATCCTGTGCCGCCTTAAGTCTGTCACGAATCATCTTCACCTTTGACTTGGTGATTTCCACCAGTTCCGTGCTTTCGAGTTTGGCCATGCCAACCTCATCCCAACACAAAGGTGTACGACATCTCCTCCCATACAATGCCTCGTATGGAGGCATGCCTATACTCGCCTGATAACTGTTGTTATAGGCAAACTCCACAAGTGCCAAATGGTTGTCCCAACTCCCTTGGAACTCCAATGCACAAGCTCTCAGCATATCCTCTAATATCTGTATAACCCGCTCGGATTGCCCATCCGTTTGTGGATGAAAAGCTGTACTGTATTTCAGTTTTGTCCCCATAGATTCTTGGAACTTCGACCAAAATCGTGATGTGAATCGCGGATCTCTATCAGATACAATGGTTATAGGAACCCCATGAAGCCTCACGATCTCATCCACATACAACTTAGCTAACCTTTCCAGTGCATAGGTGGTGTTGATAGGTAAAAAGTGTGCACTCTTCGTGAGCCTATCAACCACAACCCATACGGCGTCATAGTTCTTAATCGTCCGTGGCAGCCCTACCACGAAATTCATAGTCACGTGTTCCCATTTCCATTCAGGAATGGATAATGGCTGTAACAACCCGGCTGGATGCTGTTGTTCTGCCTTAACTTGCTGACAAATGAGACACCTACTGATGTATTCGGCTATTTCTCTCTTCATACCCGACCACTAGTAACTTTCTTTCAAATCACGGTACATTTTCGTGCCCCCCGGATGCATGGCATATGCCGATGAATGGGCCTCCTCTAAGATGGACTTTCGGAGCCCATCATCCGACGGTACACACACTCGGTCACAAAATAAAAAGAGACCATCATCTCTTTCCTTGAAATCCTCAACCGGTCCCGCTAGCATGCGTTCCCGGACCTTCATGAGCTCTTCATCAGTTTCTTGACCCTTCTTGATTTCATCAAGTAATGTAGGTCTCACCTCGAATCTAGCTAACAAAGCACCATCACTAGATACCTCCAATCGGGCTCTCAATGCCCTCAAACTAGTCAACAATGCCCCAGACGAATTCTTTCGGCTCAGGGCATCCGCTACCACGTTGGCTTTACCGGGGTGGTACTCGATAACTAGATGGTAGTCTTTTATCAACTCCATCCATCGTCTCTGTCTCATGTTTAACTCTTTCTGAGTAAACACGTATTTCAGGCTTTTGTGGTCAGTGTATATATGACATGTTTCCCCGTAGAGATAATGTCTCCAAATCTTCAATGCAAATACCACTGCCCCCAGCTCTAAGTCGTGAGTAGGATAATTTACCTCATGCTTCTTCAACTGTCGTGAAACATAGGCAATCACCCTCCCATTCTGCATCAAGACACATCCAAGCCCTTGGATGCTCGCGTCACTGTAGACATCGTACCCCATACCCTGTCAGGGTAATGCAAGTACCGGTGCCTCGGTCAATCTCTTCTTTAGTTCAAGGAATCCCTTCTCACATCGGTCATCCCATATAAACTTGGCCCCTTTTCGAGTGAGCTTTGTCAACGGCGATGCCAAGACTGAGAACTTCTCCATGAACTTTCGGTAGTACCCTGCCAATCCAAGGAAGCTACGAATTTCCTTGACGTTCTTTGGCCTTTCCTATTCGGTAATGGCCTCAATCTTCTTGTTATCTACGGCAATCCCTGATCCTGAAACCACATGCCCGAGAAAGCCAATCTCCCTTAGCCAAAATTCACATTTGGAAAACTTGGCATAGAGTTGCTTCCCCCGTAGTGTCTCAAGAACAAGTATCAAGTGCTCCTCATGCTCTTCTTCACTGTTTGAGTAAATCAAGATATCATCTATGAACACAATCACAAACCGGTCCAAGTATTTATGAAATACTCGGTTCATCAAGTCCATAAATGCCGCCGGGGCGTTGGTTAGCCCGAATGACATAACTAGGAACTCGAAATGACCATACCTCGTGCGAAAAGCACTCTTCGGTATGTCATCCTCCTTTATCTTCAGTTGGTGGTACCCCGACCTCAAGTCAATCTTCGAAAACACTGTCGCTCCTCGGAGCTGATCAAACAAGTCATCAATCCTAGGCAAGGGATACCTATTCTTGATTGTGACCTTGTTCAGTTGACGATAGTCAATGCACATTCGAAGTGTTCCATCTTTCTTTTTCACGAAAAGGACCGGTGCTCCCCACGGAGAGTGACTCGGCCTTATGAAACCGTTATCCAATAGCTCTTGAAATTGGGTTTTCAACTCGTTAAGTTCAGCAGGTGCCATTCTATATGGCGGTATAGAGATTAGTTTGGTGTCGGGCTCAACCTCGATCACGAACTCAATCTCCCTATCGGGTGGAAGTCCCGACAAGTCTTTTGGGAAGACATCCGGATATTTGCACACTACTCTCACATCGTTGATATCTATCTCTTCTTTGTTTTTATCCACCACGTATGCTAGATATGCGTGGCATCCCTTTCTCATCATATTCCTTGCTCTCACGGCGGATATGATACAACTGTTTGACTTGCCTCTATCTCCCTCAAAGCGTAAGGTCAATCCTTCACCTCTTTCGAGTTCAAGAACCTTCGTGTAGCAATCAACCCTAGCATGATGTTTCTCAAGCCAATCCATTCCTAGGATTGCATCGAACTCGATCATACTCAGCGGTACGAAATCACTCGCCAAGGTTTGGCCCTCCACTTCCACCCCACATGATGGATAATGGCTATCCCTCTCGATATCGTCCCCTAAAGGCGTGGATACCAATAGGGGTTGAGTCATCGGTACAAGCGGTTTAGTGAATCCCCCGGCGAACACCTCACTCACAAATGATCGTTGCGCCCCGGTATCGATAAGGATTCTTGCATCTCTCCCGTTAATCTTTAGTCTTCCTACATTCATAAGTAATGTAAGACACACTATCTAATTAATAGGCTTGTTTCCTAGGTCGTAGAGTGCGTCGATCATGTTTCGGATGAAGACCACCCGACCCCATACAATAATTCCCCGGTTTCTAACCTTGAGGGGCATCTCCGGACTCGTTCGGGTGAAAGCCGGCCGCTTTTCATGAAATCCGGCCGGTTTTCATGTGTCCGGCACTTCTCGCTACGTAAGCTGGCCGGGCTTTGCCAAAAGCCGGTCGTGTTTCAGCTGCGCAGGATTTTCTCCCAATTTTGACGAATGTCGGCCGGTTGCCACGAAAGCCAGCCGGTTTTGTCGCCGTACTTTTAATGCCATAAATAACCCCCAAAGCCGGGCGGTTTTCCATGAAAGCCGGGCGGCTTTCAGCTGCGAGAAATTCTCCAGGTCAGACATTTACGAAAGTCGGCCGATCTTTACAAAAGCCGGCCGGTTTTTTAGTTGCGAGAAAAATTTTCTGATTTAATGCTTACGAAAGTCGGGCAGTTCTCGGAGGAAGACGGCCTGCATTCGTTGCCGTAGTATTTTCCCAATAAATCAAGACGAAACCCGAGCGGCTTTCGTCAATGCCGGGCGGCATTTGCCCAGGGCGGGGATTTTCCTCCCCTTTTTCCTCTACAAACCCGACCAACCGTCGGGGTTATAAATTTTGCACATTTCAAACACTCCTATTGCATACAATAGAGGTAATAACATGAGTTTAAGAATTTACCCGCAACGGAGTTCGGGTTAGCACGTGCGTCCGCCTCCGTCATCGCATAGACCCTAGCTTGGGTCTTGCCTTGGTTCACGGATGGCGCGTTGCTTGTACTTGGCCCTCCGTGCGCCGTGCTCGCGTGAAGTGCCCCTGCTCGGTTCCTACTTGCCGTAGTCCCGCTGCTAGGTCCTGCACCCATGGCTCGCCCAAGTTGTGGGTAGTTTGATCTCAAGTGCCCCGTCTCCCCGCATTGGTAGCACCTAGGGGGATCGCGGCACTTGCCCGCGTGGTTCCTCTTGCAGTTATTGCACCTGCTAATGCCCGAGCCTTGCGACCTCGAGCCTTGCCCTCCTGGGCCTTGATTTCCCCTAGATGGTGGTGCGGGCGTTCTGAAAGACCCACCTCCCCCGTGGTTCCCCTTCTTGCTAGAACCTTGGGGGCCGGTGTTCTCCCATTTCCTCTTCTTCGCCTCCTCGGCGTTTTTCAGCTTTCTTTCTTCCCATTCCTTCTCCCCTTTCAGGCCTTGCTCCACCACTTGACTAAACGTCATGTTAGGCAATTGTGTTGCCCGCTCACGCACGTCTAAGTCTAAAGCATCCCAAAAGTGATTCACCATCCGGTTCTCATCACAAGCATACTCCGGTATGAACTCCGCGAGCTCCCTGAACTTGTGCTCAAGTTGCCTCACGGTATACTTGCCTCCTTGGGTCAAGTTGGTGTATTCTCTCCTCTTCAAGTTCACCTCAAAGTCGGAGTAGTATTGGTTGAAGAATTCCTGTCGGAAATTCTCCCAAGTTACGGCCTCACTGTACTTCCCCTTGATACCGTCCCACCATGTGGACGCCATCCCCTCTAGAAACCTTGTTGCTACTCTCATCTTCATGTTTGGCGGCAGCTGCATATCAAGGGCCGCTTCATTGAACCTCTTGATCCACTCCGCCGCAACGGATATATCTCCCGTTCCATCGAACGGTTTACACCCCAAATCTCTTGCTTCTTTGAGGTACTTCGAGATCCTTATTATCGGGACCTCGACACCTCGATCTACTCGGGACTCCACATGTCCCCTAGAACCCGCATGGCTTCCCCTTCTTGAAGCCCCTCCCAAAGCACGCCTTGCCCGGCGCCTTTGGCGATCCTGCTGAAATTGACGGAGTAGTTCCTCCATCCTTTCTAGAGCGTCATCATCGTCGCTCCCCTCACTAGCATCATCATATTCCCCATCATATGGGGTCTCAACCGGCTCATTTCCCGGTTGATACGTCGAATCCTCCTCGGACTCATAAGACTCGTTGACTGTTTCAACATAACCGTCACTCACAGTCTGAGCTTGGCCTCCACGGCCCTGTCCTCTGGACACCCTAGAAGCCCCTCTACTGCCTTGCACGGATCCTCCGGGTGCTCGGCCCAACTACATTTCCATGCAATCCTAGAGTCCAACTCTACTTTATTTTCATAGTCCAATTCTCAAGCAAATCCTATGCCTAGGATCAATTCACTTGGGTAGCCTTTAGGCCCACCCTTACCACACCTTAGTGTTCATAGAATTCAACCTTAAAGTATCTCTTAAGACTACTTAAGGCATACCCATTCACAATCCTATCTCTTAGGATTAATTCCATTATTTATTTATATTAATCTCCCGACTAGTATTCCAACATTGGTCGGATAGTCTTAGAACCGCCAAGTTCTTAACTCATAGCCAATTAATTCATCTCAATTGATTTTCCAATCCAAATATAATTTAATCCAAATATAAAAAATGTCACTTTTAACCATTCATGAATTTCATACATGAAGTAAAAGTATATTTTATCACAATATTATCATAGTAAATCTCATCATCATACCATCACTTTCATATCACATAATCATACACAATTTACTCTAAATTTGTATATCATGCTTCACTTTTTCACATGCAATAGTATTTTCATTTAGGCATTATTATTCATTAATAATCCATGAAAATCACATTTAATAACTTAGGTAATCTTACGAAATTAACCCAACAATTATAAGCAATATAGTCAGCCATCCTCACCTCCTGATTATCTACAATAGTTGCCTTTGTTAAGCCCCTCGATCAATCCCCGTTCTAGGCCGATTGAAAGTGGAAAATTGGACTGCTGGGCAAAAGCCGGGCGGCTTTCACGAAAGCCGGGCGGCTTTCGTAGTCTGCAACTACGAACAGCTCCTTTGGAGTGGCGGTTTCCGGCGATTTCGACTCCTATCGATTTGCCAACCCTTCTAAGTTAATTACCACCACTTTATATCAATATTCTACACTTTTTAAACGTGTAGAACCCGAGGTTTAATCCACCATATGATTTCTTAAAAATTATATACAAAAACTAGTTAAAGAATACTAGTTGGATTCTTACCTTGTGTTCTTGCTAATTTCCTTTGGATTTGCTCCCTTCTTGCTTTCTCCTAGCTAGAGCTTTCTGAGGCTATGTCTTAGAGCTCTCCCTCCTCTCAATCATCCGTAGGATGCAAAATGATAGAGGAAGTCTCCTCACAATCACTTGCTCCCAATAATAGGAAGGGTAGGATCATGGTGGGTATGGGTTTTTGTCTCTTGGAGACTTCCCACCTACTAGGTACACCCCCCCCCCAGCTGCTTCCTTGTCATTTGCAGCACATAGGGTCGTGGGGTGGCCCCCACTTATGTTGGAGGTCATCCCATTATATCCCGGTGTGTATAATTGGCCCTGAAAGTTGTATTTTTCGGACTACTTTAGTCATATTTTATTTTATCGGGCCGGATAAAATATATCACGCGTTCCCAACAATTTTGGGCCTTTAGAAACGATGTACATTCCCCAACATTAATTTAGGAGCCTCCGAAACTCATTTCGGGCTGTTATCCGCTAAATTACCAATACCGGTAATTGGGCCCCGTTTGACCAACCGGTCAACTCCATGCCTTTCTTATGGCCCAAATAAAATATCCACCTCTGCGTAGATGTCATCTAGACCAAGATGAATATAATATGTGGTTCGGGAATTATCGGGCGACCCCCCGGTCCGGGCGTGGGCCCCACATGCAATTTACTATTCACGTAAAAGAATTAATAAAAATTTACATTTACGCAAATTCATAAATCATCCTTCAAGGTTTATTACAAAATTTACTAATAGTAAATATAAAGAAGGGAAAAAGAAACTCTGTCTGGAACTCCGTGAGCAGGTTCAGGTGTCTTGGACTTAGTAAATATTCTCTTGTATATTTCTCAATAGAAGCTCGGTCAAGCACAACATTCATCTATGGGAGATTTACCTAAATAGTACCAAAACATGGCTTTTTTCCCAAAATAGGACCAATTAGTTTAAACATTCTTAAATAGGACTTTTTATGTGTGATTGGACCAAAATACCCCCACTGCTGCCCCTCGACCTCCGGCCAGCCGCCTGCCGCCAGAGCTCCGGCCACTGCCACCGCCGCCGCCGCCGCCGCTGGAGCACCGCCGGAAAATTCCAAAAAATGTTTGGCAGACTGCCTGATTCTGCCGCCGCCGCCGCCGGAGCACCGCCGGAAAATTCAAAAAAAAACATATCTGGCAGACTGCCAGATTCTGCTGTCGCCGCCTCCGCCACCGCCGGAGTTCTCCGCCGCCGCAATGGTGTTTATCAGAATTTATTGTTTATTTATTGTCTACTTATTGTCTATTTATTGTCTATTTAATGTCTGTTATTTTCTTGGCGCCGCCGGAAACCGCCGCCACTGCCGCCGCCGCCACCGGAAACTGCTCTTCCGCTGCCGCCGAGCTGCCGCCACCTCCAGACTTCCTTGGTTGTGCAAGGAAACTAGGGGGAGCAATTATTTAGATCAATTAATTAATTAAATAGAATTAGGGGTAAAAAAGGTAAGGTTAGTCCTATTTAGAGAAAAACATGCATGTGGTCCTATTTTGAGAAAAAGGTTGAGTTTTAGTCCTATATTGGAAATTTTTCTCTTCTTCTATTGATCTTCGGCATATATAGCTGTCTTGGAGTAGTCCGTTGGGCAGCCTTCCATAAATAATTGATCTTAAAACTTGTGGTCTTGCCTTGATACTTTTGAATCACTTTCCTTCTATTTTGAGCACCATAACTCTCGGATATTGTTATCATTAATATCAGTCCATACAAAAGAATGGATCACATATATTATAATATAATCGAGCAATCACCTTTCATTAAAATAGTTTTAGTGGAAGGTAGCAATGATTACTTAGCAAATATAGATATGCATGGGCAACGTGTAATATTTCAAATGTAACTTTCCTTTTACACATATAGCTAATGATCACCTTTTTCAAATCAAAGGAGTACAGATCATGCTACGGTAACAAAGTAATTAAAAGCAAGGATTCCTTTCCATAAAGGTTAACTTATCAACATATACAAGCAAGCTTAATTCAAATATATTGCCACGTAAATCATGATTCTTTGCTCCACAAATATTCATTTGATATTCAAATAAAGAATGACTTTTCAAATAGTAAGGCAATAAAATATTTGTTAATCAATTACAAGCATGCTACGTATATAGCCAATAAAATATGGATCATGCACTCACATTAAGTAAAGATACTTTCCATAAAGTATTTAAACAATATTTAATGAGTGGATGTCTAGTCAAGTATGGAAAGATAATAACCACCCAAATAAGTATTCATATAAGCAAAATACGTATATATAGAGTGGACATGCATAGAAAGATACTTTTGCTTAAAATAATATTCTTGAAAAATATAAGCACTCATATAAGGAAAGTATATTAATTGAAAATCAAGTAGGTGCAATTAATATTAATTCAAATCATATCACGGAACTAGAAATGGTTCTGCATTAGTTTCACCTGCATGGTTAGTCAACAACACACTAATAATATCCATTTGGTCTTGAGGATAGTTCTGTCCTTTGTTCCGTAAGGAACTGTGAGTGGTTCTGTCCACCGTTCCACCTGCATGGTTAGTCATCAACAAAACAACATACTCAACACATATGTTGGCTGTGAAGAGAATTTTCAGGTACCTACACGGCACTCTCACATGGTCTTCACCTCCTACAGCCTTCAGCACATCCACACTCTGTTGTTGCGTACTCTGATGCTGATTGGGCTAGTTGTCCTGATAGTAGCCAATCTACCTCAGGCTATGCTATTTTTCTGGGTCCTAATCTGATCTCATGGCATTCCAAGAAGCAACCCACTGTATCCAGATCCTCTACTGAAGCTGAGTATAGAGCCATTGCCTACACTGTGCAGGATACATTACACATTCGGTCCATACTTTTTAAAGTTGGGTTCCCTATACATCGACCGGTCCGGCTCCTATGTGATAATATTTCTGCATCTTATTTATCAGCTAATCCCATTCAGCATGCTCGCAGTAAGCACATTGGCATTGATTGTCATTTTGTTCGCGAACGTGTGGCTCATGGTGATCTCCTGGTGCAGTATGTTCCTACGAAGTTTCAGTTGGCTGATATTTTTACAAAAAGTTTGACTCCTCAACAGTTTTTATTTCTTCGAGACAATCTACGCGTAGTTCCTCCTGCATAGCTTGAGGGGGTGTAATAGTGTAGAATTAATTAAGCATTAATTATTAGGTAGTTTCCTAATTGTATTCAAATACTTATTTATTATTTATATACTGTCAGGGCTACCAGTCAAGGTAAGCCTGCTATTATTTCTCACATAAAATACACAATAATGCTATTGATATACGAAGTACTTCTCAATTATTTGTATCATCTTTCAAATGTGTTTATGTAGTATTTTTAAAATTTTGTAAGCGGTGTCATATTAATATATACTACCTCAGTCCCTTAAAACTTTGCCAAAGTTGACTGGCACGGAGAATAATAAAGTAAAAACTGTGTGGTTTAGGTTTGTGCGGAGGAGAGAGAAATAACAGAAACCACAAAATAATTGATTAAAAGGGAAAGTGGCAAAGTTTTTTGGGACGTCCCAAAAAGGAAAGATGACAAAGTTTTAAGGGACGAGAGGAGTATGATTAATATGACAAACTGTTATGCCCTTTGTTCCGGAAAGGTTCGTCAAAATGACTTTTCTTGGTCAATGATAACAAGTTTTGAACAATGTATATTTAAATGTTTATTTACCATTGACTGGGTTTATCGGTGTTGACCGAGTTGACTCGCCGGGTCTGGGTCACTTCCCATTTTTACAACACTAGCACAGTACCCGTGCATACGCACGGGAAAAAACGGTTGATCTACATATACTTTTATTCATGATCTAATTAAATATAAAAATAGATTTTTTTTCTTACAATTTACTTCATTTCAAAAATGGAGTATGATAAGTGAATATAAAAAAGCATAAATCCATAAAACAAATATTTAAAGTAAAAGAAAATTAAAATATAAAAAAATCGACATCATCCATTAAAATTTACTATGTAAGATTAATTAGTGATGTTGGTAACAGAGTGAAATATTGAACTTAATTGTTAGAGTTTTGAAAAACTACCTTAAGAGAACTTATAGTAGTAATGGCTTGTGATTTTCTTTTCTTATCATGTACGGATGTACCTAGTATTAAAACCATTAATCCATGTCTTCTAAACTCTCTCTATAATGGCACACATAAATTTTACATGACTAAAATACGTCTAGGTAGGAATATTTTAGCTTTTTGCAGTGGTAGAGCTTGATATTTATTGATTGTCATAACATTGGTGATAATTATAGAAAAATGTCTTCTCATAAGTTTAAAAGGTCATGAGAGAAAAAATATGAGATGAAATTCTCTCGATCAATTATTAATCTGTTTGTCTTATCTTATCTTATCTTATTATTATACCTAAAAGCGTTACATATGAGAGAGAATTTTCTCGCTCAACTGTTTAAGCCGACTTATTATATACCTATACTTCTCATACCTAATCTTCCTTATTATTATACCTAAAAGCACTACGTATGAGATAGAAAATTTTCTCGCTCAATTGTTTTAGCCGGCTTATCTTATAATTAAAAGCACTATGTATGAGAGAGAAAATTCATCCGCTCAATTTTTAGCCGGCTTATGAGCTTATCTTATAATCAAAATCACTTCTACGTATGAGAGATAAAATTCTCCCGTTCAAGTTTTAGCCAGTTTATCTTCTTTATACCTAAATCACTTTGTATGAGAGAGAAAATTCTCCCGCTCAATTGTTTTAGCCGAATTATCTCATACCTAATATAAAAGCATTACACATGAGAGAGAAACATCTCCCGTTGAATTGTTAGCTTTCTTATCTTATCTTATACCTAAAAGTATAACATATGAGACTGAAAATTTTACTGCTCAAGTTTTAGCCGGCTTATCTTCTTTGACCTAAAAGCACTACGTATGAGAGAGGAAATTATCCCGCTCAATTATTAGTCCACTTATCTTGTTATACCTAAACACACTATATACGAGAGAGAAAATTCTCCTGCTCAATTAATAGTCCGCTTAATTATCTTATATACCTAAAACACCACGTATGAGATAGAAAATTTTCATGCTCAATTATTAGTCCGTTTATATTCTTATACCTAAAAGCACTATATATGAGAGACAAAATTCTCCCGCTCAATTATTAGTCCGCTTATATTATACCTAAAGCACTACATATGAGTGAGAAAATTATTCTTAAAAGCACTACATATGAGTGAGAAAAATATTATTAGTCCGGATTATTTGCAAGCGTATCTTCTTTTTATTATTATACCTAAAAGCACTACATATGAGTGAGAAACATATTTCGCTCAATTGTTAGTCAACTTATCTTATACTTAAAAGCACTACATGTCTTCTGATACTAATACCTAAAACACTACATATGAGAAAGAAAATTCTTCCGCTCATTAAGGGCATAATTGTATTTTAATGAGCTATTTCTTTTCTTATATATAAATAGAATAGATACCTAAAAACACTACATATGAGAGAGAAAATTCTTCCTTTCAATTGTTAGCCGACTTATCTTATACGGAGTATTAAAAAGAACTACATGTGAGAGAGAAATCTTTCACGCACAACTATTAGCAAGCTTATCTTGTAAGACCAAAAGTTCTACGTATGAGAGAAAAATTTCCCCGCTCAATTGTTAGTCAACTTATCTTCTTATACCTAAAAACACTACATATGAGAGGGAAAATTCTTCCGCTCAATTGTTAGCCGACTTATCTTATACTTAAACGAACTGTTTATGAGAGATCAAGTTCTCCACTCAATTGTTAGCAATCTTATCTTCTGATATCTAAAAGCGCTACATGTGAGAAAGAAAATTTTACCGTTTAATTGTTAGTCGACTTATCTTATTGATGGATAGTGTACCCGGGGGGTAGCTTATCCGAGGGGTTATTACGGGGAGTAATAAGAGAGAAGTCAGAGCAAGTAAATATAGAGAGAGAAAGTATATTATAAAGTGTGGAGCGTTTTCAGCGTGGTTACAAATGGGGGAATGGGGTGCTATTTATAGTAGCAATAAATGCCGGACAGGGACACGTGTCAAGCGCCCATTGGCCGAGAGGTCACCTCAACTGGTTGGCACTGGCAGCCGCATGTGGCCGCATTTAATGCGGCTGTTGGATGTGACGTTTGTACAGGGTACGGTGATCTGTACGCATGTGGTGCGGATATCATGTCGGGAAAGGTGCCCTCGACTGTAGAGGACTAACCGAGGGCTCTGAGTACTGGGGACCCCCTTGGTGCCGAGGGCTCCAGGTGCCGAGGGCTAGTGATTTTCGCCGTTTTCCCCAGTAATCTTGTTTTCCTGTTTTGGCCCTCCTGTGGGAGTTAGAGCCCTCGGCCAGGGGGCCGAAGGCACCCCTGGTGCGTATTGTGGGCTGCTTGGTACTCTGGGCGCTGTGATTTGGGCCTGTTGGGCCTTGTTTGGAGTAGTAGGAGTCTGTGGGCCGGGGGTTCCCGAGCCATATACTCCATCAGGAGTCCCTCACTCCTTTTGTCTAAAGGTACTTGAGGGAAAAAGAGTAATTGTGTTTGTCCTCTGCTGTTGTTTCGTTTGTAGTTCGTAGAGTCGTAGGTAGTTTGATGTTTGTTTATTCTGCCGAGGGCAGCCCCTCAGTTACCCACATGTCCTCCGGCCCCCATGCAAAGACAGTGGAGTAGGCGCGGAGGGCGTCGGTGATACCGGTCTTCAGATCTTCAGGGAGCTGGGCTCCAATCTTCACCACTCTCTCCGGCTTGGCCGGATCGAGCGCAAAGTCTTCTACGTCCTCGGCTGGTTCAGCCCTCGGCCTTTTTTCTTCTTCGTCGATGGTTCCGGTGATGGTGTCAACACAGAATTCTGTCTTACTTACTCTCTTCGTGACTTGAAGATAGCAAGCGCGGACAATTTTCTGATTCCCCCGGGAGTAGCCAATGCCCCCCTCGGCGGGGAACTTGAGGCAGAGGTGCCTCATGGAGATGACGGCCTCAAGGTCCTCGAGGGCTGGCCGGCCGAGGATGATGTTGTGGGCGCAGTCGATGTTGACGACGACGAACTCCACTTCGAGTTGGGCTCTATGGAGCCCGTCGCCGAAAATTACCGGGAGGGTTATTACCCCCTCGGAATCAATAGTATCGCCGGTGAAGCCGGCAAGAGGGGTCTTAATGGGCCGAAGGGACCCCCTCTCCAGATGCAGCTCCCTAAAGGTGCTGAGGTACATTACATTGACGGAGCTGCCCGTGTCAATGTAAGTTCGGTGAATGATGGTGTTGTTTATTTCCGTCCGAATCACCAAGGCATCCCTGTGAGGAGAAGAGGTAGGAGGGAGATCTGCGTTGGTGAAGGTGATGGGTTCCTCCCTCAGCCGCTTTACCGGGGGCATATGGGTGACTTCCCCCACGTAAAGCGATTGAGTCCACTTTTTCCGCTGGCTGGTGGAATCGCCCCCTGTATTGCCACCAGTGATCATGAGGATGTGGCGTTTTTTCTCCTGGTAGTGGGGGTACTCCTCCTCTTCCTCCTCCAAGTTTCCGATCTCCCTCTTCTTGCCGAGGGGGATGGTGTTCGGGTTCACCCAAGCGTTCACCTTCGTGTGGTGCCCTCGGGGAGGTCCCTGATGAGAAGGTCCCTCCTGCCGAGGGCTCTGGATAAATTGGGACAGATGGCCCGCTTGTATCAATCTCTCGATGGCCGTCTTTAGCTGGTGGCAGTCATCGGTTCTGTGCCCCTGATGCCGATGGAAACGACAGTAGGGGAACTGAGGGTTGATAGCATGTACCTCCGGGGGTGCGCGAGAATCGCGCTCAACGAGGCCCCTCTCCTCGGCAAAATCAAGGATGATGCTGACGGGGTGCGTCAATGGTGTCCGGGGGCGGTCCAGGAGAATGGGTTGTGTCCATGTCTTAGGGCTGTTCTTATAACCTCCCCCGGGCTTGGCTTGGCCTTGCCGAGGGCGGTCATCAGAGGGTCCTGAAGACTTGGGGTGATTTGGAGGAGCCCCCGGCCCTCGGTTGTTCTTGTTGTCAGCCTTCGGGGGTTGCTGATCTGGATGCTGGTGGTATTTTTCCACCTCCTCGGTCTCGGCGTATCGGTCCCCCCGCTGCAGGGCCCTTATGTAGTCGCGGGGGGGTTCAATGATGAGGCTCCTTGAAAAGTTGTCGGTGCGGAGGACGGTTTGTAGGAGGGCCAGGAGGGTCCCGTCGTGAGCACCGTCGACTTTGTTGGCTTCCGTTCTCTAGCACTCCAGGAAGTCCCGAAGGGTCTCATCCCTCCTCTGGCGTATGGTTAGGAGGTGGGAGAAGTGCTTCCTCGTGCGATGCCTCCCGGCAAACTACGTCAAGAATCGCTTGGCGAGTTCTTGCCATGAATCTATGCAGCCTTCGGGCAACCGGTTGAACCATTCGTATGCCGGCCCCTCTAAGATGGAGAGGAACCAACGACACAAATATTCGTCTGACGCCCCTACCATCATCATGCTGTTCTGATATTTGATGTAGTGTTCCTGGGGGTCTGTCTTCCCGTTGTAGGGCTGTATGTGTTGCCCTCGGTATTTTTCCGGGATCCGGGCCGCCAATACCCTTGGGGTAAATGGCGTCCGGGTCCGGAGCTGGATGATGGGTTCCCCGGAGCCCTCGGCTACCTTCTTCTGCAATTCCTCCATTTTGGCCATCATGGCCTCGTATTTGAGGTCTGAATGAGGGGTTGAGGTGGTGGCGTGAGCTTTGTTGGCCTCCATTTCATCAAGTCAGCGTTGGAGGGCCGCAATAATTTCGTCCCGGGGGTCCTTCGGGAGGGTCTCCGCCCCCTGCGAGCGAACCCGGGCCGAGTGGGCCTGGTTGATTTGGTGGCGGGCATCGTCAGCATGAAGGGGTGCCTTGCCTTTGTCCCGAGGGGGATGCTCCTCGTCTGCCCTCGAGACAGACCCTCCGCTTTCCTGGGGCCTTTGGAGTGCCTTCCCTCCGAGACGGTCTTGGACCCCTCGGCGATCTTGCCCTCCTCCGAGTCGGTTGAGGGCGGAAGTGCGGGGCCTTTCTCTGTTGTCATTGTGGCGGTCCCGGGACTGAACTTCCTGGGAGGCCGTATCTTGGGCCACTACCCCTTCGTCATTCCCAATCCGAGGGATGGGGTTTCCGAAGGGGTGTGGCAGAGGGGGAAGCGTGATGTTCTCCCCAACCTGGGGTTGAGCCGTAGCCAGGGTGCCGAAGGCACCCGGGTTCTGAGTGAGCGTCTGGATGAAGGCGGAGAGCGCCGAATGAACGTCGATGGTGAGAACCGGAGGGCTGACTTGGTCATCGCTCTGGTTCTTCTTCTTGGCCTCGATGCCGAGGCGGGCATCGGGGGCATTCTGCTGGATCTGAAGGCGTAGGTCGACAGCCACCTGTTCCAGCCCAACGATGACACCGCCCTCGGGAGCCCTGTGAGAGGCTTCGGGGGCGTTGACGTCGCTGAGGGCCAGGTTCTTGTCTTCTACGTTTTTGAGTTGGCACGTGTTGTTCTCACCATTTTGGTAGAGGGCTAGTGTTTGGCGAAGGGGGAGGGTTTCTTACTTGATTGTTCGACCTCTCAACGAGAGCACCAAATGATGGATAGTGTACCCGGGGGGTAGCTTATCCGAGGGGTTATTACGGGGAGTAATAAGAGAGAAGTCAGAGCAAGTAAATATAGAGAGAGAAAGTATATTATAAAGTGTGGAGCGTTTTCAGCGTGGTTACAAATGGGGGAATGGGGTGCTATTTATAGTAGCAATAAATGCCGGACAGGGACACGTGTCAAGCGCCCATTGGCCGAGAGGTCACCTCAACTGGTTGGCACTGGCAGCCGCATGTGGCCGCATTTAATGCGGCTGTTGGATGGGACGTTTGTACAGGGTACGGTGATCTGTACGCATGTGGTGCGGATATCATGTCGGGAAAGGTGCCCTCGGCTGTAGAGGACTAACCGAGGGCTCTGAGTACTGGGGACCCCCTTGGTGCCGAGGGCTCCAGGTGCCGAGGGCTAGTGATTTTCGCCGTTTTCCCCAGTCATCTTGTTTTCCTGTTTTGGCCCTCCTGTGGGAGTTAGAGCCCTCGGCCAGGGGGCCGAAGGCACCCCTGGTGCGTATTGTGGGCTGCTTGGTACTCTGGGCGCTGTGATTTGGGCCTGTTGGGCCTTGTTTGGAGCAGTAGGAGTCTGTGGGCCGGGGATTCCCGGGCCATATACTCCATCACTTATCTTACCTAAAAGCACTACATATGAGAGAGAAAGTTCTTTCGCTCAATTGTTTACCGACTTATCTTATACTTAGAAGACTACTTATGAGAGAGAAAATTACATGCTTAATTGTTAGCAAACTCATCTTCCAATACCCCAAAAGCACTAATATGAGAGAGAGAATTTACAATGAGAATACTAACATTTATGAAATTTGATTTTAAAAAAAAATAGAGAAAAAATGAAAACATTAATAAACCTTTTTTTTTAAATTATATATATTGAATATTGATGTCATATGAAAGATTGTTAAAAATAATGAATTTTGATATACTCTTTATATCATGAATTATTTTCTTTATTTAATACGGAACATTCTGTATTGAGGTTGGAAAATAGGAAGATTGTTTAATAATCCTTCATTTTTTCTTATATTTTGTATATCCAATATTGGTGTCATATGAAAGATCGTAAAAAATTATGGATTTTGATATAGTTTTTATAAAAAATTAGATAAATGCTAAAAAAGTTATAACACTTGGAAAAAATTTAATACGTAGTACATATTTTCTAACGGGGATACGCTAATATCCTAATAAGCCTAGCATCTTCAAAATCTAAATACAATTATTCTTTACAAATTTTATATATGCATTATTGGTGTCATATGAAAGATCGAAAAAAATTATGAATTTTGGTATATGTTTTATAAAAATCAGAGAAAACCTGAAAAAGTTATCACACTTTAAAGAAAATGGAATTTTTTTATACAATGAGCCCCATTAATTAATTGATCCCACATTTTTTGTTCAAATAGGAATTCAAATAGAAAGCCATGTGAGTTAGTTTTGGTGAGTTAGTTTAGAAAGCCATGTGGCATTTTTATAGGAAATGAGCAAATTGTGGAGAGATGGACACATAAGATTAATTAAGGGCATAATTGTATTTTAATGAGCTATTTCTTTTCTTATATATAAATAGATACCTAAAAATACTACATATGAGAGAGAACTACATGTAGCCGACTTATCAATTGTTAGCCGACTTATCTTATATTAAAAAGAACTACATGTGAGAGAGAAAGCTTTCACGCACAACTATTAGCAAGCTTAGCTTGTAAGACCAAAAGTTCTACGTATGAGAGAAAAATTTCCCCGCTCAATTGTTAGTCAACTTATTTTCTTATACCTAAAAGCACTACATGTGAGAGCAAAAATTCTTCCGCTCAATTGTTAGCCGACTTATCTTATACTTAAAAGAACTGTTTATGAGAGATCAAGTTCTCCCACTCAATTGTTAGCAATCTTATCTTCTAATGATACCTAAAAGCGCTACATGTGAGAAAGAAAATTTTACCGTTTAATTGTTAGTCGACTTATCTTACCTAAAAGCACTACATATGAGAGAGAAAGTTCTTTCGATCAATTGTTTACCGACTTATCTTATACTTAGAAGACTACTTATGATAGAGAAAGATTACATGCTTAATTGATAGCAAACTCATCTTCCAATACCCCAAAAACACTACATATGAGAGAGAATTTACGATGACAATACTAACATTTATGAAATTTAATTTAAAAAAAAAATAGAGAAAAAAGGAAAACATTAATAAACCTTCATATATTTTTTAAATTACATATATTGAATATTGATGTCATATGAAAGATTGTTAAAAATAATGAATTTTGATATACTTTTTATATCATGAATTATTTTCTTTATTTAATACGGAACATTCTGTATTGAGGTTGGAAAATAGGAAGATTGTTTAATAATCCTTCATTTTTTCTTAAATTTTATATATCCAATATTGGTGTCATATGAAAGATCGTAGAAAATTATGGATTTTGATATAGTTTTTAAAAATGTTTTCATTTTTTCTCTAATTTAGCGAAGTTAACTGCGTTTTTCTATGTATAATTCAGCGCAGTTAACTTCAACGAATTATTTGACTGCCTTCCTGATTGAATTTTGAGCTGAAATTTGGTATGGATAAACTAGACTTGATGAGGAACATGCTCAAAAACTTTTATCAAAATATTCCACCGGGAACCGACCCAAACGGCGGTGTTCGGACGATGTTCGGACCGGGAGGTGCTGGAGCTGAGAATTTTCCTATATATATATATATATATATACATATATATATATACACACACACACAGAGAGAGAGAGAGAGAGAGAGAGAGAGAGAGAGAGAGAGAGAGAGAAGATCATATCTAGCACACCCCCGTCTGAATGTCGTCCGAACACCGCCGTTTGGGGCGGTTCCCGGTGACATTTTTTGATGAATTTTTTTAAACATGTTCCTCATTAAGTCTAGTTTATCCACACAAAAAATCAGCTCAAAATCTGACCAGGAAGGCCGTCAAATCATTTTTGGCGCAGTCAACTACAAAAAATGATTTGACTGCATTCCCGATCGAATTTTGAGCTGAAATTTTTGTGTGTATAAACTAGATTTGATGAGAAACATGTTCAAAAAATTTCATCAAAAAAATCCAACAGGAACCACCCCAAACGACGGTGTTTGGACGGCATTCGAACAGAGAAGTGATGGACATGATCATTTCTCTCTCTCGCTATCTCTCTCTCTCTCTCTCTCTCTCTCTCTCTCTCTATATATATATATATATATATATATATATATATATATATATATATATATATATATATATATATATATATATATATATAGAAGTTATGATTTATTGATCAAAAGTTCCAGTTTTTAGTCTATAAGTTTAACTTCGCAGTTTCAGCCTAAGAGTACTTCTCGCCTGATCCGCTATATATATATATATGTATGTATATATATATATGTATGTATATATATATATATGTATGTATATATATATATGTATATATATATATATGTATGTATATATATATATATATATATATGTATGTATGTATGTATGTATGTGTGTGTATATATATATATATATATATATATATATATATATATATATATATATATATATATATATATATATATGTATGTAGGGAAGAGGTCTTCCCGTGCAAAGTGCAAAGTTTTCACTTTTTCATGTTTCGCTTGCACTTTTTCTTGTTTGCGTTGCACTTTTTGGCCATTTTGATTTTGGCCAAATTCGGCCAAAATGACGGTGGCAGTTTTGTAAATAAACCAATTTTTTTGAGCTCCTGCGAAAAAGTGCAACGAAAGCAATAAAAAGTGCAAGCGAAAAATGAAAAAGTGCAAACTTTACACTTTGCACGTTAAGACCACTTTTTATTTGAACCATCCCCTATGTATGTATATATATATATGTATGTATAGATATATATATATATATGTATGTATATATATATATATATGTATATATATATATGTATATATATATATATATATATATATATATATATATATATAATCTAGCCATTCACACAATCAATCGAACGGTCATAATTTTAGACACGCATTGCACATCACTTTAGCTTATTAACGGAAAGCATTTAGTGATAGGTAGTATTGTTCTAATTGGAATATCTGTCAAGGGTATTTTTGTAAGGAGCTGTGCTATTAATTAAAAGTCTCTACACGTACATAGATCATCAAGAATTTACCTTCCTTTATTAAATGACTTTCATTTAGCAACAAATAAGTGGAGACTTGGAACATTTAATTTTCATCTCCACGTGCAATGCAAAATAGATTAACTTTTAAATTATTTATTATTAAGTACTTGCACTTTTATTTAAGTGCATCTACTAGTACCTACAAGTGCAATTATAATTCATTTTATAGTTCCTGTGAAATGTATTTTGTTTATTCAACGGATGCACTTTTACTTGAATCGTATGCACTTTATATACAATGTCATTCGGGGTTAGGTCACCAATATTATTAATTATAAGAGATTTGACAAATATAAGACCTCTTTCTAATTCTCCCAAAAAAGAGACCAACGTGTGATCACTTTGTGAGTTATACGAATAAAATATCAAATATACCCCTCCCTACTTAATACTCTATACAAGAACTAAATACTACTCCATTAAAACGTATGTACCAGTGCCACCGTATCATTCTTTGAAAAATGCCCCAGCCCCCAGGCAATTAAGATAATCGAATCCAACCAATTATACTTATCTAACCCCATCAATCATAATTTTTCGTCAGTTACAGTTATTCGATTCATTCAGTCACAGTTACTCAACCCGTCGTCCAGTTACAGTTATCTTTTCCGTCCAATTACAGTTACCCAACCCATCGTTCAGTTACAGTTACCCGACCTGTCATCCAGTTACAGTTATCCGACCCGTCGTCCAGTTACAGTTACCCGATCCGTCCAATTACAGTTACTCAACCCGTCGATCCAGTTACAGTTACCCGATACGTCCAGTTACAGTTACTAAATTACATTACTCGGTTCGATAGTGACCATCGTTAGCCACCATCGTTGGTACCCACCGATGGCCACCGCCACGATGACAAACGCTATAGTGACTTCCGCCCAATGAATAATTGACATAGTGACTCCCGTCTCGTGTCTCTCACCGCCCGTTCAGTGATCACGGCCGCCCGTCCGGTGACAACATCTGCCCGTCCAGTGACCAACACCCCCTTCCAATGACCACCGCCCCACCCATTACATTTACTGCCGCCTGTCCATTACCCGCTGCTCCACCGGTTCTAGTTACCACAACTCGTCCGGTGACCGCCGCTTGCACCCGCCCTTTCTCAGCCACCACCGCTTCACTAGTCTCTCCCGATCCCCGACCGCCATCATAGCACACCCACCAGCCCCTGTCCCGCCACCTGCCCAGACTCAGCCCCCGCCCCAAATTCAGCCCCTACCCCGCCACCTGCCCAGCCCCTGCCCCAAATTCAGCCCCTGCCCCGCCACCTGCCCAGCCCCGGCCCCAAATTCAGCCCCAGACCCAGATTCAGCCCCAAACCCAGCCCCAGCCCCAAACTCAACCCAGAGCCAGCCCAGATCCAGCCCCCTCCCTAGCCTCTCATCCCATCGCCTCACCCTCCAACCCCCCCTTCCCGCCACTGCCTTCCCAAACCCCTATGCCCAACCCCTGCTCTCGCGTTCGCCGGGCAAAAAATTGTGTGTCTACACCATCGAAAAAAGAAAAAGAAGAAGATCGAGTGGTGTAGGGAGATGGCGAGGTCCGGAGAGGCACTTGGTGATGGCGGCGGAGATGTTTCGGTTGCCGGCGATGACGAATTCTTCGAAGAAGAGACTGCGCTGCGGACGAGGTTGGAGGCTGAGCCTGAGATCTTTAAAAAGACGGAAGTGATGCTAAGAGAGTAAGAGACGGAAGTGATGCAAATTTAATATTCGAGGGCACTTTGGTCTCTGCAGCTTTTTTTACTCTCTTTTGTGTCCATACGTTAATCAGGTTTATTTTTGTCAAGTGTAAAGCCCATTGTCTTACTTTTGTCATTATTTCATGTCATTTTATACACATATTAACTTTTAAATTGCATTATATGCATTTTGTACACAAATTAAAAATTGTACATTGTGCGTATTTTTGCTTTAAAAGTGCATCATAACAACAACTCAATAGTATGCACCTTAATTGACTAGTTAAGTGCACTTTTATATATTTTTTACGATAGTCAATATATTATACATTTTTATAGATTCTGTGAAGCAACAGTGCATCGTGCACCTTTATACATATTATTATGCACTATATTTTAATTTAGGCATATTCATACTTTCAAGTTGGTATATATTAAAAATTGATAATTATCATATATTCTTGATGGATAGTCTACCCGGGGGTATATATCCGAAGGGTTATTACGGGGAATAATTTAGAGAGAAGTCAGAGCAAGTGAATAGAAGTAGAGAGAGAGTGTATTCAGTGTGTTATCACTTTTTAGCGTCGTTACAAATGGGGAAATGGGGTGCTATTTATAGTAGCAATAAATGCCGGGCAGGGACACGTGTCAAGCGCTCATTGGCCGAGGGGTCACCTCAACTGGCTGGTGCTGGCAGCCGCATGTGGCCGCATTTAATGCGGCTGTTGGATGAGACGTCTGTGCAGAGTACGGTGATCTGTACGCATGTGAGGCGGATATCTTGTCGAGTGAGATGCCTTCGGCTATAGAGCAGTAGCCGAGGGCTCTTCCTCCCGATGGCACCCCTGGTGCCGAGGGCTCACAGTACCGAGGGCTGCTGTTTTCGCCGTTTTCTCCCAGTTTCCTATTTTGCTTGAGAAACCCGCTCTGTGATAATTTGGAGCCTTCGGCCAGGGGGCCGAAGGCACCCCTGTGCGTTGTGCGGACTGCTTGGTACTCTGGGCGCTGTGATTTGGGCCTGTTGGGCCTGTTGGGCCTTTGATGGAGTAGTAGGAGTCTGTGGGCCGGGGGTTCCCGGGCCATATACTCCATCAGGAGTCCCTCACTCCTTTTACCGAAAGGTACTTGAGGGAAAAGGAGTAATTTGTGCTTGCCTTTTGATGTTGTCCTGTCGTGATCCCTGAAGTTGGTGAGGAGTTGTTGCTTTTATGTCCCTGCCGAAGGCAGTCCCTCAGTTACCCACATGTCGGGACTTGAGGGCTTGCTTTGTTGGTTGTTGGAATTTCACAGATTTTGTAATTTAATGATCTTCCCGAAGGGGTCCTCCAGTCCCCCACTCCTTGAGGCACTTGTAAAGTGGTGAAAAGGAGTAAAGTAGTTACGTTGCTGTTGTGGGCCGAAGGCTGACGCTTTTCGTTTCATTTTGGGGGGATGCCTCGTTAAAAACCTCACTAGGAAAAAACCCTTTGGGAAAAAATCCTAATGAGGGAAAAAGAGTGCACCGAATTCCCCCAATGATGAATCGAAAATGTCAAACCTTGGTAAAAAATGGAGAATGGCTGGAATGCCGAAGGCTCTCTCTTCTGAGGGCTCCTGTGTTGATTAGCCGAAGGCTTGCTGTTGATATCCTGGTGGCGCCGAAGGGGAGCCCCTCCATCCAGGGATCGAGGGCCTGCCAGATGAGGGCAGCAGTGAAGCTGTTACCGGGGGGTCCACTGTTTGTTGATGAGGTGGTGATGAAGATACCCGAGGGCCATGGGCCATCCGTCAATGAGGCACTCCCCGGGGGCTACCCGGTTTTGCAGTGCTGAGGGGAAAACCCCGAGGGGTGCCCTGATATGCAGCCCTAGGGATCTGAAGGAGTGATCCCGAAGGCGTGCGTAATGTGCTGTGTGGGGCACAACCCGGGGACACTTCTGGGTGAGTGCACCCGGAGGCTATCCTTGATGAAGTGGAGTGAAGTAGAAAACCCGGGGGCTTCCAAAATATAGCCGTTGGAAATATAGCCTTTGGAATATGTAACGACAGGATATAGCCGTTGGGGGGGGCACACGTGGCGTGTGTTGGCTGGCTGTCCGTGGGCGGCGTCACCGGTTGGGCGAAGACGCGGTGAGTAATGATGGCGTCCATCCGGAGGCCCGGAACCCAGGCCCAAGCCCGGATTCCAGCGCCTATAAATACCCCAAGGCCGGGCATTCCTCTGTGTGCGAAAAACTTGTTAGCGAAGCTCTGCCGATTTTTCTAGAGAGAGAAACAGCAGCCCCCGGTTGAATCCTCTGTTCTTAAGGTCAGTTCCCCAGTTACCCTTCACCTCTTAGCTAGCTGTACTGCGCCCCTAGGCTAGGAGATAGAACATTTAGAAAACACTAGTTGTACGAGCCTTCGAACTTAGAGCGCGAATGTCGTCCGAGAGTGATTCTCAAGATATCTCGAGGACGCCCTCGATGGAGGACGAAGGCATATCTGACGTGGAGTCAAGCAGTGGTCAACCCTCGGATGGTGGTGATGCGGCCCTGGCCCGGGAGGTCCAGAAGGAACTCACTGCGGAGGTTGAAGCCGAGGGCTTCGAGCAGGAGGGCGATGATGAAGACTTAGCCCTCGCCTGGCAGACAGCGGAGGATGAGGCACAGAATGAGAGCTCGAAGGTTACGATTGTTGTTCTCCCCCCTCGGGGTTCCGGGGAGGCCAGTAGCTCGAGGCCGTTGGATCCGATACCTCTGAGGGCGGTTTCCGGTGTGAAGAAGAAGAAAGCCGCTACCAAGAAGAAGGAGAGGGACGTCGATCAAGGAAAGCCCGTGGACATGCCCGAGGGGTATAGCTGGCTGAACACTGAGGCCCTCGAGATCAGGTCGAAGGCTGACAGGGCAGATCTGTACGTGACTCAGCTGCACGTGGGGCCCTCGGCCGAAGTGGTGGAGCCAGGTCCCGACGACGTGTTGTCCAGGGCGCCCGAGGGGTGTATCGCTATTCACGTCCTTTCGGTTTCTATGGGACTTAGGTTCCCTCTGCACCCATTCCTCCGGGAATATTTGCGGTTTGTTAGCTTGGTCCCCTGCCAACTCACGCCCAACAGCCACTCCTACATTGCGGGGTTCCTCCAGCTCTGCAAGTCCCGAGGGGTGAAGCCCAGCCTGGATCTATTCTTCCAGAGTTTTAATCTGTGCCGGGGGGGGGGGGGGGGCACGAGAACGGCGAGGGGTACGCCAACCTGCAGCAGATTGCCCGCTTCAAACTATTCTCCGATGCTCCTTCTTCCAACAAAGGATGGAGGGAACGTTGGTGCTACGTGAAGTTGGATGAGAGCCCCTTCCCGAGGGAGCTACGTGACCGATTCCGAAGGCACGAAAAGATCCGGAGTGCCGCTCTCGAGAAAGACGGCTTAAAGCTGGCCAAGTTCCCGGAGGGGAAAGACAAGAACGTGGCGATCAAAGACTGCACCCTCGAGGAGGATTTATACACCCTCGGGTTCCGGAGGTACCGCTTCATAGGGGAGACCGATGAAAAGTACCCTCCCTTCAACAAGGCCTTCGGAGGGGCCGGAGGTAGGAGCCGAGGGCTTTAGAATTTTGTACTTGGTTTTTTTTTTTTTTGCTTGGATGTTATCGTCCCTTCGCTTAGACCCGTCGGACTAACCCTTTGTCTCCTTTGTGCAGGTATCCCCGTCTCTATGGTGAATGTAAAGGGCCTTGCCCGTTTGAAGAAACAGGACCCGAAGGGGTCGGGACAGGGCGTCCAGAAGCCCGCTACTGCCCTCTTTAAGAAAGCCGAGGGCGATGCCGCTGCCGGTAAGAGGAAGGCAGTGACCAAGGGGTCCCCCCCGGCTATCAAGAAGCCGAAGAAGGGGGATGTCGCCGAGAAGGAACCCCCGGTCATTACTGCTGATGAGCACCCCGCCTCCGGGGTGCAGGTGGAGAAGCTGCCGAGTGGAACGCCGGCGGGGGCAGAGGAGTCGCTGCCTGAGATCCTCACAGTTGCGTTCCCGAGGGGTATGTCTTTGGCCAGCGGCGCCGTCGACCCGGGGGCCATCCTGAGGGGTATGACCCCTGAGACGGATAGGGCTGCCCTTGGGGCCTACAATGATGCGGCCCTCGAGGACCACATTCTCCGCTCCTCCCTCTGTGTAAGTGTCTACCTGGCTTTCTCCATCTTCTCCTTTGATTATTTTTGTGTGATTGCCTTTAACTGTTTTTGTTGTTGTTCTGCAGGCTTGCTTAGCCCTCGGCGAACAGGCTCGGGGGCTTCAAGAATGGCGCCTCCACAGAGCGGAGCAAGACCCCAGAATGAGGGAGTGCCTCCTCAAGAACCAGGAGGCGGTGAAGCTGGGGGCCCAGCTAGAAGAGGAGCTCCGGCAGATGAGCTTAAAACTGGAGGCTGCAGAGAAAGGCAAGGCTGATGCTGAGGCCGCTGCCAGGAGAGCTGCTAAAGAGGCCGAGGACTCCAAAGCGCTAGCTGTTGCCAAGGCTCAGGAGGAGGCCGTTGAGGCCTTTGTCACCGAGGGTTGGAGAGCCGAGGGGCGCAAGATGTGGGTGTCCTCGGTCGTGGAGGCCTGCGTTGAAGAATGGGCCGAGGGCCCTGGGTGGGAATGGATGGCCCGGAAGGGCAGAGAGTACTATGAAGCCGGCGAATTCTTCACCCAGGCCCTCATCTACCGGAGGATGGCCCGGCATTTGGGCATTGAGCAAAAGGACTTCTCCCCCTCGGCGTATGGCCTTCCCCCCTTGCAGCCTGATGTTCGTGAGCCGCTCCCGGAAGGTGTTCAGAGGCTCGACCTTGAGGACACGGTGTTGAAGAATGAGGCCGAGGACGACGCTGTCGAGACCGGAGCGGAGGCATCATCGAGGCCGGCTGTAGAGGGCGCCCCAGTGAACGATGCTGTCGTAGTTGTGGAATGATTTTGTACTTAGAAATCTTTGAACATCTTTTGTAATGAACAACATTGTTCCTTCGGCTTCGGCCCGTTTGTAAATTCACACTTACTCTTGTTTGTGATGAAATGCATGCTGCCTCCGGGCTTTTCATATTCGAATACGCCTTATGTTTTGAATGTATGCTTTCTCCTTTGAATGTATGCCTTCGGTATTTTTGAATGTATGTCTAGGACTTAGAATACTATCTGATTGTAGCTAGCCCTTAGGAGCCTTCGGTAGTTGGGCACCCTCTGCTGGATATGCAACCGATGGTTCGGCAGCAATTAGGACTTGGAAAATTTTTCTAAGTGTAGCACACATTAGGGCCTTCGGGTGTTGGCAGTAATCCAAGTCCTAGGACTTAGAAAAATTTCTAAATGTAGATTTCCCCTTGATAGCCTTCGGGATATGGCCTCCCTTCCTGATGTGTGAATGTTGGGCCGAGGGCCCAATGCACAAGACTTAGAGATTTTTGCAAGTGTAGTATGCCATGTTGCCTTCGGCTACTGTGGAGCCCCACCTGTAATATTGAATAGGCCGGGGGCTAATTCTTTTAGGACTTAGAAGATTTTCTTGAGTGTTGATTCCTTGTGAACTGTAGCCCTCGATTGATAGGTAGCCTTCGGCAATTAGGTCCCTTGAGATGAGGGTGAAATATGTAGGACTTAGAAAATCTTCTAAGTGTAGAGTTTCCCTCAGAGCCTTCGGGAGGTGGCATACCTCCATGATGTATGAGTAGCTGACCGGGGGGAAAGCATGTAGGACTTAGAAAATATTCTAAGTGTAAAGTCCCCCTTGGGAGCCTTCGGGAGATGGCATCCCTTCTTGATGTATGAGTAGTTGACCGGGGAAAACATGTAGGACTTAGAAAATATCCTAAGTGTAAAATCCCCCTTAGGAGCCTTCGGTAGATGGCATCCCTCCTTGATGTAAGAGTAGTTGACCGGGGGGGAAATACATGTAGGACTTAGGAATTATTCTAAGTGTGAATTTTTCCTTGGGTGCCTTCGGGTGATAGGTGCCCTCTGATTCCACATCACTTTGCGAGATGCCCGGGGGCTACTCGTTTAGGACAGAATTCCCCCTTTTTTTTAAGTGTCGTTGTATTGCGTGGCCTTCGGCCACCATATTCCCTTGGCTGTAATATTGATCGGGCCGGGGGCCCAATCTTTAGGACTTAGAATTTTTTTTAAGTGCTGCTTCCCTGTGTAGTCTTCGGGTGCCCGGGGGCTGCTCCTTCAGGACTTAGAATTTTTCTAAGCATAAATTGATGTTGAATCCTGTTGTTGTGAAGAAAGCCAATGAGGAGTGTGTGCCCTCGGCATACGCTTTAAAAGTTGTAGAATTTGACCCTTGTCATGGGGAAAGAGCCCTCGGTATTTGTGCATAACAGATGCCTTCGGTGTTTGTTTGAAGTACCGTTTAGTGGACCTTGGATAGTCCAGTCTCTTTGTACTGTTGAAGCCCTCGGTGTTTTTGTGACCGGAGGTGACCAGGTAGTGGATTTAGCCGTTTCCTGATAATATTTGTTTGAGTGGTATCCTTCGGGAAATAGGAGCCTTCAGTAACCGGAGGTGTTCCCGTGGGGAGCCCTCGGCTTGTTGTGATCTGTTGGAGTGTACTCTTTGATTTCTCGCTGAAGGAAAGGCATCAAGAAACTTGGTTTCTTGGTAAGGCTGGGCCTATTAGGAGACCATCAGAATACACCAATGGCTCTCCTCCCTCGGGTTAACCTTCCGAGTGCCGAGGGGATCGAGGGACGTTTCCTGGGCACAAGATATGGTGGTCCGTAACCTGCCTCCCCTTGGGGGATGGCGCGGAAAGCGCCTCATTTTTGAAAGTCGTCCCCTCGGCGCTAGACATAGTCTGTGGCCTGCCACACCCTTGGGGTGGTGGCGCGGGGAGCGTTTCGGTTTGGAAGTCGGATCCTGGGCATTTCTCATGCCTGTCATACCCTGGGGGTAATGACGCGGATAGCGTTCCGTTTTTGAAAGTCGAATCCTGGGCATTTCTCATGCCTGTCATACCCTGGGGGTAGTGACGCGGAAAGCGTTTCAAGGAAGGGTTTTCATTTGCACACTAGTTGCAAATGGCCGGGGGCACTACGTGCCGCCGGCACCGATGGTGGCGCCTTCGGTATATGCGTCCTCGTGGGGTACGGCTTTTAGAAACAACACTTGGTGTTAGTTTCGATGTGTAGCCCCCGGTACTTGGTACCGAGGGGTCTTCTGTAGGAACACTTGGTGTTCTCTTTTGTCGTAGTTGATGGACTTGTCTACCCTCGGTACTTGGTACCGAAGGGTCTTCAAATGAAACACTTGGTGTTTCTCAACAGATGTTCGGAAGTTGATAGGAGAGCATATCCCTGGCACTGGGTGCCGAGGGGTCTTCTTTGATGATGTTTGATGATGGAGATGTACCCTCGGCACTGGGTGCCGAAGGGTCTTCTGTGATGATGTTTGATGATGGAGGTGTACCCTCGGCACTGGGTGCCGAAGGGTCTTCTGTGATGATGTTTGATGATGGGGATGTACCCTCGGCACTGGGTGCCGAAGAGAAACGAGTTACATGGCGTTCTTTGTTGTCGGTGATAGGAGTTCCCTCCCTCGGTACTTGGCAAGTACCGAGGGGTCTTGACTGAAAACACGTGGTGTTTTCACTGATGTTGTAGGTGTTGAGGCCTGGGGCCTGTAGTCAGTATGATGGCTTGATGTCTTGAATGTACCTTCATTTTTCGAAATTGGAGGCCTTGGGCCATAGGATAGTACATTCACTAGTTATGAGGGCTTGGCCGCTCTTACATTATTGATAAAATTTAACTAAATGGTGTACATTCCAGTGCCTAGGGACTTCTTTCCCATTGGGGCGTTTGAGCTTGTAGGTCCCGGGTTTGATGATGGCTGCTATGATGTAGGGGCCTTCGAATTTTGGTGCCATTTTTCCTCCCCCGGTTGGTTGGCTGGCTTCCCTCCTCCGGAGGACATAGTCCCCCACTTGAAATTCTCGGGTTCGAACTTTGGCGTCGATGTAGCTTTTAACTTGCCTTCGGTAGTTTTCTGCCCGGATGAAGGCTTGCTCCCGGCGTTCTGAAATGAGGTGGAGGTCGAGGGCCATGTTGCTGTCGTTGACCTCGGGGTCATATTGGATCACCCTTCGGGTGGGAAGGGTGACTTCCGTAGGAGCTTTGGCTTCAAAACCGTAGCAGAGGGAGAAGGGTGTTTCACCTGTTGCTCGCCGAGGGGTTGTGCGATAGGCCCAAAGGATGTTGTGGAGTTCTTCCACCCAGCCACCGCCCTCAGCCTCTAGCTTCTTTTTGAGGCCCTCGAGCAAGGTCCGGTTGGCATTCTCTACTTGCCCGTTGCCTTGAGGGTAGGCAACGGAGGAGAAGGTGTGTTTGATGCCCCATGCCTCCAGAAGGGCACAGAAGGGGGCTGCCTCAAATTGTGTCCCATTGTCGGAGATGATCTGCTGGGGGACGCCAAACCTTGTGAGGATGTTCTTGAGGACGAAGTGACGGCACTTCGCCTCTGTGATGCTGGCGAGGGGTTCAGCCTCCACCCATTTGGTGAAGTAGTCGACGGCCACAATGATGTATCTGTTGTTGGAGGTACCCCTCGGCAGAGGGCCCACAAGGTCTATCCCCCATCGAGAAAAAGGGACAGATGTGCTGATGGGGGCATAGTTGACCGCTGGCCTGCCGGGGGCTTTCTGGAAATGTTGACACGCGGTGCACCTCCGGGCAAGGTCAGCACAATCCCTGGCCATGGTTGGCCAGAAGTAACCCTGGAGAATGAGCCTTCGGGACATGGAGAAGGGTCCCTGGTGAGCTGAGCAAGTGCCACTGTGCACTTCCTCCATTGCGACCTCTGCTTCATCTGGATGAAGGCACCGAAGTAGCGTGCCATTGTAAGATCGCTTGTAGAGCCTCCCATCTTCAATGGTGTAGCTGGGAGCCCTCAGCTTCGCCAGTTTAGCGTGGGCCTCATTCTCGGGTAGCTGCCCTGTGGAGATGAAGGCGGTGATATCTGAGATCCAATCCTCCTGACGTTGTTGTATGTTCATAATGGGGCTTGCATGGATGCTTGAGAGGCTGAGTTCCTCGATTTTGGCAATCTTGGAGATGTGCTCCGGGGAGTCGGCCGAGAGCTTAGATAATATGTCGGCCTCGGAGTTCTGAGCCCTCGGTATTTGAGTGAGAGAGTGTGCCTCAAATACCTTAAGCAACTCCTTGGCCGCTTCATTGTACTGTTTCATTCTCCCCTCCTTGGCCTCATATTCTTCGGAGATTTGGCCAACGACCAACTTGGAGTCGCATTTGATGTGGATCTGCCGAGCCCTCATGTTGGCAGCCAGCCGAAGGCCACATAGGAGGGCCTCGTATTCGGCTTCATTGTTGGAGACCTTGAAGGAGAAGCGGATTGCATAGTAGGCCCTGAAGCCCTCGGGAGTAATGAGGACTACCCCTCCTCCGCATGCTTTGGTCGCGGAGGAGCCGTCAGTGTAGAGGGTCCACCAGTCGTCTGAGGTAGCCGAGGGCTCCCCGTCCGTGGCTGCCCTTGCGGTACATTCCGTCACAAAGTCCGCTAGGGCTTGGCCCTTGATGGCAGGCCTTGGACGGATGTCAATGTTGTACTGGCTCAAGAAGATAGCCCATTTAACCATGCGGGAGGAGCTGGTGGGGCTCTTCATGAGGGCGCCGAGGGGTTGATGAGTGAGGACCTGAACTGGGTGAGCCTGAAAGTAGTGGCCCAACTTCTTGACAGTCCAAACGATGGCCAACACCGTTTTTTCCACAGGGGAGTACCTGAGCTCGGCCTCCCTTAGGGTCTTGCTAACGTAGAAGATGGCATGTTGGATGTCGTCTTCCTCCCGGATGAGCACAGAGCTGATGGCCGTCGGGCTAACCCCAAGGTAGAGGTAGAGGGTCTCCCCTACCTTGGGTTTGGAGAGCACAGGGGGTGAAGATAGATATCTTTTTAGCTCGTCGAAAGCCCCCTGGCATTCTGGAGTCCATAGAAAGCCAGCCGTCTTCCTCATGATCTGGAAGAAGGGTAGAGACTTCTCTGCCAATTTAGATAGGAAGCGGTTGAGGGCTGCCAGGTGGCCCGTCAACCGTTGAACTTCCTTCACATCGCGTGGGGGCTCCATGTTGATGATGGCCTGGATCTTCTCGGGATTGGCCTCAATACCCCTTCGGCTCACCATGTAGCCCAAGAATTTGCCTCCTTGGACGCCAAAGGTGCACTTCTTCGGATTTAGCCGAAGGTTGAATTTTTGCATGATGGCGAAGATTTCCCGGAGGTCGTCAGCATGGCTGGAAGATTGTTTGCTCTTGACGATCATGTCGTCGACATAGGCCTCCATGGTGCGCCCTAGGACGGCTTGAAAGACCCGGGCCACCATCCGGGTGTAAGTGGCCACTGAGTTCTTTAGGCCGAAGGCCATGACTAGGTAGCAGAAGATGCCCTCGGGAGTCATGAAGGCAGTTTTTTCGGCGTCCTCCTCGTGCATGAATATTTGATGGTACCCTCGGAAGGCATCGAGGAAGGACATGATCTCACACCCTGCGGTCTCATCCACCAATTGATCAATGTTTGGTAGAGGGAATGGATCCATAGGGCATGCTTTGTTGAGATCGGTGTAGTCCACGCACATGCGGAAGGTAGGGGGCTTCTGTGCGAGGACTACATTTGCTAGCCATGAGGGGTATTTCACCTCCTTGATGTGTTTAATTGAGAGGAGCATGGCGACCTCCTCCTTCACAAATTCTCTTCTCTCGGCGGAGAGGAATCTTCTTCGTTGTTGCACTGCCTTTGCCGAAGGGTCCACCGAGAGGCGGTGGGTGATGACCCTTCGGCTGATTCCCGGCATGTCCTCCGGCCCCCATGCAAAGACAGTGGAGTAAGCGCGGAGGGCGTCGGTGATGCTGGTCTTCAAATCTTCAGGGAGCTGGGCTCCAATCTTCACGACTCTCTCCGGCTGGGCCGGATCGAGCGCAAAGTCTTCTACGTCCTCGGCCGGTTCAGCCCTCGGCCTTCTTTCCTCCCGGTCGACGGCTCCGGTGATGGTGTCAACACGGAGTTCCGTCTTGCTTACCTTCTTAGTGACCTGAAGATAGCAGGCACGGGCAATTTTTTGGTTCCCCCTGCAGTAGCCAATGCCCCCCTCGGCGGGAAACTTGAGGCAGAGATGCCTCATGGAGATGATAGCTTCGAGGTCCTCGAGGGCTGGCCGGCCGAGGATGATGTTGTGAGCGCAGTCAATGTTGACGACGACGAACTCCACTTCGAGTTGGGCTCTATGGAGCCCGTCGCCGAAGATCACCGGGAGGGTTATTACCCCCTCGGAATCAATAGTATCGCCAGTGAAGCCGGCAAGAGGGGTCTTAATGGGCCGAAGGGACCCCCTCTCCAGATGCAGCTCTCTGAAGGTGCTGAGGTACATTACCAAGGCATCCCTGTGAGGAGAAGCCAAGGCATCCCTGTTGATGTAAGTTCGGTGAATAATGGTGTCGTTGATCTCCGTTCGAATTACCAAGGCATCCCTGTGAGGAGAAGCAGTAGGAGGGAGATCTGCGTTGGTGAAGATGATGGGTTCCTCCCTCAATCGCTTTACCGGGGGCATATGAGTGACTTCCCCTACATAAAGCGATTGAGCCCACTTCTTTCGCTGGCTGGTGGAATCACCCCCTGTGTTGCCACCGGTGATCATGAGGATGTGGCGTTTCTTCTCCTGGTAGTGGGGGTATTCCTCCTCCTCTTCTTCCAAGTTTCCGATCTCCCTCTTCTTGCCGAGGGGGATGGTGTTTGGATTCACCCAGGCATTTACCTTTGCATGGTGCCCTCGGGGAGGTCCCTGATGAGAAGGTCCCTCCTGCCGAGGGCTCTGGACAAACTGGGACAGGTGCCCCGCCTGTATTAATCTCTCGATGGCCGTCTTCAGCTGATGGCAGTCATCGGTCCTGTGCCCTTGGTGCCGATGGAAGTGACAGTAGGGGAACTGAGGGTTGATAGCGTGTACCTCCGGGGGTGCGCGAGAGTCGCGCTCAACGAGGCCCCACTCCTCGGCAAAATCGAGGATGATGTTGACGGGGTGCGTCAATGGTGTCCAAGGGCGATCCAGGAGAATGGGCTGGGCCCAAGTCTTAGGGTTGCTCCTATAACCTCCCTCGGGCTTGGCTTGGCCTTGCCGAGGGCGGTCATCAGAGGGCCCCGAAGCCTTGGGGTGATTTGGAGGAGCCCCCGGCCCTCGGTTATGCTTGTTGTCAGCCCTCGAGGGCTGCTGGTCCGGGTGTTGGTGATACTTCTCCACCTCCTCGGCCTCAGCATAACGGTCCCCCCGCTGCAAGGCCCTTATGTAGTCGCGGGGGGGTTCAATAATGAGGCTCCTGGAAAAGTTGCCGGTGCGGAGAACGGTTTGTAGGAGGGCCAGGAGGGTCCCGTCATCAGCCCCGTCGACCTTGTCGGCCTCCGTCCTCCAGCGCTCTAGGAAATCCCGAAGGGTCTCATCCTTCTTTTGGCGTATTGTTAGGAGGTGGGAGAAGTGCTTCCTTGTACGACGCCTCCCGGCAAATTGTGTCAAGAATCGCTGGGCGAGTTCTTGCCACGAATCAATGCAGCCCTCGGGCAGCCTGTTGAACCATTCGTATGCTGGTCCCTCTAAGGTGGAGAGGAACCAACGACACAAATATTCGTCTGACGCCCCCACCATCATCATGCTGTTTTGGTATTTGCTGTAATGTTCCTGGGGGTCCGTTTTCCCGCTGTAGGGCTGTATGTGTTGCCCTCGGTATTTTTCCGGGATCCGGGCCGCCAATACCCTTGGGGTAAATGGCGTCCGAGTCCGGAGCTGAATGACGGGTTCCCCGGAGCCCTCGGCCACCTTCTTCTGTAATTCCTCCATTTTGGCCATCATGGCCTCGTATTTGAGGTCTGAGTGAGGGGTGGAGGTGGTGGCGTGAGCTTTGTTGGACTCCATCTCGTCAAGCCGGCGTTGGAGGGCCGCAATAATCTCGTCCTGGGGGTCCCTCGGGAGGGTCTCCGCCCCCTGCGAACGAACCCGGGCCGAGTGGGCCTGGTTGATTTGGTGCCGGGCATCATCGGCATGAAGGTGTGCCTTGCCTTTGTCCCGAGGGGGACGCTCCTCGTCTGCCCTCGAAACAGATCCCCCGCTTTCCTGGGGCCTTTGGAGTGCTTTCCCCCCGAGGCGGTCTTGGACCCCTCGGCGGTCTGGCCCTCCTCCGAGCCGGTTGAGGGCGGAAGTATGGGGCCTCTCCCTGTTGTCATTATGGCGGTCCCGGGACTGAACTTCCTGGGAGGATGTTTCTTGGGCCACCACCCTCTCGTCGTTCCTTACCCGAGGGGTGGGATTTCCGAAGGGGTGTGGCAGAGGGGGAAGTATGATGTTTTCCCCGATAGGAGGGTGAGCCGGAGCCAGGGTGCCGAAGGCACCCGGGTTCTGGGTGAGCGTCTGGATGAAGGCGGAGAGCGCCGATTGTACGTCGATGGTGAGAACCGGAGGGCTGACTTGGTCATCGCTCCGGTTTTTCTTCTTGGCCTCGATGCCGAGGCGGGCATCGGGGGCGTTTTGTTGGATCTGAAGGCGTAGGTCGACAGCCGCCTGTTCCAGCCCAGCGATGACACCGCCCTCGGGAGCCCTGTGAGAGGCTTCGGGGGCATTGACGTCGCCGAGGGGCAGGTTCTTGTCTTCTACGTTCTTTGAGTTGGCACGTGTTGTCCTCACCATTTTGATAGAGGGGTAGTGTGTTGTGTTTGGTCGAGGGGGAGGGTTTCTTACTTGATAGTTCGACCTCTCAACGAGAGCACCAAATGATGGATAGTCTACCCGGGGGTATATATCCGAAGGATTATTACGGGGAATAATTTAGAGAGAAGTCAGAGCAAGTGAATAGAAGTAGAGAGAGTGTGTATTCAGTGTGTTATCACTTTTTAGCGTCGTTACAAATGGGGAAATGGGGTGCTATTTATAGTAGCAATAAATGCCGGGCAGGGACACGTGTCAAGCGCTCATTGGCCGAGGGGTCACCTCAACTGGCTGGTGCTGGCAGCCGCATGTGGCCGCATTTAATGCGGCTGTTGGATGGGACGTCTGTGCAGAGTACGGTGATCTGTACGCATGTGAGGCGGATATCTTGTCGAGTGAGATGCCTTCGGCTATAGAGCAGTAGCCGAGGGCTCTTCCTCCCGATGGCACCCCTGGTGCCGAGGGCTCACAGTACTGAGGGCTGCTGTTTTCGCCGTTTTCTCCCAGTTTCCTATTTTGCTTGAGAAACCCGCTCTGTGATAATTTGGAGCCTTCGGCCAGGGGGCCGAAGGCACCCCTGTGCGTTGTGCGGACTGCTTGGTACTCTGGGCGCTGTGATTTGGGCCTGTTGAGCCTGTTGGGCCTTTGATGGAGTAGTAGGAGTCTGTGGGCCGGGGGTTCCCGGGCCATATACTCCATCAATTCTCAAACAGGTTGACATAGTCATGATATTTATTTTTCAAAGTATTTATTTTTAATTACAAAAATATTAAAAATGCGTAATTTGAAATTTTTTAACAAAATCTGGTATTTATCAAAATCAAAACATATAATAAATAAACCCCCATTAAAATCTCAATTAATAGCTACGTGCAAAAAATCGAGGATATAATGAAATTATGATAAGGGAAAGAAATAATACAAAATATTTAAAAAGAGAGTGATTTATGAATGCATGTACTGCAGATGGTCAAACGACCAAAGTAGTGGCATGTATTTCGCCATTAAATTAAATGGAATTTGTCTTGAGGTTTGCATTGGTTAACGAGGCAATTGAATTTTACATTGTTTAGTAAACTACTGAAATCTCTTTGTCTATTAGGATTCCAAGAGTTTTCAAAAATGTAATTGGTTTGCAACACTTAATTAGTAAATGGTGAAATATGGTTTTTTTTATAAGGCAATATGTTTTGGAAAAGGAGAGATTACAAATGTTTTTCGCAAACTTTGATGGACGTGTTAGTATTTGTAGTGATATATGGGAGAATACTTATCATCATTTGTATTATTTGGGTGTGACTGCACATTATATTGATGATGATTGGGAAATGCAGAAACGTGACGTTGCTTTTCGTGAATTTAATGACCGACACATTGCTGATAATATTTATATTCTCATTGAGCGTATTTTAATTGAGTATAATTTGATTGATAAGGTTTGTTATGAGTTTTGATAATGCTAGTAATAATAATGCTGGTATACCTAGATTGCGTGAATTGTGTGGTCCTTCTACTTTGATCGGTAGGTTTTTTCATCAACGTTGTGCATGTCATATTCTCAATTTATGTGTAAAAGACGGACTAGTTGCGTTAGGAGATGCTGTGGAGATAGTAAAGAGGGGAATTATACTTATTTGGGCTAGTAATCCACTCAAAATGCAATGGCGTTAATATTTGAAGGATAGACGTGTAAAATGTTGTGTTTTTCCTAAAGATTTATCTATTCGTTGGAATGGTACTTATAACTTAATTGATGTACTTCTTAGATTTAAAGACCATTTTCCTGCTTTTTTAGAAGAATATGCTAACTATATTATAAATCCGGGTGACATCGACACTATGCAAAAAATTGTCAATGTTTTGGTATATTTTACTAATGCAACTCAAACTTTTAGTCATGTTTATAAACCTACCACAAACCAATTTTATGTTGAAGCTGTTAATCTCGTTGGTGCTTTTTGTAAATTTTTCGATGTCGCTTACGTTCATCATTTTTGTTCTTTCATGAAAGAAAAGTTTTTAAAATATTATTCACATATTCCGCACATATACGGTATTGCATTTATTCTTGATCCTCGTTTCAAACTTAATGCTTTTCAAAGTTGTTTAGAGTACTATTATGTTTCTTTTTTGGGTCCATTTCATATGTACGAAGATAAACCCATAGATCCTAAAGAGCAATACAACGAGGTTAGTGACCTATTTCATCAATTATATAATGAGTTCCATGCACAATGTGGTAACACACCCCCTCCCCCAACATAGACATCTTCTTCATCTAAAGGAAAATCATTTTTGAAATCTACATTTTGCAATCTTATGAAAAAAAAGTAAATTAACTCCCGTTGTTGCACAAAGCTCGATTAACGAGCTTTCTTTGTATCTAACATTTCATGTTGACTGTGAAGACGGGGATGACTTTGACGTTCTGCAGTGGTGGAAGGACAAAGAAAGAACGTTCCCGATTTTATAAAAAATGGCTAAGCAAGTGCTAGCAATGCTGGTATCAACAGTTGCCGTGGAACAAGAATTTAGTGCGGTCGGCACTAAATTACAGTTAAAGTATAATTTATAGTTTATAAATTTACTATAGTTTATATATTTATAAGTTATAATTTATAGTTTAACTAATATTCATTAATATTAGTTAAATTTATCCTATTAGTTACACTTCCATTATTTAAGCGAATCAATTAGTTAATATTCACTACTAGTTGTTTTGAGTCCCAGTACTTTTAAGCGAATCAATTAGGTTCACTAAGTTTTAAAAATTGATCGATTTAGCTACGTCTTCCATCCGGTTTCCCTGTTGATGAATGACATGGACGTCCAGCCAGCGTTTTTATACTTTTTTGTTTTATTTTACTCCATCCGTCCCTTAAAACTTTGTCAACTTTCCTTTTTTTGATGTCTCATTAACTTTGCCACTTTCCTATTTAAGTAAAGAATTTGTGGTTCCAGTTAATTCTCTTCTCTGCACAAACCTCAACCACACAGTTTTTACTTTATTAATCCCCGTGCCGGTCAAACTTGGCAAAGTTTTAATGGACAGAGGTAGTAGTTTGGAAACTTTTACCGTGCATTTGAGTTTGGGAATGTTTTGGTGCATTCTATACTTGGCACCATCTTATTGGTAACTTAATCCACCTCATATTTTTATTAAAAAATACTTTAATTGCAAGCAGGTCCTCCTCTAACCCCAACTAATTTCAATCGCTCTACGTTTGAGTTATCGCAAACGAATGCAGGGCAACACACAATCGTTCAAGTTGCGTCTGGGAGCCGAAGAACCCAAGGAAACCAGGTTAGAGAAACGAAAGTCCAGGAACTTTTGGGTTTTTCCATCGTATATCTGTACATCAATCAACACTTTACTACTATATGAACCTAAAATTTCTCGGACTTCTTCCGCTTTCTACGCAATCTTCTAGGAGAAAGTTTGTTCTTGAATGACAGAATGTACATAAGAATATCAATGGATTGGGTGACAGATCATTAGGTTGATATTGAGAGACCAAATCCTGATATTGTCTCAACGAATGCTGCTATTTCTAACCAAGTGGCAAAGTTCTCTGATGTTGTCACGCTGCTTGACAAACTTGATGGTGGTCATAAGGTTGTAAGGCCTTTGATGATGTTTTACACCAATACGAACTAACAGGTAAAGGATTAAAGATACTCTTGAGAATGGATATATCACCTGAACATGGAAATGGTGGTCAAAGAAACGTTGTCAGGGGAACTGATGCCATGATGCTTATGTGATCTTTAAACCTATTATCAGTGTTCAGTTTTGTATATGGAAAGAATGAGGAGTGCGAAAGTTTGATCCTCTTAGTCCAACTTTTAAAAAGTGGTAAGGGGTGTTGGATTTGAATGTGTAAACCACACAAGCTTCTCTCTCAGTTACTCAGTTAGTACCAAGTCTCTATTTCATCATTTAATCACCCGTGGAGCTGTTGTCCCACCCATGGCAATAGTAAGTACACTAATATGATAGAAAACACAAACAAAGGGAATCAAATTGTAAGCAAACAGTATAATTTTGAGTACATGTGTAAAGAAGTAAGTAACATGGTAGTTAAGGTGCTTTGGTTTAGGTATATTTAGATATATATGTCTCTTTTTGTTCGTATAGTTATCCAAGCAAACTTTTAGAACACACTTCTTTTTAGTGAGAAATAAGTTAAGGTCTTTTGATTCGAGTATCATCTGTTTTTTCAGAATAATGTGATTCATCAGAATAATTTGCTAAACCAATTACTTATGGGAGTTAAAATGATTAGTTTTGGCTAAAATGGAAGACTCTTAAATAACATTAACTTATTTACCTTTGTATTATCAAATAAATGTTAGCCTGTTAGGTATTGTTTTTTTGCAATTTTCAATTTTCAGGTGATAGTGATATGCTTTGTTGGTTTGTTTGAGGACACTGACCTCTGTCTGTACCACTCATGCCAAGAGTGTGCCATTATGCTCAAGGACATCCACTCTGCTAGGACATCTGACAATTTCTTCATTTTAGAAACTAGCTTGAATATCTGTCACAACAAATCTACACTTTTATACATTCAGAAGACACACTACATTGTATTGCACAAACACTCATTTTAAAGAATATAACTCTCTAGATGACAACTTTTCTCACAGCTCCCATTCAACAAGGAAATTTCCACAGTGATTGAAGAACAATCAGTCCACCATAATTTCTAAAACCATGTTCCTATACAACACACGGTCAGTGGCGGATCCAGGATACAAAGTTATTGGGGGCGGGGTAAACAAAAAATGCATCAAAAAAAAATAATAAAGTATTAACGTAATAGTACAATAATTTTAACAAAATACATCACACTTGTTCGCGCCCAGTTTTAATCTTTTGGAAAAGATTCATTACAATTTCATTTATAACAGTTTCAAATTTCAATAAAAGTTTTAACAAAATACATCACGATTAACTTTTGTAATACATTAATACATTTTATTTAACTACATAAAGTAACATATTATTTATATTTAGTGTTTCTAACATATTAAATGCCATTTTGTAATTTATAATTTCTAAGTGTAAAACATTAAAATGGGTAACTATTTCGGAAACACACCAATTGAATTTAATCTAATTGATCTTTCTAAAATATTAAATCCGATTCATTTAAATAAATAACCCTATAATAAATTTTTAACATTATTATCAGTTTAGTAATACTATTTAGGAAGTTTTTACTTGGATTGTTTTCAATCGCAGATCAGATCAAACCTGACTAAATAGATCAGACCAGACTTAGACAGACCAAACCGGACTTAAATATACCATACCAGACTTTACTTGCGTAGTTATAAAATAAACAAAGACCAGAAATTTACCAGACCAGATCATACTTAAATAGACTAGACCAGTAAATTGTAGTCCAAGTAAAAACATCCTTAATATTTATATTAGGGAAAAAGGACAAATAAGCCCACATACTAATAAAAAAGGTCAAATAAGTCCTTATTTAGAAGGCTCTGTCCGACCGTCAAGATTTGGGGCGGTTTCCGGTGGAATTTTTTGATGAAATTTTTTGAGCATCTTATTCATTGAGTCTAGTTTTCTCATACCAAATTTTATATAACAATTCGATCGAGAAGACATTCAAATGAATTCTTGAAGATAACTGCGTTTTTAACTGCACAATTATCTTCAAGAATTCATGTGAATGTCTTCGCGATGGAAGTTTTAGCTGAAATTTGGTATGAATAAACTAGACTAAATGAATAAGATGCTAAAAAAAATTCATCAGATAATTCCTTTGGGAACCGCCCCAAATGAGGACAACCAGACAGAGCCTCCTAAATAAGGACTTATTTGACCTTTTTTTGTTAGTACGTGAGCTTATTTGCCCATTTTCCCTTTATATTAAATACGGAAAGTAAACAATATATAAAGTCATAAAACAACTTTACGGAGTACTAAACTAGCAAAGGGGCAACTACTTCTTTTTATTGGGAGCAATTCATTTTGTTTATTGGGGGCAACTACTTCTTTTTATTGGGGGCAATTACTTGGACCTTTAATTTTAATTAAAAACTTACAAAGGGTTAGTAGGATCTTATTGGGGGCAGCTGCCCCCCTCATATGTGAGTAGATCCGCCCATGCACACGGTCAATATGTTTTGTTTTTCTTCCCCCTTCCTCTGAATGAGTATGCAAGGTTGAAGAACCCAAAAACAGCGTTGCCGAATATTTTGATAGCAGCAAACTTCTAACAATCAAATGAATTTCTTCACACAGCTAAACTGTACATATAAATTATACATTCCCACCATCATAACTGCTACATGCTTAATTTGGAGGACATTATTATTGTTCCAAAAATCTCCATCCAAGCTCATTTGTTAGACTTCTTGTGGTGATAGTATCTTGATGCAGCGAACACAGCTCACGAATTCCCTAAACACACCATTCTAACAATAACACTTAATTTATACGAAGTATTATTAATGCAAGTCAATGGAATTTGTTAACAAGTAGGAGTACTCTTTGTCAGGACTTGGGAATAAACTTGAATATTAACTAGAAAAAATTGACAAGAATAATCTCACCTTTCACCGGTCTTTTGATAATAATCTCACCTTTACGTAGTCCCAGAATAATCCCACCTTTGAAACTCATCTTCTTTCGTTAGACCTTGACCTGTTGATGACCTACTATACCACATTTTTTGTCGTGTTCCTTTCCTTTTCCGTATTTTATTTCATTTCCCTTTTTATGTTAATCTTCTTAGTCATTCTCTTCTTATTAAAGTTCTTTTTCTCACTTTACTTTTTGTTATGTTTTCTTTTTATTTTCACTTTTCCACTTTTATATTTTCACTTTTAAAATAAGATATTTAATAAGAAGAGAATGATTAAGAAGAAAAACATGAAAAGGAAAATGAAATAAAAATACGAAAAGATAAGAAAACAACAAAAAAGAGCTATTTTGAAGAGAAATTTTACAAAAAAATCTCTCCTAATAGAGTGAGAAATAGAATAATAAATTTGGAAAAGAAATAAGAACAAAATGATAGAAAAAAGTAATAAAAAAATGTCTAGGGTGGAAAAAGAAAACATGAAACATGGGACTATTTTGAGCAGATTTGTGAAAGGTGAGATCATTTATATAAGATTTTTAAAGAAAGGGTAAAAAAACTCGGTATAGTATTTCATCCACAGGTCAGGGTCCAACGAAAGGAGATGGAGTGCAAAGATGGGATTACGTAAAGGTGAGATTATTATTAAAAGACCAGTGAAAGGTGAGACTGTTCGTGTCAATTTTTCCTATTAATTATTGGACTTATTAGTTGAATTTTATGTGACAGGTTTTCTGGAACTTGAAAAATAATGGGAATGAAAAACAAATGACAAGGAGCGTGATTTCTTTTATATTTAGTTTTACCTAGGAAATTTTAAAATGCAAATGAAATATGGCATGTGTTCAATTTTTTAATAGAAATTACTACCTCCGTCTATTAAAACTTTTTCAATTTTCCTTTTTGGATTTCCCAATAACTTTGCCATTTTCTCATTTAAGTAAAGAATTTGTGGGTCCAGTTAATTCTCTCTCATCTGTACAAACTCAACCACACATTTTTTATTTTATTAATCCTCGTACCGGTCAAACTTGGCAAAGTTTTAAGGGACGGAGGGAGTAATTAATTCAACAGAGTCTAATGTACATCTGAAATACGATATGTGTCTCTTTTCTTTTCTCTTAGATGTGATTATGTAGTTGAACACTTGAAAGGGATAAGCGAGCTAAGTAGTTACTAGTTAGTGACGCATGGCCTCAAACATAAATCAATGACACCACTCAAACTAGAGTAAAGCATGGAGTTTTTTTACCAAAAAGCGGGAGTTTTCCCATTAGGTTACCAAAATATGTAGGTCAGATTCACCATTTCCGACTGGAGGAAGGGTTACGAAATTAGGGTATTCACCCTAGTAGGAATTGTGTAATCCGACTAGGGAGTGTTTCGAATTTTTTGTTTCTAATCGGAAGGAATTAAAAAAACAAAAAACAAAAAAAAAACTAGTCGGAATTGTGTAATCCGATGTTAGAAATTTTTTAATGTTTCCATTATTGTAATCCAAAGCAATCAAAAAATAAAAAATAAAACAAAAAACAAAAAACACTGTCGGAAAGCCCAAATCCGACTAGTGGATATTGTTTAAAAAATTTATATTCAAAAAATGCAACCTATTTTGTTTTAATTTAAGAAATTTTATGAATTAAATTTTATAAATTAAATTTTATTTTAAGAAATTTTATATTCGAGATAAATTTTATTTTATGTAAATCATAACTTTAGAAGTATTTATTAGATAAAACTGATAATCAGATAACATTTAATTAGAAAAGTTCAATCAGATAAAATGAATCAGATAAAATTTTATCATATATAATTCAATCAAAATTCAATATTTTGTCCAACCATATCTGTACAAAAATAAAGTGACCCAAAATCCAATACTTTATGTGTCGGATCATAAAACCTCCAATTTTACCCAATAAGGGCACAATCATTCGAATTTTATGCAATCAGCCTATATCATGAACATGAGTTGTGAAATTGACGAATTGTGTTAGCTGATTGATAAGAGCAATTTCTGTTAGCGGTTTTGATTAGCTGATAGTATTAGCGGTTTATAAAATAGTGTTTGGTTAAATGGCCGTTTACAATTAGCTGCTAATTTAGTAAATGACTTTTAAGGACATCATGTTTAGTAACTAATTTTATATGCATATGTTCCGTAATTAATATAATCCGTACAACTCTACAACTACTTATATCATTTTTATTTATTAAAAAATGAAATATCCATTAACGCATCTAAGTAATCTATTTATCTATTTATTCTATTTATATATAAAAAAACAAATAGCTCCTTAAAAGACAATTTTATCCTCAAAATAATCTAGGTGTCACTCTCTCCGCTATTCACTCCTTCATCACACAAATGACATGTGGCAATTTCAAGGATAATACGGTAATATCAACATCAAAAGGAGGTTGCTATATACTCTCAAAAAAACGTGGCATCAAATATGTGGGCCCCAATGTATAAAAAACATCATTTTTTAAAAAGTGTTATAACTTTTTTATCATTTATCTATTTTTTATGAAAAGAATATCAAAATTCATATTTTTTTACTACCTTTCATATGACGCCAATATAGCATATATAAATTTAAAAGACTCAAAGCTTATTAAACAACCTTCATATTTTCCAACATCAATATTGTTCCTTATTAAATAATAAAATAATTTTAATATATTTTGTAAAGCTTAGAGTTAAAATGCAACAGTTATAACACTTTGAATAAAATAGAGTTTCAAAATAAGGATAGTGGATAAAAGTATGATTTATTGACATTTAGTGACTATAATAAGAAATCAGTCCTTATAATAAAAAATGCTTATATGCTCATTTTTCATTTAAAATTATGTACAATTTGGTGACCTTATAAGTTCATTTTTTCGCTAAATACTTAAATTTTGATTTAAGACACTGTATTTTGTAATGATCAAAATAAGAAAGGTTGGAAATACTTTTCTTCTTGGATTGAATTAAGTTACTATAAACGAAAATTTTAGCTAATTTTTCTAATAAATGTTTCTTTGCTTTCTAAATTAAATATACTTTAAATTTAATTTTTCCATAATTCAGTAGATTCAACAAGTTCACGGTTTCAATAAGAACTTCATCAATTTTAGTATATTCCACCAATTTATTTGTTACCAAACATACTCTAAATAACATTGTAAATGAAAAAGATGTTCAATATATGATAATATTGCAAGTGTAAAATAGATCAATGGTTTTAAAATGTCACAGGGCATGAGCGGTAAAATATAAAGAGACATACAATTGGTGGGGCCAAGGTATAAAAACTTTTCTTCAAAAAGTGGTGTACCTTTTTCATGTTTACTTCATTTTTTTCAAAAAAAGTATATATCAAAACTCATACTTTTTTATTTTCTTTCAATTGACACCAATATTATTGCATATATAAAATTTAAAAAAATCAGAAAAAGTTTATTAAGCTATACTTCTATTTGCCAACCTCAACACGGATTATTCGGTATTTAATTAATAAATAATTCATAATATATGAGCAAAATAAGAATAGTTGATAAAAATAAGAGTTATTAACTATTAGTGACTATACATATATTTAAAGTTATACAAAAAGTTCATTTTTTTATTTACCGAGATAAACGTCAACAACTTTCTGTATACTACCACGTTTTTAAATAGATGCGACATTTTCTGCAAGGTTTATAATATTCACATATTATACTTTGATTATACTTTATTTATTAATGTATTGTAAATTTATTTTTTGAGCGTTATGATTTTAAAAATACGAATACTCCACTAATATTAAATTCTGTTTTGTCAAAACTTCTGTAGGTAACATACGTACTTCGTACACATTTTATTTTCTATTACGAATGATATTATGGAATATATTTTATATGACACTCTCCGTCCCATTAAAATTTGTCTACTCATGGGATGGAAGTATTATGCTTATTTGAAAAATCTATGCTCTTTCTTAAATATTACTTCCAAATGTCCAATAGAAGGTTCACACTTTTCTTTTTTGAACGTCCCATATAAAAGGTTCTCATTTCCATTTTAGGAAACAATTAAGAATCTTAAGTGACAAATTAATCATTAAATATTTAAAATAATACATTTATAACATCACAATTATTAATACTAACTACATTATGATATATACCTGTAAAAATTATTTCTAAAAAATACTCGAAATACTTTATTTAATTATTGTCTAAAATAACCGTGTCGTTTTACTATGAGAACCTTCCAACGGGATGAAGGTAGTATCATTTATGATACTCTTTATATCAAACTTACTTTTTTTTATCATTTATGATACTCTTTTGTTGTTTATTACGTATGTAACAAGGCGTTAGCAATTTAATTAAATATGAAATATCTCATATTATTCTCTAGAAAATAATTATGTGCATGTCGCAATTGGGAGAGTTGCAAAGTTTATAGTTGGAGAAAGGGAATGGAGCTATGAAGCTTGCTCCATGTGCACTAGAAAGGCCAGAACGCAGATTAATTACTTCACACGCAAATGTGATATATATAACTAGAAGCATACTCTAAGTTTTTTGTTAGCTGGACTAATGTCAATTCTACTATTATTTTTGTCTAGTTTGATTTGTCGTCACGTTAAGATAATGCCAATGTTGAAATAGTGCTAATGTTGGAAGATATCTCCCATGTGGAGGTTTTAGTTATAAGATCATAAACTTGCTAATAATTGAACGAGAGAATTTTCTCTATCATCATATGTAGTATTTTTAGGTATTAGAAGATAAGCTTGCTAACTATTGAGCGAAATACTTTTCTCTCTCATATGTTGTGATTTTAGGTATTAGGAGATAAGCTTACTAACAATTGAGCGGAAAAACTTTCTCTCTATATGTAGTTCTTTTAAGTATAAGATACGTTGGCTAAAAGTTGAGCGGAAAAGTTCTCTCTCATATGTTGTGCTTTTAGGTATAACTGTATAAGATAAGCCGACTAACAATTGAGCGAGATATTTCTCTCTCTCACATGTAGTGGTCTTAAGAATAAGAAGATAAGCTTGCTAATAATTGATCGGGAGAATTTCCCTATCATATGTAGTGTTTTTTGGTATTAGAAGACAAACTTGCTAACAAATGAGCAGGGGAATTGAGCGGGATAATTTTCTCTCTCATATGTAGTGCTTTTAGGTATTATATATATATATATATATATATATATATATATATATATATATATTATAGAAGTTAAACTTACTAACAATTGAACGGTGTAATTGTTTCTTCATATGTAGTGCTTTTAGATATAAAATAAATCGGCTAACAATTGAGCGAGAGAAGTTTCCCTATCATATGTAGTGATTTTATGTATAAGAAGATAAACTTGCTAATAATTGAGTGGGAGAAATTTCTTTTATCACATGTAGTATTTTTAGGTATTAGAAGATAAGATTGCTAACAATTAAGCAGGAGAATTGAGCGGGATAATTTTCTCTCTCATATGTAGTGCTTTTAGGTATTAGAAAATAAGTTTTCTAACAATGGAGCGCGACAATTTTCTCTCTTATATGTAGTGCTTTTAGGTATAAGATGAGCCGACTAACAATTGAGCCAGAGAAGTTTCTCTCTCATATGTAGTGATTTAAGGTATAACCAGATAAGCTTGCTAATAATTGAACGGGAGCAATTTCTCTATCATGTGTAGGGCTTTTAGGGTTTATAAAAGATAAGTTTGGTAATAATTGAGCAGGGGAATTGAGCGTAATAATTTTTACTCTCATATGTAGTGCTTTTAGGTATTGAAAAATAATTTTCCTAACAATTGAGCGGGATAATTTTGTTTCTTATATGTAGTTCTCTCTCATATGTTAGCACTATTTTAAGTAATGATTAGCAAGTTTTTATTTAACTAATATTCGTTAATATTAATATTTGTTGTATATATTTACTTAAACTTTGTGTCATTCGATCACTTATTGTACTTACTTTTTTTAGACTTGTATTAAATTTTAAAATTAATTTAATCAGGAAAATTAATAGATAACATTTTCTAATGAGTGGTTGCAATTAATTTTTCCTAATATACTCTTCATTATATATTTATTGTATGACTTATAATTTATGATATTAATTTACATACTATTTTTCTCTCTCTAAAATGTTGAATCTTAAAAAGTTCTGTAAATTTTAGGGTTATCTAAAACAGTTCCATCATTTTTAGAAAATTTTATTTTTGAGTCCATTGGAGTAGTATAAGGTTTGGAATGAAGATACCCATACTCATTTAGAATATCCAGAGTGTATTTTCTTTGGCATAAATTGAGACCTTTATCAGATCTGGCAATTTCAATACCTAAGATGTATTTTAATTCTCCAATGTCTTTAATAGTAAATTTATTGTTTAAAAAGGTTTTTACTGCATTGATTTCTTCTATACCGTTTCCAGCAAGAATAATATCATCTACATATACTAAAAGAATAATGAGAGAGCATTTAGTGTTTTTAATAAACAAAGAAAAATCAGCTTTAGACTGTGTATAGCCAAATAATTTGAGAGAATCAGAAAGCTTACAAAACCACTGTCTAGAAGCCTGTTTAAGTCCATACATGCTTTTGACTAATTTGCAAATTCTATTATCATCAGGAGCCAAATAACCTGGAGGAGGCTGCATAAAAATGTTTTCAATTAAATCACCATGTAAAAAAGCATTATTTACATCTAATTGATGTAAAACCCAGTTTTTAGCACTAGCAATGGCTAAAATGATCTTGACAGTAGTAAGTTTTACAACAGGGAAAAAGTATCAAAATAGTCAAAGCCTTCTTCCTGAGTATAACCTTTAGCTACTAATCTAGCTTTGTATCTGTCTAAAGAACCATCAGGTTTTAACTTTGTTCTAAAAACCCTTTTACAACCTATAATATTATGATTAGGAGGAGGATTAACAAGAACCCAAGTGTTATTTTTCTCAAGTGCTTGAATTTCAGTCACCGTAGCATTCTGCCATTCAGGAAATTTGGCAGCTTGCTTATAGGTTTTAGGTTCAGTTATTTTAGAAAGAGCAGTAATAAAACAAGAGTGAGAAGTACTTAATCTATCATAGGTAATATAATTCTGAATAGGATATCTAACAAAATTACAAGAAGAAGAAGAAGTATTTATACCTGAAGTATAATCTTGAAGATGTATAGGTAAAGATCTTACTCTTGTGGATCTTCTAGGGGAATGTTTGTAAAGTAGTGGAATTATTGTTAGCAGAATCATCATTAATTTGGTTTTCTAAATAGTTTTGTGTATAGTTAGTAAGAATGTTATAGTCACAAGAGTTATCATTATTACTTAAATCATTATGAATAGTATTAGTAGAATCAGTATGATTGTTATTAGAAGAAGTAGTATTACTTTTATAAGGAAAAATCATTTCATAAAATTTAACATTTCTTGAGATAAAAAATTTGTGATTATTAATACCATATATTTTATATCCTTTAGATCCTAAAGGATAACCAATAAAAACACATTTTACAGCTCTTTTATCAAATTTAGATCTATCAGCAGTTAAGGTAGAAGCATAAACAAGGGATCCAAAGACTCTTAAATGAGAATAATTAGGGGGTTTGTTGTATAATAATTCATAAGGAGACTTATTGTTAAGAATAACAGTAGGTATTCTATTAATAATGTGAACAGCAGTAAGAATACAATCTGACCAAAACATAAGAGGTAAACAAGATTGAAAAAGAAGAGATCTAGCAACTTGAAGAATGTGTTGATGTTTCCTTTCAACCCTAGCATTTTGTTGAGGAGTTTCAACACAAGAAAGTTGATGAATAATCCCATGAGTAGTGTAAAAAGAAGGAAATATAAATTCAGTACCATTATCATTTTTAATTACTTTAATTTTTGCATGAAACTCAGTATTTATGAGATTATAGAAGTTCATCATATGAAATTTGACTTCAGATTTAGTTTTCATTAGAAAGACCCAAGTACATCTAGTGTAATCATCAACAATAGTTAAAAAATATTTAAAACCAGAATAAGATTGAACTCTAAAAGGGCCCCACACATCCATATGAACAAGATCAAAAGCATGAGAAGCATGAGAATTACTATCAGAAAAGAGTAAATGTTTTTGTTTAGCAAAACAGCAAATATCACAAGAAGTAGTTTTATTTATATGATGTTAGTCCCTGTTTCTGTAACAGCAATGAATAACGATCTAACAACGAAGATTAAACGTAAGGATGAACACAGAATGAATCAACGTAAAACCTTCTTTGATAAACCGTGAACTCGTACAACACAAAAGTATGCGCGTAAGGCTATGAAGAATAAGTACGACGTTAACCTATTCCTAAACCTCGGCTCCCTTTTTATAGGCGAGGTTTAGGTTAGGCGTACAAGGCTTTTAGCCTGTTTATATGGGCCTAACACTTGGCCTGATTGCTATCTAATTTATGCACTAATTAAATACAATGATTAAATATAAAGCTAATCTATGACCAACTTGATTCACAATTAAATATCTCCAACAATCTCCCCCTTTGTGATCAAGTGTCATTCTCTTATTGCTTCTGAGACTTGAAGTAGTGCTTCCTCATACCAAGTGCATGTTCATATTGCCTCAGCACATTTCTCTTTTCGAGGCGATCGTCAATGGCCTTTAAAATTGTCTCTACTGTAGAGTGTTCCTTTTGAACATAAGACGATGCCTCTTGAAGATTTTCCTCTAGCTCTGCCTTCATCTTTAGAATCTGTTCTTTGATTATCTTCAGTGTTCCGTCACAGTACTTCTCAATTTCACTGACTACCATCAGACGTTTTTCATTCTTGTGGTTCAGATAGGTGACTGCTGGCGGTGTGAAGAAGATGTGGTAGGCTGGGAAATCTTCAAGTTCTGGACCATACAGTCTTGGCTTTGTCAGATTTGCCTTTTTCAGATTGCACTCAATAGCCATCTGTAGGTCATGTGAAGAGTGTACTCGGATCTGTCTAAGCATGAATCTCTTGATAGCTGCGAGGCCTTCGCTGTATATTATGCTCTGCCTGACTGGAAGGTATCTGTAGGCCATGAACATTTGGTAGATGTCATCCGGTTTCAGCATGATGAAGTCGTTCTCTTGGCAAGTAAATTCGCTCCCATCGGTGCGTTGAAGTCTGTAAGTGTAGAATGTTACTCCATGATAGTCTTCAGCCTTTACTTGTAAAATTTGATGAATCGGGAGAATATTCGACTTCAGATCTTGTTCCATCAGTTCTCTTTGTGTACCGGTTGACCTTTGTAGCAACATATGCAGATGACCTCCAGCCTGCTTTCCTTTTAAGTGAGTAAGGCCTCTTAGCTTCAGTTCATTCAGTGGCTTGACTCTGTCTGGTCTACGCCAGATATGCTCTCTGATTTCTTCTTGGAAGGGGGCTTTGATGCGAACATTATCCCAGGGTTTTTCTGTCTTGGGAAGTCTTCCCGCTGATTGTCTTACGACCGATTCAAGAATTTTCTGGGATTCTTTGTAATTCTCCCCTTCCTTGCGTTCATCGTCCTCGAGCCTTATGATATCTTCAGAGCATTTGTTAATTAGCTCTCGTAGCCACCAGTTTCTTTGCATGTCCTCTTGTTCGGCCTCATTCCGAAGATCATCTCATTCTGTCCATTGTCTCGGCCATTTGTCATATATCACCGCCTCCTCCAGTGCATCATGGATGTCTTTGCCTGGGGAAATATATGGAACTCTTTGTTGAGGCGGTGATTGTTCCTGAGTAGCACTAGCGGGTTCACTTGGATTGCCCGTTGACATCAGCTTAGAACTAGGTTCCAACTGATGGCCTGATGGAGAAGATGTACCAGTGGTAACATCATCAGGACTTCCATCCCCTCCTCGGTTGGTATCTCTGGGAGATACGCCTCGAGATGTTATTTCTAGCTCGACCATGCTAGATAAGTTGGCTGTGGATGGTGGCTGTTGGTTTGTTGAGGTTTCGGGTTGGATGGGTTGTGGAGTTTGGCTTGGTAGGGCAGTTTGCTCAAGTGATCGAGGTCGCTTGTTCTCCCCCTCATGAGGATCCGAATCATCGGGGTCCTCATGAGAACGTTTGCGACCACGAAAACTCTCCTTGCAGGTGAAGAAAGAAGGGCTTCAAGTATGGCTTGCTGATGAAGAGTGAGCTTGTCTTCAGGGGTGTTTAAGAGGTTGTTCAGCAAAGCCGATGCTAGTGTGTCAAAGGATAGTGAGGAGAGATCGATGGAGGGTGTGGTCGGGTGTGAGGAGAATACTGGTTCTGTATCCTGGGTTCCCCGAGAAAGAGAAGGAATGGGAATTTGGTTTATGGATTGGTGGGATAGAGGGGTGGAGGATATGGGTTGTGTATGGGAGATGAACGGTTCAGGGGAAGGTTGGGGTGGTGTTTGTTCAGACCGAACCGCTTGGGTGGTCCTAAATTCCTGTGCTAGAGCGGTCATTGCATCTTGCACCCATGGCTTAATGGTGGAATCTAGGAAGCGATTGAGTAGAACGTTTACATCTTCAAAGGTAGGGTGACCAGTTACGGGGGTTGTAACTGTTGACACAGCATCAGTGAAGATTGTTGATGTGTGGTCTGCATTTAATGATGGAATCATTATGGGCGTAGCAGGGCTTCCAACCGTCATAGCTTGCGCTCTGGTTGTTGCGTTCAGGGTGTGTGCACCTGTATGTGCAGTGAATAGTGTAGGTGTCCTAGAAAATGAAGAAAATGTGGGGAATGTGACACCTAGACTCGATGTGTGAGAAGAAGGGGTTTTGACCTTGGGAGATAGGTCAATTGTATGCTCAACTGATTCAGAAGGAAACAGCGAGGGGGTGGAGTCCCGTTCTTTTGAAACAATAGCCTGTTGAGAGGCTATCGAGTGGCTGGGAGAGGGCTGTGCTTGCGCAGTTGAGCCAGATGCTGCGACTTCTACCCGGGAACCGAAAAGATCGGCTCCTGTGCTTAGGGATTCAGCTCGGCTTATCTGGATAAAGGTGTCGCAGCCCGCGAAGATATGCTCGTCTGCCTTATCAATCAGGCTCTTTCTGTCATTCTTGACCTTTGCCCTTTTCTCTCGGATGACGACTTCCTCTGAATTGAATGATGCCTTAATTGAATGAGCCGCCTCGTCATAATCATCCTTGGAGCAATTTGTCTCGCTGGGATCGGCTCTCGGTTTAGCTTTTTCTTTGATTGTGAAGACTTGAGGTCTGCCAGCGATTATTGGTGCTGCGTCTTCAGCAGTAATTCTTTTCTTCTTCGGAGATTCGACTGACAGCTTCCCTTTTCTGATCAGGGCATATGTGAGCTCCACATCATCACTATCATTGTCATCATCGTCATCATCCGAGCCAGATTCCCCGCTTTCCTCAGCATCTGTTTCGGTGCCCTCAGCCGCCTGACTCGTCTCAAGAGAGTCGTCAGACTTTCCTTCATTGGGCGAACCGACCACTGGTTTCTGTGGCTTTTGGGCTCTCTTGGGACCCTTACCAACACTCGGCTTTGCCCCTGGGGTAGGTCCAGCTGGGTTTTGCTGAACCATAGGGACAGTTTTCTCTGTGGCTTCCTTGTATTGCTGGACTGCTGGATTTGAAGATTTTACCAGCTTTAGCAGAAATCTAGGTATCTTCAGACCAAAGTTAGGATTCTTGCCTGCTTTGAAATACTGTAGCTTCGGTGCTGTGAAGTGAGGATCTGTACTGCGTTTTGGTATGGAGGCGTGCTCTGCCATGCAGTCGTGTATGATCAGCCCGAGCCATCTTGCGTACGGAATGGTACCTGGCCTATTCTTTTCTTTGGCCTTGACCAGGTCCATTAGCTCTGAGAAGAAGAGCTGTGCCAAGTCATAATTTTTGTTGAAGGCGATCCCATGGAAGACTAGTAGTATTTGCTTGTTGCACTTGTCGAAGCCAGCATGCTTTGGCGACAAGCATTTGTTCACCAGTCCAAATAGATTCTTCCACGGGTGACGGAGATAGGCGCCGTTGAAGTTTGACAGTTGTGGCAGTAATGATGTGTAGCCTAGGGATGCCACGTCTTTCAGTAGATCGGGGATGGACGACATCGCATCATATGTATCTCGGACTGGCAGCGCTAATGTAGTACGCAGTGTTGATGGTGTCAGAACCACCCGCATGCCGTTTAGCTTGGTCTTTATTTTTGAGCGATCCTTCGGTGATTCTGTATGCATGTGGCCCCAAAATTGTTGTAGGTATATCTCTGGCACTGGTTTGGCGTTGTGAAGTGCAGGCCAGAGATAGTGACCTTTCATAATGGCCGGAATGATCGGGTTCTGGCACTTGAAGACTGCAAGGTCTAGCTGGAAATTGTTGTCCAGCACCTTGATCCATTTTCCTTGGGAGTAGATGGCATCATCGATCTGTGCTTTAGTGTTTCCTGCCATTTTAAACTGTAGAAGCAGGGGGTTAGCACAAGAAGTTCAACTGTTTGATTTGATTGAAAGAGTTTGATTTGCAGTTGTCAGATTAGTTTATGCAGGTGGAATTTTGAAAAAATTGCAAAGTTCAAATCTCGAGATCTGAATCTCGAGATCATGATTTCGAGATTCAAATCTCGAGATCTTGATTTCGAGGTTCAAATCTCGAGATCAAGATGTCGAGATGCAGATCTCGAGATCTTGATTTCGAGATTCAAATCTCGACATCAAGATGTCGAGATGCAGATCTCGAGATCTTGATTTCGAGATTCAAATCTCGAGATCAAGATGTCGAGATGCAGATCTCGAGATCTTGATTTCGAGATTCAAATCTCGAGATCAAGATGTCGAGATGCAGATCTCGAGATCTTGATTTCGAGATTCAAATCTCGAGATCTTGATTTCGAGATTCAAATCTCGAGATCAAGATGTCGAGATGCCCATCTCGAGATCTTGATTTCGAGAAGATGAATCGACGGTTTCGAAGAGATGAATCCACCTGCAAAGATAAAGATACAACATACAATAGATTTCGAACTTGAACTATTCTGAAAAACTTATTCTTTGTTGTTTTGGAAAAAAATCGAATCGTTTGTTTTTTAATGACGAACACGAACAAAGCAAAATATGGATTTCGAGATCGATCGTTCGATTTTGAGATGGAAGATTGCGACTTTGAATCGTTAACTACCTTCGAAGGATGTCGAGAAGGAGAAGAAGAAGGGTTTAGAGAAAACTAAGATGAGGAAGAAACGATCTGAGCTCTGCCTTGCGAAAAGGATTTGTCTTTGAAAAAATCAGAATGGAAGAAGGAGAAGAGTTTTCGCGAGGCTTTTATACGCGAGAAAAGATATGGGCCTCCTCCGTAACAGTTGAGCCCGAAAGATTGGTCTGGCACACAGTGCCCTTTTAAAAGATTTTCGAGGCCCAAACAGTAAAAAATAGAGAGCTCCCCCTTAATCAGTGAAAATTAGCTCCCCCTCAAACAGTGAAAATTTTCTCCCCCTCAAAAAATGCAACGAACAATATGTACAGATGCAACGCACACACACTATTTTTGTTCTTTTTTTGATTTTTCACCCACTCAACACATGCAACGCACACACACTATTTTTGTTATTTTTCTGGTTTTCTCCCCCTCAACACATGCAACGCACACACACTATTTACAGATCACACTCACACACACTTTGCAGATCAGTGGAGACAAAAATTAAACAGGCTCGAGGTTCAACATGCCCAACTTGGAGACCAGGAACTGGAATCTTTTTCATCCAATGCCTTAGTGAACAAGTCAGCCAGTTGAAGCTCTGAGCTTACAAAATACATGTCAATATCTCCTTTCTCCACGTGGTCCTTGATGAAATGATAGCGCAGGTCGATGTGTTTGGTGTGGGAGTGATGAACCGGGTTGCTGGTGATGGCGATGGCGCTCTGTGAGTCACTGTAGATCGGGATATGGCGGAAAGTGTAACCGTAGTCCTTTAGCTGGGTCTTCATCCATAATATTTGTGAACAACAGCTAGCAGCCGCGACGTATTCTGCCTCGGCCGTAGATGTTGACACACAGTTCTGTTTCTTAGAAGACCAGCAGACTAACTTATCGCCCAAAAATTGGACAGCTCCTGATATACTTTTGCGGTCCATCCGGCAACCAGCAAAATCAGCGTCAGAGTATCCGACTAGGTCAAAACCTGAGTGCTTGGGATACCAAAGGCCTAGATTCACAGTGCCTTTGAGGTATCTCAGAATTCTTCGAACAGCGGTCAGATGGGATTCCTTCGGATTCGCCTGAAAGCGTGCACATAAGCATGTGGAGAAGACAATGTCAGGCCTGCTTGACGTGAGATATAGCAAAGATCCAATGATGGCCCTGTAGTTTGTAGCATCAACTGGCTTCCCGGAGGGGTCTGAGTCCAGTTTGTTGTTTGGGGACATGGGGGTCGTCATGGAAGATTTGCCTTCTATGTTGAATCTCTTTAGCATATCCAGAATGTATTTGGACTGATTGATGAAAATGCCATCAGAGAGTTGTCTTACTTGCAGGCCTAAGAAGAAGTTAAGTTCGCCCATCATGCTCATCTCGAACTTGGTTTTCATCAGTTTCTCAAAGTGTTGGCACAGGCGCGGATTTGAAGAGGCAAAGATGATGTCATCAACATAGATCTGAATCAGGATGATGTCAGACTTCTGTCGCTTGATAATCAAAGTAGTATCGATCTTTCCTTTTGAGAAACCTGAGTCGATCAAAAATTCAGTCAAGGCATCGTACCAAGCTCTGGGTGCCTGTTTCAACCCATAGAGAGCTTTCTTGAGCTTGTAGACATGGTCTGGGAATTTTGGATCTACAAATCCTTCAGGTTGAGCTACATAGACTTCTTCTTCTAAAGTCCCATTCAGAAAAGCTGTTTTCACGTCCATTTGAAAGACGGTGAAGTTTTTGTGCGTCGCGTATGCAAGAAAGAGGCGGCTTGCTTCAATTCTAGCTACGGGCGCAAACGTTTCATCGTAGTCTATGCCCTCCTGTTGATTGTATCCCTTTGCGACCAGCCTTGCCTTGTTTCTTACGACTGTGCCTTCTTCATCTCTTTTATTTTTGAATACCCACTTCGTGCCAATGATTGTATTTCTCTGAGGCCTGGGTACCAGTGACCATACATCCAGTCTGTCAAACTAGTTGAGTTCATCTTGCATTGCAATCACCCAATCTGGATCAAGTAGAGCATCGGAGACTTTTGATGGTTCTGACTGGCTTAAGAAGCATGCGAAGTGGCATTCATTCATCATTGCTGATCTTGTTCGCACACCTTGACTCGGATCACCTATTATCTATTCAACAGGATGTGCTCTCGTCCACTTCCTCTCATGAGCTAGAGGAGTTGGAGTAATTATTGGTTGATCTGAGTCCTGATATGAGGTTGAAGACTCTGGGGCAGCTGTGGTGTGTAGTGGAGATGATTCTGGACTCGTAGCAAAGCCGTGATCATCCACACCTCTGGGATTGGTTTGAGGGGTTGAGGGTGTGGATGGTACATCGTCTGGTCCTGTGAGGAGCGGAATCTCTGCTGTTGGAGTTGATGTTGATTCTGGAGTGTATGCAGGAGGTGGAGGTTGTGAGTTCTCGTAGAAGTTTCTGAAGAGAGAGTCGAGAATCACATCGTCGTGTTCGGTGTTTGGTTCAGCTTTATCAGAAGCTACTGGTACAGCAGTTGATGGATCGGTCTAGAGATGTTCGATTGCAAAGTCTGCCATTTCATAGAATGTAACATTTACACTCTCGATGACAGTACGCTTGTCTCTGAGATAGACTCTGTAAGCTTTGGATTGCAGTGAGTAGCCAATGAACACGCCTTCTTTGGCTTTGGGATCCAGCTTACTTCTCTCTGTCCGATCATTGAGTATGAAGCACTTGCAGCCAAAAACCTTGAAGAAGGAGATGTCAGGAGTTTTGTTGAATAGGATCTCATATGGAGTCTTGTCGAAGCGTTTGTGGATGGATGTTCTGTTCTGAGTGAAGCACGCAGTATTAATTGCCTCTGCCCACATGAAGTGAGGCAGTCTGGATTGGATTAGCATGGTACGTGCTGCTTCAACAAGGGTTCTGTTCTTTCTCTCAACAACTCCGTTCTGTTGAGGAGTTTTAGCTGCTGCAAATTGCTGAGTGATACCGAGTGATTCATAGAACTCAGTTAGAGTTTGATTTTTGAACTCGGTACCATTGTCAGTTCTAACGATTCGAACACTGTGCTGTAGCAGTTTCTGGATTGTTCTGATAAAGGTCATAATGTTTTCTGCAGCTTCGTCTTTTGAACGGAGAAATTTTGTCCATGTATACCTAGAGAAGTCATCAACTATCACCAGAGTGTATTTGCGACCGTTGATGCTTTGTACTCTCATAGGTCCACACAGATCCATGTGAATTAGCTGCAACTGATGTGTAGATGATGGTTCGGTTTTTGACTTGTGGGAGCTTCGCGTCATTTTGCCCATTTTGCAGGCACTACAATGATTTTCAGCGGAAGACTTTAGCAGAGGAAGCCCCTTGACAAGTTTCTTGGAGGACAAAGTTGATAGATGTTTGAAGTTCAGATGGGAGAGACGTCTGTGCCATAGGTTGTTCTGTTCAGTTGAAGCTTTGGACAGCAGACAGATGGAAGTGGTGGATTGGACGCTTTTCAGATCAATAGTGTACAGATTTGATGTTCTGTAACACGTTAATAATGTATTCCATGTGCTGTCAAGAACACAGCATTGTTTTGCAAAGAACCTCACTTCCATCCCGCTGTCACAGAATTGTCCAATGCTCAGTAGGTTGTGTTTGAGCCCTTTGACAAATGAAACATCTTTTATTGTGACACTGGCACAGACCACGTCCCCATACCCAAGGATATGAGATGAGGCGTCATTCCCGAATCTGACATTGCCTCCGTAGCAGTTGGTGTAGTTGCTCAAAAGGTGCTTTATTCCGGTCATGTGGGTTGAGCATCCCGAGTCTAAGTGCCACACATGACCGTCCTGCAAAACAATCAAACAGGTTTAGGTAGCCAACTTGGAGTGGGTCCTTCCTTATTATCAAGAAACACTTTTTTAAATCTTGTTTTGAGCTGTGATCCAAGGTCAGCAGCTTTTTCAACAAAAGATCTATCTTTTGTGGGTTTTCCAATAGCCAGATCTGCTTTTGCAGTGTGTCTGGTTTTTGGAGTCCACCTAGCAGTTTCCATTTTGGTTCTGGTGGGTCTGAATTTGGGGACCCACCTTTCAGTTTCAGTTTTGATGGGTCTTCGATTGGGACCCATCTTTCAGTTTTAGTTTGGATGGGTCTTCATTTGGGGACCCACCTGTCTGTTTCAGTCTTGGTAGGTCTCATCTTGGGGACCCACCTCTCAGTTTCAGTTTTGATGGGTCTTATCTTGGGGACCCATCTCTCAGTTTCAGTTTTGATGGGTCTTATCTTGGGGACCCACCTTTCAGTTTTAGGTTTAGGAGGAGAGTAGACAGGTGCTTTGTGATTGAACGGTTGTTTCTTAAGTTTGGTTTTGAAAATTTCCTCCTTAGAAATCCGATTAAGATGTTTCCTAGAATGAACTCTAAGGGCATATTTCATATCAGGAATACAAAACGTTCCCTTAGAAGTTCCTTTCTTGGTTTCTTTTTCAGGTTTGAGCTTTCTGGAGGGGTCTGATTTAACAACATTCACATCACATTCATAATTATGGGGATCTGGAACAGAATAACCATAAGCAACACTTGTATTATAAATAGAACGTTGTCTAGAAGATGTCTCAGAAATATTCAGCTTGGGACTCAAGACTGAACTACTAGAAGTTTGTTTTGTAGAGACAGAATTACATTTAACTTTGGAGTAAAAAATAGAACTAGATCTAGGACTGGCATTATTCTCAAAAACTTTCTTTTTGCCATCTGCGATTTCCTTCCTCTTTTTCCTCCACTCATTCTTCTCTTCTCCTTCCTTATTCACTTCATTCCCTGTAAACAAAGGAGAAGAGAGTTGAGTGGACGAACCTTTAAAAGCATTGGTTTTCTCATGTGAGGTGTGTGAGCTGTCAGGCTTAGTCGTAGAAGGGTCTGTTTTAGCATGAAACTGCTCACTCAGATCATTGAACTTTTGAAGAAGTTCCTGCCAGTTGTGCTCAAAACCTTTCTTTTCAGTTTCAAATCTCTCTCTCTCGTTATCAAGATTTTTCTGTAGGTTTTTGAGCTTTTGAGCCATGGGAAATATACACGGTTCCTCACCAGTTTTAGCAATACCTACTCTTGGGGGAGGGTCTAGAGGGTGTCCTATGTGAGGAATATCTTTAGCATAAGGGTCAAGGCATTCACTAAAGCAGGAAGTAGGTTTTTCTTCTGAAAGTTGTTTTTCATTTACAGAGGGATAATCACAAGAAATCGCAGATTTTGGATTCTTTCTCTTTTCTTCTTCTGTTTTAGCATTGTCTTCATCACTTTGAAAATACATTTTCTCGCCAAACCCTAGTCCCATGTAATCTTTGTTATAGATTTGAAGACAATTAACTTTCTTTAGATTACGTGGGTTGGTTATGCCCAGTCCTGTTTTAGCATTGTAAAATCGGTCATCCTTTTGTTTGCTGTTAAGCAGAAAAACTGTTTGTTCTGATTGACCTCTTCGAGAAGCTAGATCCTCTAATTCTTTTACTTTATTTAAAAGTGTTCTTCTCTTGTTATGCAAAAAATTGCATTCAGCCTTTGCTGTGCTTTTTTCCCGTTCACTATCCTCAAATTTCTTAGTTAATTCAGCTATCTTAAGTTCAAATCTTTCAAAATCTGAGGACACCTTTTTGACCTGATCTTTTGCAATTTCAAGTTGAACACTTAAGGAAGACTTTTGGTCTAGATTCTGTTTCAGTACCCTGTGATTATTGTCTAGTCTCTCCTTTAGTTCTTTGATTAGATTGTCCTTCTCAAGTAAGGACTACATTTGATTATTTAAAGGAGTATGTGAGGTACTTACAGAGCTTGTTGAGCACTCGCTTTCGGTGATCGCAGCATCACCCTTTCTTTCATCTTCCTCCACTCGTGCCATAAGAGCATAGTTGTCTTCCTCCTCCTCCTCCTCAGAGGAATCTTCTGCCCAGTTCTCATTCTCAGCAATCATAGCAGAAGTTTCTTCTTCTTTCTGCACCATCAGCATTTTCTGCTTATTCCACAGCATCTTTTGCTTGTAGAAATTAGCATCTTTCTTCTTTGGGAGGCGGCAGTCTTTGATGACATGTCCAGCCTTACCACAGTTGTAGCATTTGGGGGCGTCTTCAGTTGATGGCGCCTTTCTGGAAGATCCTTGATCATGGTTCTTCTGCTTGTAGTTTGAGGAGGAAGTTCTCAGCTTGTTGGAGGAGCTGTTCTTCTTAGCAAATCTTTTGGCAAGCAGTGCCATCTTCTTCTGTAAGTCTGCTAGCTCAGCCTCTAGATCAGATTTGTCATCATCAATATCATCATCATCTGATTCAACCACCACCTTCTTCTTTTTCTTCTTTAGTGAAGTGGTTGTCCTTCTTGGCTGAGCCTCCATTACAAGAGCCAAGGGGTTTGTGGTGTGATGATCCTCAGCACAGGCAACCTCGTTGACAAATTGCTTCAGATGTTCATAGAGTGTGCAGAGGTCAATTTCGTCCAAATCTATCCGAGATCTGACATCCTTCACTGTCTTTTCCCATGCAGGATGCAGGCTGGATAAAAATCTAATATTCAGTTCCATATTGGACCTGAATACTTTGATTTTTCTGAGTTCATTTACCAGTTGAACGAGTCTGTTGTAAGTCTCATTCAATGGTTCTCCTGGACCTGCTTTGAAGGAGTCATAAGCGATAAGAATCGTAGTCTTTTTGGTTTTGAGGCTGATGCTTGTGCCTTGTAGCAGCTTTTCTATCTCATCCCACATTTCCTTAGCTGTTTGCATGCTGTCTATAAGAACATATACTTCATTTGGGATTGCTTGAAGAAGGTATGTTTTGGCCATGAGGTCACCACGAAGTCTGAGCTTGTCAGCTTCTATGTATTCAGATGACACTTTCCTCCTTATTTCTGGAAAAATAGGAGGATTATTTTCTGGATCTCCACCAACTGAAATCAAGAGTTCAGCTGGTCCTTCAAGCAATGATTCAAGCATCGCAGCGGAGTTTTCTTTGTGCTCGAGGAAATTAAGGAATCTGTTCCTCCACATTTGATATTCTCCCTTCCTGAGGCTAGGAGGGGTACTGTTGTTCCCTTGTGCATTGTATTCTGAAGCCATTGTTGTACTAAACTGACCTTTCGAGAAAATTGATCAAAAGATTTTCAGAGGCAGAAAGTCGAAAAATCAGATGTCGAGATCTGAATGTCGAAATCTCAGATTTCGATAAAGGAGGCCCGGTATCGAGATTTGAGCTCGAAATTAAGGATCTCGAGATTAGGGATCTCGAGATTTCAAATTTCGAGAAGCTGATCTCGAGATTTGAAATGTCGAGAAGTTAAAACTCGAAATCTTAATTCTGCGAAGTCAAATATCGAGACCAGATGTCGAAACCTTAACTCGAAATCAAGATCTCGAAATCCTAGATGTCGAAATCCTCAATGTCGAAATCCTGCAAACTGTAAAAATCAGATAAACAAAATCTGAAGGTAGTTTCCTGTAGAGAAGAATGTCGAGATCCTCGGGTAAAGTTTTCAGCTCGAAAAACGTAGCAGAACCTGTGAAAAAGCAAGATGTCGACAACCCCTACTCGAGATATCTCGAAATCTGAATATGCGAAAAACACAATCTGAAGTATACCCCTTGATCGCTTTGAAAAGGCGATTCTAAAGGTGTAACTTTTACAAATTTTGAACAGGAAACAAAATTACAGAGCAAAATATCGACAGTAAGAACAACGTAAACAAAAACAGAGTATTCTGCAGGAGTTCTTCTGATCGGTTCTCGATCGGCTCTGATACCAGTTGTTAGTCCCTGATTCTGTAACAGCAATGAATAACGATCTAACAACGAAGATTAAACGTAAGGATGAACACAGAATGAATCAACGTAAAACCTTCTTTGATAAACCGTGAACTCGTACAACACAAAAGTATGCGCGTAAGGCTATGAAGAATAAGTACGACGTTAACCTATTCCTAAACCTCGGCTCCCTTTTTATAGGCGAGGTTTAGGTTAGGCGTACAAGGCTTTTAGCCTGTTTATATGGGCCTAACACTTGGCCTGATTGCTATCTAATTTATGCACTAATTAAATACAATGATTAAATATAAAGCTAATCTATGACCAACTTGATTCACAATTAAATATCTCCAACATATGATGTTGAACAGTACAATCAACAAGAGATTTCAGTTTATTAAAAGGTAAATGACCAAATCTATAGTGCCAAACAGTAGAGTTATTATCTGAGGATTGAGTATTAGCAACATTAACAAGAGAAGATTGTTTGTTTGAAAGAGATGAATTGGTAGAATTGTAGAGATAAAGTCCATGTTGAAGATCAGCATAACCAATCATTTTGTTGGTGAGCAGATCCTGCAAAGTAGCATGATTAGGAGAGAAATGAACAGAAATATTTTCATGTAATACTAATCTAGAGATAGATATAAGATTAAAGTTGAATTGTGGAACATATAAAACATTATGAAGAATAAGAGTGGAATTGAGTTTAATGTCACCAATATGAGTAGCAGTTACAAAAGAACCAGTAGGTAATTGAACATTTATAGAAATAGATTTGGGTGATGATGTAAATAAACTAAAATTATGAGTCATATGATCAGAAGCACCAGTGTCAAGAATCCAAATAGAGAATTTAACACTGGATAAAAAACAGAATGGTTACCTAGCAAAGAAGCATCAGCAGAAGATTGTTCATGAGTGGGAACAGTCATAGCAACATGAGCAGTGGCAGATTGATCATTCTGAGTCTTCATAAACTCCAGAAACTTGTTGTATAAAGAAGGATCACAAAGGTCCATCTGAGTAGAAGAAGACTCAGTAATGGTGATTGCTAGATTGGCATGAGTGTTTTTGATAGAAGGAGGTTTGAAGCCAGGAGCACTTCTCATCCCTTTAGGCCCTTTCCAGGTAGGAGGATAACCAATCACTTGGAAACACTTATCAGCAGAATGACCAGTGTATCCACAGTGGGAACAAATTATAGAAGATTTCTTTTTGTAGGTTGAGTTTTTAACCAGGAAAGTGGTGGAGTGGACATTGGAAGAATCAGAATTAAGTGTGTTATCAGAAGGGAAAGGAACAGAGTGAATAGGGTGTTGAAGAGTTCTTTGAGACTCTTCTTGAAGAAAGAAAGAGTAGACAACAGAAAGACTATGAAAGGGAGTTTGAAGAAGAATTTGACTTCTGAGATTAGCATAAGATTCATTTAATCCAACAAGAAATTTTTGAACAGATTCTTTGTCAAGTAATTGTTGATATTTTTCATGAATTTTACAACTACAAAGACCACAAGAACAAGGTGGAAGAGCTTTAAAATCAACATATTCATCCCAAAGGCCTTTGAAAACATTGTTGATGGATAGTATACCCGGGGGTAGCTTATCCGAGGGGTTATTACGGGGAATAACTAGAGAGAAGTCAGAGCAAATAAGTAAGAGAGAGTGTATATCAGATATGTATTCAGCGTATTCAGCTTCTTCCTACAAATGGAGAAATGGGGTGCTATTTATAGTAGCAATAAATGCCAGATAGGGACACGTGTCAAGCATCCATTGGTCGAGGGGTCACATCAACTGTTTGGCGTTGCCAATCACATGTGGCCGCATTTAATGCGGCTGTTGGATGTGACGTCGTACTTGGTACGGTGATCCAGGCGCATGTGGAGTGGATATTATGTCGAGAAAGGTGCCCTCGGCTGTAGGTGACTAGCCGAGGGCTCTGAGTACCGGGGACCTCCTTAGTGCCGAGGGCTCTAGGTGCCGAGGGCTACTGATTTTCGTCGTTTCCTCCCAGTAACTTTGTTTGCTCAAGTTGGCCATCTTGTGAGATTTTGGAGCCTTCGGCTAGGGGGCCGAATGTCACGCCCCGGACCTACCCGGACACGTCAACAACCCGCCGTACAGTACGAATAGTCAACCGCAGTCCGACTCATCCATACTATACAAGGCGTCTTGAATACCATTCACACATAGTACATCCATAAACAAACATAATGTAAAACATTTATTAAAGCAGCGGAAACGATTGATACAAGTGTTCAAGCCACACTTGGCATAATTAGGCATGCAAGCCCCCAAAATAATTATTCAGAAAATATTATCCATGAGCATTATTCATATTGTTTTTCAAAACAAGAACGGGAGAAGCACGAACCAAGTCTTCTCCTCAGAAACTTCCCGAAACAGCGGCTGGTGGTAGCAACCTTCAAGTTCTACCTGAAACTGTGAGGTGGCCTCCCCCGTGAAGGGGAGATCAGTACTTGGAAACATTTGACAAGTACAATGACAACTATACTAAGTATAATAAAAGTTTAAATCTCTGAGACCCTCAACTAGAGCATTATTACATTATAGTTAATCCGTTCATTTAGTATCAATTCATCATTATTTACCACGGTCTAGAGCCCAGCTCATAATCACCGTTATCTACTACGGTCTAGAGCCCAGCTCATAATCACCGTCACCTATTACGGTCTAGAGCCCAGCTCATAATCACCGTCATCTACTACGGTCTAGAGCCCAGCTCATAATCACCGTCATCTACTACGGTCTAGAGCCCAGCTCATAATCACCGTCATCTACTACGGTCTAGAGCCCAGCTCATAATCACCGTTATCTACATCGGTCTTGAGCCCGACTCATAATCACCGATTCTTTATAATTCAAATTCTTAGGATCTAATTCATCCATTTCTCAACTAACATTTCCAACTAATGTTTCAATGCTAGTTATTTATTTATTTCAATAAAATTCTTTCTTCTTGCCCAATTGGCCTTAATATCAAGTATCACTTTCATACACTCATAGCTTCTCCTCATGGCATCAAAGTATACTATCTCAAATGATATTCATGGTTGGTACAACCATCATATACACATATTCATAGCATCTAAACATACACAATTTATTCATTAATTTGTGTATCATGCATACCATACTTATAATCAATAGTAGTCTCATTTAGGCATTATTAACCATTAACAACTCATGCACATCACATTTGTATTCACTTAGGAAATCCCATGAAATTAACCCAAAGATTATAAGTAACATATTCGGTCATCCTCACCTTAATTAAGCTTAAGCGCGTTCTACGTTTCTCGATTGAACTTTGACCAACTCCGGCGAACTTTGACCAACTCCGACGAACTTTGACCAACTCCGACGAAACTCCGGCGAGGCTCAAAAATACTTTAAATCAAGTTCCTAACAAGGTTTTATCATCACAAAACCCATATCAACACAAATAACCTATAAAAGGTTATTTTCCGGCAAACCGGTCGATTTGGCTTCTAAGTCCGCTTTTGGACTTAGAATCACTTTCCAACCCATCATTCCACACTTAAATCATGTAGAACAATACTAAAGGTCTTTCATATGATATATATCTTATATGCTAGAAGAAAAACAAAGGAAAAGTTATGATAAGGTCATTACCTTAATTTTCACACTTTTTCCTAGCTTTTTCCTTCTTAAACTTCCTTCTTGGACTCCCTTGAGCTTGAGTTCGGATTTGGGCTATGGAGATGAGAAGTTTCAGAGACTCTCCTTGATATCCTAGGGTGCTGAATTGTGTGGGTGGAGATGGTGAGGTGAGAGGGGTGGTTTTTGTCTCATTTAGACAAATGAGTGAAGGGAGGGGGTCTACTACATGTCAAAGGTGTCTCCCCCATCCTCTCAATTGTTGTTCAGCCAATTTGGCACTCATCCAGCCCTCAAGGGTTGACAATTTAGTGGGGTGGCCCCCACCCATGTGGGAGGTCATCCTACTTTGTCCCAAAGTGTGCAATTTGCCCCGAAAGTTGTATTTTCCGGACTGTTTTTAAGTATATTTTATTTTATCGGGTCAAATAAAATATAACACTTGTTCCCAATTCTTAATGGACCTTAGAATCAATATGCATCCCTCAACTTTAATTTAGAAGTCTCCGAAATCCCTTTTTCGGGCTGTTATCTTATAGATTGCCGATACTGATAATTTGGCCCCGTTTGACCAACCGGTCAACCCTATGCCATTGTCATGGCTCAACTAGGATATCCACCACCATATACATATTATCTAGTCCATGATCAATATAATATGTGGCCCCGATAATATCGGGCGGTCCCCACTCCCGATGTGGGCCCCACGTGCAATTTACTATTCACGCGAAAAAATATAATACAAATTCACAACTTCGTAAATTCACTAAAAACTTCATAAGGTTCAATAAATTATTCGCTTAAAGGTAAATACATTTGGGGACGGTGTTACAAGTTCACCCCCCCTTATTTGGGATTTCGTCCCCGAAATCCACGTGTCTAATCGAAAAGGAAAGATTACTGCTTCCTCATTGAGACCTCAGTCTCCCAGGTTTCTTCTTCGACTCGATCACTCCTCCAAAGGACCTTTACCATAGGAATCTCCTTGTTCCTTAGTTTCTTTACCTGTTGACCCACAATCTTCACCGGTTCCACCGCATATTGTAGGTCTTCACGTATCTCTACCGGTGGTTTCTCAAGGATATGAGACGGATCTCGCACATATTTCTTGAGCATCGATACATGAAACACGTCGTGTATCTTCTCAAGTTCTGGCGTCAATTTGATACGGTAAGCCACGGCCCCTATCCTTTCAAGGATTTCAAATGGGCCAATGTATCGGGGGTTAAGTTTTCCCCTCGATATAAACCTGATGATACCTTTCCAAGGAGAAATCCTTAGAAAGACCTTATCACCGACCTCAAACTCCAATGGCCTGCGTCGTTTGTCATCATAACTCTTTTGCCGATCTTGGGCAGCCTTGAGTCTATCCTGAATGACTTTCACCTTAGCCTTGGTGATTTCGACAAGTTCAATCCCCTCGAGCTTGGCTTCGCCAACCTCGTCCCAACACAACGGTGTTCTACATTTCCTCCCATACAATGCCTCGTATGGAGGCATGCCAATACTCGCCTGATAACTGTTGTTATAGGCAAACTCAACCAGAGCCAAATGTTTGTCCCAACTCCCTTAGAACTCCAGAGCACATGCCCTAAGCATATCTTCCAGAATCTGTATCACCCTCTCGGATTGCCCATCCGTCTGTGGGTGAAAGGCTGTGCTAAACTTTAGCTTCGTACCCAAAGATGCTTGAAATTTTGGCCAAAATCGGGATGTGAAACGTGGGTCCCTATCCGAGACAATGGATATCGGAACTCCATGCAGTCTCACAATCTCCTCCGTGTATAGCTTTGCCAATCTTTCAAGAGGATAAGTAATGTTGATAGGCAAAATGTGTGCACTCTTGGTGAGCCTATCAACCACTACCCATACTGCATCATAGTTGTTCACTGTTCGTGGTAGCCCCACCACGAAGTCCATGGTCACGTGCTCCCACTTCCATTCTGGAATGGTAAGTGGTTGTAAAAGTCCTGCCGGGTGCTGATGTTCCGCCTTGACTTGTTGGCAAGTAAGGCACCGACTCACGTACTCTGCGATGTCCCTCTTCATACCCGACCACCAGTAACTTTCCTTCAAGTCTCGGTACATTTTAGTACCTCCTGGATGCATGGCATACGCCGAAGAATGAGCCTCCTCCAGTATAGACTTTTGGAGTTCCTCGTTCCTTGGTATGCATACACGGCCTTTAAACAATAAAAGACCGTCATCACGTACCCGAAAGTTCTCAACAGGTCCCTCAAGGATCTATTCACGGATCTTCTGACATTCTTCATCAATGGCCTGACATCTACTGATCTCACTCAGCAATGTAGGCCTAACCTCGAATCTAGCAATGAGGACCCCACTCGTGGACACCTCCACTTGTGCCCTTAGTGAGCGTAGACACGTGAGTAACGTCCCCGATGTACTCTTTCTGCTCAGTGCATCGGCTACTACATTGGCCTTCCCGGGATGATAGTCGATGATCAAGTCGTAGTCCTTGATCAACTCCATCCATCTCCTCTGTCTCATATTCAACTCTTTTTGAGTGAATACATACTTCAAGCTTTTATGATCGGTGAAAATGTGACACGTCTCCCCATAGAGATAATGCCGCCAAATTTTCAGTGCAAACACTACCGCTCCCAACTCTAGATCATGGGTAGGGTAGTTTGCCTCGTGTTTCTTCAATTGCCTTGAAGTGTAGGCAATCACCCGACCGTTTTGCATTAGAACACATCCAAGCCCTTGGATGCTAGCGTCACTGTATATGTCGTACCCTATCCCTTGTGTGGGTAGAGTGAGGACTGGTGCTTCTGTAAGCCGTTTCTTTAGTTTGAGAAACCCTTTCTCACAATTGTCGTCCCATATGAACTTGGCCCCTTTCTTTGTGAGCTTTGTCAATGGAGACGCCAATACAGAAAATCTTTCAACAAACTTACGATAATATCCTGCCAAACCGAGGAAACTGCGTATTTCTTTCACGTTATTGGGTCTCTCCCAATTCATAATGGCTTCTATCTTGGCTTTATCCACCGCAATGCCCGAACCTGACACGACATGCCCGAGGAACCCGATCTCTTTGATCCAAAACTCGCATTTAGAGAATTTGGCAAAGATTTGTTTTTCCCTTAGCCGTTCAAGTACAAGTCTCAAATGATCTTCATGCTCCCCCTCACTTTTGGAGTATATCAAAATATCGTCAATGAATACTATCACGAATTGATCTAAGTATTCACTGAACACACGGTTCATCATGTCCATGAATGCCGCCGGGGCGTTGGTTAGCCCGAACGACATGACTAGGAACTCGAAATGACCATACCTTGTGCGGAATGCACTCTTCGGTATGTCATCTTCCTTTATTTTCAGTTGGTGGTACCCCGACCTCAAGTCAATCTTCGAAAACACCATCGCCCCTCGGAGCTGATCAAACAAGTCATCAATTCTAGGCAAGGGATACCTATTTTTGATTGTGACCTGGTTCAGTTGACGATAGTCAATGCACATACGAAGTGTTCCATCCTTCTTTTTCACGAAAAGGACCGGTGCTCCCCACGGAGAGTGACTCGGCCTTATGAAACCGTTATCCAATAGCTCTTGCAATTGGGTTTTCAACTCGTTAAGTTCAGCGGGTGCCATTCTGTATGGCGGTATAGAGATTGGTTTGGTGCCGGGTTCGACCTCGATCACGAACTCAATCTCCCTATCGGGTGGAAGTCCCGGCAAGTCTTTTGGGAAGACATCCGGATACTTGCACACAACTCTCACATCATTGATGTCTATCTCTTCTTTGGTTTTGTCCACCACATACGCTAGGTATGCGTGACACCCCTTTCTCATCATATTCCTTGCTCTCACGGCGGATATGATACAACAGTTTGATTTGCCTCTATCTCCCTCGAAGCGTAAGGTCAACCCTTCGCCGCCTTCGAGTTCAAGAACCTTCGTGTAGCAATCGACCCTAGCATGATGATTCTCAAGCCAATCCATCCCGAGGATTGCATCAAACTCGATCATACTCAGCGGTACGAAATCACACGTCAAGTTCTGTCCCTCCACCTCCACCTCACACGATGGATAGTGGATTTCTCTCTCGATATCATCTCCTAGAGGCGTGGACACCAATAGGGTTTGAGTCATCGGTACAAGTGGTCCGTTGAATCCGCTGGCGAACGCCTCACTCACAAATGATCGTTGCGCCCCGGTATCAATAAGGATCTTTGCTTCTCTCCCGTTTATCTTTAGTGTTCCTACATTCATAAGTAATGTAAGACACACCATCTAATAAATAGGTTCGTTTCTTAAGTCGTAGAGTATGCTGGTTGTGTTTCGGGTGGGGTCCGTTCGATACCCTCCCGCAATTTCCCAGTTTCTAACCTTTAGGACCGTTTTAGGATCAATCCGGGTGAAAGTCGGCCGCTTTTCACGAAAGCCGACCGGTTTTCGACTGCGCGAAAAAATTCTAAGTTTTTAATCGCGAAAGCCGGGCGGCTTTTACGAAAGTCGGGCGGCTTTCGTCGCCGTAGTTTTTATTCAGGGAATGGTTTCGAATCCGGCCGGTTTCTACGAAACCCGGCCGAGTTTCAGCAGCGCAGGAATCCCAGGCTTAACGAAAGCCGGGCGGCTTCCATGAAAGCCAGGCGGCTTCCATGAAAGCCGGGCGGCTTTCAGCTGCGAGAAATTCTCCAGGTGAGGTGTTTACGAAAGCCGGCCGGTTTTCACCAAAAGCCGGCCGGTTTTTGGTTGCGAGAATTTTCTTCGATTTAATCTTGACGAAAGCCGGGCGGTTCTCAGTGGAAGCCGGCCGGCAGTCGTTGCCGTAGTATTATCCCAATTAAATCAAGATGAAAGTCGGGCAGCTTTCGTCAAAGCCGGGCGGTTTTCACCCAGGGCGAGGATTCTCCTCCCTTTTTCCCTTCAAACCCGACTAAACTCGTCGGGGTTATAATATTACAAGTTCCACCTTCATATTGTTTACGAAAATTAATACGTGAGTTTAAGGAATTACCCGCAACGGAGTCCGGGTTGGCACGTGCATCCGCCTCCGTCATAGCATAAACTCTAGCTTGAGTTCTTCCTTGATTCACGGACGGTGCATTGCTCGTGCTCGCTCCCCCCTGGCCCACGCTAGCATGAGGTGCTCCGGCCCGGTTCCTACTTGCCGTGGTAGCGCCGCTTGGTCCTGACCCCCGGTTCCCACCAAGTTGAGGGCAGTTTGGCTTAATATGCCCTGTACTCCCGCATTGGTAGCACCGTGGTGGATCACGACACTTACCGGTGTGGTTCCTGTTGCAATTCCTGCACCTGGGCGTCATTGGGGCTTGTGAGCCCGAGTAGTGCCCGCTCGTGGCCGGGTTTCCCTTGGATGGTGCTGCCGGTGCCCTGAACGATCCACCTCCCCCGTGGTTCCCCTTCTTATTGGGACCTTGGGGGCCATGGCTTTCCCACTTCCTTTTCTTGGCCTCTTCGGCATCTCTCTTCTTCCTCTCCTCCCATTGCTTTTCTCCCTTCAACCCTTGGGCAACCACTTGGCTGAAAGTCATATTGGGCAATTGAGTTGCCCTGTCACGTATCTCCAAGTCCAAGGCCTCCCAAAAATGATTCACCATTCGGTTTTCATCACAAGCATACTCCGGTATGTGATCAGCAAGGTCTCTGAACTTGTTCTCAAGTTCTTTCACCGTCATGTTACCGCCTTGGGTTAGGAGAGTGTATTCCCTCACCTTGGCGTTTACTTCGAAGTCAGAGTAGTACTGGGCAAAGAATTCTTGTCGAAAATCCACCCATGTAACAGTTCCGCCATACTTACCCTTGGTTCCATCCCACCATTTGGATGCCAACCCTTCGAGTAACCTTACCGCGATTCTCAGTTTAAAATCGGGGGTGAGCTGCATGTCAAGGGCTGCCTCGTTCAGCCTCTTGATCCACTGGGCGGCAACCGAGATGTCTCCCGTCCCGTCGAACGGTTTGCACCCTAAGTCCCTCGCCTCCTTGATGTATTTAGAGATCCTTATGACTGGACCTCCATCGCCCCGACTCCCATGCGCTTCCACATGGGTTCTCGAATCATAAAAGCTCCTCCCCCTTGGAGCCCCACCCGAAGGTTGCCCTGCACGGTGCCTTCGGCGTGCCCTCCTTTCTTCGCGCTCCCGATGATACTGTTGGAGCAGCGCTTCGATTCTGGCCAAGGAGCCACTTTCCTCCTCATCACTCACATCGTCATCATTCTCTTCGTAAGGGGTCTCAACTGGCTCAGTCCCCGGCTGGTAAGTTGAGTCCTCATAGGACCAATAGGTCTCACTCTCGGTATCAACATGGCCATCGCTCACGGTTTGACGTTGGCCTCCACGGCCCCTTCCTCTTGATCCCCTAGAGGACCCCCGGCTACCGCGCTCGGACCCACCCGGTGCACGGCCCAACGGGTTCCTCCTAGTGATCCTTCCAATTGGTTCCATTTCTGAAAGAAATTAGAATGAGTCGTTAGACTCGTATCGAGTGTCAAATGACGGACGGGTTCTTAAAGACATCCTTCGGCTCAAATCACCGCCATACCAATTGTTAAGGGTACCATCTTAACAATTAGAGGCATTGCAACTCAAGTACCAAAAGTTCTATAAGTACAAAACTTATGCTCATGGTTTTTCAAATTCATTTTCAAAAAGAAATTTTGAAGCTTCATTATGATGTTTACGGAACCTGGCTCTGATACCATTTAAATTGTCACGCCCCGGACCTACCCGGACACGTCAACAACCCGCCGTACAGTACGAATAGTCAACCGCATTCCGACTCATCCATACTATACAAGGCGTCTTGAATACCATTCACACATAGTACATCCATAAACAAACATAATGTAAAACATTTATTAAAGCAGCGGAAACGATTGATACAAGTGTTCAAGCCACACTTGGCATAATTAGGCATGCAAGCCCCCAAAATAATTATTCAAAAAATATTATCCATGAGCATTATTCATATTGTTTTTCAAAACAAGAACGGGAGAAGCACGAACCAATGCTTCTCCTCAGAAACTTCCCGAAACAGCGGCTGGTGGTAGCAACCTTCAAGTTCTACCTGAAACTGTGAGGTGGCCTCCCCCGTGAAGGGGAGGTCAGTACTTGGAAACATTTGACAAGTACAATGACAACTATACTAAGTATAATCAAAGTTTAAATCTCTGAGGCCCTCAACTAGAGCATTATTACATTATAGTTAATCCGTTCATTTAGTATCAATTCATCATTATTTACCACGGTCTAGAGCCCAGCTCATAATCACCGTTATCTACTACGGTCTAGAGCCCAGCTCATAATCACCGTCACCTATTACGGTCTAGAGCCCAGCTCATAATCACTGTCATCTACTACGGTCTAGAGCCCAGCTCATAATCACCGTCATCTACTACGGTCTAGAGTCCAGCTCATAATCACCGTCATCTACTACGGTCTAGAGCCCAGCTCATAATCACCGTTATCTACATCGGTCTTGAGTCCGGCTCATAATCACCGATTCTTTATAATTCAAATTCTTAGGATCTAATTCATCCATTTCTCAACTAACATTTCCAACTAATGTTTCAATGCTAGTTATTTATTTATTTCAATAAAATTCTTTCTTCTTGCCCAATTGGCCTTAATATCAAGTATCACTTTCATACACTCATAGCTTCTCCTCATGGCATCAAAGTATACTATCTCAAATGATATTCATGGTTGGTACAACCATCATATACACATATTCATAGCATCTAAACATACACAATTTATTCATTAATTTGTGTATCATGCATACCATACTTATAATCAATAGTAGTCTCATTTAGGCATTATTAACCATTAACAACTCATGCACATCACATTTGTATTCACTTAGGAATCCCATGAAATTAACCCAAAGATTATAAGTAACATAGTCGGTCATCCTCACCTTAATTAAGCTTAAGCGCGTTCTACGTTTCTCGATTGAACTTTGACCAACTCCGGCGAACTTTGACCAACTCCGACGAAACTCCGGCGAGGCTCAAAAATACTTTAAATCAAGTTCCTAACAAGGTTTTATCATCACAAAACCCATATCAACACAAATAACCTATAAAAGGTTATTTTCCGGCAAACCGGTCGATTTGGCTTCTAAGTCCGCTTTTGGACTTAGAATCACTTTCCAACCCATCATTCCACACTTAAATCATGTAGAACAATACTAAAGGTCTTTCATATGATATATATCTTATATGCTAGAAGAAAAACAAAGGAAAAGTTATGATAAGGTCATTACCTTAATTTTCACACTTTTTCCTAGCTTTTTCCTTCTTAAACTTCCTTCTTGGACTCCCTTGAGCTTGAGTTCGGATTTGGGATATGGAGATGAGAAGTTTCAGAGCCTCTCCTTGCTATCCTAGGGTGCTGAATTGTGTGGGTGGATATGGTGAGGTGAGAGGGGTGGTTTTTGTCTCATTTAGACAAATGAGTGAAGGGAGGGGGTCTACTACATGTCAAAGGTGTCTCCCCCATCCTCTCAATTGTTGTTCAGCCAATTTGGCACTCATCCAGCCCTCAAGGGTTGACAATTTCGTGGGGTGGCCCCCACCCATGTGGGAGGTTATCCTACTTTGTCCCAAAGTGTGCAATTTGCCCCGAAAGTTGTATTTTCCGGATTGTTTTTAAGTATATTTTATTTTATCGGGTCAAATAAAATATAACACTTGTTCCCAATTCTTAATGGACCTTAGAATAAATATGCATCCCTCAACTTTAATTTAGAAGTCTCCGAAATCCCTTTTTCGGGCTGTTATCTGATAGATTGCCGATACTGATAATTTGGCCCCGTTTGACCAACCGGTCAACCCTATGCCATTGTCATGGCTCAACTAGGATATCCACCACCATATACATATTATCTAGTCCAAGATAAATATAATATGTGGCCCCGATAATATCGGGCGGTCCCCACTCCCGATGTGGGCCCCACGTGCAATTTACTATTCACGCGAAAAAATATAATACAAATTCACAACTTCGTAAATTCACTAAAAACTTCATAAGGTTCAATAAATTATTCGCTTAAAGGTAAATACATTTGGGGACGGTGTTACACCGAAGGCACTCCCAGTGTGCTACGTGGGTTGCTCAGTACTTGGGGCGCTGTGCTTTGGGCGTGTTGTGCTCCCTGGGCCTATTGGGCCTCCGTCAGAATAGCAGGAGTCTATGGGCCGGGGATTCCTGGGCCATATACTCCATCAATTGTAATAAGCAGTAATATTTTGAGTTCCCTGAGATATGTTGCCTAGGGTTTTTTCAAAATAAAAGACTCTAGGACCATCACTTTTTCCATATCTAAGTTGTATTTCATCCCAAAGATCTTTAGCGGGAGTGAAATACAAAAAAGTAGAACGAATTTCAGGGGCTATAGAATATATCAGCCAAGATAGAAGTAAAGCATTTATACGATACCAAACAGCATATGTGGAAGATTCTTCTGGACTTGGTTGCTTGATAGAGCCATCCAGAAAGCCCATTTTGTTTTTCACAAAGAGCGCCATAGTCACCGACTTTTTCCAAGCATTGAAGTTGTCTCCAGTTACTGTCTCATATATGATGCATAGACCGGCATGATCACTTGGGTGTAGGTAGTACGGTGAAGAAGGATCCTCAGTTGGATGCATAGGAAAACAAATCGATGAATTCATCGCAGAAAAAATAGGGTTTGATGATGAATGAATCAATCGGGAAAAGACAGAATTCGATTATAGAAATCGAAATTGAAGATGATGTAGAATAGTGAAGAAAGATCAGAAGCCTAGTCTGATATCATGTGAATGTTTAAGCTCAAGATTCATAGAAGAATCGAAGAAGAAGAATAGTAGTTCGTATTATTCAGAGCATGTATGCGGAAGAAGAAAGAAAAAATAGTTTCAGATACCTAATTTGCAACTGTTCAATCTAATTTATACTAGATACAAATGGGCCTGTCTAATATACAAGAAGAATACAAAAAGTCCCAAAAGGTAATATAAAGTCCAAGTAAAATAATATCCACAGTCCAGAGCATTTAGTCTTGATAGTGGCGGATCGGAGGTGGTGGGTATGAAGGTAGGGGCAGCGGAGGTGGTGGACATGGGGGTAACGGCGGGCGGACGGGGAAGGTGGTGGGTATGGAGGTAGGGGGCGACGAAGGTAATGGGTATGGAGTTAGGGGCACCGAAGGTGGTGGGTATGGAGGTCGGGGCAGTGGAGGTAGTGGGTATGATCATTCTGGTGGAGGAATCGGAGATGGAGGCCGTCAGGCTGGCGGTGGAGGTCTATAATCTTGCGGGAGAAGAAAGAAAATGAAGGAAATTGGATGGGGTCACGCGGGAGAAGAAAGAGAGGACTGGGAGAAAAAAGGAAAGAGAAGGGAGAAAAGGAAAAAAGGAAAAGAATAGAAATTTTTTAAAATATAAAAGAAAGTACTATGTAATAAAAGAAACTGCCAACAAAAAACGAATTAATAAGTGGGGCTATAAAATCCCTTAGTTCAAATGCATGATAGCGGAGGAGTCTAGGGTTAGGCGTTTCTCATTGAACAACTTTGCGTAGATTAGGAGAAGGGCGGCGTGGCTCGATCGGCGTCTGAAGGAGCTTCAGTGGGCTTGGGGAGAGAAGGGTTGGGCAGTGCTGTGAATTGCCGAGGGTGGGGGCGAATCCGTGGGTGTGGCAGTAACACAACTTTGCCGGTGGCTCTTCTAGTTGTCGTGGGGCTTTCAACGGATTCTCTTGCTAGTATTCCAAATAGTAGGAGCTGGTCTGAGCGGCGGACATGTGGTGCGGTGATTTGGTTGATTTCATTTCGACCACTTTGAGGGCAGATGATGGGGGTGAACCAGGAACGGTTCAAGGTGAAGCGGCTGACTCAGGTGTTTCGCAGTATGGAGATGGATGGAGAAGATGTGGCTATGTTGGTGAAAATCACGGGTTCGGGTGCGGTGGATGGGAGACTAGTGCTTGATTGGACCATCACTTCGGAAAAATTATGTTCAAACAATGTTGAAATACCATTCATAGTGGTCATGATGGTTCGACCTCCTCCTGAACCACCGCCATGGAACGCACGAGATGGAGTTTTGGCTGTCTGTGGAAGGTCTCAATTAGAAGGGATCAAGAATAATGGAGCTTGATAAGCAGTGACAGACTCATTTAGTTTGGATTTTAATATTGTTATCTTTCAGCTTGTTATTTTTTGGAACATTAGTTGTTTGGGTGTGTTATGCTTATGAGTGCGTAGGTTTTTTATGCTAAGAAGTAAGATGGCTTCAAAAGTCGAGATAATCTTCAAATCTCTTAGATGGTTAGCGTATCGATCCGCTCTATTTAGGGTGGTCATTTATATGTCTAATCAGATGGTGAGGGGACCTTCGATTATGATGAGCTTGGTAGCAGGAGGTTGTTCAATTTTTTTTTTTGCAGGAGGTTGTTCAGTATTGAGAAATTTTTAATTTCGTTGATTCTTGGATTCTAAGAAGTTTTTAATTTCGTTGGTTCTTGGATTCTAATATAATCAGTGAATTTTCTTTCAAAAAAAAAGAAAAAAGAAATTGCCAGATGGACATTCATGGACAACCCGTCACCCATCTACAGGGGAAACCGGATCATTATCTATTGGGAGAACTATCAAATAAGCCATCGAACTTTCATAAAAAGTGCAAATAAACCCTTTTACAGGAGGCTTTGTCCAGCTATCGCCATTTGGGGTGGTTTTCGGTGGAATTTTTTGATGAAATATTTTGAGCATCTTCTTCATTAAGTCTAGTTTAGTCATACCAAATTTCAGCTAAAAATTCAATCGAGAAGGCAGTCAAATGATTTTCTAAAATATATTGCGTTGTCTAAGTGCTCAGTTATCTTCAAAAATTCATTTGGCTTCCTTCTCGATTGAATTTTTATCTGAAATTTGGTATGAGTAAACTAGACTTAATAAAGAAAATACTCAAAAAAAATCATCAAAAAATTCCACCGGAAACTGCCCTAAATTGCGACGGCCGGACAGAGCCTTTGATAAAAGGGCTTGTTTGCACTTTTTTAGTAAAGTTCGAGGGCTTATTTGATAGTTCTCCCTAAAATAGCAAATTTGATCCATTTTTAACAATTCATGAACCTAATTGATTCATTTCAAAGTAGTATAGCTCAATTGACATTTCCGCAAAAATGCATAGATCCAATTGATAAATTGACGGTTTTCTCACCCATTTATGTACTCCCTCCGTTCTTTATTAACTGTCTCGCATTCTTTTTTGGGACGTTTTTAATTATTTGTCCATCATTCCCTTTTTGGTAAGTTTTTTCAATCAAAATACCTTTATATCCCCACTTTTATTACCATTACCCCTTTATCTTTCCTACTTTTTCATTTACCCATAACTCATTACACCTTTTGTATTACTCATATTATTTTCCTCTTAAAACTCATGACAAAGCTTAAGAGGATTCGTATTTAAGAACAAGAACGGAGGGAGTATATGTTTAAAGTTCACGGCTGTAACCTAAAATTGGAGTGAAGGGTCAGGAAGAAAATGTGGAAAGACAGAGGACCCGGAGTAAAGATCCTTTGGGTTTGGACCATCGGCACTGCCGCCGGTATTCTTCTTCTTCCATTTCTCGATGGTTCCCGTCACCATTGTTATTAATTCGTTGCTGCGTTTTTATTTTATTTCAGTTTTGGTGACTAGTGTTGTGAGGGGTAAGCTCCGGGACACGGATCCGCCGCAATTCACGAACTATCCTCCACAACAACGAAACCATGATGCCGCCCTCGAATCCAGAATCGTCACCGACGACAACCCTCCTGCCGGAAAAGATTAACTGTGAACTGTCCCATACCCAATCGATGTTAGTTACCCATTAGAGTCTTGCACAATACGTGTTCGACCAAATGTCTGAGTGAAACACTTTGTCCATTTTTTTCAAGAACTTTAATTATTTAATTCAGTATAATAAACCCTCTCACATTTATTTTCTAAACATTCCCAATGCCATAACCTTTAGTTTATTCTGAATTCTAAATGAAGTGTTACTTTACTAAAAAAAACCTAAGCGTGTCCCTATGCCACAAGAGTTTTAAACCAATATACAATAAAAAAGAACCTAACACAATATCATTAAGTTACTTTTGTAACAGCAAAGTTATGCATGGAGTAATAGTTTTATTCTTGCTGATTTCCGATTTCGATTTTGAAAGATGTATAATACATTATCTATTCATGAAATGATGGAAACCAAAACACGCTAACAATCAAGTGAATAATAATATTAGTAAATTAGTAAAATTGGTATGAGTTAAATTAAAAATTAGAGCAGAAAAATTAGTGTCTATCATACCTTAAGAACCCACCAAACCATCAAAACTCGTGTAATGGTACGGTCCTCCGAGGCATCAATATGTATCACTTTCATTCTACCTTAACCTAAACTTGTCGTGCAAAACTGTTGGTGTGCTTTATGATTATACTAGTATATCACCAGTGCCGAAGGAATATTTTATTAAAAAATTATTAATCACAAAAAGAAAAATTTTAAAATTATAACGAAAAAAATTTATTACCGCAAAATGTTAATTTCATAAAATCATCATATGAATGAGAAAGTAATAACAAAGTACATAAAACCAATTGCAACTAAACAAAATTTCGATGTACTCCGTATGACACAATGTATACTACTTATGTCTTAACATGGAGAAATGTCATATTACTAAAACTCCAACACTTAGTAAAAGTTATCTTGATCTAGAAATCTTGGCTATTATTAACTTATGTTTAAGAAATCAGAGTGGGATATATGTGACCCGGCCACGTGATTGGTTCACAGGTCAACCCGGATTCACTCGGGTCAATCCGGTCAACGCTATAAAACCGGTCAACCATATAATAATAAAAACATATAATTGTTGATGGAGTATATGGGCCTGGACCCCATGGCCCACATACTCGGAAGAACAGAAGGTACCACGATCACCTGGTGGGGCCTTTGTCGGCCAGATGACCTCCATCGGCCAGAAAGAAGTCTACTCAGAATACGGTCCAGAAGCCAGGAGAACCGGGTGACCTCGTCGGCTAGGTCTTCGTCGGCCATGCCCTCATCGGCCACGAGCGGCCCCCAGAATAGGATCTTATACTTAATTATTTCTACATCTCTTGTACTCAGTCCAATAGTGGCCCTATTGTAAATGGGCCTCCCAGGCCCAAGACTTGGGAGCCCAGCCCTAATTTTTCCTATAAATACTCCCTCTGGGAGTAGTTGTAAGGGTTCACAAATTCATTAATACAGAGCAAATATAGAACTTCTCTCTCTAGCTCTCCCTTCTCTCTAGACTTATAGTCTATCATTTGGTGCTCTCGTTGAGAGCTAGAACAATCAAGTTAGCCTCCTTCGTCGCTACCAAGCACATCTAATTGATCATGGGAAGAACTAAGTCAAACCGTAACCTCCCCGGCAAAGCCATCCCTGAGGCCCAAGAGCATCAGGAACGCGAGGAGGACGCAACGGCTGACAAGGCCGCCGAGGGAGACGTCTTCCAGGAAGCCATCGACCTGGCGGGAGACTTGCGCAACAAGCTTAACGGCGGCGCTCCGGACGCCCGCCTCGGCCTGGACAAAAAGCGCGCGGAAAAGGGGGACGCCTCGGCGCAACCAGCCTCACCTGCGGTTGACCCTCAGCTTCAGGCCGCACTCTCGGCCATCATCGCCAGTCTGGCCCAGAATCCCACCGTCCTCAGCGCACTCATGCCAAGGACGGGGGAGAACACGACGCCACCCCCTGAACCCCAGCCGTTGGCCGTTAGGCTAGACAACGACGAGGGGGTGGTGCCCCAGGACACGGCGTCGTCCCACTCCCACCCTGCTTCCCCTCTTCGAGCCGGACCAGCCCCAGCGCGTGGAAAAGCCTCAGCCTTTAACAGGCTAGGTGACACGTGTCGTCGGCCTGCTTCGGAGAGGATGGCGGGGCGGATTAGGCGGCGTGAACCTGGCTCACCTAGGGAAAGCTTGGGGTCAGTATCCCGGACAGCGGATCGGCCCCGCCTGGACAAAGGCAAGGGAAAACTGCACGAGAACGATGCCGGTCATCAAATCAACACGGCTCATGTAGCCCGCTTGCAAACTCAGGGCGCCACCATGGCCGCCAAGGACCCCAGGGACGAGGTGATCGCCCAACTCGAGCGGAGGCTCGCCCAGATGGAGGCCAAGCAGCTGGCCGCCACCCCCACCGGCAACTCATCCAGAGATCCAGGCTTCGACGCCCTTCTGAACAAGGTCACTATCCTTGAGAGGGAGTTGGCCGAAGGACGAGGGGACCCATCATCCAGGTCCGGATGAGGACCCCCTTCACCGCCAGGGTACTCTAGGCCCCTATCCCCGAGAAGTACCGGGGAAACGCCATCAAGCCCTATGACGGCCGCTCCGACCCCTAGGAGCACTTCAGCCGCTACCAGAACAACATGCTGATGGTGAACGTGTCAGATGAATACCTCTGCCGCTGGTTCCTTTCCACTCTCGAAGGGCCAGCGTATGAGTGGTTCAACGCACTCCCTGAGGGGAGCATAGACTCGTGGCAAGACCTTGCCCAACGCTTCCTCACTCACTTTGCCGGAAGGAAGCGCGTGAAGAAATACTTTACCAATCTTCTCTCCGTCAAGCAGCAGCACGACGAATCACTCCGGTCATTCATCGACCGGTGGACGAGGGAGACTAATGAGGTCGAGGGGGCCGATGAGCACACCCTCCTCGTACTCTTCCAGGGGGGCCTCCGCAGCACCCCATATGCAAGGAGCCTCATCACTGACCCCCCGAGGTCTTATCTAAAGGCGCTTCAGTGAGGGAACTTGCTGACGCCGACAAGCTTCACAGCCACAAGAAAGACGGGGGGCACCCCCCCAAGAAGGCGGGTGTTGCGCCAGCTGCAGGCACACCCTCGGCCGGGGACCGAGGTTAGGGAGGACAGGGCCGCCAGGGATCTGGCGGAAAGAACAAAGACCGCATATGGCGGCCAAGGATGGAGAGGCCGAAAACACCACTTACCCACTCGGTCAGCACCATCCTCGATTACGCCGAGGAGCATGACCTCATTGAGCGAGATCCTCGGCCGGCAAAGGAAATCTACGTTGTCCATCAGGGCGGTACCTACTGCCGTTACCACCGGAACACCTCCCACAACACAGACGATTGTGTCACTCTGAAGAGGCACATCGAGAAGCTGATTCGTCAGGGGGAACTTTCCCAGTTTGTTAAAGGTGGCCCACGCAAAAACATGTGGGTAAACACCAGTAAATATGGGGGCAAACCCTTTACGAAGAAGCGTGAGATCGGCAGGCTCATCGATGACGATGAAGACTTCGAAGAGCCCCCTCCGAAGAAGAACCACATCAACCTCCTTGTGGGGGGTAACACTGGGGGGATTCGGCCACTCAGAGGAAGAAATGGGCTCAATCCCTTTACATCGGGGAGGTGTCCCACGCTCCCCCCGAGCCGAAGAAACAACGGGCGGAGGCGATCACCTTCACCGACAAGGATCTGCCTCCGGGGCCCGCATCACACAGGGACGCCCTTGTCATCCGGTGCGAGATAGGTGACTCCATCATCCATCGCACCTACATCGACACGGGGAGCTCCGTCAACGTCATGTACCTTGACACATTCAGGCAGCTAAAACTGGACAGGGCGCTGCTCAAGCCGATACAGACACCGTTGTTCGGCTTCACCGGGGACTCTATCGACGCCGAGGGCACGATAGTCCTCCCCGTGGTGGTCGGCGACGGCTCCCATCGCATCAAGATCGACATGGAATTCATGGTGGTCAACCTCGAGTGCGCCCACAATTTGATATGGGGGCGGCCAGCACTAGAGGATTTGGAAGCCATCATCTCCATGAAACATCTATGCATGAAGTTCCCCACTAGTGGCGGTATCGGCTACGCCCGAGGGAACCAAAAGATAGCCCGGGCATGCTACCTAAAACAGACCAAGCCGGCAGCCAGCGCCGGGCAGAGAATTGACACCATCACTGCCGGCGTCTCCAAGGATGAGGAAAGGCCGCACGCTGAGCCAGTCGAGGAGGTCGAGGAGGTCCCCCTGGACATCTCCCGGTCGGAGCGGGTCCTGAAAATCGGGAAACAACTCCCACAGGATCAACGCGAAGGCATCCTCAGCGTCCTGCGGTCATATGCCATCATTTTTGCGTGGGGGGCGGACGACATGCCGGAAATCAGCCGAAAAGTGATCACTCACCGGCTGTCAGTCGATCCCGCCTCCACGCCGATCAAGCAAAAGCGGCGCTACCTCTCGGCCGACAGACGTGACTTCGTCAAAGGGGAAGTTACCATGCTCCTCTCCATCAACCACATTAAGGAGGTGAAGTACCCCACCTGGTTAGCCAACGTCGTCCTCGCACAGAAGCCACCGACGTTCAGAATGTGCGTTGATTACACTGACCTAAACAAGGCGTGCCCCATGGACCCGTTCCCTCTCCCCAACATTGATCAACTGGTGGACGAGACGGCGGGATGCGAGTTGATGTCATTCCTTGATGCCTTCAGGGGGTACCACCAGATATTCATGCATGAAGATGACGCCGAGAAGACGGTCTTCATGACCCCGGAGGGAATTTTCTGCTACCTCATCATGGCCTTTGGGCTCAAGAACTCAGGCGCCACATACACTAGAATGGTAGCCAAGGTCTTCAGAGCAGTCCTCGGCCGGACGATGGAGGCGTATGTCGATGACATGATCGTCAAGAGCAGGCAATCCGTTAGCCACGCCGACGACCTCCGGGAAATTTTTGAGATAATGAAGAAGTTCCAGCTCCACCTAAATCCGAAGAAGTGCACCTTCGGCGTCCAAGGGGGCAAGTTCCTCGGTTATATGGTCAGCCGAAGGGGCATTGAGATCAACCCGGAGAAGATACAGGCTATTGTCAACATGGAGCCACCGCGAAATGTAAAGGAGGTACAACGGCTAACGGGACGCCTTGCGGCCCTGAACTGTTTCCTCTCAAAATCGGCTGAACGGTCTCTCCCTTTCTTTCAGATCATGCGCAAAGCAAATGGCTTCAGATGGACGACGGAGTGCCAACAAGCATTTGAGGAACTGAAGCGGTACTTGTCGTCCCCGCCCGTGCTTTCCAAGCCTAAAGCCGGTGAAACACTTTTCCTGTACTTGGGGGTGAGCACTTCGGCCGTCAGCTCCGTGCTCATCCGCGAGGACGAGGGGGGTACAAAAGGCAATTTTCTACACGAGCAAGACGTTACGGGAGGCCGAGCTCAGGTACTCTCCCATTGAGAAGACGGTACTGGCCATCTTCTATATAGTGAAGAAATTGGGGCACTACTTTCAGGCCCACGCCGTCCACGTCCTAACTCAGCAACCCCTCGGCGCACTCATGCGGAGCCCCACCAGTTCCTCACGAATGGAGAAATGGGCGATCTTCCTCAGCCAGTTCCAGATATAGATCAAGCCGAGGCCATCCATCAAGGGGCAGGCCTTGGCCGACTTCATCACCGAATGTACAGCTAGGGAAACGGCCGCTACCACACCAGGGCCAGAGCCAGACGAAGCATGGACCCTCTTCACTGACGGTTCATCGGCCACCAAAGCTTGTGGTGGCGTCGTCGTCCTCATCTCCCCTAAAGGATTCAGAGCCTACTATGCCATCCGCTTCAACTTCAGGGTATCCAACAACGAGGCCGAGTATGAGGCCCTCCTCAGCGGCCTCAAACTTGCCGCCGGCCTCAAGGCGCGGCACATCAAAATCAGATGTGACTCCAAACTAGTGGTGGGCCAGATCGAGGGCTCATACGAGGCTAAAGAAGGAAGGATGAGGCAGTACAAGCAGGCGGCCGAGGAGTTGCTCAAGGCATTCGAAACCCATGAGATCACCCAGATCCCAAGGGCAGAGAATGCTGAGGCTGACATTCTCTCCAAACTCAGCTCGGACACTCCAGAACACATCTCCAAGATAGCCAAGGTCGAAGAGCTGAGCATGTCCAGCATCCATGCCAGCTCGGTCACGTGCATCCAACAACGGCCGGAGGACTGGATTACCGACATCATGACGTTCATCACCTCGGGAGAATTGCCCCAAGACGAGGAGAGGGCCAAGCTAGCCAAGCTCAGGGCCCCGAGCTACACCATCGAGGGTGGGAAACTTTATAAAAGGTCTTACAACGGCACTCTCCTCCGATGTCTGCACCCAGATGAGGCCGAAGTGGCCATGGAGGAAGCCCACTGTGGCGTCTGCTCCTCCCACCAGGGCCCTTTCAGCATGTCTCGGTGTCTCGTCGTCCAGGGCTATTTCTGGCCGACGATGGCGCGGGATTGTGCCAATCTGGCAAGAAAGTGTACCGCATGCCAGGTCCTTCAGAAAGCCCCCGGTCGGCCGGTAGTCAACTACGCCCCGGTCAGCACAGCAATCCCATTCTCAAGATGGGGTATTGACCTGGTCGGCCCCCCTACCCAGAGCTGCCGTCAACTACCGATACATCATCGTCGCCGTTGACTACTTCACCAAATGGGTTGAGGCGGAACCCTTGGCTAGCATCACAGGGGCCAGGTGTCAGAAATTCATCCACAAAAACATCCTCACCCGCTTCGGCGTCCCTCAGAAGATCATATCCGATAATGGTACCCAGTTCGAGGCCGCGCCCTTCCAAGAGCTCCTCCAGGAGTGGGGAATCAAGCATCGTTTCTCCTTGGTCTATCTTCAAGGCAACGGGCAGGTCGAGAACGCCAACAGAACCATCCTGGAGGGCCTGAAGAAGAAGCTCCAGGACGCAGGGGGCAGTTGGGTCGATGAGCTCCCCAATATCTTGTGGTGCTATCGTACTACGCCGAGGAGGGCAACGGGCGATACACTCTTTGCCCTTTGCTATGGCTTTGAAGCAAAGGCCCCCACAGAGGTTACCATACCTAGCCAACGGGTGGAGCATTATGAGTCTGAGGCCAATGAGGAAAACATGAAGATCGACCTCCACCTGATCGAAGAAAGACGAGAGCAGGCCTTTATCCGGGCAGAGAACTATCGGCGTCAAGTAAAATCATACTATGACGCCAAGGTACGCTCCCGAGAATTTCAGGTGGGGGACTATGTCCTTCGCCGAAGAGAGGCGAGCAAGCCGACAGAAGGTGGCAAGCTGGCACTCAAGTACGAGGGCCCCTACATCATCAGTGTCGTAGTCAAACCCGGCACCTACAAACTAAAACACCCAAATGGGTCTATTGTACCACGAACGTGGAATGTACATCACTTGGTGAAATTCTATCAATAATCCGAGGACGGTGCAGCCGGCAAAGCCCTCACCTTTCCCACGGATTGTTGGTCGGACGCCACCCTCGGCCTCGAGCCACTTATTAATAAAAGTTGTTTCTACTCTAACAAATCAGAAACGGACCATACTACATTGCCCCCTCAGGGCGAAAAATGCCCAGGAAAGGTCAACAAAGCTTAGGAAAGGCCGACGGTGTCCCCAGGACGAAGGGCCCGCAAAGAGCCCACGTCTTGAAACGGGAAGCTCACCGCGTCGTCCATCTGCGAAATCAGCAGGACGACTGGGCTGAAATCATGGCCGAGGTGACAAAAATCCCCCAACTCAAGGAGGAGAAACGGCAGCCGTCGGTAACCGGCCAAAAGCCTTAGCCCGCGTCATAAATAGGCGACGGGACCTCCTTGAGATCCCAGGATGATCCAGTAGGACTCCTTATCGGCCGAGGGACTATCGACCCCCTTGGTCGAAGCCTGAAAGAAGGACACCCACTCCTCGCTCAAATGAGTAAAGAGGAAGACAATAAAAGAGGGACAGTCAATGAGCCGCGCACTTGCCGACCTGAAGCGATATCCCCAAAAAATAAAAGAGGGACAGTCGATGAGCCGCACACTTGCCGGCCTGAAGCGATATCCTCAAAAAAATAAAAGAGGGACAGCCGATGAGCCACGCACTTGCCGACCTGAAGCGATATCCCCAAAAAATAAAAGAGGGACAACCGAAGAGCCGCGCACTCGCCGGCCTCGAGCAATACAAAATAAAATCCCCAACTGTCTACGTACATATCAGGCAAAGCACTTCGTGTTACCGCCCAAAGCTCTCAAAAAAAATGAAGACGAAGCGGACATTTCCTCAACTGTCTATCCAGACTTGGAACGATTCCCAACTTTCTAAGCGGGACACTTAGAGAAGCCCATGACAGTGTGACGTTAAGTGTCACAAAGACGAAGCGGACATTTCCTCTCAGCCGAGCAAAGGACAGGTCCCCTCACCGGCTACGACTACAGAAATCAGGTTTGACTTCTTGTCTAAACACGAGGCATGAAAACGGCAAGGAGAAATGGCCGAAAAGAACACAGGGTCGACGAGACCGCCTTGGCATGGGAAGCTATTCCACACTGGCCGTATTGGCCGAGGAAGGAATTACTCAAGTTGACACTTGGAAAATTTTCCAAGTGTGACATTTAGTTCAACACTTACGAAATTTTCCAAAGTACGAACAAAAGAGAAGAGGGGCGTAATGCCAAGATGACGCGGACACTCACTCACTGGACGTCTTGGTACTTAGGGAAAATCCTAAAGTCCCTGCTAAGTGCAAAGGGTAGTCCTCATAGACGAAATGTACTCACCCAAGCTGCCCGTTTTGGCCGGAGCCAGGGAGCAACCGAAGACGACAATTACCGAGTCCCAATTTTCAAACACTTAGAAAAATTTTGAAAAGCTTGAGAACAAAAGCGAAAGGAAAACAAGACGAGGAGAACACATAATAAGGCCGGAAACAGTGAACATTTCATTCATATAAATTCATTACATCAGGGGGGCTCACGGCCATTACAAAAAAGGTGTTACAGACACCTGTTTACTAAACTACACGAGAAGTCAGCCGATCAGCTCTCGGGGATGGCTTCATCAGCAACTAGCACTGCATCGGCTTGCCCCGATGCAACTCCGTTACCCTCCTCCGTCCTTGCACCTTCGCTCTCCTCGGCTGCTGAGGAGACGGCGGTATCGGCTAAGGCGTCATCATCGGACCAGTCAGGCTCACCGATGGAAGAACTGAGCACCGGATCTTGCCTCTCAGACGGGGGAAGCTTTGCTTCGGCCTCCGGATGTTTCATCAGCCTTGGAAGCTTCAGGTTCTTCTTAGCCCATTTCTGGGTGAGTTTTAGCTTTTTGAATGCCCGGTGCAGCCTCCGGTATATCAGCCGTTGCATCCTCTGCTGGCCCATGTCGTAGTAGACAGCCATCTCACGGGCAAAGTATTCCTGGCCGGTAGGGCAGTTCTGGCCCCAGTCTTCAAGCCGGTCCGCCACAACCTCGTAGCACCAGGTCCGGCGGTCATCGGCCTTCCAGCCTTCGGCCAGGAACCTCTCGATAGCGCCATCAACGGCCTTCTCAACGGCCCTCTCAGAGTTAGCCTGAGCCCTCACGGCGTCCTCGGCCCGAAGTAGGGCCTCATCGCGGCTCCTCGGGGCTTTATCCCTGGCCCTCAAAGCATCGTCCCTGTCGGCCGCCACCTGCCGGTAGGCCACATCGGCCTCATCAACACCCTTCTGAAGGGCCTTTACATCCTCCCGGAGCCGATCCAGGCAGGCCATGGCCTCCTCGGCCGAAGCAACCTTTTTCTCGGCTTCCTTCAGGCGGGCAATCTCTTGCTCCTGCCGCTTGTGGCTCTCCATCAGCATAAGAGCACCCTGGAAAAAAAAGGAAAAGGAAGAGTTAGGACGAAGCAAAAACTCGTGACACAAAATGATGTAAAGTACGAAGAACTTACTTGAACGATGAGGTCCATCCCGCCGTCATAGATCCTGACGGGACCCACCTTCTTCAAGTAAGCCCGATCCTCGAACGGGACAGCTTGGGCCAGAACATCATGGCCGTCAACGGCGTCATTGAAGACGCCACCCATCACGGGATACTCGACCTCGAGCTTGTAGGTCCCAACGGCCAGCTCCTTGCCAGCCCTCTGCTTGCGGGGCTCCTGGCCGACAGGCGGCGGCTGGGATAGAGTTGTTGGAGAGGGGACCGAAACCGCATCTACAATGACAACGACATTTGATCCCCCGGCATCATCATCCAGTACAGTCAGACCACCGACACCAGCATCGGCCAGAAGGGACGCCCTCTTCGATTTCTTGGACTCATACCGGCCTCAGTAAGCTTCCTCTGGCCATCATCCGTGGGCCGTTTCTTCTTTGACTGCGTGGGTGGCTTCTTCGCCGCGTCAGAGCTCGGCTGGGCGCCACTCGCAGCGGCCATCTTTGCGGCCTCTTTTGCGGTCATCTCCTCCTTCGCCTTAGCTTTGGCTAGGGCCATGATGGATATGCGGTCCATAGTGAAGTCTGCACAACGAGGAAAAACAAACAGTTAGCAAAAACAAAAGTAAACATGGACGAAGACGCCAGGGAGGGTATTACCATCAGCATCAGCCGACACACCCAAATCCGGGCCATCGGCCTCCTCAAACGTGGTGGTCATCCTCGGCCACAGCTCCATATCACTCTCCTTGTCGCCATACACATAATACCTCATGAAGCCGAGGGCGGTCATCTTATACTCCGTGATGTAATGTTTCACGCTCCTCGTCCCCCCTTTCAGAAACGCCACCACCTGGGCATCCAAAATACTGCTCTTCGGAACGTCGTGAAGGTTGAACCTACCGTCATGACCAACTGAGGGAAACTCCGTGCCGTCCTCAACCAACGATACGAAGACGAACTTGCTCTTCCAACCATGAATAGACGAAGGGAGGTCAGTAAAAGTCCTCTTCTTCGGAAGCTGTTGAAGATTGGCATAGCCGGCACAAATCTTGTGACTCCCCCGGCCAATCTGGTATAAGTTCATGAAGAGAGCCGTCGTCGGCCTAAAGTCTAACTCATCGCAACGGAGAAGGAAGCCAACGATGAGCGAGTAGCTGTTTGGAGTCAACAAGGCCGGAGGAAGACCCACCATGTCCAGATACTCCGTAATGAACGGGTGGAGGGGAAACCTAAGTCCCTTTGCAAAACTCATGGGGTATACTCCAAAATACCCCGGAGGTGGATTCAACACATGATCCGTCGTCCTGAGCGCCCTAACCCTCCCATACGGCCCCACGTACATCTGGGCCACCAAGTAGTCGACCGCACTGCTCTCCGGCTTGATCAGATATAGGTTCGTAAGGTCCAGGTAGGAGTAGCCTGGTCCCTTCTTCGGCCGACGCCTTCTCGTCGGAGCAGCTCCCTTCACAGCCGAGACCGGATTTGGGCAAGGAATTGCAGCCGAGGTAGACGCTCCGTCCACAGCACGGGAAGCCACTACGTCCTCACCCTCATTCTCCCCTGATTTGAAGGAGCTCAACTCCTCTATCTCCTCACAGCACTCCTCTACCACCCGGTAATCAAGAGATTTAGCGGAGGGCTCATCGTCATATGGGTAGTACTCGTCGTTCAAAGGCTTCATTATAACAACTAACTAAAGCCTAAGGGTTTCTACTTTGGATCTAAGGGTGTTTCTCCACTAACAGAGGATCAAAAGCTAAAATAAGCAAAGTACACAAGTAATTTGGGAAAAGTTCGACGAACTGACCTTTGAAGATTTGAAGAACGGAAGAACACACGGAAAGGCTCTCTCTCTCTCTAGAAAATTGGGCAGCACTTCGTTATCTCAGGAATGCAATGAGGAACCTCTTCGGAGGGGGGGGGGGATATTTATAGACCTCCCCCCAACGGTCACTACATATGGCAACCTCCCACTGGCCACGTAAACGGCCACCACCCCTAAGGCCCATTGGGCTGGCACCGGGTCAGAAGACGGGTCAGGCCCACTTCCACAATACCAGCTCATCGTCAACAGGCCAACCACTCAACGGCCACGCTAAGAAATCGTGCCTACATCGGCCTCAACCCAAACATAACTTCAAAGGGGTAGGTCACATCTCAAGGTGTGAACAGAATGCCAATTGCATGGCCTTTTCAACGGCCACAACGGTGAAAGCAAAAAGAAACTCCACACCGTCGGCCTTGTGTAAAACCCTGATGATAATTTCTTGAAAGCGACCTGCGTCCAAGGGTTCTCCCACAGGGTTACCTTGGTCAGGAAATCGCCAAGGAATTGGATTCAGGGGAATACAAGAGCCCGCTTCGGCCAGGGCAAATCCTTTACTCCTTCACCCCTCACCTACTCTTCAGCCTGAAGCAGTGGGGGACTGGGGGACTGCACCGGCCTTTGAAAGTCAGGACAAAATCAAACCCAAAAATAAACCAAGTCCACAACTACAACATCAGGTCACATATGCGCCACAATGTCCATAACCTTGTCGTGCACCATCGGCCACGACAAAGTAGCGAACAAAGAATTCCCTCCAAGTGCAACACTTGAGATCACAAGGCACTTATCGGCTTCGAGACCACATACTCCACTCTCGGCCAGGAATCAAAGAACAGGAACTCAGCGTTCCTGAATCACCATCGTCCATAAGATCATGATACGCAACACTCCTTCCAGATCAGAACTGCTATCGTTCTCAGAAACACGAACACCAAGATAAAAATACTGCCACTCCTCGGCCAAAGGCCCAGAATGAGAGCCTCAGCGGCCAAGCAAAGCAAACTGCACCCTCACCGGCCACCCGGAAACAGAAGAACACTCATCATCCTCGAACAGGAGATAACCACAAGGGCCTCCTCGGCCCAAAGCGCGAAACTCAGCCATCAACTGTCAGGAGTGAGCATGACCTTCATCGGCCATTCATGACAGAGGACGCCCATCGTCCCCACCAAGCAAAGACACTCGACGTCCTTGAATAGAAAATACACATCATGACTAGGTCCCTCATCGTCCACAGCGAAAGCCACACAGTGGCCAGGACGCTGAGTACCCACGGCAACCAATAGACAAGGAACCAGGTCAAGGGGTGCCCACAACGGCTAAAAACAAGGGAGAATCCCTTAACGGCCGGAAAACGTCAAAACTATGGAATCTACTCTCCCTCACTTCGTCTACGTCTCAGCTCAGAGAGTGAGGGACTCCTGATGGAGTATATGGGTTTGGACCCCATGGCCCACATACTCGGAAGAACAGAAGGTACCACGATCACCTGGTGGGACTCTCGTCGGCCAGATGAAATTGATTTTGCACAGTATTCCCGCCCAAATCGCTGCAAGTACTTCTGTTTTGCCCTAAGTTGAAATGCACTGGATTATTCTCTCATTTAATGCTGGATTAAATGCCTCATTTAATTCCTGTGTTACTAAATACTTTATTGCGTGTGCCGTTTGATTTTTCCTATCGGTTATATGCCAAGTATGCAATCAATGTGTGTGCCTTTTACTGTTTCGATGTACGAAATAATTATTTTAGGTGGCTTTGGAAATATGCTCAATTTATTTTCTTAGAAGGCTCAATACTGGAAAATGAATAGCCTTTTAGCCCCAAATTATATATAGAGATTTTCAACGTGTTGGTATGTCCTCCTGCCCCATTCCATTGCTGCACTCTACGTCAATTGCTATTGCATGCTACAGAGTATTATTTGTGTTTTATATCATTCAATTCAATGAGAAGATGAATAAAAAGTTTGCTGTCCAGAATTGTTGATACCTGCATTGAAAAAGGTTAGGATGAAGATCTATAATTTCATTTTAAACAAGGTAAGAATAGATTGTAATTAATAGTCAGCCTCACCCACATTCGAAAAATGTACTAACGTAACATAAGGTTTTGTTTGTATTTCTCAAAGTTTTCTTCTATATTTGAATCCATAAGTTTAGTTTGTAATTCTATCAACATAAAGAACACTCTACTAAACGGTTCTTAACGCATTTATTGTTTCAGGATTGGGATGAACACAGTAATAATGACATGTGTTGAGATAATTACATTGCAGTGTTGAGATAATTACATTTCGAATTACTCTGATATTTCCATGTTCAATCACGCCAATAAATGTTTACAGCAGCAATCACTTTGGACATTTTTTATTGAGTGTATAAAAATGTGAAATTCTCTAAACTGACATTTGTTGATGATTATATAATTCAGTTTGAATTTTATAATTTCATAAAATACACATTCCTTTTTCTATACTACGAAGCTATTTATGGTAGAGTATAAAAAAAAGGGAATCAGCATACCTGATACCCCTCAATGCTAAACGAAGAACATATTAATATTCTTTGAAGATACATAACAAATACATAAAGATTATTTAATCTTATTGATATGAGTAAATATATGAGAAAATTATCTCAATTCCTAAATAAAAGGTTTATAAATTTAAAGAGCCAGTGTGATCAACAGGAAATATTTGAATAGAGAAACACATCTCAACATGTTGGACACAAGGTTTTGTTTGTGTTCTTAAACACATCTCATTGTGGATTGATTTTTGTTATCGTGTGTAATAGCTTATACTCCCTCCCTATTTTAAAATCACTACATTAGGTATTGACACAATATTTAATGTGGAAATAATAGGGGTAATGAATAGTTTAGAAAAAGTAAGAGAGATTGTGTAAAATTATGATCGAAAGAGAATAAAAAGTATATAAAGTAAGGTTCGTGAGGAGTATTTTTTAAATGGTAAACTTACCAAAAATGGAATTATAGGGAACTTTTAAATATAGCCCAAAAAGGAAAGTGTAAGGAACTTTTAAATACGGAGGGAGTATGAGGTGGTTTTTTTACAGATTTTTATGAGGTAGTTATTGCGTAATACTTGTGTCATGTGTAATGTTTGTATAATTTAGAGCCCGTTTGATAACACTGAAATTGGCTGAAACGGGTGATTCTGCTAAAATTTATGAAGTTTTGGGTGAAGTGGCTGGATTGGCTAATTCTACTAATTTATGAAAAAAAGTTATATTTAAAATATTTTATATTAATAAAATAAAGAAAAAATTATATGAAAAAATAGCTAAAATGATCATCTACAGTAACTTCAGCCAATACAGCTAGAAAGTAACTTCAATCTTATTTTTTCTTATTATTACATAATTCAGTGCGCGAAATCAAAGTTGCGTGTTTGGTGAAAAAGTTGATCGATAAGCTCGATAAGCTGAAAAAAATGATCATTAAACGGGCTATTAATCAGTGATGTAGATTTTAGTCATGGACTAATTTGATCATATTTTAAATTATTGATTAACACTACTTGGATAGGGGCGAGAAGAGAACGAAGGAGAAAAAACCTAGAAGCTCACAGATCTAGCTTTATGTATAATATTTTAGCCATCAGTGACAAATTTCAATTTTGGGTTTCAAATTTTTTTCACAATCAAGAATTTAAAGAATAATAAATAATTACATTAAAATTTTCCACATGTACTTACATTATTTTTCTCAAATTTTTGGCGATTCATGTGAACACTTTTGAACAATGATGGCTCCCCTCCTAGGCACCGTCACTGTCACTGACAATAACAAATTTGGCAGCTTTGGTGCTTGGATAGATTCTAGAGAGGCAAGCTATTTGCTCACGATTCAATTTCAGCAACAGAGATTGCAATTGGAGTTTGGCGGTGTGCTTTTGGTGCCAAAAGTGAAGGTTTGGCAGAAAATGTGATTAACAAAGAGTAGGATGAGGAAGAAGATGCAGAACTGTAGACTGTCGGTCTATATGAAAGTCACCGTTATGGAGAGATCGTGTGGCTAAATTTGAAAGATGACGCCTCAAGTTTGAACTTGGCCACACACGGTTTATTATTCTATATATCTTTCCAGCTTTATTTGTGTTTCCTTAGACTTTTTACTTTGTTTTTGGTTTGTTTGTGTTAGTGGTTTTTTAAGTAGGTATGATCGTTCTATATAAAAAGGTGTTTATGACCGTTATTTGTTTCATAGCTTTATGTTTGATCAGGGGATGAGAGGTCTTTTGACTATTTTGATTTTGTTGATGTGGTAAAAAGTACGATGAATTAACGGTAATGAAGAACTCTGTGTACCGTGTTTGGTTGTCGGCGATTCATGCTACTTCTTTAAAAGTGGCCACCTGAGAATCTTATCTTAGGCTTTTATGTGGACTAATTCAATTTTAATTTAATAGTTAAATAATAAAAAAATTATTGCATTTAATTTTTAGTAAATTGCAATTAATGTGATGTTAATTATTTATGAGTAGTACTATTTGGTTGTTCTACTTTAAGTGGAATAAGAAAATTGTTACTTAAGTAGTTTATATGAGATATGTCTCACGTATATCGCACAGGTAAGTTACTAACAATATTCAATAATGGTTGCTTATGCAATCACTATTAATAAAAGTCAAGACCAGTCTCTCTCATGTGGGGTTGTTGTTGAACAAGCTTGTTTTCTCTTATGCTCACCTTTTCGTTGTGATTTCCCGAATTATCAATAGAAAAAGATTGGAAATTTCGTTAGTTGACGGTGATGGATAAAGCATAACATAGACTACCAATGTTGTGTATAAAGAAATTTTTCAAAATTTGTAGATCTAATATGTTATCAACTTTAGTTATTTAATTGATGCAACAATCTTCTTTTTGTGAATGTTGTTTTTAATTATATGTAATTAATCTTTTTGCCCGTGCATCGCACGGGTGAGCTACTAGTTTGTTCAACAACAAACAATGAAAACTAGTTTAAAATACAAACATACATAATAAGAAATCTACACTATAATGGATGGTGGGAACCCAATTAATAGTTTGAAACCCTCGAATTTACATCTCTCAAGATCTTGGGTGAGTTCTTAAGAGCACGCAAGGGGGTTAGTTTGGTGTAGTCAGAATCATCTCATACTAACAAAAAAAACTTGTAATTCCTCCTCCTCCACCACCCCCTCCCCCTTCCCCTCCCCCCTCCTCCTCCTCCTCCTTGATATTTGATTCACTTGATTCTCCAAGTTCTGTTTGCTGAACTTTGTTGCTTGTTGAAATTATGTCATATTTTGTTGCATATTCGCTTAATTGACGGTGAGAGCTTGGATCATGTCTTTAGTGAACGTGCTAAAAAGAGAGAGAACTCGAGTACAGGTGATCTCTACTTCCTAAATTATACGTGTTGGAAAATAGACCACACCTCCTTTGAGGTATTTTCCCTTTAAACCAATATCATCAATTTGTTCAAAGTATTCTTCTTGGAGCATTGGTCAAGAATCCTTTTGATGCCCGTGAGACGTGCAAATATCACAGACTTTGACATCTTGAGCTTTTGAACATAAGATAAACCCATTCATTAATGAAGTCAAGCCAACATTTTGACTATCTAAAGATGATGTGTTGGTATTCATATTAACAACTTCTTCAAAGTTGCTAGAAATTAGCTCACTCATGTTTTTCAGAAATTTATTTCTCAAAATATGGAAAGTTCTTTGAATCTCGGAGTTTGAATAAAAAAAATTCTCGTTAATAGAACAAGATTTTACCATAAACAATACTCCCTATGTCCCATAAAACTTAGCCAAATTTCCTTTTTAGCCGTCCCAAAAAAACTTTGTCATTTCCATTTAAAGTAACAAACAAGTGACTAAAACTATTTATCTCTCCTTTGCACAAATTTCAATCACACAATTTTTACTTTATTATTCTACGTGCAAGTTAATATTGGCCAAGTTTTATGGAACGAAAGGAGTACAAAACAAAAAAAATATAATCCCTCCGTCCCACTAGACTTTGCCAACTTTTCCTTTTTGGTTGTCCCAAAAAACGTTGTCACTTTCCAATTAAAGCAACTAATTTGTGGTTCTGCACATTTCTCTCTCCTCTGCACAAATCTCAACCACACAGTTTTTACTTTTCTTATTTCTCACATACTTTGCACTTGGCAAAGTCCACCGGGACGGAGGTAATATTTAAACACACAGAAAATTAGGCCCTTGGCAGACTCTAGTGAGGTAGTTAAAGTGCCTCTTTTGCATCATGATCGAGGTGAATTGGGCGAGGAGTTGACGGTATAGCTCATCGAAACTGTTGATGGTTCATAGCCCGAGCTGGCTGAATCATTCATGAGTCTGGCATCAGAGGGTACTAAACAGTAGATGACATATATTGCGTCATCCGATGTCCCCCAATAGCATGAGCCGCCCTTGGTAGGATAGATAGGCCATCAGGTCCCTGACACCATTGTAAACGATGATGGACGGTGGTCTGCAATCTCGGGGATGTACGTGGCCATGATGCTGGCAGAAATAGAAGATGTGAATCAAAGCCTTGGTGGTGTCGGGGTTGTAGACACTTGCAGGCAAGATCTTCCACCTGCCACTGTAAGGTCATCACTACCTTGCCCTGGGGCGGTGGGAGCCGCCGATAGCTCAATGTTCCACACAACCTGCCCCTCTCCACCCATTGTTTGGGAAGGGAAGGTCCTAGTCTGCCCTTCAGTCCTTTGGTCGATCGGCCTCATGGCAATCCGCACCAAAGCTGAGGTGTGGGTGCTTCAGAATCCTCGGTGTGCTCGTTCAACGTCTACATTTCGCATATGAGTGTGAGTTGTGTTAGTATATATGTCCTAGCGACAATCATTTTTTTAAAGACATATGTACTTGATCACATTTAGTTTTTATATTTGATATATACACGGTATTACACTTTATGAATGATTGTTTTCGATTGTCAATGCTCCTCTTATGAATGGTTTGGAAATGCTCCTCTTATGAATGGTTTATATGTTCTTAATTGTAGACATGACATATTAAATGTGCAAAATAAAAGACCAAGGTTAAGTAATCTGAAAAATACCACATATCTTTGGCATTGTAGGCTTGGTCATATTAATGAAGCCACAATAGCAAGGTTAAGTAAATTAAATTACTTAACACCATTTGATTTTGAATCATATGGTAATTGCGATTCGTGTCTCTCAGCTAAAATGACGAGTAAACCTTTTCTTGGAAAAGGACTACGGGCCAAAGAAGTGCTTGAATTGGTTCACACAGATGTTTGTGGACCATTCCCAACTCAAGCTAGAGGAGGTTTTTCTCACTTCATCACGTTTACTGACGATTTCTCTAGGTTTGGATTTGTGTATCTTATGAAACACAAATCAGAAGTTTTTGAGAAATTCATGGATTTTAAGGCTGAAGTAGAGAAGCAACTTGACAAGAGTATCAAGACTCTACGATCTGATCATGGAGGGGAATACTTGAGTAAGGAGTTTCTTGATTACTTAAAAGGTCAGGGAATTCAGTCACAATGGACTCCTCCAAAAACACCTCAATTGAATGGTGTTTCTGAAAGGAGAAATAGAACCTTGTTAGACATGGTTAGGTCCATGATGAATTCCACGTCTCTTCCAACATCTCTTTGGGGGTATGCATTGCAAACTTCGATATACATTCTGAATAGAGTTCCATCTAAATCAGTGCAAAAGACACCATATGAGTTATGGTGTAATAAGAAGTCTGTTCTTTCACATATTAAAGTGTGGGGTTGCCCTGCTTATGTAAAGAAATTGCACACTGATAAGTTAGGAGCTAGAAGTGAGAGATGTTATTTTGTGGGGTATCCTAAAGAAACTAGGGGATACTATTTCTATCATCCTGAGGAACATAAAATCATCATTTCCAGACAGGCACGATTCCTAGAAGAAGACTTGGTCTTCAAGGAATTCAATCGTGAGAAGATAGTACTAGAAGAAATTCAAGAATCACAGAATAACATAGAGGATGAAGACTTGTTAGATGGTCAAAACAAGGATTCAGTGGGAGGATTAAGCGGAAGTATGTCTCTAGGAGGATATCCTTTAGCTAGTGGGAGTAATATAGGAAGCATCTCGCACCAGCAAGTGGTTCCTATTAGGCATGAAAGAAATGACATGGTTGTCATTCCTTCTGCACCAACTTCTCCTTCTCTGGAAACACTTAAAAGTGTAGCACCAGAAAATTCTCCGAGCATTGGACAGTCCAATGAAAGAGAACCTCTTCACAATTAGAATGAGCAGTCTGAACAATCGCAAAATATTAACTTCGTAGGTCTACTAGGATTCGTCATGAACCAACTAGGTTTGGCTTCCTCATGGAGGATCATGATGATGCTAAGATTCGTGATACGCATGAACCTGAGACCTACATAGAAGCAATATTAGATGTTGATTCATAGAGGTGGCGAGAAGCCATAAAATCTAAGATGGACTCGATGTGTATCAATCAAGTATGGAACTTGGTTGACTTTCCTATTGGGGTTGGACCCATTGGATGCAAATGATTTTCAAGAAGAAAATTAATGTTGAAGGCAATGTGCAAACATACAAAGCTAGGCTAGAGGCTAAAGGTTATAGTCAAAGAAAAGGAATTGACTATAGTGATACTTGTTCGCCACTTGCAAAACTGAAGTCCATTTGGATTTTGCTTGTTATAGCTGCATAATATGATTATGAGATTTGACAAATGGATGTCAAAACCCTTTTCCTTAATGGAAACCTCGAGGAGGAGATGTACATGGTACAACCTGAAGGTTTTTTTTAATCCAAATCAAATTCTAATTCAATATGTTAATTGGAGAAATCTATTTATGGGCTAAAATAAGCCTCTAGGAGTTGAAATATTAATTTTGATGAAATAGTCAAATCGTTTGACCTCATCAAATGAAATGAGTGTGCTTGCGTGTTTAGAGTGCGCAACAAGGATAGCGTGGTCTTTATAATCATATATGTTGATCATAGAGAATGATATCTCCTCATTGAAGTCCGTGAAAGAATGGTCACCTAAAATCTTCATGAATATCTTTTGTCAATGGTAGACAGAAAGAACTAGTAGAATTTAATTATTCTAGCACTAGTTTTATGTATGATGAGAAAGACTACGAGTCACAGTCAGTATATGTTTTTAGTCTCAATGTAACAGTAATGCTGCAAGAGTTGCAAGTAAGAAACTATTGTAAATTCGACAACTAGAGCCTAGTAAATTGTTGCATTTGATGCAACATAGGTAAGCGTTTAGATATGTTAGTTCCTTACAGAAATAGGGGTAGTTCCTAGCGACAGTTATCCAATAATTGTTATTGTGACTGTACCGGTGCATTTGCACAAGCTACGGAACCAAGATGCAAAGTAAGGAACTAGAAAACACCAGTATGCTATCATGTTTTGATAACAAATAGCAAGATGAGAAGCTGCAATAGAATGCCTTCCCGTAGAGGACAATTTGCCTGACCCATTCACCAAACCTTTGAGCTGCGAGAAACATACTAGACATTTTGAGAATCTAGGTGTTAGATGTATTGATGATTGGCACTAGGCCAAGTGGGAGATTGTTAGTATATATGTCCTAGCGACAATCATTTTTTTAAAGACATATGTACTTGATCACATTTAGTTTTTATATTTGATATATACACGGTATTACACTTTATTAATGATTGTTTTCGATTGTCAATGTTTTATTCATAATTGTGTTCCCTTGGATTTATGTTGTCAATAAGTAAGTGTGAGCTTATATGATATAACATAAGGTCCTAAAATAGCCCCAATCAATGATCATCAAGAATGGGATATTGATGATATGCGATAAGATTGGTATGTGGACTGCATCATACTTTTGGAAAGTATAGTTGATCTCACGACTATGAGTTCCTGTAATTCATGATGGTCACATAGATATTTTAGAGAATATTGACATACCCACCGAGAAACCATTTGATAAGTTCTATTCATGTGTCTATGGGATTATCGGCGTATAGAGTAGTGTAATAGTCCTCCGACTTGAGGTCAATACGTACTACATGTGCGGAGTGATGTACTTTGACCATGACCAACGCTTGCACTCCAATCGGGGTAGATACGACATGTGTTGGGTGCATCACGAAGCACATGGAGTAGCAGTTGAGCCAAGAAATGATTCATTCCTCATAATAGATTAAGAGAGAACATTCTACTTCTCATGTCTAGATGGATCATAAAGTCATTGGCCAATGCAAAGATATATTCGTTTTGGATATCGAATATGATCGTTATGGATCATCTAGAAAGATTGAGAGACAGAGACTGAGTTATTGGGATAGACACTATATCATGTTCCAGACATAATTCAAAGAATGAAAGGACCGTATCACTATGAGCTCTATATTACAGGGAGTTTGAATAGTCCTCGCAAACGTCCTTATATATTAAGATTGTCTGGTAAATCGTCTAGGGATTCTACTAAGACCTTAATTTGATTAGTGCTTAATATATAAGGCCCTATGGGTCACACAATAAGTGATTATACCTTCCGATTGAATTGTTAGAGGGAATTAAATATTATTAATTGGATTAAATAATATTTAATTCATAATACTGAAAATGGATTAAATATTAATTAGATTAAATATATTTAATTCATGATGTTGAAGGAGTGTTCTATTTGATAGAATTAATTAAGTGTGATAAATTAGATTTATTATACTTAATTAAGATGTATTTATTATTTAATAAAGTTGATATTTTCTTTTGTAGTTTAGAATTAAAAAGAAAAGTAAATAAACTAAATAATAATATATATAATAAATAGAGAGTGGCGTAAGACCACTTCTCTATTGTGGTTATTATTATTATTATTATTATTATTATTTTGGTTTGTTTTATCTACTTATTTAATCAATAAGGAGTATTGGTCCTAGCGGGATTAGGACTCATTAATTAGAAAGACTTTCATTGTGATTGAGAAACTAGTTTAGAACTAGTATAAATACATCAACCTCCTTCATAATTATAGACTAGTTTTAAGATTCAGTATTACCAGTTTATTTCCCTGCGAAGAGATTTCCTAGCCTTTCTCTTAGGAAGATCTAACCGTTCTTTCGGAAAGGAGAAATCACGTGGATACCAAAGGTCAAGGATTATCACCGCTAGGCTGGGAGATCTGTAAGTTCTAACTCAGATCTGTTATTATTATCATATTCGTTATTTTGTCATAATCAGGGAAGATCTGTTTGGGAAAATTTTTAACTTCCGCTGCCGTACTTTCGAGGTACGTTACATCAATTTCCTAACAAGTTGTGTGCGGGCAGTTTCCACCATGTGCACCCTTCGCTCCGTTGCATTCTGTGCGTCCATGTTTTGTAGTGTCTCTGTCAACACCCTCATAATCCATGGGTCTGTGTGAATGCCGTTTGGGATGAGGCGGGTAAGATCCCCCAAAGCTCCCATTCTGGAACTGACCGTTCACTATCCGAAGGTTCATGAGACGCCTCACTTCGAGATGCCCTCTTATTGTACCACTTGAGATTAATTTAAAACGATTAATACGACTACTCATACTAACAAAGGTGCATCTCCTTTTAAGGGAGCTCATCACATAAGAACTCCGAGTTAAGCGTGCTTGCACGAAAGTAGTCTTGGGATGAGTGACCTCTTGGGACTTTCTGAGGGCGCGCACGAGTGAGGACAAAGTGTGCTGTAAAGACTCGTGGTGGTTTGTGAGGACAGTACTAGATGTTAAAAGTAACTATCTCGGGGCCTGCGGGGCTGGTGTGTTACAAATGGTATCATAGTAACCATGCGACAGTGTGCTGTTCCGTTGGATATCGGGCGGGCACTTAGCAGGGGAAGATTATGGGATATCATTGAGATTGAATTAGTTTATGGGCGCAACGAGGACGCTGTGATCCTAAGTGGGGGCGAGTGTAACATTTGAGATTAATTTAAAAGGATTAATAGTACTACTCATACCAACAGAGGTGCATCTCTTTTTAAGGGATCTCGTCATATAAGAACTCTGAGTGAAGCGTGCTTGCACGGGAGTAGTCTTGGGATGGGTGACCTCCCGGGAAGTTTCTCATGGTGCGCACGAGTGAGGACAAAGTGCGCGGTAAGGCTCATGGTGGTTTGTGAGGAAAGTACTAGAGGTCAGAAGTAACTACCTCGGGGCCTGCGTGGCCGGGGTGTTACACCTACCGTGTAGGCACTCAGATAGGTCCCCAATTTGGCTATAAGACCACCGTCCATTTCTTGGTGCTGGTGTTTTTTTTTTATCAAAGATGCTGCCTAGCACAAAGAGCTTACTCGTGATTTTTTTGTTGAAGTTAAGTTCCCCTCTCTCCAAAGGTCCAACATAGTCCTTTAGATTTTTGTTTAATCATTTATATGTGGATTATTTTAGTGAGTAGCTAGCAAATAGATGGTAGTCTGTAGGGGTGGGCAAACAGGTACATGAATTGCAGGACAAGACAGGTAATATGGGTTCATGACGGATTTGAGTTGAGTCCTAATTTTTGAAAACCTAAACACAATAGGGCGGGTCCTAACAAATTTAGGTACCGCATGGGTATTAGAATTTTAAAAACAGGTACCCGGACCGACCTGCTTTATTTTTTAAAAAGTTCATTAAATTAAATACTCCCTCCAGTCCTTATTAAACTTTACAGTTTGACTTCACACATATTAAGGAAATAAATTTGACTTTACTGTAGAGTGTACTGTTTGACACTGTTTGGCACTGTTTGACACTGTTTGGTACTGTTTTGCACTGTTTAGTGTAGATTTGTTTGCCAAATAAGGCAAATAAGGAAGTGTAAAGTTTAATATGGGACGACCCAAAAAGGAAAGTGTAAAGTTAATTAAGGACCGGAAGGAGTATAATATACTAACACCACCCGGAATTTTTCATACTCATGAATTATTAAAAAGAGTTTCTAAATCCAAACAAACATCTAAATTATTATTTCCAATTCTGATTCCAAATGCATCAAATTTTCTTAACTTAAAGAAAGGATCTTGCTCAATAAAGTGTGACATGTTAATTTAATTGTCTTAATTTTATTTACATTCTGAGATTTATTAAACTTTAAATTGTTTTCTTAAATGTATATGTATATTGACTAGTCTAATTTATTATGATTGTGATGCTATTTTTTAGTTTATGGATGTCGATGTCTTATTTTCCACACCCTGCCGGGGTGTGGCGGGCGAACCAATTGATCGAGCCTCGGTTGGGTTCCTAGCATGGAAGTTAGGCCGATTGTTATGATTGGGCCGTTGGAAGTATTTGGGTCCGCCCGCAGCTGGACCCAATAACCCAACACATATTTAATCCTATTTTTGATATTAATCCAATTTCTTCTATTTAAATTAGAAGAATTATCCACATGTACTCCCTCCGTCCCGAAAAGGTTGACCAAATTTTCTTTTTTGGATGTCTCAAAAAAATTGTCATTCCCATTTAAAGTAACGAATATGTGGCTAAAATTAATTATATTTACTCTGCACAAATTTCAATCATACATTTTTTATTTTATTAATGCACGTGAAACTCAACTTCGGGTAACATTTTGGAACAAGAGAGTATACCCTATGCAGTCACACATTTATTGCTTTATTGCTGGGTAATTATTTACTCGGCTCACATTCTCTTCTCCAAATTGTCAGTGCTCAGTATTATCGGCAATTTAGTTGCAGAATCCCATTTCTCTCTCCCCTTTCAGTCCATCCGCGCCGTTCACCTTCCTAGTATCTGCTATTCACCCCGTAATCTTCTCTGCTCTTGCCAATAGCATACGGTTGATCACTTCTTCTTGCTGACCAATTCTCGTGTAACAGTGTGTCACTCTTGCTACTCCTGCTCGTGTATTTCAATCCTAGAGAATAAGGTACTCTCTTCTCCTTCCTCATTTCTCGGAGAATTTTTTCTTATTTAAGCTGGTATAGGATTTCTTGGTTCTCCTTTAATAGATCTGATATTTATGCTCTTCCTCACTTCTTGTTGTCTTTAATTTCTGTAATTTGGAGTGGAAAAAAGCGGAGAGGTATTTATCTGATTCTTAATTGTATTTCTATAGGTCTGTTATTGAAATTATCTTCCCAGTTGAGGAAGGAATACATTTGGGTGGTTTCATTCTCCGGCTGTTCTGGAGTGCTTATCGAATATATTGAGGGCCCTACGGATGGGTTCCTGCTGGTCTTCTGAGAGCAGCAGGAGCCCCCTCCGGACGGGTTCTCCTATTGGGATTCAGAAGAGGAAGAACTTTAAGAAGAGGAGATCGGCTTCTCGGAATTCTTCCTTTGACCATAGGCGGGAGGAACACTTACATCGGGTCTCAGGTCGTCGGTTCTTGAATGGATCCAATGAGGTCGCTGCCCTCTTCACTCAGCAGGGAAAGAAAGGAACTAATCAAGATGCAATGGTTGTTTGGGAGGTACATATGAATCGAAATATTTTTTCTACGGTGTTCATCTCCACTCTGATAGTTTGGACTAGGAATTGATGAGGAAAAATAAATGTAAGGAAGTTAGTGAGAAAATTTTGAAGAAAATAAAATGTGCCTGAAAATAAAAACATAAACCCTCTAAAATTCAACTTATGTTATTAGATGTGTGAAAATTTACTTTAGTCCACCGAGAGGTTTCGAGTCCAAGTCTTAGGAGTGGGCTTCAAATTGGTAACTGAAGGCCTGCCTCGTGGAGGGGCCCTTCCATGTAGCTCTCATTGAGTAGATGCCATTACGCCAATGTATATCGGTCTGGCCTATTTTATTAACTTATGATGTTTTTATTTTCAATTTGTGCAAGTATCAGTTAGTATCCCAGCTGCTTTTGCATTGTAGTTCATAGTCAGTGTTGTAACTGCAATCTAATAAAAAGGATCTCGTTAAATCTTACTTGAGAATTGTCAGATCATTAGGATCAAGTTGAAGTTTCTAAACATTCAGTTGCATCATTAAGCTATGCATGAGGTCTTATAATTTCTAAACCTTGAAAACTAATACTCCTTCAGTCTTGAAAAGGAGTTTTGATGTGAGTTTTCTCGTACTTAAAATAATTACTGATTGATAGTATAGGATTAAGTACTAATATCGTCTCGATCGAAAATGGGAATTAAGTGTTAAAATATTTTCAGCAATTTCAAGTGCATGAAATTCAAAACGATTGTGCGAGATTTGTTTGAATACTAAATTCAATGAAAACATATTAAAATAATTTGAACTCACCGTTGAATGACTAAAGGGAGAATGGATTCGTTCTAGGGCATACAGATTTCAGGAAATTTAATCACATGAAAATTCTATGATTGAACAATGGAATTAATATTAAGTTCATACCAATCTCGCGGCGTAGGGTTCAATGATTTCGAGAACAAGTTTGATTTGTCATGCGACATGCCTATAGATGGTTGCCAAATGAGCATCGTGCAGTTCTCCTAGACGTGCTAATCTCTTATCGAGTGATAAGGTGTGTGTCAAAGTTCCTTAGAAACAATTTAGATCTCTCAAAAATTGTTCTACATGCGATATTGCGATTATAATCTAAGTAGCACCGGTACGGAAACGGAAACCGGGACGGAAATGGGGACGGGGAAACCTTAATCTGAAAAATTAAGGGTATGGGTACGGTGAGGAAACGTCGCACCAAAAACTAAAGTATTCGTAATAAAACCAAATACATCCATAGAGCTTATCTAAAAATGAAGAGAAAATAATTTTTTTTTTACAATTACATTTTATTGGTAAACTAATGGACTGAAAAAGCAAAATAAAAATCACTTTATTCACTAAACTTTATACTTTTTAAGAAATTTATTTATTTAAATAAACTTTTTTACTAACTGAACAAAACAAAAAAAAGAAAAAAAGAAAAGCAACTCAATCCACTAAACTTTATACGGAGTACTTTATTCACAGCCGCACACTCCCGCACAGTTTAATACTAGAGGCGACAAGGCGACAACTGCAATCGAAGGGCGAAGGGCGATTAACTGCGGCTGGCAGCTGGCAGCTGGCGGCTGCAATCGGCGAAGGCTGGCGGGCTGGCGGCTGCAATCGGCGAAGGGCGAGGACGAAGTGCGAAGCTGGCTGGAGGCGAGACGGAACTGGATCTCTGGGTGAAGCTGGTTGGAGGCGGACGATTAAGGTTAGGTTGGACCGCTGCATTTTTTTTTCTAAATTTTGGGCCGGAAACGTTTCTATGGGCTGATGTGGCATTTCCTCAAGCATTTTTGGATCTACACCCGACCCAAAAATGGGTCGAGACGCCGGTCGACGTTTCCTGGCCGTTTCCGCGCGTTTCCAGACGTTTCCCGTTTCCGGGACGTTTCGGAAGCGGAACCGTGGACCATTTTGGCGTTTCCGTGCTTCCTAGATTATAATCCTAGTGGTCGTTTTAGGTTATAAACGATAACACTTGATTATCGAGACACAAATATTACAAAAATCATGTCATCACCCCTCAAGAACAAAATCCCAGATCATAAAAATGCCTCTTCACAAAACTTAAATCCCTGAATAAAACTACTCACAAATTCACAATTCATAATTGAACGAACAATTAAATTGGAAGGTCAAAATTTATCAATGATCGAAAGAATGAAATTACATCTGAACCCCAACATATGTTCTAGAGCTAAAAATCTATGAAAGAGTCTTATGTAATTCGTTCCTAAGCTTTGTTCTTTAAAATCGGGGTCTAAGCCCTCTCTAAATAGGAAAAATCTCGATTTTGAGCTGAACTAGGCCGCACACGATGTGCGTGTGTCCGTGCACACAAATATACGTTGTTGTAACCCGCACATGACGTTCTCATGACCACGCACTAGGTAGAAACTTTGGTCGTGGAATCCTGACTTATAGTTTCAAAAAGAGTCCTATTGTTGTCTAAACATAAGTTACTTGATAATAGGGAGCTAGTTTTCATGTAATTTTACAAAAAAACGTTTATAGACAAGTTCAATATGATAATTTTAGTGTAACATTAAAATATACTAGTATAAAACCCCGGGGCAATGCCCCGATAGCACGCCAAATTGAAAAGGATTAAAATGAAAAATACTACTCCGTAATAGATACTCTGAATTACTCATAGGATCCAAATTTGAATATAATGCATTTTTTACTATGATCTGATCTAACCACAACCAATAATAAATTTGTATTTGTTAAATGACTATGTCTAAATTTATTCATCATCATATATTATATATTAGGGAAAAGGGTCAGATTGGCCCTCGAACTTTTATAAAAAGGTCAAATAAGCCCTTATATAAGAGGCTTTGTCCGACCGTAGCCATTTGGGGCGGTTCCCGGTGGAATTTTTTGATGAAATGTTTTGAGCATCTTATTCATTAAGTCTAGTTTACTCATATCAAATTCCAGCTAAAACTTCAATCCGGAAGGCATTCAAATGAATTTTTGAAGATAACTGCGCAGTTAAAAGCGCAGTTATCTTCAAGAATTCATTTGAATGCCTTTCCGATTGAATTGTTATCTAAAATTTGGTATGAGTAAATTAGACTTAATGAATAAGGAGTTCAAAAAATTTCATCAAAAAAATCCACCGTGAACTGCCCCAAATGGCAACGACCGGACAGAGCCTCCTATATAAGGGCTTATTTGATCTTTTTATGTAAATTTGAGGGCCCATTTGACCAATTTCCCTATATATTAATACTCTTTAGTCTATATCAAGATTTTTTACTACGGTACCATTGCAATTGCGATTACTGCGATTGCAGCTATCGCAGCCTTTGCGATGTGTATTGCCGTTGATGCAGTGTAATTTAATTTTATGTTTGAATGAAATAAGAAAAAAATGGTGTTGATGCCCTGATACGATCCAATATAACCCCGTTGTGGTCATATTGGATCAATAATTAAGCATATTATGTAGATGTTACAAATTAACTAAATGATGTGATGTAAAAGTATGAATTATTTTTTATATTGTATGAACATTTGCATCATTTAATGAGTTAAACAATGATTGTAAAAGTAATGTTAACATGTATTATGCGATGTCAATAAGAGAGTCACACATAGCATTTCATAACTCAAGTTAACTATATCGATTAACAAATAAGAATAGATAATAAGCAATGCGGTGTTTTAGACATTTTTTGGGAAAAAACTTAAAAATGTAAAAATTAATTACGAAATCATAATTTTAGGTTTTGAACTTACTTAAAAATGTTTTGGGCTTTATTGACAAAAGAAGTTCTAATCCTGAACATCTCCACCAACTCGATCTTCAGATTTTTTTACATATGCAATATTGGTGTCATATGAAAGATCATAAAAAGTTACGAATTTTGATATATTTCTTATAAAAATTGGAGTATAAATAAAAAAGTTATAACACTTTAAAAATAATAGATTTTTTCCTCTCTTTTCTCTAAATGAGTTGGCCTGATTAAGGTGAATAGCTAATGCAACATGATGTTAAAAAAAAGCTAATGCACCGTGAACTTGGGAGAAATAGTGAAATGTTTTAGTTAGAGTGAGATAATTAGAATGCGGTGTTTTAGACATTTTTTGGGAAAAAACTTAAAAATGTAAAAGTTAATTATGAAATCATATTTTTAGGTTTTGAACTTACTTAAAAATGTTTTGGGCTTTATTGACAAAAGAAGTTCTAATCCTGAAAATCTCCACCAACTCGATCTTCAGATTTTTTTTTACATATGCAATATTGGTGTCATATGAAAAATCATAAAAAGTTACGAATTTTGATATATTTCTTATAAAAATTGGAGTATAAATAAAAAAGTTATAACACTTTAAAAATAATAGATTTTTTCCTCTCTTTTCTCTAAATGAGTTGGCCTGATTAAGGTGAATAGCTAATGAGACATGATGTTAAAAAAAAAGCTGATGCACCGTGAACTTGGGAGAAATAATTAAATGTTTTAGTTAGAGTGATAATTAGAATTTTTAGTAACGAATGACAGATTGACACATTATTCATTTATAACTCAGTTTTACTATATAAAACAATAGATAATTTTTTTTATGTATGCAATATTGGTGTCATATGAAAGATTATAAGAAGTTATAAATTTGGATGCATTTCTTATAAATATTAGAGTAAAAAAGAACATCATTAGCACTCTTTAAAAAATAATTTTTTCTTCTTCCCTTTCATCAAATACCTTGGTGTGATTAAATTGAATAGTAGTAATGTACCGAGTGAATAACAGTGATGCACCAAGTGAATAGCAGCGATGCACTGATTGAACTTAAATTTAAATAAATATTTTAGTAGTATGTAATGATAATAAAATATTTATCAATCAATAAGAGACTGACACATCATTGTTTTAAAATTAAGTTTATTATATAATTTTTTTCTATATGCAATATTGTTTTAATATGAAACATCATAAAAAGTTATGAATGCTAATGTATTTTTTATAAAAATTTGGCGTACAAATAAAAAAATTATAATACTTTAAAAAGGAGATTTTCTCTTTCCTTTCTCCAAATGAATAGTGATACACAGAGTGAATAGGAATGATGAACCTAGTCAACTTAAATGAATTATATGTTTTTGTAGGAGTGAGAATAGATTATTATTAATAAATAGAATTCTAACTCATTTTTACTATATAAAACTACACATAATATTTTTTGTTTTTATATATGCAATATTGGTGTCATATGAAAGATCATAAAAATTACGAACTTTGATATATTTTTTTGTAAAAATTGGAGTGTAAACACAAAAGTTATAATATTTTTTTGCAACACACAAATGTTTAATCCATATTTTATCTTACTTTCCCCCCTCCTTGTCCGTCTCTCTCTGTTTGGCATCGATATCATAGATCAATTCATGTTAACCGACACAAAAGTTATATCAATTGAAAAGAGAGATTTTTTTGCTCCAACTGAACTGTGTTTCACACAGAGTAATAGTAGTGGTGAACGCATTGAACGGTGAATTAATTAATTGCTCTAATAGTAGTGATAAAAGAAAGTGCATTACCCAATGAGAGACTGAGACATCATTGTTTTTTAACTCAGTTTTACTATATAAAACAATAGATATTACTACCTCCGTCCCACTAACATTGGAACATGAGGGGTGACACGCTTATTAAGAAAAGTGGATTTATGTGATTGATATTACATTGATAAAGTAGAATAAAGTAAGAATGGTTTAGAACCACACAAAATTTACCAAATTTGGTATGAGACGATATTAGTGGGATGAAGGAAAGATGAGACAATCTCGGCGAGACTGAGGGAGTAATAGATTAAGGGGGTGTTTGGATCTGATTCTTAAAACTGCTCCTGCTCCTTAAGGGAGTAGAAACAGAAGTTGAAGTGTTTGAGTGGAAGTGCATAAGTACTTCTAGTGCCTTAATGTACTCATAGAATCAGTTTTTTTAGAAGCTGGGGGAAACCATGATAACTAATTCTGATTTTGCTTCTGCTTAAAAAAAGCAGAAGCATAATCAGTTCCAAACACCACCTAAATAGGATCCCGTATCTTTTAAGAGGTTTTGTAAATGTTTTTTGTCTAATAAAGATTCATATTTTATAAGTGTTGCTAATATTTCATGTAATTTTCGAAAAAAGTACAGAAAATCTCAATATGTAAATTAGCCTAACAAAAATTAAATATTAGAAAAGAAAGTAGGATCCCCTTGACTTGTAAGAGTTGTACCTTTTTCAAATAAAGTAAAAATGTACATTGATCAAAATCAGCTTTGTTTTTCGGGGAAGGAGTAGCTAGTGTGCTTGTATCCTCCTTGCTCTATTCACTCGAGTAACTAGAGAGTAATATTTTAGCAGTTTATTTAAGAGTTATTAGAGCGTTCTAGGTGAGGTCGAAAAGTCACTGATATTAACATTGCTAGTAAATGTTTTCAGAATTTTGGGTCAAGAACAGATACAGTATTTTGTGGTGTTTTTGATGGGCATGGTCCTCATGGTCATATGGTAGCGAAGAGAGTTAGAGATTCACTTCCCTTGAAATTGAGTGCTCACTGGGAAGTCAATATTAAAAGTGAGGATGTTCTTAGAGAGCTCAATCTGAATTCGGTCGGTAGTCTTAACTCTCTGGACTCTTCATTCCTAGCTGTCGATGATCTCCCAAGGGCTTCTACTGACATTGAAGAAACCGAAAAGCACCCAGATATCTTTCAGACTTTGAAGGAATCTTTCTTAAAGGCTTTTAAGGTCATGGATAGGGAACTAAGGTCCATTACGAACATAGATTGCTTCTGTAGTGGAACTACTGCTGTTACTCTTGTGAAACAGGTAATTCTGACAAACTGTGGCATTACTGGGGTTGTACTTCGTTGCACTGTTCTTACCTATTATCCTGTTTGGTAAGGCCTAAAATAACTAAATTTCTGAAGTTGTAATTGAATCATCTAATATATACTCCCTCCGTCCCTTACATAAAAGGTCAAATAAGGCCTTATTTATGGTCAAATATTTATTAGTTTGATATATTTTTTATGTGTAAGGATGTTTTCTTCTGGATTGTTTTCAGTCCCCGATCATATCAGACCAGACCAGACTTAAACAGATCAGACGAGCCTTGGACAGATATAAAATACACAGAGACGAGACATTTATAAGACCAGTACAGACCAGACTAGACCGGAAAATTTAGTCCAAAAGAAAACATCCTAAACGGTTTAGCGATGAAATTTGCGTCGATATGATACTATTAGTTTTTCAAAAATTTCTAGAATCAAACCAATGTTGGAATAGTGGTTCCTAGTTTTCTTTCAAAGAATCAAACCGATCTCACCCTACATTTTTCTTCGTAAGATGATGTATAAAAAATCACTTTTTTTATTTTAATTTAAGTTTATCTTGTATATTAGTATTGATGTAGAATATCTTTGTTGCATAATATTTATTGTAAAATGATAAAAATCAGATTTTAATTTACAAACCTTGCATATAGAGACCATCGTGGTACCGATCTCTCGACCCGGTACTAGTCCAGGACCGGTTGACCTGTTCATGATCTCGGGTAAATAATAGCCAATTCTGATTTGATTATGCAATCGAGTCTATGCGTACTTGTGACTAGTGGAAGAGAAGTAAAAGTCCACGGAAATCTTTGGTGAGGAGAAGAAACAATTGCGAATAATTAATGTAGTAAGAACGACTTAAAAGTCCATGACAATCCATGATTTTTAAAGTCCATAAAAATGGATAGAAGTTTGAATAAGCCTAGACATTTTTAGATTTTTAAAAGTCTACATTGAATACACCTAAACTTTTACAATTTTTGCACTTTTAAAAATTTGCCACTAATTTCTTATACAATACACCCCCTTAATCATTTAACTCGTCAGAAACTATTAATGGACCATCAACTAAAGATTACTTTGAAATGGTGTCAACATCAAATAATGAACCATCAAATATTTGATTATTTGATCAAAGTTTTGATTGGGTAAATGACCAAATTTGTTCCCGAATAGTAGCTCCTTATCACTTTCATCATGTATTGAAATAGTTGATATTATCAAAAGTGATTTGTATAGTACATACTTACTTCGTTCTTTTTTAGTTGCAACATTCCCATTTTCACGCTTGTCAATGCACAACTTTGACAGTCATTATATTTAATCCTCATTACAAATTATGAAAATTTGTAATAAGATGAATTCAACAATATTTTTCAAAAAAATAATAATTCTCATACATAAATAAATCAAATGTAGTTGAAGTAGAATATGTGAATAGTGTAAAAATTTTATGTTGCATCTTAATAGAATTTAAGATAGAGAGAATGAGGAAGAAGGATTATTCTCATTAACTGTAATGAAGAGTACATAGAGTATTTATAGAAAGCTACCGCTCAACTGAACTAACTAACTAAAGTACAACTAACTTATACTAATACAATTCGTATAGTATATCTAACATTCCCCCCTCAAACTTAGGGTGATTTTGCTGGAGATGCAATCACACTAAGTTTGGTTCTTAAATCAATGAAGGATGAAGCAGACAAAGGTTTTGTTAGAATATCAGCCAGTTGAGCAGGAATGTGAAACACTTGCAATTGCTTCAGTTGAACTTTCTCTCTTACAAAAAATAGATCAATCTCCATATGCTTAATGCGAGAGTGTAAAACAGGGTTGTGAGCAAGCTGAACTGTGCTTTGATTGTCACAATATATCTTTGGAACTGTAAAGGGAACCTTTAGTTCATGGAGCAGAAATTGAACCCATAGAAGTTCAGCTGCTGTATCAGCCATGCTTCTGTACTCAGCTTCTGCTGAGGATCTGGCAACACGTAATTGTTTCTTGGACCACGAGGAAATGATATTGGGACCAAGAAAGGTACAAGATCCTGGTGTGGATTTTCTGTCAGTGGGATCAGAGGCCCAATCAGCATCACAAAATGTTGAAATGGGTAGAGACATGGTAGATAAATGAATGAGTTTGATGAGAATTCCATGTGTAATTGTGCCAAACAGATAACGTAGTATGTGCTTAACTGCTTTCCCATGATCTTGCAGAGGTGCGGCCATGAACTGACCTTATTAACTGCATAGCTGATCTCAGGTCTTGTTAGGGTAGCATACTGTAGAGTACCAACTACAGATCTGTATAAAGAAGGATCAGGTAAGGATTCACTCCCTTCATGAGTAAGTTTGCAAGTGCTAATCATAGGAGTCATGACTCCTTTAGAATCTTTCATTCCAGCTTGATGCAGTAAATCTCTAACATACTTTGCTTGAGAAAGATGTAGGCTTCCATCTTGAAGCTTCTGGACTTGGATTCCTAAAAAGAAATCAATGTCTCCTAGGTTTTTAAGAGAGAAGGAGGAGTTTAATTTGCTGACGAGAGTGTGAATAGTTGAAGAGTTGTTGCCAATGACGAGTATGTCATCAACATAGATAAAAATGTATATTAGAATGCTAGAAGATGTAAACAGAAGTAAAGAAAGATCACACTTGCTTTGCTTGAACCCAATATTTTAAAGGGTTGAAGTCAGTTTGTGGAACTAGGATCTAGATGTATGTTTCAGGCCATATAGGGATTTGTGAAGTCTGCAGACTAAAGATTTAGTATCTTTTGTTTGAAAGCCTGGAGGTTGTACCATATACACTTCTTCACTCTTCACTGAGGTCACCATTAAGGAAGGCATTATTGACATCCAATTGTTGGATAGTCCACTGATGAGATACAACAAGGGTAAGGAGTATTCTGATTGTGATGGGCTTGACAACAGGTGAAAAAGTTTCTCCAAAATCAAAACCATGTCTCTATGGAAACTTTTAGCAACTAATCTTGCTTTAAATTTGTTCAAAGAGCCATCTGCATTTTCTTTCACTCTGAACACCCATTTGCAACCTATAGCCTGTTTATCTGGAGGAAGAGGAACTAAAGACCAAGTATTGTTAGAAATCAATGCATCATATTCAGATTTCATTGCAGCGGGGAGAAGAGAGTGCTTGCTTGACTGATCTAGGCTCAACGTGGGCTAAAAGTAAGGTTGGATTAAGTCGAGGTTTAATAATTCCTGATTTGGCTCTAGTTTGCATGGAATGAGTGTTAGTCAGTTCGTTTGTGAGTTTGATTCAGATGAATTTGAATGTAATGGAGAATGAGTAGGTTGGTTAGGAGATTGCGTATGATCTGATTGAAAGAAATCAGTTTGAGATGAAGAAGAAATAGGAGAAGATGATAATGATTTTGATTGAGATTAATCACAAGAAAGTGGAAAGGAATTGGGCTGAACTAGGGGTGCAAATGAGCCGAGCCGCTCGTGAGCCGCTCGTGAGCCGCTCGTGAGCCGCTCGTGAGCTGCTCGGTCAAAGCTCGAATCGAGTTCGGTCAAACTCGAGCTCGAGCCGGCTCGTTAAGCAGTCGAGCCATAAACGAGCCTACTAATTTTAGGCTCGCGAGCCTAGTTTTCTGTGTGTATATTTATATATTTAATATAAATATATATAATATTAATATAAATTAATATATAATATATTAGTATATATAATATATATAATATAAATTAATATATATATATATATAATATCGATTGGTAAATGTATGAGGATTGGGGAGATATTATATTTTTCGTTCCCCCAACCCTAGTTTCAGTTAAATCATCATGGTTTGATCATTTTTTATTTATTTTGGACAACATTTACTCTACTTTTAGTTGTTGGGCATGTAAATTTCAATTTGCAAATACTAAGCACAAATATTCAAAGATTGTTTCATACTTGAGCTCGAGTTCGAACCCGAACTTTCAAGCTAATCGAACTTGTAACATTTGAGTTGACGAACCAAAATTATCGAGCCGAGTCGAGCCGAATCGAGCCATGTCAATATTTGCGAGTCGAGATCGAGCCCGAATTTTTTAAGCTCGTTCGAGCTGAGCTCGAGCTCGAGCCAATACAATATATTTCGAGCTCGAGCTCGAGCCTACATAAACTCGGGCTCGGCTCGGCTCGTTTGCACCCCTAGGCTGAACAATGGTAATGGGAACAGATTGTAAGGAGGATGTAGCATGGGGCTGATTGACTAGATTGATAGTTGAGGTGAACAGTGTAGGATAAGGAAATTTAGACTCATTAAAGACTACATCTCTGGAGATATAAACTTTTCCAGATGGGGAGAGACATTTGTAACCCTTATGCTGTGAGGAATAGCCTATGAACACACACTCTTCAGAGTGAAAATCCATTTTGTGTTTATTGTAGGGTCTGATAAAATGAAAACATGAACATCCAAATACTCTAAGGAAAGAGTAATCCGGAATAGAACCATATAGCTTAAAATATGGACTGGAATTTGCAATTGAATTTGAAGGAGTTCTATTTATAAGATTGACTGAAGTTGCAAATGCAGTATCCCAGAACTTGTGAGGTAAAGAAGAGTGGGTCAGAAGAGACGGACCTTTCTCAACAATGGTTCTATGTTTTCTCTCAACTACACCATTTTGGTGATGAGTGTGAGGACAAATGATTCTATGCGTGATGCCTTTTTCTGTTAGAAATTTGGTGAAGGATCTGAACTCACCTCCCCAATCAGATTGAAGAGATTTAATTGAAGCAGAGAACTGATTAAGAACATACTGATAAAAAATTTGAAAGGCAATAAGAGCACCAGACTTCTTTTCAGGAAATAAATCCATGTATACCTTGTAAAGGCATCAATGAATGATATATAGTAAGAATATCCATCAAAGGATAACATGGGAGCTGGTCCCCAAAGATAGTGAAAATTAGTTCAAATGGTGAGTGAAAAATTGTATTGGAGGGAAAAGAGGGAAGTCTATGTGTTTTACCAAGACAACATGAAGAACACAAATCAATAGCACTTTTATTAGAAGTAGGAACATTACATTGTTGCATTACAGATTTGAGAGCCTCAAAATGAGGATGACCTAGCCTCAAATGCCACAGATTACAAGAAATAGAACTATTACAGGTCTGAATGTTATTACAGCATTTATTTTGTATAGGCTATTCCTCACAGCACCCAAAATGCCATGTAATAGAACCTTTTTAGAAGCCTGTGATTTAACAAAGCATTCATGAGCATGAAATTCAAAGAAAACATTGTTATCTCTTGCAAATTGACTAGCACTAAGCAAATTTTTGGTTATGGAAGGGACATGGAGAATATTGTTAAGTAAAAGAGTATGAAGGATGATAAGAAGAGGAAAAGGAAGAGTAACCAATCGACTTAATGTCCAAACCTTGACCATTGCCCATGAATGGCTTGTCAGATGTAGCACGTGGCTCACTATGTTGAATGTTGAGGGATCAGGTGTGACATGGTGTGAAGCTCCAGAATATGGAAACCAATTCTGAGCATTAGGAGCTGGTCCTAGCAAGGAAGAGTTTGCAGAAGCCCAGACTGCAGTTGGTACAGACTGATTTTGAGGTGGATGTGTAACAGGATGGATGCTTGATAGATCCCCAGTTGGTATGTTGAGGAGGTTGAATGGAATTAGGCATAGGAGAGTAGCTTGGTATTGGTGGAGTTGATTGTGAATGTGGATAAGGATTAGACATAGGATAGTAGTAATGTTGAGGTGATTGGGATTGAGGTTGATTTGGATATAGGATTGGTTGTTGTGGATAGGAGTGATAAGGATTTATAGATTGATTTGATGAGGTAGAATTGGAAACTGTATAGGCAGGATTATACCTGTGATAGCAAACAAGAGCACTATGGCCAACTTTACTGCAAACTTGACAAATGACGAACTGCGACCTCCAGATCTACCACCTCTGCCTCTGTTAAAACCGCCACGGCCTCTACCTCTATAGGTAGAATTTGTACCAGAATTATCATACTCAGCAAGTTGTGCAGATGGACTTTCAGTAGAGTTTTGAGAATCGGTATCAGTATTTTGAGGAGCTTCTTCAAGTTGAGCAACATTAGCAGAGAATAATGTCTGTTGTGAAGAGTCACGAAGTTTTCTCATTCGCAACTCTTTAGCCAGCAGGAGAGATTCAAGTTCGGACACTATTATAGGATCCAGAATGCTTCTAGATGCAACGGAAGATACGATTGAGTCATATTCCTCCGGAAGACCTTCAAGGATTACATTTATGTGATCCTTGCTGGAGATAGGTTTACCGACAGAGGTCAGATTATCAATGATGGTTTGAATACGAAGCAGATAATCAGAAATGGAACGATCACCTTTTCCGGTGTTGTATAGCTCAGATTTCAGCTGGCGAGCCTTCGCGACAATGTTTGATCGAAAGAAATGCTCGATTTCACTCCAGAGTTGATACGAAAACGTAAAGTTGATGACACGAGCATGAAGCGACTCGGAAAGAGATGCCAATAACCACGAAAACAGTATTTGATCTTGATGTTCCCAAACACAGTATGCTTCGTTGATCGTCTTTGTCGCACCATCGTCGCTCATGATAAATTGATCTGGAATTTGAGGATTTTCAATAAATTTCAGAAGTTTGTGTGCTCTAATCACAGATTTCACATGGTGTTTCCAGAATAAGAAATTGTTAGAGTCTAGTTTGATTGGTAAGTGATGATGGAAGATGATCGGAGAATTTTGAGAGGCTGATTGAGAGGTTGCAGAATCAGACGTCGAGTTCGGCATTTTTGGAACGCAGAAGCTCTGATACCATAATAGAATTTAAGATAGAGAGAATGAGGAAGAAGGATTATTCTCATTAAGTGTAATGAAGAGTATAGAGTATTTATAGAAAGCTACAGCTCAACTGAACTAACTAACTAACTGAAGTACAACTGGCTTATACTAATACAATTCGTATAATATATCTAACACAACTAAAAAGAAACGGAGTGTAGTACTACTATTATAATTAAACTTTTTTCCCTTCTTAAAATAAAATAACTACAATCTAGGAATCGAGTTTAATACATCATCATCATCATTACCCCAGTGCCGCAAAGGCTCCCACCTTCGGTGGGGTAAGGGAAGGTCGGATGTATGCAGGCTTACCCTTGTACTAAAGCATAAAGAGATTGTTTCCGGATGACCCACAGTGACAATCGCGTCGAAAAGATGCATGGACAGTTTAGTGAGTCGTTTTGCTTTATTCCATCATATTCCCAAGTGAAAGATAGTGAGTCTTTGGCTCCATTGCAAATGATGCAAACAATCGAGTTTAATACACAATTTCATTAATTTGAACAATTAAGACTTATCCACTACTATGTTACTCCCTTTGTCCTGCTAAGATTGTCCCATTTTACCTTTTCGGGAAGTCCCACTAAGATTGTCCCATACCAAATTTGGTAAAGATTGTGTGGCTCTAAATCGTTCTTACTTTATTCTTACTTTATCAATTTAATATCAACCACACAAACCCACTTTTCTTAATAATCGTGTCACCTTCTCTTGTCCCAATCTTAGTGGGACGGATGTAGTATTATATAGCTATTCAGCTCGCGTAGTGGAATAAGTTAGGGAAAATTCCCGAAAAAAGAGTAACAACGTTTTGCAATTTTAAAATAGGATTGTCATGTTTTTATTCCCTAAATAGGAGTAATTACTATCAAACTTGGAAAATACTCCAATGTTTAGAGTATGGTAATGCCAAAATATGGCAGTAATTTCTCGTATTTAGGGATAAAAATATGGCAGTCCTGTTTTGGAATTCATAAATGCTTTTACTCCTGTTTAGGACGGTTTCTTAATAAGTTAGTGTTTGGTGAAAATATGGATGAAAAACTGTTAAAAAGGGAAGACAAAAGTCTACCTAACAAGCACTACGTTTCATTGCATTGTTGCAAATATTACTCTTATTTTCCAGGGCCGGGATCTTGTAATTGGGAATATTGGAGACTCTAGAGCTGTACTGGGGACAAGAAATAACAACAATTCTCTAACTGCAGTGCAGTTGACTGTGGATCTTAAACCGAATCTTCCAGGTGCAGACATGCATTGGTTTTTTGTTCATTTTATTTTATTTTATTTTGAACAGATCTAATATTCTTAATTTTGTTGCACCATTTCATGGGAATGGCCCTGCCCTTTGGCCAAATTGAGCTATTCATAATTAATGCCTACATTTTTGTTCAGGTCTTCTAATTTTATAAATTATAACCAAGGAACTTTGCGAGTCTGACTGGTAAATGCATATTCATGAAACAAAACATCATTAACTTAAACCTTGTCTTCCATTTTGTTCCATAATGGTTATAGCTAGTAAGGTTGTACTCTGTACCAAAGGAATACGCATTTATTATTTATGACACACATACATAAGGCTTCGATGTTGTTGTTGTTGTATACTCATTTAATGGCTTCGCATGTTAGGCTTGCAAATCTTTCTGAAATTTGATTTATATAATTATTTTAAGCAAATCTTTCTTATTGAGGGGGTATATGGACTTGAATTTTGTTCCTTCAAATGATACATGGAATGAGAATCAATTAGTACATTCTTCAGGTGTGTAATGATATTTGAAAATAATCAATAATGTGTTTCGGGTGTGATGATTAGATATTGGAGAAGTAGTCCCCTTTTCCAGAACTCGTTTTGATCATAGTTTTTTGTTTCCGTCCATAATAAACAATGCATATCCAGTGGCGTAGCTAGGGGGGCCAACCTAGGCCCCGGCCCACCCCAAATTTCAATTTTGTTTAAATTATTAGGGTAAAAAATTTCCATAAGTATTCTTTCTACCGGCTCACCCCAATATTCTGCCCTGCTTACGCCACTGCATATCCCTTATAAAAGAAAAACAATGCCCCACACAATTTTATACTCACCTTGTGTCCCTGTCCCATTTATATGTCCTACCCTTTTTGGTCTGTCCTACCTTTAATTTTCTAATTTGAACACCCCTAAGTTGGAAGTAATTTAACCTCATTGGCCCTACCCAAGGGATAATTTGGTAAAGTGAACTACATTTTACTTGTTTTCGCTAAAAACCAAGCTCAAGGCAAATGTTCCTTATCCAATGGCATGTAAAGAGTTTTTAAGTAAATGTATACATTTTTATCTTGTTTAAATATACAACTAAGCGCATATACAGTTGCCCACACACGCAATTTTGGTTCTTTTTCTAAAATTTAACGAACTCAGCAAGTTGAACCATAAATTCAGCCATTTTTGTCAAATTGCTTTGTAATTTCTGATTAATTAAAATACCCCAAGGCTTTACGTAACAATAAATGATCAGACAAGTTTGCGGATTCCCAGCGCTTTATACAGCTTTGTATTTTAAATTGTACCATCTTGAGAAAGGAAAAAATAGTACTTATTATTTTCTTCAATGAGAAAAGGGTCAAATAAGGCCTTCTACTATTATTAAATAGTCACATAAGGCCGTGTACTCAACAAAGTGTCATATAAGTATCTCTACTTGTAAAAAGCAACCAAATGAGTCCTAATGACCTATTTAACACATCTTAATCCCTGTTTCAACGTACTTCTGACCATCTTTTTTGAATACATTATACGGCATATGTTGAATATTTAACTAAGATTGGTTGAAATACAAGCCAAAAAAATCGACATGTTAGCTAAAATCGGGATTAGGAGGTGTTAAATAAGCCGTTAGGACTCATTTGAATGCTTTATACAAGTAGAGGTACTTATATGACACTTTATTGAGTACATGGTCTTACGTGACTATTTCATAATAGTAGAAGGCCTTATTTGACCATTTTCTCTTTCTTCAATTGATAATATACTCCAAAATTATGAAGCGTAAATAATTTCTTTAACAGTTAACTTCTTGCCTTTCCTTTTCTGATGTAACCAGTGGAAGCAGAGAGGATCAAAAAATGTAAGGGACGTGTTTTCGCCCTTCGAGACGAACCAGGCGTACACAGAGTGTGGCTGCCAAATGCTGACTCTCCTGGCCTTGCCATGGCACGTGCTTTTGGCGACTTTTGTCTCAAAGATTTTGGTCTCATCTCTGTCCCAGAAGTTTCATATAGGCGCTTGACTGAGAAAGATGAGTTTGTTGTCTTGGCTACTGATGGGGTATATGACCTAATTCCTTTCCTGCACTGAATCAGGTTCCATATGTTACTCAGAAAATGATAGAGAATGAAAGTTGGAAGGAAACAAATGTGGGTCAAAAAAAACCCGAGCTCAATAAATCAATTTTGGATAGTTGTTCAAATTCATTTTTTACAACTGTTCAAATTCATTTTATTTAAATAAACATTACGTAATTGGTCAAATTCATTTTACTTAATATGTCTATTATATAATACTATGTATACTTTAGGTAATTTTCTCAAATCCCTATATATTTTAATTCCTAATACATTTCCCTGGTGTTATCTGTGTTCTAACTTCCAAACGGATCCCTGATCAAATATTTTATAGTAGTATATCCTTGCATTTTATTAACTTTTGTTGACACACATGCTTGCACGTACATATAAAAAATCACCAAGACCATTCATTCATGAATTAAGTTGTCCAGATATGGGATGTTCTCTCTAATGAAGAGGTAGTGAAGACGGTGGGGTCATCAACACGTTCATCTGCAGCAAAAGTGCTGGTTGAAACCGCTGTCAGGTCGTGGAGGACCAAATACCCTAATTCCAAAGTGGATGATTGTGCCGTTGTTTGCCTCTTTCTTGATTCAGACGATGCATCTCCCATTGCAATCAAACATAATGAAATCACCGATGAGAAGAAGGCATTTAATGCCGCTGCATCTATTCCAAAGGAGGTACAACTATCAGAAGAAGATGAAGGGGAAGAAGATTTTGGGGAGGAAGATCGCGAGGTGAATGAGGATGACGAGGAGGAAGTGGATGCGATAGAGTGGTCTGCACTTGAAGGGGTGTCTCGTGTGAACACCCTGGTGACCTTGCCCAGGTTTGAGGTGCCAGCCGGGAAGGAGGACAAGAAGAAGAAGCAATAAAGTAGAGAGGACTCTGTGCCTAAGTACTCAAACCAATTTGGTTCTTTTATTTTGGTTTCTCTCACGTTATATCTCTGGGGATAGTTTTGTTATAATTGCTCGACATGGGGGGTGTAGGACTACATTCATTATATGCACTACTAGGGTGGGGAGGGGGATGCCGGGCTATATTAGCGTGTCTGGGGTCATGGTTTTTTCTCTTATTTGATTATGAAGTGGAATTTTGCTAAATATACAACTTGATACCCTTGGGGAAATGGGGATTGTGTAATTTGGACCAACAATTTATTGTTCAGCTTTCTGTTTTTTTTTCCTCATTACTTTGATAGTCCACATTTATTTATGGTTATCTTGCTTCGTTTTCAAGAATGTTTTATTGTTGGGTTTTCAAGATTATGTGTAATTGGAATGGACATGAATATCTTATTCTGCATTACTTTTGGGGTATTTTTTGATGGAGTACTTTCTTTTGGGTTCTCCAAGGTTCTAGGGCAAATGGTTATTTCAACTTTCATGTATAAATTTGGAGTTTGTTGGACACACCTCATTGGCTCATCTGCCTTTTTATGGTTCCAAATTCTGCAAATTGTATTGTACGTTCGGTTGTACCATGCTCATGGTACAATCATGCTTTTTATTGAAGTTGTGCTTCGCTCATCACCGTTACATAGATCGATGACTTGCTGCTCACACCTAGGGTTGCCGTCGCACCCAGACGGCTCAATTCTCGACGTATGGCTTGTTGTTCGCACCTAGATGGCTAGGTGCTCGTCTCACACTAGATCTCTTGCAGTCTTGCTAACTCGATGGCTCCTAGCCTATCGAACTCAGCCGACCACCGCGTGTCAGATTGGAGTTCTTCATGTCCAAATTGTAACTTGTTCACATGGTCTCAACTCTCAATATTCAATAGTGGAGAACACAATACTCAATCAAGATGTTTTGATGCTCAATGTAGAGTTGCAATGCACAATGAAGATGTTTGATTATATAGTCTTAATGTTCAATAATAGAGATTAGTAAACACAATACTCAATGAAGATGTTTTGAAGTTTTGAAAATTTTATACTCAATTGTAGTGTCTCGATGCTTAATAGAGGAGATTTGATGCTCAATGCAAATATTTTGATTCTCAACTAAGAGAGTTTATGATTTTAATATCAATGCATATTTCAAAATTATAATATTAAATTAAATCAACGTAATGAAATTCATAGGAGATGATTATAGATATAATTTATGAAAAACAAAATAAGAAAAAGAAAGTGAATTAGAAGATATGAAGCAGATGTTACGATACTAAATATTAAACTCTTAATGCTCAACGGAATAGGCCTGATGATCAATACAAATGCATTGATACCCAATTAACAGAAGTCGTATTTCTAACAAAATTACAAAAAACCATCAGCTATACAATTTACGTTGCACAATCGGTGGTACGGTATACGAAGGAAGACACCCCTCAATCAAGAGAAAGGAATTCGTGAAGAAGGAGGTCAACATGCTCCTCAGTATCAAACACATTCGGGAGGTCCTATAGCCGGTGTGGCTGGTGAACGTGGTCTTGACCCCGAAGCCGCCAACCTGGAGTATGTGTGTTGACTACACTGACCTCAACAAGGCATGTCCGATGGACCTATTCCATTGCCTAACATCGATCAATTAGTCGATGAGACGACCAAATGTGAGCTCCGTAGCTTCATGGATGCCTTTTAAGGGTACCGCCAGATTTGTATACATGAAGACAGTGTGGAGAAGACCTCATTCATCACCTCGGAGGGAATTTTTTGTTGTCTTGTCATGGCCTTCGGGCTGAAAAATTTTGGGGCGACATACACGAGGATGGTGGCCAAGGTATTCCAGAAGGTGCTCAGAAGGAACATGGAGGCATACGTCGATGAAATGATCGTCAAGAGCACCTAAGCGGCCAACCATGCCGATGACTTGGCAGAGATCTTCGGGATCATGAAGGCAGTTTGGCTACGCCTGAACCTGAATAAATGTACCTTTTCCGTCCAGGGAGGCAAATTCCTATGGTACATGGGTCATCCAAAGGGGGACTGAGCCAAATCCCGAGAAGGTAAGAGCAATACTTGACATGGAGCCCCCAAAATCGGTGAAAGAAGTCCAGATTCTCACCGTTCGACTGGCCGCCCTCGGACACTTCATGTCCAAGTCTGCCGAGAAGTCTCTACCTTTCTTCCAGGTTTTGAAGAAGCGGAACTGCGGAACGGTTTCGTCTGGACCGACGAGTGCCAGTAAGCCTCTGAAGATTTGAAGAAGTACGTCCTCTCTAAGCCCTTACTTAGCAAGCCGGAGAGCGGGGGGACATTTATCCTATACCTCGGCGTTTCTCAGGGTGCAATCAGCTCCATGCTGGTTCGCGAGGAGGAAGATGTTCAACATCCTGTCTACTATGTATGTAAGACCCTCAGAATGCTGAGCTCCAGTACACCCTGCTCGAGAAGACAATTTATGCCACCCACATCACCGCCAAGAAGTTGATACACTACTTCCAGGCACATCTGATCATAATCATGTCGGGCCAACCTCTAGGTGTAGCTCTGAGGGAACCCGGCACAACCCGAGTGGTGAAATGGTCAATGCTCCTCAACCAGTATGAGGTTGACTTCCAGCCTCGGACATCCATCAAAGGTCAAGCTCTGGCTGATTTCATTGTGGAGTGCACAACCCGAGAGGTGACAAAGAAGAAACATAAGAGCAACAAGCAGTGGTGGACCCTAACAACCGACGGGTCAACCGGAGCGAAAGGGTGCGGGGGCGGAATCGTCCTCATCTCACCTAAGGGGATCCGAGACTACTATGCCTACCTCTATCTTTCAAAGTCTAAAAAATGAAGTGGAGTACAAGGTCCTACTGTCCGGGCTACGACTAGCGGCCGCTATGGGAGCAGAATGCAACTCCTCACTGGTCGTTTCCCAAGTCAAGGGTGAGTGCAAGATGATGTTCGGGAGTTGCTCAGACTATTCAAACAGGTGGAATTGGTCTGCATCCCAAGAAACCAAAACTCGAACGCTGACCTCCTCTCGCGCTTATCTCAAGGGCTGCCTGAACACATTTCGAGAATTGCATGGATTGAGGAGATGACGACCTAAAGCATAGCAGCCTCACCGTACGTCGACGTCCTCCCCTGCAACTGGCCGCCTGGTGCTGGGTGGATGACCTCCTGTGCTACATAGCCAACGAGACGCTACCCGACGAAGAGGGGGAGGCGAGGCTCATCCGATGGCGGGCTTTGGGCTACGTCGTCTTGAACGGGAAACCATACAAGAGATCCTACAACGAAACCCTGCTAAAGTGTTTGCGCCCACATGTGGTATATATGGTCGACTCTGAGCTCCATGGGGGCGTGTGCTCTGCCCACCGAGGGGCTTGTATGATAGCAAGGAAGGTCGTCCTTCAGGGATACTTCTGGCCGACGATAATGAAGGACTTCGCCGACTATGCACTGAGATGCAAGACATGTCAAAAGTTCCAAAAGAGCCCGGACGGTCGTCAACGATGTACACGCCGATCATCACCGCCCTTCCATTCACGAGATGGGGTGTCGACCTCGTCGGTCCCTTGCCAACTGGGTCGAGAAACCGGATGTTTATCGTTGTTGTGGTGGACTACTTCACGAAGTTGGCTGAGGGTGAGCTGCTCGCCAACATCACACATCTCCAATGTAAGAAATTTATATGGAAGAATATTTTTTGTTGGTTTGGGGTTCCCATCCAAATAATCTCCGATAACGGGAGACAGTTTGACTGTGAGGCCTCCCGGTGATTCTGCGCAGAGTGGGGCATGGAATCCTGTCGGGTTGTGGTCTGCTACCCTCAAGCAATGGACATGTGGAGAACACCAAACGGATAATCGTCGATAGATTGCAAAAGAAGTTAGAGGCCTTCGGGACTGCCCGGGTGGAACGAGTTGAACAATATACTCTGGACCTTCAGGACGATCTCGAGGAAGGCAATCAGGGAGACCCCATATACCTTGTGTTACGACTTTGAGGCAAGAACACCATTCGAGTCCGTAGTCCCCAACCGTAGGGTGGAAGAATGTGAACCAGCCATCAATGAGGAGAGGCTCCAAGCCAAGCTCCACCTCTTTGAGGAAAGAAGGGACTACTGGGCCTTCATCAAAGCAACTATCAGTGCCAAGCCAAGGCGTACTGGGATAGCCGAGCTCGACCCCGAAGCTTCGACGTCGGCGATCACGTCTTGAGGTGCAGGAAGGCCTGCAAGCCGAGGGAGGGAGGTAAGCATTCCATCAAGTGGGAAGGCTCCTATGTGGTCGACATTGTGGTCGGCCCCGGGACGTACAAGTTGAAGATAACACCAGGACAGCTGGTGTCAACCCCATGCTCGGATTGACAAATTTTAATCCCATGCTTGGAACACAGGAATTTACCTTGCTCTCTAGAACTCACGTTTTGGGCAAGTTGCCCCATTTGGACTTCAAGATTCCGTATGGATGTCTTGGTATATTGTTCAATGTTGTCGATGTGAGGGTTGAGCTTCATGTTTTGGTCTTCAAAACGAAGATCTAGCTTGGTGAATTGAGAGTGGAGATTCCTGATGGATGCCTCCACTCTACTATGATTTTCTTCATTTTGGGCCTTCATGCTTGTCATGATCTTGGATATGAATTGCATCATATCCTCCATGGTGGTCTCCTTGAACTGCCAAAAATTAGGTTCTCCAAATTGAGGTTGTGAAGAACTTGCTTGAGGCTTCCAATTGCTCCCTTGGTTCCACCTTTGTTAATTAGAAAAACTATTGTTCCTTCAATTTCCATAAGAGTTCATGAAATTGACCTCCTCAAGATATTGAGATAAATCACATTTCGGGTCTTGTATGCTCTCCACATTAGCTATTTGCTTGACACCTCCCAATACGACTTGTAGAGCCGTTCGGAATTTCTGCTAATTTTTTTTATTCCATTTCTTCAAGGCTTGTGTTGATCTCGATTGTGATAGAGATTTCATTCATTTTTGTTTTCAATGTAGCCCTTGGCTCAGTTGTATACAATGGCTTGACAAGGTGCATTCAAACCATTGTAGAACGTATCAAGTTGAAGATCAAGGGGAATGCGGTGGTGTGGGCATTATCTCAGCAATGATTTACAATGCCGCCATGCGTTTTGAAAGAGCTCTCCATTTTATTGTTTGAAATTGAAAATTCGTTGCCTAAGCTCTTGAGTAATGGTAGGCGTGTAGTATTTAGACATGAAGGCATTGTAGATACCTCCCTAAGTTGTGTAACTAGCCGGATCTTGCTCTATAAACCATCCCCTTGCTGCCCCTTTTAGAGTGTAGGAAAAACATTTGATCTTGAGTTGATCCTCCGCCAAATCGTTTCTAGGGATTCCTTGAATGAATCCGTAAAATTCAGTGATAAAGTGTGGTGAATTTTCCCCTAGAAAACCATGAAACTGAGGCATAATGTGTAAGTAGCTTTGCCTTAGTTCATAGTCTCTTGCTTCCTTGTTCAAAGTGATGCCAGATCGTGTAGCTGCCACCACGGGTCTGTTCCTCTCATTTAAGGTTGGCAACATCTTTGTAGCTATTTGTTCATTCCAAATATGTATAAAAGAAATTCGGGATTTTTCGGTTGATTGATCGTTTAGACTTTATTAAACAAGACTGTTTCCCAGCGACGACGCCAAAAACTTGACCAGGCTAAAATTGCAAGTATACAAGTGCCGATATAGTAATAAATTTCGGTAAAATATCGGGTCAAATCCACAGGGAAACAATGTTTAATTCAAGTCTAAAAGTAGAAACTTAAAATACGGAAAAAGTAAAGTTCAGGGATTTTGATTATATTTTTTTAAGAGAATAATAACTTGGCTTTTCACTTTGAATTCAGGAATATGACTTTAGATAGGTTGAGTTTAAAACAATTGATAACAACAACTAAGGCTTCCAGAATCACCTAAACACTCTTCACTAGTATTGATTCAAGTTCTTTACCAACAATTATGAATATGATGTCGTTAATATATTCCCAACTCCAGTTAATTAACTGGGGGCGTGGTTTTCACTACGTGTAAATCCTGTTATGGCTTACGTTCATCTATTGAAAACCTCGTTGAATATCAAGACATCACACATGTATCATATAAGATTCGATATATTTCTGTTGGGGTAATTGGTCCAATACAGGATCGTCCCAATACCCCATAAGTAAGAATGGGCCAAAAAACGGCCCACAAGGCATGCCTGATGCCTGTCTTTTTTGCACAACGTTCGTCACCAATACTATTGTCTAGTTACGGCCAGACAGTAATTGGAGGGTCTCGAAGAGGACGCTCGACATGGCCCAAGCGGCGTCCTTGCCCTTGTGCTTGCTTGAACCCAAAACCAGGAAACTTGGGGATGATCGTCTGGGACGTTTGGCGGGAAGGCAAGACAATGGCGGGAAACACATTTAATGCACCAGATTTGGTGGTTGGGAAGCTAGCCACTCATGATCCTCCACATCACCATTACCACCTACCCCATGGAAGTATAAATAGCAACATTTATTTCATAGTTAAGGGTTGGCAACTTGTATTCTCTAGCATTAGCTCTAATACTCGGTACTCATAGCTCAGATTAGACCTCGACCTCGGCTAGCAGTATGGTGTGCTGTACTTGTTCGTTATTGTCACTTAATAAGAACTCGGTCCACTTACTGATCTTCCACGTTCATTTAATCATTTAATGCTTATGTCACCTCAAATACAAAATTCACTAAAACATCTGTCGAAACCCCAAAGGAAGGTGTTGGGCCTTTGGGATCGGAGGAATTAACCTCAACACTGACGGTGTCTGTGGGAAACTGAACAAAAGGTTCTCAAGCAAGCTCTTACACTGAGCAACATCTTTACAACTCTTTGATAAGCAAAATGGTTAGATTCTCATCTGAACACACACGTGACCTCTCTGAGCGACTGGTAAACAGTAGGAGATCACGTACCATGACATCCGCTGAACCCTCAGACAGCGAATGGACGCAGCAGGGAAATGGCGAGATGTGACAAACTTGATCCCCCCCAGAAGCCAAGAGGACACTCGGATAATAAGGGAACGGGTGGAAGTCATGTGTCACATGGCTGACGAACACGACGCCGAGCGGACTGTGTAGTCGGCGGAGACCGAGCCTACACCTCCCTCCCCCCATTCGACGTATGCAACCATTTGGGGAATATACTGGCGAGACCGAGGGCTCTCGTACCTCAGTTCACACATGAATTGGCGGGATGCCACAATCCCGAGATATGGGAGGTCATAGAGGAGCGGGCGCTCCCAGACACCGACAACGGGCCACCACGGGCCAAAGCCGGATGGTCCCACACAACAGTGCACATGCGAGGGAGCCTACTCCCACTGCGAACAACGTGGGCTGCTGTTTCCATTTCATTGAGGGGAATAGCAGTCGCATCATTCAAAGGCGCACGACGCACGTGTGGCCCGTGCCGGAATTGCAACGACGATCATCGACCTTGTGGCCCCTGTTCCTACAACACAGGAGGCAATGCTGGAAGGGATGCAGAGGCAGATTGATGAGTTGACTTGCTCAAAGGAAAATACCCTGGCGTAGCCTCGTATCACCTTCACTTCTCTTTTCTCTCCAAGAATAATGGCCGTCGAGATCCCGCGGGAATGCAGGCCGCCAAGCACGCTGTTTTACAATGCGGTCAGGGACCCAAAAACCCACCAGCTCACTTTTCAGGGTGCGCTCACAAAGTTGGGAGCATCCGACGATGCCATTTGCAGGTTTTTCTTCAGCACCCTCCGAGGACCTGCCAGGAATGGTTCGGCCAGCTATGGCCCGGGACCATCGATAGCTTTGATCAACTATCAATGCAGTTCATGGCACAATTTGCTTTTAGCTCCACATCGAAGAAGCATTTCAGCTCGCTGACGAGCGTTCGCCAAAGCGTGAGGGAGTCCCTATCCGTTTTCCTTGTCCGATGGAGGGACAAGGCATTAAAGGTTGAGGACCTGACCGAATGCACATGCATTACCCTCTTCCCCAATGCCTTGGTGATGGGGGACCTCTATAAGGATCTGAAGAGTGATCTGGGGACCAACTACGAAGAGGAAATCATTTTAAGGGACCGGGCGCTAGCCGCTACACCCCGCAAGATGGCAGATCGGTTGGGACTTGGGCCCAAGGCCGAGGGAGTCACCCTCGGCCAAGCGTAAGAAGACACTTGGCGGGTTCACCTCGAGGGAGCCCTACAATCCACCACGGGAAGGCCACCCTTACTTTACCCTGCCGGTACTCCCCATGGCCCAAATTTATGAGAACATCAAGGACCGGGGGATCATCGCTCCCCCACGTACATGACCACAAAGGTGGGCGGCCAACATGATACTTTCTGTAACTATCACCGCCAAAGGGGGGCCAACACCGAGGGGTGCAACAGCCTCAAACTGGTAATCGAGGACCTCATTCATAAGGGGTACCTCAGTGAGTATGTCATAGGGACGACACAACAATACAAAACACGCCCCTACAAGAAGCCCGACATTTGGTGAATGGATGATCGGTGAGAGGCCGAAAAAAAGGACATTTGGTGAAGGGATGAGCTGGCTCCACAAGACGTTTACTTTTGGGCCAGCAGACCTACCTGGCTCCCTAAGGCCGCACCAAGATGAGCTGGTCATCAACATGGATATCAAAAACACCATTGTGAGGCGAATCCTGGTTGACATGGGCAGAAGTGTCAATGTCTTGTATTGGGATGTCTTAGAGAGGATTGGCCCGAGCCAGATTGAGCTTACTCCCCTGTGGAACCCGTTGGCAGGCTTTACGAGAGATTCCATAGATGCAGAGGGAAATATCTTCTTACCTGTGGAGATCGGCGCTGGACTTCACCGAGCGGCAATCCCCATGACCTTCACTCCATGAAATGTGCCCATAATGCCATCCTAGGTCGACCCGGCTGGAGGATATGGAGGCCATCTGCTCCATCCGGCACTTTTGCATCAAATTCCCCACTGAGATTGGGGTGGGGGTGGCCAGCACCGATCCATGTACGGCAAGGATGTGCTACATGCAGGTGATGAAGAAGGTGAATGCATGTGACATGCAGGTGAACAACATCACAGAGTCCACCCGATGCACTGACATTATAGTCTGGCTGGAGCTGGCTATGCTCCTAGAAGAGTTCGAGATGGACAACCTCTCGAACAAGAAAATATCTATCAGCGCTGATCTTGAGCCGGAGATCCGAGAGGGGGTAATCCTAGTCCTCCTGAAGTATAAGGTTCTATTCATCCGAGGTCTGGAGGACATGCCGGGGATAGACCTAGAAATAATCTACCACAGGTTAGCCGTTCAGCTTGATACAAAGCCAATACAGCAGAAGAAGAGTTACATGGCGGCCGAGCAGCAGGATTTCATCAAGCTAGAAGTCACCACACTGCTCAGCATCCTCCACATTCGTTTAGTTATCCACGTGGAGTGGTTATCCAAATTCGTCCTGGCCCCAAGGGTCCTACACTCCTACTCCTACTTGGCGGATGTGTGCGGATTATTCTGATTTGAATAAGGCTTGTTCAATGGATCTCTATCCAGTGCCGGGGATCGATCTGATGGTGGACGAAACAAAGGGTGTGAGCTGCTCAGCTTCATGGACGCATTTTTGGGCTATCATCAGATACTTATGCACCCGGATGATGCGGAGAAAACCGCATTCGTCACGTTGGATGACGTGTACTACTACATTGTCATGCCGCTCGGCCTGCGCAATGCGATGGCAACATTTCAGAGGATGGTCGGGATATTGTTCAAGGAGGTACTCAGCATTATCATGGAGGCCTATGTGGATGATATCATGATCAAGAGTCAGAAGAAGGAGAACCATGTCTAGGACATGGAGAGGGTGTTCTGCATCATGGAGAAGGCCAACATGCGGCTGAACCCCATGAAATGTGCCTTTACCGTCAAGGGTGGGAAATTCATCGGCTACATGATGAGTGAGAGGGGAATCGAACCAAACCCCGAGAAGTGAAGGCCATCATGGACATGGAGGCTGCAAAGAATCTGAAGGATGTGCAGAGGCTCACCAGGCGTCTTGCAGCCCTGAGCCGAGTCATGACAAAGCTAGTGGACTGGGCGATCCCTTTCTTTCAGATCATGAAGAAGGCGAATCCATTCGAATGGACCCCGGAATGTTAGTCTGCTTTTGAAGACTTTAAGCTATACCTCTCCTCACTGTTCATCCTAAATAAAGCCGATCCGGGCGAACATTTGTATATGTACCTGGATGTAGCCGATCTGGCGGTCAGCTCGGTGCTACTCAAGGAGGCGGGGGGCGTTCAGTGGCCAATATATTTTTTGAGTAAGGCGCTAAACGGCCCTGAAACGAGGTATACACTGATGGAGAAGAGGATCCTGGCACTCATCGCAACAATCAAGTGCCTGACACCCTATTTCCAGGCTCATCCCATGGCGATATACACAACGCAGTCGCTCACAACCATCCTGAGAAGTCCTATAGCTAGCGGGCGCATCACCAAGTGGTCCCTTATGACCGGACAATACAATGTGTAGTTCAAACCAATGTCGACGATCAAAGGGCATGCCCTGAAAGATTTTATTGCCTAAAGAGAAGTCCCGTGATACAAATGACTTTGATAACTGGTGGGAAATGTACACCGATGGGGCTTAGCTTCCAATGCGAACGGGGTGCGGTGGTGGAGCTGTGATCACCTCCCTTGGGGGCTTCAAGACTTATCATTCGATGAAGTTCGACTTCAAGGTCACCAACAACGAGTTTGATGACGAGGCCCTTATTATCGGTCTGAAATATGCAAAGGCCTTGGGCGCAGCTCGTCTAAAGATCAGAATGGACAGCCAGCTGGTGGTGACCCAGATGAACGGAACGGCCGAGACACAAGAGGAATAGATGAAAGCTTACAAAGAGCTGGCAGAGAAAGAAATCGCTCAGTTTGAGCGAGTAATCATTGAGCAGGTGTCCTCGGTGGAGAACGCCGAAGCTGATATCTTATCCAAACTGAGGAATCCTCCACCCGAAGATCAAATGGTTGCAATCCCTGAACACATCAGAAGATTCTCTCGGCAGGAGCTGATAACCCGCCCGGTGACAGAATTGTTGCAAGTAGACGCGGTCTCCTTCGCGGGTCCGAGCTGGGTCAGTGAGATGATCGCCTACCTCAAAGACAGAACGCTTCCAGAGGTTGGCCCCATGTCATGCAAACCAGGAATGATCAAGAGGAGAGCCCCGAGCTTTAAACTTATAGATGGACAACTCTATAAGAAAACGTTCGGGGGCCCATATCTGAAATGCTTGCCGTCTGGCTTAGTTGCAACAGTGATGGAGGAACTACATGAAGGCATCTGCTCCAGCCATCAAGAGCCGTGCACACTAGCAAGGAAGGTCATCCTCCAGAGATATTACTGGCCAACTATCTAGCAAGATTGTTTCAACCACACCTTGAAATGCGCTTTGTGCAAACAATATGGCCTAGTCCCCGGCCGGCCGACGAGTTTTATTCACCAATGACCATCTCCTTACCCTTTGCTAGATGGGGGATAGATCTGCTCGGGCCACTGCTGCGCCATCCAGGGGAAGGAAATTCATCATCGTGTGGATTGACTATTCCACCAAATGGGTGGAAGATGAGCCCCTGGCAACCATCACCAAGTACCACAGCCAACGGTTTGTATGGCAGAGCATTTTATGCAGCTTAAAAATCCCCGAACGGATTATCACTGACAACGGTCATCAATTCATTGAAAAGGGTTTTGTGGAATTCCTTGTGAAATGGGGCATTCGGCATTCCCAAGCCTCGGTAGTGTACCCTCAAGCCAACGGCCAGGTGGAAAAAATGAATAAGACCATCATAGATGGGATAAAAAAGAAACTAGAGGATTATGCCTCCACATGGCCGGGTTAACTGAACTATATTCTGTGGACTTACCGGACGACCCCAAGAACGGCCACCGAGGAATCACTGTCCGCCCTTACGTACGAGTTACAGGCCAAAGTCCCCACTGAAGTATTGGTGCCCACGCACAGGGTGGAGCATTATCATCCCGAGCAGAATGAATAGAACATGTGTGCTGAGCTCCACTTCATTGAGGAGCGTAAGGACTTAGCCGCTCAGCGCATGGAACAATATCACAGGGCCACACAACTCTATTTTGACAAGGGCGTGAAAGTATGAGCCCTTGAAGTATGGGACTTCGTGCTCTGGAAGAGACAAAAAAACTAAACCGCTCAAGGGCGGCAAGATGGCTAAACACTGGGAAGGGCAATACAAGGTGTGGCGTAAGTTCGCACAAAGGACTTTTGCACTACAAACTATCACAGGACACTCAGCTGAGGTGTGGAACGTCGAACACTTGAAGAAATTATACCAATAGCCTACGCTCGGCTCATTGTTCATTAGCCATTCAAAAAAATGGAGACATTACTCCTTGGGAAGCCCTAGAACGAATCACCAGGGGCTTACGGCCGAGCCGTAGGCCGAGCTAAAGGGAATGGTGAGGGATTCATGGGGGGAAATTTCAAGCTTCTAAAGTTCAATCGTCGTTGACGATATGGAATGGAGAAATGATCCAGTCCTCGAACGAATCACCAGGGCTTACAGCTTAGCCGTAGGCCGAGCCAAAGCGAATGGTGAGGGGTTCGGGGGGATTTTGGGCTTCCAAAGTCTGATCGTCGTTAACGATCTGGAACGGAGGAATGGTCACGAATCACCAGGGCATTATAGCCGAGCCGCAGGCCAAACCAAAGCGAATGGTGAGTGGTTTAGGGGGGAGAATTTCGGGCCTCCAAAGTTTGATTGTTGTTGATGATCTGGAAAAGAGGAATGGTTCAGTCCTCGATCAAATCACCAGGGGCTTACAACCAAGCCTCAGCCCGAGCCAAAGCAAATGACGAGGGGTTCAGGGGGTGAATTTCGGGCTCCAAAGTTTGATCGTCGCCGACAATCTGGGATGAAAGAATGGTCCCGTCCTCGAACGAATCAACAGGTCCTTACAAACGAGCTGCAAGCCGAGCCAAAGTAAATGGTGCGGGGTTCAGGGGGACGAAATGAACAATAACCATGTACAAGGAAATAACATTCTGCACTGACAGCCAGAAAGGTACAATAAATGTTTCAAATTACAACAAGAAATGGGAAAAGGAAAAAACATCTAGTGCGGGTTCTGTCTGACGTAGCATCCTTGGAAGCTTCATCCTTCTTTTTCTAGATGAGATGAAGGGCCTCATCATAAGCTTCAAGGAACATCACATCAAACGCGGCGGCCTCAGGATAAAAAGGAACTGGGAAGTGACGCTTGAGAACAGACAAATTTTCTTAGACGAGGGCCACAAGGCACACCATGCCCTTGAAAAAAGTCTCGTCGGCCAAGTCGGTGAGGAACCGTTGCCAGGTGGAAGAACCCTTAATAAGTTAATTTCATCGAGATAAGTCTCTTTGCTCTACTCTAAGTATTCCATGACGAACCGAGGAAGGAACTTCTGAGCAGTAATCCTCAGCGCATCCCAGAAGAAAGCGAATCATTGAAAATAGGCCGAGCCGGTAGCCTTGATCGAGGAAACACCAGCCTTGTAGCGAGGGGCCGCCCCATCCTCCCCACGAACGACTACACCCACCTTCTCAACAGCGGCGAGCTTGGCACGAAGCGCGTGCAGCTTGTCGTCATGGGGCTCGAGTTTCTCATTCAAGAGGGCATTTTCCTGAGCAGTCTTATCGGCGAGGTCGGCCTTTGCCTGTAGACGAGCGGTGCAGTCCTTCACGCTTTGAATCAGGGCCTCAGCGTCTCCCCTTAGCTTGGCCATCTCCATGCCTTGTCGCTCGTAAGCCGCTCTCACTTTGTTAAAATAGCAGCCGACCTTATCCAGTTCGCTTAGGCCGCCCTTTTGCAAATCCTCATGTTGTTCATAGGAAACAAAATCAGGAGGGAATTTAAGGCCTAGGGTACACTAAATAGAGGAGGCCGTCAGCCCAAACGAAATCCTGGATTCAGCCTGCGGCCCCATTCCGAAAAACTCAATGATGGCGGAGGAGAGGTCACTATTTTCCTCAAGGATCAGGGTAGGATGAGGAGTCTTGGCCTCGTAGGGGACCACTGAATCGTCATCAGAGAGATCCACCAAGTCAATGGAGTTAGAGGCTCTGTCGAGCCGTGGCTTCTTGCAAGGATGACATGGATCCGTGGTGACCCGAGCTTGGGAATGTTGTGCAAGCCAACCCTCCTCAACAACGATCTTCCATTTTCCCTTGCTCGAAGAACTAGGGACAAGAGGAGGTTGGCTGCTCCGACCCATTGCGGGCAGATTGGTATAGACCCCTGCAAAGAAGAAAGACGTTCGGTTAGGAGTGTTAAAACATAAATCCAACCGGATAAGCATTCCACCGATCCGAGAAGGGCATCGGGGAGCCAACCTCGACAAAGAAGAACCTCCTCTCCCAACCGTCGGGATTCAAAGCGTTATTGGTGAAGAGGATCCTTCCCGGACGGGCGGTCAAATCGAGGTAACCAGTCTGGCCGCAAAGAGAAACACGGAAGAAATGGAGGACTAAATCTACCATCAGGACAACCCTCACGCCTTAACACCAGACTATAAAGTCGGCAATGAGGTGATAAGCACCAGACACAAACTGAGCAAGGGCGATACGGAGCCACCTGAAAATATCAACTTGGAAAGGGTGCAAAGGGAAGCCTAGGCCATCCACCATCGAGTCCAAGTGGACGAGCACGTGGCCAGACAGATAACGCATAGGGTGGCGGATGAAATGGGCGTCCCAAACTTGAGGAGGGTGAAAGAGTTGGTTGATCACATTTATGTTGCCAACAAACAGGCACTGACGCTGGCGCCGAATACATGTGAAATGAGGGGCGTACCGAGGGGGCCTAAAAGGTATCCCCTATTCATAGTACTCCACATCATCCCTAGAGAGGCATCCATCATCTAGTTGCTCATCTGAGCGGTTGGATGCAAATGCCGAGCTGCCCCGAGTCTTACGGGTAAGCTCCATGATGTCAATGTTTATTGAAACCGAGGATCCTGAACAATCAGACATACGAGAGGATGAGGTGGTAAAGCCGGAGGCTCACCAGGAAATAGTTCTGGCACAAGATAAGAACAGGCAACGTAACGGCTAAGAAGTGGGAGGCATAATGAGAAACAATTGAGGTCAGGGGTATTTATAGACATGACCGTCTGGCCAACCCAATCGAGAATGGACACATGGTGTTCACAGACGGGTGGACCCCACGGTTGACCAAGTCACTTTGATTCCCATGCTAAAGTCCGGGTCTCCAGGGTAGCGGCCCACCATCGGCCACGACGAGTGTCGAGCCCAAAAATGGGCCAGACAAAATCGCGCATGCCATTACAGTAAGCGACGAGCGGTGTTCGATAGTGCTGAGATCTTGGGCACTCAGAATACGTCAAGGGGCATCCAGACGGACATCATTCGGAACTTGGGCCAGACCTAAACGAGCAGTGTTTACCACTTGGGCGTTGAGATAATGTGGATTACGGTTGCAAGATCCGGGTGGAAGCTGGACGAACGGCTCCCTGAGCATAGCCGATCAAGTTTATGTGCCAAGTGGGGATGTGCAGCGCTGTTCTTCGGATCCGGTGAAGATATTAGTTATCGGACATGAACTTAACTATCAAAACAGGGTTATAATATTGGGACGGGCGCCACCTCCAACTAAAAGGTAACTCTAAGCCAAGGTTTTAAGATAAACATCTTCTAATACTTCGAGGAGATAATAAAAGCACTGGTACAAGAAGATAGTGATACAACAAAAAGAGTTTGAGACAAAAACAAGAGCAATACAAAATTAGGGGAGGGGAGGGGAGGGGTCTGCTTCATCAGTTCCTGCTCGGCACCTTCCTCCTCCTCGGACTCTTCATCCTCATTAGGAGGCTCGGGCTCTTCCCGTGGCCCTGGACTTCTCCTGGTCTTGGGCCCACTTGTCAGCAGTGGCCTGCAGAAAGACATCATCGATGTGCTCAGTCAGGTTGAACTTCTCGGCGAATTCCTTGAAAAGGATCAGCATCGGCGTAGCCTTTCTCCGAGCTATCCATCCTGAGGTCAAGAAAAATTGGTACCAGAATGGCCTCCGCTTCAGGAGTCTGGCTCCATGGATGAAGCGCTGCTACCTCGGGACCTGGGATAGCTCCTCCTCAAAGAGATCAACGACAGATTCAAGTTTTTTCTGAGTTTCCTTGTAGTTCTCCCCTTCCTTTCGTTCATCGTCCTCGAGCCTGATTATATCTTCTGCACATTTGTTAATGAGTTCTCGTAGGAACCAGTTCCTTTGCATATCTTCACATTCTTCATCCTGCATGATTTGATCCATCTTCGTCCACTGTCTGGGCCATTTGTCGTGAATGATGATATCTTCTAGTTGATCATGCATTTCATCTGATGACAGAATGGTAGTGGCTGGTTGAACTTGTGGAGACGGAGACCTGTTAACTGGAACATCGGGGTCACTGGGATTTCCCGTTGTCATCAGCTTTGAACGAGATTCTAACTGATGGCCTGACGTAAAAGATGTACCAGTGGTAGCATCATCAGGACTTCCATCCCCTCCTCGGTTGGTATCTCTAGGAGATACGCCTCGGGATGTTTCATCTAGCTCGACCAGGCTAGAGAGTTTGGTTGTGGGTGGTGGCTGTTGGTTGGTAGAGGTTTCTGGTTGAACGGGCTGTGGAGTGTGGCTGGCTAAAGCAGTTTGCTCAAGTGTTCGTGGCCGCTTTTTCTCCCCCTCATGAGGATCCGAATCATCGGGGTCCTCATGGGAACGCTTGCGACCACGAGGACTGTCCTTGCATTTGCTTTTGGTTTCAGGGGAAGAGAGAAGGGCTTCGAGGATGGCTTGCTGGTGGAGGGTGAGGTTGGCTTCTGGGATGTTGAGGAGATGGTCCAGCAAAGCCGATGCCAAGGTTTCGAAAGGTAGCGAGGAGAGATCGATGGAAGGTGTGGTCGGGCGTGGGGAGAATACTGGTTCTGTATCTTGGGTTCCCCGAGAGGGTGGAGGAATGGGTTTGTGGTTGATTGAGTGGTGAGAGAGGGCGGTGGAAGATATTGGTTGGGTATGGGAGATGAAGGGTTCGGGTGTAGGTTGGGGTGTGGGTTGTTCAGACTGAACCGCTTGGGTGGTCCTAAATTCCTGTGCAAGAGCGGTCATTGCTTCTTGCACCCATGGTTTGATGGTGGAATCCAGAAAACGATTTAGCAGAACATTGACATCTTCAAAGGTGGGGTGTCCAGTTACGGGGGTTGTAACTGTTGTCACAGCATCAGTGAAGATAGCTGATGTGTGGCCTGCGTGCAATGATGGAACCATTGAAGGCATAGCAGGACTTCCGACCGTCATAGCTTGCGCTCTGGTCGTTGCGTTCAGGGTGTGTGCACCTGTATGTGCTGTGAATAGTGTAGGTGTCCTAGAAAATGAAGAAAATGTTGGAAATGTGACACCTAGACTCGATGTGTTTGAAGGAGGGGTTTTGACCTCGGGCGATTGATCAAGAGTATGCTCAATTGATTCGGAAGGAACCAGCGAGGGGGTTGTGTCCCGTGTTGTTGAAACGATAGCCTGTTGGGAGGCTATCGAGTGGGTGGGTAAGGGCTGTGCATGCGCAGTTGAGCCAGATGCTGCGACTTCTACTCGTGAACCGAAAAGATCGGCTCCTGTACTTAGGGATTCGGCTAGGCTTATCTGGATAAACGGATCACAGCCGGCGAATATGTGCTCGCCAACCTTATCTATGAGGCTCTTTCTGATGCAAGGCGGAGGCTTTGACTTAGCCAATTTGTCATTCTTGATCTTAGCCCGTTTCTCTCGAATAATGGCATCTTTAGAGTTCTTGATGGCATGGGCTGCTTCATCATAATCAGCCTTGGAGCTATTTGTTTCTCTGTGAACGCTTTTGGATTTTTGCAGCTCCTTGATGGTGAAGACCTTGGGTCTGCCTGCGATTATTGGTGCTGCGTCTTCAGCGGTTATCTTCTTCGGAGATTCGACAGGCAGCTTTCCATTTCTGATTAGAGCATAGGTGTGCTCAACGTCGTCGCTGTCATCATCATCACCATCAGAATCGGACTCCTCGCCATTAGTACCCACGCTCTCGGATGCTTCATCGTCAGTGTTAGTTTGGGCTTCACTGGACGATTCATCAGCAGATTCCTCAGCGTCTGTTTCGGTGCCCTCAGCCATCTGACTCGTCTCGAGAGAGTCGTCAGACTTTCCTTCATGGGGCAAACCGGCCATTGGTTTCTGTGGCTTCTGGGCTTGCTTAGGACCCTTACTTGCACTCGGCTTTGTCCCCGAGGTAGGTCCAGTTGGTTTTGCTGAACCATAGGGACAGTTCTCTCAATGCTCTCACGGTATTGTTGGACTGCCGGATTAGATGGATTGGTGAGGTGGAGCACGAACCCAGGAATCCGCCGACCGGTGACATGATTTTTGTCTGCTTTGAAATATTGCAGCTTTGGGGTTGTGAAGTGTGGATCAGTACCGCGTCTAGGAATGGAGGTGTGCTCTGTCATGCAGTCATGGATGATCAGCCCCATCCACCTTGCGTATGGGATGGTACCTGGCCTGTTTTTCTCCTTTGCTTTCACCAGGTCCATGAGCTCTGAGAAGAAGAGCTGTGCCATGTCATATTTCTTGTTGTATGCAATGCCGTGAAAGATGAGTAGAATCTGCTTGTTGCACTTGTCAAACCCGGCATGCTTCGGTGACAGACATTTATTCACCAACCCGAACAGGCTCTTCCACGGGTGATGGAGATAGGCTCCATTGAAGTTTGACAGCTGCGGTAGAAGTGAAGTGTAGCCGAGAGCTGCCACGTCTTTGAGAAGATTAGGAATGGATGGCAGCGCATCATATGTGTCGTGAACTGGCAGCGCTAGTGTGGATCGCAGTGTAGATGGCGTCAGGATTACGCGCATACCATTCAGTTTAGTCTTGATTTTGGAGCGATCCTTTGCTGATTTTGTATGCATGTGGCCCCAAAATTGTTGTAGGTATATCTCTGGCACTGGTTTGGCGTTGTGTAGTGCGGCCCAGAGATAGTGACCTTTCATTATGGCCGGAATGACCGGGATCTGGCATTTGAAGACGGTGAGGTCTAGCTGGAAGTTTTTATCCAGCACCTTGATCCACTTGCCCTTCGGGTAGATGGCGTCATCATTCTGAATTTGAGGTGTTCCTGCCATTATGAACTGTAAAAGCAGGGGGGTCAGCATATTAATTCATTGGTTGATTGCTCTGAGCTTAGATTGAAAAAATTTTGGTGTTTGCAAATTTCAGACAATGGGTGCAGGTGGGTTTTTGAAAAAACTGTAAGTCAAAATCTCGAGAGCCAAATCTCGAGATCCAAAAGTCGAGATCAAGATTTCAAGATTCAAATCTCGAGATCTTGATTTCGAGATTCAAATCTCGAGATCAAGATGTCGAGATTCAAATCTTGAGATCTCTCTTCAAGACGAATCGACGAACTCGAGATCTGGAAAACTGAATCTCGAGATCATAAATCTCGAAAATACGATTCCACCTGCAAATACATAAACATTATAAACGAAAAATCGAAATATAAACGATTTCGACCTTCAATTAGTCGAAGAAAAACCTTTGTTCAGTCGTTTTGAGTTTTTACGAACGTTTTTGTTTTCGTTTGAAACGGGGCCGAAGGCGATGGTAAAGGAGAAGATAAGGAGAGAAAAGTGATGACTCGAAAAACTACCTTCGGTCGAGAAAAACGGGAGGGATGGAGAGAAGTTTGGGGAGAAGACGAAAGAGTTTTTGGGAGCTCTGGTTTTGCGAAAACGGTTCCGTGCTTCTGGTTTGCGAAAATACTTGGAGAAAGGGAAGGAAGGGTTTACGAGGGTTTATATATGCGGGAAGGTTGGGCCATAACAGTTGAGCCCGAATTTATGGGCTATCACAAAATGCCTTTTGAAAAAGATTCTTTAGACCCAATATCAGTGAAGATTAGAGCTCCCCCTCAATCAGTGGAAAATTTGTTCCCCCCTCTTTTTTTTTTAAAATGATTTGACCCTTTACACCAGAATGCAACAAGCACTATACACAGATGCAACACACACACTATTTTTTGTTCTTTTTCAGATTTTCTCCCCCTCAACACATGCAACACACACACTATTTTTTGTTCTTTTTCAGATTTTCTCCCCCTCAACACATGCAACGCACTGACACTGTTTACAGATCACACCCACACACGCTTTTTACAAGTCCCACACACACACTTTTCAGACCAGTGGAGACGAAATTTAAACAGGGTCGAGGTTCAACATGTCTAACTTGGAGACTAGGAACTGGAATCTTTTTTCATCCAATGCCTTAGTAAACAAGTCAGCCAGTTGAAGCTCTGAGCTTACAAAGTACATATCAATGTCTCCTTTCTCCATGTGATCCTTGATGAAATGATAGCGCAGATCAATGTGTTTGGTGCGGGAGTGGTGGACAGGATTGCTAGTGATGGCGATGGCGCTTTGAGAGTCACTGTAGATCGGGATATGGAGGAATGTGTAACCGTAGTCTTTGAGCTGAGTCTTCATCCATAATATTTGTGAACAACAACTAGCAATTCTGCTTTTTGGAAGACCAGCAGACTAACTTCTCGCCCAAGAACTGGATGGCTCCCGATATACTTTTGCGGTCCATCCGGCAACCTGCAAAATCAGCGTCCGAGTATCCAACTAGGTCAAAGCCTGAATGCTTGGGATACCAAAGGCCTAGATTCACAATGCCTTTAAGGTATCTTAAAATTCGACGTACAACGGTCAGATGGGATTCCTTCGGATTGGCTTGAAATCGAGCACATAAGCATGTGGAGAAGACAATGTCAGGCCTGCTTGACGTGAGGTACAGCAAAGATCCAATGATGGCCCTGTAATTTGTAGCATCAACTGGCTTCCCGGAGGGGTCTGAGTCCAGTTTATTGTTTGGGGACATAGGGGTCGTCATGGAAGATTTGCCTTCAATGTTGAATCTCTTTAGCATTTCCAGAATATATTTTGACTGGTTGATGAAAATGCCATCAGAGAGTTGTCTTACTTGCAGGCCTAAGAAGAAGTTCAGTTCACCCATCATGCTCATCTCGAACTTTGTTTTCACCAGTTTCTCAAAATGTTGGCATAGGGTCGGATTGGATGAGGCAAAGATGATGTCATCAACATAGATCTGAATCAGAATGATGTCAGATTTCTGTCGCTTGATAAACAGAGTAGTATCAATCTTACCTTTGGAGAAACCTGAATCAATCAGAAATTCGGTCAAGGCATCGTACCAAGCTCTGGGTGCCTGTTTTAGCCCATAGAGAGCTTTCTTGAGCTTGTATACATGATCTGGGAATTTTGGATCTACAAATCCTTCAGGTTGAGCAACATAGACTTCTTCTTCTAAAGTCCCATTTAGAAAAGCTATTTTCACGTCCATCTGAAAGACGGTGAAGTTTTTGTGCGCCGTGTACGCAAGAAAGAGGCGGATTGCTTCAATTCTAGCTACGGGCGCAAACGTTTCATCATAGTCTATGCCTTCCTGTTGATTATATCCCTTTGCGACCAGCCTTGCCTTGTTTCTTACAAATGTCCCTTCTTCATCCCTTTTATTTTTGAATATCCACTTCGTGCCAATGATAGTCTTTTTCTGTGGCTTGGGTACCCGTGACCATACATCCAGTCTGTCAAATTGATTGAGTTCATCTTGCATCGCAATCACCCAATTTGGATCAAGTAGTGCATCAGAGACCTTTGATGGTTCTGACTGGCTTAGGAAACAGGCGAAATGGCATTCATTCATCGTGGCGGATCTTGTGCGCACACCTTGACTCGGATCACCTATTATCTGATCAACGGGATGTGCTTTCGTCCATTTCCTCTCATGAGCTAGAGGAGTTGGAGTGATGATTGGTTGATCCGAGTCCTGATAGGTGTTTGTGGGCTCTTGAGCAGCTGTGGTGTGCAGTGGAGATGATTCTGGACTTGTAGCAAAGCCATGATCATCCACTCCTCTGTGATTGGATTGAGGGGTTGAAGGCATGGATGGTACATCACCTGGACCTGTGAGGAGCGGAATCTCTGCTATTGGAGTTGAAGTTGAAGCTGGTGTGCATGGAGGAGGTGAAGGTTGTGAATTCTCGTAGAAGTTTCTGAAAAGAGAATTGAGAATCACATCTTCGTGTTCTGTGTTTGGATCAGCTTTATCAGAAGCCACTGGTACAACATGTGTTGGATCAGCCTGTAGATGTTCGATCGCGAAGTCTGCCATTTCATAGAATGTAACATTTACACTCTCGATGACAGTGCGCTTGTCTCTTAGATAGACTCTGTAAGCTTTGGACTGCAGTGAGTAGCCGATAAACACGCCTTCTCTGGCTTTGGGGTCCAACTTACTTCTTTCTGTCCGATCATTCAGTATGAAGCACTTGCAGCCAAAAATCTTGAAGAAAGAGATGTCGGGAGTTCTGTTGAAGAGAATTTCATACGGAGTCTTGTCGAAGCGTTTATGAATAGATGTTCTGTTTTGGGTGAAGCACGCAATATTGATTGCCTCTGCCCACATGAAGTGAGGCAGTCTGGATTGGATTAACATGGTGCGTGCTGCTTCAACAAGAGTCTTGTTCTTTCTCTCAACAACTCCGTTCTGTTGGGGAGTTTTAGCTGCTGCAAATTGCTGAGTGATACCAAGAGATTCATAGAAATCAGTGAGAGTTTGATTTTTGAACTCGGTACCATTTTCAGTTCTTACTATTCGAACGATGTGCTGTAGCAGTTTCTGGATGGTTCTGATAAAGGTCACAATGTTTTCTGCTGCCTCGTCCTTTGAACGGAGAAATTTTGTCCATGTGTACCTAGAGAAGTCATCAACGATCACCAGAGTGTATTTGCGATCGTTGATGCTTTGGACTCTCATAGGTCCACACAGATCCATGTGAATTAACTGCAGCTGGTGAGTAGATGATGGTAATTTTTTTGACTTGTGGGAGCTTCACGTCATTTTGCCCATTTTGCAGACACTACAATGATTTTCATCGGAAGACTTTAACGGAGGAAGCCCCTTTACAAGTTTCTTGGAGTACAGGATTGATAGATGCTTGAAGTTCAGATGGGAAAGATGTCTGTGCCAAAGGTTGTTCTGTTCTGTTGAAGCTTTGGACATCAGACAGATGGAAAGGGTGGATTGTACCCAACCTTTCAGCTTCAGTTTTGGTGGGTCTGTTTTTGGGGACCCACCTGTTATTCATTGTGGGAGGAGAGTAGACACGTGCTTTGTGATTGAATGGTTGTTTCTTAAGTTGGGTTTTAAAAATTTCCTCCTTAGAAAGCCGATTAAGATGTTTCCTTGAATGAACTCAGAGGGGATATTTCATATCAGGTATACAAAATATTCCCTTAGAAGTTCTGTTCTCGGTTTCCCTTTTTGGTTTGAGCTTTCTGTGAGGCTTTGCTTTAACAACATTCACATCACATTCATAATTATGAGGGTCTGGAACAGAATAACCATAAGCAATACTCGAATTATGAATTGAACAATGTCCAAAAGATGTCTCAGAAATATTCAGCTTGGGACTCAAGACTGAACTACTAGAAGTTTGTTTCTCAGAGACAGAATTACATTTAACTTTAGAATAAAAAATAGAACTGGATCTAGAGCTGGCTTTATTCTCAAAAACTTTCTTTTTGCCTTCTGCGATTTCCTTCCTCTTCTTCCTCCACTCGTTCTTCTCTTCTCCTTCCTTCTTCACTTCTTTCCCTGTGAGCAAAGGAGAAGAGTGATGAGTGGACGAACTTTTTGAAAGCTTTGTTTTCTCAGGTGAGGTGTGTGAATTTTCAGACTTATTATTAGAAGTAGGAGGGGTTGTTTCAGAATGATATTGCTCACTTAATTCATTGAATTTTTGAAGAAGTTCCTGCCAGTTACTCTCAAAACATCTCTTTTCTGTTTCAAATGTTTCTCTCTCGTTGTCAAGAGTTTTCTGGAGGTTTTTGAGTTTTTGTGCCATAGGAAAAATACAGGGTTCCTCTCTAGTTTTAGAGATACCTACTCTTGGGGGTGGGTCTAGAGGATGTCCTATGTGTGGAATATCTTTTGCATAAGGGTCAAGACATTCACTAAAACAGGAACTAGGTTCTTCGTGTGTGAGTTGTTTTTCATTAACAGAAGGATAATCACAAGAAATCACAGCTTTAGGATTCTTTCTCTTTTCTTCTTCTGCTTCTGCATTTTTCTTCATCACTTCTAAAATACATTTTCTCACCAAACCCTAGTCCCATGTAATCTTTGTTATAAATCTGAAGACAGTTAACTTTCTTTAGATTACATGGGTTGGTTATGCCCAGTCCTGTTCTAGGATTGTAGAACCGGTCATCCTTTATTTGGTTTAAAAAGATTGTCTGTTCAGATTGACCTCTCCTAGCAGCTAGATCCTCTAGTTCTTTTACTTTGTTTAAAAGTGTTCTTCTTTTATTATGCAAAAAATCACATTCGACCTTTGTTGTGCTTTTCTCTCATTCACTGTCCTCAAATTTCTTAGTTAATTCAGCTATCTTAAGTTCAAAACTTTCAAAATCTGAGGACACCTTTTTGACCCGTTCTTTCGCAATATCAAGTTGAACACTAAGAGAAGACTTTTGGTCTAGATTCTGTTTCAGTACCCTGTGATTATTGTCTAATCTCTCCTTTAGTTCTTTAATTAGATTGTCCTTCTCAACTAAGGACTGATTTTGATTATTTAAAGGGAGATAAGAGGTACTTACAGAGCTTGTTGAGCATTCACTTTCGGGGATCGCAGCATCACCCTTTCTTTCATCTTCTTCCCCCACTCGTGCCATCAAGGCATAGTTTTCTTCCTCTTCCTCCTCATCAGAAGTGTCTCCTGCCCAATGATCATTCTCAGCAAGCATTGCAGAATTTTCTTCTTCTTTCTGCACCATCAGCATCTTCTGCTTATTCCAAAGCATCTCCTGCTTGTAGAAGTTTGCATCCTTCTTCTTTGGGAGGCGGCAGTCTTTGATGACATGTCCAGCTTTTCCACAGTTGTAGCATTTGGGGGCATCTTCAGCTGATGGTGCCTTCCTAATAGATCCTTGATCATGGTTCTTCTGTTTATAGTTTGAGGAGGAGGTTCTCAGCTTGTTGGAGGAGCTATTCTTCTTTGCAAATCTCTTGGCAAGCAGTGCCATTTTCTTCAGTAGGTCTGCAAGCTCAGCCTCCAGGTCGGATTTGTCATCATCACTCTCATCTTCATCTGATTCAACCACCACCTTCTTCTTCTTCTTTTTCAGCGGTGTGGTTGTCCTTCGGGGCTGAGCTTCCATCACTAGAGCCAGAGGATTTGAGATGTGTTGATCCCCGGCACAAGCAACCTCATTGACAAATTGCTTTAAATGTTCATAAAGAGTGCAGAGATCAATTTCATCCAAGTCAATGCGTGACCTAACATCCTTCACTGTCTTTTCCCATGCAGGATGTAAGCTGGATAGAAATCTTATATTCAGTTCCAAGTTGGTCCTGAATACTTTGATTTTCCTTAGTTCATTGACCAGTTGGACGAGTCTGTTGTAAGTCTCGTTCAATGGTTCTCCCTGGGCAGCTTTGAAGGAGTCATAAGCAATAAGGATTGTTGTCTTCTTGGTTTTAAGGCTGATGCTCGTGACTTGGAGCAGTTTCTCAATCTCATCCCACATTTCCTTTGCCGTTTGCATGCTGTCGATGAGCACATATACTTCGTTTGGGATTGCTTGAAGGAGGTACGTCTTGGCCATGAGATCACCTCGAAGCCTGAGCTTGTCAGCTTCGGTATATTCGGATGCCACTTTCCGTCTCCTTTCTGGAGGAATAGGTGGGTTGTTTTCTGGATCTCCTCCAACTGAAATCATCAGTTCAGCTGGTCCTTCAAGCAACGATTCAAGCATTGCAGCGGAGTATTCTTTGTGCTCGAGGAAATTTAGGAATCGATTCCTCCACATCTGATATTCTCCTTTTCTAAGACTGGGAGGAGTACTGCTGTTCCCTTGGCCATTGTATTCAGAGGCCATTGCTGTATAAAACTGACCGTTCGAGATAATTGATCAAAAGATTTTCAAAGACAGAATGTCGAAATTTAGATGTCGAGATCTGAATATTGAGATCCAAGATTTCGATAAAGGAGGCCCGGTTTCGAGATTTGATATCGAGATTAGGATGTCGAGTTTTGAAATCTCGAGATTTCAAATGTCGAGAAGCAAATCTCGAGATTTGAGATGTCGAGAAGTGAAACTCGAAATATTATTTCGAGATGTCAAATGTCGAGGACCAGAAGTCGAGACCTTAAAATCGAAACCTCGATCTCGAGATTTGGATGTCGAGATTCTCAATGTCGAAATCCTGCAAACTGGAAAAATCAGATAAGCAAAATCTGAGGGTAGTTTCTGGTAGAGTACGATGTCAAGATCCTCAGGTGAAGTTTTCAGCTCGAAATACTTGGCAAAACCTGTTCAAATCCTAGATGTCGACATATGGTTCTCGAGATATCTCAAGTACAAAAATTACAGAAAAAGAAATCTGAAGTATACACCTTGATCGCTTCGAAACGACGATTCTAAGGGTATAACTTTTACAACTTTTCAACAAGAAACAAGATTACAGAGTAAGAACTCGACAGAAAAAACAACGTAAAGAAAAATAGAGTTTTTTTGCAGGCGTTCTTCTGATCCGCTCTCGATCGGCTCTGATACCATTTGTTAGTCCCTGTTTTCTATTACAGCAATGAATAGCAGTATAACAAGAAGAAGATTAACAGTAAAGATGAGAACAGATAGATCGATGTAAACCTTCCTTGATATACCGTGAACTCGTACAGAGAAGTATTTGCGCTAAGGCTATTTGGAATGAGTACGAAAGTCAACGCAACCCTAAACCTGAGGCGCCTTTTTATATACGTAGGTATAGGGTTGGCGTAAAAGGCTTTCAGCCTGATATGGGTCTGACACTTGGTCTCATATTATAAACCTATTAAATACACATATTGAATACAGGGAATAATAATAAAGCTAATCTATTACAAGATAGGTGACAAACTTGATTCACAATTAAATGATCTTCAACAGTACGGTTCAAATGTTTGCAACACAGAATATATAAAAGTGCATAATATATTGAGTATAGTAGAAAATATATAAAAGTGCACTTAAACAAACATTTGAAGTGCATAATGTTTAGTTTTTTATGATGCATCTTTAAGGCGCTAAAAGTGCATGTGGATTTTAGTAAAATTATATACGTTACATTGCAAAAGTGCATGGGGATTTTTGAAAAATTATATCCGGTTAATAAACAAAATGCATTTTATAGTGCACCTATATTTATTTAATTATGCATATTCAATACGTAGTACATTATTTAAAGCATTCGGAGTGCAGAGTGATTCGAATAAAAGTGCAATATTACGAGTGCACGCTAGCACTTTCATATTATTTTATTTAAATTAACCTCGTGTAACCTTCAGAGTTTGTTAGTGCAGAGTGATTCTACTAAAAGTGCAATAATGTAACTACTTAGTCAAGTTAATATTTACAAGAAAATAATCTAGGAAAGTTTAGGTAATTTTCATGGACTTATCCTATTTGTAAACCTTTTGCCTCCCCTTCTAAACCTTCCTCACCTCTTTCCTTCGAACTCCCAAACTAACTTGTTCATTTTGCTTGTGCGCTGTATTAGCGCTTCCCCGCAAGGCAGTCGAGGGTTGAAGGCTTAGGCAGATCACCAGTCGAGTTTTACCCCCTAACTGAAGAAGAAGAAGACGAAAGAAGTCCCAAATGCCGAGGGAAATTATAACGCTGCAAGTAGGACAATGCGGGAATCAGATTGGAATGGAATTCTGGAAGCAGCTCTGCCTCGAGCACGGCATCAGCAAGGATGGCATCCTCGAAGACTTCGCCACTCAGGTTCACTATCTCACAACTGCGGCCGCCTAAGCCATATTAAGCCCTAATCAGGCCTTACACCCAATCTACACTATTAGAACAGTTCTTCACTCTACTGCACTCCTTCTATCTTGTGTCGTACGCGTCTATGCATGTCTTGCTGAATGTACCAAAGTCATTCTTGTTTTTCTGTTTGGGTTTTATTATGGTTATTTTCGAAAAATGTGTTGATAGTGACTTAAGAGTTATAATTGGTTTACATTGTGGTTGGGAATTGTTAGTTAAAATTCAGTGTTAAAAATTAAATATGTTAAACACAAAAGAATACTACGTATTATTTACTTGGAATCTTATTAGGATTAAAATGAATTTATCTAATATGAACCAATTCTAAATACGCTCTTAGTAATGACTAATGAGCGTGTCAAAAGTTGTTAATTTCCTTGTTTTGACTCAGATTTTTCTGAAGGTTTCTCGAATATGTTGGTCAATATTTCGTTTTTATTAGGAATTCAGACATCGATGCATAGGGGTGTTTGGAATTGATTCTACCGTGCTTCTTTTTTTAAAAAACTGCTTCTAGGAGCATTTTGGAGAACTCAGAAATACTGCTCTTTCACCCAAACACTCCAATAAGGAGCATAAACAGTTTTTAGAAGCAGATCCAAAGTAATCTGAACCCCTCATCCCAAGTTCGGCCAATAACTTTTTGCTGTATGCGATTTTTTTAGTATAGAACTTTTTATGAGTTGAATTATTTTTTCCTGCACATGCCAAATTCAAACTGAGGGGAGCCTAGTTATGCCAATGGACACTGGAGTGCTCGATAGTGATTGATAGTTTTATCCTTTCAATGCTCGTTTTTAGTTTTTATAATAATATTGTCAGAGATATTATACATTTTTTTTTGTGAAATTAGAAGCAATTGCAGTATTTTCAACCTTGGTATGAGTGTATGACATTATTTGGAAAGTTTATATAATTTGATTGGAATATATGCAAAAAACAAGGTGTGGTAAAAGATATGAAGTTTTTAATCTACTTGAAGATTTTTGTGCATGGCTTACTTAACCTTATATATGCTGTTTATTGTTTATTTTGTGTTTCTTTTGCAAAATTACTTTCCCTGCAGTCAATGCGACATGTAATACCTTGATTTCCTTATGATTTGCTACTCGTGGCATGTTTTACGTCTATTTTGTGTGTCTACAAGAATCAAAGGGAAGATGCGTTTGTAGTCCGCAATATCCTTGCAGCTCTTCTCAATTTCAGTTTTTTGCTACATGAAAAGAAATGTCTCTCTCTCGTTGGAAATGAGTTGTCTAGGAATCTAACCACACATATGTATAGAAATGAAAAGCTTCTTAGCATATCTCTTCCCTCATAACCTATGTTATAACGATAGCTACTTCCACATGTGGGGGGTCTTCGACAATTCAAATACTTCCCTCATTCTATTTTGGCAAGAATGGGTTACCGTGTTTTAAATGTGCTGAATACGCCATGTTGCAGGGAGGTGATAGAAAAGATGTATTTTTCTATCAGGCTGATGATCAACACTATATACCACGGGCTTTATTGATGGATTTGGAGCCTAGGGTAATTAATGGTATACAGAATGATGAATACAGAAACCTTTACAATCATGAAAATATGTTTGTTGCTGATCATGGGGGAGGAGCTGGGAATAATTGGGCAAGTGGATATCATCAGGTTTGTTTTTATTACTTTATTCGTTTATCATATCGTTTCTAGTGTAAGGAAAAGGAGTGCCAGCTGTAAAAATGAGGCGAGGTCGTACTGTGTCATTATTTTAAACCTAGTATGGTGTCATTCTTTAGAACAATTTATGCATGTTGGAGATGTAGGTAGCCAGATTGATAGAAACCATAAGTTAACACTGCGTGTAATGAACTCCCTTATTATTCACCGTATAGTTTTGCTAGATACAATCTCCGCTTCCAGCATACGTCACAAAGATCACTTAATTAAGATGATTGCTAGAGATCACTTAATTCAATCGCTTAATCTCCTCTTTAATCACTTAGAAATATAATTCATCTTAATTATGATGATTGCCAGAGATAATCTCCTTTTCCAGCATGCATGATACGTCATAAAGATCTCTTTATCAACATAATTTCTGTCTGTATCTCTAATTTACATGGAGATTTGGATAGTAAAAGGAAGCTCAAAGTTGGGCGAGATACCTTCTTACATTGAAACTTGAAGCTTTTGGTTAAAAGGAAAATGGGTTTTCCTAAAATATTACTTAAATAGAAGTTGTTCGGAAGTGTTTTTTCCCACACTTACTATGAGTGTCCGTACTATGATGATTAATGGCAGTGTGCAATCGAACATAATCTCGATCATTACAACAACTATTTAGTCATTGTGTATTAGAAGTCACATTTTTGTGTTTAGTAATATATCAGCCGTTATTTCAAAAGGAAGGAGTAGAAGTAATTCAATGTTCGATTTTGTGAAGTTTTTATCTAGATGTGGCGTAGATCTTTAGATTTACTTTTTCATTTCTACTAATGTATTTATGATTTTTTTAATGTTTTCATGTCTCCCACAATTCTAGAAAATTACATGATATGTCGTATTACTGAATTATTTGTGTAATACTTAATTAGGGAAAATTATATGAGGAAGACTTAATGGACATGATTGATAGGGAGGCTGATGGAAGTGATAGTCTTGAGGGTTTTGTTCTCTGCCACTCCATTGCTGGTGGAACTGGCTCAGGTTATTTCTCCTTCGTCAATTTAGACCTATTTTTATTTATTTTTCTGTTTTCAGAAACACTTTTTTGTTTAGCAATGGTTGTTCAAACAAATTCTTTGTGTGCTGCCTGACATTTTAATGAACTTTTATTCTCTGTCCATTAATTACTTTGTTCTGGTGTAGGTATGGGCTCATATTTGTTAGAGACTCTTAATGACCGGTATAGCAAAAAACTTGTTCAGACATACAGCGTATTCCCAAACCAAAACGAGACAAGTGATGTGGTTGTTCAGCCATACAACTCCCTTCTCACACTCAAGAGGCTAACACTTAACGCCGATTGTGTTGTTGTTCTTGATAACACGGCGCTCAATAAAATAGCTGTGGAGCGCCTTCATATAACAACTCCCACTTTTGCCCAGACAAATTCTTTAGTTTCTACTGTCATGTCAGCAAGCACAACAACATTGCGGTATCCAGGATATATGAATAACGACTTGGTTGGCCTCCTCGCTTCTCTTATACCAACACCAAGGTGCCATTTTCTGATGACGGGATATACACCACTCACTGTGGAGCGTCAAGTTAGATTTCTATTCTTAATCGTTCTATTTGTACATGCTTGGTAGATTAAGTTGAATATTACAATATAGAGTCAAAGTGAGTTATTTAATCTATTTATGTTGTGATCATCATCACAATCCATGTTTCAACGTCCTTCATAAGTTGCACAATCTCCTAAAAGGTCATATATCCGGGCCTGAAATTAGGGGCTTGTTTTTGTCTTTGTTTTTTCCAGTTTATATTTGTGCGTCAAATTGCTCTTTCCAGAATGCCAGTTGGTCTGTGAATTGTGTATCTGTATATGAACATTGAAAGGACATTTTATGTATTTGACCATTAGGTTTATCTGAACGGTGTGCAGATGGGTTAAAGATTCACACATGTTTAATCATTTAAATTAGGGAAACCTGTCAATTTCATCCTCGCACTATCGCGAAAAAGTCCATTAGGTCCTCATACTTTAAAAAAAGCAATCAAATCCCTGAACTTTGAAAAACGTTCAATTGAGTCAATTAGTGCCATGCCAGCAGGTTACCCGTTGACGTGGCACACACATGGCGGTCCATGTGTGCGCCATGTCATAGTCAAAGGGATGACTAGACTTCCACGTGTGCACCACGTCACCAAAGTCACTGCTGACTAGGCTGCCACATGTGTGCCACGTCAGCAGGTGACTTGCTACATGGCAGGTAACCTGCTAATGGACTCAATTGAACGTTTTTACAAAGTTAGATGATTTGATTGTTTTTTTTAAAGTAAGAGGACTTAATTGATTTTTTCATGATTGAATGAGGATCAAATTGACAGTTTTCCCTTTAAATTAAGAAAAGAAGATGTGTGTTTCCTTCCAAACATTGATGCCAAAGCAATGTTTTATGTTAGTGTCACCGATGATGTGTTTTTCCCACTTTTATTGGCATTATTGGTTAATGAGTGTTATTATAGAAATGAAAATTTCAAGAAGTGGAGGACGACATCAATGCAATGTCAACTTATACGTGATGTATTTCACATCATAATAACTTGAAATGGTTATGCCAACTTAAAGATGAATGTTTGGTGCACTAAGGACATCATATAAGTAACCACCCAATTGAGACCGCACTTTCACCTTTGGAATCCAACTCACGTTTATGAACATTGACCATGTCCATCTATTAACTGTAAATTCACATATCTTTATCTATGTCTGATTGGTGCAACAGGATGAAATGTGGGAAGAATATAGGGAGAATTTGACTTTGCATCGCATTTTATGGGTGATAACGTGATATTTGACTTTGCACCCAACTCCTTCACAATTTTTGGGCTGGTGGGGTGCACACATTGATGATTTTGAAAATGCGGTGCAAAGTCCAATACCACCCAAAACATGGGGTGGAAAGTCAAATTCTCCCAAAAATATTACATCACATGATGGTAAGAACTTATGTCAGTAATGCATTTTTGTTTTTGGCAAAAGAAAAACAACGGCATTGTGATTCAGATAGTCCTTCTCACAGGCCAATGTAATACGCAAGACAACAGTCTTGGATGTGATGAGAAGACTTCTTCAGGTGAGATACGACTCTCATGAATTGTTCTGCAAATAATGAACACCTAATATACTTAAAGCTTTCTTCTTTGCAGACTAAGAATATAATGGTTTCCTCTTATGCGCGGACAAAAGCAGCAAGTCAGGCAAAGTATATATCAATATTAAACATTATTCAAGGAGAAGTAGATCCTACACAGGTATTCTTGAATCTTGATGCAATGTTTATTAGGTATTTGACTTCTGTACCCTGTAATACTTCTATACATGCTATGAATTATAAGCCATCATATTTATACTTATAGTGGTATATCATTGGAGATCTTTCAAGATTTTACTCATTATGGTATTAGTCCGTATTAATCTATGAAAGGTTGGTGTATGGTGTAGATCAATGACTCCAAGTGTTTCCCATTGACCATTAGATTATAAGTTCAGGCCCTTATAAACCCATAACTGAGAACTAATTGAGGTTCACATTCCATATTGGCTATGGCCTTTTAGGAAGCAAAGTTACACAGTATAATTTCTGTTAGTCGTTTTTCTTATTTTAATTACTAATTTACTAGTACCAATTTAAGCATCTTTTTAAATTTCTATTAGAGAAGATATATTCTGAGGTTGTGGTTTTCTACTGCATACACATTTTCATCAAATATTTCAGTGTGATTCGGAGCTTGTTTCAGAACCTAAAATTTCATCAGATTTTGTAAGTTTAGTCATGTTTAGGAACATCCTGCTTTTTTATAACTCTTTTTCATAAGTTTTCAGCTATTTTTAAAATTTGAGTTGGAAATTTATAGCTAATGATTACTTCTCAACAGCTTAATTTTTTCCCTTCAGTCATTTTCATACTACCTTGTAAAATCTATTTTATCTGTCCCTAAAAGCTTTCCACTTTTCTGATTTGGGTGTCCCAATTTTTTTTTCACTACCGCTTTAAGGAATGGATGTAGTTCAATTCATATCGTTTATCTCTTCTATAAATTTCAACCACCCTTTTCATTTAATTAAACAGCATGTTAGTTAGAGGTTACAAATCTTGAAGGGATGGGGATTTGTAATGTTTTGTTGTATCCAATCAGAATTAATTATTTTCCATCCACTTTTTTAACACTTTACTCATGATTATAACAACAATCTATCATACTATATGTCTATAGTCCTTATGTTGAAGTAAACTATCTTTTCAACTTACATAGCACACTGCCACACTTATTGTTAAATTTCTGGATCGTCGAACATTAGGTCCACGAAAGCCTGCAGAGAATACGTGAAAGGAAGCTTGTCAATTTTATTGAGTGGGGCCCTGCTAGCATTCAGGTAATAATCCTTACTAGTATATACTATATTAACATGTAAAGTTCATTTGATTGTTTTATTCCACAACTTCAACTTAACGAAGAGCTTAATGCTCTCTCTCTTGTAGGTTGCTCTATCTAGAAAGTCACCCTATGTCCGAACTGCTCACAGGGTAAAATTTCCTTGTTCAAATGTTCAATGCTTACTAAGTCAGGAATTAACCTCGTGGTTTGTGATAGTAAACATGCACGACAATAGGTAAAAGAAAATGTACTATTAGACTATAAACATGAAAGATACAATTTTTTTTTACTCTCTCGAGAACTCTCCTAGTGCCCCAAACCGAACTCTCCAACAATTGAGAACTCTCCTAGTGCCCCAAACTGAACTCTCCAACAAGTATAACACTTGCCCCCTTAGCAAAGCTGACTATTTTACCCCAAAAGTCAAAACTAACCTGATTTATAGTCTAATACAAGAATGTAAACTGGGTAAAAAATGGTAATTAGCAATTAATTATTTTTGATATCACACTATTGATGATTTATTAATAGAATCTTCCATTTAAACATATCTGATTTTTTCTGATCCCCTCTTGATTGATTCTTTGATTTGTCTTGGAAGACTAAGATATATATTGTGCATCCCCAAACAACTGTTTGAGCACATTTTCCTTATAATTATTAGCACCGTGAGGATTGGAATCAGTGCTGAAGAAGTATAATAGTTATACATTCCTCGTAGGTCAGCGGTCTTATGCTTGCAAGCCATACAGGCATCCGTCACTTATTTTCAAAGTGTTTGAGCCAATATGAGAAGTTGAGGAAGAGAGAAGCCTTTCTTGACAACTATAAGAATCTTGCGATGTTTGCTGTAAGTTGCATTACAACTTCTTTTCCTTGATAAAAACTGATGTGTATTTATGCTTAGCCAATTAGTAAATGCAAAAAGAAGATGCAAAGCTGGATTTTTCTTTCTGTTCTTATAAATTATGCTCTATTAGTCCTCACAACCAAAGAGTATGAGGCACATAAAACACCACTTCTTATACTTGCTAAATTTGGCTTACTTTCTGCAAAAGGTTGAGTTAAAACGCAAATGGCTCGAAACTTGTAAATCCATCTGCTTACATAAGTATAATGTCTTGGACATGCATTGAGAGGTTATCGAAATTGCGATGTCAAAGTTACAATTTCGAATTGGTATCTGTTTGGACATTTGACAACTTATATTAACGGGGCAACATTTGCAGGACAATGACCTGTCAGAATTTGATGACTCTAGAAACGTAATTGAGAGTCTTGTCGATGAGTACAAGGCTTGTGAGTCCCCAGATTACATCAAGTGGGGAATCGAGGTAGACATGCAGCATATTTTTTGTGTGAAATTCATAATTGAGCTTTACAAAATGATCAAGTATGTTCTCTCCAGGACCCAGGTCAGGCTCTAACCGGTGAAGGCAATGCCAATGGAGTAGTTGATGCAAGGTTAGCGACATGAACAGGATGTCCTTCCATGGTGATGCATGCCATGTAAATTATTCCTTGTCGTTTTTGGTTCTGTACATTTGTTATTCTCCCTAGAATTGGTTTTCACTATCTCACATTGTAACCTTGTTTGGGGCTCTCTTAAAGACTAAAAGTAGTGATTGGAAATCAGTAATTAGCTATTGGGAAATAGCAGATTGGACTGGCTGATTAGTAAGAATAGAATTTGTTGGTTGTTTTGGAGTGGATACAATCATACAATTAGCAGCTTTGATGTAAAACGTGTGCTAAAACAGCTATTTCTAAAAAACTTCTTTTATTTATTGTTACTATTGATAATTTGTATGTCTGTGTTGTGCTTGTCATTTGTCATATTTACTATGTTTAAATATGTTTTTGGTTCCTCCAAATATAGTGTGTTTTGTTTTACGCCCCTGTAAAATTATTTTAATTAATGTTGCTTTTCCTTTTAGTCCCTCCCTGATCATAATAAGTTAATAACATTTGTTTAACAAAGATTTTCAAAATGTGATTGATTAGTTTTACATTATTTTAACTTTCATATTCACAAAAAGATTAAAAGGATAAATTTAATAATGGAGTGTTCTTGCTTGGTGTTACTGATGAACTAAAAAGAAAATAGTCCATGTTATAGAGATGAAAACTAATACAATTACTTTGTAAGGATATAAATTAAAGAAATAATAATGACAATAACAATATCTATGAGTTTTAATTGGACAAATAGGCATGGACCGGCCAGGGCGGGACTGGGTTTTTGGGATGAAGGCCTGGTATTGGCCCGGGTGGGTATCGGGACTGGGTCGGGTCGGACTACCTGGCCGGGTTTCGGGTCGGGTTATTAATTTTTAAATTTAGATTAAAACTTAATTCAACAAGTGCTAGACAATAAAAAGTTAAAGTATATTTATTTCAAATATGAACTACAATTGAAAATTGAGTAAAATTTAAAACATTAAATACATTATTTCCTAAAAATTAGTTGGAATCTTCGGCACCATGGTGGGTGGGGGTGTTGTTAACTTATTGAGTTCTATGTTGGGCTTTCAACCAATCGTGGAAACAAACAAGCGTCTCAGGAGATTTTGCGCTAAATCTCGTTCTATAATACGTTGGACACTTAGACGTTGTCGTCGCACTAAATTCTTGTTCATGAAACTCATTATATAATTGATGAAATAAGTTACTAACCTCGTTGTATTGCTCTTTAAGATCTATGGGCTTACCTTCGTACATAGGAAATGGACAAAAAAAGAAGCATAATAGTACTCTAAACAATTTTGAAAAGCATTAAGTTTGAAACGAGTATCAAGGAATAAATGCAATACCATATATATGCGGAATATGTGAATAGTATCTTTAAAACTTTTCTTTCATGAAAGAACAAAAATGATGAACGTAAGGGGCGTCGGAAAATTCACAAAAAGCGCCAGCGAGATTAACAACTTCAACAAAAAATTGGTTTGCGGTAGGTTTATAAACATGACTAAAAGTTTGAGTTGCATTATTAAAATATACCAAAACATCGACAATTTTTTGCACAGTGTCGATGTCAGCCGGATTTATAATATAATTAGCATATTCTTTTAAAAGCAGGAAAATGGTCTTTAAATCTAATAAGTACAACAACTAAGTTATAAGTACTAATCCAACGAATAGATAAACCTTTAGGAAACGCATAATATTTCACACGTCTATCATCAAATATTGACGTCATTGCATTTTAAGTGGATTACTAGCCCAAGTAAGTCTAATTCTGCCCTTCACTATCTTCATAGCATCTCCTAACGCGACTAGCCCGTCTTTTACACATAAATTGAGAATATGACATGCACAACGTTGATGAAAAAACCTACCCACCAAAGTAGAAGGACCACTCAATCATGCAATCTAGGTATAGCAGCAGTATTATTACTAGCATTTTCATAACTCATAGCAAACATCTTATCAATCAAATTATACTCAATTAAAATACGCTCAATGAGAATATAAATATTATTAGCGGTGTGTCGGTCATTAAATTCACGAAAAGAAAGAACACGTTTATGCATTTCCCAATCATCATCAATATAATGTGCAACCACACCCAAATAATACAAATGATGATAAGTATCCTCCCATATATCACTACAAATACTGACACGCCCAACAATGTTTGCAAAACACATTTGTAATCTCTACTTTTTCAAAACATTATCGCCTGATAACTTCTTTTTTAATAGTTTTGTGACTATAGTTTCTAAATTGATGATTTAAAGATTTTTAGCATAAACTTTTAAAGCAAGACTTTCAGAAAAAATAAAACACAAATTTTCTTCAACAATTAATTCAGACATAGTAGTTAAATGTTTGGAATCATCATAGGAGAAATTATCACAGGGTTGACCAGTTGCAAACCTCGATATTTGAGTTTGCTTCCCCTTGCCTTTTAATTTTGCATACTCCACGGGGTGACGACTCTTAATATGCCTATCGGCGCCGCCGTATCTTTGGGAAATCTCCAAGCTAATTTTTTTTACAATGTTTGCAAATTGCCCACCACTTCTCGGTTTGGGGTCCTTCCACTTTTTAAAATTATTTTTCATAAGGAGAGATTCACCTTTCTTACCGGGTTGGGATGAACAAGCCTCGTCCTCGTCGGGGGTTGCATCGTCGGGGGTTCCATGACTACCATCGTCGGGGGGTTCCATCGTCAGGGGTTCCATAGTCGCCTTGATCCTCTTCAGTGTCGTCATCGTCGAGCTCTTCATCAATCTCGGGAGTGTCTACTTGTTGGTAAAATTGCCCATGTCCTTGGTTCAAAAGATGAGCTAGTTGCTCATCGGACATCGCATCTCTCCGGTTGTAAGTCGTGTCAAAATCATCTCGGCTTTGAGAAGAAGACCCGACATGTCCTTTACCTTTGCCTCGCGAATTAGGATGGTTCTTCCCAATCTCCTTCTTTCGATTGCGTTGGAGGTTACCCATATCTACAGAATCTCTACCTCACTTCATCTTAAAATGTAACAAATATTAAATTCTAACAAATATGTTAATGTGACTACAAATACAATGCAACTAATATAAAAATGTAACTAAAATATTACTTTATCTAACAAATGTAGTAAAATTAACTAAAATTCCAACTAGTTTAATAGTTTAATTAAGTAAAATTCAAACTACTTTTACATTTTAATCTAACAAGTGTAGTTTAATTAACTAAAATTCCAACTAGTTTAATAGTTTAATTTAACAAGTGTAGTAAAATTAACTAAAATTCCAACTAGTTTAATAGTTTAATTAACTAAAATTCCAACACCTTTTATATTTTAATCTAACAAGTGTAGGAAAATTAACTAAAATTCCAACTAGTTTAATAGTTTAATTAAGAAAAAAATCCACTTTTGGTCCCGTGACTATTATACCACTTCCACATTTAGTCCCTTACTTTCTGATTGTCCACATTTAGTCCGTGACTATTATCCCCTCACCACCCCTCGTCCTTCCGGCCAAAATTCCGACAAATTTAATGCAGATTTTAGGTATGAAAAACCAAATTTAATGCAAAGACTGATATGAAAAACCCAACCTTATATAAAATTTAATGCAAAGACTGATTCTGAGGCTGATAAGTGGACTAAATTTGCTGAAATTTTGGCCCGAAGGATGAGGGGTGGTGAGGGGATAATGGTCACAGACTAAATGTGGACAATCTGAAAGTAAGAGACTAAATGTGGAAGTGGTATAATAGTCATGGGACCAAAAGTGGAATTTTTTCGTTTAATTAACTAAAATCCGAATTACTTTTATATTTTAATCTAACAAGTGTAGTAAAATTAACTAAAATTCCAACTAGTTTTATATTTTAATCTAACATGTGTAGTAAAATTAACTAAAATTTGAGCTAGTTGATAGTTTAATTAACTAAATTCGAACTACTTTTATATTTTAATCTAACAAGTGTAGTTTAATTAACTAAAATTCCAACTAGTTTAATAGTTTAATCTAACATGTTTAGTAAAATTAACTAAAACTCCAACTAGTTTAATAGTTTAATTAACTAAAATTCCAACTACTTTTATATTTTAATCAAACAAGTGTAGTAAAATCAACTAAAATGCCAACTAGTTTAATAGTTTAATTAACTAAAATACGAACTACTTTTATATTTTAATCTAACAAGAGTAGTAAAATTAACTAAAATTTCAACTAGTTTAATAGTTTAATCTAACAAGTGTAGTAAAATTAACTAAAAATGCAATTACTTTTATATTTTAATCTCACAATTTTTATATGATTAATATTAGTATGTAACAAATATGGTTAAATAATATGATAATGTGACAAGTATAGTAAAATCAACTAAAAATGCAATAAATATTAGTATGTAACAAATGAGAATGTAACAAATATTAAAGGTGACCAAATGAAAAATGTAACAATTAACTAATATTAATGAAAAATGTAACTAATAGGAAAAATGTATGAATGTATACTAATTAATAGGAGTATGATTGTGTAAGTAATAGGATAAAATGATAAATTTAACTAGTATTAATAAAAGTGTAACTAATATATAATATAATGTTATTAGTATATAATATATAAGTATACTACTATAAGATGAGTAGTACTCCTAATACGTAAAATGCACTTACGTAGTAGTAGTAGTAGTAGTAGTAATAATAATAATAATAATAATAATAACAACAACAACAACAATAATAATAAGAGTATAACATACTCCATCTATAATAATATAGTACGGAGTATTATATTACAGAGAGTATTAGAAAAAGTAGACTACACAACTAAAGAATAAGAATTGAACTAAAATACTACTCCCTCCGTCCCCCTAACTTTGTCTCATTTTACCTTTTTCGTTCGTCTCATTAAGTTTGTCTCATATAATATTTGGTAATATTTGGGTGACTACAATTCATTCTTACTTTATTCACGCTTTATCAATTTAATATCAGCACACATTTCTACTTTTTCTTAAAACTCTCACCACCCCCATTTGTACCAAGCATAGGGGGACGGAGGTAGTACTTACGTACTCTACCAAGCATGTGTGCAAATCAATACGGAGTATAAAAATAAATAAATAAACAAGTTATAAGGCTTCGTTTGAGTGTATTAGGCCTTTGTTACGCAGGTCCAACTCGAAGAAGAGTTCTACACATGCTAATAACCTTACCTGCCACGAACTCAAAACGATAAGACCAACAAAAAAATGGTAGATTCTATGGTACCATACCCTCGTCGACATGGACCAATCAGAATGTTGCAGTTCAATTATTTAAATTAAATTAAAAATGATATATTGATTTGGACCAATCAAGTGAACGGTAGGTACAGTACTCATTTTTTAAATGGGTACCGAAGTACGGTACCCCATTTTTTTAAATGGGTACAGGAGTTGTGACAAAAAAAATGAATCGTTAGCAACAAAGGTGTGACCTAGAACCCTCGACCTACACCTATAAATAGTAGCCTAAGACCCGGGCGTGGGCGGATCTGGTATAGGTCTAGCCAGGGCCCAAGCCCACCCTAAAAAAATACTACTCCATAGACCGTAGTATATATTTATATACTATCGTATTTGTTTTTTTATGTAGTGTTGTGTAGAAGTGTATAAAATAATAAAAACAAACAAACTATAAATACTATCCATTCCTGCGTATGAAGCCCGCACATCCTGTGTTCAATTCCCTTTGGTAGTGAAGTTTTTTTTCTCTTGGAGAGTAAGGCTTTTTATTTTTTATTTTTTCAATGCCCATGGAGAATATCTCCTTCAAATATTTTCCATTTTAATTCGGTTTCCATCAATTTTTACAAGCTTAACACTAGTCTTAAGTAGCCTCAACAATAAATTAGTTTAGTTCAAATATATAATTCAAATTCTTATATTACGTAGTAGTAAATTTGAGGGGTTTTTTTCTATTTGACTTTGACAAAAAAATTATTCCTTTAATATTTATTTATTTTTCTTTGATATTTCTGTTGCAATGTATGTTATTTTATATCTGAGAATAAATTTTATTAAATACATACTACATTCCTCTCAAAATATTTAGTCAAATCTTAAAATTTGGAACATTGTTTTGATTAGTTTAATATTATGAAAATTAAAATTTTGTACTTTTTAACAAAGAACATTTTTATATCATTTTTATGTTATAAATAATTTCCAATAAATATATATATAGTTGATCAATGTTTTGATATTTATTTCAAATATATCCTATTTAATTAAATTTTGGTCCCACCTAAACGACAATGCTAGATCCGCCGCCCTGCTAAGACCTGTGCTTTTTTCATCCCCAAAGCTACGAACGATACACACACACACATACACACACACACATCTATATACACACACACACGAAAATCCATCCCAGCGTTATACTAAACACCAAGCTTCGAAAACACTCTAAAAACCTTCCACCTCCAGAGAGGAATCCAACGGTGAAAGAATCGTTGAAAACGGTCGTGAAACGAGGGAGAAAAGCTTCGCCGAAGTTTCGTCGGGCTAACTTTGACGACGGAAAACGGAGAAGAAGAAGGAACCGCCGCCGCCGCCAGTCCACTGCTGATCTTCTCTGTCCCCAAACGAGTCTGCTACCAGTCTACCACCACCGTTTCACGAATCCGTCGAGGTAACCCCTTTCCCCCTACGTTAGCCATTTCCGGCGGTACTGTGGAGAAGATGACCACCTGTGCGGTTAAACTGTTTTTTTTTTTTACTTTTTGGGCCGTGATTCACCAATCTTTTGGGCTGGGCCGAAGCTATTGGGCTGAGTAATAATAATAATAATAATAATAATAATAATAATAATAACAATAATGATAATGATAATAATGATAATAATAATAATAATCTGCAACTCTGCAAGTGGATATATTGAAGATGAGAAATATTAATAAGGAAATTGACTTGGTTGATTGATAGTAATCACTTGATTAAATTTGTTATTTAACATAATTACGGACTCGAAAATATTAAGGTGTGAGTAAATTAATAAAATCAGATTAGGTTAATGATGATTAGTTAATTTAGATAATTGCTAGAATACTCGGATTTACTAATAATATGATTAATATAAATTAAGGTAATTATGAAAATTGAATATTCTAATTAAATATAATTCAGATTTTAACATATCTATTGGGTTAATAATATAGGTGTTAATAATAACAAGATTTTGATGAACTGAGTTAGTTAATTATTTAATACCTTTTATTATCGGATCAGATTAAAATCGACAAAGGATATTGTAAATTAATTATAGAATGTGATGCGATCATATCATGCTCTATTTTGTGCCGTTGAAAGCGTTTAATATCTCGTTGGAAAGATCTTACCGAGTTCTAAAATACACTGTATTTACGCCAAAAGTGCTCTATTTTCGCTGAAAACGCTAAATCATAGAGATAAGGCTAAGTATTTGTGACACTCATATCTTGCTGTGTGTTTGTCCATTTGGAGCGTATTGTATCTCGTTGGAAAGATAGATCGGAGATCTAAAGCTATTGTTCCAACTTCATTTACAATGCATTAATTAAGAGTTACAGATTAACCATATATTCAAAAAAAATCTGATTTCACTCCGAACTCGTGTAGAATTTTATGTGATCATATCTTGCTCTATTTTGTGCCGTTGAAAGCGTTTAATATCTCGTTGGAAGGATCTTACCGAGTTCTAAAACTTGTCTTCAGGCGCTGGTTTCAAAATATCAAGGGATGATTGCCTAATTACTTAAATACACTGTATTTACGCTAAAAGTGCTCTATTTTCGCTGAAAACGCTAAATCATAGAGATAAGGCTAAGTATTTATGTCACTCATATCTTGCTGTGTGTTTATCCGTTTCGATCGTATTATATCTAGTTGGAAAGATAGATCAGAGCTTTAAAGCTATTGTTCCAATTTCATTTACAATGCATTAATTAAAAGTTACAGATTAACCATATGTTCACAAATGTTTCTTATTTCACTCCGAATTCGTGTAGAATTTTATGCGATCATATCTTGGTCTATTTTGTGCCGTTGAAAGCGTTTAATATCTCATTGGAAAGGTCTTACCGAGTTCTAAAACTTGTATTCAGGCGCTGGTTTCAAAATATCAAGGGATGATTGCCTAATTACTAAAATACACTGTATTTACGCTAAAAGTGCTCTATTTTTGCTGAAAACGCTAAATCATAGAGATAAGGCTAACTATTTGTGACACTCATATCTTGCTGTGTGTTTATCCGTTTGGAGCGTATTATATCTCGTTGGAAAGATAGATCGGAGCTCTAAAGCTATTCTTCCAACTTCATTTACAATGCATTAATTTAAAGTTACAGATTAACCATATATTCACAAATGTTTCTGATTTCACTCCGAACTCGTGTAGAACTTGATGCAATCATATCTTGCTCTATTTAATGCCGTTGAAAGCGTTTAATATCTCGTTGGAAAGATCATACCGAGTTCTAAAACTTGTCTTCAGGCGCTGGTTTCAAAATATCAAGGGATGATTGCCTAATTACTAAAATACACTGTATTTACGCTAAAAGTGCTCTATTTTCGCTGAAAACGCTAAATCATAGAGATAATGCTAAGTATTTGTGACACTCATATCTTGTTGTGTGTTTATCCATTTGGAGCTTAATATATCTCGTTGGAAAGATAGATCGGAGTTCTAAAGCTAGTGTTCCAATTTCATTTACAATGCATTAATTAAAAGTTACAGGTTAACCATATATTCACAAATGTTTCTGATTTCACTCCGAACTCGTGTAGAATTTGATGCGATCATATCTTGCTCTATTTCGTGCCGTTGAAAGCGTTTAATATCTCGTTGGAAAGATCTTACCGAGTTCTAAAACTTGTCGTCAAGCGCTGGTTTCAAAATATCAAGATATAATTGCCTAATTATTATTATTATTATTATTATTATTATTATTATTATTATTATTATTATTATTATTTCGGCCACTAGTTATTATTGGAACTAGTGGCCGAATTAATAAGGTGATTTGATTAATAAAAAGTGATTAATATAATAAACTCGAATAATTAATTAATTAAATTAATAAATTCGAATAATAAAATAAAAGGGGAAAATCGGATAAATTATTAAAAATAGAATAATTGACTAATTATATCATCTTAATTAAAAAGGTGAATATTTAAAGACCGGAATTGAGGAAGAAAATTAGGAGCATCAGGATTTAAGATAAGTTTATATGTCAATCCAAAATTGTTTTCCTCGTATTTTATGCCTTTTATGTGTATGTGATTTAAGTGTGAATTTTGAATTATGTATGTGATTTTGAGGAGTTATTAGATCTATAGTATTTGAGAAATACAAATTATATACTTTTTGGGTATTAAATATTTTTTTTTAAAATACCTTTGAGAGTATTTAGAGAAATTGAGAAATAGTTTGAAGTATATCTTGATTCAAGATGAAAATTAACATTTTCATAAGAGGTGAGCACCCGGAAGAAATCTGTGGTATCAGTTTTTCACATCCGGATAAATGTGAAGAGTGGTTATGACTGCTACTACTAAAGAGTAAGGAGTATAGTTTGAGTTTTGAGTGACATTTGGATATATGATCCCTTTTTAAGAAGTAGTGTAGTAGTAGTTCCTAATCATCAGAAGTACGTATCTTAACGGTGGGGTAGTTGGTAGATTGAGTCCCGACTACTCATGACGACTTACTACACAGAGGGCTTGGAATCCCTTTTAGGGGATGTGCACACTTAAGGTAGTCATTTCATTTCCATTAAGCAGTTGTGGTACCGGCAAAAGTCCAGTGGTGGCCGTACATAACAACGTACCCACCGGGCTCAACCAAGGTGTTGAGCATCGCCCTTCTAAATTACTAGGAAGCTAGTGTAGAAGTGATTTTTGGGATGATCAAAGGAGAAAAGAATTTTGGGTAGAATTTTTAAGATATAGTATTATATGAAAAACTATTTTTGACAAACCTGATTATTTTACGGGGTTGGGTAGTACTTACTTAGCTCTAAAACTAATTTTTGTTATTTTTCTTGTCCCTTTCTCTTCCCTTGATTTTAACAAGTGATGAGTTGGATGCTTATGTGGATTGATTGGTTGCTTGTACCTGAGAGCGGTTTAGAAGATGCCTTAGTCAAACCTAATCAAGAAATAAACATTTACTTTATATTACATTAGTCTTTATTGTTTTGTTTTTGGTTTGCCTGTGAATTCGGTTAAGAGATGATCGGATGTGGCGGTAACACCCATTTCCCTATTAAGACTTCCGCTGTATTTCTTCAACTCTATTATGAATGAATAAAGAATTTCTTTTAAATATATCAATGTTTTGGGTGGGAAATTTAGGGGTGTTACACAAACGTTTTACCCTCTACAAATCGGTGGAAAACTTGCTCGTGAAGGCGAGGAATGGTGGGAGCCATTTGTGGGAACGACTATGGCATAAGGTCTTTTTAATTTGAACTGTAAATTCCATAAATATTTTTATGTTTGAAATTTTTAGCTTCACATAATGAAGGGAGATATGTTTCTCAAGGTTTAGAGGTTAATTTTGGGGACGAAATTCTTGTAAGGTGGGGTGAACTTGTAACACCGGACCCAGATTTTACCCAGAGATTTTTTTTTCCATCATGTACAGGGTTAAAGAAGGTAAATCAAGACTAAGGGTAGTCTTGATAAAGGATAGAGATAAAATTCTTATTTTACATTATTAAAGGATTATTAATTCAGACGTGGGACCCACATCGGGAGCGGGGACCACCCGTTGTATTCTAAGTGTTTAAGGTATTAATGTTGACCTAGACGATACTATTATGACAGTACGAATGGGTCGTGGACCCCGGTGATATAAAGAACGACAACTGGATGACCGAGTGGGCTATGACCACTATTCGATAATTGTGAGCCCTTAATTATCGGACTGTTTGTAATTCGAAAGACTATGAATTAATAACATAAGAAATATAAATATTTTAAGAATCCAAAATAATGTGTTGATAAATATATGATTAATTTGGTACATTAAAGGAGAGTACTTTTGGAGGACCCTGCCTTGAATATATTTTGGTATGGGAACAAACAGATAAGATTTTATCTCTTCATACATTTCGAATCACTTAAAAAGAAGAGTAGCATTTTATTAAAGTGACATAAACTATCAAACCACATATAAGTCACGAGAAATGACGAGTGAATTTGCGAGACAACGCGTTTTCAATTTTACTGTTACTTGAACAGTAAAATGCACGTTGGGCCACACTAGGGGCGGGGACCAACCAATATCCCGGGACCACATATTATATCCATCTTGGTCTAGATGATATTTATATGATGATGTAATTTAATGTTGAGCCATAAAGTTGGCCGTTTGATCAAGTGAGATCCATTACCGGTATAAGTAATGATGGAGTATATGGGTCTAGGCCACAGGACCCACATACTCAGAAGAATAAGAGGCACAACTGTCATTCAGTGGGACCTCCGTCGGCCAGATGGCCCTCCATCGACCAGAAAGACATCAACTCAGAACTTGATCCAGAAGTCAGGAGAACCAGGTGTCTCCGTCGGCCGGGTCTCATCGGCCGTGGCTCCGTCGGCCAAACCCCCGTCGGCCACAGAGATCTCAAAGAGCCAGATTTTAGACTTAATCATTTCTACATACTTTGTACTCGGCCCAGTAATGGCCCCATTGTAAATGGGCCTCCCAAGTCCAAGACTTGGGAGCCCAGCCCGCATTTCCTCTATAAATACTCCTCCTGGGAGTAGTTGTAGGGGTTGACAAATTCATTTATTGCAGAACTTATTGTACTTCTCTCTCTAGCTCTCACTTCTCTCTAGAATAATATTCTATCAAGTAATTTAACAGATAACAACGCGAAATAAATTCCAGGGACAACTAAATTAAAGTTGGGTAATATATATTCATTATTGAGGTCAATATTAATTGGAAGAATGATATATATTTTATTTGATCCGATAAAATGAAATGTAATTAAAACAGTCCGAGAAATACAAGTTTCGAGGTCGAATGTACATTTCGGAACATTTTGGGATGACCTCCCACATGAGTGGGGGCCACCCCACGTTTTTGTGCAATCAAGTGGACATTAGGGTGACTCGAGTGTGATGAGGGGAGTGAATGTAGGTGAGATGTGAGAGATATGACATCAAAAGGACATATGGGGACCTCACCCCCACTCATTTGTTAAATGAGACAAAAGAACCCCCTCACCCTTTTCCACTCTCACCATTTCGGCCAAGACCAAGCAAGGAATGAAATAACACTCCAAATTCACGATCTCCATAGCCTACAACCGAGCTCAATCAAGGGAATAGTCCAAGGAAGAAGAAAAGATAGGAGACGTGAGGGAAAAGCTAAAGAAAATAAGGCAATGGTCTCACTAATATTTTTCCTCCTTCATTTAATCTCATATGATTCTATAAATCATATAATAGACCCATAAGCTTGTTCTACACTCTTAGAGGTGTAGAATGAGGGGTTGGAAGGATAGTTTTGATCCTGAATGGACTTATGACCGGAGTAAGTTCGGTTCGCCGGAAAACATCTTCTCGGAAGGTTTTGATGTTTATACCACTTTTGGTTTATGAAACCTTGTTAGGGATTTTAACAAGGTATTCTATACTTCTCAAGGAATCTAGGAGTGGCCGGAAAAGTCGCCGGAGCCACCAGAGTTTTCTCCAGAAAATTCCAAAAGTCATCGGAGTTCAAACGAAGAGAATAAAAGCTTGCTAGCATCATTTCAAGGTGAGTGGACAAACTACGTGTCTTGTAAGTCTTGGGTCAAACGTAGGATTACCTAAAGTAATCAAAACTATGATTTTGAGAAATGATTCAATGGATTAAAATGAATGATTAATCATGGTAAATATGGATTATGGAAGTATTACATGATTAATGAAAAGGAGATAAATTTGTTGATTAATCATGAGTATATTTTTTTAAATGTATAAGAAGATATACTTGGACTATGTATGTGACTAACTAGAGTAATCTAGTAAATGAATATATAAAACAGTATGTGAACTTGTGATTAGCCATATTAATTATGGATTATGGAAATATGGCATGATTAATGATTAATTAATTAATGGTATGAATAAAAGGTTTTAAGAGAGGATCATGAGCCGTGTTTTGGGTTTAGGCATGAGATTACTCAAAGAAATCAGAATGATATATACTATTCTTTTGTTTGGGTTGTAGTTGATTTGGGGTGAGAACCTCAAATTTGAGGTTTTCACTCCTCCCATTACGGCCAGTCTAAGGGGCTTCGGCCCTCACCTTCCTGCATGGTAGATTTTGAGGAGGATATCTTACTCTCCCTTCAAGAAATCTCTTCTTTCAATTGACATATACTCCATACATTTTATTTGGCTTGACTCAAGTGCAAGTAAGATCGATTGCTAGCTCATGCATGATAATATTTCTATTGGTGTGGGGCATATTTACTTGCCCCTATGAAAGATAAGTTTTGTTGAAGATAATTTAATTGTGAATCAAGTTTGTCATCTATCTTGTAATAGATTAGCTTTATTATTATTCCTTGTATTAAATAAGTGCATTTATTAGGTAAAATATGGGCCAAGTGTTAGGCCCATACTACAGGCTAAAAGCCTTTCACGCCTACCTGAACCTCGCCTATAAAAGGGAGCCGAGGGTTCAGGATTAGGTTAACTTTCGTACTTATTCATAATAGCCTTAAGCGCAAATCATTCTGTGTACGAGTTCACGGTATATCAAAGAGGGTTTTACATCGATTCATCTGTGTTCATCCTTACGGTTAATCTTCTTTGTTATACTGCTATTCATTGCTGTTACAGAAACAGGGACTATCAATTGGTATCAGAGCCGATCGAGAGCCGATCAGAAGAACGCCTGCAGAAGACCTCTGTTTTTCTTTACGTTGTTCTTTCTGTCGATTTTTACTCTGTAATCTTGTTTCTTGTTAAAAAATTGTAAAAGTTACACCCTTAGAATCGTCGTTTCGAAGCGATCAAGGGGTATACTTCAGATTTCGTTTACTGCAATTTCTGTACTTGAGATATTTCGAGTAGCTATGTCGACATCTAGGATTTAAACAGGTTCTGCCAAGTATTTCGAGCTGAAAACTTTACCTGAGGATCTCGACATCATACTCTACAAGAAACTACCTTCAGATTTTGCTTATCTGATTTTTACAGTTTGCAGGATTTCGACATTGAGGATTTCGACATCTAGAATCTCGAGATCAAGATTTCGATTTTAAGGTCTCGACATCTGTTCTCGACATTTGACTTCTCGAAATAAGATTTCGAGCTTCACTTCTCGACATCTCAAATCTCGAGATTCACTTCTCGACATTTGAAATCTCGAGATTTCAAAACTTGACATCCTAATCTCGATATCAAATCTCGAAACCGGGCCTCCTTTATCGAAATCCCAGATCTCGATATTCAGATCTCGACATCTGATTTTCGACATTCTGCCTCTGAAAATCTTTTGATCAATTATCTCGAACGGTCAGTTTTATACAGCAATGGCCTCAGAATTCAAAGCCCAAGGGAACAGCAGTACTCCTCCCAGTCTCAGGAAAGGAGAATACCAAATGTGGAGGAATCGATTCCTTAATTTCCTTGAGCACAAAGAAAACTCCGCTGCGATGCTTGAATCGTTGCTTGAAGGACCATCTGAACTGATGATTTTAGTTGGTGGAGATCCAAAAAACAATCCACCTATTCTTCCAGAAAGGAGACGAAAAGTGGCATTTGAATATACCGAAGCTGACAGGCTCAGGCTTCGAGGTGATCTCATGGCCAAGACGTACCTCCTTCAAGCAATCCCTAACGAAGTATATGTTCTCATCGATAGCATGCAAACAGCAAAGGAAATGTGGGATGAGATAGAGAAACTGCTCCAAGGCACAGACATTAGCCTTAAAACCAAGAAGACAACAATTCTTATTGCTTATGACTCCTTCAAAGCAGGCCCGGGAGAACCATTGAACGAGACTTACAACAGAATCGTCCAACTGGTCAATGAACTTAGAAAAATCAAAGTATTCAGGTCCAACTTGGAACTGAATATAAGATTTCTATCCAGCCTCTATCCTGCATGAGAAAAGACAGTGAAGGATGTTAGATCTCACATTGACTTGGATGAAATTGACCTCTGCACTCTATATGAACATTTGAAGCAATTTGTCAATGAGGTTGCTTGTGCCGAGGATCATCACAGCACAAATCACCTGGCTCTAGTGATGGAAGCTCATCCCCGAAGGACAACCACACCACTGAAGAAGAAGAAGAAGAAGAAGAAGGTGGTGGTGGTTGAATCAGGTGATGATGAAAGTGATGACGACAAATCTGATCTGGAGGCTGAGCTTGCAGATTTACAGAAAAAGATGGCACTGCTTGCCAAGAGATTTGCAAAGAAGAACAGCTCCTCCAACAAGCTTAGAACCTCCTCCTCAAACTACAAACAGAAGAACCATGAACAAGGATCTTCTAGGAAGGCGCCATCGGCTGAAGATGCCCCCAAATGCTACAATTGTGGAAAGGCTGGACATGTCATCAAAGACTGCCGCCTCCCAAAGAAGAAGGATGCAAACTTCTACAAGCAGAAGATGTTGTGGAATAAGCAGAAAATGCTGATGGTGCAGAAAGAAGAAGAAACTTCTGCAATGATTGTTGAGAATGATAACTGGGCAGAAGATACTTCTGATGAGGAGGAGGAGGAAGAAAACTATGCCCTGATGGCACGAGTGGAGGAAGAAGAAGAAAGAAAGGGTGATGTTGTGATCCCCGAAAGTGAATTCTCAACAAGCTCTGTAAGTACCTCTCATATCCCTTTAAATAATCAAAATCAGTCCTTACTTGAGAAGGACAATCTAATTAAAGAACTAAAGGAGAGATTAGACAATAATCATAGGGTACTGAAACAAAATCTAGACCAAAAGTCTTCTCTAAGTGTTCAACTTGAAATTGCGAAAGATCAAGTCAAAAAGGTGTCCTCAGATTTTGAAAGCTTTGAACTTAAGATAGCTGAATTAACTAAGAAATTTGAGGATAGTGAACGAGAAAAAAGCACAGCAAAGGCTGAATGCGATTTTTTGCATAATAAGAGAAGAACACTTTTAAACAAACTAATAGAACTAGAGGATCTAGCTGCTAAGAGAGGTCAGTCTGAACAGACAATTTTTCTTAATCGAATAAAAGATGACCGATTTTACAATCCTAGAATAGGACTGGGCATAACTAACCCATGTAATCTAAAGAAAGTTAACTGTCTTCAAATTTATAACAAAGATTACATGGGACTAGGGTTTGGTGAGAAAATGTATTTTCGAAGTGATGATGAAAACGCTGAAGCAGAAGAAGAAAAGAGAAAGAACCCTAAAGCTGCGATTTCTTGTGATTATCCCTCTGTTAATGAAAAACAACTTTCACAAGAAGAATCTAGTTCCTGCTTTAGTGAATGTCTTGACCCTTATGCAAAAGATATTCCACACATAGGACATCCTCTAGACCCACCCCCAAGAGTAGGTATCTCTAAAATTGGAGAGGAACCGTGTATTTTTCCTATGGCTCAAAAACTCAAAAACCTCCAGAAAACTCTTGATAACGAGAGAGAGAGAGATTTGAAACTGAAAAGAGAGGTTTTGAGAGCAACTGGCAGGAACTTCTTCAAAAGTTCAATGAATTAAGTGAGTAGTATCATGCTAAAACAGCCCCTTCTACTTCTAATAATAAGTCTGACAGTTCACACGCCTCACCTGAGAAAACAAAGTTTTTAAAAGGTTCGTCCACTCATCTCTCTTCTCCTTTGCTTACAGGTAAAGAAGTGAAGAAGGAAGGAGAAGAGAAGAGTGTGTGGAGGAAGAAGAGGAAGGAAATCGTAGAAGGCAAAAAGAAAGTTTTTGAGAATAATGCCAGCCCTAGATCTAGTTCTATTTTTTATTCTAAAGTTAATTGTAATTCTGTCTCTGAAAAACAAACTTCTAGTAGTTCAGTCTTGAGTCCCAAGCTGAATATTTCTGAGACTTCTTCTAGACATCGTTCAATTCATAATTCAAGTATTGCTTATGGTTATTCTGTTCGAGACCCCCATAATTATGAATGTGATGTGAATGTTGTTAAAGCAAAGCCTCACAGAAAGTTCAAACCAAAAAGAGAAACCGAGAACAGAACTTCTAAGGGAATATTTTGTATACCTGATATGAAATATGCTCTTCGAGTTCATTCAAGGAAACATCTTAATCGGCTTTCTAAAGAGGAAATTTTTAAAACCAAACTTAAGAAACAACCATTCAATCACAAAGCTCATGTATACTCTCCTCTCAAAACTAAAACTGAAAGGTGGGTTCCCAAGATAAGACCCACCAAAACTGAAACCGAAAGGTGGGTCCCCAAGATGAGACCTACCAAGCTTGAAACAGATAGGTGGGTCCCCAAACTCAGACCCACCAAAACTGAACCTGAAAGGTGGGTCACCAAGAACAGACCCACCAAGACTAAAACGGAAAGGTGGGTTCACAAAATCAGACCCACCAAAATGGAAACTACTAAGTGGGCTCCAAAAACCAGACCCACTGCAAAAGCAGATCTGGCTATTGGAGAGTCCACAAGAGAAAGATCTTATGTTGAAAAAGCTGATGACCTTGGATCACAGCTAAAAGCAAGATTTAGAAAGGTGTTTTTTGTTGATAAGGAAGGACCCACTCCAAGATGGGTACCTAAACCTGTTTGATTGTTTTGCAGGACGGTCATGTGTGGCACTTAGACTCAGGATGCTCAACCCACATGACCGGAATAAAACACCTGTTGAGCAACTACACCAACTGTTACGGAGGCAATGTCAGATTTGGGAATGACGCCTCATCTCCTATTCTTGGGTATGGGGACGTCATCTGTGTCAGTGTCACTATCAAAGATGTTTCTTTTGTCAAAGGGCTCAAACACAATTTACTGAGCATAGGGCAATTCTGTGACAGCGGGATGGAAGTGAGGTTCTTTGCAAAGCAATGCTGTGTTCTAGACAGCATGGGGAATACATTATTAATATGTTACAGAACATCAAATCTGTACACTATTGATCTGAAAAGCGTTCAATCCACCACTTCCATCTGTCTGCTGTCCAAAGCTTCAACAGAACAGAACAACCTCTGGCACAGACGTCTCTCCCATCTGAACTTCAAGCATCTATCAATCCTGTCCTCCAAGAAACTTGTCAAGGGGCTTCCTCTACTAAAGTCTTCCGCTGAAAATCATTGTAGTGCCTGCAAAATGGGCAAAATGACGCGAAGCTCCCACAAGTCAAAAACAGTACCATCATCTACACACCAGCTGCAGTTAATTCACATGGATCTGTGTGGACCTATGAGAGTCCAAAGCATCAACGGCCGCAAATACACTCTGGTGATCGTTGATGACTTCTCTAGGTACACATGGACAAAATTTCTCCATTCAAAGGACGAGGCTGCAGAAAACATTATGACCTTTATCAGGACCATCCAGAAATTGCTACAGCACAGTGTTCGAATTGTAAGAACTGACAATGGTACCGAGTTCAAAAATCAAACTCTCACTGAGTTCTATGAATCTCTCGGTATCACTCAGCAGTTTGCAGCAACTAAAACTCCCCAACAGAACGGAGTTGTTGAGAGAAAGAACAGAACCCTTGTTGAAGCAGCACGCACCATGTTAATCCAATCCAGACTGCCTCACTTCATGTGGGCAGAGGCAATCAATACTGCGTGCTTCACCCAGAACAGAACATCCATTCATAAACGCTTCGACAAGACTCCATATGAAATTCTCTTCAATAGAACTCCCGACATCTCTTTCTTCAAGGTTTTTGGCTGCAAGTGCTTCATACTAAATGATCGGACAAAGAGAAGTAAGCTGGACCCCAAAGCCAGAGAAGGCGTGTTTATTGGCTACTCACTGCAGACCAAAGCTTACAGAGTCTATCTAAGAGACAAGTGCACTGTCATCGAGAGTGTAAATGTTTCATTCTATGAAATGGCAGACTTCGCAATCGAACATCTACAGGCTGATCCATCACATGTTGTACCAGTGGCTTCTGATAAAGCTGAACCAAACACAGAACACGAAGATGTGATTCTCGATTCTCTTTTCAGAAACTTCTACGAGAACTCACAATCTCCACCTCCTCCATGCACATCAGCTTCAACATCAACTCCAACAGCAGAGATTCCGCTCCTCACAGGTCCAGACGATGTACCATCCACACCCTCAACCCCTCAATCCAATCTCAGAGGTGTGGATGATCACGATTTTGCTACAAGTCCAGAATCATCTCCACTGCACACCACAGCTGCTCCAGAGCCCTCAAACCCCTATCAGGACTCAGATCAACCAATCATTACTCCAACTCCTCTAGCTCATGAGAGGAAATGGACGAGAGCACATCCTGTTGATCAGATAATAGGTGATCCGAGTCAAGGTGTGCGTACAAGATCCGCAACGATGAATGAATGCCACTTCGCCTGCTTCCTAAGCCAGTCAGAACCATCAAAGGTCTCCGAAGCACTACTTGATCCAGATTGGGTGATTGCGATGCAAGATGAACTCAATCAATTTGACAGACTGGATGTATGGTCACTGGTACCCAAGCCTCAGAGAAAGACTATCATTGGCACGAAGTGGGTATTCAAAAATAAAAGGGATGATGAAGGGACAGTTGTAAGGAACAAGGCAAGGCTGGTCGCAAAGGGATATAATCAACAGGAAGGCATAGACTATGATGAAACGTTTGCGCCCGTAGCTAGAATTGAAGCAATCCGCCTCTTTCTTGCGTACGCGGCGCACAAAGACTTCACCGTCTTTCAGATGGACATGAAAACAGCTTTTCTAAATGGGACTTTAGAGGAAGAAGTCTATGTTGCTCAACCTGAAGGATTTGTAGATCCAAAATTCCCAGACCATGTATACAAACTCAAGAAAGCTCTCTATGGGCTGAAACAAGCACCCAGAGCTTGGTACAATGCCTTGACCGAATTTCTGATTGATTCAGGTTTCTCAAAAGGAAAGATTGATACTACTCTGTTTATCAAGCGACAGAAATCTGAAATCATTCTGATTCAGATCTATGTTGATGACATCATCTTTGCCTCTTCAAATCCGCGCCTATGCCAACATTTTGAGAAACTGATGAAAACAAAGTTCGAGATGAGCATGATGGGTGAACTTAACTTCTTCTTAGGCCTGCAAGTAAGACAACTCTCTGATGGCATTTTCATCAACCAGTCCAAATACATTCTGGATATGCTAAAGAGATTCAACATTGAAGGCAAATCTTCCATGACGACCCCTATGTCCCCAAACAATAAACTGGACTCAGACCCCTCCAGGAAGCGAGTTGATGCTACAAATTACAGGGCCATCATTGGATCTTTGCTATATCTCACGTCAAGCGGGCCTGACATTGTCTTCTCCACATGCTTATGTGCTCGGTTTCAAGCTAATCCGAAGGAATCACATCTGACCGATGTACGACGAATTTTAAGATACCTCAAAGGGTGAATCTAGGCCTTTGGTATCCTAAGCATTCAGGCTTTGATCTAGTCGGATACTCGGACGCTGATTTTGCAGGTTGCCGGATGGACCGCAAAAGTACATCGGGAGTCGTCCAATTCTTGGGCGAAAAGCTAGTCTGCTGGTCTTCCAAAAAGCAGAATTGTGTGTCAACATCTACATCTGAGGCTGAATACGTCGCGGCTGCTAGTTGTTGTTCACAAATATTATGGATGAAGACTCGGCTCCAGGACTACGGTTACACATTCCGCCATATCCCGATCTACAGTGACTCTCAAAGCGCCATCGCCATCACCAGCAATCCTGTTCACCACTCACGCACCAAACACATTGATCTGCGCTATCATTTCATCAAGGATCACATGGAGAAAGGAGACATTGATATGTACTTTGTAAGCTCAGAGCTTCAACTGGCTGACTTGTTTACTAAGGCATTGGATGAAAAAAGATTCCAGTTCCTGGTCTCCAAGTTGGGCATGTTGAACCTCGAGCCTATTTAAATTTCGTCTCCACGGGTCTGAAAATTGTGTGTGTGGGACTTGTAAAAAGCGTGTGTGAGTGTGATCTGTAAATAGTGTGTGTGTGTTGCATGTGTTGAGGGGGAGAAAATCAGAAAAAGAACAAAAATAGTGTGTGTGCGTTGCATGTGTTGAGGGGGAGGAAATCAGAAAAAGAACAAAAATAGTGTGTGTGTGTTGCATTTGTACATATTTTTTATTGCATTCTGTTTGGGGGGGAAAGAGACAAAGTTTTTATGTTTGAGGGGGAGATCTAATTTTTACTGTTATTGGGCCTCAAAAATCTTTTTAATAGGCATTCTGTGCTAGCCCATACATTCGGGCTCAACTGTTACGAAAAAGGTCCAAAATTTCTCGCGTATATAAACCCTCCGAAAACCCTTCCCTTCCCATTCTCACTATTTTCGCAAACCAGGCACGGAACCAGAGCTTCCCAACTCCCTCGTCTTCCCCAAACTCCTTAGTCTTTTCTCTTTCTTGCTTCTATCTGCGAATCTCTCTACGAAGGTAGTTAATCAGGACACTTCACTCTCTTCTCCATCAAAATCTTTAAAGGTCGAAAATCAAACGAAAAATCGTTCTCGAAATCTGCTCGAAAAATCAAACTTCATCTGTTCAAAGTTTTTTTCGATTGATTGAAGGTCGTAATCGCACTGTATATCATGTTTCGTATCTGATGTTTTTGTATTTGCAGGTGGAATCATCGTTTCGAGATTTAAGATCTCGAAATTCACTTCTCAAGATCTCGAGTTCGTCGATTCGTCTTCGAGAGAGATCTCGAGATTTGAATCTCGACATCTTGATCTCGAGATTTGAATCTCGAAATCAAGATCTCGAGATTTGAATCTCGAAATCTTGATCTCGAGATTTGAATCTCGAAATCCTGATCTCGAGATTTGAATCTCAAAATCTTGATCTCGAGATTTGAATCTCGAAATCTTGATCTCGAGATTTGGATCTCGAGATTTGGATCTCGAGATTTTGACTTGAAATTTTTTTCAAAAATCCACCTGCACAAATTGTCTGAAACCTGCAAACTCCAAAACTCTTTCAATCTAATCTAAGAGCAATCAAACCAATGAATTAATATGCTGACCCCCTGCTTTTACAGTTCATAATGGCAGGAACATCTCAAACACAGATTGACGACGCCATCTACCCTAAGGGCAAGTGGATCAAGGTGCTGGACAACAACTTCCAGCTAGACCTCACCGTCTTCAAGTGCCAGAACCCGATCATTCCGGCCATAATGAAAGGTCACTGTCTTTGGCCTGCACTTCACAACGCCAAACCAGTGCCAGAGATATACCTACAACAATTTTGGGGCCACATGCATACTGAATCAGCGAAGGATCGCTCCAGAATCAAGACAAAACTGAATGGCATGCGCGTAATCCTGACACCATCAACACTGCGATCTACACTAGCGTTGCCAGTTCACGACACGTATGATGCGCTGCCATCCATCCCTGATCTCCTCAAAGACGTGGCAGCTCTCGACTACACCTCACTACTGCCACAACTGTCAAACTTCAACGGAGCCTATCTCCATCATCCGTGGAAGAGCCTATTCGGGCTGGTGAATAAATGCCTGTCACCAAAGCATGCCGGGTTTGACAAGTGCAACAAGCAGATCCTTCTAATCTTTCACGGCATTGCATACAACAAAAACTACGACGTGGCACAACTCTTCTTCTCAGAGCTCATGGACCTGGTCAAAGCAAAGGAGAAAAACAGGCCAGGTACCATCCCATATGCGAGATGGCTAGGGCTGATTATCAATGACTGCATGGCAGAGCACTCCTCCATCCCAAGACGCGGTGCTGATCCACACTACACCGCCCCAAAGCTGCAGTACTTCAAAGCCGACAAAAATCCTGTCATAGGTCTGCGGATTCCTGGGTTTCTGCTCCAACTTGTCAATCCATCCAATCCAGCAGTCAAACAGTACCAAGAGAATATTGAGAGAACTGTCCCTATGGTTCAGCAAAACCCAGTTGGACCTACCCCGGGGACAAAGCCGAGTGTAGGTAAGGGTCCTAAGAAAGTCCAGAAGCCACAGAAACCAGTGGCCGGTTTGCCCCATGAAGGAAAGTCTGACGACTCTCTAGAGACGAGTCAGACGGCTGAGGGCACCAAAACAGACGCTGAGGAATCTGCCGATGAGTCGTCCAGTGATGCCCAAACTAACACTGACGATGAGGCATCCGAGAGCGTGGGTACGGATGGCGAGGAGTCCGACTCTGATGGTGATGATAATGACAGCGATGACGTTGAGCACACCTATGCTCTAATCCGAAAAGGAAAGCTGCCTGTCGAATCTCCAAAGAAGATCACTGCTGAAGACGCAGCACCAATAATCGCAGGCAGACCCAAAGTCTTCACCATCAAAGAGCTGAAAAATTCAAAAAGCGATCTCAGAGAAACAAACAGCTCCAAGGATGACTATGATGAAGCAGCCCATACCATCAAGAATTCCAAAGATGTCGTTATCCGGGAGAAAAGGGCTAAGATTAAAAATGACAAAGCTGCTAAGTCAAAGCCCCAGCCTCACGTCAGAAATAGCCTCATAGATAAGGCTTACGAGCACATATTCGTCGGCTGTGATCCATTTATCCAGATAAGCTGAGCCGAATCCCTAAGTACAGGAACCGATCTTTTCGGTTCCCGGGTAGAAGTCGCAGCATCTGGCTCAACTGCGCAAGCACAACCCTCACCTAGCCACTCGATAGCCTCTCAACAGGCTATTGTTTCAAAAGCACAGGACTCAACCCCCTCACTGGTTCCTTCCAAATCAGTTGAGCGTACTATTTCCCTATCGCCCGAGGTCAAAACCCCTCCTTCAAACACATCGAGTCTAGGTGTCACATTTCCTACATTTTCTTCTTTTTCTAGGACACCTACACTTGTCACAGCACATACAGGTGCACACACCCTGAACGCAACAACCAGAGCGCAAGCTATGACGGTTGGAAGTCCTGCTATGCCCTCAATGATCCCATCATTGCACGCAGGCCACACATCAGCTATCTTCACTGATGCTGTGACAACAGTTACAACCCCCGTAATTGGACACCCAACCTTTGAAGACGTCAACGTTCTGCTAAACCGCTTCCTAGATTCCACCATCAAACCATGGGTGCAACAAGCAATGACCGCTCTAGCACAGGAATTTAGGACCACCCAAGCGGTTCAGTCTGAACAACCCCCACCCCAACCTTCACCCGAACCCTTCATCTCCCATACACAACCAGTATCCTCCACCCCCTTATCTCCCCAATCCATCAACCAAATACCCATTCCTTCACATTCTCGGGGAACACAGGATACAGAACTAGTATTCTCCCCACGCCCGACCACACCCTCCATCGATCTCTCCTCACTACCTTTCGAAACCCTGACATCGGCTTTGCTGGACAATCTTCTAAACATCCCTGAAGCCAATCTTACCCTCCACCAGCAAGCCATTCTCGAAGCCCTCCTTTCTTCCCCTGAAACCAAAAGAAAATGCAAGGACAGTCCTCGTGGTCGCAAACGTTCCCATGAGGACCCCGATGATTCGGATCCTCATGAGGGGGAGAACAAGCGGCCACGACCACTTGAGCAAACTGCTTTAGCCAACCAAACTCCACAGCCCATTCAACCAGAAACCTCTACCAACCAACAGCCACCACCCGCAGCCAAAATCTCTAGCCTGGTCGAGCTAGACGCAACATCCCGAGGCGTATCTCCTAGAGATACCAACCGAGGAGGGGATGGAAGTCCTGATGATGCTACCACTGGTACATCTTTTACATCAGGCCATCAGTTAGAACCTCGTTCAAAACTGATGACAACGGGAAATCCTAGTGAACCCGATGTTCCAATTAACAGGCCTCCGTCTCCAAAAGGTCAACCAGCCATTACCGTTCTGTCGTCAGATGAAATGCATGATCAACTAGAAGATATCATCATTCACGACAAATGGCCCAGGCAGTGGACGGAGATGGATCAAATCATGCAGGATGAAGAATGTGAAGATATGCAGAGGAACTGGTTCCTACGAGAACTCATCAACAAATGTGCTGAAGATATAATTAGGCTCGAGGACGATGAACGAAAGGAAGTGGAGAACTACAAGGAATCTCAGAAAACACTTGAATCTGTCGTCAGACAATCAGCGGGAAGACTTCCCAAGACTGAGAAACCTTGGGACAACGTACGAATCAAAGCCCCCTTCCAAGAGGAAATCAGAGAGCGTATTTGGCGTAGACCAGACAAAGTCAAACCTCTGAATGAACTAAAACTGCGAGGTCTTACCCATCTCAAAGGAAAGCAGGCTGGAGGTCATCTACATATGCTGTTGCAAAGGTCAACCGGTACTCAAAGAGAGCTGATGGAACAAGATTTGAAATCCAACATTCTCCCTATTCATCAAATCCTACAGGTTAAGGCCGAGGATTATCACGGAGTGAAATTCTATTCTTACAAGCTTCAACGCACTGACGGGAGTGAATTTACTTGCCAAGAAAATGATTTCATCATGCTTAAACCAGACGACATCTATCAAATGTTTATGGCATATCGATACCTTCCTGTCAGACAAAGCAAAACATACAGCGAAGGCCTTGCAGCAATCAAAAGATTCATGCTCAGACAAATCAGAGTGCACTCATCTCACGACCTACAGATGGCTATTGAGTGCAACTTGACAAAAACAAATCTTACAAAGCCAAGACTGTATGGTCCAGAACTCGAAGACTTCCCAGCTTACCACATCTTCTTCACACCGCCAGCAGTCACATATCTCAACCACAGGAATGAAAAACGCCTGATGGTGGTTAATGAAATTGAGAAATATTGTGATGGAACGCTGAAGATAATCAAAGAACAGCTGCTAAAGATGAAGGAACGGCTAGAGCAAAATCTTCAGGAGGCATCATCATATATTCAAAAGGAACACTCTACAGTGGAGACCATTCTAAAAGCCATCGACGATCGCCTAGACAAGAGAAACAGGCTAAGGCAATACGAGCATGCATTGAATATGAGGAAGCACTATTTCAAATCACAGAAGCAATAACTAAGTGGCACTTGATCACAAAGGGGGAGATTGTTGAAGATAATTTAATTGTGAATCAAGTTTGTCATCTATCTTGTAATAGATTAGCTTTATTATTCCTTGTATTAAATAAGTGCATTTATTAGGTAGAATATGGGCCAAGTGTTAGGCCCATACTACAGGCTAAAAGCCTTTCACGCCTACCTGAACCTCGCCTATAAAAACGGAGCCGAGGGTTCAGGATTAGGTTAACTTTCGTACTTATTCATAATAGCCTTAAGCGCAAATCATTCGGTGTACGAGTTCATGGTATATCAAAGAGGGTTTTACATCGATTCATCTCTGTTCATCCTTACGGTTAATCTTCTTTGTTATACTGCTATTCATTGCTGTTACAGAAACAGGGACTATCAAGTTTTGATAAGACAGAGAGAAAATTGTCAAGTAAGCCTCTATATTATGTCAAAAAAAGTATAGTAACCCCGCACTCTGAAAACACCCAAATAAGCTCTCAAATTTTCAAAAAACGCTCAATTGAGTGATTTAGCAAGTAAAGTTTTTTTCTTGCTTTGTTTTTCTGAATAGTTATGAAAAGTAAATAAAATATAGATAGTACATGTAAAATTCAGTTATTTTTGGAGATACCCGGATTTAAAATTTGTTTCTTTTTTTAGCCCAAAAAACTCTAAGAGTTAAAACTTCAAATGTTTTACACTATATATTTAATATTAGATTGATATGAAAGATTATAAAATTTATGAATTTTGATATATTTATTTAAAACTTTGGAGTACAAAAAAAGTTATAAAGTGAGGCTTTTAGGCATGATAGTGTCAACACGACGTCATCTGCATACCTCTGAGTCCTTTTTTCCCAGCTTGTTTTTGCTTGTCCCCCCCCCATTCATAGTCATCTGCATATAAAGTGAGGCTTTGTTGTTGTTGTTGTTGTTGTTGTTTTTTAGGGTGGGCTTGGGCCCTGGCTAGACCTATACCAGATCCGCCCCGGGTCTTAGGCTACTATTTATAGGTGTAGGTCGAGGGTTCTAGGTCACACCTTTGTTGCTAACGATCCATTTTTTTGTCACAACTCCAGTACCCATTTAAAAAAATGGGGTACCGTACTTCGGTACCCATTTAAAAAATGAGTACTGTACCTACCGTTCACTTGATTGGTCCAAATCAATATATCATTTTTAATTTAATTTAAATAATTGAACTGCAACATTATGATTGGTCCATGTGGACGAGGGTATGGTACCATAGAATCTACCATTTTTTGTTGGTCTTATCGGTTTGAGTTCGTGGAAGGTAACGTTATTAGCATGTGTAGAACTCTTCTTCGAGTTGGACCTGCGTAACAAAGACCTGATACACTCAAACGGAGCCTTATAACTTGTTTATTTATTTATTTTTATACTCCGTATTGATTTGCACACATGCTTGGTAGAGTACGTAAGTACTACCTCCGTCCCCCTATGCTCGGTACAAATGGGGGTGGTGAGAGTTTTAAGAAAAATTAGAAATGTGTGGTTGATATTAAATTGATAAAGTGTGAATAAAGTAAGAATGAATTGTAATCACCCAAATATTACCAAATATGATATGAGACAAACTTAATGAGACTGACGAAAAAGGTAAAATGAGACAAAGTTAGGGGGCGGAGGGAGTAGTATTTTAGTTCAATTCTTATTCTTTAGTTGTGTAGTCTACTTTTTCTAATACTCCCTGTAATATAATACTCCGTACTATATTATTATAGATGGAGTATGTTATACTCTTATTATTATTATTGTTATTATTATTATTGTTGTTGTTGTTGTTATTATGATTATTATTATGATTATTATTATGATTATTATTATGACTATTATTATGACTATTATTATGACTATTAGTATGACTATTAGTATGACTGTTACTATGACTATTACTATGACTGTTACTATGACTGTTACTATTACTGTTACTATTACCGTTACTATTACTACTACTACTACTACTACTACTACTACTACTACTATTACTACTACTGCTGCTGCTGCTGCTACTACTACTACGATTACCACTATGATTACCACTATGATTACCACTATGATTACCACTATGATTACCATTATGATTACCATTATGATTACTATTATTACGATTATTACGATTATTATGATTATTATGATTATTATGATGATTATGATGATTATAATGATTATGACGATTATGATTATTATGATTATTATGATTATGATTATTATTATTATTATTATTATAAAATTCCAGACCAGACCAGATCAGATCAAACCAGACCAGACCAAAATAGACCAGACCAGGCCAGACCAAAACAGACCAGACCAGACCAAAATAGACCAGACCAGACCAGACCAAAACAGACCAGCAAATTACAGTCCAAGTAAAAACGTCTTTACTCTCAATCTCTTTTTCCACGTTTAAAACATTTCTTCCTCTCTAGTGGTCCAATGTAAGCATTTAAGAGTCCCAAAACTCTACATTTAGGCTATGTTTGGCAAGCCATTTTAGCTCATAATAGGCTGAAATTTTCTAAATTAAGTCAATAATTGTAAAAATATGTGTTTGGATAATAGGCTACATGGGGCTTAAGTTGAAAAATGGGAGCTGGATGAAAACGTTACCTTAGCTAGCGTCTCTATTCAGCCTAGCGTATAGTTCATTCCCATTCCGAAATTAACACTACATGAGCTTCGGTTTCTTTATAACTAGGCGGGTGTATATTGTATACACGTGTAGAGATTTGATATACGTAGTATATGTATGTACACTTCACTTTTATAAGCACCGAATTCTAGTATATATTTTTCTATTCGAGTGAGGTATAAACTAACAGAAGTTTTGATGCTCATCAACTAATACTTAATTCAAGTGTATATTTTTCTTGTCCAGTGGCTTTAATTTACTCTAAGTTGATGTGCAAATTTATTACGGAGTAACTTTTTGTTAGTGGAAAAGATTTCATTTTGAGGTAGATAAATCAAACTTAGAAATATATAATAGGGTGTATATGTATATCATATACACATGTATCATAATAGTATTTAGTCCAATTAACAAATTATATACCCTAATTTCATATTATTCGCCACTTTTTCAGCTCTTTTTGCCAAACAGATTTACTTTATTCGGCTAGGAATTCAGATTCACCACTTTAAAGTTCAGCTCCAGACAATTGTCTCTGATTCAGACTATAGCTCCTATTTCAGACATTAACCTTCAGTTTCAGCTCGTTGTGCCAAACATAGCCTTAGAGCCCGTTTGGTAATACCGAAACCGATTGTATTGGTTGATTCTGTTGAAATTTATAAAAATATATTTTATTAATAAAATAAAGAAAAAATTATATGAAAATTGATAAAATGATCCTCTAACTTTACCTTTTCTTATTATTTCACAAATCAACGCAAAATTAAAATTTATGCGTTTGGTGAAAAAGTTGGCTAATAAGCCTAATAAATGAAAAACAATGTTAACAAAAGAGCTCTTAACCTTTTGGATTCCTACAACCTTTAGCAATACAACCCTTAGCAATACAAATAGTTTTGGATATATCAGTGTGGCTGTAGCTCAACTACTAAATTGAGAGTGACACAAAGACAAAGAGTAAGTCTGGACTTCAAATTGTAACAACTTTGCCATATAAATCCAATTTAGACACTCTCATTAACTGTATTGTCCCTACTAGGAGCCCTATGAGAACATTAGGGTACTCTGTCATAAGGTTTCTCTACCATACAATCGCCCCTATTTGAAGTCAAGATTCAGAGGACAAATCTTCGGGTATAGAAGACAGTAGCCCCTTGGGGCAAATCTTCAGCAAATACCCGGTCGGGTACTTGTCAATACCCGGTTGGGTATGGCAGTTGATTTGGCGGTCAACGCCCGTTTGACAACTCAAACGGAGTCCAATTAACGTGAAATTTTACACACATGTACTTCTTGAAGTCCTTAATCCAAAAATACCATTTTGATCCCTGAAACATTGCACATAATAATTTATCACATTTTTAATCATCAAACGTAAATAACATGCTTTTCAACTATGTTTTATATATAATCATGACATAAGCAAATACTTGATTATCCTTAATCATTCCATAAAACATATTTTTGATTACTTTAGGTAATCTCATGCCTCACGCAAAAGTTATAAAGCATAAAGCCGTCTTCTCACCTTAATGAAGCTTATGAAGTTCTAGCCTTCCCGATTTAGCTCTGGCAAAACTCCGGCGAACTTCAACGAACTCCGGCGACAACTCCGGCGACCCTTTCAACTCCGTGAAAGTTCCTTGAACACCTTAGACAAGTTACTAACAAGGTTTTATCATCATAAAACTCATAGTAATACAAATAACCTCAAAAAGGTTATTTTCCGGCGAACCGGTCACTTTGGCTTCTAAGTCCGTTCTTGGACTTAGAACTACCTTCCAACCCTTCATTCTACACTTCCAAACGTGTAGAACAATACTAGGGTGTGAAATATGATTGAATAATCATATAAGAGGATTGAAGAACAAGAAATGAGATTAATGAAGTCATTACCTTGTTAAACACAAGTTTTCCTCTCCAACGCCAACTTTTCTCTTCTCTTTTCCCCTCTTTCTTCCTCCTTAGCTCAAGTGCGTAGATGGTGGATGAAAATGGAGTATTTCCAGACCTTATCTCTCTTACTTAGGCGGGTTGGCCGAGCTTATGGGTTTAGGAGTGATAGAGATACTCCTTTTGGCTTATTCACCAATAATGTGGGGGGGAGGGCTTCTCCTATCACATTTGCTCTCTAAGTCCTCTCTCCCTTCTTTCATCATGCTAATGTGCGGCTCCCCTTATATTTTCCAGAAAAGGGACGTGGGTTGGCCCCCACTTATGTGGGAGGTCAACCCTTTGTGTACCCGAGTGTACAATCGGTCCCGAAAGTTGTATTTTTCCGGACTGTTTTAATTATATTTTATTTTATCGGGTCAAATAAAATATAACACTTATTCCCAATCCTTATTGGACCTTAGAATGAATATGCATTCCTCAAATTTAATTTATAAGTCTCCGAAATCCCTTTTCGGGCTGTTATCTGATAAATTGCTGATACTGATAATTGGACCCCGTTTGACCAACCGGTCCACTCTATGTCATTGCCACGGCCCAATTAGAATACCCACCACCATATACATATTATCTAGGCCAAGATTAATATCATATGTGGTCCCGATAATATCGGGCGGCCCCCACTTTCGATGTGAGTCCCACGTGAATTTTACTATTCACGCAAAAGAAGTGATAAATATTTACAATCCCGTAAAATGCGTTTATTCATTTCTCAAGGTTCAATACATAATTTGATAAAGTACAAATACTTGGGGGCGGTGTTACATTTTTAGCCTTGTTTTTGGACAAAGGAGCCGCACAATCACATGGGAAATGAACCATGAGATGTTTTGGGAGCAATACATTTAAGGGAGTGGACCCCTTCCATGTATGATTGAGAGAAATGAGAAAAGGCATTCTCAATCAATCCTAACCTCATTAGCTCGACCCAGCTGCCATCCAAGGAGTAAGAAGCTCTGAAAATACTCCATATCATCCTCCATTTTCGAGCTCAACACAAAGAGGTCCAAGGAGGAAGACTTAAGGGAGAAAAAGTGAGGAAAAAGTGTGGTGATTAAGGTAATGACCTTATATTAACTTTTCCTCTACTCTTTAGCTACCATATGGATTATACATCATATGAGGAACCCCTAGTCTTTTTCTACATATTTAAGAAATGTAGAATGAGGGGTTGGAAGGTAGTCTAAGTCCAAGAACGGACTTAGAGGCCAAAACGACCGGTTCTCCGGAAAATAACCTTTTAGAGGTTATTTGTATTGATATGAGTTTTGTGATGATAAAAACATGTTAGGAGCATAAATAAAGTGTTTCTAGAGTTCGCCGGAGTTTCGCCGGAGTTTGCCGGAGTTTCACCGGAGTTTCGCCGGAGTCCAACCGAGAAGCGTAGAACGCGCTAAAGCTTATTTAAGGTGAGTGGATTGGTTAATGTCTTGTAACTCTTGGGTTAAGCATGAGATTAACTAAGTAAATGTTATATGTGTTCATAATAATGTTTAAATGAGATTAAACACGTGATTAGCCAAAGTGATTAGGCTTGTATGAAATGAACTATTGAGATATGCATGAATTATGATATGAAAATGTTTATAAAAACATATGTGACATGTTTAGAGATAAATGGTGCATATTATGGTTGTTTATAACTTAATACATGTTGTAATTAAGTTTGACATTTTATGGATTTGAAATAGCGGGTCAACCGAGGGTGGACCGGTTGTCCAAGGGCAACCGACGCCGGTCATGCATGGAACCGGCGCCAGTTTGAGCGGGTTTAGCCCGACACATATTATTTGACTACGAACCGGCACTGGTCAGATTTGAACCGGTACCGGTTTGGCCTTACTTTGCCTATATGCTAATTTTAATGCATGAATTGCATGAATGGTTTTGCTTAGGCCTTAAGACTTGGTCTAGTCTTGTTTATTGATTATGATATAGGCCCTATCGAGTATGATATGTGGTAGATCATAGGACGGGTGGAGTACCCAAGGATCGGGCGGTATCCTCAAAACTCGGTTATATAGGGTGGAGTACCCAAGGATCGGGCGGTATCCTCAAAACTCGGTTATATAGGGTGGAGTACCCAAGGATCAGGCGGTATCCTCAAAACTCGGTTATATAGGGTGGAGTAACCAAGGATCGGGTGTGTATCCTCAAAACTCATAAGTTACTGTTTAGTAATTCAGGACCGGGCAGTGTCCTTATGATTATTTGATTTGGACAGGAGGAATCCTATACACTCATAGGTCTATGGGTGGGTTGGGGTTTTAAGTCAAGGACATTGACTACCGTATTTTCACAAATAAACAATGACCTACGGATCGGGTATTTCCAAGTGTATATAAGTACTGATATGTATTTTGTAACTTGGGGTAAAGAAGTAATAGTATATGTATCACCCTATGTTTGGGTCTTATACTTGAAACGTTAGTTACTCTACATTTAGCTTGCTACTCGTTCGGTACTTGTACTGACCCCTTCGGGGGGGCCCCCATCATTTCAGGTTGAAGCTAGAGCCTGTTGTCTACATCTTTGCACGAGTGGAAAGAATCTAGAGGAAGACGTGGTTCGTGCTTCCTTTTTTATTTTAAATCATAAACTATGCCCATGGATACTTTTGTAATATTACATTGTTTTGGCCTGCGAGCCTACATTTTGCCATATGTGGCTTATGATTGACCGTTGAATATTTTTCACTATTCATTCCATCTATGATGTGATGTTGTTATGTATGTTTACTACTGAGTATGGTGTGAACGATGTTCATGAACGCCTTGTGTGATTATGTGAGGTTGACTTGCGAGTGACGTCACTTAATCACACGGCGGTTGTACACGCGCTTAGATGCGGTCTGGGGCGTGATACATACATACATACATACATACATACATACATACATACATACATACATACATACATACATACATACATACATACATACATACATACATACATACATACATACATACATACATACATACATACATACATACATACTTACATACATACATACATACATACATACATACTTACATACATACATACATACATACATACATACATACATACATACATACATACATACATACATACATACATACATACATACATACATACATACATACATACATACATACATACATACATACATCCATACAACATGCATGCATACATACATACAACATGCATGCATCCATACATACATACATACATACATACATACATACATACATACATACATACATACATACATACATACATACATACATACATACATACATACATACATACATACATACATACATACATACATACATACATACATCCATACAACATGCATGCATACATACATACAACATGCATGCATCCATGCATGCATACATAGGGAGCGGTTCAGGTAAGAACGGACTCCTAGGAGAGAAATGGGAATGAATCTGGGCTGTTGTATTGTATTATATGGAATCGAATTGTGCATTTGGTTAAACTGAAATGTGCATTAGATGATATATAAATTTGCAGAATAAAAATTTAAACTCAAGTATTCATTAGGTGAAACTGAAATGTGCGGAATAAAAGGTACAAAAATAACATCACATCATACCTTTTATTCTGCAAATTTTAGTTTCACCTAGTGCACATTTCAATTTCACATAATGCACAATTCAGCTTCACATAATGTCACTGTATCGCACTCTTTGTGCTGCATATTTCAATTTAATCTAATGCACATTACAATTTCATCTAATGCACACTGAATTTCACTTAAAGCAAATCTAATGGTTCAGATTAATTCTCATTTCTCTTCTAAGATCATGTTCTTATTTGAACCATATATATATATATATATATATATATATATGTATATGTATATATGTATATATATATATATATATATATATATATATATATATATATATATATATATATATATATATGATGGATAGTCTACCCGGGGGTATGTATTCGAAGGGTTACTGTGGGGAGTAACTAGAGAGAAGTCAGAGCAAAAGTAAGAGAGAGAGAGAGAGTATATTGCTGAGAATGTAGTGAGCGAGTTTAGCTTGGATTATAAAAGGGGAAAAGGGGCGCTATTTATAGTAGTAATAAATGCAAGAAGGGGACACGTGTCATGCATCTAACAGCCGAGGGGTCACATCAACCGGGTGTCACTAGCATTCGCATGTGGCCGCATTAAATGCTGTGGTTGGATGTGACGTTTGTACTTGGTACATTGATCCAGCGCATGTGGGTGGGAGATTCTTTCGAGGAGAAGCCTTCGGCCGTAGATGATTGACCGAAGGCTCTTCCTTCCGGGGGCATCCTAGGTGCCGAGGGCTCCAGGTGCTGAGGGCTGCTGTTTTTACTGTCTTCTCCCAGTGTCTTCGTATGCTGAAAATAGCCTTTCTGTGAGTATCAGGAGCCTTCGGTCAAGGGGCCGAAGGCACCCCCAGTGTGTATTGTTGGCTGCTTGGTACTCAGGGCGCTGTGATTTGGGCCTGTTGTGCTACCTGGGCGTATTGGGCCTTGATTAGAGTAGTAGGAGTCTATGGGCCGGGGGTCCCTGGGCCATATACTCCATCACGAGTCCTTCACTCCTTTTGCCGAAAGGTACTTGAGGGAAAAAGGAGTAATTATGTTTGTCCACTGCCGTTGTTCCGTTGTAGTTTGTAAAGTTTGTGAGTAGTTCGTTGTGTGCATGTTTCAGCCGAGGGCAGTCCCTCAGTTACCCACATTCCGGGACTTGAGGGATCATGTTTGTCGTTGCGGGAGTTTTTGACATTTTTTGTTTTTTGAGATTTTTCCCGAAGGGGTTCTCCAGTCCCTCACTCCTTGAGGCACTTGCAAAGTGGTGAAAAGGAGTAGAGTAGTGCCTGCCTGCAATATGAAGCCGAGGGGTGACGCTTTTCGTTTCATTTTGGGGGGATGCCTCGTTAAAAACCTCATTGGAAAAAACCCTGTGGGAAAAAATTCCAATGAGGGAAAAAGAGTGCACCGAATTCCCCCAATGATGAGTCGAAAAGGTGAAGCCCTGGTCCTAAATGAGTGGCAGTATTCTTGCCGAAGGCTATCCTTGTCTGAGGGCGTGTGTGCTTCTTTGCCGAAGGCTTGCTTCTGATATCTTGGGGGATGTCGAAGGAGGAGCCCTTAATTCATGAGAATGAGGGCGTGATGATTGTAGATGATATTTCTTGTGTTGTCGAGGGGTCCCTTGTTTGTTGACAAGTGGAAGTCGTGGTACCCAGGGGGGTTTCCTTGTTGCGTAGCCGGGGGTAACTGTTGATGAAGGTGTGCTCCCCGGGGGTTACGTGGTCCTCAATGTGTTTGAGGGCTGTGTGTTCCCAAGGGGTGTGCCCGTTGTGAAGCCATGGGCTTCTGAAGGGGTGAGCCCGAAGGCATTTGTGACGTAGTATGAGGGGCACAGGGCGGGAGCACCTCTGGGTAAGTGTACCCGGGAGCTCCCCTTGATAAAGCGGAGTGTAGGAGAAAGGTCGGGTTCCCAGAATATAGTCGTTGTAATAGAGCCGTTGGGATATGTAACGTCAGAAATATAGCCGTTGGGGGGGGCTTCCACGTGGTGTGTATCCACTGGCTGTCTGCGGGCGGGCGTTACCGATTGGGCGAAACGACGGTAGTAATGATGACTTTGTAACCGGAGGCCCGGTTTTCAGGCCCAAGCCCAGATCTGGGCGCCTATAAATACCCTAAGGCCAGGGTCACTTCCCCTTGTGCGATTTCAGTGTAGCGAAGCTCTGTCGGATTTTTTCTACAGAGAGAAACAATCATTCGATCAAATCTAGCTCCCAGAGGTCAGTTCTCCATCTGTTCTCCATATTTTGGTTAGTTTAGTATCCGAGGCCTTAGATTTAGTGTAACACCGGACCCGAATTTTACCCAGAGCTTTTTTTTTCCATCAAGTACATGGTTAAAGGAGGTAAATCAAGACTAGAGTAGGCTTGATAAGTTAGAAAGATAAAATTCTTGTCTTAAATTAATAAAGGATTATTGATCAGACGCGGGACTCATATCGGGAGCGGTGACCACCCGTGGTATTCTTAGCATATAAAAAAATTTATGTTGATTTAAACAATACTATTTTGATAGTAGGAATGGGTCGTGGACCCCAGTGATATATAGAATGACAACTAGACGGCCACGTGGGTCAGGGCCACTAATCGATAATTGTGAGCTCTTAATTCTCAGACTATTAATAATTCAGAAGGCTATGAATTAATGACAGAAGAAATATAAATATTTTAAGAATCCAAAATAATGGGTTGATAAATATATGATTAAATTGGTACATTAAAGGAGAGTACTTTTGGAGGACCCTACCTTGAAGATATTTTTGTATGAGGACAAACAGATAAGATTTTATCTGCTCATACATTTTGGACCACTTAAAAAGAAGTGTAACATTTTATTAAAGTGTCACAAAATATCAAAACACATATTGAGTCATGAGAAATGACTAATGAATTTACGAGATGACGCGTTCTCATTTTTACTGTTACTTGAACAGTAATTTGCACGTTGAGCCTACACTAGGAGCGGGGACAATCTGATATTTATGGGACCACATATTATATTCATCTTGGTCTAGATAATATATATGTGATGGTGTAAACTCATGTTGAGCCATAGAATTGGCCGGTTGACCAAATGAGGTCCCATTACCGGTATTGTGAATTTAACAGATAATAGACCGAAATAAATTCCAGGGACCACTAAATTAAAGTGGGATAATATTTATTCATTTTAGAGTCCAATATTAATTGGAAGAATGAATTATATTGTATTTGACCCCATAAAATAAAATATAATTAAAACAGTCCGAGAAATACAACTTTCGGGGCCGAATGTACATTCGGGGACATAAAGGGATGACCTCCCACATGAGTGGGGGCCACCCCACGTTTTAGGATGCTCAAGTTGACAAATGAGGGGCTGCACATAAGGGAAATGTGGTGTATAATTCATGAGGGTGATGGTTGGTATATGGATGACAAGGGGTGGACCTCCCATTCCACCCTTATTACTCATTTGAGACAAAAAATCCCATCCCCCTTTTTCCTATCAATGAGTTCGGCCAACCCATCCACAACAAGCAAGAAAAAATCTCTGCACATCATATTCCATAGCTACACTTTGAGCTCAAACAAAGGGAGGTCCAAGTAAGAAGAAAGGATGGTGGAAATGAGGAAAAAGTTATGAAATCAAGGTAACGAATTCATTAGTAGTATTCATCCTTCATTTTTATCTCATATGATTTTATAAATCATATTATAGAACCCTAAGCTTGTTCTACACTCCTAGATGTGTATAATGAGGGGTTGGAAGGATAGTTTTAACCATGATCGGAGTTATGACCGGAGTAAGACCGGCTCGCCGGAAAACACCTTCCCATAGGGTTTTGATGTTTATACCACTTTTGGTTGTGAAACCTTGTTAGGAATTTTACCAAGGTATTCTAGACTTCTCAAGGAATCTAGGAGTGGTCGGAAAAGTCGCCGGAGATGCCGGAGATTTCGCCGGAAAATTCCAAAAGTCGCCGGAGTTCAAACGAAGAGGATAAAAGCTTGCTAGCGTCATTTCGAGGTGAGTGGACGACTACGTGTCTTGTAACTCTTGGGTCAAACGTGGGATTACCTAAATAAAATCCTTATAATGATTTGAGAAATGATTAAATGAATTAAAATGCATGATTAGTCATGGTGAATATGAATTATGGAAATATTACATGATTAATGAATAAGAGATTTATTTGTGGATTAATCATGAATATATTATTGTCAAATGTATGAAAATGCATACATGGACTATGTATGAGATAACTAGAGTAATCTAGTATGTGAATATGTATAGAAATGTTTAAATGTGTTTAAACATGTGATTAGCTATAATGATTATAAGTTATGTGAAAATGGCATGATTAATGAGTAAAAGAATTATTAATATTTTTGATGAAGGATAATCATGAATGATTTAGTTGGACATTAACTAAGGTAATTCAAGATGGTATTCTTGAAGGATTCAAGTACTTAATCATACATGTCATTAAATTAAATATAGTTATGAAGAATAAACTAGAACGAAATATATAAACGATTAATAAGTATGAAGTACTTATTAATAGTTGTGTGAAGACGGCTTTATGCTTTATAACTTTTGAGTGAGACATGAGATTACTTAAAGTAATCAAGAATATATTTTATGGAATGATTAAAGATAATCAAGTATGTGTTATTCCATGATTATATGAAAAATGTAGTTGAAAAGCATGTTGAGTAGGCTTGATGACTAAAAATGTGATAATTAATTATGTATGATGTTCCAAGGACCCAAAAGGGCATTTTTGGATTAAGGACGTCAAGAAGTACATGTGTATAAAATTTCACGTTAATCGGACTTCGTTTGGGCGGTCAAACGGGCGTTGATCGCCAAGACAAAAGTAATACCCGACCGGGTATTGGTAAATACCCGACCGGGTATTGGTTAAAAATGGTCTGCCACACTAGACCCGACCGGGTATGGGTATAGACCCGACCGGGTATTAGTTAAAAACAGTCCCAGGGGCTACTGGCTCACCCTACCCGACCGGGTATGGGTAATACCCGACCGGGTATTGGGTATTACACCCAATATGCAGTTTTTGAGTAAGTTTACGTGGACCGTTCGGGTGGGACTCATCCACGTTGGTTGCTAAGGCTTCGAATATGGTTTAAACGCTAAGACTTGGACTAGTCGTTAGTAAAGAAATTATAGACCACGACCGGGCGAGGTAAGTGGTAGATTATACATGACGGATGAATACTCGGGACCGCGTAAGGTCAGGTAAAACTCTGTAGGACCAGGATGAGTCATTTATACTCAAATGTTAACAAGGGCCCGTGTAGTCCTTGAGGTGTGTTAACCTCCAGCAAATTACACATAGGTAACAAGGGCAAATGCAGTCCTTGAGGTGTGTTAACCTCCATTAAATTGCATATAGGTAACAAGGGCCCGTGTAGTCCTTGAGGTGTGTTAACCTCCAGCAAATTACACATAGGTAACAAGGGCAAATGCAGTCCTTGAGGTGTGTTAACCTCCATCAAATTGCATATAGGTAACAAGGGCCCGTGTAGTCCTTGAGGTGTGTTAACCTCCAGCAAATTACACACAGGTAACAAGGGCAAGTGCAGTTCTTGAGGTGTGTTAACCTCCATCAAAGTGCATATAGGTAACAAGGGCCCATGTAGTCCTTGAGGTGTGTTAACCTCCAGCAAATTACACATAGGATGAGGGTGTATGCGTACTCCTCAAGGCGGGGTTAGCCCCGGGAATGTAAACTATGATTGTAAGGACGAATAGTCCCCGAGGTAGGTGAACCTCAAGTAATGATTTTAGATGATTAAACATGCGTGATCGGGAATGAGTTCCCGATAGGGTATTTTCCTTGGTCTAGGAATTTGATTTAAATCATGTCTGTGATATGGGAGCGCGAAGGGCCCCCGAAATAATTATCTTTGTTATCGGGTGAGTTAGCCTGCGAGTGACTTCACTCGAGGGTAGGATATGGGAAGGGTGAATTTAACGAGGCTGTTACGCCTAAATGATTTGAAAGACAAATGGGCCCACGGGCCGGATATTTTACTCATATGTATATACGTATACGATATGTTTTGAAAAGGGGTAGCCAAGAGTTATGCCTATATGTATACTATTACCCTATGTTGAGGGTCCCATGTGAGAAACGTTAGTTATATTACATACAGTTTGCCCTCACCAGTACTTTTCTGTAGTACTGATCCCTCGGGGGAACCACCCTTTCAGGTTGAAGCTAGAGCTTACTTCCTGCACCCGTTGTTCGGGAGATCGATGGAGAGAAGACGTGGTTCGTGCTTCCTCTGGTTCTATTTCTAAATAATTAAATAATGCTCATGGAACTATTTTTGACTTATTTATTAATGGAGCCTGCGAGCTCTTGTTTTACCCTCGTGTGGATTCTTATTAAACACTTATATTCCGCTATGTGTTTAATTGTATGTTGATGTTGTTGTGTATGTTTACTAATCGGTTTTGGCATATGTATCTATCGGACGTCTTGTGCAATCTGGTAAGGATGAACTGCGGTTATTCTTATTGTGTTGTACGACGGTTGTCTACGTGGCACAGGCACGGTCTGGGGCGTGACATTTAGTGTTTAGAGTCCGTCTAGGAACCCTTCTGCATTTGAGCCCTTCGACCCCTCGTTGTGAAAAATGTCATCGGCGAGTGATTCGCAAGACATCTCTAGGGAGCCCTCGGTAGCTCTCGAGAGTATATCGGAGGTGGGGTCTTCCAGCCAAAGCTCCTTGGGCAATCGTGACTTGACTGTAGCCGAGGAGATGCAGAAGAGCCTCCATCTGGAAATGGAGGCCGAAGTCTTTGAACAAGAATGCGAAGACGAAGAGTTAGCTCTCGCATTCCAAGTGGCTGAAGACGAGGCCCAAAAGGAGAGCATGAGGGTCACCGTCGCCGTTCCATCCCCTCGGGGTGATGCAGTATCCGGGATCTCTCGGCCCCTTGACGCGATACCACTCAGCATGGCTCCGACTAGGAAGAAGAAGGCGAGGGCGGCCCCGAAGAAGAAGCAAGCTGCCGTTGATGCGGGTCAACCGGTTGGGATTCCCGAAGGGTAGTCTTTCCTCAATACTGCGGCCTTAGAGGTGAAGACGAGGGCGACGGCAGCGGAGTACCAGGCTACGCAATTCCTCGTGGGTCCTTCGGCGCAAGTGGTAGAACCGAGGCCGAATGATGTGTTGTTGAGGGCACCCGAAGGGTGATTTGCTGTCCATCTACTTTCGGTGAAGTTGGGGCTTCGATTTCCCCTTCACCCTTTTTTGTTGGAGTATTTGCGGTTCATAAGACTTGCTCCTTGTCAACTGACGTCGAATAGTCAGTCTTACATAGCGGGCTTCCTATCCTTGTGCCGGAGCCGGGGGGTCTCCCCAACATTGGAGCAGTTCTTCCTGTCATTCAACTTATGCCGGGGGGCATTCAAATGCTGGAGGTTTCGGGAACTTGCAACAGCTTCCGGGATTCAGACTCTTCGATGAGGTGCCTTCGTCCCATAAGGGATGGAAGGACAAGTTTTGCTACGTTCGCCTTGCGGAGAACCCTTTTCCTGCTCCCCTTCGTGACAGTTTCCGGCGGCATCCAAAGGCGGAGGGTGCCATTCTAGAAAAGAATGGTCGGAAGCTATCCAAGAAGCCGGAGGGATCCGACAAACATGTAAAAATCAAGGATGCTATTCTTTCGGATGAGATGTTCAAAATTGGCTTTCGTCGGTATCGTTTGATGGGGGAGAAGGCTGAAAGCTACCCCGAAATTGACCGTGTGTATGAGAGTGCTGAAGGTTGTTACCTTGCCGAGGGCTTTAGTTCTTATACTTATATTTTTTTCGCTTTATTGTAGTGGTAAACTAATATTTGTATGCCTTCTTTATTTTTCAGGACCAGATATGGATGCCAGGAAACTTGCCAAGCTGAAAAGGCAATTGGCCAAGGAGGGCAAGAAGGAGGAGGCCCCGGCGCAACAGAGGGCAATGGATGAAATATTCCCGAAGGCGGGAACTGCAGAGGGGGGCCAGGATGTAGGGCAGGTGACCAAAGTTGCGACCGGAGAGGACGCTGGTTCTGATGCAGGGGGCTCCCCGGGGGTGGAGCTCAAGAGAAAAAGAGTCGGGAAAGGCCCGGCACATCCGGAGGAGAAGAAGAAGAAGAGGGGGGGGGGGGAGTCGAAGAAGGCCCCCGTCGTGATTGTGGATGAGTCCTCTCCTCCCAAGCCTTCGGGTCCATCCACCGGTCTGACCTGGCCCTAGGACCACGTCCAATTCTCCATTACTAAGGGAACCGCCATTATGCACGGGACCTTGAACCCGAAGGAGTTTTTGAGGGGCGCCACCACTCCGACTGATAAGTCTGTGCTTTCCCGGCAAGCTGATGATGCCCTCCGCTCCAAGGTCCTCCAGGCTAGGGGTGGGAAAATATACCGAAATTTCGGTATACCGGCCATATCATACAGAAAAATACCGAATTTACCGAAATTTTCGGTATACCGAAAAGTTCGGTACGGTATGATACCATACCGGGTCACTTCGGTACGGTAAAGGTATGGATTTTTTAAATTTTCGGTATTTCGGTATATACCCAAATACCGTTAATTTTCGGTATGGTACGGTATATACCGAAATACCGATATACCGAAATAGAATTTGTAAATTTTTAGGGCCAAACCCATTAAATGAAATTATTAAAATACCAAGGCTCAAAATTAAAATAACCCATCTTATAATACTACGGCCCTTCTCTAGTTCTCCCAAGTAGAGGCCTAAATCCCTAATCAAATAAATGGGAGAATTTGAGTTTGCACCCCATGTTTTGGGTGATATTTGACTTTGCACCCCATTTTTAAAATCATTAATGTATGCACCTCATTAGCCCAAAAATTGTGAAGGAGTGGGGTGCAAAGTCAAATAATTTTATAGTGAATTGGGGTGCATACATTAATGGTTTTGAAAATAGGGTGCAAACTCAAATATCACCCAAAACATGGGGTGCAAAGTCAAATTCTCCCCAAATAAATCAACGTAGAGTCAAGCAGCTTCTCTTCTCTTCAACGAGTGACATAGCTGTGGACTATTGAGCATTGACGATGGAGATGCGGACGAGTGACGAAGACGCCATTGACGAAGCACGGAGTAGCGGACGACCGTCATTATTTGCTAAAGCTTAACCATCCTGGTAATATGAACAATCTGGTCTATGCTCATTATATATTTATAAATAAATGATAAAGTATATTGATAAAATATTTATACGGCGGACGACCATCATATTACCAAAGTAGAAAAATCTCTTATTTATACGGAGCTGCAACAATGATTCAAAGATTTGTTATTACAAACATTAGTTATCATTGATTTATGTTGGATAAATATTCTAATTTTCACTATGGATTGTGTAGACACTGAGATATTAGCACATAATTTTAGTATTTTCTACTTTGGATTAAATATTGTGTTTTAGTTTTGGTATCGGTTTATGTATTGATGTTGTATGCTACTTTTGACTTGTTAAAATCAGTTTTTTTGGATGTTCGGTAGACCCCTTAAGCTAATACTTTATATGGAATTGCCAAGAATTTTTTTTTTAATTTTCGGTATAAAACGGTATGGGTTACATACCGTACCGAATTTTCGGTATACCGAAATTCGGTATACCGAAAGTTTCGGTATGGTAACGGTATGACATTTACCAATACCGGATTTTCGGTACGGTATGCGGTATGGCGTTGAAATTTCGGTATACCGTACCGAACCAACCCTACTCCAGGCCTCGGTTACTGTAAGTGCCTTTCTTCCTTTCTCCCCATTCCTGGTTATTTTAGACTTTATCATATAATGCATGGTGGCTTATCCTTCGATGTTTTCTACTTCCCTTTGCAGGCAAGCCTCGGCCTTGGTGAGCTCATCCGGAGGATGGAGGAATCTGCCCTCCAGAAGCAGAAGGCTGACGAAGCTCTGGCTGAAGCCCGAAGGCAGCTTCGGGAGGCTGAAGAAGCTCTTAGAGTTGGACAAGCCGCCTTCAGCAAAATTCTTGAAAATGCCAAGACAGCGGCCATGGCTGAGGGTAAAGCGGAGGCGGAGAAGATTGCAGTCGAGGCCGCCAAAAAGGCCGCTGAAGATGCCGAAGCCGCCAGGGGAGAAGCCGTGGCTAAAGCTCGGGAGGATGTTGTTGTTGGCTTCGTTGAGGACAGGTGGAGAACCGAAGGCCATAAGAACTGGGTGGCCTCGGTGGTGAAGGAGTCCGTAGATGATTGGTTCAAGGGTCCTGGCTGGGAGTGGATGGCCCGCAAGGGCAAAGAATACTACGATGGGGTGAGTTTTTCACTCAGGCCCTCATCTACCGAAAGATGGCCCGACATCTGGGGATGGACCCGGCGGCCTTTGACCCGCCAGCTTATGGTCTCCCCCCTCTCCAGCCAGACACCCGGATTCCCCTACCCGAGGGCGTGGCCAGGCCTGACCTTGAAGACATCGTCTTGATGGCCGAGTGCAGTGACGGGGAGGAGGCCGGAGATGATGTGACGTCGAAGCCTGTGGAAGAGGCTGCCATCGGGGCTGACAATATTTGATTTGTACTTAGTCGTTTTTTGAACATCACTTTGTAATGAACACGTATATTCCTTCGGCCGCTATGTAACAACCTACTCTTTGTGAATGTATGAATTGGCGTTGCCTTCAGGCTTTTGACATTTGAATTTGCCTTCCCCTTTAAATGTATGCCTTCGCTTTTTCCTTCCTTTGTGTATGAATGTATGCTTATACGGTAATTTGTCCGAGGGGCCAACTTTTAGGACTTAGGAAATATTTTTCTAAGTATAGTGCATCCCGTAGCCTTCGGCTACTAGGTCCCTTTAGTCATCTGAATATTTCACCGAGGGCCAAATGTTCAGGACTTAGAAATTTTTTCTAAGTGTTGTTCATCACTTGGCCCTCGACTAATTCCTTCATGAGATGACCGGAGGCAAAGCGTTTAGGACTTAGAAAATTTTCTAAGCGTAACTTAGACGTTGGGCCCTCGGTTAGTGGATCCCTCCAGATGTACGAGATAAGAGCCTTCGAGTGATTGTGAGAGCCTTGTCGTAGTGTGCCTTCGGTTGAATGATAGAGGGCCCAACACTTTAGGACCTAGAAATCTTTCTAAGTGTTTGAATATCATCTGGCCTTCGGTATGTGGAGCCTTCATGTTTGCAGATTTTTAGGTGGAATCTCCCTCGGTCTGTGAGACTGGCCCTTGGTGAGTAGTAGTAGTTGCCTTCGATCTTTGTTGATCATAAGAGCCTTCGGCCCTTGTCATGTTTTCAAAGGGTGGACTTAGGAAATTTCGTAGAACATTGATGTCATAGCAGGTGCCGATGGGGAGTAGGTGCCTTCTGCGTTCCTCGAAATGTTGTTGGGTGGACTTAACCAATTCTATCCATTTTGTAGGAATAGAGCCTTCGGTGTTGATGGATGTTGTAGGCGACCAAATTGAGGACTTAGCCCTTTCCTGGTGATGTTTGTTGGATGGCATCCTTCGGGAATTTAGGAGCTTTCAGGCACCGGAGGTGTTCCCGTGGGGAGCCTTCGGTATGATTTTAAAACCCCTTGTGATGCCGAAGGGCGTTCTGATGTGATTTGTTGGAGTTGTGTACTCATTGATTTCTCACCGAGTCTACTCCCCTTCACCACCCCAACCCTTTTTTTGTTAGTGAAGGGAAGGCTTCAAGAAACTTGGTTTCTTGGTAAGGCTGGGCCTATCGGGAGGCAACAGAATACACCATTGGCTCCCCCCTCGGGTTAACCTTCCTAGTTCTGAGGGGATCGAGGGTCGTTTCCTGGGCACAAGACATGGTCTGCAGCCTGCCTCCCCTTGGGAGATGGCACGGAAAGCACCTCAGTTTTGAAAGTCGTCCCCTCGGCGCCAGACATAGTCAGTGGCCTGCCACACCCTTGGGGTAGTGGCGCGGGGAGCGTTTCGGTTTGGAAGTCGAATCCTGGGCATATTAGATGCCTGCCAATCCCTGGGGGAAATGGCGTGGAAAGCGTTCCATTTTTGAAAGTCGAATCCTGGGCATATTACTTGCCTGTCATACCCTTGGGGTAGTGACACGGAAAGTGTTTCAGGGAAGGGTTTTCATTTGCACACTAGTTGCAAATGGCCGGGGGCACTACGTGCTACCGGCACCGATAGGTGGCGCCTTCGGTATATGCGTCCTCGAGGGGGTACGGCTTCAGAAACAACACTTGGTGTTTGTTCCGGTTTGTGGCCCCCGGTATACCGAGGGGTCTTCTTTGAAAACACTGGGTGTTTGTTGAAGGTTGATAGGAATGCGTCACTTGGTGCCGAAGGGACTTCCAAGGAAACATTTGGATCCGAAGGGTCTTCTTTGAGGAGAAAACACTTGGTGTTTTTCCTCCTACGAAAAGGCCTTGGGTCGGGAGCTCGTATGAGGGCTTGGCCGCTCATGATAGTCTTGTCTTCTGTTTTTGTGTCTTCAATATATCTTCATTCTTCAAAATAGAAGGCCTTGGGCCGTAGGGTAATACATTCACTAGTTATGAGGGCTTGGCCTCTCTATTACTGATAAAATCTAACTAAGTGATGTACATTCCAATGTCTAGGGACCTCGGTCCCATTGGGGCGTTTAAGTTTGTAAGTTCCTGGTTTGATGATGGCCGCCACAATGCAGGGGCCTTCGAACTTTGGTGCCATCTTGCCGCCCTCGGTTGGTTGGCTAGCTTCCTTTCTTCGGAGGACATAGTCCCCCACTTGGAATTCCCGGGAGCGGACTTTGGCATCAATGTAACTCTTCACTTGCCTTCGGTAGTTTTCCGCGCGTGTGAAGGCTTGCTCTCGGTGTTCTGAAATAAGGTGAAGGTCGAGGGCCGTGTTGGCGTCATTGACCTCGGGATCATATTGTGTGACCCTTCAGGTCGGAATAGTTACCTCAATGGGGGCCTTAGCTTCAAATCCGTAGCAAAGGGAGAAGGGTGTCTCGCCTGTTGCTCGCCGAGGGGTGGTGCGGTAGGCCCATAAGATGTTGTGGAGCTCTTCTACCCAACCACCCCCTTCGTCCTCCAGCTTCTTCTTTAGGCCCTCGAGCAAGGTCCGGTTGGCATTTTCCACTTGACCGTTGCCTTGAGGGTAGGCAACGGATGAGAAGGTGTGTTTGATGCCCCATGCCTCTAGGAGGGCACAGAAGGGGGCTGCCCAAACTGAGTCCCGTTGTTGGAGATAATTTGTTGGGGGACGCCAAACCTTGTGAGGATGTTCTTGAGAACAAAATGACGGCACGTGGCCTCGGTGATGCTGGCGAGGGGCTCAGCTTCCACCCATTTGGTGAAATAGTCGATGGCAACGATGATGTACCTGTTGTTGAAGGTACCCTTCGGCAGAGGGCCCACAAGGTCTATGCCCCATCGAGCGAAGGGTAAGGATGTGCTGATGGGGGCATAGTTGACCGCTGGCCTATCGGGGGCTTTCTGGAAGTGTTGGCATGCGGTACACCTTCGGGCGAGATCCGCACAATCCTGGGCCATCGTAGGCCAAAAGTAGCCCTGGATTATGAGCCTTCGGGACATGGAGAAGGGTCCCTGGTGAGCTGAACAAGTGCCACTGTGCACTTCCTCCATCGCAACTTCGGCTTCATCTTGATGAAGGCATCGAAGTAATGTCCCGTTGTACGATCTTTTGTAAAGCCTCCCGTCTTCGATAGCGTAGCTGGGAGCCCTCAGTTTTGCTAGCTTGGCACGGGCCTCATCCTCGGGCAAACGCCTGTGGTGATGAAAGCGACAATATCTGAGATCCAGACCTCTTGCCTTTGTTGTATGTGCATGATGGGGCTAGCATGTATGCTAGAGAGGCTGAGCTCCTCGATTTTGGCAATCTTTGAGATATGTTCAGGGGATTCGGCCGAGAGCTTCGATAAAATGTCGGCCTCAGAGTTTTGAGCCCTCGATATTTGGGTGAGGGAGTGTGCCTCAAATACCTTGAGCAATTCTTTAGTCGCCTCCTTGTATTGCTTCATTCTTCCTTCCTTGGCTTCGTACTCCCCGGAAATCTGGCCAACGACTAACTTGGAGTCGCACTTGACGTGGATCTGTCGGGCCTTCATGTTAGCTGTCAGTTGAAGGCCACAGAGGAGGGCCTCGTATTCGGCTTCATTGTTGGAGACCTTGAAGGAGAAGCGGGCTGCGTAATAGGCCCGGAAGCTTTCGGGTGAGATGAGAACCACCCCTCCTCCACATGCTTTGACAGCGGAGGAGCCGTCAGTGTAGAGGGTCAACCAATCGTCCGAGGGGGCCGAGGGCTCCTCGTCCGTTGCTGATCTTGCCGTGCACTCCGTCACGAAGTCCGCTAGGGCTTGGCCCTTGATGGCGGGCCTAGGACGGATGTCGATGTTGTATTGGCTCAGGAAGACAACCCACTTTACCATTCGGGAGGAGCTGGTGGGGCTCCTCATCAAAGCGTCGAGGGGTTGGTGAGTGAGGACCTGGACCGGGTGAGCTTGGAAGTAATGACCCAACTTCTTGACAGTCCAAACGATAGCCAACACTATTTTTTCCACAGGGGAATACCGGAGTTCTGCTTCCCTGAGGGTCTTGCTAACATAGAAGATGGCATGCTGGACGCCATCTTCTTCCCGGATGAGTACTGAGCTGATGGCTGCCGGGCTAACACCAAGGTAAAGGTATAGGGTCTCCCCTACCTTGGGTTTTGAGAGCACAGGGGGTGAAGATAAGTACCGTTTCAGTTCCTCGAAGGCCTCCTGACACTCCGAAGTCCACTGGAAACCGGCGGTCTTTCTCATGATCTGGAAGAAGGGCAAGGATTTCTCCGCCGATTTTGATAGGAAGCGATTGAGGGCTGCCAGGCGGCCCGTCAACCGTTGGACCTCCTTCACGTTGCGTGGGGGTTCCATGTTGATGATGGCCTGAATTTTTTCGAGGTTGGCCTCGATACCCCTTTGGGTTTAGCCGAAGGTTGAACTTCTGCATGATGGCGAAGATTTCCCTCAGGTCGTCAGCATGGCTGGAGGATTGCTTGCTTTTGACGATCATGTCGTCAACATACGCCTCCATGGTGCGCCCCAGAACGGCCTGAAATACCCTGGCCACCATTCGGGTGTAAGTGGCGCCTGAGTTTTTGAGGCCGAAGGCCATTACAAGGTAGTAGAAGATGCCCTCGGTAGTCATGAAGGCTGTTTTTTCGGCGTCTTCCTCGTGCATGAAAATTTGGTGATACCCTCGGAAGGCGTCGAGGAAGGACATGATTTCGCATCCCGCGGTCTCATCTACCAATTGATCAATGTTTGGTAAAGGGAAGGGGTCCATGGGGCACGCTTTGTTGAGGTCCGTGTAGTCCACGCACATGCGGAAGGTGGCAGGCTTTTGTGTGAGGACTACATTTGCTAGCCATTAGGGGTATTTTACCTCCTTGATGTGCTTAATAGAGAGGAGCATGGCGACCTCCTTCTTCACAAATTCCCTCCTCTCGGCCGAGAGGGGTCTCCTCCGCTATTGTACTGGTTTAGCCGAAGGGTCCACCGAGAGGCGGTGGGTGATGACCCTTCGGATGATCCCCGGCATGTACTCCGCCCCCCATGCAAAAACAATGGAGTAGGCGCGGAGGGCGCTGATGATGCCGGTCTTCAAGTCTTCGGGGAGCTGGGCTCCAATCTTCACGACTCTCTCCGGCTTGGTCGGATCGAGCGCAAAGTCTTCTACGTCCTCGGCCGGTTCAGCCCTCAGCCTCTTCTCCTCTTCTTCAATAGCCCCGGTGATGGTGTCAACACGGAACTCGGTTTTGCTAACCTTCTTTGTCACCAAGAGATAGCAAGCGCGGGCAAGTTTCTGATTTCCCCTCGAGTAGCTGATGCCCCTTTCGGCTGGGAACTTGAGGCAGAGGTGCCTCATGGAGATGATAGCTTCGAGATCCTCGAGGGCTGGCCGACCGAGGATGATGTTGTGGGCACAATCGATGTTGACGACGACGAACTCCACTTCGAGCTTGGCTCTTTGGAGCCCGTCGCCGAATAGTACCGGGAGGGTTATGACCCCCTCGGAATCAATGGTGTCACCGATGAAGCCGGCAAGAGGGGTCTTGATGGGCCGAAGGGACCCTCTTTCCAGGTGCAGCTCTCTGAAGGTGCGGAGATACATTACATTGACGGAGCTGCCCGTGTCAACGTAAGTTCTGTGGATGATAGTATCATTGATCTCCGTGCGGATGACGAGGGCATCCCTGTGTGGAGAGGACACCGGGGAGAGATTGGCTTTAGTGAAGGTGATGGGTTCCTCCCTTAGCCGCTTTACCGGGGGAATATGAGTGACTTCCCCCACGTATAGCGATTGAGCCCACTTCTTCCGTTGGCTGGTGGAGTCTCCCCCTGTGTTGCCACCGGTGATCATGAGGATGTGGCGCTTCTTCTCGAGGCCATGGGGGCATTCTTCTTCTCCCTCCTCCAAATTCCCGATCTCCCTCTTCCTGCCGAGGGGGGTGGTGTTTGGGTTAACCCAAGCGTTTACCTTCGCTGGGCGCCCTCGGGGGGGCCTTGGTAGGGAGGACCCTGTTGCTGAGGGCTTTGGACAAATTGGGACAGATGGCCCGCCTGTATTAACCTCTCGATGGCCGTCTTCAGCTGATGGCAGTCATCGGTTTTGTTCCCTTGATGTCGGTGGAAGCGACAGTAGGGTAGTTCGGATTGATGGCATATACCTCCGGGGGTGCGCGAGAATCTCGTTCCACCAGACCCCTCACCTCAGCGAAGTCGAGGATGACGCTGACGGGGTGCGTTAAAGGTGTCCGAGGATGCTCCAGGAGAATAGGTTGCGCCCAAGTCTTCAGGTTACCCTTGTAACCTCCCCCGAGCTTGGCTTGGCCGTGCCGGGGGCGATCACTGGGGGTTAAAAGTGCATAATATATTGAGTATAGTAGAAAATATATAAAAGTGCACTTAAACAAACATTTGAAGTGCATAATGTTTAGTTTTTTATGATGCATCTTTAAGGCGCTAAAAGTGCATGTGGATTTTAGTAAAATTATATACGTTACATTGCAAAAGTGCATGGGGATTTTTGAAAAATTATATCCGGTTAATAAACAAAATGCATTTTATAGTGCACCTATATTTATTTAATTATGCATATTCAATACGTAGTACATTATTTAAAGCATTCGGAGTGCAGAGTGATTCGAATAAAAGTGCAATATTACGAGTGCACGCTAGCACTTTCATATTGTTTTATTTAAATTAACCTCGTGTAACCTTCAGAGTTTGTTAGTGCAGAGTGATTCTACTAAAAGTGCAATAATGTAACTACTTAGTCAAGTTAATATTTACAAGAAAATAATCTAGGAAAGTTTAGGTAATTTTCATGGACTTATCCTATTTGTAAACCTTTTGCCTCCCCTTCTAAACCTTCCTCACCTCTTTCCTTCGAACTCCCAAACTAACTTGTTCATTTTGCTTGTGCGCTGTATTAGCGCTTCCCCGCAAGGCAGTCGAGGGTTGAAGGCTTAGGCAGATCACCAGTCGAGTTTTACCCCCTAACTGAAGAAGAAGAAGACGAAAGAAGTCCCAAATGCCGAGGGAAATTATAACGCTGCAAGTAGGACAATGCGGGAATCAGATTGGAATGGAATTCTGGAAGCAGCTCTGCCTCGAGCACGGCATCAGCAAGGATGGCATCCTCGAAGACTTCGCCACTCAGGTTCACTATCTCACAACTGCGGCCGCCTAAGCCATATTAAGCCCTAATCAGGCCTTACACCCAATCTACACTATTAGAACAGTTCTTCACTCTACTGCACTCCTTCTATCTTGTGTCGTACGCGTCTATGCATGTCTTGCTGAATGTACCAAAGTCATTCTTGTTTTTCTGTTTGGGTTTTATTATGGTTATTTTCGAAAAATGTGTTGATAGTGACTTAAGAGTTATAATTGGTTTACATTGTGGTTGGGAATTGTTAGTTAAAATTCAGTGTTAAAAATTAAATATGTTAAACACAAAAGAATACTACGTATTATTTACTTGGAATCTTATTAGGATTAAAATGAATTTATCTAATATGAACCAATTCTAAATACGCTCTTAGTAATGACTAATGAGCGTGTCAAAAGTTGTTAATTTCCTTGTTTTGACTCAGATTTTTCTGAAGGTTTCTCGAATATGTTGGTCAATATTTCGTTTTTATTAGGAATTCAGACATCGATGCATAGGGGTGTTTGGAATTGATTCTACCGTGCTTCTTTTTTTAAAAAACTGCTTCTAGGAGCATTTTGGAGAACTCAGAAATACTGCTCTTTCACCCAAACACTCCAATAAGGAGCATAAACAGTTTTTAGAAGCAGATCCAAAGTAATCTGAACCCCTCATCCCAAGTTCGGCCAATAACTTTTTGCTGTATGCGATTTTTTTAGTATAGAACTTTTTATGAGTTGAATTATTTTTTCCTGCACATGCCAAATTCAAACTGAGGGGAGCCTAGTTATGCCAATGGACACTGGAGTGCTCGATAGTGATTGATAGTTTTATCCTTTCAATGCTCGTTTTTAGTTTTTATAATAATATTGTCAGAGATATTATACATTTTTTTTTGTGAAATTAGAAGCAATTGCAGTATTTTCAACCTTGGTATGAGTGTATGACATTATTTGGAAAGTTTATATAATTTGATTGGAATATATGCAAAAAACAAGGTGTGGTAAAAGATATGAAGTTTTTAATCTACTTGAAGATTTTTGTGCATGGCTTACTTAACCTTATATATGCTGTTTATTGTTTATTTTGTGTTTCTTTTGCAAAATTACTTTCCCTGCAGTCAATGCGACATGTAATACCTTGATTTCCTTATGATTTGCTACTCGTGGCATGTTTTACGTCTATTTTGTGTGTCTACAAGAATCAAAGGGGAGATGCGTTTGTAGTCCGCAATATCCTTGCAGCTCTTCTCAATTTCAGTTTTTTGCTACATGAAAAGAAATGTCTCTCTCTCGTTGGAAATGAGTTGTCTAGGAATCTAACCACACATATGTATAGAAATGAAAAGCTTCTTAGCATATCTCTTCCCTCATAACCTATGTTATAACGATAGCTACTTCCACATGTGGGGGGTCTTCGACAATTCAAATACTTCCCTCATTCTATTTTGGCAAGAATGGGTTACCGTGTTTTAAATGTGCTGAATACGCCATGTTGCAGGGAGGTGATAGAAAAGATGTATTTTTCTATCAGGCTGATGATCAACACTATATACCACGGGCTTTATTGATGGATTTGGAGCCTAGGGTAATTAATGGTATACAGAATGGTGAATACAGAAACCTTTACAATCATGAAAATGTGTTTGTTGCTGATCATGGGGGAGGAGCTGGGAATAATTGGGCAAGTGGATATCATCAGGTTTGTTTTTATTACTTTATTCGTTTATCATATCGTTTCTAGTGTAAGGAAAAGGAGTGCCAGCTGTAAAAATGAGGCGAGGTCGTACTGTGTCATTATTTTAAACCTAGTATGGTGTCATTCTTTAGAACAATTTATGCATGTTGGAGATGTAGGTAGCCAGATTGATAGAAACCATAAGTTAACACTGCGTGTAATGAACTCCCTTATTATTCACCGTATAGTTTTGCTAGATACAATCTCCGCTTCCAGCATACGTCATAAAGATCACTTAATTAAGATGATTGCTAGAGATCACTTAATTCAATCGCTTAATCTCCTCTTTAATCACTTAGAAATATAATTCATCTTAATTATGATGATTGCCAGAGATAATCTCCTTTTCCAGCATGCGTGATACGTCATAAAGATCTCTTTATCAACATAATTTCTGTCTGTATCTCTAATTTACATGGAGATTTGGATAGTAAAAGGAAGCTCAAAGTTGGGCGAGATACCTTCTTACATTGAAACTTGAAGCTTTTGGTTAAAAGGAAAATGGGTTTTCCTAAAATATTACTTAAATAGAAGTTGTTCGGAAGTGTTTTTTCCCACACTTACTATGAGTGTCCGTACTATGATGATTAATGGCAGTGTGCAATCGAACATAATCTCGATCATTACAACAACTATTTTTAGTCATTGTGTATTATAAGTCACATTTTTGTGTTTAGTAATATATCAGCCGTTATTTCAAAAGGAAGGAGTAGAAGTAATTCAATGTTCGATTTTGTGAAGTTTTTATCTAGATGTGGCGTAGATCTTTAGATTTACTTTTTCATTTCTACTAATTTATGTATTTATGATTTTTTTATTGTTTTCATGTCTCCCACAATTCTAGAAAATTACATGATATGTCGTATTACTGAATTATTTGTGTAATACTTAATTAGGGAAAATTATATGAGGAAGACTTAATGGACATGATTGATAGGGAGGCTGATGGAAGTGATAGTCTTGAGGGTTTTGTTCTCTGCCACTCAATTGCTGGTTGAACTGGCTCAGGTTATTTCTCCTTCGTCAATTTAGACCTATTTTTATTTATTTTTCTGTTTTCAGAAACACTTTTTTGTTTAGCAATGGTTGTTCAAACAAATTCTTTGTGTGCTGCCTGACATTTTAATGAACTTTTATTCTCTGTCCATTAATTACTTTGTTCTGGTGTAGGTATGGGCTCATATTTGTTAGAGACTCTTAATGACCGGTATAGCAAAAAACTTGTTCAGACATACAGCGTATTCCCAAACCAAAACGAGACAAGTGATGTGGTTGTTCAGCCATACAACTCCCTTCTCACACTCAAGAGGCTAACACTTAACGCCGATTGTGTTGTTGTTCTTGATAACACGGCGCTCAATAAAATAGCTGTGGAGCGCCTTCATATAACAACTCCCACTTTTGCCCAGACAAATTCTTTAGTTTCTACTGTCATGTCAGCAAGCACAACAACATTGCGGTATCCAGGATATATGAATAATGACTTGGTTGGCCTCCTCGCTTCTCTTATACCAACACCAAGGTGCCATTTTCTGATGACGGGATATACACCACTCACTGTGGAGCGTCAAGTTAGATTTCTATTCTTAATCGTTCTATTTGTACATGCTTGGTAGATTAAGTTGACTATTACAATATAGAGTCAAAGTGGGTTATTTAATCTATTTATGTTGTGATCATCATCACAATCCATGTTTCAACGTCCTTCATAAGTTGCACAATCTCCTAAAAGGTCATATATCCGGGCCTGAAATTAGGGGCTTGTTTTTGTCTTTGTTTTTTCCAGTTTATATTTGTGCGTCAAACTGCTCTTTCCAGAATGCCAGTTGGTCTGTGAATTGTGTATCTGTATATGAACATTGAAAGGACATTTTATGTATTTGACCATTAGGTTTATCTGAACGGTGTGCAGATGGGTTAAATATTCACACATGTTTAATCATTTAAATTAGGGAAAACTGTCAATTTCATCCTCGCACTATCGCGAAAAAGTCCATTAGGTCCTCATACTTTAAAAAAAGCAATCAAATCCTTGAACTTTGAAAAACGTTCAATTGAGTCAATTAGTGCCATGCCAGCAGGTTACTTGCTGACGTGGCACACACATGGCGGTCCATGTGTGCGCCATGTCATAGTCAAAGGGATGACTAGACTTCCACGTGTGCACCACTTCACCAATGTCACTGCTGACTAGGCTGCCACATGCGTGCCACGTCAGCAGTTGACTTGCTACATGGCAGGTAACCTGCTAATGGACTCAATTGAACGTTTTTACAAAGTTAGATGATTTGATTGTTTTTTTTAAAGTAAGAGGACTTAATTGACTTTTTCATGATTGAATGAGGATCAAATTGACAGTTTTCCCTTTAAATTAAGAAAAGAAGATGTGTGTTTCCTTCCAAACATTGATGCCAAAGCAATGTTTTATGTTAGTGTCACCGATGATGTGTTTTTCCCACTTTTATTGGCATTATTGGTTAATGAGTGTTATTATAGAAATGAAAATTTCAAGAAGTGGAGGACGACATCAATGCAATGTCAACTTATACGTGATGTATTTCACATCATAATAACTTGAAATGGTTATGCCAACTTAAAGATGAATGTTTGGTGCACTAAGGACATCATATAAGTAATCACCCAATTGAGACCGCACTTTCACCTTTGGAATCCAACTCACGTTTATGAACATTGACCATGTCCATCTATTAAGTGTAAATTCACATATCTTTATCTATGTCTGATTGCTGCAACTGGATGAAATGTGGGAAGAATATAGGGAGAATTTGACTTTGCATCGCATTTTATGGGTGATAACGTGATATTTGACTTTGCACCCAACTCCTTCACAATTTTTGGGCTGATGGGGTGCACACATTGATGATTTTGAAAATGCGGTGCAAAGTCCAATATCACCTAAAACATGGGGTGGAAAGTCAAATTCTCCCAAAAATATTACATCACATGATGGTAAGAACTTATGTCAGTAATGCATTTTTGTTTTTGGCAAAAGAAAAAAAACGGCATTGTGATTCAGATAGTCCTTCTCACAGCCCAATGTAATACGCAAGACAACAGTCTTGGATGTGATGAGAAGACTTCTTCAGGTGAGATACGACTCTCATGAATTGTTCTGCAAATAATGAACACCTAATATACTTGAAGCTTTCTTCTTTGCAGACTAAGAATATAATGGTTTCCTCTTATGCGCGGACAAAAGCAGCAAGTCAGGCAAAGTATATATCAATATTAAACATTATTCAAGGAGAAGTAGATCCTACACAGGTATTCTTGAATCTTGATGCAATGGTTATTAGGTATTTGACTTCTGTACCCTGTAATACTTCTATACATGCTATGAATTATAAGCCATCATATTTATACTTATAGTGGTATATCATTGGAGATCTTTCAAGATTTTACTCATTATGGTATTAGTCCGTATTAATCTATGAAAGGTTGGTGTATGGTGTAGATCAATGACTCCAAGTGTTTCCCATTGACCATTAGATTATAAGTTCAGGCCCTTATAAACCCATAACTGAGAACTAATTGAGGTTCACATTCCATATTGGCTATGGCCTTTTAGGAAGCAAAGTTACACAGTATAATTTCTGTTAGTCGTTTTTCTTATTTTAATTACTAATTTACTAGTACCAATTTAAGCATCTTTTTAAATTTCTATTAGAGAAGATATATTTTGAGGTTGTGGTTTTCTACTGCATAACTCCGCCATGATATCATTTTTTTGGTATCATGCCTGTCCCAAGCCAGGATAAAGGAGGAGGGTGCTGTGGTAGGCGTGTGACGGCCAACAGTATCACCTAGTCACATCACATGACATGAATCGAAATATGAATATCGTTAATTCACGTGAAGGAGTGATCTTGATAATTTTTTTCCCTCATCTTTTTTTTTCGTAGTTTTTTTTATCCTTATATATATATATATATTTATAAGCATTATTTGCAACCTTTTTATTTTATCATTTATATATATATATTCATCTTTTTTATATTATCTTTTCATAATAGCTTATCTTTTTATCTTTATTCCTTCTTTTCCTTTTGTTTGTGATATCATGTATCGATTCATGTTAGCCGACCCCAATATCTTTTGGGACTAAGGCTTGGATGTTGTTGTTGTTGTTGTTGTTGGTTTTGTTAGCGTTCATTGCAGTGCTGTTTTGAGGTTTCCTCTTAGTCTATAAGGCATTGTTTGGATTGATTTGATAGTTGAATTTGAATTACTAGAAATTAGTTAAAGTCAGATGGGGAGTTCAGGAGTTCAAAAGAATCCAGTGAACTCAACTACTTCCGAGGAATTGTTCAACAACCATGAACCATGGTGTACTTTAGGCTTGAACTCCCAAATTCATGAACTGAGAAAATATAGGAATACCCAAGCTCTCAGGTTTTTGAATTCGAAACCATCACACCTCATTCCTGGGAAAAAGGGAATTCCCTGTACTTGGAAGGTAATCCAAAAGAGGTCTAAATGTCCATTTTGCATGCATACTCTAGAATATGCAAAGGTGGGTGGAAAAGAAATGATGAATTCGCGTTATTCTTATTAAACTATCTCATATTGCGTCATACTTCAACAGATAAGGATCAATGCCTAGTGTTGCTGCTGTTTGTATTTTTAGTTAATAATTTTTTTTGTTTTATAATCAATCGCTTGAATGAGGAAGGAAAGCATATGGGAAAAATCAGAAAGAAAATGTTGGAAAATAAAAGATAGGCTAAAACTCAATAAATGTTTTTTGAGATATTTGTTAACACACACACACACACACACTGTTTGTTTGTTTGTTTGTTTATGTGTGCCACAAAGAAACATAAGTAAATGTAAAAAAATTGAAAGAAATAATTAAATTTAATTTCCTTGTGCATTTATCAATGTAAAACCAAAAAATATTTGTTCTCGGCACTTTTGTCCCCTTTCCATAGCGTTTTCTGGGATCAAAACATATCAGTAACTTATTTGCAAGTGAATGATGAAAATGAGGGTATTTCCAATAATCCAATGTTGGCAGGTGCTGTTATACGATGAGCCCACAGCTGGGCTGGATCCGATTGCATCAACAGTTGTGGAAGATCTGATCCGGTCAGTTCATATGAAAGGGGAGGATGCCCTTGGAAAGCCTGGGCAGATTGCATCCTATGTTGTGGTCACCCATCATAGTGCCCCAAACCGAACTCTCCAACAATTGAGAAGTCTCCTAGTGCCCCAAACCGAACTCTCCAACAATTGAGAACTCTCCTAGTGCCGCAAACTGAACTCTCCAACGAGTATAACACTTCCCACCTTAGCAAAGCTGACTATTTTACCCCAAAAGTCAAAACTAACCTGATTTATAGTCTAATACAAGAATGTAAACTGGGTAAAAGATGGTAATTAGCAATTAATTATTTTTCATATCACATTATTGATGATTTATTAATAGAATCTTCCATTTAAACATATCTGATTTTTTCTGATCCCCTCTTGATTGATTCTTTGATTTGTCTTGGAAGACTAAGATATATGTTGTGCATCCCCAAATAACTGTTTGAGCACATTTTCCTTATAATTATTAGCACCGTGAGGATTGGAATCAGTGCAGAAGAAGTATAATAGTTATACATTCCTCTTAGGTCAGCGGTCTTATGCTTGCAAGCCATACAGGCATCCGTCACTTATTTTCAAAGTGTTTGAGCCAATATGAGAAGTTGAGGAAGAGAGAAGCCTTTCTTGACAACTATAAGAATCTCGCGATGTTTGCTGTAAGTTGCATTACAACTTCTTTTCCTTGATAAAAACTGATGTGTATTTATGCTTAGCCAATTAGTAAATGCAAAAAGAAGATGCAAAGCTGGATTTTTCTTTCTGTTCTTATAAATTATGCTCTATTAGTCCTCACAACCAAAGAGTATGAGGCACATAAAACACCACTTCTTATACTTGCTAAATTTGGCTTACTTTCTGCAAAAGGTTGAGTTAAAACGCAAATGGCTCAAAACTTGTAAATCCATCTGCTTACATAAGTATAATGTCTTGGACATGCATTGAGAGGTTATCGAAATTGCGATGTCAAAGTTACAATTTCGAATTGGTATCTGTTTGGACATTTGACAACTTATATTAACGGGGCAACATTTGCAGGACAATGACCTGTCAGAATTTGATGACTCTAGAAACGTAATTGAGAGTCTTGTCGATGAGTACAAGGCTTGTGAGTCCCCAGATTACATCAAGTGGGGAATCGAGGTAGACATGCAGCATATTTTTTGTGTGAAATTCATAATTGATTGTTATGGAGTGGATACAATCATACAATTAGCAGCTTTGATGTAAAACGTGTGCTAAAACAGCTATTTCTAAAAAACTTCTTTTATTTATTGTTACTATTGATAATTTGTATGTCTGTGTTGTGCTTGTCATTTGTCATATTTACTATGCTTAAATATGTTTTTGGTTCCTCCAAATATAGTGTGTTTTGTTTTACGCCCCTGTAAACTTATTTTAATTAATGTTGCTTTTCCTTTTAGTCCCTCCTTGATCATAATAAGTTAATAACATTTGTTTAACAAAGATTTTCAAAATGTGATTGATTAGTTTTACATTATTTTAACTTTCATATTCACAAAAAGATTAAAAGGATAAATTTAATAATGGAGTGTTCTTGCTTGGTGTTACTGATGAACTAAAAAGAAAATAGTCCATGTTATAGAGATGAAAACTAATACAATTACTTTGTAAGGATATAAATTAAAGAAATAATAATGACAATAACAATATCTATGAGTTTTAATTGGACAAATAGGCATGGACTACCTGGGATGAAGGCCTGGAATTGGCCCGGGTGGGTATCGGGACTGGGTCGGGTCGGACTACCTGGCCGGGTTTCGGGTCGGGTTATTAATTTTTAAATTTAGATTAAAACTTAATTCAACAAGTGCTAGACAATAAAAAGTTAAAGTATATTTATTTCAAATATGAACTACAATTGAAAATTGAGTAAAATTTAAAACATTAAATACATTATTTCCTAAAAATTAGTTGGAATCTCTGGCACCATGGTGGGTGGGGGTGTTGTTAACTTATTGAGTTCTATGTTGGGCTTTCAACCAATCGTGGAAACAAACAAGCGTCTCAGGAGATTTTGCGCTAAATCTCGTTCTATAATACGTTGGACACTTAGACGTTGTCGTCGCACTAAATTCTTGTTCATGAAACTCATTATATAATTGATGAAATAAGTTACTAATCTCGTTGTATTGCTCTTTAAGATCTATGGGCTTACCTTCGTACATAGGAAATGGACAAAAAAAGAAGCATAATAGTACTCTAAACAATTTTGAAAAGCATTAAGTTTGAAACGAGTATCAAGGAATAAATGCAATACCATATATATGCGGAATATGTGAATAGTATCTTTAAAACTTTTCTTTCATGAAAGAACAAAAATGATGAACGTAAGGGGCGTCGGAAAATTCACAAAAAGCGCCAGCGAGATTAACAACTTCAACAAAAAATTGGTTTGCGGTAGGTTTATAAACATGACTAAAAGTTTGAGTTGCATTATTAAAATATACCAAAACATCGACAATTTTTTGCACAGTGTCGATGTCAGCCGGATTTATAATATAATTAGCATATTCTTTTAAAAGCAGGAAAATGGTCTTTAAATCTAATAAGTACAACAACTAAGTTATAAGTACTAATCCAACGAATAGATAAACCTTTAGGAAACGCATAATATTTCACACGTCTATCATCAAATATTGACGTCATTGCATTTTAAGTGGATTACTAGCCCAAGTAAGTCTAATTCTGCCCTTCACTATCTTCATAGCATCTCCTAACGCGACTAGCCCGTCTTTTACACATAAATTGAGAATATGACATGCACAACGTTGATGAAAAAACCTACCCACCAAAGTAGAAGGACCACTCAATCATGCAATCTAGGTATAGCAGCAGTATTATTACTAGCATTTTCATAACTCATAGCAAACATCTTATCAATCAAATTATACTCAATTAAAATACGCTCAATGAGAATATAAATATTATTAGCGGTGTGTCGGTCATTAAATTCACGAAAAGAAAGAACACGTTTATGCATTTCCCAATCATCATCAATATAATGTGCAACCACACCCAAATAATACAAATGATGATAAGTATCCTCCCATATATCACTACAAATACTGACACGCCCAACAATGTTTGCAAAACACATTTGTAATCTCTACTTTTTCAAAACATTATCGCCTGATAACTTCTTTTTTAATAGTTTTGTGACTATAGTTTCTAAATTGATGATTTAAAGATTTTTAGCATAAACTTTTAAAGCAAGACTTTCAGAAAAAATAAAACACAAATTTTCTTCAACAATTAATTCAGACATAGTAGTTAAATGTTTGGAATCATCATAGGAGAAATTATCACAGGGTTGACCAGTTGCAAACCTCGATATTTGAGTTTGCTTCCCCTTGCCTTTTAATTTTGCATACTCCACGGGGTGACGACTCTTAATATGCCTATCGGCGCCGCCGTATCTTTGGGAAATCTCCAAGCTAATTTTTTTTACAATGTTTGCAAATTGCCCACCACTTCTCGGTTTGGGGTCCTTCCACTTTTTAAAATTATTTTTCATAAGGAGAGATACACCTTTCTTACCGGGTTGGGATGAACAAGCCTCGTCCTCGTCGGGGGTTGCATCGTCGGGGGTTCCATGACTACCATCGTCGGGGGGTTCCATCGTCAGGGGTTCCATAGTCGCCTTGATTCTCTTCAGTGTCGTCATCGTCGAGCTCTTCATCAATCTCGGGAGTGTCTACTTGTTGGTAAAATTGCCCATGTCCTTGGTTCAAAAGATGAGCTAGTTGCTCATCGGACATCGCATCTCTCCGGTTGTAAGTCGTGTCAAAATCATCTCGGCTTTGAGAAGAAGACCCGACATGTCCTTTACCTTTGCCTCGCGAATTAGGATGGTTCTTCCCAATCTCCTTCTTTCGATTGCGTTGGAGGTTACCCATATCTACAGAATCTCTACCTCACTCCATCTTAAAATGTAACAAATATTAAATTCTAACAAATATGTTAATGTGACTACAGATACAATGCAACTAATATAAAAATGTAACTAAAATATTACTTTATCTAACAAATGTAGTAAAATTAACTAAAATTCCAACTAGTTTAATAGTTTAATTAAGTAAAATTCAAACTACTTTTATATTTTAATCTAACAAGTGTAGTTTAATTAACTAAAATTCCAACTAGTTTAATAGTTTAATCTAACAAGTGTAGTAAAATTAACTAAAATTCCAACTAGTTTAATAGTTTAATTAACTAAAATTCCAACACCTTTTATATTTTAATCTAACAAGTGTAGGAAAATTAACTAAAATTCCAACTAGTTTAATAGTTTAATTAAAAAAAAATCCACTTTTGGTCCCGTGACTATTATACCACTTCCACATTTAGTCCTTTACTTTCTGATTGTCCACATTTAGTCCGTGACTATTATCCCCTCACCACCCCTCGTCCTTTCGGCCAAAATTCCAACAAATTTAATGCAGATTTTAGGTATGAAAAAACAAATTTAATGCAAAGACTGATATGAAAAACCCAACCTTATATAAATTTAATGCAAAGACTGATTCTGAGGCTGATAAGTGGACTAAATTTGCCGAAATTTTGGCCCGAAGGATGAGGGGTGGTGAGGGGATAATGGTCACGGACTAAATGTGGACAATCTGAAAGTAAGGGACTAAATGTGGAAGTGGTATAATAGTCATGGGACCAAAAGTGGAATTGTTTCGTTTAATTAACTAAAATCCGAATTAGTTTTATATTTTAATCTAACAAGTGTAGTAAAATTAACTAAAATTCCAACTAGTTTTATATTTTAATCTAACAAGTGTAGTAAAATTAACTAAAATTCGAGCTAGTTGATAGTTTAATTAACTAAATTCGAACTACTTTTATATTTTAATCTAACAAGTGTAGTTTAATTAACTAAAATTCCAACTAGTTTAATAGTTTAATCTAACATGTTTAGTAAAATTAACTAAAACTCCAACTAGTTTAATAGTTTAATTGACTAAAATTCCAACTACTTTTATATTTTAATCAAACAAGTGTAGTAAAATCAACTAAAATGCCAACTAGTTTAATAGTTTAATTAACTAAAATCCGAACTACTTTTATATTTTAATCTAACAAGAGTAGTAAAATTAACTAAAATTTCAACTAGTTTAATAGTTTAATCTAACAAGTGTAGTAAAATTAACTAAAAATGCAATTACTTTTATATTTTACTCTCACAATATTTATATGATTAATATTAGTATGTAACAAATATGGTTAACTAATATGATAATGTGACAAGTATAGTAAAATCAACTAAAAATGCAATAAATATTAGTATGTAACAAATGAGAATGTAACAAATATTAAAGGTGACCAAATGAAAAATGTAACAATTAACTAATTAACTAATATTAATGAAAAATGTAACTAATAGGAAAAATGTATGAATGTATACTAATTAATAGGAGTAAGAGTGTGTAAGTAATAGGATAAAATGATAAATTTAACTAGTATCAATGAAAGTGTAACTAATATATAATATAATGTTATTAGTATATAATATATAAGTATACTACTATAAGATGAGTAGTACACTTATATTTAATATATATATATATGTGTGTGTGTGTGTGTGTGTGTGTGTGTGTGTGTGTGTGTAAATATAAGTAGATAACAAGTATATAATAAGTAGATATTAAGTAGATAATAAATATAAGTAGATATAATATATGTATTTTAAAGTAGATAACAAGTATATAAGTAGATAGAATTAATTGTATAACTAATATATAATATAATGTTTATAGTACATAATATATAAGTATACTACTATAAGATGAGAAGTACACTTATATTTAATACTTTAATATGTATACTTAATATATTAATTAGATGTAATATATGTAAAAATATAAGTAAAGAACAAGTATATTGATAGTACCATGGACTGCAGCCATGGCTCAAATATAGAATTATAATGGAATCCCATAAACGGGATCAACCCTAAGTGGGATAAAGCCCTAAACGGGATTAGCCCTCAACGAGATTAATGTTACTTTGCCGCTGGGCCTAACTAGGAATCAGGCCCATGAAAGGAACTCACAGCCAGGCCGAACTGGACAGCAGACCTTGAACCTGGGCGGAGTTCTAGTGAGGTCGGACTCTTCCTAGGGCTTATGTGGCAGACTATCATTCGGGCATAACTGTCTGGCAGCATGCAGGAATAATGGAAGAAACATGGACCTGAGGGAAACAATCATTGCACAACGGCCAAGATGTTATCAGACTCTTAAATGACATTTAATGTATCGGTTTCCTCCTAGAATACTAGTTCCTAAGGTCTATATATACTTCTTGTACTCGTCCTACCCAAGGACTGGATTCCGGAATAATATTATTGCCTTACGCTGCCTAAATTCCATATGCTCTTGTAGATATAGCTCTCGTAGTTGGATTAAACTCCATCATTTGGTGCTCTCGTTGAGAGAACAATCTACGGCGAGAATGGTTGGATCACACAGTCACAATCGTGTTGGTATCTATCAAGGTGGTGCACGTTTCGATCAAGTTGTGATCGAGGACAAAGGGTCTAGGTCACGACGAAGCGATTTCCGGAGGAGAAACGATAACGTGGTGACTCTGGGTAACTTGAGGAACCAGCTTCAAGGCGTTGGGAGTTCCAGGCGCCCGGCGATGCGTCCACCACAGTTCCAGACGCTGGCCACCGGGAATCTCATCCCAAATGTGGATCTGGCATAGGCTTTGGCGAGTTTGGTTACGTTCCAAAGGGTCGTGGAAACATTAACCACTGCCTTCCAAGGAATCGTTCCAAATACCAATGAAAGACATATGTCTCCGCGTCGGGCTCCATCTATTCCCCCGCGACACGAGGAGATATGTGCACAGCGACAAAGGAATTCTCCACCGGCAAGGTCTCAGTGGTCTCATCATTCCAGGCAATCATTGAGAACCTCAGTGATGAATAGGATTGGGGGACAGAGGGTCTCTGTGTAGGACAGACTCTCCTCCCGGGCAGAACGAAGTGAGGAGGCGTCCTCCACGGCTGTCTCCTCCCACTGTCGCGGTGCGCGTGGGGGAGATCTCCAGAATGAGATCAATGCAAATCGGTGGGCCCACAGAGATTGCCCTTCTCCACCCCATGCTCGGACATGCCATGATGACGACGACCTCAGGAGGGTACTGGACAAGCTCAGGAGGGCGGTAGATGGTGGGGTTAACCTCAATCATGATGTGAGGATTCTCAAGCCATTCATCCGCTAGATTATAGATGCTCTACTGCCACAAGGGTATAAGCCTTGTAACATTGAGGCCTACCAAGGGAAGACCGATCCCCAACATCATGTCTCTAGGTACATGGCATACATGGTCATGATGGGATATAGTGATGCGATCAGGTATTCAGGTGTAGAGGATTCTCAGTGACACTGGACGGGCCAGCCCGGGAATGGTACGACTCCCTGCCTGACAGGAGGATCCAAAACTTCCGAGAGTTAGCCCAACCATTCTTTGAGTGATTTGCCAGCTCTAAAGATTCCAAGAAGAATTTCTCTCACCTTCTGGGAGTCAGACAAGGACGCCAGGAGAGCTTAGCCGCCTTCCTAGCTCGTTGGATGGATGAATCGGTGAAGGTGCACGGCCTGGATGACAAATCCACCATCGCCATTCTCACCAATGCCCCGAGGTCGGGTGAGTTGTATAAGGAATTTGTACGACACCCCCGAACTTGCACGAGGAGGCCTTGCGGCGATCCGATGCGCATGCTGAGGTGGAAGAAGCTGAAAAGCGGAAGAGAGAAGAAGAAGGAAAGCACCAACTTGAGGATGGTAAGAAAAAGAGCTTAGAAAAGGAAACCCATGACCAAGACAAAGGGAGTGGGTCCAAAAGAAAGAAGGAAGGGTGAGGAAAGAACAAATCGGGTGTCCTCGATGGACCTCTATCCAGCCAACAAGAGTTTTCACGTTTGACACATCCGATTAGCACTGTCCTGGATTATGCGGCCAAACAAGGTTTGATAACGATCCCTGAGAACTGCAACGTTGTCAAAAACCAGGCCACTCGAGGTAAGTATCGACCCCTTAGAGCGAGATGCTCCGGTAAGGCCGACGATGTCCCCAAGACGAGGGTTCCGCAAACGGCCCACGTCTTGAAATGGGAAGCTCACCGCGTCGTTCACGCGAAATCGCAGGACGACAGGTCTGAAATCATGGCCGAGGTGACAGAAATCCCCAAACTCGGGGTTGAGGAACGGCAGCCGTCGGTAACCGACCAAAAGCCTTAGCCCGCGTCGTAAATAGATGACCGAACCTCCCTGAGATCATAGGACGATCCAGTATGACTCCTTACCGTCCAGGGGAATAGCAACCCCCTTCTTTCAGCCTTAGCCTGAAAGAAGGATACTCACTCCTCGCTCAAAGAAGTAAAGAGGAGGAAAATAAAAGAGGGACAGCCGAAGGACCGTGCACTCGCCGGCCTAAGGCGAAATCCCCAAAAATAAAAGAGGGACAACCGAAGGACCGTGCACTTGCCGGCCTAAAGCGAAATCCCCAAAAACTAAAAGAGAGACAGTCGAAGAACCATGCACTCGCCGGCCTAAAGCGAAATCCCCCCAAAAATAAAAGAGGGACAGCCGAATCACCGTGCACTTGCCGACCTAAGGCGAAATCCACAAAAATAAAAGAGGGACAACCGAAGGACCGTGCACTCGCCGGCCTAAAGCAAAATCCCCCAAAACTAAAAGAGGGACAGCCGAAGGACCGTGCACTCGCCGGCCTAAAGCGAAATCAACAAAACAATAAAAGAGGGAAGCCGATGGACCGCCACAAAACTTCTAGAGCACTCATGAAAACCAAGCACGCGCATGACCGTACGACGCACAACGGCGTAATATATAACGAGAAATTGTGCAGAGCGAGACACGACCGTTAAGACTCTGATTCACCAATAGTAGCTTGTTGATTCTAGAAACTATACGTTTCACCAAAAGCTCGGTTTATTAAGACTTAATTGTCTCGATTTGGTTCATAGTCTACGGACACCAAACTTAAAGTCTCATTCCTTTAGTCCAGCAAATTTTTTTCTAAACTATTCATTTGAAATATGTGGCGGATTGTTGAGAAAATAGTAGTATTTCAAATGAATAAAATGTTATTTTCTTTAATTATTTTTCACACACTAATTTAATAATAAATATTTATACATTTTATCTATACATTATACTTTTATCTCTCATATTATCTATAATAAAAATAAATTTTGAATGTTACAACTCACAATAGTGCAGGACTTGTATTAATATTATTAAATAATATTTACTCACAATTATACTAGCTAGTGGGAGTTGAACGGTTAGGAGTTATGTTTGATGGAATCCAAATAATTTAAACCTAACATTAATTTTTTATGATTGAGCCTTGAAGTTGCTCAACGTATAGTATGTGGGAGTAAAAATCCAACTTTAAGAATTCGAATGTTAGTATTTAATACTCCGTAATACTAATGTTTCACGTGAGAAGCTGGCAATGTTCATGTTGCATATCTATATATCTATCTATCTATATATATATATATATATATATATATATATATATATATATATATATATATATGGTCGGGTTCTAATGAGAAGACATCTTAACGTGAGAAGTGAGAAGTTACACATTTACCTATTTCTGATGCACTTTTTGCTATTCTATATATATATATATAGAATAAGGATAAAATGAGAAGACTGCTTATCGTAAGAAGTGAGAATGCATCTGGTGCGTTCATTTTAAGATCTGTGCATCAGATTAGCAAAAAAGTGCACGGGAAAGTGCAAAAAATATTAAAAAAGTGATGCTAGACGCGGTGGCATTTTCGGTCATGCTAGTCAGTAGGCCAAGAAAAAGAATATTTTGAGCTAAAAGATCCCCAATATTTTCACTCTGCTTGATTAATATTTATTTTGTGTTCTTGTTGTTCTGTTACCGACTTACGTCGAAGAGCTCATTTTATCTTGAAGAAAGGTTTTCGCTAGTCGGAAATACTTTCTTGAGGACATCGGTTACGTGACTTGAGCTATTTTATTATTTTAACGCTTTTTGCAGGTTTATCCGGCACAATTTCACCAATTAAAAGTAACATTTTTACAATAATGAAGTATGTACCGGTTATACAAATGGTATAAGTACTTAATAAAAGTTATTTTATAACCATTTTCAGTTGTATATAAAATACAAACTGACTGTTTTTAAAAAATACTCCTAATACGTAAAATGCACTTACGTAGTAGTAATAATAATAATAATAATAATAATGATAATAATAATAATAATAAGAGTATAACATACTCCATCTATAATAATATAGTACGGAGTATTATATTACAAGGAGTATTAGAAAAAGTAGACTACACAACTAAAGAATAAGAATTGAACTAAAATACTACTCTCTCCGTCCCCCTAACCTTGTCTCATTTTACCTTTTTCGTTCATGTCATTAAGTTTGTCTCATATCATATTTGGTAATATTTGGGTGACTACAATTCATTCTTACTTTATTCACACTTTATCAATTTAATATCAACCACACATTTCTACTTTTTCTTAAAACTCTCACCACCCCCATTTGTACCAAGCATAGGGGGACGGAGGTAGTACTTACGTACTCTACCAAGCATGTGTGCAAATCAATACGGATTATAAAAATAAATAAATAAACAAGTTATAAGGCTCAATTTGAGTGTATCAGGACTTTGTTACGCAGGTCCAACTCGAAGAAGAGTTCTACACATGCTAATAACCTTACCTGTCACGAACTCAAACCGATAAGACCAACAAAAAAATGGTAGATTCTATGGTACCATACCCTCGTCCACATGGACCAATCAAAATGTTGCAGTTCAATTATTTAAATTAAATTAAAAATGATATATTGATTTGGACCAATCAAGTGAACGGTAGGTACGGTACTCATTTTTTAAATGGGTACCGAAGTACGGTACCCCATTTTTTTGAAATGGGTACTGGAGTTGTGACAAAAAAAATGGATCGTTAGCAACAAAGGTGTGACCTAGAACCCTCGACCTACACCTATAAATAGTAGTCTAAGACCCGGGGGCGAATCTGGTATAGGTCTAGCCAGGGCCTAAGCCCACCCTAAAAAAAATACTACTCCGTAGACCGTAGTATATATTTATATACTATCGTATTTGTTTTTTTATGTAGTGTTGTGTAGAAGTGTATAAAATAATAAAAACAAACAAACTATAAATACTATCCATTCCTGCGTATGAAGCCCACACATCCTGTGTTCAATTCCCTTTGGTAGTGAAGTTTTTTTTCTCTTGGAGAGTAAGGCTTTTTATTTTTTATTTTTTCAATGCCCATGGAGAATATCTCCTTCAAATATTTTCCATTTTAATTCGGTTTCCATCAATTTTTACAAGCTTAACACTAGTCTTAAGTAGCCTCAACAATAAATTAGTTTAGTTCAAATATATAATTCAAATTCTTATATTACGTAGTAGTAAATTTGAGGGGGTTTTTTCTATTTGACTTTGACAAAAAAATTATTCCTTTAATATTTATTTATTTTTCTTTGATATTTCTGTTGCAATGTATGTTATTTTATATCTGAGAATAAATTTTACTAAATACATACTACATTCCTCTCAAAATACTTAGTCAAATCTTAAAATTTGGAACATTGTTTTGATTAGTTTAATATTATGAAAATTAAAATTTTGTACTTTTTAACAAAGAACATTTTTATATCATTTTTATGTTATAAATAATTTCCAATAAATATATATAGTTGATCAATGTTTTGACATTTATTTAAAATATACCCTATTTAATTAAATTTTGGTCCCACCTAAACGACAATGCTAGATCCGCCGCCCCTGCTAAGACCTGCGCTTTTTTCATCCCCAAAGCTACGAACGATACACACACACATACACACACACGCACATCTATATATACACACACGAAAATCCAACCCAACGTTATACTAAACACCGAGCTTCGAAAACACTCTAAAAACCTTCCACTTCCAGAGAGGAATCCAATGGTGAAAGAATCGTTGAAAACGGTCGTGAAACGAGGGAGAAAAGCTTCGCCGAAGTTTCGTCGGGCTAACTTTGACGACGGAAAACGGAGAAGAAGAAGGAACCGCCGCCGCCGCCAGTCCACTGCTGATCTTCTCTGTCCCCAAACGAGTCTACTACCAGTCTACCACCACCGTTTCACGAAACCGTCGAGGTAACCCCTTTCCCCCTACTTTAGCCATTTCCGGCGGTACTGTGGAGAAGATGACCACCTGTGCGGTTAAACTGTTTTTTTTTTTTTACTTTTTGGGTCGTGATTCACCAATCTTTTGGGCTGGGCCGAAGCTATTGGGCTGAGTAATAATAATAATAATAATAATAATAATAATAATAATAATAATAATAATAATAATAATAATAATAACAATAATGATAATGATAATAATGATAATAATAATAATAATCTGCAACTCTGCAAGTGGATATATTGAAGATGAGAAATATTAATGAGGAAATTGACTTGGTTGATTGATAGTAATCACTTGATTAAATTTGTTATTTAACATAATTACGGACTCGAAAATATTAAGGTGTGAGTAAATTAATAAAATCAGATTAGGTTAATGATGATTAGTTAATTTAGATAATTGCTAGAATACTCGGATTTACTAATAATATGATTAATATAAATTAAGGTAATTATGAAAATTGAATATTCTAATTAAATATAATTCGGATTTTAACATATCTATTGGGTTAATAATATAGGTGTTAATAATAACAAGATTTTGATGAACTGAGTTAGTTAATTATTTAATACCTTTTATTATCGGATCAGATTAAAATCGACAAAGGATATTGTAAATTAATTATAGGATTCAAATATTGGAACTAGTGGCCGAATTAATAAGGTGATTTGATTAATAAAAAGTGATTAATATAATAAACTCGAATAATTAATTAATTAAATTAATAAATTCGAATAATAAAATAAAAGGGGAAAATCGGATAAATTATTAAAAATAGAATAATTGAGTAATTATATCATCTTAATTAAAAAGGTGAATATTTAGAGACCGGAATTGAGGAAGAAATTTAGGAGCATCAGGATTGAAGTTAAGTTTAAATGTCAATCCAAAATTGTTTTCCTCGTATTATATGCCTTTTATGTGTATGTGATTTAAGTGTGAATTTTGAATTATGTATGTGATTTTGAGGAGTTATTAGATCTATAGTATTTGAGAAATACAAATTATATACTTTTTGGGTATTAAATATATTTTTTAAAAACTACCTTTGAGACTATTTAGAGAAATTGAGAAATAGTTTGAAGTATATATTGATTCAAGATGAAAATTAACATTTTCATAAGAGGTGAGCACCCGGGAGAAATCTGTGGTATCAGTTTTTCACATCCGGATAAATGTGAAGAGTGGTTATGACTGCTACTACTAAAGAGTAAGGAGTACAGTTTGAGTTTTGAGTGATATTTGGATATATGATCCCTTTTTAAGAAGTAATGTAGTAGTAGTTCCTAATCATCAGAAGTACGTATCTTAACGGTGGGGTAGTTGGTAGACTGAGTCCCGACTACTCATGACGACTTACTACACAGAGGGCTTGGAATCCCTTTTAGGGGGTGTGCACACTTAAGGTAGTCATTTCATTTCCATCAAGCAGTTGTGGTACCGGCAAAAGTCCAGTGGTGGCCGTACATAACAACGTACCCACCGGGCTCAACCAAGGTGTTGAGCATCGCCCTTCTAAATTACTAGGAAGTTAGTGTAGAAGTGATTTTTGGGATGATCAAAGGAGAAAAGAATTTTGGGTAGAATTTTTAAGATATAGTATTATATGAAAAACTATTTTTGACAAACCTGATTATTTTACGGGGTTGGATAGTACTTACTTAGCTCTAAAACTAATTTTTGTTATTTTTCTTGTCCCTTTCTCTTCCCTTGATTTTAACAAGTGATTAGTTGGATGCTTATGTGGATTGATTGGTTGCTTGCACCTGAGAGCGGTTTAGAAGATGCCTTAGTCAAACCTAATCAAGAAATAAACATTTACTTTATATTACATTAGTCTTTATTGTTTTGTTTTTTGTTTGCCTGTGCATTCGGTTGAGAGATGATCGGATGTGGCGGTAACACCCATTTCCCTATTAAGACTTCCGTTGTATTTCTTCAACTCTATTATAAATGAATAAAGAATTTATTTTAAATATATCAATGTTTTGGGTGGGAAATTTGGGGGTGTTACACAAACGTGTTACCCTCTACAAATCGGTGGAAAACTTGCTCGTGAAGGCGAGGAATGGTGGGAGCCATTTGTGGGAACGACTATGGCATAAGGTCTTTTTAATTTGAACTGTAAATTCCATAAATATTTTTATGTTTTGAAATTTTTAGCTTCACATAATGAAGGGAGATATGTTTCTCAAGGTTTAGAGGTTAATTTTGGGGACAAAATTCTTGTAAGGTGGGGTGAACTTGTAACACCGGACCCAGATTTTACCCAGAGAATCTTTTTCATCATGTACAGGGTTAAAGAAGGTAAATCAAGACTAATGGTAGTCTTGATAAAGGATAGAGATAAAATTCTTATTTTACATTATTAAAGGATTATTAATTCAGACGTGGGACCCACATCGAGAGCGGGGACTACCCGTTGTATTCTAAGTGTTTAAGGTATTAATGTTGACCTAGACGATACTATTATGACAGTACGAATGGGTCGTGGACTCCAGTGATATAAAGAACGATAACTGGACGACCGAGTGGGCTATGACCACTATTCGATAATTGTGAGCCCTTAATTATCGAACTGTTTGTAATTCGAAAGACTATGAATTAATAACATAAGAAATATAAATATTTTAAGAATCCAAAATAATGTGTTGATAAATATATGATTAATTTGGTACATTAAAGGAGAGTACTTTTGGAGGACCCTACCTTGAATATATTTTGGTATGGGAACAAACAAATAAGATTTTATCTGTTCATACATTTCGGATCACTTAAAAAGAAGAGTAGCATTTTATTAAAGTGACATAAACTATCAAACCACATATAAGTCACGAGAAATGACGAGTGAATTTGCGAGACAACGCGTTTTCAATTTTACTGTTACTTGAACAGTAAAATGCACGTTGGGCCACACTAGGGGCGGGGACCAACCAATATCCCGGGACCACATATTATATCCATCTTGGTCTAGATGATATCTATATGATGATGTAATTTAATGTTGAGCCATAAAGTTGGCCATTTGATCAAGTGATATCCATTACCGGTATAAGTAATGATGGAGTATATGGGTCTAGACCCCAGAACCCATATACTCATAAGAATAAGAGGCACTCCTGTCATTCAGTGGGACCTCCGTCGACCAGATGACCCTCCATCGGCCAGAAAGACATCAACTCAGAACTTGATCCAGAAGTCAGGAGAACCAGGTGTCTCCGTCGGCCGGGTCTCCACCGGCCGTGGCTCCGTCGGCCAGACCCCCGTCGGCCACAGAGAGCTCACAGAGCCAGATTTTAGACTTAATCATTTCTACATACTTTGTACTCGGCCCATTAGTGACCCCATTGTAAATGGGCCTCCCAAGTCCAATACTTGGGAGCCCAGCCCGCATTTCCTCTATAAATACTCCTCCTGGGAGTAGTTGTAGGGGTTGACAAATTCATTTATTGCAGAACTTATTGTACTTCTCTCTCTAGCTCTCACTTCTCTCTAGAATATATACTCTATCAAGTAATTTAACAGATAACAACGCGAAATAAATTCCAAGGACCACTAAATTAAAGTTGGGTAATATATATTCATTATTGAGGTCAATTTTAATTCGAAGAATGATATATATTTTATTTGATCCGATAAAATGAAATGTAATTAAAACAGTCCGAGAAATACAACTTTCGGGGTCGAATGTACATTTCGGGACATTTTGGGATGACCTCCCACATGAGTGGCGGCCACCCCACGTTTTTGTGCAATCAAGTGGACATTAGGGCGACTCGAGTGTGATGAGGGGAGTGAATGTAGGTGAGATGTGAGAGATATGACATCAAAAGGACATATGGGGACCTCACCCCCCACTCATTTGTTAAATGAGACAAAAGAACCCCCTCACCCTTTTCCACTCTCACCATTTCGGCCAAGACCAAGCAAGGAAGGAAATAACACTCCAAATTCACGATCAACATAGCCTACAACCGAGCTCAATCAAGGGAATAGTCCAAGGAAGAAGAAAAGATAGGAGACGTGAGGGAAAAGCTTAAGAAAATAAGGCAATGATCTCACTAATATTTTTCCTCCTTCATTTAATCTCATATGATTCTATAAATCATATAATAGACCCATAAGCTTGTTCTACACTCTTAGAGGTGTAGAATGAGGGGTTGGAAGGATAGTTTTGATCATGAATGGACTTATGACCGGAGTAAGTTCGGTTCGCCGGAAAACATCTTCTCGGAAGGTTTTGATGTTTATATCACTTTTGGTTTATGAAACCTTGTTAGGGATTTTAACAAGGTATTCTATACTTCTCAAGGAATCTAGGAGTGACCGGAAAAGTCACCGGAGCCACCAGAGTTTTCTCCAGAAAATTCCAAAAGTCACCGGAGTTCAAACGTATGATTACCAAGTCTTGTAAGTCTTGGGTCAAACGTAGGATTACCAAGTAATCAAAACTATGATTTTGAGAAACGATTCAATGGATTAAAATGAATGATTAATCATGGTAAATATGGATTATGGAAGTATTACATGATTAATGAAAAGGAGATAAATTTGTTGATTAATCATGAGTATATTTTTTTAAATGTATAAGAAGATATACTTGGACTATGTATGTGACTAACTAGAGTAATCTAGTAAATGAATATATAAAATAGTATGTGAACTTGTGATTAGCCATATTCATATTGGATTATGGAAATATGGCATGATTAATGATTAATTAATTAATGGTATGAATAAAAGGTTTTAAGAGAGGATCATGAGCCGTGTTTTGGGTTTAGGCATGAGATTACTCAAAGAAATCAGAATGATATATACTATTCTTTTGTTTGGGTTGTAGTTGATTTGGGGTGAGAACCTCAAATTTGAGGTTTTCACTCCTCCCATTACGGCCAGTCTAAGGGGCTTCGGCCCTCACCTTCCTGCATGGTCGATTTTGAGGAGGATATCTTACTCTCCCTTCAAGAATTCTCTTCTTTCAATTGACATATACTCCATACATTTTATTTGGCTTGACTCAAGTGCAAGTAAGATCGATTGCTAGCTCATGCATGATAATATGTCTATTGGTGTGGGACATATTTACTTGCCCCTATGAAAGATAAGTTTTGATAAGACAGAGAGAAAATTGTCAAGTAAGCCTCTATATTATGTCAAAAAAGTATAGTAACCCCGCACTCTGAAAACACCCAAATAAGCTCTCAAATTTTCAAAAAACGCTCAATTGAGTGATTTAGCAAGTAAAGTTTTTTTCTTGTTTTGTTTTTCTGAATAGTTATGAAAAGTAAATAAAATATAGATAGTACATTTCAATGTTGAAAAACATAAAGTTTGTTATTTGTTTTTTACTTTTTAAGTTTTAATAAAATATAATATAAGTTCATGTAAAATTCAGTTATTTTTGGAGATACCCGGATTTAAAATTTGTTTCTTTTTTTAGCCCAAAAAACTCTAAGAGTTAAAACTTCAAATGTTTTACACTATATATTTAATATTAGATTGATATGAAAGATTATAAAATTTATGAATTTTGATATATTTATTTAAAACTTTGGAGTACAAAAAAAGTTATAAAGTGAGGCTTTTAGGCATGATAGTGTCAACACGACCTCATCTGCATACCTCTGAGTCCTTTTTTCCCAGCTTGTTTTTGCTTGTCCCCCCCC